>CM047489.1:70247366-72647366 GCA_026122505.1 Aldabrachelys gigantea
ACTAACAGGCATGCATCCGACAAAGTGGGTATTCACCCACGAAAGCTCATGCTCCAAAACGTCTGTTAGTCTATAAGGTCCCACAGGATTCTTTGCTGCTTTTATATTCTCATTAGTGTAGAAACATTCACATTTTTGGGCAGCACCATCAGCCAGGACAGTGGAACAAGCCAAGATGTCTGGAACAGAATTATTAAAGCCAGGAACACCTTCAGGAGTCTAAATACAGTCTGAATGTCATCAAAATACAACTCCAAACCCAAACTCAAGATTTATCAGAGCTGGGTACTTTCAACACTACTTTACAGTGCAGAATGCTGGAGAATGAAAAAGTCTGACATATCCAAACTGTCTTCCTTCCATACAATCTGCCTCAGAAAAATCCTCCATATCTTTTGGCCTAGAACAATCTCAAACGAAGACCTATTCACACAGTGCAGCCAACAGGATATGAGCACCATTATTGCCAGGAAATGTTAGAGATGGATTGGCCATGTGCTTCGGATGGAAAATGGTTCCGTCACGAGAGTGGCAATAAGATGGACACCTGAAGGCAAGCGAAAATGACGCCACCTGAAAACAACATGGCAAAGAGCTGTGGATGCCGAGCTGAAAAACCTGAGGCACAGCTGGGGAACCATTGAAAGACTTGCCAGACAGACAGGAGTGGAGGAGCTTTGTCACTGCTCTAAACGCCAGAGGCGCAATGGGAACATGATGATGATGATATTAAGGGCTATTACAACAACAGTGATCAATTGTTCATGTCCACTGAAGGTCGGACAACTAGTAATGGGATTAATCTGCAGCAAGGAAAATTCAGGTTAGATATTAGGAAAAAATTCTAATTCTAAGGATAGTTAATCTCTGGAACTTCCCGCAGCCCGGCCAGACCAAACAAACTGACTGGCCCTCGTTACTTCTGCCCTGCACCACCAGTGACTGGCTTGTATTTGCCTGTCTTCTGAGCAGATGCCTCTTCTGATTGTGGGGCACAGAACCAGCCTTAATCCACACCCAGGCCAAGCATGTAGGTGGTGATATAGTTATTGAAAGTCACTCAGGGTGCCAGTCAAGTGCCAGGTTTACCGTGACTTGGACGCAAGCACTGTTGGTGGTTCAAGAGCTAGGTCGCGGAGGTGTTGCTAACCCTGGTGGGTCCCAATAACCACTCAGACCCCTGGCTCAGGGGAGTTTCTGAGGACTGGCAGGAAAGGGGAAGGTTGCAGATACCCCAGGTGCAGAGGGTAACAGCTACAGTTCAAAGGCAGTGAGAGCAATTCCTGTTGGGCCCCTGGGTCAAGAGTCAGGCTTTCCAGGTTCAGTGCCTGTGGTGACCTCGCCAGTCCAGTTCCTATCCCAGCAAATAGGAGTTTGTGCGTTTCCAGGCCAGGCTCAGTTAGTGTCTCTCATTGGGGCCCTTCTGCAGTGGCTCCCTGCCTAGCCATTGCCACTCCCCAATGAGCCCCATTCAGACCTGAACAGGGACTTCCCTACGTGTACACCCCCTTGAATTTCACCAACCCCCCACTCCTCCCAGTTTTGTAAACTAGTTACATGCAATGTTGCCAATTTAGTGATTGTTTGGAAATTTGAATTGAAATTGAAACATCAATACACACTTTAAAAGCATATAAAGTGTATGATAAAATACGTGTATCTGAAAAGTATAATAAGTTTGAAAAGTATGAACTTAGACTAGTTTCCTTATACTGCTGTTGTTTTTTATGACAATGTCAGTGCATTCATTTCAGTGATCTTGGCCAACCTAATCATTTCAAATGATGATTTGTAAGCAAAGTCTAAATGAGCTCTCCATGACAGCTAGTGATGAGCTGGGGGCTGAGAGGATAGTCTTTTGTTTTGTTAAGTGACCACTACAGCTGAACTCTCTGATAATCAGGTCCGAGTGCTTAGTCCTGCTGTGGGACAGTGTTTCTGTGGAACAGATGGCCCAGTCTGCACTAGCAGCAAGGTTCCCCCACTGAGAGGTCAGGTGAAATCACTGAGAGCTGGTGGAACCTCAAGAGACCAACTCGCAGAGGTCACAGTGGCAAGTGGCAGCAGAAGGTGACGTCACAGGGCCATTGGCAATAGAGCAATGGAGTGAATGGTGGCCCAATGAACAACAGTGGCCAGAGCGAAGAGTGAGCAGCTGGAGGAATGAGGAAGGTGTATTCTTGCCCCCCACCTGGGAGGTGAACTCATGTGAAAGCACCTCTGGACTCTGAGTCTCCACTGACCAAGGACAACACAGGTGAGTGTTAATGAAGCTGTTAAGAATGCTGGAGACACAACACAGTTCAAACATGGCTGTGGCATCATACTTTCTATTTAAGCAAGAGATATCACACACTACAAACTGGAGGCCAATGATAAGTGCATTGTCACTTGTTCACCCTGAAGCTGAACACTGGTTCTGAACAAGACCAGCAAATGCTCACTATCTTTCTGCAAGAAACTTAACTGACTGGCTAGAAGCATGTGGTGCAACAGCGAAAGACTCAACAGTTGAAAAAGTGAAGAACTCTCTCGCCACATTAAAAAATTTGCATACATGGCTGATGAATGCGCCAGTGCAAATGGGCATCAAGTATTAAGTCATTGTGTACGGTATCTTGATGTCAGTGGTAGGCCAGTAGATGCATTTCTAGATGTTCGAGTTATAGAAGACACATCGGCTGCATCTGTGACAACCCACATCTTAGAAGAGTTAAATGCATGTCAGTTGGACCCCAAACAGACGGCTGCTTGTGCATTTGATGGAGCTGCAAACTTCTCTGGAAGACATGGTGGAGCACAAGCTTTGCTCAGAGAAAAGTGTAACCCTAATCTCTCCTATACACACTGCAGAGGCCATCTACTCCAACTAGCGCTAGTACGAGCTGCAGAATCTTCAAAAGACAGTTTAAAAGCTATACATTTAATGTCTTCATTACATTCTTTTTTCAGCAAAAGTCCAAAAAGACTGAATATCTTGGAAAATATAGAAGATACACAGGGACTGAAGTTCAAATTAATTCAACCTGGGAAAATCCTCTGGCTTTCTCATGAATGATCCTTGGCTGTTGTCTTAAAATTACTCCAGCCATTATTACTGGCTTTGGAAAGTTTCTACCAAGATGGGATGGATCTAAGCAGTGAGGCTGGTGGATTATTTTTGCTATGACATTCAGAGAAGACTATTGCCATTCTCTCTCTTGTAAGTCTACTGTTGAAACCACTTGGATCATTAAACAATGCCATACAGGCATCTGCTACAACATTAGTAAATCTCTCTCCAGCGATAGAAGCTACATTTGGATCAATCAGAGAACTATCCATTGAAAAAGTACCAAAAGAATCAAAGACTTCAGTCAAGAAGTTGACTAATGAAGGCATTTATATTGAATCTTTAAGTGAAGAGGACAAGAAGTGTTTGTTAAGACAACTGAAAAAGCACACAAACTTGATTCTTAAAAATCTGCAGCAGTGACGTCTAGATTCTACTCAGTCTCTGGATAGCTTTTACAGATCCCTGTCAATACCAACGGTTGAGTGGAGTGAGGCACTACCAGCAATGGGGCTGCCATGTGCTCAGGACAGAATAGAGAATTTGAACACAGAGTGGAATATCATACAATGAATGAATGAAGATTTGACTTCAACTTCTTTTTTATCATCACTAGGGGCTCGACCTGATCTTTGTGCTATGTTTCCTGGGATGAAAGGAGTAGGAATTCATCTCTTGCTACTCCCAGTAACAACAGCTACAGTTGAGCGTTCTTTTTCCTCATTGAATAGAATTTTGTGTTCTGAAAGAAGTCGCCTTCTGCCTGAATGAACTAATGAGCATATCAATTGAAGGAATGGAAGTACCGGACACAAGAGAAGCCACCAAAGATGAACTCATTGCGTTCAAGTAGTTCATTAACAGCGCTGTGCAAAATTATAACAAGAAACCAAGAAGGATGTAGGTGTCATGCTTCATAGAAGGTTTGAGTAGCCAACTTTAATTTGTGTGTTAATTTAAAAACATGAGTTAAATGCTCCAGGAGGCATTAATCCAGCAGCAGCACAGGCCATCCTAAGGGTTTAATATTGGTCTGTCAGTCACTTTATTTCCCTTCCTGATTGGCTAAATCTGTCTTGAGTTCTCAAGGCCTTTGCTACTGAGTAAGACCTTGCTAGGCAGGATTGCAAAAGGGGCGGGGCTACTTCTGGATTTTGCCATTGGTGCATGTTTGGGAGTGGCTGCATTTGGTGTTGCCAGTAGAGAAACCTCCCTTTTCCTGGCTCTGTGACTCAGCTTGGAGAGTTATGACTGGTCAGGGTAATATGGCTGCCCTGCGGAATTTTTGATTGACTAGTGAAACCTGTTGCTAGACAGAGCAGTCAGTGGGGGACTTTTAATGGCAATGCAGGACTGCTTGGGACAACTTAAAATTTTGGGCCAGATGTGGGACACTTGAGAGGGTTCCCCTGCCTTCTGTGTGGCCCTGCATCTACCAGTGCACATTCAGGCTTGATTTCTGTGGGCACTATTGCAGTTGTAGTCCCTTCTTAGAGATCCATCATGGTGGCCAAAAAGCTTCTTGGCAGAGAGCTCGGGTTGGCCCCAAGCTGTGCAGGATGTGAGGTGTTACCTTAACTCTGCATTTCACAGTGTTCAGAGGGTTGCAGTTGGCAACTCTCCAAACAGAAGGCAGAACTGGGCAGCCTGAATTCTACATTAACATCATTATTTAGACAGTGAATAGATAGCAAAATTGATCTGCCTTTGTTGAAAACTCATTCACGTTACACTGAGATTGATGAAATTATCTTTTTCAGCCCCAGCAAACTACAGCTTCCCATGTGAGCAGTTCGTTTGGAATTTACCAGTTAATAATACATTGTTAGGATCTTTCTATTCCTTTTCTAGGATTTTCTGGTACCATCGCTGGGGCTGCCATGGCCGAAAAACTCTCCCAAGAGGATCTGAAAGAGCTGAAGGCTGCTTATGAAACAGGAAACCTCACAGGAGCAGCAGCAAAACTGCAGGAGGAGCTGGAATCATTAGAAAAAATCCCACTGGACATCGCCATCACAGGAGAGTCGGGCTCTGGAAAATCATCCTTCGTCAATGCCATCAGGAGCCTGGAAGATGAAGATGAAGGTGCTGCGAAGACTGGGGTGGTTGAAATAACAAAGTGTCCAAAGGCTTATCCACACCCTTTACTCTCCAATGTAACAGTATGGGATCTGCCAGGAATTGGGACACCGAGTTTTCAGGCAGATAAGTACCTCAAACAGGTAAACTTCAGCTGCTATGACTTCTTCATCATCATTGCCTCAGAGCGCTTCACTTCCCACCACATCACACTCGCCCGGGAGATTCGCAAGATGGGAAAGAGGTTTTACTACGTGCGCTCCAAAGTGGATGCCGACTTGAATGCAGCTCAGACCCGTCGTCCCAGCAGCTACAATGAGGTGCGGATCCTGCAGGTCATCCGGGACAACTGCATCAAGAACCTGAGGGATGCAGGTGAGGTCTCCCCACGGGTTTTCCTAATCTGTAGCTGGCACTGGGACAAGTATGATTTCCCGCTCTTGCAGGAGACACTGGAGAATGAGCTGGATGATCAGAAGAGACACACTTTCATCCTGGCCCTGCCCAACATCTCGACAAAGATCCTGGAAAAGAAAAAGGCTGAACTGAAGAAACATATTTGGAAACTGGCCCTTGTGTCAGGTGCTATTGCTGTTATTCCTGTTCCAGGTCTCTCATTTGCTTGTGATTTAGCCATCTTGATGGTAAACATGAAACGTTACCTCACTGCCTTTGGCTTGGATGATAATTCCCTTACTAGACTCGCCAAGCAGGTTGGCAAGCCCGTTGCAGAACTGAAGTCTGTAATTAAAGCAGTTCCTTTGGCCAACTCAATATCAAAAGAGTGGGTGGTGAGTCTACTGTCTAAATCTGCATGTGCTGCAGTGATGATAGCTGAAGAGGCTTTAGATTTAATACCAGTCTTTGGTTCTTTGTTATCTGGAGCAGTTTCCGTTGGAACCACATACTACATGCTGAACAGCTTTCTGAATGATGCTGCCAAAGATGCCCAAAATGTTCTGGCCAAAGCTCTGTCTTAAGCAAAAGGTAAAGAGAACAAATATTAGCAACAAAAGATCCACTGCTACCACCCAGAAAAAAGGCTTAAATCCCCTTTCAGTTGTATCAGAATCTCTCAAAATTGATCAACCAAAACCAGCCTAAATGAAACAAAATAAAAAACAGAGTGAACAAGAGGAGGAAAGAGAAAGAGGCCAGACCAGACTCCTGGGAGTTTTGGTTGGAAATTATTTTTTCATTGTGTCAAAGTTATATTAGTAAAGTGATAAAACCACCTGAAATTGAGAGAAAGTTCCCTAATCAATTTTCAGCCCCCTACAGGGATAGTTAAGGAAGTGTTAAACTTTCCCCATTTATCTCTCACTAGTGGTAAGTATCTAGTGCAGCAGATTGAATGCAGCAAACCTGTTTTAAGAGACCAGCTTGCTGCTTCCCTTGATTTTCATAGGCTAAAACCCACTTCAACAGATGCATGGAGCGGAAAATACAGCAGGAAGATTATATATGTACAGAGCACATGAAAAGATGGGTGTTGCCATACCAACTCTAACAAGAGAAATCAATTAAGGTGGGCTATTATCAGCAGGAGAAAAAAAACTTTTGTAGTGATAATCAGAAGGTGTGAGTAACAATAGGGGCTAAAAATAGCATGAGGAAATAATTTTTAGTTCAGACACTCTTAAATTAGGCTTGAATAAGGACTGGGAGTGGATGGGTCATTACACAAGCTAAAAACTATTTCCCCATGCTAATTTCCCCCCTACTATTACTCACACCTTCTTGTCAACTGTTGGAAATGGGCCATCCTGATTACCACTACAAAAGTTTTTTGTCTCCTGCTGATAATAGCCCACCTTAATTGATCACTCTCGTTAGAGTTGGAATGGCAACACCCATTTTTTCATGTTCTCTGTATATATATATATATATCTATATATCGTCCTATTATATTTTCCACTGCATGCATCTGATGAAGTGGGTTTTAACCCACAAAAGTTTATGCCCAAATAAATGTGTTAGTCTCTAAGGTGCCACAAGGACTCCTCTTTCTTTTTGCTGATACAGACTAACACGGCTACCACTCTGAAACTTGATTTCCATGTTTCCCTTGTCATTAAATGCCAGGTTTGATGGGTTCCACACTATGGCATTTAGGGACAAGGGCAAAACAAATTAAAATGGAATCTGGCTGTGTGAAAGTCAAAACAAAAACATACAATATATTTTTTCCAACCACAAAGATGACTCTGCCCCACTCCCAGCGCTTGTATCCAGCACATCATCTTTGTACACTGACACCATGAGGAATAAACTCTTTAAGAAACTCCTGGATGATTGGAATATCTGGGTCATCATGTCCCTACATTTCTGCAGCCTGGGCAGAGAGTTACCCCTGTAATCATCACTTCATTGTAAACTGAGATAGGTTTGGATGTTGTTAAATCCATTTCAGAGGCTTTATGGTTAAAATACCTGAGCTGAAATTACCGCTTCCATGCAGAGCTGTGATTTGAGTTATTGGTTCTGATTTTATAGCTTTTTCGTATTCATTTCTCTGTACCCAGTGTCAGAGCAGGGGATTGGTCCTGCTTTGAGCAGGGGGTTGGACTAGATGAACTTCTTAGGTCCCTTCCAATCCTAATCTTCTATGATTCTTCTATGATTCTATGATTCCAGTGGGGGCTGCATGTGTGTATCTGAACCTGACCCTTTCGATTTACTATATTACAAAGTCTGTTCCTCTTTGTATCAGGTGATCGCTCTCAATTGACTGACTCATCTTGTAGCCTATAGGATTAGCCTGCTTGTTTGCATATATATCTATCTTTTCTTATAGTTTAAGTATTTGGTTTATTGTGATAGGTTTATAGATTTATATTAAAGTAAGTTCGGCTGTAATGCAAGGGACCTACAGGCCATGTCCTGTATGTTGAGCTAAGGCAAAGTTAGCATGTCTGGGACCTTTCACCCAGATAGCAAAGTCAACACACATGTTTAACCTTTCACCTAGACTGATAGATAATGGTAGAATGGCACAGGGGGGTTCCAAGTCTGTACCTCAAACTTAATATGCACACCACAAGGAAAGAACCAAAATAACCTGGCGAACAAAAATAACACGTATGTATGATCTAATGTCATTAATATGTATATACATGTCATCAATATGTACAAAGATATTAGCCTACGGAATAAGTGTACCCTGACATTTTTTGTGGGTGAGGAATGAAGTTTGGGCATAGGAGGAAGGATTTCAGCCACTTGTGCCCTATAAAAGAGGTGACCCACCTTGCTAGAGTAGACTAGCAGGCTATGGTTGTTTTTCTTAAACTTTCTAAGTTCCAAGGGGACTACGCTAAGCTTGGTTTCCCTAAGCTTTTGTTCTTAGTTTTGTTTATTAGGTTTTAATTTTAAGTTTAAGTTAGTTAACTTAGAGTTTACTTAACTTTGATAGCTCTTAGCTCTAGCTTCTTCTAAGCTTTGCAACTCTCACTCAAGAATTGAGGAACCTGAACCACCAGAGGCGAGGCTGATCCTGTGTCTCTCACCTCCAGGTTATCAAGGAAGGGTGTGAGTATATTAACCAAAGCTTTGTGCCATATAACACCATAATACCATATAGATCTTTTGTCTAGCAGTAATGCAATTGTAACTTTGTAACTCTGATTATTTTACCATTTAATTACTGCTTCATTTATCTTAATAAAAATTCTTTAAGGCTGTATCAGTCTCAGTGTGAGCTTCCTGTTGGTTTTTTGGTTGGCTAGCTCCCAGTACAGGGTTGCCAGGTCTCTGGTTTTCAACCAAAATGTCCGGTTGAAAAGGGACTCTGGCGACTCCGGTCAGCTCCGATGACCGTGCTCTTAAAAGTCCAGTTGTTTGTACAGTGGGGCTAAGGCAGACTCCCTCTCTGCCTACCTTGGATCCACACAGCTACCAGAAGCAGTGGCTCCTATGCAGGACCAGCGCTAGGGGTTTGAGAGCCCTAGGCAGAAGGCAATTTCGCCGCCCCACGCACTGGTCCCGCGGCTCTGGTGGGGCTGCCGCAGTGGTGCCTGCGGAGGATCCGGTGGTCCGCGGCTCCAGTGGAGCTGCCGCAGTCGTGCCTGCGGGCGGTCCACCGGAGCCGCGCAAGGAGCCGACCGTCCACAGGTACGACTGCGGCAGCTCCACCACAGCCGCCTGCCGCCCCCTCCAGCAAAATGCCACCCACCAATAATTCTGGTGCCCTAGGCGATTGCCTAGGCTGCGTAAATGGTAGCGCTGGCCCTGCTCCTATGCATAGGGGCAGCCAGGGGGCTCCAATTGCTGCCCCCACCCCAAGCACAGGCTCTGCAACTTCCATTGGCCGGGATCCATGAGCAATGGGAGCTGTGGGGGCGATGCCTGTGGATGGGGCAGTGTGCAGAGCTGCCTGGCTGTGCCTCCACGTAGGAGCCAGAGGAGGGCATGTGGCTGCTTCCAGGATCTACGTGAGGTAAGTCCTGCCAGGAGTCTGCACCTATTTCCCCTCCATGCCCCTACCCCCTGCCCCAGCCCTGAACCCCTCCTGCCCTCTGAGCCCATCAATCCCAGTCTGGAGCATGCTCCTGCACCCCAAACCCTTCATCCCCAGCCCCACCCCAAAGCCCGCACCGCCAGACAGAACCTTCATTCCCCAGCACCTCAAACCCCTGCCCCAGTCCAGAGCCCCCTCCTGTTCTCCGAACTCCTCAGCTCCAGCCCTTCACTCCAAATCCCTCATCCCCAGCCCCACAGCAGAGCCCTCATCCCCCCTCCCATATCCCAACCCCTTGCCCCAGCCCAGTGAAAATGAGCCAATGAGTGAGGGTGGGGAAAGTGAATGACAGAGGCAGGGGGGATGGAGTGAGTGGAGAGCGGGACCTCAGAGAAGGGGCAGGGTTGGGCCTCGGAGGAGAGGAGGGGCGGGACACGGGGTGGGCAAGGGTGTTAGGTTTTGTGCGAGTAGAAAGTGGGCAACCCGATCCCGATGTAAGGGTCTAAATGAACTGCATTGAATTCTCCCCTGACAGGTAGCTGGGATGGGGGGAGTTTTCTGGAGCAGACTGTATTTGCATGAACACACCTGCTTTGCCTAGATCCAGCAGACAGAGCTGTGCTGCTCAAAATAACCAACTTTGGCTGGTGTTGGGTTACAAATCATTTTTCCGTTGGACTATATGGACTGGAATCATAAACTCACTGAATGTGAAATCTCACCAAATGCGGGTCAATCCATCCTCGCCATTGTATCCACTCATTATACTCTGCATCTGAACATAGCCATTATATGAGCAATGTACCCTCATATTTCAATTTCTGTACTTTGACCTGTCAAACTTTTATCCCCATTCAGGGATACTGCAGATTATGTATTCCTTATGCCACCCAATCTTAAACTGAACTTCGCACCCCTTAAGAATCTGTACGTTATTCCCTGATAACCAGAAACTTCTACGCTTAAACTCTGTACCGTACACTTTTTTTTAAACAGCATCCTAAAAAAATTTTTAAAACTAAATGCAGGAGTAGTGACATGCTGTTTCAATGTTGTTTCATTATTGTATGAATACAGAGAAGCAGGACTGTGCTGAACCTGTCCCAGATGACGGGGTCACCCTCAATCGAAAGAACCTCTTTAAGCCAGGGGCTCGAATGCCAGAGCCCTGTGAAAATAAGAGGGGTGCGGACAGATATCCCAGCCAGAAGATGTGGGCCTTCCCCCAAAGGTCTTCTCTGGATTGGTTTAAACTGTTTCCCCCACTGTTAAAAGAAGAAGCTACGTAGAGTTCATTAGGAGTCTCTTTCGTATGTTAAATACTCAATCAGAGCTGAAATGGGTTGTGGTAGGACTGTTTTTCTGCCCTGCCTGCTAAGAGCTAAAAATCTCTGAGAGCTAAAATTGCTTGGCAGGGGGCAGTGCTTCTGCCCAGCCTGCAAAAAAGTGACAATTACTAAGAGACTAATGTGCAGAGGTCACAGCAGAGAGGTGAGTGGAAGCAGAAGGTGACTGATGGTCGGATGGTGAATGAGTGGCTGGGGAGGCAGAGAGGGACAGCAAGTGGCTGTGGAGAGGCTTGGCGAGAGCGGTGAGCAGGTGGCCAGCAGGGTGGCTGGCAGAGAGAGGTGGCGAGCGAGTGCCTGAGCAGCAGAGTGAGTAAGGTGCCTCTTTACGCCCCCGTCCCCGCTCCACCCAGGGTGGGAGTTGAACTCTGCAGATGCATCTCTGAACTCTGGCTCTGCGCTGACCAAGAACAGCAACTCTGAGTAGGGTTCAGAGAAGGGTCAGGCACATGAAAAGGAATTTTGGGTTGCTGGATTTAAGAACCTGAGGGGAAAAGGACACCGGCCAACCTATGTGGGCGTGAGCATTTTGCTCATGGTTTATGTTTATGAACATGGATGGTGGGTGAACAGCTGACTTGGGAAGACTGCTCCCCCAGTCCCACCCCTTCTGCCCAAGACCCCGCCCCTTCTGTGCCCACCAGATCCCAGCCCCTCATTGTGGCCGCTCTAGCACACACATCCTCGGAGTGCGGGGGGCCGGGCAGTGCAACCCCCTCCCCTCCAGCCCCAACAGAATGGCCCCAGCCTTCCCGGCCCCAGAATGCCAGAAGGCCGGACAGTGCGGCCCCAGCTGTCCTTCCCCCAGAGCATCAGGGGGCCAGGCAGCATGGCTCCAGCCTTCCCAGCCCTGGAACACCAGGGAGCCAGGCAGCCATGGGAGAGCCAGCTGCCTGCAGAGTGTGCGGGCCACATCTGGCTGTTTGGGGAGGGTCAGCCTCCCCCTGCCTCTGATACCTGGCCCCCATATTTATGAACCCTGTTTGTGGTGTTTTCCCAAATTAACTCCAAATTACTTCCCTCCTTTTATTAAAAGTTTCTTTTCTACAGTCAGACTCTGTGCTTGCGAGTGGGGAAGTTTTACCTCTCAGAGGTGCCTGGGGGTGATGTGTAATTTTCCCAGGTTACTAGGCGGGAGCTCGAGCCAGTTCTGTATTGTATCGATGGAAAGGAACCCCTACATACTGAACCTGGTGCTGGTTGCTGCTGGCTCCACCTGGCAGAAGGGTTACACCAGTACCAAAGGAAGGGGAAGGGTTGATGGGAAATCAGGATCCTGAGACTGACAGTCCCCAGGAGCAATGGGGAGAGGCCCATGCTCCAGGTCAGGCTGCTTGCTGTTTAATAAACTGTATTTGCTTTGAACTGTATGTAACAATCAGTGGGTCAGTGAAGCATCCAGTGCAGAGAGAGCACCCCGGAGTGGGGACACCCTAGCGCCGGCCCTAAGTGACCACAACAAGGTTGGGAGTCAACTCCTCCCAGGAATGCTGGACCCAGCCTTGTCGGGGTTACAAGGACTCTGCCACACAGGAGATGGAAGGGGAGCCCATGAGAGCAGGGAGGCCTCTGGGTAAAGGACATGGGATCACCTGCCCCTCTTTTCCAAAGCCCCCTGGGTTACAGCTCTGTGTCTCTGCCTTCAGTCCTGGGCAGCAACAAACGTGCCTCAGTCTGCTCACAGCTTGAGCTTTATCTGGAGCTGTGCAGCTTGCAGTCCTGCTGGGGTCACATGCTCTGCGGCTCTTGACTGCTAGTTGTTAACAGCCAACGCCCAGTCACTGGTCTCTGTTGTGTCTCTGAGTCTGAGGCAATTTCTTTCATATGGGGACAGTTCTTTGCAATTCCTTCACACCAACCCAGACACACCTATGTGACACCCTCATGCCATTCCTCAGTCCCACTGTGCCGGAGGAGTAATTAGTGAGAGGGGAAACTGAGTTGTGCATATTTCCCATGAAAATATTACAAATATTTTCATGTTCTCCACACACTGATTTCCAGAAGTGCTGAGCTCCCACAGCTGCAATGGGAGCTGCAGTTGGAGCTGCCGGTGCTCATCACCTCTGCGAATCACGGGGGGGGGGGGGGGGGGGAACATGAGGGATAAGAAGAAGAGACAGACATGCACAAAGGGGTTGGAGAGAGAAAATGGGGCTCAGACCCCTCAACACCTCAGCATAGTGATCTGGATCCTAGCCCATGGCCAGTTCTGACTCCTGCCTCTGCTACCTGCCCCGAGAGGTGCTGAGCTTTCTCTCCTCTGTCCCTCTTTGATCTCCCTGCAGTCTGGCCAGTCCAAGCTCACCCCAGCAGCTGGCTGGATGATGCCAATCAGGTGCTCAGATACCACTGTTATGGGCATTGCACAGGCACCTAGATCGATAGGGCAGAGCACTCTCTCAAGATGAGGCCATCAGTAAAGGAGAAATGAGCGGCATTCTGGAATGATGAAGGTTCAGAGAGGGACTAAGCTAGGAGCTGGGTTTGCTCACTGGCCAGACACAAATTTCCCCCATTTGGAACAAAATTCTCCCTCTGCTTTTACCTCCTCCTCTTAACTATTATCTTTGCTGATATCAACCTTTTCCCGTGAGAAATCTTAGTCGAACGAGCTGTTGTGACTTTGCCTGATGAAAACAGCTAATTGCAATATTTCTTTCCCTTTCCTAAGGCATACCTGAGACTGATTGAACCACTGCCAAGCTGCCATGGGTGCTAAGTTCTCCAAAAAGGACATTGAAGAATTAGAAGCTGCTGCCAAAACAGGAAACCTCCCAGAAATGGCAGCAAAGCTGAAGGTGCCTGTAGAGTTGATAGAAAACACTCAACTCCACATCGCTGTCACAGGAGAGTCGGGCTCTGGAAAATCGACCTTTGTCAATGCCATCCGGGGACTGGGAGATGAAGATGAAGATTCCGCTGAGACTGGGGTGGTAGAAACAACGATGGAGCCAAAGGCTTATCCTCACCCTGTACTCCCCAACTTAACAATATGGGATCTTCCAGGAATCGGGACTCCCAAGTTTCAGGCAGACAAATACCTCAAGCAGGTAAAATTCAACAACTACGACTTCTTCATCATCATCGCCTCAGAGCGCTTCACTTCCCACCACACCAGCCTCGCCCAGGAGATTCACAAGCTGGGGAAGAGGTTTTATTACGTGCGCTCCAAAGTGGATAATGACTTGAAAGCTGGAAGAAGGAAAAGGAATTTCAACAAGGAGAGACTCCTGCAGGAGATCAGGGAGGACTGCATAAAGAACCTGAGAGAAGCAGGTGAGGCCTCCCCACAAGTTTTCCTGCTCTGCAGCTGGGAACTGCACAAGTACGATTTCCAGCTCTTGCAGAAGACACTGGAGAGGGAGCTGGATGCTCACAAGGGACTTGCTTTCATCCTGGCATGGCCTGACATCTCAGAAAAGATCGTGGAAAAAAATGAAGTGAAACCACTGAAGCATAGATCAAAACGTGCCGCAGTCTCCTCTGCTATCGCTGCTGATCCTCACCCAGGTTTTACCTTTGCTTGTGATATTATCATAGGGCTTGAATCAGGGGGCTACATAGCAGGATGGTTTATCAGCACCTGTCCCGTGAGGCCATCTTGTTCTCTAAAATATCCACTATTTGCAAAAATTTAGTCTCTGGCTCTACTACTTACATAGAAAACCTTCAGAACATGGCCCACGTGTAACCATTGTTTGTTGTCTGCCTGAGTCTGCAGAGAGCCTGAAACAATCACTCTCATGCTCATCAGCTGAGGTGTTGACCTCAGTGATGATCATTTAAATGGTGCCTTTGTGAATGATTTCACTGCTGTTGACAGCAGGGGAGAGGGAGGAAAAGGAGACTCTGCACAGTCTGATGGAAGAGATGTCTGAAGTGGATAGAGTTTTGTCTGAGGGCAGAGTTTAGGAAGGAACCACTAAGTTGTTCCCCAGTCTGACTGCTCTGTGCCCTTGGGGCCATCCAGCATTATTTACTGAAGAGCTTTTGCCTGAACAAGGCATTGGACATTGATCTTTCCGATAATTCTGGCACCCATCACAGAGCTGACGTCTGATATTAACACACAAAAGTCACTGGTAAAGTTAAGGTGGCTCAGCGGAACCTCTGATCCGCAAACCCCTCCAGAGTAGGGAGCTGAAACTCTAACACTAAAACCTCTGAGAAAAAGGAAATGCAGAGTTAAGCTAATGCCTCCCACACCCCATGCCCCCTTTGATCCTCACCCCAAGGAGTTCCTCACTGAGATCATGTTTAGCCTGGAGGAAAGAAGACTGAGGGGGGACCTGATAACTGTCTTCAGGAGTTTTCAGGGTTGCTATAAAGAGGACGGTGATAAACTGTTCTCTGTGACCACTGAAGCTAGGACAAGAAGTAATGGACTTAAACAGCTGTAAGGAAGAATTAGATTGGACATTAGTAAGGCTACGACTTGGCCACAGAAGTCTAGGAATCCAGACAGCTCTGTGGCTTCAGCCTGCCGCAGCTGGGAGCTGCAGGGTCCCCCTGCCACCTGCAATGGCCCCCAGGAGCTCTGAGCTGCTGTGGGCGGTGGGGGTAACCCACAGCTCTGAGCCACAGGCGATAGGGGACCCCTGAGCTCTGAGCCAGGCCCCTGCAGCTGTCCAGCCACTGCAGGCAGTGTGGGGACTCTGTAGCTCTCCAGGTTGTCACAGATGTTTTTAGTAAAAGTCATGGACAGGTCACAGGCTTCTATGAATTTTTCTTTACTGCCCATGACCTGGCCGTGACTTTTACTAAAAATACCCATGACAAAATCTTAGCTTTACTTATTAGGAAAATCTTTCCAACTTTCAGGTGAGTGAAGCTCTGGAGCCGGCTGCCACGGGAGGCTGTGGAAGCTCTGCCAGGGGAGGTTTTCAAGACCACGTTGGACAAACACGTGTCAGGGAAGGTTTAGGTCCTGCCTCAGTGCAGGGGGCTGGACTGGAGAACTGCTCGAGGGCCCTTCCAGCCCCACATCTCTGTAATTCTGTCACAGCTCCTTGCGGCTTCCTCAGCCTTTTTGTCCAGTGATAATTAGGGCTGCTGGGAACACAAGGCAGGGCCAAGTGGGGTGTTCGGATGGGGGTGTTGTGCTCGACACAGATACAATGGCAGTTTTTGTTAGGGACAGGTAGGGCTTATTCTATTGCCGTCCTCACAGAGATACAGGGGGTGCAGTGCGAGGGGAGGGAATGTTAAGTGTGGGGGGGAGAGGCATGTGGCAGGCTTTACCTTAACTCTGTCCTTCCTTATTGTCAGGGGGTTTGTTTCAGGTGTTTAGCTCCCTGCTCAGGAAGCCTTCGGGGAGAAGAGCCTCTGCTAAGCAGCCAGCTTAACTCCCCTTTAACCAAGTTTTTTGGTAGGGAATTTCCTTGGTGTTTTTAACATGCAGAGTGGGAATGACAGGGCTGATGTGGGCAGGGGCCTGGAGGAGAGAAAGAAAGCCCAGTCCTGCAGCCTGCAGGCAAAGGCAAAGGTGATGCACGGGGGGGAATATAGAGTCAAGTTTCCCCCCACCCCCGATTCTCCTGCTGCCCCCCCCCACGGCTCCCACTGGGCAGCTCTCACACCGACCCAGAGTGGAGTGGCCAGCATGCAGCATGCTCCCTGCCTGGGCCTGGCTGCCAGGGACAGAGGCCTAGCATGCTGGGGGAGGAGGCACAGTGGGAGAAAGAGTAATATGGGTGCGGGGGGTGGGGGAAGAGCTGTGGACCACAGGGCGGGGGAGTTGCTGGGCAGAAGAGACATGTGAGATGGTCACATGTCCTCCCCTTAGATTGAGCCCCACACACACACACACACATATGGGGAGGCACAAGTTGTCTATGCCTGGAGAGAACCCTCAGGGCCAGATACAGCAGCCCATGGCCGAGGCACAAATGCTTTGGTACCTGGGGTGGAAGGCTTTGGAGGTTCACCGAGGCAGCAGTAAGAGAGACAAGGGGATGGGAGCTGGGGCGGATGGAGGGGAAAGGAGACCAAGAGGTGGGAGCTAAGTGGGGTAGATGGGATTTGGGAACACAGGGGCAGGACCGCAGGTGGGGCAGGGGGTGGAGGATGATGGGGAGGGAGCCAAGGTGAGGTAGAGGGAAGTGGGGAAAAGGGGGGCAAGAGCTGAAAGGAAGGTGGGGGCAAGGGGGATGAAGGGGGAGCTGACATGAACATAGAGGCCAATAGAGGCAGGAGCTGAGGTGGGATGGGGGAAAAAAGGGGAACCAGGGTGCCGGGGATGAGGTGGGGTGTGGGGATAGAGGGACATGAGTAGGGCCCTACCAAATTCACAATCCACTTTGGTCAATTTCACTGTCATAGGATTTTTAAAATAGTAAATTTCCTGATTTCAGTATTTAAATCTCAAATGTCATGGTGATGTAATTGGAGGGGTCCTGACCAAAAAGGAGTTGCGTTGGCGGGGCAGGAGAGGTCACAAAGTTATTGGGGGGGGGGGGGTTGCGGTACTGCTACCCTTACTTCTGCGCGGCTCCTGGCAGCGGTGATGGCTTCAGAGGTATTACCACCCTGACTTCTGCACCACCGCTCCTTCTTTTATTGACTCAGCCCTCCCTGCCCCTGGGGTGGCTGGATAGGACAGTGATGGGATCAGGCCTCTGCAGCACTCTGTGGTGCACAGTGAAGAACTGCACTTCTACAGCCACCCCTAGCTGCACCTGCCCTCCTGGGCTCCTCAGAGGTTGTAAGAGCATCTAGTGACCCACCGGAGGGTCGGGACTTCACTCCACAAGCTGCTCCAGCCTCCTGCCCCTTTGACCATCCCAGGGAGGAGACATGCAGAGCAGGGCCAGAGCAAGAAAAATCTTGTAATCCCTTTGCTCAGCATCCCACCTCTTCCCTCTCTTGTCATCTCCCTCTTCTCTCTCTCTGGAGGTTGTGGGAGCTCCCGAGAGTGAGACTGTGTTTGGGAAGTGCCGTGAACAGGGGCTGGCTCTCTGATAGTTTGGTTTGCTTTGTTACTCGTAAGTTTCTTTGTTGCAGGGGTGTTGTTATCTCCCCATATTTTGGGGGGAAGCCTTCACCATGAGGTCCAGTTCAGATGGGCTCCACATTCTGACCCGCAGACATGGGGTCAGCATGTGTCTGCTGTCTCCTGCTCTCTGGGGATGTATGAGTGTAGCTGAGGTTACTGGCTGACACCTGCGGCAGGTCCACCAGAGTGGCAGGGCCGGCAAGCCGGCCCTGCGCCGAGGGCGCCAAAAACCCTGGCGCGGCTCCTGCTAAAGGAGAGCCAGTGGTCTGCCATCAGTGTGGGGCTCCTGGCCAAATAAAACCAAATTGCCCAAAGCTTAAAGCAACCCCACACCCTCCACTCCAATTCCCACTGTGAGTGTCAATGCTACCACCTTAATCCCAGAGGAAATCGTGGAAGAGGAAAGAGGTCTCATAAATTATATTAGAACTCAGTCTTGGGAAGGTAGTGAAGAATTTATTAAGAGTGAATGGCACTGAGTATACAGGGTGGAGAGATTCGGCGTCTCATGTTACTTTGGTTAAGGAGAATTCTGTGAGGAACGAGGACAGGCTGCCTGGCTGCCTTCGAGCATTGGCTGAATTTTCGGTGACTGTGCTTCTGGCTAAAGTTCACGTTGAGTGGGAAGATTTAAGGGTAATGTTGTGGGCATTAGAAATTTGCTATCTGCTGATATTTCAATAGGTCATAACATTGTAGCCATGTCTAAGCAGGTTCATGTTATGACCAGGTCCCAAGGAAAGTTTGTCAGTGAGGAAAGCCGTGAAGGGGAGGGAAATGCCCTCAAGCCGTTGTCTGTTGAGAATAGCAGCCTGCCTGCTCAGGAGAAATTTGAAAGTCCTTTTGTTGCAGAATCAACTCTGGACTTAAGTGAAACACAAAAGGAAATGATGGCTGCTCAGCAGGGGCGGCTCCAGGCACCCAAGCACCAAGCAGGTGCGTGGGGCGGCAAGCCACGGTGGGCGGGCTGCCAGTCACTGTGAGGGCAGCAGTCTGGCTGCCTTTGGCGGCATGCCTGCAGGAGGTCCGCCGGTGGCAATTCGGCAGCGGGTACGCAGAAGGCGTGGGACCGGGGGACCTTCCACAGGCACACCACTGAATCCGTGTTACCAGCAAACCTCCTGCACGCGTGCCGCTGAAAGCCACCTGATTGCCGTGCTTGGGGCGACAAAATACATAGAGCCGCCCTGGCTACTCAGCAAACTGATATTTCTTTGGAACTGGCTAGGATTGCTGCACAGAATGACACCACAACTGGGAAAGGAAGGGGGACATTGTTATGCAAGAAGGTTTTTTTTATAGGGAAACCCCTACGCTACAGGAAAAAAGAGATGTTCTGGTGAGGTTTGCAATCAAATAGTTGGACCTGAGAGATACAGGAGGGCGTTGCTCCAGAAAACCCATGATGGCCCATTCATGGGTCATTCAGGAGTGGGAAAAAAAGGTGAGAGGCTGAAGCAAAATTTCTACTGGCCTCATACGTTTCAGACAGTGAAAGATTATTGAAAAAGTTGTGATTTGTGTCAAAAGAGTCAGGGCTTAAAGGGACTTTGTAACCTCCACAACCAGGGACGGCTCCAGGCACCAGCGCACCAAGCGTGTACCTGGGGCAAGAAGCTGCTGGGGGCAGCCTGCTGGTCCCTGTGAGGGCAGCAGTCAGGCTGACTTCGGCAGTGTGCTGGCGGGAGGTCTGCCAGTCCCAAGGCTTCGGTGGAAATTTGGCAGCGGGTACGCCGAAGGTGCAGGACCAGTGGACCCCCTGCAGGCATGCCGCCAAATCTGTATTACCAGCGGACCTCCCGCAGGTATGCCGCAGAAGGCTGCCTTATTGCCATGCTTGAGGCAGCAAAATACATAGAGCTGCCCCTGTCCGCAACCTTTGCTCATTACTAAAGAGGCTTTTTGCCAGAGTGTCTGTAGATTTTGTGAGACCTCTCACTAAACCTGCCAGGAGTACAAAGAAAAGATACTTGTGGTAGATTCTGCTACCAGGTACCCTGAAACCACAGCCTTGTCTAATAGTGAAGCTGAAACTGTGGCCTGGCTTCATTTACCATTTTTAGCAGAGTAGGTTTTCCCAGAGAAATCTTGACAGACCGTGTGTGTCCTGTTTTCTGACCTGAGATTGGCACCTTAAGTTGCGAGCTACTCCAGACAGTGTGACAACGACTTAAAGTGGGTTATCTACCAAGAGAACAACAAATTATTGCATGAACACAACCAATAATCATACCACAAATTTAACCCATGATTAAATGACTTTTTTCCCATCCTTTTATCCTTATGTGGTTTACTTAGCAGCTTATACACTCCCTTGTGGAAAGAATAGGTTAAGGTTTAAATCTATGTATCCCAGGTGACACTTAGAGACCAATGCTGAGATTTGCTGTGAACCTAGGTTAATCAATACCCAATGGTAACTTCATTATAATAATGATATATGAAAAAGTACGCACATAAATAAATAAATATTAAAACCCATGATAGGACATAAGTCATGTTGACGCTGACTTTGAACTTTAATTGGTTCTATTTTAAGAAGTTTACATTAATGGATTTAATAAGGTGCTTTGAAGAAGATTGACTTTAAGACTTGATAGAGTGAGGTGGTAATAAAGGTAACTTTATAAACATGTGCTATTACCATTAATGGCCACACACACATGCATGTCTAGAAAAAGGCTAGGACAGGACTATACACGTGTGCAAATGTCCTGTTAAGGAGACAAAAAGAATATAGTGACTTAGAAAAAGAAAAAAAGTGTCTACCCTTGAGCTTGCTTATCTTGTGGAGCTTCAGAGTCAGTCAGGAACTGCAGTTTGGGGACCCAGGTACCATCAAGCTAGTGGAGCTGTTCTCAGGTCAGCTGGCCAGTCTGCAATGTCTGTGTCTCTACTTTCCTTGGAAGAGGAAGTAGGAACATCGGCTGTTGAACTGTCATGGTGGTGACCACGAGAGGAGCAGGGGACCTCTCACCTTGATTGCATCGTCCAATCCTGATTAGTCTCCAGGCATCTGAAGAAGTGGGGTTTTGACCCACAAAAGCTTATGCCCAAATAAATCTGTCAGTCTGTAAGGTGCCAGCGGACTCCTTGTTGTGTTTTTGTGGATACAAACTAACACGGCTGCCCCTCTGATACCTGACTAGGCAATGTCAACTCTTGGTCCATTCTGGAGGTTCTTTTAGAGTGCTGTTTCTTAGTTAAGTCCATGAGTCTGTTTTTCCCCCCAAAGAAACAACACCGAGAGAATAACAGGAGGTGATGACAGTTTCACTATCTCAACCCCTTGTGTTTAGGGATGGTCCAACCTTTTCAATGACACGGGCCCCATGTCTATTTGTGCAGCAGCTCCTCAGACCACATACAGAATCAAAAGAGCGTTCTCTGTGCGGCATGACCTCGCACGCACTGTACGTGTGAGGTCATGTGCAGAGGGTGCCATTTTGTAAAGCAGATCTGCTGTGGGGGCAGAAACATTGTGGGGCTGACTGGAAATGTCCCGCAGGCTCGACCCAGCCCATGAGTCCACACCTGGACTAGCTTGGCTGGCCATAACATATGACCCACTGTCTTTTGACTTTCAAAAGTACAGAAGTAATTCCCTAGCGATTCGTACATGCTTACACTCCCTTAAGATGGACAAGGCCTCCCAAACAAAATAAGAATTTGCAGAACTAAAACTACAGCTGCGATCCTGGGTGAAAGTTTACTTCACTCTACCAGGGCTTAAAGTCAAGCTACTTCAGAGCTACTTATTAAATCCATTAAAATATAACCAATGAAAGTTTATACTCAATGTCTACATGACTATATATCCTACCATGATTTTCAATATTGATTTATTTATGAGTGCGCTTTGTCATATATCATTTTTATAATACCTGCTGGTATATTTTATCTAGAATCATCTAGCCTGACCTCCTGTATATCGCAAGTCACAGGATTGGATATAGTTCCCCTGTGTTGAGCCCAAAAACTTGTATTTGATTAAAGCATCTTCCAGCAAGGCCTCTAGTCTGGATTGGAAGATGCCAAGAGGTTTAGAATCCACCACTTCCTCTGATAGCGTGTTCCAATTATTAATCACCCTCGCGTTTAAAAGTGGTGCCTTATTTCAAGTTTGAATTTTCTGGATTTCACCTGCAGCCATTTGTTCTTTTTATGTCTTTCTGTGCCAGATGAAAGAGCCCTTCGGTGCTTGGTGTCTTCTCCCCGTGAAGATACTGATACCCCATAATCCAGTCAGCTCCTGATCTTCCTTGTGATAAGTTAAACAGCCAGGGGTGAAAGTAACTTACAGAATTTACAGTACTGCCGGAGTCCTGAGAGGGAGCATGGCCTCATCCGGAAGAGGCGTGGCCTCAAGATTTAAAAGCCCTGGGGCACCAGCTGTGGCTGAGAGCCCCAGGGCCTTTAAATCAACCAGGGGCTCCCAGCTGCAAAAGTAGCTGGGAGGCCCCCAGAGCTCAGGGGCAAATTAAAGGGCCCGGGGCTCCGGCTGCTGCAGACAACCCTGAGCTTTGCAGGGCTGGGGCAGGTATTTAAAGGGCCAAGAGCTCCTGCCACTGAGGGGAGCTCCAAGCCCTTTAAATCCTGGCCCCAGCCCGGCCACTGGAGCCACGGCCGGGATTCAAAGGGCTCTGGGCTGCCCGCAGAGGCGGGGAGCTCTGAGCCCTTTAAATCTCAGCTGCAGTGGGGGGTTTAAAGGGCTCTGGGCTGACCGCCGCCACGGCAGCCCAAAGCCCTTTAAATCCAGCCCCAGCCCGGCCGCCGGAGCCGTGGGCGGGGGGTTAAAGGGCTTTGGGCTACCAGCTGTGGCGGGGAGCCTAGAGCACTTTAAATCCCCACAGCAAAACCCGGTGCAGTCTGGCTCGGCGTACTGGCTCTTGCCGGCATGCCGTACTGGTTTGTACCGGCTTACTTCCACCTCTGTAAATAACTGAGCTCTGTAAGTCTCTCAGTATCAAGCAGTTTCTCCAGCCCTCAGATAATTCTCATGGCTCTTCTCTGCACTGTTTTCAGTTTTTCAATATCTTTTTCAAATTGTGGACCACAGAACAGGATGCAGCATTCTAGTATAGGTAAAATGACCTCTTGACTCCTACTCATTACTCCCCTCTTTAGACATCCACTGATCACATTAGCTCTTTTTGCCACAGCATCGCACTTGGAGCTCATGTCGAGTTGATGGTCTGCTAAGACCCCTAAATCCTTTTCAGAGTCCCTGCTTTTCAGGATACAGTCCCCCATTCTGAAGATAGGGCCTGCATTCCTTGATCCTAGATGTCAGACCTTATATTTAGCTGTATTAAACTGATTTTCGTTGAACGACCCCTGCTCACTAAGTGATCCAGATCTCTCTGTATGATGGTTCAGATCTCATATTTACCACTCCGATGATCTTTTTGTCATCTGCACATTTCATCAGGAGTGATTCTATATTTACCTTTCGGTCATTGATTAAAATGTTGAATAGAGTTATGCCTAGAACCGATCTATGAGGAATCCCACTAGAAACACCCCCAGGGAAACATACTGACAGACCTATACCGGTAGAATTGCACTGCTATAACTACTCTTATTTCAGAATATGAGTGTTTGGTCCCAGTTTAGTTTGTAACATTTTAAAAGTGTCATAAGCTCATCCAGCAAAAGGCACCTATTCCAGAGAGAGTATCCACAGGGGAGCTATAGCGGTGTAGTTAGATTGGCACGGCATTGCTGGTAAATGTCCAATGTATACAAGCCCTTTGCCCAATGACTAGAATCAAAGTGGCCAGATTTTTTGTTGATGGTAAAACACGGGGGACATTTCATGCTGATGCGTAGAAAGGGTGGATGAGGTCATATCTTTTTTTGGACTAACTTCTGTTGGCAAAAGAGACAGGATTTCAAGCTCCCCGGAGCTCCACAATGAATGCTGATTTGTATGTGGCTCAGACCTACCGGCCCATCATGAACAGCAGAGCTTGAAAACTTGTTCCGTTCACCAACAGAAGTTGGTCTAGCAAAAGATATTACCTTCTTGCTATTATGCTGGAACCAACACAGCTACAGCAACACTGCAAACAATAGATTAGAAAATTGTCCAAGTGTGGAAGGGCTAGCTCAGTGGTTTGAGCATTGGCCTGCTAAACGCAGGATTTTAAGTTCAGTCCTTGAGGGGGCTACTTAGGGATCTGGGGCAAAATCAGTACTTGGTCCTGTTGGTGAAGGCAGGGGGCTGGACTCAATAACCTTTCAGTTCTATGAGATAGGTGTATCTCCATATATTATATTATCCATTGTTACATTTCCATTACAAACTTGTGCATTTTAAACTCATAGTGTTGAAATTAACCTTGTCCCTCAACAAACTATAGATGAACCAGGTGTTGTGACATTGTCTGATAAAATAACTAATTGCAATGTTTCTTTCCCTTTCCTAAGACTTGCAGATAAAACCAAGTGACCCATTGCCAACAGCTGCCATGCCAATGTTCTCCAAAGAGGACAATGAAGAATTAGAAGCTGCTGCCAAAACAGGAAACCTTCCAGAAATAGCAGTGAAACTGAAAAAGTCTCTAGAGTCATCAGAAAATACTCCACTGCACATTGCAGTCACAGGGAATTCAGGCTCTGGAAAATCATCCTTTGTCAATGCCATCTTGGGACTGGGAGATGAAGATGAAGGTGCCGCTAAGACTGGGGTGGTAGAAACAACAATGGAGCCAAAGGCTTATCCTCATCCTGTACTTCCCAATGTAACAATGTGGGACTTGCCAGGAATTGGGACTCCCAATTTTCAGCCAGACAAATACCTCAAGAAGGTAAAATTCAACAGCTATGACTTCTTCATCATCATTGCCTCAGAGCGCTTCACTTCCCACCACACCAGCCTCGCCCAGGAGATTCACAAGATGGGGAAGAGGTTTTATTACGTGCGTTCCAAAGTGGATGCCAACTTGTATGCAGCTCAGATCCGCCGGCCCAGCACCTACAATGAGGAACAGATCCTGCAGATCATCCGGGAGAACTGCATCAAGAACCTGAGGGAAGCAGATGAGGCCTCCCCACGGGTTTTCCTGATCTCCAGTTGGCATCTGCTTAAATACGATTTCCGCTTGCTGCAGGAGACACTGGAGCAGGAACTGGATGCTCACAAAAGACTCACTTTCATCCTAGCCCTGCCCAACATCTCGGCAAAGATCCTGGAAAAGAAAAAGGCTGAACTGAAGAAGCAGATATGGAAACTAGCCCTTGTGTCTTCTGTTGCCGCTGCCATCCCTCTCCCAGGTCTTGATTTTGCTTGTGATATTACCATCCTGGTGACATCCATGAGACATTACTGTAAGGCCTTTGGACTGGATAGAACCTCACTAACTAATCTTGCCAACAGGGTGGGGACGACCGTCCCAGAGCTGAGGGCTGTTATAAAGTTCCCACTGGCTGCAGAAATATCTAAAGAGCTTGTAATCAAGCTGCTAAGCAAGGCTGCATGTGGTGCAGCGATGGCAGCGGAAGCAGCTCTG
Source organism: Aldabrachelys gigantea (assembly GCA_026122505.1). Taxonomy (NCBI): domain Eukaryota; kingdom Metazoa; phylum Chordata; order Testudines; family Testudinidae; genus Aldabrachelys; species Aldabrachelys gigantea. The sequence continues at coordinate 70,272,814 of CM047489.1, forward strand.
AGTTTTATCCCAGTGCCAGTGGTGGGGTCTCTGCTAGCTGCAGGAGTTTCTTTCGGGACCACATACTACATGCTGCAGAGCTTTCTGAATGAAGCTGTGGAAGATGCTCAGAAAGTTCTGAGCAAGGCTCTTGAGAATGAAAAATTCAAATAAGAACAAACAATCCAGTGCATCAAATATAAAAAATTCTTAAAGTGATTGCAAAAAAATGAGAGAGAGGCCAGATGAGATTTCCAGGGTTTCTGATTGGGATGTTTTAACCATTGCATTAAAGAGGCGCTCCAGTGAACTCCAGTTATATACTCTATAGGGTTAGCTGAGGAAATGTTTCTTCACCAGTGCAGAGGGTCTCCTGAAGTAGATTCAGTGCAGGAAACATGTTACCAGGGAACAGCGTCGCCAGCAAGGGATGTTTTCTGTTTCCATTTCTGTTTTTCTTTTTCATTTTTCCTCTGCCAACAAGTGTCAGGTTAAATGGTTCCTGTCTTCAGCTCCTAGGAAAAACGTTATTTGGAGAAGTAAGATGATGCCCCAGAAAATCATCTTCTTTATTTTCTGTATCGCTGCAGCATAAATCAGTCATCAGGCCATGCTGGGGTAGGTGCTGTGCAAACACATAAAGGGCATTGCTCAAGTGTGGTGGTGCTTTTAACGTGGAGGTTTAGCTGGCCTGAGAGGCGCTATAGGCTAAAACATGAGTGACTCCTGCTCATCAGCTGCTAATGTAATGGGGCAAGGGGAGGCAGGGGCCATTATTCTTCTTTGACAAACAAATCTTATTAATGCAGAGTTCACCTTGCCTGGCAATAGCTCAAGCCTTCCAGAACAGCAAATTCAGCAAAACACAAGCCGGTGAACACCAGGAAATACAGAGTTAGCTACAAGCCCCCATATCCTTAACTCTGCCCTCTTTGAGTGATGCCCCAGTACACGCCTAACACACATACTCACCCTCTGCCTTTGCAGACAGTGCATGTACCTCAGGGAATACGGCCCATGTCAACTGCAGCACAAATTCAAACACCTTCCCTGTGCTACGATAGACTTGTGTTTAGATGAGCTGTACTGACCAGGAGCTACCTACACCTGTTCTACAGTCAGACACTGAACCTACCCCCAGAAACAACCCCCCACTTGCTCAGTTTTATATCCTCATCACCCTTCTGCACGCATAGCCATCTACCACTACACTTTCACTTCTCCAAGAAAACCACTGTGTCCTACTATGACACAACCAATACAATGGAGCACTGAAATGGTGCTTACTGGATCCCCCAAGGTACATATGCTCCTCTTTCTGTTGATCACACACCCAGAGGGGAGGAGGGATCACCTCAGATCACAGGCATTCCTCTACCACGCTGCTCCAGCGAATGCCTCCATCACTCAGTACAGCTGCACCGAGCACAGTGATTGCACAGCTGGAGTTACAGACAATTCCCAGTGACTATTGCCAGTTCTGGGGTGCTGAGTTAAGGTTGTCTGGGTGTTTACCTCTACTCTGTATTTCCTGGCTTTCAGGCGTTTGAGCTGTGCTGAACTGGATGTTTTGGAAAGGCACAATATACTTCTGGACAACCACAATTCTGCCATAACCATGTTTTTAGTCAGTCAGGCTCCTGGGTGTTTCCTACGGGAAGAGAAATGTTTGTAGGAGTTCATGGTCATTTAAGCAGTTGTAATTACCATGCAGGTGTGCAGCTGAGGCACCCTATGGCCAGGTAATGCTAATACCTAGATCTCACACAGTGCTTTTCACCAGGACAGCTCAAAGAATTTTATATCATTGTCCCCATTCACAGATGAGAAACTGAGGCACAGGGAGGGGAAGTGACTTGCCAAAGGTCACCCAGAAGGCCAGTGGCAGAGCTAGGGATAGTCTCAGTCCAGGGGTCTCTCCACTAGGCCACACAGTTGCCATGTGACTCCTCAGGGCTCCTCCCCTCTCCTGTACATTGTGATGGGGATAGTGGTTCCACTGTGAAATGTGTGCAGTGTGTAGCTGCTAATAGGGCCAGTGAGAGAAATCTCAGCCATAATCTATGTTCCAAACCTTTGACAGTTTTACCATTACCCTATTTCAAGTTCCCAAATGGAAGACACTGTCAAGGGTGGACGGGAACGAGGGTACAAGTTTCTACTATACGGTTTCTTTCTATCTTGACTGTCTAACATTTATAAACAACAAGAGTAAAGGCCTCAAAAATAAATGAACATCAAATTGCAATGTACCATTTTACATGCAGTCAGTCCTTTCCTACTGCGCCTAGTCCTGGCATATTTCTCTGTAGAGCACATCTTTCTCAGCAGAGATTGATTGCTCATCAAGTAGCCATGAAAATCTTTGAAAAATGTTTGCCTGAAGTTGCACTGTACAAGCAAGATCCCTTTCAATGTCTCGTCAGTCAATACCATTTCCACCCCGACTTCTGTGCAGCTGCTGGCAGCAGCGGTGCCTGCAGAGCTGGGGGCCCAGCCAGCAGCTGCCACTTTCTGGCCACCCTACTCGGAAGGCAGTGCTGTTGCCAGCAGCAGCGCAGATGGAAAGATTGCAAACCGGTAAACACGCACACTGCTATGAGGGCATGCTGGGAAGTGCAGATCTACCAGAATCAATGTTGGAAAAGCCAAGGAAAAATCATGGACATTTGTTCTTATTTCAAAAATCAGCCCCGACAGAGACCAGAGGACCAAAAAAGAGTTTATGTCCAGGAAAATCCAGACATATGGAAATCCTAGACAGTAAGTTTAAGTATGTGAGAGAACTAGTGTCTCTCTCCTTCTCCACCTGTCCTGCTCTCATTCCCTGCAACATATGCCCCCCTCATCAATATTTCCAGCTGCCCCTCCCTTTCCCATCTCATTAAGCCAGTACCTGTACTACAGAAGCCACTAACATGTAAGAAGTTGCCTCTTGCTGTCTCCTACCCTGTGCTGTGCTGTGCTGTGCTGTGCTGTGCTGTTGTATCTATGAAGCAGAGTGGACACCCACTCCTGCCCTGAGGGGTTTAAAAGCAGCCCTGCACAGGGCTGCAGCTCTAAAAGCCTGAGCTAATTGGGGAAAGCAGGCTCAGCTGTGGCCATGCCCCAGTCATGCCCAGCTGGCCCCTATAAGAAGCTGGGAGTCAGGAGCCCAAACAGTTTCTCTCTAGCTGTAGAGGGAGAAGGGCCTGGCTGCAGGGAGCTAGACACAGGGAACCTGAGTGGAGCAGGGCTGGGGAAAGGCAGAGGAGCTGGGGAGCTCCAGCCTGGAAAGCCCCAGGCTGCAGCCTAGCATTGGGCTAACAGGTACTGGGGGTTGCAGAGGGCAGCCCAGGGCTAGGCCAAGGCAGCAGGTCCAAACCCTCCTTGCCAGTGATGAGTGGCTGATACTACAGCCTGCCCCACGGCGCAGGGGCTAGACAATGACTGGCAGTAGCCTGATACTGAGGTGAGATGGGGATAGTGGGTGGGGGGTTCCCCTGGCAGGGGGAGACCCTGAGAGAAAGGGGTCACTGCCAGGGGGTAACACCCTGGGTAAAAGGCACTGGGTCCAGGGAGGGACACAGAGGACAGGCAGATCATTGGCCTGCAAAGGGTGCTCCAGAGCTGGAACTGAGCTAATTCCCAGAAGTCCTCAGCAGGAGGTGATGCAGGGGTGAGTCTGCTTGTCTACAGAACCCATCATGGGCAGCAGCTTACTGGAGGGCTGCCTTTTAGCTTGGGGAATGCAGCCTGAGCTGCACAAGGAGCTTGGCCTCTTACCTCCAATGTCCGCCCTTAGCTAGGACTCCAGCCCCGATTGAGCTTCCCCAGCCATAGAACCAGGCAATCATAGAAATGTGGGGCTGGAAGGGAACTCAAGAATTTGAGTCCAGCACACTGCACTCTGGCAGGATGAAGTAAAACTAGACCACCCCATAGAGGTGTTTGTCCAACTTGTTTTTAAAAGTGTCCAGTGATGGGGACTCCATGATGTCCTTTGGAAGCTTGTTCCAGAGCTTAACTACCCTTAGATTAGGAAAGTTTTTTCCTAATATCTAATCTTAATCTCCCTTGCTGCAGATTAAGCCCATTCCTGCTTGTCCTGCCTTCAGTGGACACCGAGAACAATTGATCCCCATCATAATACCCCTTAACATTCAAAGACTATCAGGTTCCCCGCACTCTTTTCTCAAGACTAAATGTTACCTTATTTTTAACCTTTCCTCATAGGCCAGGTTGTCTAAACCAGGGTGTTTCAACCTGTGGGTTGGGACCCAAAATTGGGTTGCTGGAATGTTTCAAAGGGTCCTGTGGCAGTTCCTGTGGCTCCTGTCACACAGGGCTGGCCTGGTTCGCCTCCTGGCTCCAGGTACTGCTGCCTCTGGAGTCCCAGTGCCACGCAGGTTTGGCCCAGCTGTCATGATGACAGGGGTCCTGCTAGGCCAAATTTGAGTGAATGGCACTGCAATCCCATGAGCCAGATCACAGCTCCACTCACATAAATGTTGTCCAGCCAGGGGGGCAAGGCCAAAACTGAGCGGTGCTGCAACCCTGGAGGTTGTGACCCCAAGAGCCAAGTTCAGCCAGCCCCACAGCACAGGAGACACAGCAGCCATCACTGTGGGGTGAGTGTTGTGCAGGACCTAACACCCCTCAGGGGCAGGATCCATCCAAAACCACCCCAGGGCCTCCACCCCCACACTATGTACTGGGTCGCAACAGGCCAGAAACAATTACAAATGGGTCATGAGCCCCAAAAGGTTGAGAACCCCTGACTTAGAGGATTATGACCCTGCAATAACAGAGGCAGAACAAGATTTCTGTTCCTCTGCAGTCAACATGGCAGAATCAGGGCCAGCAGAGAGAACCTGCTAACCAAGCCAGCTGCACAGCCCAGACACAAGATCTATGCATGCAACCTGTTTAAGAAGTGCCACATGCTTCACTACTTCTTCTTAATGTATGCACAATGTGCCTCAGGTGGCACGTGACCAGGATTCAGCACCTAATTTGGTCCACTGGTTGGATCATCAGCTTCCAGAGGCCAGGTACTGATGGGGAGTGCAAAATGAATGCTGATCCATGCCCCCCTCCCCAGCATACTTCACTGATAAAAGCAACAGAACACACACGGAGCGAAGTGGGATAGAAATGTCCACCCCTGACCAGACTATGATCTGCCCCACCATCCTTGACTGAGTTGGGCCCTATCACATTGTCAGAGTTCCAGAAACTCTCAAATATTACAGCCACAACCTACAACAAGGATCCGTGCCTCTCCTGGCTGATTCATGCTCACTATTAATAGCAACAGAGAAATGCAACCAGAGGCTCCAAGCAGCCAGAGCCGCAGGGCTAGAGCTAAAGGAATCAATGTAAATTCTGTGTGACAGAAATAACATCCCTGGGAAAGACGTTCACCCAGGAAAGGGGACAGGTAGCTCACAGCACGGCTGTGCCTGCGCCCATCACCAGCACACCTGGCTCAGCAGCCGGGGCAGGGTACAAAGACCCTTGGCATGGCACTGAGCTAGCACGTGTCTGGATAAGGCAGGGAGGGGAAGCGGAGGAATGGAGGCAGAGAGGGGGAGCGGAGAAATGGGGCAGGAGGTTTCACCCGCTGGAGGGAGGAGGGGGCAGCTTGGCTGTTTACCAGGGGCTAAGGGGGTGGCTGGGTTGTTCCAGGGGTGGACGTGGTTGGCCCCGGAGAGACAGGGAGGGGAGGATGCCCAGCCGTGGCTGGGTCTGGGAACCCCTGATGTGTCACCCCAGTGGGCTCTGGCCAGGATGGGAGAGGAGCTGGCTCTGTTTTCAGCTTCCCCTACAGCCCATCAGGGCCTCCACAGCCCAGTCACCATGTCTGCTCGGCCCAGGGGTCAGTCAGCACTGGGTGGCTTTGCACAAACCCCAGCTCAGCCCAGGCTGCCCCATGGGTTGTCTGAGGGAGGGAGTCTGTGCAGGGAGACAGGGCAGGTCTGTAAGTGCAGAGCTGGTGCAGGAATGCCTGGCAGACTCTGCCCTTCTCAGCCTCAGCATGTGGGATACACCCCCTGCCCCTTGATCACTAATTATCACTAGTGGGGTAACATTCCCTGGCCCTGGGCTGGAATCAGCACCCTATTTTGCTGGCACCTGGTGGCCAGTCAGAGTGATGCACAGAGTGTGTTTTCCTCCTGGAAATGTAAGAAAGGAAGGTATCAAATAAAACCTTGGTTAAGTTAATTGCTCAGCTGTTTATCCAAATCACCTGCCTTAGGGGTCTTTGGATATTGACCTCTTAACGAAAGGAAAAAACTCAGATTTGATTTTACACTTTTATTGGCTACCCTTATCAAAGCAGCCAAGAGCATATAATATAAAAGAATGCACAGTAGCACTGGTTTATGATTGGGCTGAGAGAAACGGGAAAAACAGGTCAACACGTGAACCATTCAGGTTTTAAGAATCACATAACACATCCATAGCAGAAAGCAGCGAAATTCCTATTCAACAATTATCCTTTGACTTTGTTTGGAATTTTGACCAAGATCCTTAAAGCAGAAGGAACCGCACTCAAGCCCATTAGTAAAACTCTCCAGTGGTACTTGACTCCACAACGCAAAACAATTCCAGGCTTGTGTATCAGAGTGCCCAGCCTATGGGTCCTGGGCTGGACCCCACCAGAGCATTTCATGCGGCCCAGGGCCTGCTTCAGCACAATATACTAACGGCCAATTCATTAGCATTTTAGCATCATGTTTCCATCATTTTAGTTTACACAAGTGTGTAAATAGACAATGATCTACATAGGCTGTTTCTAGCTAAATACATACGAAATAAGCTGACCTAAAAATATCAATCAAAACAGGTGACTTTAAATCTTATTAAACTATGTAGAATCTGTTTGGCTCACACAAGATTGTGCTTAGGTTTATGTGGCCCTCCTGTGTAACAAGGTGGTGCACCATTGCATAAGAAAATTTACTCACATGCCAATCCCACAAGGTCCCCTTCCCAGTGGGTCTGTTGCAGTTACCCCTTTTTAGCAATACTCACGCCAGTTATATTAGCTGGTAAACTGGTAAATATTAGCTGGTATATTAGAATCTGGTAAACTGGTAAACACCCCTAACCGCCTAACAAGAATGCCTATATTTTTATGACAGGCTGCATGCAGCTCAAGAGGCTTTCACACGTAGTCTTATTTTATGTCTGTATACACCTAGAACTCGACAGGCAGTGTGCAGCCATTAACTATGGGGGATGTACAGTGTTTAGGAATTGCAACTTGTTCTATTTAACAGCTATTTTACAACAAACTTTATCAAAACAAGGGCACAAACTATAACTCTGGAAAAGAGAGAGCGAGAGAGAGAGTTAAAGGTGCCCAACTGAGGGATAGCTAATGTCACCAGGAGTGAGGATTCTCAAGTGGCCGACTCAGAATTCCTTTTTTGGCTTTCAGGAAGTGAGGTGCTGAAGGAGACAGGCCATTCTATCCCCTTTCTGCTGTGAGTTCAGCTTGGTTCCTCTCCAGACAGAGATTCCACAACCTGCCTGGGTATTTTATTCCAGTACTGAACTACCCTTGCAGTTAGGAAGCTTTTCCCAATGCCTAATCTAAATCTCCCTTGCTGAAATTTAAGACCATTATTTTTTGTCGTGGGTTCAGTGGCTCAGGAGAACAATTTATCATCCTCCTCTTTATAACAACCTTTTCTGTATGTGGAAACTGTTATGTCCCCCATCAGTCTTCTCTTCTCCAGACTAAACAATTCATTTTTTTCAATCTTTTTGAAGCTCGTGTTTTCTAGACCTTTAATCATTTTGGTTGCTCTCCTCTGGACTTTCTCCAATTAGTCCACATTTTTCCTGAAGTGAGGTCCCCAGAACTGGACCCAATAATCCCAACTGAGGATTTTTCAGTGCTGAATAGAATGGAAGAATTACATCTCGTGTCTTGCATCCAACACTTTTGCTAATACACCCCAGAATGATGTTCCCTATTTCTGCAACAGTGTTTGTGATCCACTAGGACCCCCAGATCCTAAATAATAAGCAACTTACCACATCCAAACAGTGACAAAACATTTTTAAACATTTGATCCAGATACTTACTAATGGGGCTACGCCAAAGGTTGCTTCGACCCCAGTTTTTCAGCTCCAGCGTGGTCAGGCAGGTATTAGCAATGACCTCGTTGAGAGTTTACTTTTTATACCTTTTAACAAACAAGGGATGTCATTGCCAATTACTGACTCCAGCTAACGGTCAGTCTGAGATCATTTCCCCTTATTTCCAGTCTTAATCCAGAGAAGATTTACAACTTCCTTTCTTCCCAGCGCCTTTCCTCCTGCTCTCGTCCCCGCCTCCCTGCTGCACCTGGGTTCACACAGGAGACAGTAGTATGTGGGTGCGGGGGTCCGTGTTGGCTTCTTTTCAGAGAGATTCTTTTTTTCTTATTGAAAAACACCCGCAGTCACCCCTGTCCGTCAGAGACCTTCTTCTTAGAAACGTCCCTGTATTTCTTTACTTATTCTTTGAACCAGACTCCATTCCTTTTGGCCTCAGAACTCATGATTTTCAAGGCCTTCCTCCCACTAGCTACTCGGGGCCTTTCATCACAACACCCACATATTTTGTTCTTAACCAAACTTAAGCTAACACTCATTCTTTAATTAATTTTTTTTCTTTGATCCTGCGAGGTCATTGAAAATCTAGTTAAGACCGGGGGCCTCTTAGCCAACTTCCCATCTCTCCTATACATTTGCTCTTGTGCCCTTAACAATGAGTCTTAAAAAACCTGCCAGCTCCTTTCCCCCTCAGACTTGCTTCCCACGAGATCCTATCTACCAAGTCTCTGAGTTTGCTGAAGTTTGTCTTCTTGCCGTCCATTGTTTTTATTCTGCTGTTTTCTCTCCTACCATCCTTAGGATTGCAAGCAAGGTTTGCATGAGCTCTCCCCTGACAGCCAGTGATGAGCTGGGGGGGGGGGGGGGGCGGCATGGGGAAACCGCTTCAGGACCAGACTGTATTTACACGAACACACTCGCTCCACCTAGTATCCAGCAGACAGAGCTGGGTGCCCAAGTGATCAACTTTGGCAGGTGTTGGGTTACAAATCACTTCAGTGCAGGGGGTATGAAATGTTGTTACCCTTATTGTGTGAGCAAAGGGCAGCAGAACTGCACCTCACCTGTCCTGATTGAGGGGGTCACCCTCAGCTGAATGGAACTCACTAAGCAGTGGGTTTGGATGCCAGGACCCAGTGCAGAATGGGAGAGGCTGGGCTGGGTGGGGTGGATGATTAATTTGCCCTTTTCTACTGTTTAAAGTCTTTGCTCACAAAGGACAGTATGGGGGAGGGGAGTAGCATGTTAAAGGGGCATTTGATTGTTGGCCTTTCACACCACAAGATAAGAAACTGAGGCAAAGGAAACCCATGGAGCAGGTCACTCTCACGTGTGGAAACCTTTCCTCTGCAGATGCAGCGTCAGCTCAGGCCAGAGAAGTTGGGCCCTGCCCCATGAGGCTTCTCCAGGAACAGCTCCCAGATGGGCCAAGACCCCCTAAGGGACAAACCCCTACATCTCCCGTCCTTGGGGATCTTGTGAGGGTGGTAGGAGAAGAGCCCTGTTCCTGCTGGCTTTAGGGGAGAGGTGGTTGGAGGCGTCTGGGCAGCAGGAAACCTGGAGGACATATTCCCACCAGTCACTGCTGCTCCATGGAAATACGCTCTGTGCATCCCCCCCAGGTAGCTACGAGGTGTCACTGCTGCTCCTATGGCAGGGAGGGGTGGGGGAAAGGACACATTCTGTTCATTACCCGGATTGGTCACCAGGTGTCACTGCTGCTCCAAGGCTGACACGCTGCAGGATGGTGCGAAAAGGAGCAGGGTCAGGTCTAAGGGTCAGATTTCCAGACGGGGGCAGCGCACAGGAGCCCCCCATCAGAAACAATGAGCTGCTGGGGAACTAGTGGAGCTGCTGGATGTGGTTGGTTTGGAGAATCCAGTGAGATTCGTGTGTCTCGTGAGCACGATGTGGCCGCCCCAGTGGCCAAATGCGTTACCTGCTGTGCACAGTGAAGCTGGGCTGAGTCCTCCCCTCTCCCCTAGTCAGGGACCAGTCTCAGCTCCTAGCTGGATGGACCAGCTCGTTCCCTGCCTTGTGCCAGGGACAGGTCGCACTCAGCAGCACAGACAGAAGTACAGTGTCCCCGACAACCAGTGCGTTCTGGGACTCTGAACGACTGTATCCCTGAGAGCCCAGCACCATCACTGGGAGCAGGGGCTTGTGCAGAGCACTGGCTTGTGGGAAGGATTCAGTCAGTAGGACGGGCTGAACCACGACTGCCCCAAAGCCGGTGGCTCCTCGTCCATCCCGGGAACCAGCTCACAGGGCCCGGCATTGGGGGCGCTGGGCCTGCGCTGGAGACACCATCTCATGTGTCGCTACCAATCCTCGTGACCAGCCTGTGACAGCTGCAGTGTGGGGATGCCAGGTGGTGGGAGCAGGATACCAGCCCCCAAGGTTCAGAAATGGCAGATCAGACCCAGAAAATCATGAGATTTTTTCCCCCAAAACCCACAAGTTTGGCCCAAAATCCTGAGATATTTTTGAAAAGTTGATACTGAGGGTTTTGGTGTTTTGGTTTCTGAACTCCCCCTGCCCCGCTGTGTGTGTCAGAGACAATGACTGTGCCCGGCTCTCCCAGACGTACAGAGCAGGTGACTCTGGCTCTCGTGGCTGCTGGGTAGAAAGGAGCTTCTAGCTTCTCCCCAGACCCCCACATTACAATTAATTACTTTTGTGTCCCCTGCCCAGCCCCACATCTGCCCCTCCCCCAGACCAGCCATAAATTGCACACCCCCAGCCCCATATCGGCTCTGCCCGCCAAGTCCCACTGCTGCTCCTCCTGCAGCTCTGGGGGGGGTCTTCTCCCCTCTCCCCCTCCCCTACCCAAACACTCCTCTGCCTCCTGAGGGGAGGGGGAGAGAGCTGCCTGTCACCTGCAGCAGCTCTGATTGGCTGCCCTTCCCCAGGAGGTGGGGCAGCGGATAATTCTGATGGTGCAACAGTGACACCTGGTGGACAGTCTGGGTAACGTTTCCTTCACTAGCACAGCAGTGACACCCGCTGGCCAATTTGAGTACTGCACAGAGTGTGTTTTGTAAGTGGAACAGCAGTGACTGTGCATTGCATGTGGCTGCGGCTTCATTAAGTAATAAAATCTGAATTTAGAGCTGGGCTCTGGGAGCCAGGAGTCCTGGTTGCTGTTATGAGCTCGATGTCTATAGTTGTTGTGCAATCTTGAGCAAGTCACTTTCCCCCTGTGAAAGGGGGAATCCTGATCCTCTGAGCATAGGTGGCGAGTTATATTCTTTTGTGGTGTCCAGGCTCCGGGAATATTCAGGGCCAGGGGCTCTGCTCCACCGATATTTGAAGCTGGGTCTCTCCACCCCACCCCAGCCCTGCCTGGAGCAGGCTCCAGCCCCCGCCTGCCACTCCTCCCCCCACCCGTCTCCCCCACCCCCCCCGCCCTGCCGCATCCCTGCTCGAAAGAAAGCAGCAAGTGGTGCCTTTGCCATGCCTGCCTATGCTGCCGGAGTAGTGCTGCCCCAGGCTCCTAGTGCCTCCCATCCACTAATGGCAGTGCAGGCTGCCCTTACCATGCCCTTCCACCCTAGCCCTGAGCCTCTCCAACACCTCAAACCCCTCAGCCCCAGCCCTTATCCCCTTGCACCCTAATCCTGTGCCCCAGCCCTGAACCCCCTCCTGCATCATGAACCCCCCACCCTCAGCCCCACAGCCCTCACCACTGCACCTCCTCCTATCCCCAAACTCCCTCCCAGAGAGTGCACCCCCTCTTCCTTTCCACACACCCCCTCCTGCCCCCAAACTCCCTTCCAGAGACTGCACCTCCTCCCACCCCCAAACTCCCTCTCAGAGCCTGCACCCCTCACCCCTTCTATGCCCCCAGCCCCAGCCCAGAGCCTGCACCCAAACTCTGTCCCAGAGCTTGCACCCCTCACTACCTCCTGCACACTGACCCCCTGCCCCAGCCCAGAGCCTGCACCCAGCACCCAAACTCCCTCCCAGAGCCTTAGGCAGGTGAGGGGCAGAGTTGGGGGGGGGGCAAGTTGGGAGGGGCAGGTTCTGGGCACCACCAAAATTTCTACAAACCTGACCTGCCTTTGAGGTCAGTGGCACAAATCTCACCAGCTCCAATGGGAGCAGTGCTGTGCCCAGAGAGGGATCACGGGGTTAAGTCGTATGTAGAAATCTCTGCAGTGAAAGGCTCAGGAATAGCTCATTACTGGGCAGTAATTCAAGGGCTGTGGGCGCAGGACAAACAGTTCACAAGACAGTGAGAAATCCTGCGTGAGGGGAGAGGGGACCTTAATTTTGTCATATGATTTAAGAACAAACCTGAGTACGTGACTGGGAGATTCTTCCCCTGAGACTCAGGGAGGTTTCTGCGATTCCCAGACCAGCCTGGACTCTCTTCACTTTCCGGTTGGATCTTAAATGAGGTGACTGACGTCTCACCCATGTGATTCGGTGCCTCTCACCCTCTCCTTGCACTGTGTGTGCAGTGGGTTTGTTCTGGGAGGTGTCACAGGCTGGCCGGCCCTTTAAGGCAAACCAAGCTCAGCCTGGCCTGTGAGGTAGCAGCAAGCCCCCCCACTGGGGGTGACAGGGCAACTTGATGATACTTTGTGACCCCAGCTGGGCCAGGGCCAAGAAAATACAAAGAGACATGGGAGGGGGAACTCAGTTGGGGCAGACCCAGGAGAGAGGTCCAGGGGCGAACATCTGGTTACTTATGGAGAACCCAGCTGCAGCCAGAGCTGTGGTGTGAATACCGATGTCCCACAATTGTGTCACTCACACAGGAATCCAGCTTTGGTTTTTGGCTGGTCATTCAGCTTCATGGTTCATTTCATGCCTGCGATACTGCTTGGGCCTGCGAACCTCTGGCTCCTTGGGATCCTCTTGGAAGCTGTCTCCACGGGGGAGCAAGTAGGAGCTGCAACAGCAGGAACTGTTTTCTGCGCAGCGGGTGTCTGTGCTGTGCACCGAGTGTGTCTGGTCTGTGCACTGTGTGTCTGGGCCATGCATTGAGTGTGTCTGTTCTCTTCATTGTGAGTCTGTGCCAGGCACCCAACATGTCTGGTCTCTCCACCGTGTGTCTGTATCACACCCAGAGCATAGTTAGTCTCTGTATTGTGTGCCTGTGCCGTACCCCAAGCATGTCTGACCTGTGAACTGTGTGTCTGTGCCCTGCATTGAGCATGTCTGGTCTCTACACTGTGTGTCTGTGCCCTGCATTGAGCATGTCTGGTCTCTGCACTGTTTGTCTCTGCCCAGCATTTCTCATCTCTGTATCATGTGCCTGCACCATGCTCATAGACTCATAGACTCGTAGGTCAGAAGGGACCAATATGATCATCTAGTCTGACCTCCTGCACAAAGCAGGCCACAGAACCCTACCCATCCACTTTTATAACAACTCCAAACCCATGACTGAGTTATTGAAGTCCTCAAAATTGTGGTTTGAAGACTTCAAGCTGCAGAGAATCCACCAGCAAGTGACCCATGCCCCACGCTGCAGAGGAAGGCGAAAAACCTCCAGGGCCCCTGCCAATCCGCCCTGGAGGAAAATTCCCTCCCAACCCCAAATATGACAATCAGCTAAACCCTTAGCATGTGGGCAAGACTCACCAGCCAGCACCCAAGAAAGAATTCTCTGCAGTAACTCAGTTCCCATCTCATCCAACATCCCCTCACAGACCATTGAGCAGACTTATCTGCTGATAATCCAAGATCAATTGCCCAAATTAAACTATCCCATCATATCATCCCCTCCATATACTTATCAAGCTTAGTCTTAAAGCCAGATAAGTCTTTCGCCCCCGCTACTTCCCTTGGAAGGCTGTTCCAGAACTTCACTCCCCTAATGGTTAGAAACCTTTGTCTAATTTCTAGTCTAAACTTCCTAATATCCAGTTTGTACCCATTTGTCCTTGTGCCTACATTAGTACTAACCTTAAATAATTCCTCTCCCTCCCTAACGTTAAACCCCCTGATATATTTATATACAGCAAGCATATCCCCCCGCAGCCTTCTTTTGGGTAGGCTAAACAAGCCAAGCTCTTTGAGTCTCCTTTCATAAGGCAGGTTTTCCATTCCTCGGATCATCCTACTAGCCTGTCTCTGAACCTGTTCCAGTTTGAATTCATCCTTCTTAAACATGGGACACCAGAACTGCACACAGTATTCCAGGTGGGGTCTCACCAACGCCTTATATAACGGTACTAACACCTCCTTATCCTTGCTGGAAATACCTCGCCTGATGCACCCTAAAACCACATTTGCTTTTTTAACGGCCATATAGCATTGGCGGCTCATCGACATCCTGCTATCAACCCTTGGGTATTCCCCAAGGTCCTTCTCCTCCTCTGTTGCTTCCAACTGATGCGTCCCCAATGTATATCTAAAATTCTTATTATTAATCCCTAAGTGCATGACCTTGCACTTTTCACTATTATATTTCATCCTGTTACTATTACTCCAGTTTACTAGGTGGTCCAGATCTTCCTGTATAGTATCCCGGTCCTTCTCTGTGTTAGCAATACCCCCCAGCTTTGTGTCTGTGATGATGAGGTTCTGGCGGGACCCAACTGAGAGTGCCAAATCAGGACCGATTGCTCAAACAGGGCAGTCACAGCCCAAGGCTGGGATTTATCCACCTCTAAGGCAAACCAAACCAGCCAGACAAAAGACTTCGGTGTCACCCCTCTGGCTAACCCAAGTCACACAAACAATTTCCTTAGACACTCCAGTCTTCCAGTATCACCACCAGTCCCACACGTCCTGGGGATGAATGGTTATAAAAACCAACACCCCAGTAAAAGAAAAAGGTTCTCTCGATCCCAAAGGACCAAGCCCCAGACCCAGGTCAATATGTTTATTAGAGCATATTTAAATAGCGATGATACACAGAGTTTGGCGTGTCAGTCATTAGTCATCGGGGGCAACATACAGAGTATGGGGGGACGCTGGTATTTGGTTATGGGTTAGTATATAGTACATACAGTCTGTAATGTCCCCAATGCGGGGTGTACGGTGGGTGGGGTCAAAATATAGTAGGGGAGCAGTGAGGGTACATCGCTCATCTAATGGGTTACACATAGTCATGATTAGAGCAAGTGGGCCGGGTAATGGGTTATACACATCGGATCTTACCCACAAATCACGCTGTTGCCAATCCTTTAGAATCTAAAATCTAAAGGTTTATTCATAAAAGGAAAAAGATAGAGGTGAGAGCTAGAATTGGTTAATCTGAATCAATTACATACAGTAATGGCAAAGTCCTTAGTTCAGGCTTGTAGCAGTGATGAAGTAAACTGCAGGTTTAAGTCCAGTCTCTGGAGAACATCCCCTGCTGGGATGGGTCATCAGTCCTTTGTGCAGAGCTTCAGCTTGTAGCAAAGTCCCTCCAGAGGTAAGAAGGAGGATTGAAGACAAAATGGAGATGAGGCCTCTGCTTTATATAGACTTTTCCAGGTGTAAGAACACTCCTTTGTTCCTACTGTGGAAAGTTACAGCAAAATGGAGTTTGCAGTTATATGGGCCAGTTTCTGCATACTCCGCTGAGTCACAGGGTGTATCCGCCTTCTCTCGATGGGTCAATTGTGTAGGTGATGGTCCTTAATGGACCATCAAGCAGGCTAAGCTGAGCTGACGCTAACTTGTCTGGGGTGTCACCCAGAACTGCAGCACCAATTTAAAATACAGACAGTACACAGCCAATATTCATAACTTCAACTACAAAAATGATACAGACATACAGACAGCACAATCATAACCAGTAACCCGTAACCTGGTCTTAGACACCTTATATGACCCCCTTTACATAGGATTTGGTGCCACTACAGAACCGTGGTTGCCACCCATGTTCTATATGGTCCCAGTTTATATTAATAACATCACAGTGTCATCCGCAAACTTTATTAGCACATTCCCGCTCTTTGTGCCAAGGTCAGTAATAAAAAGATTAAATAAGATTGGTCCCAAAACCGATCCTTGAGGGACTCCACTAGTAACCTCCTTCCAGCCTGACAGTTCACCCTTCAGTACCACCCATTGGAGTCTCCCCTTTAACCAGTTCCTTATCCACCTTACAACTTTCATATTCATCCCCATCTTTTCCAATTTAACTAACAGTTCCCCATGTGGAACCGTGTCAAATGCCTTACTGAAATCGAGGTAAATTAGATCTACCGCATTTCCTTTGTCTAAGTAATCTGTCACCTTCTCAAAGAAGGAGATCAGGTTGGTTTGGCACGATCTACCTTTAGTAAATCCATGTTGCAATTCGTCCCAATTACCATTGACCTCAATGTCCTTAACTACTTTCTCCTTTGAAATGCTCTGAACATCTCTGGTGTCTCCTCCATGTGTCTGTGCCCTGCCCCGAGTGTGTGTGCTCTGTGCACTGTGTCTGTGCAATGCACCGAGTGTGTCTGGTCTGTGCATTGTTTTTCTGTGCTATGCCCAGGGCACGTCTGGTCTCTGTGCCGTGTGTCTGTGCCATGCCCTGAGCGCGTCTTATCACTGCACCATGTCTCTGCAATGCACCGTGTGTCTGGTCTGTGCACTGTGTGTCTGTGCCATCCCCTGAGTGTGTGTGCTATGTGCACTGTGTCTGTGCAATGCACCGAGTGTGTCTGGTCTGTGCACCGTGTGTCTGTGCCATGCCCTGAGTGTGTGTGCTCTGTGCACTGTCTGTGCAATACACCGAGTGTGTCTGGTCTGTGCACTGTCTCTGTGCCCTGCCCCGAGTGTCTGTGCTCTGTGTCAGTGCCATGCACCATGTGTGTCTGGTCTCTGCACCGTGTGTCTGTGCCATGCCCCCAGTGTGTGTGCTCTGCATCTGTGCCATGCACCATGTGTGTCTGGTCTCTACACTGTATGTCTGTGCCATGCCCCTAGTGTGTGTGCTCTGTGTCTGTGCCATGCATCGAGTGTGTCTGGTCTCTGCACCGTGTGTCTGTGCCATGCCCCTAGTGTGTGTGCTCTGTGTCTGTGCCATGCACCGAGTGTGTCTGGTCTCTGCACCGTGTGTCTGTGCCATGCCCCTAGTGTGTGTGCTCTGTGCACTGTGTCTGTGCAATGCACCGAGTGTGTCTGGTCTGTGCACCGTGTGTCTGTGCCATGCCCTGAGTGTGAGTGCTCTGTGCTCTGTGTCTGTGCAATGCACTGAGTGTGTCTGGTCTGTGCACCGTGTGTCTGTGCCATGCCCTGAGTGTGTGTGCTCTGTGCAATGCACCGTGTCTGGTCTGTGCACCGTGTGTCTGTGCCATGCCCTGAGTTTGTGTGCTCTGTGTCTGTGCAATGCACTGAGTGTGTCTGGTCTATGCATTGTTTTTCTGTGCCATGCCCAGAGCATGTCTGGTCTCTGCGCCATGTGTCTGTGCCCTGCCCTGAGCGTATCTGGTCTGCACTGTGTATCTGTCTATAGACCCAGCGTCTCTGGTCTCTGCACTGTGTGTCTGTGCCCTGCATTGAGACTGTCTGGTCTCGGCACCGTATGTCTCTGCTGTGCCCTAAGTGTGTCTGCTCTGTGCACTGTGAATCTGTGCCATGGACCCTGCGTATCTAGTCTCTGCACCGTGTGTCTGTGCCATGCCCTGAGTGTGTCTGGTCTCTGCACTGTGTGTCCGTGCTGTGCACCGTGTGTGTCTGGTCCCTGCACTGTGCGTCTGTGCCGTGCACCAAGTGTGTCTGGTCTCTGCACTGTGTGTCTGTGTCGTGCACTGAGTGTGTCTGGTCTCTGCACTGTGTGGCTCTGCCATGCACCAGTGTGTGTGTGTGTTTGTGTGTGAGAGAGAGAGAGAGAGTGACTCTTGCTGCTGTCCCTGCCGGGTATGGGGTGTGTGTGTCTTGTAAGTACACACTGTCACCTCCTGATTCCACGGTGACATTTAGGGCTGGGTGTGCACCTGGAAATGCGCTGAGGGGGGGCACGTATCTAGGCCCTGCTCTGTCCCTCCCCTATTACCCACAACAGCCTGCTCGGGGTGAGGCCCTGCCCTGCTTCCTCAGCCAGCTGCTGCTTTCACTTTCACCTGCTTGAGACAGAGCTGGAGTGAGGGCCGCAGGAGAGAACGGGGGGCATAGACAAAGGCAGGCAGAGAAGGCCCTGGCAAGGGGTGGGGGGGCTGGCAGGAAGAGGGGGAGCGAGGAGCCCACAGACAGTGAGAGAGCAGCTGAGACACTGCGGGCAAAACAGGGGTGAGCTGTTTCCACAGATCACTGCCCCTTCCCGGAGACCATCAACCCCACCTGAGATCAGCCCAGCCTGGGGGGAGGTAAGAGATTCCCCCTGCTTGGGATTTTACTGCCCCTACACCTCGAATTCCCCCCCACTTAATGGTCAGCTGCAGTGCTGCCAATTTAGCTGTTTTCCAACCCCCCTGTACATTGGCACATCCGCTCTCCTGTCAGTCCCTGGGGAACACGCGCCCTCTGAGCCTCCTTCGCTCCCCCACTGGTGCTGCAGAGGAACTCGTGCTGGGGACGATGTCTGGCCTGTGGCCCGCGGGCGGGTGGATCAGATGGGCCCCAGGGCAGTCCCCTTCCAGCTCTGCAATCCATGAATCTGCATTTTTCTCCTGCAAAAGTTGCAGCTGAAAAAAACTGCTCAGCTCTGGTTCCTTAGACTCTCCCTTGGCTTCAGTTGAAATAGCCGGGCTCCAATTCCGGTGTCCTCTGTTCCTGTGCATGGAACTGGGATGGGGTCCAAGAAAGCCATGCGCTTCCCCTCTCCCTGCCAGGCCTTTGGGGCAAGCGAGAGCAGCTGCAGGGCTCCCCATGGCTCCTCTGAGCTAGAGAGCAGCCAAGGGAGAAGGCTGGGTCTGCGCATGGCTCTGCCTGTTCACAGACGATAGATCAGTGGTCCCCAACGTGGTGTCCGCTGGCACCATGGTGCCCTCAGGTGCCATGGCGCCTGCCGGGGCATTTATGTGTGCCCGCCTAGTGCCCAGCAGGGGAGAGAAGCCAGGGCCCCGCGCCTGCCGGGGTCAGAGAACTCCGGGGCTGCAGGCTGTGGGCGCTGGTGTTCTGTGTCCGCGGCAGGCGCGGGGCCCACCTAGTGCCCAGCAGGGGAGAGAAGCCAGGGCCCTGCGCCTGCTGGGGACAGAGTGCTGCGGGTGCCAGTGTTGTCTGTTCTCGTGGCCTCTTTCAGGCTTCCCTCTGCACTGCTCAGAACTGCTGCCAAAAAAAAAAAAACCACTCTGTCTCTGCAGAATGGACCGAATGTTTATGATATTTATTTTGTAAAAACGCCTTAATTTTTCTTTCAGATAGATAAAAAAAGAGCAAATTCACATGGTAAGGTGAAAGAGTAATTGCCGAATAATTTAATTAATACCTTTTACATGCAAAATTACCTTTGTTATCTTATGGATTCATATATTATGTAAAATTAAATAGGATGTTTTTCGCATTATTTAATGTACAAATACAAAATAAGCCTTGAAAAATTGTTGGCGCCTGCCACACTCTTCTGAAAACATGAATGGGCTGCTGGCCACAAAAAGGTTGGGGACCACTGCGATGGATTGTCCCCGTCAGCAGCAGTGCGCTGGGCTGGCTTGAAAATGTCCCTGCTTATTTCTGAGAGTTCGTGGGAGCTGAGATCTTGTGAAAATTCTCACCTGTGGGTCTGCGCAGTGCTCAGAATAATGGAGGCCCTGATCTCAGCCAGGGTCTGTGCAGCACCTGACATAATGGGGGCCTTGATATCGGTCGGGGTATGTGCAGCGCCTGGCACAATGGGGTCCCGATCTCGGTCAGGGTTTCTACGCACTATACTACAAATAATAAATAATGATTAAAGCCAAAGAACTTCCGTTTTTTCCACACTGCCCCTGCCTCATTCAGTGCATGGGTCCTATACACAAAGGGGCAGAGTTAAGGTTACATGGGCCACCATATGTGCTTTTTCCTAACTGTTGAGGGCTTGACACAGCACTGTCAGTGCAGAATTTTCCAGGGGAAGCCTTGACTAGGAGCTGAAATGTTTCTTCTTCTCTGCCACAGACTGAGCATCATGGCTCTCGATGGGTTCAGAACCGCTATCCGTCATGGGAACCTGGCAGATGCGATTTCTATTGTGCAGCAGAGAACACCACAGTCGTTTAACAGCCACACCCTCAGCATTGCTGTTACGGGGGAATCAGGCTCCGGGAAGTCCTCCCTCATCAACGCCATGCTGGGGCTACATGCTGGTGATGAAGGTGCTGCTGAAACCGGGATGCTCGATACCATGACAGAGCCGATGGCTTATCCAGATCCCTTCCTTCCAGGCATCACGCTCTGGGACATGCCAGGGATGGGGACATCCTATTTCCCTCTAAACACTTACTGTGAGCAGCTCAATTTGAGCCGATTCGATTTCTTCATCATTGTTGGCTCCCAGCGCTTCCGCTCCGAACACGCCAGGCTGGTCCGTGAGATCCAGAGAATGGGCAAGAGGTTCTACTTTGTGCGCTCCAAAGCCGACATGGACCTGGACGCTTCCAGGAGGCAGCGTCCCTCCAGCTACAACGAGGAGAGGATCCTGGAGCAGATCAGGGAGGACTGCAGGGGAGGCGTAGCAGCTGAAGGAGTGGGCCACCCAAAGGTTTTTGTCGTGTCCAGCTGGGAACCCAACCGCTATGATTTCCCCCTCCTGCAGCAAACTTTGAAGGCGGAGCTGCTGCACCTGAAGAGACACGCCTTCCTGCTTAGCCTGCCTGCTGTCGCCTCGCCCATCATCAACGAGAAAAAAGCCTCCCTGAAGGGGAAGATTTGGAAAACAGCCCTTTTCTCATGTCTTCTAGCTGCCATTCCTGTCCCAGGCCTTGCTTTCTTGTGCACTTTCTTCAGCTTCAGGAAACACCTCTTCCAATACTACAGCAGCTTCGGGGTGGACGACAGGGCCCTCTCTGCTCTCGCCCGGCAGGTTGGGAATCCCGTGTGGGAGCTGACAGCTGTGATGACGTCCTTGGGAACGACCCCCGTGACGGCTCTGAAGCTGTTGGCGGATTCGGTGGGGGCTGCTGTGATGGTAGCGGAATATTCGTGGAAGCGCTTCCCTGTATTTGGTGCCATGGTGTCTGGAGGGGTGGCGCTGATTACCACGTCCTTCATGCTACGGAAGTGTTTGGCCTCTGTAGCTGATGACACCCAGCGGGTTCTGAGCAAAGCTCTGGAAGCAGAAAGGGAAAAAAACAACTAGGATTTGGTGTTGCATTCGCTGAGCCTGCTGCTGTCTAGAAGATAAAGCCTTGGACTTCAAGCAGGGAATATTCGTGCTTCTCCATCCAGGAGTTGCATGTGTAGGGCAAAAGCCTAGTGGGAAGAAATTGTCTCAAGTAAAATTTTGCTTATTTTGCCTTATCCTCCATTTTGCCAGCTTTGAATTAATACAAAGAAATAGTTCTGAGTTTATTTTTTGCTGATTGTGTTAACATTTGTTCTTAGAAGGATAGAAGTTTTATGGCTGTAAGTGCTGTTTGGTGTGAGTGGAGAATGGATGGTAATTAACTGAGAAAGGACACTGGGCTGGATGGTCCAGAAGGGAGTGGAGGTAGGGTGACCAGACAGCAAGTGTGAAAAATCAGGACAGGGGTTGGGGGTAGTAGGAGCCTATATAAGAAAAAGACTTAAAAATCGGGACTGTCCCTGTAAAATTGGGACATCTGGTCACCCTAAGTGGAGGAGTCGATAGATGCCAACTTTAGGATCAATCGCTCGGATGGCAGATTGACAACCCTAAAGCAAAGGCAGACGCCCCAAGGACGAGACAAGGAGTTGAGCCACAGGGACGAGATAAGAAACAGCTGCGGATCCTTCCAGTAACAACTCAAAATAACGCTAATTAAGAGCAACCTTGAATACCTTGTGATTGACAGCCCCGGTGTGACACAGCAGGTTCCATAGACTTGTCTGGGAACTTATCACTCTAAAAGACGAGTGTATTGCCATGGGACTTTAGGTTCGTTCTGCATCAACATCGGAGCTTCGAACACATTTGACCAGCTCCCCTCCCTTGTGTGCAGGTTCAGCAGGCCACTGGGACTGACCGAGCAACACCAAGGACTGGTAAGTGTGTGTGTGTTTGTGTGAATGGAAGCACATGCTGACTTTAATACTTAAATTGTACTCTCAATAAACACGGCGTGTTACCTTATCCTCTTTAAAAGATTATGTGTGATTCTTACAAGCATAACACATATTCAGACCCCATAAACCACTGGGGCATCGTTGCACACCAGTCAAAGTGCCCATAATGAAGGAGACAGGCTCAGTGACAGCTCAGCGCTCCTGAGGTTTTACCCCACAAGGAATGAGGCAGATTCCTTCTGGACATTCATACAACAAAAATAAAATTATACTCATCAGGTTCTATCAGCGTCGGTCCTGCTGGGCTCCTCCATCACTTCGGTATCTGAGCACCTTACAAACATGAATGGACCAGATCCCCGCACTGGGGCAAACCAGCTGTCACTCCATTGGAGTGAGTGGAGCCAGACCCCAGCTAGGGTCAATCAGCCATAGCTCCATTGGGGTCAATGGGGCCAGATCCCAGCTGGGGTCAATCGGCCATAGCTCCATTGGAGTCAATGGGTCCAGACCCAGCTGGGATCAATCAACTGTAGCTCCATTGGAATCCATGGGGCCAGACCCAGCTGGGATCAATCGACTGTAGCTCCATTGGAGTCAATGGGGCCAAATCACAGCTGGGGTCAATCGGCTGTAGCTCCATTGGAGTCAATGGGGCAAGGTCCCAGCTGGGGTCAATGGGCCATCGCTCCATGGGAGTCAATGGGTTCAGATCCCAGGTGGGCTCAGTCGGCTGTAGCTCCATTGCAGCTTAGAAGCTGAAGGTCTTGTCCTCATGCAAAAAATTTTCAGTATAACCTGAGGCAGAAGCATTGCTTTTTTTCAGTTTTGTTGATGTCACCTGGGAGAGGGGTTAAGCTGAGCTGGAGAATGTCACTGTTCTACCAGCACAAGAGCATCCGCGGGGCAGGAGGTTAGAGCAGCGGACCCAGTACACCTGACCTTTGAAGACAAGGCCTAAAAGCCTCATTAAAATCCTGCCCTTGGAATCCGGTCAGTTGCATTTAGCTGCAATGCTGGGGCAGTGGATTTGCTGCGTGTGTAGTTTTTCATGCTGACCAGCATCGTCGAGTTGTTTCCTTGCACTTTTTCTTGGCTTGTTTGTTGAATCTACCTATTGCCAATAGTCTTACATTCTTCTGGGAGGGCCTGTCTTTGTGTTAGATCTTCGTACAGCGCCTGGCACAATGGGGCCCTGGTTTCTATTTGTTACCATAATACAAACAAGTCACAATAATTGGCTGGGGACCGTGTGCCTTCACCATATAAACGGACTGACAGTCAGTATGGATTCTAATCACAGCGTCTTGCGATCATGTGACGCTTTATTGACTCAGTCACTCCCTGCACAGCTGGAAACGTGCACCCATCTTTGGAGCCCTGCAAATCCATAGGGCTCTGCTAAATATCTTGACGATTTTTGTGATACCAGGGTTGATGTGAATACAAATTTTGTATCTGCACAGGGCTCTGACAGTAAAAGCGGCGTGGGCAGCTGTGAGGATCCACAGTGTGGACCCTCCACCTGCCCTGGGCAAGAGGTCTGGGGGGCAGGGTTCATGGACGCTGGGCGAGGGCTGCTCAGGCCTCCCACTCAGGGCAAGTGGAGGGACCCAGGCGCCCCACAGCTGCCAGCGCAGCTTTCCCTGGCCCGGCTCCGGTGGCTAGGGGAGGGAGGGGGTCGGAGCTGCAGCCTGGCCATGTTATCCTTCTAAGAAGCACACAGGATCTTTTTCAGGGGAAAAGGCAATATGCCGTCTTTATTGGAAATACAACAATTAGCATAGGCATTCAATCACACCACACACACACGCTGTCCCGCCAGTCGATGTTATAGTTAGCAGTCCAGAGTCTGCATCAATCTAGTGGCCAGCTAGGTTGATCACAGGTAGAGAGAAGCCGGGTTCTGTCAGTTGCAGCACGATGGTCCGGGGAAGCCTTGGCAGGAGGAATCCAAAGGTTCACAGAAAGGCCCCTGTTTATATAGAGATTTTTCTTCACTGGGACCAATGAGTTTTGTACTGTCCAGCTGTAATCAATTGTTGTTTGATGAGTGCTTGTTTGGGGTTTTGCGGGGGGTTTTAATTAAGTTTTTTAGGGAGTTATCCCATGATGGGTTTGGTTACAGTTATTCTGTCCCCATTGAGAGGTGCTTGTTTTATTTTTAGAGTTGTTAATTTCCCCTTTTTTGACATTTTAATAGGGGCATGTGGTAATTTTCTGGTGCCCTTGCATCTGTACTCGGTTCCTCCCTAGAACATCTGGATAGGTGATGGCCTTCACACTTACCTTCTAACACACACATTTCTCATTCGCACACAAAACAGAATTGATTTACACAGAAGATTTGAACAAGAACATCAAATTGCAATGCAAGAGAAAACACTCACGGCATTCTCTTACTTATTTTAAAATGCTAAAGCCACAACAAAGTGGTGACCCTAAAAGGTCTGTTACTGACTTGAAATCAGCTCAGACAAATTCTGGCTAATGCATCTCTACCAGTGCCCCATTAGGCCGTTCCTTTCTGCTACAGGTCTCTCGCAACTTACACGCATTTAACCTGCACGATTTCAGCTTTACACTGAAAGGCCTGGAGTCTGGGAAGGGGCATGGCCTCAAGTAGAAGAGGCGTGGCCTCAAGATTTAAAGGTCCTGGGTCACCAGCTGTGGCTGGGAGTCCCAGGGCCTTTAAATCATCCAGGGGGCTCCCAGCTGCAGAGGTGGCTGGTAGCCCCTGGGGCGAACTAAGGGGCCCGAGGCTCTAGCCACCGTGGAGCTTCGGGCCCTTTAAATGCCAGCCCCAGCCTGGCTGCCAAAGCTGTGGGTGGGATTTAAAGGGCTTCTCCGAGCTCCCCACCACAGCGGGAAGCCCAGCGGAGCCCTTTAAATCTCACCCGCAGCTCCGGCGGCCAGGTGGGGGGCGGGGGAGCCCTTTAAATCCCACTCGTTGCTCTGGCGGCAGGACCAGGGGGGCATTTAAAGGGCTTCACCTTTAAAGGGCCCTACCGCCGGAGCTGTGGGCGGGATTTAAAGGGCTTGGGGTTTTGACTATACGCGTTTTTGGCTTTACGTGATAACCGCAGAACGGAACCCCTGCCTAAGATGCGACAGACCTATATTCAACAAGGGTGGCTGGCAGGATATGATCAAATCATACACCGGTACGTTTAATACGTGCTATGTTATTATCTCATTATTCTTCATTCTAAATTATATAAAATGGAAACTTAAAATCCTAAAATGTCCCCTTTTGACCCCTCGAGAACAATTCTTGAGTGGGTCCTATTTTATACAACTATTTCACAGCAATATACTGAGAGGCCATTTGAGTCTGTGGTTTTAATTTTAATGAATATCCTTCTTGTCCAACAGCACGTACAACGCATTCCTAGCGAGCAAACGCAGGAGAATATTAACACAACTAGTAATGGGTGTGTGACGTTATTGATATAAACTGGGACCATATAAAACATGGGTTGCAACCAAGGTTCTGTAATGGCACCAAATCCTATGTAAAGGGGGTCATATAAGGTGTCTAAGACCAGGTTACGGGTTACGGGTTATGATTATGCTGTCTGTATGTCTGTATCATTTCTGTAGTTGAAATTATGAATATTGGCTGTGTATTGTCTGTATTTCAAATTGGTGCTGCAGTTCTGGGAGACACCCCAGACAAGCTGGTGTCAGCTCTGCTTAGCCTGCTTGATGGCCCATTAAGGACCAT
Source organism: Aldabrachelys gigantea (assembly GCA_026122505.1). NCBI lineage: Eukaryota > Metazoa > Chordata > Testudines > Testudinidae > Aldabrachelys > Aldabrachelys gigantea. The sequence continues at coordinate 70,298,660 of CM047489.1, forward strand.
CAACTACACAATTGACCCAGCGAGAGAAGGTGGACATGCCCTGTGACTCACTGGAGTGAGCAGAAACTGGCCCATGTGACTGCAAACTCCATTTTGCTGTAACTTTCCACAGTAGGAACAAAGGAGTGTTCTTACACCTGGAAAAGTCTATATAAGGCAGAGGCCTCATCTCCATTTTGTCTTCAATCCTGCTTCTTACCTCTGGAGGGACTTTGCTACAAGCTGAAGCTCTGCACAAAGGACTGATGACCCATCCCAGCTGTGGATGTACTCCAGAGACTGGATTTAAACCTGCAGTTTACTCCATCACTGCTACAAGCTTGAACTAAGAACTTTGCCATTACTGTATGTAATTGATTCAGTTTAACCAATTCTAGCTCTCACCTCTATCTTTTTCCTTTTATGAATAAACCTTTAGATTTTAGATTCTAAAGGATTGGCAACAGCGTGATTTGTGGGTAAGATCTGATGTGTATATTGACCTGGGTCTGGGGCTTGGTCCTTTGGGATCGAGAGAACCTTTTTCTTTTACTGGGGTGTTGGTTTTCATAACCATTCATCCCCAGGACGTGTGGGACTGGTGGTGATACTGGGAGACTGAAGTGTCTAAGGAAATTGCTTGTGTGACTTGCGGTTAGCCAGTGGTGTGAAACCGAAGTCCTTTTTGTCTGGCTGGTTTGGTTTGCCTTAGAGGTGGAAAACCCCAGCCTTGGGCTGTGACTGCCCTGTCTGAGCAATTGGTCCTGAACTGGCACTCTCAGTTGGATCCCGCCAGAACCACATCGTCACAGGGTGAAACATAATAGACAATATGCCCGTAGATGTCAGGGACCAGACTGTAAAAACATTGATAGGCTGTCAGGTCTTTTTGAGACCTAGCAATTTTTTGCATGTCTCCATTTGCATGTAATATTTGAATGACACGCTGTGACAAAGTGGGGAGTTTTCTTGTTTTTTTTCATGTTTTCCAGGGGGTTGCATGCAGGGGGAGTGGGACTCAGTGTGCCTGGATTTACTGCTTTAATGAGGTGAGGGGAGAGGGAGTTTGTTGTTACAGGGGACCGGAGGGGGAATTTGGGACCCCGGGCGATGGCCTGGAGGATGGAGACCCCGGTGACTGGTGACCTGACGACCTGGAGACCCAGCTCAGGAGTCACAGCTGGTTCTGGCCAGTGCGAGAAAAATGGGCTGCGAAGAGAGGACCCGGGTGACCTGACCAGCCCGTTCCAGCCAGAGGGGGGCTGAGAGGAGACGGGACCCAGGCCACCCTGTTTACAACCCTGTTTACCTGGAGAGAAGACAATGGACAGAGGGGGGGTTGGGGCCGGGGATATTGGAGGCCCAGCTGGGAAGCAGGGGGCTCTGGGCTGGAGAGGGGGAGCAAGCAGAGCCCACCTGGATGCAGGAGGACTCAGATGTGCTGTGCTGAGGGAGGCCAGGCCTGAGGCCCTGAGAGTTTCCTGTGCTGTGTTCAACCCTCAATAAACCCTCCTGTTTTACGCTGGCTGAGAGTCGCTCCAGTCTAGAGAACAGGAGGCATCAACCGCTTTGGGGGGTGGAGACCCTGGGGATCCAGAGCGAGTGGACTCCCGGAGGGGGCCCATGGCGAGAGACAGACATGCTAAGGCTCAGAGAGGTGCGGCTCCAGGAGATGGAGGAGCCTAGCCCTGAGAGAGAGTGGACGCCCATGAAGGGCTGTCGCGCTGAAAAGGGGCACCCACCACAGACCACACGGGGCCACGAGTGGGCACAATCTGTGAGGCCGTGACACACGCTTCCCTACATCCCTGTGTGTTTGTTGTAAAAACTGAGTCACCTTGGTTTCTGACAACAAGTGATCAGTTAGATCTTGCCAATCAGGACCAAGGGTAACAGAGAAATTAACCAGAGTTGCAGTTATCGTACTCTATGCTTTTTCTCTTTTTGGTAAATAGTATGTGTGATTGCTAATATATAATACACAGGCATTACATCCACATTCATGCACTGGGGGTTGACTGATACCTGCATCCTCCCAAAATACTGTTTTCCAGGTTAAAAGAACAAGAGTACTTGTGGCACCTTAGATACTGACAAATTTATTTGAGCATAAGCTTTCATGGGCTACAGCCCCACTTCAGCAGATGCACGTAGTGGAAAATACAAGAGGAAGATATATACACACAAAGAACATGAAACAATGGGTGTTACCACGCACACTCCAAGGAGCGTGATCAGTTAAGGTGAGCTATTATCAGCAGGAGAGAAAAAGAACTGTTTCCAGGTTGTAACACAGACACGTTGTCCATTGTACAAAACACACGTCGCATTCTCTAGTTTGTCCCATACATGTTTCCAATGATGTATCTCTGCTATATGGTTCTGTAGTGACAGGTAGGGGACAAGCACACCCATTTCTGAGGGCTCCACTCCGTACACCCTCGGGTGTCCAATAATTTCTCCTCTTTCCCAGCCCACTTACCCCATAACCCAGGGTAGCCAAAAGGATCCCAGGGTCAATTTTGGGTGCAGGGTCACTTTCCATATTTTTGTTTCCACAGACCGTTGGTGAGCAATTTTAACAAGAATTTCACTTAATAAGAAATCAGGCTTAACCATGCTGGAAACATATTGCATCCATTCATGCCTGTGGGTGTCGAACAAGGACCTTGTCTGTTGTTTTAAAAGATCCCCAAACATCCCCAGATATTACCCAAAACATTTCATGCTCCGGCAATGCTAAACTAAGAATTTGCATTTCAGTACATCCCATGGCCAAAGCAGTTCTAGTCCCTAATTCTATTTGTTGTTTATACAGAAGCCAGGAGGTGGTTTTCAGCCACCGCCACATATTCCATGGTGCTTTTAGGTTTCCCAGACCTATTCATACCAAGTCCACAGTAGCATCTGCCTGCTTGGCAATGAGACTATCTTGCAGTTGTGCCAAGAAACTTAATTTAGTCTTAATCACCTCCAGCTCTAGAGTATTCATAAGCCCTGCTCCAGGAACAATCTACTGCATCTCATTTTGCTCGGCCATTGGGTGTTGAGGTGTCTTTATTTAGGCTGTGTAGCGAGTCGATGTGGCTCCCCTCCGGTGCAGGGGCGGAGGCGCCCAGCCAGAAGCCTGAGTGGGTGGGGCTAAGGAGCGGTGACTCCGCCCCTCAGAGGGTCAGGTGACAACCTGGAAGTACAAAAGGCGGCCGCCAGAGCTCAGTTGGAGCCCAGCTGCTGCCGGGAGCAGACCTGCCGCAGGGAGCTCGAGATGGGGAACCCTCTAGGGCCCAGGGCAGCCGCCCTGACTGGCCGGAGCTTCCCCGCACCTGCTACCTGGAGGAGCCGCTGGAGCCTCCGCGGCCCTGCTGTTACCCCAAGGAACCCCTGGAGCAAGCCAGCCCGGACTTCCCTGAGGAACTGCCGGACCTGCCACCAGCCCTGGCCACGAGGAGCCCAGGCTGCTGGACTTCCCGGGGGGCGACCCCACAGACCAGCTAGGCCCTGAGGGGGAGGTCGGAAGTAGCCGAGGGGCAGCTGACTCCGCTCAGGCTGCAGCCATATCCAAGCCTATGTCAGTGTGTTGCGGGCAGGATCCCCACTGACGCAGCAGTGAATCATCTGCCGCTGTTAGGGCCCCGGGCGGGACGCAGTGGAGTGGGTGAGCCTGCGTCCCCCCTGCCACCCCGCTTATGGGTGGCAGTCTCCCCCTCTCCCCGGTGCTCATGCCTACGGGCCTGGGTTTATAGACTGAGTGCTTTGCCCAGCCCTGAACCAGACGGCTTGAGCCTCCTAAACCCTGTGCTTTGCTCAGCCCTGAGCCAAAAGGGTCTGAGCTTGATGACTCTGCATTTGGTGCCCCGCCCGAACTTAGGGCTGGGCCTCTCTAGACTGTCTTGTTGCTCAGCCCTGAAGCAGAGGGCCTGAGCCCCCTTTGACTCTGTAGTGTGCTCTGCCCCGAACCCGGGGACCCGAGCCTTGTGACTTTGTGTTTGTCGCCCCAGGACCGGAGCCAGGGGGTCTGCCTGGCCAGAGAACGTGTAGCGAGCCAGCGTGGCTCCCCTCCGCCCCTCGGAGAGGGTCGAGCCCTGGTTGCACACATTCACAGCTGTTAGAATAGGAAGGGAGGAGGGGGAACATTGGGGTTCCAATTTAGACGTTTGGCTGAGTTCAATCCGAACCAATTTTCGTTTTTACAAATAGTGGGTTTAAAACTGGGTTACTTTGAGTCACAAACAATTTTTGTTTCTTTATTTTAATTGCGGCGCCTCTTTCGAATGCAGCGTCCCTGGTCCAGGTTCTGGTGCATGTGTCCGGGAACCATAGGTTCAGTTCACTATGGGGTATTGGACAGTACTCCACAATAACCGTTAGGATTGTTCCTGTCTTAACAGGCTCATCCCACTGATATGGTAATTGTGGGTAGCTGGAACGCCAGGTGGTGTCCCCACAGGGACCTTCTATTTTAACCCCTAGTTCCCAGAGGTTTGGTATTTCTGTGGCGTTTATAAGATACATGTTAAGTCCAACTGCCCCTTTCCAGGCATATATATTGGTATTTCCTAAGGGTCTGAAGCAATAGCTGGGGGGAGAGATAGCTCAGTGGTTTGAACACTGGCCTGCTAAACGCAGGGCTGTGAGTTTAATCCTTGAGGGGGGCATTTAGGAATCTGAGGCAAAAATTGGTCCTGCTAGTGAAGGCAGGGGATTGGACTGGACTTGGTGACCTTTCAAGGTCCCTTCCAGTTCTCTGAGATAGGTATATCTCCATATACACCCTTCCATGAGGATCAAAGCTAGGAATCCATGATTTGCTAGCAGGGAGTGAATTATTCCTTAGATAATAGCTTATGAGGAGGGCTGCTGCTTCTTCTGTCAGTGATGAGTATAAACTGTTCAGGGAGGAAAGGTGGAGGAGATGCACTGTATGGAAGAGAGCAGTATGATTGCTCTGAGCTCCAGGATGAAACTGGAGAAAAGCCTGTTGAAAGTGTTTGGGTTAAGTTTAGAGGCGAGAGCAGTAAGGGTAATGTGGTGGTGGGTGTGTGCTATAGACCAGTAGGATGACGTAGACAAGGCTTTCTTCAGACAATTAACAGAAGTTTCCAGATCACAAGACCTGGTTCTAATGGGAGACTTCAGCTAATGTCTATTTGGCAGCTGGTATCAAGCAGAGTGCCCCAGGGGTCAGTCCTGGAGCTAGTTTTGTTCAATATCTTCATTAATGATGTGGAGGATGGCGTGGGCTGCACCCTCAGCAAATTCACAGATAACACTAAGCTGGGCGGAGAGGTAGATACGCTGGAGGGTAGGAATAGGGTAGAGTGACCTAAAAAATTAGAGGATTGGGCCAAAAGAAATGACAAGGTTCAACAAGTGCAGAGTCCTGCACTTAGGACAGAAGAATCTCATGCACTGCTACAGGTTGGCAGGGCCATCTCTAGCCATTTTGATGCACTACGCAGCCCGCTCGCAGGGGGAGAGGCAGACCTCCGGTGCGGGGGCTGGCCCCAGAGCTCTGGGGGGGGGGGGCAGGAGCAGGCTTGGGGGGCAGGGGGAAAACCACCTCCCAGCAGGAGCCAGTGGAGTGGAGTAGGTTGGGGGCGGGTTGCTCCACTTCCTGCCACCGGTGAGTTCAGGGCGCCCAACCCCTTCTGCAGTCCGCAGGGGCATGAGGGTGGGGGCGGAGGCTTTGGGGAAGGGGTGGAGTGGGGGCAGAGCTGGAGAGGAGCAGGGATGGGAAGAGGCGGGGTGGGGGCTTTGGGGAAGGGGTGGAGTGGGGGCAGGGCTGGGGCGGAGCAGGGGTGGGAAGAGGCGGGGCCAGGCCTTTGGGGAAGGGGTGGACTGGGGTTGGGGCAGGGGCAGAGCAGGGGTAGGAAGAGGCAGGGTGAGGGCTTTGGGGAAGGGGTGGAGTGGGGGCAGGGCTGGGGCAGAGCAGAGACAGGAAGAGGCGGGACGGGGGCTTTGGGGAAGGGGTGTGGTAGGGGCAGGGCTGGGGCGGAGCAGGGGTGGGAAGAGGCGGGACGGGGGCTTTGGGGAAGGAGTGGAATGGGGCTGGGGCAGAGCAGAGACAGGAAGAGGCAGGATGGGGGCTTTGGGGAAGGGATGGAGTGGGGCTGGGGCAGAGCAGAGATGGGAAGAGGCAGGATGGGGGCTTTGGGCAAGGGGTGGAGTGGGGCTGGGGCGGAGCAGGGGTGGGAAGAGGCGGGACGGGGACTTTGGGGAAGGGGTGGAGTGGGGCTGGGGCTGGGGCAGAGCAGAGATGGGAAGAGGCGGGACGGGGGCTTTGGGGAAGGGGTGTAATAGGGGCAGGGCTGGGGTGGAGCAGAGGCGGGAAGAGGCGGGACGGGGACTTTGGGGAAGGGGTGGAGTGGGGCTGGGGCAGAGCAGAGATGGGAAGAGGCGGGACAGGGGCTTTGGGGAAGGGGTGGAGTGGGCAGGGCTGGGGCAGAGTAGGGGTGGGAAGAGGCAGGACGGGGGCTTTGGGGAAGGGGTGGAGTGGGGCTGGGGCTGGGGCAGAGCAGAGGCGGGAAGCGGCGTGGCTGGGGCAGGGATGGGGGCCATGGGGAAGAGGCAGGGCTGGGGCTGGAACAACACACAGCTGTATAGGGCTCCAGGAGCTTTGGTGCCTCAAATTTTCTGGTGCCCCACGGAGCTGCGTACTTTGCGTATGGGTAGGGATGGCCCTGCAGGCAGGGGACCGACTGGTTAAGCAGCAGTTCTGCAGAAAAGAACCTAGGGGTTACAGTGGATGAGAAGCTGGATGCTAGTCAGTAGGATGCCCTTGTTGCCAAGAAGGCTGATGGCATATTGGGCTGCATTCGTAGGAGCATTGCCAGCAGATCAGGGAAGTGATCATTCCCCTCTATTCGGCACTGGGGAGGCCACATCTGGAGTATTGTGTCCAGTTTTGGGCTTCCCAATACAGAAGGGATGTGGACAAATTGGAAAGAGTCCAACAGAGGGCAATGAAAATGATTTGGGGGCTGGGGCACAAGACTTATGAGGAGAGGCTGAGGGAACTGGGGTTATTTAGTCTGCAGAAGAGAATAGTGAGGGGGGGATTTGATAGCAGCCTTCACCTACCTGAATGGAGGTTCGAAAGAGGGTGGAGCTCGGCTGTTCTCAGCGGTGGCAGACGACAGAACAAGGAGCAACGGTCTCAAGTTGCAGGGGGAAGGGGGGAGGTCTAGGTTGGATAGTAGGAAACACTATTTCCCTAGGAGGGTGGTGAAGCACTGGAATGGGTTACCTAGGGAGGTGGTGGAATCTCCTTCCTTAGAGGTTTTTAAGGTCAGGCTTGACAAGCCCCTGGCTGGGATGATTGAGTTGGGGATTGGTCCTGCTTTGAGCAGGGGGTCAGACTAGATACCACCTGAGGTCCCTTCTAACCCTGAGATTCTATGATTCTCCCATGATTGCTCTATTTGGACAGTGAAAGTTCCCAGAAGCTGGTAAAGCCAAACCTTAACACTGGAGTCTCATTTTCTGTGGATTAAAATTGTGGTGGTTAAGCAGCGCTCAGTTCTGGGAAGTCCTTTTCTGCAAAAATCACTGTCAGCAAAAATATACACAGGCCGTGGGGAATTTTCATATTGCCTTAAAACTTAATAAATTGCATGGAGCTTGGCATGCTGAGCTGATCCATGGTCTAGACGTCCCTGACTGACTTCCTCTTCTAAGTTAATGGCAGCGTATTTTACACATTTTTTCCCCTTTTACTACCATTGCTCTCTTGTCAATAAACTGAATGTGCTTTTCTTGGCCCACGGTATCTAATTCTTCCAATGGGGGTGCCTCTACAAAGGCAATTCTTTGCTCCAGAATGACGTCTGGACATTCAGGCTGGTTCTCTTTTTCAATTAGGGCACGTGTTAGCAAGTCTGGCTTGGACACTGTTTCTGTGATCACCCCTCTGTTAACTGAAGTAAATGTCCATTGGGCCATTCGGTTGTTTGAGACTTTACCTCCCACCAATTCCCCTGAGAAAGGGGAGTGTGGGTGCTTTGGATAGTAATAGGGGCCGTGCCTGTGAGTGGCTCAAAAGATTGTACTGCCTAGACGGCTGTTAGACATTCGCATTCACAGGGATCAACATTTATTTCTGCGCCTTGTAATTGTCTAGATTCATACGCTACTGGCACTAGTTTTTCCTTTTCATTGATTTGTAACAATGTGGCAGCTGGTATTAGCTGCCAAACAAATAACACAAAGTTGTGATTCATCGGGGAAACGCTGGGCTGGGACTAAGGGCCTTGTGTTTCAGCAGGGTTAACGCAGGGTCCTGCTCTTTTCCCCGTTCCCATTTTGTCTTTTTCTTTAGCAGTTTCCACAGTGGGTGAGTGATTTCAGCATATTTATAAACGTCTGGGCTAAGGGAATGGAATCCTTTTAGCAGAACTTATTAACATTTCCTTTATTCCAATGTTTAATATTAACATCAAATTTAGACTTTAGCACTGAATACACGTACAAAAAGAATATTTGTTCTACTTAGGGTTAACCTGGTTTTGTTTGTTTTAGGTTTGACTCCTTTTCCAACCTTCCTCTGGAGGGTCAGAATTTGAGCCTTTTGGTTTTAGGTAGCTTGTTTGCTAAGTGTCCCCTTTATCTGCAGTTCCTTTGTGTTGCCACAAAGTTCTCTCCTTCAGTTAAGTCAGTGGCATGAACACAGAGGCTTTCTGGCTTGCTTCTGGATCCAAAGCCAAGCAGCTCAGAGACTGTGTTTAAAAAGGGACCGAATCAACTTTCACCAGAGTTCTGATTACTTTTAACTCCAAAACACACAGCGCTCTGAAAAAGAAAACACAATCTATTGTGGCTCCCTTTGGAGCCCTAATAGGATTTTAATTAAGTGGCATGTTTTGTTTGCATTTCTTGTATCCCTTCTACAATATACACTGCATCCGGCCTGGGGAGAATGCACATTCCTTTCATAGTTTAACTTCTATAACATTAGTCGTATCAGTTTGTAGATAAGGTGTAGCTGTTTCTTTTGTGCTCACAGAGTTTTCAAGTACCCTTATCACAGTGACAGTCTGATTACTAAAGGCTCAGTGTTTTTAATAAAAGCAGCAAAGAATCCTCTGGCACCTTATAGACTAACATGTTTTGGAGCATGAGCTTTCGTGGGTGTTTTTAATGTTGCCCTGTGCACCTCACCCCTGCTGGTGCTGCAGAGGGGCACTGTCTTTTTTTAATCTTATTTTACTACAGTTTTTATCTGCTATTTTGTTACCACAAAACAAACCCAGAATTTTTTCCCGTTCTTCTGGTTCTGGCTGCCCTGCTGCAGCCACGAACTTTGGTCTGTGAAAAGATATTGAACATTATAAAGCATTGAGGTACCTCAAGGATTAAATGCTAAATCCCAAAGCCAAACAACACTAGTGACCTGTTTCTGGCAAAAAGTGTTTCTCAGTCATGCAACTTTGAATGAAAGATTCAAATGGATGTTAGTGGTATTATTTCAAAACCAAACCAAAGCAATTCCTCTTAAACCTACGCAACAAGAGTTTTACAAACCAGGAGTGTTGGTTTAGGTCAGGGGTTGGCAACCTTTCAGAAGTGGCGTGCCAAGTCTTCATTTATTCACTCTGATTTAAGGTTTCGCGTGCCAGTAACACATTTTAACGTTTTTAGGTCTCTTTCTATAAGTCTATAATATATAACTAAACTAGTGTGTGTAAAGTAAATTAGGTTTTTAAAATTTTTAAGAAACTTAATTTAAAATTAAATTAAATTGCAGAGCCCCCAGAACGGTGGCCAGGACCCTGGGCAGTGTGAGTGCCACTGAAAATCAGCTCGCACACATGCCATAGGTTGCCTTCCCCTGGTTTAGATCCTAAACACTCCACATAGTTACACAATCTATTTATACGCACAGATACAGACATACTCTTTTGCTCAATTCCATTGCTTTAATTTTTACACAGCTGTACATAATTACATTTGTAGACATTTGGGGGCAGTTAAGTTCCAGTAGAAAACCCCTTATGTTCTTTTAGTGAATTTGACTAAAATTGTTCGTGGTCAGATGATTTCAATCAGATTGTCTCTTTGTCTGGCTTATTGACAGATCTTCCTTTGGAAAAGGGCCCATTTTCCCTTCAGAATGGCTGCAAAGAAACCAAGAATTCTCTCTAACACTTTTAAAAAAACAAACATACATTTGTACAACATTCAGCTGCTTATTTCCCTCCAGCCTCTGCAGAGTTAACGTCTCACTTTCCTTAAATCACTTGCTTATTTTCCAAAAAGACTCCTCCATCAGCCCAGATTTCACCATTCCAAGTATTGTGCCAGGAATCTGAAATCCCCAGGCCTGTGCTTACTGCTTCCCTTACTCCTGCCACTATATGCCCCTCAGGACCCCCAGCCTGTTTTCCAATCTCTATTTGCTGCCTGCCTGCTTGTCTGGGCCCGATCCTGCTTTCCTCACTCAGGGCCGGCTCTAGGCACCAGCAAACCAAGCACGTGCTTGGGGCAGCACATTTTTAAGGGCGGCATTCTGGCCATCTTTTTTCTTTTGCTTCTTTTTCTTAATTATTTATTTTTCTTTTATTTTTTTGCATCGGGTAGCAAAAGCCTAGAGTTGGCCCTGGCAGCAGCAGAGCATGGTGCGCGTGGGGTGCCCTGGACCTACTGCGGTTCGCGCCATGAGGGAGCAGCACGCGCACCTTGTGGCTGGGCCAGGCAGGCTCTGAGTGGGGGACGCTAGGGTTGGGGGCTGCCCCGCGGGGCACATGGGACCATCTGCAGGAGCCACAGGGCAGCCACTCCCTAGCGCCACAGCCAGGGATGGGCAAAGCGGCCCGAACCGCCCAGAGACTGCGGCAGGGCGGCCAGAAGCAGCAGAGGGGCCATAGAGGGCAAAACACTGCCATGCAGGGCCCGTGTCCCCCTCTCCGGGGCTCCGCTCCCTCTGGGGCTACCTGTCCTGGCTCCTCACTCCCCTTCCAGGGCAGTCCCCTGGCTCTGCCCTCCTGGGTCTCTGCCGGTCCTGGAGGCGGGAGCCCTGGCTGGAGAGACCCTGGGCTGAGATGTGGCCCGTGACCCTTACCCTGCCAGCCCGGGCGGGCTGAAGGCAAAGGAGGAGCAGATGGAGTCAGCATTGGTGGAGGGGGAGCCCAGGGCTGGGGCAGCAGGGGGAGTGCACACGGAGTGGGGGGAAGAGCCCAGGGCTGTGGTGCAGGGCAGCCAAAAATGTTTTTGCTTGGGGCAGCAAAAAACCTAGAGCCGGCCCTGTCCTCACTGAACCGTCCCTTCCACGGACACAGGCTTTGTTCCACTACCAGTATAGCAAGGAGGGGGGGGCTCATCAACTAGCCCCCACCCCTCCTGGTGCCTTTCCTTAAATATTCCTCTCAAAATTGTGAAATCACCACAATATCACTCACAAAAATACTACACTGCCAAACTCCTATATCCTTCAGAGATGGGTCTCTCACAGAAAATACCACTTGAACATTTTTTTTTCTACCCTTGTAACTTTTCCATGCCCACGCTTGTGTTGGGACTTACACAACACAAAACGTCTCTACCCACTAAAAACTCTTCCTGACAGAGCAGGAAGGGGAACGCTAAGCCCCCTACCTTTTGGGCTCGATCCTGCTATGAGCGAGGGTATATTCACCTATGCAATTTTTCCCGGACAGACAGGTAGAAGCAAGGACTCTAATCCTCTCCCTTAGGGCCCGGTACTCTACGACTGGAGTGTATATACCTAGACAATTGTGTACAAACAGTTGACACATCTCTCTTATCTGTACAGTTTTCCCTGACAGACGGGTCGGAGCAAAGACGCTCATCCTCCCCGTATTGCCCGGTATCTCTACGACCAGGGGTGTGCACACCTGAATGATCGATCACTTTATACCTATGGGATACCTTTTAGCAGCATTCTCAATAATCATGCTGCATGTCTTTTCCCTTTCACAATTCTCCACCAAAACTGTTATGCTATAAGCACCACACAGGATCATTTTCAGGGGAAAAGACAATACACCGCGTGTATTGGAAATACAACAATTAGCGCACACACACACACACACACACACACACACGAGTTGATGTTATAGTTACTAGTCCAGCGACTGGATCAATCTAATGGCCGGCTAGGTTGATACGGGTAGGGAGAAGTCGGGTTCCATCGGTCACAACACGATGCTCCAGGGAAGTCTTGGTAGGACGAACCCAAAGTTTCATGACAAGGCACCTTGTTTATACAGACATTTTCCTTCATTGCAACCAATGAATTTTGCACTGTCCTGCTGTAATCAATTGTTGTTTGGCGAGTGGTTCTTTTCTTAAATTGTTTTTCTTATTTTTAATTACGTTTCTCAGGGAGTTACCCCAGGCTGGTTTTGATCACGGCTATCTTGTCCCCATGGATAGGTGCCTGTTTTCCTTTTAGAGTCATCAATCTGCCTCTTCTACATTTCAATAGGGGCGTGTGGTAATTTTCTGGCGCCCTTGCCTCTGTCCTCAGTTCCTCCCTAGAACATCTGGTTGGGTGATGGCCTTCACGCTTATCTTCTAACACACACGTTCCTTATTCACACACAAAACAGGATTGATTTACACAGAGCATTTGAACAGGAACATCAAATTGCAATGCAGGAGAAAACCATCACTGCATTCTTTTACTTATTTTAAAATGCTAAACCTACAACAAAGTGGTGACCCTAAAGGTCTGTCACTGCCTTAAAAATCAGCTTCAGACAGAGATGCTGGCTGATGCATCTCTACCAGTGCCCCATTAGGCCATTCCTGCTATTCAAACAGGGTGGCTGGCAGAATATAATCAAATCATACACCGATACATGCTACATTATTCTTTATTCTCCTTTCTCATTTATAGAAAATACAAACATAAAATCCAACTGCTGCATTGGGCTCTCAGCAGACTCAGGCAGCATCGCGGATTTCAATGGAATCCTGATGCCTAAGGTGACTTGCCCCAGGCCACAGAGGAACTCTGTAGTGCAGCAGGGAAACTCAAGCAATTCTAAGTCCCAGCCTAGTGCCCAATAACCACTGGCCCATTCTTCCCCTCTAGCTGGTGTTTTCAATCTGTGGATCTCAAAGCGATTCACAAAGGTCAGTATCAATACGCCCATATTAGACAAGGGGAAACTGAGTCACAGAAAGGGACTCAGCCAGCAGGCAGGAATAGCACTTGAAATGAAAATGTGAAAATAAGTCATTTAGACACTTCTCCCCACCCCCCAAATCCACACGTCCCCACCAAACATTTTGATTTTGACAAAATGGCCATTTCCAACAGCCAAGAGAACCTACTTCAGGGTTTTCTGCCTGGCAGTTGAGCTAGAGCAGAGCTCAGAGGTACAGTAGTTTTCCCGACCTTTGCTAGGGTCTGTCAGGTGATTAAATTCAGGGCCTATTATCTGAAACCGAGATGAAGTAGGGGTAGGGATGGAGGACTACAGGACCATGGTGAACTCCAGTGTGGAAAAGACTGAGTGCATGGCTACACTTTGAAGTGTGAGTGTGGTCAGAGCACCAGCGCTGGGAGACAGTTCTCCCAGCGCTGCATGTAAACCACACCCTCTACAGGTGTAGCGTGCAGCGCTGGGAGCCGTGCATGTAAACCACACCCTCTACAGGTGTAGCTGCAGCACTGATTACACTGAGGCTTTACAGTGCTGTATCTTGCAGCGCTCAGGGGGGTGTTTTTTCACACCCCTGAGCGCAAAAGTTGCAGCGCTGTAAAGTGCCAGTGAAGCCAAGCCCTGAAACACTCCAGACTGTTCTCTGTATGTATAAATCTCTTCTGTCTGTGTGTTCCATTCTGTGCATCCGAAGAAGTGAGCTGTAGCCCAAGAAAGCTTATGCTGAAATAAATTTGTTAGTCTCCAAGGTGCCACAAGTGCTCCTGTTCTTTTTGCGGATACAGACTAACACGGCTGCTACTCTGAAACCTGTCATTACAAAACCAGGGTGCCCAGAGCGGGAAGATTGAGCTCGTTATGGGAATCTCCAGCAGGAACCATCCCTCTGCTCAAACCATGAGACCCATCAGACCTAACACTATTGGTGAGGATGGGAGTGTAACTATAGTTGTAACTTGTGCATAGAATTGCGATCAGCTTGGGTAATAACTTTAACAAAACCTTTAAAACAGCCTAAACCTTGTACTTGTGAATGTCTGTGTGGTCTCTACCCGTGGTCTTTGTGTTCCTCAAGATTCTATCTCAGGAGTAGGCAACCTGCGGCACGTGAGCTGATTTTCAGTGGCACTCACACTGCCCGGGTCCTGGCCACCGGTCTGGGGAGCTCTGCATTTTAATTTACTTTTAAATGAAGCTTCTTAAACATTTTAAAAGCCTTATTTACTTTCCATACAACAATAGTTTAGTTATATATTATAGACTTATAGACATAGACCTTCTAAAAACGTTAAAATGTATGACTGGCACGCAAAACCTTAAATCAGAGTGAATAAATGAAGACTCGGCACCCCACTTCTGAAAGGTTGCCGACCCGTTTTACATCTAAAGCACTTAGCAGAGGTGGCTTTCACTCTGTTAAGCTTGAAACGGGAGCTGCTAGATCTGAACCCACGGTGATGTGATACGTTACAAAATTCACGTTCCATGAAATAAAAGGCCACACTCAGGAGCAAACTGTCCTCCTAGGTCCCTACTTCGCGCTTCTTGCTGCTGAGTTGTAATAAAAGTGAAACCTCGTCCTCTCCCAGGTGTAAGATGCTGCCACCCTGGCTGCTGCTGGTGACAGCACTGCCTTCAAAGCCGGGCGGCCAGAAAGCTGTACCCACCCCTGCACAAGTTCCCCTTTTCCTCTGACAGTGTCCTTCAGCTATGGTACCCCCAGGTCTCAGAACTCCCCTGTAATAGCCTTGCCACCCCCTTTTGGGTTGAGACCCTCAGTTTGAGAATTCCTGTTCTAGAGAATAAATGGACATCGCATCCCCGCTATACAATGGGAATGGCAGAGGAAGATTCCTACATGCCTTTTATTTCTACAGGGTGGATTTACTAAAAATCATTTCTGTAAAACTCTTCCCATCACCTCTGACCCTTGTGGTTTGAACCAGGCAATCTGTGACCCGGGAAAATCTGGGGCTGTGTAATCCGGCCACAAATGCTGTAGGTTTCCCCTGCCCCAAGACTTTCAGGAAAAAATTACCCAGCCCCAAATCAGACTGAAAAATCCAAAGTCTCTAGTATTTACATGAGAAAACCTTTTTCTTTAGTTCCAACCCCTCAGGCAGTTTCCTTTCAATCGTTTTGAAATATCTCATCTCAAGTTTGGACCTTTGCCCCCTTAATGTGTGAATCTGCTCAAATTTCTAACCAAAAAGTTGTTTCAACTGGGAACAAAATGAAGCTTTGCAATGCAACAACGTCCAACCCCGGTACAAAAATTGGGAGTCAGGCGTTTCCAAATTTTGTTTTCTACATTTTTTTGGTAGAAAACCCCCTATTTTGTTCCTGTCTGAGTTTAAACCTGCGAGCCAAGTTTTTAAGGGCTTGTCTGGCTTTTGTTATGTGATTGCCAAAGATTAGAGAGGCTGTTTACCACGTGATTTCTTCTTCAGCAAATGGTTTTATTATCAGCTCTTTCACATGTCCTTGTAATCTCCGGGTACAGAAGAGAACCATAAGCCGTTTCTTCATACTGAGCACTTATCATAACCAGCTTTCAAAGCAGTTTACAAAATATAAGCTGCATTATCTCAATTCTAGGGGGCTGGGAGGGAGCAACTGAGTCACGGGGAGGTAAAAGTGACTTACCTAGTCACACAGTGACTTGGAAATAGAACCCACGAGTCCTGGCTCCCAGTCCCCTCTGCTCTAACCACGAGACCCCACTCCCCTTCCAGAGCCAGGGAGAGATGCAAGAGTCCTGGCTCCCATCTCCCCTGTTGTATCCCACTGGATCCCACTCGCCCCCGCCCCCTAGCGGGGCTGTGGACAGGAGCATGGCTGTTCTCAGTGGCACGCCCCACACCACTTCAGAAGTCCAGGTCCCGTGGGCCCCTCAGTTCCCGTCTGCCCCACGGCTCCTCATCTGTCTCCAGCTCCTCTCGAGGCGCCTGCTCCTCCGGCGGCTCCTCCTCGGCCGGAGCCCCCAGGCGCCTGCGCTCCTCCTGGGTGAGGGGCTGCCCGTCCCGCAGCTTATCCCGCAGGCGCCGGTGCTTGCCGATGCCCAGCTTGGGCAGGCCGCGGTCGAGCCCCTCCAGCAGGACGCAGGCCTTGCACAGGGGCTGGCTGGCCACGTAGCCGCAGCGCTGGCAGGTGCCGCGGGCCGGCATGCGGAGGTCGGAGCGCAGCGAGAGCCGTTCGCCCGAGTGGCCCAGGTCAGCCACAGCACTGGGCCGGGTGGCCTCCAGCTCCTTGAGCAGGGTGCGGGCATAGCCGCGGTAGGCCTGGGGGGCGTAGACGCACTCAGTGCTGAAGTAGTCCAGGCCCTGGAAGTAGGCGTAGAGGACGATCTCCTTCTCGTAGGCATGGCGCAGGGGCTTGCAGCGGGGCACAGCCCCCTCCCCCCCTGCTGGCCCTGCTCCTGCCCCCCGACGCAGCCGGCCCACGTCACCCCGCAGGAAGTTCATCAGCACCGTCTCAGCCACGTCATCCGCGTTATGGCCTGCGGGAGAGGGCGGAGGAGGAGTCAGGCTGGAGGGGGCCACCAAGTCAGACCCTGCAGTGACTCCTCCTCCCCAGTACAGAGCCCCCCAAAGCAGACCCCATAGCACCCCCTCCTCCAGCACAGAGCCCCTCCAAAATTAGACCGAACGCCCCCTTCTCCCCAGCAGAGCCCCCTCCCTGCAATTCAGCTCCCTCTGCCTCCATCGCACAGGACCACCCCCCCGCACGCACACCTGGGGAGATGTTGTACATGCTGAGCAGCAACCCTCTAGCTAACACCCCACCCTGCCCACCCTCAGGGCAATCCTGGCCTCACCCTTGGCCCCCGTTCTCCCATGTCACATGCTCCCCGTGGGCTCTCCTGCCCCCCCCACCCCCGTGGCCATCTTGCCCCTCCCAGCAGCAGGGTCCCCGGCCGCTCCCCCTCACCTGTGGCGATCTTGTCAGCACCCATCAGCAGGGCGCCCCGGTCAAGGGCCTGGCGCCGGAAGACGCCGCAGAAGGTGCAGTTGTTGCGGGGGCCGAGGTGGCGGGCGATGCTGTCCATGCTCCAGCCGTAGAGCTGGCGGTAGGAGACCACGTGCAGGGGCAGGCCGGAGCGGCGCTGGTGGCGGCGCACGGCGGCCAGGGAGGCATCGCGGTACCCAGCGATGCCCTCATCCACGGAGAGCAGCAGCAGACGCAGGCCATAGCCGTGGCGCTGATCAAGGAGCTGCAGCAGGTGGGCCAGCACTGTGGAGTCCTTGCCACCCGAGGCACCGATGGCCACAGTCTCGCCGGGCCGGAAGAGCCGCCCAGCCACGATGGCCTGGTGTGTCTCCTCCTCGAAGGCCGCCAGGAAGCAGGCACGGCACAGGGCATGGCCCGTCTTGGGGCGCCGCAGGGCAGCTGGGCTGGTGCCGCAGGCAGAGCAGGTGGCCGGCATGGTTGGGGGGCTGGGAGAGATGGAGTGAGGGTTAGAGGGGGAGTACCCAGGCCAGACCCCAACTCACCCAGCCCCTCACTGCTCCTGTTCATCCCCCTGCCTCACCCAGCCCCCCACTGCCCTCCACCCAGCCCCCCAGTCCCCTGCCCATCCCCCTATCATCCCCACAGCTCCCCACCTAGCCCTTCCCCCACCTCCACCCAACCCCTCATTGCCCCCTACCTAGTCCCCCACCTCACCCAGCCCCTCCACCCTCCCCACCCAACCAAGCCCCCCAGCCCCTGGCACAGCCCCACCACCCACTCCTCATCCCCACCCATAAACAGCCTCCCGCCCCCAGCCCTCCACCCACCCTCCTCTTAGCCCCCCCGCCCAGCCCCTGCAAACCAGCCCCTCCCCATAGCGCCCCCCCAAATCTCTCCCAACATCCCGCCCAATCTCATCCCCGACCCTCCCGCGGGTGCACAAGCAGAGCCCGGGGGGGGGGGGTCTGACTCACCCGCTGCTGGAGCTGGAGTCTCTGCCCCTCCTGCCCCACACGCCGGCACTGCACACTGGCCAACTCCCAGCATGCACCTGCCTACAGCTCCCAGCATGCACCTGGCCAGAGCCCGTAACTCCCAGCATGCACCTGCCTACAATTCCCAGCATGCACCTGGCCAGAGCCTGTAACTCCCAGCATACACCTGCCTACAATTCCCAGCATGCAGCTGGCCAGAGACTGCAACTCCCAGCATGCACCTGCCTACAATTCCCAGCATGCAGCTGGCCAGAGACTGCCCCTCCCGGGAGACAGCAGCAGAACGATAACCGCTCTCCCCATTGTTCCGTGCGCATCCCAGCCCTTCCTGCGCCCCAGCTGCTGCTGCCGTGGGCTCTGCTGCCCCTGCTGGTGCCCCCCAGCCCAGGGCCATACCCTGCAGCTCAGATTTCTTCTGCCCTCCCTGTCCCTTACTCAGCACTAGGGGATGAGATGGTGCCACGAGGCAGCCTGGGGCCAGCGGTGAGTCTGTCCTGCCCAGACCCCTGCTGACTTTACCTCCCCTCCCCAGTTAACATCCTCCCTGTCACAATCACTGCAGGCGCCCGTGCCCCTGTGCAGTGCTATGGGGTGCCAGGCCACAGGAAGTGGGGCAGGGGACCCAGCAGGGGGCGCCGTGCTGCAGGGAGCAGGGTGGGGGCTCAGCAGGGGGTGCCGTGCTGCAGGGAGCAGGGTGGGGGCTCAGCAGGGGGCGCCGTGCTGCAGGGAGCAGGGTGGGGGCTCAGCAGGAGGTACCATGCTGCAGGGAGCAGGGTCGGGGCTCAGCAGGGGGTGCCGTGCTGCAGGGAGCAGGGTGGGGGCTCAGCAGGGGGTGCCGTGCTGCAGGGAGTAGAGTGGGGGCTCAGCAGGAGGTACCATGCTGCAGGGAGCAGGGTGGGGGGCTCAGCAGGAGGTACCATGCTGCAGGGAGCAGGGTCGGGGCTCAGCAGGGGGTGTCGTGCTGCAGGGAGCAGGATGGGGGGCTCAGCAGGGGGCGTCGTGCTGCAGGGAGCAGGGTGGGGGCTCAGCAGGGGGTGCTGTGCCGCAGGGAGCAGGGTGGGGGCTCAGCAGGGGGCGCTATGCTGCAGGGAGCAGGATGGGGGGCTCAGCAGGGGGCGCCGTGCTGCAGGGAGCAGGATGGGGGGCTCAGCAGGGGGCGCCGTGCTGCAGGGAGTGGGGTGGGGGCTCAGCAGGGGGTGCCGTGCTGCAGGGAGCAGGGTGGGGGCTCAGCAGGGGGGGCTGGGCTGCAGGGAGCAGGCAAGGGGCTCAGCACGGGGTGCTGTGATGCAGGGAGCAGGGTGGGGGGCTCAGCCGGGGGCGCTGTGATGCAGGGAGCAGGGTGGGGGCTCGGCAGGGGGTGCTGTGATGCAGGGAGCAGGGTGGGGGCTCAGCAGGGGGTGCTGTGATAGAGGGAGCAGGATAGGGGCTCGGCAGGGGACGCCGTGCTGCAGGGAGCATGGCAGAGAGCTCAGCTGGGGACGCTGTGCTGCAGGGAGCAGGTGGGGGGGCTCAATGGGGTCAGTGCAGTTTTGTGCAGCTGTCAAACAGCTGCCCCTCCCCAGAGGTAGCTGCATTTCAGCACAGTGCAATTCCTATTGTTCCATTCACAACATTGCCCCGTAGCCCCATACTGGGGCATCAGGACCAGCCCTGACTGCCAGGGGAGAGCGCCCTGCCCTGCTCCCTGCAGCACAGCACCCCCTAAGGCCATGCTGGGACATCAGGCTGGTCCTGACCCACCCCCACCCTATACACACACAGTGGGCAGAGCCCCCCCACTGAGCTGCCCCTGTGTGTACAAACCAACCCTAAACTAAAGTGGCGTCTGGCCACATTCAGGCTCTGGAAGAAGGAGGCCTGGGTGGGAGATGCAGGGTGAGTCTCTCGCCAACTGTTTATAAGAAGCACATGTGGGACAGAGCTGTGTGTGGGAAGGGGGAGGGGGGAATAGCATTTTCTGCGCCCTCTGGATGCCAGAGCGGTCTCTGCGGTGGGTGGGAGCATGAGCCACACACAGCAGAGCTGGGATGTGGGGAGCTCCAGGGCAGGATCTCACCCACTCGGGGAGGGGACAAAGCCACATGCCCTGCACCACTCAATCACACAGCCTCAACTGGGATGGGATATTTCAGGGTCAGGGATGTGGAGACATAGCCCAGATCAGAACAGACCCTGATCTTTCCCTAGCCCAGAAAGATGTGAGGGAGATGCAGCCAGCTCTGGAGCGGGGCAGCTGGGAAACCCACATGGGGATGGTTCGCCCAGCACTGAAGTGCAGCCAGCTCTGGGTAGGGCAGCAAGCGAACAGCCACACATAATGCTGCATGAGGATGGCTGGCCCAGCACTGACATGCAGCCACCTCTGGGGTGGGGCAGCTTGGGAACAGCTGCACGGCGACGCTGCACAGTAATTAAGTACCGGCAGTGAAGAGTGTATGAAACTCCCTGCAGGACGGGCCCCCTGCTGAATCCCAACCCTGCTCCTTGCAGCATGGCACCCCTTACTGAGCCCCCACCCTGCTTCCTGCAGCACAGTGCCCCCTCTGAGCCCCTACTCGGCTCCCTGCAGCACGGCGCCCCACCAGGACAGTGGGGTTATTAGCACTGAGTGGAGGAGGGAGTCTATCCCCAGCCAGCTGGCATCATATCCTGCTGCCTCATGACTCTCCCACATGCCTCATCTGTGGGGCTGGGGCCCAGCTGGTCCGCAGATGCTTCCTGTTGTTCCTTCATCTCCCTGGCCCAGGGCCGGCCTGGCCTTTCATTTCCACCCCTCATGGCCTCAAGCCGGGGGATACTGGGGGCTGCGTGATGGGAATCAGGATGGGGGTCACCCCGGTCAGCTGCAGCTGCGGGGGATGGGGGATGTAGCTCCTCTCCACAGCAGCCATGGGGTGAGATCAAGATGCCAGTTTGGAGGCAGCTGGGGCCGTGGGGCAAGGAAAGAGATACCTGGCTACCATGGCCAGATGGGACCATCTTCTAGTCGGCTCCCCTGGCCTGGGAACTGCCCCCCAAATCGTCCATCAAGCCAATCTTTTTGAGCAACACCCCAAGGGGATTTTAAACCCGCCAGTGATGAAGAATCCCCTGCAGCCACTGGGAAATTATCCCCATGGGGAATTACTCCCACACTGCTAAAAAAATTCCCTATTTCCCATCTGGATTCATCTAGCTTCAAATCCCAGGATCGGCAGGTGTTACAGGTGCCCTTGCTGGATCGAAGAGCCCGGTGTTAAATATTCGTCCCCCACACAAGTGTTCATGGAGAGGGATCAGGTCCCCCCGTAACTTTCCCTTTGTTCAGCTCAACAGGCAGAGCTGCTGGAGCCTCCTGCCCTAAGGTGGGGTTTCCAACCCTGAAATCATTCCCCCTGGATTCTTCTCTGGCCCCCTCCCTAATTCATCGGCTATTGGGGGCACCACTCTGGGCCTGGTTTGCCAGCCCAGTCACCCTGGGACCAGATCCAGAGGGAAGAAAACCTCTCTGCTCCCACTCATGCCTCCCCAGTTTGTGCACCCCAGGAGCACCTCAGCATCACCCTGGGACTGTCCTATGCAGCCGCTGAACCCCCACTGCCCCCCTGATCCTTCTCAGCAGAGCCGGTCCCCAAGGGGAAGCCCCCAGCATGTGGGTCTGGCCGACGCACTTTGCTCCAACAAAGTGGGGATTGCCGCAGCATTTTTCGCCAGGCCACTGCGTGCCTCAGTTTCCCCGTGTTTGGCACAGCTTCCCCGGGTGGCAGGTGATGGGAGAGGAGAGGGAAAGGGGCAAGGTAGAGCTATGGGCCTGAGCAGGCGGTAAAACGTCCACACACACACCCGCCCCACACACCCACCACACGCACACCCAGCTGTGAGGTACTGCCCCCCCCGCGTAGATAGTTGGTCTCGCCCCCTCCCAAGTTGGTCTCTCCCCCTGTGGATGGTCTCTCCGAACCCCCGCCCGTCTCTGACCCTCCGGTCCAGCCCCGCCCCCTGTCCCGGCCAATGGGAGCCCAGCAGCCCCGGTGACGCGAAGAGTCCCGCCCCCGGCGGGGCAGGGTGGAGCGGAGGCGCGCAGCGGGCACGTGCCGGGCCCGGCCGCCCGGAGACGGAGCGAGAGGGTGAGAGCCGGGGCCTGCGCCCCGCCCCCCGCGGGGAGCCCCCTCCCCTGTGCGCCCCCGGGGTGTCCCCCGCCCCCCCCCGTGCGCCCCCGGGAGCACCTCCCCCTGCTGCCCCCCCCCCTCTGCGTCCCCCCGGGGTGTGCCCCGCCCCCTGATCACCCCTTTCCTGTGCGCCCCCGGGGTGTCCCCCGCCCCCCTCCTCTGTGCGCCCCTGGGATGTCCCCCGCCCCCCTCCTCTGTGCGCCCCCGGGGTGTCCCCCGCCCCCCTCCTCTGTGCGCCCCTGGGATGTCCCCCGCCCCCCGCGGGGAGCGCCCTCCCCCTGTGCGCTCCCGGGAGCACCTCCCCCCCGCTGCTCCCTCCCCTCTGCGTGCCCCCGGGGTACCCCCTCCCCCTGGTCACCCCTTTCCTGTGCACCCCCGGGACATACCCCGCCCACTCTTCCCCTGTGCGCTCCGGGGTGTCCCTCCCCCGGGACAACCTCCCCCCTGCCGCTCCCTCCCCTCTGTGCGCCCCTGGGGTGTCCCCTGCCCCCCGCGGGGAGCCGCCTGTCCTGTCCGCCCCCGGGAGCACCTCTCCCCCTGCTGCTCCCTCCCCTCTGTGCGCCCCCGGGGTGTGCCCTGCCCCCTCCTCTGTGCGCCCCTGGGGTGTCCCCTGCCCCCTGCGGGGAGCCGCCTGCCCTGTGTGCCCCCAGGAGCACCTACCCCCTTGCTACTCCCTCCCCTCTGTGAGCCCCCGGGGTGTCCCCCCCAGGAGCACCTTCCCCCTGCTGCTCCCTTCCCTCTGTGCGCCCCCGGGGTGTCCCCCCCCGGGAGCACCTAGCGCTGCTGCTCCCTCCCCTCTGCGCCGCCCCTAGGGTGTCACCCGCTTCCCTCCTCTGTGCGCCCCCAGGGTGTCCCCAGCCCCCCCATGGGGAGCCCGCTCCCTGCCCCTGGGGTGTCCCCTGCCCCCCTCCTCTGTGCGCCCTCGGGGTGTCCCCTGCCCCCTGTGGGGAGCTGCTTGCCCTGTGCGCCCCTGGGCTTTCCCCCAGGGAGCACCTCCCCCCCTGCTGCTCCCTCCCCTCTGCACCCCCCCAGGGTAACCCCTGCCCCCTGTTCACCCCTTTCCTGTGCACCCCCGGGACATACCCTGCCCACTTCTCCCCTGTGCGTCCCCGGGGTATCCCACCCCCAGTACCACCTCCTCCCCTGCTGCTCCGTCCCCTACGCACCTCTGGGGTATCCCCTGCCCCACCCCCGCGGGAGCTCCCTTCCCCTGTACGCCCCCAGGGTATCCGTTGCCCACCTCCCCTGTGCACCCCTGGGGATATACCCCCCGGGAGCACCTCCCCCCTTGCTGCTCCCTCCTCTGTGCACCCCCGGGGTGTCCTCTGCCCCGCCCCCCTTCTCTGTGCGCCCCTGGGGAGTCCCGCACCCCCCGTGGGAACCGTCTGCCCTGTGCGCCCCCAGGGTGTCCCCCGCCCCCTGTCCACCTCCCTGTATGCCCCCGGGGTATCTCCCGCCCCCTGTTCACCCCTCCTCTGTGCGCCTCTGGGGTGTCCTCCTCTGGGAGCACCTCTCCCCCCTGCTGCTCCCTCACCCCGGGGGCGCACAGAGGGATCTCCGCCCCGCCCCCCTCCTCTGTGCGCCGCCGGGGTGTCCCCTGCCCCCCGTGGGGAGCTGCCTGCCCTGTGCGCCCCTGGGGTATCCCCCGCCCCCCATGAGGAGCCTCATCCCCCTGTGCATGCCCAGGGTGTGTCGTCCCCCCCCGGGAGCACCTCCGCCTCTGCTCCCTCCCTTGTGCGCCCCCGGGGTATCCCCTGCTCACCCCTCCCCTGTACACCTCCAGGGTATCCACTGCCTCCTGCCCCCTTCCTCTGTGCGCCTCCGGGGTATTCCTCGCCCCCCTCCTCTGTGCGCCGCCAGGGTGTCCCCTGCCCCCCATGGGGAGCCGCCTGCCTTGTGCACCCCTGGGGTATCCTCTGCCCCGCCCCCCATGGGGAGCCACCTGCCTGTGCACCCCTGGGGTATCCTCTGCCCTGCCCCCCATGGGGAGCCCCTTCCCCTGTGCACCCCTGGGGTATCTCCTGCCCCGCCCCCTCTGGGGAGCGCCTCCTCCCCTGCTGCTCCCTCCCTTGTGTACCCCCAGGATATCCCTCGCTTCCTGCTCATTCCTCCCCTGTGTGCCTCTGGGGTACCCCCCTCGGTGAGTGCTCCCTCCCCCTGCCTCCTTCCCTTGATGCTCCCTCCTATGTGCACCCCTGGGGTACCTCTTGCCCCTGCTCCCCACAGGGAGCACCACCTCCCCCTGCTTCCCTGCCCCTTCCCCTGTGCACCCCTGGGATACCCCATCCCCTACTCCCACAGCCCACCCCCCATGAGGAGCACTCCTTCCCCCGCCACCCCCCTTCCACTGTGCATGCCTGGGGTACCTCATGGCCCGCTCCCTGCTCTCCCTGCCCCACCCCCCATGGGGAGCCCCCTCCCCTGTGCACCCCCAAGGTACCTCCCACCCCTACTTCCACCAGCCTGTCCCCCACGGGGAGCACCCCCTCCGTGCACCCCTGGGGTATGACCCGCTCCCCACAGACAGCACGCTGCCTCCCTGGGTACCCCCCCACCCCTGCTTCCCCCAGCCTGTCCCCTGTGGGGAGTGCCCCACCCTGCCCCCTCCTCTATGCAGCCCCAGAGTACCTCCTGCTCTTCCCAGCCCATCCCCCATGGGGATCGCTCCCTCCTCCTGTGGGAGTATGTGGGGGTGGGCACGCTGACCCCCCCGGGGAAGGATAATGAGCTGGGGTACTCCTCGGACCCCGTGTGCTCAGTGTTCGGCCCTGCCCCATGGGGCTCCACATGCCGGCCCTGCCCCCATGCGCATTGGAGGGCCGGATCAGCCCTTTGGGCCCCTCCCTGCCCCCCTGGGTCAGACCTCACATCTAGCTGGTATCTCACCCGCTCCATGCCCGCCCCCCTCACTCAGCCCCTGGGCCCCTTCAACCTGCTGCCCCCGTCCTCTGGGGCTGGGCCGGGAAGCGTGGTGGTGTCTGGCTGTTGGCACTGGGGGGGTCTCCGGGCAGCAGGGGAGATGCTCGCCCAGCCCTTGGGGTGCTGGGCTATAGAGTTGCAGGCCTGGCACCCCTGCTACTGACCCCCCTCCCCTCCCAGAGCTTGGATAGAACTCAGGAGTCCTGGTTCCCGACCCTCCTCCTTCCACCCCCTAGATCCCACTCTCCTTCCAGAGCTGGGTCCTTCTACGTCCAAGTCCCGCCCACCAGCAGGAGGCAGTGCCAGCTGTTCCAACAGAAGCTGCCAAGCCCCTTGTTATGCGGCAGCCTGTGGAACTCACTGCCACTGGAAGTCCCTGAGGCCAGAAACAAAGCAACTCTCCAAACGGACGGCGCCATGTGCACAGGGGTTTTTATTCCTTCCTGACCCAGTTTCATCCGCAGACGCTGCTGGATGCCAGCAGTACCCGGTTCCGGCATTTCCATCCCGGTGACTGACAGGCCAAGCCGGTCTCACAAGCTCCTCAGGACTCAGGGGTTCTGTCCCCAGCTCTGGGAGGGGAGTGGGGTCTAGTGGTTAGAGTAAGGAGGCTGGGAATTAGGACTCCTGGGTTCTCTCCCCAGCTCTGAGAGGGGGAATGGGATATAATGCGAAGGTGGGGAGATGGGATCAAGACTCCCGGGTTCTGTCCCTATCTCTGGGAGGTGAGTGAGGTCTGGTGGTTAGAGCGGGGACGGATGAAACTTGGACTATTCCACCGCTGTCAGTCCCAGCATGCAGTGGGGTGGTTTTTTGGCCTGTCAGGTCGGTTCTGGTGCCGAGATTTTTGCAGCCGAGTTTCCACTGGCCTCTGCTTTTCGCCAGCGCTTTCTGGATGACTTTTCCCTCTTTGTGCGGCAGGATGAGGCCAGCGGGACGCCTGGTCCGGGGTGGGGGGGAGGTTGCTGGTTGACGGGGCGGAGGACAGACCCCAGCATGATCGCAGGACGGGAGAAGTGGCCCAAGCCGTCGCAGTGAGGACGGAGCAGCAATAGTCAGGGTGCGGGGAGGAAATGGGAGGCTCATGGATCTAGCCAAGAACCAGTGGCTGGAGGTTAAAGCCGGGCAAATTCCACCTCAGGTGTGGGGTGGAGCTATGGGGCCGGGTCAGGAGCTGGCAGGACCCCCGGTGTTGTGCCACCACAACCCTTTATAAAGCAGCTGGAGAGCTCAGCGCTTTATGCAAGAGGGGAAGGAGAGTTATCTCTGCTGGGGAAACTGAGGCACAGAGCAGGGGAGTGGCTTGGCATTGCTCACCCAGCTTCCTTCCGTCCCCCTGTGGGCACCCACCCCCTCCCCCACATTCCACCCCATGCCTGCACTGCCCCCCACACACTGGTCTCACCTTCCGAGCACAGGATCTCCCTCCCCTTCCCCCGAGGGCTGCTCCCCTGCCCCAGCAAAGGGGACAGACCCCCAGGGCTAGCTCAGCACTGCTGGGACCTCCCACCTCCAGCTGAGGGCCCCAGGACTCCCACCACGCACCCCGTGGGCTCCCGTTAGCCGGGCAGGTACCAGGTCTGGGCGTGGACCTGGCTCTGTCTCTGACAGGGCCTGTGTCGGGCCGTTGGTCTGAGCCTGGCTCTGTGCCCGTCACCCTGCTGGCTCTGTGCCCCTCCTGGGTGCAATCCCCATGTGGTGCCCAGCTGCCTGGGCCCTGCTGGCTGTTAACGAGCCATTGTCTGGTGCTGGCGGCTGGCTGCAGGGGAGGAGTCGGTGGAGCAGAACCCATCCCTGCCTCTGGGGATGGATCAGGGCCAGCACCCACTGGGGGGAAAGGGCCCCATTCTACCCCCCTGAGCCAGGCGGTCCCCTGGCCTGGGGCCAGATTGGGGTGCAGGGGTTGGAATGGCCGGGGTGCTGACCGGCCTCGCTGTGTGGAATGGTGCCAAGGGCCATGCTGTTGGCTCATGTCCATCCCCCTGACGTCAGGTCTGCGCACGGCCAGCGCTTGTGTAAATGCCACATAAGTGCCGGTACACGGGAGAGTCAGCTGAGCTACCGTGGGTTCTCAAAGAGGTCACCTATGGTAGCGAGTTAGAAGGTGGGGTGGGGCTGGGAGCCAGGACTCCTGGGTTGTATCTGCAGCTCTGGGAGGGGAGTGGGGTCCAGTGGTTAGAGCTGCGGGGTCTGGGAGTCAGGACTCCTGGGTTCTATCCCTGTCTCGCATGCCCATTCATTCGCTGGAGACTTGCAGTCCTTGTTGGGGTGGAGCCGGCTAGGGAGGGCAGGGGGTTTGAGGTCTCACATGGGAGTAGTGTTGGCTCGTTTCACCTTGCGACTTTATTGGTATTTGTGGTGGGGCGCACAGCTGGTTCCCTGCACAGACAGAGGTAGAGCAACCTTGGACTTCGATCCTTCCCCGTGTTTCCCCTCTCGGCACATTGCCGTCCCAAAACCGCAGCGTAGAACAAAGAGAGGCTGGGCTTGCACCGGGGCACGGAAACTCGCTCGTCCTGCGCTGCTAACGTAAATCCACCCCCAGCTCTGTGGGGCAAAGGGGAGGGCACAGGGTGGCTGTTCCCCGGCTGCCCCACCCCAGAAGTGGCTGCATCTCCACACTGGGCGAGCTCTCCCCACGTGGCATCCCCATGGGACTTTTGTAACCCAGCCAAGGACTCAAATACTCTAGATCCTGCTTTCTTCCTCTAGCCGCAGGCTGATAGCTGCCGGCGGGGGGTCTGGTCACATGCCTCACGCTGTAAGGAAGGGGCGTCTGGTGATGGGGTTTGCTGCTTTCCAAACCTTGGGCCCTTTAAGAGGGATGAGGCGTAGCTGCCTGGCAACCCCTGGTTGTCTAAGCAACAGCACGCCGGCTCGCCCAGCAACGGGGCGGGCGCTGAATCCAGCGGGCTCTGCCTGCGCCCAGGGATCCAGGCTGGGTTTCTGGGGCCCTGGCATGTCCCATGCCTGCCTTGGGGTGAGAGCCCAGGTGCCCTGGGGTCCAGGTCACGGCATGGATGGGAGATCTGCAGGGAGCGGAGCTGGGGGCTCTGTGCTGTGGGGAGCAGGGTGGGGGCTCAGTAGGGGGTGCCGTGCTGCAGGGAGCGGGGCAGGGGGGCAGCTGTGCTGCAGGGAATGGGGCAGCCCCTCAGGGGCTCATTTCCTTTTCCCTTAGGAACCCCAATTTCCACAAGCCCTGTCCCATTTCCCCTTGGATGTTTTTCTCCTTAACATCCTGGCGCAGCGTTGTTGGGGCCGTGGCCAGCTGCCAGGCTCTCCCCCAGAGGTGGCTGCATTTCAGCGCTAGGTAAAGTGGTGAGATGGAAAAAGGGGGTGGGTCTTTTGTCTCAGCCCCTATTCCACTCCCCCCGACCCCCGCTTCCCTCCTGTATCCTTCCTGCTTCCTCTCACACTCGCCTCCTCTTCCTCCCACCAGGCGCCCCACGGACAGAGCCCAGAGCCAGCTGCAGGGAGTGAGAGCCGTCCCGGCGGAGCGGACTGGGGGGCGCTGTCCATCTCGAGGTAGGTACCCCAGATTCCGCTCCCCCAGGCCAGGCTGGGCACTGGAGCAAACTAGGGGGTTGGGACACAGGGCCTTTGCCCTGTAGGGGGGCGCTGGCTCTGATCCAGCCCCGTGGAGGTGGGGTTGGGGAGTCCCTGGACCCCTCCTGCCCTGGCGTGGGCAGAGTCTGGGCACCAGCATCAGTCCAGGATGCGGATCAGAGCAGTCAGGCCCTGGAATTGCACAAGGCTGGTCAATCCGGAGAAACCAGTTCCCAGACCTAGGGAGCGCAGGGGACACCATGATGGGTAGGGGCTGGGAGCCGGGACACCATGATGGGTAGGGGCTGGGAGCCAGGACACCTGGGTTTTATCCCCGGGGAGGGGAGTGGGTCAAGTGGTTAGAGCAGGGGAGGAAGGAACTGGGAGCCAGGATGCCTGAGTTCTGTGCTGGGGAGGGGAGTGGTGTCAAGTGGTTAGAGCGGGGGGAGGAGGGACTGGGAGCCAGGATGCCTGGGTTCCCTTGGTGCTGTTGGCCTTGCTGCTGGAATGATCCCCTCCCCCTAACAGTAGCAGGCCCAGGGACAAAGGGTTCCTGCAAAGTATGTCAAACATCCAGCCCCCAGGGCACAGGAAAGCAGCTGCCTTCCCCAGGTCAGGGCCTGGACAGCTAGGCTAGGTGGAGCCGAATCCCAACCAGGCCAGTCTCAGCACCAACCAGTGCATCCCCCTCCAAGAGCAGGGGATAGAACCCAGGAGTCCTGCCTTCCGCCCTCACACCCCTCCCAGAACAGGGGATAGAACCCACGAGTCCTGCCTTCCGCCCCCCAACCCCTCCCAGAGCAGGGGATAGAACCCAGGAGTCCTGGCTCCCAGGCTCCTCCCCTTCCCAACCACTAGACCCCACTCTCCTCCCAGAGCTGGGATAGGACCCAGGAGTCCTGACTGGCTCCCAGCTGTCCGGTGGGAGAGGCAGAGAACCTGGGCGGAGACACTTGTTAAGCCAGGGGCTGGCTGGCTTTTGTCTCCTCTGATTTCCCAATTCCTGCCACGCCTCCTGCAGCAGCATCTGACTCACACCTCAGGCAGGTGAGGTGGTGAGCGGATATCCAGGACTCCTGGGTTCTTTGTCACGCACTGGGAGGTGAGTGGAGGCTAGGGGGTTAGACCAGGGGGGCTGGGAGCCAGGACTCCTGGGTTCTCTCCCCTGCTCTGGGAGGGAAGAGGGTCTAGGGGGCTAGAGCAGGGGGGACTGGGAGCCAGGACTCTTGGGTTCTCTCCTCTGCTCTGGGAGGGAAGAGGGTCTAGGGGTCTAGAGCAGGGGGGACTGGGAGCCAGGACTCCTGGGTTCTCTCCCCTGCTCTGGGAGGGAAGAGAGTCTAGGGGGCTAGAGCAGGGGGGACCAGGAGCCAGGACTCCTGGGTTCTCTCCCCTGCTCTGGGAGGGAAGAGGGTCTTGGGGGTTAGAGCAGGGGAGTGGGGAGCCAGGACTTCTGGGTTCTCTCCCCTGCTCTGGGAGGGAAGAGGGTCTAGGGGGCTAGAGCAGGGGGGACTGGGAGCCAGGACTCCTGGGTTCTCTCTCCTGCTCTGGGAGGGAAGAGGGTCTAGGGGGCTAGAGCGGGGGGACTGGGAGCCAGGACTCCTGGGTTCTCTCCCCTGCTCTGGGAGGGAAGAGGGTCTAGGGGGCTAGAGCAGGGGAGTGGGGAGCCAGGACTTCTGGGTTCTCTCCCCTGCTCTGGGAGGGAAGAGGGTCTAGGGGGCTAGAGCAGGGGGGACTGGGAGCCAGGACTCCTGGGTTCTCTCCCCTGCTCTGGGAGGGAAGAGGGGCTCGGGGGTTAAAGCAGGGGGGCTAGGAGCCAGGACAGGTTCTTGGGGAGCAGTGGGGTTGGTTTACAGGTGGCTCAGGGGCTCATGCTACCTCCCTCCCCCTGGCCTGTCCCCAGGACGCGGGGCCGTAGCTGTTTCCGCCCGCCCACCGGCCATGGCTAGATGATCCTGGCCCCGCGCCATGCTGCAGTCCCGCGCCCGGTACCTGCTGCTCCTGCTGGGGGTGCAGCTGGTGGTGATGGCGCTGCTGTACCACGAGGGCTACCGCCGGCGGGTCGCCTACTTCTTGGGCATCTTCTACAAAGGGGGGGCCCCGGCCGGGCTGGGGGGACCACAGGGCTCCACCCAAAATGCCTCGTTGCCCGGTGACGTCTACGCCAACCTCAGCCTCATTGCCCGGCCCCCACTGCGTCCCGAGGAACTGCCCTACTGCCCTGAGACCTCCCCGTTTCTAGGTAAGGGGCGCTCGGGGCCCTGGCTTCGGGGACTGGGGTGGGGGGAGTGGTGACAGTAGGGGGTGCTGGGCTCAGGACAGCTGGGTTCTATCCCGTTTCTGGGAGGGGAGTGGGGTCTAGTGGGTAGAGCGTGGGGTTTGGAGTCAGGACTCCTGGGTTCTCTCCCTGGCTTGGTCGGGAGAGTGAGGTCTAATGGTTAGACCAGGACAGCTGGGAGCCTGGACTCCTGAGTTCTGTCCCTGGCTGTGGGAGTGGGACAGAGATTTGGGGGCTCCCATGGATTTGAAGCCTCTCTGTGGGATATGGGGAGGCGGCCCCCAGAGCTGTGAACCCCATGTTTGCTAGGGCTCAGATGTTTGCTCTGCCCTGCAGGGGGCCCGATCCGGGTGACCTTCCCCCCGGGGCTGACCCTGGAGGAGATTGTGCGCAAGAACCCCTACGTGACGGCCGGGGGCAGGTACCAGCCCCCCGACTGCGACCCCCTGCACCGCACGGCCGTCATCATCCCCCACCGCAACCGGGAGCAGCACCTGCGCTACCTCCTCTACTTCCTGCACCCCTTCCTGCAGCGTCAGCAGCTCAGCTATGGCATCTACATCATTCACCAGGTGCTGTGGATGCCGGGGGGCAGGGGGGATTGGCTCGTGGGGATTAGAGCAGGATGGGCTGGGAGACAGGACTCCTGGGTTCTATCCCGGCTCTGGGAGGGGAGTGGGGTCTAGCGGTTAGAGCAGCACGGCTGGGGGCCAGGACTCCTGGGTTCTCTCCTGGCTCTGGGAGGGGAGTAGGGTCTAGTGATTATAGCAGGGAGGCTGGGGGCCAGGACTCCTGGGTTCTATCCCGGCTTGAGGCAATGAGTAGAGCATATAGGTTAGAGCAGGGAGGCTGAGGGCCAGCACTCCTGAGTTCTATCCTGGCTTTGGGAGGGGAGTGGGGTCTAGCGGTTAGAGCAGCACGGCTGGGGGCCAGCACTCCTGGGTTCTTTCCTGGCTCTGGGAGGGGAGTAGGGTCTAGTGATTATAACAGGGAGGCTGGGGGCCAGGACTCCTGGGTTCTATCCCGGCTTGAGGCAATGAGTAGAGCATATAGGTTAGAGCAGGGAGGCTGAGGGCCAGCACTCCTGAGTTCTATCCTGGCTCTGGGAGGGGAGTGGGGTCTAGCGGTTAGAGCAGCACGGCTGGGGGCCAGCACTCCTGGGTTCTCTCCTGGCTCTGGGAGGGGAGTAGGGTCTAGTGATTATAGCAGGGAGGCTGGGGGCCAGGACTCCTGGGTTCTATCCCGGCTTGAGGCAATGAGTAGAGCATATAGGTTAGAGCAGGGAGGCTGAGGGCCAGCACTCCTGGGTCCTATCCCGGCTCTGGGAGGGGAGTGGGGTCTAGCGGTTAGAGCAGCACGGCTGGGGGCCAGGACTCCTGGGTTCTCTCCTGGCTCTGGGAGGGGAGTAGGGTCTAGTGATTATAGCAGGGAGGCTGGGGGCCAGGACTCCCGGGTTCTATCCCGGCTGGGAGCAATGAGTGGGGCATATAGGTTAAGCAGGTGGGCTGGGAGCCAGGATTCCTGGGCTGTATCCCGGCTCTGGCAGAAGGGTGTGGGCTAGTGGTTAGAGCAAGCGGCTGGCAGTAACCCTCCGTTGTCCCCCCCTTCCCACCCGCCAGGCAGGGAACTACACCTTTAACCGGGCCAAGCTGCTGAATGTGGGGTTCAAGGAGGCAATGAAGGATGAGGACTGGGACTGCATGTTCTTCCACGATGTTGACCTCATCCCTGAGGATGACCGCAACCTGTACACCTGCGACCGCTTCCCCAAGCACGCTGCTGTCGCCATGGACAAATTTGGATACAAGTGGGTCCCTGCACCCCACCCCAGAGGTGGCTGCATCTCCATCCTGGGCGAGGGGTGCCCAGATAACCAGCCTGCCACATCTTCACCCCGGGCGAGAATAACCAGCCCCTGAGCACCACCACAGAGGTGCTATGTCTCCCTGCCAGGCGAGGGGTCCCTGGATAACCAGCCCTGCACCCCACCTCAGAGGTGGCTGCATCTCCATGCTGGACGAGGGGTGCCCAGATAACAAGCCCGCCATGTCTTCACGCCGGGCGAGGGATCCCTGGATAACCAGCCCCCGAGTCCCACCTCATAGGGGCTGCATCTTGCCAGGCAAGGGGTCCCCGTATAATCGGAGCTCGTGCCCCGCTCCAGAGGTGGCCACATCTCCATGCTGAGCGAGGGGGGGTCCCTGTATAACCAGCCCCCGTGCTCCACCCCAGCAGGGCCGCATCTCTGGCAAGTGTGATTGACAGCCTGGATTCCCCTTCCCCACCATCACTGCCCATCTGGAGTGCCCCCCGCTGACGCTGCCCCCTCTTCCTGGTAGGTTGCCCTACAAGACGTACTTCGGGGGGGTGTCGGCTTTGACCCCGGAGCAGTACATGAAAATGAACGGTTTCCCGAACAGCTACTGGGGCTGGGGGGGCGAAGATGATGACATCGCTGTGAGGTAGGGGGCGGGGCTGTGGGAGGGGGGCGGGGCTGTGGGAGAGTGGGGTTGGGCCTTGGGCAGCCTCACAGCTGATCACCCCATTGAGTTCTCCCACCTGGGGTGGGCGGGGGTGAGGATTCTCATATGATGTGCTGGGCTAGCCCAGGTTTATGGGAGGAGCCACATGGCCTGTTATACACGTGGGGAAACTGAGGCACATGTGCGGCATAGCCGGGGAGAGAATCCGGGAGTCCTGGCTCCCAGCCCCCCTGCTGAGAGGCTGGATGGGCCTGTGGGTGTGATGGGCGGGGGGACGACAGGATACCAGGCTAGATGGGCCTGTGGTTTTTAACCCTGCCTCCTCTCCCTGCAGGGTGGCGCTGAGCGGGATGCTGATCTCCCGGCCCTCCATCCAGCACGGCCGCTACCGCATGATCAAACACGGCCATGACAAGGGCAACGAGCAGAACCCCAGGAGGTGACGGGGGCAGGGGAACAGTGGGGGGGGTGGGGGGAGGGATCCCCTCAGTAGGAGAGGGGAGTGGTGTTGGGAGCTCGGGGATCCTGGCAGCGGGGGAAGGGAGCAGCATGTGAGGGTTGCGGGGGGTCCTGGCAGCAAGGGAGGGGAATAGGCTGGGGCTTGGTGGGGGGGATCCTGGCAGCGGGGGAGGGGAATCGAGTGGGGCTTGGTGTTGGGGGGGATCCTGGCAGCAAGGGGGGGAATGAAGTGGGGCTTAGTGGGGGGATACTGGCAGCAAGGGAGGGGAATCGCATGGGGCTTGGTGTTTGTGGGGGATATCCTGGCAGCAGGGGAGGGGAATGGAGTGGGGTTGGGGGGGGGGGACCTTGGCAAGTGGGGGGGGAATACTGGCAGCAAGGGAGGGGAACGGCATGGGGCTTGGTATGTGTGGGGGGATCCTGGCAGCAGGGGAGGGGAATGGAGTGGAGCTTGGTGTGGCAGGGGGGATCCTGGCAGCAGGGGAGGGGAATGGAGTGGGGCTTGGTGTGGCGGCGGGGGGGAGATACTTGCAGCAAGCGGGGAATGAGGTGGGGCTTGGGGGGGGATCCTGGCAGCGGGGGAGGGGAATGGGGTGGGGCTTGTTGAGGAGGGGAGATCGTGTGAGAATTGCGCATCATCCCAGCAGTGGGCAGGATTTGGGGGGGGGGTGGGGGGGGGGCCTTGTCCAGCTAACCCCATCCCCCGCCCCCCCAGGTTTAACCTGCTGGCCAAGACGCGTCGGACCTGGCGCCAGGACGGCATGAACACACTGGACTATCAGCTGCTGGCCAGGGAGCTCCAGCCTCTCTACACCAACATCACCGTCGCCATCGGCACGGAGAAGGGCTTGCGCCGCCCCACGTGACCTCCCCGTCCGCACGGGGGCTGGGACTTGGGGGGGAGGGGGGGCGTGGCTGGCCCTCGGACTGGACCCCCTGATCCACCCTGGACTGAGCAACCAAAGATGCCCAGCTGGAGGGGTGGGGCCTTGGGCTGGTGCTGCAGGGGGGGAGGGGGAGAGATTGTGCCCCTGAGCTGGGGCAGGGGATGTGGGGTGGACCAGGGAGTGGGGCCCTGACTGGGGGGGAATTGGGCTCCCAAGCTGGTTGGGGGGGGGGGGGGGGGCATGATGCCCCTGTTCCTAGAGGGCGAGGGGGGAGGGAATCAGGGCCTGACTCCCCCCAGAGCCATTCACCAGGGCTGGTTTTTTATACAGATGTCTCTTGGGGGGGGGGGGGGTTGCTGTCCTGCCCATAGAGGGGGCTGCCCTCCCCCGTGCACAGACTCTTTCTTATTAAAGTGCAATTTATTTTACTGCAGCTGTGTTTCCCCTCCCCCAGCCTTGTTTGTTCTTGGGTGGGGGAGGGGGGCATTGGCCATGGGCAGGGCTGGGCCACCTGCCGTGCTGGGCCCATGGGGAAAGGGAGGCATTGGTCATGCCACGTCCCTAGCTCCGATTGCCCTGGGGCTGCCAGCACCTGTGTCCCTCTTCTCAGCCCCCAGGGGCTCCCCAGAAAGCTGGGCCCCAGCTCCCTCCTACTGCAGGGGGTCTGTGGGTCTGGGTCCCCTGCAGCAATGAGCGCTGCTGGAGAATCCACTCTCCCCTGGGCTAATGGGGCGAGTTGCGGTGAAAATCTGGACCCCCTTCCCCTCCCCCACAGCCCCCCATGCTGTACCCAGGCCCTGGGGCTCCTGGTCATGCAGCCATAGGTGGGGGGAGGGGATTGAGGGGCACCAGCAGAGCTGGGTGGGGAGGGGCAGGGCTGGTGTAGCAGGGGGCTGCAGGTCAGGAGTGAGGGGAGCCCAGGGCTGGTTTATCTAGGGGCTGTGGGTGGGGATTGAGGGTCTCTGGTGGAGCTTGGGGCAGGGGGGCAGGAGAACTCAGGCCTGGGTTTATCCAGAGGCTGCGGGTCCCCCAGTGTCACTACAACCCTACACTGACATTCTCTAGCCGGGCTCATTCTCTGTTTGGGTGGGGGCATCTCCAGCAGCTGCTTCCTCCCCCTCTCCCAGCTGAAAGAAGTGAGAGTGAAAAAAAGCAGGTAAAAAAACCACACATTTCCCACCCTGCCCCGGCTGCAGGAAGACCTGGGCCCTGGGGCCCATCACCCTGGCCTTGGGGACGGCTCCAGAATTTCAGCTGTCAGTTGAAAATACAGTTCTGCTTCCAGCCCCTGCAAGTGGGGAGAAAAGTGAAAACTGGGGAGCTGCCCTGGGGTACAAGCAACACTGCCTGAGTCTGCTGAGAGCCTGAGCCCAGTGCTAGGAGAGGGGGGGAGAACTGTGTGAGCAATGCTGCCTGAGTCTGCCAAGAGCCTGAGCTTCACTTGGCAGAGCTAGGCCAGGTCCTAGGGGCCCCAGTCCTGGGGGGGAGGAGAGGAGGTGTCACTGGGTCCAATTCTAATAAAGCTGGGCCTGATCCTCGGCTAGCTCAGCAGGCAGAGAAAGTTCCTGGTCTTCCAGCCCAGCAGCATTTCAGGGACTTTGGGCGTGGCCGCCCTGCCTGGGCCCCTGGTGTCCTCCCCTGCCCTCCGGTTGCCGTCAGAGTTGCTGCAGGCCCTGTGCACCTTCCTGGCTGGGGGTGCCCAGGAATCCCCCAGCTGGGCCCAGAGAAAGCTGCGGTGTGAGGCTGGCCAGGGCCTCCACATGTAGCCTGTTCACCTGGGGCAAGGGGCAGTAGGCAAACCAGGGATAAAGCCCAGGAGTCCTGGCTCCCATTCACCTCCCCTGGCTCTGCCCATTAGCCCCCACTGCTCTCCCAGGGATCACACAGAACCCAGGAGTCCTGGCTCCCATCCACCTCCCCTGGATCTGACCACTAGACCCCACTGAGCTCACATAGAACCCAGGAGTGCTGGCTCCCAGCCCAGGGCTTGAGCCCTCCCTCTCAGCCATGCCAGGACACCCATCATCCTCACCCCAACAGGATGCCAAGCAGCCTGGCTGTTGGGTGGGGTCACCTGGCTCCATGCCTGTTAAACATAACACAGCCTGGGGTGAGAATCTCTTCAATTCTTTCACTTGCCTGTCGGGGTGGGGCCTGTGCTCCATCCAGAGAGGGCTGCGTGCCAAGGGGGGGGTCCCTGGGGAGTTTAGCTGCTACCCTGGGGAAAGGGGATTTGAATGGCCCCGCTTCGGTAACCCTCCAAGGGTCTGGTTTGCTCTGCGATCGGCCCTATCGCTGCCAACCACCAGGTGGCGCTGCTGTCTCCTGTTGCCTCCAACTCTCGAGTTCTCTGCTGGGGGTTTTAGGGCTTGCGCGTCGGGACTCCTGGGTTCTATCCCTGGGAAAGGGAGGGGGATCTGGTGGGTTAGAGCAGAGGGGCGGGGAGCCAGGACTCCTGGGTTCTATCCCTGGGAAAGGGAGGGGGATCTGGTGGGTTAGAGCAGAGGGGCGGGGAGCCAGGACTCCTGGGTTCTATCCCTAGGAAAGGGAGCGGGATCTGGTGGGTTAGAGCAGAGGGGCTGGGAGCCAGGACTCCTGGGTTCTGTCCCTGGTGGAGGGGGATCTGGTGGGTTAGAGCAGAGGGGCTGGGAGCCAAGACTCCTGGGTTCTGTGTCTGGCTCGGGGGGTGGAGGGGGATCTGGTGGGTTAGAGCAGAGGGGCTGAGAGCCAGGACTCCTGGGTTCTGTGTCTGGCTCGGGGGGTGGAGGGGGATCTGGTGGGTTAGAGCAGAGGGGCTGGGAGCCAGGACTCCTGGGTTCTATCCCTGGGAAAGGGAGAGGGATCTGGTGGTTTAGAGCAGAGGGGTGAGAGCTAGGACTCCTCGGTTCTATCCCTGGCTCAGGTTGGAGTGGGATCTGGTGGGTTAGAGCAGAGGGGCTGGGAGCCAGGACTCCTGGGTTCTGTGTCTGGGAAAGGGAGGGAGATCTGGTGGGTTAGAGCAGAGGGGCTGGGAGCCAGGACTCCTGGGTTCTGTGTCTGGGAAAGGGAGGGGGATCTGGTGGGTTAGAGCTACGGTGACCAGACAGCAAATGTGAAAAATTGGGACAGAGGGTGGGGGGTAATAGGAGCCTGTATAAGAAAAAGACTCAAAAATCAGGACTGTCCCTATAAAATCGGGACATCTGGTTGTTGGTGTCACAAGGCATAAATCTAGGCCTCAGTGAACCAAAGCTCCTCCATGTTGAACTCTACTTGATCTGGAAAGCTAGCAGCTGTGAAATTAAATGTGTAACAGTAAGTTATCAGTTGCAGCACAGCTCAAACCGGTTTAAAGCAGTAGTGATAAGGCCTGTGCACTTTTAGCAGAAGGACAAGGTAACTTGCAGAAGGAAAACTTACTAATGAGCTGCCACGGCCAAGATTACTTAATGCATCTGCGCTTACATAACTGCTACAGGGGGAGGAAAGGGGTGGGGGAAGAAAGAAGAAAGAGGAAAAAAACTTATAAAAAGGGAAAAGCGGCTTGCGTAGGGGGCTTGATTTGAGGCATCAGTCTCCTTGCACCGCTTTGAGATCTCAAATAAACTTTGCTTGCTTCTCCACCCTGGTGTGTTTATTGACGTGAAGTACACCTGGCAACGAACCCCGCTGTTGCCCCCCTCGGGCACTTTGTGTCAGCAACAGTTCTTGGTGCCCAACGTGGGGCTCAAGGCTAAAATTAGCCTTGCCTGGATCCCTCCTGGTGGTCAATGGATTGCGGCGACGACCGACGCCCAGTGCACACAGGTGACTTCACCGGGGGCCTCGGCGGAGACGCAGTTCGACCGACCGCGGAGGGCACAACGGTGCAATGCGCTCGAGTAGTGGAGAAGCAGTTGGGGGCGACGGTGAGGACCAGTCCTTGGATAAGGTAAGAACAGTTCAGTGGTCTGGACTTTGGCTGTGGGCAACAGTGAGGAACCGGTCCCTTGGATAAGGTAGGAACAGTCCAGTAGTGTGGACTTTTGCCCGAGGCTGGGGACGCCCAGTCGTTGTAATTCCCATTAGACAATAGAGCGTCATATAATGAGTCAAGGGCATGGTATGGGGTGCCAGCTACAGTGTACACCCTTAGAATGCATTCTAGTGAATTGGAAGGTGTTTGGTTCAGATCTGATGACAAAGCATAAACTGAAAAAAAGGCAAAGCAAGA
Organism: Aldabrachelys gigantea; assembly: GCA_026122505.1. Lineage (NCBI taxonomy): Eukaryota > Metazoa > Chordata > Testudines > Testudinidae > Aldabrachelys > Aldabrachelys gigantea. The sequence continues at coordinate 70,337,621 of CM047489.1, forward strand.
CCAGATGCAGAATGGTACTGGGGGCCAGTGTGAGTGACTGTTACCGGAAGATGCCCAGAGTACCCTGTGAAGCAAAAGCTCGTGACCAGGACTACTCTAACGCAAGCCCGGTAACTAGAGGATCTTTAGAAGATCCGACCCATGGTGGGCTGACTCGGCCTGGCATCATCCGGTGAGGAAGCTACCTGGGTCTAGGAGTGCGTGTACCCATCTTCCCTCTCCCTTTCCTTTCCGTGTGGGCTACTGACAGTCTGATCATCTCACTGGATGCAATCAGAGTAAGCGGCGCTGTCTCCCAGAGACTAGCCGACGCTCTTTGCTGAAGGGAGGTGTAGGAGGGTCGTGGCCATCCTCGTTAGCCTCTCCTGTGTGAGTACCGTGTAGGGAAAAATCCTTAGTTTATGAGCCGCTAGTGCGGACAGGGCACCCTCCCTGTGTGTATAAGTGGAAAATGGGTGGGGGACAGTCTAAACAGTCCATCTCACCCCCTAAGGGTACCCCAGCATTTTACATGTACGTACATTATGGTTCATCAACCTGCAGGTATTCAGAGAATTGAAATATTTACACGCGTGAAAATCCATCTAAACAATGCCCACTAGAAGGTACTTCAATCTAGATAAGATCATACATCTAAGAGGAGCGTTTAATCACCAAAAAGCCTTGACACAGCGTGAACAAATTTGTCTATTGAGGAAAGGAACGGGTTAATTTGAAATTCAGCTTGGCCCAGGGATAAAAAGAAAATTGCTCTGCGTTCAAGGTCAAGAATCAACACAGACTATGCTAAGTACAAAGAAAAACCGCTTTCGGCCCCAGCTGGCTGTGGAAAAAGGAAAATTGACAGAGGCGAACCAAAGGCAATATAAGTTACAGAACTGAGATAACATTTGCAAAGCTTAACTGTCCAGTAAGATCCAACAGTGTGTCTTTGTGACCTCGGAGCCGGTGTGGCTTGGTGACACCAAAGAAGCCACAGGCAGCCGACCTGGACTGGAATCTCTGAAAGAGACGCCGCAGGAGATTCCAGGGTGTAAAAGAACAGCCCTCCCAAGAGCGGAAGCATGTTGGAAATTCTGGACAAGCTGTATACAGGATAATCTCCCGTCCACCTCTCCCCCTTCTCTGAACATTATACAGAGAAGTGGCCAGTCTGGACGTACGTGTGTGAGTATGAAAGGGGCTTAGGGCATTGATGTTTTTCCTGAATTAATGAAGCTTTAAAATTCAGTTATATGGTGTGTTTTCTTTATCTTCCCCCAACGATCCTGTAGTGTCAGCCTGATCACCTGACACGAGGGACAGATTGGTAACAGAAATTTGTCACAGTTTGGTGAGCAATTAAGAAGGGGGGAGCCCTGCAGAATTTATACCATCTATTTGTTTTACCCTTGTTATTTTATGTTTGCTTTGCTTGGTACTGCTGGTGTTATGTTGAGAACTGCATGAGTGAAAGTGAGCCCTAATAGGATAAGGAAACGCTATCTGGTTCTGGTTCTGTTCTGTTTAACCGGTTACTGTTGTTTTTCTGCTCTGTTCATTTGGGCATTCGGAGTCTGGGTGGAACTGAACCTCTCGTTCGTAATTCCTCAGAGTGGAAGCCATGCGTGCAAGGAAGCTCTGAGATCGAACTGAGATCCTTCTGTCCCGTCCCCTGTAGCGGTCAGTGTATAGAAGTGGGAAAGCCTGGCTTAGACTGTAAGTTCCTCTGCTCTCTGTGTAATTCTCTTTTCTGTTTAAGTGTCAGCAGACAGATGGGTGGGTCTCTGGGTAAACCCTCTAAAGGGGTTTGGATTATATGTTAAGTAAATGGCCTTTGCCCAATGGGCCATGTGTTTTTGTCCAGGTGACAAGCCTCACGAGGGAGGACTCGGGTAGTCTTGTGAGTAAGAATGTTTAAGGGAAGAGACGGGGGGTGGGGCGGGGGGGCTAGTTGAGAAGCCCACCCTCCTAGCTAAACTGGTAGTGGAACAAGTTGGTGCCCATGGAAGGGATGGTTCAGCAAAAAAAGCAGGATCGGGCCCAGGCGGGCAGGCAACAGACAGAGAGATTGGAAAACAGGTTGGAAATCTTTGAGGGTGTAGTGGAAGGAAGGAGTCAGTAAGTGTAAGCATGGGGATTTCAAATACCCAGGACTTACTTGGAATGGTGAGTTAAGTTGATCAAAGTGGCTGTTGGGAGACAAGCAAGTGATTTAAGGGAGAGTGAAAAGTTAACTCTGTAGTTGCTGGAGGGAACAGCAGTTGAACTTTGTAAAAATGCTAAAGAAGAAAGTTCTTGGTGTCTGTGAAATGTTTGTAAATAAATTCAGGCAAAGAAATTATTGGATTGCAATCATTTGGTTTGGCTATGAACAATTTAGTTAAATTAGCTGAAGAATGTATGCAGTGTTATATAATTGAAAACTTGGGCTGCCTATGAAACAAATACAAGAAAATATGGGGTAATTCATCTGTTTTGCCTGAAGTCAACAAGGGTATTTGTATATTTTAAGCAATGATTGTCTGCCCAGAAGGGGTAGATCTCTATTTTTTTGTCTTTCAGATAATCAGAGAAAACTGATGCCAGCTGAACAGCATTCAACATACCATGCATTTACTGGCACAATAGGAATTATGTTTTGTGTTCTATGTTCTGTCTTGTGGCTGGAATTGTTGTGTTTAATTTTTTTATAGAATAGTCTAGTTTAAAATCAAACAAAAAGGTTAAATTAAAATGCAGATACTTGTCTTGTTCAACTTGGAATACAAAGTGTTTGGATAAATCAGGAGAATGTGATATACTAAAGTCTAATGCATTTCCTTAAGTAAGAAAAAGAAACTTCATTGGCCAAATTGTTAATTGCAAAAATTGTTGTTAAAATGTGCATACCAACAGTCTTTGGAAGCAAAGACATGAAAAGTTAACCCACTCCCCATATTGTACATGGGATCTTTCTGGCTACCTCAGATTTCTAACCAGGGGGCTGGCGATGGTGGGAAGCTATTGGACTAGAGGTTGAATTGAATGAACTCCTCAAAGTAGGTGTGCTTGTTCTAGCTTGTTGCTCCAAAGTTCTGTAATAAGGTTATTTTAGTAAAAGGGTATGTGTGGCATATATTGAATAATAAGACTAATGTACTGTATAATGACAATGTTTGTGTTCATTGTTGGGAAAAAGGTGTATAAGTGAAAAGTGGAAGTTTCCTTTGCAGGTTAAAAGAAGCCAAGAAGGGGAAAAGGACAAAGAACAGAATGAGTTAACGGAAAAAAAATAATTAGCTAGCAAGCTCAGGCTATAGGTAAGACACTGACTCCATTCAAGGACACTGCCCAAGTTAAGACTTGGCTAACAATCAGGAAAAGGAGGGCTTGAATTTGCCCACGCAGCTATAAGGTTTGCAAAACACTGCCAGGCACTAATGAAATGTGTTGGGTTTCTTTTCTCACAGGTAAGGAACCGCTACCTGAAGACCCTAGCAGCCCTGCCACTCCTTGGAACCGGGAGACTGGATCTATGTAAAGGTCCACCAACAAAAGACTGCTTTGGCTCCATGCTGGAAAGGCCCTTATCAAGCCCTGCTGACTACCAACACCGCTGCGAAGTGCCAAAGGCTGACTGCTTGGATCCATGATTCTCACTGCAAAAAGACCCCTCCACCGTGGGAGAATTCTCCTATTGATGCTTAGCCTATTTCTCCTTCTAGCTCCACTGTGCCTTCTGGACAGTAGGGAAAAAGTACAAGTTGAAGTGCTAGTAACCTCTCCCTTGTCCACTGAGAGATCTACTGTGCCTTTGAATTTTTCTAGAAGAATCAAAACCATTACAGGGTGATGTGCTGGTAACCTCTCCCCTGTAGGATGCTGAACCACGACTGTTTCAGGAAAGAAGAAGGAACACTCAGAAATTGCCAGGAATTCCTGACTAGAAAGGACAGTAAGAACTGACCCTGGTGAAGAAACAAAGAATTATACACTGGCGGGAGGACATTTGTGGGACCCGTGCTTGGGAATGTGGTATTGATTGGAGTTTGGGGTTTATTCTACAGGCTGCGCCCTGTGTCCTGGAGAGTGACTGATAATGTAACCCCCTCCTATGCTATTAATGTCGATGCCTTTTGAAAGTACCTGAGAATAGTTAAATAACAGGTGTATTATAGTACTACGCCAAGGAAAGGTGTTATTGAATATCACTGAGGCTGGGAAGGCATCGCAGTGGGATCTAGTATGTTTAGGAATTCAGGATTTCCCGAATGACCAGCTGATGGCCATTCGGAGTGATCTTGAGCACCAGACTTGGCCCACTGCCCTTACAGACGCATCAGAAATACCATCTATCTGTGATCATGGAGACGTACGTGGACAATTCCTGGGTGGAAGTGTGGCTTCCCAGGGCAGGGTGTGTGCCCTTATAGGGGATGAATGCTGTCCTTATGTCCCAGAAAACGCACAGGATATTAACAAGCACATCCTGTCAGCCAAACAGGCTTTTGAACAGTGGAAGGCCTAAAAAGGGGAACCCACTATTTCTGATTCCCTCTGGGACTGGTTACCCAACCTGGGGGGACTAGGGGGAGGCATTGTTCGCCTCCTGCTCACTGGTGTGGTGTTGTGTATCGTTACTCTCCTTTTGTTTGCTTGCCGTAAAGCACTCCTACATAGAATTTGTACCTCCCGTTCCCCAGGAGATCGCGCTATACTCCCTCATTAATGACCTCAGCTCCCTAGAGCCTAATCACTTTTTGTCCTCAAAGTATGAGAAAACTCAGCCAAAAGTTTGTTGAGTATTCTCAAAGGAGGGAGTTGTTGGTGTCACAAGGCATAAATCTAGGCCTCAGTGAACCAAAGCTCCTCCATGTTGAACTCTACTTGATCTAGAAAGCTAGCAGCTGTGAAATTAAATGTATAACGGTAAGTTATCAGTTGCAGCACAGCTCAAACCAGTCTAAAGCAGTAGTGATAAGGCCTGTGCACCTTTAGCAGAAGGACAAGGTAACTTGCAGAAGGAAAACTTATTAACGAGCTGCCGCGGCCAAAATTACTTAATGCACCTGCGCTTACGTAACTGCTACAGGGCAGGAAGGAGGAGGAGCGGGGAAGAGAGAAGAAAGAGGAAAAAAAAACTTATGAAAAGGGAAAAGCCGCTTGTGTAGTGGTGCATGATTTGAGGCGTTCGTCTCCTTGCACTGCTTTGAGATCTCAAATAAACTTTGCTTGCTTCTCCACCCTGGTGTGTGTTCATTGGCACTACGCACTCTGGGCAACGAACCACTGTTGCTTGTCTCGGGCACCCTCTGTGCCTGCAGCATGGTCACCCTAGTTAGAGCAGAGGGGCTGGGAGACCAGGACTCCTGGGTTCTCTCCCTGGCTCAGGGGGTGGAGGGGGAATCTGGTGGGTTAGAGCAGAGGGGCTGAGAGACAGGACTCCTGGGTTCTATCCCTGGCTCAGGGGGTGGAGGGGAATCTGGTGGGTTAGAGCAGAGGGGCTGGGAGCCAGGACTCCTGGGTTCTATCCCTGAGAAAGGGAGGGGGATCTGGTGGGTTAGAGCAGAGGGGCTGGGAGCCAGGACTCCTGGGTTTTGTCCCCAGCTCTAAGAGGGGAGTGGGGTCTGGGGGTAGAGCAGGTGGCACTGGGGCCAGCATGTGTGTGTGAGTGAGGAATCATGTATGCATTGTTGTTGGTCTCTGTGGGCCTGTGCATGCATTTTTCCTTGCATGTTGCAGCTGGAGCATATGGATGTGCTTTTGCACCTGTGCATTTGGAGCTGAGTGTGCAGTTCGGTGCATGGAGGGGGTGCATTTTTGCACAAATCCGTGTGCATGCATGTCACAGATCCACAGGAGAGCCCTGCAGTGGGGCTGGATCTCATGAGCCCCTCTCCAGTAGGACCCACTGCCGTAATAGTAGGGCTGGGTGAAATGTACTTTGTTGCTGGTGGGCAAATACCCCAGACTGCAGCGGTTTTCAGGAACACACGAAATCTCCCATCCATTTGGCAGAAAGAGAATCTCAGCAATGCAAAGCCAGCCTGTCTGGTTTTAAATGAAAGTTTTCATACTTCAAGTTAAGCGAGGGATAGAAAGGCATTTCCTGTCTAGTATGACAGGAGTTAAAGTGTGTTTGTACATGGCTTAAGCAAGATTTATTTGATTCTTTCAGTGATAAAAATTGTGTCTGAATTCTGTTTGTATAGATCATATCTTCACCCACCGGTTTTGTGCTGGTTTTTTTAGCAGCGTGGGGGAATCTGTCTTTTTTGCGGGATTTGCAGGATCGAAGATTTCTGGGATGAAAATAGAGGAAATGTGGGAGCGGGTAGGAGCAGGTCTTGCAGGTGGGACGCACATGGATCTGTCATGCGAGTGTCGCTGTCGGCCCATGCGTGAATTTTTGCTTGCATGTTGCTGCGGGAGCATGTGGGCATGTGTTTGCCCATGTGCGTTTGGAGCTAAGCAGGCATCTCAGTGCGTGGGGTGAGGTGGGGTGTATTTTTGCACGGATCCACATGTGCACGTGTCACAGATCCAGGGGGCCAGCCCTGGGGAGGCCCTCTTCAGCGTGTCAGTTCCCCACACACACACACACTAGGAGCAACCACCTGGCTTCACCGCCTCCTGGGACCTAACCTCGGAGTCTTCCACCCTCCTATGTCACACCAAGAACAGAAAGTTACTGCCTGGTCCATCTGGGTCAGTCTGGAGTCCTCTGACCCTGCTCTAACTCCAGTCCAGACGCTTCTCGCTTCCAGCAGCCTCACAAGTAACAGCCCCACAAGTAACAACCCCACCAGACCCCTCCTCAGCCCTTTGTTCCCCGGCTTGTCAGACCCTCCTGGCTTCCTGCTGCGGGTTCTCTCCACAGGTATTAGCTGCTAGGTGCCAAATGTCCAGGCAGTTGGTATGGCCATCCTCTTCTCAGAGCCCCCATGGGTGTGGGGTCCAGGCAGGTAGGTGTCAACCACACGTGGCTTTCTGCAAAGAGTAAACAACCTTTTCCCACCACCTGGGGAACCATCCACCACTTAGGGGAAACTGAGGCACACCGCTTTCCCACAAAATATGTTGGAAAAGTGCCCCGCTGTCCCAGTGCATTGCTGCAGCTGCATGGCTGTGGGCGTGCGTTGGTAAGATAAGGCTGCACAGGCAAATATTTGTGCCTTGGTGAATGACTTTGTGTGCATGCACACACATGCATTGCCGTACAGGCGTTTGGGTGGGCAGGTGCATTCATCTGTGTGTTTTGCATTTGCAGAGGGAGATGTTTACATGCAGTTTTCTTGGTGCCTTTGTGAAAAAGGTGTGTGCGTGCATCCCTGGGGGTGTATTTTTGTGAGTATATGTGTGTGTGTATATTTGCAGAGGCATCTGTGCACAAAGGTGTGTGCTTTTTTTACTGCTTTGCATTTGTGTGTGTCGGGGATCTCTCTTATCCCAGCCAGCTCAGGCTTCATTGTCCGACCGCAAAGAGACAGGCAACGACCAGCAAGAATCCCACTATCAAGTTCTTGATTGTAGCATGTCATACAACAGAGAACTGCCCATCTCACTCCATACAGAACCAGCCCCCCTTCACAAATTCAAACTGCTTTTTATTAGCTACTCTCTCGCGTCATCACTTACGTCGCGTCATCACTGTACCTTCCCAGCATTTGTTCCCAGCATACAAAACAAAGAACAACTGTTACTTCTTGATAACTTCATGCTTAGTACAAAAAAGAATACATGTTACTTTTAAAAGTGTCTGTAAGCATTTTGCTTTCCCAGCCTCTACAAGCGTTCTCTTATCTAGCAAGGTCACACAGATGTCTGTGCTGGCCTGTCTACCCCAGCCAGTAAATTAACCAGTAGGCCTTGCTGTGTTATTGCCAAGCTGAACTAGGCCAGAACCACACTCATCAATTCCCCCCTTTGTTCCTAGAGGACCCACCAAGGGGACTCGAGGAACACAACTTAGATTACATGATAAGGTAGCATACCCAACACGAAATGTTACTCAGTGCTGGCATACGGGCTTTCATTTCATGAGCAAAGCAAATAAAGGCATGATGTTCATATCCCCTAGTTAATCCCACCACCACAAAAGAAAAACAACAAACAACACACAAATGAGTCCACTAACTCCCCAGGCGACTATTTGCTGCCATTCCTTGGAGAATGGGCACCAGTATGCTTCTTCTTGAGTTTTAGCCTCAGGTTGCCCGAAGGGGTAGCAGTCCATGTGTCCTCGGCAGGGAGGTTGTCTGCTTCTGGCTCACGTGGTTCACGGTGGGGTGAACGTACGTGGCTCCCTCGAAGTCCGACGCCGTCTGCTTCTGGGGAACCCTTTACCAGGTCAGACTCCCTAGCGAGGCTCCGTTTGACACTGGTATGATGAATCCAAGTGGGAAGTTCCTTGACCCGAACAGCAGCAGGGCTCACCAGGATCGTCTCGAACTGTCCTTGCCACTGGGGTTGAAATGGAGTCTCTTGGTGAGCTTTGATCCACACCGGGTCACCTGGCAAAATAGAATGAACAGCTTCCCACAATGGTAAAGATTGAGACTGTGCTGAGTATTGTTGTAATGCAGTTAAATGCTGCTGCAAAGCTTTTACATAAGCTTGTTTCACAAGTCAGATCAGTGTCACTAGGCATTGACACCAAAGAAGTAAAGGAAGGTGGTACATGTCCAAAAAGTATCTCAAAGGTGCTAGCTTAGTCCTAGAATTCAGGGGAGTCCGGACAATATACAAAACCAAAGGAAGGACTCTAGTCCATTTCATCTTGAGTTCCTTACACAGCTTAGTGAGGGTGGGCTTTAGAGATCCATTCATACGCTTCACCTGGCCTGAGCTCTGAGGGTGCTTGGGGCATGAAAAACCCATTTTGTTCCAACCGTCTCAGTAAGTTCCTTGCAAATTTTTGCTGTAAAATGCGTTCCCTGGTCAGAATCAATCTTTTCAGGAGGGCCAAATCTTGGCATGATTTCATTAAGAAGCACCTTGCAAGCTGCTTTGGCTGTGGCTTGGGCAGTGGGAAAGGCCTCTACCCATCCTGAAAGTTGATCCACGATCACCAACAGATGTTTCTTTCCTTCTGAAGAAGGTAAATCAGTCAAATCAATTTGAATGTGTTGCATGGGCCTCTGAGCCCATCTGCACCCACCAGGTGGTACCTGTTGGCGTGTTCCTTTAGGATTACATTGCTGACAAAGAATACAACTTTCCACTACTCTTCTGGCCATTTCACTTAATCCAGGGAATACGAACTGCCTAAGAACGATTTGAACCATTTTATTTGCTCCTAGATGGGTGTTACTGTGAACCTTTTGTAGCACCTCACGCTGATAGCTTCTAGGTAGGATAGGACAATCATCACATTTCCAGATTCCCACTGAATTAGGTTGTGCACCCCACTTTTCCCATGTTGCCTTTTCAGTATCTGAAGCTTGTAATTGCCATTGAGCTAAGAGAGAGATTAGGTTTAATTGGGCCCCTTGGAAGGCTGCTGCCTTGGCCGCCTTGTCAGCCAAGCGATTTCCCATTGCGACTGGATCAGTCTGCCTGGTATGAGCTTTGCAGTGGATCACCGCAATCTCCCTTGGAGCCTGAATAGCCTGAAGCAGTTCAGCAATTTCTTTTCCATGGGCAATCTGAGCTCCAGACGAGATAATGAAACCTCGTTCCTTCCAACTTGCACCCGTGGCATGACACACCCCAAAAGCGTATTTTGAATCTGTATAAATATTGACCCTTTTCCCTTTAGCATAGAGGCAGGCTGCAGTCAGGGCTTTCAACTCTGCTGCTTGGGCACTCACCCCGGGAGAAAGAGCTTCCCCTATTCATACAGTCTCACTATCAGTAACTGCATATCCAGAGTATCTAATTCCCTCACGGATAAAGGCAGATCCATCCAAAAACAACTCCATTTCAGGGTCTTGGAGGGGAACATCAGTAAGGTCAGGGCGAGGGGTGGAAATTAAGTCCAAAACCTGCAAACAATCATGCATGTGTCCACTACTTCCCTCCTGGGGCAACAAAGAAGTGGCACATAGTTTGAGGGTTACCCCATGAGTCATTAGGAGAGCAATTTCATATTTTGACAATCGTTGGTTAGTCAGATGCTTATGCTATTGTGAATTTAACAAGCTGGCCACAGCATGAGGCGTATGCTGTGTTATTGCTAAGCTGAACTGGGGTGCTAAGCAGAATTAGGCCAGAACCACGCTCATCATGTGCATCTGTTGTGTTGGCAGGTGCATGCATTTGTGCCTGAAGGTGTGTGCACCGATGATGTGTGTTTGCATCCATTGGGGGTGTGCATTTTGTGCAGGAGGGGTGTGGGCATCTGGTGTGTGTACCTTGTGCATAAGGGGTGTGTATTTTTGCCTGCCATTGTGTGTGTATTAGCTCAAACACATTGTGTGTATGTGCATCTCTGGGCATTTGTTTCTCTCCCGTACGTGTGGTGCTTTTGTGCTGAACTCTGTGTTCATGTAGCATGGGTGCATTGCTTTTCGCATGCACCGACAGGTATTTTGCACGTGTACTGGTGGCTGTGTGCAACCTCACACACGCTTTAGCACCCTTTCTCACACCCTTTCTCCTCCTTCCCCCCCATGCCACGGGCGGGGGAGGGGTGTGGAAGTGGCTGCAGGTTTCCGGTGACCAGGCTCAGTTCCCAAACAGGGAGGGGCTTGGACTAGGCTCCGCCTCCTCTGGGGCAGCAGGGGGGAGGGGTGTACAGTAATGCAAGGCGCAGTGGGTGTGTGGGGACAATGCTTGGTAGAATGGGGTGTCTGGGGGGCAGTGAAGTGTGAGGATGCAGTGAGGTGCAGTGTGGGAGTGGGGTTCAGTGGGGAGCTGCAGTGGAGCACTGTGCAGGGGCAAGGGGGTGAGGTTCCGTGGGGATGGGAGATGCAGTGTCTGGTGCGGTGTAGTAGGGTGTGGATTATGGGTTATAGTGGGGGTGTAGCGGTGCAGTGCCTTGCAGTGGAGTGTGAGGGTGCAGTGCCCTGTGCAATTAGGCATGGGGGTGCAGTGATGTGTGATGCAGTGCCTAGCACAGTGGAGTACAGGGAGGCATGGGGTGTAGTGGCCAGCGCAGTTATGCATGGAGGTGCAGTGAACAGTGTAGTGTGGTGATTCAGTGCTCGGCATGGGGGGGGCAGTGAGACATGGAGTGCAGTGCGGTACAGGGGTGCAGTGCCCTGTGCAGTTTGGCATGGGGGTGCAATGATGTGTGATGCAGTGCCTAGCGCAGTGGAGTACAGGGAGGCATAGGGTGCAGTGCTGAGTACCGTGGATTACAGTGAGGTGGGGGAGGTGCAGTGCCAGGCACAGTCTGGGGGCGCAGTGACTGGTGCAGTGAGTGTGGTGATGCAGTGCCTAGCGCAGTGGAGTACAGGGAGGCATGGGGTGCAGTGCTCTGTACAGTGGGTTGCAGTGGGTGGGGGTGCAGAGGATTGCAGTGAGGTGGGGGAGGTGCAGTGCCAGGCACAGTGGGGAGGCAGTAGTTAATGCTATGGTAGGGGCGGGCTGTGCACTGCGGTCTCTCGCCCCCCCTCCCCCCGCGGCCGCATCCCTTCCTCTTTTCGAGGGTTTCCTGTCCGTGCTGTCGCTTGGCTCCGTCCCTAGCACCAGGCCCCTCCCGCAGGGACCCCAGCACCCGGCAGACACCTCCGCACCCCAGCACCATGGGACCTCCGGGCCTCCCACCCCTCCATGCCCTACTGGGCTTGGCCTGGGCACTGCTGGGTGAGTCTGACTCCCCCCCGCCACAGCTCCCCCAAACCTCCCCTGCATTGCAGCTCCCCCAGATCTATCCCCTCCCTGCAGCCCCCCTAGACTCCCCCACCAATCAACAGCCCCCCAGCACTCCAGAGGAGCGATGCCCATGAGATGCTGGGGACCCCTTCGAGGCTGGGGGGCGGTGGGGGCAAGAATGGTGGTCCCAGCAGGTTCCTGTCTCATCCTCCACCCTGTCCACCCCTCTGCTGTGGGCTTCCCAACCCCCCTCCCTCCAGGGCCGCCCCTTCTGCACCCCCTGCTGCTTCCCCTTTCCAAGGAGAGACTCAGCAAAGAACAACACGAAGGGGATGGGCAAGGCCAGGATGCCTGGGTTCTCTCCCCAGCTCTGGGAGGAGAGTGGGGTCTAGTGGTTAAAGCAGGGGAGGCTGGGAGCCAGCTAGGAACAGGAGTGTGCGGGTTAGGACAGGGAGCCATGGCTCCCGGGTTCCACCCATGCCGGGCCTTGATCAAGTCCCTTACCCTTCTCTGTGCCTCAGTTTCCCTTGGCTGAGTGATGTTAATGGGATGGCACAGATGGAGCTAGCAGTGGAAGTGGGGGAGGGGGCACAAGCTGTCTGAGTGCCCTGTGGGGCTCAGGCTCCTACTTATGGGTCTCCCCTCCCCCCACACTTCTCTGTATCCTTCCTCCTTCAATCTCCAGCCGTAACGTGCTTAAAAATACTCAGCCACAAGACTCGAGCTTCCGGCTCCCTCAGCCCTGGCACACCCTGGTCACATTAATGCAATGGAATCCAGGGGTCCAGGCGCCAAGCCCGCTCTGCTCTAACCACTAGACCCCACTGCTTTCCCAGAGCCAGGGAGAGAACCCAGGAATCCTGGTGCCATCCCCAGGAGTCTATTGTACATGGGGATCATTGGTATAGTGCCCCAGTGCCATGGTGACCTCAGGGTGTTAGACACAGCCTAAGAGGGAGATGGGGGGCAGGATCCTGCTGTTCCCCAGTACAAACACAGAGCAGGGGCAGGCCTCAAGCAGAGAAACCAGAGCTGTGAAACTGACCATGGGCGGGGCCTGCAGCAGCTAGGGCCAGGCAAACTGATCGGAAACACTTGCGGGGGTGGAGGGTGTCATTGCACAGATAGCACATGGGAGCTGAGATCAGAACCGAACCCTGCCCCCGCTGCAGTCAGGGGTGACTCCAGATCGACCCCGGGGAGCTGAGATCAGACCCCAGCCCTGCCCCCGCTGCAGTCAGGGGTGACTCCGGATCGACCCATGGGAGCTGAGATCAGACCCCAGCCCTACCCCCGCTGCAGTCAGGGGTGACTCCGGATCGACCCCGGGAGCTGAGATCAGACCCCAGCCCTGCCCCCGCTGCAGTCAGAGGTGACTCCGGATCGACCCGGGGGAGCTGAGATCAGACCCCAGCCCTGCCCCCGCTGCAGTCAGGGGTGACTCCGGATCGACCCATGGGAGCTGAGATCAGACCCCAGCCCAGCCCCCGTTGCAGTCAGGGGTGACTCCGGATCGACCCATGGGAGCTGAGATCAGACCCCAGCCCTGCCCCGGCTGCAGTCAGGGGTGATTCCGGATCGACCCGGGGGAGCTGAGATCAGACCCCAGCCCTGCCACCGCTGCAGTCAGGGGTGACTCCGGATCGACCCTGGGAAGCTGTGATCAGACCCCAGCCCTGCCCCCGCTGCAGTCAAGGCGTGACTCCGGATCGACGTGGGGGAGCTGAGATCAGACCCCAGCCCTGCCCCCACTACAGTCAGGAGGTGACTCCGGATCGACGTGGGGGAGCTGAGATCAGACCCCAGCCCTGCCCCCGCTGCAGTCAGGGGTGACTCCGGATCGACCTGGGGGAGCTGAGATCAGGACAGTCTCACAGATAGAACCTTCAGAAATGACTTTGCCCCAGGTCTCACAGTGAAGCTGGAGCCGCGTCCGTCCCAGGCGGATGTTAGCACAGAGGGCTGGGGAGGGAACATTGGTATTGGATCAAGGTGCGCCGGGGAGCGATAAGCGAGCCAGGGAGCCCTAGGTCCCTGGAAACGGACCTCGCAGAGCTCGACCGGTCGACTCGGCCCAGTAGCCCCATGGCCCATAAGAGCGATTCCCTCCCCTGCCCGCCTCCTCATGCTAATAATCCAATTTACACAGCAGTCTGGGGCAGATCTGGGATGAGAACTCAGGAGTCCTGGCTCCTGCCCCTGCCCCCCCCGCTCTAACCACTAGCCCCCACTTCTCTCTCAGAGCTGGGGAGAGAACACAGGAGTTCTGGCCCCCAGATACCCCTGGGAGAGGTGAAAGTAAGCCAGTCCGGTCCTGTATGGTGTACCAGCAAGAGCGAGTACGCCGTGCTGGACCGCACCGGCTTCCACGGGGGGGATTGAAAGGGCTCTGGGCTGCCTGTGGCTGCGGGCAGCCCAGAGCCCTTTTAATCTTGGCTGCAGCCACGGCTCCGGTGGCTGGGCTGGCGCCAGGATTTAAAGGTCTCAGAGCTCCCAGCAGCTGCAGGCAGCCCAGAGCCCTTTAAATCCCTGCCCCAGCCCCACAACACTTGGGGTTCCCCCCTGGTGGCCAGAGTCCCAGGCCCTTTAATTTTCCCCTGAGCCCTGGGGGGCTCCCAGCCACCTCTGCAGCTAGGAGCCCCTGGTTGATTTAAAGGCCCTGAGTCTCCCAGCCACAGCAGGTACCCCAGAGCCTTTAAATCTTGAGAGGCCACGCCTCTTCCGGATGAGGCCACGCCCCCTCAGGACTCATGCAGTACCAAAGTCCTGTAAATTACTTTTACCCCTGCCCCCTGGTCTAACCACTAGCTCCCACTTCCCTCCTAGAGCTGGGGAGAGAATGCAGGAGTCCTGCCCCCCAGACCTCCCTGGTCTAACCACTACCTGCACTGCCCTTGCAGAGCTGGGGAGAGAAAGCAGGAGTCCTGGCCCCCAGACCCCCCTGCTCTAACTGCTAGCTTCCACTTCCCTCTCAGAGTTGGGGAGAGAATTCAGGAGTCCTGACTCCTGGCTCCCAGCTCCGTCCTCCCCCGGCTCTAACCATTAGACTGAGGATCCTTTTCTTTGTCTTGCAGGTCCTGTTAACGCACAGAGAGGTGAGAAGCCGCCCCACACTTAGGGGCTGGAACTCGGGGTGCTGGGGTCTGGCCGTGCCCCCTGACTCGAGGGCGTTTCCAGGGTTTCCAGTTTGGTTCAGTGGCTCTCAGCTGCCCCCCACACTGCGCAAATTGTTCCAGCGCCCCTGCCCCACACCCCATTCTGTCCCTGCCCCCCAGCTCACTTCCCTACCCCCTGCATCTTTACTCTCCACTCCCTGCCCCCCACTGCCTCTACTTCCCCACCCTGTCCCACACCCTATTCCTTCCCTGCCCCCCCAACTTGCTTCCCTCCCCACCCTGACCCCCTGCATCTCTACTCCCCTACCCCCTCCCTGCCCCCACAACCCTTCTGTGTCCCACCGCTCTGGTCTCAGCCCCCTGCTCCCCACACCCCCCTCGCCTTTTTCCTCCTGTCCCAACTGGCTACCCTCCATTTCATGCCCCCTTTGCCTTCTTTCTCTGCGCCCCACCCCACCGCAGTCCCACACAATCCCCATCCCTCCCCTCGTGGCCCACTGCTCCCAAACCCCATCTCCTTCTCTCCCTGCCCCCACAACCTCCTTATCCTCCTCCCCCACATCCTGCCCCTCCCCCACCCTCTCCTCTCCCCCCCGTACCCCACAGATCCATGGTCGATGCCCATCTCTTTCTCTCCCCCCTGCCCAGATTGCACTGGCTGCCCCCAGCTGAGCGGGGGGCTGATCGCGGGGCTGGTCGTGGGGGACCTGCTGCTGACGCTGCTCATCGCTGTGGCTGTCTATTGCCTGGCTGGCAAGATCCACCGCCATCGGGGGAGCGCACAGGGTACGGCACTGGGGACCGTGCTGGGGCCGAGGGGTGGGGTTGGGGAGGAATTGAGGGGCAGCCAGGAGGTGGAGCAGGGGAAGAGTTGGGGGTGCACAGGGTATGGGATTAGGGGTCATACAAGGAATGGGGGGCACCCAGGGGATGCGGTTGGGGATCATGTAGGGAATGGGGGCACCCAGGGGATGGGGCGGGGGAGGAATTTGGGGGTGCACAGGGTATGGTTGGGGGTCATACAGGGAACGAGGGTCACCCAGGGGATGGGGCGGGGGATGAATTTGGGGGTGCACAGGGTATGGGTTTGGGGGTCATACAGGGAACGGGGGGCACCCAGGGGATGGGGTGGGGGATGAATTTGGGGGGTGCACAGGGTATGGGGTTGGGAGTCATACAGAAATGGGGGTCACCCAGGGGATGAGGCGGGGGAAGGATCGGGGGCAGCCAGGGGATGGGGTGGTGGAGGAATTTGAGGGATGCACAGGGTATGGGGCTGGGGGTCATACAGGGAACAAGGGGCACCCAGGGGATGGGGCAGGGAAGAATTTGGGGGTGAACAGGGTATGGGTTTGGGGGTCATACAGGGAACAGGGGGCACCCAGGGATGGGGCAGTGGAGGAATTTGGGGGGTGCATAGGGTATGGGGTTGGGAGTCATACAGGAATGGGGGTCACCCAGGGGATGAGGCGGGGGAAGGATCAGGGGCAGCTAGGGGATGGGGCAGTGGAGGAATTTGAGGGATGCACAGGGTATGGGGTTGGGGGTCATACAGGGAACAGGGGGCCCCCAGGGGATGGGGCGGGGGAAGGATCGGGGGCAGCCAGGGGATGGGGCGGTGGAGGAATTTGAGGGATGCACAGGGTATGGGGTTGGGAGTCATACAGGGAACCGGGGGCACCCAGGGGATGGGGCGGGGAAGAATTTGGGGGGTGCACAGGGTATGGGGTTGGGAGTCATACAGAGAACGAGGGTCACCCAGGGGATGGGGTGGTGGATGAATTTGGGGGTGCACAGTGTATGGGGTTGGGAGTCATACAGGGAACAGGGGGCACCCAGGGGATGGGGCGGGGGAGGAATTTGGGGGGTGCACAGGGTATGGGATTGGGAAGCATACAGGGAATGGGGGTCACCCAGGGGATAGGGTGGTGGATGAATTTGGGGGTGCACAGTGTATGGGGTTGGGAGTCATACAGGGAACAGGGGGCACCCAGGGGATGGGGCAGGGGAGGAATTTGGGGGGTGCACAGGGTATGGGATTGGGAAGCATACAGGGAATGGGGGTCACCCAGGGGATGGGGCAGGGGAGGAATTTGGGGGTGCACAGGGTATGGGGTTGGGCATTACCTGGGGATGGGGTGCACCCAGGGGATGGAGTTGGAGAAGAATTTGGGGGTGCACTAGGTATGGGGTTGGGCGTCACCGGGGATGGGGCGGGGGAAGGATCGGGGGCAGCCAGGGGATGGGGTTGGGGAGGGGGCCAGGGACACCCAGGAAAAGGGGGGCTCCCAGCGAGAAGGGTTGAGTGGGACTGCATGGGAGGGAGTGTCTGCTGCCACCTGCTGGCAGGATGGGCCCTGCTCTTTCTGTGTCCGTCTGTCCCTGCTCACCCCCTGCACACACAGACCGACGTCCATTTCTTACCCCCCAGGGGAGGTCAAGAAGCCCCCCGCCCCTGAGACGGAGTCGCCGTACCAGGTGAGCACGACCTGCTGTTTCCACTGGCCCCCGCCCCTCGACCCCACAATGTATCATGACCAGGCTTGTCTCAGCCACTTGTCAGGGCCCCGCACTGACCAGAGTGCCTGGGGATTTGCCCTCCGTTACAGCCACTAGCTGGAGGGGATCTCGGCTTTCGACTGCTATGAATGATCCTTGGCACCATCACTTACCGTCCCAGACCCTGCACAGGGAGGGGGCAGGGAAAATAGCGTTAGCCCTGTTTGATATGATCGGGAAACAAAGGCACAGATCAGCATGTGATTTGAATTGGTGGCAGAGCTGGGGATAGAACCCAGGAGTCCTGGCTCCCAGCTGCCCCCAACCACTAGACCCCACTGCCCTCCCCACGCTGGGGTAGAACCTAGGAGTACTGGCTCCCCAGGAGCCCTCTCTGACACTCTCCATTTCTCCTCTTGTAGGAGCTCCAGGGTCAGAGATTGGATATTTACAGTGACCTGAAGAAGTCGGGAGCCAATTATTAATGCCCTGTCTCCGTCCCACGCCACTCTGCACCCAAGCAGCTGGTGCCAGGGTGTCAAATCCATGCAGCCTTCGTTGTTGATCTCCGTGACACCCGCTCTGAGCACCGTTCCATGCAAACATGCAGCCCCCCCTAAATCTGCAGCGTTGATCCCACCCCGCATAGGTGCTGACTCCGTGGGTGCTCCGGGGCTGGAGCACCGACAGGGAAAGATTGATGGATGCTCTGCTCCCACCGGCAGCTCCCCAACCTACCTCCCTACCCCAGCTCACCTCCGCCTCCTCCCCTGAGCACGTTGCCACGTCCTTCTTCTCCCCCCTCCCTCCCAGTGCTTGTGCTGCACAACAGCTGTTTCGCCTGACAAGTGCTAGGAGGGAGGAGGAGGAGGAATGCGCCACGCTCGGGGAAGAGGCGGAGCCAGGGCGAGAATTTGGGGAGGGGTCCAATATGGGCAGGGAAGGGGCGGAGTTGGGGCAGGGCCGCGGCCGCAAGCTCCCACGGGCGCCAAGGAAGGTTCTTCAGAGATGCACTTCCTCTCTGCTGGACTCATTTAATCTCCAGTTCAACTGTCCTGCTTGTGTCCAGGTGAGGGGGTCACAAAAACCCCAACCCTGGTCGTGGGTTTTGAATCTTAACAAAGTTTTTGGACTGGGAATTTCCTTCCTTGCTGGTTTTTCTCCTCAACGTTATTGGTACAATTTCAGCTTTGACGTCTTTCCCCAGGGAATTTTCTTAGTCGTTTTCCCTTCACCGACGTTATTGGTACAATTTCAACGTTAGCAATGGTTTTTTTGCTTGGAAATTTCCTGACTTGCTTTTTTTCCGTTAAAGTTCTTGGGCTGATGTTAACAAAGTTTTTTGGCTGGAAATTTCCAAAGTTGCTTTTTTGCTTTATTGAAATTCTTTGACCTGTTTCTATTTAAATGAATTTTTTAGCTCGTGAATGATCACAGTTTTTTCTCTATTCCATTCCTGTTGCTATCACTGGCCCTAAGTCAGTGTTAAAGGTTTTTTGACTGGTTAAAGCTTGGTTGCCGTTTTTTCCTGGTTAAAGCTATTGGGCCAATTTCCACGTTAAGAAAGTCTTTTCGGCCAGGAATTTCTCAAATTTGTTGTTTCTGTTCGTGTTGAAGTGCTTGGTACAATTTCAAATTTAATAAAGCTGATTTGCTGAGAGTTTCCTCAGAGGCAGATGCATCTGTTGACAGAACAAGGAGCAATGGTCTCAAGTTGCAGTGGGGGAGGTCTACGTTGGATATTAGGAAACACTATTTCCTTAGGAGGGTGGTGAAGCCCTGGAATGGGTTACCTAGGGAGGTGGTGGAATCTCCTTCCTTACAGGTGTAACCCTTCTGCCCCTCTGAGTTGGCAGCACCAAGGGCCGGGTTCAGTATCCAGGGGTTCCGTTTCAATAACACAATGCAAAACTGGCTCGAGCCCCCACCCAGTGACCTGGGACAATTAAATACCACACCCCCCTGGGCGCCTCTAGGAGGCAATACTTCCCCTCTCGCAAGCACAGAGTCTGAGTGTAGCAAAATCCTTTTAATAAAGGAGGGAAACAATGCGGCATCACATTGGAGAAACACCACAAACAGGATTATAACACAAACCATAAGCAAAAACCCACCTCCAAGTATGTTTGGCAATGTCCTTTCCCCCTTAGGGTCCTAAGTCCAATCACCCCAAAGTCCAACAACCCAAAAGTCTCTGGTCAGTGCCACCTCCGAGTTCAAAAGTTTATCTGCAGAGTTTTACCCCCCCTGAGACTGGGTGGAAATGGGGGAGGCACACACAGGGTGTTAAGGGGCACCTTACGTGGGCCAGGGCCAACTGCTCTGCCTCTCCGTGGAGTTCTGCTGCAGCCCTCATCACGACCAGCTCCACTACACCAGCTGTGCCGCTCCTCCAGCCAACTCGTGAGCCACTCCAGCCGTTCCCGCAAACTGCTCCACTCCACTCACTGTTCCATGGGCTGCTCCAACACGCTGCAAACTGCTCCGCTCTGCCAGCCGCTTAGCGATAGATCTTCAGGCTCCTCCACTAGTTAATACAGCACTCAGCGATCTCAGCTCAGTAAGCTCAGCTCTTTTAGTGATTTCAGCTTGTAGTAGGGGAGCCCCAGTGGTGCACCATTGGCCCAAAGTGAATTCAGCTCAGCAGCCTCTAGATGGACTCGTAATGGAATCAAAATTAGCTCTACTCTTCAACAGTGGAGAGAGGACGATGTACAATTGGTGTTCCAGGCCCTCAAAAGGGGCCCATACCATCAGGTAAACACACCAATCCCCAACCTCTCTCATTTCAATGGGTTTTGGCACCCATGTCCCTTGTCTAGCAAGTGCTACTTAATTGATAGAGACATCTCTGTCATAAAGCAGTCTCATAGTTCCTCATTCACATAATCAGAGTGACAACACTTTATTCCTCCTGTCCCAATAACAAAGAAATTGGGGGTCTCAGAGCTATCAAAATAACCATCCCAGGTTGCCGTGGGCTATGCTAGGTGGGGGTGGGGGTGCCAATGAAAATACCTAAAATTCCTTTCCAAGATGTCAGGGTAGAGCTCATCCTGACTCTGCTTACAGAGGTTTTCAAGGCCCAGCTTGACAAAGCCCTGGCTGGGATGATTTAGTTGGTCCGGCTTTGAGCAGGGGGTTGGACTAGAACCTCCTGAGGTCCCTTCCAACCCTGGTATTCTATGATTCTATCTCAGTTCCTGGGGAGCCATCACCCTGAGGTGTTATGTGCGGCTGTTACCCCGCTGGCTTGCCCCAGGGATGGCTGCATCTCAGCACCGGGTGAGTCATGCCTGTAATTAAGATCGCTAAAGTACTAGCGCCCCCTAGAGAGGGAAGGCCCTGTGTTCCATTCCCTGCACCCCTGAGCTAGCCAGACCCAAACCCTGGGAGCCGATGGGAGCCGGTGACCCCAGAGGGGAACGACCCAGTGTCCCATTCCCCACCCCCCTAAGAGCCAGCCAGTTGCTGCTGTGGGGCTGGATTGGAGCCAGCAACCCCTAGACAGGCCCTGAGTTGCAGAGAACAGGGTGGGAGCTCAGTAGGGGGCACCGGGCTGCAGGGAGTCACAATAAGGCACCACTGGAGTCAAAATAAACAGGCCCCATTTGTTTTAATGGGAAAGATGAAGAGAAGCAGTGAGGCAGCTTATAGCTCCAAATCCTTTGATGCTTGGGGCTGATGGGGGTCGGGTGGGGGCAGAGGTGGGTGTCTTCTGTTTCTTCCCATCCCTAGGGGTGGTTGGGTAGCACCCCCAAAAGTTGGCTCTCCCTCAGCATTAGCCCAGGAGCTCACTGGCTCCCTTTCATTGCCCCCCAGTGTGAGCCCCCATCAGCTTCACCCCTCCACAGATCTGAGGTGTCCCTCTGGCAATCGGGGAATTTCCCCCACAGATCCAGCCCGTGGGGGAAATGGAGCTAAATTCTGCACCCGGAGCTGGTTTCACAGTCCCCCCTCCCAAACTACAACCCCCCACAAGGGGAATGTGAGCCCCCAAATCAATGCCTTTACATTCACCCCCAAAGTGAGGAAAGTCCTTGGGACTGGCCATGAAACTGGGAACCCCAGGCTACACCCAAACTGGGGCTAGGGCATGTGATTTTGTCACCAAACAGCAGGGGCCACTGGGGAGCCAAGAGTCCACCTGACTGCACACCAAATCCCTCACCACATCAGCCCCCCCTCGACCAGCACCCCCAGAGGGGAAAGGCCCCATATCTCATGTGTTGGGGCAAGGAAGTGCTGGTATCTGCAGAGAATGTCTATCCCCTGGTGGCAAGGATGGTGTCAGCAGTGGGATCATCTAGGTACTTGGTGGGGAGGAGGGTCAGTTGACTCTTCCAGGCATGTTCATATAAACCTTCTGGTCTTCTACAGAGTGAGACAAGCAAAGATCATCCGTTAGCAAACAGCCAGTCTGATTCAGGAAGAGGGGAAATGGTGGCAGGGCAGGGGATAGGGTGCGGGTGGGGATCCCGGCAACAGGAGAGGGGGTGGCATGGGGGGGTCCAGTGAGGAAGGGGGTGATATGGGGCACACAGGCTGATGGGGATCGTGGCAGTAGGGGAGGGGTTGGGGGGGAGGAGGGCAGTAGGCTGGGGGGATCCTGGCAGTGGCAGAGGGGGGACTCCGGCAGGGGGGGGGAAGGGCAGTAGGCGGGGGGATCCTGGCAGTGGCAGAGGGGGGTGGCATGCGGGGGATCCCGGCAGTGGGGGAGGGATGGGGTATCTCCCCCCTAACACTCACCGCTGTTGTCCGTGCGTTTGCCGCAGCGTTTGGTGCACTGATACACCCCGGCGATGAGGACCAGGGTGAAGACGAGGTCTCCGATCACCAGGCCGACGATGACGGGCGTCTGGATCTGGTAGCAATCCCCGCAGGGCTCTGCAGGAGAGCGGCCGTGAGCCCCAGGACGCAGCGCGGCACGAGGGGCACCGGGCTGCGCGCAGCGGGGCGGGGGGCCAGCAGGGGGCTCAGCAGGGGGCGCTGGGCGGCGGGGAGCGGGGCGGGGGGGCAGCAGAGGGAGCTGGGCTGCGGGGGGGGGCTCAGCAGGGGGCGCTGAGCGCCGGGGAGCGGGGGGCTCAGCAGGGGGCGCTGGGCTGCGGGGAGCGGGGGGCTCAGCCGGGGGCGCTGCGTGCAGGGAGCAGAGGGGGGTCAGCAGGGTGGGTGTGTTTGCTGCCCCCTGCTGGAGGGGCTGAGCCCTGTGCTTTGTGGGGGGGCCTCCCCCCCGCAGTTCCGCTCTCACTCACCCTGTCCCTGGGCGGAGACGGCGTCTGCTGCGGAGAGAAAGGAAACGGCCTGATCCAGCGCCAGCCCCATTTCTGCCAGTGTCTGCCCCCCTCAGCGCCCCCCCCCTGCCCCCCTCGGCCCCCGCCCCGCCGATGCTGTCACGCACCCGTTCCCTGGGGGCTACTCAGTAACGATCAAAAACCCAAGGCAATTCCCTCCCGCAAAACTCCGTTCAGCTGCAATTCAATTGGCTTCCTTCTGCTCCGCCCCCACTGCAGCCCTCCCCCCAGGACCCCTCACTCCTGACCCACAGCCCAGCCCTGGGCTCCCCACACCCTCCAGCTCTTCCAGTGCCCCTCAGTCCTGACCCACAGCCCCCATCAGCCCAGCCCTGGGCTCCCCACCCCCCAGCTCTGCCGGTGCCCCTCACTCCCGACCCACAGCAAACACACCCACCCTGCTGACCCCCCTCTGCTCCCCGCAGCCCGCAGCCCCCTGCCAGCCCAACCCTGGGCTCCCCACCTCCAGCTCTGCCGGTGCCCCTCACTCCTGACCCGCAGCCCCCTGCCAGCCCAGCCCTGGGCTCCCCTCCCCCTAGCCCTGACAGTGCCCCTCACTCCTGACCCACAGTCCCCGGCCAGCCCAGCCCTGGGCTCCCCACCCCCCACCTCTGCCCGTGCCATTCACTCCCGACCCGCAGCCCCCTGCCAGACCAGCCCTGGGCTTCCCCCACTCCAGCTCTGCTGGTGCCCGTCACTCCTGACCCACAGCCCCCCGCCAGCCACCCTGGGCTCCCCACCCCTCAGCTCTGACCCACAGCCCCCCTTGCTGTACAGAGCAGTGCCCAGTTTCCTTGCCCAGCTGTGGCGGGGTCTGGCTGTGGATATGTGGGGGTGAGGGGTGGGGAATGGCCACTCTGTGGGGGGGAGCCAGGTGTGTTCACAACCCCCCTAGGCAGTGTCCGGTGGGGTTCAGCAGCGAAGAGGAAGCGAAAGTGACGTTTTGAGACACTTCCCTGTCCCTGGTCCCAGCCTGGGGATTGCACAAGAGGATGTGTCAGCAGCAGGAGCTCGACTGAACCTTCTTCCCTGGGGAGATCGGCCCAACCCCCTTCCTGCTGCCCTCCCTGCCAGGTGCCATCCTCTGTTCCCCCCCCCCCCACACACACACACTCCCCTCGGGTCACAGCCCACCATGTCCTCAGCTGCCCACATCTGTCCCCAGAGCCAGGGAGCCCCAGCTCCTGGGTTCCCCAGTGTTGCCAGTGGAGAGGGATCTAATGGATTAGAGCGGAGGGGGCAAAGAGGTCGCGAGCCAGGACTCCTGGGTTCTCCCCACTGCTGCCAGCGGAGTGGGGTCTAGTGGGTTACAGTGGAGGAGGTGGGGGATGGGAGGCAGGACTCCTGGGTTCTGTCCCCGGCACTGGGAGGGGAGTGGGGTCTGGTGGTTTAGAGCAGGGGGGGGCTGGGAGCCCGGACTCCTGGGTTCTCCCCACTGCTGCCAGCGGAGTGGGGTCTAGTGGGTTACAGCAGAGGGGGTGGGGGCTGGGAGGCAGGACTCCTGGGTTCTGTCCCCAGCACTGGGAGGGGAATGGGGTCTGGTGGTTGGGTGGGGGGCTGGGAGCCCAGACTCCTGGGTTCTGTCCCTGGCACGGGGAAGGGAGTGGGGTCTAGTGGTTTAGAACAGGGGGCTGGGAGCCCGGACTCCTGGGTTCTCGCCACTGCTGCCAGCAGAGTGGGGTCTAGTGGGTTAGAGCAGAGGCGGAGGGATTGGGAGCCAGGACTCCTGGGTTCTCTCCCCAGGCGCCAGGTGGACACTCACCAATGAGGAGGCAGAGGAAGGGCAGGGCAGGGCCCCACATGATGAACTCGCCCCGGGCAGGCCTACGGGCAGCACAGCCGGCGCTCAGCCACTCTCCCCTCCAGCAGCGGCCAGGCAGTTGCTACATGTTTGTGACGTTCCCCCTGGAGCCCAGCACCCGCCACAATCACCCACATCCGGGGCTGGAGCACGGCCCAGGGAGACCACGGCAAAGACACACAGGATGTGGGGGGTGGAGAGTGCAGGGCTGAGTCATATTTGCCAGCCAGAGGCTGTTGCTATGCCCCACCCCCCCGCTCTAACCACTAGACCCCCCCCCGCCCCTCCCAGAGCCAGGGAGAGAACCCAGGAGTCCTGGTTTCCAGCCCCCTGCTGTAACCCCAGACACCAGCTGAGGGTCTGGCCTCATTGACTCCAGCGGGGATCCGGCCGATTGCCGCCCACTGGGCTCTGCCAGTCTCTCCTCGCACCACGTGAGCTGAGCCCTTGTGCCGGCTGGGAGCAGGTTTCTGTTTACAAACTGACTCCCCCGAACGCGCCTCACTCGGCTGGCTTTGAAATTCACTGTGATCCTTTGCTCGCCCCCCTCCCTGCCCCGTCACAGACACGCCCTGGCGCTGAGCAGGAGCCCCCACCCCTCAGACCCTTCACCTGCACCATGGACAGAACCCGGTGTTTATGAATCATTACTGCCCCTTTGCCTTGGGCTTACCCCATGGCAAGAAAATCCCCTACCCCACTGCGGACACAACCTAGCCCACGCAGCGCTCCTATGAGACACGCCAGCCCTCGCAACATACATGTGTGCCCCTTTCCCCATACCCCACAACCAGGCAGGGGGCACAGAGAGCGGCTCACAGACACTCCCCAAGGAGTGCAGGGGCCCCCTAAGATCACCCCACGCCCCAGTCACATCTCTGCCAAGCTGCTCCAACCAACCCACTTGTGGGCAAGGTGACCAGAGAGCAAGTGTGAAAAATTGGGACCCTTTTTTGTTTGTGGGTGGTGTGGGGAGGGGATAGTTGTTCATTAAGACAAAGCCTCTAATACTGGGGCGATCCCAATATTGTCTGGTCACATACCCAGGGTCAGAGTTAAGGTTACCTGGGTGTAACCTAGGTGGAGACGGGAGGGGAGGGAAATCAATCCACTCCCCAGTTCTGTGCTACAGAATTACTCTTGCCGGCTCTAAACTACTTATCTGTACAAGCCACGAATTTCTGTCCTCGCCAGAGACTCCGGCCGGATTTTTGATAGCAACCCTCGAAATCCGACAGGTGATGACTATACTAGGAGCCGCTTCCCCTAGGCATCCCCAGAAGACAACTACCCACCCCCCACACTCCCAGAATGGCCTCTGGCTACGTAACTCGCCAGCAATCACCCCTGCACCGTAGCCAGCCCAGCTAGAGGTTGGTGATTTGCCTTTCCAATGCAGAATAAGCCCTACAATATAGCGATTTCTGTCACCTTCCATAATACGGCCTGGGATGGGGACTCCGGAGAGTCGGAGATTTCTGCTTTCACCTACGCTCACCCTGGGTGTTCTACTGACCATTAAATGCAGCGACATTCCTGCCCCTCAGCCGACTGGCCCAGCACCCGCGCCATTGAGGGCAGAGGTGTCGTCAAAGGAGAAAAACCGGGCCAAGAGCGTCACGCCCTGTCTCGGCTCCGCTGACATGATGCCTCCTGAAGCCAGGGGTCGCCGGCCTGAAATCCCTCCTGGCTGCTGAGTTTCCCGGCCGGCGTCCCACGGACGTCTGCAAAACGCCCGATTCAGTCAGGGTCCCCCGGCGGCTCTGGTGAGGGGACTGGATCGGACCGGGGTGCACGCCGGCTGCCAGTTCCGTCCCGCCTGGCAGCACACGCTGCTGAGCGCAGGGAGGTGGGGGGGCACGTGGAGACGCCTGCCCATCATGGCAATGTCCACACGTGCAGTTTTTTTTAAAAGGCCAAAACATGAGAGACAAAGATGATTTTTCTAATGGGAGAAAACTGATTTTTTTTGCTCTTTGAAAAGCACCAATGGAATTAAAATGTTGAGCCGGAAGAACAAATAATTTTTTTCCTCAAAATTTTGGAGCAGAAAATTCCAAGAGGACTCTGCCTGGGAAGCCAGGAGTCGATTACTTACACTGCACATCCACTGAGACAGGCAGAGACTGTCTATAGCCGATCGCATTCTGGGCCTCACAGCTGTAGCTACCGGACCGCTCCTCTGTGGCAGGGAAGGTCAGGACACTCTCCTGGGTCTCCTGACACTGGCTGTCATCCTTGTACCACGTGTACTTGGTCACCGGGGGGTTACTGCTGCCCACGGAGCAGTTCAGTGTCACCGCGTCACCTTCCCAGATGTGCTGGGGGTTTTGGAGGGTGATTTGTACCTCCTTGGGGGGATCTGGAAAAGAATCCAGGTCAGGGTGTGTCCTGGTGTTCGGGGCGGGGAGGTTATAGGCAGGAAATAAAAAGGAGGGAAGTGCCCGAAGCATAGCCAACGCCTGCCTGAGTCTGCAGAGAGCCTAAGCCCATTGCTCCGAGATGGGGGATCTATCCCCGGGTGTTAACTCCCAGCTCCATTGCACTGAGGTCCTGTGTCTGAGCAGGGGCTCTGTGAGGCAGGAGGGGGAGAACATCCCACCCATCAACTTGGGTGCTGAGGTACATATCGAGATCCCACCTCTCACCCCAATGCTTCCGCAGAGGGCGGAAGGAGGTCCTAGGGGAAGGCTACAGCTCTTGCCCCTCCAGGATTCATGCAGGCTCTGCCCTGCCAAGCTGGAGTGCAGATCCTGGATACCCCACACAGCTGCAGCGCCCCCTGCTGGTCCCCTGGCTACTCACACTGTACATCGACTGTAATGGCTGGCGACTCCGACATCCCGACTCTGTTCTGAGGCTCGCAGTGGTAGGAACCGGACTGGTTGGGATGGATCTTGTCGAAGCGAAGCTCCTGCTGGGTTTGTTCTGGGATGTACTGCCCGTTTCTGTACCATGTGTAGCTGCTGATGGGCGGATGAGCCCTGCAGGAGCAGCTGAGCACAACTGCGGTCCCTTCCTGGATCTGAGAGCCTGTCACCAGTTCCACATGCACGTCCTTTGGGGCGTCTGGGGAATAAACAGGCCCTGATTTAAATGGATTATTCTGTGGGAAACCCTAAGTGACTTGACCAAGGTTACCTGGAGACTCCAGTGGCAGAGAACAAACTGAACTTAGTTCCCTGGTGAACACCTGATGCACGGGCCAATCCTGTCTTTAGAGGTAGGGTGGGGAAACAGAGGCAGTGTCAATGCACAGCCCTGCCTGATTTGGGGAAATGGCCATTATTTGTCTCGGGAAGTTTTGGAGGGTTACATCTGAAATGTTTGTGTTTTCAATGAAAACGCCCCAGATATTTCCAGTGAAAAACAAATCATTTTCCAGTCTGTGATGGAGTGTTCACCCCACACTGGAAAGCAAGGGGTTAAAAGCAGCCAATCAGAGAGCGGCTGAACAGAGCAGCCAATCAGGTCCCAGACGGCTCATATAAAAGGAGCTGCAGGGGCAGTGGCAGAGGCAGTCAGTGTCTGCAGGGTGCCCAAGGAGAGAGGACAGGGTTCCTAGCAGGCTGGTAGGCCCTGAGAAGAGGGCGAAGGAGATGTTGGGACCATAAGGACGTGGCCCAGGGAACTCAAGCAGCAGAGACAGAGGTTAGAGGCACAGCAGGTCAGCAGGTGGTGACGATGACGGGCGACACATCACCAGGAGGGGGCTAATCCCCCAGATGGCCAGCAGGGGGCACCGCTCTGGTGAGTGAACCCCGTCACACAGTCTCAGGAAAAGTTCAAAACCCTGAATATGTTTGGATTTTCAACAGGCTGCACCCCACCCCCAGCCCACAAAACCAAACCAATTGTCCAGTGACAGGAATTATCTGTCTGTGACAACTTTCTGTCTGTCTCCAAAAGCTGCCGGAGGAGGAGGGAGGGAAAGTGCTTTTTGGTCTGTGGGTTTTTTAGCACAATCCGGGACGTTTCACCCCAAAAGTGAATGTTACTGTTGCATCCCATGTTATTTTCTGCATATGCCATGGACCAAGCGTGACCCGCCAAATTCATTCAGGCACAAGACACTCTCTGGCTCTCCCGAGAGGTGACGAGTTTGAAAAAACTTGCAAACGTTTGAAACAGCTATATCGCTTCTGCTTCAAAATGGGCCGATTTGGGGGGCAGGGGAAATGTCACATTTTTTAAAAGACAAATTTTCCATTTTTCTCCTGTTTGCCCCTGAGTGCAATAAAATAAATTGTTCCAGTGTTTGTGGTTTGTTCTCCCAACTCTTTCTGTGTGTGTGCGTGTATGTGTGTGTATGTCCTTGCCACCCCATGCTGGAGAGGTTGAATCCTGCTCTGCGTGTGTAAGCACTCCCCCTGCTGGAGGGAATGGGTCAGATCCGCCTCTCTGTGTGTGAGACTAGGCACATTGCCCTCTTCTGGCTGGAACCAGAATTGTCATGGTGTGTGTCAGAGGCCTTGTACTGCTAAGAGCTAATGGAGATTCCCCTTTAACTTTAGTTCCTGTCTTTTCCAATGACACAAGCCCTGCCTATTTCACCTCCTCTGATGACCACATCACAAGCATCTAGGGAAGAACCTCCTAGTCTCCCTCCTTGTGCTCAGCAGAGGTATCTAGTCTCAGGGAGTTCCACAGACCCTGCCTTCCTATCTGGCTCCAACCCCCACACTCACACTGGACGTTTATCTGCAGCGTTGGGGATCGGATTGAGCTTATTTCATTGATGGCTTCACAGACATAGGAACCAGAATGCTCGTCCCCCTTGGCTTCAAACTCCAGCCTCTGTTCCTGCCTCTGGTGCAGCCACTGTGAGTCCTTATACCAGTTGTATGTGAAGATGGGGGGGTTACTGCCCTTGGTCATGCACGTCAGCACGAGTCTGTCTCCCTCTTGGATGGTCTCTCCGGGTGTCACTTTCACCTGGACTCCCTTAGGGGCATCTGGAGCAAACCAACACGTGGGTGAACAGTTGAGATATGGACACTGTCCAGACATGGGGCAGGGAATGGGACACTGGGCCTTTCCCCTCCAGGGAGTACCAGCTCCCATCCACGGCAGGGACTGGCTGGCTCAAGGGGACGGGGAATGGGACACTGGGCCTTTCCCCTCCAGGGGGCGCCAGCTCCCATCCAGGGCAGGGACTGGCTGGCTCAGGGGGACAGGGAATGGGGCATTGGGCCTTTCCCCTCTAGGGGGCGCTGGCACTGACCCTAGTGCCCATCCCTGCCCAGTGGGACTGCCCCACTCTTCCTTCAAAATACAGTCAGCTCCCACCCCACTGGCCAATCTGCTTCCACCCACCTGGACCCATATCTACCTCCCTGGTGCCCCCCAAGAAATTCAGCCCCTAGGATGCTTATGGGTCAGTACCAGAGCTACTGGTGGGGCTGGTGCTGTCAGACCCAGGGGCGCCCAGTTCAAATCCCCTACCCCCTGACTCACATTTCACGTCCAGCACCACGCTGCTCTCGGAGCTCGGTGTCCCAGCCGGGGTGCTGAGCCGGCAGGTTACATTTGTCCCATGGTCCTGCCAGGTGGGCGTGAAAGTCAGTGTGTTCTCGGTCCTTCCAATGTCCATCCTTGTGGTGGACTCAGGGGTCCCATGCCCCAAACCGACCCACATCAGAGTTATGGGGTAGTCAGGGCAGTAATAGGCTATGGAGCAAACTGCCTGAGCCGGGATTGACTCCCTGAGCTCGCTGGGTGCTTTGATTTGAGGAGCTGGAGGCGAATCTGTGTCAGAGAGGCAAAGGGGGAAATTATTATGGAGAACACTTTATTATTAGATGGTGGTAGATGTTCGGCTGTGTGTGTGTGTTTTCTCTGTGTGCTGCCCCAGCTCTGCGCAGACACCTTGAGTGAACTACCCAATGACCACAAGATCCGTTGAGGTACAAAGGCACCAGGCCAGATTTATTGTCGACAAAGCATGATAGTACCAATGGACGCAGCTCAGTTCGGGGCAAGACTTTCCACTGAACCCTCAGCTGGCCAAAGTTTCTCCCTCTGAGGCTGTGTCTACACTGGAACTTCATTGGCAAAACTTTTGTTGTGCAGGGGTGTTAAAAAACACATACATCCCGAATGACAAAAGTTTTACCGATGAAAAGTGCTGGTATGAACAGTGCTTTGTGGGCAGGAGCACTATCCCGCTGACAAAGCTGCTGTTGCTCATGGGGGATGGAAACAGAGGACAAACAGTGGCTACACTGCGTGCTTCTTAGCAGCAGGGCTGTTGCAGCACAGCTGTGTTGCTGAAAGGTGCTTAGTGTAGACAAAGCCTTAGATACATCCTTATACCCTGCTATAAAAAAGTTCCTATTGTCAGCCTGATCTTATCTGTTAGGAGGGGTCAGTGTGTTCCTCTTATCCTGGGGGAAGGTTTTTGTACCTTCCTTGGTACCACTTAATATCGGGCTGTGTTTGCATGAGTGCTCCGTGCCTAGCACTTCTTAGCAATGTGAATCTCTGCAAGATCAGCCCTGTTCTTGCCACATTCTCTGAGCAGGGCCTGCCTCATACCAGGCCTCTGATACAAGGGCTCGCGTCACAGGCTCTCTTTCTACTGCATTAGGTACGTTACAGTAGAGTCCCTGCCCCAGGTGAGATCCAGGCCCTGTTGTGCAGGGCGCCACCCAGACACAGCGAGAGACAGTCCCTGCCCCAAAGAGACCACAGTGAAAATAGACAAAGGATTATTCTCCCTGATTTTCGTTTGGGGAAACTGAGGCACAGAGCGCTGAAATGACTTTCCCTGGGACACCCAAGGAAAAGGGAAAATATGAAATAACAAAACCCAACCCCCGACATCCTTCCTTGTGCTGCACTTGGGGTGAAAAGGGAATAAAAAGCAAGTGGAAAAGTGAAATTCAAGATTTGTCGGTAAAATATTTCAGGAGAAATGTGGAAAAACACCATAAAACAGAAGAAACTTTGAAGTTTTCCACCCAAACCATTGTTCCGTTTTGCTAGAGGCTCTGCTGAACAGCACAGGGGATAACAACCTACTGCTTCCACTGGGTGAGGACCCATCTCCTTTAGCTCTACTAGAAGAGGTCAGTGCTGCTCTGATGCAGACAGGGAGTTCAAGGCTGGCTGTAGCCCCAGACTTTAGCGAGAGTCGTTGCCTCATTAAAGGGATGGGACAGAGGTGGAGAAAATAGGAACAGCCGGCCTGGATGTCATCCCAGGTGCACTGAGCTGCTACCAGAGCGGGGCCTAGTGTTTGGGGAGGCTGGGAGCCAGGACTCCTGGGTTCTATCCCCAGCTCTGGGAGGGGAGTGGGGTTGAGTGGTTAGAGCAGGGGGGTGGGCTAGGTTGGGCTATGAATCTTTAGTCTGTTCCTACAAGGAATCCCAGGACTTTCCCTCTTACCCATCACGTTCACACTGATCTTAATCATCCACTTCTTCTCCTCCTTCTGATTCCTGGGGTTCAAGACAATCAGTCTCAGCGCATACGAGCCGTTCTCGCTGGCCCGCAGGTCAGACAGCTGCAGGCTGCAATCTTTCTCCAGGTCCCCCAGGAACCTCACACGCCCTGCCAAGGCCGGGCTGATGGCGACGTTGTGTTTATACAGGATGGTGCCACCGAAATTTTTCTTCTCAAAGTCATACACAGGGTTCAGGTACCAAGTCAGGGAGCTGATGATCAATTTGTTTGTCTTTATGGGGTTCACGACACAGGATTTATAGCGGCACCAGATGGACAGACAGGCCCCCGTCCAACCGATCAGGGACTCGGGGACCTCGACAGGTGGGTCACATTGACACAGGAAGCCTGGAAGCAGCAGAGTGACAGATGGCAGCAAGGGGCAGGCTGGCTGGGCGCTTCCAGTGCCGAACTGGGACTCAGGAGATCGGGGTTTGATTCCCAGCACTAAATTCCCAGTTCAGCTCATGGTGTGGCTCTGGGCCTCAGTTTTCCCATCAGTACAATGAGGAGAACCCAGGAGTCCTGGCACCCAGTGCCGCCCCCCACTCTAATCATTGGACCCCGCTCCCCTCCCAGGGCCAGGGATAGAACCCAGGAGTCCTGAATCCCTGCCCTACCCCCTATCATTGAATTGCACCAATCTGATGCAAGAGGAGAAAATCTCACAAAGGAACATCTCCCCTGGGGCTTGTGACCCCCTGGCCGGGTCCCCCCTCCCTTCTCTCTGGTCCCCAGGGCTCTGAGGGAGCCAGAAGTTCAGGGCGAGGGGAAGGGGCCTTACCCGGTAGGAACAGCAGCCAGATGAGACGCCTCATGGTGACCTCAGGGCAGCCGTGGCGCCGGGGAGCAGAGGAAAGAACGAAGGGCTGGTTGGTTCCTGCGATGACCCAGAGCAACATCAACCACCCAGAGTGGAGAAAGACCAGCTAGAGGGGAGACTGCAGGGAACCCGCTACCTGCCCTAACCACTAGACCCCGCACCCCTCCCAAGGGTGAGAGAGAAGCCGAGCGTCCTGGGTCCCAGTCCCCCTGCTCTGACTAACTAGCCCTGTCAAAAGGCAGATGAAATAGCTGCCGGATGGGTTTGTCGCTCATGGCGTGGTGCAAAAGGCATCACATTTACATAGAGAGGGGAACCGTTACACACCCTGCTGCACTGGGTGCTGTTCCTACACGTCTTGGTACAACTCCACCCACACTCCCCAGGAGCTCACACCGGATGCCTCTAATCCGTTAGGGGGTGGGGGCTTGGAGCCAGGACTCCTGGGTTCAATCCCTGGCTCTGGGTGGGGAGCAGAGTCTAATGGTTAGAGCAGCAGACGAGCCCAGAACTCTGAGCCCACTTGTGAATGAGGGTCTTTCATTCACCCCTGTGCCTCAGTTTCCCAGCTGTACAGTGGGAACCCAGACACATGCCTGCTGTCAGGCTGTGGGCATTGCCACAGGCCGGGCACGCCACAGCCCAGCGTCAAAGGCCCTGGCTGCTCCTCAAGCTTGATCCCCCACTTGGGGGACGAAAAGCGCTGACAATGCCCCTCCTCCACTTCCCAGCAGCGCAGGGAACCAGAGAAGCTGTTTCCCCCGCGTCAAGGGTCACTGGCTGGGCCTCGGCCGGGGTGTTTTTGTCACAGAGACGCTGCCACTTCCTCTGGGCGTTGAGCCAACCAAAGTGAGGGCGAGGACGTGGGAAAGCAGCCTCAGGGCATGAGAATCGGCATTGACTGCCCCTGCTCCGCCCCCCGCAGCACAGCGCCCCCTAGTGTCTCTATCCTGCCCCCTGCACCACCACACCCCGTAGAGCCTCCACTCCCCCCAGCACAACACCCCTAGCATCCCCCACCCCGCCGCTCCCTGCACCACAGCGCCCCCTAGTGTCCCCACTCCGCCCCCTAAATTGCCCCACCCCGCCGCCCCCTGCACCACAGCACCCCCTAGTGTCCTCACCCCACCCCCTGCAACACAGCGCCCCCTAGCGCCCCCACTCCATCCCCTGCAGCACAGCACCCCCTAGTGCCTCTACCCCGCCCTCTGCACCAGAGAACTCCCTAGAGCTCCACTCCCCCCAGCACAGCGCCCCCTAGTGCCTCTACCCTGCCCCCTGCACCACAGCACCCCATAGAGCCTCCACCCCCCCGCAGCACAGCACCCTCTAGCACCCCCAGCCCACCCCCTGCACCAGAGCGCCCACTAGTGTCTCCACCCCACCCCCTGCAGCACAGCTCCCCCTAGCGCCCCCACCCCATCATCTGCAGCACAGCGCCCCCTAGTGTCCCCACCCCGCCCTCAGCAGCACAGCACCCCTTAGTGCCAGGGAGCGTTCATGGCTCCCAGGAGCAGAGACCTATTGATTGGGGGGGGGGGGCAATCAACCAACCAGATGGAGGGAAATAGGGGACACACAGAGCTCCCCTCATCTGGTCAGAGCAGCCACAGCTCCAGCCGGCTCTGGAATTGACAGTAGATCTGACAACTGGCTGGGGGTGCCATTGACGCCTTCCAGCCCCACCCCACCCCCAGCTCAGCTCTGCCCAGTGTCCCAATGGGGAGGGGGCACAGACTGAGCCCCTGGCATGGGGGAAGCTGGTATGGGGGAGATGGGAATGGGGGGCTCAGAGGATCCCTGGCCTGGGGGTTAGATGGGGGACCCTGGTGCAGAGGGGAAACGGGGGGCACCGAGAGCCCCTGCTAAGGGGAAAGAGGTTTCAAGGAGTCCCTGACCTAGAGGCGGTGGGAGGGGGGCACACACGGAGCTGTGGGGGATGGGGGGAGCTCTGCCAACACCCGCGATGAAGTGCGCTGCCCTCTAGTTGATTGTTTCTCCTGAGCCGCGGTGCACCCCAAGGGGCTGGGTTAGCCTGGGAGCACAGGAGGGCGGGGACCGTCTCTCAGCGTGTCTGGAGGGCACTCGGCACAATGGGGCTGCATGGAGCTGGGAAAAGAACCCAGGAGTCCTGGCTCCCAGCGCCTCGCTCTAACCACTAGCCTCCACTCCCATCAGCAGGAGAACGTGCAATTACCTTATAGCGCGTCTGCAGCTGTGGCTCCGGCAGTCAATCTGGCCGGGGAGTGGAGCTGAGCAGCTTTGGAAGGCAAAAGGGGAAGTGGCACCAGGTGGGGCGGGGCTGAGATTTCTGCGGGTCCCCCTGGGGGCGAGCTGGGGGCCAGACCGCAGAGCACCGTGAAAGGAGGCTCCTAACTTCCCCCTTTTGCTGACATGCAGGGGGTTGTTTAGCAGCGTCTGAGTCCTTTCACTTTCCTCCCGCTGACTCAACAGGGGTGGGCACGATCCGGGCATGGATGGGAGATGGGCAGGGGCAGGGTGGGGTGGGGTGGGGGGCTCTCCCCTGGCAGGCAGGGCTGGCCCCAATGCCCCAGCCCGGCACTAGGGGGCGCTGGGCCACAGGGAATGGAAAGGTCACTAATTGCTCAGATCTCAGCCCAGATCTGGGATCAGCCTGGGGCACAGACAATAGGGGGCGATCACGCCCTGGGCATGGGGGTGGGGTGGAATATACAATCCTACCTGTAACCTCAGCCCCGTCCCATGCAGAGGGTCCTTCTCTGGCCCCACATCCACGTCCTCCCCATGGGCACACACAGAATTACAGCGAGGGGCGGCCTGGCCTGGGCTGTAGGTTCCTCAGCACTGCGGGGCTGCGCTCTGAGCCCAGAACAGCGCTGACCCCTAGGGGTTGGGTTTCACCCTGGTGGGGCCTGTCCCCCTTTCCCGCCCCTGGGGAATCGCTAGCTGCTAAGTGGCCAGAAAGAAAAACACTTTGTTGTGAATGGAGCCCATGTGCTCAGGGGAGCGAGGGGTCGAAGCCAGAATTTGGGGGCACATTGTTTCAAAGGCAAAACTGAGCCCCTTCCCCAGTGCTGTCCATTGGCCCCTCTCCTGGCCCGGCCTCCACCTCCTGGCCCAGCCCTTCCTGCCTCCATCAGCAGATGTTCCGGATCTGCCCGAGATCCCCTGAGCACGCTCAGGAGCCCTGAATGAGGAGCGTTCCTAGCAGGACATGCTGGACAGCCCTGCCCACAGAGCAGGGGATGGAGAGCGACACAATGGGGTCAGAACAAAGTGCCCTGCGCTAACCACTAGACTCCTCCCAACACTGGGGATAGAACCCAGGAGTCCCTGCTGCCAGGCCCCTGCTCTAACCAGTCCTCCCCCCACAGGAGCAGAGACACACACACACACACCCCTCAAGCCAGGAGTGTGATCGCTGCTCTTCAGACCCTCTTCCCCACCGTGTGTCGTTCTGTGTCCCCAGCAGGAATCCTGCGCTCCGGGGATATCGCCAGCCCCTCAGACGATGATGGAGGCGATTATAGCACCCTGGGGGGCTATTGTAACTGAGCCCGGCCAAGGTCCCTGCGAGCCGTGGTCCCCTCTGTGCTGCCAGGACCCTGAACTCGAGGAGACTCCACCGTCAACACCCTGGCCTGTATTCACCCTCCTCTGGGAGCCGGGAAAACCCTCTGAACCAAGCTCAGCCCCAGTGGTCGGCCCCCAGCAGCTGCAAAGCCCGGCTGCAGCCCAGACTCCACTTAGGGCTGTGAGTTTCTGCCTTCAAATGCCGGGTTTTCCCAGCTTTGACTTGAGCTGGGAATTTCCTGCCTGTCTCCAATTTGGGATTTGAAATCTGCCTTGTTTCCCTCTCCTTTGCCCCTGGGAATTGCTGATCACGTCTCACCTTTAACTCCAAGTTAACCAAAGTTTTTTGTCTAGATATTTCCACTGTTTTTTATAAAGTTGATATTAAAAAAAAAATTACCCAATCACTGCATTTCGGAGCTATTTATTCCCAACTGAGTCACCCGAGCCGGGGGTCTGACCCCATTCATTCCAATGGAGCCACTGCCACTTTACCCCATATAGGCACCAACTCCATGGGTGGTCTGGGGCTGGAGCACCCACTGGAAAAAAATGGTGAGTGCTGAGCACTCACCAGCAGCTCCCCGTCAATGCTTCCCCCTCCCTCCCCGCACCTCCCGCCTGCCACAATCAGCTGTTTTGTGGGGGAAGGGGAGAGGAGCGAGGACGCAGTGTGCTCAGGGGTGGGAACAGGTGGGACAGGGGTGGGGGAGAGACAGGACAGGGGTGTGGCCTTGAGGGAAGGGGTGGAGTGCGGGTGGGGCCTGGGGAAGTGCCAGGGGTCAAGCACCCCCAGTACAATGGAAAATCGATGCTTGTTGACCCCTGCTGGGATCTGGCCTTGTTGAGCAATGGCTTCTCTTTGTGTTTAATGTCCCGGCCGTGCAGAGGGGGTCCCAGCTGGTTGGGATTTCGGCAGAGCTCAGTGGAAACCAGCTTGGAGAGAGTCCAACTGGCTGTAAATATCCTGGGTCTGTCCTTGGAGTTCCTGTAGCCCAAACAGAGGGCCAGTGAGATCCCTGCTCGACAGGCCCCAAGGCCAGCGGGGTGGGTGCTGCCAGGACTGGACACTCTGTGGCTGGGGGAATCTCCCCTGAGCCGGTAGCAGGATGGGGTCTGACACACCCTGGAGCAGCACTGGTTCCACCCAGCAGGGGGCAGGGATTTGCTGTGCGGGAGATGGGGAGGCTGCAGCCGCACACACACCCCAGCCAACTGGGGGCAGCAGGTCTGGGGGGTGGGGGGGTAACAGACCCTGCACTCACCTCATAGGGTGACTTCGTCTCTGGCCTGAGGGAAAACTCAGCCCCTCGTGGGAAAGGGAAAATAGTTTCTGTTATTAGATCTGGGTCCCCCCAAACCACCAGCCCCCTGAATCCCCCAAGTGTCTCCAAGCAGCCCCCCTATTACCTGACTCCCCACAAATTTGTCCAACAAGCCCCCCACACCACCAGCCCCCTGGATCCCCCCAAGTGTCTCATGAGCCCCCCAAACCACCGGCCCCCACCCCCTGTCGCCTTTAGTTTTATTTGAAGTGAATGCGAGTGATGTGACATTACAGCAGTGAGGGGCCGGCGCTGGCGGCTACCATCTCCGTTCAGCAGCATCACCTCGGCCTGGTTTAGATCCAGCGTCACCGGGACACGGGGGGCCCAGGCCAGTAACACAGACAGTCGCAGGAACCAGGTCCCTTGTCCCTGCTCAGCTGTACTAAAGACACCAGCTGAGTGATGACTGTCACCGCGTGTCCAGCTCCTAGATCGATCCCTGCACCAGCAATAGCTGCACACGGACTCGCAGCCTCCCACCCAGTGCGAGGGGCTGCTGGGTCTCCCGTGGATTGATCATCAGCAGAGGGATGGTTCCAGCTGGAGTTTCCCCACAGGAAGCTCAATTTCCCCGCTCTGGGCACCAAGCCCTGTTATAACCCCCCTGCCCAGCAGGGTGGGCAATTGTTCCCCTGCATTAAGCTGCCTCCCCTGCGTCAATGTGACGCCCTTTGCACTGCGCCATCCGGCAGCTAGTGAGTTAGAGCAGGGGGCTAGCAGCCCGGACGCCTGGGTTCTCTCCCCAGCCTTGGGAGGGGAGTGGTGTCTAGTGGTTAGCGCAGGTAACCAGTTCCCTGTAGTCTCCCCTCTAGCTCCTTTCTCGCCGGTGGTTGATGTTGCTCTGAGTCTTTGCAGGAACCAACCAAGCCTTCGCTCTTTCCTCTATTCCCTGGTGCCGCAGCTGCCCAGGGATCACCCTGAGGCGTCTCGTCTGGCTGCTGTTCCTCCCAGGTAAGGCCCCTTCCCCTTGCCCTGAAGGTCTAGCTGCTAGAGAGCCCTGGGGGCAGGGGAGAAGGGAGGGGAAACCCGGCCAGGGGGTCACAAGCTCAGAGGGAGGTTTTCCTCTGTGAGATTTATTCCACTTGCACCAAATTAATGTGATCCAGTAATAGGGAGTTCAGAGGGTTGAGCTGGGATTCAGAACTCCTGGGTTCTGTCCCCAGCTCTGGGAGGGGAGTGGGGTCTAGTGGTTAGAGCAGGAAGGCCAAGAGCCAGGATTCACAGGTTCTCCTCATTGTACAGATGGGGAAACTGAGGCATGGAGCCACACCATGAGCTGAACAAGGAGTTTAGTGCTAGGAATCAAACCCCAATCTCCTGAGTCCCAGTCTGGCAGTGGAAGTGCCTGGCCAGCCTGCCCCTCACTGCCATCTCTGTCACTCTGCTGCTTCCAGGCTTCATCTGTCAGTGTTTCCAGCCATCCATCGAGGTCACCAAGTCCCTGATCGCTTGGACAGGGGCCTGTCTGCCCATCCCGTGCCGCTATCAATCCTGTGTCCTGAACCCCACAGGGCCAAACAACCTGACCATCAGCTCCCTGGCCTGGAACCTGAATCCTGGGTATGACCCTGAGAAAAAAGATTTCAGTGACACCGTCCTGTATAAACACAGCACCGCCATCAGCCCGGCCTTTGCAGGGCACGTGAGGTTCCTGGGGAACCTGGAGAGAGATTGCAGCCTGCAGCTGTCTGACCTGCGGGCCAGCGAGAACGGCTAGTAGGGGCTCAGACTGGTTGTCTCGAAGCCCAGGCAGAAGCAGGAGGAGAGAAAGTGGATGATGAGGATCAGTGTGAACATGGTGGGTAAGAGGGAAAGTTCTGGGCTTCTTTGTAGGAACAACCTAAAGATTCACAGCCCAGCCCACTCCCTGCTCTAACCACTCGACCTCACGCCCCTCCAGGAGCTGGGGATAGAACCCAGGAGTCCCGGGCCTCATATTCACAGAGGAATGAGTCGCTCACCTGCGATACTTTGCCTATGTTCATCAGCTGGCTGTAGGTGTGGGATTGCCTGGTGCCAGACGGAGAGCCCAGGCACAGCTCAGTCGTTGTGCTGCCATGGAAAGAGAGAACGTTTAGGGGGGCTGGGGATGGCGTGAGGGCATTTGGTTGCTAGCGTTGGGTCGACTGCAGCACCGTGGCTGGGGATTGGACAGGCTGCGTTGGTCAACAGCGCAGAACCCCTGAGGGTCAGTGGCTGGGGGGGGACCCCTGGGCTAAAGCTCCCCAGACCAGACATGAGTCATGGATTTGGGAAATGGGGCCTTTCCTTTCTATGGGGCACTGGCTCCAATCCAGCCCCAGAGTGGGGAACTGGCTGGCTCAGGGCAGGGGGTAGGGAAGGGTGCTCAGGGCCTTTCCCTTCTAGGGCAGTGGTCTCCAAACTGTGGGGTGCACCACCCTAGGAGAGCGAGGAGGAACTTTCAGGGGAGTGTGGTGGGGTCAGATCCCATGGGGGGCAGGGAGAGAGCTGCACCCAGCCTCGTTCTGCCCCAGCTGCAGCTCCAGCCCCAGTCTTGGCCCCAACCCCAGCTCCCAACCGCGACTTTGGCCCCACTCCCGGCAGGGGAGGGGGGTGGGGTTGTCATAAACAGATAGCTAAGGGTTAATGTTTTTTTTACCTGTAAAGGGTTAACAAAGGGAACCAAACACCTGACCAGAGGACCAATCAGGAAATCGGATTTTTCAAAGTGAGGGAGGGAACTTCTGGGTGTGTTTTGTCTTTGTTCTGCCTGTTTGTTTTCTCTCGGCTATGAGGGAAGAGTTTTTTTTTCCTATCTCCAAGCTTCTTTCTACCCTTCTGTTCCCAAGTTGTAAGTACAAAAGGAAAAGCAATAGGTTTATATTGTATTTTGTATTTACATGTGTGGAGTTGCTGGAATGTTTAAATTGTATCTCTTTTGGAATAAGGCTGATTATTCATATTTCTTTTAAGCAATAGCCCTGTGTATTGTCATCTTGATACAGAGTTTATATTCTTATGTCTTTTTCTTTTTTTTTCTTCTTTTTTTTTTTTAAAAAAAAGAAAGTATTTCAGGCTCTGGCTGAGCCTCTTTGGTATGGCTGTCTGTGGCTTCTGCCAGTTCAGGCTCGCTGGTCCCCTCTGGCGTTGAGGTTGAAGATGTGGTTGCAATTGCTGGTGCTGGTGCTGGTGCTGGTTGCTGTTCCAGTTCTGGGCCTGGGACTGGAGGTGCTGTGGCTGGTTCAGCCGTTGGCATGGGATCCGGGTCCACTAACTCTGTCTGGGTCTTTGGTAACACAGACGGGGCTTCTGTGAACGGCTCAGGAACAGGAATGGGTCTGGAAGCTTGCCTGCTTTGGCTGCGTGTAACCATTCCCACTCTCTTGGCCCGCTTCACCTGGTTGGCCAACTCTTCCCCCAGTAGCATGGGGATGGAATAATTGTCATAGACTGCAAAAGTCCACATTCCTGACCAGCCTTTGTACTGGACAGGCAGTTCAGCTGTAGGCAAGTCTACAGCTTGTGACATGAAGGGGTAAATGGTCACTTTGGCCTTTGGGTTGATGAGTTTGGGGTCCACGAAGGATTGGTGGATAGCTGACACTTGTGCCCCCGTGTCTCTCCACGTGGTAACCTTCTTCTTGCCCACTCTCAAATTTTCCCTTCGCTCCAAGGGGATTTGAGAGGTATCCGGGCCTGGGGATCTTTGGTGTGATGGTGGTGTAATGACTTGCACCCGGGTGGGGTTCTTTGGGCAGCTGGCCTTTATACGTCCCAGTTCATTACACTTATAGCATCTTCCAGCTAACGGGTCACTGTGTTGAGGTAAGTTACTGGAGACTGGTGAGGTGGAAGGATAGGGTTGTAGGTCGGTGGCTTCCCTTGGGTTGTAGGTGGGGTTTTGGGTTCCCCTCTGTTGTAGGGTTTATTGTCGGTGTGCCCCCTGGGGTTTTCATTCCCCTTTACAGTAGCTTTCTTGCTTTCTGCCACTTCCATCCATTTGGCTCCAATCTCCCCTGCCTCAGTGAGATTTTTGGGTTTTCCATCTAGGATGTACCGTGTTATGTCCTCAGGAACACCATCCAAGAACTGCTCCATTTTCATGAGGAGGTGCAGTTCGTCAATGGATTGAACCTTGGTTCCTGATATCCAGGCGTCATAATGCTTCCCAACGTAGTAGGCGTGTTTGGGAAATGACCCATCTGGTTTCCACTTTTGGGTTCTGAACCGCCGACGGGCATGATCCGGGGTTATTCCCATTCTGTATCTGGCCTTGGTTTGAAACAGTTTATAATCGTTCATTTGGTCCTTGGGCATTTTAGCCGCCACTTCTGCTAAGGGTCCACTGAGGTGTGACCTCAGCTGTACCATATACTGGTCTTCAGGGATGCTGTACCCAAGACATGCTCTTTCAAAGTTTTCTAAGAAGGTCTCAGTATCATCACCCGCCTTGTAGTTGGGAAATTTCTTGTGCTGTGGAAGAAGTATTGGTGAAGGGTTGTTAGGAGTGGTTGGGTTCTGTTGCTTAGTCTGTTCTAATGCTAGGGCCTGTTTGTAGGCCTCCCTCTGTGTTTCCATCTCTCGTTGGAAGGCTGCATGTTTGTCGGCTTGTTCTCTTTTGTGGGCTGCTTCTCTGGTGGCTTCTTGTTTTTGTAGCCTTTCCATCTCTTGTTTGTGAGTGGCCTCGTCTCGGGCCATCTGTGTTTTGAGAAGTTCTATCTGTTTGTCCATTGCTTCTAGCTGGACTGCTTCTGGTTTTCATGACATCCTGGTTCCTGGTTTCTTGTGTTGGGGTGCCCTCTGGTGTTTATTGTCTGAACTGCTGGATCTCTGTTATCTCCTGGGTTCTGCCTAGCAACTCGTTTTTCTTCTTCTTGCTACTCTTTGATATGTAAATTAACCAAAACAAAAGCCACTTTATTTACCTGTGTGTGTTTGCTGCGTACTTGATTCCCAATTGGAATTCTATTGCTTAACAATAGACCCTTAATGTCCCTTAATGGTTCCTTGCTAAAAATGCAAGCTGCCAAAGCAGGCAGAAAAAAAATTTCTCTCTGGCTACTTTTAAAAC
The DNA here is from genome assembly GCA_026122505.1 of Aldabrachelys gigantea. Lineage (NCBI taxonomy): Eukaryota > Metazoa > Chordata > Testudines > Testudinidae > Aldabrachelys > Aldabrachelys gigantea. Next base: position 70,380,233 of record CM047489.1, read on the forward strand.
CAAACCCTTTCTCTCTGCTAAAAAGCCCTACAGAGAAAAAGAAAACAATATTCCTACTGGCTTCTGGATTCTATCTTTCCCACGTCGCTGCACACCTTATCATAAGCCTTTCTCCCAAATCTGGACCTTAGCGTCCAAAATCTGGGTGCTTAGCATGAAACTCCCCCAAGCTTAATTATCAGCTTGGATCTGATCTCGCTGCCACCGTCCAAAATTTCCAGGGTTTTGGCCCCCTCTGGTCTCCCCAAACCTTCCCTGGAGAGACCCCCAAGACCCAGAAGCTCTGAGTCTTACCGGCAAGGGAAATACTCCACTTCCCTTCCCCCTCCCTCTCCCACCCAGACTTTCCTCTCTGGGCTAACCTGAGAGTATTGATGCAATCTCTTTACATCACAATACCAAGAAGCCTGTCCCCTCTCTTCCACAAAGAGACAAACCTCAAACACAAGGAAACAGAGATGATTTTATCTCTCTTTCCCCCTCCCACCAATTCCCTGGTGCTGCCGAGCTTATCCTGAGAGAAAACTCAAACAAGACTTAAAAAGAAAGCTTTATATAAAAAAAAGAAAGAAAAAGACATAAGAATATAAACTCTGTATCAAGATGACAATACACAGGGCTATTGCTTAAAAGAAATATGAATAATCAGCCTTATTCTGAAAGAGATCCAATTTAAACATTCCAGCAACTCCACACATGTAAATACAAAATACAATATAAACCTATTGCTTTTCCTTTTGTACTTACAACTTGGGAACAGAAGGGTAGAAAGAAGCTTGGAGATAGAAAAAAAAAAGCTCTTCCCTCATAGCCGGGAGAAACAAACAGAACAGAACAAAGACAAACACAAACACACCCAGAAGTTCCCTCCCTCACTTTGAAAAATCCGATTTCCTGATTGGTCCTCTGGTCAGGTGTTTGGTTCCCTTTGTTAACCCTTTACAGGTAAAAGAAACATTAACCCGTAGCTATCTGTTTATGACAGGGGTGCAGACAGATTCCATTGTGGGTCAGAGAGGGCGCGACAGAAAACGTTTGTCAACCCCTGTCTAGGCAGTGCTGGCTCCGATCCAGCCCCCGTCCCGACCAGGGCTCATCCCTCCAGCAGGGGGCACCCCACGCACCCACCCACCCGCCCCCACTAACCTATCCCCCAGGAGGAGGCGCGTATCAAGCTCACCCTTGGTGAAATTCTTCTAACATGGGCTGGCTGCCCCAGGCCATAGTTCTGGGTGATCTCATAGATGCGTCCAAACATCGGGGTCTCCCCAGGGCCCGGCTGGTGCTGCAAGGCAGGCAGAAGTGAGGTTGCGAGCCACTGCTCTGGGCCCACTCGGTGATGTGTAAAAACAAAGGGGAATGCACATAGGCCCCCCCTCTCCTCAGATAAACTACCCAGGGGGTTGGAAAGACCTTCTGTCCTGCTCCAGGGAAGGGGGTGGAATTTTACACCCTGTTTTATGGAGGGGAAAGCCAAGGGACAGAGCTCATCTAAAGTTGTGCAGTGACTCAACAGCAGAGCTAGGGAGAGAACCCAGCCACCCTGGCTCCCAGCCCCATAGACGCATTTACTGGATTGCTGCTCATTCCCTGGCGTTTGCTCTGCCTCTTACTACAAAGAAAGGAGACCAACAGCTCAGAGGCAAAACATCATCTGCTTCGGTTCAGGAGGGGAAGGAACAGGACAAAGGCTCCCACAAAATAGAACCTCCTGCCTTGGCTTGACCCCTGCTCTCCTGACCACCAGCCCAGCCGTGCAACCAGGCGGCCACCCAGCCCTTCCCAGGCCCCTTGCGGGTGTCAGGTATTTGTGTGGGACCCAACCACCACCATTCAATCACCCCCCCCCACCCCCGGGCTGGGTTTCGATTCATCTGAATTGGCTCAGTAATTCTGAGTCCTGGATTGCGCGGGGGTCTCTGGCAAAGGCCAGCCGGGAGGAGCTGGGGATTGCCAGAGATCAGAGACGTGGATATTACCGGTTTGCCAAAGCGCAAGTACCTCCAAGCTATGACGCCAACCAGCCCCACCAGCAGCAATAGGACAACAGCAGCTGTAGGTCCTATGATGTACTTGGGAGCCCAAACAGGGTGGGTGACTGAAAAGGAGAAAGGAGGGTTATTGGATCTACCCTGCAGCAGATTTTTGAACCCCTTTTGCTGATGGATGGCAGCTGGGTAACAACCACACAGTGAGGTTGCAGGGGGATGGATCATGACACATGGTGCTAAGATGCAGCCAGCTCTGGGGCAGGGCAGCTGGGAAACAGCTGCACGATGCCACTCCAGAGAGATGGGTAAGTTGGTGCTCAGATCCAGACGTATCTGGGGCAGGGCAGCTGGGTAACAGCCGCACTTGCTCAGCACTGAGATGCAGCTGTCTCTGAGAAAAGGAAGCAGGGTAATAGCCCTACAGGGAAGGCTCAGCCAGGGGTGAGGTGGGGCAGGGCAGCTGGGTAACAGCCACACAGCACCACATGGCGATGGCTCACTTGGTGCTGAGATGCAGCCACTTCTGGGGCCCAGAGGTGGCTGGACACCAGGAAGGTGGAAGGGTTGACCAAAATTGGTTATTAGGAGGCAGGGGTGGAATATGAGGCTGCGGTCATGAGGTGGGCGCAGTGAAGCAGGGGGATGAGGTGGGAGTACATGGGGCTGTTCCAGGAGGCCGTGTGGGGAGCATCAGGGGCTGCGAGGGAGGAGGCTCTTGCCAGCCCTCACTGCTTACGCTGAACTTCGACCGATTCCCTCGCAGAGAGGCTCAGATACCCCCAGCCGGGGCCGGAGACCCAGACCCCGCACGCGTAGCTCCCTCCGTCAGAGACAGCTGCCTTGTCAACACGTAAATCCTGCCCGGCTTCTGGCAGCCACACGTCCCCGCGGGACCAGACGTACCTGGCGCAGCGCAGGGTAAAACCGTTGCCTTCCCTGCCGGCCACGAAACCTCGACCCTGGGCACGTTGAGGGCGAGAGGTTGTCAGTGGGGCCCTAGGACTGAATGAAGGGGCAAGTCCCTCCCCATCCAGTCCCATGGGGTAAGAATATTTACTAAAGCCAGATTACAGTTTTTGAGGGAATAGAACCCAGGAGTCCTAATTCCCAACCCCCACCTGCTCTCACCCACAGATCCACCCCTCCTCCCAGAGCTGGGGATAAAAGCCAGGAATCCTGACTCCCTGTGCTCCCGCTTTAACCACTAGTCCCTGCTCCTCTCCTCGTCTCAAGGATAGAATCCAGGCATCCTGGCTCCCACCCGCCCTGCTCTACCCATGCCATGTCTAGCAGCAGAGCTCACCTGTCCCCAGGGGCTGGGATTGGGCAGTGTCACATTCATCCCTGTATCCATCCACCTGGCATCTCAGCGCCGCGCCAGGGGCCAGCTGGGATGGGGATATTCACAGCTTGGTTGGCCCAGCCCTGCCCGGGGTTTGCTTTGGGCTCTGCCACGTATGGTTGTACCAGAAGGGGCGATGGGAGCAGGCAGCCCCTGTCATAAGTAGGTAGGTAAGGGTTAAGTTTCTTTTACCTGGAAAGGGGGAACCAAACACCTGACCAGAGGACCAATCAGAGACCTGGATTTTTTTTAAAAGTCTGGGAGGGAAAGGAACTCGGGGTCTTTGTTGTTTTCCTCGGCTGTGAGTAAACAGTTTCTCTCTAACTCCAATCTTCTTTCTAAATTCTACTAAAAGTCTGTGAGTACAAAAGGAAACAAAGTAATCGGCTGTGATGTGCTTTGATTTGTATTTACTGTGTGTTGATTTGCTGGACTGTTTTAAATTGGCTATTTTTTAAATCAGACTGGTTATTCATATTTTCTTATAAGCAAGAGCCTGTATTGATCTTTAATGCAGTATTATTGTTCTGTATTTTCTTTCTTTTTATATAAAGTTTTCTTTTTAAAGTTGTGGAAGTTCTTTCCTACTGAGGTAAAGGGGAAAGGGAAAAGCCCAGGCTGTGGGTTAGTTTCTTACTGTCCCCAGGGCGGGAGCAGGCTACGGGGATAGAGAGAAAGAATCCCTTTAGTTTCCCTGTGTTTGAAGCTGTCTCTTTGGAGAGAAAGGAGACAAGGCTTTCTTGGTATTGTAATGTAAAAGATTACAGCCATTCCCTTAAGTGGCTCAGAAGAGAAGCCGGGGAGAAGCGAAGGGAGGGGGATATTCCCTTGCCCGTGGACTCAGGCTTCTGAGTCTTGGGGGGGGGGGGGGTGGTCTTTCCAGGGGAAGTTGGGGAGGCCACAGAGGGGGTACCCCAAGGAGTATTTGGGAAACCCAGGCTGATAAGAGCCTTAGTCTTATCTGGTGGCAGCGAGATAGATCCAAGCTAGGTACAAGCTTGGGGAAGGTTCACAGTAAGCACCCAGATTTTGTACGCTAAAGTCCAGGTTTGGGAAAAAAAGTTTACCACATGGTGGCAGCGGTGGGATTGGGAAGTATGAATCCATAAGCCATAGCTACATTAAATTTTCTTTCTTCCTGCTAGGGATTAGCAGTGAGAAAGGGATTGGTTTTAAAGTGCAGAGAGAAAAATTTTTTTTTTTTCCTGCCTGCTTTGGCAGTTTGCATTTTTAAAACAGTGTCATTAACAGAACCATTACAGGTCTTTTGTTAAACAATTGGGACTTAAGTATCCCAGCCAGCAAACGCACACAGGTAAATTCAGTAGCTTTTGTTTGGTTCAATTGCCTATCAAACAAAGCCAGAGGAAGACACATCAGTTACTAAGCAGACTTCAAGAGACAGAAAGCCAGCAATTCAGGCAACAAACACCAGAGGGCACTCCAACACAAGAAAACACAAACCATGAGTGCCAAAGATGCCCTTAAAAAGGAAATGGCACTGCAACAAGCCATAGACAACGAAAAGGAACATCAAAGACAGATGGACCTAATTAAGGCTCAACAAGAAGCCCAGGAGGCAACCCATAAAAGAGAACTGGAAAAACACAAACTAGAGATGGAAAGGCTACAAAGAGAGATGGACCAACAGAGAGAGGCCCACCGGCAGGCCTTGGAATTAGAACAGGCTAAGCATCAGAACGTAGTCAATCCTAATCCTCCAGCACCTGCTGTGGTTCAACCACACAGAAAATTTCCCAACTTCAAGGCAGGTGATGACCCGGAGACCTTCTTAGAAAATTTCGAAAGGGCCTGTATTGGGTACGAGATCCCTGACACCAACTACATGCAAGACCTGAGGCCACACCTCAGTGGACCTTTAGCGGACGTGGCGGCTAAAATGCCAAGGGCACAAATGAACGACTATAAACTGTTTCTAACCAAGGCCAGATACAGAATGGGGATAACCCCAGATCACGCCCGTCGGCGGTTCAGAAACCAAAAGTGGAAACCAGAGGGGTCATTCCCCGACCACGCATACTACGTGGAAAAGCATGGTAACGCCTGGATAGAGGGAGCCCATGTTCAAACATTGGAAGAACTGCGCCAACTCATATACATGGAGCAGTTCTTGGATGGTGTTCCTGAGGACATAACACGATACATCCTAGATGCAAAACCCAAAACTCTCACCGAGGCGGGGGAGATTGGAGCCAGATGGATGGAGGTGGCAGAAAGCAAGAAGGCTACTGTAAAGGGGAGTGAAAACCCCAGGGGCCACACCGACAATAAACCCTACAACCGAGGGCAACCCAAAACCTCAACTACAACCCAAGGAAAGCCACAGACATCCTATCCTTCCACCTTGCCAGTCCTCAGTAACTTACTTCAACCCAGTAACACATTATCTGACAGATGCTATAAGTGTAATGAAACGGGACACATCAAGGCCAACTGCCCAAAGGCAAACTGCCCAACAAACCCCAACCGGGTGCAAGTCATTACACCACCAGCACAACCAAGATCCCCAGGCCCAGATACCTCTCAAATCCCCTTGGAGCGAAGGGAACATTTGAAGGTGGGCGGAAAGAAGGTTACCGCGTGGAGAGACACGGGAGCACAAGTGTCAGCTATCCACCAATCCTTCGTCGATCCCCAACTCATCAACCCAAGGGCCAAAGTGACCATTTACCCCTTCATGTCACAAGCTGTGGTCTTGCCTACCGCTGAACTGTCTGTCCAGTACAAAGGCTGGTCAGGAAGGTGGACTTTTGCAGTTTATGACAATTATTCCATCCCCATGCTACTGGGGGAAGACTTGGCCAACCAAGTGAAGCAGTCCAAGAGAGTGGGAATGGTTACACGCAGCCACACCAGGCAAGCTTCCAGACCCATTCCTGTTCCTGAGCCGTCCACAGAGAACCTGTCTGTGTTACCAGAGACCCAGACCGAGGTAGTGGACCCAGATCCCATACCAACGGCTAAACAAGCCACAACACCTCCAGTCCCAGGCCCGGAACTGGAACAGCAATCAGCACCAGCACCAGCAAGTGCAACCACATCTTCAACCCCAACGCCAGAAGGGACCAACGAGCCTGAACTGGCTGAAGCAACACACAACCATACCGAAGAGGCTCAGCCAGAGCCTGAAATACCACCAGGTGCACCAGCGCACAGCGGTACACCAGCTACAGAAACAACTCCATCACCTACATCACTTCCAGAGGGACCAAGCCCAAGTCCCCAGTCTGAGGAAGAACTGGTGTCCCCGGCTTCAAGGGAACAGTTCCAGACTGAGCAGGAAGCGGATGTCAGCCTTCAGAAAGCTTGGGCGGCGGCACGGAGAAACCCACCGCCTCTCAGCTCTTCTAACCGATCCCGGTTTGTTATAGACCAAGGACTTTTATACAAGGAACTTCTTTCTGGTGGACACCAGGAAGAATGGCAGCCGCACAAACGGTTGGTGGTTCCGACTAAGTACAGGGGGAAGCTCTTAAGCTTAGCCCACGATCATCCCAGTGGTCATGCTGGGGTGAACAGAACCAAAGACAGGTTGGGGAAGTCCTTCTACTGGGAGGGGATGGGCAAGGAAGTTGCCCAGTATGTCCAATCTTGTGAGGTGTGCCAAAGAGTGGGAAAACCTCAAGATCTGGTCAAGGCCCCTCTCCAGCCACTCCCCATAATTGAGGTACCATTTCAGCGAGTAGCTGTGGATATTCTGGGTCCTTTTCCGAGAAAGACACCCAGGGGAAAGCAGTACGTACTGACTTTCATGGACTTTGCTACCCGATGGCCAGAAGCAGTTGCTCTAGGCAACATCAGGGCCAGAGCGGTGTGCCAGGCGTTAACAGACATTTTCGCCAGGGTAGGTTGGCCCTCTGATATCCTTACCGATTCAGGATCAAATTTCCTGTCAGGCACCATGAAAGACCTGTGGGAAAATCATGGGGTGAATCACTTGGTTGCCACCCCGTACCACCATCAAACCAATGGCCTGGTGGAAAGGTTTAATGGAACTTTGGGGGCCATGATCCGTAAATTCGTTAATGAACACTCCAATGACTGGGATCTAGTCTTGCAGCAGTTGCTGTTTGCTTACAGGGCTGTACCACATCCCAGTTTAGGGTTCTCACCCTTTGAACTTGTGTATGGCCATGAGGTTAAGGGGCCATTACAGTTGGTGAAGCAACAATGGGAGGGGTTTACACCCTCTCCAGGAACTAACATTCTGGACTTTGTCAGCAACCTACAAAACACCCTCCGACATTCTTTAGCCCTTGCTAGAGAAAACCTAAAGGATACTCAGGAAGAGCAAAAGGCCTGGTATGATAAACATACCAGAGACCGTTCCTTCAAGAGAGGAGACCAGGTCATGGTCTTGAAAGCGCAACAAGCCCATAAGATGGAAGCATCATGGGAGGGGCCCTTCACGGTCCAAGAGCGCCTGGGAGCTGTTAACTACCTCATAGCATTTCCCAATTCCTCACTAAAACCCAAAGTGTACCATGTTAATTCTCTCAAGCCCTTTTATTCCAGAGACTTACAGGTTTGTCAGTTTACAGTCCAGGGAGCAAAGGACGCTGACTGGCCTGATGGCGTCTACTACGACGGGAAAAAAGACGGTGGCGTGGAAGAGGTGAGCCTCTCAACCACCCTGGAACGTCTGCAGCGGCAACAAATCCAGGAGCTGTGCACCAGCTTCGCACCATTGTTCTCAGCCACTCCAGGACTGACTGAACGGGCATACCACTCCATTGACACAGGTAATGCTCACCCAATTAGAACACCACCCTACCGGGTGTCCCCTCACGCACAAGCTGCTATAGAGCGGGAGATCCAGAACATGCTACAGATCGGTATAATCCGCTCATCTACCAGTGCATGGGCATCTCCAGTGGTTCTGGTACCCAAACCAGATGGGGAAATACGCTTTTGCGTGGACTACCGTAAGCTAAATGCGGTAACTCGTCCAGACAACTATCCAATGCCACGCACCGATGAGCTATTGGAAAAGTTGGGACGTGCCCAGTTCATCTCCACAATAGACTTAACCAAGGGGTACTGGCAAGTACCGCTAGATGAACCTGCCAAGGAAAGGTCAGCATTCGTCACCCATGCGGGGGTATATGAATTTAATGTACTTCCTTTCGGGCTGCGAAATGCACCCGCCACCTTCCAGAGGCTGGTAGATGGTCTACTAGCCGGACTGGGAGAATATGCAGTTGCCTACCTCGATGATGTGGCCATTTTTTCAGACTCCTGGCCCGAACACCTAGAACACCTGGAAAAGGTCTTTGACCGTATCAGGCAGGCAGGACTAACTGTGAAGGCCAAAAAGTGTCAAATAGGCCAAAACAGAGTGACTTACCTGGGACACCAGGTGGGTCGAGGAACCATAAACCCCCTACAGGCCAAGGTGGAGGCTATCCAAAAGTGGCCTGTCCCAAAGTCAAAGAAACAGGTCCAATCCTTCTTAGGCTTGGCCGGGTACTACAGGCGGTTTGTACCACACTACAGCCAAATCGCTGCACCACTGACCGACCTGACCAAAAAAACCCAACCAACTACAGTTAAATGGACTGATGAGTGTCAGAAAGCCTTTACCCAACTAAAGGCGACGCTCACGTCTGACCCTGTGCTAAGGGCCCCAGACTTTGACAAACCATTCCTAGTAACCACCGATGCATCTGAGCGTGGTATAGGAGCAGTTCTCATGCAGGAAGGACCGGATCAGAACTTCCATCCTGTCGTGTTTCTCAGCAAGAAACTATCGGAGAGGGAAAGCCACTGGTCAGTCAGTGAAAAGGAATGCTATGCCATTGTGTATGCCCTGGAAAAGCTACGCCCATACGTTTGGGGACGGCGGTTCCAACTACAAACTGACCATGCTGCGCTAAAGTGGCTTCATACAGCCAAAGGGAACAACAAGAAACTTCTTCGTTGGAGTCTAGCTCTCCAAGATTTTGATTTTGAAATTCAACACATTTCAGGAACTTCTAACAAAGTAGCGGATGCACTCTCCCGTGAGAGTTTCCCAGAATACACTGGTTAAAACTTTCCTGAAGATGTTGAAGTCTTGTACTTTGCATGCTTTTATTTCTATGTGCATGGGTTGTATTCCTCTGTTTAGTTTAAAGTTCTAGGTAGAAATCACCTCCAGTGAAAGTTTCTACTGTCGGTGATTTGGGGGGCGTGTCATAAGTAGGTAGGTAAGGGTTAAGTTTCTTTTACCTGGAAAGGGGGAACCAAACACCTGACCAGAGGACCAATCAGAGACCTGGATTTTTTTAAAAGTCTGGGAGGGAAAGGAACTCGGGGTCTTTGTTGTTTTCCTCGGCTGTGAGTAAACAGTTTCTCTCTAACTCCAATCTTCTTTCTAAATTCTACTAAAAGTCTGTGAGTACAAAAGGAAACAAAGTAATCGGCTGTGATGTGCTTTGATTTGTATTTACTGTGTGTTGATTTGCTGGACTGTTTTAAATTGGCTATTTTTTAAATCAGACTGGTTATTCATATTTTCTTATAAGCAAGAGCCTGTATTGATCTTTAATGCAGTATTATTGTTCTGTATTTTCTTTCTTTTTATATAAAGTTTTCTTTTTAAAGTTGTGGAAGTTCTTTCCTACTGAGGTAAAGGGGAAAGGGAAAAGCCCAGGCTGTGGGTTAGTTTCTTACTGTCCCCAGGGCGGGAGCAGGCTACGGGGATAGAGAGAAAGAATCCCTTTAGTTTCCCTGTGTTTGAAGCTGTCTCTTTGGAGAGAAAGGAGACAAGGCTTTCTTGGTATTGTAATGTAAAAGATTACAGCCATTCCCTTAAGTGGCTCAGAAGAGAAGCCGGGGAGAAGCGAAGGGAGGGGGATATTCCCTTGCCCGTGGACTCAGGCTTCTGAGTCTTGGGGGGGGGGGGGGGTGGTCTTTCCAGGGGAAGTTGGGGAGGCCACAGAGGGGGTACCCCAAGGAGTATTTGGGAAACCCAGGCTGATAAGAGCCTTAGTCTTATCTGGTGGCAGCGAGATAGATCCAAGCTAGGTACAAGCTTGGGGAAGGTTCACAGTAAGCACCCAGATTTTGTACGCTAAAGTCCAGGTTTGGGAAAAAAAGTTTACCACAGCCCCAACGGAGCAGGTGAGGCAGGGTCCCGGTTCCATTCGGTGCCGCAGGGCGGGCTGGCACCGATGGGCTGTGAGGAGAGGAGGGCTCAGGAGCCATTGAACCCTGCTGGGCCCTGGGGCTGGCTCCTCCCAGGGGCTGCAGCCTGGCTGCAGAGCGGGGAGCAGTCCCCAGCGGGTAGGCGCAGCCCAGCCTGGGAGCTCAGCTGGCCGGGGCAATGAGGGCTCGTGGCAATGGGGGGGAGCAGCAAAAGTTGGCCTGAGACAATGGGAGCGCTGAGTCTGCCTGGAGGGGGGCAGCTGCCAGTGGGGGCACCACACATCGGGCCTAAGACCAGAGCCCTAAACGGGACTGTTTTGAATTCTGTCCCATTCCTGTTATTCAAGTGCCAGGCTTTGTATTTTGCATTTTCATCCCCCTCCAGCCACAGAAACCTTTGATCCTGCAAATCCCACAAGTGAGACAGATTCCCCCATGGTGCTAAAAACCAACCAGCCAACCGACAGAAACCGGTGTGTGAAGATATGATCGATACCAACGGAATTCAGACCCAATTTTTACCACTAAAAGAATAAAACAAATCTTGCTTGAGCCAGGTACAAACACACTGTAGCTCCTGTTATCACAGAACGCGTCTCTGACCTGCCTTGGGCCGGTGCATTTCCCCAGGTTTGGAGCGAGGGAGAGAAACATGGAGAGGAAAGAGAAGCTCACATAAAACATTTAGCAATTTCCCCAATAGGCGACTCTTGGTACATTTATCAGATTTAGTGTTTTCCCACCAATTACCACAGCCTGGGTTTTTTGCCCACCCAAACCCACCCTCAACAAAGCACATTTTACCTGCTCCCGCTCTTCTGCCGGGGGGTCCTGCAGAGTCCCAGTCCCACTATCGGGCTCCCCCTGATAGCCCCTCACTCCTGCTGCATTACCCTGGCTGCAGGGTCAGTCTCAGCGGCTCTTCAGCACAGAGTGACGGGGATGCGGGTCTGACAACACAGCCCAGGAGTCTAACCCACAAGTCCCCCCTGCTTTAACCACTCTCCCACTCCCTCCCACCCCATCCCCTAAAGTTGGGGAGAGAACCCAGGAGTCCTGGCTCCCAGCTCTAACCACTTGGTTTTCAGAGCAAGGCAGAAAGGGGGTGTGTGTCCCTGCTGCCCCCTGCTGGAGGGGACGAGTCCTGCTCTGTGTCTGCGCACTCGTGTGTAGTGTCTTATCTGAGGTTATCCAAGGTCCCTGTGTTGGACCGGGGTTGCTGGAAGGAACCTGATTACCAAAGACACGGAGTCGCTGTCCTGGGTAAGCCGTCCAGCTGTCGTTCTTGACATCACCGACTGTCTCAAACCGGAAGCGGTAGGTGCCCTGATCGCTGCGGCGCAGCCCTGTCACCCGCAGGGAGCAGTTGTGCTGCAGGTCCCCCAGATAGCGGACGTGCCCCTTGAAGGCAGCGTGGACACGAACCTCATCCAAACGATACACGGTTTGAACCCTGTCCCGTGTCCAGCTCATGGCCCTGACCGTCCACCCTGTGGGGTAGGTGAAGGAGCAGGGGATAGTCATGCAGGAAGTGACCCATCCATCAAGGGATCCTGGTGCAAGTGTCATGCCCCAGTCTTGGGCGTAGGCACCTGTCGGGGACAGGAATCGAGTATCAGACTGACGCCTGGCCCCAGAGAGTTGGGGAATCCACCCTGGAGGCCAGGCTGTCACACACTTCCCGCTGGGAGAGGCCATCATCAGCTCAGCCCCCTAAACCAGGGGCTTTAAAATCCAAATCCACTCAGCTCAGCTCCCCTGGCCACCCCCTTAAGTCCAGCCCCCCTCAGTGCACCTCTCAACTCCCTCAGTTCAGCCCCCCATATCACCCCTCAGTGCACCCCTCATCCCCTCTCAGTTCAATAACCCCTCCATAGCTGACCCTTGGGCCAGAGGTCCTGACTGCAGGAGGAACCTCACTGGCAACAGGGTAGGGCTGGGTGGCCAACTTTGGTTGGACAAAGCCCTAAAGGTTTCATCACATGACAATCTTTAATTACAAATTAATCTTTAATTCCTGGACACTCCAGGACAATCCTGGAGGGTTGGCAACAATAGGTCAGGTGTTTCCCAAGCACAAGAAGCCGGGTGCGGATGGGGGCAGGGACCAGCCAGGCTGTAGCTGGGCGGACAGGCAGGGACGGGAGCAGAGCTCTCCAGGCCAGCCCAGGAGATGCCCCGACTCCCCGGGGCAGCGAGAAGCCCGGAGGCAGGACATGGCACAGGGAAAACGGCAGCCCGGGGGCCGGGAGCGGCTGAGGCCCTCGTTGCTCAGCCCAGGGTGGCCCAGGCTAGACCAGGGTGACTCTGCCCTGAGAACCAGGTGTGTTCTCCACTGGGGTGAAACCAGCAGCGAGGACCCGGCTGCTCAGGGTCAGGGTCAAGGCCAGACGCCCTCTAGGCTTGAACTGGAGCCACTGGTGCAAGTGGCTGGGACTTCCCTGCGCTGGAACCCGGTTCCGAGCCCCCTCCTGGCAGTGTAGACGCACTCCCAGGCTGGGAAATGGTCCCCTGGGTGGCAGTGCGGCGAGTCTGTGTGAATTACTCACTGCTCAGAAGGCAGAAGGCAGCGACCAGCACCAGGGCCATCTCCATCCAGGACAGAGCGCTCAGCCGGCCTTGGGGGGAAGGGGGCAGCAATGAGACACCTGCAGCATTTCTGGGTGACAGCTTGTCTGCGCTGGGCGATGGCATCCGGCCGCGGGATCGGCTGTGTGACCTGGTATTTTACACCTAGGGCTCTTTGTAAAACAATTTCCTAACCAGAAGTGAGTAAAGCTCAGAGACTGGCCCTATGGAGCAATGATTGGTTGCATTTCTATCCCTGTGTGCCTAGCAGGCCGTGTCTGCAGGACTCATAGCCCCAGGCGTGAAATGCAGCCACCTCTAGAGAGGGACGCGTGGCTGTTCGGTAGCTGACAGCAACGCAGAGGGCAGGTTCAGGGCAGGACCGAAGGACGGTTCCTGTGTGGAGCTGACATGTGCAGAGAGAGTCAAGGAGGTGAAATGGAACAAATCAATTTGGGGTGTGGCAGGGATCCCAAGAGGGCATTCTGACCCCTTGGGATAGAGCCATGTGGGGAAGGTTATCACAGGCACAAGGGGCAGGGTCGGGGTTCAGTGTCTCAGCTGGGAACAGCAAAGCCCCAGTAGCAGAGATCAGCCCTGGCGGCGAGGGGAGAGCCCCCTGCTAAGCCCCCCAGCCCATCCTGCAGCTCTGCACCCCCAGCACTTCCTCGGCTGCTTCCTGTCCGATAGCTGGATTGTTTATTGGGTCCCGTCTGTGTGTGTATCTGTGACCACAGCCTGGGCAGAGCCAGTGTCTGATGTTACCCGACCACTCTGAGAATTTTCTACTCCTAGATCTGTCATGGACCCACCATACAATAGCGGGTCAGTCACTGCTTCTCCCTGTGCCTCAGTTTTCTCTCCCACCTATTGTCTATTTTAATGTAATTTCTATGCGGCAGGGACTGTCTCTGTCTATGTCTAGGCAGCGCCTGGCACAACAGGGCCGTGATCTCAGCTGCGGCCCTTCCCATAAGAAACTTTCACCGTTTAATCTCCTTTCAGTGATTTAGAGATGCGAAGAATCATTCTCCCCAAATCTGGCTTTTTGCCCCAAAACAAGGAAAAATGGCTCTTACCTGGGCCCTGGGCCTGGGTTAGTGGCTAGGACTCTGGTCTGATCCCACCTCTGACACTAACAGGAGAGCAGGGAGGTTGGGGGCAGGTAATCATATTTATCTACATCTGTGGCAGGAGCCTCTGTGAGTGGTGGCTCAGGGGAGGAAAGGGAACCGAGATAGTGTGTTCCTGGCCTTTAAAGGCAACATACTTCCTGGTTTGATAGCAATAGGATCTAGTGGTTACAGTGACTGAGACTCAGGACTTCTTGTTTTTATCCCCAGCTGGGGAAGGGGCGTGGGGTTTAAGTGGTTAGAGCAGGAGGCTGAGAGTCAGGACTCGGGGGTTCTGGCTCCACACACCATTTTTCCCGTGGGAGCCTTTCACTTTGTTGTCTGCCTGTGGCAGAGAAACTTCTCCTTTCTCTGGAAATTGTGAAAGCTCAGCCCCAGTGCTGGTTACATGGTGTGTGTGTGTGGTGGTACCTGTTCCTTTTAACCCCTCCAGCCCCATAGACTCCCCATTCGAAGGACCACGACCCCCGTGTTCTAAGAGACTCTGGTGAAGGGATGAGGCTTGGTCCTGTTCTAGCGCCAGCCAGCTGGGATCTCAAAGTATCTAAGGAGCAGTTCAGCCCTCAGAGCGAGAGGAGGGTCCCCATCCCCCATGGGCAAAGGGGCAGAACAAAGACTAGAACCCAGGAGTCCTGACTCCCAGCCCCACTGTTCCAACCCACCAGACCCCACTCCCCTCCCCTAGCTGGGGATAGAACACAGGAGTCCAGACTCCCAGCCACTGTGATGGGTTCCCTAGGGTACAACCTGGAACTGGGACAGCGCTGAGCCCTCTGGCTAACCAACCTGGTGTCACAGAGTGTGGGGGAGTCAGGGCCCTGCACCCCGACTTCCTGCGATTCACCGTGACTCTCAGCCAGCCAGTAAACTGAAGGTTCATTGGACAATAGGAACAGAGGCTACAACAGAGCTTGTAGGTACAACCAGGACCCTTCAGTCAAGTTCTTCCGGGGGGCAGGGAGCTTAGACCCCAGCCTTGGGGTTCCCTGCATTCTGCCACCCAGCACAAAACGAAAACTAAAAACTCTTCCAGCAGCTCTCCCCCATTCACTGCAGCTCCTCCTCTCCTTTGTCCAGCCTCTGGGCCAGAAGGTGTCATTTCTCCCAACCCCTCTCCTGGCTCAGGTTACAGCTCAGGGATCTTCCTTCAAGGGAAGTTCCTCATCCCCATTGTAACCCCCCTGCAACAGTCCCAGGTCAGATCCGCCCCGCTACCTGCTCTGTCACACCTGGGCTCCCTCTGACGCTGAGTAAGGACTGAGCCTGGGGAGCGCTCTAGGAAGACGGTGTCTCTAGGGAGGAAGCCCTGGGGATACGGCCCCATAGCAGGGCTGGACAACTTGTCCAAGAGGACGTGAGATTGTATAAAAGATCCTTGGGTTCTGATTCTGTCATCTCAGATCTGCTTAAGCTTCTTCAGAGGAAGTTCAAGTCGCAAGATTGAGGTCCCAGTTATGCTGATACCACCCTGAATAGGGTGAGCAGATGTCCTGATTTTATAGGGACAGTCCCGATTTTGGGGGCTTTTTCTTATATCGGTACCTATTACCCCCCAACTTCTCTCCCGATTTTTCACACTTGCTATCTGGTCATGCTAGCCCTGAATGTGATATTTGGGTTTTAGATCAGAACCACATGCTTGTCAAAATTTAATTTTGATATTCCCCTGCCCCTTGTGCCTGTAATACCCTTCTCCCACGTGGCTCTCTCCCAAGGGGTCAGGATGTCCTGCTGGGGTCCCTGATGCGCCCCAACAGTTTGTTCCCTTTCCCCTCCCTGAATCTCCCCACGTGTCAGCTCCACACAGGAACCTTCCTCCAATCCTGCCCTGAAACCATGCTCCGCATTGCTGTGAGCTGTCAAACAGCCACGCACTCCTCCCCAGAGGTGGTTGCATTGCACCACCGCAGGATAAGCCTTGCATACATGGCCCCCATCGGGCCAGTATCCAAGCTATACTCCCTTCTGGTTAGGAAATTATTTTATGCCAAGCCCTAGGTGTAAAATACCCGGTTATGCAGCCGATGCCGTGGCTGGATGCCATCGCGCGGCACAGACGAGCTGTCACTGTTGTGGTTGCCATCCGGCTCCTTGTCCTTGTTAATGTGGGGGTTTTTTACCTGCTCGTGAGAGGCCAGAAGCAGGCAGGAGCCGAGGGGGCTGCGGAGGGTAAGAGCTGGGCTGGGTGGGAACAGGGATAGGGCTGGTGCATGGGTGGGTGATTTGCGGGGGCTGGGAAGACACATGGGGAAATAGGGGGATGACGGGAGACACTTGGGATAATTTGGGGGGTTGGGACCAGTGGTTTGGCAGGAGACCCTACAGGTTATTTGTGGGGGGGAGAGGCTGATAGTTTGGGGGGCTGGTGGGAGACACTTGGGAGAACACAGGGCTGCGGGGCTGCAGAGACGTGGGGTGATTTGTGGGGTGCTGGTGGGAGATGGGAGAAATACAGGTGGCAACAGATGGTGGTTTGGGATGGCTGGGGGGAGACACTTGGAGGAATGCAGGGGCGCAGCCAATGATTTTAGTTTATGCGCTGTCCTGGGCCCAGAGCGCAGCCCCGCAGTGCTGAGGAACCTGCAGCCCCGGCCAGGTCACTCCTCGCTGTAATTCTGTCTGTGCCCACATAGGGGGGACGTGGATGTGGGGCCAGAGAAGGACCCTCTGTATGGAGGGGGCTGAGGTTACAGGTAGGATTGTATATTCCACCCCACAGGGGGACCCACAGAAATCTCACCCCCACCCCGCGCAGTGTTACTTCCCCTTTTGCCCTCCAAAGCCGCCGGACTGATTGCTCAGCTCCCCCTGGCCAGATCGGCTGCCAGAGCCGCGGCTGCAGAACGCGCTATAAGGTAATTGCACCTTCTCCTGCTGATGGGAGTGGGGGCTAATGGTTAGAGCAGGAGGCTGGGAGCCAGGACTCCTGGGTTCTTTTCCTAGCTCTGTGCAGACCTGTTGTGTCATGTGCTACCGAGACACACTGAGCTAAGGTCCCCGCCCTCTTCTGCTCCCAGGCTAACCCAGCCCTATGGGGTGCACCAGGGTAGAGAACCGTGGGGCAACCTGATACCTCTTTCCCCTTAGCAGGGGCTCTCTGTGCCCCCATTTCCCCTCTGCACCAGGGTCCCCCAATCTAACCCCTAGGCCAGGGAGCCTCTGGAGCCCCCACTTCCTCCTCCCAGATACCAGCTCCCCCCATACCAGGGGCTCAGTCTGTGGGACACTGGGCCAAGATGAGCTGTGGGGGTGGGGCTAGAACCATCAATGGTGCCCCCAGCCAGTCCTCAGATCTACCGTCAATTTCACTTTGGGGCGCTTTGCTGCAGCGGGTGGGGTGGGGGCACTATGGGGTGCTGTGCTGTAGGGGGCAGGGTGGAGGCGCTAGGGGGTGCTATGCTGCAGGGGGTGGGCTGGGGCCCTCCCTTGACAGTCAGGGCTGGCCCCAATGCCCCAATGTGAATCAAACAGAGCAAGGAAAAGTCCGTTGAGATGTGTGGATGGATTAACCAAACCCTCTAGCCCTGCAAACTGCACGACCCAGAGAGTACACGCTGCCCAGTATTACCCACCCCAGGGTTCTCTTAGCATTGTGATCCCTCACTCGCCTTCAGGATCCACAGCTCAGCGTTTTAACTCGGAGCCAGGTGGAGACACTTTGGCCCCGATCCTGCCTTCGGGCCCTTGTTATCACCCAGTGACTGGACCTGATACAGGATCCAGGTCTCAGTTTAAGGTCAAGGCTCAGCACAGGCAGAACGGAGATGCTTCTGGGCCCATTTCAAATTTCAGCAGGGCAGTCGGCTCAGGCTTCAGTAGACTCGTAGCAGTGACCGTGCCAGGAACCCACAGTCAGGGTGGGGCTGCCCCCATCACAGCTGGGCAAATCACAGCTTTCCTGGTGTGCCAGCAACGCTGAAAAATCGGAAACAAAATTCCTGTCGCGTCTGACTGATTTTCAATGGTTTTGATTTAAAAACAACACATTAAATGGAATTTTTGAAACAAAAAAAAATCATTTTGGACTGAACCAATTCGAGGGTTTGGAGGTTTTAGCTTCTACTGAAACAGTTTGGCAAAACCCACTTGAAACTGCGTGATACTTTGATGGCGCTGAACCTGTGTTTCCTGATCACAAAAAGTTTTGTGTGAACAGGTTCACTTGTTTCTACCCACCAACTCCTGCTCCTAGAGCCAGGTCATTTCTGGGCCTTCCTTCTCTAACACCAATGCAGAGCAACACATATGTGGCTATATGAATATATAGATGCAACCTACACAGATTTGATAGATATACAGTGCACTCCATTGATAAGAATCACTGTTATAAGAATCAATCATGTATCAAAAGCAGTGAGCAAAAACATTGGGACAAATACATACCTGTACTCTCCTTGCAAGAAGCAACCGTTTATAAGAATCAAATAATCTGGGGTAGATGTGATTGTTATAAAAGGAGGGCATGGTATATAGAGACACCTCTGTAGAGAGAGTGTGAGATTTTCGCTGTTTTATAATTTCAACTAGGGCTGGCAATTGACTAAATAAATTAATCATGCGACTAATTGCAATTTTAAACAATAACAGAATACCATTTGTTTAAACATTTTTGGGTTTTTTCCATTTTCAAATGTAAGCAGAGTCAGGATGAGCTCTACCCTGACATCTGGTGGTGAATTATGGCAAGTGTGGAAAAGACCTTCAGGGGCTGATCGTGTTTGCATAGGCACACCCAGCCCGCTTGGAATAGCCCACAGCAGACTGGGATGGTTGCTTTGGCAGCTGTGGGATTCCCAGTTTCTTTGTTGTTGGGGCGGGAGGAGTGGAGTGTTGTCACCCTGACTGTGTGGATGAGGAACTGCTTTTGATAGAGAGTCTCACCATCAGTGGGTGGCACTCGCTAGACAAGGGAGTGGGCTCCTTGGGTGACCCACAAGCATCAACTGCACCTTCTTTTCTCTTGACTGTTGAATACCAGAGCTGTTGTTTGGTTTCCTTAAGAATCTAGGTCACAGGTTCCTGAGCTGAACTCACTAAGAGCTGAACTCACTAAAGAGCTGTGCTAATTAGCGAGGGAACCTGGAACTATATTGTGGAGCAGAGAAGTTTGTGGGACAGTTGGAAAGCCCATGGAGCGAGCGGAGCTGAGTAGTTTGCGGGGGTGGCTGGAGCGGATCACGGGACGGCTGGTGGAGCAGAGCAGCTGGCAGAGCGGAGCTGAGCAGTTTGTGGGGAAGGTGGAAGCAGAATCCCACGGGGAGGCAGGGCAGTCAGCCCCAGACCACGTAAGGTGCCCCTTTCTACCCAGGCTGGCCGGGGGGAGGGGGGGAACCCCTGAAGATAGACTCTTGAATTCTGGGGCTGCACTGACACGGGACAGAGACTTTTGGGTTGCGGAACTTTTGGGACTATGGGTGATTTTGGGGTTGCTGGACTCAAGAGTCCAGGGAAGAGGACACGGCCCAAATTCCTGGGGTGGGTCTTTGCTCCCAATTTAATGCTATGTTTATCTCATGTTATTAAACATTTTCTGCTACACCGAGACTCTGTGCTTGCGAGAGGGAAAATATTGCCTCTTCACGTCTCTCAGGGGTGTGCGTAAGATTTTCCCAGGTCACTGGGTGGGGGCTCGAGCTGGTTTTGCATTACGTTGTAGGGAAGGGACCCCTATGTATTGAACCCGGCCCTTGCTGCTATCAGTTCAGCCTGGCAGAAGGGTTACACAAATATATTGATTTCAGTTACAACACAGAATACAAAGTGTACGGTGCTCAATTTATATTTATTTTTTATTACAAGTATTTGCACTTTAAAAAAACAAAAATAGTATTTTTCAATTCACCTCATACAAGTACAGTAGTGCAATCTCTTTATCATGAAAGTTGAACTTACAAATGTAGAGTTATGTACGTAAACAACTGCTTTCAAAAATAAAACAGAGTCAAATTATAGAGCCTGCAAGTCCTCTCAGTCCTACTTGTTGTTCAGCCAGTTGCTCAGACAAATAAGTTTGTTTACATTTGCAAGAGATAATGCTGCCTGCTTCTTGTTTACAATGTCACTTGAAAGTGAGAACAGATGTTTGCATAGCACTGTTGTAGCCGGCATGGCAAGATATTTACGTGCCAGATGCGCTAAAGGTTCTTATGTCCCTTCATGCTTCAACCACCATTCCAGGGGCCATGCGTCCATGCTGATGACGGGCTCTGCTCGATAACAATCCGAAGCACTGCAGACTGAGGCATGGTCATTTTCATTAGCTGAGTCAGATGGCACCAGCAGAAGGTTGATTTTCTTTTTTGGTGTTTCAGGTTCTGTAGTTTCTGCATCCGAGTGTTGCTCTTTTAAGACTTCTGAAAGCATGTTCCACACCTCGTCCCCCTCAGATTTTGGGAGGCAGATTCTTAAACCTTAGGCTGAGTGCTGTAGCTATCTTTAGAAATCTCACATTGGTACCTTCTTTGCGTTTTGTCAAATCTGCAGTGAAAGTGGTGGGTCATCATCCGAGACTGCTATAACATGAAATATATGGCAGAATGCAGGTAACACAGAGCAGGGGACATGCAAGTCTCTCCCAAAGACTTCAGTCACAAATTTAATAAGTGCATTTTTTTTAATGAGTGTCACGAGCATGGAAGCATGTCCTCTGGAATGGTGGCCGAAACAGGAAGGGGCATATGAATGTTTAGCGCATCTGGCACTTAAACACATTGCAATGCCGGCTACAAAAGTGCCTTGCGATCACCTCTTCTCACTTTCTGGTAATGTTGTAAAGAAGCGGGCAGAAGTATCTCCCATCAGTGTAAACAAACTTGTTTCTCTTAGCAATTGGCTGAACAAGAAGTAGGACTGAGTGGACTTGCAGGCTCTAAAGTTTTACATTGTTTCGTTTTTGAGTGCAGTTATGTAACAAAAAAATCTACATTTCTAAATTGCACTTTCAGGACAAAGATTGCACTACAGTACTTGTGTGAGGTGAATTGAAAAATACTATTTCTTTTGTTTATCATTTTTGCAGTGCAAATATTTGTAATAAAAAGGAACACACACTTTGATTTCAATTACAACACAGAATTCAATATATATGAAAATGTAGAAAAACATCCAAAATATTTAATAAATTTCACTTTGTATTCTATTGTTTAACAGTGCAATTAAAACTGTGATTAACTTTTTTGAGTTAATGCTGTGAGTTAACTGTGATTAATCGACAACCCTAATTTCAATAATATCAATATTTATTCTTAAGCATGTTTCAGATTTTGATTGATTTTACATTTTCACAATTGTACAAAATTATGACTTTAATCTAATTTTATCAATTTAAATTGTCCTAATTGCAGGAACTTGTGGGGGGGGGGGTTGCAGCCAATATTTATTCCATGACTCCATGTCTCAAGGTTGAAATAGTGAACACTTTATAACTCTTAAAACACGCATTGTCAACACCCCCAATGAAAATAGCCTGAATTTGGAGCTTAATTCCCAGATTCTCAGCTCAGCTGGGGGCAGGGAGATCTCCCAGCCTGGCCTCGTGTGTCACCCAGGCCGTGGAGCTGCCCTGAATTCATCACAGGCTGAACTGGAGTCACCCCTTAAGCAAAACATCCCATCTCGATGGCAGAATTGCCACCAATGAAGAACAGGATTTCCACTTTCTAATGGCTGGAACCTGAACCCCCAAAGCCCCACACCCTGCTCCACCTCTTCCCTCAGAGTCCCCCCCCGTGCTCCGCCTCTTGCCTCAGGGCCCTGCCCCCTTTTCAGCCTCTGCCCCCAGGCCTCTTCCCTGCTCTGCCTCTATCCCCCAAGGCCCTGCCCCTGCCCCACTTCTTCCCCCCAAGGCCCCACCCCTGCTTTGCCTCTTCCCACCCAGATCAAAAAAAACGGACACCAGGTTTGTCACATGGCACCCGGACACACAAGCCGAAACCCAGACTGTCCAGGTGAAAACCGGATGAGTGACATCCCTGACGGAGAACCTGCCCCAGCCCTGGGTAAATTGTTCCCAGGGTTAATTCCGCTCCCTGGTATAAATTTCTACCTTGTTTCCAGTCTGAATTTGTCGAGCTTCACCTTCCTGCCCGCTGGATCTTGGCCTGCTAGACTGAGCGGCTGCTCTCATCAGATTTCTGTCCCTGGGGGATATTTCTAGTGGGGACTGAGTCACCTCTCACCCTTCTCCGTGTAACGCTGGATAGACTGAGTGCCTGGAGTCTGACTCAGGCCTGGCTTCCCATCCTTGAGTCATTCTCCTGGCTCTTCTCTGGCCCCTCCCCAAGTGATCACTGTGCGTCTGGAACTGGGGGGCCATGCAGCTGGATGCAGGATTCCACCGGAGGTCGCCCCTGAATGTGGGGGGTCGGCTCTGGCCCAGATCAGGCCAGCCAACCAAACTGGCCCCTTCTGGCCATGGAAATCTGTTTGTCTCCTGTCCTGTCTCGCAGGATCCCTAGCTGAGAAGCTGGCGCTAGCAGCAAGCGTGTGCAGCTGGTTGGCGGCCATGGGGGGAGGCACCAGGGGAGCCACAGCTGGATGCTAGCGCTTAATAGCAGTGTATTCGCAGGTGAGGTCGGCGGCAGGCTCTGCTCTCTGGGTGGGAGGCTGCAACTGGATGGCCAAGTACTGGACCTCGTCGGGGTCCCCCTAGGGTGAAGAATAATAATGACAACGCCCGGGTCTGAAGGGGAGCTTTACGTCAGCAGAGCTCAAGGCACAGCTAGGGAAATTGAGTTCTTTCAGAAATAGTTCATAGTTTACAGTCCAATGTCCAAATCTCACATTCAGGTCATACCAGCATAACTGGGACCTCAATCTTGCGACTCAAACGTCCCCTGATGAACTCTAAGCAGATCTGAGATGATGGAATCAGGACCCAAGGATCTTTTATACAATCTCACATCCTTCTGGACAAGTTGTCCAGCCCTGATATGGGGCCGTATCCCCAGGGCTTCCTCCCTGGAGACACCAACTTCCTGGAGCCTCCCCAGGCTCAGTCCTTACTCAGCATCACAGTGTGAGAGGGAGCCCAGGTTGGTTAGCCAGAGGGCTCAGTGCTGCCCCAGTTCCAGGTTGCACCCTAGGGAACCCGTCACTCCTGGGTTCTATCCGCAGCTGGACTCCTGGGTTCTATCCGCAGCTAGGGGAGGGGAGTGGGGTCTAGTGGGTTGGAGCGGTGGGGCTGGGAGTCAGGATTCCTGGGTTGTAGTCTTGGTTCTGCCCCTTTGCCCCTGAGGGATGGGGACACTCCTCTCGCTCCGACAGCTGAGCAGCTCCTCAGATGCTTTGAGATCCCAGCTGGCCGGTGCTAGAACAGGACCAAGCCTCATCCCTTCACCAGGGTCTCTCAGAGAACGGGGGTCATGGTCTTTCGAACTCTGACCCAGCAGGCCTGTTTGGCCTGTGGCTGGGGAGTCTCTGGGGCTGGACAGGGTTAAAAGAAACAGGTACCACCACACACACACACACCTTTGTAATCAGTGCTGGGGCTGAGCTTTCACAATTTTCAGAGAAAGGGAAAGTTTCTCTGCCACAGGCAGACAACAAAGTGAAAGGCTCCCATGGGAAAAATGGTGCATGGAGCCAGAACCCCCAAATCCTGACTCTCAGCCCACTGCCCTAACCACTAGACCCCACGCCCCTCCCCCAGCTGGGGATAAAAACCAGAAGTCCTGTTTCTCACTCACTGTAACCACTAGACCTTATTGCTACCAAAGCAGCAAGTATGTTGCCTTTAAAGGCCAGGAACACACTATCACAGTTCCCTTTTCTCCCCTGAGCCACCAGCCACTCACAGTGCCTGGGGCTGTTGGCACAGATGTAGATAAATATGATTACTCGATACCTGCTCTCGTGTTAGTGTTAGCAGTGGGATCAGACCGGAGTCCCAGCCATTAACTCAGGCCCAGGGCCCAGGTAAGACCCACTTCTCCTTGTTTTGGGGCAAAAAGCCAGACAGGGGGAGAATGATTCTTCACATCTCTAAATCATTGAAAGGAGATTAAACGGTGAGAGTTTCTTATGGGAGGGGCCCCAGCTGAGATCACTGCCGCGTCATGCCAGGCACTGCCCAGACACAGAGACAGTCCCTGCCCCATAGAAATTACAGTTAAAATAGACAATAGGTGGGAGAGAAAACTGAGGCACAGAGAGAAGCAGTGACTGACCCGCTATTGTATGGTGGGTCCACGACAGATCTAGGAGTAGAACCCAGGGGTCTGTGTCCCTCTGCTCTGCTCTAGCCACTGGGTCACACTGTCACACCAGGTAGCATTGAAAATACCCTGGGGGCTTCTAAACATGGCGTGAGAGCCAGTCTCTGCCCAATGAGCTCACGGTGTAAGATATGGGGATTGAACACGGCAGGGCAACATTACCCTGTGTTGTTAAACAGCTGCCGTGCAGTACCCCAGAGCAGGCTGCATTTCACTGCTGGTTGAACAGATCAACAACTAGGCAGGCTGGGAAGGTGTCTGAGATCATAAGGGGGAGACCACGCTAGAGTGATCAGCGGTTCAGAGAGGGAGCCTGGTGTTTGGGGTAGAACTAGGGGCTGGGAGCCAGGACTCCTGGGTTGTGTGTCAGCTCTGGGAGCAGAGTGGGAGCTAGTGGGTTAAAGGAAGGGAAGCTGGGAGCCAGGACTCCTGGATTCTAGTCTGAGCTCTGCAAAGGGAAATTTATTTTCAGACAACTGGCCCTCAGACCCTTGCTGGCCAGTTGCCCCATTACCCAGTGAGACGTTCTCAGAGCGGTCGGGTAACATCAGACACGGGCTCTGCCCAGGCTGTGGTCACAGATTCATACAGAGATGGAACCTGATAAACAATCCAGTTATCAGAGAGGAAGCAGCTGAGGAAGCGCTGGGGGTGCAGAGCTGCAGGATGGGCCTGGGGGCTCAGCAGGGGGCTCTTCCCTCGCAGCCAGGGCTGATCTCTGCTTCTGGGGCTTTGCTGTTCCCAGCTGAGACACTGAACCCCAACCCTTGGGCCTGTGATACCCTTCCCCCACATGGCTCTATCCCAAGGGGTCAGAATGTCCCATGGGGTCCCTGCCACACCCCAAAGTGATTTGTTCCATTCCATCTCCCTGACTCTCCCTGCACTTGTCAGCTCCACATAAGAACCGTCCTTCGGTCCTGCCCTGAACCTGCCCTCTGTGTTGCTGTGAGCTGACAAACTGCTGTGCGCCCCTTCCCAGAGGTGGCTGCATTTCACGCCTGGGGCTATGAGTCCTGCAGACACAGCCTGCTAGGCACACAGGGATAGAAATGCAACCAATCATTGCTCCATAGGGCCAGTCTCCGAGCTTTGCTCACTTCTGGTTAGGAAATTGTTTTACAAAGAGCCCTAGGTGTAAAATACCAGGTCACACAGCCGATCCAGCGGCCAGATGCCATTGCCCGGCGCAGACGAGCTGTCACCCAGAAATGCTGCAGGTGACTCACTCCCGGCCCCTTTCCCCCCCAGGCCGGCTGAGCGCTCTGTCCTGGATGGAGATGGCCTTGGTGCTGGTCGCTGCCTTCTGCCTTCTGAGCAGTGAGTAATTCACATAGACGCGCCGTGCTGCTGCCCAGGGGGCCAGTGGGGACCATTTCCCAGCCCCGGGAGTGCGTCTACACTGCCAGGAGGGGACTCGGAACCGGGTTCCAGTGCAGGGAAGTCCCAGCCACTTGCGCCAGCGGCTCCAGTTCAAGCCTAGGGGGCGTCTGGCCTTGACCCTGACCCTGAGCAGCTGGGTCCTCACTGCTGGTTTCACCCCGGTGGAGAACACACCTGGTCCTCAGGGCAGAGTCAACCTGGTCTAGCCTGGGCCACCCTGGGCTGAGCAGTGAGGGCCTCAGCCGCTCTCGGCCCCCGGGCTGCCGTTTTCCCTGTGCCATGTCCTGCCTCCGGGCTTCTCACTGCCCCGGCGAGTCGGGGCCTCTCCTGGGCCAGTCTGGAGAGCTCTGCTCCCTGCCCTGCCTGTCCGCCCAGTTACAGCCTGGCTGGTCCCTGCCCTCATCCGCGCCCGGCTTCTTGTGCATGGGAAGAGCCTGACCTATGATTGCCAGCCCTCCAGGATTGTCCTGGATTGTCCAGAAATTAAAGATTAATCTTTAATTAAAGATTATCCTGTGATGAAACCTCCAGGAATTTGTCCAACAAAAGTTGGCAACCCAGCCTGACCCCTTGCCACTGGGGCTTCTCCTGCAGTCAGGGCCTCTGGCCCAAGGGCCAGATACCAAGCTGGCGGGGGGAGCGAACTGAGAGGGGATGGGGGTGCACTGACAGGCGATATGGGAACCTGAATTGAGTGGGAATGGGGAGGTGAACTGAGGGAGGGCTGGACTGAATAGGGTGGCCAGGGGAGGTGAACTGAGCAGGGTTTTATGGGGACAGAACTGAGTGGAGGGGGGGTGAAGTAATGGAATGGAGACGAAGGACTAGACTGATGCGGGGCTGGGCAGATGCAGATTGTGTTTTAAAGCCCCTGTTTTAGGGGGCTGAGCTGATGCTGGCCTCTCCCGGCGGGATGTGTTCGGCAACCCAGGCTGTGGGGCAGGTGTCAGGTATAATTCCCCACTCTGAACCTTAGAGTCCAAAAGATGGGGTACCAGCATGAATTCCTCTAAGCTTAATTACCAGCTTAGATTCTGTAGTGCTGCCATCAACCAGGACTTGGAGTGCCTGGTTCACTCTGGTCCCCCAAAACCTTCCCAGGGGACCCCCAAGACCCAAACCCCTTGAGTCTCACAACAAAGGGAAATAAACCATTCCCCTTCCTCCTTGATCCTCCTCTCCCTGGGTACACTAGGAGATCGCTGTGATTCAAACTCCTTGAATCTTAAAACAAAGAGGAAATTCACCTTTCCCACCTCCTCCTCCTCTCCCCCAGAGAGTGAGACAGTGACTAACAGAGAGAAAGCAGGTTTTTCCTCCTCCTCTTCTCTCCTTTCTCCCACCAATTCCCTAGTGAGTGCAGACTCCCTCCCCTGGGGTCTTACACAAGATAACCAAAAAATCAATTAGATTCTAAAAATAAAAGCTTTTAATAAAAGAAAGAAAAACATAAAAGTTGTCTCTGTAATCAAAATGGTAATGTTACAGGGTCTTTCAGCTTATAGACACTAGAGAGAATCCTCCACCCAGCATACATACAAATTAAAATCCTTCCAGCAAAATACACATTTGCAAATAAAGAAAACAATCCAAAAGACTAAAACCGCCTTTCTACTGGTACTTACTAATTTTGAACATAAGAGATATTTTCAGAAAGATCAGAGGAATCTGCTTACATGTCTGGCCCCTCTCAGAATCCAGAGAGAACAAAGCAAAACCCAAAAACCACAAACAAAAGCTTCCCTCCACCGAGATTTTAAAGTATCTTGTCTCCTGATTGGTCCTCTGGTCAGGTGTTCCAGGTTCACTGTTTGTTAACCCCTTACAGGTAAAAGAGACATTAACCCTTAACTATCTGTTTATGACAGTGGATTCCCCAACTGGCTGGGGCCGGGCGCCGGTCTGAGCCCCGATTTCTGTCCCTGGCAGGTTCCTACGCTCAGACGTGGGGCGTGACACTTGCGCCAGGGCCCCTTGATGGATGGGCCGACTCCTGCGTGACCATCCCCTGCTCCTTCACCTACCCCACAAGGTGGAGAGTCAGTGCTGTGAGCTGGACACGGGACGGGGATCAAACCGTGTATCACTCGGACGAGGCTCGTGTCCACGCTGCCTTCAAGGGGCGCGTCCGCTATCTGGGGGACCGGCAGCACAACTGCTCCCTGCGGGTGGCAGGGCTGCGTCCCAGTGATCAGGGCACCTACCGCTTCCGGTTTGAAGTAGCGGGCAATGGCAGCAGTGAAGCATGGACGGGTCAGTCAGGACAGCAGCTCAAAATCTCCGGTAACCAACTTCCATCCATCAGCCCCAGGTCACTCTCTCTCTCACACTCTCTCTCTCTCTCTCACACACACACTTTTCTGCTTTGCTCTCAAATCCAAGTGGTCAGAGCTGGGAATCAGGACTCCTGGGTTCTCACCCCAGCTCTAGGGGAGAGGGGTAGTGTTTAGAGGAGGGGGGACTTGTGGGTCACAGTCTTTGTTTAACCCTGATCTGACGGTATCAGATTTGCAGATGAACTGAAGCTCAGCAGTTTCTCTTTGAAGTCTGGTCCTGAAGTTTTGTTGCTGCAGGATGGCCACCTTTGACTGTGAATGGCTAGCCAACTACAAAAGCAGCAGAGAATCCTGTGGCACCTTATAGACTAACAGACGTTTTGGAGCATGAGCTTTTGTGGGTGAATACCCACTTCGTCGGATGCATGTAGTGGAAATTTCCAGGGGCAGGTATATATATGCTAGCAAACAAGCTAGAGATAACGAGGTTAGTTCAATCAGGGAGGATGAGGCCCTGTCCTAGCAGCTGAGGTGTGAAAACCAAGGGAGGAGAAACTGGTTCTGTAGTTGGCAACCCATTCACAGTCTTTGTTCAATCCTGAGGTGATGGTGTCAAATTTGCAGATGAACTGAAGCTCAGCAGTTTCTCTTTGAAGTCTGGTCCTGAAGTTTTTTTGCTGCAGGATGGCCACCTTTAGGTCTGCTATAGTGTGGCCAGGGAGGTTGAAGTGTTCTCCTACAGGTTTTTGTATATTGTCATTCCTAGTATCTGATTTGTGTCCGTTTATCCTTTTCCGTAGAGACTGTCCAGTTTGGCCGATGTACGTAGCAGAGGGGCATTGCTGGCATATGATGGCGTATATTACATTGGTGGACGTGCAGGTGAATGAACCGGTGATGGTGTGGCTGATCTGGTTAGGTGAATGAACCAGTGATGGTGTGGCTGATCTGGTTAGGGGATAGATACAAGATACAAAAGCAGTTTCTCCTCCCTTGGTGTTCACACCTCAACTGCTAGAAGATGGCCTCATCCTCCCTGATTGAACTAACCTCATTATCTCTAGCTTGCTTCTTGCTTGCATATATATACCTGCCCCTGGAAATTTCCATTACATGCATCCCACGAAGTGGGTATTCACCCACGAAAACTCATGCTTCAATATGTCTGTTAGTCTATAAGGTGCCACAGGACTCTTTGCTGCTTTTACTAAATCTTATAAATGTACCAAGAGTCACCTACTGGGGAAATTGCTCAATATTTTCTTTGAGTTTCTCTTTTCTCTCCATGTTTCTCTCCCTCGCTCCAAACCTGGGGAAATGCACCGAGCCAAATCATGTCAGAGTCGCATTCTGTGATAACAGGAGTTCCAGTTTGTTTGTACCTGGCTCAAGCAAGATTTGTTTTATTCTTTTAGTGGTAAAAATTGGGTCTGAATTCCGTTGGTATCGATCATATCTTCACCCACCGGTTTCTCTCTATTGGTTGGTTGGTTTTTAGCACCATGGGGGAATCTGTCTCACTTGTGGGATTTGCAGGATCAAAGGTTTCTGTGGCTGGGAGTGGGATGAAAATGGAAAAAACAAAGCTGGGCACTTGAATAACAGGAACGGGACAGAATTCAAAACAGTCCTGTTTAGGGCTCTGGTCTGAGGCCCGATGTGTGGTGCCCACCACTGGTGGCTGCGCACCTCTGGGCAGACCCAGCGCTCCCCGTGTCTCAGGCCAACTTTTGCTGCTCCCCCCCATTGCCACGAGCCCTCATTGCCCCGGCCAGCCGAGCCCCGAGGCTGAGCCGCACCTGCCCGCTGGGGGCTGCTCCCCGCTCTGCAGCCAGGCCACGGCCCCTGGGAGGTGCCAGCCTCAGGGCCCAGCAGGGTTCAATGGCTCCTCATCTCTCCTCTCCTCACAGCCCATCGGTGCCAGCCCTCCCTGAGGCGCCAAATGGAACCAGGACCCTCTCTCACCTGCGGCGTGGGGGCCGCCTGCCCCCATCGCCCGTCCTGGTACCACCAAGATGGCGCACGGCAGAGCCCAGAGCAAACCCCGCGCGGGTCTAGGGCAACCGAGCTGCGAATATCCCCATCCCAGCTGGCCCCCGGTGCGGCGCTGAGATGCCAGATGGATGGATACAGGGATGAGTGTGACTCTGCCCAATCCCAGCCCCTGGGGACAGGTGAGCTCTGCTGCTAGACATGGCATGAGTAGAGCGGGGGGGTGGGAGCCAGGACGCCTGGGTTCTTTCCCTGAGACAGGGAAGGAAGGGGGGGCTAGTGGTTAGAGTGGGGGAGCAGGGAGTCAGGATACCTTTTCTATCCCCAGTTCTGGGAGGGAGGGTGTCTAGGAGTTAAAGTGGGTGAGACTCGATGGCAGGACTCCTGGGTTTTTCCGCAACTCTGGGAGGAGAGTGGGTCTGAGGGTGAGAGCTGAGGGGCTGGGAATCAGGACTCCTGGGTTCTATTCCTTCAAAAACTGTCATCTGGCTCTAGCAAATATTCTTGCCCCATGGGACTGGACAGGGAGGGACCTGCCCCTTCGTTCAGTCCCAGGGCCCCACTGACAAACTCTCACCCGACTTTCTCCCTCAGTCACCCCCAACGTTCCCAGGGTCAAGGTTTCGTGGCCGGCAGGGAAGGCAGTGCTAAAGGAAGGCAACAATTTTACCCTGCGCTGCCAGGCTGCTGCCCTGCGGCCCGTCACCAGGTACGTCTGGTCCCGCGTGGACGTGTGGCTGCCAGAAGCCGGGCAGGATTTACGTGTTGACAAAGCAGCCATCTCCGATGGAGGGAGCTACGCGTGCAGGGTCTGGGTCTCCGGCCCCGGCTGGGGGTATCTGAGCCTCTCTGCGAGGGAATCGGTCGAAGTTCAGCGTAAGCAGCAAGGGCTGGAGAGAGCCTCCTCCCTCGCAGCCCCTGATGCTCCCCACACGGCCTCCTGGAGCAGCCCCGTGTGTCCCCTCCTTGTCCCCCCTGCTTCACCCCACCCACCTCATTAGCTCCAGCCTCATATTCCACCCCCACCTCCTAATAACTGGGTTTGGTCACCCCTGTGCTTTTCTTCTGGGCTGGGCCCCCCCACCTCTGCATCGCTCCCATGGCTGGGCCCATCAGCGACAAATTCAGTTTGTGTCCCCCCAACACCTGCCTGGGCCCCCAGCTCCCTCCCAGCCACTGCCCATCCCCCAACCTGCCCTGGAGCCCCATTCCACACTGAGCTGGGCCCTGTCCCCTCCCACCTTCCTGGGTGTCCAGCCGCCTCTGTGCCAGGCCCTGCCCCTCCATCTGCCTTGTGTCCCTAGACCCCTCTGAGACAGCCTCTGCCCCCGCCAAACGCCACAGACCCCCAGCCCCATATGGCCCAGGCCCCGTCCCACCCCTCACCTGCCCCAAGCTCCCAGATTGCTCTGGGCCAGATTCACTCCCCCCTCAATTGCCTCGAGCTCCCAGACCCTTCTGGGGGACCCCTCCTCCTTATCCCCATGCCACCCTGCCTGTTCTCGCCCCAGGAGCCACATGGGCCAGGCCCTGCCCCTCACCCCCTGCCCTGGATCCCTTCCCCCCTCTGGGCCAGGTCCCCCCCACTCCGTCTCTCTCCGTTCACACCCCATGTCTCCGTCTCGCCCCCCAGATGCCCCCACAGGTGTCCGCATTATGGCAGTGCCGGGCACCAGCCCGCAGGAAGGGGAACCAGTGACACTAAGGTGCAGTTACACCGGCTGCCTCCCCACCCCCAACTCCTATGCCAGGTACTGGGGCAGCCGGCAGCTGGGGGGATCCCGGCAGAAAATGGGGTTTGGGACGCAGTAGGGAGCGGGGTGGACTGACCTGGGAATATGTCTAGTTTTACTGGGACTGTCTGCATGGGGGATGGGAGCGCAGCGGGTGACTTTATTTGAGGGACAATACCTGAACCTGTAACCTGAGTTGGGAGCAGGATGGGGCCAGGTGCCATCTTTGCCCGGGAAACTGGACAAAGGCTGGAGGAGGAGCCGGGGGGAGGATGGAAGGAGACAGCTGCAGGGGAGTTTCAGTTTTAAGCTGGCTGGGGAAAGGAAGGGAAACCCCAGGGCTGGGGTCTAAGCTCCATAACCCCCCAAAAGGCTGAGGGGTCCTGGTTGCACCTACAAGCTCTGCTTGGGACTGTGTTCCTGTCGTCTAATAAACCTTCTGTTTTACTGGCTGGCTGAGAGTCACGATGAATCACTAGAAGAGGGGAGTACAGGACCCTGAGTTCCCCCTACTCTGTGACAGCTGGTGGCAGAGGTGGGATCTACTGCACCCCATGGATGGTGCTTCCTGCAGTAAGTGACTGGGAAGCAGTGAAACGAAGGGGGATTGACGGGGACCAGGCGTGCTGAAGATTCAGCAAGGAACCGGGGGAGAAGGAGCTATGCTTAACCCCTGAGAGATGGTGACCTGGAGAAGGGCTGGAACACAAGGGGTTCCCCCTGGAAAGCGTGGGGAGCAGCAAGCACCCAGGCCTGCTAGGGGCCAGCAAGGAGGTGTACAGCAAGCGCCTTAAGAGCGACCTGGTGGTGCTGTGCAGGCAGAGGGGGCTGTGCATTGGGAGGCTCACCAAAGAACAGCTGATTGCCCAGCTGGAGGAGGAAGATCGCTTGAATGAACCAATCTCTGTCTCTGAGGGAGGCAGTCTGGCAGATGCAGGGCAGGCACCGGTGTCTGTTCCACCTGGGAGCGGTCAGATGGCTGCTGAGGGCTTCCCGAGACCCTTCTTCCTATGCCTAGGGGAAGGGCAGGGACAAGTCCAGTGAATACAATAGGCACCGTGACCCCCCCGAGCAGCAGGGGATCCTCCCAGTGGAGCTCCCAATAACTGGAGCTGAATCGGCTGAAATGGGAGAAGGAAATAAGGCTAAAAGAGCTGGAGTTGAGGCAGCAGGAACTGATGAAGGAGCGAGCAGAATGGGAGAAACAAAGACAGCATGAAAAAAAACAGAGACAGCTTAAAGTGCGACAGAGACAGCATGAGCTGGAGTTGGTCAAGCTGAGGAGCAGTGACCCCCCGGCTGCGGTGAGTGAGGGGGGACCCAGGACTGCATGGAGATTTGATAAGGGCGTCCTGGACCGGCATAAGGAAGGGAAAGACATAGATGCGTTCCTGAATGCCTTTGAGACAGCCTGCAAGCTACACAAGGTTGACCCAGCAGAGAGGCTCCAGTTTCTGACCCCCTTACTGGACCCCAAAGCCGTGGCGATGTACAGCTGAATGAAAGGGGCGGAGGCAGGGAACTATGAACTGTTCAAAAAGGCCCTGCTCCGCAAGTTTGGGCTGACTCCCGAGATGTACCGGAGTGAGGGTAAAACCCCTGAGGTCACATATCTAGATCTGGCCCTCCAGATGCAGGGATATGCCCACAAGTGGGCAGATGGGGGCCCCAACTAGGGAGGACGTGCTTAACCTAATGGTACTGGAGCAATTGTATGAACAGTGGCCATCCAACCTGAAGCTATAGCTGGTGGACAAAAAGCCAGAGGACCCGTGACGCACAGAGCAGCTGGCCAACAGGTTTGTGACCAGCCGGTCAGGGGGTGGCAGGGAGAAGTCCCAAAAGAACAGGTCCACCATGATGCAGAAAGTCACCCTGGGACCTCCCAAAGGGGGACCATGGAGAACCCCCTCCCAAGGGCAACATCCAGCATCAGGACCAACCGACCGGCTCGAGGGGACCAACGGGACATGAG
Source organism: Aldabrachelys gigantea (assembly GCA_026122505.1). Classification (NCBI taxonomy): domain Eukaryota; kingdom Metazoa; phylum Chordata; order Testudines; family Testudinidae; genus Aldabrachelys; species Aldabrachelys gigantea. The sequence continues at coordinate 70,413,989 of CM047489.1, forward strand.
CTGCTATTGATGTGGCCAGAGAGGCCACATATGGACCCAGTGCCCCGAGCTCAAGGACAGACTGAGCAGACTGAACCCACACCGGATGGGACCCATCTGGATGAGGGCCTGGCTTCCCAGGCAAGGGGAGCTGACAGCTTACCACCTGCTCAGGAGGGAGGAGGGCCCAGACCAGCTTCTCTGGGGGTTGTATGCTTCAGTCACAAAGTTATTGGTTTACAGGGTGGGCGTGGGGCTGTCCCTGCGGAGCGAGTGCCTTGTTCCCCTGAAGGTGGATGGGAGGAAGGTCAATGGATACTGGGACACGGGCACTGAGGTGATGCTGCTGGCCCAGCCTGAAGTGGTAGCTCCAGATCAGGTAATGCCCAACACCTATCTGGCCCTTATCGGCGTGGGTGGGACCCCATTCAAGGTGCCCATGGCGTGGGTACATCTGAAATGGGGGGCCAAGAAGGGCCCCAAGGACATGGGGGTGCATCACCATTTGCCTACTGAGATATTAATGGGGGAGGACCTAGAGAACTGGCCAAGCAACCCCTAGAACGCCCTAGTCATGACCCATAGCCAGAGGCGGCAAGGGGCATGACGACCTGTCCTTGGGAAGGATATCACACTGGAGGCACAGAACCCTATCCTGGTGGGGAGGTAGCAACCAGGAACAAGGGTCAGAGGGGCTGCAGCTTCCGACCCAGCCAACGGGAGGGAGCAGGTCCCTGTCCCTTCCCCAGCCGCTGAGTTCCAGGCCGAGTTGCAGAAAAATCCCTCCTTGCAGAAGCTAAGGAACCTGGCCAACCTCAGTGTGGTACAAACCATGGGAAGAGGTTGCAAGTAAAGGTTCCTGTGGAAAAAGTAGATCATATACTGAGAATGGGCTCCCCCAGGGGAGGTGGAGTCATGGGGGATCAGGAGGCAGCTGGTGATACCCCAGAAGTATCGCTGCAAGCTAGTGTACCTGGCCCATGACATCTCTCTCGCAGGGCACCAGGGGATCCGGTGCACCAGGCAGAGGCTGCTACAGAACTTTTACTGGCCTGGGGTCTTTACTACTGTACAACAGTATTGCAAATCCTGTGACCTCTGTCAGAGGGTGGGGAAGGCCCAGGGCAAGAGGAAAGCGGCTTTGAAACTCTTGCCCATCATAAAGGAGCCTTTCCAGAAGGTAGCTATGAACACAGTGGGACCTCTCAGCAAGACAACCCGGTTGGGAAGAAATACATTCTGGTGGTGGTAGATTTCGCCACCTGCCACCCCGAGGCACTGCCCTTATCATCCATTAGAGCAGACACCGTGGCAGATGCCCTGCTAATCATTTTCAGCCCAGTAGGGCGTCCCAAGACAGTCTTGACAGACCAAGGGTCCAGCTTCATGTCAGCCCTGTTCTGGTTCTTATGGGAGAAATGTGGGGTCCGGCACAACTGGGCCTCAGCATATCACCCCCAATCTAATGGGCTGGTGGAGAGGTTCAATGGAACGCTAAAGATGATGCTGAAAACCTTTATGAACCAGCACCCGCAGGATTGGGACAAGTACTTACCTCACCTGCTGTTCGCGTACAGCGAAGTACCGAGGAGTCTACCAGGTTTTTGCCTTTCAAACTGTTATACGGCAGGAGGGTAAGGGGGCCCCTAGACCTGATGAGAGATGAATGGGAGGGGAAGGCCACTCCTGATGAAAAGTCAGTGGTGAAGTATGTCCTGACCTTCTGGAAAAAACTTGCTAAGCTCATGGACCTGGCCAGGAAAAATCTGGCCAGAGCCCAGAGGAAGCAAAGGGTCTGGTATGACCACACAGCACAACCCCGCACCTACACCACCGGGAATCAGGTGATGGTTCTCATCCCCTTAAGGAGAAACAAACTACAGGCTGCCTGGGAAGGTCCTTTCAAGGTTGTCAAGCAACTAAATGAGGTAAACTATGTGGTGGAGCTGTCGAACCGGGCACACCACTGCCGGGTGTATCATGTGAATATGATGAGCCCATTTTATGACAGGGGGAATGTGGTGTTGGCCATGTGTGGACATTGGAAGGAGCAGGGGGATAACCCTTTAGTAAATCTATTCCCTGGAACAAGAGCTGGCTCCCCACTGGAAACAATTTCCCTCCCCTGCCCGGAAAGCTGAGATCAGAGGGGTGCTGTATCTGTACCAACAGCTGTTTTCCAACCAGTCTGGACACACTAATCTGACTGTCCACCGGGTGCAGACAGGGCCGCACCCACCTATAAGATGATCCCCCTTCTGCGTCACAGGAAGAACTACGCAGGACCTAAAAAAAGAGGTCAGGGACATAGTGGCTTTGGGGGTAATCCAGCTGTCTTCCAGCCCTTGGGCCTCACCAGTGGAGCTGGTCCCCAAAAAGGATGGGTCGATCCGGTTCTGTGGGGACTATCGAAAGCTTAATGCCATCACTGTATCCAGTGCCTACCCAGGCCCAGGCCTGACGAGCTCCTAGACAAGCTGGGAGGCCCTCGGTACCTCACCACCATGGATCTTACCAAGGGCTACTGGCAAGTGCCGCTGGACGCAGATGCCAGGCTGAAATCGGCCTTTATTACCCCTCTGGGGCTCTACGAGTTTCTGACCCTGCCCTTTGGGCCTCAAGGGAGCACCAGCCACCTTCCAGCGCCTGGTGGATCAGCTACTGAGGGGGATGGAGAGTTTTGCCGTGGCCTATATTGACAACATCTGTGTCTTTAGCCAGACCTGGGAGGACCACGTGTTCCAGGTTAAACAAGTGCTGGACCGACGCCAGGAGGCTGGGCTGACCGTAAAGCACAACATGCGGCCCACATGGGCTCACTGTGCGGCCCACTGGGGGGGGAGCAGGCAAGTGGCGGGTGAGGGAGGGGGGCTGAAGAGGCGGGTGGGCAGTGGCAGGGGGTGAGGAGGCGAGATGGTGGGTTGGGGGCTGAAGAGACGAGCGGGGGGGGCAGGTGAGCTGGCGGCGGGGAAGAGGGGTCTGAGTAGGCGAGCCGGGGGGGTGAGGGGCTGAGAAGGTGAGGTCGGGGGTTGAGGGGCTGAGAAGGTGAGCGAGGAGTCAGTGGCTGACCTGTTCTACTGATCTGATCTGGCTCCCAGCCCCTCTCCAAGGGGTGCAGCTGTCTGGGGGTGCTGCCTTCCACACCTTCCTCAGTCACACCTCAGTCATTCAACAGGGCAATTGATTACAAAGTGGGGGGAAGATCTTATTCTACTTCTAGCAAAAAGACATTTTTCTTTTACCTTAATTTTACTACCTTAGGGGCTCATTACAACATATTATAGCTGGGTGTGTGTGGGGTGTGCTGGGGGGGTATTGTGTTTCGGGGGGCTTGGCGGCGCTGGAGGGGATGGGTCAGTGGGACCGGGGCAGGGGTCGACCCTCAGCTGTTTTCTTTGGAGTAATATGGCCCTCGCCGCTTTACGAGTTGGGCAGACCTGCCATAAAGGCTGAGAAGTGCAAGGTGGGGATGGCTGAAGTATCCTACCTGGGCCATCGGGTGGGGAGCGGCTGCCTAAAGCCGGAACCAGCCAAGGCGGAGGCGATCGGAGACTGGCCCGCTCCCCAAACCCAAAAACAGGTCCAAGCCGTTATTGGGCTGGCGGGTGCTATCGAAGGTTCATGCCCCACTTTAGCTCCATAGCCGCCCCCATCACTGAGCTATGCCAGAAGGGGAAGCCAGACAAGGTGGTCTGGACCAAGCAGGGCCCGGAGGCTCTCCGGGCGCTGCAGAAATCTCTGGCCAGTGGTCCAGCTCTGGCAAACCCAGACTGTGACAAGCCCTTTATGGTGTTCACCGACGTCTCAGACACCGGACTGGGGGCGGTGCTAATGCAGGATAACGAAAGGGGGAAGAAACACCCCATCGTGTAACCTAAGCAAAAAGTTCCTACCCCAGGAACAAAGCTACGCGGCCATCACAAAGAAATGCCTGGCCATGGGGGGTGTCACAGAGTGGGGGGGAGTCAGGGCCCTGCACCCTCGGCTTTCTGCGATTCACCCTGACTCTCAGCCAGCCAGGAACACAGAAGGTTTATTAGACGACAGGAAGGCAGTCCCAAGCAGGGCTTGTAGGTACAGCCAGGACCCCTCAGCCAGGTCCCTCGGGCCGGGGGAGCTTAGACCCCAATTCTGGGATTTCCCTTCGTTTCCCCAGCCAGCTTCAAACTGAAACTCCCCTGCAGCCATCTCCTTCCACCCTCCCCCCGGCTCCTCCTCCAGCCTTTGTCCAGTTTCCCGGGCAAAGGTGGCACCTGGCCCCATCCCCCTCCCAGCTCAGGTTACAGGCTCAGGTATCGTCCCTCAAATAAAGTCACCCCCTGCTCTCCCATCCCCCATGCAGACAGTCCCAGTAAAACTAGACACATTCCCATGTCCGTGCAGCGTTGCTGTGCAACTGTTACCCAGTTGTCCTGCCCCAGATATGGCTGAATCTAAGCACCAAGTTACCCATCCCTCTGCAGTGGCACCATGCAGCTGTTTCCCAGCTGCCCCACCCCAGAGGTAGCTGCATCTTAGCACCACATGTCATGATCCATCCCCCTGTAGCCTCACTGTGTGGTTGTTACCCAGCTGCCATCCATCAGCAAAAGGGTTCAAAAATCTGCTGCAGGGTTGATCCAATAACCCTCTTTTCTCCTTTTCAGTCCCCAGGACACCCACGTACATCATAGGACTTACAGTTGTGCTTGTCCTGTTACTGCTGGTGGGGCTGGTTGGCGTCATAGCTTGGAGGTATTTGCACTTTGGGAAACCGGTAATATCCATGTGTCCGATCTCTGGCAATCCCCAGCTCCTCCCGCCTGGCCTTTGCGGGAGAACCCCGTGCAATCCAGGACTGAGAATTGCTGAGCCAATTCAGATGCATTGAAACCCAGCTGGGGGGAGGTGATTGCATGGTGGTGATTGGGTCCCACACAAATACCTGACACCGCAAGGGGCCTGGGAAGGGCTGGGTGGCCGCCTGGTTGCACGGCTGGGCTGGTGGTCAGGAGAGCAGAGGTCAAGCCAAGGCAGGAGGCTCTATTTTGTGGGATCCTTTGTCCTGTTCCATCCCCTCCTGAACCGAAGCAGATGATGTTTTGCCTCTGAGCTGTTGGTCTCCTTTCTTTGTAGTAAGATGCGGAGCAAACGCCAAGGAATGAGGAGCAATCCAGTAAGTGCGTCTATGGGGCTGGTAGCCAGGACTCCTGGGTTCCTTCCCTCCCTAGCTTGGGGAGGGAAGTAGGGGCTAGTGGGCTAGAGCAAGAGGGGCTGGGAGCCAGGATTCTTGGGTTCTAACTCCCGCTCTGCTGCTGACTCACTGCATGACTTTAGATGAGCTCTGTTCCCTCAGTTTACCTCTCCATAGAATATTATTATAAAATTCCCACCCCTGCCTCCCCCTCCGAGCAGGACAGAAGGTCTTTCCAATCCCCTGGGTAGTGTATCGGGGGTGGGGGCTCTGTGCATTTTCCTTTGTTATTACACTTCACCAAGTGGTCCCAGAGCAGCGGCTCGTGGCCTCACTTCTACCTGCCTTGCAGCACCAGCCGGGCCCGGGGGAGACCCCGGTGTCTGAACGGATCTATGAGAACACCCAGCACTATGGCATGGGGCAGCCAGCCCACCTGGCCCCACCCGGGCCCCCCAGGTAACAGCATGGCCTGGCTGGGAGCAACTGTGCAGGGGGTGGGTGTGGGGCAGTGCCCAAGAGTTAGGAGAATGTCGCCAAAGGTGAGCTTGATACGCCTCCGCCTGGGGGTAAGCGTGTGTGTGTGTGTATGTGTGTGTGTGTGTCCCTGGCGCCCCCTGCTGGAGGGATGAGCAGTGTTTGGGGCAGAGGCTGGATTGGAGCCAGCACTCCCTAGGCAGGGGTCCACAAACATTTTCTGTCGCGCCTTCCCTGACCCATAATGGAATCTGTCCTGGGCTTCGACTGGGGCCGGAGCTGCAGCTGGGGCTGGGTGGGGCTCCCTCCCTGCACCCCATGGGGCCTGGCTCTGCTGCCCTGCCCGAAAAGTTCCTCCATGCCCTCCTAGGGTGGTGTGCCCCACAGTTTTGGGGGAGGGATATGGTTTGAGCATTAGCCTGCTAAACTCAGGGTTGTGAGTTCAGTCCTTGAGGGGGCCATTTAGGGAACTGGGGTAAAAATCTGTCTGGGGATTGGTCCTGCTTTGAGCAGGGGATTGGACTAGATACCTCCTGAGGTCCCTTCCAACCCTGATAGTCTATGATTCTATGAAGGGAAAGGCCCTGTGCCCCTTTCCCTGCCTGGCCCCCCAAGCCAGCCAGTGCCCCCTACAGGGCAAAGGCCCCATTCCCCAAATCCATGACTCATGTCTGGTCTGGGGAGCTTTAGCCCAGGGATCCCCCCCAGCCACTGACCCACAGGTGTTCTGCACCGTTGACTGACGCAGCCTATCCAATCCCCAGCCACGGCGCTGCAGCCGACCCAATGCTAGCAACCAAATGCCCTCGCGCCATCCCCAGCCCCCCTAACGTTCTCTCTTTTTGTGGCAGCTCGACCACTGAGCTGTGCCCGGGCTCTCTGGTCGGCATCGGGCAATCCCACATCTACATGCCGATGGACATGGGAAAAGTACCGCAGGTGAGAGACTCATTCCTCTGTGTGTACACGGGACCCAGGACTCCTGGGTTCTATCCCCGGCTCCTGGAGGGGAGTGGGGTCTAGTGGGTTAGAACTGGGGGAGAGGGACAGAGGCTGGGAACCAGGACTCCTGGGCTCTATCCTAGCTCTGCGCCCCGTGAGATCAGCTCCCAGGGGCAGCGAGATCAGGCTGGGCTGGGTGCTCTGGGTCAGGGTGAGCACAGCTGCTAGGCAGGGGAGGGGGCATTGCCCAGCAGCTGGAGGGCACTGAGGTGGGCGAGAGGCTGAGTTATGGGGCTGGGGGGGTGACACGAAGAGGAGAATGCCCTGGAGGGAGGGCTCTGTAGCGCCTGGGGCAGCGGGACAAGCTTTGGGCAGCTGGCGTTTGCAGAAATATTTCGTCCACTGGCTGGGACAGGGAATGGGGCCTGGGGCCGTTCCCCTGTAGGGGGTCCCAGCTCTGATCCAACTGCTGGTGAGTCAGTAGCAGCATTACCTTGAGCTGATGGAGCTGCTCCATTAGATGGCAGGAGTAGCAGAGCTGTTATCCCCAGGGGGGAGCTAAAGGATTTGCTCCATTAGCCAGTAGCAGTGGTAGGGCTGTTATCCTCTGTGCGTATCTCCCACTACAGAGGTGATGCCCTTAGCAGGTGTGTTTCTGTCGACATAAGGAGTCTCCAGAATGCCAGGTGCGGTAATGATCATCAAGGCTAAAATTGTAGGGGGAGGAGTTGTTTTTAGGAGACAGTGTGGCCTAGTGGATAGACCATTGGCCTGAACACAGGACACCTGGGTTCTCTTTCTGGCTCTTCCACCTGCCTGCTGGGTGACCTTGGCTAAGTCACTTCCCTGCCTGGTGCCTTAGTTTCCCCAGCCATGCCTTGAGCTTTGCTGACATCAAGTTCCCCATCAAAGCCAGGCGTTGTCATTATTATTCTTCATGCCAGGGTGACTCGGACGAGGTTCAGTACTCGACCATCCAGCTGCAGCCTCCCACCCAGAGAGCAGAGCCTGCCACCGACCTCACCTGCGAATACGCTGCTATTAAGCGCTAACATCCAGCTGCGGTTCACCTGGCGCCTCCCCTCAAATTCAGGGCAGCCCCACTGCCTGGGCAACACACTTGGCCAGGCTGGGTGATCTCCCCGCCCCTGACTCTGGGAATTAGGCTCCAAATTCAGAGGTTTGCTGGACCTGGATTCTTAGAGGAGGCCCCGTAAATGAGACATTCAAGGGGGCAGCGCAGGGATCAAAGGGTGGAGGGAGGTGCTAAGGCCCAGCTCCTGGAAGGGATTTCGGTGCCTAACTCTCCTGGGCTTCTGCCCCGCAGAAGGGCTGTTTCTGTCACTTCCCATTGACTCAATGGACATTCCAGGCTTCAGCGCAACGCAGACACAGCGCGGCTCTGCTGGACTCACACTATAAAGCTTTAGAACTAAAACACAAAGCGTCGATTGTCCTGTTGTAGCCGCGTGGCCCCGGATTGTGAGAGAGACAAGGTGGGATATGGTGAAATCGACATTTACTGCCATTGAGCAATGAAAATAATTTAAATCTTCCAAGCCTACATGTCTTTATACCTGGCCAAGCTTCCCTGTGATACCAGCCTTCTAGCCAATAACCGAGAACCGCCCTTATCCTAAGCTAATGCACCGATTTCTTTGTGGTGGATTCTAGGCTCAGTTGCCAAACCTCTTACTGAACAGTCGTTCACTTAGTACTTTCGCTTAGTACGTCCACAGGCCTGCAGGATTTGGTTTTTAGTGGTAAATGTCAATTTCACCGACTCTCACCAACGGCCAAAACATATTTCCCCTGATAATAATTGACATTGGCAGATGGGCCAGGTAAGAAAACTGAGGCTTGAGAACCTAGTGTTTGATTTAAGGATATTGAGTTGGCTATTTTGACCAGGGATGTTGACAATTGGTGTTTTAAGAGTTGTAAAGTGTTCACTCTTTCAGACTCGACACATGCAGTCATGAAATAAATATTGGCTGACACCTCCCCCTCTCCACAATTCCCTGCAATTAGGACAATTTAAATTGATAAAATTAGTTTAAAGGCCAAAATTTTGCACAGATATGAAAATTTAAAATCAATCCAAATTTGAAACATGCTTAAGAATAAATATCGATATTGTCTGTTGAACTTAGGGCTGTGGATTAATCGCAATTAACTCACATGATTAACTAAAACAAATTAATTGCAATTAAAAATATGAATCACGATTAAGCGCAGTTTTAATCGCACTGTTAAACAATAGAAAACCTATTGAAATTTATTACATAGTTTGGATGTTTTTCTACATTTCTGTGTATCTTATATTCTGTGTTGTAACTGAAATCAAAGTGTACGTTTTTTGTTATATTTCCATTGTAAGAATGATAAACAAAAGAAATAGTATTTTTCAGTTCACCTCATACAACGACTAAAGTGCAATCTCTTTGTCGTGAAAGTGCAACTTACAAATGCAGATTTTTTATGTATATATTTTTTTGGTTACATAACTGCACTCAAAACCAAAATAATGTCAAACTTTACAGCTTACAAGTCCACTCAGTCCTATTTCTTTTTCAGCCAATCTCTCAGACAAACAGGTTTGTTTACCTTTGCAGGAGATAATGCTGCTCGCTTCTTATTTACAATGTCACCTGAAAGTGAGAACAGGAATTTGCATGGCACTGTTGTAGCCAGTACTGCAAAGTATTTACATGCCAGATATGCTAAGCATTCGTATGCCCATTCATGCTTCAGCCACCAGAGGACATGCTTCCATGCTGGTGATGCTCATTAAAAAAATAATGTATTAATTAAATTTGTGAATGACCTCCTTAGGAGAGAACTGCTCTGTTTTACCCGCATTCTGCCATATATTTCATGTTGCAGCAGTCTTGGATGATGACCCACCACTTTCACTGCAGATTTGACAAAACGCAAAGAAGGTACCAGTGTGAGATTTCTAAAGTTAGCTACAGCACTCGACCCAAGGTTTAAGAATCTGAAATGCCTTCCAAAATCTGAGAGGGACAAGGTGTGGAACATGCTGTCAGAAGTCTTAAAAGAGCAACATTCCGATGCAGAAACAACAGAACTTGAACCATCAAAAAAGAAAATCAACCTTCTGCTAGTGGCATCTGACTCAGCTAATGAAAATGAACATGCGTCAGTCTGCAGTGCTTTGGATTGTTATCGAGCAGAGCCCGTCATCAGCATGGACGCATGTCCCCTGGAATGGTGGTTGAAGCATGAAGGGACATAAGAACCTTTAGCACATCTGGAATGTAAATATCTTGCCATGCCAGCTACAACAGTGCCATGCAAACACCTGTTCTCACTTTCAGGTGACATTGTAAACAAGAAGCAGGCAGCATTATCTCCTGCAAATGTAAACAAACTTGTTTATCTGAGCGACTGGCTGAACAACAAGTAGGACTGAGTGGACTTGCAGGCTCTAAAATGTTACGCTGTTTTATTTTTGAAAGCAGGTTTTTTATGCACACAAATCTACATTCATAAGTTCAACTTTCATGATAAAGAGATTGCACTACTGTACTTGTATGAGGTGAATTGAAAAATACTATTTTTGGTTTTTTACAGTGCAAATACTTGTAATCAAAAATTAATATAAAGTGGGCACTGGACACTTTGTATTCTGTGTTGTAATTGAAATCAATATATTTGAAAATGTAGAAAACACCCACAAAAATTTAAATAAATGGTATTCTGTTATTGCTTAACAGTGCGATTAATTGCACAATTAATCACAATTAATTTTTTAATCACGTGATTAATCACGATTCATTTTTTTAATTACTTGCCAGCCTTAGTTGAAATTATAAACCAGTAAGATTTCACACTCTCTATAACGAGATCTCCCTATATACTGTACACTCCTTTTATAACAATCACATTTGCTCCGGATTGTTTGATTCTTATAAGCGGTTGCTTCTTGCAAGCAGAGTATAGGTATTTTTTTGTCCCAGTGATTTTGCTCACTGCTTTTGATATGCAATTGATTCTTATAACAGTGATTCTTATCAACGGAGTGCACTATATATCTATCAAATCTGTGTAGGCCGCACCTATAAATCCATATAGCCACATATCTGTTGCTCTGCAGTGGTGTTTGAGAAGGCAGGGCCAGAAATGACCCAGCCCTAGGAGCAGGAGGTGGGGAGTGGAAACAAGTGAACGTGTTCACAAGAAACTTTTTGTGGTCAGGAAACACAGGTTCAGCACCACCAAAACATCACATGATTTCAGGAGGGTTTTGCCAAATTATTTCAGTAGAAGATAAAATTAGGGCTGAACCTTGATGTTAAACTGTATTAGGTCCAGTCACTGGGTGGTAACGGGCCCGATGGCGGGATTGGGGCCAAAGTGTCTCCTCCTGGTTAAAGCGCTGAGCTGTGGATCCTGAAGGTGACTGAGGGATGGCAATGCTAAGAGAGCCCTGGGTGGGTAATATTGGGCAGCTTGTTCTCTCCGGGTAGTGTGTTTTGCAGGGTTAGAGGGTTTGGTTAATCAATCCACACATCTCAAGGGACTGTTCTGCATGGCCAGTTTGCCCTCGTACCTAGCCCGAGCCGGAGAACCTCCCCCAAGGGGTCCCTGCACCCAGCACAGATCTGGACAGGGGAGGGTCAAAGCAGAGTACCATTAATTCCGTCCCTTTGCATGTGTGCCCTTTTCATAGATCTGAAGCCTAGATCTGGGGAGTTGAGCTAGAGCACCATTAACTCCACCCCCTTGAACATGTACCCCTAACTCTGCCCCCTTTGCAGATTTCAAGCCCAGATCTGGGGCTGAGCTAGAGCGGGGCTGTCATAACTATAAAGGGAAGCGTAACAGCCCTCCTGTGTACAATACTATAAAATCCCTCCTGGCCAGAGACACCAAAATCCTTTTACCTGTAAAGGGTTAAGAAGCTCAGGTGACCTTGCTGGCAGCTGACCCAAAGGACCAATAAGGGGACAAGATACTTTCAAATCTTGGTGGGGAGGAAGGCTTTTGTTTGTGTGCTCTGTTTTGGAGGTGGTTCGCTCTTGGGACTAAGAGGGACCAGACATCAATCCAGGCTCTCCAAATCTTTCTGAACTTGTCTCTCCTATTTCAAACTTGTAAGTAACAGCCAGGCAAGGCGTGTTAGTTTTATCTTTGTTTCCTCAACTTCTAAATGTCCCTTTTGCTAGAGGGTTTACCTCTGTTTGATGTAACTTTGAACCTAAGGCTGGAGGGGGTTTCTCTGGGCTCTATGAATGTGATTACCCTGTAAAGTTATTTTCCATCCTGATTTTACAAAGATAACTTTTACCTCTCTTTAATTAAAAGCCTTCATTTTAAGAACCTAATTAATTTTTCCGTGTTTTAAGATCCAAGGGGGTTGGATCTGGACTCACCAGGGATTGGTGGGGGGGAAATAGGGGGAGATGGTTAATTTCTCCTTGTTTTAAGATCCAAGGGTTTGGATCAGTGTTCACCAGGAAACTGGTGGACAAGTCTCTCAAGGCTGCCCAGAGAAGGGTTAGAGTACTTGGGGGGAGATAGACAAAGTTTCCCAAATAACTCATAAATAATTTGGGTGGTGTCAGCAGAACCAGATCTAAGCTGGTAGTTAAGCTTAAAGGTTCTCATGCAGGTCCCCACATCTGTACCCTAGAGTTCAGAGTGGGGAAGGAACCTTGACAGGGGCTTTTAGTGAGAACCCGATTGCCATGGAAGGACTCAAAGGTTTGGAGAATCTGCCCCATCCCTGGGTTAGTTGTTGGGAGGGTCAAGTCCTCTTCTTGGGGAGAACCTGCCCCTCATTTCCAGTCTAGATTTGTCTCGCTTCATCCCCCAGCCAGCGGCGCTCGCTTTGCCTTTGTGGGGTGGGTTAAACAGCCTCTGCTCCCGAAATCCCCTCCCCAGAGAGGTGCTGAGAGCCCTGGACCAAGGCATCTCTGTGCCGCCTTCAAGAGAAACTGAACATTTCCGGCTCCTTCTGTCTCTCACTCACCTACAGGAGTGTAGCAACTGCAGGTGAATTATTCCTCAGTTCAGGGCTAGTCACTTTCGCTGGCTCATAGAACGAGGAGAGCCGGGTTCTGCTGGCTCATTGGGTCCATTTGCCAGAGCTAAGATTTCCGCGCTAAGCGGTGTCTGACTCACCCCGTCCTGCAGGAGGCTGGATCACCCCCGCCCCAGGCTGTCATTTTCACTTCCGAATAAAGCGCCCCCCCCCCCCGGTCTCGGGGAGACACGGAGCCCGGCCTCAGTGTATTTCCTACCCCTGAGTGTTGTGTATTCGGTGTCTGGGGTAACACGTAGGCGCACCGCTCACGGGACAGTGTGCCAGGTGCTGTACAAACAGAGCAAAACCCTGCTCCCCTGCCCGACGAGCAGCCGAGCGAGCCGTGAAGTGTCTGGACAGGAGAAATTGCCCCAGGATTGTCCGCAATCCTGGGGGTGGTTTAATTTGTCGGGTGCTGAACTTCAGCTGCTGCACAGGGGCTCGGTTTTCAGCAGTTGAGGGATTTGCTCCAGATCAGGCCTGGAAGTGGCGCCTCACAGGGTAGCACGAAAATAATCAATTCCCAGATCACTGGAAAGACGTGAAAATCTAGGGTTGGCAGGCAGCTGGTGGGGGGGGGAGGTCCAAGGAGCGATGGATCTCAGGGTGCACAAGGCGCAGGATGAGGAGTAACCAGGGAATGGGGTTGTGCTGAGATCTAGAGATCAATGGGGCGGCCTCGTGTGGCTGAGGCTGGAGGTGGGGTTTGGTGTTTGGTTTTGTTCTGTGATGGGGTAACCGAGACTGAATTTTTTTTATGAAGAATCACAGAGAGAGACAGACCCAGAAGAGCCAATGGGCCGGTGGGGCCGGCGCTATGGGAGACCCAGTTTCAAGCCCTTGCTCTGTTTGATTCACACTGGGGCCAGCCCTGAGAGCTAGGGGAGAGCCCCCACTCTGCCCCTCTGCAGCACAGTGCCCCCTACTGCTGCCCTGAGGCATCGGGACAAGCCCTGCCAGAGAAGAGGACCTCCACCCTCCTTCCTGCAGCACAGCGCCCCCTAGTGCCGCTCTGGGGCATCAGGACCAGCCCTGACTGCTAGGGGACAGCGCCCTCACCCTGGCCCCTGCAGCACAGCACCCCGGTGCCATGTTGTGGCATTGGGAAGACCCCCCCACCCCCCTGAAAGGGAACACAACGCTAGACACCATGTGGATTTGTAAAATACATTTTATTTCCTTGGGAATACAAAGTCTTCTGGGTTAAAGTCATTAGACAGTTGGCACCTCAGGGAACAATGATACACAACGAAACCGACATAACCTTGGAATTAATCCAGCTCTCCTGATATGTTCGCGAGCCTAGTTCTACCTGGGAGCAGGGCTGGCTAAGCCAGTGGCACAATTTTGTCTTGTAACACAAGTACACACGCGTACACACACTACTAAAAAGTTACTGTGCTAATCCTGGCTTCAATTATTTTTTACATTCTTCCCTATTTACATAGAAGCCAAGAACGGGAATTGTCCACACGACTTAGTGTAAATTGACGGAGGCGGCATTCTGGGTTAGGCTGCGGCTCTTTTACAAAGCTCTGGGAACACTAAGCCAAATATCGGGAGATGGAAACGAAAGCTGGTTGAATTTAAATTTTGGTTGGCGGGGCAAGGGGGGCAGATTCTGCGTTTTCAAACCAAAGAAGGCTCCAGATCAGAACAAAATGGCAAAATTTCCTGCAAAATGAAAATTTGCAGCAAAAATTTTTCTTTTTTGGGTCAATGGAAACTTTCTGTTTCCATTTCAGCTTTTTTATTTGTGAGTTGATGTCGTTCTGGGCTGTGGAAACAGGAGTGTCGGACGTACAACACGGGCAGGAACATGCTCTGGGGAGGCCGAAGCTGGAGAACCATGTCCAGGTGGAGGCGCTGCCCGTTCAGAAAGGGGTGGCCCGAATGGAGAGTCCAGGGCAGAGCCAGGAGTGCTGGAACAGGGGGGCCATGGGGCCATGGCCCCAGCACTTTCTACCAGACATAAGGGTCAGTGCCGGGTGGAGGGGAGGGGAGAGAGGAGCGTGTGAGAGGTGGGGTCTTGCGGAGAAGAGGTGGGCTGGGAGCAGGGCCTTGGGGGAAGGGATGGGGTGAGGGTGGGGAGAAGGAGAGAAGGAGCAGGGCCTCAGGAGGAGGGGCGGAGCCATGGTTCAGGCGCTGATGGCCCCCCACACTTTTAGACAGTTTCCGCCGCTCCTGGGGAGAGCAGCAGAAAGGATCAGAGGTTTAGAAAAGTTGACCATTGAGGAAAGATTAAAAGAACTGGGCCTGTTTAGTCTAGAATGAGGAGGCTGAGGGCGAACCTGAGAACAATCTTCAAACATGTTCTGGGCAGGGGAGATTGAGATCAGGTATTAGGAGAAACTTCCTAACTCTCCAGGGGGAGTCTAAGGGAGGTTGTAGGATCCCCATCAGTGAAGGGTTTTAAGACCAGATTCGAGAAACGCCTGACGGGGATGGTCTGGGGTTACTTGGTTCTGCGTCAGGGCGGGCGGCTGGCTGCCTCGCGAGGCCCCTGGATCCTTTCCACCCAGCCCTCATGTCAACGTCATTCATGTGGTTCCTTTACCTGCCAGAGCTCCGCGAAGTGGTCTTATTGTTACCATACCAGAGCCTCAAGCTTTATTTTATTTAACATCTAATCATGTCACATCCAGCTAATCAATAAATAGAGCCTAGATCCGGGTGCCTGGAAGGGTTAACAAGGTTAGGGGGCGGTTTCTGGGCAGAAGTAAGCGCTGGTTAGAGAGCTTTGACCTTGTTAGTTTGGGCTTTTTATTTATTTTGTTTTCTATCATCAGGCAAATATCTGTACAAAAACGACGCCAAAAATAAATGACGATTTGTTATAAATTTCCCCCCAAGGTGGCTGGTGCCGATGGAGCACAGAATTCCAGGGGGTCAGACCCAGACCGTGAGCACCTGTTTATCCCAGTGGGAAACAAAGATTACAGCTGTGGGGTTTTTTGGGCTCCTGATTTACATCTGAGCCACCCCCCACCCCCCGCAGAATAACTGTCAATTAGACGTGTGATTTTCTACTGATCTAGTTATACCAGTAGGACAGGGCTGATCTGCCTACACCAGTACAGCTGTGGGGGCCGTTATCCTGCTAGGACAGGGCTGATGTGCCTACACCAGTGCAGCTGTGGGGGCCATTATCCTGGTAGGACAGGGTTGATCTCCCTACACCAGTACAGCTGTGGGGGCCGTTATTCCGGTAGGACGGGTCTTTATCCCAGTATAGTGTATTCCTCTTCCTGGCTGGGGATGGTGGTGCTGGTCTAAGTAGCTTCGTACCATAGACAAGTCTTTATGCAGCAGAAAAAGGATGTTGTTCCCTCGGCATGTGGTAAGACCGACTGGGGGAATTAGAACAAGGACTGGATGGGTTTAGGGAGATTCTACGCAGGTATTTGCATGGCTCCTACAGAGATAGCTCAACGGGATCATTAATGATTCAACGGGGCTTTGGTTGAGCTTCCCAATCGGTTCCAAATTTAGCCTCACAAAAGCCCGGAGTGGGAGGGAATTATAAGCCACATTGTGCACAGGGGAAATTAAGAGATTCTGGGGAAACTGAGGCATGCAGAGAGGTTAGGACATACCTCAAGGTAGTACAAAATCTGTAGCCTAGGTGAGATTTAAACCGCAGGTCTTCCTGGGTCCCAGTGCAGGGCCAGACCCACATAACCAGCCATAGGGCTGTCGAAGGGGCATCAGGATATGAGGCACTGCCCAGACACACAGCAAGAGATAGTAGTCCCTGCCCCAGCTGAGATCAGGGCCCCATTGCACCAGAAGCTGCCCAGACACACAGCGAGAGACAGCCCCTGTCCCAGCTGCATTCAGTCGGAGGTCCTGATTGCAGTGGGTGGGGTTTCCATGGCAGGGGGCGTGTCCTGCCAGTAGTGGGCGGGGCAGGACCTGCACTCTGCATGGGGTTGATCCTGGTAGATGGGGTTTCCATGGCGGGGATGTGCCTGGTGATTTGGGGGCACAGACAGGTCCTGATTCTGGTGGGCGTGGCTTCCATGGCAAAGGGCGTGTCACTGGGGGGGGCGGGCAAGGGGCGCTCACTTGACCCGGATCTCTGCGTACTCCGCCAGCTCCTCCGTCAGGGTGTAGCTGTCCTTGGTAGCCAGTTTGGTGAAGTCAATGTTGGCGTAGTCCACGTTCAGGTCCAGGGAGCCCTCGGGCTTGTTCAGGAGGCGTTTGTCGGACGCTGGGCGCCGCTCATACTGCGGGGAAAGCAGAGCAGCGTCAGCCTGGGCATGATTGGTGTGTTCACCTGTGGGACTCCCTGCCACTGGATATTACAGGGTTAACCTGTGAGATTCCTTGTCAATGGATATTAAAGGGTAAACCTGTGAGACTTCCTGCTTGTGAAAAATTATAGGCTTACCTGTGAGACTTCCTGAGCCTGGATATGATAGGATTACCTGTGGGACTCCCTGACACTGGATATTAACCCATCGGAGTCCCTCCTGCTGGGTATTATATGGTTAACTCACAGGACTCCCTCCCCCTGGATATTATGGAATTAATACATAGGACTCCCTGACACTGGATATTATAGGATTAACTCATGGGACACCCTGCCACTGGGTTTTAGTGGGGTTAACCACTGGGACTCCCTGCCACTGGATACTAGGGGCTCAACCTATTGGATTTGCTTCAGGAGGATAACATTGGGGTTAGCCGGTCCAATAATACCATAGTTTACATAGGAAACTCACTGCCACTTGATCTCACTGGGATTAGCCTGTGGGACCTTATTGGTGTTAACCTGGGGAACTAATAGCTGCAGGATCTTTTCCAAAGGATGTATTCCTAATCAGAGCTCTCCTGGGCAGGGGATGCCAGGGGTGCAAGGACTGTCAGGGGTGTCTATTAAGATTTTACGCCACAAAGAGACGAGACCACGGAATGAGCAGAGAGGGAAGGGAAAACACCACAACACTGTAAGGGACCTTGCTGCCAGGACAAGGGGCCGCCAGTATTCCAGGAAGACCCCTATGCCCTGCCCCACAGCTGACCTGTGAGAGCTACCCAAGCAACAGGATAGAAACCAGAACTGGCGCCCCCTAGAGGGGAAAGGCCCCGTGCCCTGTTCCCCATCACCATGATCCCAACAGTCCCTGGCTCTCAGGCCAGATCAAAGTCAGCACCTGCTAGGGGAAAGGCCTTGTGTCCTGTTCCCTGCCCAGCCAGCCCGCTGCATGACTGGGGTGCAAAGGGGGTCCCCGTGTCCGAGCCAAGGTGTGACGCACACTGGTGGGGGGTGACACAGACTGGGGAATCCAGACTTACCGTGGGGTCAGTGGCTCTCCAGGGAGCAGATCTCCTTAGACTAGCGGAGAAGGAAGAGCTGTCACTGTGTACCTGGGGGGACGACCCCTTGCTGCCGCCCCATATGGAGGATGCCTCTGGGGAGCACCTCCAAAGCCGCAGCTTTTGGACTGGGTCTGGGATGCAAATGGTGGAAGAATCCCTTTCCCCCCACCCCCCGCCCCCCATGCACCAGCCTGGGGCGGGATCAAAGGAACATAAGAGCGGCCAGACTTGGTCAGACTAAAGGTCCATCCAGCCCAGTGTCCTGTCTGCCGACAGCGGCCAGTGCCAGGTGCCCCAGAGGGAATGAACAGAACAGGGAATCATCAAGTGATCCATCTCGTCGCCCATTCCCAGCTTCTGGCAAACAGAGGCTAGAGACACCATCCCTGCCCATCCATTAGTCTGGATCATCACTGATAGACTGAACTCCCAGGAACGTATTTAGTTCCCGAGAGGGGAAAGGTCCCCACATCCCATTCCCCGCCCCCCTAAGCCAGCCAGTCCGGGCTAGATTTCCTCTCCGCTTATGGACACTAAATAGCGCCTGAGAACATAGACGGATCAACTTTATCTAAACTATCCATCCCCATCCACACCCCTCCACTTATCCACCCCTCCATCCATCCATCCACCCCTATACACACCCCTCCCTCCATCTATCCATCCCTATGCACACTCCTCCCTCCCTCCCTCCCTCCCTCCATCTCCATCCACACCCCTCCACTTATCCACCCCTCCCTCTATCTATCCATCCCTATACACACCCCTCCCTCCATCTCCATCCACACCTCTCCACTTATCCATCCATCCATCCATCCATCCATCCCCATCCACCCCACTTCACTTATCCACCCGTATACACACCCCTCCCTCCATCCATCCACCCCTATACACACCCCTCCCTCCATCTATCCATCCCTATGCACACTCCTCCCTCCCTCCCTCCCTCCCTCCATCTCCATCCATACCCCTCCACTTATCCACCCCTCCCTCTATCTATCCATCCCTATATACACCCCTCCCTCCATCCCCATCCACACCTCTCCACTTATCCATCCATCCATCCATCCCCATCCACCCCACTTCACTTATCCACCCCTATACACACCCCTCCCTCCATCTATCCATCCCTATACACACCCTTCCCTCCCTCCCTCCATCCATCCCCATCCACACCCCTCCACTTATCCACCCCTCAATCCATCCACCCACCCCTATACACACCCTTCCCTCCATCTATCCATCCCTATACACACCCTTCCCTCCATCTATCCATCCCTATACACACCCCTTCCTCCCTCCCTCCATCCATCTTCATGCACACCCCTCCACTTATCCACCCCTCCATCCCCCTCCACTTATCCACCCCTATATCCACCCCTCCCTCCATCTATCCATCCCTATACATGCCTCTCCCTCCCTCCCTCCCTCCATCCCCATCCACACTCCTCCACTTATCCACCCCTCCATCCATCCATCCACCCCTATACACACCCCTCCCTCCATCCATCCATCCATCCCCATCCACACCTTTTCACTTATCCATCCATCCATCCCCATCCACCCCACTCCACTTATACATCCCTATATCCACCCCTCCATCCATCCATCCACCCCTATACACACCCCTCCCTCCCTCCATCCATCCATCCCCATCCACACCTTTTCACTTATCCATCCATCCATCCCCATCCACCCCACTCCACTTATACATCCCTATATCCACCCCTCCATCCATCCATCCACCCCTATACACACCCCTCCCTCCCTCCATCCATCCATCCCCATCCACACCTTTTCACTTATCCATCCATCCATCCCCATCCACCCCACTCCACTTATCCACCCCTATATCCACCCCTCCATCCATCCATCCACCCCTATACACAACCCTCCCTCCATTCATCCACCCCATATACACCCCTCCATCCATCCACCCCTCCATCCATCCCCATCCACACCCCTCCACTTATCCACCCCTCAATCCATCCACCCACCCCTATACACACCCTTCCCTCCATCTATCCATCCCTATACACACCCTTCCCTCCATCTATCCATCCCTATACACACCCTTCCCTCCATCTATCCATCCCTATACACACCCCTTCCTCCCTCCCTCCATCCATCTTCATCCACACCCCTCCACTTATCCACCCCTCCATCCCCCTCCACTTATCCACCCTTATATCCACCCCTCCCTCCATCTATCCATCCCTATACATGCCTCTCCCTCCCTCCCTCCCTCCATCCCCATCCACACTCCTCCACTTATCCACCCCTCCATCCATCCATCCACCCCTATACACACCCCTCCCTCCATCCATCCATCCATCCCCATCCACACCTTTTCACTTATCCATCCATCCATCCCCATCCACCCCACTCCACTTATCCACCCCTATATCCACCGCTCCATCCATCCATCCACCCCTATACACAACCCTCCCTCCATTCATCCACCCCATATACACCCCTCCATCCATCCACCCCTCCATCCATCCCCATCCACACCTCTCCACTTATCCACCCCTCCATCCATCCCTATACACACCCCTCCCTTCCTCCCTCCCTCCATCCCCATCCACACCTCTCCACTTATCCATTCAGCCATCCCTCCATCCCCCTCCACCCCACTTCACTTATCCACCCCATATCCACCGCTCCCTCCCTCCCTCCCTCCCTCCATCCACCCATTGATCCCCATGACACCTCTCCACACCCCTCCATCCATCCACCACCTCTATATACAGTCCTCCACTTATCCACCACTATACACACCCCTCCCTCCATCCACCCCATACACAACCCTCCATCCATCCACCCACTCATCCCCATACACACCTCTCCACTTATCCCCCCATACACACCCCTCCATCCATCCCCCCCATACACACCCCTCCATCCATCCTTCTATCCATCCATCCACCCATTCATCCCCATATTTGTCTCTCCACTTATCCCCCCATACATACCCCTTCATCCATCCACCCACTTATCCCCATACACACCTCTCCACTTATCCCCCCATACACACCCCTCCCTCCATCCATCCAACCCCATACACACCCCTCCATCCATCCATCCATCCATCCCCATATTTGCCTCTCCACTTATCCCTCCCATACACACTCCTCCATCCATCCATCCATTCCCCCCACGCACGCCCTTCCCTACCCACACACCCAGCACTCTCTGCACCTCCCTGTTTTCCTGTCATGCCTGTCCCATCGTCCCACCTCGGATTTGTCCAGGGCCCCCGGGGGCCGGTACTCGCCGCCGTACGCCACGGGCGGGTGCTCCAGCTGCACAAAACTGGAGTTTTCATTCACGTTTTTCCTGGGGAGAGAGACGACACAGACACCCCTGTCACTGGGCAACCCCCACAGTGGGGAAGTGGGGGATTCTCCATCACTGGGCGACCCCCACAGCAGGCAAGGGGGGGATTCTCCGTCACTGGGCAACCCCCACAGCGTGGGAGGGAGGGATTCTGTCACTGGGTGACCCCCACAGCAGGGGGAGGGGAGATTCTCTGTTGTTGGGTGACCTCCACAGTGGGGAGGGGAATTCTCTGTCACTGGGCGACCCCCACAGCAGGGGACAATTCTCTGTCACTGGGCGACCTCAAACCCCCACCCTCCTTATGACATTACATATCTCATCACTCAATTAACAATCTGCATTGGGTAACTGCATCTGCATTAACGACATAATTTAATAATGATCTTAATAACCAAAAGTTAGCAGTTTGCCGTAGCTGAGAGTTGCTAATGAATTATCAATCATTAATTACCCACCAACCATCTTTGATTAGGATCAATTAATGGCTAATGCCCTGGCCCGGTCAGTAGGTGACTGCTAACAACCAAACACGGGTTAACATTGGTGCTTCATTAATTAGTCATTAGAAATGCCATTTAACCAGCGATTGTGTGTTACCGATCTGGATATAAATGTTTATCCATCTCCTCCAAAAATGCTCCTTAGTTTTAAGAGAAGAATTGTCATGTGTACATTGTTATCCTGCCTTTATTTAGAGGTACCAAAAATGGAGTCCTCTCTCTGCCAAAATCGCCCTGTCTAAAATAAACGACGAAAACGCGTTTAAAACGATTGTGGCGACTGACACTTATTTCAGTGGGTGGCCGTTTGCCGGCTGCCCCAGTAAAAAAGCCTCTCATTTGAGAACCCGACTGGATCAGAAGATCCACCTAGTGATGGCAGTTAGGCCTGGGGTTGGTCCAGAAAGGATTTCAGAACAGCTGTTCTCCCTTTAAGGGCAGTTCTGCCTCATGCTGGCAAGAGGACGCTCTGCGATCCCGTCTGGCTCTGGCTTGGATTTGGGCCCCAGCATCACCCTGCTCCCGGGATGCCCCGTTCGTTAGTACAGCTGAGCCCTGGGGGGCTCCGCACTTACTTTTTCCGCGTCTGACTCACGTAACACACGGCGGCGATGAGAATCACAAAGGCCACCACGGCGCCCACCGGCCCCACCTTCGCCCACATCAGATTGTCTGAAAGCAGCATGCGGGCTGGGGTTAGTCCCGGCCTCTCCCAGCGGGAGGCGCTGTGGGGAGTTAGGGGGTGGAGGGTGCTGGCTGTGGGGGAGCTCCCAATTACCCCAGCCCCAGCCTCTCCCTACAGGGGGCGCTGTGGGGAGAGCTCCTGGTTAACCCAGCCCTGGCTTCTCCCAGTGAGGGGCGCTGTGGGGAGCAGGAGGGAGGGGTGCTGGCTGTGGGGTAGCTCCCAATTACCCCAGTCCTGGCTTTTCCCAGCAGGGGGCGCTGTGGGGAGTCAGGAGTGGAGGGTGCTGGCTGTCGGGGAGCTCCCAATTACCCCAACCCCAGCCTCTCCCTACAGGGGGCACTGTGGGGAGAGCTCCCAGTTAACCCAGTCCTGGCCTCTCCCAGCAGAGGGCGCTGTGGGGAGAGGGGGGGTGCTGGCTGTGGGGGAGCTCCCAATTACCCCTGTCGTGGCTTCTCCCAACAAGGGGCGCTGTGGGGAGAGCTCCCGGATAACCCAGCCCCGGCCTTTCCCAGCAGGGGGCGCTGTGGGGAATCGGGGGGGGAGGTGCTGATTGTGGGCGGAGCTCCCAATTATCCTAGCCCCAGCCTCTCCCAGCAGGGAGTGTTGTACGGAGTGGGGCAGGAGTACTAGTCCTGGAGTGAAGCTCTCGACTACCCCAGCCCCGGCTGTTCCCAGCAGGGGGCGCTGTGGGAGCAGGGCAGGAGTATTGGCCCTGGAGTGGAACTCTTGGCTACCTCAGCTCAGTCTGTTCCCAGCAGGGGGCGCTGTGGGGCATGGGGCAGGAGCATTGGCCCTGGAGTGGAGCTCTCAGCTACCCCAGCCCTGGCTGTTCCCAGCAGGGGCGCTGTACAGAGCGGGGCAGGAGCACTGGCCATAGGGGAAGCTCTTGGCTATCCCAGCTCGATCCGCTCCCACCAAGAGGTGCTGTATGGAGCAAGGCAGACACTCACTGGAGTGGTGGAACTGGAGCTGCTGGTTCTTGGTGCCATACAGGTTGCGGGCAGAGCAGACAACAAAGAGCTGCGAGTCCAGCTCCCCGCGCAGCGTCAGGATGCTGGTGACCGTGTAGCCCGTCTTCTGGGAATAGACGAACTCCTGGTCAGTCTCGTTGACTGTCACGTTCCGGGTGGGCAGCTCAAAGGAAATCACGGGCTCCGGATTGGCCAGCACAGTGCAGACGCACTGCACCGTGTCCCGAGCAGCCGTGCACTTCGACTCCAAGAGGATTATGGGAGCGACTGCGGGGATAGATGCAGCGTTAGCATCGCGGAGATGCAGCCAGCTCTGGGGTGGGGCAGCTGGGGAGCAGCCACAAATAACACTGCACCAGGATGGCCTGTGCCAGAGCTGCCTGAGATGCAGCCTCATCTGGGGTGGGGCAACTGGGGAACAGCCACACATAATGCTGCACGGAAACAGTTAGGCTGGTGCTGAAATGCAGCCAGCTCTGGGGCAGGGCACAGCCACACATAACCCTGCACAAGGATGGCCTGTGCCAGAGCTGCCTGAGATGCAGCCACCTCTGGGGCAGGGCAGCTGGGGAACAGCCACACTGCAATGCCACACAGGGACAGCTCGCTGGGCCGAGATGCAGCCAGCTATGGTGCGGGGAAGCTTGGGAAAGCCACACAACACTGCATGGGGATAGTTTGCATGAGAGCTACCTGAGATGCAGCCTCGTCTGGGGCAGGACATCTGGGGAACAGCAGCACATAACATTGCACAGAAACAGCTAGGCAGGTGCTGAAATGCAGCCAGCTCTGGGGTGGGGCAGCTGGGGAACAGCCACACATAACGCAGCCCAGGGACAGCTTGTCTGGTGCTGAAGTGCAGCCACCTCTGGGGCAGGCAGGAAGTGGGGGAAAAGCCCTGACACCCTCTCCCACCCGGCATGGGTGACTCACACTCCACGGTGAGGTTGAAGGCAGAGCCGCGCTGGCCGTACTGGTTCTCCGCCACACACCAGTACTCCCCGTCATCCTCGTGGGTCACGGCGGGGATCTCCAGCAGCAGCTCGCTCTCGTAGACTACCGTGGCTACGATCTGCTTCTCCTTGAAGACGGTGATGATGGGCTCGGGGTTGCTTTCGGTGGTGCACAGGATAGTCACCGACTCCCCCTCTACTGCCACCACCGAGGAGTTCACTGACGGCTTGCGCGGGGCGTCTGCAAGGGGAGGGCAGGGGTTCACTGACCCACAGACCCAGAACTATAATCACTAGGCCCCATTCCCCTACCAGAGCCAGAATAGAACCCAGGAGTTCTGGCTTCCAGCCCCGTCCCACTCTAACCTCTAGATCTCAATCCCCTCCCAGAGCCAGGATAGAACCCAGGACTCTGGGCTCCCAGCCCCTCTCCTCTGCTCTGACCACTAGATCCCACTCCCCTCCCGCCCAGGCACTCACACATGACGGTGAGGGCCAGGGAGCGGTTCACCCGCCCATACACGTTCTCGGCCACGCAGGTGTAGATCCCGTCCTGCGTGTGGGTGACGTTGTCCAGCTCCAGCATCAGGTTGGTGGACGGCTCCTCCCGCAGCACGGCCTCCTCCTTGAACCATGCCAGCAAGGCCATGGGGTTGCTGTCTGCCACGCACACCAGCGCCACGTGCGAGCCTTCCGTGATCTCCACGGACGAGTTCACCTGCAGGATCTGAGGCACGTCTGCAGTGGGGGAGGCAGAGCTGAGCCTTAGCCTGTGGGACTCCCTGCCACTGGAGGTCAGCGAGGTTAACTTGCAGGACTTCCTACCACTGGGCGTTTGGGGGTCTAGGCCACGCTACTGGATAGTAGTGGGGTTAATCCATGGGACTCCCTGCCACTGGGTGTTTGGGGGTCTAGGCCACACTACTAGGTATTAGTGGGGTTAATCCATGGGACTCCCTGTCATTGGATGCCAGCAGGGTTAACCCGCAGGGCTCCCCTTGCTCTAAGCACTAGCCCCCACTTCCCTCCTGGTGCCAAGGCCAGAACCAAGCAGGCTGAGGGGTGCGGAGCTGGCGACTCACACTTGACATCCAGGGTGGCGAAGGCCTCGAAGAGGAAGGTGGTATTGGGGTAGGTGACCTGGCAGCCCAGCTCGTGCCCGTTGTTCTCCCGCAAGGGCTGGAACTTCAGCAGGGACACCTGGCTCCAGGTGCCGCTCTCCTCCTCCAGCTGGCCAAAGACAGCCTGATCCTCCAGCGCCTCATGGTTCAACCAGCTCACCATGGGCTTCATGGTGGGGCAGTTATCCGGCACCACGCACCGCAGCTCCGCCTCTGTCCCCACGACCACCGCAGCCGGGGGCACAATGGTGGGTTTGTCTGGCAAGGGAAGAGGCTGGGTGAAGCCAGGGACTCAAGCTCCAACCCACTGGGCCCCACTCCCCTCCTGGAGCCAGGGATAGAACCCAGGAATCCTGGCTCCCAGGCTCCTGCTTCTCTAACCACTAGACCCCATTCCCCTCCCAGAGCCAAGGGTAGAACCCAGGAGACCTGGCTCCAAGTCCCTCCACCGCACCACTTTAACCACTAGACCCCACTCCCCTCCTGGAGCCAGGGATCGAACCCAGGAGTCCTTTTCCCAGTCCCTGCCTCCCCGGCTCTAACCATTAGACCCCACTCCCCTTCCAGAGATGAGAAGAGACCCGAATGCGCCCTGATACAGTAGGGGGTGCTGAGCTCCATGGCACAGGGTGCATGATTTATTGAGCGGGGGGCTCTCTCATCACTGTTAATTCTGAGCCCCTAGAGGGGCAAGAGCCCCATGCCCCATTTCCTTCCCACCCGAGCCAGCCAGTCTCCTGCCCTGAAGCTGGATGGCAGCCGGTGCCCCGAGAGGGGAAAGGCCCCGTGTCTCAGAACCCGATTCAGCCAGCCAAGGGGCCTGGCCCCAGCGCCCCCCACTCACCGACGATCTCCAGGTTGCTGTGCTCCGAGTACGTGTACTGGTTGTAGCCGCCCAGGTCCCCGCGGAAGAAATACTTCCCCGCCAGCTCGGGGCTGAGCCGGCTGAGCTGCAGGGTGCAGTTGC
Organism: Aldabrachelys gigantea; assembly: GCA_026122505.1. NCBI lineage: Eukaryota > Metazoa > Chordata > Testudines > Testudinidae > Aldabrachelys > Aldabrachelys gigantea. The sequence goes on from CM047489.1 coordinate 70,440,476, forward strand.
GGGCCTGGAGGTCCCCCAGCAGGCGGGTGCGGCCCTGGAAGCTCTCGTGAACGATGCTGGTGCGTGACTTGTACACCACGGGCGGGTAGTTCCGGGGGTAGGGGCTGTTAAAGTACCAGATGCCGTGCACGGCCGAGGGGCGCAGCTCGTCCGGGTAGTCGAAACGGCACGGGATGGCCACGCACGTGCCCTCAAAGGCCATAATGGTCTGCGGCATCCACGCGCTCCACGGCCCACCCAGGGTGCCTGGTGGGCAGACGGGAGCGACAGGTGCAGGGCGGTGGGGACAGGAACCCGCACGCCCGTCTCCTTTGCCCCCAACCTCTCCTGTCACGGCCCGGTCTCCTTCCCGTCGGTTTCTCCACTGCCTCTTCTCTGCCCAGCTGCCAAACCTGCCAGTCCCTGCTTTGTTACCCGTCTGTCCATCCCTCCCTATCCATCCATCCCTCTCTCTGCTTATCCATCCATCCATCCCTCCCTCCACCTATCCATCCATGCCACTGTCCGCTTATCCATCCATCCATTCATCCATCTCTCCCTCCACCTACCCAACCCTCCCTCCCTCCATCTATCCATCTCTCCCTCTACCTATCCATCCATTCCCCTCTATCCGTCCCTCCCTCCCTCCTTTCCTATACCTATCCATCTCTCCCTATCCATCCATCCATCCCTATCCATCTATTTTCATCCATCTCTCCCTCAGCCCACCCAACCTTCCCTCCCTCCAGCTATCCATCCTTCCCTCTCTAACCATCCATCCATTTCCATCCCTCCCTCCCTCCACCTGTCCATTCATCCCTCTCTAACCATCCATCCATTTCCATTTCTCCCTCCCTCCCTCCCTCCACCTGTCCATTCATCCCTCCCTATCCATCCATCCCTCCCTCCACCTACCCAACCCTCCCTCCCTCCACCTATCCATCTATCCATCTCTCCCTCTACCTATCCATCCATCCCCCCTCCCTTCCTATACCTATCCATCCCTCCCTATCCATCCATCCATCCATCCATCCCTATCCATCTATTTCCATCCATCGCTCCTTCCACCTACCCAACCCTCCCTCCCTCCATGTATCCATCCATCCCTCTCTATCCATCCCTCCCACTCTAACCATCCATCCATTTCCATCCCTCCCTCCCTCCCTGCACCTGTCCATTCATCCCTCCGTATCCATCCATCCCTCTCTCCGCTTATCCATCCACCCATACATCCATTTCCATACATCCATCTCTCTCTCCACCTACCCAGCCCTCCCTCCCTCCACCTATCCATCCATCCCTCTTTATCAATCCATCCCTCCCTCCCTCCCTCCCTATCCATCCATCCATCCATCCATCCCTACCCATCTATTTTCATCCATGTCTCCCTCAACCTACCCAACCTTCCCTCCCTCCCTCCCTCCACCTAGCCATCCATCCTTCTCTATCCATCCCTCTCTCTCTAACCATCCATTCATTTCCATCCATCCATCTCTTCCTCCACCTACCCAACCCTCCCTCCCTCCACCTATCCATCCCTCCTTCTCTAACTATCCATCCATTTCCATCCCTCCATCCCTCCCTCCTCCTATCCATCCATCCCTTTCTATCCATCCATCCATCCATCTCTATCCATCTGTCCCTCTCTCCACTTATTCATCCCTTCCTCCCTCCAACAAAACATTTATCCACACATGCATCCAATAAACTGTTTATCCACCCACCCATCCAACAGTCCATCCACCCAATCATTTAGCCATTCATCCATCCGATCGCCCGTCCATCCACCCATCCAAACAATCCACCATTTATCCATCCACCTACCCACCCAGCCATCTGAACAACCAACCATTTGTCCGTTTAACCATCCACTCAACCAACATGCTTTCTATCCATCTATCCCTCCCACCTTCCATCCATCCATCCCCCCCATCCAATCATCCATTCATCTATCCCACCATCCAGCCACCCTGCTTTCATCTCTCTAGTTACTTCTCAGACACTCGGCAGAGCCATATCTAAACACCACCCAAGCCACAGGTGCAATTCAACCTATATAAAATTACAGTTCTGACCCTTGCAGCCTCCTCCTTGACTCGCCCCAATGGATCCTGCTCCGGTAAGGACACCAAGCAGAGCTTCCTGTAGGGTCCCCCCAGCAGGGTCCCCTGTCCTGTGAGCGCAGCCCAAACCCAGGGCCTTTGGGAACCCTCTTCTGGCACAGCTAGTTCAGGGCTATCCCCGCGCTGGGAACGTTAGACCTGAATGAACACTCACCTGACCCTGGAACTCCTCCCGTGCCTCAGTTTCCCTGCTGACCCAACCACCAGCTTTCAGTGCCCAGTTAGAACCTGGATACTCCTCCCCAAGCTCTCATCATGGCTGGTGGGGCAGGAGAAGGGGTATCCCATGGAGAGCATCCCTCTGTTTCCCCCCAATGTGGAGAGCTGCCCCAAACACCCACCTGCTGCCCCCCCCTTGGAGGACACACCCCGCATCAGGGAGTGGGTAGCTTGTTCTCCTGGGACCACCCAGCCTTCGGTACAACTCAGCTAGACATGGTCCAGCAAACTCAGCGCACGTGCCAGGAAAATTTGAACCACCGATGGTGAGCTGATTGGCAGGGCTGGAAAACCAATCAGATGCACCATCCCGCCCACTTGACTAAGTCTATGTAATGATGCAGGGCGAGTGAACAGTTCATGCACTGAGGCGTAGGAGGCACCTACTCCCATTTGGCTTAGTTAGCACCAGCTCCAGCTGTCAGCTCCCACAATCCACAGGTTCAAACCCACCCTCTGGAGCCAGGACTGTAAAAGACAGGATTGCTGTCCCGGGGTCCCCTCAGTACCTCCAAATAGGATCCCCAAGGTGAGCAGAGCCCCAGCAGCCTTCATCTTCTCAGGACGGCGAGGTTGTGTGAACTGGGGAGAGAGAAAAGGGGCTTAGAGGAGGTGTGGTTGCTGTTCTCCCATCTCACCCCCAGGACAAATGTGACCTGACCCAATAGAAAGCACTATGCGAACAGTGGGACTGATCCGATCCAGCGTGCAGCCAAACATCAGATTTATTCCTCCCAGCAAGAGGTGCTGGGGCATTCAAACAAAGTCGGGGAGAGACCAGGGCAGGGCCGCCAAGAGGATTCAGGGTGCGTGGGGCAAAGCAATTTTGGGGGCCCCTTCCATAAAAAAAGTTGCAATATTATAGAATACTATATTCTCATAGAGGTCCCTGTGAGACCCTGGGCCTGGGGCAAATTGCCCCACTTGTCCCCCCCGGGCAGCCCTGGACCAGTGCAAATGGGCACCAAAACCAGAGGTCATTCATGGCAACCAGCAACCCTGTGATGCCCCCTAAGGGCCATGTTGGGGATAGAACCAGGAGTCCTGGCTTCCCCTCTCACACCGCACCCTCTGCAATCAGACCCTTCCCCTACAGAAGTAAGGATGAAATTAACTGGAGAGAAACTTTCAGGGTGGATCTCAGGGAACAGTGCTCCCAATGCAGAGGTGTGGCGGGAGCCTATGAGGTTGGGGAATCACTTCCCAACAAGGGAAAGGAAGTGAGGTCTAGTGGTTAGAGTGGGGCAGGCGGGTGGGCTTGGGAGCCAGGACTCCTGGGTTCTGGAACTGGGAGGGTAGTGGGGTCTAGTGATTAGAGCGAGAGGGAGGGGCTTGGGAGCCAGGACTCCTGGGATCTCTCCCTGACACTCAGGAGATTTAACCCCAGGCCCAGTTAGGTGTTGCCCCACTGGCTCTCAGCTGTAACTCTAACGGGGCAGAGAGATCCCTGGCCCAGGGGTGGAGAAATGCAGCCTCAACCCAACCCAAGGAAACACGGGAACAGAGCAGTCGCTGCTGTTCTCACAATGGCCGCACGATGGCAATGGGGCCTCGCAGAAAAGCAGCCACATTCACACACAGTAAACTAGTAGCAGAGCCAGGGAGAGAACCCAGGAGTCCTGGCTCCCAGCCCCTTCCGTCCTAGCCCCCACTCCCCTCTCAGAGCTTGGGGGAGAACCCAGGAGTCCTGGCTCCCAGCCCTAGTCCCCACTACCCTCTCAGAGCTGGGCAGAGAACCCAGGAGTCCTGGCTCCTAGCCCCTCCCGCCCTATCCCCCATTTCCCCCCTCTCAGAGCTGTGCAGAGAACCCAGGAGTCCTGGTTCTGAGCCATCCCGCCTTAACTTCAAAGACAGTCCCCCTGGGGACACAGACGCGCCCCTATTAGCCAGCACAACTCCCAGGCTGGCCGGTTCTGACTCCGAAGTTGTGGCAGCTGCCCCGGGCTCCGACAGGCCAGCAGAGCTGGGGGGCACCATGGGGAGCTAGCGTTGGGGCACCCCTGAGAGACATAACGGCCTTGAGGGCCCAGACCTTGAATGGTCACCGTGACACAGGCCCTGGAGGGGGTGGCTAGGGCCGACTCTACCCAGAGCTCCATAGGCCTAGAACTTGAGTAGCCCCATGTCATGGGGGGAAGGATAAAAGGGGTCTATGGGGCCAGCCGTACCCAACCCTAGACTCTGAGTAGCAACGAAGACCTGGGGGAGGGGGTAGAGAGGTCTGTGGGGCCAACCCTACTCAGGCCTAGGCCTTGAGTAGCCCCACGGCATGGGGAGAAGGGGATGAGAGGACTATGGGGAGAGACCAACCCCACTCAGGCTTGGACTATGAGTAGGGTTGCCAGGCATCCAGTTTTTGACCAGAACGCCCAGTCGAAAAGGGACCCTGGTGGCTCTGGTCAGCACGGCTGACTGGGCTGTTAAAAGTCCGGCCGGCGGCGCAGCAGGGCTAAGGCAGGCTCCTTGCCTGCCCTGGCCCTGCGCCGCTCCCGGAAGCGTCTGGCACGTCCCTACAGCCCCGAGTTGCAGGGGCGATCAGGGAGGTTCCATGTGCTGCCCCTGGCCCCAGCCACGGCTCTGCAGCTCCCATTGGCCAGGAACCGTGGCACGGAGCCAGGGCAGCAGGGAGCCTGCCTTAGCCCCGCTGCGCCGCCGACTGGGCGCTGCCTGAGGAAAGTGCCGCCCGCACACCGATACCCCTTGCTGCCCCAGCCCTGAGCCCCCTCGCGGAGCCTGCACTCGGTACCTCCTTCCTCACTCCAACCCCCTGCCCCATCCCGGAGCCCCCCCTGCACCCCAAACCCCTCATCCCCAATCCCACCCTAGAGTCCTCACTCCCTCCTGCACCCCAACTCCCTTCCCCAGCCTGGAGCCCCCTCCTGCACCCCAAACCCCTCATCCCCAATCGCACCCTAGAGTCCTCACCCCCTCCTGGATCCTAACTCCCTGCCCCAACCTGGACCCCCTCCCGCATCCCAAACCCCTGCCCCAGCCTAGTGATCGTGAGTGAGGGTGGGGGAGAGCGAGCAATGGGGCGGGAGGGGGGATGGAGTGAGTGGGGGATGGGGCCTCTTCGAAGGGGCAGGGCAGGGGCGGGACCTCAGGGCAGGGGCGGGGCCTCAGGGCAGGGGCGGGGCAGGGGTGTTTGGGTTTGTGTGGTTAGAAAGTTGGCAACCTTAAAGAGAGGCCTATGGGGCCCACTCTGCCGAGGCCTTTGCAGGCCAGAGGCAAGATGGCTGCCGGGCGACACGGCTCCAGCCCCTTGCCTGCATCAGGCCCCGTTTCCAAGCCTCTGCCGCTCCCAAATCCCCTGGCACAGGCTGGTTGCCAGGGCCCAGCCTTGGCGTGAGCCCCACGGGCCGAGGAGCCAGCCCCATCCCGATGCAGGACAGCCCCGTAACCCTTTGGGGGGGGCCTCGACCCTGCTGATCCCTCCCCCATGACTCCGCCCCACCCTGCCCATTCCTGATCCTCCCCCCGGGTCCCCTCCCCAGAACAGCTCTTCTGATCTGCCCCCCAGCACCTCCAGCTGCCCACCCCCCAAAAAATCCTGACCCCCATTTCTCCTGAACCAGCTAGTCCCACCCCTTTCTCCCCCTGAATCGCCTCAACCCCTCATGTCCCCTGTGGCCCCATCTCCAAACCCTGCCTTCTGCCCCCCCAATCCATTGGCTCTCCATCTGCCCCCCTAAATTCCCTGAACCCCTCCGGTCCTCAGCCTCTGGCCCCCAAGCCCCAGACCAACCCCAACTCCAGCTCCCCACAAGCCCTCGCCTGGCTCTGTGCCCACCCAGTGCCCCTCCCACCAATCCCATCTGCTGCGGGGCAGGGGTCTGCCATCCAAGCCGTGACACCCCCCCCCCCACCGCCCATGCTCAGCTGGGGAGAAAAGCCAGGGGCAGCAGGGCTAGGCCACGGGGTAGCCAGGAGACGTGGGGCTCGGCCTCCCGGGCATGGGCACAGCTACCATCAGCTGGGGTTATGCACACTGAGAAAGCTTATCAGGAGACCATGTGGAATGAGTTGGGGGTCAGGACACTTTGGTTCCAGCTCCAGGAGGGGAGTGGTGTCTAGTGGTTAGAGCAGGGGGGGCTGGGCACCAGGACTCCTGGTTCTAATCTGTTTTGATCAGTAGTGACTAGCACAACCCCATCCCGCTTGCCCCCATGGGTCCCAGGGAGATAAACAGGCGACTTCTCCTCATCTGAGGGACAAAGGCCTTTGTGCCTCCAAAGGGAAAATGTGACCAGAGCAACAAGGCTCATTAACCATCCAGAGTCTGGACTCCCAGCCCTTTTGTTCTTACCACTAGATCCCACTCCCCTCCCAGAGCTGGGGATGGAACCCAGGAGTCTTGGCTCCCCCCACCACGCTCTGACCACTAGGCCCCACTCCCCTCCCAGAGCCAGGGACAGAACCCAGGCATCCTGGCTCACCCCCTCCTGCTCTAACCACTAGACCCCACTCCCCTCCCAAAGCCAGGGACAGAACCCTAGCCCACCCGAGCCCACTCAGGCACATGGCGACGCTCCACAATCTCATACCTTTCGGTGTCCTCCTGGCTTTCTAACCCCTCGGTGACTCCAGCATGAAGGTGGCAAAATCCCAGCACCTGTAACCGAAGGGACCAGCGGGGTCAGAGCCACAGATGGATCAGAATCCCTGGTCCGAGACAGCGACCGGAACAACACCCCCCCCCGCACAGCTGGGACCGGCCCTTCCAGAAAGAAGCTCCCATCTGGGTCAGCAGGAAGAGGGGGATACCAGGTTAGGGGAACCCCAGATCTGATCCCCAGCAGTGGGGAAGGGGGACACCAGGCTATCAGGCGCAGGGATTGATCCAGGATGGGGGGGAGATACCAGGTTAGGAGGACCCCAGATCTGATCCCCGGCAGTGGGGAAGGAGGACACCGGGCTAGCAGGCCCAGGGATTGATCTGGGGTGGCAGAGAAGAGGGGAACCCCAGGCTAGCTGGTGACTGAGCTGGGGGGCAGCAGGTGATACCGGTGCAGAGAGCTCCCACGGTGTGGCTCCAGCCTCCCACTCACGGATCCCACCGCTGGCTCTCAGAGGGGCAGCGTCCCATCCTGGGCCAGCCGCTGGCACTGGCATCCCCTCCCGCAGTCGGCGAGCCGGGGTGCCCGTAGCTCTGCGTTGCTGCAAGCGAGCGGAGCCCACACATAAATTCCTCCGGCTCAGCGTGTGCGTGGGGGGGACCTGCCACCGGGGGGGAGGGGGAGCCGACTTCATGTGCTGGCTGCTACTCCCGGCACAGCTCTCTACCTCCTGGGGCTGTGGGACTTGGGGAGGTGGCCCCACAGGGCCCCAGCGGGTCTGGTCCTACTGGGCCGGAGGAAGGATAGTTCTGCTCTGAGTTTATTGATGCATCTTCCCCGGAGAGGAGATCAGAGACTGCAGGACTTCTGGGTTCTCTCCCAGCTCTGGGAGGAGAAGGGTCTCGTGTGTGAATGGGGAGGGTGGCACTGGGAGACAGGGCTCCTGGGTTCTATCCCTGCCATGAGTGGGGTCTAGTGTTTAGAGCAGAGGGGCAGGGAGCCAGGACTCCTGAGTTCTATCCCTGGCAGATACAAGTCCATGGCAGTTTGAACTGAAGACCTGGATTTCCCTGGCCAGTAACGTGACGCCCTCACCCCATGGATTCATTTCAGGGGCAGGAATTCCTGGCATGCCTGTTGTGTGCTGCCAACACATTTCCCCCTCTACGCTTCCCCAGATCCCCCCCTCCCTGCCCAGAGGAGGCACAGCTGGGCACAAAGGAGCCTGTGTAATGCCCACACGCTGGGCACACCCAGAATCTCTCCAGCTGATGGGACCCGCGCCAGTCCTGGGCTCTAATTCACAGCATTTCTCTTCGCAAAAAGCACAAACACTTTGAAATGTAGGGACAGGGAGGATTTGCCCAGTGCTGAGATGCAGCCACTTCTGGGGAGGGGTAAATCTGGGAAACAGCCATACAGCAACACTGCATGGCCTCAGCTTGCCTGGCACTGAGATCTCCATGTGGTGTCACTGTGCAGCTGTTCCCCAGCTGCCCCCCCGTCAGAGGTGGCTGCATCCCAGCACTGGGAGAGGCCTGCCCTGTGCAGCTTAATGTGCGGCCATTCCCCAGCTGTCCTGCATCTCAGCACTGGGCAAGCCATCCCCATGGCTGTTCCCCAGCTGCCCCGCTCCAGAGGCTGTTGCATCTCCCACGTGGGCGGATTGAATTTTCAAGGCTCTTTGCAAAAATTGCTGCTGATCTCTGAGTCATCGAGGCAAATTCTGCTCCCATTTACACCCCCGGGCTCTGTCTGACTGAACCGGCGCCGCGGGGAGCCAGGGCCTGCAGGATGCAGCCTCTAATAATTATAAGGATGATGACGCTTTGCTCCACAGAGCAGATGGCAGCCGGCACAGCTGACTTCAGCTAAGGAACAACTCTGTCTGCTTGTGCCAGTGTGACAGGGATTGCCAGGGCCAGTTCCCAGCTCTGGCTCAGAGCCAGCCTGATCGACCCATCCCTGGGCCAACTTCCACAGCAAACCCGATAGCCCGTAGGGTCATGGGAATAGCGGGTGGGGGGGAGTAATCCCACTCCATGCCCCAGTGGGAGGAGATTAGAGAGAGAGAGAGAAGGGATGGATGGATGGGAAAACAAAAGGAGGGAGAGAGGGATGGAGGGAGGGAGGGACGGCGTGTATATGGATGGAGAAGCAAAGGAGGGGATGGAAGGAAGGTTGGATGGATGGATGGATGGATGAAGGGGGATGGAGGGAGGGTGTGTAGATGGAACGAGGGAGGGCACGTATACGGAGGGAGGGAGGGCGTGTGTATGGATGGATGAATGGATGGATGGATGGGGAAGCAAAGGAGGGGATGGATGGAAGGTTGGATGGGTGGATGGATGAAGGGGGGAGAGAGGGATGGAGAGAGGGCATATCGATGGATGGATGGATGGGGAAGCAGAAGAGGGGATGGAGGGAGGGCGTGTAGATGGATGGATGACCCTGGTATCTGTGGCAGCTGGGCTATTACCCAGACGGTGACACCAACAGGAATCGGCTGATCTGTTGAACTGCCGACCTCCCTCAGGGCCAAGGGAGCTGCAGATGGACTGAGGGGGGTGGTGGTTAGTGACACAAGACAGGGCAGAGCTGTTTAAATGCACCATGTCAGCTAAGTTCAAGTCCAAGCCCCCTCCAGTGGCCTGGCCCACACTGAGGACAAAAGCCTACTGCTGCTGCCAGCTAATGGAGCGACTCCCTTTAGCACCATCTCTAGCGGATCACAGCCTGGCTGCTGTTTCCTTAGTAGGTGTCCGTGCATTGCACAGGCAGATTCCTGGTTCAAAGCCAGCTCGCTCGCACAAGCACACGGGGCAACTTCACCCCCAGCCCGTGGTGCTGCATCGAGACCAGGGGTGAATCTCGGGGAACCATCGTGGGCACTGGGATGCGGCTTTCAATCAACAGCTGGTCTGTGCTGTGTGTGTGTGTCTCAGATCCCTGCCTCCAGCGTGTGTCTGTCTATGGGGCTCCCCAGCCCCTCACGTGTTCTCCCAGCTGCTCTGCACCGGTGTGGGGGTGACTGACTACCCTCCCAAACAGCGGCTGTGCTGCCACCCCACAGCTTCGGGGCTGCCCGCTCGCGGCCTGGGGAAAGGATCTCAAGACCTTCACTGTGCCTCCTGCTGGCAGGGGCCGATACAGCCAGGACAGTGAGTAAATGTGAGGAGACACCCCCGCACCCAAGGGGGACAATGATACATGTGAATCATTCCTCTGCCTGCCCCTCCACTGCTGCATCTGTCTTTCTAGACCCCCACTCCCCTCCCAGAGCCTGGGACTGGACCCAGGAGTCCTGGCTCCCCCTGGTAGATATAGGCACAGACTACATGGCAGGTATCTTTGGAAAATCACAACAGGAGCACTGGGACTGATGGCTCTGGGAGAGGAGTGGGGTCTTGTGGTTAGAACAGGGGGCACTGGGAGTCAGGACTCGTGGGTTCTATCCCCAGCTCTGGGAGGGGAGTGGGGTCTAGTGGTTGGCGCACAGGGTGCTGGGAGGCAGGACTTCTAGGTTCTATCCTTAGCTCTAGGAGGGGAGCAGGGTCTAGTGGTTAGAGCAGGGGGGGCACTGGGAGCCAGGGCTCTGGATTCTATCCTCAGCTCTGGGAGGGGAGCAGGGTCCAGTGGTGGGAGCAACATGCAGATCACATTTCTCTCTGGGGCCTCATTCCTTTTGCCTCTTGATGGCTGGTTCTCGAGCACCAGGCTCCGTGTGGCTCTTCCTAGCAGGTGGCGGCAGCCCCCGAATGGCACAGCCTGGCAGCGCCATGCTGCGCCCCTCCAATAACAGAGCTGTTTGTCTGGGGCTGGGCTGATAGCTGGACTGTGCAATCTGCTGATGTCACATGGCAGGGGGAGGGGGCTGCGGGTCAGGAGTGAGGGGCACCGGAGGGGTTGGGGGGAGCCCAGGGGCTAGGTTAGCAGGGGGCTGTGGGTCCGAAGTGAGGGGCACTGGCAGAGCTGGCGTAGGGAGCCCAGGGCTGGGCTAGCAGAGGCTGCAGCTTGGAAGTGAGGGGCACCAGCAAGGGGGGGTGAGAGCACTGCCCTCTGCTGGATGAGATCTATCTGTGTCACCTGCCAGGTGTGGGGTACGACAGGGGTACCCAGCCTGGCATCGTGTTTTGATTCTCTGTGACGTATTAAGGGGAATCGTAAGCAGAAACCCTACAACAACAAACCGAACTGCACCAACCTAGCGCACGGAGACCCTGCAACGACAAACCGAACTGCACCAACCTAGCGCACGGAGACCCTGCAACGACAAACCGAACTGCACCAACCTAGCGCACGGAGACCCTGCAACGACAAACCGAACTGCACCAACCTAGCGCACGGAGACCCTGCAACGACAAACCGAACTGCACCAACCTAGCGCAAGGAGACCCTGCAACGACAAACCGAACTGCACCAACCTAGCGCAAGGAGACCCTGCAACGACAAACCGAACTGCACCAACCTAGCGCACGGAGACCCTGCAACGACAAACCGAACTGCACCAACCTAGCGCACGGAGACCCTGCAACGACAAACCAGGCTGCACAGCCCAAGCGCTCAGGAGAGACCCTACAATAACAAACCAAACTCCGCAGCCCTCAAACTCACAAGTCTTTGCAGCCCCAGAGCTAATGCACAGCCCACAGTGTTTAAAATTCAGATTCTGGTGCAACCTTAACTGAGGTAGAGTAAGCACCCAACTGAGCTGTTAGACACAAAGCAATCCCTTGCCTAGCTCTGAGATGCAGCCACCTCTGGGTTGGGGCAGCTGGGGAACAGCCACACATAACACTGCACAGGGATGGCTCGCCTGGCACTGAGACGCAGCCACCTTTGGGCCATAGGAGCTGGGAATTTGAGGGACAGAGCAACCAGGTGCCTAACTCCAGTGGGGAGTCTGGGGGCAGCACTAGGAATTGAACAAGGGGTCACTGAAGTACTAGGCTGGAGCCTTGACCACTGGCCCATCCTGCCTCTCTGCCACTGAGCCTGTCGCCTAAGATCCATGACGCTGATTTGCTCGGGAGAGAAGCCAGGACTTTGGGGTAACATGGGCCCAGAACCTCGCATCTGGGCATCTCTTGGTTAAAGGCGGCTGGGCTGAAACTCCGAGTCCCTGGCTGGGAAGTCACTGCTGCTACACTGAAAGGGAAACTGAAGCTAACAGAACACAAGACTCCTGGCTCCCAATCCACCCACCCACCTACCCTCCCACCCTAACACTAGACCCCATTCCCCTCCCAGCACTGGGGATAGAACCCAGGAGCAACTGTCCACCACCCTCATAAAAGGGAAGCATTAGCCCCTACCCTAACTGTGCCAAACTACTTCCCAACCTTGCCAGCTGGGGTCCATCCATGCCCAGATGCATAAGCGTGGCCACCCGCCCTGGTTCTCCTGTCACCAGCTCCTAATGCTGCCCCGATGCCCCCTCATCGCATGGGGACACCTACCCAGAATCCACAGGATGTCTCCAAGTGTCCGATCTCCGGGGCCCAGCCGAGATCTGGGAAGGGTTTGTGTCCCTGGGGTGGGTACCAGCGTCTGTCAGCCTCGATGGCCGGCTCACCAGAGCCAGATGGGCACGACGAGGAAGTGACAGAGCAGGCACCCAGCACAATGGCTCCCTTTGTAGGGGTCAGATGTGGGGCAGGGCTCATGTACCGATGGGAGGAGCGGCAGGGACATGGAGAAGAAGGAAAAGTGGGTTGGGGTGGGATCTAGGAGGCAAGGGGGCTGGGACCAGAATCTCGGCGGGGGGGAGAAGACAGGCAGGAGGAGCTCCCTCCTCCACACACATAGAGCCCCTCTACACCCTCCAGAGCCCAATAGACACACACACACTAAAATACAGCTGCCCCACACACACAGCCCCCCCACACCAATGTGCCTCAGTTCCCATCCAGCGCCAGGACATGGCTTGCAGGGAATGGGACACGGGTCCCCTCTAGGGAGCTTTGGCTCTGTTTCAGCCCCATGGCAAGGGACAGTCTGGCTCAGAGGGGCAGGAAATGGGGCCTGGGGCCTTTCCATCTAGGGGGTACTGGCTCCCTGGACTGAGAATGGGGAGCTCTGTGTTCACAACCATCAGCCCTTTCCCCAGGGGAGATGAGTCCTGCTGGGATCTGGGGCTGAGGCCTCAAGCATTGCGTTACGTGGGGCGCTCTGAGCAGGGGCTGGATTCAACCCAGGGACCAACGACAAAAGGCCAGCGAACAAACTGCACCCAGCCAGCCCCCTGCGCGGATCATCGCTGCTCAAAGGCCAACCCTTCCGCGCTGCCGGGTGGACTCAGACACTGCAGGTGCAGCTGGGCCCACAACGCCACTGGTGGGCTCCATAAAGACGGGCAAAACATCACAAAATGTGGGTGGGGACACTGATCCTTTAGAAGCCACAGATTCTGGGGCCAGCCACTTGATGTGCAATTGGTTAGACCCAGCTGAGATGCATCAGGGTGTTTTCTATGAAGCCTTGAGCTGAGTGGGGGGATGCAGGAAGGTACGTAGGTGACTGATTGATTGTGCTAGCAGTGGAGCTGAGTGAACTGCCCCTGCAGCCTGCATCTTCTGTGCTACTTTGCCAGTGTTGTTTGTGTAAATAGAGCAACACCCTGGAAAAGGGACCTGAAAGATTCAGGCAGACCTGCCGTGGCATAAGAAGCGTACAAGGAATCATTGCATTCGGTTATACCCAGTGGGGCAGTGTTTACAGCTCTAAAACAGAGATCCCCTATGCAGGGTGTTTGAACCAGGTGCCCGGCTGGCCAAGGACAAGCATCTTTTGGAAGGAAGATTTCTATGAAGGAACAGCATCCTTGGCCCATTCTACCCACCCCATTGCTACACTATATATATAGGCTTGGAAGGATTAGCTTTTTCTCGGTAAATGTTGATTTCACCAGACACACACAGTGGGGTTGCCAGTTTTGGTTGGACGTATTCCTGGAGTTTCATCACGTGACATAATCTTTCATTAAAGGTTCATCTTTCATTCCTGGAGGCTCCAGGGCAATCCTAGAGGGTTGGCGACTCTACACGCAAACCGATGAAAAATTATTCCCATTGACAAAAATCCAAACAGATCGACAGGCAAAGTAAGCAAACAGCAGCTTGCGAGATTATCCAGCTGTACGTTATCATTTTTAGGTGCATTGCAGGAGCAGTGAACAGCCTTAGGCACGGCCTGTGGCTCCATTGCGCTAGGTGATGTACATTATTCGTACTATTTATTAGGTGCATTAGAGTAGCATGTAGGCGCTCCAGCTGGGGACCAAAACTCCCTGCTGTACATTAATAGTGCGATTTATTAGGTGTATTATGGTAGTGCCTAGGCCCTCCATTCATGGCCCGGGGACGGCTGCGCTAGGTGCTGTACAAACACAGAACAAACAAAGATAGTCCGGAAGGGACTGGTCTCATCACGTTGCAGTTTGCTGATCCACATCTGCGGCTGGCCCAGGAGCTGAAGTGGAAACTGAGGCATGAATTGCCTGACGCCAGATGGGGCAGGCAGCGAGGTGCACCCAGCCTGCCTGCACCAATGCAACACGTGCCCGACCCAGCGTGCCCTAGCACAGCATATGCCAGCGCCTGGAGTAACCCTCTGCTTGCCTGCGGTTTAAATCCGCCTGCGTGCACCAGAGCCCAGGGCAAGTGCTACGTGGCAGCCAGCGGGGTAGTGTGCGTACTAGTCTCTGTCATTAACCCACCTCTCGGAGCGGCAGTAGCTAGATGGACGGAAGAAAGCCACCGCTGACCTAGCTGCATCTACACTGGGGCTTGACCTAACTAACTGGCGCTGGGTCGATCTGATTTCTAGATGTCAAGTCAATAGCTCTTCCCCCTTGCTGCTGTTCACCCTTGAAATATTTGGCGGGCTAAGCCAGCCAATCTCTTTCAGCCAGTCCCCTCTCCTAAGATCCGCTTTACATTCCCCTGAGCCTCAGAGCCGACCACCTCCACGCCTGGGCCAGCGTGAAGCCAAGGATTTTGAGATGAACTTCAGCCATTTCTTGTGTGGCAGCCATCATGCCAGCATCCCAGAAACTTTCTTTTGTGGTTTGTTTGACCTCAGAGGTCGGGTGGCTAAAGCAGGAGAGTCCATCCCCACTGCATCCTGACACGCGTCTCTCAAACGTTTGAGGTGCCACGCCCTCCGGGTGCCCCATGCAAAGCAGCAATCTTGATTCACGAATGCACGTTCCTGGGGCTTGCGTAGGGCTGGTTTCAGGCAGTCAGAGAAGTGGCCGTATCTGAAGACCCCTCAGTTGGCTGGCCCCGGTGCGGGGCGAGAAAGCTGGTGGCAGTCACGGAACGTCCCGTCCCGCTGGACGGGCACACAAAGGCCGTGCTTGTGAGTGCCCATGAGTCACGGCGATCTTGCGGAGCAGTGTGACTGATTCATAGTGCAGACAAAGGCAGCAAGGAACAGGATCACCGGCCACCAACCCCTTGCAGTTGGGAGCAGAGAATTGGCTAATTGTTCCGGGCAGTGGGGCGGGTAATTAACTCACCCCAGAGTGTGCTGACCAGACCCATCTGGATACCTGCAGCCGTTCTCCTCTTCCCCTTGTAAACACAAGGCAGCAGGACATGGGAGAGAGTGGGGGGAGGGGAGGAGTCAAGACTCCTGGGTTCTATTCCCAGCTCTGCGAGGAGAGTGCTGTCTAGTGGTTAGAGGACGTGGGGCTGGGACTTCTGGGTTCTATTCCCAGCTCTGGATGGGGAACCTAGTGGGTCAGATAAGGGGTAGGGGGCTGGAAACCAGGACTCTTGGGTTCCGTCCAAAGCTCTGGGAGGGGAGTGGGGTCTAGTGGTGGGAGCCAGAAAGGTGGTGAGTCAGGACTCCTGGATGTAGCCCCAGATCTGTGGGAAGAGTGGGGTTTAGTGGATAGAGCTAGGGGGACGGCAGCTGGGAACCAGGACTCCTGGGTTCTATCTCCAGTTCTGCTCCTTAACCAAGGCCTGGGCTAAATGGACTTCTTGGCCTGGGGCAGCGTGGCGAGGAGGGATAGTGGGGTAGATGGGCCCATTGCTTTGATGCAGCGCAGAGTGGGTTACACAGCTGATAACTGACCAACGGAGAGGAACAGAAGCAGGGAGCAGACTGCAGCCAATCCCACACCATCCTGCTGTGCCCATGGAGCAAGGCGAGGCTGCTAAGTCTCTGGGAACAGTGACCCCTACTGGCCATGTGGGGAGCCTACCTCGTGATGGCACTTTAAAGGTGGCTGGGGCATCTGTATCTGAACACTGGCTTTTTAGCACCCTCTGCTGACTGGGGTAGGCACCTAGGCTTAGCATGCAAATAAAATCAGGGCTGCAAAACCCTGCAGCACAGCACCCCCTAGTGTCACATCAGGGCATTGGGGCCAGCCCTGACTGCCAGGGGGAGAGCCCACCGACCCCGCCCCCTCCCTGCAGCGTAGTTCCCCCTAGGACATTGGGGCCAGCCCTAACCGCTAGGGCAGAGCCCTCATCCTGCAGCACAGCAGCCCCTAGCATCACTCTGGGGCATTGGGGCCAGCCCTGACTGCCAGGGGAGAACCCCCCACCCCACCCCATCCCCTCCCAGCAGCATAGCGCCCCCTAAGATGACTGCTAGGGCAGACCCCCATCCTCCAGCACAGCGCCCCCTAGCATCACTCTGAGGCACCGGAGCCCGCCCTGACTGCCAGGTGAGAGCGCCCACCCCACCCCGCGCCCTGCCGCACAGTGTCCCCTAGTGCACACCTAGCCAAGCTGCTGGTCAATATGTTTATTCCCAAGCCCCTCGCAATGATGTCAGCTGCAGCCCTCAAGCCATGATGGTTCCTGGCTTCCTGCGGCAGGATTGCAGGATGCTGAGGAAGAGGAGGAAGAGGAGGAAGATGGCCAGCCCCACCACCAGGGATTCGATGGCCGAGTAGGCACGGGTCAGCTCTGGGGCGGGGGCCAGCACCCTAGGCGGGGTGACCAGGAACCGGCCCACCAGCCGCCCGCCCACGTAGCACTGGTAATAGCCAGCATCGGTGCCGTTCCAGGAGGAAAGCAGTAGGGTCCCGCCGCCGGTTGCCTTGTCCAGACTGATGGAGCCATTGCGTTGATGAAGGTCTAGCCAGGTCAGGGCAGTGGGGCCTTCCTGCCAGTATACAGGGCTGGGAGCAGACAGAGAGAGGTTAGCAGAGTTGGGTGTGGGCCTTGCACATGCTCACTGGACAGGACTCCTGGGTTCTCTCCCCAGCTTTGGGAGGGGAGGGGAGTCTAGCGGTTAGAACCAGGGGGCTGAGAGTAAAGCATTACCCTTTGGGGGTGAGCACCAGCTTCCATCCAGCCCCAGGGCAGGGAACTGGCTGGCTCAAGGGGTAGGGAATGGGACCCCTCTAAGGGATGCCGGCTGGAATGAGTTCACCCGGTCTCCGTCCATTTCAACTGGCACTAAACAGCCCCCTTGCTCTCACCACCAGAGGCCGAAGGCTGGCTATCTACCCTAGAGGGAAACCCTGGGGGTGGGGGTGTCTGGGGTGTTGGGATAGGGGTGCTAAATTGGTCCAGGTGGCCGGGACTAGGATGGCGGGAATCTCTCCCTCCCCCTGTGCTTATCTATGGAATTACTAGGCAGCAAAAATGTCAGAGTCAGCATCTCCCAGTGAAACTACCTGAGATGTGTCTGGCCCACAAGATATTACCATCCCCACAACAGCAAATGCCAAATCTACCAGAGCCTTAAGCACAGGCTGGGGCTAGAGTGGGATCAGATTTGTCAGTGACACGTCTACAGCTGGTAGCTAAACTCATCTGCACTGATGTGTTATGAACACACACAGCTGGACAGGGCTGGAGCAGGGTTGCCACCAAAACAGGCCTCAGGCAGGATTTTGTGCATGATTTGAACCCTAGACACTAGTGCTTGAGCTAGAGGAGAAGCATGGTTAGCTGGTAGCAATAGTAGGTTATTCTCCAATGCATCAGCCACAAGAGGACGACCTGGCATTCACTTTTAATGAGGTGTTCTGTCGAAAAATTGTGAGATTGCCTTAAAAATCGTGAGATTGGCTTAAAAAAAAGTCTGAGGCTGGCTAAAAAAAACCGTGAGAGCTGCTTCCAAAAATCATAAGGTTAAAGAAATGATCTCTGTCAGGCTGGTTTTAATTGGCCCTCTGACGTTGGAGGTGGGAGGAGTCACATTTCCAAGGTTTTCTGTGTAGCCATGAAGACTAGTCATGTGTTTTCGTGAAAGCAAAGGCTTGAGCACTAACATGATTCCAGCGGTCGAGGGCTTTAGGAAAATCATGAGTCGCAGTAAAATCATGAGGGCTGGCACCACTGGATGCTACCAGAAAATAGCACGTGGGGAATGAATTAACGAGGTGTGATTTTCCTGTCGGGATCTGGGATGAAGTTAGTGGATGGTGAAAGCTACGGGTCGGAAGCCTCCAGAAGTGGAGTTTGTATCCCCTGAGCAGGAACTAGACTCATTTTGAAGCCAAGACGCCTGGGTTCATAGCCAGTATCTCTTGTATTAAAGTGCGCTGGGGTTTTAAAAGACCATACACGGGCAGGGACTTGGTGTTACACTTTGCTAAGAATGGCATTGACATCAGCACTGGTTACGAGGGGAGAGCGCCCCCACAGCACCCCCCGGAGCACTGCGCTCCTGACTGCCAGGGGAGAGCCCCTCCCTTCCCCCTGCAACACAGCCCCCCTGGGCATCGGGGCCAGCACTGACCGCCTGGGGAGGGCCTCACCCTGCTCCCTGCAGCACAGCGCCCCCTAGTGCCATGCTGGGGCATCGGGCGCCAGAGGAGAGTGCCCCTACCCTGCTCCCTGCAGCACAGCGCCCCCTAAAGCCTGGCTGGGGCATCGGGCGCCAAAGGAGAGTGCCCCTACCCTGCTCCCTGAAGCACAGCGCCCCCTAGTGCCATGCTGGGGCATTGGGCACCAGAGGAGAGTGCCCCTACCCTGCTCCCTGCGGCACAGCGCCCCCTAGTGCCATGCTGGGGCATCAGGCGCCAGAGGACAGTGCCCCTACCCTGCCCCCTGCAGCACAGCGCCCCCTAAAGCCAGGCTGGGGCATCGGGCGCCAGAGGAGAGTCCCCCTACCCTGCTCCCTGCAGCACAGCGCCCTAATGCCATGCTGGGGCATCGGGCACCAGAGGAGAGTGCCCCTACCCTGCTCCCTGCACGCCCCCTAAAGCGGGGCTGGGGCATCGGGCGCCAGAGGAGAGTGCCCCTACCCTGCTCCCTACGGCACAGCGCCCCCTAGTGCCATGCTGGGGCATCGGGCACCAGAGGAGAGTGCCCCTACCCTGCTCCCTGCAGCACAGCGCCCCCTAGTGCCATGCTGGGGCATCGGGCGCCAGAGGACAGTGCCCCTACCCTGCTCCCTGCAGCACAGCACCCCCTAATGCCATGCTGGGGCATCGGGCACCAGAGGAGAGTGCCCCTACCCTGCTCCCTGCAGCACAGCGCCCCCTAGTGCCATGCTGGGGCATCGGGCGCCAGAGGAGAGTGCCCCTACCCTGCTCCCTGCGGCACAGCGCCCCCTAATGCCATGCTGGGGCATCGGGCGCCAGAGTATAGTGTCCCTACCCTGCTCCCTGCGGCACAGCGCCCCCTAGTGCCATGCTGGGGCATCGGGCGCCAGAGGAGAGTGCCCCTACCCTGCTCCCTGCGGCACAGCGCCCCCTAGTGCCATGCTGGGGCATCGGGCGCCAGAGGAGAGTGCCCCTACACTGCTCCCTGTGGCACAGCGCCCCCTAGTGCCATGCTGGGGCATCGGGCGCCAGAGGACAGTGCCCCTACCCTGCTCCCTGCGGCACAGCGCCCCCTAGTCCTGGGTTGGGATCTCTTTGTTCCAGGCACTGTCTCCTGATCCCACAGCTCAGTTTCGACCAGGGTGAAGGTTCACTGCGGTGGTAAATTATTAACCTGGCTCCCGTTTCCAACACCCACACAGGAACCAGCTCAGTGCAAACAAGCTGACTCCTTCCAATCTACCCCGTTCCCTCCTGGCAGGCCCTCCGGTTTCACCCTACCAAGGAGCCTGGATTTATCCCTGTACATTAGGGCCGGATTCTGCAACAGACCTGAGCTCCTTGCTAGGGGACAGATTTTTAGAGATGGGGAGGATATTGCTCTAGATAGGCCTCCCATGGGTCTGATCTGGGGTGGGGTGGGAATACCAGCTGAGGTGGGACCATGGATCTGATCTGGGGTAACAGGGAGAGGGCCTGATACCAGGGTAGATGGGCCCATAGGTCTGATCCGGGGATGGAGGGTGGGATACATGGCTGCATGGGGCCCTAGGTCTCCACAGCATGGCCTGGCTCCTTGTACCTGTATATAGAGGCTGTTGGGCACCTCAGCCTGGCGCTGGCGTAGGGCAGGGCTCGGTAGCGGGTGATGACAAGGAGGGGGGCCTTGCCCCGTTCATCCCGGTTGAGGGTGTAGGCCCTGTCACATGGCACCTCACAGCTCTCCACCCGCAGCTCTGGCCCCCGTTGGGGCAGCCCTCGCCTGGCCAGCCCACATGGCAGGGGCCCCTGGGGGCGCGATGCCAGCTGAGCATAGCAGAATCCCACCCGCTTCCTCTCGCCGGGGCCACCGCAGCGGTCGCAGGGCTGCCAGCGCGCCCAGGCAGTGAACAGCTGCCCCCGGTCTCCACCGGCCAGCTCCACGGTGGTGTTAGCTAGCGGGGGCTTTCCCAGGCGGGCATGGCTGATGTGGAGGCGCCCGGCGTCCTGGAAATCCACCTCGTAGTAGGCCAGCATGGCGTCGCCGCGGCGGCAGGTGTAGACGCCTGAGTCCTCCACGCTGGGATCCAGAATCTGCAGGTCGCCTCGGAGCAGCCGGGTTTTCAAGCGCAGCTGCCACAGCTTGGCGCGAATGGGGATGAGCGCCAAGGGGTGCCCGGTGCGGATGAAGGTGGCCGGCCGCTCCCCAGGCCGGGAGGGATCCACATACTGCCAAGAGACCAGGCCCTGGTGGGGGGCACCTGGGCACCTCAGGGTCACAGGGTTGTCTGAGATCAAGGCAAGCGTGCATGGGTGTCCCGGGAGGCAGGGCTCTGGCAGGGAGACGCCTTGGGATGGGTCGCCATTGGCCATGGCAGAAATCAAGGCAAAGAGGAGGCTGAGGGCCACTGCTCGGGGGCACATGGCTGGCTGGGGTGTGCCCAGAGGCTGGAGCACGAGGCAACGGCTTGCTGACATCATTGTGATGTCATCGGTCTGAGAGTGAGGTCATAATAGCCTTAGCTCACCAGGGGCCAGCTGGGGAGCCCCAGGGAGAGCACGCTGGATTCTCAGCTCCCTGGAGTCAATCTGGAGTCAGCTCTGACTGCAATGGGGGCAGGGCTGGGGTCTGATCTCAGCTCCCCTCAAGTCGATCCAGAGTCACCCTCTGCCTGTAGTAATTCTGATCTCAAATACACATGTGTAAATTCAAAATGCATCCACACGCTCTGGGCATCCCTAGCCTTTGTTTGCCAGAATCTGGGAATGGGCCACAGGGGAGGAGGGTCTCAGGGCTTCAGTCCTGCTCCTGTCAAACATGTGCCTACTTTAAGGCTATGTCTACACTGCTGCTGTAAGGTACTCAATGTAGCCGCTCTTTGTGGCCTAGTCTACACTATGCGTTTAAACCGAATTTAGCACCATTAAACCGATTGAACCCTGCACCCATCCACAAAACGAGGCCCTTTATATTGATATAAAAGACTCTTTAAACCGGTTTCTGCACTCTTCCCTGACAAGAAGAGTAGCGCTGAAATCGGTATTGCCATGTCGGATTACGGTTAGTGTGGCTGCAAATCTACGGTATTGGCCTCCGGGTGGTATCCCACAGTGCACCATTGTGACCACTCTGGACAGCAATCTGAACTCAGATGCACTGGCCAGGTAGACAGGAAAAGCCCCGGGAACTTTTGAATTTCATTTCCTGTTGGCCCAGCGTGGAGCTCTGATCAGCACAGGTGGCGATGCAGTCCCAAATCCAAAAAGAGCTCCAGCATGGACCGTACGGGAGATACTGGATCTGATCGCTGTATGGGGAGACAAATCTGTTCTATCAGAGCTCCGTTACAGAAGACAAAATGCCAAAGCATTTGAAAAAATCTGCAGGCTATGATACAGAGTCCACAGCACAGTGCTGTGTGACAAGTGTAATGGAAAGCCAAAGAATCAAATGGACGCTCAGGGAGGGAGGGAGGGGGTACCGAGGACTCCAGCTATGCCACAGTCCCCGCAGTCTCCGAAAAGTATTTGCATTCTTGGCTGGGCTCCCAATGCCTGAAGGGTCAAAAACATTTTCCCGGGTTTTTCAGGGTGTATGTTGTCAATTTACACCCTTCCCCCACCCCGGAAAGAAAAGGGAAAAAAAACATTTCTCGACTTTTTTCAATGTCACCCTATGTCTACTGCATACTGCTGGTAGATGGGGTGCTGCAGCGCTGAACACCAGCATTCCCTTCCCGGTGGCAGATGGTACAATATGACTGATATCTGTCTTCATCATCAGCCTGTGAGTGCTCCTGGCTGACCTCAGTGAGGTCGGCCAGGGGCGCCTGGGTAAAAATGGGAATGACTCCTGGTCATTCCCAGCAGATGGTACAGAACGGCTGGTAACCGTCCTCATCATAGCAACTGGAGGCTGAGCTCTATCAGCCCCCCTCTTTCATGTCTAAAGAAAAGATTCTGTACTGCCTGGACTATCATAGCAGTGGGAGGCTGCGCTCCTCTCCCCCCGGCCCACCCTTGAATGTCCTGGCTGGACTATCATAGCAGCTGGAGGCTTCCTCCCCCTCATTTTATCTCACTAAAAAGTCAGTGTTTTTTATTCCTGCGTTCTTTATTACTTCATCACACAAATGAGGGGACACTGCCACGGTATCCCAGGAGGATTGGGGGAGGAGGGAAGCAACAGGTGGGGTTGTTGCAGGGGCACCCCCTAGAATGGCATGCAGTTCATCATTTCTGCGGGATCTGACATGGAGCGGCTGTGCTCTCTGGTACACTGGTTCTCTAGTACACCTGCCCCATATTCTAGGCAGGACTGACTCTGTTTTTAGACAAAACGTAAAGAAGGGAATGACCCGGGGAGTTATTCCTATTTTTGTCCATGCGCCCCTGGCCCGACCTCAGCGAGGCCAGCTAGGAGCACCCATGACAGCAGCAGATGGTACAGAACGACTGATAACCATTATCTCATCACCAATTTACAATGGCATGACAAACAGTGCAATAGGGATGGCAACCGTCTCTGCTACCTTGCAAAGGCAAATGAATGCTGCTGTGTAGCACTGCAGTACCGCCTCTGTTAGCAGCATCCAGCACACATATGGTGACAATGACAAAAGGCAAAACGGGCTCCATGGTTGCCGTGCTATGGCATTTGCCAGGGGAATCCAGGGAAAAGGGAGCGAAATGATTGTCTGCCGCTGCTTTCACGGAGGTGATGACATTTACCCAGAATCACCTGCGACAATGTTTTTGCATTGGGATCTCAACCCAGAATTCCAATGGGCGGGGGAGACTGTGGGAACTATGGGATAGCTACGGGATAGCTACCCACAGTGCAACGCTCCGGAAATCGATGCTAGCCTCGGTATCTGGACGCACACCGCCGAATTAATGTGCTTAGTGTGGCCGTGTGCACTCGACTCTATACAATCTGTTTTACAAAACTGGTTTATGTAAAATCGGAATAATCTCATTGTGTAGACATACCCTGTGACAAAATAAAACCACCCCCAACGAGGAGCGGTAGCTTTGCTGGTGGCAGAGCATCTCCAGCGCTGTACACACCAGCACTTTACATAGGTAAAACTTTTGCCGGTCAGGGAGATTTTTTTTTCACACCCCTGACTGACAAGTTTTATTGACAAAAAGGCAGTGTAGACATAGCTAAGCGAGTTCCCAGTGGGAGTGAAGTAATTCCACTACAAGCACATGTGTATGTGTTTATAGATTGGGACCTTAGTTTTTGAAAACTTTTCTCCTCTCAATAAAATGGTTCCCAAAAACTTTCCCAAGGATTCTCAAAACCTTTTTCTGCCCCTCAAAAATAAATTTCACAAACGTTTTCATCCTTAAATTCAAAATCTTCCCCCCTTCTATGAAAAGACTCAAATACTTTTTCAGCCCTCAACAAAAGTTTTGGAAAACATCTTCTCCACAAAGTTTGAAAACATTTTTGTCCCAGATTTTCATAACTGAACCATTTCTCCTTTCAAAACCTTTTCCTTCCTCAAACAAAGAAGTTTTGAAGAGTTTTCCTCCATTAAAAAGGAGTTTCTGAAGGTTCCCACTCCTCAAAAAAAGTTTCTATAACTTTTCTGCCTCTCGGGTAAAAAAGTTCTGGGGGAGATAAATATTTGGTGGGAGTTGGCTATTATCTCACTGTTTCCTTGCACTCACCCATGGGTCTGTCTGAATCCATGTTGTCTCTTCTCTTATATTTACATTGAAAGCTCTTTGCGAAAGCTCTTTGCAACAGGGACTGTTTTTCTGTCTCGTGTTTGTATGTCACCTAGCACACTGGGATCTTGGTCCATGACTGGGGTACCTAGATGTTACATCAATCTAAATAAAATTAATAATAATTAATAAACGTTTTTAAACAATTGGAAGGGGAAAAAGTTTTGGAAACTTTTATTGTTCCGAGAGTAAAGTTTTAAAAACTTTTTTTTCATAGGAAACGTGTTTTAAACTCTTTTTGGGAGGTAGAAAAAAATTTGAAACTGTTTTTTGGAGGGGAAAATGTTTTTGAAATTTTTGTGGAAGGAGAAAAAGTTTTGGAGACTCTTCTTGGAAGGGTAAAGGGTTTTCAAAACTCGTAGTAAAGTTTCTGAAACTTTTTTTTTAATAGGAAAAGGTTTTGAAACTCTTTTTAGAGGCAAAAAGTGTCTGAAGCTTTCTTTTGGAGATGGTAAAAATTTTCAAAACTTGTGTTGAGCAGGGAGGAAAGTTTCAGACACTGTTTGCAAAAAAAGTTTTCAAAATCATTTGTTGGCAGTGGAAAAAGTTTCAGAAACTTTTTTGGAAGGGGAAAAAGTTTTGAAAGTTTCCGCTTCCCCCTCCAAAAAAAGTTTCTAAAACTTTTCAGTCTCAATTTTGTTTCCTTCCTTTTAAACTCTTTAAAACTTGTTGGACTGTGTATGTTAGATCAAGATGGCTTTAGGCCTGAGGCAAAACTCCACTTTGATCCGAGTGCTGTGGGCCCCGCAACAACACACACACACACACACACACACACACTTTGCTTCGCGGCACCTGAGACAGTCCATTTCCCAATTATGTGAGGGGTGCTATATGAGTCACAACTTCCCTCCCCCCAATTCCTTTAAAAAGTTACTTTGGTTTCTCCCACCCCTTTCTGTAGGGTGTGCTCCTGGGCCAGTCCATTTTCATAAAGGGGGGAATATTCATCCTTTCTCCTTTTTAAAGTTACTGTGGTTTCTCCCACAACTTAGTCTAGGGTGTGTCCCTGGGCCAATTCATTGGCATGGGGGGAGGGTAAACAACTAAGTTCTCTCCCAATTTCCAAACTACAAATTGGTTTGCCCCAAGTACCCTCCTATGGGTACCTGGCCTGGACCATTTTCAACCCCGGGGGTGCAGGGAGACAGGTGTGGTGTTTGTTTATTTTAAACCCCAGCTTTAAAGGAGATGGGGAGGCAGCCCCTGATTCAGAGATACGATGGAATCAGAGTTGACAGCCCACGCCTGAAAGGCTGCTGAGCAAGACAGAGGTATTTCTCATCCCCCCCACTCCCGCGAGGAATTGGTACGTCCCGCGCCTTGGGCGAGGCTGCAGCACCTGAGCTGGAGACAGACGCGCGGAGCGAGCGGGCGAATTAATCGGGAGTCGGACGTGACCGAGTCAAGCGGGCAGCGTGGCTGCTCCCCTGGCGGGAGCCCGACGCGAGCGAATCAAGCCGGCCGCCGGCTCCGCGTTGCTTGGGGGAGGCGGGGATGGAGACCTGGGGACCCCAGCCGGCTCTGCGGACCCTGCTGTGGCTCCTGGTCGGCGCGTGGATCTCAGGTAACCGCCCTGCCCAGCGACCGAGAGAGCGGCGGCGCCATAACCTCCCTCGCCTCGCCCCTCCACCCTCCTCTGAGGGGGCGTTGCGTGCTGCGGGGTCTCCTGCCCCGAACTGCAGGGGGGGCGGGAAGGGAGAAACTCGACACCTGATTGGAGGTGCGAGGGGGGATTAGCCCTGCCCAGCTGCGGCTCCCTCAGGGTGGGGGCTGCTGTTCCCCCATGGGGGAAGGGGGGTTGGAGTGGGCCCTGAGTTGCCCTCTGTCTGGGTGGGCTCTTAGCCCTACTAGTTGGAGTGGGGGAGTCCCTGGGCTGCCCCCTTAGTGGGTGTGTGGCAGGGTTAGTGTGGGTCCCTGGGCTGCCCCTTGCCTGAGACCCCACTAGTGGGCATGGGGGGGTTGGCATAGGGGTCCCCTTGAGTTACTGGGGCAGTTCAGGGCCTAGCTTGGGGGTCCCAGGTAGTGGGGTGGGGGCAGCTTGGGTGTAGGATTGGGGGGTCCCAAGTAGTGGAGTAGGGGCAGTGCAGGGGGTCCCAGGTAGTGCATTGGGTTAGCTCGGGGGTAGGATTGGGGGTCCCAGGTAATGGGGTGGAGTTAGCTCAGGGGTAGGATTGGGGGGGGTCCCAGATAGTGGGGTGGGGGCAGCTTGGGTGTAGGATTGGGGGGTCCGAGATAGTGGGGTGGGGGCAGCGCAGGGGTCCCAGGTAGTGCATTGGGTTAGCTCAGGGGTAGGATTGGGGGGGTCCCAGGTGGTGTGGTGGAGTTAGCTCAGGGGTAGGATTGGGGGGTCCCAGGTGGTGGGGTGGAGGCAGCGCAGGGGTCCCAGGTAGTGGGGTGGAGTTAGCTCAGGGGTAGGATTGGGGGGTCCCAGGTAGTGGGGTGGGGGCAGCGCAGGGGTCCCAGGTAGTGGGGTGGGTTAGCTCGGGGGTACGATTGGGCGTCCCAGGTAGTGTGATGGGGTTAGCTCAGGGGTAGGATTGGGGGTCCCAGGTAGCGGGGTGGGGAAGTGGGATCAGAGACTACAAGTGTCCTTTCAACTCCCCCAATACTGTCTAACCAACCTGTGCCTCTCTCTGCTGTGTGTGTGTTTAACTTTTCCCTCCAAGGGAAACAGGTAGCACAAGAAGCTGCCAAATATAGCTCCCTCCTCAGCCCTCACCTTTCCCACAACCCTGGGTTTCATGCCCGCTGGCCTGTTCTGCTTCCCACGCCAAGTGAGGTGATGGCGGGGTGTCCCGTGTCACCCACATACAGATCTCTCTGGCACTGGGCGCACCCCAATGCAGAGACGCAGGTGTGGCCTCCTTTCCGGAAGGGCAACCGCCCTGTCCTGGTGACCTCATGTCTGCCGAAACTCCCCGCTGGGTGATGTGCCTCAAGGGAGGGGCTTTCTGTTACCCTTATCCCTGTGGAGTGATGTGAACGCAGGGTGCTGGGAAAGCACTATGATCTCTCAGCAAAAAATAGATATAGCTGAGATCTCTGGGCAGGATTCCTCCATTCCCCTGGGCTGTGGACCTTGGTCTCCTGGCCCTGTTCCCGGTGTAATTGGTGACCTGGCTTTCCTCCTGCCCTTCAATTGGAATACATGCCATACTGTGCACAGAGAACTCTTGTTGGTGTCGTGACCTGGAAAGTGTTGGGGCTGGTGGTGTTGCGGGTGGTTTTAAAATGGCTGCTGTGGGGTTGCGGTAGAGGAAGCTGCATTTCCTCACTGAGGGCGTGAGATCTGATAAATCTGAAGAATCTCAACTCTGTCTCCTGTGTTCTAGCCCAGGGTTTGGAAGGGGCATGGGGTCTGGTGTGTTAGAGAAAGAGGAGTTGGGGGCTAGGACTCCTGAGTTCTAGTCCCAGTTCTGCCACTCACCTCTAGAATATCCTGTCTGTTCTTAGACATGAAGCCGTGTGGGTTAGTAACTCATGACTTTGAAAAGCACCAGGCGTTCCTGTTATGAGTGCAGTGAGGTCAGGGATTATTAAGCTGTCATGGGGTTGGGTGTCTCACAGAATGGCTCATGGGCCAGGGGAAGTGATGGTGATCCAAGTGATGATGAATTAGCCCTGAGATGGCTCTGTTCATGATTTGTCCTGTAATAAGGTCACTTGAGACCTCTTACGCTTGACTCTTCAATGGCTGTTTACACTCAAATGGGGGCGGACAGAGAAGTTAGTCTGGTCATGTCTCTGAGTCAACCACTGTAATGGAAATCTGACTTTTAGAGTGACAAGAATGTGGCTTAGTAATTAGAGCAGGGGGCTGGGAGTCAGGATGCCTGGGTTCTGTTCCCAGTTCTGGGAGAGGAGTGGTGTCCAGTGGTTAAAGCAGGAGTGTCTGGAAGACAGGACTCCTGGTTTCTTTTCTGGCTCTATTGTTCACTTGCCTGGGGCACACCCCCTTCCCCATATGTGACCCTCTTTGGCCCATCTGACCTGACCGCCCAGCTGATGCTGCCCTTTACCTGTTCTAGGCCCTGCCCAGGGGATGCAAGTAACAGTGCTGAACCCTTTCAATGTGGTGATCCTCTTCCAGCCTGTTACCCTGCAGTGCAACTATCAGACCTCAGCCACTCAGCCACCCATCGTCACCTGGAAGTATAAGTCCTACTGTCGGAGCCGCCTGGCTGATGCCTTCAACCCTAGCAGTCAGGAGAACCAGATCAACAACCAGCTGCAGCAGAACAATCCTGGCTACAACCCCTATGTGGAGTGCCAGGACAGCACTCGCACCGTGCGGGTGGTGGCTACCAAGCAGGGCAACGCCGTGACGCTGGGAGACTTCTATCAGGGGCGTCGGATCACCATCACCAACAGTAAGTTCCAGGGAAGGATGGAGGTTTTTTTACTGATCACTTATTAGCTAGATCAGTGGTCCCCAACCTTTTTGTGGCCAGTAGCACATTCATGTTTTCAGAAGAGTGTGGCAGGCGCCAACAATTTTTCAAGGCTTATTTTGTATTTGTTCATTAAATAATACAAAAAACATCGTATTTAATATACATAATATATGAATCCATAAGATAAAAAGGGTAATTTTACATGTAAAAGGTATTAATTAAATTATTCTGCAGTTACTCTTTCACCTTACCATGTGAATTTTCTCTTTTATCTACCTGTAAGAAAAATTAAGGAGTCTTTACAAAATAAATATCATAACCAGTTTTCATTATTTATTTAAAAAAGTTAAACATTGTTGATCTGCTGGTCCAAATATATTTATTATTCTTACTTTAACATAGAATGAAGCCTGGAGCCCCGGAGTTCTCTGTCCCCAGCAGGCGCGGGGCCGCGGTTTCTCTCCAGCTTAAGCCGCAGCCTCGCACCTGCCAGGGACCGAGAATACCGGCGCCCACTGCCCTGGAGTTCTGTCCCTGGCAGGTGTGGGGCTGTGGCTTCTCTCCCTTGCTGGGCAGTAGGCGGTTGCACATAAATGCCCCGGCAGGCACCACGTTGGGGACCACTGAGCTGGATTATAGTAGCATGCCAGGTGGAGGGCTTATGAGGTGTAGTATGGTAATACGCTGGGTGCTGGGAACTACAACACTCTGTACTCCTGGGGGAATTCTGCATCACTGTGCATGTGCAGAATTTGTGCCCTGCACATTTCTTTGCTTCCCCGCAGAAAAATGCCCTTCTGACAGAGAAGGAAAGGGAAGCCACAAGAGTGGTCATATGATCTCCTTAGCAGTATGTTTTGGGTGCCCATGGCAGCTGGCAGAGAGGTGAATCACTGGCATAGGGGATGGGACTGGGGAAAACCCGGATAGTGTTTCCTACCCTGTGATGAACTCAGCTACCACGCCTGGCTGGGCTGGGGATGACAGGACTTCCTCTTCCTCTTCCCCTCTAGAGCATCTAGGGCTGTCAGACCCACTCCCAGATTTCTCCTCTGGCTGAAGGAAGCTCTGCAAACTCCTTTCGTGCTTCTGGCACCCATCGCTCCTCAGCTGCAGGGGGAAGGATCTCTGTACAGGGAGCTGCTCCACCATCCACCCAGACCCTTTCGTCCCCAGACCCTCCTGCTGAGTCCCCCAACTCCCCCTGCTTCTGGACCACCCCAACAAGCCCCTCCCAGCTGCATCCCCACCCTAGAGTCCAACCAGCTGCATCTGAAACCCATCCCCCACTGAGCTCCCCACATCCAGACCCCCCCACCAAGCTCTCTGACACCCAGACCCCCTGCTGAGCTCTGTTCCCCCCCACACACACACAGACCCTCCCCGCTGAGTCTCAACCACTTTCACCTGGACCCCCCTGCAGAGTCCGATTACCATGGAACCCAGACCCCCCACTAAGCCACTCCACTCATGGATCCTGCCTTGCTGAGCCTGCCTGCCCACACCTGGTGCACCTGGCATGGAGGGGCAGGGCCTTGGGGTGTTTCTGGGGCAGGCCTGGTCCTTGCGCTGTGTCAGGGTTGAGTGCAGCCTCACCATTGATTCTGTGTCCCAGAGGGGAGCAGCACAGTGATCTCTCACCTTTTTGCAGCCATTGGCCTCTGCATCCCAATGCCATGTTGGAGCCTCCACATCTATTGACAAGTAAAATTTGCAGAATTTTTAGTTTTTTGGTGCAAAAAGTCTTCAGGAGTAACTGTGCCAGGTTGTGCAGGTCACTTATTAGGTGTTTGATGGTAGCCCCCAACTCACTTATCAGGTGTATTGCGGTAGCACTCAGGGGACTTCTATGAGTGGTGTCCGATCACCCTCAGTATGTATGGGATGTGTTTGCTTATTAGGTGCATTCTGGTGGGGTCTAGGGATCCCCCAGCTGAGATGGGGATAACATGAGGCGGGGCGCAGAGCGTTTGTACTGCTTGCTTGCTTAGGTGTTTTATGGTAGCAGCCAGAGAAATTGGGGCAGTCCCCACCCCAGCTGAAATTGGGGCTGTAGTGCCAGGTGCTGCACAGACACACAGTGAGAGATAGTCCCTGCCCCACAGAGCCCACAGTCTAAAGATACAGAGCAGGGATTATCATCCCCATTTTATAGTTGGGGAAACTAAGGCACGGAGCGATGTAGTAATATGTCCAAGCTCACTCAGGTGTCTGTGGCAAAGCACCAACTGAACCCAGGTCTCCCGAGTCCCAGTTCAGTGTCTTAATTCCAAGCCAGATAATTCCTGTTTATGCCCGTGGCATATTGGTTTCCAGAAGCTTGGAACTAATACAGCAGTGGCTTTGAAACTGAAGTGGGAGCTCTGAAAAGAAAAGGCTGCCATTAAGTTATTGGAAAAGAGTTCTCCACCATGGAAATGCAGCCACCTCTGGGGTGGAATATTGCAACTCTTTAATAGCCCTTCAGTGTCGCTCACCCAGTGCTGAAATGCAGCCACTTCTGGGATTTGGCAAAACAAATATTTAACAGTGGACAATAACAGGAGAGAGTTCAGGGCAGGTAGCAAAGAATGCCCTGTATGACAAGAAGCAGGTGGAGAAGTTGAGAGAGGCAGAATTGAGCTCGCTATAAAGCAGGAGCGTTGTGGCCAAACTCCAAAAATACTGGGGGATTTTTAACCATTGTGCAAACTGTCACAGCCTCTGTTACACATTTCATCATGCTGGGGCATTTGAGCCAGCGCTGACTATGAGAGGAGAGTGCCACCACCCAGCTCTTTGCAGGATAGCGCTGCTGGGGCATTGTGTTAGAGTGTGGCTGCTGAGTCCCCCATCTGTGACTAGAACTCCTGGGTCCTGTTCCAGCTGTAACCACTCATAGCCCTGCAGTGATCCACCCCTGGGTATCAGAACAGCAGTATCTGGTTAAAGTTAAGCTGAGTGCTCTGGTGTCAGATGCTCTGAGCTCCATTAGGAAGGGGAGAGGGACGCTATCCTGTGGTTAAGGCACAGACTAGGACTAGGATCCTGGGTTCAATTCCCAGCTCTGCGATGGACTCATTATGTGACCTTGGAAAAATCATTTCCCCTTGCCTCAGTTTCCCCATCTGGGGATAATAAACCAGCCTTTGTGTAATTTTATTGGAAGCTTTTGGGGGCAGGGACTGTCTCTTGCTGTGTGTCTGAGCAGCGCCTGGCACGATGGGGGCTGTTTCTCAGCTGGGGCAGGGACTGCATCT
Organism: Aldabrachelys gigantea; assembly: GCA_026122505.1. NCBI lineage: Eukaryota > Metazoa > Chordata > Testudines > Testudinidae > Aldabrachelys > Aldabrachelys gigantea. Next base: position 70,472,453 of record CM047489.1, read on the forward strand.
CAGCAGTGCTGGCATGATGGGACCTGGATTTCGGTTGGCTCTACTCCAAGACAAATATTTTCAGGTTCTACTGCATTTGCTTTAGTTTCACAATGTAAATTAACCATATTGTGTTATGGTGGGTCAAAAGTCCACCGCAAAACTCTTTGCCCTGCGATCATGTGTCTAAAACCAACTGGAGCTGTGCTTCAACTGTCTCCAGCCAAACTCTGTTAAATTAGCATGCCTTTTCTTTTTATGTTGTCTTACCCAGAGGCGTTTCTGTGATAACAGCAGCTTTGTCGTAACCTGGCCCAACTGGTGTGTGATTCATGCAGCAAAAATCTTCAGTTTCTAATACTCATCTAGAGTCTTGCACTTCATAAACTGTGGTTCACTTCCCCCCACCAAAATGCAGCCAGCTCAGGGATGGAACACTGCCACTGGCTAACAGCGCTACCCAACAGTTAAATCATAACCCTAATTATAGCTGATCACAAGTCTAATGATTCTCTTACATAACACTTTCCATCCTTGCAGTGCTTTGCAAAAGTTTAATTACCGTTTGGGGCAGGAAGTGTGAGAGTCCAATTGAAACTCTGGCTGAAGATGCAGGTCAGCAGAATTGAACGAATTAGCTCAGGACTCCAGTGATGTCCTAGTTAGGGTGCTAGGTGTTGTGGCTGGATTTTATGATGAGTGCTTGATGTCACAGATTCCAGATTTCAGCATCACTCCGTGAATTGGAGCAGTGGGGAACACTGCTTGTTTATGAAGTGTAAAAAGCTTGCTGGCATTGGGGAGAGCAATACTGGAAGGCTGTGTCCAGCTCTGGGGTGTCCTTTTTATGAAGGATGTTGGAAAAACTGCAGAGGGTGTAGAGAAGAGCTGTGAAAATAATCCAAGGTCTGGAGAAAAGCTTGACAGTGAGAGAGTGTGAACGTTTGATCCGTTTAGTTTATCCAAAAGAAGATAGCGGGTGATTTGATCTCTTCTTCATGGGGAGAAAATCCCAGGTACTAATGAGCTCTTCAGTCTAGTGGAGAATGGTAGAACAAGAACTAACATATGGAAGTTAAAGCCAGACACACTTCAACTAGAAAGAAAGTGCTTTAACATCCAGGGTGATTAACCGTTATGACTTCCCCAGGGAAGTGGTGGATTATCCATCTCTTGGAGTCATTCAATCCAGACTGGAGGCTTTTCTGGAAGATGGTTTTGTCCACCACAATCCGTGGGTAACAGAGTGAAAGTCCCTGGCCTGTGTTATACAGGAGGCCAGATGAGAGGAGACGTCCAGCCAAAGTACAAGATGATCTAATGAGCATGCAGCAAAATCCTAGCCCAAGTTTGTCAAAACCGACTCAAGGTTCAGGTCCTAAACCAACAATATACAAGATCATGGGCGTAGAGAGGTGTCTGAGGTGACACAGCAGGTCATTGGCAAGAACTGGGGATAGAACCTTGGTGTTCTGACCCCTGGTCTACTGCACTATCCACTACGCGACACAGCCAGGCTAAGTTCCCCGTAAGCCATGTCGCCATGCAGCAGGCTGTCAAGCAGTGCTCAGGGGCAAGAGGCACCTCACCTCCAGCCTTGGGACTCCTGCAACCAGCGAGAGGTGCCTCTGCCTCTGCCCCAGCCCTGCTATGGCGAGAGAGAGCTGGGGGGAAGTCCGTGTTGTCTGTCTGTGTGTCTCTCAGAGCCCTGGGGCAGCCTAGACCCCAAACCCTTCATCCTTGACCCTACCCCAGAGCCTGCACCCCGACCCTCTACCCTAGTCCTGAGCCCCCTTCTGCACCCCAAACCTCTGACCCCGCAACTTGCACCCCCAGCCAGAACCCTCTGACCCCTGCACCCCAACCCTCTGCCCTAGCCCTGAGTGCCCCCCCCACTCCGAACCCCTCAGCTCCACTCCCACCACACACAATAAAATTCATTCCACATGTAAAAAATTGAAGGGAATATTGTACATTGGGCTGAAATTTTCAGAAGCAACTAGTGATTTGGGTGGGACTCCTTACAGAGACCTGACTTCTTTCTTTTTGGGGGATTTGGGGCTCAGCACATTCTGAAAATCCAGGGCCAGAATCAGTAGCCACTTCTAAAAAATCTTGTCCCAAAGCTGCCCAGGCCAGGATTCTGGACACCTGGATTCCAGTCTCAGCTCTGCCACTGGGTTGTTGAGATCAAAAGGGCTTGTTCTCTGGCTTCCTGCTACCCCAGCCTGTTCCCGATGGCAGGGCAGGGCATGGTGGCTTGTGTGCATACTTGAGGGTTTAGTGTTCATTTCGGTTTCCAAAGCCCTCAATTGGTGGAAGTGCCATTGTTCGAGATCAGCAGGCGGGGGCTGCAGCCATTGAACCCAGTGGGGAGTATTCCGCTTTTAATTTCTCTGCATAACTTTGTCCCACAAACCCTGGATAATTCATAGATTTCCCCTCCCTCCTCCCACACCACAGAGGCCAGCAGGGACTAATGCCTATCCAGTCTGCCTTCCTGCACAGCCCAGGCCAGAGAGCCTCCCCCAGGGACCCCTTAATTATTGTTGCTGTTTCTCTAAACAGTGTCCAGTTAGCTGGTATCTTAACAATAATGTGAAGCCCTGACTTCCAGCCTCTCCAGTTCTAACCCAGTAGACCCCACTCCCCTCCCAGGAGTCCTGGCTCTGCTCTAACCACTAGACACCACTGCCTTTGCCTAAACTTTCCTGAAAGGGCTTGTTGGTGCACTGGCTCACCTGTTTGGAGACCCCTCCTGCATGTTAGCCTGTGACCCCGATGCTCCCACCCTGGCTTCTCCAGCTTTGCCTTCCTCTGTCTCCCCCACAGATGCCGACCTCAGTATTGACCAGACAGCCTGGGGCGACAGTGGTGTGTACTACTGCACTGTCACCTCTTCACAAGACCTGCAAGGCAACAACGAGGCCTATGCTGAGCTCATCGTGCTGGGTAAGTGGCCAGGACTGGGACACAGGCAGGTGAGGACCGGGATGTTCTAGTGGGGTTGGGAGGTGCTGTCGAGACGGGATGCCAGGCTAGATGGGGCCTGTGGGTCTGATTGGGGTGGCTGGTAATGAGCAGGATGCCTGGCTAGATGGGCCCAGGGGACTGAATCTTTGTGGCAGGATGGAGGCAGGATACGGGGCTAGATGGGCTCAGGGGACTGATCTGGGGAGGAGGTGGGATACCAGGCTATATGGGCTCACCACTCTGCTCCAGGCAGGGAGGTTCGTAGATTGTTGCAGGGGCAGATACAGGGCTAGACAGGCAGCAACTTCCCTTTCCACATGTAGCTGGTAAATCGGTGCGTGCCATTCTCTGCCCAGTGCCTAGCTTCCCCGAAAGTGGCTTTTGGAGCAGAGTAACAGCAGCACCAGTCTGATGCATCAACAGCCTTTTGGGCTAGGAAGTGGTTAACCAGAAAGGGGAAGCAGTGACTCCTGCAGCCCACGCAGGGCAGTGCTGTCCTGCTAGCACACAGCTCCTGCCTTCCTTCCTCATCCCCAGGGCCTTTCCGATTCTGCCCCACGGCATCTTCCTCATGGGCCCTTTCCTCTCTGTGCTGCTTGCACTGCTTCACAAACAGGAATTTCAGCCTCCCGGTCAGGTAAATAGCAGAGAGCACCGGAGTTGATACAAAGGGACTTAGGGAGCAGAAACTAAGGAGGTCTTCCAAAAAAGTCCCTTTGTATTAACTTCCATCCTCTCTGCTGTTTCCAATGAACTCCTTCCCATTCGGTGTCGCCTGTGAGCTGGCATGTCTGTCCAGCATGGCTGGCCTAGCTTCCTAAAGAGCAATCACTTCAGTATCAGTATTACGATAGTGCCAGCTGAGGTTGGGGCACTGCACGGACAGAGACGGTCCCTGCCCTAGCTGAGATTGGGGCCCCGATGCATTGGGCACTGCACGGACAGAGACAGTTCTTGACCCCAGCTGAGATCGGGTCGCCATTATGCCAGGCACTACCCACACAGCAAGAGACAGTCCCTGCCCCAAAGAGTTTGCTACTGGATAAAGGATGGAAGGGGGTGCTGATGCATGCAGGCCAAGTGACTTGGCCATTTCACGCAGTAGGTCATTGGCCGGGGTGGGAATAGTACCCAGGTGTCCTGACTCCTAGTCACAGTGCTAACCATTATGCAGCACTACCTGGCAACACTCACAGCTGGCATAAGATGTGACTCTTTTTTTCATAGATTATCAGGGTTGGAAGGGACCTCGAGATCATCTAGTCCAACCCCCTGCTCAAAGCAGGACCAGTCCCCAAATGGCCCCCTCAAGAATTGAACTCACAACCTTGGGTTTAGCAGGCCAATTCTCAAACCACTGAGCTATCCCTCCCCCCTTTCCGCACTCCCTTCCCCTCCAAATCTCCCGAAATGTCTCTTCTTCCCTGCTGCCCGTCTCAGAAATGTACTGTCTCCCTCCTGGCTTGGTTGCTAACAGGACGCATGGGAGTTAGAATCTAGCTTCCCTGCTGGAGCTAAAAGGGCTTATGTATTCTGCAGTTGGTTTTATCCCAGGTTCTGAAAGGGATATGGACTCTAGTGCATTAAAGCAGGGGCTGGGAGCCAGGACTCCTGGGTTCTATCCCTGTGGGAGTGGGGTCTAGTGGGTTAGAGCAGGGGATTGGGAGACAGGACTCCTAGGTTCTGTGCCTGGTTTGGGGAGGGAAATGAAGCCTAATGGATTTGGGATTGGGAACCAGGACTCCTGGGTTCTGTCCCAGCTTTGTGAGGGGCGTGGGGTCTAATGGGTTAAAGGAGGAGGGCGCCCTGGAAACATGACTCCTTCCTTCGATTCCTGGCTGTTCCAGTTTGTTGACCATGGAAATCAGGAGCTTTTTGCTGCCAATCGTGCTCTTATCCTCAAATGTCCCGCCTGTTTCAGTGTTCAGAGAGCAGCCCTCTGGGCACTGGAGCTCCATGACCTAACAGTAATTAGCCCTGTCATGATTTTGATCCTGTTGGGCTTCCCCACGGTTATGTCACTGATACCAGTGTGTCACTCCTATGAGCAGTGCCACAGCTCCCTGCCACTAGGGCACAGCAAAGGAGGCTGTGCTGTGGAGATCTGGTGGGTGGGGGCTGGGAGTCAGGACTCCTGGGTTGTACCTTATCAGATATATCCATCCCCCTCTCTCTTGTAAAATAGAAGTGCAGCGATGCAAAAGAGCTCAGTTTGGGTGTAAAATTGCCATGTCTGGAAATGCTTTTCCAGCACCCTTACTAAGCAGCCACCAACTTGGGGGCCTCTCACAGGACAGCTGTGCCTGGGGAGCCCTGATCCCAAAGGAGTGGTCTTCTATAATCTCCCATCACCCACTGCAGTGGCATGACTGCCCCCAAATTCTCTTATCCTAGAGCCCACCTGCCCCTAGCGCACTCGTGCTCATGGGTTGAGCCATTGTGGGGATAAGAGGTGTCCTGGCTGGATGGCTGCTCAGATGCAGGTACCATCATCCCACCTGGAAGGCGAAACCTTCACCTAGCACCCCACCCAGAGCCGCCATGGCACAGCAGGAGGAGGTGGACTGCTTGGCAGGGAGAGGGGGTGCTGGCTCGATTGGAGACAGAGATGCTAGGAGCCACAGGGAGAGGGGAGCAGGAGAGAGACACTAGTTGGGGCAAAGGGATTGGTGGTGGTGGTAGCCTAGAGGCTGAGGTCCAAGAGAGGCATTTGAAGGAGATGGATGGAGTTGTCTGGTGCTCTGGATAATGTGCCATTGGTCCAAACTGTTATGGAGGTCCTGGAGAACATAATGGATCTACAGCCAAATGCTTTTTGGATTCAGCTGGAGGGTTCTGGAGAACAGGGCCATGTGGGTCTGTGGCCAAACCCACCCTGGCTTTGGTTCTGCTGGAGTATGTAGCATCGGCTCCACTTCCCCCCTGTAGGATACGCAAGACTGTCCGGACGGCTGTACCAAATCTTGCTGCGGCAGGAGTCGGATGCCGCAGCCATGACGTTTGGAAGCCTGGCTTGAGGATTTGTTGCTAGATAAGTGGAAAAAGAGGAGTTCAGTCTCTCCTCCATTCTGGACACACAATGCCCACGTGGCAGAGCCCAATCAGTGATGATCTAGCTCGCTGGCAGGGTTACCCCGCTGTAGCTATGGCCCAAATTTTTTTTTTTCCTGTGTAAGTGAGATCTCTAAAGTGCCAAGCACTTGGGTGCCAGTTTGAATGCCCACCTGGGCCAGTGCGCTGCTTACTGTCCCCACCTCCACCCTTGTAGCACAGTTGGCTTCAAATCGCTTGCCTTTACGGCATTCGCCTACATCTCTAGTAACTGTCTCTCTCTCTGTCCCGTAGGCAAATCATCCGAAGTCTCAGAGCTTTTGCCAGGCTTTCAGATAGGGCACATGGAAGGTACTTTCCTTGATAGATTTCTTTTTTTATTTTATTTGGGGGGGATGGGAATTATGCCACCACTTAGCTTTTATGCAGTGCACATTACTCTTAGCCCATGACTGAGGCAGAGCTAGAAGGATGTGAGCTGGTGAAAGGAGAGAAATAGCTAAAGGGGCTTTAATTTGCTCTTTGGGAGAGTCTTTGCTCCATGTCTGTACAACGCCTGGCGCAATGGGGTCCTGGTTTGAGAGTGGGGTTCCTGACTTCTACCATAATAAACTGAATAGCGATGAAAATGTACAGTGCTCAGCATGGGGTGCTGGGCTGTGACTCGGTGCTATTGTAATAATTATTATGAGGTAATTACTAATTGATTTCTAGGTAATACCCAGTTCTGATTCTGTCCTGCAAAAGGTGACAGTGCTGTGATCGCCCTGTGAAATTCTTTGATAGCGCTGGTGGAAACGCATTTCCTGCAGAACAGAAATGGCGATATTCTGAATTCGGGGTGGGATCTTGACAGGCTCCAATCTCCCCAAGTTGGGGGCGGAATGCTGAAAATACTGTATCAACGAGCTTTGTTTCAGCATTTATATTTCATTTGGTTGAGGGCCGGAGGCTTATAACACACTACAAGTCTGAACAGCAGTACGTCACGCAAAATCGGTATCTTCCTGCGAAAAGCTTTGATTTCATCAATGTGACATTTTCTGATGGAAAACTGTCCTGATGGAATATTTTTCAACCTGGCTTTACTCCTTAGTGCAAGGATCAAAGGGGCCAGACTCAAGGGGACAGTCCCTCCAGAGCCTGAACTCTGCACCTCCTGGTGCATTCATGTTTGAGTATTTAGATTGTGCTCACCTTGTGGTAGGGCAGAGGGGAGCATGTACCCTACTTCCCTTCCAGAGCCAGGGATAGAACCCAGGAGTCCTGGCTCCTAGCCCCTCCTGCTCTAACCCACTTGACCCCACTCCCCTTTCAGACTACAAGATATAGGCCTGATGGAGGGGGTCAGACAGACCATGGCGGTGATCTGCTTGTCTGGCCTCCATCACTGTGATATCGATGCATCTCACAATCTTCAATGTATTTATTCTCATGCTATTTCAGAGATTCCCTCCACCTTCCCATGCCAAGGGACTCTGTGCCCCCCCATGACTGCACCCCCACCCCCCAATACCAGGAGCTAGGTGTGTACCCAGCCAATCTATCTGGGAGACTAGTAATGCAGGGTGTCTGTGTTAAACTGCATCTGGACACTGAGCTGGGTGCAGGAGAGTTATGCCTGAAGGTAGGTGTTAATGGCACCAGAAACTGGTTCATTCATTTATAGACAGACAATTGCAGAGCTGCTTGAAGCTGTATCTTTACTAATCAGATGCTGTGGCCTCTGTGTCCTCCATTTTCCCCCTTCTGGACTTCTGATTTCTCCCCAAAATCAATAGGCTTCCACCCACGGATGTCTAGAACATTCCCTGGAGTTTTGGAGTGGATTGCATGCAGCGTTAACGCTTTTCCGTGTTAGACAGATGCCATCAAGTTGAGTATAGGGCCTGGCCAAGGTTGTCCAATCATCCAGTCCCTCTTTGGAGCTTACTAAATTCTTGGTCTCAACAGTATCTCATGGCAGTGAGTTCCGCAGACTAATCACACACTGGCTCTGTTTTGTATATGGCACCTCTCCCAATTTCATTGTGTCTTTGTGTTGGGAGATGGGGAGAGCGGATGTTGGGTAGGGGGTTTCAAAAGAGCCACAAGGGCGATCAGTGCTCTGGTAGCAGGAGACTCTTATCTGTGGAGTTTTTCCTAGAGAAGATTCAGAGGTGATTTGATGCTAGTCTATCAGCATCTTCCTGGGGAGCTCTTTAACCTAGCATACAAAAGCGAGTGAGATCTGATGGCTGGTGGATGAAGTGAGACAAATCCAGAGTAGAAATAAGGGGCAGATTTTCTCCCAGGGGGCAGAATCAACCCTGGGGATGACTGCCCTCAGGATGGGGTAGAATCTCCAGCCCTTGGAGTCTCTCCGCTGAGATCAGGCATCACTCTAAGCTCCACTCTGCTGGATCAGGGGTTGAAGTTAAGGGCGCTCTTGTTGAACCCCAGCTCTGGGCTGCAGGCACAAATTGCTGGTGGAGGTTCTCAGCCTGGGCTATGCAGCAGGGCCGAACGGTCCTGTCTGGGCCTTGAAATCTGTGAAAGTTCCCCTAGTGACTTTTGTGTATCTAGCTCCAGATGCCTAATAATAATGTTTAGCTCCTTCAGAGCACTCTGGGTGAGCAGATCTTTACAAAGGAGGTCAAGATCATAATCCCCCCCTTTAGAGAAGGGGAAACTGAGGCACAGAGCTGTGATGTGTCAAGTCACCCAGCAGGCCACTGGCAGAACTAAGAATAGAACTGGGTGTTTTCCACTAGGCCGTGCTGCCTGCCAGCTGCGCTGCTTTGTTTTCCACGGGGCCTCCTGTAAATCAGTCCCTCATAGGGTGTCTTGACCCCAAAGCCGCAGGTCAAACCTTGGCCTTGGTGTGTGCCTCAGTTTCCCCAGGGCAGGGAGGCCCTGATGCCGATCCACTGGGTGGGTTCTGTTGGCGACTGGATCCATAACAAGAAACCTCTGGCTCTCTGCAGACTGGCTCTTCGTCGTCCTGGTGGTACTTGGATTCCTCCTCATCCTCCTCCTCTTTGGCATCTGCTGGTGCCAGTGCTGCCCCCACACCTGCTGCTGCTATGTCCGGTGCCCCTGCTGCCCTGAGAAGTGCTGCTGCCCAGAAGCTCGTGAGTTCTCTCCCCGTCTCATGCTGCACAGGGAACTTACAAAGGGAGGGGTGGGGCTGGGAACCAGGACTCCTGGGTTCTATCTGCAGCTCTGGGAGGGGACTGGGGTCTAGTGATTGGGGTGGGGGGGGGGAAACTCCTGGGTTTTTTCCCTGGTGCTGGGAGGCAGTTTGGGGAAGTCCTCAATGGGAGCTATTTCTGTTGATCTGCATGTTCCGATCCCTCAAAACTCCCTCTGCTTTCTCTTTTCAGTCTACCTTGCTGGAAAAGCTGCCACTGCTGGTGTCCCCAGTGTTTATGCTCCGAGTGTCGGTGCCCCCAGTATCTACTCCCACCCAAACCCCATGAAGCTAGGTCCTCCCGCCACTACGATCCCCATGGGCCCCATGTCGCCCATGTACAATGGCTATGGGGCGGAGTACGACAGAGCCAGCTCCGGTAACTTTGCATTCTGTGTCAATTCTGTGCTGCCACAATAGTAACTAACTCTGCTGGAGTCAGTGACCCCAGCTGGGGATCTGGCAATTGGCTGCAGCTCCACTGGAGTCAGTGCTGATTTACATCACCCGTGGCTACCCAGAGGGTAGGATGTAAGCTGGATAGCGGCATACTCAGTCCTAGTTACAGTTACGGTGCTCAGCTGACTCTCATTTTAGGGGGGCAGGGACTGTCTCTCTTTGTGTCTGTGCAGCACCTGGCACAACAGGGCCCTGATCTCAGCTGGGGCAGGGACTGTCTCTGGCTGTGTCTGTGCAGCACCTGGCACAACGGGTTCTACTGTATTATAAATACAGGTTTCCTAGTCACGTGGTAGAACTATGGGCCTTGATCCTGCAAACCTGGAGCGCTGGGACTTGCAGGACAGAAGCACATAGATGGGGAAATCACGGCACCGAGCAGCAAGGCTGAAGCTGTTGATGTCTTTAATTTCTCTTGATTTCCTTGTAGTTGGAGGGAACAGCTCCCAGGTGCCCCTGCTCCGGGATACGGATAGTGGTGGGAACTCAGGTAAGGAGAAGCCAGGCTGTGAAGCAGAGGCTTGGCAGATGACAGTACAGCAGTGGGAGTTGATGGGATACTGTTGCCCCCTGCTGGATGGTGTTGACGCTGCTCCCCCATGGCTCATAGTGCCCCTTTCAGCTCAGGCAGCCACAGTTATAGCCCCTTCATGGCCTGAGCCATGCAGCTAAGCAGTCAGGCCTGGACAGTGCTAGGATGGGAGACTTGTCCGAAGGGAGTTGTCCGAAGGGCACCCTTGCCTTTTGGAGTCAGGGGCAGTGCTAGGGGGTGCTCTGCTGGGGGGAGGGACGCCCTTGCCGTCAGTACTGGCCCCAGTGCCCCAGCATGGTGGTAGGGGGTGCTATGCAGAGAGAGGTGCTCACCAATCATCATAAAGATTGCTTAGCGTGTTGCTTCTTAAAGGTCTAAGTGCCCCATACGCCCAATGGCCAAATCCCACATTGGGCAATTCCATTCCACCCCTCTTCATTTGGATCTGAGATTCTCCTTTACTTGCTGTTGTGCAGCGTTACATGTAGCTGTTCCTCAGCTGCCCCTTCCCAGAGGTGGCTGCATCTCAGGCATTGCTATTAAGCTGTACCTAGCTGCCTTGCCTCAGAGGTGGCTGCATCTCACTGGTTGTGCCTGCCCCTTCCAGACAGGTTTGGCACTAAGGGGGTCTCGAACTCACTCCTCTCTCTGGCTCCCTCTCTTCCCAGCAGTGCGGAGCGGATATCGGATTCAGGCTAACCAGCAGGACGACTCCATGCGGGTCCTTTATTACATGGAGAGGGAGCTGGCCAATTTTGACCCTACGCGGCCAGGCCAGGCCAATGGCAAGCTGGAGAAAGGTGAGTAGCCTCTTGGCTGTAGATTCCTCTTCTGCTTCCACCCAGCAAGAAACCCAGGGGATGCCAAGAGCTCCCTGCAGCACAGCACCCCCTAGCACCATGCTTGGGCATCGGGGCCAGCCCTGTCAGGGGGGAGTGCCCCCAGGCTGCTCCAAGCAGCACAGGGCCCCCTAGCGCTGCCCTGGGGCATTGGGGCCAGCCCTGACTGCTGGGGAGGCCTATTTAACCCTATCTCTTCCCTCCCAGCTTCAGTGATGAGTGAGATCAGCTCCCTCCATGAAGACGACCGGCGCCAGGGGCTGCGCCAGGGGCTGGGGCGACTGCGGAGCCGGCCCATGTCACCCATCAGCGATGTGGGGGAGGGGGAGAGTGGGCGGGGCAGCGAGACCCGGCGCCTCGTCCCCCCTCCCCGGCGGGGCGAGCGCTATGAGGAGGAGCACTACGCCCGGCGGCCCCGCTCCCACTCTGTGGATGACCTGGACCGCGACTGGTCCCCGCAGCCTGAGGGACGGGGTAGGGGACGGGGCAGGCAGCATCAGGACAGCTCCCCCAGCTGGCGAGAGGAGGAGTACTATGGCCGACAGCGCAGCCGCAGCAGGGACGACCTGCGGGAGTTGGATAGGGGCCACTACGACGGGCGGCTCCTGCAGGAGGCGCTGCGCAAGAAGGGCCGGGCCGACAGCCGCGAGGACCTGGATGGGGGCAGCAGTTCCAGCGCGCGATCGGGAAACAGGAGGGATCGGGATGAAGACGGCTTCCCCCCACCGCCACCACCCTACACAGAAACAGAGTCGGTCTCCTCTCGGGGCAAGAATGACCGCAAGCTCCGACGGGTAAGTGGATGGGATGCAGGGCCCTGCCTCTCAAGGGGGCATGGCAGTAAATGGGACACTCCACAGTGTGCCACTGGCTCAGGAGGGGGAGGGGGCATGGCAGTAAATGGGACATGGTGGGGCCTTTCTCCTCTAGGGGGCACTAAGTTGCAAATCCATGTCAGGAATGGCAGCAGCACAGCTGTTGCTCACAGATCTAACTGTGATCTAGGTTCGTTGTTCCTCCACATAAGGGTCTTGGGCAGGAAGCCTTTAACTGCTGGAGGATAAAGCTCTGCTCAGGAGATAGAGGGGCGGGCAGATGTGCTCTCAGTTATGTGGGCCCATGTACAAGTCTGTCTTCCAAGCCAACCTGCAGCTCAGGGCTCTGCTGTCCTGTTCCTCTTTGACTCTGCCTTCCCCAGAAAGCCCTGGTGGCTGGCTGGCTGTTAGGGTTTCATCACAAGTCTCCTATTGTTTGGTGTGGGGATTTTTAAAAGCCATTTTCTTGTACTCATGGGTGGGGAAAGAGGGTTGAGTAGGCATTTCCCCTCACACCCCTCAAATCTTGGGGCATGTACTGATTTGCTCTCTCTAAAACACAACCTTTTTGAGACTCTGGAACTAAACGGCAAAAGAAGCACTCAACATGATTTTTTTTTGAGCTCCCAGCCCATGGTGTCTGCGCACCTGTTGGTGAAGGAGGCAAGCTTCCAAGATATTCCTTCACCCCCTGCCCTTGTCTCGCTATAATGCTAGTGCTTTGGATTTTCCCCCAGTGAGCGGCCTTTAGACCCCCCTGAGGAAATCACCTCTAGATCTTTATGATCAGCTCAACAGGTGGTGTGCTCTGAGTCTCACTGGAAGGCATTTCATCTCTGGGGGGTCTCTCTTTTTGCTGATCCTGCCACATCTGTTTCCCTTCCAGAACCATGACCTCAGCAGAGAGAGCTTGGTGGTTTAAATGCAGCCTGCTTTCCTTCTCGATCACTTCCCAGAAGCACCACCAGTGCAGGAGATGGAGGCCGTAGATCTGAGATGGTCACGTCCTTTCCTTGGAGGGCATATAGGACACTGGCTGGCCCGTTGCCGCAGGGTTTGGCAAAGCATTGGGGCCTTGTCTACCTGATACTTCTATTATGAATTCGATCAATGTATAGCCTAAGATTTCTCAAGTCAGGCATGGGACAGGGGCTCCTGATTGCCACGGAAAAGCAGGGCATTGCTGGGGGAATCTGGAGTCCTTGTGGGGGAGGAGGAGGTCTCTAAATTTTAGCCTTAATTTTAATATAATATATTTGAAATATTTGGACCAGCTCCTCAACTGGTATAAATTGATTTCAGTTGAGTGACATCAGCTGGAGAACTGGCCTATTATTTTGGCTCCAATTCCCAGCTGGTCCATAGAACTGTAAATTCTGTTTCCATGGATATTTTTAAATATTGATGCTTTTAAGACTAACTTTGTTTCAAAGCTGTCTTAAAATTACATGTTTTTTTAGTGGAGTTGTGGAATCCCAGATGCTGTACATACTCTTGCAAATAGCTGGGCTGGTTTTTTATCAGTAGCTTTTTGAGATGTTTCTGATTGTTGTAGAAAATAAAAAATTCATCTAAAAAGCTTGTTTGTGGGGGGGCGGGGGAATTAGGGGAATGGGACATGGTGCCTTTTCCCCTCTAGGGGTGTTGGCTCCAGTCTGGCTCCAGGGCTCAGGGAGCGGCTGGCTTGGGGGGTGAAGAATGGGACTTGGGCTTTTTTCTCTAGGGGACAACAGAGCCAGCCACACTGAGGGGCTACAGACTCCAACATTGTGACTGCAGCTACCATGATCCAGTGGGCGGAGACAGAGTCACATCAGCTATTGGCACCCACAACCCTGGAGCAGAGAGTTGGATTGGCCCCAGACACAGAGCCCAGTCTTCCCCACCTCGGGTTGCTCCAGGGTGATGCTGAGGCAAGTGGGTGGGCAATTCTGCCCTCTACAGAATGGGGTCAGACCTGCTTGCTAAGGGGGGAACTTCTGTGAGTGCATCTGATACAGAACACTGCCTGAGTTTACAGAGAGCCTGACCCTTTTGCTGTGAAGTCATAATCATTCATCACCTGGATTCAGCCCTCCACGCTATGGCCCTGGGGGCAGTAGCTGGGCTCAGTTTGCACCCTCAGCTGGATGCCTGAAGTCTCTAGGGGTTAATTTTTACATCCTGGAAGAGGCCTCTGGTCTGGTTGGGAATGATGAGATCCAGGAGCTGCCCTGAAGTGGACTGAGCAGCAGAGACTGGTCAGCTAGCTCAAACCTTGTTGGAAAAACAAGGACTCTGCTGGTGGCTGGGGAGCAAATGGGGTTAGGACTGTGCCTGCTTAAAAAGTATTAAAGGGGCAAAGTCAGGGAGCAAAACGAGAAAAGCAGAGGCTGAAAGGCAGCAGTGGCAGGAGTTTGATTTACTGGCTTCCACCTGGTAGTGGCTTTGGGAGCTGCAAGCAGTTGGTAAGGAAACTGAGCAGGTGTGAGGTGATGGCCAGTTACTGATCCACGAAAGGACATTCCCCAAGACAGGAAGCAACAGGTAAGAGTAAATCATCAATTTTTACAGTGGAGAGAGGTAAAGAGTGGGGACTCCTTAGTTCTGTGCTGTTCAACATCATAATTTATCTGAAAAGGGGTGAACAGCAAAGTGGCAAAGTTTTCAGGTACAAAATTACTCAAGCTAGTGAAGTCCAAAGCTGATGTTGAAGAGCTAGCTACAAAGCGATCTTACAAAACTGGGTAATAAAATGGCAGATGAAATTGAATGTTGACAAGTGCAGAGTAATGTATGTAGGGAAAACATAATCCCACCTATACATACAAAATGAGGGTATTTAAAAAAGCTGTTATTGCTCAGGAACGAGATCTTGGAGTTGTCATGGATTGTTCTCTGAAAACATCAGCTCAATGGGGAGGGATAGCTCAGTGGTTTGAGCATTGGCCTGCTTAACCCAGGGTTGGGAGTTCAATCCTTGAGGGGGCCACTTAGGGATATGGGGTAAAAATCTGTCAGGGGCTTGGTCCCGCTTTGAGCAGCAGGTTGGACTTAGATACCTCCTGAGGTCCCTTCCAACCCTGCTAGTCTATGATTCTAATGTGCAGGGGCAATCCAAAAAAGCTAACAATGTTAGGAGCTCTCAGGAAAGGTATAGATAAGATGCAATATAATACCACTATGTAAATCCATGGTACTCCTACACCTTGAATGCTGCCTGGAGTTCTGGCTGCCTCATCTCAAAAAAGATATGTCAGAATTGGAAAAAGGGCAATGAAAATTCCTTGGTATGGAACAGCTTCTATAGGAGAAGATGTTAAAAAGACTGGGATTGTTCAGCTCAGAAAAGAGATGACTTGAGGGGGATATGATTGAGGTCTATAAAATCATGAATGGAGTGAAGAAAGTGAATAAGAAAATATTGACTATTTCACTTAACGCAAGAACTAGTGTTCACTTGAAATTAATAGGGAGCAGGTTTTAAAAAAAAAAAAGGGAATTACTACTTCACACAACACAAAGTCAGCGTGTGGAACTCACTGCCAGGGGATGGTGTGAAAGCCAAAAGTGTAACAAATTTAAAAAAAGAACTAGATATGTTCTCAGAGGATAGGCCCATGAATGGCTTTTAGCCAAGACGGTCAGGAACGCAACCCCATGCTTTGGGTGTCCCTAAACTTTTGGGTGCCAGAAGCTGGGTTTAGATGACAGGACATGACTGCTCAGAGCTCTGGTATGAAACTGCAGAAAAACCTGAGAGTCTCTGGATTAAGTTTAGAAGTGTGAGCAACAAGGGTGATGTGGTGGTGGGAGTCTGCTATAGACCACCAGACCAGGGGGATGAGGTGGATGAGGCTTCTGACAACTAGCAGAAGTTACTAGATTGCAGGCCCTGGTTCTCATGAGAGACTTTAATCACCCTGATATTTGCTGGGAGAGCAATACAGTGGTGCACAGACAATCCAGAAAGATTTTGGAAAGCGTAGGGGACAATTTTCCTGGTGCAAGTGCTGGAGGAACCAGCTAGGGGCAGAGCTCTTCTTGACCTGCTGCTCACAAACCGGGAAGAATTAGTAGAGAAAGCAAAAGTGGATGGGAACCTGGGAGGCAGTGACCATGAGATGGTCAAGTTCAGGATCCTGACAAGCAAGAAAGGAGAGCAGCAGAATACAGACCCTGGACTTCAGAGAAGCAGACTTTGACTCCCTCAAGGAGCTGATGGGCAGGATCCCCTGCGAGAATAACATGAGGGGGAAAGGAGTCTAGGAGAGCTGGCTGTATTTTAAAGAATCCTTATCGAGGTTGCAGGAAAAAAACATCCCAGTGTGTAGAAAGAATAGTAAATACGGCAGGAGACCAGCTTGGCTTAACAGTGAAATCCTTGCTGATCTTAAATGCAAAAAAGAACCTTACAAGAAGTGGCGGAGTGGACAAATGACCAGGGAGGAGTATAAAAATATTGCTCAGGCATGCAGGAGTGAAATCAGGAAGGCTAAATCACACTTGGAGTTGCAGCTAGCAAGAGATGTTAAGAGTAACAAGAAGGGTTTCTTCAGGTATGTTAGCAACAAGAAGAAAGACAAGGAAAGTGTGGGCCCCTTGCTGAATGAGGCAGGCTACCTAGTGACAGAGGATGTAGAAAAAGCTAATGTACTCAAATGATTTTTTTGCCTCTGTCTTCACAAACAAGATCAGCTCCCAGACTGCTGCTCTGGGCAGCACAGTATGGGGAGGAGGTGACCAGCCCCCTGTGGAGAAAGTGGTTTGGGACTATTTAGAAAAATTGGACAAGCACAAGTCCATGGGTCCGGATGCGCTGCATCCAAGGGTGCTAAAGGAGTTGCCGGATGTGATTGCAGAGCCATTGGCCATTATCTTTGAAAACTCATGGCGATCGGGGGAGGTTCCGGATGACGAAAAAGGCTACTGCAGTGCCCATCTTTAAAAAAAGGGAAGGAGGAGGATCCAGGGAACTACAGGCCAGTCAGCCTCACCTCAGTCCCTGGAAAAATCATGGAGCAGGTCCTCAAGGAATCAATTCTGAAGCACTTAGAGGAGAGGAAAGTGATCAGGAACAGTCAGCATGGATTCACTAAGGGCAAGTCATGCCTGACTAACCTAATTGCCTTCTATGAGGAATTAACTGGGTCTGTGGATGAGGGGAAAGCAATGGATGTGTTATTGCTTGACTTTAGCAAAGCTTTTGATAGGTACCCCACAGTATTCTTGCCGGCAAGTTAAAGAAGTATGGGCTGGATGAATGGACAATAAGGTGGATAGAAAGCTGGCTAAATCGTCGGGCTCAATGGGTAGTTATCAATGGCTCCATGTCTAGTTGGCAGCCAGTTTCAAGTGGAGTGCCCCAAGGGTCGGTCCTGGGGCCGGTTTTGTTGAATATCTTCATTAACGATTTGGAGGATGGCATGGACTGCACCCTCAGCAAGTTTGCAGATGACACTAAACTGGGAGGAGTGGTAGATATGCTGGAGGGTAGGGATAGGATACAGAGGGACCTGGACAAATTAGAGGATTGGGCCTAAAGAAACCTGATGGGGTTCAACAAGGACAAGTGCAGAGTCCTGCACTTAGGACAGAAGAATCCCATTCACTGTTACAGACTAGGGACTGAATGGCTAGGAAGCAGTTCTGCAGAAAAGTACCTAGGGGTTACAGTGGATGAGAAGCTGGATGTGAGTCAACAGTGTGCCCTTGTTGCCCAGAAGGCTAATGGCATTTTGGGCTGTATAAGTAGGGGCATTGCCAGCAGATCGAGGGATGTGATCATTCCCCTCTATTCAACGTTGGTGAGGCCTCATCTGGAGTACTGTGTCCAGTTTTGGGCCCCACACTACAAGAAGGATGTGGAAAAATTGGAGAGTCCAGCGGAGGGCAACAAAAATGGTTAGGGGGCTGGAGCACATGACTTATGAGGAGAGGCTGAGGGAACTGGGATTGTTTAGTCTGCAGAAGAGAAGAATGAGGGGGAATTTGATAGCTGCTTTCAACTACCTGAAAGGGGGTTCCAAAGAGGATGGATCTAGACTGTCCTCAGTGGTAGCAGATGACAGAATAAGGAGTAATGGTCTCAAGTTGCAGTGGAGGAGCTTTAAGTTGGATATTAGGAAAAACTTTTTCACCAGGAGGGTGGTGAAGCACTGGAATGGGTTAACTAGGGAGGTGGTGAAAGCTCCTTCCATAGAGGTTTTTAAGGTCAGGCTTGACAAAGCCCTGGCTGGGATGATTTAGTTGGGAATTGGTCCTGCTTTGAGCAGGGGGTTGGATTAGATACCTCCTGAGGTTCCTTCCAACCCTGATATTCTATGAATGGATCACTTGGTAATTGCACTGTGCTGTTCATTCCCTCTGAAGCATCTGGCATTGGCTGCAATTAGAGACAGGATCCTGGGCTAGCTGGACCATTGATCTGACCCAGTATGGCCATTC
The DNA here is from genome assembly GCA_026122505.1 of Aldabrachelys gigantea. NCBI lineage: Eukaryota > Metazoa > Chordata > Testudines > Testudinidae > Aldabrachelys > Aldabrachelys gigantea. The sequence continues at coordinate 70,490,699 of CM047489.1, forward strand.
TTATGACTCCTGGATTCTATCCCCAGCTCTGGAAGGGGAGTGGGGTCTAGGGGGTTAAAGCAGTGTGCGGGGCTGGGAGGCAGGACTCCTGGGCTCTGCTCCTCACTCTGGGGTATAACTGTGGATGTTCATATTATGCATATAAAGATCCCAATCTTTTTTTGAATCCTGCTGAGCTCTGTGCTCTCATGTGGCAATGAGCAACAGAGGCCAATAGGACCCTTCCTAGCCCCTGGCATTTAGAGTGTCCCCACCTGGTGGGGCAAACCCAGGAACTGCATCTTTTTATACATGTTCCAATTAGCCAGTGGAACTCCAGCCCACAAGCCATTACCCAGATGAAGAGCTCTGTAGGATCCAGGAGACGATTTAAATTTACTTGGACAATGGGAGTCTCCATAAATAGAGATGTAGGTGTGATAGGTTGGATCACAGAACCCCCCCCTTGGGACTGCCACCTGATGTGCTGAGACTACCTCTGAGCCCGCTTTCCCTGCCAGCTTGGGACTTCAGTGCCCTGCCTCATTTGAGCCAGACATGCTAGCCTGCTACAGACCCAGAGCCAGATCTGAACTATGTCCCTCAAAAGCTGCAGGCTTAACTGAAAACAGCTTAAGAAATGTTCCTGTCTCCAACACTCAGATGCCCAGCTCCGAATGGGGCCCAAACCCCAGATAAATCGGTTTTACCCTGTATAAAGCCTATACAGGGTAAACTCATAAATTGTTTGCCCTCTATAACACTGATAGAGAGATGCACAGCTGTTGGCCCCCCAGGTATTAATGCATACTCTGGGTTAATTAATAAGTAAAAAGTGAGTTTATTAAATACAGAAAGTAGGATTTCAGTGGTTTCAAGTAATAACAGACAGAACAAAGTGAACTACCAAGCAAAATAAAATAAAACATGCAAGTCTAAACCTAATACAGTAAGAAAACGGAACACAGATAAAATCTCACCCTCAGATGTTTCAATAAGCTTCTATCACAGACTGGACACCTTCCTAGTCTGGGCACAGTCCTTTCCCCTGGTACAGCCCTCGTTCCAGCTCAGGTGGTAGCGAGGAGATTTCTCGTGATTGCAGCCTCCTTTGTTCTGTTCCACCCCCTTACGTAACTTTTGCACAGGTTGGAATCCTTTGTCCCTCTCTGGGTTCCCACCCCCTCCTTCTGAATGGAAAAGCACCTGGTTAAAGATGGATTCCAGTTCCAGTGACATGATCACATGTCACTGTAAGACCCCAAGTCCACATTCCTCCCAGCCTGACTCACAGGAAGGCCTGCCTGCAAACAGAGCCTTCCACAGTCAATTGTCCTGGTTGGTGGCAGCCATCAAGATTCCACCCAACCATTAATGGCCCACACTTTGCATAATGACAATAGGCCCTGAGAGTCATATTTCATATTTCTAGTTTCAGAAACAAGAGTGGTACATTTATACAAATAGGATGACCACACTCAGTAGATTATTAGCTTTGTAATGATACCTTACAAGAGACCTTTTGCATGAAGCATATTCCAGTTACATTATATGCACACTCATTAGCATATTTTCATGAAATTATATAGAGTGCAACGTCATGGCAGGTATAAAATGTGAGTAGTCTCACTTAGACAGGTGTTGGTAGGCAAACTCCTGCCATTCCAAAAGGCCCTGAGCTACTACAGCTGTTAAAATCCCCGGGGTGAAGTAAAGCAACAGCGTGCGAGTCTCAGGCTTCCTGGCAGAGGAAGGCCAGGGGCTATTACCACTGTACAGAGGAACTGGCACTGCAGTAATGCAATGGACATGCAGAAAAATTAAGGGAGACCCGGACACACTTGCAATGGGAGCCCTGGGTTTGCAGCTAGAGTCCAGTGTTGCAATGGAAGTTGCATGCAGGGTGATCATCACTTACATTCCAGCTGGGCTAGGACTTAGCCAAGGGAGCAGCTGTGACTGCAGAGGCCAAAGCAGCAGCTGCTGTGCTGGTGGCGGTGAAATGGGGCCAAGCTGGAGCCACCCCAGTACCAGCACCCTGCTGGACCCAGGGCTGCTCAGGTGGGACGTAACCATCCTCTCCCGGCATGTGGGCTTGCTGCCATCTCAGTGATGGAACTGAGGGGGGTGTGTTCCATCTCTTTCCCCCACCCTGCCTGCTGCTTTGTGTTTGTGCAGCGCCTGGCGCAAGCTACCATGGTAATAAATGATTAATGATTGCAGTGACGGGCAGTGATCCCTGTGGGAGGGTCTGTGACCTACACTATGCCAAGGGGGCAGCCTGCATGGGCAGGACCGTCCCGTCCACCCTGGGAAGGATGCAGATCCAGCGGCTGCGAAGCGGAAGCTGGAAATCCAGGCCTGAGCCATTCTGAAGCCACTCGCTGCAGTCAAGAGGGGAGAGAGAGACGCTTGGCACAGAACAAGGGACTGGATCCCAGCATCCACCACCTGCCGCACAGCACCTGGCACAGCGGGGGGCCCGGGGCCTGACTGGAGTGCTGGGCACTACCGTAATACTCCTAATAAACAATAATGTACAGTACCTGGAACAGTGGTGAGCCTGGGGCCTGAGAAGCACCTGGACACTATCGTAATACACCTAATCAATAATGTACAGAGCCTAGCACTGTGGTGTCCTGGTCCATGAATGGGACTCCTAGGCGCTACCATAATACGCTTAATAAATAATAATGTGCAACTTGTAGCACAATGGGGTCCTGGTAGGTGCTACCGTAATACATCTAATATACTACTACAGTAGACCCCTCCCCAATTTATCCAGCTCTCTGTATTAACCAAAAACCAGTGCACACAGGTCCAGAAGCAGGTAATCTCTCCTGTGGCCGCTAGACAGCGCTGCAGCCTAGCACTTTCCCATTCTCCACGTTACCCGAGTGCTTTATTAGCCAATCTGGTCCCGTTCCTAATTCGATGGGATAAACGGGGTTCTGCTGTACCAGTACTTCTAGTACTGCTAAGAAACATTTTCTCCTCCAGTGATCAAGACAAGGCCTCGCCAAAAAGCGAGGGGAAGCCCGTGCCAGTACCGGGAGGCGATGCACATCGCCAATCGCTGACTGCGCAGCAGCCCGACAGGCTGGGAGAGCAGGATTTCTGGAAAAGCTTTGCTCCAGGTCAAACAGGAATTCATTCAGGGCAGGTCTCTGGCCTGGGTGACACAGGACGTCAGAGTAGATGATCACAATGGTCCCTCGTGGCCTACCTATGAATCCATGAGAACCTGCGCTACGTAGCAACACGGCACCAGATCTGGAACTGGGGGAGAGCAACCGGGCACAGGAGATGGAACCCCAAGCGCAGCATATGACCCATCATCTCAGGTGCCTCCCAGCCTCTGCCAGATCCCGATGGGCTGTCTTTTCCCTGTGCTTTGGCAGCACTTTGCACAGCTTGGCCTGCCCATAAAGCAGCACACTGAATCCCTGAGGTGTGTCAGTTTGTGAATTCTCAGCCTGCCCAGTAGAGGGACGTGTGTGCGCTCACATGCAGCACTGCGTGACACACTGCACAAACAAGCTGGGACAAGGCAGCAGGACACACACACACAGCTTATGCCCTAGTTAATCTCGAGCTCCCCAGCCCCTTGCAGCCAGAGTCCCGGCCTGCAGGAGAGGTGGGACTCTCCACTGGCTTTTAGCAGTGCGGGGACATGGGCACACAGGAATAGTTGTGATTCTAGCCAAAAGAGGAGCATGAAGGTGTATGTGCGTGCGTGCACATGCACACACACAGAGAATACCAGAGACACAAAGACCACACACACACACACACAGAGCAGAGTTCATCCGTTCCAGCAAGGGGACAGCAGGGATGCACACACATTCATTGCAGTGAATATACATAATGCCAAACATTCTCAATCAAAACACCCCTCTACCTATTCATCAGTCCCCATACACACCCTTGTATCTATCTTCCATCTCCCTCTCTCTGTTATCACCTCCTTCTGTGTCTGTTATCCATGGGACCATTTGATTTCCTCTGTCCATCTATCTTTCTAAAAGCAAAACTAGAACCCAGGAGTCCTGGCTCCCAACCCTCCCACTTCTCTAACCCACTAGATCAGGGATAGGCAACCTGTGGCATGGGTGCCGAAGGCAGCACGCAAGCTGATTTTCAGTGGCACTCACACTGCCTGGGTCCTGGCCACCAGTCCTGGGGGCTCTGCATTTTAATTTAATTTTAAATGAAGCTTCTTAAACATTTTAAAAACTTTATTTACTTTACATACAACAATAGTTTAGTTATATATTATAGACATAGAGAGACCTTCTAAAAACATTAAAATGTTTTACTGGCACGCGGAACCTTAAATTAGAGTGAATAAATGAAGACTTGGCCCACCACTTTTGAAAGGTTGCCAACCCCTGCACTAGACCCCACTCCTCTCCCAGAGCTGGGGACACAACCCAGGAGTCCCGACTCCCAGCCTCATCTGCTCTAACCCACTAGACCTCACTCCCCTCCCAGGGCCAGGGATAGAACCCAGGAGTCCTGGTTCCCAGGGCTTCTGAGAAATCCTTTCCCAGCCAAAACAGCCCACCCCCAAAAGATCAGATCCAGAGCTAACAAACTGGAATGAGGGCTCACAGTGGTGGGCGATCCAAGCCACAGACAACCTCAGTCCGGGGAATTATAGACCAGTCAGTCTAACTTCGACACCTGCAAAGATATACCAGAAGCAATGATTAAACAATCAAGTTGTAAGCCCCTAAAGGACAACGGGGTTATAAGGAATAGCCAAAACGGATTGGTCAAGAAGAAAACAAACCTAACTGAACTAATTTCCTCCCTTGAGAGGGTAACTAGCCTAGTGGATTGAGGGGGAGCAGTAGACTTGATATATCTTGGTTTTAGTAAGGCTTTTGAGACAGTCCCACATGACATTCTCATAAGCAAACTATCCCACTACACACATCTATCTATCCCCAGATACCCCCTCTATCTGTCTATCTATCCCTTTACACTCCCTCTATCTATCTATCTATCTATTGCCAAACAAAATTCTCTCTCTTCTCTCTTCCATCTCTCTCGCTTTCTCTTTTCCTGCCGCTTTCTCTCCCTGTCTCTCTCTCTCTCTCTCTCCAGTGAGGCCTGACGATTTATTTTTAGTCTCTTCTCCACCGCCTGGGGTCCCCCCGGCCTGTCTGCAGCCAAAGCTGCAAACGCAAGCAGTGTCAGAGCTGGGACAAGATAACCTGGGCAACCTCCGATGAAGCTATGTTGAGATGCAGAGAAAGGGTGGCGGGGTGTCAACCTCTGGGGGTGATCTGGGAAGGGTTCTGCATTTCCTAAGACCACATCCAGGACCAAAGGATGGGTGGCCTGAGTGGGGGACAGGTTATTGCTCTGAGATATAACTTCCCTAGGACAGACAGATACCTGGTCATGCTGGCAGTCCATTAGTGTGCGGGTTATTGATTTGGATGCTGGTTCCTCTCTCTTGCTTTGCTCATTGATTGGCTTGTTATTTTAGTCCTGCAATAATCCTGACGTATCAGTTGGGCTCTTCCCTAACTCAGAGATGTTAAATGTATGTAGGATCATAATGGTCGTGCCAGGCTTGTTCAGCTGAGATCAGGGCCCCATTGTGCCGGGTGTTGCCCAGACACAGTGAGAGACGGTCCCTGCCCCAGCTGAGATCGGGGCCCTGTTGTGCCAGGACAGGTGCTGCACAAACACACAGTGAAAGATGGCGGTTTTCCCCGAACCCTAACATCATTCACAAAGGATTGCGGACTTCTGGTCATGGGATGATTTGTTGGTAATATATGTGCCTTGCAGGTCAAACAGTGTGACAGAGGGGAGAGCTACTGCCGACCCCAGGAGTTCTGACTCGCAGCATCTCCTTCGAAAAACCTCAATCCCATTTCCCTCCCAGAGCTGGGGAGAGAACCCAGGAGTCCTAATTCCCCTTCCCCTGATCTAACCACTGCACGCTGCTCCCCTCCCAGACATAGAACTCAGGAGTCTGGGCTCCTAATTGTCACAAGATCTGGGGGCTTTTTTTTTTTCATTCTGACTCCCCCTCATCATGCCTCAAACAGGCAGCACAGGGGATACTGACTCCCATGGTCCTGGCCCTTCTCTGTGGCCTAGTCTGGCCTAGCTGGGCCTAACCACCAGGCTAGAGTTGGGGGATCTGTGCTGAGTCATGGCCAGCCTCCTGTAGATGCTCAATTCCTCTGGCCCATAGAGGGTTAACCCCCCCATTTAGGGGGGCTGGGTGGGGGTGCAGGCTGTGGCGGACGTATTGGCATGCCAATGCTGTGTCAGTGCTGGGCCCGGGAGCTGCCATGGCAGCAGGATTCTCCTCCAGGCTTGGCCTTTTCAAAGGCATCAGCCACGGTGGGCGAGAGCATCAGCTGCTCGCCCGCCCCCCGCTGTCGCCTGAATTATTAACAGCTCAATTGTGCTGGCTCATTTCTTGGCTGACGTCAGACGGGCTGCGGGCTTGCGCACGCACCCCCCTGCACCGGCTGGGGGGATGGGAGGCCTCCGAGTAATTCCAGCGTTGGAATAGAGAGCCAGCCGGCACGGGGACCCAGCTACAGTGCCCAGCTGTCCCTCTCCTTCAGCATCACCCCCATCCTTCCCCATATACAACCCTCATCTCCCTAGCCATCCCCCCTCATCTGTCCATCCATCCCCTCACACATCACCCATCTGTCTATCCATCCTCCATACACATCCCCACTTCTGTCTATCCACCCCATCCCCACACACATTGCTCATCTGTCGATCCATCCCCCATTCACACACCCCTCATCTATCTATCTTCCTCAATTCACACACCCCTTATCTGTCTACCCATCCCCCATACACATCCCCTCATCTGTCTGTCCTCCCCCATACACACATGCCTCATCTGCCTATCCTCCCCAATACACCTCCCCTCATCTGTCTATCCATCCCCCATACACATCCCCTCTTCTGTCTATCCTCCTCCATACACACATGCCTCATCTGTCTATCCATCCTCCCATATGTCTATCCAACCTCCGTACACACACCCCTCATCTGTCTATCCTCCCCCATACACACACCCCTCATCTGTCTATCCATCCCCTAAACACACCCCTCATCTGTTTATCCTCCCCCAAACACACCCCTCATCTGTCTAGCCATCCCCACATACCCCACCATCTATCTGTTTATGTATCTGTCCCCATACTCCTCTATTTACCTGTCTATTCCCATTCATTTCTAGGCATCCCCATACACACACCCATCATCCATCTAATCTATCTATCCCCATACATACCCCACCATCTATCTATCTGTACCTGTACCACCATCTAATGTATCTATCTATCTATCATAAGAACTACCTTACTGGGTCAGACCAAAGGTCCATCTAACCCAGTATCCTGTCCTCTGACAGTGGCTAGTGCCAGGTGCCCCAGAGGGAATGAACAGAACAGGGAATCATCAGGTGACCCAACCCTGTCGCCCATTCCCAGCTTCTGGCAGACAGAGGCTAGAGACACCATCCCTGCTCATCCTGGCTATTAGCTATTGACGGACCTGTCCTCCATGAATTGATCTAGTTCTTTTTTGAACCCTGTTATAGTCTTGGCCTTCACAACATCCTCTGGCGAGGAGTTCCACAGGTCGACTGAGTGTTGTGTGAGGAAATGCTTCCTTTTGTTTGTTTTAAACCTGCTGTTTGTTAATTTCATTGGGTGACCTCTAGTTCTTGTGTTATGGGAAGGAGTAACCAACACTTCCTTAGCTACTTTCTCTACACCAGTCATGATTTTATAGACCCCAAACACATCTCCCCTTAGCCTTCTCTTTTCCAAGGTGAAAAGTCCCAGTCTTATTAATCTCCTCTCATCGTTGTGTTGCCCGATCTTCCATCTCTGCACATCCCCGCTATCTAATCTACTTTTTCATTTCCATACCCTGCCCCCTCTCGTGTTTTGTCCAGTGCCCAGGGAGGCAGTGGCAGAACACAGGAGTCCTGGCTTCCGCCCTTCCCCCACCAGGGGTGCATTGCAGGCTCCAGTTCACACCAGGCAGGTAGCAGTCAGGAAAACTACAATCCCCAGAAGCCCTCGCGAGCAGGTGTTCGTCCGAGGAATCCTCAGGGAAGAAGGATCTGCACATGCGCACGAAAACGAGAGTAGGAGGGGAGGGGTGGATGAGCCTGGAGGAGGCGCGTGCCGCGGCGGTTGATAACCGCCAGCGCGCCTCGCGACCACGCCACGGCACCTGCGCAGTAGAGGCCACAAGCTTTGTCTCCGCCCCCTCCCGCCCGCTTTCCATCGCGACGGTGTAACCTGCACGCGCTGGTCGGTTACTAAAGCGCGCGCTGGTCGGAAGGGTGGGGCGGGGACAGCGCGCGCCAGCGAGTGCGGGGCGTGGCTAGGCGGTGAGGGAGGCGTGGCAAGGGAGGGGCGGGGGAGTATATAAACGGGCGTTTGAGTGGCTGCTCCTATCGTTCGACGCCATCCAAGCACCAGAGCTCCTGGTATGTGGTGCGGGGCGCAGCAGGTGGGGGGCTGGAGAAGGGGGGCTGGGTGTGTGGGGGATGGATTTGGGGTATGGGGTGGGGGGAGGGGATGGACATGGGGGGATGGGTGTGTAATGGGAGGATTGGTTGGGGGGCTAGATATGGGGTATGTGGGGGAGGTGCTGGATATGGGGGATGGGGGGAGGTGCTGGATATAGGGGTGTGGGGTTTGGAAGTAGGGTGCTCCTGGTGGGGAGAAGCTGTGGGGGAAGCAGCAGGGGATAGATTTGGGGGGGGTGGGAGGGGGAAGGGGATGGATTGGAGGGGCTGGATATGGGGGATGGAGGAGGTGCTGGATATAGGGGCGTGGGGTCTGGAAGTAGGGTGCTCCTGGTGGGGAGAAGCTGTGGGGGATGCAGCAGGGGATAGATTTGGGGGGGGTGGGAGGGGGAAGGGGATGGATTGGAGGGGCTGGATATGGGGGATGGAGGAGGTGCTGGATATAGGGGCGTGGGGTCTGGAAGTAGGGTGCTCCTGGTGGGGAGAAGCTGTGGGGGATGCAGCAGGGGATAGATTTGGGGGTGTGTGGGAGGGGGAAGGGGATGGATGGGGGGGCTGGATATGGGGGATGGGAGGAGGTGCTGGATATAGAGGCGTGGGGTTTGGAAGTAGGGTGCTCCTGGTGGGGAGAAGCTGTGGGGGATGCAGCAGGGGATAGATTTGGGGTGAGGGTGGTTGGCTGGAGGGGTGGGATTGAGTGCAAGCTGGGTAGCTATGAGTGAGTGAGTGTAAGTGTGTTTGGCTGTGGTGATGGGCAGAGTGGGCTGGGGAAGTGGGGGCGGGGGCTGTGGTGAACAGCAAGGCTTTGGGGCTGGATTTGGAGCAATTGATGGCTGCATGAGGTGGGGTTAGATGGGGGTGATGTGGAGAGGGGGCCAAGAGGAGGTGAGAGGGGCAGCATGTGTAGGAGCTTGTGGGGGTAGTTAGTAGTGGCAAAACTGGGGGGGGGGGGGCTGTGGGGCAGGGACTGCAGCTGTGGGGAGCTGGGGGTAGAGGATGCTGCAGATGGGGAGGAGGCTGGGGGACAGTGCAGGGAGTTGAGGAGGGGATGGAGGGTAGGATGGGAGTGGAACAGGCATCTAGGGTGAAGTGTAAATGGGAGAAGGCCCAGGGGTGTGTTGGGATCTGGGGGGTGGGGGTTCCCTATCTGGTCAGGAAGGGATGCAGCTCTGAGGTGGGAGCAATCCGGGTGCCCTGGGGTGGGGAGAGGAGTGCAGGGATCTGCTTGGGGAGCAGTTCCATGTGTTTGGGGCAGCTTGAGGGGGAGATGTCTGCAAAGGGGGGGTGGGATGGAGGGGAGGGTGATGATCCAGGCTGTGACTTGGTGGTGCCTTTGCACCATGGATCTCTCTAGAAACATGGCAGCAGCAGGGGAAACTCCAATCAGACTCTGCATCACCTCCCTTCCCCCTCTGGGCCGGGCCATAGGAGGCTTTACCTTCTAATCACCCCCTGCAGTCATGCAAGAAATGAGTCCATCCTTCTGTGGGGGATGGGCAGCTGCATTCCTCTTCCCTTGGACCACCCATCGCCTGCCCGTGTGGGAGATCTTCAATGGGCAGAGTCTCCCTGCTGATCAGATCAAATGGGTTCTGCGCTGCTTAATTAAAATAGAATCCACTCAAAATAGACCAAACCCTGGGGCTGCAACTGCATCTCCTGTCTGAAGCCTTGTCCTTCCTGGCCTCTCTTATGTGCTGGATTGGAGCTGGCTGGACCCCCATTCCCCCAACCCAGCCCAGACTACCTCCAGGGAATATGCCTTGCTGCTTGGCCCTCTGCCCTGCCCCTCTGATATAGGAAGCGTTTTATTGCTAGCATGCTTGTCCTTCCAGTTGTACCGCTTAGACAGTGGGTGGTGAAAATCCCCTGACCCTGCAGGGATTTAAACTGCTTCCTTCTGAACTGTTGTACTTCTAGTGAGATTATATTGTTCCCCCCCTCCCTCCATGTGATCTAGGTGGGGGTAGCAGTTGCACAGCCAGGAGGTGGCATGCTCCCCACAGCAAAATTGTGCCTCTATCAGAACAGGCTGCAATATTATTGCCCAGCCTCTGCTGTATTGCACCACTACTGATGTCATATGCCCCTCCTCTCTGCAGAAGAGGCGGTCTCTCCCCTATTAATTCATATGGCATCTAGCTTAAAATCAGCCACTGATGGGAGGGCGAAAAGCGGCTGTCTGTAATCCTGCTCAAGGCTGATGGTTACAATGCTGATCTGTTGCAACCTAGTGTAGACAGTGGGAGAGCTGAGTACTCTTATCTACTAGGTCCTGCTACTTTGGGCCAGTCACTTCCCCTCTTTACCCCCCATATCACAGATGGGGAAACTGAGGCAGTTTCTGTAAAGCACTTTGAGATCTACACTTGTATTACCTAGCACTTTTCATCAGTACTTCAGGCCCCAGAGACCCAAGTACATTTATAGCTCCTCTCCAGGGAGGCATTCTTGCCTCTACCAGCATCTGCAGCCAGCAAGCTGTTCTCTCTTCTGCCTCCTCCTTTCATAAGAAAAAGGGGTGTGCATACAGAGCATATTTGTGACCCTCGGCCATGGTGCTGAGTGAGTATCTAAACTGAGCAGACTTCCTGTCTTTGATTGCTGGAAGTCTGCCAGAGGTGAAACTGGATGCATCCTCTGGCATGGGAAAGCAGACACCCGCTTTTGTGCTTGAGGAAACCTAGTGAGGTGGGTGCCAGTTGTCTTACAGAGGCAACACGGTATAGTGGTGGAAGCAGAGGGAGTTGGGTGGCTTGCATTCTGTGCTGCTACTGACTCTTCCAAGGTCACTTAATCTCCACATTCATAATGATGCTTGTGAAGTCCCTGAGGTTTGACGCCAGGTATCCGTGCCTGAGCGAAGATGGCAGTATCTGTGGCGTGTACCTAATGCATTCTCATCTGGCTTTTGGCATTCTGCGTCCTGACCTCTCAATGTCACTGCGGTAGAATGCCTGCAGTGGGGTGGAAGAGGCCACATCTCTCTCCCTGTCTCCCACGGCCAGTACAGACTGGCCAGCTTATCTTGAATCGATATCCGGAGGAGTCGAGACTGTCAAGTGCTGAAGCAACAGTGCTGAAGCAACAGGATGACTCAATCGTATGCCATTAGTTCTGTTAAAACCTTAGCTGGGCTGGTGCAGATGATCTACCTTTAAGATCCTTTGTATTCTTTTGTGTGTAGGCCCTAAAGCTACATATTCCCCATGCAGTTGGGGGCAACTGGGAAAGGGGCCGTGGTGATGGACACCTAGCACAAAGCGGTCCTACTCCATGAGAAGGAGTCCTAGTTGCTGTGGTAATACAAATGTCTGATAAATAATCAGAGCGTGAAAGGATATAGACAGGTCTCAGAGTTGTGCCAAAATGGAGACCCGCCATTTATGTGGCAAGCGTAGCTTTGCAGTGATGCTGCGGAAATGAGCGATCTAGTCCTCTTGCCTCTAGAACAGCACGTCCTCTGCACCTTCTCTCCCTTGGGCAGCACAGCCATATTAGGTGGGCCTTCCTGCCGCACTTAGCCCATGTCTATACTAGAGTTGTGCTGCTGTAAGTTCCCTACTGGTGCAGCTGCGCCCCTGTAAGATCACTTGTGTAGCTGCTTTATGCTGACAGGAGAGCTCTCCTGTTGACATGATAAAACCACTTAAATGAGAAGCTCTCCCACTAACCTAGCAGTGTGCACCCAAGTTTCACTGGCATGAGTACTTGTGTTGCTCAGAAGGGTGGTTTTTTTCACACCTCTGAGCAACATACATTTTGCCAAATAAGTGATCGTGTAGCCATGGTCTTAGATTTCAGGACTAGTAGCTGTGGAGTGAGAGCTGGCCATGGTCCCTCTGCTAGGAATGGAAGTGATGCTTCCACCAAATGCAAGTGGGGTGTTGGGAGCTGATCCTCACATGGTGCTCTGCTGCAGAGTCCATCTTGCAGAGCTGGCCATCTTGAAGCAAAATGCCATCTGCTGCCTCTATTTCAATTTACAACCTCCTGATTCTGACTGGGGGTGGGGGAATGAATTGTACAATAAATCCTTGCCCAGCTCTTCAATCAAAGGTCTGCAGTGCTGAGTGCACCCTCACAGGTGGCTTAATTCTTTGGTGGTGGGTGGATATTAGCGCTCCATCAGGGCTCAGGCCAAACCCTGTGCCTGCCTGCATTGATCTGCTGCATCTGTAGTTAGCTGTTTGGCTTGCCTGTGAGATTTCTGGGTATTACTTTGCTCTGTAGACCCTGGTCCCTACTGCGATTATTTATTTATTTATTTTTGGTGGGGCAGAGGGTTGGCAGCATGTAAGACCTAGACACTGCCTTTAGTGGTTTGGGTAGGCACTGGGGGGTAGGGATAGCTCAGTGGTTTGAACATTGACTTGCTAAACCCAGGGTTGTGAGTTCAATCCTTGAGGGGGCCATTTAGGGATCTGGGGTAAAAATCTGGGGATTGGCCTTGCTTTGAGTAGGGGGTTGGACTAGATGATCTCTTGAGGTCCCTTTGAAATCCTGCTATTCTGTGACTGTATTCAGTTAGTGCTAGTGATTTCTGCCTTATTTTCTTGGTATGTGACTTAACTGATATCTGGGGAGAGTCCAAGACTGTCTAGCGCTGAAGCAATAGGATGACTCAGTCATGCTGTTAGCTCTGTTAAAACCTAGAGTCCAGTTAAAATGGGGCATTCACCCACTCTTGTACAGATAGGGAAACTGAAGCACAGACATGGTGTGACCTTGTCCAAGGTCACGCCAACTGGTACCAGAACCTGGGAACCCTGATTTCCAATAACCAGTGCACTAACCCTTGTCACACTGCTTCTGTATCTGAGGGAGGCCTGGATAAAAGAGGCTGTCGAACTAAAGGTTGGGGATGTGAGCTACTCAAATTGCTTGCCAAAAGCACGGGTCCCTGAAATGAAGTGGCCTTTGATGCATGAATCACTTGCTCTTCTGTTTTTTTTTTTTTGTTTGTTTGAGGGGCAGACTCCAGAGGGATTTGGTGCTCAAAAGGCTCAGGCTCAGTGTAAACACAAAGCAGAGTGGCATGAGGCCCTGCTGGGGTAGAAGGGAGCAGATTCGCCTTTGACATTTGACCTTGTAACTGATGTTGTGGAGCAGGGCCTCTGGGAATCTTTTGGTTGATGCTATATTCTGCTGGTTCAGATGCAAGATGATGGCTGGCAGCATCATACCAGGATTTATAGCTGATGGAAGCAGAGGGCTGCGTAAATGGGCCTAGCAAAGTACTTATGCTATCAGGGGATTGGTGTGTTGTGTATTTCCACTACTTCAGTAGGCCACATTCTGATACACCTGCCTAATGAATGACCTGGCTGCTGGGCTTTAGCTTCCGCTTGTATTGCTCTGGGTTATGAAAACACATGCCCCTAGCACAATTGACATGGCAGCATCTGAATCTGCAGGGAGCCTGAAACAATAGCAGGGTGGTGCAGGGGTAATGTCCCATGCATCTGTGTTGCGTTAACTCTGACACCTGCTCTGGAAAGGTCCTAGCTGGCTCATCCAGTCAGAGTGCTGGAAGGGAGTGGGGACTCATTGCTGCTACCCCATCATGGATTGGGTTGGGGTCTGCAGAGAGGCCCTCGTCGTTCCCCACAGAATCCTCTGCTCAGTTGTGGGGGGGATGAGACCTCTCTCAAGGATGCCCCCAACCTGCCTGAGGCTAGGGAACAGTGGGAAGGACTTGAGTCCTGAAGTGTCTTAGAGGTGAAATTGACTTGATTAGGGTCAATTACAGGCATTCTAGATCTACTCCTGCACTCAACCCGCAAGCCCTTCCCCTGCCTAGCCTCTGCTGGGCTGACTTTGCCCTGACAAAACAGGCCTCCCACCTTCTCTGGACGCTCCATCTGAATGTGCTTCATGCACATAAGCATGTGAGTAGCTGTTGCAGGAGATGGGGGGCGGGGGGGGGCGGGGGCAAGTGCAGTGCAGGATCAGAGCTGGTGACCCCATGATGGGACTAAACCAGTGTCAAAGGAACTGAAAGTAAAGATGACTTCTCTGGGTCCTTTCTCTAAAAGACTCATGCTAACTGTTAGAGCAACATAGAGCTTAGTATAGTCAATGATTATGTTAAAGATCAATTTTAAAGTGTCTTGAACTCACTGTTTTCAGTATCTCCAGTCAGTAGCTAGGGCAGCCTGCAATATGCTGCAGCGTTGTAACTCCCCGTTGAGCCAGGAGTCAGTTGGATCATCTGTTAGTGTCAAAGTTTTCAGGTAAGCTCTGATATAAGTGAATCTTAGGGGAGCTTAAGTACACATGGGCCTTACTCTGGCCTTATGAGACTGTGGCCAGGTCTACACTACGAGATTAAATCGATTTTTAGATACGCAATTTCAGCTATGAGAATAGCATAGCTGAAATCGAATATCTAAAATCGATTTACTAACCCGTCTTCACCGCGCGGGATCGATCCGCGCGGCTCGTTGTGTCGAATCCGGAAGTCCGGTCGTCTAGCTGGAGTTCCGGAATCGATCTAAGCACGCTCTGGGATCGAGATCGCGTCCAGACCAGACACGATATTTCAATCCCCGAGCAATCGATTTTAACGCGCCGATGCGGCGCGTAGTCTAGACATGGTCTGTGTATTTCTTGGGATTTGCTATCCTTTACAGCTGTGTGTAGTGAGAAGCAAATTACTGCAGGCTTCCCTTTTTTAAACTAAGATTTGATCCTCCTTGGTAGGAGCAGATAGTGACCTCTGCACATTAATCTCTGAAACAACTTGATCCCAGGAGATCAGATCCCAGGGTAAATTTGCAGGGCTATTTGGTAGATGATATTCTATGTATTCTGGTAGCATCTAAGCCCTTGAAACATGGGCCTCTGTCTCTGTTCCAATCTGGGTATGTCTACACAGCACTCAGAGGTGTGACTGTAGCACATACAGCATAGATAGGGCCCTACCAATTTCATGGTCCACTTTGGTCAGTTTCATAGTATAGGATTTAAGTCCTAAATTTAATGATTCCAGCTATTTAAATATGAAATTTCACAGTTCTAACTGTAGGGATCCTGACCCAAAAAAGCTGTGGGGTGGTGTCACAAGGTTATTGTAGAGGGGGTTGTGCTGCCCTTACTTCTGCGCTGCTGCCTACAGAGCTGGGCCCTCATCAGCAATCACCATTCTCCAGCTGCCCAGCTTTGAAGGCAGCAGCACTGAAGTAAGGGTGGCATGGTGTGGTATTGCCACCCTTACTTTGATGCTGCCTTCAGACCCGGGCACCTGGCCAGCAGCCACCACTCTCTGGCTGCCTAACTCTGAAGGCAGCGCAGAAGTAAGGGTGTCAATACGACACACACCCCTGCAACTCCCTTTTGGGTTAGGACTCCCAATTCTAGACATGCTGGTCTTCCCTGTGAAATCCCTATTGTATAGGGTAAAAGCACACGACCCGATTTCACCAGGGGAGAGCAGATTTCATGGTCTGTGACATGTTTTTCATGGCTGTGAATTTGGTAGGGCCCTAAGCATTGATCTAGCCAGCTGAAATAACAGCAGTGAAACCTCAGCATGAGCTGGGATCCTGTGTATGGACTTGAGTGGCTAGTCTGTGCTGCGTCAGCTTTGCAGCTGCTGTTCATCATGCTAGCTAGATCAGGTAGGTCTGCGCATGCTGTGGTCACAGCTCTGATGGCAGTGTAGCCATACCCAAAGTAAAGCAAGCTTCTCCTTCTGTCCAATGCAATGGACTGCTCCACTGGGGCTTCGTTAAAAACTCTGGTGCCAGAGTCAGCATAGAATCCAGCTCATGCTTCCCTAGCTATACCTGCAGGCTGACTAGTGTAACTTTACCTTACTGGGGAGGACTGATAGCCAGGACTGATAGACACAAAGGAGGCAGCATGTTGAATACAATGTCACTTTATAGTCCTGTGCCTCTCTGTGGAGTCATCAACAGGGGAAAACTGACAGGGAGCTGTTCTGCAGAAGCTATTCTGGATTATCTCTCTGAAGCCACTCTGGGATTGGCTCCCTGGGGGGACACTTCTAGGAATAGCTCCCAGGTTTTAAATTCACACCCTACCTTATTCTGAAACCGCTCCCCCTGTCTGGACAAGCCTCAAGACTCCTGCTCAATACGCAGTCGCCCCTGGAAAGCAAATGGTGCAAGTGTGTGAGGAATAGGATAGATCAGATTGAATTTCGTTGAAATCAGGTCTTCAGGGCACACAGATTGCCGCTCTTGCGGTGCATAGCACAATGGGGCCCTGTTTTTGGATCAGCCCAAGGCACTACTATAAAACACTATTTGTGTAGCAGCCTTGTTAGTTGGGTGCCCTTGACTGGATCACTCGAATCTCAAAGGTTAGAGCAGAAATAGAGGGATTGAGGTACCCAATAACAAATGGGAGAGACTGGAATGGGTGCTGCTGTTCACCTTCTCCCCTGTGCAAACAAGGGGAGTGATGGGCAGCACACTTAGAACTGATCAGATGGTTTTGTTCCATGCTTCTGGCCTGCAGAACTCGGTGCCACAAGAGGTCACTTTGACCAAGAGCTGAGAGGGATTCAGGAAGGGCACAGAATAGCCAGAGTTCAGAGGGTTTCTTAAAATAGGATTTTGGAAGAGATGTAACCCTCGGACTTCGGGGCATAAGCCTCAACCTCTAAAGGAGGTCAGGAAGACACTTGTACCATGGGCAGGCTATTCCATCACTGCTCTCGAGGGGGCCTTTCTTGCACCTTCCTCTAATGAAATTAGGACAGGCCGTGGTGGGAGCTGGGATAGTGGTCTGGATGGACCCACTGGACTGAGGTAGTTGGGCAAATCCCATGTTCCCAGTTGCTGTAAAGGAGCTGTGGTTTTCCCTTGCAAAAAGGCTTGTCTGTTATCTTTATATTGGCATCTGCCCCAGCCTCTGCTCTGATTCCTCCTCTTCCTTCCAGACTTGAGGTCTCCCAGTCCCGAAAACCATCCGTACCAGAGAAAGTTGAGGAACCGGCTCCGGCTCCAGCTCCGGTAGAGAAACTAGTAGAACCAGCCATGTCTGAGCTCACTGTTGGGATTAATGGGTAAGGCCCCAAACTCCCTCTTGTGCTGCCCCCAGGGCAAGAGTTGTAGCTCTCTGCTACTGTGACACAGGTGGGGCTGCCCAGCGCAGCAGGAGTGGAAAGTTCTGCTGGTGTAGTAAGAAGTGGTGGCCGTAACAGGCAGCTACAGTAAAATCAACTTTGCGGTGCTTCCACTCATTTTGCAAGTCACTCAGTGACTCCCTGCAGTGGCTGGGAATGCACCCTGCATTCAAAATAGCACCTGGCTCTTTGCCCCTTTGGCATCACCAGACCCACGCTAACTGGCAGCCATCTTAATTTCAAGCAATTGCCCGGCTCATTCACAGCAGTAGTGAGCCCAACAATGCAGTTCTTGCTTTCTTAGTCAGAGGTGACTTCAGGGGTCACCAGGCTGTCATCCTGAAGCACTTAACTCTGCTGCAGCTGCCGAATTGATGTCAGGGGGAGTTAGGGCGGCTGGCTTGTGCTACTACCAATCAGTGCTAGGGGGCAGCACTAGAATGCAAAGCTAAGGGAGTAGCTTAATGTCCTAGTGATTGACAGTTGTGGGGAAGCCCACTCTGACTGAGCTCCCATTGGCTGCGCTGCAAGTATGAGGCGGTGCCTCTTAATGGCTAAGGAAGCTCAAAAGCCAGCATGGAAGAGACGTCCCTTCATGACTTGCTCCCTGGATGGGACTATGGCTATGGGAATCTATTTAAAGTGGGCTGTAGCCCACGAAAGCTTATGCTCAAATTTGTTAGTCTCTAAGGTGCCACAAGTACTCCTGTTCTTTTTGTGGTTACGGACTAACATGGCTGCTGCTCTGAAACCTATTTAACTACTAACATTCCTGTTCCAGATTTGGCCGTATCGGACGTCTGGTCCTCCGAGCCTGCCTGGAGAAAGGACTCAAAGTGGTGGCCATCAATGACCCCTTCATTGACCTCAACTACATGGTAACTTCACCACCCTCAATCCAATGGCCAGACTATCCTGCCTATGACACTCTTCTGCACCTCTCAGAAGCTCAGACTCCCATAGTTAGTTCTCAGTGTCCCTGGACAATCTCCAACCTCAACCCTATGTAGATAGTGATAGCTGGCCCATCCCACCACGCCGCAGGCACATCAGCGTGTGACAGGAGCTGAGGACTGAGGGGCCTTGTTCAGCCTGTATCTGGCTTCCCTGGAGTGCAGCCTGGAACTGGGGTACTGCTGAGCCCTCTGACATACTAATCTGAGTCCCCTCTCTCACTGAGGCTGTAACTAGCTGCAGATCTTTCCCAGTCCTGCACTCACACAAACATCTACACAGGTAGGAACACCCAGATTCAGTTACCTGAATGCTTCTCCTCAGCCACTCGTGAACTAACAATAGAGAGGATCCAGCCAGCTTCCCCTAGCTCCGCAGCCTAAGACCCCAGAGCTGTACTGTCTTGGCCTAGTCAAAAGCCTGACGGGTATAAGCTTATTACCCAGTCTGCCCCTTGGTGTGGAGAGGACAATGCGCCATTTTTTGTTCATGAGCAGATTCCTCAAACACTTCTAAAACAGTGTTTTGCTAGGTAAAAATATAAAGCAGATTTATTAACTACAGAAAGATTTTAAGTGATTTTAGTGAGTGTGCAGATTACCTATGAAATAAAACAAACGCAATCTAAGATTTATACACTAGATAGGATTTGAATCAAGGAGTGTCTCGCCCTGTTAGCTAGTACAAGCAGCTACAGTTTTTGCTTACACAGGCTCAAATTATTCTCTTCTGCTTGGGATCCCCTTCCCCAGTTCAATCTTTGTTCCTCTGGTGTTGTGTTATAGGGGAAGCCAGGCAAAGTGGTGATGTCACTTCCCCACTTGTATAGCTTCTTCCAGTTTGCTAGAAAGATCTTTGCTTACAATGTGGGAGTCTTCTTCCCCCCCCCCCCCCCACAAGCATCCTCCAGTGCCCCCTGGGAAGCCTCCATTGTAAACAATTCCTGAGATAGTCCCTGGGTGTGTGGATTTCCTTTAATGGGGCCATTAGCTTTGTCTAGCTTCTTCACTGTTGTACCTGAAAGCCTGTGTGTGCTTCCAACTTTACAACAGAGCAAAACTTCACAGATCCCCATGCAATGACCACACATCCAATCCAACAGGGTATTAAATGATCAACCTTTTAAACTGATGCCTCACAAGGCAGACTTTGTACAAAACATGCCGTAAATATGGGGTGCACATTGTCACACAGCCATGGCTAACTTTCCTCTGAGCTGCCTCACCTGGGACTTGATCCTTGTGTTCCAGTCCAAGCCAGCTCCCATAGTTTAAAGCTGGCTGGGAGACTTGGGTTTTTCTCTTGGCCTTAAGTATACAGCAACTGCTGGCTGTGAAGGAGCTGTTGCGTTTCTGACACCCAGCTTTGTCTAGGACCCATCCTGCGGTCACTGGGTTTGATTGCCCAGTACTAGGCACTGAGCTAAAGGCACCATACCTCTTAGCTTTAAGGAGCTTGGCTCTTCTTCTCTGTGCTGACACCAAATGAGGGTGCATCCTCCTCTGGATCTGCTTGGAGGATAGTCTTAATGCTCACTGCTCTGCTGCACAGCCAGAGGTTTGCTGCTGATCAGTCCCCTTCTTGAAGAGAACTGGTCACTGGCTTAACCTTTCGTGGTTGATGGAAGTGGAGTCGATCAGTTAGGGAGACTCCCCTGCTGAATGACAGCAGTTGCCTCGGGTAACTCCACAAAGGCTTGGGTTGCTAGGCTCACATGTTCTCACCTCTCAGGTGTACATGTTCAAGTATGACTCCACTCACGGGCGCTACAGCGGCGAGGTGAAGGCTGAAGATGGCAAGCTGGTGGTGGATGGCAATGAGATTTCAGTGTTCCAGTGGTGAGTAGGGGGAGCTGAATGGACCTATTCTCCATGACCCATCAATGGCTGTTAGCCAGCATGGATGGGGATGGTGTCCCTAGCCTGTGCTTGCCAGAAGCTGGGAATGGGCAGCAGGATGGGTCACTTGATTACCTGTTCTGTTCATTCCTGGCATTGGCCACTGTCAGAAGACAGGATACTGGGCTAGATGGACCTTTGGTCTGACCCAGTCTGGCTGTTCCTATGTAGCACAGGGTGCAGACTAGCACCTGGCACCTCATCACTGGCATAGTGCTTGGGATCTTGCAGCTAAACAGGGCCAGTCTGCTCAACACTGGGAAGGGAGACCTCTGAGCTGTGTGCATGGTGCTGCAGAATGTGAGGGTCCTTTGACAGTGGATCAGTGCTAATAGTTGCCAAATGGCTGGAGGGCTGTCTTCTGTTGGCTGGCTGGGAAAACTAAGCATTGAGTCCTGAGAGCCTTTCTGCACCATGGTGGCATCTCTCCAGCATTCTGATGGTTAGGATAAAACTCCTTCCCTCGGTTTCAGCTGGCTGTAGTAAACTTCCTGTACATATTCTAGGACAGGAAGCTAGCACTGGCATTAAATCAGCTGCCATGTGCCACTTCAGAGGTGGTAGAACTGCAGTGTACAGACAGCAACTCCTGTACACTGCATCATTCAGCAGTGTCTAGAGAAATAACTGCTTTCCCATATAGCATGTCCAAGTATGTGAGACTCATACCAGTCTAGCAGAGCCCAGATGTCTTAATCTGCCTCCTGCATCACTAACCCTGCCTGCTTCACCTCAAGATGTGAATCTGTAGTGTAAAGGAGACACCTCCCCTGACTCTGAAGCCCGTCAGGTTGAGCTGAGAGCATGGCTAGCTGGAAATGTCAGTCTGGTTTCATGCCAAATCAGAAGTGATTGGTCTCAGTGCATGATGAATTTCTCTGGCCTGTTATACAGGCCAGACTGGATGAGAAGTCCCTTCTGAGAATACAGTTCAACTTAGGAGACGAGCCTAGCACCTAGAGGGTAAGATCCAGGGGTCTGGACCCCTGAAGGATCATGCTAGTGCAAATGAAGGGGTGGTGCATGGACCTGACAGAGCTATGCAGTGACTTCTAGGTACTTGGGTGGCAGACACCACAATGATAGGCTGCACACAAGTACTAATGGGCTTTTCTTCCCAGCCCCCTGTGAGCAAGGGGAAATAGGACAGATTTACAGGTTGGGGGGGAAACCAAGTCACAGATCTAGTGCATGGCTGCTCAGGGGGCTGGTGGAGCTGGCTTTTGAACCTAGATCTCAAGAGTATCTGTCCAGTGCCTTGAAACCAGAAGTCCAGCCTTTCTCCAGATTGCTGATGAGTCTCCACTCAGCTGTATCTCTAGGTCACCCTAGAAATGATAGATTGTCAAAGGAAGAGTTGGGTGCCAAGGGGCTGGTGTACCAGGGTCCTTGGAGGCTGGGGATCCCACACCACTCCCTCAAGCTGTAAGGAATTGGGACTGAATCCTCATCTGGGCTTGAACATGTGCATTGATCTCCTGGAAATAGCCGGCCCTTGGCGCAGTAACCCTGGTCTGCTGTCTCTTACAGCATGAAGCCCAGTGAGATTCCCTGGGGTGACGCAGGAGCTCTTTACGTTGTCGAGTCCACCGGAGTCTTCCTCAGCATTGACAAAGCTTCGGTGAGTGTCTGAGCTACCTAGCTTGGTACAGGAACTGCGAGCCCATGTCTGACTGGCATTTGGGGCTCAGACACCTGCTTGTCCTCCTTGACTGGGAATTTGATGAGAACCTGTGGCTAACAAGCTGAGCCATTACGGGGCTAGGACAGCCTGGCTCTGCCTGGGATGCCATTCTCCTGGGCAGCCTTCATCCAAGACCTTGGTGTGATGGAGTCTTCCATCAACACCTACGTCTGCTAGTGCCTAACTCCTCCAGATGAGGTTGGCCTGACCTTCTGCATAGCAGGATCCCCCATGATTAGCTTCCTCTTCCACAGGCCCATATACAAGGTGGAGCCAAGCGAGTGGTAGTGAGCGCCCCCTCCCCCGATGCTCCCATGTTTGTTATGGGTGTCAATGAGGACAAGTATGACCCATCCAGCATGACAATTGTCAGGTAAGACCTGCCTCCCCACATCATGTGTGGCGGGGAGTTGGACAATAGGATGGGGTGACTTTGAGTT
This sequence comes from Aldabrachelys gigantea, assembly GCA_026122505.1. Lineage (NCBI taxonomy): Eukaryota > Metazoa > Chordata > Testudines > Testudinidae > Aldabrachelys > Aldabrachelys gigantea. The sequence continues at coordinate 70,513,293 of CM047489.1, forward strand.
GCTCTCCAGACTGGCTTGGAGTGATCTCCTGAGTCCGGCTTGTACATTGCCAAGGAGAGATGAGGGCATGGATCTGCCCTTTGGGATCAGAGGGATGTTTGAGAGCCTCCATTTTGGGGATATGTGCCTGAGGAAAGGGCACAAGATGAGAATTTAGCGACTCGTGCCATACAGTTGGGAAGCAAGAGGCCTATAGACAGCTTGTGCTGGAAGATTGTCCCCTCAAGAGCAGGGCAGGTGGGCTTCCACCTTGACATGTGAACAAAGACTATCCTAATCAGCATGGTTTCTATTGTATCCCTTACACCAGGGAGAAATGGAGGTGATGGTGGGAATAGGAACTCAACTAGGCAGGCTACTGGCACTCCTCCAGTAGCAGGTGTTTGCTAGACATCAGTCTGACTCCCTTCCCTCCCCATGTAGCAATGCCTCCTGCACCACCAACTGCCTGGCGCCTCTGGCCAAGGTGATCCATGACAACTTTGGCATTGTGGAAGGACTCATGGTAAGTCTTCTGTGTGCTGTTGACTCCCAGCCGCTCACCTGTGTGCAGGAACAGGTGACTGTCTCTCTAGTGTCTACCAGCTCATAACCATGCTTCTCCTCTCAACCTTCAGACCACAGTGCATGCCTACACTGCCACACAGAAAACTGTGGATGGTCCCTCTGCCAAGGCCTGGCGTGATGGAAGAGGTGCCCACCAGAACATCATCCCAGCATCCACTGGTGCTGCCAAAGCAGTTGGCAAGGTCATCCCAGAGCTGAATGGGTATGAACCATGTCTCAGTCAGTGGGCAGCAGGAGAAGCCCTGGCCTAGGCCTCTTTGTAACAGTCCTGCCCCAGGTAGCTGGGTGACATCCCGCAGGCCAGATGGTGGCTGGGAGAGAAACTCTGGCTCCTAGAGGTGGCCATGGTGATGGGCAAACCACATCTGTTTAGAAGCTTGCACCATTCATGGGGGCTGACATGCTAGCAGTGTTGGCTAAGCAAAACCCCAGACACCACATCTCTGTTGGGAGGGTCCAGGGGTCTCCCTTTGGGGGTCCAATTCCAGAACTGCAGACAGGTCTTCTAAAGCCATCATAAGTGTCTTGCTCACAGGCCATCCTTGCTGGTTCTTTCATTGGCTGAATTTCCCTCCTCACAGGAAGCTCACTGGCATGGCATTCCGTGTGCCTGTCTCTGATGTCTCCGTCGTGGACCTAACCTGCCGCCTCGCCAAGCCGGCGACCTATGCTGAAATCAAAGAGGCTATGAAGAAGGCTTCCGAGGGCCCCATGGCTGGGATCCTGGGGTACACAGAAGATGAGGTGAGCAGGGAATGGGAGCAGCCATCTTGAGTGCTAGCAGCAAGGTTGGACTCAGGATGTGGAGGCCAAAGCAACATGGGTGACACACAGACCCCCTATGCCTTGCTAGGGGATGCTCTGATGCCAGAAGTGGGGGTGAGTTCTGCTTGCTGAGCTCATTACCCTCCCTCTGCAGATCTGTCAATACAGATTCACTTCCTGTCTCAACTGGTGCCCACATGCACACATCAGCAGTTGCCTAGTCTGAAGGGCACTGAAGATGAACCATGCTAATGAAGCAGTGTGGTGTTAGCAGGGCTGGCAGAACCTCCTTGGTAGAGAAAACACTGGCCGTAGATGACATCAAGCGTTGCTTCAGGTTGGGTCCCAGTGGTGGGGAGCACATGACAAATGCCAGCTCTCTATCCACAGAGCTATATAGGGCCTGCTCATGGGGGCAGCCACGCTAGCATGCATTGGCCTGGCGTGTTGCTACCGATTCTTCCGGGGACTCACCATTCAGTGCTTTAGCTGGTTGCATGAGGGATCAAGACGGAATTTTTGGATGTAATATGGGCTTTCTCATTTCCTCTGAAACATTAGCTGGGACCCCAAGTTGGTGGGCCAGAGAACCCCTTTTGAATGCCTGGCTGGTGTCTTCACATGCTCAGGGCCGAATTGATAAGTCAGGAATCTTCCCCTTCCCCAACCCCATCAAATCGGCAGGGACTTATTTTTCACCTTCTTCCCCAGCATGGGGCATAGATCATCTGGGCAGGTCTCATCAATCCAGTTCCCTGTCATGAATGGGACCTCAGGGATTGGTGGCATCTCAGTCTCTCCTGTTCTGTGCTGGTGGCATGTAACAGTTGAGTCTCCTGAGGACTGAAATGCTGTCGTCTGTCTGAAGTCTTTGGATTGAGTGTGGGGGTAACAGTGACATTCTGTGACCTGTTATACCAACGGTAAGACTGATCTAATAGTCTCAGCCTTATTAAATTTTGATGTGCGGCATATGGTGCAATCAAATCTGCTTCTGGGGACCACTGGCCAGGGGAGGCCAGTCTCTACTGAACTGGCCTGTACACATTGTTCCTGCTCCTGCATCTCTCTAACTAAAGCCAAATGCTGCAGTAGCTAATCCTGACACATGCCCTCCTCACTTGCAGGTGGTCTCTTCTGATTTCATCGGCGACAGCCATTCCTCCATCTTCGATGCTGGAGCTGGGATCTCCCTCAATGATAACTTTGTGAAGCTCATCTCCTGGTAAGGCCTGGCAGAGGGATGTTGCATTTGGTCCGAAGCAGAGGGAGTGGTCTGAAAACCAGCCTTTCTTGAGCATGCTGGACTCCTCCACCCCAGCCTTCTAGGAGTCCAATGACCACTCTTCAGAGTGGGTCAAGAACCAGCAGGTTCCATCAACTGCATCTCACTTGCCTGGCATGAGGTGTCTGGGTTTCCCTCGCTGTAGAGTACGCTTGGAGTGCCTTAGCCTAGTCCCATGCACAAAGGGCCCTCGTAACCCAGCTGAAGACCTTTGGGTGAACAACTGGCTAAATCTGAGGGTCCCAGTCCAGATCTAGTGAGGTCACTGGCCCTGAGGCTAAGCTCCAGGAGAAGAACTGGGGATATGCCAGAGATCACACAGGAAGACTGAGGACAGGAGATCTGGGTTTGAGTCCCAGTCAGTGCCTTAAGCACAAGGTCCTCTGCCGCCTTCCAACCATCCTTGTTTGGTCCAGAGGCCTATAGGCAGTGGCATGTGGCTGATGCAGTAGGGATGGGAAACCAGGAGCCCCCTAGAGGTCATGTGGAAACATCCAGTTGGGAGGGTCTCCTTTTGTGGTCAGGATTGTGAGGTGGCTGAGAGCTGAACTTCTCTCTTTTCCTGTAGGTATGACAACGAATATGGCTACAGTAACCGGGTTGCAGACCTCCTGAGTCACATGTACACCAAGGAGAACTGAGCACCTGTCCCACTTACATTCCAGGCCATCTGAAGAATCCACCTCACCCCCCTCTAGACATATTTGGCCACAAGATCCATCCTATCTTAATGCTTCAACCACATGGCCCCAAACGCTGCGCCTCGTCTGTCCCTGTAAACCTTCGTGTGTGTCCGTGTGCGTGTGTGAATCCTGCTCTCACAGCGGCCTGCGTGCACCTAACCAGAAAACTGCACCAACGCCTCCCCGGGGAAGTCACCTAGCCCTGGGTTAGTAGTGGTCTCTGGCGGTAGTGTCATTGAGATTTCATAAGTGTTGGAAATAAAAGCCACCTAAAGTTGCAGAAACATGGGTGAAATTGTCCAGATTCTTTATTCCCACCTGCTTCTGAAGCCTGGGCCTAAATGAGATCCTGGCTTCAGTGCTAGACTATTTGTGTAGTCCAAGGACTGCAAACATAGTGCAGTAGCACCTCATCTCTGACAGGGCAATAGTGCCAGGGGCTGCACATGTGATCCCTGCTCCAAAGAGCTAAGCCTAAATACACAAGGAGGAGGGGAAACTGAAGCAAGGCCCAGACAGCACCTTGAGCACAAAGTAGGTCCTGAAGCAACTCTAACAGGGTCTTGATCTGCAAACCACATAGCTGCAGGGTTTTCATGGGGGCAGCCTCTTTAATTGCTTGTTTCTCTGCTGAATGTTTGTCACCTGCCTATAGACAACCAATGGCCCGTGGACTGCCACTGAGCACCATCAGCACAAGGTTATCCCCAACCAGAGTTGGGATCTGTGTTGACAGCTGCTGTCTGGTCTTTGTGCAAGGGAGCTTAGTCACTAGGGCCAAGGGTGTCCTACCATGGTGGGGTGGAGAAATTAAAGCATTGCTGATGGTGTAGCCTTCAGGTGCTTCATAATGACTCTCTTCCAGAGCCTGGAGGCCGGCAGTCCCTACCTCCCCAGCCAGGGCAGGGGCTTGTCCACACCTGATCTCTGAGTGGAGCCATTCAGGGCCTTGCCTTGTTGCTTGCCATGAACTGACTAGCTGTTGCAGTCTCTCCATGGTGACATGCCAAGCGAGACATAATCTTGGCAAAGGGCTGGTCTCGGCCAAAGCAGGGTGCTGGGCCTTGGCAGCGGCTGGGCCCCTTGTGCTTTCCTAGCATGTCCCTCCAGAGGCTGAACTGCGAGTGCTTGCCCAGAAAATGCTCCCTGCTTCTAAGCTGTCGGGTGTAGCTGAAGCACCCTTCCAAAGCCTGAACGGGTCAAAAGCCAGCCCGTGCCCCCTGGATCACAGCCTGCAGCGCCTCTTGAAAACAGTCGCCCAGACTTGCAACCCTAGAGTCTTGATATCTCTGCCTTTCTTGGCTGCTGCCAGGGAATTCTATTGTAGCACCCCAGCCTCCTGCCAGGACCTCGCTGGGGTAGGCATGTCACAAGCCTAAGAATGGTCCATCCAGCCCAATCTCCTGTTCTCTGCCAAGGGCCAGGAGCAGAGGCTTCAGAGGGCATGAATAGAACAAGGCAGTTCCAGAGTGATCCATCCCCTGTCCAGTCCTGGCTGCTGGCAATGAGCTTTTGGGACCTCTAGAGCATGAAGTTTTGTCCTGGACCATCTTGGATAAGTCATCGATGGCCCTATCCTCTGAACTTAACTAGTTCTTTTTGAACCCAGTTATAATTTTGGCCTTCCCAGCATCCCCTGGCAGTGAGGTCCCCAGGCTGGCCAGCTGTGGGGTGAAGGAAGTACTTATGCTTGTCTTACACCTGCTGCCTGGTCTCTTCTTAGTGTCTCCACCCCATTCATGATTTTATAGATTCGTATCCCCCCTCAGTCATCTTGGTTCTAAGCTGAACAGGCCAAGTCTCTTCAATCTGCACCTGTGAGCTGTTCCATACCACACATCGTTTTTGTTGCTCTTCTGTGCACCTTTTTCCACTTCTAATTTTTGTTTTGAGATGGGGCACAGAACTGCACCAAGTATTCGAGGTGTGGCTGTACCATGGATTTATAACCTGGTGGTATATTTTCTGTCTTACTGTTGCTGCCGTTCCTAACGCTTGTTAGCTTTTTGAGAACGGCTGTCCTCAGAGGACTCCACTGCCTACCTGACCTTTCATGAGCAGTGACAGCACGTGAGGCTACATTTTTGTGGGCAGCATGGGGTCTGTTTCTTTTTCCCTTTGCATTTATCAACATTGAATTTCACTTGCCTTGGTGTTACAAAGGGACATCGTTACACTAGGTAACTCTTAGCAGCAGCAGCTTTGGACTTCCCTAGCTCGAGTAACTCTGTATTGCTTGCAAACTTTGCCACCTCAGTCTTTACGCCTTTTACCAGTCAGCTGGGAATATGGCAGTCCCCGTACAGATCCCCAGCAGTCACCACTGTTTATTTCCTTGATTCCTAGGTGGGGGTTAAAAGATAGGAAACAGTTACTGATCCACTCAGCACAAAAAGGCAATCCTACAATTGACCTATACAAGGAAATTGCAGCTGGTACAAACCAACAATGAGCCAGGAGTGACCCATAGGGCATATGGCTCCCTATGCACCCAGATAATGTCAGGGTGGGGCTGGCCTGGGGATTGGCTTGAAAGATATAACTAGGAGATGATGGAGGCTGGCAGCAGAGAAGGGGGGTGACAGCTCCCGGGGTGGGGGTGGGGGCACACAACAGGCCAGGAACAGCAGACAAGCAGCTAGTGGTTGAGGTGATAGAGAAGTGGAGCTGGGGTAAGGGGTAGACAAAGCACCATAGCTCAGATCTATTACCCATATATGGTAGAAGGGAAACTGAGTCACAGGAGGCAAAGGGCTCTTGGAGGATGGGGCTTATAAGCTATTTCTCTGAAAAACCCCATCTGCTGCTCCACACAACCCATCCTCCTTATGCGCCAGCACTTGCTTTCACTGCCTGCAACATCTGTTTACTCCCTTAGAAGGGGAAGTAGCAGCTGTTCCTCCTGTGTTTGAAACTCCTGAGTAACCCAGCATGGCTCTGGACCTTCCCACTAACACGGGCGCCTTCTCCAGGAGGGAGAACACAAGCTGGGGTTAGCAAAGCCCTCCTGCTCTAACCACTAGACCCCACTCCCTTCCCACACGTGGGGCTAGAACCAAGGAGTCCTGGTGCCCACTGGACCACAACCCAACTGTCCTATTATTTTCCTTTTCAAATCTAGGCCAGGTGAGCTGGTTCAAATGGCAATGTCAGGCTGCCACCCAGTGGCCAATCTGGCTATGACAGGGAGGAAGAGCCTCTTCAGCAAGGTCACCCTGCGTGGCATCAGCCTTGGGCTCCCAGGCTGCGCGTGACCCACTCAGGAGCTGATGTCAGCGGGAAGCGAGGCTGAGGACACCAACCAGGGCATGTGGAGCAGGGACAGGGGCCGGGGGTGTGCACAGACGGCAGCGCGGGGCCTAGCTTCAGACCTCTCGGCTGGTTGGGAAAGTCCAATACCAGTCATGTGATGCTGCAGTGGGGCGACCCAGCTGGGGCACTGGCATCCTGGGGACTTGGGTTCTGGGAGCAGCTAGAGGCTGCAGATGAGATGCCAGTGGGCTGGACCCTGGCCCAGATGCAGCCAGAGATAGGCCCTGCCGCAGCTGAGATCAGGGCCCTGTCGTGCCAGGCACTGCCCAGAAACACGGCCAGAGACAGGCCCTGCCCTAGCTGAGATCAGGGCCCCGTTGTGCCAGGCACTGCCCAGAAACACAGCCAGAGACAGGCCCTGCCCTAACTGAGAGCAGGACCCTGTTGAGCCGGACCCCGCCCAGACACAGCGAGAGACAGTCCCTGCCCCAGCTGAGATCAGAGCCCTGTTGTGCCAGGTGCTGCCCAGACACAGTGAGAGCCAATCCCTGGCCCAGCTGAGATCAGGGCCCTGTTGTGCCGGGTGCTGCCCAGCCGAAGCCAATCGCTGGCCCTAGATGTCACAATCTCCATAGGAAGGGATGATTATGGTGCCCATTGTACTAACAGGCAAACTATGGCCCTAAGAGATGCAGCGACTCTCCTAAGGTCACAAAAGCAGCCTGGCAGAACTGAATAATGAACCGAGATGTCCAAATCCATGGTCTTAACACTAGCCCAATCCTAGCACCACACTCGAGGCACCAGGGCCAGCCAGCTGCCAGGGGAGAGCCCCCCCCCCCCAGCACAGTGCCCCCTTGAGCTGTGCTGGGACATCAGGGGCAGTCCTGACTGCCAGAGCAGAGCCCCCCACCCTGCTCTCTGTAGCATAGAGGTTGGGGGACAGACCTGACTCCAGCTGGGGATTTATGGCAGCCTGCTGAGAGGGACCTAATTGCAAAGAGTCAGGGCGTGGATCTAACCAGAGGGTGGCGGCAGGGGACAGTGCCTCTGCCACCCTCTCATCCTGGCTCCGGATAAAGGGCTCAGAGAAAATCCCAGCCGCTTACGCAATGGGATTAGGCACTAAGGCAGGGAAACCCTTGTAGCTGCTGGATGTGGCAGTGAGGAACTTCTGGCCACGGTGCCCTGGATTGAGCACTTATGGGGGTTGGGGGAAGGGGAAATGATTCTTTAATAACCCCTTATTGTCCCCTGGATCTGGCTTCCACAGACCCCTTTAGCTTCAGGATGTGGAGTGTAGGCAGAATTCCAGTGCCAGAGATGGAACCCAGGAGTCCTGGCTCCCAGCTCCCCTACCCTTCCCCTCCTCGCTCTAACCACCAGACCCCCCCACTCCCTGCATAGAACCCAGGAGTCCCGACTCCTCCTCCCCTTCTCAGACCCCACTACTATTATTAATGCCTCCCCATGCATGGTGGGGGGCTGTAGTCCTTATGGCCGAGGCAGCCGGCTGGAAGACTACAGCTCCCATAGTGCACTGCTGCCAGCGCTTGTTGCATCACGGGAAATGTAGTCCAGTCACCGAGTGACTAGAACTCCCATGCTACCCGCTCGCCATGCTGGGTGCACAGCCTCATGGGAGATGTAGTCCGATGGTACTGTAACCGTTTCTGATTCCCATAGAGCTTTGCTCCCAGACCAGATGGGTGGGCGTTGCATCTTGGGTGTTGTAGTCCAATTACCCAGTTAGGCCAATAGAAAGGCTGGTCCAAGGGAAACTAATAACTACAGGTCCCAGAGTGCACTGGGGCAGGGCAAGAGTCAAATCCACCTTGCTGCTCATTGCGGCGCATGTGCTGGGGGACTGGTGGGGTCTAGTGAGTATCAGGGTCTGGGAGCCCGGACTCCTGGGTTCTGCCCCTGGTTCGGAGGGGGTGTCGGGTCTGGTGGGTTAGAGCAGGGTGGGCTGGGAGCCCGGACTCCTGGGTTCTCTCCCTGCCCCCAGGAGGGGTGTGGGATCTGGGGGGTTAGAGCAGGGTGGGCTGGGAGCCAGGACTCCTGGATCCCCTCCCTGCCCCCTGGAGGGGTGTGGGGTCTGGTGGGTTAGAGCAGGGTGGGCTGGGAGCCAGGACTCCTGGGTCCCCTCCCTGCCGCCTGGAGGGGTGTGGGGTCTGGGGGGTTAGAGCAGGGTGGGCTGGGAGCCAGGACTCCTGGGTCCCTTCCCTGCCCCCGGGAGGGGAGTGGGGTCTGGTGGGTTAGAGCAGGGTGGGCTGAGAGCCAGGACTCCTGGGTCCCCTCCCTGCCGCCTAGAGGGGTGTGGGGGTCTGGTGAGTTAGAGCAGGGTGGGCTGGGAGCCAGGACTCCTGGGTGCCCTCCCTGCCCCCAGGAGGGGTGTGGGATCTGGGGGGTTAGAGCAGGGTGGGCTGGGAGCCAGGACTCCTGGGTCCCCTCCCTGCCGCCTAGAGGGGTGTGGGATCTGGTGAGTTAGAGCAGGGTGGGCTGGGAGCCAGGACTCCTGGGTCCCCTCCCTGCCCCCTAGAGGGGTGTGGGATCTGGTGAGTTAGAGCAGGGTGGGCTGGGAGCCAGGACTCCTGGGTGCCCTCCCTGCCCCCAGGAGGGGTGTGGGGTCTGGTGGGTTAGAGCAGGGTGGGCTGGGAGCCAGGACTCCTGGGTTCTCTCCCTGCCCCCGGGAGGGGAGTGGGGTCTGATGGGTTAGAGCAGGGTGGGCTGAGAGCCAGGACTCCTGGGTTCTCTCCCTGCCCCCAGGAGGGGTGTGAGATCTAGGGAGTTAGAGCAGGGTGGGCTGGGAGCCAGGACTCCTGGGTTCTATCCCTGTCATTCTCCCCAGGCAGGATCCGGGTGGTGCCAGACAGGCCCCCCACCGCACCCCCACACTGATCCTGGCACCAGCGCAGTCATGACCCTCTTCCATTTTGGCAACTGCTTCGCGTTGGCCTATTTCCCCTACTTCATCACCTACAAGTGCAGCGGCCTGTGAGTGCCCGGCCCTGGGTCTGTGCTTACGGGTAGGGGCTCTGCCCAGCTGGGGAGGCAGGTTTCGGGGTGCAGCGACGCTCCCGGGTGAGGGGGGACGGCTGGCTGGGGATACTGCCTGGGGGGCAGGAGACTAGGGTAGATGGGTCCATGGAGCAGAGCAGGGCTGCAGGAAGGGGGTGGAATATCGGGGTAGATGGGCTGAGTGGGGCAGGATACCGGGGAAGATGGGCCCCTCGGGCTGAACGGGGCAGGATATACAGGAGTAGATGGGGCCCATGGGGCTGAGTGGCGTGGTGGGTGAGATACTGGGGTAGATGGGTGCATGGGGTGAGCAGGGAGGGAGTAGGGTAGCGGGATAGACGGATTGAGCAGGGCAGGATACCAGGGTAGATGGGTGCATGGGGTGAGCGGGGAGGGGGTGGGATAGCAGGATAGATGGGCTGAGCAGGGCAGGATACCGGGGTAGATGGGCCCCTGGGGCTGAGTGGGGCAGGATACTGGGGTAGATGGGCGCATGGGGTGAGCGGGGAGGGGGTGGGATAGCGGGATAGATGGGCTGAGCGGGGCAGGATACTGGGGTAGATGGGCGCATGGGGTTGAGCAGGGAGGGGATGGGATAGTGGAGTAGATGGGCAGAGCGGGGCAGGATACAGGGATAGATGGGGCCCCTGGGGCTGAGCGGGGGCAGGATACAGGGGTAGATGGGGTCCCTGGGGCTGAGTGGGGCAGGATACTGGAGTAGTTGGGCGCATGGGGTTGAGCGGGGAGGGGATCGGATAGTGGGGTAGATGGGCAGAGGGGAGCAGGATACAGGGATAGATGGAGCCCCTGGGGCTGAGTGGGGTGATGGGTGAGATACAGGGGTAGATGGGGCCCCTGGGGCTGAGTGGGGCAGGATGCCGGGGTAGATGGACGCATGGGGTGAGCGGGGAGGGGGTGGGATAGCGGGATAGATGGGCTGAGCGGGGCAGGATACCGGGGTAAATGGACGCATGGGGTGAGCGGGGAGGGGGTGGGATAGCGGGATAGATGGGCTGAGCGGGCCAGGATACAGGGGTAGATGGGGCCCCTGGGGGTGAGTGGGGCAGGATACAGGGATAGATGGAGCCCCTGGGGCTGAGCGGGGTGATGGGTGAGATAAAGGGGTAGATGGGGCCCATGGGGCTGAGCGGGGCAGGATATAGGTGTAGATGGGGCCCTGGGGCTGAGTGGGGTGGTGGGTGAGATAAAGGGGTAGATGGGGCCCATGGGGCTGAGCGGGGCAGGATATAGGTGTAGATGGGGCCCTGGGGCTGAGTGGGGTGGTGGGTGAGATACTGGGGTAGATGGGCGCATGGGGCGAACAGGGAGGGGGTGGAATAGCGGGGTAGATGGGCTGAGTGGTGCAGGATACAGAGGTAGATTGGTGCCCTGGGGTTGAGCGGGGTGGTGGGTGAGATACAGGGGTAGATGGGGTCCCTGGGGCTGAGTGAGGCAGGATACCGGGGTAGATGGGGCCCTGGGGCTGAGCGAGGCAGGATACTGGGGTAGATGGGGCCCCTGGGGCTGAGCGAGGCAGGATACCGGGGTATATGGGGTCCCTGGGGCTGAGCAGGGTGGTGGGTGAGATACTGGGGTAGATGGGGCCCCTGGGGTTGAGCGGGGCAGGATACTGGGGTAGATGGGGCCCCTGGGGCTGAGTGGGGCAGGATACCGGGGTAGATGGGTGCATGAGGTGAGCGGGGAGGGGGTGGGATAGCGGGATAGATGGGCTGAGCGAGGCAGGATACTGGGGTAGATGGGGCCCTGGGGCTGAGCGAGGCAGGATACCAGGGTAGATGGACGCATGGGGTTAGCGGGGAGGGGGTGGGATAACAGGGTAGATGGGGCCCTGGGGCCAAGCGAGGCAGGATATCGGGGTAGATGGACCCTGGGACTGAGCGAGGCAGGATACCGGGGTAGATGGGCCCTGGGACTGAGCGAGGCAGGATACCAGGGTAGATGGGCCCCTGGGGCTGAGCGAGGCAGGATACCGGGGTAGATGGGCCCTGGGACTGAGCGAGGCAGGATACCGGGGTAGATGGGCCCTGGGACTGAGCGAGGCAGGATACAGGGGTAGATGGGCCCCTGGGGCTGAGCGAGGCAGGATACCGGGGTAGATGGGCCCTGGGACTGAGCGAGGCAGGATACAGGGGTAGATGGATGCGTGGGACTGAATCGAGGTCTTGGTGACAGCCCTGCATTGTTTGGGCTGGTGGATTCCTCCCTCTGCCATGAACTTGCTTTTGTTCCTGGGACTGCAGGGGTGGCTGTGGGGGGAGGGGTTGCATTGTCCTGGGTTGGGGACATCAGGAGGGGGGGCACCCCCACATGCCCCCAGCTGATCTCTTCCACCCTCCCCCGCAGGTCGGAGTACAACGCTTTCTGGAGATGTGTCCAAGCTGGAGCTACCTACCTCTTTGTGCAGCTCTGCAAGGTGAGGGGTCCATCTGTCACCGACCTCAGGGCTGGGGGCCAGGACTCCTGGGTTCTCTCCCCAGCTCTGGGAGGAGAGTGGGGTCTAGAGGTTAGTGTGGGGTGGGAGAGGTTGGAGCCAGAAGTCCTGGGTTTTCTCCCTGGCTATAGGACGGGAGTCCAGTGGTTAGAGCAAGGTGGGCTGGGAGCCAGGACTCCTGGGTTCTATCCCCAGCTCTGGGAGGGGAGTGGGGACTAGAGGTTAGAGCAGGGGAGGCTTTGGAGCCAGGACTTCTGGGTTCTGTCCCTGGTTCTGTGAGGGGAGTGGGGTCCATTGCTTAGAGTCGGGCGGAGGGGGGGGCTGGGAGCCAGGACTTCTGGGTTCTATCCCCAGCTCTGGGAAGGGAGTGGGGGCTAGTGGTTAGAGCAGGCGGGGTGTTTGGAGCCAGAACTCCTGGGTTCTGTCCCTGGCTCTGAGAGGGGAGTGGTCAGGAAGCAGAATGAGAGATTGCATGGGCCTGTTGACCTGGTCTGGGAGGCGCTGGGCCCGTTGCTGTGACGTTGTCGTGTCTCTCGTTGCTTTTCATTCCAGATGCTGTTCTTGGCCACTTTCTTTCCCACCTGGGAGGGTGGAGCCGGGGCGTATGATTTTGTGGGGGTAAGTTCAACTTGGGGATGGGGTGGGGGGGAGAGCCCAGGGCTGGGCTAGCAGGGGGTTGTGGGTGGGGAGTGAGGGGCACCGTTTAACCCCGCGTATTCCCCAGGAGTTCATGAAGGCCACAGTGGACCTGGCTGACCTGGTGGGGCTGCACCTGGTGATGTCGAGGAACGCGGGGAAGGGCGAGTACAAGATCATGGTGGCAGCCATGGGATGGGCCACGGCCGAGCTCGTCATGTCCAGGTGGGCCTGCCCGCACGCTGAGCCGGGCCAGGGCTTGGATGAGAGACCTCCCCTGGCGGCCAAGCCTGGCCCCAGTGCGGAGCTAGGGGGTGCCATGCTGCAAGGGGTACGGGTGGGGCCCAAGTTCCCTCTAAACTGCATGGCCGCGCAGCAGCCTATGAAGTGCCATGCAGACAGTGGCGGGGAGAGATGTCCCTTCCCCAGCCCCGGATCTGCCTCGGCGCCCTCCCCCAGCCCCGCTCCAGACTGGAGCTGCTGCGGTGAGGAGAGGTGTCTCTCCCCCGCCAGCCCAGGTGCTCCTGCGGGGAGTTCTCTCTCCCCACCGTAGCCTGGGGCAGCCTGCACCCCAACCCCCCCCAGCCCCACCCTAGAGCCCACAGCCCCAGCTGGAGCCCTCATCCCCAGCCCCACCCCAGAGCCTGCAGCCCCAGCTGGATCCCTCACCCCCCTGCACCCCAACCCTCTGCCCCAGCTGTGAGCCCCACATCCCCAGCCAGAGCCCTCACCTCCACACTCCAGCTCTGAGCCCCTCATCTCCAGCCCTACTCCAGAGCCCACACCCCTAGCCGGAACCCTCACCCCTACATCCCCCTGCACCACAACCCTTTACCCCAGCCCTGCACCCCACACCCCAGCTCTGAGCCCCTCATCCCCAGCCCCACCCCAGAGCCCACATCCCCAGCCAGAGCCCACCCCCCGCCCTGCACCCCTCATCCCTGACCCCACCTCACAGCCCACACCCCCAGCCGGAACCCTCATCCCCACATCCCCCTGCACCACAACCCTTTACCCCAGCCCTGCACCCTCATCCCCAGCCCCACCCCAGAGTCCTCACACCGAGCTGGAGACCTCACCCTTACACCCCAACCCTGCACCCCTCATCCCTGACCCCATCCCACAGCCTGCACCTCCAACCAGAGCCTTACCTCCTCTGAACCCCAACCCACTGCCCCAGCTCTGAGCCTCTCATCCCTGACCCCACCCCAGAGCTCGCACCCCAAGCTAGAGCCCTCACTCCCCCCCCTGACCCTTTGCCTCAGCCCTGAGCCCCCTCCCACACTCCAAACACCTCGGCCCCACCCCCGCTGCATGAATTTTGTGACATGCCCCAATATGGAGGTGATATGTCACAGGGTTGTGTCACACGTCACCTCCATATTGGGGCACATAACAAATTTCATTCCCCACATGAGTGGGAAAATTTAAACAGAACATAGGTGAGGACTGTCCCCGCAGTCAGGGCTGGCCCCAGTTCCCTAGCGCAGCACTAGGGGGCGCTGTGCCACAGTGAACAGTCACCGACTCAGGGCCCTATGAAGGTCATTGGGACAAAGGATTCTCCTTCGCGTCTCGTCCTGATGTTCTGTGCGGCTGTTCCCCAGCAGCCCCAGAGCTGGCTGCATCTCAGTGCTGGACGAGCACTCCCTGCCTGTCCCAGCTGCGGTGTTTGGGCTGAGCAACCTCCGACCCTCCCTGTGTCTCTGTCAGGTGCATTCCCCTCTGGGTGGGAGCCCGTGGCATTGAGTTTGACTGGAAATATATCCAGATGAGCATCGACTCCAACATCAATCTGGTGAGAGCCCCTCTCCTGCTGCCTGGGCCTTCTCCTGCGAGCTTCCCTGGAACAGTGCCCCAGCCGCAAGGAATGGGACATGCCGGTGCTGTGAGCTTCCCTGGGACAGTGCCCCACCCCCAAGGAAGGGGATGCTCTGGGGCTGTGAGCTTCCCCAAGACAGTGCCCTAGCCCTAAGGAGGTGGACGTGCAGGTGCTGTGAGCTTCCCCGGGACAGTAGCCCAGCCCCAAGGAAGGAGATGCTCTGGTGCTGCAAGCTTCCCCGGGGCAGTGTCCTAGCTCCAAGGAAGGGGATGCTCTGGCACTGCGAGCTTCCCCGGGGCAGTGTCATAGCCCCAAGGAAGGGGACATTTCGGCGCTGTGAGGTTCCCTAAGAACGTGCCCCAGACGACATTGGGTGGGCAGTGGACAGATTGATGCTGTGATCTTCCCCCGAGCAGTGCTACAGTTGTGGGGGAGGGGGGAACCCTGGTGCTGCGATCTTCCCCAGGACAGTGCCCTGCTCTCATACATTCCTGCCCTGGGTTCCCTGCTCAGGTTCACTACATTGCCATGGCTGCCCTGGTGTGGATGTTCACCCGCTACGACCTGCCCAAGCGCTACCCGCCTGCCCCTCACCCTGCTGCTGGGCCTCAGCGTCTACAAGGCCTTCTTCATGGAGTGAGCACTGGGGGCGGAGCCTTTGGGGGCGGGGCACAGGGCTCTAGGGCAGTTGGGGACGTGGCTGGTGGTGGGGGTCTGGGGAGGGTGGCTGGGCCGGTCAGATTGGGAGGTGAGAGTCGCAGCTGGAGGGAGGACAGAGACCTAGGTGGGGTGCAGGGGTTGGCAAACAGGCTAAGGTTCCCGCTGGACCTGGCTGGGGCCAGGGGGAGGCTCTAGGGGCCAGAGCTGGGGGGGATTATCTGGGCCGAGGGCCTGGCTGGGGTGGTGGGGCTTGTCTTGGGACAGGTCCCTCCAGAGACGTTTGGGGCCCCTGAAATCATATGTGCTGGTGTTGCCCTCCCTCCCTTTGCCCTAGGACAATCGCAAACCCCCCACATCTGCCCCCCACCCTTGTTCAGGGCCAACAGTTTCATTTCGTGCAGACGACCGTGAACTGCTCCGTCAAAAATCTTCCTCAACCTTGACCTTCACTGCGACCCGGCATCCCGCAGCGCCAGGCGCTGTACGTTCACAGAGCGCTCCCCCCCCCTCCCCGTGGGAACATTGCGGTGCTGTGAGGTTCCCCAGGGCAGTGCCCTACCCTTGGAGTTCCTGCTAACTCACGTCTCCACCCGTCCATCTCTCTCCTCTCCAGATCCTTCGTTCACGTCTTCCTGCTGGGCAGCTGGACAGCGCTGCTGGTCAAAGCTGTCATCACCGGCTTCCTGGCACTTAGCTCCCTGGGTCTCTTCGTTACCTTGGTCCATGGAAACTAATCGCCCCCACCCCACCAGGGATACTCTCAGCTCTGCTACCTAGGGACCTTGGGGATGGCTAAACACCCGGTTTTGCTGCCTGCTGCGGCACCGGATCCGATCCATGTTGGATCCACCAGGACAAGGGTCAGAATAAACCACAGCTGTTGGGTTTTTTTTTAATTTTCAACATTTTTTGTGTGTGGTATTCGGGGTATGGAGGTGTCTTTGTGTCGCTACTGCCCCCTGCTGGAGGGGACGATCTCTGCTTGTGTGTGTGTTCTCATCCCTCCCTGCTGGATGGGATGAGCCCTGGTGTGTGTGCGTCCGTGCGTCCGTCCCTCCCCCTGTCCCTCCCTCCCTCCCTGCTGGACGGGATGAACCCTGCTGTGTGTGTCCCTGCTGGAGGGGACGAGCCCTGCCCCGTGTGTGTGAATGTGTGTGACGGGCACCCTCTATCTCTCAGGGTGGGAATCGACCCAGGTCTGCTCAGCTCAGCAGAGGGGGCCGGATCCAGTGCGGGATGGTGCACACCAAAACAGGGGTGATTACAGGGCGGGGGGCAGTGGCTGGAGACAGCTCTTGGTGGGCACCGTCCCAGCGCCGACAGGTCTGTGAGGCTTGGGGAGCCTCCCCCAGGGGACGGGGAGCCCAGCATGGCAGGGGATGGTCCCACTCCCCTCCTGGGTGCAACAGACTGGCAATAGGCTCGGGTGGATTGATTTAAATCACCAATTTTAATCAGGATTGAAATTGGTGAGCGAAGGAACCTGGCACCGTAATCAGCCTCGTAAACCTGGCTTCCCAGCTGCGCTTTCTAGTGATTTTTTTTCTAAGGAAACCCTGAGCCTCCTTGGCCAGTAACCATGAAAACCCAGTCATTGCAATGGGACTCCCAGCCCATCCAGGCCAGGACCCAGTAACCCCAGCCCAGCCCTGACGGGAGGTTTGTCCCATCAGGTCCTAAGAACCTCCAGTGACGGGGATCCCACGGCCTCCCTTGGCCACCGATTCCAGAACTGAACTTCCCTGGGTGTTAAGAGAGTTTTTCCTAATATCCAACCTCCATCTCCCTGGCTGCAGGTAAAGCCCATTCCTGCTTGTTCTGCTTTGATCTCCCTCCTCCTTAGAAGGGCGCAAAACATGTTTGCAGCCTGTTCTCAGATCCCCCCTCAGTCGTCTCTCAAGACTAAACAAGTCCAGGTTTTTATCCTTCCCTCCCAGCTCAGGTTTTCTGAACCTCTGCTCATTTTTGCCCCTCTCCTCTAGACACTCTCGAGTTTATCCCCATCGTTATCAAAGGTTGCCCCTCCCCACACACACACCCGTTCTGCACCTGAGACCTCATAAGTTACAACTAAACCGAGGCTTGGTGCTAAAGTTGGTGCTGCTTTTTGCTAAAGCCAAAAGAAGGATCCGGCGAATGAGGACCGTGTTGTTCGCTATTTTCTAACAATCCAAAAAAACCAAGCCCCTGGATGAATGGCTGCTAAGCTATAGAATTGCGGAAATGGCTCGAAACATTTATTTAAGCAATTTTGTCGCCTAATGGCTGTTTGTTCAAAATTTTTTGGCGCTTTAGAAAACAGCAAGTTCCTTATTTGCACGATCATTTTTTCTGCTCGTGATTGGGGTCAAGCTGCCGTTGAATGGAAATGGGAACACAATTAAAAATGCACAAAATCCAAACTTTTAAAAACGGGTCTTATAATTAAATAAAATGACCTTAAATGTGTCGGCAACATGAACTTACTTTGTCATCTTTAAGATCATTTTGTTTAACTAATAAAAACCATTTTAAAAGGCAGGTTTTGTGCCTTCTTTAAATGAATTCCCTCTTTTAAAAGCAAACCATATTTTGATCAGAAGAATAACTTTATCAAAATATAGCTTGTGTTTAAAATGGGATTAATTTAAAAACGCACAAACCCAGTCTTTTAAAATGGTTTTTATTGGTTCAGTAGAATGACCTTGACGTAAGACAACTGAAAAAGATGGTTTGTTTTTAAAAAACAGGAATGTGTTTAAAAAGGCACAAACCGGCCTTTTAAAATTTTTTATTACTTAAATAAAATGACTTTCACTATGCTGGAGCCATTAGAAGGCCAAGTACATTTATCAAAACGGAGTTTGCATTTAAAACTAATTGATCAGACAAAGGAAAGGTTACCTGGGGTTAGGGGGTTGAAGTAAATGGTTTCGGTCACCAAATCCTTCAAGATTTTTGCCCTAGCAGATTTTGTGCTTAGTTTTTTGTTCATACATTGGAAGAGGAAAAGAAGCGTTTCTGCTTGCTCAGCTCAGTGGGTGTCCTGACTTTGCTTTGCCGAAGCTGGATACAGCTGGAAGGAAAGAACCTTTTCTCTCTACAGCTGCTGTTGAAAGTGGATTTAACCCTTTAGCGAACTCCGGTGCCAGCGATTTCCAGCCGCTCAGTGGCTTTACTTTCTGTAAAATGTTGGTAGCAAGTGTGGATGGCTGCGCTGCTGTTTGAGTGGTGATGATTGGAGGCGGTCGGGATCTCAAATCGGTTTGTTTTTTTAAAAAGAAAACTGGATTTGTCATCCGTCAAAAAAATCCCATTTAAATTAAATTAAGCATTGGATATTAATAGTTAATCGTTACAAATAAACAGTTGATTTTTATCCCCGTGGAGCAGTCCAGCCTGCCCCCTGTGGTCGCTGATTCCCGGGGCTGGGGTCTCTGGAGTGGTATGGTGTGTGTGTGGGGTCCCTGGTGGTAGTAGCTGGGTGGACAGGAGCCCCTAGCTTTTGGGAGGGGTGAGCTCCACCTAGGGGTCAGGTTGGAATCAAGGCCCCTGCCATGGGGCAGCTAGGTGCATTGTGGGAGCTGTGCTTCTCCTCCCAAGGAATCCAGCACAGATCAGTGAGGGGGAGTGGGGGCCAAGGGGTCTGAGCCAGAGTGGAGGCGGGATACTGGGCTAGATGGACCCATGGGTCTGATCTGGGGGAGCAAGATTCCAGGCTAGCTAGAGCAGCAGAGAATCCTGTGGCACCTTATAGACTAACAAATGTTTTGGATCATGAGCTATCGTGGGTGAATACCCACTTCGTCAGATGAATGCCATTCATCTGACGAAGTGGGCATTCACCCACGATAGCTCATGATCCAAAACGTCTGTTAGTCTATAAGGTGCCACAGGATTCTCTGCTGCTTTTACAGATTCAGACTAACACGGCTACCCCTCTGATACTTGACAGGCTAGCTAGGTGCTGGTGATAGGATACCAGGGTGGATGGGTCCAGTCTAGGGCAGCAGGTGCTGTGGACGGGATACCAGGCTAGATGGGCAGGTGCTCAGAGTGGTGTGGGGGGGCAGGGCTGCAGTTCAGCTCAGTCGCCCACCCTCCTCTTGCTTGTCCTCCAAGCTGCCATTCCATGTAGGGGGACAATGGAACCACACTGAACCCCACTGGGCCGGCTCCCCCGGGAACACAGGGAGACAGGACACCCATCTGTCAGCTCCTCAGGGAGTATTTTCTTGTCCTGGGTCCATGTGATGCAAACCAGGGAGGCGTCCCGAGGTGGGAGGGTAGGGGGGGGGACAGCTGGGAATTGAAGCCGATTGGTTGATGTCTGTCCAGCTCCCTGTGTCCTATCGCTGCAGAGACAAGCCAGCTGAAAGCCACTGCTACCTAGCCACGCCTGCCATGGGAACTGGGCGTCTGCTAACGCTCCCCCACCCCAGCAAGGGGAGGGGTGAGCAGTGCCTGGCCAATGAGAAACAGTGATATGGATAGAACCCAGGAGTCTTGCTTCCTAGCCCCCCTCTGCTCTAACCACTAGACACCACTCCCTTCCCACAGCCAGGGAGAGAACCCAGGAATCCTGCCTCCAACCCCCACTCTAGCCCTTCACTCCCACAGCTGGGAATAGAACCAGGAGTCCTGGCTCCCAGCCTCCTGGCTCTAACCACTAGACCCCACTCCCCTCCCAGAGCCAGAGGTAGCACCCAGGAGTCCTCCTGCTACCTACACAAAAAGAACCAGCAAGGACTAGCTATGAACAGAAGTGAGTGGGCCAGTCTTGTTCCCTCCATGGCGGGTGCCCCTGG
The DNA here is from genome assembly GCA_026122505.1 of Aldabrachelys gigantea. Classification (NCBI taxonomy): domain Eukaryota; kingdom Metazoa; phylum Chordata; order Testudines; family Testudinidae; genus Aldabrachelys; species Aldabrachelys gigantea. The sequence continues at coordinate 70,533,223 of CM047489.1, forward strand.
CCCGAGGGGGCTGGCTGAGGCTTTGCATTCTCCAGTAGTTTCCAGGCTGGGGAAGCAGGGACTGGGAACACGGAGGGGGCGTCTGTATTTCTTTTGCTGCACTGAGAGGGTGGGTGTAAGGCCTGAGGTGCTGCAGGAGGCCGAGGGGCAGCGGCAGCCACAGGGCAGAGCTTTGCCTTTAGTAGTAAAGTTCTTTGTCCCACCAGCCTGTGGAAAAGAATGAATAATACGGTGAGATTGCTGGAGCTGTGGAGGATCCCAGCGTTAGAGCATGTCACCGGGGCAGCGATGCAGCCATCTCTGGGGTGGGGCAGCTAGGGAACAGCTGCATATATCGCTGCATGTGCGTCGCTTGCCCAGGGCTGAGATGCAGCCACCTCTGGGGTGGGACAGCCAGTGAACCTGACACCAGACTGGGATGACTCTCTGTGCCAGAATATGCCTCAACCACCGCACTATTGTACCACTGTACAAGGCCTCGTGCGGCAGCACTGAAAAACTCCGGTTTTGCTGGGCAATAACACGGTAGCGACGGCCTGGAGGCGCAGTGCCAGAGGTGACGTTAGAAACACAAGCTGAGCTGTTGACTAAAAGGCTGTTTTCCAGAGAAATCTGGGGAGTGGCCAAATCAGGTCCTCAGTGACAAAGGGCACCCAGCCACCCGAGCCTGCTGCAACCAAGGCTGAGGGGCTGTGACCTGGTTCTTAGGACAGTGGGAGGTGGCTCCTAGTTGAAACTGCTTTGCCATGGGGGGGACCAGCCTATAAAATGAAGGGGGAGCCGCCCCAGGGCACCCCCTTCCTCGCCCTGCCCTGCACTCACTGCTGCAGGAGAGAGACAGGAAATCGGCTCTCGGCTTGGGGCGGGGGTCCCGGCCTGAGAACTGGTCAGCAGTCTGCCGGGCAGAGAGCCCCAGACGCCATGTGAGTGGCTCTTTCACGTGTCTCCTGCGGCTCTTTGCAGCACATGCTATTAAAACACGGCGTGACTGAATCTGCAGCACTATCGTCAACGACTCTGGTATTGTTTGTTGGGTTCGGCCTTCGGAAACTGAGTCTCTGTGTTTTCCTGGGGGCCATTTCTCATTTTTATGTCTTGTTAACATGGCCTCACTTAAAAGCGGTCTCCCCGGCTCATGAATCAGCTGATTTTCGTGGTGTAGCTAAACCCCTGAGTTTAAACGGAAGGGTTCAAATAACTGCGGGAAAGAAGCCGGGGCGCAGGTCCCTTAAAGCAGGGTTTTTTTCAACCTTTTTCCATTTGAAGACTCCATTTTAAATAGAAGCATGGACCCCTTTGGAAATCTGAGATGCAGTCTGCGGACTCCTGGGGGTATGCGGCCCACAGGTTGAAAACCTCTGTCTTAAAGGAATAATGGACTTAAAGAGTTTGTATTGTTGAGGAGTGGACTAGGCAGGGCAGGCCAGACATTTCTGGGGGGGAATCTGAGACCAGGAGTGTGTAGGGGTCACCCCACTGTATAACGCAGGCTGGGGAGAGCCGGGGGTGGCTGGCAGGCTGCTGTTACACACACACACACACACCTGTGTGGTTTGCAACCTGTTAGGCTGTTTGTGAGCGGCCCAGCTGGGAGCTACTTCAGCAAGGAATTAAAGGCACCCAGGGTTGCAGGGCAGGGGTGACACTGCGGCTCATTAGTCTGAGTTCTACCCTGATAGGCTATATTTGTGCGGTGCAGAGATGCAGCCACCTCTGGGGTGGGGCAGCTGGGGAACAGCCGCACATAATGCTGCATGGGGATGGCTCGCCCTGCACTGAACTGTAGCCACCTCTGGGGCAGGGCAGCTGGGGAACAGCTGCTCGCGTGATCTCTCGGTTACTCACTTCCAGGGTGCCTGCGGACTCCCAGCTTTCGAATTTCATCATAGACGAAGATGAGGATGCCATAAGGTAACGGCACCAGCCACCACTGGAATCTGGAGAGGAGCCGGGAGAGAGACCTTAGCCACAGAGAACAAGACGGCAGCACCAGCTCAGCCAGAGCACTGGGCCTTTAGCCGTCATTAAGCCAGGTTGAGGAACCAACCCTGAATTCAGGAGCGGCACAGGGCCCTCCAGGAGAGTCGGGGCCAGCGCTGGCTGCCTGGGGAGAGTCCCCATCCTTCCCCCTGCAGCACAGCGCCCCCTAGCGCCATACTGGGGCATCGAGGCCAGCCCAGACTGCCAGGGGAGAGCCCCCATCCTTTCCCCTGCAGCACAGCGCCCCTGGCACCACTTGGGGCATCAGGGCTTGCCCTGATTTCCTAGGGAGCGCCCCCTACCCTGACCCCTGCAGCACAGCGCCCCCTAGCACTACCTGGGGCATTGGGGCCAGCCCTGACTGCCGGGAGAGAGCCCGCACCCTGCCCCCTGCAGCACAGCGCTCCCTAGTGCCGCCTTGGGGCTTCGGCACCAGCCCTGTCTGCCGGGAGAGAGACCCCACCCTGCCCCCTGCAGCACAGCGCCCCCTAGTGCCGCCCTCGGGCATCGGCACCAGCCCTGTCTGCCAGGAGAGAGCCCCCATCCTGCCTCCTGCAGCGCAGCGCCCCCTAGTGCCACCTGGGGCATCGGGGCCAGCCCGGACTGCCAGGGGAGATCCCCCACCCCACCCCTTGCAGCACAGCGCCCCCTAGCGCCGCAGTGGGCTGAACCAGCAGGGCACATCCCAGCTCTCACCGTATGGGCATGAAGTTGAAGATGTTGGGCATGCCGGGGCAGTAGCATAGGAAGCAGCCCAGGCAGAGCTGGAACACGATGGCGATCACCAGGATTTTATTCCTGCCAGAGAAGCAGACCGTGAGCTCGGGTGAGGCCAGTGAGTGGCAGCTGCCCCTGGCTAACATGCTCTCCATGCAGCCGCCAGTGATACAGGGACACCCAAGACCAAACCCCCATCTTGTAGTGTCCTGGGAGGATGCTCGTGAATGACTTGCTTGGCACTGAGATGCAGCCACCTCTGGGGCACTGCATCTAGGGAACACGTGCACTGGGGGATGGGTCACCCAGTGCTGAAATGAAGCTGATTCTGGGGTGAGGCAGCTGGGGAACAACTGGACATAACCCTGCATCGAGATGGCTCATCCAGTGCTGAGATGCAGCCACCTTTGGGGTGGGGCAGCTAGGGAACAGCCGCACAATGACATCACCTGGGGATGGCTTGCCCGGCACTGAGATGCAGCTGACTCTGGGAGAGGGGAGGCAGCTGGGGAACGGATGCAGACCAACGGGTCACCCGGACTCCTGGGGTCTCTCCCCAGTGGCCTGTGGGCCCCTTGCTCACCTGAAGAAGCCCTGCTGGAAGACGGAGAGGCGGCGAGTCTTGCGGATGAGGACGTCCGAGATCTGACACATCTCGATGCTGATGAAGAAGACGGTGTAGCAGGTGTATTCCTGGTAGAGACGCTGCCCAAATGTCTGAGAGTGGGAACAGCGACCAGTCAGAGTCAGCCTCCAGCACCATCCACGTGGGGAAAGACCCTGTGTCCCATTCCCTGATCCCCTGAGCCAGCCAGTTCCCAGGGCCCTGGGGCCAGACTGGAGCTGGCTCCCCCTAGAAGGGAAAGGCTGAGCCCCATTCCCTTAAGCTAGCCAGTCTCCTGCCCGTACACTGACATTCAAGAAGGACACACCCTAGTATCCCAGGCCTTGCTGCCAACCTTCCCACCCTGGGGGAGGGGCTGGACCCCACACACACTCAGATTCACAGTCCAGACCTCTACCACTAGAGCTAAAGTTGACAGAAATCTCTCCAGTAGACTGGCAGCAGCAGTATGGCTGTTATCCTCTAGGTGAGGCTACTGGAGTCACTCCATTCCCCAACAGCAGCAGTATGGCTGTTATCCTCTAGGTGGGGCTACTGGAGTCGCTCCATTCCCCAGCAGCAGCAGTATGGCTGTTATCCTCTAGGTGAGGCTACTGGAGTCGCTCCATTCCCCAGCAGCAGCAGTACAACTGTTATCCTCTAGGTGGGGCTACTGGAGTCGCTCCATTCCCCAGCAGCAGCAGTATGGCTGTTATCCTCGAGGTGGCTCTAGTTGCTTCATTTCCCGGCAGCAGCTGTTATCTCGGATGGCCCATCACTCACCCACTCCTGCCCGTAGCTGTCCTGCAGGTCCTGGAGGTGATCGTTCTCCCACTGGGCCCGCAGCCCCACGCAGAGCAGGGGGAACCAGCCCTCCTGGGCCATGGCCGTGAAGTAGTCCGTGAAGCCAGCGAAGGACTGGATGGCCCCTGGGCAGGCGGGGGGAGGGCAAGAAAAGCCATGAGGGTGGGATGCCCCTGGCACCCTGGGGACTTGGTGCTGCCCCCTGCTGGCTCTCAACAGAGAGGGATGGGGAGGCAGGGCCAGCTGTGCTTGGCTCCAGCCACTTTTCTATTGGGGAGGCAGGGCCAGAGGGGTTTGGCTCCATGCATGAGTTCTAGTGGGGAGGCGGGATGAGCTGTTCGGCTCTGTCCCTGAGGTCCAGCCCCGCCTCCCATATGTCAGAGCCACCCCTTGCCCGTCGAATCTGACCCAACGTCAATCCCTCAAAGAGGGTTAATTAATGCGGAGAAGCCACCAGAACGAGAGGTTATTAAATGGTGAGCTATGAAAAAGGGGAGACAGAGGGTTCGAACTGGATCCTTCAGCTCCCCCACACTAACCATTAGACCCCACTGCCCTCCCAGAGCTGGGGATAGAACCCAGGAGCCCTGGCTCCCAGCCCCCTCTGCTCTAACCCACTAGGCCCCACTCCTGTCCTGGTGCTGGGGAGACAACCCAGGCGTCCTGCGGGGGACACACCGATCTGGAAGTAGGAGTACACAGCCAGGGCTTCGTTCACCAGCCGGTCGCGTCGGGGGTTCCGGGGCTTCAGGTGCATGATGTCGCTTTCGGCTTTCTCGTAGGCCAGGGACACCGAGGGGAACTAGCAGGGAGAAAGAGAGAGACTCGCGGGGCTGAGCTGAGGAACCCAGGTGTCCAGGAGAGCGCCCCCACCCACCTGCCTGCATCAAAGCACCCCCCTAGTGCTGTGTTGGGATGTCAGCCGTGACTGCCAGGGGAGAGCCCCCACCCTGCTCCCTGAGGCACAGCAGCCCCTAACTCCATGCTGGGGCATCGGGGCCAGCCCTGATCACCAGGGGAGAGCCCGCACCCGGCTGCCTGCAGCCCAGTGCCCATACTCACAATGTCAGTGCAAAGCTCAATGAAGAGGATGGTGATGCAGCCCAGGGGCAGGGGGACGCTGACCGTGATGTAGATCAGATACGGAGTCAGCTCCGGGATGTTCTTGGTCAGGGTGTACGCGATGGATTTTTTCAGGTTGTCAAAAATCAGGCGGCCTGGGTAGGACATAGCTGTCAGAGTGCCCCCTGCTGGGGAGATGTTCGAACCTCCCTCCAGTACCCTCTGCCCCTGTCCTGGGGAGAGACCCCCTGCTTGGGAGATGCTCCCAGCTGCTTTCGAGGTCCCAGCTCCATTGTCAGTGCCCCCCACACCACGGGGAGAGTGCCCCCTGCTGGCCCCCAGGCTGCCTGGCCCATTTGGGGTCTAAGCCCCCTGCTCCATGGGCACCTTGCTCCACGCCGGTAACGATGGAAGCAAAATTGTCATCCAGCAGGATCATGTCAGCTGCATTCTTAGCCGCATCAGAGCCGGCGATGCCCATGGCCACCCCGATATCAGCCTTCTTCAGAGCCGGGGAATCATTCACCCCATCACCTGTCACGGCCACAATGGCACCCTGTGGAGGGGAGACAGGCAGGTCATGGGGGTGAGGGACAAGGTAGAAGGAAGGGAGAACATTGGGGTATGGTGAGAAGAAAGAAAGAAAGAAAGAAAAAGAAAGAAAAAGAGCCATAACAACAAAATAAAGTGAAGAACAATAAAGAAAAGAAAATATGTGAAAGCCAGAGAAAGCAAAGAAAAGAAAGAATATGAAAGAAAATGAAAAAGAACGAATGAACATGAAAGCCAGAAACGCAGGACTGAGTGCAGGGCAATGGGCAGAGGGAGCGGGTGGGTTCGCTCCTGGGTGGCTCACCAGTTTCTGGCAGCTCTCCACGATGATCAGTTTCTGCTGGGGGGAGGTCCGGGCGAAGACCATCTCGGGATGCATCTTCAGGATCTCAACCAGCTCCTCAGTCTCCATGTCCTTCAGCTGCCCCCCGTTCACCACGCAGGCCCGGGCCTCCCTGGGGAGGGGGAGAGAGCGTCCACTGCTGAGCCACCCCATACAGTGACCCCTGGCGAGCCGACCACACAGCACCCCCTGCAGCACAGTCCCCTGCCCCTGCTGAGAAACCCCGCACAATGCCCCTTGATGAGCCACCTTGCAGGACTCCTGGGTTTTATCCCTGGCTCTTGGAGGGAAGTGGGGTCTAGTGGTTAGAGCGGGGGGGCGGGGGGCTGGGATCCAGGACTCCTGAGTTCTCTCCCGGCTTTGGGAAGGGCTCTCACCGCTTGTTGACCTGCTCCACGGGGATGCGCATCCTGGCGGCGATGTCCTCCACCGTCTCGCTGCCCTCTGAGATGATGCCCACGCTGGCCGCAATTGCCTTGGCCGTGATGGGGTGGTCTCCAGTCACCATGATAACCTAGAGGTGGGGGCAGGGCATCAGCACTCCAGGTGGCAGCATGAACTTCCCCAGGGCAGTGCCCCAGGCAGGGTAGGGGAGGGGACTGTGGAGCTGTGAGCTTCCCCGGGGCAGTGTCCCAGTGGGGGTGGGGGAGGGGACTGTGGAGCTGTGAGCATCCCTGGGACAGTGTCCCAGACGGGGTCAGGGAGGGGACTCTGAAGCTGTAAGCCTCCCCGGGGCAATGCCCCAGGCAGGGTGGGGGAGGGGACTTTGGAGCTGTGAGCTTCCCTGGGGCAGTGGCGCCATACCCGGATGCCGGCCGTGCGGCACTTCATGACGGCGTCAGGCACGGTGGCGCGGGGCGGGTCGATCATGGAGATGAGGCCAGCGAAGCAGAGCCCGCTGGTGGGGAAGTTCATGTCCTCCGTGTCAAAGGCAAAGCCGCGTGGGAACTGCCCTGGGTCCAGGTACAGGTGGCAGAACCCTGCGGGAAACAGCAGGGCCAGGGCCCATGAGGGGTGGGGCACTGGGATCCCCCCCCAGAACCCCAGTCCCATGTGCCCCATGCTTGGGGATCCCCCATCCCTCTTAGGCCTGGGAATTCCCTCTTTGATCAGACCACCTGACCCCCACACCTTGGGCAGCCTCCTTTCTTGGCCCCATGAGTCCCATGCACAGACCCTCCCCACCTCAGTCCCACGTGCCCCACACCCAGGGCATCTCCTGCTCCCTAAGACCCCTCCAATCCATGCCCAGCATGCCCTTCCCCAGCCTCCCTCCACGCTCCCTTACCCAACACACCCTCCTCCGGCCCCCATTCATGCCCCCTTACCCCGCACACCCTCCCCCACCCCTCATCCACTCCCCCTTATCCCGCATGCCCTCCCTCAGCCCCTTCCATGCCCCCTTACCCAGCACACGCTCTCCCAGACCCCCCAGGTCCATGTACGCCGTCTGGAACGCCTCCTTCCACTGCTCGTCCAGAGGCAGTTCCTGCCCCTTGATCATGATGGTGGCGCAACGCTCCAGGATCCGCTCCGGGGCTCCCTTCATCACCAGCAGGTACCGGGGGTCCCGCGGGTCCTCCAGCTCATGGATGGACAGCTGTGTGGACAACAGGAGAATCAGGACTCCTGGGTTCTATCCCCAGCTCTGGGAGGGGGATGGGACCTAGTGGTTAGAGCAGGGGCCTTGGAGTCAGGTCACTTGGGTCCTATTCCCTCTCTGGGAGTCACTACATGAACTGGTAGCAGTAGAAGGTTCTTATCCTCCTAACTGGAGCTGAAGGCCTTGCAGGGCCAGGAAGCAAACCCCTGCTGACCTGGAATTTGTTGGTGGAGTTGAAGGGGATTTCACAGGCTTTCTTGCAGCGCTCCCGATACTCCATGACGTTCCCCAGCGTGATCTCGGAGAACTTCAACAGCGCCGTCTCCGAGGCGTCTCCAATCACGATCCTCTGGAGAAGAGAGAACAGGTGAGTGGAATTTGGACTCCCAAGCAGTGCTGAGATGCAGCCGCCTCTGGGGTGGGGCTGGGGAACAGCCGCACATAACACCACATGGGGATGACTCTCCCAGCGCTCAGATGCAGCCACCTCTGGGGCAGGGCAGCTTGGGAACAGCTGCACAGAGACACTATTGAACAGTTATGGCAGAGAAAATAATGCCACATATAAATGAAAGCGCATGTTGGAGGCACAGTGGAATTATCCTGAGCTGGAGCAGCAAGAGAGAAACACCCTGATTCTTGAGCCTAAAGTCATGAGATCTTTTAATGACCAGCATGAGAGCACCCCCTGCTAAGCCCCTTCCTCCCTGCGCCTCCCTGCAGCACAGCACCCACCAGGGGAGAGCGCCCCCTGCTGAGCCCATTTTGTATGTCAGATCTAGGTCCCTATTAAATGATATGCGCTCAAGCTGTCTATATTGCCCATCTCATCTCTCCTGCATACTTGGCCGTACCTTGGGCACCGGCACGTTGTCCTGGCCTGATTTGAAAAAGGCTCGATTGCAGAGAGACACGATCTTGCACAGAGCTCGCCACGTCTCTGATGACTGATCGAAGCTCTGCCCTGAATGAGAAAGAGATTGATATAACAGCCGAGGAATTCCCTCTCCCACTTCCAGCCTGAAATGTCCTAAATCACTAGAGAAGCAGGGATGACTTACTGGGTGCTGAGATGCAGCCCCCTTTGGGGAGGGACAGCTGGGGAACCACCACACATAACACCGGACAGGGACGGCTCCTGGTGCTGAGATACAACCACCTCTGTGGTGGGGCAGCTGTGGAAGAGGGATGGCTCGCCCGGTGCTGAGATGCAGTCACCTCTGGGGGGGGGCAGCTGGGGAACAGCCGCACATAATGTGGTATGGGGAAAGCCTGCCTGGTGCCAAGATGCAGCCACCTCTGGGGTGGGACAATTGGGGAACCACCACACATAACACCTGACAGGGACAGCTCATTTGGCACTGAGATGCAGTCACCTCAGGATGGTAGCAGCTAGTTGAACAGAGTCCCATACCTGACTGGTCCTCTGTGGTGTCAGCCGTGTGAATCTGGTTGTCGAACCAGAGATGGGAGACAGTCATGCGGTTCTGGGTCAGGGTACCCGTTTTGTCGGAGCAGATGACAGAGGTGGAGCCCAGAGTTTCCACCGCCTCTAGATTCTTCACCACACAGTTCTTTCGAGCCAGACGCTTGGCTGTGAGTGAGAGACAGACCTGCCAAGGGAGGGAGGGAAAGGAAGAAAGATCAGAGTCAGCATAAACAGCAAAGTGTATCCAGATCAGTCAGTAGGAATGCTGCACAAAATCTGGATTGAATCTAATATGAAACTGGATCAGAGTCAGTCTAAACACTGCACACAATCTGGACTGGATTCAATTTGAAACTGAATCAGAATTAACGTAAACAGCATTATGCAAAATCTATACTAGATGCAATAAGAGACTAGATCTGAGCTAATATGAGCACTGTAGAAAACTCAAATTGGAGTGGAGATCATCTAAAAACAGCCTGAAACCTGGAATGGGGTCAGGGTAAACCCAGAGCAAAAGCTGTACCCAATCTAGACCAGGGGGTCTCAGAAGAAATTCTTTGGTGGCCTCAGAGTGTGGCCGCACTGACCATTTTTATAAAATACTGAATTAATTTTAGGAAAAAGAACTAAATCTGCACATAGACACAGCCAAATCCTTGTTATTTATTTATGTAGATTTTTTTTTTTTTTGCAGACTCAATAATAATCTCCAGTTCTCTAGTCTTTACTGGACCTAAACAGACTAGAAACACAAATAAGGTGCTTTGCACATTCTTGTCTCTTGTTTCTTTTGGTGGTGGTTGCCTTTTAAAAAAAGACTTGCTAGCTAAGTAAGTCTGCTGCTGCGAAAAGTAATATTTGTATGTTTGTTAATATCAATTTTCACAGCAGATTTACTCACCCCTGGCAAGCCAGGGGACTAATTAAGCCCTGGATGGGGAGGTGGGAAGGGGGACAGTGGGAGGGATGGGGCAGATGTCCAGGGAGCGAGTGGGGGTCAGGTGGGGACTCACTTGCAGCCTGCTCCTCCGGTGTTTATGGCTCCAGAGGGGGAAGGGACCAACCCCTTCTGGTGGCCCTGGGGGAGAGGCACTGCTTTGTGCCCCTCCAGTCACTGCCCAGGAGGCCGTGGCCCCAGGAAAAACCTCTGATGGCCCCATTTGTCAAACGCTGATCTAGACTGGATCTGATATGGAACTGAATCAGGAGTTGGTCGAAATACTGCAAAATCCGGACTGGATCTGGTGTGAGGCCAGACTGAAGTCCCTGAATACTGTTTTAAAGACTCTGAATCTAGATCCAGTATGAAATTATCTTGGACTCAAACTTTTTATAAAATCTGGACTGGATTCACTAACACCACATGGTATATAACACAGAATCCAGTGTTACACCAGATCGGAGTCGGTCTAAACACTACAAAACCTGAACTGGATCCAGAGTGAGACTGAAAACCTGGACTGGATCGAGACTGAGATCAGATTGGAGCAGGTCTAAACAATGCGTAAAACCTGAATTGGATCCACATTGAGACAGGATCGGAATCAGCCTAAATGCTGCACAAAACCTGGGCTGGATCTAGTGCAAAACTGGTTCAAAGTCAGTCTAAACACTGCATTAAATCTGGTCTGGATTCGGTGTGAGGCCGGATTGGGATCAGTGTGGACTGGCTCCAGTACAAAGCGAGATCGGAGGCAAATTACGTATAAAACCTGGACCGGATCTAGTGTGAGACTGGAGTGGAGTCAGGATGAACCTGAAAGAAAACCCGGATTGGATCAAATTTTTGGACTGGATTGGAGTCAGGGTGAAGCTGGCACAAAACCTGGACCAGGTCCCTTGTGAGTGTGGCTTGGAGTCAGGGCCCCACCACGGCTGGTCAAGGGGGACTCACCGTGACAGTGGCCAGCAGCCCTTCGGGCACATAGGCCACCACAATGGCCATGAAGAAGACCATGGCCTTGAGGAAGGGGTAGCCGATCACCATGGCGACGACGAAGAAGGTGCCCCCGAAGAAGATGGCCAGGCCGGCGATGATATCCACAAAGTGCTCAATCTCGATGGCGATGGGCGTCTTCTCGTTCTCCACGCCCGAGGCCAGGCTGGCGATGCGCCCGATGATGGTGCGGTCTCCAGTGTTAACGATGATGCCGGTGGCAGTGCCTGGTGGAGGGGGAGAGATGGAGCTGAGATGACTACATGATGACTGGCGTGGCCTTGGCCACAAAGGAGCCAAGGGAGGGCTCTCCGGCGCTGAGATGCAGCCATCTCTGGGGCGGGGCAGCTGGGGAACAACCTCACAACAACATGGCACAATGATTCAGGACAAGATGTGAAGGAGAATCTTGTATCCAGTTGAAACCACAGGAGGGAATTTAGAGAGAGTGTCCACCACCGAGCCACCCCACCTTCCACCCATGAACGGGACCAGCCCTAACTGGCCCCAATGCCCCAGCATGGTGCTAGGAGGGGCTGTGATGGAGGGGGCAGGGTGGGGGCTCTCCACTGGCCGTCAGGGCTGGCCCCAATGCCCCTGGGTGGCACTGGGGGCGCTGTGCTGCAGGGAGTGGAGTGGGGGCTCTCCCCTGGCAGCCCTACTGTCAGGGGAGAGCCCCCACCCTGCCCCCTGCAGCACAGCGCCCCCTAGTGCCATGCTGGGGCATTGGGGCCAGCCCTGATGGCCAGGGGAGAGTGCCCCCTTTTGAGTCACCCCCCAGCCATGTCTCTCCTCCACGCGCCAATGGGACCCTTCCCTGCTGGCACCTTCCAGGCACATGGTGGAGAAGAAGGCGATGTTCCGGGTCTCCAGGGGGCTCTCGTGGGTGCACTCAGGGGCTCTCGTCTGGGGTTCGGACTCCCCTGTCAGAGACGAATTATCCACCTGCAAGAGAGAGCCCCATGGGTCAGTGCCACCCTGCACCCCCCCCTCGCCCCGGCTTGGAGGCCTCTGGCATGGATGGGAGGCTGTGGGGTAGGGGGTGAGGGAGCAGGCCCAGGAGTGGGGGCTAGATCAATAGGTGCTCAAGTGACCAGCTGGGCAGACAGATAGGCAACATCCAGTTAGGGGGCAGCAAAACATACGCACACACACACATGCACCCTATGTTCCCCCATCCCGAGCTAACGCAGCCCCCCGCACCTTGCAGCCCTGTGCCGTGATGATCCGGATGTCGGCTGGGACCCTGTCCCCACCCTTGATCTCCACCAGGTCACCCACCACCAGCTGGTTGGCATTGATCTGGAATTTGTCCCCGTCCCGAATCACTGTCGCTTGCTAGGAGAGTGAGAAGAGTCAGTGTTAACCTTGGAGCTATGGCCACATGGGGACACCGCATGGGGATGGCTCACCGGGTGCTGAGATGCAGCCACCTCTGGGGTGGGGCACAGCTGCACATAACACCTCACAGTGATAACTTTCCCAGTGCTGAGATGGGGCAGTTGGGGAACAGCAGCACATAGGTATGGCTCTGCTTTAAGCACTCCCCTCTCAGAGCTAGGGATAGAACCCAGGAGTCCTGGCTTCCAGCCCCTCCCCCCCGCTCTAACCACTAGACCCCTCCTCCCAGTACAATGACTGGGGTATCCATGGCCTGGGTTCCTCTCCCACCCTAGTCCTCACCTGTGGCACGAGATTCTTGAAGCTGGCGATGATGTTGGTGCTCTTGAACTCCTGGTAGTAGCCAAAGCAGCCGGTCACGACCACCACGGCGATGAGGGCAATAGCCAGGTACAGCTGCCCCGGGAGAGGGTATAGGGAGAAAGATTATTACTCATCCCCTGACCCAGCAGCATCCCCTGCTTTGTCAAGCTGTCCAAGTCTGCAGAGAGCCTGGGACAACCCACTTCCCTCCCAGAGCTGGGAGTCCTGTCTCCCAGCCTCTTTCCCTCACACTTTAACCACTAGACACGATTCCCTTACTAGATGCAGGAATAGAACCCAAGAGTCCTGGCTCCCAGCCCCCCTTGGTCTAACCCACTAGACCCCACTCCCTTCCCGGAGCCAGGGATGGAATCCCAGGCCTCCTGACCCCTCCCTCCCCCGCGGGGTACCCACGTTATCCGCGCTGGTCAGGTCTCCTTGGCCGCACTGGATGCCGAAGGCTATGAGGCAGATGGCAGCGGCCACCCACATCAGGCACTGCAGCCCCCCGGCCAGCTGGCGGGCGAATTTGACATATTCAGGGGTCCCCTTGGGGGGTTTGAGCTCGTTGGGGCCATCCCGGAGCAAGATCTCTCCTGCCACTGTGCTGTTCATGCCCTGGATGCAGATAGAGAGTGTCCCATGTTAGGTGGAGGCACCTCTATGCTATGTGGAGGCGTGGTTATAATATAGGGGTGGAGCTACAGCACGGGGCAGGGCTATTAGGTGGGGGTGGGACTTCAGTAAAGGTGGGGGGCTGAGTGTATCTAGGCTCTCCAGAATCGCCTTTGTCCACCCACTTTGCTGTCCATAGCTTCCTCAGTTTCCTCTCCAAAGATCCACATGCACCCAGGGCCAGATGGAGACCCAAGGCCCCAGCTCCTGGAGTCAGGTGAATGCCTCAGCTTTCATTAAAAAAAAAATTAAGCCAAGTTCTAGCTCTTATGGTGGGGGAGAAAAGTTCTGAAATGTGCCTGATGCCTGCCTGAGTTTGCAGAGAGCTGAGCTGATTGCTCAGCAAGGGCTGAAAACAGCACTCTTTATGGCAGTCTTCCTTCTCTTGGCTGGTGTCCCTCTCACCACAACTGGGGCACTGCCCTCAGGAAGCTCCCAGCTCTAGAGATGCCCTCCAAACCTGGCTGGGGCACTGCTTAGAGGAAGCTCACAACCCTGGGGACAGGTCAGAGACTGTTTGAATACATGAGGAATTGGAGGAGGAGCCTCCAGCCCAAAAAGAAGTGGCTCCCAAAGCCCAGGGGGGATGGGCTACCATGTAGAGGGCACGGTCACCTTTGGGTGGGTGGGGCCACTGCCAGAGAAGGTGTGCTGTACTCTAGCCCCTGGGAGGGAGTGGAGCAGTAAACAGCACCCGGAGCTGGATTGAGAGGCACAGACCTACCCGGCCTCCATCTCGGGGGCCCTTACCTTAGTCACGTTGGTTTGGTACTTCAGCTCCAGGTCTTCCACTGAGAGCTGATGATCGTCCTGGAGGAGAGAAGGGAGCCCAGAGTGGGTGAACAGGCTGTCCCAAGCGTGACTGATGCTGCCTGGGTCTGCTGAGAGCCTGAGCCCATCGCTGGGAGCGGGAGAGCTGCTCCCAATGTGACTGATGCAGCAATGCTGCCTGAGTCTCCTGTGAGCCTGAGCTCGTTGCTGGGAGATGGGGCAGCTGTCCCCAGTGTGACAGACATGGCAATGCTGCCTGGGTCTGCCGAGAGCCTGAGCTCATTGCTGGGAGTGGGGGGAGCTTCCCCTAGTATGACTGATGCAGTGACACTGCCTGGGTCTGCCAAGAGCCTGAGCTTGTCACTGGGAGATGGAGAAGCTGCCCCAGTGTGACAGACACAGCGACGCTGCCTGGGTCTGCTGAGAGTCTCAGCCTATTGCTCTGAGATGAGGGGTTTTCTACAGTTGCCTCTAGCTCCCCACAGAAGCTAACAGTTCTACTACTACTGCTGGCTGCTTGAGCAACAGAGCTTTGTGCAAGGCCCACAGCCGAGTCTTGCGAGTGACCCCAGTTCGGCTGCCCCCACTCACCACGTCCATCTCTTTCTTCATGCTCTCCAGCTTCTCTTTCTTCTTCGCCGCCTTGTTCGTCTTCTTCTTCTTGATCTTCACGTCCATGGCACCATTGCCCTGCTTCTCCATCTCCACCGAGTACATCTCGTACTGGTCCTGTGGAGAGGAGAACAGCCCTACTGCTGCTGGCCTTTGGGGGAGCTGCTCCCTGAGCTCGACAAGAAGAGGGCTGTGCTGAAGGGACCCAGCTGGGTCTCTGTGCAAGATAACAGCCCTACTACTGCTGCCAGTAGGTGACAAGGAGTCTTAATGCGGAGTAGTCAACTCAGCCGCCCCTGGGTTCTCTTCCCAGCTCTGGGAGAGGAGTGGGGTCTAGTGGCTAGAGCACAGAGGGCTGGAAGCCAGGACTCCTGGGTCCTATAGCACTGGTTCAGATGACTTTATTTCCCTTTGTTCTTCCTCAGGCCCTGCATCCAAGGGGTTTGCTGGGGCTTTTAGCACGGGAGGAGTGGTGCGGTTCACTTCCTCCTCTCGTTGACAGCTGTTCTCTAAGCCATCAAAAGGCTGGTGCAAAAGGGAGAGTGCCCCCTATTGAGCCAGGGTTCTATAGCAAAGCACCCCCTGGGGCATCGGGGCCAGCCCTGCCTGCCGGGGTCCATGGATTCCTTGGCTGCAAATCCTCTGGCTGTGAAATGGCCAGCCATGTGGGAGCGTCACAGCTGGGCCAATTGTTCCTTGCACGGCCCCTAGGGGGCGCCATTTATCCAACTCGATTACGCCCCCGGCCACCTCCAATTGGAAAGTCAAAGAACAAAACAGCTGTGAAATTAACCAGGTGCGACTTCAAAATCCTCTATCCATCCCCCCCTCATATACACCTTCTATCCACCCATCGCCCCCAATACACACCATCTATCCACCCATCCCCCCCATACACACCTTATCCACCCATCCCACACTTACCCCTTATATCCACCCATCCCCATACACACCATCTATCCACCCATCCCACACTTACCCCTTATATCCACCCATCCCCATGTATCCTCTATCCAGCCATCCCCATACACACCTTCTATCCACCCATTGCCCCCAATACACACCATCTATCCACCCATCCCACACTTACCCCTTATATCCACCCATCCCCATACACACCTTCTATCCACCCATCGCCCCCAATACACACCAGCTATCCACCCATCCCCCCCATACACACCTTATCCACCCATCCCACACTTACCCCTTCTATCCACCCATCCCCATATACACCTTCTATCCACCCATCGCCCCCAATACACACCTTCTATCCATCCATCCCCCCCTATACACACCTTATCCACCCATCCCACACTTACCCCTTATATCCATCCATCCCCATGTACCCTCTATCCACCCATCCCCACATACCCCTTATATCGATCCCCTCTATACACCCCCTCTATCCACCCATCCCCACGTACCCTCTATCCACCCACTCCCATACACACCCTCTATCCCCCCATCCCCCCATGTACCCCTTATATCCATCCCCCCTATACACCCCCTCTATCCACCCATCCCCATACACACCTTCTAGCCATCCAGCTCCATGTATCCCCTCTATCATCCACCCCATACACACCCTCTATCCACTCATCCCCACGTACCCCCTCTATCCATCCATCCCCATATGCAGTCATCTAACTCACCCTCCTATACTCCCTCTATCTACCCATTCATCTAGCCATCTATCCCCATACACCCTACCTATCTATCTAGCTATCTGGCCCTGAACACACTGTCTATTTATCGAGCTATCCACAAGGACACCCAGCGCCCTGGCGTCTGGCCCCTTCCCATGGCAGAGATTCAGAGCCTGGCCCTTACCGCTTTCCCCATCCCGGCTCTCTGGGCGCCCAGGCAAGCGGGACACACCGGGGACGGGGGCCGCACTGGCAGAGGGGCGGCAGCACACCTGGTGCTGGCAGTCTGGCCCGGGCAAGCACTCGTGTCCGTCACGGAGCCTTTTATACTGTCCCCGGGGACCTTCCCCGCCCACTGCGGACGCTGTGGTGCCATAGCCGGGCCACCGTTTTGCGTGAGCCTTGAAGTCACAGCCCAGGAGCCGATAACCTCGGCGGGTGGAGAACAAAACACTGCGATCACCTTGGGATGACCCCCCAGGGAGCCAACATGCCTGAGGCTGGTGAGGACCAGCAAGGTGACACCCCCAGCTTGGGAGAAAGGGACACAGCCCTCCAGCAGGGGGTCTGGGAGCCAGGACTCCTGGGATCTCGCTCTAGCTGTGGGAGGGGAGTGGGGTCTAGTGGTTAGAGCAGGGTGGGGCTAGAAGCCAGGACTTTTGGGTTCTAACACTGGCTCTGGGAGGGGAGTGGGGTCGAGCGGTTAGAGGGTGTGGGCTGGGAGCCAGAAGTCTCTCTACACTGTAGGAGCACAGAACGTGGGGGAAGGAGCTAGTTCTGGGGATAAATAAGAGTAAAGAGATTTTGAAAATCATAGTCGAGTTCAGGTCATGAACAAGTGACAAGAGATCGGGGGCCCAGATCCCAACTGGGGTGAATGGGCTGTTGCTCTGTTGGAGTCAGTGGGCCAGATCCCAGCTGAGGTGAATGGGCTGTGGTGCCACTGGAGTCAGTGGGCCAGCTGGGGTCACGGACAGCACTGGGTTACTCCTGCTCTATGCAGTGGAGGATCTGGCTCGCATGTGACTTGTCAGTTTTCTCTGGGTCGCTGACCTTAGGGACAAGCATTTGATTCTGCAGCAGAGAATATCAGGGGTGCTGGAGCAATGTGTACGGGGGCGGGAGGGGGGCTGAGAGCCATTGAACCAAACTGCAAATCCTAGATGTGATGAAAACCACTTCAAGCCAGGGGGTGCAGCAGCATCCCGAGTTCCAGCACTTCTGCAGAATGTGCCTCCCCTAGCGGTTAAGGTGGCAGATGGGTATTCAGGGGACCTCAGTTCAATGCCCAGGGCTGCCATAGACTGCTGGGTGACCTTGGACAAGTCACTGCAGAGTTCAGTGCCTCAGTTTCCCCACCCACAAAGTGGGAAAACGAATCCTGCCTCTGTCTAGTTACACTGTGACCTGGGCAGGGCCTGTGTCTGGGCAGTGCCTGGCACAAGGGGGCCCTGATCTCAGCTGGTGCAGGGCCTGTCTCTGGCTGTGTCTGGGCAGCTCCTGGCACAGATGGTGCTGGGACCAGTCTGTGCTATATATACCTATAGGTCTCTCTCTCCCTTGGGCAGCACAAACAAGGTGGGTGTTTCCCTTCTGCTTCCTTCGTGTTGTTGTCTGCAGCTGGGCAGCTTGTGGGGCCTGCCGGAGCTGGATCAGGAGCCCCAAGGGACACAGCCCTCTGTGGTACTCTCCGGAGCAGGCATCGCGCTGGTGCTGAGTGGGGCAGACGGGGCATTTTGCTGGTGCTGGGTCTGGCCAGCTTCAGGGATGGTTTGATGCTGTCTCAGCCCTTCTGCTGAAGGGCCCGACTTACTCTGGTAAAACAACCCCTGTGTTGTCCAAATGTGGAAATTGAGGCATGACAAGGGGAATGAGTGTCTCACGGGCAGCAGGGATATAACCTAGGAGTCCTGGCTCCCTGCCCGCCCCCCCCGCTCTAACCACTAGTAACCACTCCCCTCCCAGGGATAGAACCCAGGAGTCCTGGCTCCCAGCCCCCCCCGCTCTAACCACTAGTCCCCACTCACCTGAGCTAGGATAGAGCCCAAGTGTCCTGGAGCTCAGCAACCCCCCCTTCTCTAACCACTAGCCCCCACTCCCCTCCCAAGGATAGAACCCAGGAGTCCTGGATCCCAGCCCCCCCCCGCTCTAACCACTAGCCCTCACACCCCTCCCCGAGCCAGAGATCCTTATTCTTTGGTGGGTCCCACCCCCACACTGTGGCCCAGGCTGGCACTGCCTCGGCAGGTTCCCATATCTGACCTTGCAGGGCCCTTGGCCTGAAACAGCCGCTTTGTCCCAGCTGCGTGTGACTGTCCCGGGTGTAGCAATACCCCCCCCACACCCTTATCATGGCTGGGTTATCGGGCAGGCAGGGAGATTGTGGGCAGGGGGGAGGGAGGGATGGGCTGCAGGCTCCTCACAGACTGGCACGCACATGCATTGACACACACACACACACACACATGCACTCACACGCACATGCACTGACACACACGCGCACAGTGACATATGCATATGCACTGACACAAGGACATGCACTGATGAACACACATGCTGACATGCACACACACTGACACACACAGAGTGACACACACTCACTGACACAAGGACATGCACTGATGCACACACATGCTGACATGCACACACACTGACACACATGGACATGCACTGACACACACACACAGTGACACACACACACTCACTGACACAAGGACATGCACTGATGCACACACACACTGACATGCACATGCACTGACACACCTGAACTGACACACACACTGATGCATATACACACACTGAAACACACATGCTCTGACACACACACAGGTGACACACATGCACTGGCACACACACTGACACACACACACACGCACACTGATACACAAGTCCTGGGGTCTATCCTAGCTCTGGGAGAGGAGTAGGGTCTAGTGATTAGAGCACAGGGGTGCTAAGAGCCAGGACTCCTGGGTTCTCTCCCCAGCTCAGGGAGGGGAGGGGGGTCTAGTGGTTAGAGCGGGGTCGGGGGGCTGGGAGCCAGGACTCCTGGGTTCTAGCCCCAGTTTGATAGCTGTGATTATATAAAACCAAGATCCACATCCTGTGGGACACTGCGGCTTCCTGCCTGTGACCTGAGTGCACCAAGAAATGAGAACAATTTCACCTCCCCTTGCCCAGCACTTCCTGCGGGCTGGGCTATCAAGAGCTTGGAGCTGCCAACCGGGAAAACTCAGGCAATGGTCAGCCTGCAGGCCAGGCATTCCTCCTGCACCCCCATCCATGATATAGAGCCACAGGCTCAGTTCCCACCCCATCCCTACAGCCCTGGATCTGACCCATGGGCCCACCTAGCCCGGTATCCTGCCCCCTTCCATAGCAGACCCCTGGGCTCACAATGGCTGTTCCTCTGGCTTGTTCCCCAGCTGTGTCAGCACATCTCCTGGGGGACATGCAACCTGGTGCTTTTCTTGCCTCTGCGGGCAGTGCTGTAAGGTGTGTGTGACACTCTGCACCCCGAAGCAACACCCTGGCACCCCCAGCTTTACCATGGTGATATAATTATGATACGTTTTCTACCAAGTCTGCCTTGTGAGATACCAGGTTAAAAGGCTGGATCTGTTGCACATGAATACCCTGTTGGATTGGCTGTGCTGTCATTGCATGGGGAGCTGTGACGTTTTGCTGTGTGTGTGTTACTGAAATATGTTGTGAGATTGGGAACCCCCCACAACCAGCTTTTCAGGTACAACACTGGAGCAGCCAGAAGGGAATCCATGCGCCCACGGACTATCCCAGGAGCCGTACACAACGAAGGCTTTCCCAGAAAGCACTGGACAATGGATGCGGTTTAACTCACATCATAGCAAAAGATCTTTTCACCCAGCTGCAGGAACGTATAAGGGAGAGGAAGTAACATCATCACTTGGCCTCTCTCTCCCCCCCGCAACTCAACTGCTGGAAACACATCTGGAGGACAAAGACTGAACAGAGCAAGTGGCCCCAGGCAGGAAAGGAGAGTCCCAGGCTGTGTATGAAGGAACAACAACAATACCATCAGGGTGAAACACGGCTTGACTCAAATCCTGTCTACTTTATAGGACTCAGATTGCGATTTTACTTTTATTTCGTAGGTGACCAACCGGGATCTCTACACTCACTGCTTATAACCACTTACAATTGGTCTGTAGTTAATACCTGTTTTATGTTTTACCCAAAACAGTGCATTGCTCGAAGTGCCTGGGGAATCTGCTCCGGAACAAGAGCAGGTGCACATCCACTTTCCTTTGTAGAAGTGGAGGACTGGGTAATATACTTACACTGGCAGGCTTCTGACCAGGGTAGGGCAGTACAGCCTTGGGGTCCTAGACTGGAGAATGGGGGGGACTGGCTGCAGCTCTCTATTGCTGGTTCATGACTGGCTAGGAGAAGTAGTCATGTAACTCAGCTGGGTGTGTCCCTGCCTGGGGATGGCTGTGTAAGTGTAGGACCCAAAGGGGTTTGCAGCTTGTCACAATATCACAGTGTGAGAGGGAGCCCAGGCTGGTAAACCAGAGGGCTCTGCGGTACCCCAGTTCCGGGTTGCACCCCAGGGAACCCGTCATGGTGTGTCACAGCCAGCGTAATTCACCAGGGCTGCTCACTGTATTGCCCAGCAGAAGACCTTGCCGTATATGAGCTGGGAGGGGTGGGGAGTCTAGTAGTTAGAGCAGGGGTGGGCTGGGAGTCAGGATGCCTGGGTTCTATCCCTGTCCTTGGCCCTGGGAGTGTCTAGTGGTTAGAGCAAGAAGGGACTGGGAGTCAGGACTCCAGGATTCTCTTGCCTGCTTTGAGTGGGCAGTGGGACCTAGTGGTTAGACCAGGGGGCTGAGAACCGAGACTTCCATTTTTTTCGTGGCTCTGGGAGGGGAGTGGGGTCTAGTGGGTTAGAGTGCAGTGTGAGCAAGATAATTCATCAAACACACATTGGTTAAATAATTTAATGAGCCAGTTCCCTCTAATTGGTTTCTCACTGTCCTTTGGATCTATGATCCTTACAGCACTAGAGCATGCTGGAGCATGTTGGAGCATGAGCACATATTGGTTTTTTATCAGCCAAAAATAACTTTGAAAGCAGGCAAGAGTTTGCAGAAAGCAAAGGGAAGACGGTTAGACAAGCAGCAGAAACTGAACTCAACGGGTGATGCTATAATTTCGGAGTGCTCAGCCCACACAACTGAAGATCTCGTCCCAATCTCGCTACACAGAAGACATTTCTCCTCCCTCTCCACTCCTTCTGCTGCGGGAATTAGGTATCGACTTGGAGCCTGAAATAGTGACCTTCATTTATCCCCAAAGGAGCTGGGCTGGCCATGGAAGTAGCGAATCTCTTTTCTAAAGTCAAGCAAACAATTCTCAGGTGGGATTGAGGAAGGGAGACAAGCGACTGATCCAGTCAAGAACGGCAATTCAATTCCAAATGACCTTGCCCCGGCAATAGTCCACAGACAAACTGTCCCCAGGCATGACTCTGTACCCAAAGTAATATACGGGGGATAACGCTGAACCCATCCGAATTCCTCCGGAGTGTCCGATGCCCCTTTAACCAAAGAGTCCCGTAAGAATCCTACCTAGCGCTTGGCAGCACTGTCCATCAGTAGCTTCGTCGATTGCAGAGTCAGAAAGGACCCTGGTGATCATGACAAAGCCGGAAGTGATGCCCGTTTGCACGATAGCAGATTTTTTAGACACCCACCCCAGCTTACCAGCGACGGGGAATCTGCCTGGGCCCTTGGGGAGCTGTTGCCAGGGTTCATTCCCCTCCTTGCTGGACACGGACCCCCATTTCCAGCCTGAATGCATCTAGCTTCCACTGAGCATTAAAGTCATGAGTGTGTCCGGCCTCAGTGCTGTCAGCTGATCGAGGCAATCTCTGGACACACAGGCGAAGGCTGGTGGGTGAAACACCGGTGCAACTGCATGCACTTTGAGGCTCTCAGAGGCTGTTCCGGAGTAATCTGGGACCATTGTTCTGGGGGCATGGGTGGCACCGGGAGCAGGCCATCACGGGGCAAACAGCACATGCATACAAGAGGCTTTTTGCTGCTCACTGGTGGAATCATAGAATCATAGAATCTCAGGGCTGGAAGGGACCTCAGGAGGTATCTAGTCCAACCCCCTGCTCAAAGCAGGACCAATCCTCAAAGCAGGGTGCCACTTTCCCAGCCGGGATCCAGCAGCTGGTTTCTCGAGGCAGATGGGGGTTTGTTCTGGGGACTCACTGGAGGCATGAGGACAGCTGCGCACACTCTGTTTGGATTTCCCCGCCATCTCCTTAGACAGGATGTTAAAACGCAGGGTGACTAGGATGCTGATCAGGGACCAAACTTCCGGGGTTACCCAGCAGGGAGTGCTCTTGTTGGTCAGGCCACGATGGGCCCTGCTCACAGCTCCTTCAGCCATTAGCCAGCAGCAGTAGTAGACTATTATCTTCCAGATGGCACTAAATGAGTCCATCCACCAGCCAGCAGCGGTAGTAGAACTTCTATCCCCTAGGTGACTCTAAAGGAGTTGCTCCACTAGCCAGCTGCAGTTGAGCTGGTATCCTCTAGGTGGCACTGAAGGAGTTGCTCCACTAGCCAGCAGGAGTAGTAGATCTCTTATCCTCTAACACAACAAAGGGGGACATGAGAGAATTTTAGCCAGTGGGCTGGCCAGTCCCATCTTTCCCAGAAGCCAATGGTGTGGCCCAAAATGGACCCCAGATGGGTGGTGATGGTGGGGGGAGGGAAGAGCCAGGGGATAAGGCCAGATGTGGTTGGGGGCAGCAGGACATTTGGGACCTCACTCCTTTCGGCCCCCCTTGCAGTATCTGAATCATCTCAGACCCTGTCTGAAGTCCTGTCCAGCCCCAGTGTCTCCCAGAGTCCTTTGCGCCCTCATTGGACCATGCGCCGTGGTGGGGTGGGGGTGGTACTTGGCCTAGTTGGGGGCAGGGGCGGCTCCAGGCCCCAGCACGCCAAGCACGTGCTTGGGGCGGCAAGCCACTGGGGGCGCTCTGCCGGTCGCCGCGAGGGTGGCAGCCTGCCTGCCATGCTTGAGGTGGCAAAATGCCTAAAGCCGCCCCTGGCTGGGGGTCCAGGGGTGTGTGACTCCTGACGGCTGGCAGATGGGGGATCATTCTCCCTGGGTCCCACAATGTGGGCTGGGGGCCTGGCAAGGGAGGGGATGTTGTATTGGGAGGGTAAGCGGGGGGGGGGGCAGACTGGCTGTTTTGTGAGTGGGTGGGTGGGCTGAGGAGATGGCTGTGTTGTGGTGCATGCGTGTCTGTGTGTGTGGATGCAGGGAGGTGTTGAAAAGAGGCTCAGAGCTGGGGGTTGGGGCTGGGTGGAAGGATCAGTAGTGGCGATAGGCTGAGAGGCTGATGACAATCACGATGGTGACCCACACGATCAGCACCACAATCCCCACCCCCAATGCCGTGTTGTTGAAAATTCGGGCCATCCGGGAATTCCGCTGCGCCAGGGCAACATTCCCGGAGCGGTTGGCATCCCGGGTCTGTGGAGAGACAGAGAGATGGGAACAATTAACCACACAGCAATGCTTAGGGTGACCAGACAACAAGTGTGAAAAATCGGGATGGGGGTGTGTGGGGGGGTAATAGGAGCCTATATAAGAAAAAGGCCCCAAAATCGGGACTGTCCCTATAAAATTGAGACATCTGGTCACCCTAGCAACGCTGCATGGGGATGGTTCACCCGGAGCTGAGATGCAGCCACCTCTGGGGTGGGGCATCCAGGCACAGCCACACATAACACTGTACAGGGATGGCTCACTGGGGGCTGAGATGCAGCTGCTTCCAAGACAGAGCAGCTGGGAAACAGCCACACAGTGACGCTGCATGGGGATGGTTCACCTGGCGCTGAGATGCAGCCACCTCTGGGGTGGGGTTGCTGAGTAACAGCCATGAACAGCACCTCTATCACACTCCCTCTTATTATCTCCATGTGGCTTTTCCCCAGTGCCTCTAAACCGGGGTGGGCAAACTACGCCTGCGGGCCACATCCGGCCTGCGGGACCGTCCTGCTGAGACCCCGAGCTTCTAGCCCGGGATGCTTGCCCCTGGCCCCTCCCACACTGTTCCCCCTCGCCCACAGCCTCAGCTCACTCGCTCCACCGCTGGTGCAAGGCTCTGAGTGGAGGGACTGTGAGCTCCTGGGGCAGCGCAGCTGCAGACTCCAGCCTGACCCAGTGCTCTGAGCTGCACAGTGGCGGCATGGCTCGGCTCCAGCTGGGCGGCACGGCCGTAACACTGCCAGCCACTGGTGCTCCAAGCAGCATGGTAAGGGGGCAGGGAGTAGGGGGGTTGGATAGAGGCCAGGGGAGTTTGGGGTGGTGGTTGGGGGCGGGGGTGTGGATACGAGTTGGGGGGGAAACGGGGTTGAATGGGGGCAGAGGTCCCGAGGGGCAGTCAGGAAGGAGGGGAGGGGTTGGAAGGGGGAAGTCAGAGGCAGGGGTTCTGGGGGCAGTCAGGAGACAGGTAGAAGGGGTGGTTGGATGCGGCAGGGGTCCCGCGGGGTAGTCAGGAAGGGGGGGTGGGTTGGAAGGGGGAAGTCAGAGGCAGGGGTTCTGGGGGCAGTCAGGAGACAAGTAGAAGGGGTGGTTGGATGGGGCAGGGGTCCCGCGGGGTAGTCAGGAAGGAGGGGGGTTGGATGGGGCAGTGGGGGGAAGTGAGGGGCAGGGGTTCCGGGGGCAGTCGGGGGACAGGGAGCAGGGGTGTGTGGATGGGGCAGGGGTCCCAGAGGGACCATCAGGGAATGGGGGGGTTGGATGGGGCAGGAGTCCTGGCAGGGGCGGGGGGCAGATAGAAGGTGGGGGCTGGGCCATAACCCCCTCCCCTAATTGGCCCTCCGTACAATTTACGAAACCCAATGCGGCCCGCAGGCCAAAAAGTTTGCCCGTCCCTGCTCTAAACAGTCCCCAGCTCCGTAGACCTAACAGACCCTTTCCGCGGAGGAAAAGCGGCTGGCTAGAATCAAGCCTCAGGAATCAGATGCCAGCACCTGCTCTCCCCTTAGACCCTGGCTCCAGGCCGCACAATTATCTGGCTGTGCCGATCCAGGCTCTTATTACCCTGAAACCAAAGGGAATAGAAATGGCCCAGGTGGCACAGAGCGGAGCAGCTCATGTCACCAGCCATCTGGACACTCATCCCCAGATCCTCCCAGCCTTACACTGGCTCCCCCACTCAGCAGAGAGCTTCGTTGTCCTCCTAGCATTCCCCGAAAAATGGTGTCACCTGCTCCAGTGACAGGATCCCAGAAGAGCAAGCTGTGGGATGGGAGTGGACTGTGGAACTCATTGCCACAAGAGAGAGCCCACTATGCCCTGCAGCACAGCGCCCCCAAGTGGTGCAATGTGATCAGCAGTGACTGCCCAGAAAGAGCACCCCCGACCTGTTCCCTGCAGCACAGCGCCCCCTAGTGCTGCCCTGGGGCACCGGGGCCAGGCCTGCCTGCCAGGGGAGAGTATCCCCACCCCGCTCCCTGCAGCACAGCGCCCCCTAGTGGCCGTGCTGGGTCAGTGGGGCCAGGAGAGAGCGTTCCCTAGGGACTCACCTGGATGGAATACACCAGCGCCACGATGCCCAGGGGCAGGCAGCAGCAGAGGAGGGTGAAGATGGAGTAGCCCAGGTAATCAGCCTCATTGGCAGCAGGCGGGGGGACCAGGATGACCTGCTGTGGGGCATAGCCCATTGGACCCCGGGTGGGGTCCTCGTTGTAGGGGGGGTAATAGCCCGGTGGGTTGGGGGGCATTGTGGGGGCTGCCCCATAGCCTGAGGTGGGGAATTGCCCGCCCGAGGGCAGTAGCGGGGGAGGGGCCCCATAAGGTGGCAGGTTGGAGTACGGGAGGGGCTGAGCAGGGGCGGAGGGCTCTGGGCCTTTATCATAGCCTGGGTAGCTCATGGTGCCGCACTCCTCCTGGGACCCTTTCCCGGCCTGCCGCTCCCTTGGGGCGTGTCTCCGAGCCCCCTAATTTCCTCTCCTCCTCCGGGCCGTCCTCCCGCTCCTCCGGCACCTGCTTGCTGTATATCCTGAGCTGACTTGGGGTGTTCTCCCCTCTGAATCGCCTTTTTCGCTCCCTTTTTCCACCCCCTGCTGCCTCAGGGTCCTGGGGTCCGCTGGGCAAACTCAGGGTGTTTGCTCCTCTCTGCTCTGCCCGTTACGTCCTTCCTCTGCTCGGCTGAGCAAACCCACAAGTGTCACTCTTTTCCTTCTGCCTTTCACCTTCCTTCTTCCCTTGCTGAGAATCAGAGACCCCCGGATCTCTCCCTCCTTTCCGCCTTTCACCTTCTTCCTCCCCTGAGAAACAGACACTCCGGGATCCTCCGCTCCTCCGCTCTGCCTTTTCCGTTCTCTTCTTCCTCACAGAGCCAGTGCCCTTTACCCACCCGACAGAGACGGCCCCCAGGCCCGCCCCCAGCCTGCAAAGAGGAATAGGACAAGAACCAGCCTAGCCAGGTGCGGCCGCGCCCAAGAGAGCAAATGTGAGCTGTGAGAAAGGATCCAGCAATAAATCGCCTGCATCCTGCCCCACCTATCCCTATGTCCCTGCCTAGTGGCCCGTTAAAAGTTAGCATGACACTCCCATCTGGGCTGCCAGGAAGGGAGAGTTTGCTGCTGGGAAGTGTTTTCATAGAGTCATAGAATTATAGACTCTCAGGGTTGGAAGGGACCTCAGGCAGGGCTGCCCAGAGGATCCAGGGGGGCTGGCGTCACCACCGAATTGCCACCAAAGACCCGGAGCGGAGGAAGTTCTGGGTGCCCGGGCCCGCAAGAGTTTTCCGGGGCCCTCGAAGCGAGTGAAGAACCCCGCTCTAGGAGCCCCGAAAATCTCTCATGGGGGCTCCTGTGGGGCCCGGGGCAAATTGCCTCACTTGCCCCCCTCGCAGGCAGCCCTGACCTCAGGAGGTATCTAGTCCAACCCCCTGCTCAGAGCAGGACCAATCCCCAACCAAATCATCCCAGCCAGTCGCTTTGTCAAGCCTGACCTTAAAAACCTCTAAGGAAGGAGATTCCACCACCTCCCTAGGGAACCCATTCCAGTGCTTCACCACCCTCCTAGGGAAATAGTGTTTCCTGATACCCAGCCTAGGCCTCCCTCACTGCAACTTGAGACCGTTGCTCCTTGTTCTGTCATCTGCCACCACTGAGAACAGTCTAGATCCATCCTCTTTGAAACCTCCTTTCAGATAGTTGAAAGCAGCTATCAAATCCCCCCTCACTCTTCTCTTCTGCAGACTAAACAATCCCAGTTCTCTCAGCCTCTCCTCATAAGTCATGTGCTCCAGCCCCCTGATCATTTTTGTTGCCCTCCGCTGGACTCTTTCCAATTTTTCCACATCCTTCTTGTAGTCGTGGGCCCAAAACTGGACACAATACTCCATATGAGGCCTCACCAGTGCCGAATAGAGGGGAATGATCACGTCCCTCGATCTGCTGGCAATGCTCCTAATTATACAGTCCAAAATGCCGTTAGCCTTCTTGGCAACAAGGGCACATTGTTGACATATCCAGCTTCTCATCTACCATAACCCCCAGGTCCTTTTCTGCAATACTGCTGCCTAGCCCTTCGGTCCCTAATCTGTAGCAGTGCATGGGGAGTGCAGGACTCTGCCCTTTCCATCTCTAACCACTAGCCCCCACTCCCCTCCCAGAGCTAGGGATGGAACCCAGGTGTCCTGGCTCACAGCTACCCTGGCTCTAACCACTTGATTCCACTCCCCTCCCATAACCGGGGAAAGAACCCAGGAGTCCTGACTCCCTGCCCTCCCAATCACTAGACACCTTTCCTGTCCAGCTGTATGATTAAAGACTATTTATCTTATTGATATTATCACTGTTATACAATTACTCTTTGTTTCTGATTTTCACCCTACTGTTGTATCATTCAAATATATAAAAAATAACTTGTTTTATTAGGAAAATACAATGTATTGAATGAGATACATGGATTAAGATAATACATTAGTCTGTGTGTATATGCAAAACTGCCTCTTAAAATGAGGATCTGTACTAGTCTGGAAGATAAACACACAATAATCAAACATGCCTGCAAGCAAGCTCTGAAGTGTGTGCATCTGAATGTCCCGATGACTCTCCCGCCCACCGCGGACACATTTCAAGCTGCTCGCCGAGAACGGTTTAAAGATCTGACACCCTGAAATGGAGAGAAAACAAACCTATGTCTCACAACACAGTTCAGAACACGGTTCAGAACACGAGGACTCATTCAAAAGTTTAACAAAAAACAAGGAGAAAAAGATGAAGTTGAGTGTATTCGCTGCAAACGGTGGGGCCCAGTAATTAAACATTAATATTTATAGGCTTAATCGTTCTAAGTTTGCAACAGTAAACAGCTTATTTAAATAAAAAGCTTTATGTGGGGATTAGAGATACATTGTTCTCTTAACTGCCGAGGTGGCATTGTGTTTGGAGTTCGATGCTAGTTCTGCAGCAAACCACACTGAATTCCATTCATCAAAGCGCTAATCCACTGAGCACTTTTCCCCCCGTCCACCAAAATAAACCCCAAGATTTACTCTGAAAAATGATCACTAGTTTTTGGCACCGATTTTCACCTATTTTTGTTGTATGGTTAATAAACACATGGGAAAAATTAAATCCAATCCAATCCGAAAACCAAAGGGCCTTACCTATCGAGGGCACCCCACTGTCATGATGGGCCATCAGAGAAACCCATCCCGTCCAAATAGCTTTTCCTGAGGGTGCCTCAGACAGCGAGGAGCCAATGTGGCCACCCCTTGTGGTTCTGCAAATCACCTAAAGGCATGTGGTAGCTCCCGTGACCCTGGGATCCATCTTGGGCCAGTGATTTTCCATGCAGTGGTGCTTGGGGGGGTTTCTTTGGGACAGTGTATTTCCATGCCCATGGCAGAGAGGAAATAAATTGCAGTTGCAAAGCCTCCATTTTGCCTCTCTCCTGATCCGATTCTCTGGACTGTGGATTTACAATTAACAGGAGCAACATGAACTCTGCACTGAGGACCTTCCAACCCTTTGGAAGTTACCAGGGAGACTTTGGCAAGCCTGCCATCCGTCCCATCAAACCTGGTCCAAGGACTTTGCAATCACTTGTCTGTGTAGGATTTATTACCCATTTATACCTCTAGCTGGTTTACTAAGTCTTGGCTGACAGCGTGCTAAGATCTGAGATGACGTTGATCTGGGGTAGGGTGACCAGATAGTAACAGTGAAAAAACAAGACGAGGGTGGGGGGTAATAGGTGCCTATATAAGAAAAAGTCCCCAAAAATGGGACGGTCCCTATAAAACTAGGACATCTGGTCACGCTAACCTGGGGAGAAGTTTCTGATCCTTTGGGACTGGAACAAACCTCACATCTGGTAAATTGGGTTTTCAGTAACCTCTCACTATATTAGATCTATTTGTCTGGGTGGGAGCCAAGGGCTGGGAATGCCTAAAGGGGATGGTGTCTGGCTTCTGGTGCAGTGGGGTGCTGCAGAGGCTCTTTTTGCTGCATACAGTTCTAGAGAAAGCCACCGGCTCTGGGGATTGATTGCCCGGTTCCTTGCAGTCTGCCCTGAGTGTGTCATTCTCACTGTAGGCCATCCCGGTCGCAGCTCCCCGCCCAGCTCATACTTGGCAAAGGCATGTGCTGGGTGAGTCGGTGTCCAACCCTGGGGAGTTGTATTGGTAGTGACGCATCTTACAACCCTGGCCCTGGGGAAAGAAAAGCACCAGATCCTGTGTCCTCAGGAGATGGCCTGATGTAGCCGGGGAGCAAGCCAGGGCCATTGTATGCACAGGGGTCTGATCCGGGTAGGGGCAGGGTACCAGGCTAGAGGGACCTATGGGTCTGATCTGAGGTGACAAGGAGAGAGTGGGATACCGGGCCAGATAGGCCCACGGGTCTGATCTGAGGTGACAAGGCGGGGGCGGGATACTGGGCTAGATGGGCCCATGGGCTGTAGGGACAGGCTGGGAACTGGATACTATATGGGACTGTGGCTCTATATCAATGATGAGGGTGCAGGTGGGATGCCAGGCTAGATGGGCCTGCAGGCTCTGAGCTAAATATAGCCCAGGCAGCAGGAAGTGCTGGGCAAGGGGAGGAATTCCAACCTGACAGGTGAAACTGTTCTCATTTCCTGGTGCGCTCAGATCACAGGGAGCTGCAGCGTCATGTGGGATGTGGCTCTTGGTTTTATATAATCACTTCAGTTTAAATAAATGTGCTACCGAAGTGGGGATAGAACCCAGGAGTCCTGACTCCTAGCCCTGACACCCCACTAGAATCCTCTCCCCCAGCTAGGGATAGAACCCAGGGGACCTGGATCCCAGCTCCACCCACCCCTACTCTAACCACTAGACTCCACTCCCCTCCCCCAGCTGGGGAGAGAACTCAGGTGTCTTGACTCCCATTGCTTTGCTGTAGTCACATAACCCTTTTGCCTCCTCTTTTCCATTTAAATTTAATAAGACTGAAGCACCTGGGCTGTTCTCCCCGGCCTGTTTTTGCCACCTCTGTGAAAACATCCCCTTTGAGGGGATATTGTTCCTGCTTGGCCTCAGTGAACTCCACTGCCCAGTTCTTATGAGTCTCCCCTGCCCTACTCCCTCCAGCACAGCACCCCCTAGTGCCGCACAGGGACACTGGGGCAGCCCTGACTGCCAGAGGAGAGTCAGTGATAGTCTGGACTGGTTCACCTACTTCCTTGTTGAAGGTAAATAAGAAATATTCCAGTTTGCTCAGGGTGACTCCCTCTGTGTCTGTATACCACTGACTCCAGTAACTACCCCCTGAAAGGTCTAGGTGAGCTGTCCCTTTGTGGCCGTTCTCCAGCTGTTCCCACCCCAGAGGTGGCTGCGTCTCATTGCTGGGTGAGCTGTCCCCATGTGGCATTATACGTGGCTGTTCCCCAGCTGCCCTGCCCCAGAGGTGGCTGCATCTCCGCACCAGATGAGCCGTCCCCATGCAGCGTTGTTCTGCGGCTGTTCCCTAGCCACCCCACCTGGGAAATGGCTGCCTTGCCTACTTTTCTCTCTCTTCCCCGACGCTCCCCAGAGCTGGTGTAACCCGAGGAGGGAGGTGGGGTGAATGTCGCACTGCACCTTTGCCTGGCAACACAGGCATGCAGGAGTCTGTGACCATGGGTGCCTGGAGACAAGAGGAGATGCAGTCGGGTGGGGAGTCAGCTGGCATGGCGTAGGCCTCCTGAGCTCCCCTCCCCCTTGGTCTCACTACTAGGGGGACCCACTCTAGTGCCCCAGTTATTTCAGGCCTGGAGGTTATCTTCCATCCAGCATCCCTGGAGCGACCAAGAGCTAGAACCCAGGCATCCTGACTCCCTCCCCCTTCCCTCCCCTCCCCTCCCCTCCCAGTCCTGAGGCTAGAACCCAGGCGTCCTGACTCCCTGCCCCCTTCCCTTCCCTTCCCTCCCCCACTAAACTCCCCTCCCCTCCCAGTCCTGAGGCTAGAACCCAGGCGTCCTGACTCCCTGCCCCCTTCCCTTCCCTACTAAACTCCACTCCCTTCCCAGTCCTGGGGCTAGAACCCAGGCATCCTGACTCCCTGCCCCCTCCCCTCCCAGTCCTGAGGCTAGAACCCAGGCATCCTGACTCCCAGGCCGAACCCACTAGACCCCACTCCCCTCCCAGAGGTGAGGCTAGAACCCAGGTGCCCTGGTGCTGGCCTGGGGAACAAGGAGTTACTACAGGAAGACGTGGGGTTTGTCACTGCTTGTTTGTTGCTATCAGGAAGTGGATGAACAGGCTGCAGAATAAACAGATCAGACAAAGACGCAGCCCTTGCCCTGGCCTCGCCACACTGCTGCCTCTCGCACTGCCAGTGTCCTTCCCTGATCTCCTGCCCCCAGACCTAGGCCTCTGGGTTGGTTTAAACTTGGGCCGAACCTGGTGGCTGAGAGAGCCGCCTTTCACTGTTGCTACACATGAGCAGGGCCGTCCTTAGGATTTATGGTCCCCTAGGCGAGATTATTAAACTGGTGCCTCTGTGCCTGATCTGCTCTTAGCAACACAAACATAAGCTTACAGTATTGGAAAACTTGCCACATTCATGTTATTAAAACCAGTTTAACTTAATTAAGCACACTGTAATGTTGATGGACTAGCACTAACGAAGCAGCACTATAGAAAAAATTCTGATATGACAGAATGATGCAAATATATATTTTTTAATTTATCAAAATTTTATTGGAAATTTATATGAAGAGGTATTGAAACAAAGGTTTGTTTTTCATTAAAAGCAATCTTTCTTGCTTTTTTGGCTGCAAAAATCAGTAATAATGTCATTGTATGACAAAGACAAAGTTGTGTCTTGTTTGATTGCAAGAATAGCAAGACCAGTTAAGCGTTTCTGACTCATTGTAGAGCGGAGATAGTTTTTAATGAGCTTTAGTTTTGAGAAACTCCGTTCTCCTGATGCTGCTGTTACAGGAATTGTCAGTAAAATACAAGTGGCAATGTACACATTAGGATATATGTCAACAAGTTTGCTGGTATGAATAAACTGTACAATGTCCATCACCGATTTTGCATGTGGCAACATTGATGACAGTGTACTCAATTCTTCGTACAGTTCAAGTCCATTTAAATCAAAACTATCACCGTGCTTCAGGAGGCTCTCTAGGTTCTTGCGCTTTGTCATTAGTTGCTCTTGTTTTCCTATTTCGTTGAATTTAGTTATGTCATACAAAAATCCAAACTGTTCATGGCGTACTTGCAAGGTATTAAACCTTTCATCAACAGCAGATACTGCTTTATCCATCACAACATTAAAAAATTCAACCTCAAATTTCTTTTCTGGATCGTTTATGGGCTCATCTGCTCCTTCATATTCTATTTGTCGTTTTTTCCTTGAAACTCGTGTCACATTCGCACATGGAAATTTTGGTTCTATTATCATCATCTGAGGTCCTGGCCACCACTCCTGCTCAGCCCACTGCCAGCTGAGTAAATGAAACCCCAAACCGGCAGTGGGCTAAGCGGGGCTGGTGGCTGGAACCCTAGACAAGAATCCCAGGCCCTGCTCAGCCCGCTGCTGGTCTGGGGTTCTGACCACCAACTCCTGCCAGCCAGGATCCCGGCCACCAACCCCCCTCAGCCCGATACCACCCTGGGATTCTGCTCACCCAGGCTGGCAGGAGGCAGAGTGGGGCCAGAGGCTGAGCTCCTGACTGGCAAGGGGCCGGCAGCCGGAACCCCAGAGTAGCAGTAGGCTGAGTGCTGCTGGCACCCCAGACTGGCAGCAAACTGAGCCACTCAACCCCCCACCGGCCCTGCTCAGCCTGCCACCAGCCCACTCAGCCCGCTGCCGGCTGAGTGAATGGAACCCCAGGCTGACAGCAGGTTGAGTGGTTCAGCCGGTCTGCTCAGCCCTCTGCCAGCCTGGGGTTGCTTGGGGGTCCCCAGGCCAGCAGCAGGTGCTGAGTGGGGCCGATGGCTGGTATCCCAGCTGGGAATAGGGCAGCAGCCAGAACCCCAGAGCAGTGATGGGCTGAGCTGCTCAGCCTGCCGCTGCATACCATCAAAAATCAGCTCCCCTGCCACCTTTGACACATGTGCCATAGGTTGCCGACCCCCTGCTTTATACACTAGTAAGGAGATGAGCATATTACAGTTGTTGGAGGGCTCTATTTAGCAGTAACAGGCTATAGGAAAGTCAGTCAACGTTTTTTGTTTCTCTGACGAAAACTGGCCCACTCCCTGCCTCAAACCAAACCTGTCACTAATAATTGTCAACAACTTAATTTTCTGTTTTTGGCTAAGATATTGATTTTTTTTTTTAAAAAATATTGAAATTGGATTCAGGATTGTTAGCAAGAATTTTTGGCAAACAAAGTTGTTAAATGACAATCTAAATGGCAACACAGTACTGCTTTCATGCTTGGCTCACCCCCCAGCCTGCTGGTCCAACAGCTGCA
Organism: Aldabrachelys gigantea; assembly: GCA_026122505.1. Taxonomy (NCBI): domain Eukaryota; kingdom Metazoa; phylum Chordata; order Testudines; family Testudinidae; genus Aldabrachelys; species Aldabrachelys gigantea. The sequence goes on from CM047489.1 coordinate 70,567,625, forward strand.
GTAGAGGAGGAGATAGGTGGAAAACTGCAGGACCCCAAAATCCACCTCTTGGGGTGCAGAGTGGCAACAGCAGCAGCAAACCCTCAGGTCCAATCAGACGCCAATGGGCACCACCACCAGCCTTACGGACCATGGTGAAGTTAGCACAACATCTGATTTCAGGGACGGGGCACCCATGGAGCCACAGCAGCTCATCCTGCTCTGTGCAGCTCCCCCCGGATGAGATGGATCGCTGGCAGCTGCCAGCCCGGGGGAGAGGTGCTCCCCAGCTAGGGTGGCCAGATCCAGATGTCCTGATTTTATAGGGCCAGTCCCGATATTTGGGGCTTTGTCTTATATAGGCACCAATTACCCCCACCTAGAGTGACCAGACAGAAAGTATGAAAAATCAAGACAGGGATGGGGGTGGTGGTGTAAAAGGAGCCTATATAAGAAAAAGACCCCAAAATTGGGACTGTCCCTATAAAATAGGGATATCTGATCACTGTACCCCAATCCCCTATCCTGATTTTTCACACATCTGGCTAACCCCAGCCCAGCCCTGTGTGACATTCCAATCCTGGCTCGCTGCCGAGGAAGTGAGTTACTTTCACTTTCATTCCTCAGCAGGCAGCCAGCCTCTTCCCCCCACCTACCCTCCAGCACCTCACCCAACCCAGCCCTGACGGAGGGGAGGGAGGAGAGAGAGAGGGATGCTCCTGGGGAGGAGGGAGAAAGGAGGGGGTGCTCCATGGGGCAGGGGGGGAGAAGAATGGATGTTATGGGGGACAACAAAGGATACTGGTTCCAGAGCAGCAGAGCCTGCCTCACCTCACCTCACCCAGGGGGAAAGAGTCACACTCACAGGTGAGCTCCTTCCCCACCACTACCCCCTCCCCTTCCCAGAGACCTCAGCAGCGAATCCCCTCCCTCAGACTGTGCAGCATTCTGCTCTCTCTCTAGGACCCAGCAGCCCTGCTCTTACATGCTCCACTGCTTCCCGTCGTCTGGGCTGCCTGCAGAGTGGTGCCCCCAGGCAGAGTGAGGCCCTACGCATCTGCCTATTCTGCCTATGGCTAAGGATGGCCCTGCACATGAGGAACAATTAAACTCCTCTATAGAACCAAGTATAAGACAGATCTCATGACCTTTAATATTGCCTCACCGTCACCAGTACGGAGAGAGGATCATGTTCTCACCAATGTGGAAACATTCACACACTTGGGAAGCACCATCAGCCAAGACGGTGGAAGAAGCCAGGACAACCGGAACAGAATCAATAAAGCCAGGAACACCTTCAGGAGCTTAAATACAGTCTGCAAATCATCAAAAGACAAACCAAACCCAAACTCAAGATTTATCAGAGCTGCGTACTTTCAATATTACTTTACAGTGCAGAATGCTGAGGAATGAGAAAGTCTGACATAGAATCATAGAATACCAGGGTTGGAAGGGACCTCAGGAGGTATCTAGTCCAACCCCCTACTCAAAGAAGGACTAATCCCAACTAAATCATCCCAGCCAGGGCTTTGTCAAGCCCAACCTTAAAAACCTCTAAGGAAGGAGATTCCACCACCTCCCTAGGGAACCCATTCCAGTGCTTCCCCACCCTCCTAGTGGGATAATGTTTCCTACTATCCAACCTAGACCTCCCCCATTGCAACTTGAGACCATTGCTTCTTGTTCTGTCATCTGCCCCCACTGAGAACAACTGAGCTCCATCCTCTTTGGATCCCCTCTTCAGTTAGTTGAAAGCTGCTCTCAAATCTCCCCACACTCTTCTCTTCTGTAGAATAAACAATCCCAGTTCCCTCAGCTTCTCCTCCTAAGTCATGTGCCCCAGCCCCCTGATCATTTTCATTGCCCTCTGCTGGACTTCTCCAATTTGTCCACATGCCTTCTGTAGTGGTGGGCCCAAAACTGGATGCAATACTGGATGCAGTGTGGCCTCACCAGTGCTGAATAAAGGGGAATAATCACTTCCCTTGATCTGCTGGCAATGCTCCTACTAATGCAGCCCAATATGCCATTGTACTTCTTGGCAATGGGGCACACTGCTGACTCATAGCCAGCTTCCCCTCCTCTGTAATCCTCAGGTCCTTTTCTGCAGGACTCCTGCTTAGCCAGTCGGTCACCAGCCTGTAACAGTGCATGGGATTCTTCCGTCCTAAGTGCAGGACTCTGCACTTGTCCTTGTTGAATCTCATCAGCTTTCTTTTGGCCAAATCCTCTAATTTGTTTAGGTCACTTTGGACCCTGTCCCTACCGTCTAGCTTATCTACCTCTCCCCCCAGCTCAATGTCATCTGTGAACTTGCTGAGGGAGCAATTAATCCCATCATCCAGATCAGTAATAAAGATATTGAACAAAACCGTTCTCACCAATATAGAAACATTCACATACTCGGGAAGCACCATTAGCCAGGATGGTGGAAGAAGCCAGGACTTCCGGAACAGACTCATTAAAGCCAGGAACACCAAACCCAACTCAAGATTTATCAGAGCTGCGTACTTTCAATATTACTTTACAGTGCGGAATGCTGGGGAATGTGAAAGTCTGACATGTCCAAACTGTCTTCATTCCATACAACCTGCCTCAGAAAAATCCTCTGTATCTTTTGGCCCAGAACAATCTCAAACCAAGATCTGTTGACAGAGTGCGGCCAAGAGGATCTGAGCCCTATCACTGCCAGGAGGCACTGGAGATGGATCAGTCACATGCTTTGGATGGCAACTGATTCCATCACCAGAATAGCAATAAGATGGACACCTGAAGGGAAGCGAAAATGAAGCTGCCTGACAACAACATGGAGAAAAGCTGTGGAAGCCGAGCTGAAAAAACTGGGGCAGAGCCGGGGAACCATTGAAAGACTTGCCAGAAAGAGACAGGAGTGGAGGAGATTTGTCACTGCCCTAAACACCAGAGGTGTAATAGGAACATCATGGTGATGGTAGAACCAGGTAGGTGAAACAATTGCAGCCTTCACTCAGAACAAGAGCACACCTGGGCAGAGGAGTTTCACTGGGTATTGTCTGTTGGAAGGGGTGTGTCTGTGGAGAGAAGCAGCAGAAAGCCAAGGAGGTATCCAGAAAAAGCACTGGGAATGTGGCCCTCAGAAAGGCCAACAGAGAGACAGAGAGAGATCTATTGGGCACAGTGCCAGCTGGAAGGGGGCTTGGAATTGCAAGCAAAGAAACTTTCCCCAGCTCTTTGATTGCTGCTGTATTCAGGGAAACAGGGCCTTGTGCATGGACAGGATCCTCTAGACCCTGAAGACTGGTGAACTAGTTGCGTCAAAAAGGAGTAAAGTTGATGTGAGCAGGGGATCCACTTTTCAAGGACAGAAAATTGTGAGCCGAGATTCCTGTGGCACCAAGATGGAGCAAATAACGAAGGCACTGCAGAAATTACAGCCGGCCGAGAGGAAGCAAAACAAGACATGAAGCAGTCAGAGACTTTGCAGACGGAAGTAAACCAAGACCTAATATATAACAGCAGGGGCTGGAAGGGTGAATGAGAGTGTTCCTAGTCTTGCTCACTACGGGGTGCTGTGCAAACTGATAAAAGTCAGGCATCCTGCCTCCCTCATCCTTGACCCCTTCACTTGACTCCTCTCCCCTCCCCAAACTGGGATAGAAAGAACCCAGGAGTCCTGTCTCCCAGTCCCCACTCTGTTCAGAGCTAGAGATAGAACCCAAGAGTCCTGTCTCCCAGCTCCACATTTCTCTCTGTGGGTTTGGGCTGGATCTTCATTGTACTCAGGCATCTCTAAAATCCAGGGGTGTCTGATCTCTCAGCACTTTGTCCCTCCCCAGTCACTCAATGACTCCGCCCAGCGTTGGCGCTAATGGTGCGGGGATGGCCAGTCTACTGGTTGTGTGACGTTAAAGCCAAACAGCACTTCTCAATTTCTAGGAACGGATCTAAAGGCTGCTAGGGGCCAATGTGCAGAAAAATAAGAAAATCACAATAAACATCCTTCCCTAAGCGCTTTGGAGAGCTGGAGTCCGGGACAGAAAAGCAGCCAGTGTTTACACAACATGCTAAAGGTGGATCAAAGGAAACAGATTTGCCACTCAGCAAATCATTAACCCATGGGACTCCGCACCACTGGATACTAGCAGGGTTAAGGATCCAGGTCCTGCTATGCAAGGCACTGCCCAGACACATAGCAAGAGACAGTCCCTGCCCCAGCTGAGATCAGGGCCCTGTTGTGCCAACCTCACTCTGGAATCAATCAGCGACAGACTCCTTTACAGCTGAGCCTATCCTCACTAAGCAGCTGCGGTTAAAAGCTGTAAATAGTCCCTGAGAGAATACAAGCCATCTGATTCCACGGTCCCTAGCTAAATACAGTAGAGAGAGAGAGATGGGGATTCCTACCTACGCCAACCGTGGGCACAGCTGAGAGCCGAGGAACGCAGGGCCCTCAGTCGAGCTAGTCAGCCACAGTTGTGGTGGGTCGGTAACTGAAGCGCTCAAGTCTGCGAAGCCTGGAAATCACTGACACTTTTGTGCATCTCGCCTGTGCCCTTGCGGAACGTTTCGGCCCGTTCCAGAGCCCAGCCCCTGCCCCAGTGATGTGATTGCCCCGAAACAGGGGAAAACCAGGACTGCCGAGACCACCTAAAAAGCCCTGCCACGAGTTTCCTGGGGTACAACCTGGAACTGGGCGACTGCTGAGCTCTCTGGCTTAGCAACCTGGGCTCCTTCTCACACTGTGATGCTGTGACAACGTGCAAACCCCTCTAAGTACAGCACTTACGCAGCCATTCCCAGGCAAGGACACACCCAGCTGAATTCCATGAATGGTCTTCCAGCCCCTCATGAACCAAACACTACAGAGGCTCCACAATTCCCCACCGCTCTCTTCAGCCTAGGACCCCAGAGCTGCACCATCCTGCTCTGGTCAGAAATGTGGATTTTAAGTGATTATAAGTAGTGAGCGTAGAGATCAAAGTTGAGAAATAAAAAAGTGAAATCCCAATCTGAGTTCTACAAACTAGACAGGGTTTGAGTCAAGTCGTGTCTTGCCCTGAGGGTGGTGTTGTTCCTTAATACACAAGCTGAGTCACTGAAAATCCACTAAAGAATCACCAAAAGGGGTCTGCAGATGTAAAGAACGCAGCCATGCCCAATCAGAAGGGGGCACTCGCTAGAGGTGGGTGCCAGCCCCGTCACACCGATCCACCACTTCCACAAAGGACAGCGGACGTGCACCCGGCTTGGCAGCCTGAGCAGATTTCCCAGGCACTTCAACCACAGCACAGTGTTCTAGGTAAAATATAAACCAGGTTTATTCACTACAGACTGATGGATTTCAAGGAATTATAAGCAGTGATCGTAGAGATCAAAGTTGGTTACCTGAGAAATAAAAGTAAAATTGCAACTGATTTTTCTAAACTAGACAGGATTTGAATCAAGCCGTGTCTTGTGCTGACAGACAATACAGGCAGGTCACAACTTCTCCATACCCCGGCGGGGGCTCCTCGTCAGGCTAAGACCCCCCTCCCCAGATGTGTTTCCAGGTGTTGGATTGTGCTGGGAGTGAGGCCAAGTGATGACATCATTTCCCCATCCTTATAGTTTCTTCCAGCTTGCTGAAAAGCTCTTTTGTTATGACGTGAGTCAAGCAACCTCCATGGTCTGCCTGCTCCCTCTGAGAAGTCTCCATTGTCTACAGTTCCTGGGATAGTCCCTGGGCGTGTGGATTCCTCCAATGGGCCATCAGCCTGTCTGGCTGCTCCAGTGTTGTACCCGAAAGGCTGGTTGTGGGGGGTTCCCAACCTCACAACATATTTCAGTAACACACACGTAGCAAAACGTCACAGCTCCCCCTGCAATGACAGCACAGCCAATCCAACAGGGTATTAATGTTCAACAGATCCAGCCTTTTAAACTGATACCTCACAAGGCAGACTGTGCACAAAATTATAGCACTGTGGTAAAAATGGGGGTTCCATGCTGTTGCTTTGGGGTACAGAGTGTCTCAGGCCCCGAAAGCTCAGCTTGGAAGGCAGCTCTGTCCTGCTCTGGAGGAAGCCAGTGTTCGGGGAAACCCGGCATTCAGGCCTGAGGGGTCGGGTAGCAGCCAGTCACACAGCCCCTGGAGAAGGGGGCCTGTGAGGCCCAGCCGCCCCTAAAATCCACTAATACAAGTGCCCTGTAAAGAACGTGGGGGTCATACTCTACAAGCACCAGCCCTTGGGTTAGCTGGAGCAGGCAGCTAACAAGGAACCATATTCCTCGCCGGCTGTGGCAATATTCCCAGGCACCATGGGAGCGGCAAACGGCTCCAAAGAGGAAAAGAAACTGCATCAGAGGCTTCCAGGCTCATAAACACCACACACTTGCTATTTAGATGGCAATGAGGTCCAGTAGTTAGAGTGACTAGGAGTCAGGACTCTTAGGTTCTTTACCCAGTGGTGGGAGAGGAGTGGGGTCTAGTGAGTTGGAGCAGGGGGCCTGGCAGTCAGGACTCCTGGGTTCTATCCTTATTTCTAGAAAGTGAGTGGGGTCTAGTGGGTTAGAGTGGGAGGGCTGGGAGCCCGGATTCCTGGGTTCTCACCACATCGAGGGGAGGGGAGTGGGAGATCTGAGAGTCCTGGGTTCTAGCCCCATCTCCGACAGGGGAGTGAGGTCTGGAGTCAGGACTCCTGGGGTCTATGCTTGATTCTACCCCTTTAGAGACCCTCATCTCACTCCTCTGATGCTTTGAGATCCCAGCTGGCTGGCGCTAGAACAGGACCAAGTCTCATCCCTTCACCAGGGTGTCTCAGAGCACGAGGGTCGTGGTCCTTCAAACTCTGACCCAGGAGGCACATTTGGCCTGTGGCTGGGGAGTTTCCAGTGGTGAAGAGGTTAATGAAAACAGGCACCAATCGCCTTCCTGTTTTCTGGAAAGTGGAAGTTCCTTTGTTGTGGTTGGAAAAGAAAGTGGAAGGCTCCAGTGGCATAAACTGTGGAGAGCGCTAGGGACACAATCCAGGCCTAACCACTAGACCCCACTCCCCTCTCAGAGCCAGGAACAGAGCCTAGGAGTCCTGGCTCCCAGCCCTGCTCTTATCTTCTTATCACTGGACTTTCCCCTCATTTGAACAGAAGATTTGTTGTCTCTAAATAGCAGGGAGTTTCTCTCAGCTCCTTTTCCTCCCTGAGCGTTGCTGTGTGCCCAGGCTGCAGCTCCAGAATGGCATGAGTGCGTCTTTATCATTTATCTTCCAGAACTGTCTTGGTTAGTGTCAGAAGTGGGATCAGACCAGGCCCCTGGCCCAGGTAAGAGCTGCTGTTTGCAGAGCTCCCCATCCCCACAGCTTCCCTTGTTTTCTGCCTCAGTTTCCCCCAGAAGTGACAGCTGTCTCTCTCAGCTGCTGGGATGAAAGGCAGTATGGAAAAGCAATGCCCCAGAGTTCCCAAAACTCCTGCAGCAGTGATCTGTTTTTCTACCCCTGCAAATATCTTCTTCCACATAACTAGTCCCTGCCTAGCAGCTCAAAGTGCTATGGGGCTAAAAAGGGCCCAAGAAGATCCTCAGATGTGTAAACAGGGGAGTCCTCAGTAGGGGTGGGGAGGGGTTTTTAGCCTCCATCTGAGGCACCGGTGAGAGTGCCGCTGGGATGCGGCATCCAGCTCTGGTGTGTGTGTCTTTAAAAGGATGTTGAATAGCTGCAGAGGGGGCAGAGAAGAGCAGCAGAAAGGGCCTGACAGAGAGAGATCTGATAGAGCTCCAGCTGCTGAACTGGTCAAAGATGAGTGAGAGGTAACTTAAGCAGGGTGGATAAGGACCTTCCTGGGCAGGAAATCCTGGGTCATCAAGAGCTCTCAAATCCCGTGGAGAACAGCAGAAACAAGAGCCAGCAGCTGGACGCCCAAGCCAGGCTCATTCCAGTTAGAAATCAGACACTCCCCAGGACGGTGGCGAATTCTCTGTCTCTTGGCGTCTTCAGATCTAGACTGCCAGCCTTGCTGGAATATGTTTATTGGGTTTAATGCAGGGGGAGCTGGGAGTCAGAGCACCCAGTTTGAATCCCCAGCACTGGGAAGGGAGTGGGGTCTAGTGGGTTACAGCAGGCGGGGGCTGGGCATCAGGACTCCTGGGTTCAATGACCAGGCAGTTTCTCTCATTCAGCATCACTCAGTGATGTTGGAGCTGGCTGATGGGGTGGGGATTGTGGGCTGTGAGAAGGAAACAAACCTTTGGATGGGGAGAGCAGGGTCTGTGTCCACATAACGGACACTTTCCTCCAGGGCCCCCAGCTGTCTCGCAGAGTTAACAAAGGAGCAGAGCTGGGCTGAAGTGAGCCCTTCAAAGGAGGAGGTGATGCAGAGAACAGGTGAGGGCTAATTTAAGCAGATCCCCCTGACAGCATGGGGAATGCAACTGTCTGTCCCCATCCATACCCAGCTATCTATACACCTCTATCTAGACATCCCCTTACACCCCCCCTCTATGGATCTTATCTAGCTATCCTCTCTCTCTCTATCCCCAGACACACCCAGTCTATGTATTATAGCAAGGTGCCAACTCTGCTAAAGTTAACAGCAGTTTTCTGTTTACAGGCCACTCCTTCTAAGTGCTCTAAAATTCACATGCTCTCTCCAGTTGTCTTAGCAATTTGCTGTTCTTCACGGAGGAGAGTTAATGATCTACATGTGCGGTCATTGGCGCTAGTTTGCTGAGATACAGCCCCTGTCCCTCCCCAACCAACTTCTTCAAGTTCAGAGATTCTCCCGATGGTTTTTTTTTGTGCATACTTGCCTTCTAAAGATCTATGGCTTAATGGGGGTGTGGAGGGGAGAGGGAGACGGAAATGATGGTGGGAAGGGGGCTACATATTGCAGGGGATGGGGGAAGGAGAGGGATACACCAGCCTCTCTCACAAGCTTAAAGTTCCTGTAACCATCATGCAATAAAACTGCCCCATTTCTGGGGCACAGACGTGGTTGGAGATTTCTCTCTCCAGCCCTGCGGGCAATGACGTGTTCCAGATGGTTCAAAGCATGGTCATTCACCCCATTCCACTGTCATGAAGCATGCGGCACAGCTGTCTGTAGGGTTGCCAACTTTCTGACCTAACAAAACCAAACACCCTTGCCCTGCCCCTTCTCTGAGGCGCCGCCCTGCTCCCTCAACACCACCCTCACTCACTCATTCATTTTCACTGGGCTGGGGAGAGCTGGTGAGGCTCCCTTTTCGACCAGGTGTTCAGCTGAAAACTGGACACCTGGCAACCCAGCACTTAACAATCACACAGTGGCTGCGTGGCCTTGCAGAGAGAACAGCAGATTGGAGCTCAGAAAACCTGGGCCATATTCCCAACTGCCACCTGCCTTCTGGGTGACCTAGGCCAAGTCATTGCCCAGCTCTGTGCCTCAGTTTCCCCATCTATATGATAGAGGCCAAGGGACCATTGTGATCATCCAGCCAGGCCTCATGGATAACACAGGCCTGAGAACTGCCCCAAAAATAATTCCTGGAGGAAATCTTTTAGAAAAATATCCCATCTTGATTTAGGAATTGTCACCAATGGAGAATCCACCACGACCCTTGGTAAATTGTTCCAGTGGTTGTACCCTCCCTGTTAAAAATTGACGCCTTATTTCTAGTCCAAATTGGTCTAGCTTCAACTTCCAGTCATTGGCTCTTGCTAGTCCTTTGTCAGCTATGTTGAAGTACCCCATTATTAAACATTTGTTCCCTATGTCGGTGCTGGTAGACTGCAATCAAGGCACCCCTTAACCTATCTCCTTAGGTTAAGCTGCACCTGGCTCTGTTTCATGACTCTGCTTCCAGCCTAAAACTCATACATCCCCACCCCACAGACGGCCGTGCAGGACAGTCAGCAGCTTCAGAAAGCAGGGATTTGCCAGATTTGCTTTTGTCCTCACTCCTGGCAGGTGCTCAGTAAGCTCCTTGCACTGGACTCAGTCCACTTGATGGCTGCATCTGCCAGCCTCTTTGAGATCTTTTCATATTGAGTGGCAAAACAATTGGTCAACACAGAATTAAGGATGCCCAGGGGTATCTTGTGCCCTTGCAGAGCATCAAGTTCAGCCAGATTCAGTCCTCTGCAAGCCAGCAAATGCAAAGGGAAAGTAAATGCCCAGGCAGCCTTATCTTTGCCCCTGGGTCTATCAGTAGCCACAGGGAATTATTGGCATGCAGCCCAGCTGCATTGCAGGGTGGAGGGATTAGATGGAGCATCTTGACAGAGCTGTGGGTGTGATCTGGGGTGGTCTGGAGGTGTATATGGGCCCCTCTCGCTGCCCCCCCGCCCCATGCGTGTGATCCAAGGAAAGAGGGGAACGCATACCTTGAGACCCAGTATGTCTAATCTTGGCAGAATTCGATTTCTATTTTTTAAGTGCTTTTGATAGACAATATCAATGTTTATTTTTAAGCATTTCCCCCTATTGTTATAGATTTAAATGTTCCCCATTGCACACAATTATGAGGTTTAAGCTTTTTTTCCCTAATTTTTATTTACTTAAATGTTCTTAGTTGTGGGAAGTTTAGTAGGGGTGGGATCAGACAGTCGGAGAGGGTTGGAAAAAAAATATTTAATGTCAGTTTCACTATGTCCTTTCAGTTCTGGTTGCCCCACCTCAGAAAGGAGATAGTAGATCTGGAAAAGGTTCAGACAAGGGCAACAAAGATGCTTAGGAGTCTGGAACAGTTTGTGGACAAGGAGAGACTAAAAAGATCAGGGTGGTTCAGCTTAGAAAAGAGGCAACTCAGTGGGGATATGATTGAGGGCTATAAAATCATGAAGGGGGTTGTAGAGGGGCAGACTCACCCCTGCGGCACCTCCTGCTGGTGACTTCTGGGACTTAGCTCGATTCCAGCTCCAGAGCACCCTCTGCTGGCCAGTGATCCGCTTGTCCTCTGGTCCCCATGTCCCTCCCTGGACCCAGTGCCCTTTTACATGGGGTGCTGCTCCCTGGCAGTAACCCCTTTCTCTCAGGGTCTCCCCTCCCCAGGAACCCCCCACCCACTATTCCCACCTTGCCTCAGTATATGGCTACTGCCAGTCATTGTCTAGCCCCTGCGCCGTGGGGCAGGTTGCAGTATCAGCCACTCATCACTGGCAAGGAGGGTTTGGACCTGCTGCCTTGGCCTACCCCTGGGCTGCCCTCTGCAACCCCCAGTACCTGTTAGCTCAATACTAGGCCGCAGCCTGGGGCTTTCCAGGCTGGAGCTCCCCAGCCTTTCTCCAGCCACACTTCACTCAGGTACCCTGTGTCTAGCTCCCTGCAGCCAAGCCCTTCTCCCTCTACAGGCAGAGGAAGAGTGTGTCTGCCCCTGGCTTCTCTGCCTTTATAGGGCCAGCTGAATCTGTTTGGGGTGTGGCCCCAGCTGCAGCCACTTTCCCTAATTAGCTCAGCCTTTAGTAGGTCCCGGCTACAGCCCCCTCCCAGGGCTGTTTTTAACCCTTCAGGGCAGAAGCAGGAGCAGGAGCAGGAGCAGGGGTAGGGGTCCACCCTGCTATGGGGTGGAGTAAGTGACTAGAGAAGCATTATTTACCCTTTCCCACAATACAAAAAAGCAGGGGTCACCCGGTGAAATGAACAGGTACCAGGGTCAATATAAACAAAAGGAAGTGATTTTTCACACAACAAGTCTCCGTTAATCTGTGGAACTCATTGACAGGGGACGTTGTAAAGTGTAACTGCGTTAAAAAAAGAACTGGATAAATTCTTGGAGGATCAGTCCATTGACGGGTATTAGTCAAGATGGTCAGGGATGCAGCCTTTAAATCTCTGACTGCCAGAATCTGGGAGGGGAAGTTGGAGTGGATCTCTCCAAAATTACCTTGTTCTATATACATACCCCTGAAGCCCTCATGCTGGTCATTGTTGGAGATACTGGGCTAGATGGACCATTGGTCTGCCCCGGGATGGCAGCTGTTATGTTCTTATGACAATAGATGCTGTGATTCAAAAAGTGAAACTTCCCTGCCCTTAAAACACAAACTTGCAACTTTGCATGTCAAGATGCACCCAGCAAATATCTTGAAATCAAACTCCAGTTGTGCCCGGGGCAGCATTCCTCTTACTTTTTCCTATTGGTCAATTTTGATCATCATAGATGGAAATGTCAGTTAGTGGGTGAGTGTGACGTGATCCTCAGGGTACAACATGGAACTGTGGTACAGCTGTGCCTGCTTAACTCTGCAGCCTGGGCTGTCTCTCATAAAGCTGTGCCAATCACAAGCAGCAGTCCCCTCCAGGTGCTGCGATCACTCAGCCACAAGCAGGTGGAGCTAAATTGCACGAAGGCTCCCTGAGCCACTCATGGATCATACAGAGAGAGGCACCATCCATTCATCCCACCCGCAAGCTTTGCACCCCATCTGACACTGCTTGTGACTACCTTGGACGGTGAAAGCTCACTAATTAGTTCAACGCTTTGTTACAGGGTAAAGGATGTGCAACAGCCCCTGTTAACCTGAGCTAAGATTCCCCAAGCACTTTCACCAAAACACATTGTTTTAGGTAAAATATAAAACAGATTTATTAACTACAGAGAGCTGGATTTTAAGTGATCATAAGTAGCAGGCCCAGAGATCAGAGTCGGTTATGTAAAAATAAAAATAAATTCACTGTCTACATTCTACAGACTAAGCAAGATTTGGATCAAGCAGTTTCTCACCCTTATAGATGTTACAGGCAGCTCAGAGTTCGTGATACACAGGCTGGATTCCCTCTCAGCCCGGGACCAATCTCCTCAGTTCCATGTCTTTGTCTTCCAGCTGCTAGAAAGATCCTTGCCCTGATGTAGGGGTCAGGCAGCGCCTACTGCATATGTGCCCTCTCTGAGGAGTGTGGATTCTTCCTGATGGGCCACGATAGCCTGTCTGGCCAGCGATCGCTGCATCTTTGTTGCCACTGAAAGGCTGGCTGTGGGCGTCTCCCAACATCACAACATATTTCAGTAACACACACATAGCAAAACATCATAGCTCCCCATACAGGGCTAGCACGTAAAATCCAACAGGGTATTAATGTTCAACAGAGCAAGACTTTCTAACCAATACCTCACAGAGCTTGCATTGTGTAAAACCCTTCATAACCCATGCTGAACCTGGGGGTTCCCGGGTGCGATTTTGAGGTATGGAGTGCCTGGTGGGTACGGGGAAATCGACGTCGCTCGACAGCGGATGAAAACCGAACGCTTTGCATTGCGTAGGGTGTGTCTGCAGCAGGGCATCGGCTTATCCTGCCATGGGGATTGGCAGCTGTGGGGCAGGAGAAGAGCCTGGTCCATGGGTTTAAAGAAGGGGAAATGCAAGTCATAGATGGTGTGGGGCACGTGAGGGGAAGGAGCTGAAAGGGCTGTGAAATGTAGCCCTGTCATAAACAGATAGCTAAGGGTTAATGTTTCTTTTACCTGTAAAACACCTGACCAGAGGACCAATCAGGAAACCGGATTTTTCAAAGCTCAGGGAGGGAATTTTTGGAGTGTGTGTCCTTTGTCTGTGTCTCTAGTGCTGTCTCGGCTCTGAGAGAGGATCTCTCTACCTTCAGGTTTTCTAATCTTCTGTTTCCAAGTTGTGAGTACAAAGGTAGAAAAACAATAAGCTTATATTGTTTTGTTTGTATTTACATGTGTGTAGTTGCTGGAATGTTTTAAATTGTATTTCTTTTTGAATAAGGCTGTTTATTCATGTTTTCTTTTAAGCAATTGACCTTGTATATTGTCATCTTGATACAGAGACCAGTTTTATGTCTTTTTCTTTCTTTTTATATAAAGCTTTCTTTTTAAGACCTGTTGGATTTTTTCCTAGTGGGGGCTCAGGGGGATTGAGCCTGCAGCTCACCAAGGAATTGGTGGGAGGGAAAAGAAGGAGGGGGGAAGGTGAATTTTCCTCTCTGTTTTGTAATTCCAGGAGTTTAAGTACAGTAATCTTCCAGGGTAACTCAGGGAGGGGAAGACTGGGAGGAGGTAAAGAGGGAGAAAGGAAGTGGGTTATTTCCCTTTTTTATGAGACTAGGGCATCTGAGTCTTGGGATGCCCCAGGGAAGGTTTTGGGGAGACCAGAGTGAGGCAGGCACTGAAATTCCTGTCTGGTGGCGGCGATATCAGATCTAAGCTGGTAATTAAGCTTGGAGGTTTCATGCTAACATCTTATGTTCTGAACTCTAAGGTTCAGATCTGAGTAGGAAAGCTATGACAAGCCCCCCGGCAGAGTTTCACAACTTCTCAACCAGCTTGCTGCTTCCTAGACTGTGAGTGTCAGGGAGACCTCAGGGACCGGTCATTGAGAAAGACTGGCTACCTGACTGTAGGAGGAGGCAGGCAGCTCCTGTGAAATACATGGCCCAGGTGGTGGTGGGGGGTTGTGTTATGAGTGAAGGGGCCATGGCACAAAAAGGCAGCGTGAAGGTGGCACATGGGCGTGGACCCAAGTGCTGTATTTCCTGGTCTGCAGAGGTTGGTTGGTCTTGGTGTTCGAGAAGGGCCCAAGATCCCCCCCACCCGGGCAGCCTTAGCTCTGCGTCAGAAATTGGTTTTGAGGCTGAATCAGGCTAATTGCAGGTTCTCTCCATCCGTAGTCTGGGTGGGATCTCGCTAGAGTCGTCCCCCCTCTCCGGGACTGTCCTGGCATCTCCAGGAATAACAAACTTTGAATGAACTATTCTGTCATGTGATGAAACCTCCAGGAACACATCCCAGCCAAACTGACAAGCCTGGATCTCGCTCTCTTTCCATCCCAGGTTTGCCTTCACTGCAGCCCCTTATTCGTACCCTGCCCACCCCGACCAGTGCAAAGGGACAGCTGAGGTCATGGCCTCCTCCCCATCTTTCATTTCTTCCCTCTCGCTCTCGTCGGTCCCTCACCTTCTCCCCTATCTGGGACAGGGAGGCTGGTCTGTGACCATCCTTATTTCCCATCTGGCTTCCCAGCAGCTCCCTTCCCCCTGAGGATCAGGCCCCAGGGACCCCCCAGCCATGGTGCTTATCCAGATCGCAAGCGTCATCCTGGCTCTGCTCAGCTTGGTGCTGCTGGTGGTGGCCCTGGTCTCAGACAACTGGGTGAAGGTTAATGAAGCAGAGGAGAGTCATCTTGGGCTGTGGAAGATCTGTGTGTCGCAGATTTGCATCTTGCGTCTAACCAGAGTACCAGGTAAGGAAGCTGTGGGGCTGTCCCCAGCTCTGGGAGGGAAGTTGGGGTCTAGTGGTTAGAGTAGGGGACTGGGAGCCAGGACTCCTGGGTTTTCTCCCTGGCTCTGAGGGGAGTGGGGTCTAGTAGATTAGAGTTGGGGGCTGGGAGCTCAGACTCCTAGGTTCTCTCCCCGGCTCTGGGAGGGGCATGGGGTCTAGTGGGTTAGAGCAGAGTGCAGGCTGGGAACCAGGACTCCTGGGTTCTTTCCCCAGCTTTGGGGGGAGGGTGAGGGAAGACAGAGCCGTGAGGTCTAGTGGATTAGAGCAGAGGGGCTGGGAGTCAGGTTCTCTCCCCAGCTCTCGGAGGGGACAGGGGAATGGGGTCTAGTGGGTTAGAGGGCTTGGAGTGCAGTTACTGATTTAACCCCTTCCCCACCCCACAGGTTTCTTCCACACCAGCAGGTTTTTCATGATCCTGGCCATGTTCGCTGGGTTTCTCTCCTTCTTCGCTCTCATCGCCTCCTTCTTTTGCTCCCACTTTCGCTCCGTGTCCCTGACCCTGGTCTCCACCGTGGGCAGCTTCAGTGCAGGTACCGCCCCCACAGGGCCCCCTCCTTGCCGGCCACTCACAGTTCCCGGGTCCCATAGCTCTATGGATCCCCCCAGCCAGTCCTGGGGAGATGCCCCTCTCCCCTGGGATCCTGCCGTGGGCTTTGCAGCTCCCCCTGGTGGTGGGCCGGGGCAGGGGCTGGGACTGAGCGTGAGACACACTGATGGGTGTCCATGCTGTTCCCTTTGGCCCTAGGTGTCTGTGTCGTGATCGCGCTGGCCGTGTTCACCAGTGCTGATTGTCAGCTCGTCATGCCAGGAATCCTCTCCTACAGTTGGTCCTACAGCCTGGGCTGGCTGTCCTTCTTCCTGTATCTTGGAACTGGTGAGTGCCCCTAGGGCTCTGTGGGCTGAGATGCAGCCACCTCTGGGGTGGGGCAGCTGGGGACCAGCCACACATAACATCACACTGGGATGGCTTGCCCACCACTGAGATGCAGCCACCTCTGGGGCAGGGCAGCTGGGGAACAGCCACACATAACATCACATGGGGATGGCTTGCCTACCCCTGAGATGCAGCCACCTCTGGGGCGGGGCAGCTGGGGCCAGAGAATGATGCTTCCTTTGGTTCCTTCACTGTCCTTAATTCATTTCTCTCCTCTGCCCCCCCTCCCCCAGGTGCGGTAATGCTGCTCACCCCGGGATCCTCTTACAGCCAACTGTGAGGCCCACGCTGTCCCCTAGGGATGGAGCTGGGAGCTAGGAGGGCTGGATGGAGCCTGCAGCGTATTGGGGACGAACCCCGAGCAGGGTGTATGAACTTGTGTGTGTGTGTGTCTGTCTGTATGTCCTACTGCCTTCTGCTGGAGGGGATGAGCCCTGCTGTATGTATACGTCTCTTTGGGCTCCCATAAACCCCCATCGCGGCAATTACCCCCCCTTCACACAGACCCCCCCATCCTCCTCTCTTCTTCCTGGGGCACCCAGCTGAACCCCATTTCTTCCATGGAGATTAAAGGGCCTGTCCTCCAAGCCTTCTGTCTGGTGATTTCTGGCCCCTCAACAACACTCCCCATCCCCATCCCCGCCATTCCCCTGGGATGAGTGTCAAAGACAGGCAGGACTCCTGGGTCCTCTCCCCAGCTCAGAGAGGGGAGTGGGGTCTAGTGGGTCAGAGCAGGAAACGGGGGTCAGGACTCCTGGGTTCTATTCCTAGTGCTGGGAGGAGCGGGGAGACGACCAATGAGAGCAGGGGAGTCGGTTCGGCTCACATCAGCTCTGGGAGCTCACTCTCCATTTCCGGGGGCGTCGGGGCTGCAATGTTATAAAACACTCCCTGTCCAAAGTTGCTTCGTCGCTGACCCTGACCAGGCTCCAGCAGGCTGAGGCTGCTCAGACGCTGACATCTGCAGTGTCAGAGACGGAAGGGGTGGGCAGGGGGGTGACTCAAACAGGGGGAGCCGGGGAAAGAGATGGGTGGGTAGCCAGGGTAAATCAAGGTCTGAGTAGATGGAGGGTTTTTTCCTTCTTTAGATACTAGTTTTTGAAATGACGTGGAAAATATCCCCTCAAATTCTTGCTTTTACATCTTGATCCATCTCCAAAATCATCCACATTTAGCCTTCTTTAAATTTCAGTCCTTCCCAAATTCACCGCAGAGATTTCACAGGGGTGGAGAAAGGTGACAGGCCGGCAAAAGAATTAATATTGGGAGCTCGGTGACTGCGAGCAGCTGGTAAATGTGAGTGGGAGCAGAGATCCCACTTGAAAAACCCTGCTGTGGAAAGCAGCTTAGAGCTAAGCAAGGAAGATTAGATTTGTACTGGTAAATGTCGGTAAAGTTTTATCTAATCCTTTCACGCCGCGCTGTAAGCTGCTTTCAACAACAGGGTTTTAACATCGATTTCACTGTTCACACACAAATGGATGAGAAAGTATTTCCTCATCGGCATTAATCAAAGTTTACAGCCAGGCAAAGGGGAAGAAAAATGCCGGCCAAGAATTTCTTTGAGTCAAAATCCAGCAATTTGGATTTTTGAACTAGGCCTGTTACAAATGGAACAGGTCTGATTTGTTGCTTGAGGGCTGTGTCCTTTGTGTATTTTGCCATGTGATGTTGACAGTGGATATTGTAAAGAGTTATAAAGCTGTAGCTTTTAGAGCCCCAAGATCGACTAACCGCCCCGCGACGTCACGCGACTGCACGTTTACAGAGACACATTTTAACAAACACGTAAAGAAAAACACGGTAAATTGTCCAGCAAAGTTTTTAAAAAGTAAACACAGAGTTCTGCAGAAAAAGTTTCTATCTAGGCTTGGCAGAGAGGCATTTTTATCCATGAACGTTGATTTAAAGGGGTGGAAAAATATCTCCCTTGATAATAATTGACATTTACAGAGTAAGTCAAACGCTGCTTGAGAACGTCTCGGGGTTTGATTTCAGGATATTGACTTTGCATATGTGCAGCAGCGACATTTGTGTTTTAAGGGTTAGAAAGCACCAACTTTTAGCATCTCAACCGCTGCTGTCAGGAAGTAATTCCTGGCCAACCTCGCTGTTCTTTGCTCCCCCCCCCCACAGGAAATCGATAAAAATCAGGAAAAAATTGTGAAAATTTCCAGGCATGATAATTGAAAAAAAAAAATGCTTGAAAATAAATCTTGACCTTATCTGTTGAAATGATCAAGAAACAAACACTGAATCTTGCAGACCCTGGCTGTGATTCTATCCCTGCCCATATGGGGGGACATAGACGCAGGGCCAGAGAAGGACGGGGCCGAGGGCACTGCAGTAAGAGGTGTGATCATATATTCCGCCCCGCCGCTGTGCCCAGGGTGCGATCGCCCCCTACTGTCCCTGCCCCAGACTGATCGCAGGTCTGGACTGAGATATTCTGAGCAATTAGTGACCTTTCGATACCCCGGTGGCAGGGGTGGCACCCCCCAACCTCTGCAGCACAGCACCCCCTAATGCCACCTGGGGCATCGGGACCAGCCCTGACCGCCAAGGGAAAGCCCCCACCCTCCTCCCTGCAGCACAGAGCCCCCTAGTGCTGCCCTGGGGCATCAGGGCCAGCCCGGACTGCCAGGGGTGAGCCCCCCGCCCCACTCCTTTCTTGTCTCCCATCTACGCCCAGATTGTGCCCGTCCCTGCTTAGCCAGAGAGAGGAAAGTGAAAGGACTCAGACGCTGCTAATCAACCCACTGCAGCTGCAGCAAAAGGGGGAAGTTTGGAGCTGCCCTTTAAGGTGCTCTGGGGCCCGGCTCCCTGCAGCTCGCCCCCAGGGGGACCCACAGAAATCTCACCCCCTCCTCACTCCACTCGGTCCCACTTCCCCTTTCACCCTCCAAAGCCGCCGGACTGATTGCTCAGCTCCGCCCGGCCAGATTGGCTGCCGGAGCTGTGGCTGCAGGACGCGCTATAAGGTAATTGCACCTTCTCCTGCTGGCTAGAGTGGGGGCTAGTGGTTAGAGCAGGGGGCTGGGAGCCAGGACTCCTGTTTTCTCTCCATGCTTTGGGAGGGAACTGGGGTCTAGGGGTAATGGTGGGGGGCTGGGAGCTGGAGCTGGTGTAGGCCGGCTCTCCAGTGCTAAGCGGGAAGAAAGGGGCCTGTTTAGTGCTTGGAGGGGAGACCAACAGGGAAACACGTACAGGGGCACAGTGGAGGTGCTAGGGGGTGCTGGATTGCAGGGGGTGAGGTGGGGGCATTAGGGGGCGCTGTGCTGAAATGAGCAGGGTGGGGGCATTCTCCCTGGGCAGTCAAGGCTCACTCCAATGCCCCAGCATAGCGCTAGGGGGCGCTGTGCTGCAGGGTGTGGGTGTTAGGGGGGTGCTGGGGGCAGGGGCATATAATGCCAGTTCTCACACCCTGAGGCCACTCTCCCAGGTCGTCCCACTCACTTTGGTTGGCTCAATGCCCAGAGGAAGTGGCAGCATCTCTGTGACAAAAATACCCCAGGCTAAGGCCCAGCCAGCGGTCCTTGACGTGGGGGAAACAGCTGCTCTGGCGCCCGGCGCTGCTCGGAAGTGGGGGAGGGGCGTTCCCAGGAGTCTTCAACCCCCATCACCCAAGTGGGGGTTCAAACATGAGGAGCAGCTGGGGCCTTTGACTCTGGCCTGCGCCGTGTCTGGCCTGCGGTGATGCACACAGCCTGACAGCTGCTGCACAGCTGGGGAAACTGAGGCATGGGGGGGTGACTTGGAGAACCTGCCACACAAGTGGGCTCAGAGTTCTAGGCTCTTTTGTTGCTCTAACCACTAGATTCTGCTCCTCACCTAGAGCCTTGGATAGAACCCAGGAGTCCTGGCTTCCAGCCCCCACCCCCTAACCGATTAGAGGCATCCGGTCTGAGATCCCAGGGGGTGTGGGTGGGGTTGTACCAAGACCTGTAATAACAGAACCCAGCCCAGTGGGGTGTGTAACGGTCCCCATGCATTTAACTGCCTCCCCTATGTAAATGTGACACCCTTTGCACCACGCCATGTGTGACAAACCCATCTGGCAGCTAGTTAGTCAGAGCAGGGGGACTGGGACCCAGGACACCAGGCTTCTCTCCCACCCTTGGGAGGGGAGCAGGGTCTAGTGGTTAGGGCAGGTAGCGGGTTCCCTGCAGTTTCCCCTCTAGCTGGTATCTCTCCACTCTGGGTGGCTGATGTTGCTCTGGGTCATCACAGGAACTAACCAGCCCTTCGCTCTTTCCTCTGCTCCCTGGCGCTGCGGCTGCCCTGAGGTCACCATGAGGAGTCTCGTCTGGCTGCTGTTCCTACCAGGTAAGACCTCTTCGCCTCACCCTGAATGTCTGGCTGCTCCAGCCCCACAGAGCCCTGGGGTCAGGGGAGAAGGGACCCGGCCGTGGGGGAGGGGTCACAAGCTCAGAAGGAGGTTTTCCTCTGTGAGATTTGCTCCTCTTGCTTCACACTAATGTGATTTAGTGATTGGCGGTGGGAGGTGAGCTGGGAATCAGGACTCCTGGGTTCTATCCCAGCTCTGGGAGGGAAGTGGGGTCTAGTGGTTTAGAGCTGGGAATCAGGAATCTTGGGTTCTTCCCAGTGTGCTGATGGGGAAACTGAGGCACAGAGCCATACCATGAGCAGAACAAGGAGTTTAGTGCTGGGAATCAAACCCCAATTTCCTGAGTCTCAGTTCGGCACTGGAAGCGCCCAGCCAGCCTGCCCCTCGCTGCCATCTGTCACTCTGCTGCTTCCAGGCTTCCTGTGTCAATGTAACCCACCTGTCGAGGTCCCTGAGTCCCTGATCGCTTGGACGGGGGCCTGTCTGTCCATCTGGTGCCGCTATAAATCCTGTGTCATGAACCCCATAAAGACAAACAAATTGATCATCAGCTCCCTGACTTGGTACCTGAACCCTGTGTATGACTCTGAGAAGAAAGATTTCAATGGCACCATCCTGTATAAACACAACGTCGCCATCAGCCCGGACTTCGCAGGGCGTGTGAGGTTCCTGGGGGACCTGGAGAAAGATTGCAGCCTGCGGCTGTCTGACCTGCGGGCCAGCGAGAACGGCTCGTATGCGCTGAGACTGATCGTCTCGAACCCCAGGAATCAGAAGGAGGAGAAGAAGTGGATGACTGAGATCAGTGTGAATGTGACGGGTAAGAGGGAAAGTCCTGGGATTCCTTGTAGGAACAGACTAAAGATTCATAGCCCAGCCCAGCCCAGCCCACCCCCCTGCTCTAACCACTCAACCCCACTCCACTCCCAGAGCTGGGGAGAGAACCCAGGAGTCCTGGCTCCCAGCCTCCCCAAACACTAGACCCCGCTCTGGTAGCAGCCATCACTGGGGATGCAGCTCAGTGCGCCTGGGATGACATCCAGGCCGGCTGTTCCTATTTTCTCCACCTCTGTCCCATCCCTTTAATGAGGCAACGACTCTTGCTAAAGTCTGGGGCTACAGCCAGCCTTGAACTCCCCGTCTGCATGAGAGCAGCACTGACCTCTGCCAGTCAAGCTAAAGGAGATGGTTCCTTAGCCAGCGGAAGCAGTAGGTTGGTATCCTCTGTGCTGCTCAGCAGAGCCTTTAGCAAAACAGAATAACAGTTTGGATAGAAAACTTCCAAGTTGTTTCTGTTTTACTGTGTTTCTCCACATTTCTCCTGAAATACTTTACTTACAAACTTTGAATTTTTTAATTTAATTTTCCCACTTGCTTTTTGTTCTCTTTTCATCCCAAGTGCAGCACAAGGAAGGATGTCGGGGGTTGGGTTTTGTTATTTCATGGTTTCTCTTTCCCTCGGGTGCCCCAGGGAAAGTCATTTCAGCTGTTGGTGCCTCAGTTTCCCCATCTGAAAATCAGAAAGAATAATCCTTTGCCTATTTCCACTGTGGTATCTTTGGGGCAGGGACTGTCTTTTGCTGTGTCTGGGCAGGCCCTGCGCAACAGGGCCCGGATCTCACCTGGGGCAAGGACTCTACCGTTAACGTACCTAATGCAGAAGGAAGAGAGCCTGTGGTGCGAGCCCTTGTACCAGAGGCCTGGTATGAGGCAGGCCCTGCTCACAGAATGTGGCAAGAACAGGGCTGATCTTGCAGAGATTCACATTGCTAAGAAGTGCTAGGCACAGAGCACTCACGCAAACACGGCCTGATATTAAGTGGTACCAAGGAAGGTATAAAAACTTTCCCCCAGGATAAGGGGAACACACTGACCCCTCCTAACAGATAAGATCAGGCTGACAATACGGAACTTTTTTATAGCAGGGTATAAAGATGTGTCTAAGACTTTGTCTACGCTAGGCACCTTTCAGCGACACAACTGTGCCGCAACAGCCCTGCTGCTAAGAGGTGTGCAGTGTAGCCACTGTTTGTTGGCAGCAGAGAGCTCTCCTGCTGACAAAAAAATTCCATCCCCAAGGAGTGGCAGCAGCTTTGTCAGCGGGATAGTGCTCCTGCCCACAAAGCACTGTTCGTACCAGCACTTTTTGTTGGTAAAGCTTTTGTCATTCAGGATGTGTGTGTTTTTTAACACCCCTGCACAACAAAAGTTTTGCCAATGAAGTTCCAGTGTAGACACAGCCTCAGAGGGAGAAACTTTGGTGAGCTGAGGGTTCAGTGGAAAGTCTTGCCCCGAACTGAGCTGCGTCCATTGCTACTATCATGCTTTGTCGATGATAAACCTGGTCCAGTGCCTTTGTACCTTAACGGATCTTGTGGTCATTGAGCAGTTCACTCAAGGTGTCTGCGCAGAGCTGGGGCAGCACACAGAGAAAACACACACACACAGCCGAACATCTACCACCATCTAATAATAAAGTGTTCTCCATAATAACTTTCCCCTTTGCCTCCCTGACACAGATTCGCCTCCAGCTCCTCAAATCAAAGCACCCAGCGAGCTCAGGGAGTCAGTCCCGGCCCAGGCAGTTTGCTCCATAGCCTATTACTGCCCTGACTACCCCATAACTCTGACGTGGGTCGGTTTGGGGCATGGGACCCCTGAGTCCACCACAAGGATGGACATTGGAAGGACTGAGAACACACTGACTTTCACGCCCACCTGGCAGGACCATGGGACAAATGTAACCTGCCGGCTCAGCACCCCGGCTGGGACACCAAGCTCTGAGAGCAGCATGGTGCTGGACGTGAAATGTGAGTGGGGGGATTTGAACTGGGTATCCTGGGTCTGACAGCACCAGCCCCACCAGCAGCTCTGGCACTGACCCATAAAACCTTGTACGGGCTGCTGTTCCTGGGGGGCACCAGGGAGGTGGACTGGGGTCCAGGTGGGTGGAAGCAGATTGGCCAGTGGGGTGGGAGCTGACTGTATTTTGAAGGAAGAGTGGGGCAGTCCCACTGGGCAGGGATGGGCACTAGGGTCAGTGCCAGCGCCCCCTAGAGGGGAAAGGCTCAAAGCCCCATTCCCCGTCCCCCTGAGCCAGCCAGTCCCTGCCCTGGATGGGAGCTGGTACTCCCTAGAGGGGAAAGGCCCAATGCCCCATTCCCCATCCCCCTGAGCCAGCCAGTCCCTGACCTGGATGGGAGCTGGCGCCCCCTGGAGGGGAAATGCCCAATGCCCCATTCCCCATCCCCCTGAGCCAGCCAGTCCCTGCCCTGGATGGGAGCTGGCGCCCCCGGAGGGGAAAGGCCCAGTGTCCCATTCCCTGCCCCATGTCTGGACAGTGTCCATGTCTCAGCTGTTTACCTGCGTGTTGGTTTGCTCCAGATGCCCCTAAAGGAGTCCAGGTGAAAGCAACACCCGGAGAGACCATCCAAGAGGGAGACAGACTCGTGCTGATGTGCATAACCGAGAGCAGTAACCCCCCCATCTTCACATACAAATGGTATAAGGACTCACAGTGGCTGCACCAGAGGCAGGAACAGAAGCTGGAGTTTGTAGCCAAGGGGGACGAGCATTCCGGTTCCTATATCTGTGAAGCCGTCAATGAAATAAGCTCAGTCCGATCCCCAACGCTGCAGATAGACGTCCAGTGTGAGTGTGGGGGCTGGAGCCAGACGGGAAGGCAAATTAAATGACAAATTTTCTGTTTTCTCCTTTTTGCCCCTGAGTGAAATAAAATAAATTGTTTCCAGCGTTTGCAGGTTTATTTGTCTTTTTCTCCCAACTCTGTGTGTGTGTGTGTGTGTGTGGGGGGGAAACTAAATTTGTGGAACTGCCTGAGACTAGGTACCTGTGCTAAGCACAAGGAGGGGGACTAAGAGAGGGTGTTATCGTACTTCTCTAGACACATGTGATGTGGACATCAGGGGAAGTGAAATAGGCAGGGCTTGTGGCATTGGAAAGGACAGGAAATTAAGTTAAAGGGGAATCTCCATTAGCTCTTAGCAGTACAAAGCCTATGACACACAGCATGGCAGTTCTGGTTCCAACCAGCAGAGGGCAATTGCCTAATCTCTCACACACAAAGGCAGATCTGACCCATTCCCTCCAGCAGGGGGAGTGCTTACATGCACAGAGCAGGATTCAACCCCTCCAGCAGGGGGCAGCAGGGAGACGGGTGTACACACACACACACACACAGAGTTGGGAGAAAAAGACAAACAAACCTGCAAACGCTGGAACAATTTATTTTATTTCACTCAGGGGCAAAAAGGAGAAAACAGAAAATTTGTCATTTAAAAAATGTGATATTCTCCTCCCCTTCTCAAATTGGCCCATTTTGAAGCAGAAGTGACTTGGCTGTTTCAAACATTTGAAAGTTTTTTCAACCTATCACCTCTTGGAAGAGCCAGAGGGCATCTTGCTCCTGAATGAATTCGGTGGGTCACACCTGGTCCATGGCATTTGCAGAAAACAATGTGAGATGCAAGAGGAAAATTTGCTTTTGGGGTGAAATGTCTCGGATTGTGCTAAAAAACCCACAGACCAAAAAACACTTTCCTTCTCCCCGCCCCCGCAGCTTTTGGAGGTTTTGCCACAGACAGATAATTTGTTTCACTAGACAATCGGTTTGTTAGGTGTTCACCAAGGAACTAATTCAATTTGTTCTCTGCCACTGGACTCCCAAAGTGACCTTGGTCAAGTAACTTAGGGTTTCCCACGGAATAACCCATTTAAGTAAGGAACTTTTTATTCCCCAGACGCCCCAAAGGACGTGCGTGTGGAACTGGTGGCAGGCTCTCAGATCCAGGAAGAGACCACGGTTGTGCTCAGCTGCTCCTGCAAGGCTCATCCGCCCGTCAGCAACTACACATGGTACAGAAACGGGCAGCACATCCCAGAACAAACCCAGCAGAAGCTTCGCTTCAACAAGATCCATCCCAACCAGTCCGGTTCCTACCACTGCGAGCCTCAGAACAGAGTCGGGATGTCGGAGTCGCCGGCCATTACAGTCGACGTATGGTGTGAGTAGCCAGGGGACCAGCAGGGGGCACTGCAGCTGGGTGGGGTATCCAGGATCTGCACTCCAGCTTGGCAGGGCAGAGCCTGCATGAACCCTGGAGGGGCAGGAACTGTAGCCTCCCCCTAGGACCTCTTTCCTGCCTCTGAAGAGGTATTGGTGTGAACAGTGAGATCCCATTATGTACCTCAGCATCCAGGGTATCTGTGCACGAGTGGAGTGCTCTCCTCCTCCTGCTTCACAGAGCTCCCAGTTGGCACAGGGCCTCAGCATAGCAGGGCTGAGAGTTAACACCCCTTTGGGATGGCTCCCCCCTCTCCAAGCAACAGGCTCAGGCTCTCTGCAGACTCAGGCACACTCAGGGCAGCTCCCTCCTCTCCAAGCGACAGGCTCAGATTCTCTGCAGACCCAAGCAGTGTTGCTCTGAGAGCTGCATTTGGGGCAGCTCCCTCCGTGACAGGTTCCCCCCCAGGGTGCCACTTGGAACTGGGGTATCACTGAGCCCATCTGACCCACCAACCTGGGCTCCCTGTCACATTGTGGGGCTGTGATCAGTTGCCAAGCTCCTCAAGCCTAGTGTCTCACCAGCCTACACACAGGCAGGGATGCACCGAGCTGCAGCTTCACGCACACGTGCTGAGATCAGCTCCGCACGGGAAGGCTCCACTAAGACACTTCTCAGTTGCTAAGGCACGCACCCCCCTCTGGAGTGTAAACCCCAAATGATACCGTCGTGCACTGCACAGGGAACTGTCCAGCGTAAGCTCAGAAAAGTCACTCCCTCCCTCAATGTGATGAGAGAGATGCAACAGCTTTCTGCCCCCTGCTATAATTCCCACACACTGATTTTAGGCAAAATCAAAACAAGTTTGTTAAGTACAGAAGACAGATGTTAAGTGATTATAAGTGATAGCAAACAACTCAAAGCAGCTTACCTAGTAAATAAACAAAACCGCAAACTGAGCTGAATACAATAGATAGGTAGGATATGAATTAGCAAATTCTCAAGCTGAGTGATAAACAGGCTGGCAGATTCTTAAGGCACAAGTTACCTCGGCTTTTCCAGGTTTTGATACTCAGGCTAAAAATCCTTCCAGCCGGGGACCATCACTTCGCACAGTTCAGTCCTTGCCCCTCAGGTGTTTCCAGGTGTGGTGTTGTCGGGAGAGTGAGGTACCATCATTTCTCCACTTGTATATCTTCTTCCCTCTTGCTGGCAAGCTCTTTTCCTGTGACCTGGATCAAGCAGTTCCCACTGTGCAGTGCTATGTCGGAGAGGTTTCTACTGCACACAGTTCCTGGGGTGCTCCTTGTGCTTGTCTGCATTTCCTCAATAAGCCATTACCGTTGTTTGGCCTTTTTACTGTTGTACCTGAAATGCTGCTTGTGGGTGTTTTCAGTCTCACAACGTTTCAGTCACACATACAAAGCCAAACTTCATAACTCCACATACGACGATAGCACATACAATCCAACGAGATATTAATGTCTTGCAGATCAAGACTTTTAACATGATACCTCACAAGGAATACTTTGTACAAAACGTATCCTAATTACATGACAGTGGTGACTACTGGGGAGCCAGGATGTCACACCCTCCTCTCCCAGCAATGAGCTCAGGCTCTCTGCAGACTCAGGCAGGTGTCGGCTACACTCAAGCGGCTCCCTCCTTTTTATTTCCTGCCTATAACCCTCCCCCCCCTGAACACTGAGACACACCCTGATCGCGATTATTTTCCAGACCCCCCCAAGGAGGTACGAATCACCCTTGAAAACCTCCAGCTCATCCGGGAAGGCGACGCGGTGACGCTGAACTGCTCCGTGGGCAGCAGTAACCCCCCGGTGACCAAGTACACGTGGTACAAGGATGACACCCAGTGTCAGGAGACCCAGGAGAGCGTCCTGACTTTCCCTGCCACAAAGGAGCGGTCTGGTAGCTACAGATGTGAGGCCCAGAATGCGATCGGCTATAGACAGTCTCTGCCTGTCTCAGTGGATGTGCAGTGTAAGTAATCGACTCCTGGCTTCCCAGGCAGAGTCCTCTTGGAATTTTCCACTGCAAAATTTTGATAAAAAATATCGTTTTGTTCTTCTGGCTCGACATTATTATTCCCTTGGTGCTTTTCAAAGAGCAAAACAATTCAGTTTTCTCCCCTCAGAAAAAATGGTCTTTGTCTCTCATTATTTAGCCTTTTACATTTTGTTCATGCTTTTCTAATGAGAAAAGCTACTTCACCCCCCCTTTCCCCCACCCTTTATTTTCTAACAGAAAAGTAGGGGTCAAAAGTAATACAAATTGTGCGTTGGTTGCATTGTGTGGCCTTTTCTTCTTCTTCTTCTTCTTCTTCTTCTTCTTCTTCTTCTTCTTCTTCTTCAAGTCTTTTTCACAGTTTCCAATGGGAAAGTGACCTTTTAAAAAAATTTCTTCCTGATTATCCACTGGAAAAGGGAGACAAAAAGTTTGAAAAGCTGTGGTTTTCTCTTGCCACCTAGCTTTTACAAAAACCGAAAATCATTTGGCTGCTTTTTCCTGGCTTTCTTCATTTTATTGTGACTGAAAAAGCGTGCAAAAAAGTTTTGAAAAGTGTTATTTATGCTCACGATTTACCTTTTTATTTAAAAAATACCTTTTTCATGGCTTAATTCACTTTATTTTTCACTAGAACAATATCAGAAAAGTTTTGAAAAGGGTTATTAAAAAACAACAATCCCTTTTTATACTTTCCAGAGAGGAAAGTGACTTTTTGGACTTTGTTCCACTGAAAAAATAGAGGGAAAAGTTTTTTTTTAATGTTTAGAAATGACCAGAAAGTGTTTCCCCCATAATTTCTCCCCCTTACCTCTTCCCAGATTTTTCCAGTGAATAACTTAACAATGATGAGAACTTCACCACAATCTCATAACCAAAACTTGTCCAAAATCATAAAAGAAATGATTCCCCTCTCTCCCCAAAATGTTACATTTAGAATATTTTTTTCTAACCAATTTTTTGTTGTCAGAAATGATGTTGTTCCCCGTGAGACAAATCTTTTGGGGGTGAACCTCCCGTTTTCTGGCAAAAATAGATCTGCTGAAAAACCCTCTGGCAGGTCTGGTTGTCATCTCAGGGGCTTTGCGGGGAGCCCTGAATCTAAGCTGGGCTAGATACGCCTGGGTCATGGAGGGGACACTGCTTACAAGCAGAGCTCCAGAAGGAGCCCAGCTGGACTGGACTCTCGTCCTGTCGGCCTTACGGTCACAAAGTGCGTGGACATGAGGCCTTCCTGGGTGATGGAGACAGAGAATGGAAGGAGCAGAGCTCTGGATCTTTGTCCCACCTGTAAAGCTAAGCAAGGAGAGGCTGGCCTAGAGGGCCGTGTGATCAGGGCTGCCGAGAGCGGGTTTGGGCCCCGGTGAAAATTTTTTTTGGGCCCCTCAGCAAGGGCGGACCGGCTAAACAGGGCCAACGGGGGGGAAGCCGGGCCCTGGGCCCCGTTCCGGACTGCTGGGCCCCAGTAATTTGTCCTGGCTCCCCCGTTGGCCCTGCGTGTGATCTCTGGATCACTAGGCTCCTGTTGTACCTCTGAAGCTCAGCAGGATCAGGAGGGGCCAGTGGCTGGAAGGGAACCCAGAGGAGTGGTATGGGAGGCTGTAATGGTCTGGCCTTTAAAATCTAGATAGCGTCAGACCCCAGCCATGGGCTGTCGCTCCATTGGGGTCAGTGGGCCAGATCCCAGCGGGGGTCAATGGGCCGGCTGCCCGGGGCTCTCAGGGTGCTGTGTGTCTCTCTGCAGATGCGCCCCAGCATGTTGCTGTGGTACGGCAGCCGTCAGGGTCCATCAAGGAGGGCGAGACTGTGACCCTGGAGTGCTCCGTGGGCAGCGCCAACCCCTCTGCCCTGCACTTCGCCTGGTACAAGGACGAGGCACGACAGGGCGAGAACTCCAAGAGGCTGCAGCTGGTGGCCGTGGTGTCGGCTGATTCGGGCCAGTACCGGTGTGAGGCTAAGAATGACGTGGGCACCACCCATGCTGAGCCCATCCCGCTGGATGTCTGGTGTAAGTAACCCACCCCTAGAGCTGGGGAGACAACGCAGGAGTCCTGACTCACAGAAACCACCCCCCCCACACACACACTATAACCACTAGACTCCACTCCCCTCCCAGAACTGAGGAAAGAACCCAGAAGTCCTGGCTCCCAGCCCTCCACTCTAACCCCTGGCACTGGCTCTCTCCCCAGATGGCCCCCGGGATGTACAGCTGTCCATGGCCCCGCAGGGGAAGATTGTGGAGGGGATGGAGGTGATGCTGCGGTGCTGGGCCAATGCCCGCCCGCCCGTGCTGGGCTACGACTGGTACCGGGATGGCCAACTGCAGCAGCGGCAGGAGCGGCAGAGCCAGGCCGTGCTGAGCATCCTGGCTGTGAAGGTCGAGGCGTCTGGGCACTACCACTGTCGGGCCAGAAACCAGATCTCCTACGGGGACTCCTCGCCCATCCGCCTCACCGTCTACTGTAAGGGCTAGTGCCCCTCAGTCCCAACCCACAGCCTCTGCTAGCCCAGCACTGGGCTCACCCTACCCCCAGCTCTGCTGGTGCCCCTCAATCCTGAGCTGCTCTAACCACTGGCCCCCACTCCTGTGCCCCCCATTCCTTGCTCTCTGTTTTTTGCAGTCAGCTCCATGACTATAGCCAAGAACTCGGTTCTAGGGGTCGGTGTGGTGGTAGCGTTCA
Organism: Aldabrachelys gigantea; assembly: GCA_026122505.1. Classification (NCBI taxonomy): domain Eukaryota; kingdom Metazoa; phylum Chordata; order Testudines; family Testudinidae; genus Aldabrachelys; species Aldabrachelys gigantea. The sequence goes on from CM047489.1 coordinate 70,597,782, forward strand.
TCACCCTGCTGTTGGCGCTGGGCTTCACCCTTAAGCGATGGTGAGCAGAAACCTCCCTCACCTCCAACCCGGACATCCCCAATCCCCAGGGATCAGCACCCATGGAGCTGAGCAGCCTGACCTCTGTGACAGGCTTCTGCAACCGGGAAACTCCCACCCCGCCCCTTGCCCTGACCACTAGACCCCACTCTCCTCCCAGAGCGAGAGGTAGAACCCAGGAATCCTGGCTCTTGACTTTGCTTCATATTGTCATTGCAGGAGAAAGCGGCGTCTTCCCGAGCTGGTTGTGGCACCTCTGGGCAGGCAAAGGCGATCGTTCTTTGTGAGAGATTTTTGATAGGGGGCGCTGTGCTGCAGGGGGCGGGGTGGGGGGGTCTCCCCTGAGACAGGGCTGGCCCTGATGCCCCAGGGTGGCACTAGGGGACGCTGTGCTGCAGGGAGGAGGGTGGGGGCTCTCCCCTGAGACAGGGCTGGCCCTAGTGCCCCAGGGCAGTACTGGGGGGCGCTGTGCTGCAGGGAGTGGGGTGGGGGTCTCCCCTGAGATAGGGCTGGCCCCGATGCCCCAGGGTGGCGCTAGGGGGCGCTGTGCTGCAGGGCATTTCCCTATAGCAGATCAGAGTTGAATTTCTAGTCCTGAGCCCTTGGGGTCATTAAAGATTCCTGAGACCATTCCCTAAACTTCAGGACATCAAACCCCCGTGTGTGGGCGAAACCCCAGCGGGGAAATTCTGTTCTGCCTCTGCCAAGCCCTCTCAGACGTTACCAGAAGAAAGAGGATTTTTCTTCACTTCCCATCCTAAACTTGTGGCATCACTGAGCAGCTGTTCCTCAGCTGCCCCGCCCCAAAAGTGGCTGCATCTCAGCACTGGCCAAGTCATCCCCATGTGGCGTTATGTGCAGCTGTTCCCCAGATGCCCTACCCCAGAGGTGGCTGCATCTCAGTGCTGGGCGAGCCATCCCCATGTGGCATTATGTGCAGCTGTTCCTCAGCTGCCCCGCCCCAGAGGTGGCTGCATCTCAGCGCTGGGTGAGCCATCCCCATGCACTCAATGGAATGTTTTGTCTCTCTATCAGCCTAGGAGACGGGAACCTTTGAAAACACAGCGGCCCACCAGCTCAGTGGGGTGCCTGAATGGAGTATCCGAAGATGCTGTCAATTATGCTACACTCCAGTTCCCACCCAGCCACCTCCAAGGGCCAACTGCCCCTGCCAGGTACAAAGGAGAGGAACCAGGGGAGCAGAAATGAGTTTCCCTGCCCCCAGTATGGAGTCCTGGCTTCTCCCAGAGCTGGAGAGAGAATCCAGGAGTCCTGGCTTCTCCCAGAGCTGGAGAGAGAACCCAGGAGTCCTGCTTCTCCCAGGGGTGGGGAGGGAACCCAGGAGTCCTGGCTTCTCCCAGGAGTGGAGAGGGAACCCAGGAGTCCTGGCTGCTTCTCATCAGAGCTGTCGATTTCCTCCCAGTGTGCCAGGAAACTCGAGGCAGCGAGTGAAGCCAGGGCCCGCGGATGAAACTGTTATTTACAGTGTGGTGAAGAAACCCCACCTGCCACCCAAGGTACTAGCCTGGGGTTACGCTGGGTCCCCCAGAGCCCCGTCACTTCAGAGCCTGTGTCCTCTAGGCCCCTGAACTGTGATGCTTGGGCAATGCCCGTCTGTCACTGAGCGAGGGGCACCGGCAGGGCTGGGGGGGAGCCCAGGGCTGGGATCGCAGGGGCTGCGGGTTGGGAGTGAGGGGCACCGGGAGGGCTCGGGGGGAGCCCAGGACTGGGATCGCAGGGGTGATGGGACTGTTTCGTACTAGATGTGCGGCTAAGACACGCAGGCATAGCAGGCTGGACAGATTGTTTTTCTGCCTCTAGTTCCCTTTTCGTGTCTCTCACGTGACTTAGAATAAACTTTCACTCTCAAAATAAAATCATCTGTTGAGATAAGATAAAAATACCCTCCCCTTCCCCTGAGCAGCTGGAATCGAAACCAGCCATGAACACCCTGGGGGGCTTGCAACGGGTCTATTATGTCTTGAGGCATCTTCATTTAACATCAGATCTCCTCTGGCAGCACGGGGTGGGGAGCAGGGCTGGGCTGGCAGGGGCTGCAGGTTGGGAGTGAGGGGCACCGGCAGAGCTGGGGGGTGGGGAGCCCAGGGCTGGGCTGGTGGGGGGCTGCGGGTCGGGAGTGAGGGGCACCTGCAGAGCTAGGGAGGGGAGAGCCCAGTGCTGGGCTGGCAGGGGCTGCGGGTTGGGAGCGAGGGGCACCAGCAGAGCTGGGGGTGGGGAGCCAACTCTGGGCTGGCAGGGGGCTGTGGGTCAGGAGTGAGGGGCACCGGCAGAGCTGGGGGTGGGGAAAGCCCAGGGCCGGGCTAGCAGGGGGCTACAGGTCGGGAGTGAGGGGAACCGGCAGAGCTGGGGGGTGGGGAGCCCAGGGCTGGGCTGGTGGGGGGCTGCAGGTCGGGAGTGAGGGGCACCTGCAGAGCTAGGGAGGGGAGAGCCCAGGGCTGGGCTGGCAGGGGCTGCAGGTTGGGAGTGAGGGGCACCGGCAGAGCTGGGGACGGGGGAGCCCAGGGCTGGGCTGGCAGGGGGCTGCGGGTCGGGAGTGAGGGGCACCAGCAGAGCTGGGGGGAGGGGAGCCCAGGGTTGGGCTGGCAGGGGGCTGTGGGTCGGGAGCGAGGGGCACCAGCAGAGCTGGGGGTGGGGAGCCAACTCTGGGCTGGAAGGGGGCTGTGGGTCAGGAGTGAGGGGCACCGGCAGAGCTGGGTGTGGGGAAAGCCCAGGGCCGGGCTAGCAGGGGGCTACAGGTCGGGAGTGAGGGGCACCGGCAGAGCTGGGGGGTGGGGAGCCCAGGGCTGTGCTGGCAGGGGGCTGCGGGTCGGGAGTGAGGGGCGCCGGCAGAGCTGGGGGGTGGAGAGCCCAGGGCTGGGCTGGCAGGGGCTGTGGGTCAGGAGTGAGGGGCACCGGCAGAGCTGGGGGTGGGGAGAGCCCAGGGCCGGACTAGCAGGGGGCTGCGGGCTGCGAGCTGGGGGGTCTCAGCAGGCAGTGCTGGGGGCTGGTGTCTGTAGCTGTCCCTCTCTGACCCCCGCCTGCCTCCCCAGGGCGAAGCGAAGGGCGACTACGAGAATGTGGGGGCCCAGCTGGAGGAGGATGAGGAGGAGCTAAACTACTGCACCCTGGTGCTGCCCCCGCGCACCCGGGCCCCACGTGGCTGCTGGGAGTCTGAGTCGGACTCGGAGTCGGAGGCGAGTGTGCAGTACGCGTCCCTGAGGCACTGACCTTCCCCGGACAGGGCCGGTTCCCCGCCATGGATTCATGGAGCCTGGCTACAGACCCATATAGAGCCCAGCCATGGACCCATAGAGCCCAGCCACGGACCCACGGAGCCCGGCCATATAGCCATAGAGCCCAGCCACGGACTCACGGAGCCTGGCCATGGACCCATAGACCCTGGCCATAGACCCATGGAGCCCGGCCACAGACCCACGGAGCCTGGCCATATAGTCATAGAGCCCAGCCATGGACCCACAGAGCCCAGCCACGGACCCATGGTGCCCGGCTATAGACCCATGGAGCCCAGCCACGGACCCACGGAGCCCAGCCACGGACCCACGGTGCCCGGCTATAGACCCACGGAGCCCGGCCATGGACCCACGGAGCCCGGCCATAGACCCACGGTGCCCGGCTATAGACCCATGGAGCCCAGCCACGGACCCACGGAGCCCGGATATAGACCCACGGTGCCCGGCTATAGACCCATGGAGCCCAGCCATGGATCCACAGAGTGTGGTCCTGAGCCACTCTGGACTCTCAGCCCCAGCTGGTCCCCTCCTAGAGACCCACAGCCTGTGGGGGGTGGGGGAGGGTCAGTGGCTCTAGCGCTGGATCTGGACAGAGGAGCAGAGCAGGGACAGGGCGGGCAGAGTCTGTGCAGCTACAGCTAAACACAGGAGATGTGACGCAGGGGCCAGGGATAGGGTGTCCCAGCCAGCAGGGACACACACACACACACACACACACGACAAGGGATGGGGTGTCCCAACCAGCAGGGGACAGTACACACACACACACACACACACAGAGCAAGGGATGGGGTGTCCCAGACAGCAGGGGGCAGCAGGGACACACACACACACAGAGCAAGGGATGGGGTGTCTCAGCCAGCAGGGGGCAGCACACACACACACACAAAGCATGGCTCAGCCCCTCCAGCAGGGGACAGTACACACACACACACACACACACGGCAAAGGATGGGGTGTTCCAGCCAGTAGGGGGCAGCGCGCGCACGCACACTCACACACACACACGGACACACACACGGCAAGGGATGGGGTGTTCCAGCCATCAGGGGGCAGCAGGGACACACACACACACACACACACACACGGCAAAGGATGGGGTGTTCCAGCCAGTAGGGGGCAGCGCGCGCACGCACACTCACACACACACACGCGCACACACATACACACGGCAAGGGATGGGGTGTTCCAGCCAGCAGGGGGCAGCAGGGACACACACACACACACACACACACACACACTTCCCCAGCTGGCTGTAGGACACACCGGCCTGCAGCAGGGGGCGCTTTCCCTGGTTACCCCCGAGGACTCTCCAGGTGCTGCCCCTGAGGTTTAGCCCGCCAGCACGGCGACCCCTCTGAGGCCCACAGGCCGTGGGTGATTCCCCTACAAGCTGAGCCTGGTTTGGCCAAGTTCCAGTCCTCTACCCTGCCCCCTAGGTGATAGGGGACCCCCGGGGTAGGGGACCCCACAACTACCGCTCAAGAGCCAGATCAGCCTGCTATAGCTTTTCTAGTGCGCTATAGGTTGGAGCATGGGGGCTGGGAACCAGGACTCCTGGGTTCCAGCTCCAGCTCCGGGAGGGGAGTGGGATCTAATTGCGGGGGGAGGGGGAGGATTTGCAATGCTTACTGAAATGTTTATAAGCATAGTGTCTGTGTAACAGCCTCACAGCAACACTGCATGGGGATGGCTCATCCGGGGCTGGGATGCAGCCAGCTGTGGGGTGGGACAGCCAGGGAACAGCCGCATGCAGTCACTCAGTGCTTTCCTTTCTGATTAACGAGTGCCTGGGCCAGCACGCGCCTGGCACGAGGAACCAGGGATGTAATTGGCATCTCTTCCCACTGTAGGATCAGCAATAAAAATACTTTACAGGCTATTAACTGCAGCAGAAACTGGTCAAATAGCAAGTTCTGTAAACAGCTCTCAGCTTGAAAGCACCGGAGCATTCGGCCCCCGCTGCCAAGAGAAACAGGCGCAGCTGCTACAGCAGGAAAGAAAGAAATTGATCTATGAGCATTTGCCAGGAGCTGTATTTATCTGAGAGATCTAGAGGGGATGCAGTGCCAGAGCGTGGCACGGGCGGGGGCTGGGAATCCGGACTCTTGGATTCTCCTCCATTCTGTCCTTCCCTAACCTGTGCCTCAGTTTCCTGCTATGGTGTGAGTGCAAGTGATTTAATGCCTGTAAGGGGTGGGGCAGCTGGGACATGTCTTGATGGGCCCTGAGATGCAAGTGGGGCAGTTGGGGAACAGCTGCACACAACACTGCATGAGGAGCCTAGCTTGGTGCAGAGATGCAGCCATTTCTGGGGCAGGGCAGCTGGGGAACAGCCACACGTCATGCTGCATGGGGACTTCTTGACCGACTACAAGATGCAGCCACCACTGGGGTGGGGAAGTTGGGGAACAGCTGCACATAACATCGTAAGAGGATGGCTCACCTGGCCCTGAGATGCAGCCACCTCTGGGGCAGGGCAGCTGGGGAACAGCTGCACATAACGCCACTCAGGGATGGCTCGCTAGGTGCTGATATGCAGCTGGGGAACAGTGCTGGGGCAGGGCAGCTGGGGAACAGCTGCACACAACACTGCATGGGGAGGCCTAGCTTGGTGCTGAGATGCAGCCACCCCTGGGGCGGGGCAGCTGGGGAACAGTCACACATAACACCACATGGGGACGGCTCACCGGGCCTGAGATGCAGCCAGCTCTGTCATGAGATCATTGCTGGGGGTTTCCTGCAGGAGCACTTCAGAGGGAGTAATTCACTCTAGTGAGTTGACCTTGCCTTCCTGTGTGTCTCTAAAACCACGTTATCTCTCCCAGCGGAAATAGCACACAGTCACGGAAACAAACAGAGCGATATGGATCTGGGGGGAGTTTGCTCATTGAGCTTTGTATCAGCCACCAAAATAACAGGCCCTGACAGCTGATGGGCTGACAGCAGCGGGGCTGGGAGCTAGGACTCCTGGCTTCTAGCCTTGGCTCTGGCAATAGGAGAAACCACTACGTTGGCAGAAAGCGCCTATTGCACACATGAATGCCTTGCTATGCTGCTTTTCACTAACAAGGGGGGGATCCAGCTGCTTTTAAAGGAGTCCCCAAGAAATGCGTCTAGCTCTGGGGCAGAGCAGCTGGGGAAGAGCCGCACAGTGACACTGCATGGGGATGGCTCACCCAGCACCGAGATGCAGCCACCTCTGGGGCAGGGCAGCTAGGAAACCACCATGCAGGGATCGATGAGCGGCAGCTGCCTCTGAAGTGGGGAAAATCTCCTCCCAGGATGAGGGGGTGAGTCCCCTTTATCTGCTCACATTGTGGGGCTGGGTGTCTGTCCTACTTCGGGATCCCAGCTCCAGGTCCACACAGAGGGATCCACTCCCCGTGGGGGATAATCCAGCCTCATGGCCGGCCTCTATCCCTCTCATTCGCTCCAGCTGGGGGGCACGAGGCAGAAGGGCCTGTGGGGCAGTGTGGCCCCCTGTGCCTCCCTGGGTTTTTATGGCTTTATGGCCCAGCCACGTAGCCAGGGGATGAAGCTGCCCTGGTTGAACAATTCCTTCTGGGCAATTTCATCCCACCTAGGAGCAGGCAGATCCACGCCCCCGGCGACTGCTGGTAGAGCAGCTCACCACGTCCCCCGGGCCAGACCAGGCAGGAGCACAGCTGTGGGGAGCTGAGCCAGAGAGGTAGGAGCTACGGGATGTGGCCATGGGGCAGGGATGGGGTGAGGTGGATCTAGGAGACATGGCCATGAGGCAGGAATCTGGGGCTGGATCTAGGGGACGCGGCCATGGGGCAGGAATCTGGGGGTGGATCTAGGGGACACGGCCATGGGGAAGGGACATGGAGGTGGATCTAGGGGATGCGACGATGGGGCAGGGATGGGGGGTGGATCCAGGGTGTGTGGTTGTGGGGCAGGAATGTCCATAAATGGCTATGAGCCAGGATGGGTAAGGAATGGTGTCCCTAGCCTCTGTTGGTCAGAGGATGGAGATGGAAGGCAGGAAAGAGATCACTTGATCATTGCCTGTTAGGTTCACTCCCTCTGGGGCACCTGGCACTGGCCACTGTCGGCAGACAGGATACTGGGCTAGATGGACCTTTGGTCTGACGTGGTACGGCCGTTCTTATGTTCTTAATGTGGAGGTGGATCTAGGGGATGTGGCCCTAGGGCGGGGATGAGGGATGGATCTAGATGTGGCCATGGGGCAGGGATGGGAGTGGATCGAAAGGACATGGTCATGGGGCAGGGATGGGGTGGATCTAGGGGATGAGGCTGTGGGACAGGGATGTGGAGATGGATCTAGGGGATGGGCCATGGGGCAGGGATCTGGGATGTGGATCTAGGGAACGTGGGGCAGGGATGGGGGGTGTATCTAGGAGACAAGGTGCAGGGGGCTCATCCTTGTTATCATTCCAGCCCCAGTTGAGATGCCTCCCTCCTCCACCCCTCACTGAGCCGGCACCATGGATCCGGTGGACACCCTGGCACTGGCCATCTATTCCGTCACCATCCTGCTGGGCCTGCCCGCCAACATCTTGGCGCTGTACATCTTCTACCACCGCGCCCGCGCCCGCCTCACCCCCAACCTCATCTACATGATCAACCTCTGCCTCTCAGACCTGGCCTTCATCCTCATCCTGCCACTCAAGATCCTGGAGGTTGTTCCGCCGGGCTGGTCCCCAACAAGCTTCCTCTGCCCCCTCTACAGCCTGGCCCACTTCGGCACGCTCTACGCCAGCACCTGCTTCCTGACGGCGGTCAGTGCCGGGCGCTACTTGGGCGCCGCCTTCCCCATCCGCTACCAGCTCTACAAGAAGCCCCTTTACTCCTGCCTGGTCTGTTTGGCCATCTGGACCCTGGTGGCCTTTCATGGCATCCTGCTGCTCATCCTGGAGACTTCGCTGGCCGCCAACACCACCCTCTTTATGGGCAACGGCAGCTCCTGCTACCAGGAGTTCAGTCCAGAGCAGCTGGCCCTGCTGGCTCCTGTCCGCTTGGAGCTCTCCGTAGCTCTGTTTTTCCTGCCCTTGGCGATCATGGTCTTCTGCTACGCTAGCTGCATCCATGTCCTCATCAAGTCCCGTCTCCACGAGCAGAAGAAGCGCCGGGCGGTACGGCTGGCTGTGGCCACGCTCTCTGTCTTCGTGCTCTGCTTCGGGCCCTATAACCTGTCCCACGTGGTGGGCTATGCCCGCGGTGAAGATGTCTGGTGGCGCAGGGTGGCACTGCTGCCCAGTGCCTGCAACGCCTTCCTGGACCCGCTCATCTTCTACTTCCTCTCCTCGGCCAAGGACCAGGGCCTGGCCTGGGTGTGGCGCTCAATGGGGCAGCGTTGCAGCTCCTTCTGGCAGAAGATGACCATGGCTCACAAGGAGGCAGGCAAGGGGCAGCCGGAGAAAGGGGCTGCATCGCTGGGAAGTACAGGCCCTGAGGTGGGGAGCTGCAAGTGACCATGGGACAAGGAGACATCAAACTCTGTTAGGACAGGATTTGGGGAGATTGGCAACTTTGGATGGGCTGTGGGACCCAGCTGCTCATGAACCTTAAAAATGCCCCACGGGGCTGGGAAATTCGTGACCATTACAGATTCCCCATGGCACCCGAAACCTCCAATCTTGGATAGGATGCAGGACCAAGGATGAGGAAATTCATGGTCTTTACAGAGTACCCGACCCTTGGATGGCACGTGAGTCCAAGAACCTGGCCTATCCGTGGGTCAGTACACATCCCCCTTAGGACAAGGAGGCGTCTGGTTTTGACAAGACTAGGGGGTGAGGTAGCCGTTTTCCACTGAGACATGGGTGCATGGTCATGACCTTGACCATTGGTGGTCTTGAAAGACCCCTTAGGATGCGGACATCCCTGACTAGGCTGGGACGGGGGGTAAGGAGATGCCAGGTGGATGTGATGGCAGGATCCAAATTTCTTGTGGTCATTTCATACCCCCATGGGATGGATCCTGTTGTGAGAGAATTGGATATAGAGGATGATCCAGACCCCCTCACCCCCACAGGGCGAAATAGATTGTATGGCTAACCCTGCTACTGGGGAAATAGACTAAACTCCGTCCTGTAGATCTGTGTTGGGTGAGCCAGTCTATGAGGTGTCACTGTGCAGTTATTCCCCAGCTGCCCTGCCCCAGAGGTGGCTGCATCTCAGCACCAGGTGAGCCACCCCCATGTGGCTGCTCCCCAGCTGCCCTCCCCCAGAGGTGGCTGCATTTTGGCACTGAGGCCATGATTCCTACCCTTTGTGGATGGAGGGTGCTAGAGATATATCCAAGGTAACTGGGAGATCTGTGTAACTTGGATGTAGAAATATTCCAAAACACTGTTCAGGGGGAATCCTAAATCTCCTGTCAATGAAGTTCCAGCTCCTGCAGGAATGTCCCAGGACTGATCAATGAATTAATAGGAACAGAGTCAATGGAGCCAGATCCCAGCTGGCGTCAATGGGCTGTAGCTCCATTGGAGTCAGTGGGGCCAGACTCCCAAGCTGGGGCCAATTGGGATCACCCAGGGGTCTCACCACTCCTCCTGAGTGCTGACTCTTTTGCCCAGTGGCTGTAAATTGCATTCCACTAACGAATCCGTGTTGATTTAATAAAGTTTTCCCAGCTCCAGGGGGGTCGTTATTATTAATATAATTATTGTAGTTATCATTCGACTGAGATCAGGCCCTCGCTGAAATGGGTGTGCTGAACTCACAGCACAGTGCAGGGGCTGGGAGCCAGGACTCCTGGGTTCTAGTCCCAGATCTGGGAGGGGAGTGGTGTCTAATGGTTAGAGTGGGGGAGCTGGGACACCTGGGTTCTATTTCCAGCTATAAGAGGGGAGTGATTCCTAGTGGTTAGAGCAAGGGGCCTGGGAGCCACGACTCCTAAGTCCTATGCCCAGCTGCCAGTGTGACCCTGGGCGAGTCCCTGCCTCGCTCTGTGCCTCAGGTTCCCTCTGTCTAAATGGGGAGAAGGGCCCAGCAGGAGGTGCAGATGATGCAGCCTCTCCCTTCCTAGTTCCGATTTCCCCGTTCAGTCTCTGAGCCTGGCCCAGCTGCCCCTCGGCCTGGGTTCAGCGCTGCCCATCCAACACGCCTGGGCAGGCGAGAATCAATGACCAGGCACCCTCCAGTCTCCCCTCTGCCCACTAGGTGGCAGCAGATGAGAAGTGTATTGCCCGACCCCTTGGGCCTAGTCGTCATTCCCGCTGCCGGGAGCTGTGCTGAGCTCAGCAGGTTTGCAGCTTGCCAGGAGGGGGCGGTGTGACGTTCCCCTCCGGGTTATCTGGCCCCGTGATCTGCTGGATCACGCCAATCCTTGCCTTTGGGAGCCAGCCTGACCCTGCTCTGCTGTGAGAACCCCACTCCTGGGCTCTTCGCGCACAGCCTCCGGCATGGAAGCTGCTCCCAGCTATCTGCAAGCGAATGACACTAGCCAACATCTCCGGTCCCAGACACAACCCTAGGAACCTCCGTCTTGCAGTGTCCAGTTATGCCCGCTGGGCGCTGCAAGCTTCTATGTGCATCTGACTACATGCATCCGACGAAGTGGGTATTCACCCATGAAAGCTCATGCTCCAATATGTCTTTATTCTATAAGGTGCCACAGGACTCTTTGCAGCTGCTATAAGTTCGCCAGTGTAACGAAGAAATTGATGTGTACCAGGCTTGTTATCCCAAGGGGAGCCTCTGACACACTTCAGACCAAATGCACTGCTTCAGGCAGCATAAACAAGTAGATTTACGTGATTATATGTCAAAGCAGAACAAGTCAGATTTGGTCAATTGAAATAAAAGCAAAATGCATTCTAAGCTGATCTTAACACTTTCCATGTCCATACAGACTTAGATGCTTCTCACCACAGGCTGGCTGGTTGCTCTTCAGCCAGGCTCTCCCCTTTGATCAGCGGTTCAGTTGCTTGGTGGTGGTGTCTGTAGATGTAGGCGGAAGGGAGAGAGCATGGCAAACGTCTCTCCCTTTTATCATGTCCTTCCTTCCCTCTTGGCTTTGCCCCCCCACCTTCAGAGTCAGGTGAGCATTACCTCATCGCAGTCCTGAACTGCCCAAAGGAAGGGGGGTGACCCCTTTGAGAGCCGGTATGGTTACACTTGAAACTTCAAAGCGCTCCCGCGGCAGCGCTTTGAAGTGCGAGTGTAGTGGCAGCGCCAGCGCTGGGAGAGAGCTCTCCCAGCGCTGCACGTACTCCACATCCTCTACGCGTGTAGCTTGCAGCGCTGCGGCACTGTTTACACTGAGGCTTTACAGCGCCGTATCTTGCAGTTCTCACGGGGGTGTTTTTTTCACACCCCTGAGCGTGAAAGTTGCAGCGCTGTAAAGCTCCAGTGTAGCCATGGCCTAACAAATTCTTTTGTTGCTGTCTAGGCCAGCGTCCTTTGTTCCTGTGAGGCTGGGCTGGGTTTGTCCCATCCATGCCCTGATGAGGTGTGAACTGCCCCTCTGCCCTTGGAGAGTTTTTGCCTGGACTTGCTTTAAGCCATGAGGACACATTTTCAGCCTCATAATGATATACATGAAATTATAACCTATAACACTGCAATAACACCACTATAACAACAATGCTCAGTGCATCATGAGCCTTTCGAAGACACCCAACATGACACACTTTGCATTGGATACCACACAATCATTTTATAAAGATGAACATGGAGGTGTAGGGTGTTCCTCTGAGGTACAGAGCGTCACAGGAGAATCTGGACCAATCCACCCCCCTTCACCTCCCTCCCTCCCTTTGGTTCCACTTTAGGGCTCTGCAAAAGCAGAAGTTGCTTGAAACCGCCAGGCCTCCCTGTGGTTTGGAGGCACGGCTGGAAATTGCTGTGGGCCTGTGGAAGGGGGTGGTTGGGCACCTAGAAACTGTGCAGAGCAGGAACTGGGGTTCTTAGGAACTCCTAGGAGGGGAAGCAAGGTTGCGTTCCTAGAAATTACGTGGTTGAGCCCTGGGCTTCCCGGAAATCACCACAGGGATGATTGGACTCCCTCAAAACAATCACAGGGGGCTTGGGACTCCCTGAAAACTATTGGTTCCAGGGTCCCTACAAACATGTTATCTCTAGGGTCTCTAGAAACTGTCAAGGGAGCTCATGGCACCCTCAAAACTATTGTGGGTGGGCTCTGGGCTCCTTGAAACGGTCGCAGCTCCCCTGTAACTACCAGCTTGCCCCACCCCCAATTTCCCTCTTTGCTTAAGCCAGGGGTAGGCAACCTATGGCACATGTGCCGAAGGCAGCACGCAAGCTGATTTTCAGTGGCACTCACACTGCCTGGTCCTGGCCACCGGTCCTGGGGGCTCTGCATTTTAATTTAATTTTAAATGAAGCTTCTTAAACATTTTAAAAAAACCTTATTTGCTTTACATACAAGAATAGTTTAGTTATATATTATAGACTTGTAGAAAGAGACCTTCTAAGAACATTAAAATGTATTGCTGGCACGCAAAACCTTAAAATAGAGTGAATAAATGAAGACTCGGCACAGCGCTTCTGAAAGGTTGCTGATCCCTGGCCTGAGCTTTGTAGCCAGCTACAGTTGACAAGGGGTCAGAGTTTGGGGGGGAGGGAAGGGGGATAGGTGTTTGGGGAGGGGAGCCCTGCGCTGGGGACTCTGGGGCCAGCAACCTCAACTCTGTCCTGGTTGCTCAGGTCTTGCCTAGCGGCCCCACCCGTTGCTGTCTCTCCGGTTCAGCCAACAAGCGCGGAGGGCGGTTTCCCAGGGCCCAGCGATGCTTCGTGACCCAGGACACTGGCAGGGGGAGGGAGAGTTGGTCTCTGAGCCCCCAGAGCAAAACTAGAGGGGAAAGGATCCGTGCGCCATTCCCTGCCCCCACCTCAAAAAAACCCTGCCAGTTCCCGGCCCTGGGGCCAGAACGGAGCTAGCACCCCCTAAAGGGGAAAGGCCCCATGCCCCATTGCCTGCCCCCGCAAACCCGCCAGTCCACAGGCGTGGAGCCGGGTGGAAGCCAGCACCCCCTGGAAGGGAAAGGCCCTGTGCTCCATACCCCACCACCTCGAAGCCTTCCAAGTTTGGGGTGCTCATCTCTTCGCTGCTTGCTGTGTGTCTGTGTAGTCCCTGGCAGTGGGCTCCAATTCTGGACGGGGAGGGGGTCCATGCAGGCTCCAGAGCTTGGCTCCCAGCCGTCAGTCCTGTGCCCACTGGCTGGCCGGGCTGGGATACTGGTGTGGGGGCTGATTCAGATCAGGACAGGTGAGGGTGCGAGACACTGCTCCAGTGAGTAGGAAAAGGAACCAGGAAAAGGACTTTGGTTACTACAGCTCAGGGGAAATGCCTTTTGTTAGAAAGGAGTGGGGACTGGGCGACAGGACTCCTGGTTCTATCTCCAACTCTGGGAGGTGAGTGCGGTCTAGTGGTTAGAGCAGGGAGGCTGGGAGTCAGGACTCCTGGGTCCTATACCTGGCACTGGCAGGAGAGGGGGGTTCTAGGGATTAGAGCAGTGGGGGCTGCGTGCCTGGTCTCCTGGGTCCTATCCCCAGTTCTGGGAGGGGAGTGGGGTCTAGTGTTGAACAAGCAGGTTCTCCCCTCTCAGGAGGTGGGGAAGTGTCCCAGTGCAGATGTCAGTGGCAGCTACAGAGAACAAGGTGTCTGTTTTGGTGCTCTGGTCACCTCTTCCTGCCCCACCTATGCTGCCTGAAGCATTGACATCTAGGTTTATTTTGGGCTCCAAAGTGTTTTCCCTATCAGCTCTCACATCGACCTTGTCCCAGACAGGAGGCTGATTTACCCAACCAGGGCCAGAGGAAAGATCTGCTGTGCTCAGAGAACTGGTTTGTAGAGAATCAGAGATGGACATGGGGTAAGGGACTGCACTGTGGTTATCTATCTGTCTGTCTATCCCCAAACACCCTCCTCTATCCATCCATCCGTCTAGTCCCATACACCCTCTCTACCTATCCATCTCCATACACCATATCTATATATCTCTCCTGAGGAGATGGGCCCTGGCAGGTTTTTAGATCAGGGAGAGAGCTATGAATGCTCAGAGGAGAGATGGGTGGGGAATGGGACATGGGACCTTTTCCCCTCTATGGGGCACCAGTTCCAATCTGGCCCCAGAGCGGGGGACAGGCTGGCTCCGGGCATGTTCCCCGCCCCCAGGGCTCCATTCCTCATAACCCAGAGGCTGCCTCAGTGTTGTGGTTTCTCTGAGAACTCAGGAGCCATCTGGGTGGCAGCTCCTGGCCTTCTGGTCACCTCTCTACCCTCGTCCCTCTGTCTGGACTCAACCATTAAGCCCCACAGCCCCAGAGGGCTCCTCAGCCACTGCCCCGGGAGCATGGTGCTCACTCAGCCCACATGGAATGCTGGGAGCATCTGCCCATTGCTCGGCAGGGCCATTACCCCAGGGACAGGTGTGGCTGCGGTGAAGTCTTTGCTCCCAGCCCCTCTGCTTTAACCACTAAACCCCACTCCTCTCCCAGAGCTGGGCACAGAACCCAGGAGTCCTGGCTCCTGCCCCTCTGCTTTAACCACTAAACCCCACTCCTCTCCCAGAGCTGGGCACAGAACCCAGGAGTCCTGGCTCCCACTCCTCTGCTTTAAACACTAAACATCACTCCTCTCCCAGAGCTGGGCACAGAACCCAGGAGTCCTGGCTCCTGCCCCTCTGCTTTAAACACTTAACCCCACCATTCTCCCAGAGCTAGGGAGAGAACCCAGGAGTCCTGGTTCCCACCCCTCTGCTTTAACCACTAAACCCCACTCCTCTCCCAGAGCTGGGCACAGAACCCAGGGGTCCTGGCTCCTGCCCCTCTGCTTTAACCACTAAACATTACTCCTCTCCCAGAGCTGGGCACAGAACCCAGGAGTCCTGGCTCCCGCCCCTCTGCTTTAACCACTAAACATCACTCCTCTCCCAGAGCTGGGGAGAGAACCCAGGAGTCCTGGCTCCCAGCCCCTCTGCTCTAACCACTAAACACCACCATTCTCCCAGAGCTAGGGAGAGAACCCAGGAGTCCTGGTTCCCACCCCTCTGCTTTAACCACTAAACCCCACTCCTCTCCCAGAGCTGGGCACAGAACCTAGAAGTCCTGGCTCCTAGCCCCTCTGCTTTAACCACTAAACCACATCCAGCCTCCCTTGCTCTAACTACTACACTCCATTCCCCTCAGAGAACTGGGGATAGACCCCAGGGGTCCTGAGTAACCAGAGGCCCCTAGAGGTGAGACATAGGAAGGAAGAACACGGCATTCCTGCCATAACGTGACTCGGAGAGACGTCAAGCTGTTGGCCGGGAGGATTTATAGCAGTTCTTGGGGAACAATAACAGTTTCACTCCAGGCCGGCAACAATGTAAACATCTTAGAGTGCTGGAGCGGAGATGAACGGCGGGGTCAAGATGGGATGAGGCGCCGTGGGGCACTGGGCCCAGGGACTCTCTGCCTCAGAGAGGGAGTGATCCATCACCGATGGCCGGACTCCCAGCATGGGATCCTGGATCAGGCGCTGCTCAGAGTGGGACTAGATGACCATAGTGGTCCCTTTGGGCTTTGGAATCTATGAATCTGTGATTTTTTTCCCCAGTGAAATAAAAGGGGGCGGGGGAACGAAAATGTTTTTATTTCCCCACTTTCACTCACTGTTGTAATTTTCCCACCCTCTTTTCTGAGGTGGAGGAATAAAAAAAAAAGGGTGGGGGCAGAGACTGAGACAAAGTGTGGGTGCGGGTTTGGGGTTTTTGCTCCCAAATTCTTGGAAAAAACTTTCAAAACTGTCACTCAGAAAACAAAGTTCTGAGTGGAAGGGGGCGGGGTCAGTGCTTTTGAAAGTTTCCCACCAAACAGAATGATGAGTAATATTCTTATCTGTACTGTGGTAGGATCGAGTGGCCGCCAGGCATGGCACAGGACCCCGTTGCGCTAGGCGCTGTACATTATATTAGAGCTATTTATTAGGTGCATTATAGTAGCTCCCAAGAGCCCTAATGATGGACCAAGACCCCATTGTGTCAGGTACTGTATGTTATTAGCGCTGTGCACCCAGGCACCCCAGCCCTGGCCCAGGACCCCCATGCGCCAGACGCTGCATGTTATTAGTGCTATTTAGATGCATTACAATATCACCCAGGTGCCTCGAGACCCCCCTGCACCAGGAGCTGCACAGAAAGCGAAGAGCTGCCCCCCGGCCCCAGGGAGTTTGTCTAAGGCAGGGGTTCTCAAACTGGGGGTTGGGACCCCTCAGAGGGTTGTGAAGTTATTACATGGGGGGTTGCGGGCTGTCAACATACACCCCAAACCCTGCTTTGCCTCCAGCATTTATAATGGTGTTCAATATATTAAAAAGTGTTTTTAATTTGTAAGGGGGGGTGGGTCGCACTCAGAGGCTTGCTATGTGAAAGTGATCACCAGTAAAAAAGTTTGAGAACCACTGGTCTAAGGACTGGTCTCGAAGGGGGCTTGCTAACCCCACCTGTCTCTCTTTTCTCTGCAGTGAATTAGCTTTGCGGGAACCCTGCCTCCACCCCTACCCAAAGGCCTAGTAGTACCCAGAGGCTACTGGCAACCTGGCCCTGCCTCCAGCCCCACCTCCAGCCCTGTCCCAAGGCCTAGTGTGTCCCCCATTGCTATTGGCAACCCAGATCCATCTCCATCCCCATTCCAAAGCCTGGTGGGTCCCCCATTGCTATTAGCGACCCCGAGCCACCTCCATCCCCGGGGCCGTCCTTAGGATTTATGGTGCCCTAGGCGGGATTATTAAACTGGTGCCCCTGTGCCTGTCTTGCTCTTAGTAACATAAACATAAGCTTACAGTACTGGAAAACTTGCCACAGGCATGTTATTAAAACCAATTTAACTTAATGAAGAACATTGTAATGCTGATGGACTAGCACTAAAGAAGCAGCACTATAGAAAAAATTCTGATTTGACAGAATGATGCAAATAATATAATTTTTTAAATTTGTCAACATTTTATTGGAAAGGTATATAAAGAGGTATTGGAATAAGGATTAGTTTTGAATTAAAAGCAATCTTCCTTCCTTTTTTGGCTGCAAAATCAGTAATAATGCCATCGTATGACAACGACAAAGTGATGTCTTGTTCGACTGCAAGAATAGCAAGACCAGTCAAGTGTTCCTGACTCGTAGAGCGGAGATAGTTTTTAATGAGCTTTAGTTTTGAGAAACTCCGTTCTCCTGATGCTACTGTTACAGAAATTGTCAGTAGAATATGAGTGGCAATGTACACATTAGGATATATATATATCAACAAGTTTGCTGGTATGAATAAACTGTACAATGTCCATCACTTATTTTGCATGTGGCAACACTGTTGACAGTGCATTCAATTCTTCATACAGTTCAAGTCCATTTAAATCAAAACTATCATTGTGCTTCAGGAGGCTCTCTAGGTTCTTGCACTTTGTCATTAGTTGCTCTTGTTTTCCTATTTCGTTGAATTTAGTCCCACTCAGCCTGCTGCCAGCTGAGTGAATGGAACCCCAGGCGGACAGTGGGTTGAGTGGCTTAGCTGGGGTCTCAGCCGCCGGCCTGCTTAGCCTGCTGCCAGCCTGGGGTTCCTTGGGGGTCCCAGGCCAGCAGCGGGTGCTGAGTGGGGCCAGTGACCAGGACCCCAGCTGGCAATGCGGCAGCAGCCGGAACCCCAGAGCATCAAAAATCAGCTAGCATGCCATCTTTGGCACGTGTGCAGTAGGTTGCTGACCCCTGGTCTATACCAGTGGTTCCCAAACTAGGGTTCGCGAACCCCTGGGGGTTCGCACAACGTTACAAGGGGTTTGCCAGAAAAATTTCACTAATGGCAGCCAGAGGACCCCGGGATTGGAGACAGCAGGTGGGACCCGATTGCAGGGCAGATACCCTAAGCCCCAGGGAGAGCGGGGCCGGGCAGTTTGGGCTGGCAGCCCGAGTTCTGGTGGTCAGCAAGGGTGCTGGCAGCCTGAACCCCAGTGCTCTGACCGGGGCTGGCAGTCCGAGTAGCAGGAAGAGTGGGGCTGGGCAGTTGAGGCTGGCAGCCTGAGCCCTGCCCCCATCAGCAGGGGAGCCGGCAGCCCGAGCCCCAGGAAGAGCAGGGCGGGCATTGGGGCATCCATCACACTGAGGAAATTTAAACTTAAATCCCTGAAAATATTCATTTTTAGGAGGGAGTTCATGACATTTCACAATTTAGTGAAAGGGGTTCACGGGATGCTAAAGTCTGGGAACCCCTGCTCTATACACTAGTAAGGAGATGAGCATATTACAGTTGTTGGAGGGCACTATTTAGCAGTAACAGGCTATAGGAAAGTCAGTCAACATTTTTTGTTTCTGTTATGAAAACTGGCCCACTCCCTTCCCCATACCAAACTTGTCACAAATAATTGTCAATAACTTAATTTTCTGTTTTTGGCTAAGATATTGATTTTTTTTTTAAATTGAAATTGAATTCAGGATTGTTAGCAAGCATTTTTGGCAAACAAATTTGTTAAATGACAATCTAAATGGCAACACAGTACTGCTTTCATGCTTGGCTCACCCCCAGCCTGCTGGTCCAACAGCTGCAGTAGAGGAGGAGATAGGTGGAAAACTGCAGGACCCCAAAATCCACCTCTTGGGGTGGAGAGTGGCAACAGCAGCAAACCCTCAGCTCCAATCACACGCCAATTGGCACCTCCGCCAGCCCGACGGACCATGGTAAAGTTAGCACAGCATCTGATCTCAGGGACAGGGCACCCACGGAGCTCCAGTAGCTCATCTTCCCCTGTGCAGCTCCGCCCGGGGGAGAGAAGTGCTTCCCAGCTAGGACCAGATCCACACGTTCTGATTTTATAAGGCCAGTCCCAATATTTGGGGCTTTGTCTTATATAGGCACCAGGAGTCTATATAAGAAAAAGACCCCAAAATTGGGACTGTCCCTATAAAAGTGGGACATCTGCTCACCCTACCCCAACCCCCGTCCTGATTTTTTGCACATGCTATTTGGCTAATCCCTGCTGAGCCCTGTGCAACCATTCAAATCCTGGCTGCCTGCCAAGGAAGTGAGTTACTTTCACTTTCATTCCTCAGCAGGCAGCCAGGGAGGGGAGGGGGAGAGGGGGTGCTCCGTGGGGGGAGGGAGAAATGTGGGGTGCTCCATGGGGTAGGGGGAGAAGAATGGATGTTATGGGGGACAACAAAGGATACTGCCAGAGCCACCGAGCCTGCCTCACCTCACGCTGGGGGGAAAGAGTCATCCTCACAGGTGAGTTCCTTCCCCCACCCCTGCCCAGAGACCCCAGCAGCCAATCCCCTCCCTCAGACTGTGCTGCATTCGGCTCTCTCTAGGACCCAGCAGCCCTGCTCTTACATTCTCTGTCTGGGCTCCCAGCAGAGCGGTGCCCCCAGACCTAGCGGTGCCCTAGGCGGCTGCCTATTCTGCCTATGGCTAAGGACGGCCCTGTCCATCCCCATTGCAAGGCCTCGTGTGTCCCCCATTGCTATTGGCAACCCAGACCCATCTCCATCCCCATTGCAAGGCCTCATGTGTCCACTGGTGCTACTGACAACCCAGATCCATGTCCATCCCCATCCCAAAGCCTGGTGGGTCCCCCATTGCTATTAGCGACCCCGAGCCACCTTCATCCCCATTGCAAGGCCTCGTGTGTCCCCTGTTGCTATTGGCAACCCGTCTCCATCTCCATTCCCATCCCAAGGCCTAATGGATCCCTGGTTGCCATTGTCAACCCAGCCCCTGCCACCCCCTTCTTCCCACCATGCCTTCCATCAGCAGCCCCCAGCTCTCCCTGGCCGTCTACACGGTGACCTTCGTGACAGGCCTGCCCCTTAACCTGCTGGCCTTCTGCATCTTCGTGGTGAAGGCCCGCCAGCGCCTGCTGCCAGCCGACGTCCTGCTCCTCAACCTGACAGTATCCGACCTGATGCTGCTGGCCTTCCTGCCCATCCGCATCGCCGAGCCTCCTGGGAGATGAAGTGGAAGATGCCAGATTTCCTCTGCCCCTTCTCCGGCCTCCTCTTCTTCAGCAGCATCTACCTTACCACCCTCTCGCTCACTGGCGTCAGCGTTGACCGCTACCTCAGCGTGGCCTTCCCCCTCCGCTACAAGGCAAGGCGCTGGCCGTCCTATGCTGTGGTGGCCGTGGCCTTGTTCTGAGTGGCTGCTTTCTCCCACTGCAGCGTGATCTACGTAGTCCAGTACCAGGCCAGGGGCAATGACACAGCGGGCAACCTCACCCGCTGCTACGCCACCTTCACTGACCACCAGCTGGCAGTCCTGCTGCCCGTCCGCCTGGAGATGTTCTTGGTCCTCTTCTGCCTTCCACTGGGCATCACCACCTTCTGCTACACCAGATTCATCATCATCATAAGCTTCCTGCCACTGGTGAGCCCCAGGAGGAAGCGCTGGGCCATCGGGCTGGTGGCAGCTACATTTCTCCTCTTTCTGGTCTGCTTCACCCCCTTCAACATCTCCCATGTGATGGGCTACATGGAGAATAAGAGCCCAGAGTGGAGAGTCTACGTCCTGCTCCTCAGCACTTTCAACACCAGCTTAGACCCCATCATCTTCTACTTCTCCTCCTCGCCTTTCCAGAAGATCTGCCTGGAATGTCTGCAGGCTGCCTGGGAGAAGCTCCAGCTTGGCCGGCTCTGCCCTGGGGTCTGGATGGAGGCCACGGAGAACGTGGCCACGGAGGATTCACAGACGCTGCAGTGAGATGGACGGGGTAGGGACCACAGTTTCACCTCCACAAGGTCTAGGACATGTTATGGCTCCTGCCAGCCCTGAACTGAAGGCTGGGAAGGAAAATTCCCAAACGAGGGTTTGTCTACGCTTGCAAGTTATTTCAGGTTTGGTGTTTCCGCTTTAATGAGAGATAACTCTCCCAAAGCTACGTGTGAACACTGGCTTGCACCAGCTTAAGCAATTTCCCTTTTGAATCATTGCATCCACACAGCCCCGCTGGCCACGCACTTACCAAATAAACACACAGCCTTCCAGGAAAGCGTCTTTTGCCGCAACCTCCCGCCACTCACCTCTATGCATCCTGGGATATCACATGTTGTGGGATGCCCTTAGAATTCTGGGACTGACGGGTCCTCTGGCTTGGCTTTGGCAAGCCAGACACACTTCCAAACCTCTGGCTATGGGGCAGCATTCTGGACACCAGGATCCTGGTGGTCAGTAATACAAACAGGCAAATGCACGTGTACTGCCCATCACAGAGTGGGTGGCACTGGAAACAGCCATAATATACGGATAAGAGAGTAAATCAAGCAGCTAGTTTGTGTCCATGGGCTCCCAGGAGTGAGTTCCCTTGGTGGGGCACCACTTCTGGGCTCTGTCAACTAGCACTGACCAGTGGGACAGGACCACCCAACCTGGAGTGAGCAGCAGTGGGGTGGCAGCACTTCAGGACGACAGGCCAGGCCCCCAGAGATCTGCACAGAGCTCACCCCAGAGATGCAGGGGTGGAATAGCAACAGGAGAGCTTCCTTCAGCATGGAGAAGCACGTGGCTCTCGTCATCTGGAAACTGGTCACCCACAATTGCTGCTGGTCAGGACCTAGCCCATTCAGGGTTGGTAGACAAACTGTGGGGGGGTTGTCGTGGAGGTGCATGCTGCTTCCAGGAGGGTGATGCTCAGGAGGTTGTTGGTGGACGGGCACGCTGAGGGTTCCTGAAATGGGGGCATTGATGGGACCCATCTGTCTATTCTTTGCTCCCCATGCCAGGCCTCAGAGCTCATCAACGAGATGGGGTCTCTCCATGGTGCTCTAAGACCCGGCTGATCTCCACGGCCCTCCATGTTGGGGTGGGCTGAAGGCAGGAGATTTAGAAACTCAGCCCAGCTTCTCGCAATGAGCAATGGACCACGGCCAGGTAGGGTGATGTGACTTCTCCTGTCCTTCCAGGAGACCAGCTTCTCCACTCCCCCGGCTGATGGGACCTGTCACTGGGCAGCCCTGACTGCAGAAAGGAGTCCACCCTGTGTAGCTGCAGCGCGCCAGCGGAGCGCGGACCGGGAAGGTGGAGGCGTGTCGAGGCTGCTGAGTAATATCTGCCTCGTGTCCCAGCCGCTCGGCTGTGTTTAGCCCAGCAGCTGAGGCCTTCGCCTGTGGAACGTGGAATGTTACGAGTGGCCCCAGAGACGCCCTCTGCCCAGGGGCCTTGGTCTCTGTCTCTCCTCGTCTCTCACTGGGACACAGGTTTAGTCTAGTCCAACTGGAGTCTTTGGCTTCTCAGGGGTGGAGGGGGCCTTTTCAAGGGAGACAGGGCCCAGCCCCACCAGTGACAAGGTCAATCTGCCTCCCAAGATGGTGGAGAAGCCTCACCCAATGGGGCCCTTTGTTCACAAGGAATTTTATGACCTTTGCCCAATGTTATGAGATTTTCCCCAGCGGGCTCGTAAAGAAATAATAAACCCCAGTGTCACTAACAAAAAATCCCATTGGCAGAACATAACCCCGGCTGGGCTGATGTCCAATATGAGGTGCCAGGGCACCTGTGGCCGTGCCAATGAGGCCACCGCCCTGTGTGAGGTGGAACCAGTTCTCCGTGTCTTGGGGCAGGAGGGGGGGGGTCTGTTTCTCAGAACTGGGCAAAGGAAGGGGGGCCATGGTGAGCTCAGCATTAGGGTCCTTGCATGTAGCCCCCCGCTATGTCCCCCAGCGAGTCTGCCTTGCCTCCTGTCACAGTGAGCACCTGGACGCTGGGCACCCACGCCAGCCTGCCGGGGTCATAGCAAAGGCGGGGAGAGACATGAGAGGCCTGGAGTCAGGACTGCTGCGTTCTACTGGGAGTTGGGCCTAGTGGGTTGGAGTGGAGGGGCTGGGAGCCAGGACTCCTGGGTTCTACCCCCAGCTCCAGGAGAAGATTGAGGCCTAATGCGTTAGAGCAGGTGGGGCTGGGAGCTGGGCTAGGCAAGAGGAAAGGAGGGGACTCTCAGGGTTAGCCCTCCCTCTGGCACCAGCTAGCTAAATGCTCCCCACTCCACCCCTCATGATTCCCCACTCCCCCAGAGCCAGCCAGTCCTTGCCCTGGGGCCGGATCTGGCCCAGCGCCCTCGAGGGGAAATCGGTAGAAATGTTGTGGGCAGAAGCTTGTAGCGCCGTTTGATTTTCCAGAAGTCTGGGTGCTGAGGGTTGTACAAAGGCCCCATATCAGCCCTGACCACAGGGTCCCTGCACTGGGTGCAGCATGAGCTCTGGCAGCTGGTGTGGGCATCCATTTCCTCCTGTCTCGCCAGGGGCAGAACCCGCCTGGACTAACTTCCCTGCAGCTAATGGGGCAACTGATCACCATGAGACAGGCAGGATTTGGGTCCTCTGCTTGGGGTCTATTGGTTGGAGCTGCTGGGGGGTGGGGTGGGGCTGGGAGCCAGGACTCCTGGGTTTTCTCCACAGCTCTGGGAGGGGAGTAGGGTCTAGTGGTTAGAGCTGGGGGGAGGGCCTGGGGCCTGGATTCCTGGGCCAAGGGCTATCATGGCAAAAGAGCACAGGGTGGGTGCATAGATGCCAAGCGTGAACCCTGCAGTGCTAAACGGCCCCATCTGTAACCCATCTCCCCTCTGGAAGAACAGGTAAGCCAGCCTGTGGCCCTCCCACATGAACGTCCGTCTGTCCCGGACGTCACCTTTGTCTCACAGCACCGATGCTATCAGAACTATGCAAATACTAACTGATGCGGCTCCACCATGGGGGAGGGACAGGACACTGGACTCAGAGCCCTGCACGAGGCCGGGGTGAGGGTCTGCATTCCTGGAGCTGATTCATCTCTCCCCAAAGCAAGGCCATGGGGTGGGGGGCTGAGGCTGGGGACCCCATCCCCTCACCCAGGACCCCTGGCCAAGATGCCTTGGGATGCCTTGCAAAGCCTTGGGACGTCTCATTGTTTTCCTGGCATTCGCTCATCAAACCAATGGAGCTGATTTTCACCAAGGGGGATCTCGCCCCATTGACTCCAAGGGAGCTATATTGATTGACCCCAGCTGGGATCTGGCCCCATTGCCTCTGTCTTTAGCAGTCAGTCAGGATTCCCTTCCACTCAGCTGTGGTCACTGTTCATGTCTCGGTGCTCCGTGCAGGGTTTTTATGTGCCCCGGAGCCCGAGTGAAGAAATATGAACTTGGATTTGTTTGTTTATTTAATATCGCGCTTCTGAAAGATGCTGCAGCCCGGGAGATCAAAGAACCCTAAATTCAGCACAGCCTCTCCTCCATGCCCTGTGGTAGAACCACTAGACCTCACTCCCCTCCTGGAAGAGGGGAGACAACCCAGAAATCCTGGCTCCCAGCCCCCATCCTGGCTCTAACCATTAGACCCCCCACCCCCGCTTGAACTGAGGATACAACCCAGGAGTCCTGGCTCCCAGCCCGCCCTGCTCTAACTGCTAGATTCCACTCCCCTTGCCAGAAATATAACCCAGGAGTCCTCGCCCACAGCAGGGTGCAGTAACCAGGTGAGGGGGGGGACACCACACCCTCTCAAGGATGTGCCAAGTCACACCTCCTATAAGGCACGAGGAAGTAACGATTGCATCTCTCATCCTTTCTGCGTGGATTTCCAAGCAGAGGGACCAGTGGGGTTTTCTGGGGCACACCCACAGACACAACGCAACCAGCCCCTGGGCTACAGAAAACTCGCTCCCCAGCCGGGACGCAGGAGACCAGCTACCAGCTCATCCCTGACACATCACTTGAGGTGGCTCCCAGCCTGGACACCTGGGTTCCAGCCCTTCTGCAGGCTCTCAGCACACTGGCTGCTGGAAAGGAGGTGAGGCTGGGCTCTCTTGCTGCCTGGGTCAGGGCTTGTAAGGAAGGGAGTGGAGTCTAGAGGTTAGAGCAGGGGTTGTGGCTGGGATTCAGGACTCCTGAGTTCTATCACTGACCCTGGAAGAAGACTCGGTTAGAGGAGAGAGACCAGAAAAAGGACTGGAGAGCTGGATTCCTTTCCCAGCTCTGGGAGGTGAGTGGGGTCTACTGGTTAAAGCTAGGGCTGTGCAAGCCAGGATGTGTATTTGCCTTTACCAGACATGCCCAAGCCTCTGTGCAAAGTTTAATTTTGCTTTTGCAAAATCAAAAAACAGACAAGCCACAAAGTAAAAGGGAGATTGCTGGCTCAGCTGACCACAGGATTCTAGCTCCAATGTGGGAGAGGAGTGAGGTGTAGTGGTTAGAACAGTGGGGGCTGGAAGTCAGGACTCCTGGGTTCTAGCCCCAGCTCTGGCAAGGAGTGGGGTCTGGTCATTAGAGTAGGGGGCAGGGAGTCAGGGTTCCTGGGTTCTTTCTCCAGTATGGCCATCTCCTCTGTCTGTTCTTCCACTGGTAAAATAGAGGTGAAGGTTTGTGACTCACTTTTTCAACACGCTCGCCCTGCACTGGGCAACAGGGCTGAGCAAATCTGACCAGAGGAGGGGACCAGGAAGATGGAAATTTGTCTAACTCAGCTGAGCAAGTGCATGGTGGGGACAGGGAGAGGAGAACCCCAAGACAGGAGAACACAACAGTCCACATACGGGGGGCACCCAGCACTGGGATGGGGAGGTGCCAGTCAGGATCTGGGGCGTGGTCATTCCATCCCCCACAGAATGGGTCTCCTACCCACAGAGACTCAAGGGGACGATTCCATCCCGCCCGGCAGCAGCTGCATTACAAAGGGTTCTGGGAATGGAACCGTCAGGTCCGATGCACCACATCTGAGCAGCCAGACAGGCTGGGAGGGAAAGTGGGTTTCCCTCCATTAGAGAGAGGGGAGGAACTGACGGTTTCTAAGTGCAGGAGGGTACGACTCTTGGAAAGATGTGCTGGCTGGCGTATACATTCAGCCCTGTTCCTAGAATCATAGAATATTCGGGTTGGAAGAGACCTCAGGAGGTCATCTAGTCCAATCCCCTGCTCAAAGCAGGACCAACACCAACTAAATCATCCCAGCCAGGCCTTAAAAACCTCTAAGGATGGAGATTCTACCACCTCCCTAGGGAACCCATTCCAGTGCTTCACCACCCTCCAAATGAAATAGTGTTTCCTAATATCAAGCCTAGACCTCCCCCACTGCAACTTGCAACCATTGCTCCTTGTTCTGTCATCTGCCACCACTGAGAACAACCAAGCTCCATCCTCTTTGGAACTCCCCTTCAGGTAGTTGACAGCTGCTATCAAATCCCCCCTCATTCTTCTCTTCTGCAGACTAAATAACCCCAGTTCCCTCAGCCTTTCCTCATAAATCATGTGCCCCAGCCACCTAATCATTTTCATTGCCCTCTGCTGGACTCTCTCCAATTTGTCCACATCCCTTCTGTAGTGGCGGGACCAAAATTGGACACAATACCCCAGATTTGGCCTCACCAGTGTTAAACAGAGGGGAATAATCGCTTCCCTCGATCTGCTGGCAATGCTGCTACTAATACAGCCCTTCTTGGCAACGAGGGCACATTGGTGACTCATATCCAGCTTATTGTCTGTAATCTCCAAGTCATTTTCTGCAGAACTGCTGCGTAGCCAGTCGGTCCCCAGCCTGTAGCAGTGCATGGGATTCCTCCGTCCTAAGTGCAGGACTCTGCTTGATACCAGCTGCCACCTAGACATTGAGCTGTTGACTACTACCTGCTGAGCCCAACAATCTAGCCAGCTTTCTATCCGCCTTATAGTCCAGAAGAACCTAGGAACCCTGACTCCCAGCCCCCTGCTCTGATCACTAGACCCCACTCCCCACCCAGAGCCAAGGATAGAACCTAGGAGTTCTGGCTCCTGGTCCTCTGCTCTAACCCACTAGCCCCACCGTGGTTGGTAGAGAAGCTAGGGACTGGCCAGGCTCAGACAATGGTTTACTTTACGGGAGAGGCTTATCAACTTCTCCTATTACAAACTCTGGGAAGGGAGTGTGGGCTAGCGGTTAGAGCAGTCAGGGGCTGAGAGTAAGGACTCCTGGGTTCTCTCTCCAGCTCTGGGAGAGGAGTGGGGTCTAGTGGGGCTAAAAGGCCAAGAATCCTGGGTTGTATTTCTTAGTTCTGTGCATTGACTCCTTATTTCCTATTTTTATCACAAAATCACTCCCTGAGAATCAGGGATTGGACCCAGGAGTCCTGGGTCCCAGTCCCCCACCCTCTAACCACTAGACCTCACTTCCTTCCACGTTTGATGATATTTATGTAAATTTCCTTCTGAGTAACAAACACTTCCCTGTTGTTCAGGGTGCCTGCTCGGCCTGCCCCCTGCAGCCCATCCCTGTGTGTTTACTCACAGGATCTCATGCATCCCAGACTCTCTGTTCTTTCTCTGGTGCTGCCTCCGAGCCCCCCCGTGCCCGCCACTGGCTGAACAGGAAACTGAGCTAAGTAAATACAGAAGCCGGCTATATAAATTCCGGGCTTATGTCTAGTGTCAGCTAATGGAACGGGAGGCCGGGGCTCACATGGCTACGGGTAAGGAGGGGAGGGACATCTAAGAGTTAGAGCAGAGGGTCTATAAGGAGGATTCCTGGTACTCTCCCAGCTCAGGGAGGGAAGTAGGATCTAGTGGATTAGGACTGGAGCCAGGACTCCTGGGTTCTATCTGCAGTCCTGGGAGGGTGTGACAGGATCCCTGGTGTGCAGCCTGGAACTCAGATACCCCTGCGTTCTCTGCCCCACCAGTCTGGGCTCCCACTCACTCTGTGATGTGGCAACAAGCCACAAAGGTCTGGCTTACACAGCCATCCCCAGGGAAGGAAACACCCAGCCAAGTTACATGAAATGCTGCCTTCAGTCACTCATGAACCAAAACCAGAGAGGCTCCAGGCAATTCTCCCCAGCCTAGGACCCTGCAGCTATACCATCCTGCATTGGTTAGAAGCCTGAGCAGTGTAAGTTCTTTGTCCAGTTCATCCCCCTTCCTCCGGGCCTCTCCGTGTGGAGAGGACATGCACATGCCTTGTGTTAACTGAGCTAAGATTTCCAAGCATTTCAACCAAAATTCATTGTTTTAGATAACGTATAACACAGATTTATTAACTGCCAATAGAGAGAGTTTAAGTGATTATAAGTGGTAGGCACAAAAGTTAGAGATAGTCACCAAAGAAAATAAAATAAACGTGCAGTCTAAATCTCCAACCTCTAAGACATTAGGCAGTATTTAGATCTAGTAGTTTTCTCCACTCAATGGATGTTACAGTTCACAATTCACAGATTTCTCCCTTGTCTCCTCTGCTGAAGTTCTCTCTCTTCTCAGCGTCCTTGTTGCTTGCAGCATAAGTGAGGGAGGAGAAAAGGCCAAGCCATGCAGCCTCTGTCCCTTAATACCCAGACCCATCCTGGTGGGCTTTGCTGAGTCAAAGTGATCAAGGAAATCCCCCATTGTGTGCTGCTTGTGCAACTGTCATTGAATTGTAAATCCCTTGATTGCAACTCCCCTGTGGATGAATGGCCGGTGAATGACCACGTAGGCAGAGGTCAACACCCTTGTAGGAAGAACTCTCAAACTTAAAAGATATTTCACTGACTACCAGACAGCAAAATATTATAACTTCATTCATACTAAAGATACATATATTTGGACAGAACAATGGGTTTCAGCAGATCATGACCTTGCACACGATATCTCACATGCATGCTTTGTATCACGCATAGCATAATCATGTGACATTGGTGAATATGGGTTTCCAGGGTGTTTCTTTGGGGTACAGAGTGCCACAGAGGGGAGTGGGAACTAATGGGTTGGAGCA
This sequence comes from Aldabrachelys gigantea, assembly GCA_026122505.1. Classification (NCBI taxonomy): domain Eukaryota; kingdom Metazoa; phylum Chordata; order Testudines; family Testudinidae; genus Aldabrachelys; species Aldabrachelys gigantea. The sequence continues at coordinate 70,626,733 of CM047489.1, forward strand.
GGAGGGGGTTGGCTACCAGGACTCCTGGGTTCTATCCCCAGTGCTGGGAGGGGAGTGGGATCTAGTGGTTTGGAGGAGGAGGGAGCTGGCTACCAGGACTCCTGGCTTGCTCTGGCAGCTGATAAGCCTGTTCTCCTCTGAAGGAGCCGAGAAGATGAGTTCAAAAGATTACATCCCGCTGGTTCTCACTGTCTACATCTTCACCTTCCTGAGCGGCCTCCCATCCAACCTCCTGGCCTTCTACACCTTCCTGGTGAAGGTCCGCCAGAAAACCACCCCCATCGACATCCTTCTCCTCAACCTCACCATATCCGACATCTTCCTCCTCATCTTCCTCCCCTTCAGGATGGTTGAGTCTGCCTCAGGCATGGAGTGGCTCTTGCCTGCATTCCTCTGCCCACTCACCAACTACTTCTACTACAATAGCATCTACATCAGCTCCCTCTTCCTCATGGCCATCAGCGTTGATCGCTACCTGGGGGTGGCCTTTCCCATCAAGTACAAGCTCCGGCGCCGTCCAGCTTATGCTATCGCCACCTCCGTGGTTTTCTGGGTAGTCACCTGTGCCCACTGCAGCATTGTCTACATTGTCCAATACGAGGTCCTGAGCCCCAATGGGACTGCAACTTCCAATAACATGTCCCGCTGCTACGAAGCTTTCTCCCCTACACAGCTCCAGATCCTGCTCCCTGTCCGGCTGGAGTTCTTCGTCGTCTTCTTCTGCCTTCCCTTCACCGTCACCATCTTCTGCTACGTCAACCTCGTCCGCATCCTGGTGGCCCTGCCCAATATCCCGGCCCGGAGGAAGCAGCGGGCCGTGGGCCTGGCTCTGGCCACCTTGTTCAATTTCATAGTCTGCTTCGCCCCCTACAACCTGTCCCACGTAGTGGGCTTTGTCCAGAACAAGAGCCCTTCCTGGAGGGTGTACGCTCTTCTCCTCAGCACCCTTAACGCTGCCCTGGATCCCGCCATCTTCTACTTCTCCTCCAGTGCCGTCCAAAGGGCCTTCGCCAACTGCCTGGCCACCCTGTGGCACAAACTCAGCACCATCTTGTCCCGCTGCCATCTCCACTGCTTCACTCGCTGCGGGGAAGGGGGCAACGAATTGAAGGCGGCCAGTGAGAAAATGGTTGAGGAGTCGACAACTTGATCCCCAGGACGAGACGGACTCTCTGCTTCCTCTGTAAAGCCTTCCTAGAGATCCTGCACTTGAGCCAGGGATGGCATCTTCTGTCCTTCCTTGCACATCTCAAGAGAGCCGTAGGCCTCCTTAGACAGCAGCATGTGGCGGGGCTTGGAGCTGGTGTCCAACTTCCACAAGGCTTTGGCCTACTCAAGCTTCAGTTTGGTTGGCCAAACTTGCACAGGGGTTTGGCCGACCTCCAGTTAGGGTCAAGGTCCTTCTTTTGCCACTGCCGGGCCACGAGCAGTACTGGGTTTACAATGGTGCCAACAGGAGCGGACCCACACTTAGAAGTGGCCCTGGAGCTGGGACCATGGCCTCACCCCTCTGCTGCAGCCTGAGGCCCCCTGGAGCCTGTTCCTCCCAATCCTGCACTTTCTGTTAGCTCGTCTTCACCCCCTCCTCAGCTTCCCCCCACTGACTCCTCTCCACCCTTTACACCGAGTGCGAGTGGTGGGCGCGGCCTGAGGGGGAAGAGGCCAAGTGGGAGCAGGGCCTCAAAGGAGAAGAGACTGAGCAGGGTCTGGCCTTGGGATAGAGCAAAGGGTTGGGCCACGGTCCATCCTTGGCCCTGGCCATGAGTGGTCGGCCAAGCGCCTTCTGCACTTTGGCCTACTTCCGCTTTGGAGTGAGTGGCCCAACTTTCGCAAGGATCTGGCCTCTCTCAGTGTCAGGGTCACCATGGTGTCAATGGCCTTTCTTTGCCATTGCTGGCACGTGAGTGGTTGGCTTATTTCATCGCCCTCCACCCACTCCAGGTCTTTCCTTCTCCATGGTTGGACCCACGGGCAAACAAGCTACTATGGGCTGTAACTGCAAGGGGGGAACCAAGTGGGGATTAGTTGACAGAGGGCAAACTGGTCCCTGCGGGTCTGTTCCAGGTCCAGATGTAGAGCTGAGATCTCCCTAGCGCAAGGTCCTGCACCTCCTCCCTTCGCTGGTGGATCTGGCACCCCCAACACTGGCTTTAGCTATGTATTAAATAAAATAATCTATTTATTATCCAGCTGAGATTATTTTATTATCCTTCAGGTCTGGGGTTAGGTCTAGTGGGTTGGTGTCAGAGGGCGGGGGCGGGGCAGGACTTCTGGGTTCTATCTCCAGTTTTGGGAAGGGAGTGGGGTCTATGGGTTAGAGCTGGGAAGGGTTGGAGGGAGGACTCCTGGATTGTATCCATGGGAAGGGACCATGGCTAGGAAGCAGCCCTCACACATATTGTCACTGGCGACTTTCAATTAATTCCAGGGCTTGAATCTGGCACCGCAGGTGAGCAAATAGTGTCTCTGTAGTGCTGATATTAACCGAGGTTAATGGATAACTGGCCTGGACAGAGCCTGGGGCTGCCAGGGTATTTCACACGGAACCACCAGGTCCCAGGCCATGGGACGCTGCCATGGACCTGACACCCCCACCCCTGGGGCTTCCCCAGAGCAGGAGCCCACCTACTAGGGTTGCCAACCTTCTAATTGCAGAAAACCGAACACCCTTGCCTTGCACCTTGCCCCTTCCCCAAGGCCTCACCCCTGCCTGCACCTTCTCCAGGCCCTGACCCTGGTCCCTCAATCCCCCCACCTTTGCTCACTCGCTCATTTTCACTGGGCTGTGGCAGGGGGTTGGGGTGCGGGAGTGGGTGATGGCTCCAGCTGGGGGTGAGGGCTCTGGGGTGGGTCTGGGTATGAGGGGTTTGAGGTGCAGGAGGGGGCTCCATGCTGGAGCTGAGGGGTTCAGAGTGCGGGAGGGGGTGAGGGCTCCAGCTGGTGTGGTGAGCTCTGGGGTGGGGCTGGTGATGAGGGGTTTAGGGAGCAGGAGGGGGCTCCTGGCTGGGGCTGAGGGGTTTGGCGTGTAGGGGGAGGACTCAGGGCTGGAGCAGGGGGTTGGGGCATGGGAGAGGGTTTGGGGTGCAGGATCCGGTGACCTCAGGCGGCCCCGGCATTTCCCGGGGACAGAGGAAGTCCGTGCAGATTCCGGTAAACGGCTGGCATGTCCATCCAGCTCCTAGGTGGAGAGGAGGCCAAGGGGGCTCCGCGCGCTGCCTCAACTGCAGGTCCCATTGGCCTCAGTTCCCAGTCAATGGGAGCTGTGGAGCCAGCGCTTGGGGTGGGTGTAGTGTGCAGAGACCCCCTGGCTACCCCTCCGCCTAGGAGCTGGAGAGACATGCTGGCGGCTTCCCAGAAGCCGTGTGGAGCCAGGTATGGAGCTCGCCTGCCCTGCTGGGGCTGCAGCCAACTGGACTTTTAGTGGCCCAGTGAGTGGTGCTGACTGGAGCCGCCAGGATCCCTTTTTGGCTGGGCGTTCCGATCAAACACCAGATGCCTGGCAACCCTAGCACCCACACAGAGCCCCCTCTCCTGGGCTCAGTCACTGTGACCTGTCCAGTTCCTCGGGTGGTCAGCGGGGTGGAGGAGGGGGCGGGGAGAAGCTGGGTGCAGGTTGGCTCCTGCTCCTAATGAGGCTGAGACCCAGCAAACCTCATTGCACAGCGAGCTCCCCAGAGCAGCTGTTAGCAGATAAACAAACGAGCGTGGTGCAGACGTGCACTGGGAGCGCCTCTCCCCTCCATGCTGCATTGCAACGCCCCCCCCCACAGCCACACAGGGGCTCCCAACCTCTCATGCACATGGGCAGTGGGGAGGGGAGCTGTGTGTGGATGGAGGGAGAGGGGGGATCCCAGGGCTGGGACAGCAGGGGGCTGCAGGTTGTTATTGAGGGGCACTGGCAGAGCTTGTGGGGGAGCCCAGGGCTGGGCTAGCAGGGGCTGCGGCCCTGCGGGGCCAGATTGAACGTTTTGTCGGCCTGGTGACAAACACATCTGTGGGCCCCCATGGAGGCCATGGAGCCTGGCACAGGGGTTCAGTCCGCAGAGCAAGGGGCCAGCCAGAGGCAATGGGGCCTGGCATGGCAGGAGCACTGTTTACAAATGGGCAGTTGCCAGATGCACAGTGCCCCGCCTGCCCTGTGCTGCCAGGTTCTCCTTCCCCTCGGGGACAGGCCCATGCTGAGCCACACAGCCCTCCCCCCAACACTGGAAAACCCCCCCCTCCCAATTACCTATAGCCAGAACCCCCCCCAGACTGGCTATGCCCAGCACCTCCCCTCACCCCCCTACAAATGCACAGCACCCTGCCCAACACCACCCTCGCCCAGCACCCCCCTGCCCACAGCCCCACCACGAGGGCCGTCCTTAGGATTGTGCGGCCCTACACAGTATTATTGAACTGGGTCCCCTATGTCTGAGTTGGGGCACAGCCACCACCCCCGCCCGCGGACCCCCAGAAGAATCCCTGCTGTCCTGGTGGTGGCCCAAATTTTCGGGTGCCCTACACAGCTGCGTACGCCTAAGGACGGCCCTGCCCACCGCAACTGCCCAGCACCCCGCACAGAAGCTCCATTCCCAGTGCCCAACACACACAGATCTTCCCCGTCACCTCAGCCCAGCACCCCAGAGACCCACTCCCCAACCCCTGCCTCCCGGCTGCACTCACTGGCCCTGCTGGGAGGTGAATGTGTCAGCCGGGCTGAGCCAGCAGCACAGCCAGGGCTAGTCCTGGGGCGGGGAATCGCTCCCGCCCCTTGGGAGTGCCGCGATCAGCCAGGCCAGGGCCTGCTCTGCCCGGGCTCCGTCAGGTCCCTCTTGCCTGGAGGGGCCCAGCCAAGCCCCCCCCACTGGCACCCTCACACACACACCTGGCTGAGACTGGCCAGGTTTCTGCACCAGTCCCAGGCAGCTCAGCTCTGGGGACACAGATGGGGCCCCACAGATGCTGGGAAGCAGAGACTGCCCGGAGCCGGAGGGGCACTGGGGTCTGACCAGGAGGCAGAGGGGAGCAGGGGATGGGGCCGGGGGCGGAGAGGAGCCCTCAGCCCGAAGAGCAAGTGGGGGCGGAAGGAGCCAGTGGGGTCTCGGGGCGCAGTGCAAGCGGAGCAGGCTGGGGCCCCTCTGAGCATGGGCCCGACTCCATGGAGCCACTGGTGCCATTGTAAACCCGGCACTAAGTGAGGGGCACTGGCAGAGCTGGGGGGAGTGTCAGGCTGAGCATAAGGGTTTATATCAGGGGCTGTCTCTCCCTTGGACGCTTGTTCCCATCTTGGCACTCAGAGGATGTGTGTGGGTGGGGCGGGTGCGGTGCAGCAGGCTGTGTGGTTGTGTCCCTGGGCCTGTCCCGTCAGGGTGTGTGTGTGTGTAATGGGCTGGGGTGGGAAGGGGTGTGTGGGGAGGGAGGTGTGCCTGTTTATACACACACAGTGCAGGGCGGTACACACGCACACAGCTGCACAAAATCTCACCACACTAGCACACTCATAGGACATTCACACACCACATGCTCACAGCAGCTGTATGGGACAGTGCGTGCGCCCTCAGTGGAGTGAACTCACTGCAGACCTCAGGGTGGCGCTAGGGGCACTGTGCAGCAGGGGTGTCACAAGAAGAAAAAGCGACTCTGCCTTTTAAGCCGAGTCCAGCCCGTTTCAGAGGGAGGGGAGTGGGGTGAGGTTCATACAAATGCCATACTTTATTTTAGTAGTGACCCACTAAAAATATGACAATAAGAAATGTGTGCCAGGGTCCCTGTTTGACCGGGCGTTCTGGCCTGGCAACCCAATCTGCTGGCCCCCTCCTCTGACCCCTCTCTGGGCAAAGACCCAGCAGGCGCCAGTGCAGAGCTGGGCCATGCCTGGCTGGTCGGGTTTCACCGCCTCCCCCCGGACACTTACCTGGGCTGGGACTGCCCCTCGCAGGCCGCCAGCACTCGGTGACCTTTGTAGAGCCCCGCCTGGAGCAAACTGAGCGGCAGCAGATCCCGCCTCCCCCCACACCGCCCAGACCCTGCACAGGGTGTAAGCAGAACGTCGAGACCTTGGAGGCGAGGCAGCCCAGCCCAGCTAACCTTCAAGGCCAAATCAGCCGCCTCCAAATCAAAAAAGCCCAAATCCCCAACGCTCCAAAAATGAAAGCGACTTTAACAAAAACAAGCCCAGTTTCGCTTGCAGCCCCCTGTTCTCCCAGCCTGGGGATCCCTCCCACCCCCTGCACTCTGTGGGTGTCCCTCACTCCTGACCCACAGCCCCCTGCTAGGCAAGCCCTGCTCTCCCCCTACCCCCAGCTCTGCCACTGCTTACAGTTTGTGTTTACAGGGGGCTGTGTGAGTGGGCTCCTGCTCTACGGAAGCCCAGTGGTGGGGTGGGGGTCCGTCTCCGTGGCAGTGTCCCATGGCCTGGAAGCCAGTGGTTCCTCCAGCTGCCCATGCAAGATCACCAAGCTGCCCCAAGCCCTGCCAAGCCCAGTTATCCATTAACTCCTGGTTAATATCGGCGCCACGGAAACACTATTTGCTCACCTGCGGTGCTAGACTCACGCCCTGCAGTTAATTAAAAGTCACCAGCGACAATGTGTGTGTCCTAGACACGGTCCCGTCCCACGGATAGAACCCAGGAGTCCTGGTCCCCAGCGCCCCCATCTCTAACCCATAGACCCCACTCCACCAGCCCTGAAGAATAATAAGAATATAATCTCAATTGGGTAATAAATCAATAACTTTATTGAATATGTCGCTAAAGCCACTGCCTCTGGGGGGCACCAGATCCACCAGCGAAGGGCGGAGGTGCAGGACCTTGCGCGAGGGAGATCTCAGCTCTACATCCAGACCTGGAACAGACCCACAGGGACCAGTGTCCTTTGTACGGGTGCCTGCTAATCGCTCATCCCCCACCAACCTGCAGGATAACAGCCCTATTACTGCTGCAAAAGGCACTCTGCTTTTAGATCACGTGAGCCTTCACTGTGGTGCTGGAAGTCCTGCATTCAAATCCTAGTTAATAACAGCCTGTTTCCACTGCTGCTACCAGGTGGCGCGGGCCCTTCCACTTGTGCCGTGTGTTGTTGGTCGAGGTCCAGAGTCCAAATCCTTCCCATCCACATGGCGGATAATAGCCTTACTACTGCTGCCAACACACGGCATTTCTCCCTTAGCTCAAGCAGTAGCGAGCTGGGCTGCAGCCTCTTGCGTTCCAGTCCTACCGAGGAGGTAACTACGTTTCCACAGAGACCAACATTCACTAATACTAGAGGCCAAGAAGGAGGAGCTCTCCATAGCTCAACAAGGGCAAACTCGGGGCCCACGGGCCTCTCACGGTGCCTGGTCCTTGTTCATCTGCCACTAAATGGTCCCCTGAAATGGGACAAGCTCAGCCCAGTCTGTTTGGTCTCCCTCAAGCAACCCCACTTGGTTCCCCCCTTGTAGTTACAACCCATAGTAGCTTGCTTGCCCATGGGCCCAACCATGGAGAAGGAAAAATCTGGAGTGGATGGAGGGCACCGGGGGGACCCTCCAGCTGAAATAGGTCTAGGAAGGCCCTTGACGCCATGGCGACTCTGACACAAAGAGACACCGGATCCTTGTGGAAGTTGGGACACTCACTCCAAAGCTGAAGTAGGCCGAAGTGCGGTGGGACCACAGCAGGATTAATCTTTTGTGAGCCCCGGTGCCCAGACCATGGGCCCTCCTTCTGCCACAAAGCCCTGCCCCTGCTGAGCCTCGTTCTCACGGGGCATAGGGAGTGGAGAGGAGCAAACAGCAAACGGGGTTTGGGGGGGAAAAGGCAGAGGGGGGGGGCCTCGGGGCACAGCAGGGTGGAGGGGCAGGTGCCAGAGCCCGTTCTGAGTGTGGGCCCAGCACCACTGAAACTTCAATCTCTAAGACACTAGGCAGCATTTAGATCTAGCAGTTTTCTCCACTCAATGGATGTTTGTTTCTTTGTTTATCTGCTTTGCTCTGTTTGCTATCCCCTATAATCACTTAGAATCTATCTTTTGTAGTTAATAAACTTTTTTTGCTTTATTTAAACTAGTGTCTGGGAATCATAACTCAGGAGCAAAAGGCTGTGGCGTATTCCTCTCCACATTGAGGGTGGGGGTGAATTTTATGAGCTTAAGCTGTACAGTTGCCTTATAATTTTGGCTTTATACTGTGTGTGTGTGTGCGTGTGCGTGGCCTGAGTGACTGGGAGTAGCTTTCCCATGCAGGGGCTGGTCAGAGAGCTGCTTGTAACTGCAGCTGGGTGGGTTCCTACCAGTATGTATGCTGGTGAAAGTGCAGGCTGGCAGGTTTGGTAGCTTGTCACAGCAACACAGTGTGAGAGGGAACCCAGGTTGGTGGCTCAGAAGGCTCAGTGGTACCCCAGTTCTGGAAGGGGAAGGGGGAACCCGTCACAACTAACTCAAGAGCAGGATTTCTTGCTCCTGCAGAGCATGGGACAAGGAAGACTCTGTGGAGGAAGCAGAGAATCGGTGTCATCCTGGAAGTCAAGTCATCAACTCCTCAGCCTCCATCCCACTGGTCACTTCCACCTCTCTGCCCCCTTCCTCGCAGCGAGTGAAGGAGGGGAGATGGCACTGGGACAAGATGGTGCTGTGTTTGTTCCACAGGCCGGCCAGGCAGTTGGCGAAGGCCCGTTGGACAGCAGTGGAGGAGAAGTAGAAGATGGCGGGGTCCAGGGCGGTGTTGAGGGTGCTAAGGAGAAAAGCGTACACCCTCCAGGATGGTCTTTCGTTCTGGACAAAGCCCACCACGTGGGACATGTTGAAGGGGATGAAGCAGACTATGAAGTTGAACAAGGTGGCCAGAGCCAGGCCCATGGCCCGCTGCTTCCTCCAGGCTGGGATGTTGGGCAGGGCCACCAGGATACAGACAAAGTTGACGTAACAGAAGATGATGAGAGTGAGGGGGAGGCAGAAGAGGATGATGAAGAACTCCAGCCGGACAGGGAGCAGGATCTGGAGCTGTGTATGGGAAAAAGGTTCATAGCAGTGGGACATGTTATTGGAGGTCGTGGTCCCATTGGGGCTCAGGACCTCATACTGCACGATGTAGACAATGCTGCAGTGAGCACAGGTGACCACCCAGAAGACCACAGAGGTGGCAACAACATAAGCCGGACAGTGCTGGAGCTTGTACTTGATGGGAAAGGCCACCCCCAGGTAGCGATCAACGCTGATGGCCATGAGGAAGAGGGAGCTGATGTAGATGCTACTGTAGAAGAAGAAGAGGAGTCCTGGCTCCAGCCCCCTCCCCCTCTGACCCACTAGATCCCACTCCCCTCTGTGGCACTCTGTACCCCAAAGCAACACCCTGGAACCCCTTATTCACCAATGTCATATGATTGTTATGTGTCATGCAAAGCATGCCATGTAAGATATATTAAAGGTCACGATCTGCTGAAAGATGTTGTTCTGTCCAAATATGTGTATCTTTAGTATGTGTGAAATTTTAAGATTTTACTGTATTGTTGTCAGTGAAATATGTTGTGAGTTTGAAAGTCCTTCCTATAAGGGTGGTGACCCCCGCCCAGGTGGGCGTTCACCGGCCATTCATCCACAGGGGAGGTGCAATCAAGGGATTTACAATTCAGTGACAGTTGCACAAGCACCACACAACGTGGGATTTACTTGATCACTGTGACTCAGCAAAGCCCACTAGAATGGGTCTGGGTAAGTGTCTTCTAAGCACATGGGCTAAGGTTATAAAATAAGGGACAGAGGCTGCATGGCTTGGCCTCTTCTCCTCCGCTACCTAAGCTGCAAGCAACAAGGACGCTGAGAAGAGAGAGAACTTCAGCAGAGGAGACAAGAAAGAAACCTGCGAATTGTGAACTGTAACATTCACTGAGTGGAGAAAACTGCTAGATCTAAATACTGCCTAATGTCTTAGAGGTTGGAGATTTAGATTGCACGTTTAGTTTATTTTCTTTGGTAAACGGTCACTGCTTTTTATACCTACCACTTACAATAACTTAGACTCTCTCTATCTGCAGTTAATAAATCTGTGTTACACTTTATCTAAAACAATGAATTTTGGTTGAAATGCTTGGAAATCTTAGCTCAGTTAACACAAGGCGTGTGCATGTCCTCTCCACATGGAGAGGCCTGGGATGAAGGAGATGGACTGGGCAAAGAACTTACACTGCTTAGGCTTCTGACCATGGCAGGATGGTACAGGTGTGGGGTCTTAGGCTGGGGAACTGGGGAGAACTGGCTGGAGCCTCTCTGTTGTTGGTTCATGAGTAGCTGAAGACAGCATTCATGTAACTAAGGTGTGTCCCTGCCTGGGGATGGCTGTGTAAGTCCAGTACCTGCCAGAGGTTTGTAGCATGTCACAGTGTGAGTGGGAGCCCTGACTGGTGGGACAGGAGGCTCAGTGGTACCTGAGTTCTGGGCTGCACCCTAGAGCTCCTGTTGTGACCCTGCAGCCCATATTCTTCACAGTAATATTATTATGGTATGATTATGGCATAATTATGAAGCATTTTATTCAAGATGGCTCATGTGAGATGTTATTGGAAAAGTTATAATTTGCTGAATATGATTGTCTTATTTGTATGCATGGATCATTTCTGTATCTGAAGTTATGACTATTAATTATGTATCTGTATTTCAAATGTAGTTACACCTGGGTAACACCACTAGCCAAGATGCTTTCAGTCTAGTGGGTGGGGAAGGGCCTGTTCAGGGCAATGAGTCATTAGGAAAAAAACAAGAGTCCTTAGGAGAAGCTTATCTCCCATCTGGGGAGCCTTCCTGAGAACGTTACAGACAGCCTCTGAGTAATGGCTGCTGTGACTCCAGACTCCATTTTGGGATGACACTGTTTTTCCACTGACCGGGCATGGGAACCAAGCTTTGGGGACAACGGGTTCTCACCCTATGCAAAAGCTATACCGGGGGGGGAGTGACATCATCTGGGGTTCTTCACCCCCCCCCCCCACATGAAGATCCCTGGAAATGTGTGAGAAACAAAGACTGAACTGGGGGAAGTGCTGGACCCAGGCTAAAGGGATTTCTAGCCTGGGGATTCCAAGCTGTAAAGCAAGGGCAGCATGTCCATTTAGAAACTGCAGCCTGCTTGTATCATCTCTCGGGCTGAGAATCTGCTACTCACATCCAATCTATTTAGAATATTAAGCATAGTTTGTGTTTTACTGTTTATTTGCTAGGTAATCTGCTTTGATCTGTTTGCTATTCCTTATAATCACTTAAAATCTATCATTTGTATTTAATAAGCTTGCTTTTGCTTCATCTAAACCAGTATCTGGGAATCATAACTCTGGGGCAAAAGGCTGTTGCATATTCCTCTCCACATTGAGGGAGGAGGCGAATTTTATGAGCTTATGATGTTCAGTTTGAGTTTATACTCCAGAGAGGGTGTATGTGCCTGAGCAGCTGGCTGTGTCCCTACCTGTATACATGCTAGTGAAAGTGCAGGCTGGAGGGCTTTGTAGCTTGTCACAGCAGCACAGTGTGAGAGGGAGTCCAGGCTGGTGGGTCAGGGGGCTCAGTGGTACCCCAGGGGCAAGAACCCGTTGCATCCATCACACCCTGCCTGGACTGGAGATAGATCCCAGGAGTCCTGGCTGCACTAACCCACTAGATCTCACTCCCATCCCAAACATGTGACTAGAAACCAGGGGTCCTGGCTTACATCCCTCCTTGCCCGTAGCCATGAGAGCAACCTCCGGGCTCCCGTTGCATTAGCTGACACTAGACATATGGCTGGAATTTATGTAGCTGGCTCCCATATTTATTTAACTCAGTTTCCTGTTTAGCCCGGGGCAGGCGCAGATGTGGGCGCCGGAGAGATCGGAGGACCTGGGATGCATGAGATCATGTAAGCAAACACACAGGGAATGGCCGTTGGGTGGGGGGGGCCAAGCAGGCAGCTCAGACAACGTGGAAGTGGTTGATAGGGAAATTTTCATAAATATTATCAAAGGTGGAGTGGAGTGGGGTCTAGTGGTCAGAGCGTGGTGGGGCGGGGGATTCCTGGGTTCTATCCCTGGTTCTCAGGAGTGATTTTTTTTGTTAAAAAAAGGGATAAGGAGTCAATGCACAGAAGTAGGAAATACAACCCAGGATTCTTGACCTTTCAGCTCCACTCAACCCACTAGACCCCACTCCCTTCCCAGAGCTAGGGAGAGAACTCAGGGGTCCTGGCTCCCGCCTCTACCCACTGAGCCATTCCCAGGGCCAGGGTGTCCTGCACCCATGCTCCAGACAGGCTGTGGGTGCCCTCACACCAAGCTGCGATGGGCTCCTCCTTCCCCAGGGTGCAGGTAGCTCTACTCTCGTCTCCTAGCTGTGGGGATCAATTGTTAAACAGTCTCATTAAAGCGAAGTTAATAAGCCTCTTCCATAAAATAAACCATTGTCTGAGCCCGACCAGTCCCTCGCTCCCCTACCAATTGCAGGGAGGTCGTATAGTGGGTTAGAGCAGGGGACTGGGAGCCAGGACTCCTAGGTTCTATGCTCGGCTCTGCGTGGGGAGTGGGGTCTAGTGATCAAAGTGGGGGCTGGGAGCCAGGGTTCCCGGTTCTAGGAACAGGGCTGGGTGTATGCTTCAGCCATCACATCTCTCCAAGAGCTATGCCCTCCTACAGTTAGAAACCATCAGTTCCTCCGCTCTCCCTAATGGTGGGAAACCCACTTTCCCTCCTAGCTTGTCTCGCTGGTGAGATGTGGTGACAGGACATGGAACCACGAGCGGATCAGACCTGATGGGTCCGTTCCCAGAACCCTTGGTAATGGAGCCACTGCTGGGCGGGGAAGGAATCGTCCCCTCGAGTCTCTTCCTCCAAGTGGAGGATCCTTTCTGTGGGGGATTTAATGACCATGCCCCACATCCTGACTGGCACATCCCCATCCCAGTGCTGGGTGCCCCCTGCATGTGGATGCCTATGTTTTCTAATCTTGGGGTTCCCCTCTCCCTGTCCCCACCATGCGCTTACTCAGCTGAGCTAGACAAACTTCCACCCAAGGGTCAGCTTCACTCAGCCCTGATTGCCTGCTGATGAGCGAGCACCGTTGCAAAAGTAGGTCATAATTTTTCACCTTCATTTAACCAGTGACAGAACAGAGAGTCAGAGCAGGGAGAGGAGATGGCCATGCCCAGGGAAGAACCCAGGTGTCCTGGCTCCCCCCTGCCCCCTGCTGTAACCATTACGGTCTCCCACAGTATTCTTGCCTGCAAGTTAAAGAAGTATGGGCTGGATGAATGGACTATAAGGTGGATCGAAAGCCGGCTAGATCATCGGGCTCAATGGGTAGTGATCAATGGCTCCATGTCTAGTTGGCAGCCGGTATCAAGCGGAGTGCCCCAAGGGTTGGTCCTGGGGCTGGTTTTGTTCAATATCTTCATTAATGATCTGGAGGATGACGTGGACTGCACTCTCAGCAAGTTTGCAGATGACACTAAACTGGGAGGAGTGGTAGATATGCTGGAGGGTAGGGATAGGATACAGAGGGACCTAGACAAATTAGAGGATTGAGACAAAAGAAACCTGATGGGGTTCAACAAGGACAAGTGCAGAGTCCTGCACTTAGGATGAAAGAATCCCATGGACAGGCTGTGGACCGACTGACAAAGCAGCAGTTCTGCAGAGAAGAAGCTAGGGATTACAGTGAACGAGAAGCTGGATGTGAGTCAACAATGTGCCCTTGTTGCCAAGAAGGCTAATAGCATTTTGGGCTGTATAATTAGGAGCATTGCCAGCAGATCGAGGGACGTGATCATTCCCCTCTATTCGACATCGGTGAGGCCTCATCTGGAATACTGTGTCCAGTTTTGGGCCCCACACTACAAGAAGGATGTGGAAAAATTGGGAAGAGTCCAGCAGAGGGCAACAAAAATGATCAGGGGGCTGGAGCACATGACTTATGAGAAGAGGCTGAGGGAACTGGGATTGTTTAGTGTGCGGAAGAGAAGAATGAGGGAGGGATTTGATAGCTGCTTTCAACTACCTGAAAGGGTGTTCCAAAGAAGATGGATCTAGATTGTTCTCAGTGGTACCCGATGACAGAACAAGGAGTAATGGTCTCAAGTTGCAGTGGGGGAGGTCTACGTTGGATATTAGGAAAAACTTTTTCACCAGGAGGGTGGTGAAGCACTGGAATGGGTTCCCTAGGGAGGTGGTGGAATCTCCTTCCTTAGAGATTTTTAAGGTCAGGCTTGACAAAGCCCTGGCTGGGATGATTTAGTTGGGGACTGGTCCTGCTTTGAGCAGGGGGTTGGACTAGATGACGTCCTGAGGTCCCTTCCAACCCTGATATTCTATTATTCTATGATTAGACTGCACTCCCCCAATCTCGGATTGGGATAGAACTCAGGAGTCCTGACTCACTACCCTCACTGTTCTAGCCACTCCACTCCAGTCCTCTCCCACACTGGAGCTAGAATCCTGTGGTCAGCTGAGCCAGCAATCTCCCTTTTACTTTGTTGCTTGCTAGTTTTTTAATTTTGCAAAAACAAAATTAAATATTGCACAGAGGCCTGGGCATAACTGATAAAGGCAAATGCATACTGGTCAGGGCTGGGAACAGAACCCAGGAGTCCTGGCCTGTAGCTTTAACCACTAGACCCCACTCACCTCCCAGAGCTGGGAAAAGAATCCATTAGTTCTTTCTCTGGTCCTGCTCTGCTCTAATCAAGTCCTCTTTCAGGCCCAGTGATAGAACCCAGAAATCCTGGCTCCCAACCCCCATCCTAACCATTAGTCCCCACTCCGTTCCATATGAGCCCTGACCCAAGCAGCTAAAGAGCCCATCCTCACCTCTTCTCCAGCAGCCAGTGCACTGGGGGCCTGAGAAGGGCTGGGGAGTGAGTGTTCTGTAGCCCAGTCAGCTGGTTATGTTGTGGCTGTGCCCCAGGAAACCCCACCGGAAAATCATGCAGAAAGGACGAGAGATACAATCGTTACTTCCTCGTGCTTAATCAGAGGTGTGAACCAGCACGTCTTTGAGCAAGTGTGGTGTCCCCTGCACTCTCCTATTGCACCCTGCTGTGGGCAACGGCTCCTGGGCTCTCTTCCTGGCTCAAGTAGAGGAGGAGGGTCTAGTGGATAGAGAAGGAGGGTTGGGAGCCAGGATTTCTGGATTGTCTCCCCTATTTCAGGAGGGCAGTGGGGTCTCGTGGTCAAGGCCATCCTTAGGATTTATGGGGCCCTAAGCAGTGTTATTAAACTGGTGCCCCTATGCCCGATGGCAGCCCAAGCTCACAGGGTGGTGGGGAAGGGGGAGGAGGGACGAGACAGCAAAGGATAATGAGACGCCCGGCCTGCCTCATTGTGGCGGAGAATCACAGTTCCCCGCAGAGACCCCCATACCCTCTCCGTCATGCATAATGGACATGAAGAAGGTACCTAATGAAAAGCACTAAAACTTGGGAATAAAAAATGTCAATCACAGGCTTTTTGATATGCCCTGAAGTTTGTCAGAGATTTAGGGTTCGTCCAGACTACCCACTGTATCGGCGGGTAGCGATCGATTTATCGGGGATTGATATATCGTGTGTCATCTAGACGCGATATATCGATCCCCGTATGCGCTCCCCATTGACTCCGGAACTCCACCGGAGCAAGCGGCGGTAGTGGAGTCAATGGGGGAGCTGCGGACGTTGCTCCCACGCCGTGAGGATGGGAGGTGAGTCGGAATAAGATACTTCATAGCTAAAGTTGCGTATCTTACAGCGACACCCCCGCCCTAGTGTAGACCAGGCCTTATTTGCAAAAACTTCCTAGTAAGGGTGAGTCAGCTGTCCTGCTGAATACAACATTGCATATCATGGAATACATGATGCAGCTCTTCTCTGTTTTACATTTTCTTAATCAGTTTTTCTAAGATGAATTTATATTTTAAATGTACTCTTAAACCTTAAGCCAACATTCCAGATTACTACATATTTAACTCACGGAAACAAAGACATTATTATAAATTAATCAGAGAGGTTTAGTGTGTTCATAACAATGTTCATTGCTTTTAGAAAAAGGGAACACTAATTTCCTTTGTCTGATCTCCACAACAATAAATATATTTATGAAATTTCACCAACTTTAAAAAAACATGTTTCCAAAGATTTTAGGTATAACAAGGATTTTATGTCTTACCAAGGTACTGATTTTGCTGGAGGGTTCTCTTAAAACTAATTCATCAGATAGTCAGAATTAAAGAAAGGGAAACTCTTTGTCCAGCTATCTGGAAGGGAAGGACTATTGTCCCTTTAAGGGCTCTCGTCAGTTGGGAGTGGGGAGACAGGTGGTGAAGGGATGGACAGAAAGGCCAGGAAGACTTGGAAGCATTTTCTTTTTAACTATAGTAATTAAAATGTGTATTTTAGATAAGGGAGGTCTTCTGAAGGTTTTATTTAAAAAATTATATATCTGAAGATCCAAACATTTAAGGCTAAAGATGATTGTGCATCTAAAAGTCTATGCAAGCATTTTTTAGAGATGTCATTTTATAATCTTCACCAGCTCAATAATGAAATATTTTTAAAGCAAATTTTAAACTAAGGTCCTGTAGACTGACATGTTCTGTGTAAATATTACATTAATGCACAACTGTTTTTGTCAGTAAAGTCAGAAACTGACAGTATAAAAGTTTATTTGGGCATAAGCTTTCGTGGGTTATAGCCCACGAAAGCTTATGCCCAAATAATTTGTTAGTCTCTAAGGTGCCACAAGGACTCCTCCTTGTTTTTGCTGATACAGACTAACAGGACTACCACTCTGAAACCTGTCAGTATATACCTGGGGGTTGGCAAATGCCTGTTAAATAGCTTCATTACCCCTTGAATGGCTCTTCAACAGTTTCAATGTTGTGCTAATAGGTCTGGCAGGCTGGAGGCTTTTTCACTTTTAACTACTAGATTCCCTCCCAAGGAAGACTCACGAGGCTGCAGCAGCCATCTGTGGGAGCCTGCAGGAAGGGTCAGAACAGGGATAGGAAAACAAGGTGCTTGGACGCTAAGACCCAGTGGTGCCCCAAATTTTCAGGTGCCCTATGCAGCTGCCTATGTTGCCTATGCCTAGGGACGGCCCTGCTCGTGGTTCTACCACAGGGCGCTGGAGGAGAGGCTGCGCTGAATTTATGGTTCTTTCTTTGATGTCCCAGGCTGCAGCATCTTTCTGAAGTGCAATATTAAATAAACAAGCAAATCTGAGTTCATATTTTTTTGCCTGGGTTCCGGGGCAAATAAAAACGCTGCACGGAGCACCGAGACACGAACAGCGGCCACAGCTGAGTGGGAGGGAATCCTGACTGACTGCCAAAGACAGAGGCAACAGGGCCAGATCCCAGCTGTGGTCAATCATCTGTCGCTCTATTATAGCCATAGCCAGGATACCAGAGGTGATGAGTCCCCTGGTGTCATCAGGGTAGTGTTGTGGGGGAGGGGAAACTGACATCGACGGGCCAGTGCCTGGAAAACGGTGAGCCGTCCCAAGGCTTCCTGGCCAAGATGGCCAGGGTGAGGGGATAGGGTCCCCAGCCTCAGCCCCCCACCCCAGGGCCTTGCTTTGGGGAGGGATGAATCAGCTCCAGGAATGCAGACCCTCACCCCGGCCTCGTGCAGGGCTCTGGGTCCAGCATCCTGTCCCTCCCCCACGGTGGAGCTGCATCAGTCACTATTTGCATTGTTCTGATAGTGTCGGTGCTGTGAGCCAAAGGTAACGTCCCGGGCGCTTATCCTCCTGGCGCGTGCACAGACGGACAGATGGACGTTCATGTGGGAGGGCCACGGGCTGGCTCACCCGTCCTTCCAGAGGGGAGACGGGTTTCAGATGGGGGTGTTTATCACTGCTGGGTCCGCACTTGTCATTTATGGACCCACCCTGTGCTCTTTTGCCATGATAGCCCTTGGCCCAGAAGTCCTGGCTTCCAGCCCCCCTGCTCTCACCACTAGACCCCACTCTGCTCCCAGACCCAGGGAGAGAACCCAGGAGTCCTGGTTCCCAGCCTCCCCCCCACTCTAACCACTAGACACACTTCCAGTAGAACCCAGCAGTCCTGACTTCCAGGCTCTCAGGGTTCACTCCACCTTCGCCATGACCTCGGGGGACGGGGGAGGGCGCCCAGCTGGTGACTGTGATGGGAGGCAAGGCAGCCCCGCTGGGGGACATAACAGGGGATACACGCAAGGACCCCGGTGCTGAGATCGCCATGGCCCCCCTTCCCTTGCCCAGCTCTGAGAAACAGACCCCCCCTTCCTGCCCCAAGAGACGGAGAACTGGTTCCACCTCACGCAGGGCGGTGGCCTCATCGGCAGGGCCATGGGTGCCCCGGCACCTCATGTTGGAGGTTCGCCTAGTAGGGGTTATGTTCCGTCAATGGATTGTTTTTATTATTGACACCTGGGTTTATTATTTCTTTACGAGCCGTCTGGGAAAAATCTCCTCAGAATATTGCTCAAAGGGTCATAAAATTCCTCAGGAGCAAAGGGCTTTTTGGGTGAGGTTTCTGTCCACCATTTCAGGAGGTAGACTGGCCCTGTTGCCGGTGGGGCTGGGCCCCATCTCCCTTGAAAGGGTCACACCCCCGTGAGAAGCCCAAAGACTCCAGTTGGACTAGACTAAACCCTGTGTCCCAGGGAGAGACGAGGAGAGACCGAGACCGAGGCCCCTGAGCAGAGGGTGTCTCTGGGGCCACTCGTAACATTCCACGTTCCACAGGCGAAGCCCTCAGCTGTTGTGCTAAACACAGCCGAGCGGCTGGGACACGAGGCAGATATTACTCAGCAGCCTCGACACGCCTCCACCTTCCCGGTGCGCGCTCCGCTGGCGCGCTGCAGCTACACAGGGTGGACTCCTTTCTGCAGTCAGGGCTGCCCAGTGACAGGTCCCATCAGCCGGCGGAGTGGAGAAGCTGGTCTCCTGGAAGGACAGGAGAAGTCATATCACCCTACCTGGCCGTGGTCCATTGCTCATTGCAAGAAGCTGGGCTGAGTTTCTAAATCTCCTGCCTTCAGCCCACCCCAACATGGAGGGCTGTGGAGATCAGCCGGGTCTTAGAGCACCATGGAGAGACCCCATCTCGTTGATGAGCTCTGAGGCCTGGCATGGGGAGCAAAGAATAGGCAGATGGGTCCCATCAATGCCCCCATTTCAGGAACCCTCAGCGTGTCCCTCCACCAACAACCTCCTGAGCATCACCCTCCTGGAAGCAGCATGCACCTCCATGACAAACGCCCCACGGTTTATCTACCAACCCCAAACGGGCTAGGTCCTGACCAGCAGCAATTGTGGGTGACCAGTTTCCAGATGACGAGAGCCAGGTGCTTCTCCATGCTGAAGGAAGCTCTCCTGTTGCTATTTCACCCCTGCAGCCCCAGGGTGAGCTCTGCACAAATCTCTGGGGGCCTGGCCTGTTGCCCTGAAGTGCTGCCACCCCACTGCTGCTCACCACAGCTGCACTACATCTCACCACACTAACGCACCCATCGGACGTTCACACACCGCACGCTCACAATAGCATTGTGGAACAGTGTGTGCGCTAAGTGGGGTGAACTCACTGCCGACTCCAGGGGGGCACAGGGGGGCCCAGTCCTGCAGGGGTGGTGGGGGGATCTCCTTTGGCAGCAAGGGCTGGCCCCGATGACCCTGATGGCGTTATGGGGCGCTGTACTGCAGGAGGAGGATGGGGGCTCTCTCCAGCAGTCATGGCTGGCCCCGATGCTGGCTGGCCCCATGGCTAATTGGAATCGGCTACAATCTGCCTGCATCTACAGCTGGGAATTTCTACCCTGCACTTCAGCACATAAGCCCTGAATCTCCAGGGCCAGCTGCCAGGCTAAGGGCCGATAGTAAGACCGATAGACGCTCGCTTCTGTGTTGAGGTGATTCCTCCACAAGCCACAGGCCTGGCCCAGAGAGAGCTTCCCATCGTGGGACCATTGGCAGAGCTTTCGGGGGATGGGGTGAGCCCAGTGCAGTCTGTGTGTATATTGGGAGGGGCAGATGCTGCATGCAAGTCCCACTCCCCTCCCCTGAGCGCCTTGCAGTGGGGTTGGGGGGGGAGAATTCGTGAACTTTCTGGCCCACCCACTTGACACAGTCTATAATGCACGTACACACACATTTGTCCTAGTGTCATATTTTTACTGGGTCACTGGATGTTGTAGGCAGGAAAACTAGAACTAATAAAACAAAATTAGGGAATTTGTATGAAACCCCCCACTCTCCTTCCTCTGAAAGGGGCTGGGCTTGGCTTGAAAGGCAGAGCCGCTCTTTCTTCTTGTGACACCGGCAACACGTCTGCCCCCACCCCCAACAAGGAGCTCGGGGGAGGGGAGTGGGATTTGAATGCAGCATCTGCCCCCCACACACACACGCAAGCAGCTCAGGGGGGGCCTCCTGCTCCTGACCAGGAGCTCACAGCGGGGCAGGTGTCTGTAGCAGTTTCCCGTTCTGGGCCTGGGGACACCCGGTGAAAAGGTCTGGTTGGCAGTGCAGCGGGGCTAAGACAGGTTCTCTGGCTCCTGCGCCGCCGACCGGCATCTACCTCAGGTAAATGCCGTCCAGGTGGAGCCGAACCCTGAACCCCCTGCCCCAGGTCAGAACCCCCTCCCTCACCCTAACTCCCTCCCAGAGCCTGCACCGTGCACCCCAACCCTCTGCCCCAGCCCTGAGCCCCCTTCCGCACCCTAACTCCCTCCCAGAGCCTGCACCCTGCACCCCAACCCTCTGCCCCAGTCCTGAGCCCCCTCCTGTACCCAAACTCCCTCCCAGAGCCTGCACCCTGCACCCCAACCCTCTGCCCCAGTTCTGAGCCCCCTCCTGTACCCAAACTCCCTCCCAGAGCCTGCACCCCAACCCTCTGCCCCAAGCCTGAGCCCCCTCCCTCACCCTAACTCCCTCCCAGAGCCTGCACCCTGCACCCCAATCCTCTGCCCCACTCCTGAACCCCCTCCCTCACACTAACTCCCTCCCAAAGCCTGCACCCTGCACCCCAATCCTCTGCCCCAGTCCTGAACCCCCTCCCTCACACTAACTCCCTCCCAAAGCCTGCACCCTGCACTCCAACCCTCTGCCCCAGTCCTGAACCCCCTCCTGTACCCAAACTCCCTCCCAGAGCCTGCACCCTGCACCCCAACCCTCTGCCCCAGGTCGGAACCCCCTCCTGTACCCAAACTCCCTCCCAGAGCCTGCACCCCAACCATCTGCCCCAGTCCTGAACCCCCTCCCTCACCCTAACTCCTTCCCAGAGCCTGCACCCCAACCCTCTGCCCCAGTCCTGAGCCCCCTCCTGTACCCAAACTCCCTCCCAGAGCCTGCACCCTGCACCCCAACCCTCTGCCCCAGTCCTGCACCCCCTCCCTCACCCTAACTCCCTCCCAGAGCCTGCACCCTGCACCCCAAACCTCTGCCCCAGGTCAGAACCCCCTCCCTCACCCTAACTCCCTGCCAGAGCCTGCACCCTGCACCACAATCCTCTGCTCCAGTCCTGAGCCCCCTCCTGTACCCAAACTCCCTCCCAGAGCCTGCACCCCAACCCTCTGCCCCAGTCCTGAGCCCCCTCCTGTACCCAAACTCCCTCCCAGAGCCTGCACCCTGCACCCCAACCCTCTGCCCCAGCCCTGAGCCCCCTCCTGTACCCAAACTCCCTCCCAGAGCCTGCACCCCAACCCTCTGCCCCTGTCCTGAACCCCCTCCTGTACCCAAACTCCCTCCCAGTGTTATACCAATAAAAACTAGCAGGATCTTATTAAAGGGGACAAGACATTTGTCACATTTATTGTAAATACCAAAATAAAAGATAACAGCAAACAACGTTGTTTGGCTACTTATTCCTATGATTACTTATATATATATATATAAATAATAATAAAATTAATTCTCCTCTCACCCCGATGGGTGGTATGTGTCTTCCTCAACCTCGGGTCCTCTGCCAGAGGCCTGGGAGTTTGAGGGTTCTGCGCAGTATCTCAGCTGTTCCTAGCACTGCACTCTTCTGGACAGAGAGCTCTGATGTTGTTCCTGGGATCTGTTGGAGCCACTCACCCAGCTTAGGAGTCACAGCCCTGAGTGCTCCTACCACCACTGGGACCACTTTGGCCTTCATTTTCCACATCCTCTCTAGTTCCTCTTTCAGGCCCTGGTACTTCTCCAGCTTCTCATATTCCTTCTTCCTGATGTTGCTGTCACTTGGCACTGCTATATCTATCACCACCGCTGTCTTCTGGTCCTTGTCTATTACCACGATGTCTGGTTGATTGGCCAGTACCTGCCTGTCCGTCTGGATCTGGAAGTCCCACAGAATCTTAGCCCTGCTATTGTCCACAACCTTCTGTGCAATCTCCCATCTGGTCTTGGGAGGGTCTAGCCCATACGCTGGGCAGATGTTCCTGTACACAATGCCAGCCACTTGGTTGTGCCGTTCAGTGTATGCTGTTCCTGCCTGCATCTTACATCCTGCCACTATGTGTTGGACTGTCTCTGAGGCCTCTCTGCACAGTCTGCACCTTGGGTCCTCTCTAGTGTGGTAGACCCCTGCTTCAATGGATCTGGTGCTCAGTGCCTGTTCCTGTGCCGCTATGATCAGTGCCTCAGTGCTGTCTTCTAGTCCAGCCCTTTCCAGCCACTGGTAGGATTTCCCAATGTCAGCCACCTCAGCTGTCTGTCGATGGTACATCCCATGGAGGGTCTTGCCTTGCCATGGCACTTCTTCTGCTTGGTCTTCCTCCCATGTCTGCTGCTGCCTCAGGCATTCTCTCAGCAGCTCATCTTTGGGGGCCATCTTACTGATGTACTCCTGGATGTTCCGGGTTTCGTCCAGGACAGTGGCTTTGACGCTCACCAAGCCCCGCCCGCCTTCTTTCCGGCTGGTATACAGTCTCTGGGTGTTGGACTTGGGGTGGAAACCTCCGTGCATTGTGAGGCGCTTCCGGGTCTATATATATATATATATATATTTATATTCATTCATTCACACAATCATTCATACAAGTTCTGTATGGATATTATAGTTACCAGCCTAAAGTTGCTTGTGACAGAATACTGGCCAGGTACCCTGTACGCAAGAGTGGAGCCGAGTCCGGGTCAGGTGCACCTGATGCTCCTGGAGGCTGGCAGCAGAACTAGAGACTCAAAGTCCTCAGTCTTCAGAGTCCAGCTTTATAGGGATTTTTCCCTATGTTAGTTCATGGGAGTTGCTTCATTCTGCTGTTGTTAAATCAATCAGCAGGTGGCTGGCTCCATGTTGGCAGCAGAATGTTACCCAAAGTCTCTCATCTCATCCTTCTTTTTTTACAGGCTTTTAGTCCTTCTATTGTTCTTTTGTCCTTTTCTTTTTAGGGTGGATGCTTTTTACTTTGTTTAGGGCTGTTGTTTAGGTTTTCAGCCGTTGGTAGTTGAACTTTATCTCATCAAGACAGGCCGGGGCTGGAGTTGATTTTATCATCCATACATACCTCATTCACACATCTAAACTAACTAATAAGATTACAGCAGGGTTTGCAAAAATGGAGGCTGGAGGAAGCTTTTACAAAGTGGAGTGAGTGTTTTAAAATGGGGTTTGAATTACAATATGGCAAACAGTGAACAGAAGTTACAATGTAGGCAAGTGTAGTGAATGGTGAACAGAAGTTACATTAATAAAGTGAACAATTAAAAAAAATTTTCATTTATCAGTTCTACGCCAGAGCCTGCACCCCAACCCTCTGCCCCAGTCCTGAGCCCCCTCCCTCACCCTAATTCCCTCCCAAAGCCTGCACCCTGCACTCCAACCCTCTGCCCCAGTCCTGAGCCCCCTCCTGTACCCAAACTCCCTCCCAGAGCCTGCACCCCAACCATCTGCCCCAGTCCTGAGCCCCCTCGTGTACCCTAACTCCCTCCCAGAGCCTGCACCCTGCACCCCAACCCTCTGCCCCAGGCCTGAGCCCCCTCCCTCACCCTAACTCCCTCCCAGAGCCTGCACCCTGCACCCCAACCCTCTGCTGCAGCCCTGAACCCCCTCCTGTACCCAAACTCCCTCCCAGAGCCTGCACCCTGCACCCCAACCCTCAGCCCCAGCCCTGAGCTCCCTCCTGTACCCAAACTCCCTCCCAGAGCCTGCACCCCAACCCTCTGCCCCTGTCCTGAACCCCTTCCTGTACCCAAACTCCCTGCCAGAGCCTGCACCCTACACCCCAACCCTCTGCCCCAGCCGTGAGCCCCCTCCTGTGCCCAAACTCCCTCCCAGAGCCTGCACCCCAACCCTCTGCCCCAGTCCTGCACCCCCTTCCTCACCCTAACTCCCTCCCAGAGCCTGCACTCTGCACCCCAATCCTCTGCCCCAGCCCTGAGCCCTCTCCTGTACCCTAACTCCCTCCTAGAGCCTGCACCCTGCACCCCAACCCTCTGCCCCAGTCCTGCACCCCCTCCCTCATCCTAACTCCCTCCTAGAGCCTGCACCCTGCACCACAACCCTCTGCCCCAGTCCTGAGCCCCCTCCTGTACCCAAACTCCCTCCCAGAGCCTGCACCCTGCACTCCAACCCTCTGCCCCAGTCCTGAGCCCCCTCCTGTACCCAAACTCCAACCCAGAGCCTGCACCCTGCACCACAACCCTCTGCCCCAGTCCGGAGCCCCCTCCCTCACCCTAACTCCCTCCCAAAGCCTGCACCCTGCACGCCAATCCTCTGCCCCAGCCCTGAGCCCCCTCTTGTACCCAAACTCCCTCCCAGAGCCTACACTCTGCACCCCAACCCTCTGCCCCAGGCCTGAGACACCTTCTGTACCCAAACTCCCTCCCAGAGCCTGCACCCTGCACCCCAACCCTCTGCCCCAGTCCTGCACCCTCTCCCTCACCCTGCACCTCTCATTCCCAGCCCTACCTCACAGCCCTCACCTCAACCCCCTGCCCCAGCCCTGAGCCCCTTCCTGTATCCAAACTCCCTCCCAGAGCCTGCACCCCAACCATCTGCCCCAGTCCTGAACCCCCTCCCTCACCCTAACTCCCTCCCAGAGCCTGCACCCTGCACCCCAACCCTCTGCCCCAGTCCTGCACCCCCTCCCTCATCCTAACTCCCTCCTAGAGCCTGCACCCTGCACCCCAACCCTCTGCCCCAGTCCTGAGCCCCCTCCCTTACCCTGAACCTCTCATTCCCGGTCCCACCTCACAGCCCTCACCCCAACCCCCTGCCCCAGCCCTGAGCCCCCTCCTGTATCCAAACTCCCTCCCAGAGCCTGCACCCTGCACTCCAAACCTCTGCCCCAGGTCAGAACCCCCTCCCTCACCCTAACTCCCTCCCAAAGCCTGCACCCCAACCCTCTGCCCCAATCCTGAGCCCCTCCTGTACCCAAACTCCATCCCAGAACCTGCACCCTGCACCCCTACCTTCTGCCCCAGCCCTGAGCGCCTCCCACACCCTGAACCTCTCATTCCCAGCCCTACCTCACAGCCCTCACCCGAACCCCCTGCCCCAGCCCTGAGCCCCTTCCTGTATCCAAACTCCCTCCCAGAGCCTGCACCCTGCACCCCAACCCTTTGCCCTAGTCCTGAGCCCCCTCCTGTAACCAAACTCCCTCCCAGAGCCTGCACCCTGCACCCCAACCCTCTGCCCCAGCCCTGAGCCCCCTCCTGTACCCAAACTCCCTCCCAGAGCCTGCACCCTGCACCCCAACCTTCTGCCCCACTCTGATCCTCTTCCTGGAGCCCACACCCCAACCCCTTACCCCAGCCCTGATCCCCCCCACAGACCTAAACTTCCTCCCAGAGCCCGCACCCCCTGCCCCAGCCCAGCGCCCCCTCCTGCACCCTGAACCCCTCATTTCTGGCCCCATCCCAGAGCCCGCACCCCCTCCCATACCCCAACCTCCTGCCCAGTGCAAGTGAGTGATGGTGGGGGAGAGCGAGCGAGGGGGGGATGCAGTGAGTGGGGGCGCACAGAGAAGGGGCGGGACAGGGGACGTTAGGTTTTGTGCAATTAGAAAGTTGCCAACCCTCCTTGCAGGCCACCAGGCACCTGCCCAGGGCCCGGTATGGCACAGAAGCAGAGCATCCAGGCCATAGCCCAGCCCAGCCGGCCTTGAAGGCCAAATCAGCCACCTCCAAAGCAAACAAACCCCAAACCCGCAAGGCTCCAAAAACCCGAAGCCCAATTCCGCATGCAGACCCCTGTTCTGCCAGCCAGGTGCCCCCTCGCTCCACTGGTGCCCCTCACTCCTGACCCGCAGCCTCCTGCTAGCCCTGCCTTGGGCTTCCCCCCATCCCCCCACAGCTCTGCTGATGCTCCAACGTAAGTGAACGATGAGAAGTTCACTCTGAGCCAGGCCTGTGTCTTGTGGCGGAATCACCCCGACACGGAAGCGAGCGTCTATCAGTCTTACTATCAGCCCTTAGCCCGCCAGATGGCCCTGGAGATTCAGGGCTGTGCACAGAAGCGCAGGGTAGAAACGCCCAGCTGCAGACACAGGCAGATTATAGCCGATAAACCACGGGAGCCCCGCCCGGGCTGCTGGGGAGAGCCCCCATCCTGCACCCTTCCCGCTGAGCGCACACTCTGTTCCATGCGGCACCTCTGAAGGGTGAATTGTACAAAAGAACCAATGTCAGAAACACTGAGTCTCGACGTGGCTGTAAGTAATCAGACTGTCACAGTGTTAAACCTTGGCATAAATGCTAGGGAGTAACCCTGTAACAGTGAATAATGTGTATGATTTGGGGGGCGGAGGGGATTTTTAAGCATGCTAAAAATGGTAATTGAAAGCAAATCGCATGTCAAAAGTCTCATGGTAACTGCCTCTCAGCTATTATCTGTGAATGACCTTAAAGCTTGTCACAGCAGAAAAAACATTACAAACCCAGTCTGTTGTGCACAGAGGGAAACTGAGGCACACCACCTCTTGAATTTCATAAACCAACAGTGGGATAATTCACCAGCCTGCCTTTAGAACAAAACAAAGAAAGCATGGCAGCAATTCTTCTGTTTTTCCTGCAGTCAGCAGGGAGATTGGTAAAAGGAAGGAGTATTTTTAAGCCATAATCTGTCCCCACGAGGGGACTGGGAAACGTTTCTTTTGTTTTTCAGACACTCTTCAGGCAAGCTGGTGCCAGTGGAAGAGCAACCCAGAACACTGTGGGTCTACTGCCGCGACGAGGATCGTGTTGTGTGTTTTGTATTGTTTGTCTTTATTTTGGTGGATATTTTACAAGGAGGGCTAACACATGTAGCAGCGAGGGTCAATGCAAGGTATGACCTGCCTGGAGAGCATGGTCTGCCCACAGAGGGAAATCTAATGATGTACCGCAGTCCGTTCCCAGCTCCTAAATGGAGGGGCCCGTACCTAGTCTTTGATGGATTGGGGCCCAGCCTGCTGCTCTTGGGAACAGAGACTGGAGGGCGGGAATGGGTTCATTGCACGCAAGTAAAAAGGCAGAGAATGGGGGTTAAAAAGGAGGACTGATAAATTCTGTTGCATGCATCCTACGGGTGGACCCACAAAGGGAAAACAAGGCCCTCCTGGCCCAGGATGAAACAATCATTGTTGCTAACCACAACTGTTGCTGTTGTAAACCCTGCCCAGATCCTGTGATATGAGGTGGAAAAGGAAGGAAACACGTGGATTGCGACACCCCCAAGTTGTGGTAATGAGGCACAGGAGGACTTTAAGGATTTACCCATAGGAAATTGTACCTCTGATCCCCCCAGGGGGATTTGGCAGTGCCAGTATGTGGTGTATGGATTGGAAGGGGAAGGGTCCTAACCCGGTGGAGAATATCAAATGTATCAGGAAATATTGCATGGTCTCCCCTGGCTATGCCATGATAAAGAACAGTGAGAAACAGTCATCTGGACATACGGTTTGTCACAGAGAGCCCCAAAAATATAACCCTCTGGCGTCCTGGGGTGTTTGGGTTACGGGGTCCCACAATTGGGTTGTGATGTTATCATGTGTACTCATAATGGTACCTCCACAGAGGAAAACCCCTGGACGTGCAATTATGACATACGTATCATGAAGTCTCCCCAGGACGTTGGGTATATGACAATTTCACTGCTTTGCAAAATGTAACCCTACAGGTAATATGGATGCCAAGCTGGGAAAACCTGATCTAAGCTGACCTCAGCCTGGAGCTGAAAATACACCCCCAGCAGGCAAACATCCACTGTGGAAGCGGGTGCAACCAGCGCTTTTCAATGTGTCTTTCCAGTCCATAACGTGGGTGGGTGGCACACCCCAGAGAATGGTGGGTAGATCGGGTACACTCCAACTGCAGCACGTGCACAGAAGGGTTGAAGCAGCAGTTTCAGTGATGGGTGAGGGGACACACATGGACTCGTCGCCAGAGAGGGATTTATTGAGAGCGGGAAGCACAGGGTTGGGCGTATAGAACCTGGGGGGCAGTTGGGTAACTAAGCAATAGATCAGCCGAAATGTAGAACCTCAGCAGCAAATCAATGAATGACTGGCAACTGTCTGCAATTGCAATAGGGTGAAAGAGGGTGGCAGAGGGGAGCTTGCGGTTCACTCAGGGGACAGGGAACCTCGTGACGTGGGTGGGGGTTGCTTCAGAAGGCCTCACTGGGGGGATGCAGAATGCTCAACTCGAGGGCTAGCACCTGTGTAATTGTTGCAGTGATACCTTGGAACGGAACGGCAGCTAAGGTGGGTCCCCATGAACCCTATGGGAGTAATGAGGAAGGAAGAGGCTCGTTGGGACCCATTGGGGGATAGATGGGGAAAGTGGAATGGGGTAAATTTGACAATAATTCAGTTGAACAATTGTTTGTCCCTAAAAATATTTGGCTGTGTCCTTCCCCATTGGCCACAGAGGAGCAGAACCAGTGGCCTGTTGCAAATTGGGGCTGTTATGGGTGATGTATGTGGGGGATGGGGTGTTTTGCTGGGAATTGACACAATACTAGGGGGCACAATTGCACCAGCGCATGACCAAGTTACACACCCCTATGCACGGCTATCTGGACTTGGGTGCACAAATGGATCTGTGGAACTCATTGCTGTGAATAACTGAACTGGCGCATAGTACCCAATTCCATGCCACATGGTCGAACTGGTTTGGACAATACCCCATATCTCTGTGAATATCCAGTGGACTCATAATATGGACAAGAGCACGCGAAGACTGCGGGAGCAGCTCGATGCAACTGCCAACAACTGGACACATTTAAAATATACACTCCAGCATGGTGTTACAAGATCTTTACCCAGTCGATGGAGGAGAAGCAGTGTTTCTGGCGGTGGCCTCGATGTTGGATTACAACCGTCAGGGCTCTCAGCGTTCCTGTGAATCGTTATGGTTGTTGGCCGATTGTTAAGTACACTAATCCTGCAATGTACAGTGCGGTGGTTTGCGGGGCACAGACCCACAAAGCACAACCACTGATTGTCACATATAAGTAATGTAAGAGGCCCTCCACCAAAACGTAACAGATAACCCAGACCCAATCTACTTGGGCCCATCACTATGCAGAGCCTGACACACTCATTGGAATAGGTGCAGCATGTGCGTACGAAGGAGGGTGCAGGGCACGATACTGCCCAGGGAGAAGTGGGGCAAATGGAGCACCGACACATTCCATCTTGATACCTGGCGCTATCAGGAAACGTGCCACCATACGTCCCATGCTTCTCCTGGGACATCTGGGCAGGCGGATTCCAGAAGAAAAGGGGACGAGGGGAACGGATGGAGTGTTAGTATCTAGCTATGTTTGTTAGCCTGAGATAGAATTTGGGGTTTGACTTTTTGCTACTCTTATATCTTATACTAATATATGTGTGAACAAAGACACTGTGAGTGTTGCTTCTGCCTAGCCTGATGGGTTTGTCAGTACAATGGGAACAGATCAGAACAGCTGAAGGGTGCATTGCAGGTATACTGGGGCTTGCTAAGAAGGAGGAGGTGGGAATGGGGAGCTGGGACACAGGCTGGGCTCTGCAGCGTCAGAGCTGGGAAGGGGGACACTGGGGAACAGACTCTGTCGGCGTGTAGAACTAACTTGGAACTAATTCCAATAACCATCACATTGGCTGCATTTCCAACTTCTGGTTTTCTGCTTTCTGTCTGTGTGACAACAACCAGGGGAGAGGGTGAAGGGAAAACCCTCTAACAGTCAGTCCAACCAGAGTCTTTGGGCTTCTCATGGGGCGGGTGGGAGGGGGCCCTTTCAAGGGAGACGGGGCCCAGCCCCGCCGGAAACATGCTCAATCTGCCTCCCTAGATGATGGAGAGGCCCAGGCAGCAAGACGGGAAGACAGAGATTTCGGCAGAGGCCTGGAGAAGGCTCCTGCAGGAGGCCCTCAGAATCCAGGCAGGAAAAGACCCTAGCTAGGGAGGGCAGAGAGTCACCCCCAAAAGCAGGGCAAGTAGGGGGCTGGCTGGAGAGCTGGGAAGAACAAACATCAGGATGTATCAAGCGGAGTTCCCCAGGGGTTAGTCCTGGGGCCAGTTTTGTTCAACATTATTATTAATGATCTGGACGATGGGATGGATTTCACCCTCAGCAAGTTTGCAGATGACATTAAGCTGGGGGAGAGGTAGATACGCTGGAGGGTAGGGATAGGGTCCAGAGTGACCTAGACAAATTGGAGGATTGGGCCAAAAGAAATCAGATGAGGTTCAACAAGGACAAGTGCAGAGTCCTGCACTTAGGATGGAAGAATCCCACTACAGGCTGGGAACCGACTGGCTAAGCAGCAGTTCTGCAGAAAAGAACCTGAGGATGACAGTAGACAATCAACTGGATATGAGTCAGCTGTATACCCTTGTGATACCAGTCAGCTCTGTGTTCTTGGGAAATCAAGGTGCAGTATCCAGCCTGCCTGACTCATGAAAGACACCGCCCCTGCCAGCATCTGCTTGAACCAAAACCGATCAGAGAAAAGACTTGCAGAGAGCAGTAAAGGGCGGCGGGAGACACACCTAGACCCTTCCTGACAAGGGTGACAAGAACAAAAGCAACTCCCCTTACTTCTGTCATAAACAGATAGCTAAGGCTTAATGTTTCTTTTACCTGTAAAGGGTTAACAAAGGGAACCACACACCTGACCAGAGGACCAATCAAAAAACCAGATTTTTTCAAAGTCAGGGAGGGAATTTTGGGGGGTCTGAGTCTTTTTGTCTGTCTCTTGGCTATGAGAGGTTTCTTTTCTATCTTCAAGCTTCTAATCTTCAGTTTCAAAGTTATAAGTACAAAGGTAGCAAAACAATAGGTTTTTTATATGTTTTGTTTTGTATTTACATGTGTGTAGTTTGCTGGAATGTTTAAATTGTATCTCTTTTTGAATGTCTGTTTATTCATATTTTTCTTTTAAGTAATAGCCCTGTGTATTGTCAACTTAATGCAGAGATCATATGTTCATGTGTTTTTTCTTTTTTTTTAATATAAAGCTTTCTTTTTAAGACTTGTTTGAGTTTTTCTCTCTGGGTAGGCTAAGGAACGAAGGGAAGGGGAATTCTCTTTGTGTTAGATCTACGGAGGGTAAAGCTCTGCAGCACCAGGGAATTGGTGGGAGGGGGAAGAGAGATAGAATCATTTCTGTTTCCTTGTATTTGGGGTTTGTCTCTTTGTGGAATAGAGGAGACATGCTTCTTGGTATTGTGATGTAAAGAGGTTGCATCAGTAACTCTCAGGTTAGCCCAGAGAGGAAATTCTGGGTGGGAGAGAGAGGGGGAGGGAAGTGGGTTATTTCCCTTTGTGGTAAGACTCAGGGATTCTGAGTCTTGGGGTTCCCCAGGGAAGGGTTTGGGGAGACCAGAGGGAGCCAAAACCCTGGAATTTTTGGCTGGTGGCAGCAAGATCAAATCTAAGCTGGTAATTAAGCTTAGAGGGGTTCATGCAGGCACCCAGATTTCTGGACGCTAAGGTCCAGATTTGGGAAGGCTTATGACAACTTCATCTGCATGAAAGATGGGACAGGGAGACGTCTCCATGAGCACACAGAATGGACAACAGAGAACCGTACTGAACTCTGGCACCAGAACAGCCGGGAAGCACATCATGATGGGGGATCTCTGCTCCAGATGCTAATAAACCTGCCTGCACACACCCAGCTCAGCAGTTATCAGATTGATTCTAGTAACGAATCCTTGACTGGCATCCAAAATAGTGAAGCAGCCTAATTGCATTGTGAGCTCCCAGGAAGGAACATCACCCTTAGCCAGGAGTGATCAGCTTCTATTTTGTCCAGCCTAAAAAAACCACTTGAGTCATTAGTTTAACCATGAACAAATCTAGTGTCTCCCTTGAACCACTGTTGTTTCTCTACAAGGAACTCCTACCCATATTCCAGTAAGTGCTCTGATGCCTGGATCCAAACTCTGCACCAGTTCCACTGGGACTTCATCTTCTCCTGACTGATTGTGCTGGGGGCTCTGCGTGACTCCAGCACCCAGGACCCCAAGCTCCTCGGAACCCCGACCAGTTCAAGCCTCATGGAGCGGTGATATCCCTCCCTCCATCTCTCTCTGTTTTCTTTTCTACCTCAGCTTTTAACTTTCAGTAATGTAGCTGTTATGTTGGTTTAGGATCCTTGTGTGGTGTCACTATTAGTCTATAAATAACTTTTATGGTTAAGCTGGTTATGTCTCTCTCTCTCTCAACTTTACTCTTTTGAGATTTTAGCTTCCCCATTTACTCTGCAGCAATGCTCCTCTTACCTAAGCTAATGATCCCTGTAGCACTCAAAAATCCTGTGGGGTTTGCTCATCAAGTAGGTTACTGCCAGAACAATTGTAACGTGACAGTGGGGATAGGAACTTGCTGAACCTGTGACATATGAAGGTGGCAGCTTGGAAGTGCTGCTCGACCCAGAGTATTGAGTCCAGGGGCATTTAAGGGGGTCAGGTTGAGAATGCTGATTTACCCGGTCCACTCAGACTTGGGGTATGTGTGTGTGTGAGAGAGAGACAGAGATTCTGGGGCTGGAGGAACCCAGCCCTGGGGAACCGAGGTCCTGCAGGACAGCTCCAAATGACCACACAAGTGTCACAAGCAGCACATTGATGGAATTACAGACGACCCCCCCCCTGCAAAAGAGTAACCCTAATAAATGAGCGTATCCCAAAGTAACAGGCAAATCTGTTAACACTTGTTGCCAAGCAGGCCAATGGCATACTGGGCTGTATGAGTAGGAGCATTGCCAGCAGATCAAGGGAAGTGATTATTCCTCTCTATTCGGCTCTGGTGAGGCCACACATGGAGTATTGTGCCCAGTTTTGGGCCCACCACCACAAGAAGGATGTGGACAAATTGGAGAGAGTCCAGTGGAGGGCAACGAAAATGATTAGGGGGCTGGAGCACATGACTTATGAGGAGAGGCTGAGGGAACTGGGGTTATTTAGTCTGCAGAAGAGAAGAATGAGGGGGGATTTGATAGTTACTTTCAACTACCTGAAGGGCGTTCCAAAGAAGAGGATGGAGCTCAGCTGTTCTCAGTAGTGGCAGTGACAGAACAAGGAGTAATCGTCACAAGTTGCAGTGGGGTAGGTCTAAGTTGGATATTATGAAACACTATTTCCCTAGGAGGGTGGTGAAGCACTGGAATGGGTTACCTAGGGAAGTGGTAGAATCTCCTTCATTAGAGGTTTTTAAGGCCTGGCTTGACAAAGCCCTGGCTGGGATGATTTAGTTGGGGATTCGTCCTGCTTTGAACAGGAGGTTGGACTAGATGACCTCCAGAGGTCTCTTCTAACCCTAATCTCCTATGATTCTATGTGAAGGACTTTATCTTCAAGGTTCTGTGGGAACAAACCAGGGTGCTATACGCCAAGACAAAAGCCTGGGTAGAGTTTATTGACAAGCCCTGAAAAAAAGGAAACTGAGGCAGGGCTGCGGCAGGGCCATCCCATGCCACAAGCGGTGCCCTGAAGGCAGTGACCCTGTCACAGGGCTTAATACAGGGGTATCTGAGTTAAACTGACTGGTGGGAGGGGATCCCTTCTGGTCTTAAATTCTATCCCCGCCATCTGCCACTTGGATGCCGAGGGCTGGTGGAGAAAAACCTCACCCAAAAAGCCCTGTGCTCACAAGGAATTTTATGACCTTTTGAGCAATATTCTGAGGAGATTTTTCCCAGACGGCTCATAAAGAAATAATAAACCCAGGTGTCAATAATAAAAAAATCCCAGTGATGGAACATAACCCTGACTGGGAGAAATCTCCAACGTGAGGTGCCAAGGGCGCACGTGGCCGTGCCGATGAAGCCAACACCCTGCGTGAGGTGCAACTGGTTATCCGTGCCTTGGGGCGGGAAGGGGGGGCTCTGTTTCTTGGAACTGGGCAAGGGAAGGGGGGCCATGGCGAGCTCAGCATTGGGATCCTTGTGTGTAGCCCCTGCTATGTCCCCCAGCGGGGTTGCCTTGCCTCCATATCACGGCCACCAGTGGGGCACTGGGCACCCACCCCAGCCCCCTGGGGTCATGGCGAAGGCGGGAAGAGACATGAGAGGCTGGGATTCAGGACTGCTGGGTTCTACTGGGAGTTGGGCCTAGTGGGTTGGAGTGGAGGGGCTGGGAGCCAGGACTCCTGGGTTCTACCCCCAGCTCCGGGAGAAGATTGAGGCCTAATGCTTTAGAGCAGGTGGGGCTGGGAACTGGGCTAGGCAAGAGGAAAGGAGGGGACTCTCAGGGTTACACCTCCCTCTGACACCAGCTGGCTAAATGCTCCCCACTCCACCCCTCATGATTCCCCACTCCCCCAGAGCCAGTCAGTCCTTGCCCTGGGGCTGGATCTGGCCCAGCGCCCCCGAGGGGAAATCTGTGGAAATGTTGTGGGCAGAAGCTTGTAGCGCCGTTTGATTTTTCAGAAGTCTGGGTGCTGAGGGTTGTACAAAGGCCCCATATCAGCCCTGACCACAGGGTCCCTGCACTGGGTGCAGCATGAGCTCTGGCAGCTGGTGTGGGCATCCATTTCCTCCTGTCTCGCCAGGGGCAGAACCCTCCCGGACTAACTTCCCTGCAGCTAATGGGGCAACTGACCACCATGAGGCAGGCAGGATTCGGCTTCTCTGCTTGGGGTCTATTGGTTGGAGCTGCTGGGGGGTGGGGTGGGGCTGAGATCCAGGACTCCTGCATTCTCTTTGTATCTGTGGGAGGGGAGTAGGGTCTAGTGGTCATAGCAGGGATGCTGGGAGCCAGGAAGCCTGGATTCTCTCCGCAGCTCTGGGCGGGGAGCAGGACAGAGATTCTCAAAATTTATTGCACCACAACATCCGTCTGACAACAAAAATAACTAAATGATCCCAGTGCCCTGTGTTATTCAGTAGTTAACAAATGCCCCCAATGCCCTGTGTTACTCAATAGTGAAGCCAGGGCACTGGAGTCATGTCCTTACATTTTGTTGTCAGAAGGCGGTTGCCAGAGCTCTGGCCAGGGCTCAGGCTTCCTCCTATGGGCCCCAGTGAGTCTAACACTGGCCCTGGCAACCTCATTAAAATGAACTGAGAACAGCTTGTCTAGTGGTTAGAGCAGGGGCGGGAGGCTGGGAGCCAGGACTCCTGGGTTCTCTCTCTGGGTCTGGGAGGGGAGTGGGGTCTAGTGGTGAAAGCAGGGGACTGGGAGCCAGGACTTCTGGGCCAAGGGCTATCATGGCAAAAGAGCACAGGATGGGTCCATAGATGCCAAGCATGGACCCTGCAGTGAGAAACGCCCCCATCTGAAACCCGTCTCCCCTGTGTAAGGACAGGTGAGCCAGCCCGTGGCCTTCCCACATGAACGTCAATCTGTCCGTCTGTGCACACGCCAGGAGGACGGGCACCCGGGACGCCACCTTTGTTTCACAGCACCGATGCTATCAGAACAATGCAAATAGTGACTGATGCAGCTCCACCGTGGGGGAGGGACAGGACGCTGGACCCGGAGCCCCGCACGAGTCTGAGGTGAGGGTCTGCATTCCTGGAGCTGATTCATCCCTCCCCAAAGCAAGGCCGTGGGCGTGGAAGGCTCAGGCTGGGGACCCCAACCCCTCACCCTCGCTATCTTGGCCAGGACGCCTTGGGACGTCTCACCATTTTCCCGTCATTGGCCCGTCGATGTCAGTGTCCCCTCCCCTGCAATGCTACCCCAATGGCCCCTGGGGACCCGTCGCCTTTGGTATCCTGGCTATGGAGCGACAGACGACTGACCCCCAGCTGGGATCTGGCCCCATTGCCTCTGTCTTTAGCAGTCAGTCAGGATTCCCTTCCACTCAGCTGTGGTCACTGTTCATGTCTCGGTGCTCCATGCAGGGTTTTTATGTGCCCCGGAGCCCGAGCGAAGAAATATGAACTTGGATTTGTTTGTTTATTTAATATCGCGCTTCTGAAAGATGCTGCAGCCCGGGAGATCAAAGAACCATAAATCCAGAGCAGCGTCTCCTCCATGCCCTGTGGTAGAACCACTAGACCTCACTCCTCTTCCAGAGCCTGGGAGTTCTGGCTTCCAGCCCTTCACTGCTCTAACTACCAGACTCTACTCCCCTGCCTGAGCTGGGACTAGAACCCACGGGGCCTCACCCCCAGCAGGATGCAGTAGCTGACTGGTAGGAGGGGAGGCTCAGACGCCCTTGAGGACGTGCTGGTTCACATCTCACACGAGGAAGTAACGATTGCATTTCTCATCCTTTCTGCGTGGATTTCTGAGGAGAGGGACCAGTGGGGTTTCCTGGTGCTCAGCCACGGACACAACATAACCAGCTGCCTGGGTACAGGAAACTCACTCCCCAGCCGGGACGCAGGAGACCACCCAGCAGCTCGTCCCTGACACATCACTTGGGGTGGCTCCCAGCCTGGACACCTTGGTTCCAGCCCTTCTGCAGGCTCTCAGCGTGCTGACTGCTGGAAAGGAGGTGAGGCTGGGCTCTCTAGCTGTCTGGGTCAGGGCTTGTAAGGAGGGGAGTGGGGTCTAGTGGTTAGAGCAGGGGGAAATGGGGAGTTGGGAGTCCTGGGTTCTATCACTGGCTCTGGACAGGGAGTGGGGTCTAGTGGTTAAAGTCAGGGGCAGGGCTCCTGGGTTCTCTTCCCAGTCCTGACCAGTGTGTGTTTCCCTTTACCAGTCATGCCCAGGCCTCTGGGCAAAGTTTTGTTTTGTTTTTGTGAAATTAAAAGGAAACAAACAAGCAACTAAGTAAAAGGGAAGAGGCTGCCTCAGCTGACCCCTGGGTTCTCGCCCCAGTTCTGGGAGGGGAGTGGGGTCTAGTGGTTAGAGGCAGGGGCTGGGGGGGAGCCAGGACTCCTGGGATCTTTCCCCAGCGTGGCCAGCCCCTTTCCCTGCTCTGACTCTGTTCTTCAAGCTGTAAAATGGGGGTGAAGGTTTGTGACCTAATTTGGCCATGCACTCGTCCACCTCCGAGCGATCAGGGCTGAGCGACGTGGGCAGCGGGGGATGGAAATTTGTGTAGCTCAGCTGAGTAATCGCAAGGTGGGCACAGGGAGAGGGGAACCCTGAGACAGAAGAACACAACAGTCCATGTACGGGTTGGTATCCAGCACTGGGATGGGGAGGTGCCAGTCAGGATGTGGGGCGTGGTCATTCCATCCCCCACAGAATGGGTCCCCTTCTTGGAGGAAGAGACTGGAGGGGACAATTCCTCCCCCCGCCCCCGGGCAGCGGCTCCATTACCAACGACTCTTGGAACCTGACAATGGGTCTGATCTCGCGGTTCCACGTCATGCCACCACATCTGAGCAGCCAGCCAGGCCAGGAGTGGAAGTGGGTTTCTGTCTGATAACAGAGAATGGAAGGACAGAAAGGAACTGCAGGAGGGCATGACAAGGAGAGAAGTGCTGGCTGGCACATACACCCACCCCAATTCCAAGAACCCAAGAGTCCTGGCTCCCAGCCTCCTGCTCTGACTACTAGAACCCACAGCCCTCCCAGATGTGGGGATAGAACCTAAGAGTCCTGACTGCAGGACCCCCAGCTCTAACCACTAGACCTGACTCCTCTCCCAGAGCTGGGGATGGAATCCAAGAGTCCTGGCTCCGAGACACCCGCTCCCCCCAGCTCTAACCACTAGACCCCACTCCCCTCCCAGAGCTGGGGAGAGAACCCAGGAGTCCTGGCTCCGCAGGATTACCACAAAGAGTGAAAATAAGCTGGCCAAGCTGTGTAGCAGGATTGATGCAGGTCAGACCAGCCCAGCACCTGATTTTACGAGCGGCTAAAATGACAGCAGTGTGTGATGGAGGGTATTTCTATTCAAAGCGGGGACTCTGTTTACACAGCTGAGCTCCGAGCGATTTAGCCCTCTTGGGCATCTGTGGGTGGAATGACCAGCAATCCCACCCTGCCATGACAGATCCAACTCGAGCAAAGAGTAGGGAGCTGGCAGGTTGTGGGAACCGGCCGACCCGGGATTCAAACCTGTGGCTTGGCCTGATGCCTCTTGCATAGAGCTGGGGGAAGCGAGTGCAGTACAGGGCTGTGGACAATAGGGAGAGAAGGGGGCAAGAGAAAGGCAGGGGGATGGATGGACAGACAGCTGTTAAGGGACATGGACAGGGGTCTATGAGACTGGACAGCTAGATACAGGGTGCATATGGAGAAAGATGGATATAGAGGGGCATGGGTGGGATAGCTCTGCTGTCTTTTCATCTATACCCATGTACCCTATCCATCCAGAACCCAGGAGTCCTGGCTTTCAGCACCCCTGACCCCTGCTGTAACCCATTAGACCCCACTCCCCTCCCAGAGCTGGGGCTAGAACCCAGAAGTCCTGGCTCTCAGCCCCCTGCTGTAACCCATTAGAGCTCACTTCCCTCCCAGATCTGGAGCTAGAACCCAGAAGTCCTGGCTCCCAGCCCACTAGACTCCTCCCCCGGCCTTTGGTAAGGGATCTAGAAGCAGTGATTGCAGACAGCAGAAGGACTGGCTGAGCCCAAGCAATGGTTTACTTTACAGGGGGTTTATTAACTTCTCCTTAATGAAGCTTTTTAATGATCGATCCCCACAGGTAGAAGGTGGGAGTAGAGCTATGTGAACCCCGGGGAAGGAGGGGCCCATTGCAGCTTGGCATGAGGGCACCCACAGCCTGTCTGAAGCACGGGTGCAGGACGCCCTGGCCCAGGGCCGCCCAGAGGATTCAGGGGGCCTGGTGTCTTTCCTGGCACTTCGGCAGCAGGTCCTGGGGCGGAAGGACCCTCTTCGCCGCCAAATTGCAGCCAAAGACCCAGAGCGGAAGAAGATCTGGGGCCCCGGGCCCCGCGAGAGTTTTCCGGGGCCCTGCAGCAAGTGAAGGACCTCGCTCCAGGGGCCCCAAAAAACTCTCGTGGGGGCCCCTGCGGGGCCTGGGGCAAATTGCCCCACTTGTCCCCCCACCCCCCGGCAGCTCTGCCCTGGCCCCTGGGAAAACTGGCAGGCTGGTCTTCAGAGTCACTGGGATGGCTCAGCGGCTGGAGGGGGAAGCCAGGACTCCTGGGTTCTCTCCCTGGTTCTGGGCAGAGAGTGGAGTCTAGTGGGTTGTGTGGAGCTGAAAGCTCAAGAATCCTGGGTTGCATTTCGTAGTTCTACTGTGCATTGACTCCTTATCCCCTATTTTAACCACAAAATCACTCCTCAGAACCAGGGAGAGAACCCAGGAGTCCTGGCGCCCATCCCCCCTGCCTGGCCACTAGACCGCACATTTGATAATATTTATGAAAATTTCCTTCTGAGGAACAGCCACTTCCCTGTCCTCCGAGCTGCCCGCTTGGCCCCTCCTTGCCCCCATCCCATCCCTGTGTGTTTGCTCACGCGATCTCATGCATCCCAGGCCAGCCGATCTCTCCGGCGCTGGCCCCGCCTGCGTCTGCCCCGGGCTAAACAGGAAACTGAGCTAAATAAATATGAGCCGGCTACATAAATTCCAGCCTCATGTCTACTGTCAGCTAATGCACCAGGAGCCCTGAGCTTGCTCGCATGGCTACAGGTAAGGAGGGACTAGGAGCCAGGACCCCTGCGTTCAATCCCCAGGCCTAGCAGGGGAGTGGGATCAAGGGGGTTGGAGCAGCAGGGTCTGGGAGCAAGGACCCCTGGGTTCCTTCAGCAGCTGACAAGCCTTTTGTCCTTTGTAGAAGCCAAGACGATGAGCGCGACCATTTGCACCCCGGTGGTTCTCACCGTCTACATCTTCACCTTCCTGATCGGCCTCCCGTCCAACCTCCTGGCCTTCTACACCTTCCTAGTGAAGGTCCGCCAGAAACCCACCCCCGTCGACATCCTTCTCCTCAACCTCACCATATCCGACCTCTCCCTCCTCATCTTCCTGCCCTTCAGGATGGTGGAGGCCATCTCAGATAGGGCGTGGACCTTGCCCGCTTTCCTCTGCCCACTCACCAGCTTCTTCTTCTACAGTAGCGTCTACATCAGCTGCCTCTTCCTCATGGCCGTCAGCATTGAGCGCTACTTGGGCGTGGCCTTTCCCATCAAGTACAAGCTCTGGCGCCGGCCAGCCTATGCCACGGCTGTCTCCGTGGTCTTCTGGGTGGTGGGCTGTGCCCACTGCAGCATCGTCTACATTGTCCAATACCAAGACCAGAGCCAGAACACGAGTGCACCCTTCAACAATGCATCCCACTGCTACGAAGATTTCTCCCCTACACAGCTCCAGAGCCTGCTCCCTGTCCGGCTGGAGCTCTTCCTGGTCCTCTTCTGCCTTCCCTTCACCGTCACTATCTTCTGCTACGTCAACTTCGTCCGCATCCTGGTGGCCCTGCCCAACATCCCGGCCCGGAGGAAGCAGCGGGCCGTGGGCCTTGTCGTGGCCACCTTGTGCAACTTCATAGTCTGCTTCGCTCCCTACAACTTGTCCCATGTGGTGGGCTTTGTCCAGAACAAGAGCCCCTCCTGGAGGGTGTACGTTCTTCTCCTCAGCACCCTCAACGCAGCCTTGGACCCCGCCATCTTCTACTTCTCCTCCACTGCTGTCCAACGGGCCTTCACCAAGTGCCTGGCCGGCCTGTGGCACAAACTCAGCTCCTTCATGGCCCGGTGCCATCTCCCCTGCTTGACTTGCTGCGGGGAAGGGGGCAGAGAGGTGGAGGCGGCCAGTGGGGACGAGGCTGAGGTGTCAACGACTTGAGTCCCAGGGTGACACCAACTCTCTGTTTCCTCCACAGAGCCTTCATTGTCCTATGCATTGCAGGAGAAAGAGATCCTGCACTTCAGCCAGGGATGGCATCTTCTGTCCTTCCCTGCACCTCCTGAGAGTAGACAGCAGCATGTGGCAGGGCTTGGAGTTGGTGCCCAACTTCCACAAGGCTTTGACCTACTTGAGCTTCTATGTGATTGGCCAAACTTGGCTCCAGAGGGCTTTGGTTGACCTGAAGTTGGGGTTGCCATTGTGTCAAGGGCCTTCCTATGCCGCTGCGAGGCCACAACTAAGCA
Source organism: Aldabrachelys gigantea (assembly GCA_026122505.1). Lineage (NCBI taxonomy): Eukaryota > Metazoa > Chordata > Testudines > Testudinidae > Aldabrachelys > Aldabrachelys gigantea. The sequence continues at coordinate 70,668,014 of CM047489.1, forward strand.
GTTGACCAAGCTCCCACTGGACTTTGGCTTACTTCAGCTTTGGAGCGAGTGTCCCAACTTCCTCAAGGATCCGGCCTCTCTCAGTGTCAGGGTCATCATGGCGTCAAAGGCCTTCCTTTGTCGCTGCTGGCTCACAAGTGAAACATGGACCGATTTCAGCTGGAGGGTCCCCCGGCGCCCTCCACTCACTCCTGGTCTTTCCGTCTCCACAGTTGGGCTAACGGGCAAACAAGATATTATGGGTTTGGAACAACCAAGGGGGGAACCAAGTGGGGGCTGAGCTTGTCCCATTTCAGGGGAATCATTTAGTGGCAGATGAACAAGGACCAGGCTCCGTGAGGGGCCCATGGGCCCCGAGTTTGCCCTTGTTGTGCGATGGAGAGCTCCTCATCCTTCACCACTAGTATTAGTGCATGTTGGCCTCTGTGGAAATGTTGTTACTGCCTCAGTGGGACTGGAACGCAAGAGGCTGCAGCCCAGCTCGCTACTGCTTGAGCTAAAGGAGAAATGCCGTGTGTTGGCGGCAGTGTAGATGGGAAGGATTTGGACTCTGGACCTTCATTATCAAAGCAGGGTGCTTTATGCAAACAGTCGTGGGAAGGCTTTTATTGAGCAGGATTAGACAGCAGGACTTCCAGCACCACAGTGAATGGCTCACGTGATCTAAAGGCAGAGTACCTTTTGCAGCAGTAATAGAGCTTTTATCCTCCAAGTATGCTGCTGGTGGGGGATGGGTGATTAGCAGGCACCCGTACAATGGACACTGGTCCATGCAGGTCTGTTCCAGGTCTGGACATAGAGCTGAGATCTCCCTCACGCAAGGTCCTGCATTTCCTCCCTTTGCTGGTGGATCTGGCACCCCCCAGGGGCAGTGGGTTTAGCTACGTATGAAATAAAGTTATTGATTTATTATCCAATAGTGATTATTTTCTAATTTTTCTTGTGGTCTAGTGGGTTGGAGTCAGCAGGGCTGGGAGTCAGGACTCACAAGAACATAAGAACCGCCAGACTGGGTGACACTAAAGGTCCATCTAGCCCAGTGTCCTGTCTTCCGACAGTGGCCAATGCCAGGTGCCCCAGAGGGAATGAACAGAACAGGGAATCATCAAGTGATCCATCCTGTCGCCCATTCCCAGCTTCTAGCAAACAGAGGCTTCGGACACTTGGTTCTATAACCAGTTCTGGGAGGGGAGTGTGGTCTATGGGTTAGAGCTGGGGGGGTGCTGGGCGCCAGGACTCCTGGGTTCTATCCATGGGAGGGGACCAGGGCTAGGAAGTAGAACACAAGCACATTGTGTCTGTCGACTTTTAATTAACTGCAGGGCGTGAATCTGGCACCGCATGTAAACAAACAGTCTCTCCCTGGCGCCGATATTAACCGGGGTTAATGGATAACTGGGCTGAGCAGGGCCTGTGGCTGCCAGGGGATCTCGTGTGGGCAGCTGGAGGAACCACCAGATCCCAGGCCATGGGACGCTGCCATGGAGCTCACCCCCCTCCCCCGGGACTTCCCCAGAGCAGAAGCCCCCACCATACAGTCCCCTGTAAACAGATGTGCAGTCCCCTCTCCTGGGCTCAGTCACCATGTCCAGCTCCTTGGAGGGGTCAGCGGGTGGGGATGGGGAGAAGCTGGATGCAGGTTGGCTCCTGCTCCTAATGGGGCTGAGGCCCAGCAAACCTCATTGCACAGCGAGCTCCCCAGAGCAGCTGTTAGCAGATAAACAAACGAGAGTGGTGCAGACACGCACAGGGAGCGCCCCTCCTCCACGCTGCATTGCAACCCCCCCCATACACACACACACACACACACACACACAGGGGCTCCCAACCCCTCACACACATGGACAGCAGCAGGGGCGGCTCCAGGCCCCAGCACGTCAGGCTGGTCCCACAGCCTGCCTGCCGTGCTTGGGGCAGCAAAATTGCCTAGAGATGCCCCTGGGCAGCAGGGAGGGGAGCTGTGGGGGAGGGGGAGGGAGGTGTGTCTGTTCATACACACGTGCGCAGGGCTCGTCCCCTCCAGCAGGGGGCAGCAGGTACATTCCCTTACCCCCACCCCCATCCCACCCACACAGCTGCACACAATCTCAGCACAGTAACACACCCATTAGACATTCACACACCACAACAGCCGTATGGAACAGAGTGTGTGCGCTTAGCAGGGTGAACTCACTGCCCACCCCAGGGCAGCGCTAGGGGGCACTGTGCTGCAGGGGGCGGGGTGGGGGCTCTCCCCTGGCAGTCTGGGCTGGCCCCAATGCCCCAGGGTGGCACTAGGGGGCGCTGTGCTGCAGGGAGCGGGGTGGGGATACTCTCCCCTAGCAGGCAGGGCTGGCCCTGGTGCCCCAGACTGGCACTAGGGGGTGCTGTGCTGCAGGGGGCAGGGTGGGGGTTCTCCCCTGGCAGCCCGGGCTGGCCCTGATGCCCCAGACTGGCACTAGGGGGCGCTGTGCTGCAGGGTAGGGGGCTCTCCCATGGCAGGCCGGACTGCCCCAATGCCCCAGGGTGGCACTAGGGGGCGCTGTGCTGCAGGGGGCAGGGTGGGGGCTCTCCCTTGGCAGGCAGGGCTGCCCCAATGCCCCAGGGTGGCACTAGGGGTGCTGTGCTGCAGGGGGCAGGGTGGGGGCTCTCCCTTGGCAGTCCGGACTGCCCCAATGCCCCAGGGTGGCACTAGGGGTGCTGTGCTGCAGGGGGCAGGGTGAGGGCTCTCGCCTGGCAGTCCAGGCTGGCCCTGATGCCCCAGGCAGTGCTATAATCTGCCTGTGTCTGCAGCTGAGGGTTTCTACCCTGCACTTCTGTGCACAGCCCTGAATCTCCAGGGCCATCTGGTGGGCTAACGGCTGATAGCAAGACTGATGGACACTCGCGTCCGTGTCAGGGTGATTTCTCCACAAGCCACAGGGCTGGCCCAGAGCGAGCGTCCCATCCTTCACTTACATAGGCCGTAGCAGCAGAGCTGTGGAGGGATGTGGGGGGCTGCAGGTCGGGAATGAGGGGCACTGGCAGAGCTTTGGGCAGGAGGAGAGCCCAGGGCTGGGCTTGCAGGGGACTGTGGATCGGGAGTGAGGGGGTCGGGAGTGAGAGGCAGCGGCAGAGCTTATGCGGGGGACAGGGAGCCCAGGGGTAGGCTGGCAGGGGCTGTAGGTCAGGAGTAAGGGGCACTGGCAGAGCTGTGGGGAGCCCAGGACTGGGCTTGCAGGGGGCTGCGGGTCGGGAGTGAGGGGCACCGGCAGAGCTGGGGGGTGGGGAGCCCAGAGGTAGGCTGGCAGGGGCTCTTGGTCAGGAGTGTTAAGGAGACCTCACCTGGAATTCTGTGTGCAGTTCTGGTCTCCCATGTTTAAGAAGGATGAATTCAAACTGGAACAGGTTCAGAGACGGGCTACTAGGATGATCCGAGGAATGGAAAACCTGCCTTATGAAAGGAGACTCAAAGAGCTTGGCTTGTTTAGCCTGGCCAAAAGAAGGCTGCGGGGGGATATGCTTGCTCTATATAAATATATCAGGGGGATTAACATTAGGGAGGGAGAGGAATTATTTAAGCTTGGTACTAATGTAGACACAAGGACAAATGGGTATAAACTGGACGTTAGGAAGTTTAGACTTGAAATTAGATGAAGGTTTCTAACCATTAGAGGAGTGAAGTTCTGGAACAGCTTTCCAAGGGGAGTGGTGGGGGCAAAAGACATACCTGGCTTTAAGACTAAGCTTGATAAGTTTATGGAGGGGATGATATGATGGGATAGTTTAATTTGGGCAATTGATCTTGGATTATCAGCAGATAAATCTGCTCAATGGTCTGTGATGGGATGTTAGATGGGATGGGATCAGAGTTACTGCAGAGAATTCTTTCCTGGGTGCTGGCTGGTGAGTCTTGCCCAGATGCTCAGGGTTTAGCTGATCGCCATATTTGGGGTCGGGAAGGAATTTTCCTCCAGGGCAGATTGGCAGAGGCCCTGGAGGTTTTTTGCCTTCCTCTGCAGCGTGGGGCATGGGTCTGGTGGAATCTCTGCAGCTTGAGGTCTTCAAACCACAATTTGAAGACTTCAATAACTCAGACACAGGTTAGGAGTTTGTTATGGAAGTGGATGGGTAGGGTTCTGTGGCCTGCTTTGTGCAGGAGGTCAGACTAGATGATCATATTGGTCCCTTCTGACCTATGAGTCTATGAGTCTATGAATGAGGGGCACCGGCAGAGCTGGGGGGTGGGGAGCCCAGGGCTGGGCTGGCAGGGGGTTGCGGGTCGGGAGTGAGAGGCACCAGCAGAGCTGGGGTTGGGGAACCCTGAGCTGGGCTTGCAGGGGGTTGCGGGTCAGGAGTGAGGGGCACTGGCAGAGCTGTGGGGTGGGGAGCCCAGGGGTAGGCTGGCAGGGGCTGTAGGTCAGGAGTGAGGGGCACCGGCAGAGCTGTGGGAGGGACAGGGAGCCCAGGGCTGGGCTTGCAGGGGGCTGCGGCTCGGGAGTGAGGGGCACTGGCAGAGCTGTGGGGGGTGGGGAGCCCAGGGCTGGGCTGACGGGGGGCTGCGGGTCGGGAGTGAGGGGCACCGGCAGAGCTGGGGGGTGGGGAGCCCAGAGGTAGGCTGGCAGGGGCTCTTGGTCAGGAGTGAGGGGCACCGGCAGAGCTGGGGGGTGGGGAGCCCAGGGCTGGGCTTGCAGGGGGCTGCGGGTCGGGAGTGAGGGGCACGGCAGAGCTGGGGGGTGGGGACCCCAGAGGTAGGCTGGCAGGGGCTCTTGGTCAGGAGTAAGAGGCACCGGCAGAGCTGGGGGGTGGGGAGCCCCAGGCTGGGCTGACGGGGGGCTGTGGGTCGGGAGCGAGGGGCACTGGCAGAGCTGTGGGGTGGGGAGCCCAGGGGTAGGCTGGCAGGGGCTGTAGGTCAGGAGTGAGGGGCACCGGCAGAGCTGTGGGAGGGACAGGGAGCCCAGGGCTGGGCTTGCAGGGGGCTGCGGCTCGGGAGTGAGGGGCACTGGCAGAGCTGTGGGGGGTGGGGAGCCCAGGGCTTGGCTGACAGGGGGCTGCGGGTTGGGAGTGAGGGGCACCGGCAGAGCTGGGGGGTGGGAAGCCCAGGGCAGGGCTGACGGGGGGCTGCAGGTCGGGAGTGAGGGGCACCGGCAGAGCTGTGGGGGGTGGGGAGCCCAGGGCTGGGCTGGCAGGGGCTCTTGGTCAGGAGTGAGGGGCACCGGCAGAGCTGTGGGGTGGGGAGCCCAGGGCTGGGCTGATGGGGGGCTGTGGGTCGGGAGTGAGGGGCACCGGCAGAGCTTTGGGGTGGGGAGCCCAGGGCTGGGCTGACGGGGGGCTGTGGGTCGGGAGTGAGGGGCACCGGCAGAGCTGTGGGGTGGGGAGCCCAGGGCTGGGCTGATGGGGGGCTGTGGGTCGGGAGTGAGGGGCACCGGCAGAGCTGTGTGTCTGGACTAGGCTGTGGCAGCTGAGGCAGGACCTGGGAGCCTGGGAAAGGGGCCTGCAAGGCATGGGGGCTGTGGGGGAGAGGAGAGGTCGGGAGCTCCTTGGAAGGCATCACTCAGCTCTGGCACCGTCTGCTTTTCCCAACAAGTCCCGGAGCCGCCCCCTAAGCACGGCACAAGGACAGGCCCTGTGAAGACACTCTCTGGCCTAGCTACGCAGCGCCTGCAGTCCATGGGCAGACCCCAGTCTGCCAGGGACCCCCACCCCACCCCTTGTCCCCTCCTGCCTCTGACCGTCCCCCCCTTTGGAGCACCAAACCCCCCCTTACCCCAGGTTCCCTGCAGTCCTGGAAAAAAGCCAGGTGCAGTATTCGATGTGCCCACCAGAGGGCACCAGCACCTCACACCTGAGCCCCACAGGGATGTGGGGGACCAGAGCCTGGAGCGGACAGTCCCACCCTGACTATTCCGAGGATGCAGTGGCAGAAGGTGGCCGGGGGTGGGGGCGTTCGTGGGGACACAGGTGCACTGGAGCCAACACCCAGCGAGGGGTTGCTGGGTTACAGGGTACTTGGCACTGGGCGGGGTAACTAGGTAATGGCCCAGCCATGCCGGGGGCCCCAAGTATCACCAGAAGGAAACCAAAAGCCAGCGGTGGGCAGGCCAGCAGTGGCGGGAATCCACGGAAATTCTCAAGATCCTCCAGCCTCGTGTGTCTCCTTTTGCGGGGGAGGAGGGTGTGGGGGTTAGCCGATATTCACCACCTGGATGAGTCCGGCTGTTACGGAGCAGCCAGGCCAAAGGTCAACGAGGGCATCGCAGCTGCAATCGCCTGACATGGTTTTCCCCGGGGCCGTTTGCTTTTCAGCTATTTCTCCGCTGCTGCAAGGGGCCCCGACGCCCCCGCGGCCTTTTGATTTGATGTTTTTAAAATAAATTCCACAGATAATCACTTTTCGGCTTCAGTGTTTCCACCACCCCCAGTTTTCATCCATTTCAATGTTCAGAGTTGCAGGAAATGACGAGGGGATCAGACAATGGGGGTTGGAGGTTTGGGCCAAAAGAAATCTGATGAGGTTCAACAAGGACAAGTTCAGGGAACAAGGAAGAATCCCATGCTCCGCTACAGGCTGGGGACCGACTGGCTAAGCAGCAGTTCTGCAGAAAAGGACCTGGGGATTACAGTGGATGAGAAGCTGAATATGAGTCAGCAGTGTGCCCTTGTTGCCTAGAAGGCTAACGGCATAGTGGGCTGCATTCGTAGGAGCATTGCCAGGAGATTGTGATCATTCCCTTCTCTCTGGCACTGGTGAGGCCACATCTGGAGTACTGTGTCCAGTTTTGGACCCCACACTACAAGGAGGATGTGGACAAATTGGAAAGAGTCCAGTGGAGGGCAACAAAAATGATCAGGGGGCTGGAGCACATGACTTATGAGGTGAGGCTGAGGGAACTGGGATTGTTTAGTCTGCAGAAGAGAATAGTGAGGGGGAATTTGAAAGCAGCCTTCAGCTACCTGAAGGGGGTTCCAAAGAGGATGGAGCTCAGCTGTTCTCAGCGGTGGCAGATGACAGAACAATGAGTAATGGTCTGAAGTTGCAGTGGGGGAGGTCTATGTTGGATATTGGGAAAAACTTTTTCACCAGGAGGGTGGTGAAGCACTGAAATGGGTTCCCTAGGGAGGTGGTGGAATCTCCTTCCTTAGAGGTTTTTAAGATCAAGCTTGACAAAGCGACTGGCTGGGATGATTTAGTTGGGGATTGGTCCTGCTTTGAGCAGGGGGTTGGACTAGATACCTCCTGAGGTCTTTTCCAACCCTGATCTTCTCTGATTCTATGGTTCTATGACTAAATTTTAATGACCCAGCTGTTGGGATTCCAAAAATTGACTCTAATCATTAAACCTTCGACCGTCAGTGTCACCTGTCAATACAGACAGTGTCAACAACCTTAAAGGGAGTGTGGCTCGGTCTCAAGCCTTTTCTCGGGTCAACTGGCTGTCGATTCTGGTTGTTATCAATGGAAAGATTTGTGAATTTTTATCTTTAGGGAACTTGGATTTTGTGGCGGAAATAGAAAGACGTGGGCTTTGCTCGCTCATCGGCTAGAGGGTGAGTGCTGGTAAAAAGTCTTTTTGTGAGCAAAGAAAGAAAGAGGCCAACCAGACTTAGGCAGTGTCCTCAGCACTAGATTAGCTCAGAGGCTGCTGGGACAGGGACGGACCGCGCGAGCATGGCACACACTGCTCGCACAAGGCATGCGAGGATCAGGATTCACATTCTGCTGCTCCCACAGCTACTGCCAAAGACGGTTGAAAAAAATGACCCTGTTAGGGCCAATTCATGCGTAAAACCTGCCGCCTGATTGTCCTCTCTGAGACTACAAGCACCGGCGGTACAATCGGTGCTGGCGCTCCTGGTGCAGATGCGCATTGGCAACACAGGGATCCAAGCGTAGACACACACAGCGATGTCACTCCCGCAGCAGCCGTGTGCCGACACTGGGTTGCCTGGATTGTATAGCGTAGACGTCTGTCCCGGCAAGAGTCATTAATCACTGGAAGCATTTCCCGAGGGGCCTGGGGCCTTCTCCATCAGCGCAGGGTTTAGATTAGGATTGGCTGGGTTTCTCCCAGGTTGGCTCCGGGGTTATTGGGGGCAGTTCTCTGGCCTGTGCCATGCAGGAAGGCTGGCATGTGGCTGGCTCTGTTCAGGCCCGTCCCCGCAAACAAGCCTCACTGGAAGGGTTCATTTTGCCTATGACACAAAAAAGGTGTTGTGACAATAGTAATAGTCCCCCCCCATATTTAAAGGGAGGCACATGCCCACTGATCCTGCAAGTGGATGTGAGGGGGATAAACTGGCTGGCACACAGCACGTGGCAGGACGCAGAGTGGGACCCAGCTGGCACGTGGCAGGACGCAGAGTGGGACCCAGCTGGCAGGCTGCACATGGCAGGACACGGAGCAGGACCCGGCCGGCACGTGGCAGGATGCAGAGTGAGATCCGGCCGGCAGGCTGCACGTGGCAGGATGCAGAGCAGGACCCGGCTGGCACGCGGCACATGGCAGGACACAGAGTGGGATCCAGCTGGCAGGCTGCACGTGGCAGGACACAGAGCGGGACCCGTCTGGCACATGGCACATGGCAGGATGCAGAGTGGGACCCGGCCGCCAGGCTGCATGTGATAGGAGACAGAGCGGGACCCAGACGGCACATGGCAAGTGGCAGGATGCAAAGCAGGACACGGGTGGCATACGGCACGTGGCAGGATGCAGAGCAGGACACAGCTGGCACATGGCACGTGGCAGGATGCAGAGCCAGATCAGGCTGGTACACGGCACGCGGCAGGACGCAGAGCTGGACCAGGCCGGCACATGGCAGCCTCACATTTTCCTACTCTGACAGCTGCAGCTAAAAAAGCCAGAAAAAATGACCTGTGCATAAGACCTGCCTCCATTTGTTCCCTCTGAGATACAAGCACCTTTGAGGGGGCGTTTCCTGCTCTGAAATTATTTGACACACATTTCCCTGCATTCAAACTCCAGGGAAAATCCCAACCACAGCGGCTGGGAGTAACTGTCTGGCCTGGTCCCGCGAGGCTGACCTTTCCCTCATCCCGATCCAGCCATGGAACCCAGCGCGTCTCCCCTCCTCCCCGGGTGTCGGCGCTATAGTGAAGGCTGTGGGAGCAGAGAGCTCTGACCTGCGATGTCTAGACGCAGACAGTGATGGATGGAGATTTTAACAGGCTGTGGCGGTTATTCGGATGGTGGGGGGAACGGAGGGCAGGCTCGGATGTGTGAAGCAATTATGATGCCACCAGACGAAGCCCCGGGGGAGAGATTTTGAAGGCTGGTTTCGATAACAAAGGCCAGAGAAGCGGTCGACGCTGTGTCAGCGCAGACGCTGTGTTGCTCACGTTGCCTGTTGCTGGCTTTCAGGGGCCGCAGTGACGGTACAATCGGTGCAGGCGCTCGTGGTGTGGACATGCACCAGTGACACGGGGACTCAAGCGTAGACACACACAGCGACGTCATTCCCACAGCGGCCGTGTGCTGACGTTGGGTCGCTTTGATTGTGTAGTGTAGACGTCTGTCCCAGCGAGTGTCATTAATCACTGGAACAATTTCCCGAGGGACCTGGGGCCTTCTCCATCGGTGGAGGGATTAGATCAGGGTTGGCTGGGTTTTTAATGGATTGGCGCTGGGGTCATTGGGGGCAGTTCTCCGGTCTGTCCCATGCAGGAGGGCTGGAGTGTGGCTGGCTTTGTGACAATGTTAACAGCCCCCGCCCACCCCCATATTGAATCAAAGGGTGAGGGTGGTGCTTAGCAAAGGATCCTGCAAGTGGGCATGAGGGAGACAAACCGGCCAGCAGGCTGCACGTGGCAAGACACAGCGCGGGACCCGGCCACTGGGCGTGATGATGAGGACATGTGTCAGGGCAGGTGTCTGGAGTTGCCAGGGTCCCTGGCCTGGGGGGTAACCAGGTTATGTCCTAGCCGAGCCAGCCACTGGCCCAGCGCAAATCAAACCCACACTGAGCCGCCCACAGCACCGCCCACCCCGGGGAGAACCTGCCAGTGTCATGCCCATATGCTGAGCTGGGTCTCAGTCCGGTGCCAGCCTGGCACCAGACTCCCCGGCAGGTCCACCCCGCAGGGCTCCTTAGATCAGCTGGGGCAACATCCTGCAGTGCCTGGCCAGACAGTGGCGCTCACCCCAGGCAGAGAACAGGAGACGCCTGCAAGGCCAGAGCCCCCAGCCACTGCAGGGGATTGGTTAGGGGAGATGTGTGCAGGTGAGCTCAGCAGGCAAGCTGCGCCCCACGCTGCAGAAGAAGGCTGGCACAGGGGGAGCTGCACCCCACGCTGCAGAAGAAGGCTGGCACAGGGGGAGCTGCACCCCACGCTGCAGAAGAAGGCTGGCACAGGGGGAGCTGCGCCTCACGCTGCAGAGGAAGGCTGGCGCAGGGGGAGCTGCACCCCACGCTGCAGAGGAAGGCTGGCACAGGGGGAGCTGCGCCCCACGCTGCAGAGGAAGACTGGCACAGGGGGAGCTGCGCCCCATGCTGCAGAGGAAGGCTGGCACAGGTGAGCTGCGCCCCACGCTGCAGAAGAAGGCTGGTACAGGGGGAGCTGCGCCCCACACTGCAGAGGAAGGCTGGCACAGGGGGAGCTGCGCCCCACGCTGCAGAGAACGGCTGGCACAGGGGGAACTGCGCCCCACGCTGCAGAGAAAGGCTGGCACAGGGGGAGCTGCGCCCCACGCTGCAGAGAAAGGCTGGCACAGGGGGAGCTGCGCCCCATGCTGCAGAGGAAGGCTGGCATAGGGGCACCATGCTGGGGGCATAGTTGGGGGTGTCATTATGAGGCTGTTCCCCAGCTGCTCCCTCCCCAGAGCTGGTCGCATCTCAGAAGCAGGCGAGCCATCCCCGTGTGGCTGCTCCCCCGCTGCCCTGCCCCGGAGGTGGCCGAGTCTCAGTGCTGAGGTGGTTAAGGAAGGAAAGCATGGAGGAAATTGGAAATGTACAGTCTGACCGCCCACTTTGCCTGTGCAAATGACGGGTCTGAGTCCTAGTGGGGGCAGGGTACGGTGGGTTTCGCTCGGGTCCGGGCCAGCTGCCATTGACTCAATTGTGTGTTGTTGTTGTGTGGTTAATCCTCCAGGGTGACCAGGGAAAAGAGGAAGCACCGAGCTGGGCACAGCTCCAAAGGTTAGATCCATCGTCGGGGCAGAGGTTTATTGGGGAAGTCATTGAGCGTAATAGAAAGGGTATTAAAATGGTAAATACAGAGAGAGGCCTGCAACGGGCAGGGATGCGGAGTTAATAACAATAGCTAGGGAGAAATCCTGACCGGCAGCCCCTGCCCTGGGGTCCCCCCCTCAGCTCTGACCCACAACCCCCCACCAGCGCAGCCCTGGGGTCCCCCCTCCAACCCAGCTCTGCCGGTGCCCCTCAGTCCCAACCCACAGACCCCTGCCATCCCAGCCCTGGGGTCCAACTCCAACTCAGCTCTGCCAGTGCCCCTCAGTCCTGACCCACAGCCCCCCACCAGCCCAGCTCTGGGCTCCCCCAGCTCAGCCGGTGCCCCTCAGTCCCGACCCATAGCCCCCTGCCATCCCAGCCCTGGGGTCTCCACCTCTCAGCTCTGCTGGTGCCCCTCAATACTGACCCGCAGCCTAGCTCTGGGGTCCCCCCTCCAACCCAGCTCTGCCGGTGCCCCTCAGTCCCGACCCACAGACTCCTGCCATCCCAGCTCTGGAATACTGGGCGCTGTTTTGTGGCCCAAGAAGGGGATCTTGGAGCCAGGACTCCTGGGTTCTATCCCTGGCTTGGAGAGTGGGGTCTAGTGGTTAGAGCGGGGAGCTGGGAGGCAGGACTCCTGGGTTCTATCCCTGGCTTGGAGAGTGGGGTCTAGTGGTTAGAGCGGGGAGCTGGGAGGCAGGACTCCTGGGTTCTATCCCTGGCTTGGAGAGTGGGGTCTAGTGGTTAGAGCGGGGGGCTAGGAGGCAGGACTCCTGGGTTCTGCTCTCAGCGGCTCCCCACTGCCTGGTCTTTGTCCTGCGTTAGCCTTCAGCAGCCTGAGCGCTGTGGCTCCTTTCCCAGTCCCCTCGGCGCTGGAGGGTGGGCGGGATCCAGCCCCCTCGCTGCCCCCCAGCTCCACTGCACCAGGGTTCAGTCCCCGCAGGGCGAGCTCCCAGTCCGTCCCCCCTCCCCCATCCCGGTGCATCTCCCGCGCCCCCGTCCAGCCCCCCCGGGTCCCAGTTCGTGCCCACCTTAGCCCCGCCCCGAAGCTCCCGGCCCCGGCCCCGCCCCCGGGCGGTGCTAGCTGGTGTGGGAGGGGTCTGCAGCCAGCGGAGCGGAGCAGACGGGACGGGAGTCGGGAGGCAGCGCTCCAGACGAGGGACCCAGGAGTCCGGCCACTCTCCAGCGCGGTAGGTGCCCGGGGGGGGACGTGTCCCCCTGGCCGTAAATCTATGTGTGCCCCATAGATCCATCCCCCACGGCCCTGGCCCATCCTCTCTTCCCTTCATCTGTCCCCCCATCCACACCATATCCCCCACTCTCCTCCTTCCATATCTGCCCCCATCCCTTCTTCTCTTCATCTGTTTCCCCATGCACCCCAGATCCATCCACACCCCCCCCAGATCATCCCTCTCACCCTCTCTCGCACTCCATCTATCAATCCCACAAAGTCACCTCTGTGTGCCCCAACCCCTTCTCCCATCCTCCCATATCCCCCAATCCAGCACCCCCATCCATCCAGCCCCCCAATAATCCATCCTTTGTAGAGTATGTGTGAGATCCCCCTAATCCACCATCCCCCCTCCCATAGCCCCACAGTCCTCCAATCAGTGGTGGCTCTAGACATTTCGCCACCCCACGCACTGCAGCACGCGGGGGGCGCTCTGCCAGTCACCAGTCCCGTCGCTCCGGTGGACCTGTCGCAGGCGTGCCTGCCCGGGGTCCACTGGTCCCAAGGCTCCACCGAAGCTGTGGGACCAGCGGACCCTCCGCAGGCACACCTGTGGGAGGTCCACCAGAGCCGCCTGCCGCCATCCCGGCGACTGGCAGAGCGCCCCTCGTGGCATGCTGCCCCAAGTACCCTCTTGGCGCTCTGTGGCCTGGAGCCACCCCTGCCTCCAACCAACCCCTGTGTACTTCAATAGTCCTAACCGTTCCTCCATCCGTCCATCGCACCCTCCCCCATAGCTCCCACCCCTCCCTTCCTTGATCTAGTCCCCCAGCCACCCCTCTGTCCATCCCCCCATCTCCATTCACTGCTATAGCCCCCCCTTCCCCCCATCACCAACCCCTTCATCTATTTCCCCTCCGCCCTGGCATCCACCTCTCTGTGTCTTCTTACACCCTCCATCCTTCCCCCCAGTCCCATACAGCCTTGCACTGCCCTCGGTCCCCATCCAACCCTCCACCTGCACCCCCTTCCCCTGTTCCCAGCTAAGTCCCTGTCCCTCCATCCCCCTTCAACCTCCATCCATCCTCCCCTCCGACATGCCTCCATCTCCCTGCTTCCCCATCCATCCATCCCTCTACACCCCTCCATCTCCCCACCTATCTATCCATCCCTCCCCATAATCTATCTATCCCCCACTCCATCTATCTGTCTAATCAACGGCTGAGATTTGACCTGACCTGGTGAGTTCAATGTGATGCCCTGTCCCAGCCTGAGACCTGTGAGCAAACAGCATAGGGCAGAGAGAGGAAAGGGGGTGCCTAGGAAGGGATTAAGGAACATGTTGAGGGACAGAATGAAGGATGGACAGGTAGGTGTACTGGGGGTGTGCATGGCTGGATGGTCCAGTCTCATACCAGCTCCATGGTGTAAAGCAATTCATTGGCCAGATGGCAGTGCCCGGACTAGAACCCAGAAGTCCTGGATCCCAGCCCCCACCTCTAACCCACTAGACCTCACTCTCCTCCCGGAGCTGGGGCTCCAACCCAGGAAGGTGGGTGTTTCAAGTCAATCGTTCTTTAGGACTCCTGGTTTCCATTCCCAGCTGTGTATTGGGAGTGTGGTCTAGAGGGAAAGGCCCATCCCCAGAGCCAGCCATTTCCCCGCTCTGGGGCCGGATGGGAGCCGACGCCCCCTAGAGGTGGAAGGTGGCCTGTCCACTGCTCCAGCTCGCCAGGGCTGGAACATTCTCTGTTTACCTACTGCAGAAAACTTTCTGGCTTCCCAGCAACACCGGGCTGTACCTGTTTGCTGCTGTCCATGCTCGGGGCCCCGTGCTGAGGAACTGTTAATGGGATCGACTTGTTCCCTCTGCGTCACACAAACACCGCCCAGTAGGCAAGAGATGCATGTCAGCACTGCTCTGGGCTGGGGAGAGCAGTGGGATCCAGTGGTTAGAGCAGGGGGCTGGGAGCCAGGACTCCTGGGTTGTATCCCAACTCTGGGAGGTGAGTGGGGTCTAGTGGTTAGAGCGTGGGGGGGACAGAGCCAGGATTCCCAGGGGAGTGGTGTCTAGTGGTTAGAGAATGGGGGGGACAGAGCCAGAGCCAGGATTCCCAGGGGAGTGGTGTCTAGTGGTTAGAACTGGGAGCCAGGACTCCTGGGTTCTATCCCCACTCTGTGAAAGCCAGTGGTGAGAGCAGGGGGCTTCAGGCAATCCTTATAGCTCTGGGGGATGTGAGATCCGCCCCACTCCCAGCCAGGATGTCCAGAAGCAGGAGTGGACAGAGCCACAAGTCCTGCTCCGGTTTGTGCCAGTGGGCCTGCCCATGACCCCATCCCATGGGGACCCGGCTCTGTCAGGGAGACAGGTTTGCTCTAGTGATGAGCTGGCTGCGCTCCCGGCCCCAGGACAAGCCTCCTTCGCAGCTGAGGGCTCCAGATGCTGAAGGGCCTGTCGGACGCCCTCCTGGAGAACGACCCAGAAACAGATCAGGGTGTGCTGTGCTCTTGTGTGTGTGTGTGATCGCAGGACCTCTGAGATTGCTGCTCGGGGTGGGGGAACCCTGCTGCCCTCCTGCAGGAGGAGCTGAGCCCTGCTCTGGATCTGTGTGTGCATGCACCGATCCTTTGGTGTGACCATGGTGTGTGGGTGGGTGTGTGCACCTGCCTTTCAGAGAGCAGCAAAAGTGTGTTGGGCGAAAACCAACACACCCCACTTCACACGCCTGGTAGGAGTTTGCTTCACTAAGGAGTGTCTCTGGCCGTGTGCCTGGCATAGTGGGGCCCTGATCTCCCCTGGGCCAGGGACTGTCTTTCATAGCAGGGCCTGGATCCTTAACCCCCCTAGCACCCAGTGGTGGGGAGTCCCATGGGTTAATGATTTGCTGCGTGGCAAATCTGTTTCTTTCTTTCAGCCTTTAGCATGATGTGTAAACACCGGCTGCTTTTCTGCCCCGGACTCCAGCTCTCAGGGAAGGATGTTTATTGTGATTTTTCTTATTTTTCTGCACATTGGCCCCTAGCAGCCTTTAGATCCGTCCCTGGAAATTGGGAAGTGCTGTTTGGCTTTAACATCACCCCGCACCCTTAGCGCCGACACCGGGTGGAGTCACTGGGTGTCTGGGGAGGGACAAAGGGTTGAGAGATCAGACACCCCTGGATGTTAGAGACACCTGAGTACAATGAAGATGCAGCTCAAACTCACAGAGAGAAATGTGGAGCCAGGACACCAGGGTTCTGTCCCCAGCTCTGGGAGTGCAGGGGGGGTCTAACGGCTGGGACTGGCAGAGAGACCCCAGCTGCTACTTGTACTGGTGGTTTATTTGGATATTTGGCAACTACAGCTGTGTCCAATACAACAGAAGAGCTGTGAATAGAACCCAGGAGTCCTGGCTCCCAGCCCCCCTGCTCTAACCACTAAACTCCACAGCTGTGAATAGAACCCAGGAGTCCTGGCTCCCAGCCCCCCCGCTCTAACCACTAAACTCCACAGCTGTGAATAGAACCCAGGAGTCCTGGCTCCCAGCCCCCCCCGCTCTAACCACTAAACTCCACAGCTGTGAATAGAACCCAGGAGTCCTGGCTCCCAGCCCCCCCTGCTCTAGCCACTAAACTCCACACCTGAGGATAGAACCCAGGAGTCCTGGCTCCTAGTACCCCCCTGTTCTAACCACTAGACCCCACTCTCCTCCTAGAGCTGACCACAGAACCGAGGTATCAATGTTGATCCAATTCCCCTGCACTGGGTGAGCCGTACCCGTGTGGCGTTCCTGTGTGGCTATTCCCTGGCAGCCCCACCCCAGAGGCGGCTGCATCTCAGTGTCTTATCACCAAATCTGATCAGCTGCTGCCTCAGTAGTACCCGAAAGCTTTTCCCCATCACCGCAGGGCAGGCTGAGGCAGAGCAGATCTGGGTTTGGTGGTCTGTGGGGGGCTGTAACCCCCATTTTCCCAGAGTCCCCTCACCAGGTGGGGGGCATTGGGCCAGGCCCAGATGGGGGATGGGGTGGGAAGGGCAGTGCAGGTACATTTAGGCTCTGAGGTGCTGAGTTGAGCAGAGGGTCTGGCCAGTGTGACTGTGGCCCAGAGCCCTGGGCAGTAGCGGGCATTTCTTCCTGGTAGTTTAAAGCTAGTGGGGCCTAGTGGTTAGAGCAGTGGTGGGGGCTGGGAGCCAGGACTCCTGGCTTCTCTCCCTGGCTCTGGGAGGGGAGTGGAGGTCTAGGGGAGTCAGCACAGGGGGGGCTGGGAGCTCTGCTTCAGGAGGGTGGGAAGTGAAGTTCCCCTGCGTGGTCCACACCAGACGCCAGCAGCTATGAAGCCTGCTCCACTGACCACCAGCTCCCCCAGGCCGTCAGAGCCTCCAGCGCTTCATCCCTCACCCATTTGAGGGAAGGGAAATTGGATTTCCTACTTAGATTCTCCCGATCAGGATGATGAGAAAAGCCCTCCCACGCCAGCAGCAAATCTCCCCTCATTAGATCCATCCATCAGCCTGTCCAGCTGCTGCTTTCGCTAGCCAGCTCTGCATGCACCCCAGCTCTGCCGGTGCCCCTCAGTCCCGACCTGCAGCCTCCTGGCAACCCAGCCCTGGGCTCCCCACACCCCCTCAGCCGTGCCCAGATCCCGTGCGCGCTGCCACTCACTGGCCTGCCGGGGTTGGGCATGTACCTCCCATCCTGAGCCGAACAGCTTGTCACCTTCCTAATGGCTAGACAAGGTGCTGCAACTCAGAGTGTGTCTACACTGCGATTGCACACCAGGTGCAGAGATGCCCCAAGTCGTCCTCTAAGCAGGTGCCAGCCATTAGCGGCTGGGCTGGGGCCACCAGTTCCTGGATCTACAGTGCAACCTCTGCTAGGGCTGGAAGACGTAAGGGGATACTAGCCTACTATATCTGCCAGGTAATGGAGCGACTCTCTTAGCTCACATGGGCTGTGCTGTTGATCTAGAGAGGCCCAGGGTTCGAGCTCTGCTGACAGCCTGTGGCCAGGGAGTTGTTGCATGAGGCTATGTGGGTACAGTGTGAACTTGGAGCCCTCTAGAGGGGAAAGGCCCAGTGTCCCATTCCCTGCCCCCCCAACCCTGAGCCAGCCAGTCCCCTGCCCTGGGATCAGATGGGAGCTGGCTCCCCCTAGAGGGGAAAGGTCTGAAATCCCCTTCCCCAACCCTCTGAGCCAGCCAGTCCCCCACCCTGGGTCTGGCTCAGAACCAGCACTCTCTAGGGAGGAAAGGCCCTGTGCCCCTCAGCCAGCCACTCCCCCACCGTGGGTCTGGATCAGAGAGGGTGCCCTCTAGAAGGGAAAGGTCCCATTCCCCACCCTCCTGAGCGAGCCAGTCCCCTGCCCTGGGTCCGGATCAGAACCAGTGCCCCGTAGGGGGGGAAGGCCCCATGTCCCCCAGTCCCTGAGCCAGCCAGTCCCCCACCCTGGATCTGGATCAGAACCAGTGCCCCCTAGGGGGGAAAGGCCTGTGCCCCATTTCTGGAGCCAGGGAAAAGCAAATGTATTCTTTGATCCCCGCGGATTTCCGAGGGAAGCACCAGCTCAGAACGGAACTATTCTGGAGTAGCAGCAGGTGGGCTTGGCATTGGGGGGGCCATGAGCAGAGATTGGGGGCTGGGGTGAAAAGAGGGAAGATTTATTCCCCCGATAAAAGCAAAGAGAGAGAGACCTGTGGAGCAGCAGGTCCTTTATTCCCATGAGGGCTCCACCCAGCCACCTGACCCCAGATTGGCACCACTGACCTGTGGGTTTTAGGGCATTTTGGAGGCTCCGTTGCTAAAACAGGAGCTTTGTTCAACCTTAATGATGCAGTTATGAGCTGATCTTGGTACTTGGCCTGCCCCTCAGGCAGAGAGGAAGGGAGGGCCTGCCTACCTTTTATAGACTGGGGGAAAATGAGGCACAAAATGACTTGCTCAAGGTTACACAGGGAGTATAGGGCAGAGCTGGGAACAGAACCCAGGAGTCCTGACTCCATCTGCCCAGCCCCCAACACTTTAACTGCTAGACCTCACTCCCCTCCCAGAACTGGGATAGAACCCAGAAGTCCTGGCTCCTAAGGGCTGGGTTAGCCTGTTTATTCTCCTAGCCAGAGAAGCACCCGTGGGGGCCCATGTCCTCTCCCCCAGCTCTTCAGGCAGGAGGCATGGGGCGTTCCGTTGGGCAGAGCGCCGTTCAGCTGCCGTGTCGTCTCCTAGTGGAGGAAGGGCCGTGGGAAAGTGTGGGGTTGTTGGCCCGCAGTTTGCAGGCAGGGTTGGGGGGATCTTGCATTGCCGCAGTTCCCACGTTCTCACCCGCTGTCTGACAGATAAGGGAGAGCAGAGATGGCCAGGCCAATCTGGGGCATGCAAATGCGCCGACTTCAAAGAACACAAATAAGCAATGTATGCACATGACCTGAGTTGCCCTGCCTCACAGCGCCCCCTAGCACCGCTCTGGGGCATTGGGGCAGCCCTGTCTGCCAGGGGAGAGTCCCACCCTGCTCCCTGCAGCGCAGCACAGCACCCCCTAGTGCCACCCCTGGGGCATTGGGGCAGCCTTGCCTGCCAGGGGAGATCCCCCACCCCGCCCCTTGCAGCACAACGCCCCCTAGTGCCACCCAGGGGCATTGGGGCCAGCCCTGCCTGCCAGGGGTGATTCCCCACCCTGCTCCCTGCAGCACAGCGCCCCCTAGTGCCACCCTGGGGCCAGCCCTGACTGCCACGGCAGAGCTAGTGTAGTTAATCCAGTGGGAGAGCAACAACGGGATGAGAATTAAGCCCTCGGGCCAGTCACAGGAACTGCAGCTGGGAGTGACTCAGGCACTATCCCGGAAAGATGAGCCAAGCCCCTGGATTGAGTTAGGCCGTTATTATGAAGGGGAAGAGACACCTTGTAACTGACTCGCTGTCGGTCTCTTGGGAGACAATTTGTTGCTTAAACCCACAAGGAGACACCAAGAGCTCCTGATGTATCAATGCCGACAGCCGCCTGGTGGTGCTGTCCCCAGCTCTAACCTGTCTTCCCTCACCATCAGGGACAGAACCCAGGAGTCCTGGCTCCTAGCTCCCTGCTCTAAACACTAGACCCCGCTCCCGTCCCAGAGCTGGGACTAGAACCCCAGAGTCCTGGCTCCCAGCCCCCCCTGCTCTAACCTGCTTGACCCTCCTCCCGGAGACAGAACCCAAGAATTGGCGCTGATCCAGTTCCCCAGCACCAGGCGAGCTGTCCCTGTGCTGCTTCGCATCCTGGGGCACTGGGCACAGTCTCATCCCCCACCCCCTCTTGCAGTGGGGTGGGAGGAGGCGGCTACATTGGCAGGGGATCAGGAGAGCTACTTGGGGTGTCCTGGTTGTGTGTCTGCTAGGCCCTGCTGTGTTTGTGTGTGTGTGTGTGTGTGTGTGTGTGTGTGTGTGTGTGTGTGTCCCTGCTGCCCCCTGCTGGAGGGGCTGGGCCCAGCTCCGTGTGTGTGCGCGTGTGTGTGTGTCTCTGCTGCCCCCTGCTGGAAGGGCTGGGCCCAGCTCCGTGTGTGTGCGCGTGTGTGTGTGTCTCTGCTGCCCCCTGCTGGAAGGGCTGGGCCCAGCTCTCTGTGTGTGTGTGTGTGTGTGTCCGCTGCTGCCCCTGCTGGAGGGGCTGGGCCCAGCTCTGTTTGTGTGTGTTCCCCTGGGCTCCCACAGACCCAAGCAGTGGTTTCCAACGTCAGAGCTGTGTGTGTGTGTGTGTATATGTGTGTGTGTGTCTGCTGCCCCCTGCTGGAAGGGCTGGGCCCAGCTCTGTGTGTGTGTGCGTGCGCGTGTGTGTGTGTGTGTGTGTGTGTGTGTGTCCCTGCTGCCCCCTGCTGGAGGGGATAAGTCCTGCTTTGTGTGTTAGCCCTGCCCCCTGCTGGATACGCTGCGTCAGACACTGCTTCGTGTGAGCACACATGCATGCATCCCTGGCAATGCAGGGCCCTTTCTGTGCATTCCCGGCTAGGAGGGGCTGCCTGGTGACGCTGCCTGTCTGGGGCAGAGGCAACGGAAGTGCGTGGGGGGGTGCATGCCGATGGGGGGGAGGGAGAATGAGCTCCCCCCATGGCCAAGAGAGAGCGATGGGGCTGGGGAGAGCAGGGACAGACACATCTCGGCTAGGGCTGTTCGGTTCCTCCAGGGTTGTCATGCACCAACCGTGCTCTGGTGGGGTGGGCAGGGAAAGAGGGAGAGGTGCGAGCGGCTGCCAAGAGTGGGCCACCAAAGCAAGTTTGATAGCCAAGCAAAATACTCCGCTGGCCACTCAGATCTCAGCCCCTGAGCCAGCCAGTCCCCGTCCTGGGGCTGGATTGGAGCCAGCACCCCCTAGAGGGGAAAGTCCCATGCCCCATTTCCTGCCTCCCTCCACCCTCTCGAGCCAGCCAGTCTCCCACAGGCTAGACTGGAGCCAGCGCCCCCTAGAGGGGAAAGGCCCTATATCCCTTTCCCTGCCCCCACTGAGCCAGCGCCCCCTGGAGGGGAAAGGCCCACATCCCACGCTGACCCTGTCCCTGCTCTCTCCCCAGGTGCGATGCCCCCAGCATGGCCCCACAGCCCGAGGAGCGCGCCCTGTACCTCTCCATCTACCTGCTGACCATCCTGACCGGCTTCCCCACCAACCTGCTGGCCCTGCACGCCCTCATCCGCAAGCTGCGGTGCAAGGCCACCCCCAACTGCATCCTCCTGCTCAACCTCACCCTCTCCGACCTCTGCTTCCTGGCCTTCCTGCCCTTCAAGGTGGCCGAGGCCGGGGCCGGGCGCTGGCCGCTGCCCGCCTTCCTCTGCCCCCTCAGCGGCCTCTTCTACTTCAGCACCATCTACTCCAGCACCCTCTTCCTGACGGCCGTCAGCGTGGAGCGCTACCTGGCCGCAGCCTACCCCATCCGCTACAAGCTGCGCCGCCGCCCCGCCTACGCTGCCCTGGCCAGCCTGGGCCTGTGGCTCTGCTCCTTGGCTCACTGCAGTATCGTCTATGTGACCGAGCTGCAGCTGGGCGGCGGGGCGGCCAACGCCACCAGTGCCTCCTCCTCCAGGGACCTCTGCTACGATGACTTCACCCCCAGCCAGCTGCGGGTGCTGCTCCCTGTGCGCCTGGAGCTGGGCATCGTCCTCTTCCTTGTGCCCTCCTTGCTCACCTCCTTCTGCTACTGCGGCTTCATGTGGGTGGTGGTCTCCTCGCCCCACATCCGCCGGGGGAAGAAGCAGCGGGCCGTGGGCTTGGTGGCGGCCACCCTGGCCGTCTTCATCATCTGCTTCACACCATACAACGTCTCCCACGTGGTGGGCTTCGTCCAGCGGACCAGCCCAGCATGGCGGGACAAGGCCCTGCTCCTGAGCACCTTCAACGCCAGCCTGGATCCCGTCATCTTCTACTTCTCCTCCTCCGCCGTCCAGCACTCCTGGCGCAGGTTCCTGGCCCGGCTCTGGGGCGTCTGCTCCCTGCCCCCCTTGGCCAGGAAGGTCTTCTACCGCCGAACGGAGAAGCTGAAACCGGAGCAGCCTCAGGAGCAATACAGAGGCCTTGGGGGCGCCCAGGTTTGCTGCTCCAAGCTGTGATCCCAGCAGTCACCCTGCCCCCAGGGACTGACTCGACTGTGGGGCGGTCCAGTGGGTTAGGAAGGCAGGACTCCTGGGTTCTATTCCTGGGGCTGGGGTCCAGTGCGTTGGAGCATAGGGCTGGGAGTCAGGACTTCTGGGTTCTCTTCCCAGATTCACATCTTTCCAGAGCCGCCCTCCCTCCCCTGCTGCTCGGCATCCCCTCTCTGGGGCCACGACCAAGCTGGAAAGCCCCAACCTCAAGACACGCTCAGGTCAGGACTGGAACCCGCCGCTGAGCCATGTCGGGGCCCTGTACCCCCCTTCCCTTCTGCATCAAGGGCCTCTGGCTGTTCTCTGCCCTGCGTGCCTGAGCAGACAATGCCCAGGTCTCGTGGCCTTGTGCGTGACCCCAGGCAAGTCACTTCCTCACTCCGTGCCTCAGTTTCCCCCACTGTACAGTGGAGGTAATGACACTGACATGTAAAGCATTGTGGGATTTGGGGACGAAGAGCCGGCTGCTGGGACATCATCATCCTGGGACAAATCGGGTGCCTTCCTGTTGCAATTATTAGCAACGTGGCCTTCCTCTCACAGATCCTCTGACTCAAACCCTCCACCTCGGTACCGAAACACACACCTCTGCCTCCTGCTGCAAGGCAGCGCTGCGGTGGGCGGCGGCAGTCGTAGGCTGTTCTCTGGGCTGGCGAGATGGCGCCCTCCCCGCAGTGCACCTCCACAACAAGAGGGGGCGTCAGAGAGCGCTGGCTGTCATGCATTGCGGCGGTGGGAGGCGTCCCGCTGGCAGTGCCGGGCATGGGTTTGTGCAGTGTGAGACTGCAACACCTCCCTCTGGTGGAGTCACTGGGTACTGCAATGCCTCAGGCACTTCCACCACCCCTGGTGGACTCTCGCGAAAATGCATCCCACCGGTGGCCTCATCTCAGACTTTGATCATCCATTTTGCTGCTACTTCCCGGATTTGTCCCCATCTGTGGGTAGGTGTCCAGCCAAAGGTGCCTCATTAGGCTCTGTAATCACGGCAACGAGAAGCCAATTAAAGCGGCCAATGCAGGGCATTAAAGCAAGAGGCTTGGAGTCAGTCGGGCCACTGGTTTCTATCCTGGAGAATGTGACATGGTCTCGTTAGCGAGGAGATAATGGAGTGTGTGAATGGGGCAGAGAGAGATAACGGTCTCTTCACCTACAAACGGGACTGGTTAGCATGAGGAGGGGCTGGGAATCAGGACTCCTGGGTTCTATCCCAGCTCTGGGAGAGGTGCAGAGTCTAGTGGTTAGAACGGGGGCTGGGAGTCAGATCACCTGGGTTCTCTTCTTTGGTCGCCTTTATCTTATCCCATATCTATGCCTTATTTTTCTCCCCCTCCCAGCCCCGCACAACATGGAGGATTATATTGATCCAGCCCCTGGAACAATAATAACATTTAATTAGCTAATGTTTGCAAAGCACTCCATGTACCTAGCTGGGAGACAAGAATAAACCCTCCACCCTGAGTGCCAAAGGACTTTGAAACAAGCGATAACTGGCAGCTCCACAATATACAGGAAATCTTGTTAGTATACAGAGGGGAAACTGAGGCACAGAGCATGTACAGGACTTGCCCGCACTGACACAGAAATGCAACCTAGGAGTCCTGGCTGCCAGCCCCCTCTCCGCTAATCACTAGATCATACCATTCCCATGCAATTTGTAAAGGAGACTTGACTCTCTTAGGCAGAAAGATGCTATAGCTTGAGGGCCAGACCCCCAGCTGGGGTCCATGGGCCTGGCACGGACTCTCAGGTCGGGCCCACTCTTGGCCCTGTTCAGTCCGTGGGGGGAACCCCCTTCAGTGTAACAGCCCTTCTCGGGGGTCCGCTCTCTCTCGGGGGTTAAGCCCCTCCGCCTCCTGGAACCACACCTCTCTGAGCCTTAGCACGCCTGTCTCTGCCACGGGCCCCCTCAGGAAGTCCCCTCACTCTGGACCCCCGGGGCCTCCGCTCCCAGAGGGAATAATGCCGCCCTGCTCTCTCGCCCGGAGCGACTCTCAGCAAGTGTAAAACAGGAGGGTTTATTGAGCGACTGAACAGAGCATAGGAAGCTCCCAGAGCCTCAGGCCTGGTCTCCCTCAGCACAGCACACCCCAGTCTCCCCTGCATCCAGGTGGGCTCTGCCTGCTCCCCGTCTCCAGCCCAGAGACCCTGCGCTTTCCCGCTGGGCATCTGATATCATTTCCCCCACATCCTGCCTCTGTCTTCTGTCCAGGTGAATAGGTCACTGGGGCCCTCTCTCTTCCGTCCTTTGTTCCCCTCTGGCTGGAACGGGTTGGTCAGGTCACCGGGGTCCTCTCAGCCCTTGTTAAACATGCAGCACACAGGGAAACTGAGGCACGCACCCGCTATTCACATAAAACGCTACAAAAAACTCCACTTTGTCACAGGGCCGTAGTCCCACTGGCGTCAATGGTGACAGATCTCTGGTGGCAGTCAGCCACACCAGTGCGGATTTGTCACCACCTGGGGATCTGGCCCAGTGTTCGAATTTATGTCTCCTTCCAGCTGAGAGGAAGTGGCACAACCTCTGATTTCCGTGCTAAGGGCTGTTTGGAGATTAGTTTATCTGGAGAACCAGGCAACCTCGAGGGTTTAGATAAGAGTGCGGCACTGAAACCCGACTGCCAGGAGGGCACAAGGGGAGAAGGGCTGTGTTCAGCTTGTTTCATCTGATAAGGGCTTTATTAACAGCAGCGGCCATCTCCACTGGTGCAGAAGAAAGCGGAACAGTTTAGACATCAGTGCAGGCCCCACCGCTGTGTGAGCTGCTGTAGGAAGGCTGCAGTAGTAGGCTGTTATCCTATGATGGAGGGCTAAAGGAGTCAGCTCATCAGCTAGGCTGTTATCACCTTGTACTGTATGTTTAACAGCCAACACAACAGAGAGAGGGTGTGCCTGGTGCTGAGATGCAGCCACCTCTGGGGCGGGACAGCTGGGGAGGTTGTGAGATGGCATTTGGCCAGGCCCCCAGGGTTCATGTCCTGATTCCTGCAGACCGTGCCAGGGAAGCACTGGGGTTCCCGGGGTTGTCAGGCGGGGGGACGCTAAGCAGCACACAGGGAAGGGACAGCTGGCTGGCCGCAGTGCAGAAGGAGGAGCCCTGGCTGCAGCAGGAATGCGAAGGCTGCCAGGAATGTGCCGCCCGCAGTGCAGAGACTGATCAGAGATGGGCGCAGCTCAGCCTGGGCACATGGCGTGCCAGAGCCGGGGCAGTGGGGGTGAGGGCGCGAGGGACTGAACCTCTAGGGGGCACCTGCCTGAGTCATCAGTCTCCCCCGAGCCCCCGCCCGCCACCCCCCAGTCGTTCACCCTCAGCCTTTCACCCTTGACTCTCTGTGAGTCACAGGCAGGCTGGAAGCCAGGACTCCTGGGTTCTATCCCTGGCTCCAGGAGAGGTGTGGGAGTCTAGTGGTGAGCACGGGGGGATGGCTGGTAGCCCAGACCTCTGAGTTCTCTCTCAGGTTAGGGTGCGGAGTGGAGTCTAGTGGGCGTGGAGTGGCCGGGAGCCAGGACTCTTGGGTTCTCTCTCAGGGAGGGGAGGGGAGTCTAGTGGTTAGAGCGAGAGTGGAGGGGCTGGAAGCCAGAACTCTTGGGTTCTCTCTCAGCTCTGGGAGGGATGTGGGGTCTAGTTGTTGGAGCTGGGGGAGGGCTGGGACCCCGGACTCCTGAGTTCTGGGAGAGGAGTGGGGTCTAGTGGTTAGAACGGGGGAGGGGAGGAGAGCCAGGACTCCTGGGTTCTGTCCCCATCTGCATGACCCAGGCCAAGTCCTTTCCCCCTCTCCGAGTCTCAATTCCTTCTATTGCCCCAGCCCCCCGGAATCCAAGCAGCCGGTGCAGCTCCTGGCAATGGGGAGCCCATGGAAGGGCGCCCTCTGGTGGTGAGTCCCAGCGCTGACCGGACCGGTTCCTTCTGTGACTGGGCCTCACCCCCCTGGAACGGGCGGCGTCGCCCTAGGCTGGGCCTCAGACAGGCTAGAAGGAAGGACCATGAAGAAAGGGCGCGTGAGCGCGGCCAGGAGTCCAGCAGGTCAGCAGCGGATCCTCCCATCTCCGTGTCTGGCCCCTGGGATCTAACCCCCTGGGAGGGGCTCCTGCCTCAGTCGCCCTAAAGACCCACTGCAGGGAGCCTTGCTTTGGGGGTGTGTGAGAGACAGTGACAGCACCCCCAGGTCCTGTGTCCCAGCCTCCCGCCCTAGGGCGGGATCAGAGACGACGCCCCCTAGAGGGGAAAGGCCCCATGTCCCAGCCCCCCGCCCTAGGGACGGATCAGAGCCGGCGCCCCCTAGAGGGGAAAGACTCTGTGTCCCTGCCCCCCACCCTAGGGCCAGATGAGAGCTGGTGCCCCCTGGAGGGGAAAGAT
Source organism: Aldabrachelys gigantea (assembly GCA_026122505.1). Classification (NCBI taxonomy): domain Eukaryota; kingdom Metazoa; phylum Chordata; order Testudines; family Testudinidae; genus Aldabrachelys; species Aldabrachelys gigantea. The sequence continues at coordinate 70,694,264 of CM047489.1, forward strand.
CCCGTGTCCCAGCCCCCCGCCCTAGGGCTGGATCAGAGCCGGCGCCCCCTAGAGGGGAAAGGTCCCGTGTCCCAGCCCCCCGCCCTAGGGCTGGATCAGAGCCGGCGTCCCCTAGAGGGAAAAGGTCCCGTGTCCCAGCCTCCCGCCCTAGGGCTGGATCAGAGCCGACACCCCCTAGAGGGGAAAGGTCCCGTGTCCCAGCCCCCTGCCCTAGGGCTGGATCAGAGCCAGAGTCCCCTAGAGGGGAAAGGTCCCGTGTTCCAGCCCCCCGCCCTAGGGCTGGATGAGAGCCAGCGTCCCGTAGAGGGAAAAGACCCCATGGCCCAGTCCCTGCCCAGCTAGGGTCTCCCTCCCTGTCCCTCCCTTTGGGGTCTGATGCCCTTTGGCGTTTACCCTGCAGATTTTAAAGGGGCCCAAGGGGTCATGGGGGCAGGAGTCTCTTACCAGCCAGCCCCATGCCCAGGCTGAGTGCCCCCAGCAGGACTATTTTCAGGAGGTTGAGGCCAGCAATCAGAGAGGGGGAGTCCTGGTGCTGTGGGTCTGGAAAGGGAAAGTCCCAGAGTTAAGGATGCAGGGCACACCCGGATCCCCAGGAGGCTCCCTGTGGCATCCAGGGCCTGCAGGTCTCTCCCCAGGCAGATGAGCTGTACTGAGCACATACGGCTGATGCCCAGCGCCTTCCCCCCTCCGGCTGGTACCCACCAGCCCTGCAGCCCCAGCCTGTCACTATGTGAGATGCTCTGCATCTAGCCAGCAGCCTCAAATCCTCCCCAAACCTTTCCCCATCACCACCATCATTCCCTTGCCCTGTGGGACTCCCCGCCACTGGACATGAGCAGGGCCAGCCTGCGGGACTCCCCGCCACTGGACATGAGCAGGGCCAGCCTGTGGGACTCCCCACCACTGGACATGAGCAGGGCCAGCCTGTGGGACTCCCTGCCACTGGACACAAGTGAGGCAAGCCCCTGGGACCCCTGCCACTGGACACAAGCAGGGGGAACCCATGGGACTTCCCAGCACTGGACACTAGTGAGGCCATCCTACAGGACTCCCTGCCACTAGACATGAGCAGGGCCAGCCCACAGGACTCCTCACCACTGGACACTAGTGGGGCCAGCCCATGGGACTCCCTACCACTGGATGTGAGCGGGGATAGCCCACGGGACTCCTCACCACTGGCTGCAAGCAGGGGGAACCCATGGGACTCCCCACCACTGGACACAAGTGGGGCCAGCCTACAGGACTCCCTGCCACTGAATGTGAGCGGGACCAGCCCATGGGACTCCTCACCACTGGAAGTGAGCAGGGCCAACCTGCAAGACTTCCCACTACATGAGAGGATTTGGTCTCTCCCTACTCACCATACATGTAGTCAGTGCTGAGGGGATTCTGCAGGGACGGGTGCCCCACCTGGCAGGTGTAGGTGGTTCTTGGCCCTGATGAGGGTAATTCCAGAGTGGTGGAAGCCTGGAGGGGTCTGGTCGGGTCCCCACACTCCTGCAGTGGCTGGGTTGGGGGCAGACGTACGCTCCCTTGGTACCAGGTAAGCCAGGCAGGTGGGGGGTAGAAACCAGCAGTTCTGCAAACCAGGGTCCATTTTGACTCCGGCTTTGGGTGGAACTGGAGGAAAATAACTGGGTGGGAAGGTCGGGCTGGGGTGGAATGGGACAGACAGGTGGCGGGGGGGGGGGGGCGATAGACCAACAGAGCCGGAGAAAAATAGTCAAACTGATACATCTTGGGAAAGACTCATAAAGACATTGCAAGAGTGGAATGGGACATGGGCCTTTCCCCAGTAGGGGGCACCAGCTCCAACCTGGCCCCAGGGCAGGGGACTGGCTGGTTCTAATCTCACATGCCTGGAGCAGCTCTCATCCCCTCCAGCAGGGGGAAGCAAACACACACAGAGCAATTCTCATCCCATCCAGCAGGGGGCAGCAAACACACACACAGGGCAATCCTCATCCCCTCCAGCAGGGGGCAGCAAACACACACACAGGGCACTCCTCATCCCCTCCAGCAGGGGGCAGCAAACACACAGTGCAGTTCTCATCTCCTCCAGCAGGGGGCAGCAAACACACACACTAAGCAGTTCTCATCTCCTCCAGCAGAGGGCAGCAAACACACATGCAGAGCAATTCTCATCCCTTCCAGCAGGGGGCAGCAAACACACACACAGAGCCGTTCTCATCCTCTCCAGCAGGGGGCAGCAAACACACAGTGCAGTTCTCATCCCCTCCAGCAGGGGGCAGCAAACACACACACAGTGCAGTTCTCATCCCCTCCAGCAGGGAGCAGCACACACACAGCGCAGTTCTCATCTCCTCCAGCAGGGAGCAGCAAACAAACAAAGCAGTTCTCATCTCCTCCAGCAGGGAGCAGCACACACACAGTGCAGTTCTCATCCCCTCCAGCAGGGAGCAGCACACACACAGTGCAGTTCTCATCTCCTCCAGCAGAGAGCAGCACACACACACTGCAGTTCTCATCTCCTCCAGCAGGGGGCAGCAAACACACGGTGCAGTTCTCATCCCCTCCAGCAGGGAGCAGCACACACACACAGCAGTTCTCATCTCCTCCAGCAGGGGGTAGCAAACACACGGTGCAGTTCTCATCCCCTCCAGCAGGGAGCAGCACACACACACACAGCAGTTCTCATCTCCTCCAGCAGGGAGCAGCAAACACGCCAAGCAGTTCTCATTCCTCCAGCAGTGGGTGGATGGACCGATGAACACTCACACTCGGGAGCCATGAGAGCCTAGCTTAGTGTGGGACAAAGTTCCCAGCCCCTGCCTGTGACCCCACAGCCTTCCCCGGAGAATGCAGGCAGGAGCCCTTACCATAAACACGCAGCTGGGTTCCGTTGCCTCGTGCCTCCCCGGTGCCCCACAGCAGCACCCGGCAGACATATTTCCCAGCATCCTCCAGGCTGACGTTGGTGATGGCTAGGGTCCCTTCCCCTCTGCGCAGGAAGGTGTCGGGATAGGCCAGTGCGAAACGGGCTCTCAAGGGCACAGCGGCCTCTCCTCCTGGCCCGCCTCGGGACCAGGAGATGGCGCCCTTGTCCAGGGACAGGCCCCGGGAGAAGGTGCAGTTCAGGGTGGCATTGTCTCCTCGGATGACTCCCACCTCGGCCGGAGATTGCACCACGGTGAAGTTGGCATCTGTGCAGAGACACAAGCATGGTGAGTAGTTACAGCAGGGTCCTATGGAACTCCCTGCCACTAGATGTTAGTGGGGTGTTTCTGTGGGACTCACTGCAACATGATATTAGTGCATTTTCTTCGTGGGACTCCTGTGTTCTGTCCTTGGCTCCGGGAAGGAACTGGGGTCTAGACACCTCAGGGGGGTCACAAGGTTATTATGTGTGGGGGGGTTAATTTATAAGGGAGGTTTACACTCATAGGTTGCACTCATAGGTTTGCTATGTGACAGGGGTCACTGGTACAAAAGTTTGAGAACCAGTGGGTTAGAGCAAAGGAGAGGGAGAGGGAGAGGGGCTAGGAATCAGGACACCTGGGTTCTATCCCTGTCTCCGTGCGACCTTGGGCAAGTCACATAACCACATCATGCCTCAGTTTCCCCATCATGTCACTTCCCTAGCTGCGTACGTGCAGGGCTGCCCAGAGGATTCAGGGGGCCTGGGGCAAAGCGGGGGAGCTGCAGCGCTTGTACTCACCTGGTGACAACCCGGGTCTTTGGCGGCAGGGGGGGCCCTTTAGTCGCTCCACGTCTTCGGCAGCACTGAAGGGCCTCTCGCAGCCGAAGACATGGACCACCGCTGGGCCAGGGCTCGTGGGGGGCCTGGGGCAAATTGCCCCACTTCCCCCTCACCTCTGGGCAGCCCTGCGTACATGAGCTGGGAGCAGGGATTTCTGTGCCAAGGGCTCTCAGCTGTCTGCTAGGCTCTTGAGCAGAAACTCCCTCCCCCCCGCCCCCGCTCCGCCACACACATTAAACGTGCTCATGTCTCACACTCATCCGGTTTAGTTCAAGAGAAGCTGGCGTCAGGCCAAGCCAGGTAAGGAGGCCATTGGGAGCAGGCAAAGCGAGACTCAAACCCAAAAGCAGGGCCGGCTTCAGGCCTATTCCACCAATTCCCCTGAATCGGGCCCCTCCCCTAAGAGGGCCCCGCACGCGGTGAGAATCCCTTCCCTGGCTAGAGGCGCCTTTTTAATTTTTACTCAACTGGCAGCTCTCTGGGTCTCCGGCGGCACTTTGACGACGAGTCCTTCGCTTGCTCTGGGTCTTTGGTGGCACTTCGGCGGCGGGTCCTTCATTGCTGTCGAAGACCTGGAGTGAGTAAAGGACCCGCTGCCGAAGTGCAGCCAAAGACTCGAGCACTGCCTGGTGAGTACAAGCCCCATGTGTGTTGTTTTTTTTAGTCATCCCTGCCGGGCCCCCATCGAAACTGTTCGAATTGGGCCCCGCACTTCCTAAAGCTGGCCCTGCCCAAACGGCGCAGATCTCATTAATGGGCTAATTGCCAAGCTGGCTACACGCCAGTGGATTACACAGCTCCAGCGGTGATTTGGAGGTGGGAATTGCAAACACAGAAGGGGGGAAATTGGGGACACATAGCCCCCCCCACCCCGGTGCATCTGATCGGCACAGCTGGCTTCTGACACTGACTGCAGAGTGGTCAGCCAGCCTCCTCCTGCCCTCAGCTCAGCTGTGCCCAGTGTCCCCCCATGGGTCACAAACATTGAGGGATGGAAAAGTGTGGGGAGATGAGGGCATAGAGAAAGCCCCTGGCATGGAGGAGAGAATCAAGGATCCAGCTATGGGAGAGGGGAGGGGGAAAAGATGCACACAGAACCCCTGGGATGGAGGGAATGGGGGTCACACAGAACCCTTGGGATGGGGGGGAATGGGGGTCACACGGAGTCCCTGGCATGGAGGGAAGGAAAACAGGGGGATGACAAACAGAGCCCCTCACATGGGGGAGAGGGAAATGGGGGGCACAGAGCCCCGGGCATGAAGGAGGGGGACCCAAATGTGGCAGAGGAAGAAGTAGGAGGTACACAGAGCCCTGGCAGGGGAGAGAACGGGGGCCCCTGGTGTGGGGGGGAAGGGAGGAATGGGGGGGCACACAGAGCCCCTGACAGGGGAGAGAATAGGGGAACTAGCATGAGAGGGCAGGGAGGAATGGGGGGCACACAGAGCCCCTGGCAGGGGAGAGAATAGGGGAACTAGCATGGGAGGGCAGGGAGGAATTGGGGGGCACACAGAGCCCCTGGCAGGGGAGAGAACAGGGGAACTAGCATGGGGGGGCAGGGAGGAATGGGGGGCACATAGAGCCCCTGGCAGGGGAGAGAACGGGGTTCACTGGTATGGGGGCAGGGGGCAAAGCAGGGTTTGAGGGAATGGGCAGGCAGAGGGGTATGGGGTTGCACAGAGAAAGCCCGGTGTGGGAGAGAAGAATGGGGGACAATAGTGGGTGAGGGGAGCTATGGGGAAAGAGTGGGAGACCCTAACATGGGGGGAGGGGAGAAGGGGGGCAGCCAGAACCCTTGGAAAGAGGGAGGAGTTGGGAGAGGTTCAGGGAGTCTAGAAATAGAGGGGAAGGGGCCCCTGGGGAGCGGGGTGCAATGCGTTCAACCTGCAGAAGCAACACAGAGCACGACCCATTAGTATTCTCAGCCAGTCGTCCCTGGCGCTTCATACCTAGGGTCCTTAGTATCACAATAACAACTAGAAATCCCGCGTCGTGCCGGGCGCTGCCCAGACACAGCCAGAGACAGGCCCTGCCCCGGCTGAGATCAGGGCCCGTCATGCCAGGCGCTGCCCAGACACAGCCAGAGACAGGCCCTGCCCTAGCTGAGATCAGGGCCCATCGTGCCGGGCGCTGCCCAGACACAGTGAGAGCCAGGCCCTGCCCCGGCTGAGATCAGGGCCCGTCGTGCCGGGTGCTGCCCAGACACAGCCAGAGCCAGGCCCTGCCCCAGCTGGGATCAGGACCCGTCGTGCCGGGCGCTGCCCATACAGAGTGAGAGCCAGGCCCTGCCCCAGCTGAGATCAGGACCCGTCGTGCCGGGCGCTGTCCAGACACAGTGAGAGCCAGGCCCTGCCCCAGCTGAGATCAGGACCCGTTGTGCCGGGCGCTGTCCAGACACAGCCAGAGCCAGGCCCTGCCCCAGCTGAGATCAGGACCCATCGTGCCAGGTGCTGCCCAGACACAGCGAGAGCCAGGCCCTGCCACAGCTGAGATCAGGACCCGTCGTGCCGGGCGCTGTCCAGACACAGCGAGAGCCAGGCCCTGCCACAGCTGAGATCAGGACCCGTCGTGCCAGGTGCTGCCCAGACACAGCGAGAGCCAGGCCCTGCCACAGCTGAGATCAGGACCCGTCGTGCTGGGCGCTGCCCAGACACAGCCAGAGACAGTTCCTGCCCTTTCCCAACTAACCAGGCAGCTTCCCAGGGGAAGGGATCATTCTAGCCAGCCAAAGTCTGTTTCTGCAGCTAACTGGCCTGTTCACAACGCAGGGTCCTAGAGCTAAGCCGGGTTGAGATGCCCGCAGGGGCTGGGACCATAAAGGGAGAGATCGTGTCCTGCTGCGTTGCTACTTCCCTGCCCCAGGAGCAGGGGGTCTGCGTGTTCCCAGTCCCTGCCCGTGCGCAGGATCGCCCCAAGGAGCAGAGCGACTCCCTCGTCGCCCCCTCTGCCGAGCAGAAACTGTCCACTCCTGGGGAACTGCTAAACGATCACGTCTTTCCCTGCCCTTTGGGTAGAGCCTTCCCAGCTGTGCCCCTTTGTGCCAGCTTCCCTATGTCCACACAATGGGCTGACTCACTCTAACGGGACAGCGATTCATTACAGTGGGACAACTTCTGTGTGCAGACAAGCCAGAGTAGGAGAAATAAAAACATTTCAGAAGCGATAATAACACAGGGGTCCTGACCCTCTGCCCTACCTTCCACTCCTCTCCCAGAACTAAGGCTAGAACGCACGAGTCTGGCTCTCAGCCCCCCCAGTTCTAACCACTAGACCCTACTGCCCTCCCCAAGCTGTGGCTAGAACCCAGGTGTCCTGGCTGCCACCCCTCTGCGCTGATCACACAGGGGTCTATGGCAGACACACAGCTCCTGTTCCCCACCCCCAAATGGAGGGTGCAGTTCTCCCCCATCCCGAGAAGGAAGGTCACTGACCTGTGAAGGAACCTGGACCCCAGGGGAGGAGCTGGACCCACAGCACCAGACAACCCAGCTCCAGCCTCATGGTCTTTGCCCGCAGCCAGCAGGGGACTGGAGCGTGGCAGCCCCACCAGGCAGAGGAACTCCCCGCTGAGCGTCACGTGCTGGGCTAACCCCACGGCCAGGGAGACGGGGTAGAGAACTGCAGCTCTGGAGCCAGGCCCCCTGTCCTACTTTGGGAGAGCAGGGCCTGCTGGTCAGAGCAGAGATTGGGGTTCAGGACACCTGGGTTCGATCCCTAGCTCAGGGAGGGGTGTGGGGTCTAGTGGTTGGAACTGGGAGCCAGGACTCCTGGGTTCAATACCTGGCTCTGAGATGGGAGTGGAGTCTAGTGGTTAGAGTAAGGGATCAGGACAGGGCAGTCAGGACTCCTGGGATCTGTTCCTTACTCAGATGCTTCTCTTGTGTGTTTGCAGCATTTCTTGCCTTCTTACCAGGGGCAGTTCATGAAAACCCACCTGCCTCTGGGATTCCTGCCACCAGAACGGCCTCCTGTGCACTCAGATGAACTTGGGTGCTGAAGTCAGGGGAGTGGGGGAAGCTTAGTGCTGAGCTAGCAGGGGGCTGCGGGTTGGGAGTGAGGGGCTCCAGTAGAGCTGGTGGGGGCGGGGAGCCCAGAGAAACCTAGGCTTTATCTCCCTTCCTCACAGGCTGTCAGAGACCTGAGCTAATAAAGCGGAGCCACGAGCGCTGGATTTACACCCTGACAGGATGTGTTGAGCCCCTTCTGCAGACAGCACAGCAGAGCATGGGGCGTGTGGGTTTGGCCGCACAAACTGGGGTCCTGCCTTAGAGGGGACGTGTGGCCCTTCCAGACACTGACAATCCCACTGATACCAGATGGGTCCCGCGAGTAGGGCTGGCCCTGCTCTTTCTAGGCTTCTTTCAGGGGTCCTGAAGCCAGGGGCAGAGAACCCAGGAGTCCTGACTCCCAGCTCCAATCCTCTCCCCATCCCTCCTGGGCTCCCCTGTGTGTGGCATTTCCAGATTTGCAGCCCCCAGAGCCCGGATCTCGACCTGTTACTGGAACAGGCCTGGTTAACGATTAACCCCTGAACCTGCCTGAAAGCCAGACATGGGCCAGGGGCTGGACCTTTGCTCTCTGCCCCTCACCCGCTCCCTGCAGAGTGTCTGAGAAATGGGGTGACCTGGCCTTGAATTTAGGGGAATCTGGTGATTTGGGTCATTTTAAACCCAAAGATAAAGGGGCAAATGCCCCCCAGGCTGTGCTGATAGGGGTTTGGGGAGAAGGGCTGTGATATCACCTCTGTCTATGGCATTAGTGAGACTCATGGGGTAAACCAACTAATTGCCAGGGGCAGGGAGTCCCACGAGTTAACCCTGCTAATGTCCAGTGACAGAAAGTTCTGAGGTTAACCCCACTAATAGCCAGTGGCAGGGAGTCTGATAGGTTAACCCTACTAAAATCCAGTGGCAGAGAGTCACATGAGTTAACCTACTAGAGTCACATGAGTTAACCTACTACCCAGTGGAAGAGGGTCCCACCTGTTAACAGCACCAATACCTAGTGGCAGGGAGTTCCACAGGTTAACCCTGGTAATACACACTGGAAGAGAGTCCCGTGTGCTAACTCCGCAAACACCCAGTGGCAGGGAGTCCCATGGGTTAACCCCCTAAGACAGGGGTACTCAAACTGAGGGGGGGTTGAGAACCCTCAGGGGATCGTGAGGTTATGAGGTATGAACCTGGGGGGTCATGAGCTATCAGCCTCCACCCCAAACCCAGCTTCACCTCCAGCATTTATAATAGTGTTAAATATTTTTAAAGTGTTTTTAATTTATAACTGGAGGGTCGCACTCAGACTTGCTGTGTGAAAGGGGTCACCACTACAGAAATTTGGGAACCACTGCCCTAAGACACAGAAGCAGCCATTGAAATGTGGGCATGGCTGGTGGGTCACCCTGAGCTCAGTCACTGCCACGCGCTTCAAGGCCCCGCGCTGGCCCTGCACTGCAGGCGAAGATGCTGCTCAGCATTTCAATAACTGTGTCAGTCTGTGGCTGAGCTCCAGGCCGACGGGGCTGGGGAATCGCACCGCAGGGCTGTGGGCTGGGGCTGTTTATCAGCCAGACCCCGGGCTGAGCTGTCACAGCGCCGGGCGGCCTAGATTCGTTCAGAGATAGCGAGCTCAGCACAACCCCTGCAGTGTGAGCATGAGACGAGAGGCAGGGGAGAAGATGGGCCAGACCAGGGCCAGCTGCACCTAGACCCTTCTGTGAGGGCTTCACTCCAGGGTACTACCTGGAACTGGGGTACTGCTGAGCCCCCTGACAACCAGCCTGGGCTCCCTCTTGCACTGTGCTGCTGTGACAAGCTGCAAAGCCCTCCAGCCTGCACTTTCACCAGCATTCACACAGGTCGGGACACACGCAGCTGCAGTTACCTGCAGCGTCTCTGACCGCCGGCCTCCCAGCCTGGGATTGCAGAGCTGAACCATCCTGCCCTGGTCAAATGTGGTCAGTATGTGGGTTTAATACGTGCTCTGCCTCTCCCTCAGTGTGAAGAGAACCATGCACACTTGTAGAAACCAAGCGGAGATTTTCCCCAGGCACCTTAGTCAAACGCACATTGGTCTGGATTAAAACATAAAATAAGTTTATTGACTACAAAAAGATAGATTTTAAGAGGTTATAAGTGATAGCAAACAGATCAAAGCAGATTACTAGTAAACAAACAAAACCGTAAACTGAGCTTAACATATTAGATAATATTCAAAATAAATAAATTAAAATTAATGGAGATATCCTATCTCCTAGAACCAGAAGGGACCTGGAAAGGTCATTGAGTCCAGCCCCCTGCCTTCACTAGCAGCACCAAGTACTGATTTTACCCCACATCCCTAAGTGGCCCCCTTAAAGATTGAACTCATAACCCTGGAGTTTAGCAGACCAATTCTCAAACCACTGAGCTACCCCTCCCCTCTACACTCTGAGATGCTGAGGCAGAAGGGACCATTGTGATCATCTCATCTGACATCCTGTATCACGTGGGCCTGAGAACAGCCCCCAAATAATCCCTAGAGTGGATCCTTTTGAAAGATGTCCCATCGTGATTTATACATTGCCAGTGATGGAGAACTGCCTCCCACTACCACACTTGGTAAACTATTCCAGTGATTCGTTAAAAATCTGCCCCTTTCCCCTCTGAATGTATCTAGTTTCATCTTCCAGCCATTGCATCAAGTTAGGCCTTTCTCTGAGAGATCGAAGAGCTCGTTATCAAACATCTAATTCTTCCAAGACTTCTCCCAGGCTGCAACAGGTGCTTATAAATTACTCCGGGCATGTCACCATGTGAGAGAACAGAGCACAGGACAGATTCTATTCTGATAACATGACACAGTAACTGAAATCATCCATTCGTTTTATTTGATTTCGTTCTTAAACTCCAGCAGGGCAGCTGCTGCTCAGGGCTGATTGGACACCCGACCTCTCCTGTTGCTCGGAGCAGCTGCACTCTGTTCTCAGCGCGCTAGCTCGCTCCATGATCGGGTGGGAACGGTTGTCCAAACTGGGAGCCATCCCGCCATCTCACAGTGCAGATCATAGAATCGTAGACTCAGAGAAGATTACATTTGGAAGAGACCTCAGGAGGTCACTTAGTACAACCACCTGCTCAAAGCAGGACCAACCCCAACTAAATCATCCCAGCCAGTCGTTTTGTCAAGCCTGACCTTAAAAAACATCTCAGGAAGGAGATTCCACCACCTCCCTGGGTAACCCATTCCAGTGCTTCACCACCGTCCTAGGGAAATAGTGTTTCCTAATATCCAACCTAGAGCTCCCCCACTGCAACTTGAGACCATTGCTCCTTGTTCTGTCGTCTGCCACCACTGAGAACAGCTAAGCTCCATCCTCTTTGGATCCCCGCTTCAGGTTGTTGAAGGCTGCTGTCAAATCCCCCCTCACTCTTCTCTTCTGCAGACTAAATAAGCCCAGTTCCCTCCGCCTATCGTCATAAGTCATGTGCTCCAGCCCTCTGATCATTTTTGTTGCCCTCCACTGGACTTGCTCCAATTTGTCCACATCCTTCTTGTAGTGTGGGGTCCAAAACTGGATGCAATACTCCAGATGTGGCCTCCGTAGTGCCAAAGAGAGGGGAATAATCACTTCCCTTGATTTGCTGGCAATGCTCCTAGTAATGCCCGGATCTGCCCCCACCACAGACAGCACAGCAGGGCCTGGGGCGTGTGGGCTTGGCTGCGCAAACTGGGGTCCTGCCTTAGAGGGGACGTGCAGGCCCCAGCTCTGCGGCTCTTCCAGGCACTGACAATCCCAGCCGCTGTAACCAGACGGGGTCACACTGCGAGTAGGGCTTGTCCTGCTCTTTATAAGCCAGCACACAAGGGTTCCTGAAGCCAACGGTAGAGTTGAGAACCCAGGAGTCCTGACTCCCAGCCCCACCCTCAATAGATCGCACTCCCCTCCCAGAGCTGGGGCTAGTCCAGAGTCCCAGCCCCTCCCCAACACCCGGTGTGGGGCATTCCCTGATTTGCAGCTCCAGAGCCGGGATCTTGGCCTGTTATTAGAAAATGCCTGGTTAACGATTAACCCCTGAACCCGCCTGCTAATATCCAGTGACAGGAAGTGACAGGGGTTAATCCCACTAATAGCCAGCAGCAGGGAGTCCTACAGGTTAACCCCACTAATACCCAGTGGAAGGGAGTCATGTGAGTAACCCACTAATACCCAATATGTAGTAGCATGGAGTCTTCCAGCTCTATACCACAAGTATCCAGGGGAAGAGTCCTGTGGGTTAATACCACCAATACCTAGTGGTAGGGAGTTCCACAGGTTAACCCTAGTACTGCACACTGGAAGAGAGTCCCATGTGCTAACTCTGCCAACACCCAGTGGCAGGGAGTCCCATAGGTTAACCTTCTAAGACACAGAAGCAGCCCTTGAAATCTGGGTGTGGTTGGCAGGTCACCCTGAGATCAGTCACTGCCGCGCGCTCCAAGGCCCTGCACCAGCCCTGCATTGCAGGCAAAGATGTTGCTCAGCATTTCAATAACTGTGTCAGTCTGTGGCCGAGCTCTGGGCCGACGAGCCGGGAAATCGCACCGCAGGGCTGCAGGCTGGGGCTGTTTATCAGCCAGACCCCGGGCTGAGCTGTCACAGCACCGGGTAGCCTAGATTCGCTCAGAGAGAGCACAGCCCCTGCAGTGTGAGCATGAGATGGGGGGCAGGGGAGATTTTTAGTGGGAAGCAGGGGGGTCTAGTGAGTTAGAGTGGAGGGAAGCGGGGGCTGGGAGTCAGGACTCCTGGTTCTGTCCCCGGCTCTGGGAGGGGAGTGGGGTGTAGGGCATAGAACAAGGGTGACTGGGACCCTTCCATTGTGTTACCCGACTTACCACTGAGAGGTGCTGGTAAGCAAATGTCTTAAGCTCTCTGCACTTGCAGTCAGTGGCCCTGTGAGAGGGGCCCTCACTTTGCAGTCAGTGCTGTCTCACTGCACCAGTGTGGCACTAGGGGGTGCTGTGCTGCAGGGAGCAGGGTGGGGCTCTCCCCATGCAGTCACTGCTGGCCCTGATGCCCCAGCATGGCAGTAGGGGGCGCTGTGCTGCAGGGGTGGGGCAGGTTGGGTTGGGGGATCTCCCCGGGCAGTCAGGGCTGGCTCCAGTGCCCCAGTGTGGCGCTAGGGGGCGCTGTGCTGCAGGGGTGGGGAAGGTTGGGGTGAGGGATCTCCCCTGGCAGTCAGGGCTGGCTGCAATGCCCCAGTGCGGTGCTAGGGGGCGCTGTGGTGCAGGGAGTGGGGTCGGGCACAGCCCCATAGGGTGACAAGCACATGGCACATGAGACTCCACCTCCACGTCCAGGCAGACACTTTATTGGGGTTGAGCAGGAGGGTTAGCATCTGCCCTCCCCGAACCCAGTCACTCGGTGCCAGGCAATTGTGGCCCCAGGCTGGCTTGGATCTGCTCCCGGCCAGGGCTGGGGAGATTCTCGGCGCTGCAGGGTGACCGTCAAAGGGGGTCATGAGGAGCAGCAAAACCCCCAGCCACCGTTCCCAGGACAGCAGTTATAGCAGAAGCGACAAACGAAATCCTTTGCCTTCTGGAAGAGATGGAGAGACTAGAGTGAGGTCTGCCCTTGACTGACCCCCCAACTACCTTCTCCCAAACTGCTTTCCCCTCTGAGAGCTGGGAACACAACCCAGGAGTCCTGGCTCCCTTCCCCCTACACTAACCACCAGACCCGGCTCCCTGCCCAGATTTTCCAAAAACAATTTTTCAGATGTAGTTTTGGAGACACTTTTTGATCTGGAAGGGGACTGGTTAGCTCAGGGGTTGGGAGGCGCAGAGGAAGGACAAGGCTGGGAATCAGGACTCTTGGGTTCTATTCCTGACACCCAGCAATGAGTGAGTGCTAAAGGGTTATGTTCTCTGCAGGGTGTCAGAGTTCATGGACTGCCTTCTGCTGGGCAGGAGAGATGCTTGTTGGTGGGATACAGAGCAATGCTGCTCAGCTACCGGGCGGGCAGTACAGTCTAGGTCCCAGTTCAAGTGCCCAACTGCGAGATCCCAAGACTGAGCTAGCAAGGGGCTGCAGGTCATGAGGGGCTCCAGCAGAGCTGGTGGGGGCGGGGAGCGTAGTGGAGCCCATGTCGAATGTCTCTACCTCGCAGGCTGTCAGAGACCTGAGCTAATAAAGCGGAGCCGTGAGCGCTGGATTTACACCCTGACAGGATGTGATCAGCCCCCTCTGCAGACAGCACAGCAGGGCAGGGTGTGTGTGTGGGCTCGGCCGTGCAAACCGGGGTTCTGCCTGAGAGGAGACGTGCAGCCCCCGGCTCTGCCAGGCACTGACAATCCCGGCCACTGTAACCAGATGGGGTCACACCGCGAGTAGGGCTTGTCCCGCTCACTCTAGGCCAGCACACAAGGGGTCCTGAATCAAGGGGTAGAGTCAAGAACCCAGGAGTCCTGACTCCCAGCCCCACCCCCAATAGATCCCACTCCCCTCCCAGAGCTGGGCCTAGTCCAGATTCCCAGGCCCTCCCCGACACCTCGTGTGGGGCTGTCATAAGTAGATAGGTAAGGGTTAATTTTCTTTTACCTGTAAAGGGTGAAAAAGGGGGAACCAAACACCTGACCAGAGGACCAATCAGAGAACTGGATTTTTTAAAAGTCAGGGGCAGGAATTGTGTAATCTGGGTCTTTGTTGTTTTCCTCGGCTGTGAGTAAACAAGCTTCTCTCTAACTCCAATCTTCTTTCTAATATTCTGCTAAAAGTCTGTGAGTACAAAAGGAAACAAAGTAATCGGCTGTGATGTGCTTTGATTTGTATTTACTGTGTGTTGATTTGCTGGACTGTTTTAAATTGGCTATTTTTTAAATCAGACTGGTTATTCATATTTTCTTATTAGCAAGAGCCTGTATTGATCTTTAATGCAGTATTATTGTTCTGTATTTTCTTTCTTTTTATATAAAGTTTTCTTTTTAAACTTGTGGAAGTTTCTTTCCTAGTGAGGCAAAGGGGAGAGGAATTTTTGTGCCCAAGAGCTCTGTTATATCTGTGACAGGCTAAGGGGGGGGAAGGGAAAAGCCCAGGCTGTGGGTTAGTTTCCTATTCTCCCCAGGGCGGGAACAGGCTACGGGGAAAGAGAGAAAGAATCCCTTTAGTTTCCCTGTGTTTGAAGCTGTCTCTTTGGAGAGAAAGGAAACAGGGCTTTCTTGGTATTGTGATGTAAAGGAGATTGCCTCCATTCCCTCAAGTGGTTCAGAACAGGACGCTGGAGAGAGGGGAGGGAGGGGGGAATTTTCCCTTACCGGTAGACTCAGATTTCTGAGTCATGGGGGGTCTTCCCAAAGGAAGTTGGGGAGGCCACAGAGGGGGTACCCCAAGGAGTATTTGGGGAACCCAGGCTGATAAAAGCCTAAATCTTATCTGGTGGCAGCGAAGTAAAATCCAAGCTGGTAGTGAGCTTGGGGAAGTTTCAGGTAAGCACCCAGATCTTGGACGCTAAAGTCCAGATATGGGACAGGGGCCATTACCACAGGGGCATTCCCAGATTTGCAGCCCCAGTGCCGGGATCTCGGCCTATTACTGGAACATGCCTGGTTAACGATTAACCCCTGAACCCGCCTGGGAGCTGGGGATGGGCCAGGGGCTGGATCTTTGCTGTCTGTCCCTCACCCGCTCCCCACAGGGTGTCTGAGAAGTGGGGCCACCTGGCCTTTGAATTTAGGGGTGTCTGGTGATCTGGGCCATTTTTAAACCAAAGCTCCAGGGGCGAATGCCCCACCAGGCTAGGCTGACAGGGGAATGGGGAGCACCCTTTAAGACACTCTATGCTCTGGCCTTTTTGTTTGCAGAACACAAGGCAACATCTTCAGACGTTCTTGGCAGATTTTCATGGACTCTATATTTAACTGGATCAGCTTGGAAAAGATTCCCGGAGGTGCTGCTCTCCCATACTCCAGGGCTGTGGGGACTTGTCGTTAGTTATATTACAGAGGTGCAGGGTTAGACCCCAAGACACCAGGGCCCCGTTGTGCTGGGTGTTAGGACATAGAGATTCAGGCCAGCTTGTAAAGGCCTATACTTTAAGAATTTAGGTATATGTTTATCATTTAGTTAGTTCTAGAGGTATAAAAGAAAGATTCAAAATCACTGTCTGCCTGTGTAAGGGCCTTCTCTCCCTGTGACCATCTGAGGCCCTGTTCTTAAGCTCAGGCCTTTGGCTAAACAGTGGGAGTCGCCCATCCTCACACATTTCAAACCAGGCATATTGAAAGAAGGTAACCTGAGTCTGTTAGAAAGGGGATCCGATCGATCACCTCCAGAGAAAGGGAAGAGCCTAGAAGATGGAAAAGGAAATTTAGCTTAATAGTTTTCTGTTTGGTAAGAAGTCACTTATCAATAGACACAGTTGGGACACCCTTATGTCTGTATAGATGTAGTTGTGAAAGCCTCACTTCTGTACAGTTTTGTCATGAAAGTCCCCACTTTGCTATTGTGTATTTGCAGGGTCCGTCTGGTTCTGTGATTGCCTCTGTCTGCTGTATAATTCATTTTGCTGGGTGTAAACTAATTAAGGTGGAGGGATAGAATTCGTTGGCTAATCATGTTACAATATGTTAGGATTGGTTAGGTAAATTTCAGTAAAATGATTGGTTCAGGTATAGCTGAGAATATTACTATATAAATTAGGGGCAAACAGGAAGTAAGTTGGGATTGGAAAATAAGGAAAAAGGATCTTGGATTTCAGCTTGCTGGAAGTTCACCCTAATAAACATCGAATTGTTTGCACCTTTGGACTTCAGGTATTGTTGCTCTCTGTTCATGTGAGAAGGACCAGGGAAGTGGGAGGGTGAAGGAATAAGCCCGCTAATATCTTGGTGCGTGACTCAGATACATGACATTGGATAGGTGAGTGGCAGCCTGTAAGTCCCCCTCCCCAACAGGCTGTGAAGCTGCTTGGAGGGGGGCTGGCAAACTCTCGTGATGGTAGTTGTGGGTTCTGGCAAGCCAGGGTAATGGATTTTTTGAACAAATGGATAAGGAAGGGTCAGGGCCCATACCAGGTGCAGGGGTCCACCTGAGATGAGATTGCGAAAGAGATGGGGGAGGCTTTGGGAGACCCCAAAGGAAAAGAGTGTAGGAAAAAGGGAATGGTAGTACACGGTTTGTGTGCTGGGATGGCATAGTGGGTAAAGGGAAGCCGATTTCCTCCAACACATTAAGGATTTGGAGGGGATTGTGGATCAGCAACAGATTTGAACAGAAAAATCGGTGTTAGCGGTAGAGGTAGCAGATTTGAAGGCATGGGATGCTGCACAGATGGGGAAGTCTTGTGAGGCAATCTGGAGAGAGAGGGAGGAACTGCTGGGGAGAGCAGGAAACTTAGAGGAGGAATTGTATCAATGTAAACGGGGGCAATGGACTTGGGGACCCCAACCATCTGCCCCACTAATGGAACTGAGGGAGACACCTCCACCGCCCTACCCTGAAAAAACACTGAACCCACCACTGCCAGGGGACATTGTAAGCCCAGCGATGCACAGTTAAAGCCCCTGCAAAAACAGCAAGGAATCCTTGTGGCACCTTAGAGACTAACACATTGATTTGGGCATACGCTTTCATGGGCTAGAACCCACTTCATCAGATGCATGAAGTGGAAAATACAGTAGGAGGTATATTCACATAGCACATGAAAAGTACTACTGATAATTAAATTGTCTCGTTAGACTGCCCCCCCCCCCCACACACCTGGTAAGGCTACTCCCATCTTTTCATGTACTGTGTGTATATACCTGCTACTGTATTGCCAAGTGGTTGCTGGCTCTACAGACAGAAAACATTAAAGCAGAAGTGGTAAAGGAACCCAAAGTCTGGGTAGTCTGATTACATCTGGCTGGCACCCCACACCAATGTGAAGCCAGCCCAGGTAAAACTCAACATCAGGTGTTTCCAGCGGCTAACCCCAGTCAGGCAAAGGAGGGGACACTGGTATGGGTTTTGAATGGAAGTTGTAGGTATCAGGGGAGATGGAAAACTGCAGGTTTAGCTGTTGTGGGAATCAGAGGAAATGAGACACCAGCACCACTGGTTTCTCACTAGAAGCAAGGTCGGCTCAGGAGGCCGAACTGGCGGCCTTGTTAACAGCTTTAAGTGAAGTGGATCCCAAATTTGAGCCAGAATGTTGGGTGGTGGTAGATTCAGATTATGTATTTCGTGGGGTCACATTAATGCTGAGATGGTGGGCAGAGAATTGTTTCAGGGCAACAGACAGCTCCACAATCAAGTATGCTAACTGGTGGAAGCGAGTGGAGGGGCTCAGTCACTGTTTCACATGGATCAATGTGGTAAAGGTAAAGGCACACAAGAAAACAGGATCCCTAAGGACGGGGAAAAATCTGGCCGATGCAGAGGTAAAGAGGGCTGCAACAGAGGCACCCCCATGGCCCTGGGAGCCAGAAGAGAGTGTGCCTGTAGCAGTGAAAACAAGAAGTGGGGTGGATACAGCTCGGGGAGGGCAAATTCGAGAGTTGCAAGAGTCTGATCCAGGACTGGAAGGTATCATGGAACTTGGGGACAGACATGTGCCAAAGGTGGATTGGCAGGGAAGGGATTTAGTGTGTCTTAACAGCTGAGGGACCAGTAATGCCGTGCCCTCAGGGAAGCCGGACGGCTTTCTTAAGCTGGGTGCATGGGAGCTTGGCAGGGGGACACCCCGGGTTTGAGGAGGCACTGGGAACTTTAAAAAGATTGTGCTGGTGGCCAGGAGTGACAGCTGATTTAAAATCACTTCTGGAATGTTGTTTGGACTGTGCCAGGCACAACCCACCTCACAAAGTGTTAAGGAGAGAATTAATGAGACAAGTCCCAAGGGGACCTTGGGAAAAAATACAAATTGACTATACAGGACCCCTACCACCAGATAACAGGAAAAAATGATTCATGCTGGTGGTAGTGGATGCTTTCAGCAGGTAGTGGATGGAAGCTTTCCCCATAAAGTATCAAACTGCTTGGGTAACTGCTGAAATACTGGTAAATGAGGTATTCACTCGCTGGGGGGTCCCAAAGGTGATTGACTCAGACCAAGGAGCTGCTTTCCGGTCAGATCTGTTAGGGAAGCTCTCAGCTCTCACTGGAATTACACAATTGTTCCCATATTGCTTATCACCCGCGGGCTGCAGGGCAGGTGGTGCCAGACGGCGATTGCACTTTGATAAAGCTTCTCACAAGAGGCGTCTAACAAACCATAAGCACTTGCCCGTTGAGTGGTAGGGCCCAGCTTCTCAGTGGTTGCTGTAAATCAGGGTCACCCCACTGGACTCAATGCCAATAGGTCTCAGGTGAGGGTCTGCCCCCTACATTTCTGGGGTAGGTTGGAACCAGGGCATCAAACCCATTCTGGAAGGAAAGCTGAATTCAGACAAGATGCCCAAGAGACGCACTTTGGCATGGGTCCATTAAATTCAGAGGCCCAGCTTCCCGGCTGGAGTCAGTACGCGCCTTTCACAACGAGCAAGAGCTTTCAGGTGCAAAAACCAGGACAGGCAAAGGGCTGGAAACAGTGGGACAGAGAGGGAAATAACATATTGCTTATCCACATGGAGGCTCAGTGCTAGGGTGACCAGACAGCAAATGTGAAAAATCGGGACAGGGGGTGGGGGTTAATAGGAGCCTATATAAGAAAAAGACCCAAAAATCAGGACTGTCCCTATAAAATCGGGACATCTGGTCACCCTACTCAGTGCATAGCAAGCTGGGGTGTAATCTGCAGAGCACTGTCTTGTCTGTGTGGACCCTGCTGCCCTGGGCTCTCTGACATTGGAAACACCAGGAAATCAAAGTGCCCTGCAGAAGTGTTAGAGCACAGTAGCAGGGTCTGCACGGCCACTTTGTGCCCAGCAAGCTAGTGTGCTCTAGATGCTTACGCCGGCTTGCCATGCACTCAGGCTCTGTGTGGACAAGCCCTTCTCAAAGTCACGTCGCAGAGCTGTGCTAGAGGCAGCTGGAGAACGTAGCTCTCCAGCCTGTGAAGCCAATGGGCTGTTTGGGCTCCCACAACTCCTGCGATCAAGCCCCACTCTACGGGCGATTGAGGAGCCTGGTCTTTGGGTGAGAGGTACTCATGGATCTGTAGGAACAGGAATCAGCGTACGGATAGATGGTCAGTTTTTAACACAGAAGGAGTTCAGCAGTGGGGGGTCCAGCTCACACCCCGCTAAGGCAGTATGAACTAGTAGTGAGGGCAGGAGTAGGGACTCCATGGTTCTCCTATGGGAAGGGAGTGAAGTCTGAGTGTTAGACCAGGCAAATGGGAATCAAATGCCCAAACAAATCATATCTCCTCCCTCTCAGATGTGTCAACTCCCTTGAAAAATTCTAACAGGGCGGCGTGGCTCAGTACTTGGCATCTGTCAGCAGCCAAGCCTATAGGGGCACAATAGTGTAGTGGGGCTTCTTATCTTTATGCTTCCCTTAATAAATACGGACAGTCAGTGCTAGTCTATACCTTTCAGTACTAACTCCTTAACGGCCCTGTGACGTTATTGATATAAACTGGGACCATATAGAACATGGGTTGCAACCAAGGTTCTGTAGTAGCACCAAATCCTATGTAAAGGGGGTCATATAAGGTGTCTAAGACCAGGTTACGGGTTACGGGTTATGATTATGCTGTCTGTATGTCTGTATCATTTCTGTAGTTGAAGTTATGAATATTGGCTGTGTATTGTCTGTATTTCAAATTGGTGCTGCAGTTCTGGGAGACACCCCAGACAAGCTGGTGTCAGCTCTGCTTAGCCTGCTTGATGGCCCATTAAGGACCATCAACTACACAATTGACCCAGCGAGAGAAGGCGGATATGCCCTGTGACTCACTGGAGTAAGCAGAAACTGGCCCATGTGACTGCAAACTCCATTTTGCTGTAACTTTCCACAGTAGGAACAAAGGAGTGTTCTTACACCTGGAAAAGCTATATAAGGCTGGAAGCCTGATCTCCATTTTGTCTTCAATCCCGCTTCTTACCTCTGGAGGGACTTTGCTGCAAGCTGAAGCTCTACACAAGGGACTGATGACCCATCCCAGCGGGGGATGTACTCCAGAGACTTAATTTGAACCTGCAGTTCATTCCATCACTGCTACAAGCCTGAACTAAGGACTTTGCCATTACTGTATGTAATTGATTCCGTTTAACCAATTCTAGTTCTCATCTTTATCTTTTTCCTTTTATGAATAAACCTTTAGATTTTAGATTCTAAAGGATTGGCAACAGCGTGATTTGTGGGTAAGATCTGATGTGTATATTGACCTGGGTCTGGGGCTTGGTCCTTTGGGATCGAGAGAACCTTTTTCTTTTACTGGGGTGTTGGTTTTCATAACCATTCATCCCCAGGACGTGTGGGACTGGTGGTGATACTGGGAGACTGAAGTGTCTAAGGGAATTGCTTGTGTGACTTGCGGTTAGCCACTGGGGTGACACCGAAGTCCTTTTTGTCTGGGTGGTTTGGTTTGCCTTAGAGGTGGAAAACCCCAGCCTTGGGCTGTGACTGCCCTGTTTGAGCAATTGATCCTGATTTGGCACTCTCAGTTGGGTCCCGCCAGAACCACATCGTCACAGGCCCCAAGACCACTCTGTTGTTATTATGAGCATTGTTTTTATGTCAGTAGTTCTTAGAGTCTCCACCTGAAATCAGGTCCCAGTTATGTCAGGCGTTGCCCAGACACACAGCCAGAGAAAGGCCCTCCCCCGACTACGATCAGAGCCCAGTTGTGCCAAGCGCTGCCCAGACACACACAGAGGGAGGCAGTCCTTGCCCCCAAAGAGTTCACACTACACAGACCAGCTAAGGATTATTCTCACCCTTTTATAGGTGAGGGAGCTGAGAGGATGAGTGACTTGCATGAGGTCACACAGAGATTCTGTAGCAGAGCCAGCAACTGAGAGAAGGAGTCCTGAGTCCCGGTGCCTTAGCCCAGACCAGCCTTCGGATCACTCTTGAGTAGGAATTGGCACTATCTTAAAAGGCGCAACATTCCATTGTGATGCACAGAAAAATATGAAATGTGTCGCCAATGAACATGGAGAGGAGAGAAATGGTTTGCTGGTGAGATTTATTTTCAGCGAAGCTTCTGCTGTTCTTGGTGTAAACATTAGTGAACATCCCCATTGTCTGCTTGTTGATTAAAGGCAGCAAAATCAACTCTCAGAACATCATTCCTGCCCCAGCCCCCACAGCCCTTGTTACTACACAATTTGCGGTTAGCATTTGATTTCCGAGATCAGAGCATGGAAGATGGATCTTCCTTCTTATCATCAGAGCCAGGTTCCCAGCTGACATTTCAGTGACGATCCTGCTGTTTGAACCGCTAAGGCTGGAAGGGAAAGGAAAACAAGTGTGAAGTACACGGCACTTTTCATAAGCCTACAAGGGACCATTATGATCATCTAGTCTGACCTCCAGGGTAACACAGGCCAGAGAAATTCATCCAGTGTCTCCGCTACTGAGCCCACTGCTTGAGTTTGACTAAGGCGTCAAGTCTGGGTTTGAAGACATCAGGAGCGAGAGAATTCACCACGTCCCTGGGGAGATTGTTCCCAGGGCCGTCCTTAGGATTTATGGTGCCCTAGGTGGGATTATTAAACTGGTGCCCCTGCGCCTGTCTTGCTCTTAGCAACACAAACATAAGCTTACAGTATTGGAAAACTTGCCACAAGCATGTTACTAAAACCAGTTTAACTTAATTAAGCACACTGTAATGCTGATGGACTAGCACTAAAAAGTAGCACTATAGAAAAAATTCTGATTTGACAGAATGATGCAAATAATATAATTTTTTAAATTTGTCAACATTTTATTGGAAATTTATATGAAGAGGTATTGAAACAAGGATTAGTTTTTCATTAAAAGCAATCTTTCTGGCTTTTTTGGCTGCAAAATCAGTAATAATGTCATCGTATGACAAAGACAAAGTGATGTCTTGTTTGATTGCAAGAATAGCAAGACTAGTCAAGTGTTCCTGACTCATCGTAGAGCGGAGATAGTTTTTAATGAGCTTTAGTTTTGAGAAACTCCGTTCTCTTGATGCTAATGTTATAGGAATTGCCAGTAGAATATGAGTGGCAAGTTTGCTGGTATGAATAAACTGTACAATGTCCATCATTGATTTTGCATGTGGCAACAACTGAATTCTTCGTACAGTTCAAGTCCATTTAAATCAAAATGATCACTGTGCTTCAGGAGGCTCTCTAGGTCAGGGGTCCACAACGTGGTGCCCGCGGGCGCCATGGCACCCACAGGGGCTTCTCAGTGCACCCGCATACTGGCCGGAGGACGAGCATCTGCCGAAATGTTGCCGAAATTCAGAGGCATTTTGGCGCCAACGCCTCTGTATGACACTGCTTGCTGCCGAATTTCAGCTGCATTTCGGCGGATGCTCATCCACCACCATGGTCCTTCGTCTGGCACCTGCCAGATGAAAAAGGTTGAGGACCACTGCTCTAGGTTCTTGCACTTTGTCATTAGTTGCTCTTGTTTTCCTATTTCGTTGAATTTAGTCCCGCTCAGCCCGTTGCCAGCCGAGTGAATGGAACCCCAGGCCGACAGTGGGTTGAGTGGCTCAGCCGGGGTCTCAGCCGCTGGCCTGCTCAGCCTGCTGCCAGCCTGGGGTTCCTTGGGGGTTCCCAGCCAAGCAGCGGGTGCTGAGTGGGGCTGGCAGCTGGGACCCCAAGTGGCAATGGGGCAGCAGCCGGAATCCCAGAGCAGCGGTGGGCTGAGCCATTCAGCCCACCACTGCGTGTCATCAAAAATCAGCTCGTGTGCCACCTTTGGCACATGTGCCGTAGGTTGCCGACCCCTGCTCTATACACTAGTAAGGAGATAAGCATATTACAGTTGTTGGAGGGCTCTATTTAGCAGTAACAGGGCTTTAGGAAAGTCAGTCAACATTTTTTGTTTCTCTGATGAAAACTGGCCCACTCCCTTCCCCATACCAAACTTGTCACAAATAATTGTCACTAACTTAATTTTCTGTTTTTGGCTAAGATATTGATTTTTTTTAAAAAAAATATATTGAAATTGAATTCAGGATTGCTAGAAAGCATTTTTGGCAAACAAATTTGCTCTATGACAATCAAAATGGCAACACAGTACTGCTTTCATGCTTGGCTCACCCCCCCCCCCCAGCCTGTTGGTCCAACAGCTGCAGTAGAGGAGGAGATACGGGGAAAGCTGCAGGACCCCAAAATCCACCTCTTGGGGTGCAGAGTGGCAACAGCAGCAGCAAACCCTCAGGTCCGATCACACGCCAATGGGCACCACCACCAGCTCAACGGACCATGGTGAAGTTAGCACAGCGGCTGATCTCAGAGATGGGCGACCCATGAAGCCACAGCAGCTCATCCTGCCCTGTGCAGCTCCCCCTGGATGAGAGGATCACTGCCAGTCCGGGGGAGAGATGCGCTCCCCAGCTAGGGTGACCAGATCCAGATGTCCTGATTTTATAGGGCCAGTCTCGATATTTGGGGCTTTGTCTTATACAGGCACCAATTACCCCCACTAGGGTGACCAGACAGCAAGTGTGAAAAATCAGGATGGGAGGTGGGGGGCAATAGGAGCCTATATAAGAAAAAGACCCCAAAATTGGGACTGTCCCTATAAAAGTGGGACATCTGCTCACCCTACCCCAACCCCGTCCTGATTTTTCGCACATGCTATCTGGCTATCCCCAGCCCAGCCGTGTGTGACCATTCCAATCCTGGCTGCCTGCGAGGAAGTGAGTTACTTTCACTGTCATTCCTCAGCAGGTAGGCAGCCAGCCTCACCTCCCCCCAGCACCTCACCCAACACAGCCCTGACAGCCCTCATGCCGCGGGAAAGAGTCACATTCACAGGTGAGCATAGGCGGCAGGTCTGTATAATTTTTGGTGGTGCCCAAAACGGTGGTACCCACCCCCCTTCGCCCTCCGTTGTCGCCCTGTAAGCCGATATAAAATGAAGCTACAATGCGTCGGCACCACAAGATTACAAGGGTCAATTAAAAGTGTAAAGTCAGAAGCAGCACTTGCCTGCTTCAATATACGGTATTATATTTTGTTGAACTTGTTGTGAAAAAGTGGGAATATTCTTAATGTTTTCTCTGAATACTGTGTGGGTGCCTCAGTTTCCCCTGCAAGGTGCCAATTGAAGGTGCTGGGGACAAGGAGATCAGAAGAGATCCAGAAGAGACACAAAGGCTAGAGGAGGGAGTGTTAGTTTGGAGCTGGCTGGGGAAATGGGGAGAGGCCCAGAACTTGGGTCTAGGCTCCCCACCCTTCAAGATGGACCTGATTGAGGGGTCCTGTTTTCTGTACCTACAAGCTTTGTTTTAGACTGTGATCCTGTCGTCTAATAAACCTTCTGTTTTACTGGCTGGCTGAGAGTCAGAGTTGGGGTGCAGGGATCTCTGGTTGCTCCAGGACCTGCCTGGGCACACTCACTGCGGAAAGCACACACTGTGGAAGGGCATGCTGAATCAGACCCAGGAAGGTGTAAGCTTCTTGCTCTGGAGACAGTATGCTCAGAGAGAGGAGGCTCCCTCAGAGTCCTGACTGGCTTTGAAGGAGTGGTTCCAGACCATCCCACCAACCCCTTCCACACCATGCGCTTCCCGGAAGTCCAAACAGGCACTGACACACACTCCTCTGGCCTTTGTCTCTTTTCCAGGCATTAGGAGGCCACCTGATCTCTTTGTTCTCCAACACCTTCAGTTGGCACCTTGCAGGAGAGCGGCCCAGGCCATCAGTTGCCCGGAGACAGGGTTTCGGCCATTCTCTGTGCAGAGGGCATCACACTGGCCCTCTTGGGCTCTACAGCAATCACACACCCTTATCCCACCATGTAGATCCTTGAGAAATACATAGGGGAAACTGAGGCACCCACACAGTAATCAGAGAAAACATTAAGAACATTCCCCCTTTGTAACACCTGTATACTTTAAAGGGTGTAAAATAATCAAGTATTGTGCTAAACACAATGATACTCCAAACTGACCACCAGATTTAAGTTGCACGTTTTCCCCCGCAGGTGAGGGCTCTGGAATGGGGCTGGGGATGAGGGGTTCACACTGCAGCAGGGTGCTCAGGGTTGGGGTGCTGGGGGCGCAGGCTCTGGGGTGGGGCAGGGCTGGGGATAAGGAACTTGGGATGCAGACAGGCTGCCCCAGGGCTAGGGCCAGAGAGGGTGAGGGATAGCTCTGTGGTTTGAGCATTTGCCTGCTAAAACCAGGGTTATGAGCTCAATCCTTGAGGGGGCCATTTGGGGATTGGTCCTGCTTTGAGCAGGGGGTTGGATTAGATGATCTTGAGGTCCCTTCCAACCCTAATAATCTATGATTCTATGACTCTCCCCCTCCTTACTGGCAGCAGCAAGCTCCAGGGGAGGGACCCCTCCATGGCACACTCACGTTGCACCATGGTCACTGCACATGCTCCTAGGGCCTCTCTCAGGTCCAGAAAGCCCACTCGCCTCCCCTATGATGGGTACCAGGGCAGGGGGTTGCCATCATGTGTGGCCTCCCCACCCCTGCTGCTGCCACTGGCTGCCGGGGGGGGCGGGGGAGAGAGCTCCTAAGCATCTGTGCCCCTCCTTTTCCCCTCCCCCCGGTGCTCCAAGAGGCTGCCTGCCGCTGATCTCTATAGCCTTAGGCAAAAGCAGCACAAAGGGGAGAGACACTGGCTGTTTTCTTTCAGGCAGGGAAGCTCCGAGGCGGGGGCAGGGGAGAAACCCAGCTCCAACTATTGGTAGAGCACAGCCCCCAGCCTTGAATATTCCTGGTACTTGAGCACCTCGAGCCCATATAAGCTGCCGCCCCTGCAGTTAAGTTCCTTCCCCAACCCCTGCCCAGAGACTTCCCAGCAGCCAATCCGCTCCCTCAGACTGTGCTGCATTCGGCTCTCTCTAGGACTCAGCAGCCTGCTCTTACATGCTCCACTGCTTCCCGTCTGTCTGGGCTCCCGGCAGAGCGGTGCCCCCAGACCTTTTGGTGCCCTAGGCGGCTGCCTATGGCTAAGGATGGCCCTGATTGTTCCAACGGTTAATCACCATCACTGTTAAAAATTTGGGCCTTATTTCTTATTTGAATTTGCCTGGCTTTAACTTCTAACTGCTGGTTCTTACTCTGCTAGATTTAAAAGCCCTTTCGTACCTGGTATTCCTCAGGAAGGTCTTTATACCTGGTAACCAAGATGGCAGCTAATAAGCCATATAATAAGCTGCAAAAAATGCCTAGTGAGGGGATTTCACATCTAGCTCCTCCCAGCTAGCAGGGTGTCAGTGTCTCTGCAACTACCCCTCTCCCTTGTGGAATACAGGACATTCTTGAAAGCCCTCTCATTGACGGGACGGGGCATCAGCATAACAGGAGGGAGAGGAGAGATTTTGGGGAGTAGCCTCTCCTGATTTACACCGGGATCTGTGCAGCTCACGATGTTTCATAACACATACAACATCCATGGCCTGTTGGTTTACAGCTAATGACAGACTCATAAACCTCTCTGCTTGCTCCAGACAGGAACAAACTGCTAGACAGGACATAAAATCCTTGTAAACAATGTTGTGGATTTCTCGAAGATGAATCCTGCTGCTTTTATTAACAGTGATATGAGAATAGCCTGGACAGGGGCCCACTCCACAGAAGGGACGGACCCTGCCCCCAAAATCTTACAATTTAAGGGCTTGTCTACACCGGGAAGTTTTCCCACAATAAGCTAAAGCAGGGTCGTAGCGAGTGAAGAACCTGCTGCCGAAGCGCCGCCGAAGACCCAAAGTGCCGCCAGATGAGTACGAATCAGACCCCGCACTTCCTAAAGCCGACCCTGAGCTAAACTGTGAATTTAAACCAAGATAGTTATACTGGTCTAATCCATCATGTAGACGCTCTCTTTCCAGAGTAAATACCTTGTAATGCCATGCCCCTGGGTGGGTTCTCAGCGAGAATCCAACAGGGGACTGCTGAGTCTGGGAGCAGGAGTGTCAACTGCCTGAGCTAGAAGACTCATATCTGTTAACCAAGCGTCTTACAGGCTCATCTAACTCCGTATGTGGCCCGGCAGGATTCTGTTTCTCATATAATAGCAACAGATCATAAGGTTTATGTTTAACCATTTTTTTCAGGTTTTTTGGTTTAAATTTTCACAGTTGTGGGAAGTTCTGGAAGGGTCAGAAAATATATTTTTAATGACAGTAGACGTTGAACCAGCCAGCTACAGCTTCCTGACTGTTAAAACACAAGGTGTCAACGTCACACGTCAAAATCTATAAAGTGAGCAGCCTTAAATCAAACTCTGAGTTCCCTCTAGGGTGACCAGGTGTCTCGCTTTTATAGGAACAGTCCCGTATTTGGGGACTTTTTCTTATATAGGCACCTATTACCCCCCACCCCCGTCCCATTTTTTCCACAGTTGCAATCTGGTCACCCTAGTTCTCTCACTTTGCCTAGCTGTGAATTTCAATTATCAGTGGAGATATTTCTTCATCACTTTGTGCATGTGTGTATAGTGAAATTGAGGTTTACTGATAAAGCTCTGTATGTGGCCTGGCCACCACTAGAGGGGGATTGAGCACCACCCCGCATAGGCCTGGGTTACACTTGCGGGTTTATGGGCTTTAGATACGTATCCTGAAATGAGGAGTCTTAGTAAGGGACTGCCTGATGCAGGGCCGGCTCCAGCTTTTTTGCCCAAGTGGTGAAGAAAAAAGAAAATGATAAAGCCGCAATCGGTGGCACTTAGGCAACAGCTCTACCGCGCCGCTTCATTCTTCGGCGGCAATTCAGCGGCAGGTCCTTCCCTCCGAGAAGGAGTGAGGGACCTGCTGCCAAATTGTCGCCAAAGACCCGGACGTGCTGCCCCTTTCTATTGGCCACCCCAAGCACCTGCTTCCTTCACTGGTGCCTGGACCCAGCCCTAGCCTGATGCAGGCCCCGGGGACCCATTGCTAGAATTCAGCTGCAGGACCGAAGCCGTGACCTCTTGCCTCTGAGCCTGGTCGTAGCTCAAGAAATGATTCAGGGTTATTTGTCTTGACTCCTCCTCAGTTTTGTCCAGGAGGAAACCGAACGCAGCTCGAGGGGCTGACAGGTGTCGCTGGGAAAGTGTCTCTCCAAGTCGGCCTCCTACCCCACCATGTCTGAACCCATCCCCAGCATTTCCCCCTCAGCACTATTGGTTTTCCCTCCACAGCCCTGAGCTTGCCCCAGTCCCTTATTGCTGGACAGAGCCACACACTGGGGACATCCAAACAGATGCACTGACCTCCTGACGAAAGGCGAGGGGCAGAGACCCTGGGGGCCGCCCACTTCCTATAGACTGGGGTCTGGGAGGAGCCACCAGCTGAGTGCCGGGCGTCTGAGCTGTGGATCATTGGCTCTATGGGGGGACAGTAGTTGTGATGCCCCTTTGTACGCTGGTCACTGGCTGACCCTGCTGCCCTCCGGGGACCCTCTGCAATCACCGTTTAACTGGACTCTGGCTGGGCTGTTTCCTGTTCCCTGGGTCGCTCGGCCCACTCCCTGTGAGAAGCAGTGGGACTTTCAGTGCCGCTCGGGGGCTCTGGGATCTAACCTCATCTCCCTGCCTGCCAGCATTACCCATCGGCGACACAGAATAAGATCCTGCCCATAACTCATCTGGTCTGATGGGTTTTGTTCTTTCCCCTGCAAGAAATAATTGGAGGTTATTTCTCTTCACTAGGACTTTTTCTCCAGCAGGAGGGAACCCAGCACAGTGCTAGGGGCTGGGGGGAGATATCTCCCAGGTAACGGTTCCTGTACTCACCTCCTTCCCCGCCCCTCCCGTCCCTGTCCCCGCATTGGTTTTTCAGTCTAGCCATAGCTACAGCAACAGCCTTGCCCTGGTTCCTTATTGCTGGGCAAAGCCATGGAACAGAGGAGTCAGAACAGACAAGAAGCAACAGATATTTGGGACATGAGGATTCGGCCCTAGACCCTCCAGCAATCTCATGGTTTTAAGATTGCTGGAGTCTCTACCACATTGATGCGCAGCTTAAAAGGATCCTGTAAAAAAGAGCCAGAGGTTAACGTACCGGTTCCCATTCTCTCCCCTGCGTCTTGGGGATATTTGAACCAGCAGGGGACCCTGTTAGATGGATCCCTTGCCCACCAACCATGAGAAGCAATGGGACTTCCCTCACCACACTGGGGCGCTGGGTTCTGATCTCACCTCCCTGCCTAGGAGACACTCAGATGATGTTAAGTAACATCCAGCGCATAACTCACCTGGGCTCCTGGGTTTTGTTATGGACCCTGCTAGAAATAATCGCTGGTTATTTCTCTTCAGTCCTTCTCTCTTGTGTCCAGGATGAGACTGAACACAGCGCTAAGGGCTGACTGTATCTCCCTAGGTTCTGACTTTGAGTGTCAAACCGGCCATGTCTGAGCCCCACACCAAGCTCTTCCTCCCACCCCTGATTTCCCCCCTTCTGGCTGTCACTACACTTCATAGCAGTGACCTTGCTGGGCAAAGATCAGGTGATGGAAGTTAGAACAGACAAGAGGCAGCGGATATTTGGGGCATGGGGATCCAGCCCTAGAGACTCCAGCTGAGATGTCTCTTGCGCTCTGATCACCTGGATGTCTATGGTACCCCACTGGGGATTCCCTAGCAGCCACAGCTGGAATCCAGCTGCTAGAGGTTGTCACTCTGTGGGCTTTTTCCTGTCAGATGGACCCCTACACCCACCCAGCATGAGAGACATGGGACTACCATCGCCACACTCGGGCTCTTGGTTCGGATCTCATCTCCCTGCCTGGGGGGCACTCGGATATTATGAAATATTGACTACAAACTCACCTGGGCTCCTTGGTTTTGTTGTTGGCCCTGCAAGAAATGATTGGTGGTTATTTCTCTCCATTCCGCTCCCTGTGTCCAGGAAGAAACCCAGACCTAGGGGCTGACTGCGGAGCCTGCTGGGAATGTATCTCCCTGGGTCTTACAGTGCCCTCCAACTCCGTTGTGACTGAGCACCTCTGTCATAAACAGAGAGTTAAGGGTTAATGTCTCTTTTACCTGTAAAGGGTTAACAAACAGGGAACCAAAAACACCTGACCAGAGGACCAATCAGGAAAAAAGATACTTTCAAATCTCAGTGGAGGGAAGCCTTTGTTTGTGGTTTTTGGGTTTTGTTTTGTTCTCTCTGGGTCCTGAAAGGGACTAGACGTGCAACCAGGTTTCTTGCCAATCTTCCTGCTACAGTCTCTTATATATTCAGAATAGTGAGTATTAAGTAGAAAGGCGGTTATAGTCTTTTAAATTGTTTTTCTGTATTTGCAAATATGTAGTTTGTTGGAAATATTTTAAATTGTATTTTGCTGGGGGGAGGCTTTTCTCTCTGGTGTCTATAAGCTGAAAGACCCTGTAATATTACATCTTGTATTTACAGAGATTTCTTATTTTTTCTTTCTTTTATTAAAAACTTCCTTTTAAATACCTAATTGATTTTTTTCCTCTGGTTCATGCTAAGGTATTGAGTCTGTACTCACCAAGGACTTGGTGGGAGAGAGAGAGGAGGGGTAGAGGTGGAAAGCCTCTGTTTTATGATTCAAGGAGTTTGAATCATAGTATCTTCCAGGGTAACCCAGGGAGGGAAAGCCTAGGAGAGGCACTGGTGAGGGAAAGAGTTTACTTTCCTTGTGTTAAAATCCAGGGGGTCTGGATCTTGGGGGTCCCCAGGGAAGGTTTTGGGGAGACCAGAGTTTATCAGGCACTCAAAGTCCTGATTGGTGGCAGCGTATCAGATCTAAGCTGGTAATTAAGCTTAGAGGAATTCATGCTAGTACCTCATCTTTGGACCCTAAAGTTCAGATTGAGAAAGAATACTATGACACCCTCACCACCCATTTCCCTCAGCACTGCCCGGCTTCCCCTTCCAGCCAGACCTGCATTTCCCAGCAGTGACCTTCCCCAACCCCATATTGCCAGCCCAGGCAATGGAACAGGGGAGTCAGAGTGGACAAGAGGCAGTGGATATTTGGGGCATGGGGATTCGGCCCTAGAGACCCCATCAGCCTCATGGTCTTCTGAGAACACTCATCGCCCAGGACATGGTCAAATGTCACTGAAATCTGCTGGTTTTCTTGGATGAACATAACTCAAAATAACAGCATCTCTCGTCTCCGGCAGACGGCCAGGAAAACAGAGCCACAGGCAGGGGAAGTAGAGGCAGCATCTTGTCCATTTTCTACAGACAGAAGCTGCTCCAGCATGGATGAGAAAGATCTGAGCAGCTTTCCTGCCTCCCCAAAGTCTGTCTGGCATTGACTGGAGAGGATGAGCTATTCCCTTGGCTACCCCTAGAGGAGGGGCACCTGCAGGGCCAGGCGCGGCCAGCAAGGGGCGCCCAGGGAAGACAAGTCCTTTGACAGAGTTTTGGGGGCAGGAACCATCCTTATACCGGTGCCTAGCGCAAGGGTCCCTGTGCTCTGGGCCCCACCATAATACAAACAAATAAACAGACACTCACCGGCCCCAGGTTAAAACCAAAGCCAGGCTGTAAGAAAGAGCCAGAGGTTAACATGCTGGTCCCCATTCTCTCCCCTCCCTCGGGGGATTTCTGAACAAGCCAGGGACCCTGACCTAGAAACATCCCTTCCCCAGGGGTTTCCCTTCCCGCGCTGGGTCCACGCACACAGAGGCGCTGGCCGGTGCTGGGCCAGACACAAGGTGGGGCAGAGTCTCCGATGGCCGACTCATACAGAGTGGGGGGTAGGAGGAGCCCCCTGGAAAAGGGCTGGAGTCCCAGCAGTGAAGCCCTGACTCTGCGGGGAACCCGGCAGCTTAGATGCCCCTTGTGTACTGATCACCGGGACTGCCCATGTGACCCCTCTGGGGAGCCCTTTGCAGTCACTGCTGGAATCCCGCTGACAGAGCGGGACACTGGGTGGGCTCCTTCCTGTTAGATGGGCCCCTCCACCCACCCAGCATGAGAGACACGGGACTCCCATCGCCACACTGGGGCGCTTGGTTCGGATCTCCTCTCCCTGCCTGGGGGTCTCCCCGTGAGTGGAAATGCTGTCACCGGAGAGACTTGGCAGCAGAGGGAAATTCAACCACTTACCACACTGATGCCCAAATTAAAAGGTTTCTGGAAAAATGAGCCAGAGGTTGGTTAATTGATTCCCATTCCCTCCCCTCTGCCATGGGACATTCAGCCCGCAGGGGACCCCGCACCAGGAATGTTCATTCTCTTGGCATTTCCCTTCCCTCTGTCAATCTTTCCCTCAAACCGCCGATGCCACCAAAGCACTTGATGATGGTGGGACAGGATCGTGTAACGGAGCGGCCTGGCCCTCAAAGGACCGCTGAGTCCTGCCTGGGCCATAATTAGCTTCCTTCCGCAAGGGGCAGGACTAACTGGAGTCAGGTGACAGCCTGAAACCCCTGGGCCCTGTAAAAGGGCAGAGAGAACACAGTGGGGGAGAACCCACGGTCCATAGGGAGCATGCTGGGAGTCTGGGGATGGCCTGATGTAGGGCCTGGGAGGACTGCGGGGAAGGAGACATGGAGTCAGCCCTCGATCCCAGAACAGTGAGACGTAAGGGGAGCCTAGAAGGAGGCTGAAGAGAAATCCAGATGAAGTGACAGAACTTTGTTTGCAATTCTGTTACCCTGGGAAGGGCGCTGCCTTAGTTCCTGACATGGCCAGAGAGCTGAGCCTGGCACCAACCTCACTCTGCAGCGGGAAGACCAAGGGGACACGCCTCGAGAAGGAAACTGTGTCAGGGGCACATGCAGGGCCACACTCGGCCAGCAGGGGGTGCACCAGAGAAGACAAGTGTGACGTTATTGATATAAACTGGGACCATATAGAACATGGGTTGCAACCAAGGTTCTGTAGTGGCACCAAATCCTATGTAAAGGGGGTCATATAAGGTGTCTAAGACCAGGTTACAGGTTACTGGTTATAATTATGCTGTCTGTATGTCTGTATCATTTTTGTAGTTGAAATTATGAATATTGGCTGTATGCTGTCTGTATTTCAAATTGGTGCTGCAGTTCTGGGAGACACCCCAGACAAGCTGGTGTCAGCTCAGCTTAGCCTGCTTGATGGCCCATTAAGGACCATCACCTACACAATTGACCCATTGAGAGGAGGCGAATACGCCTTGTGACTCAGCAAGGTATGCAGAAACTGGCCCATGTGACTGCAAACTCCATTTTGCTGTAACTTTCCACAGTAGGAACAAAGGAGTGTTCTTACACCTGGAAAAGTCTATATAAGGCAGAGGCCTCATCTCCATTTTCTCTTCAATCCTGCTTCTTACCTCTGGAGGGACTTTGCTACAAGCTGAAGCTCTGCACAAAGGACTGATGACCCATCCCAGTGGGGGATGTACTCCAGAGACTTGATCTGAACCTGCAGTTCATTCTATCACTGCTACAAGCCTGAACTAAGAACTTTGCCATTACTGTATGTAATTGATTCCGTTTAACCAATTCTAGCTCTCACCTCTATCTTTTTCCTTTTATGAATAAACCTTTAGATTTTAGATGCTAAAGGATTGGCAACAGCGTGATTTGTGGGTAAGATCTGATGTGTATATTGACCTGGGTCTGGGGCTTGGTCCTTTGGGATCGAGAGAACCTTTTCCTTTTACTGGGGTGTTGGTTTTTATAACCATTCATCCCCAGGACGTGTGGGACTGGTGGTGATACTGGGAGACTGGAGTGTCTAAGGAAATTGCTTGTGTGACTTGCGGTTAGCCAGTGGGGTGACACCGAAGTCTTTTGTCTAGCTGGTTTAGTTTGCCTTAGAGGTGGAAAACCCCAGCCTTGGACTGTGACTGCCCTGTTTGAGCAATTGGTCCTGATTTGGCACTCTCAGTTGGGTCCCGCCAGAACCGCATTGTCACAACAAGTCCTTTGACAGAGTTTTGGGGGCAGGAACCATCCTTATACCGGCGCCTAGCGCAAGGGTCCCTGTCCTCTAGGCCCTACCATAATAGAAACAAATAAACAGACACTCACCAGCCCCAGGTTAAAACCAAAATCAGGCTGTAAGAAAGAGGCAGAGGTTAACGTGCTGGTCCCCATTCTTTTCCCACCGTCAAGGGGGCTATATGAACCAGCAGGGGACCCTGACTCTGCGGGGAACCCGGCTGCTGAGATCCCCCTGTGCAGTGATCACCAGGACTGCCCGTGTGACCCCACTGGGGACCCCCTGGCAGCCACAGCTGGAATCCAGCTGCTAGAGTTGTCATTCTGTGGGCTCTTTCCTGTCAGATGGGCCCCTCCACCCACCCTCCATGAGAGACACGGGACTCTCATCACCACACTGGGGTGTTTGGTTCGGATCTCATCTCCCTGCCTGGGGGGCGCTCGACTAATATGAAACATTGACCCCAAACTTTCCTGGCCTCCTTGATTTTGTTGTTGGCCCTGCAAGAAATGATTGGTGGTTATTTCTCTCCACTCTGCTCTCTGTGTCCATGAAGAAACCCAGCCCCAGAAGCTGACACCTGAGCCTGCTGGGAATGTATCTCCCTGGGTCATACAGTGGCCTCCAACCCCGTTGTGTCTGAGTCCCTCACCAAAGTCTGTCTGGAATTGAGGGGTAGAGACTGCACTTTTCCCTTGGTTACTTTCCTTTGCCCAGATCAGTGTGGATGGGGGTTCCCCACCCCTCCCCAACAAATCACGACTCCGTCACTGATTCTGACCTCCAATGGCATTGCCTCACCAAACGGGACGTGGGTCATCTTGCTTTTGGGCAAGTCTGTCTAACTGTGAGTGAGGAAACGCTGTAATAGGAGACATTTGAGAGCTCAGCGAAATTCTTAACACTTACCACATTGATGCCCAGCTTAAAAGGATCCTGTAAAAAAGATGAAGAGATTAGTGAACTGGTCCCATTCTCTCCCCATAGCCATGGGAGGACCCCGCAATGGGAACCATTCATCCCACAGGGGTTCCCTTTCCCTCTTTCAATCTCTCCTTCAGACCCACCCATCATGCCCTGATGCCCACAAAGCACTGGATGAGGGTCCGGTGCGTTCTGTCTTTGCTCAGAACTTTCCCGTACTGTATGTTTGCTGCATCCACTTCTTTTTCTGTGATCTGAAATGTACGTTGTGAGCTCTCTGGGGCAGGGACCATCTATATTATCTTTTCACAGTACCAAGTGCAATTGGCCCCATCCTCCAGGCCAGTGACTTTCAACTTGTGGTCCCCAGATCTCTGGGGGCTCCAGACTGAATCTAAGGTTTCCAAAGAGGTATGCACCTATATTTTAAAGTTTTTAGGAGTCCTCAAATGAAAAAAAGGTAGAAAATCCCTGATCTAGGTCCTATTGAAATAGAAAAAAATAAACAATAACACTCACCAGCCCCAGGTTAAAACCAAAAGGATTCTGTAAGAAAGAGACAGAGGTTAATGTACCAGTCTCCATTCTCTCCACTCTGTCAGAGGGATTTCTGAACCAGCCGGGGACCCTGACCTGGAAACATCCCTTCCCTAGGGGTTTCCCTTCCCGCATTGGGTCCTCGCATAGAGGGCGCTGGCCTGGACCGAGCCAGACACGAGGTGGGGCAGAGTCTCCGGTGGCCCATTCATACAGAATGGAGGGAGCAGGAGCCAGCTGAGAAAGGGCTGGAGTCCCAGCAGTGAAGCCCTGACTCTGCGGGGAATCCAGCAGCCATGATCCCCCCTATGCACTGATCACCGGGACTGCCTGTGTGACCCCTCTGGGGAGCCCTTTGCAGTCACCGCTGGAATCCCGCTGACAGAGCGGGACACTGGGTGGGCTCCTTCCTGTTAGATGGGCCCCTCCACCCACCCAGCATGAGAGACACGGGACTCCCATTGCCACACTGAGGCACTTGGTTCGGATCTCATCTCCCTGCCCGGGGGACCCTCAGATGATATTAAATAACATCCAGCCCAGAACTCACCTGAGCTTCTGGGTTTGGTTGTTCGCCCTGCAAGAAATAATTGGTGGGTTTTTCTCTCCGTTTAGAATGACCAGACGTCCTGATATTATGAGGACTGTCCCAATATTAGGGGCTTTGTCTTAAATAGGCCACTATACTTCTCCGCCCGAAAAAAAAAATGTTCTGATTTTTCACACTTGCTCTCTGGCACCTTAACTCTATTCTCCTCCCTGTATCCAGGAAGAACCACCCCCCGTTTCCAGGGGCTGGCAATGGAGCCTGCTGGGAACATATCTCCCTGGGTTGTACAGTGGCCTCCAACCCCGTTGTGTCTGAGCCCCTCACCACCCATTTCCCTCAGCACTGCCCGGCTTCCCCTTCCAGCCAGACCTGCATTTCCCAGCACTGACCTTCCCCAACCCCGTATTGCCAGGCCAGGCAATGGAACAGGGGACTCATAGCAGAGAAGAGGCAGTGGATATTTGGGGCATGGGGATTCGGCCCTGGAGACTCCAGCTGAGCTGTCCCTTGCGCTCTGATTACCTGGCTGTCTGTGCTACCGCACTGGGGATCCCCTGGCAGCCACAGCTAGAATCCAGCTGCTAGAGGTTGTCATTCTGTGGGCTCTTTCCTGTCAGATGGACCCCTACACCCACCCACCATGAGAGATATGGGACTCCTGTAGCCCTATTAATGGCATCGGTTCTAAATTTTGTGGGATAGTCCTAAAATTGGAGAGCTCCTTCTGCAGTGAAGATGAAGTCCCAGTTCTCAATGGCGACTGGTCTGCGGTGGTTTGGATGTGCGGGAAGGCAGGATGTGGGGTAGGATGTGGGGCCCATGACACAGGAAATGTGGGAGATAGAACAGGGAGTAACGGACGGGCAGAAACAAACAGAAGTCAGGGTGAGGTGAGTCAGTGAGGGGAGAAGCTCAGGGTGTGCCTGGCCCTCACTATGGGCTCCTGAACGCCGATGGGGCAGAGGCTGATTTTCCCCATGTGCCTATGCAGTGCCTGGGCCAGTGGCCCCCAGGCTCCATTGTGTCAGTGTCTGTGGAGCACCAGTGTCTGTGCTGCATGGCAAATGAGAGTCAGGATTGTGGGCCGAGATTCTGCTCACAAACGCGACTAATGTTTTTGAATGCCTCAGATGCTGGAAATGCAGCTGTAGACACCTTGGAGAGCCCTGATTTTCAGAAGGCAAGTGTCCAGCGCTTTCTGAAGAGCACGGCCCGCGAAGGTGTTCAAAGCCGTACACTCAAACACTGAGGGATTCAAAATCACTAAGCACTTTTCAACTGTTCACCCATGAGAGTTTTCTGTCTGCCCAGGGGCTGCTGCCTTTCTGATGGGCTGAGACGGAAACATCTGTACTATTCTTCACTTCACGATTCTGGCCCATTGATTCCAACTGACCTTATGGACAATTGACTCCAGCTGGGATCTGGCCCCATAGACACCAAGGGAGCTATGGCCCATTGACTCCAGCTGGGATCTGGCCCCATTGACTCCGGGGGAGCCACGGCCCATTGACCCCAGCTGGGATCTGGCACCACTGACTCTAATGGAGCTACAGCTGATTGACTCCAAGTGGGGATCTGGCCCCACTGACTCCAATGTTGCTACAGCCCATTGACTCCAGCTGGGCTCTAGCCCATAAATTGAAGTTACTCTCCAAAGAAAGCAGCGTTTAGTATTTAGCAGCTGCCAAAGGCCTGCTTGCCTCAGTGCCATGTTCTGTTAGGAAAACCAGGAGTTAGAGCATTTGGGAGACGATGGGACGTGAGCAAAGGGCTGAAGATTTGGAGAACAGATTTTTCAGCCCCTACTTGAGACACTTTAATTTTCAGGAAGCGCTGAGCACCTTGCCTCTGAAAATCAGACCCCTATGGGACCCAAAATCACTAGTCAACCATCTGTTGACTAATATCTGCTGAGTAGCGTATATATATATATACACACACACACACACTGCATCATCAATATATATTAGTATGTATTAGGTAGCAGTAACATTCAGCACAAATACTGTAACAGCGATACAGGCTAAACTGGCCTATACCATAACACTGTTCCCTTAGGCTAAGTATCCCATAACTCCTTGTGTTTTTGCTGAAGTAAGCGTTTGGCATAAGCAGATAGAAAACTTGTCAGAATCAGGATATATTCGCACAAGCCAGGGAAATCTCTTCACGGACAGTACCTGGAAAGCTAGTATCCTAAACAAAGCTAGGGAAGGGACAGAACAACAAGTTAGGGAACCGAGACAAACTCCTCTGCTGGATTTTAGTGACATATAAAGCGAAGTGCAACTTGTAAAATGGCCAGACTGGGTCAGACCAAAGGTCCATCTAGCTCATTGTCCTGTCTTCCAACAGTAGCCAGCGCCAGGTGCCCCAGAAGGAATGAACAGAACAGGGAATCATCAGGTGATCCATCCCCCGTTGCCCATTCCCAGCTTCTGGCAAACAGAGGCCAGGGACATCATCCCTGCCCATCCTGGCTAACAACCATTGATGGACCTGTCCTCCATGAATCTGCATATGTACTTATCTAGCCACATATATACTTATCCATCCACACACCTGCATATCTAGCTATCTCCTCACACACATATTTGAAAACCTGCGACACAGACACATGCTTTCAGTTCTACCCAGTACCTGCCCCCTATACAGTGGGATGAACACATCAGCTGAACCTAACCCTTGCGTAACCGTCCCTGACAGCTTCTAGCTGGCCGTTATTGTGAAGCGCTCAGCAGCTGGTTGGTGGTGGGGCTCAGCTCCAAAGACTGCAGGAACCACTTGCTTTTAGGTTGGTCCTGCCAAACTGGATGCATAATGGGGGTCTCTGAACTATCAGGGAAGTAGATTAGAGTCCTCCATGAGCCTGGCCATCCATCTATCTAGGTTCTTCTGTGGGTTTGATGCATCAGGGGTCTTTCATTTAACCTGTCCCCTCCACTTTCCACATGAAAGGCCCAAGAGCTGTGTCCCATCTCTCATTCTGAGGCATATAAGAGGCTCTCCTGTTTGACAGAATGTCTGAGACTTACCTGGGGGTCATAATAGGAATCAGATTCATACGGCGAACCCTGTTAGAAAAAGCCAAGGGTTAGTTCTTTGTGCCCCCTTCCTCCCATGTCATAGAGCCTAAGGCCACTGATCCTTCTGTCATGGTATAAATCCCCGCTCTGAACCTTAGAGTCCAAAAGATGGGGTACCAGCATGAATTCCTCTAAGCTTAATTACCAGCTTAAATCTGATAGGCTGCCACCAACCAGGACTTTCAGTGCCTAGTACACTCTGGTCCCCTCAAAACCTTTCCAGGGGACCCCCAAGACCCAGATCCCCTGGATCTTAACACAAGGAAAGTAAACCCTTTCCCCCACCATTGTCTCCCCCAGGCTTCCCCTCCCTGGGGTTACCCTGGAAGATCACTGTGATTCAAACTCCTTGAATCTTAAAACAGAGAGGAATTCCACCTCCACCCCTCCCCTCTCCCACCAATTCCCTGGTGTGTACTGACTCAATTTCCTTTGAGCCTTAACAAGGGAAAAAATCAATCAGGTCTTTTAAAAAGAAAAGCTTTTAATAAAAGAAAGAAAAAATAAGAATTCTCTGTAAATTCAAGGTGGAATATTACAGGGTCTTTCAGCTTATAGACACTAGGGAGAAACCTCCCCTCCAGCACAAATACAAATTAAAATGCTTCCAGCAAAATACACATTTGCAAATAAAGAAAACAATCAAAAGACTAAAATCGCCTTTCTCCTGGTACTTACTAAAATTAGAACAGAAGAGATTTTTTCAGAAAGATTGGAGGAATCTGCTTACATGTCTGGTCCCTCTCAGAACCCAGAGAGAACAACAGACAAAGAAAAACACACAAAACAAAAACTTCCCTCCACCGAGATTTGAAAGTATCTTGTCTCCTGATTGGTCCTCTGGTCAGGTGTTCCAGGTTCACTGTTTGTTAACCCCTTACAGGTAAAAGAGACATTAACCCTTCTTTTAGGTTGGTCCTGCCAAACTGGACGCATAATGGGGGTCCCTGAACTATCAGGGAGGTAGATGAGAGTCCTCCATGAGCTGGCCATCCATCTATCTAGGTTCTTCTGTGGGTTTGATGCATCAGGGGTCTTTCATTTAACCTGTCCCCTCCACTATCCACATGAAAGGCCCAAGAGCTGTGTCCCATCTCTCATTCTGAGGCATATAAGAGGCTCTCCTGTCCGACAGAATGTCTGAGACTTACCTGGGGGTCATAATAGGAATCAGATTCATACGGCGAACCCTGTTAGAAAAAGCCAAGGGTTAGTTCTTTGTGCCCCCTTCCCCCCATGTCATAGAGCGCAAGGCCACTGATCCTTCACTCTGCCATTCTGCATCAGACCGGCCAGAGAACCACCCCCTGTGTCCAGCCCATATCTGGTGGTTGAGCTAGAGCGTCTATTTTAGAAAAGATGTGGAAGAGGTGCGACTGCCACAGCTCTGAGTGTCCCACCGTGGGAATCAGGTGGAATTCCACAAATTACAATGGACTTTCTCCTGATTTCCTCTGCTGTGAGGGCAAAATATGACCTAATGCAGGCCAGTGAATGCTGCTATGAGAGCAACAATGGGGCAGATCCACAGCTGTTGTCAACTGGCATCACTCCAGGGACTTTCACTATCTATTCATTCATCCCACTGTTTATCTATCCCTCCCTCCCTCCATCCCCCTGTTTATCTTTCCCTCCAGGTTTTATCTATTTATCTGCCCCCTGTCTTTTGTGGGTTTACAGTGTAATTTGTAGGATTTTTTGCATAGAGATTATTATTTAATTGTAGAGATTATGGTTGTGCCTAGACGCCCCAGTTGAGGATCAAGGCCTCATTGTGCCAGGTGCTGTACAGTCCCTGACCAAGATAGGGGCCCCATTGTGTGGGACACTGCCCAGACCCACGGCCAGAGACAGTCCCTGTCCCAGCTGAGAACCAGATCCCATCATGCCGGGCGCTGCCCAGACACAGTCAGAGGCAGGCCCTGCCCCAAAGAACTGGCAGTGCTGTGGAATTGCTGTCTGTCTAAAGCTGATTCCATGGGGCCAGGTGAAGGGAGTTTGTTCCCAGAAGAACTGCCAGCCTTACCCACAGCGGCGCGGCTCTGGCCCTCTCCAGGAGCAGGAGGAAGAGGAGGAGAACCCTGGCCAGGCTGCTCAGCTGCATGGCCCCTTCTGCCCAGTGCCCGTCCCTCGACAGCTGGAAACCAGAGAGGTGTGTCTGGTGGGTTGAGCTGCTGTATTTATACCCTGATACTGAGCCTAAGTGCCCTCCACCGCATGAGTCAGCCGGATTGCAGCCAGTAGCTCTCTGCCCCTCCCCTCCTACCCTTCTGCCCTCCCTCCCCCCTCCCACATGTACACACTCTGCCTCTGCCAACTCCCTTCTCCCCCTTCCCACCTGCCGAGCTCCGGCAGTCACCTGGCTATGAGTCACCTGCCTCGGTCCAGTCTGACTTCAGTCCAGCACCAGTGGGCCGCTCTCTGCCAGGGCTTACGGACGGGCTCCCAGTGGCCAGCCGGCTCTCCCAGGGCACAGGACATTGATTGAGGACAAAAGCGTTATAGAGAAACTAGATCATGCAGCCAGTCAGCATGCATGCCGGCTCGCCAGGCGCCCCCCCCCCCCCCCCCAATCTCTGGGGCTGCCAACGCTGTATGTCAATCATACGGGACAGTTTTCTGAGCACCACCCTGCTCCTCATCTCTCTTTGCTGGCTCGTGAGATGAGTCCAGCACTCAGAGCAGGCCCGGGTACCACGCCGGCCATGCTTCCAGCTGGATGCATGCGGCATCACTGCCAGGCTGTGCACACACGCAGCTTATGTCCCAGGGGGGTTTTCCACTGGGACCAGTGTTCCCTCAGTTGGTCCCAGAGCAAAAATCAACAAGCATGTTTCCACCAGCAATTGGCCAGGCTGTAAAACCGACCATGAGGCAATCCTGGCTGAAATCCAGGGTAACAGGCATCCTGCACTGATTTAGTATGGTTGTAGCAAGGCGGCCTGGCTCCCAGCCGCACCTGACAGGGCCGAGCCAGAACAAACACTGAAGTGGGCAGAGCCACCGCCACCTGTTCCCGCCCCCCGGAAGTCAAGGGGCGGGACAGGAAGTATAAAGGCCTGGCCCCAGCGCTCAGTTGGCTGCTGGAGAGGACAGACACTGGTGCAGTAGCCCCCACTGAGCCGAGCCTGCCCCACGCTCGCCACCCGGAGGAGGACTGGCCGAGCCCGCCCCGCGCTCGCTACCCGGAGGAGGCCTGGCCGAGCCCGCCCCACGCTCGCTACCCGGAGGAGCACTGTCCGAGCCTGCCCCGCGCTCGCTACCCGGAGGAGCACTGGCCGAGCCTGCCCCGCGCTCGCTACCCGGAGGAGCACTGGCCGAGCCTGCCCCGCGCTCGCTACCCGGAGGAGCACTGTCCGAGCCCGCCCCGCGCTCGCTACCCGGAGGAGGCCTGGCCGAGCCCGCCCCGCGCTCGCTACCCGGAGGAGGCCTGGCCGAGCCCGCCCCGCGCTCGCTACCCAGAGGAGGCCTGGCCGAGCCCGCCCCGCGCTCGCTACCCGGAGGAGGCCTGGCCGAGCCCGCCCCGCGCTCGCTACCCAGAGGAGGCCTGGCCGAGCCCGCCCCGCGCTCGCTACCCGGAGGAGGCCTGGCCGAGCCCGCCCCGCGCTCGCTACCCGGAGGAGCACTGTCTGAGCCCGCCCCGCGCTCGCTACCCTGAGGAGGCCTGGCCGAGCCTGCCCCGTGCTCGCTACCCGGAGGAGGATTGGCCGAGCTGACCCCTCGCATGGTGCCCCGAGGAGCTGCCTGAACGTCCCAGCGCCCAGTATCCCGAGGACCAGCCCCGCTTACCCAGCGCTCAGTATCCTGAGGAGCCCATGGTGTGGGACACTGCAGAAGACACGGGTGATACACAGGTTCCAACAGGGGGGAAGGTTGGAAGTGGCCTGGGGGTAGCTGACCCTAGTCTGGCTCCAGGAGACCCAGAACCAATGTTAGTGTGTTGCAGTCAGGATCCCCACTGACACAGCAGCAGACTGTCTGCCGCTGTTAGGGCCCCGGGCTAGGACGCAGTGGAGTGGGAGGGCCTGCGTCCCCCCTGCCACCCTTCCAGGGGTGGCAGACTCCCCCTCTTGCTGGCCTGAGAAGGGCCTGAGCCCTAAACTGCTTGTTGCCTCGCCCTGCCCAAGGGCCAGGGCTTCTATCCTGTTGTTTGCTCAGCCCCGGCCTGAGGACTTGAGCTCCTGACTGTTTCCTGCTTCACCAGGCTAAGGCGACAGCTCATCCAACTCGTGGAGCGAGGCGGACTGGCTCCCAGCCACACTTGAGAGGGCCGAGCCCCCACACCAGACCCTTACACGTGGTGCCTTCTCTGAGGAGTTCCGCCCAGGATGTGGGTGCGGGCTCTCGACACCGGTGAAAAGGGGGCTGGGGGAGAGAGACCTCCCTCCCGAGAAATGGACCTGTCACAGCTCTTCGCTCTGGTGACGGAGAACCAGGAGCGACAGCAGGCGGCCCAGTCGCGGCAGCAACAGGAGCAGCAGGCCGCCCAGCTCCAACAGCAACAGCAGCTCTGGAGCAGCTAGGAACCCAACAGCACCAGCTGGTTCAAGATCTGGTCACCCAGTGTCACGGAGTCACCGGGCGATGCTCTGGAACAGCTCCCCACAAAGCCAGTCAGGACTTTGGGGAGCCTCCTCTCCCTTGGAGCAGACTTGTTCAGGGCAAGACTCTCACACGGCTTCACCTCCTGGGTCTCTCCTTGGAGCATTCAGCATCC
The DNA here is from genome assembly GCA_026122505.1 of Aldabrachelys gigantea. Classification (NCBI taxonomy): domain Eukaryota; kingdom Metazoa; phylum Chordata; order Testudines; family Testudinidae; genus Aldabrachelys; species Aldabrachelys gigantea. Next base: position 70,738,685 of record CM047489.1, read on the forward strand.
TCTGCCCCTCCATGCACTTCCCACAGCGAGCCCACCCAGGCGGGGTCCTGGGGAAGCCACAGGGTCCTGCACCCCCACTTTGCAGTCAGACGTGACTCTCAGCCAGCCATTAACACAGAGGTTTATTCGATGACAGGAACAGGGTCTAAAACAGAGCTTGTAGGTACAGCGAACCGGACCCCTTGGCTGGGTCCATTCTGGGGGTCAGTGAGCCAGATCCCCAGGTCTGCACTTCACTCCTCGTCCCTAGCCAGCTCCAGACTCACAACCCCCTCTAGCCCCTCCTCTCTGCTCAGCCCCTTTCCCAGGCCAGGAGGTCACCTGATCTCTTTGTCTCCAACACCTTCAGTTGGCACCTTTGCAGGGGAGGGGCCCAGGTCATCAGGTGCTAGAAGACAGTGTCAGGCTACGTCTACACTACAGGATAAATTCGAATTAGCTTAAACCGATTTTATAAAACAGATATTATAAAGTTGATTGTGCGCGTCCACACTAGGCACATTAATTCGGTGGTGTGCGTCCATGGTCCGAGGCTAGCGTCGATTTCTGGAGCGGTGCACTGTGGGTAGCTACTGTAAAATAATGAGGCCAATAACGTCGATTTGCGTCCACACTAACCCTAATCCGATATAGTAATATCGATTTTAGCGTTACTCCTCTCGTTTTGTAGGAGTACAGAAATCGATTTAAAGAGCCCTTTAAATCGATATAAAGAGCAGTGTAGTGTGGACGGGTGCAGCGTTAAATCGATTTAACGCTGTTAAAATTGGTTTAACAGTGTAGTGTAGACCAGGCCTCAGGCATTTAGGTGCATTGGCCCTTTGCTCTGCAGCAATCACACACCCTTATTCCACCACCTAGATACTTAAGAACTGCCATGGGGACACTGAGGCACCAACACAATATTCAGAGCAAACATTAAGAACATTCCCAGTTCGTCACACCCAGCACCAGGATTTCCAGCGGCAATGTATCCAGCAGCTCGCGGCGGCGCTGGCCTGACCTGGGGAAGCCCAGCCGGGAGGCATGGCTGGGGCCCCACGGGCCCCCCGCCTCCGATCCAGCTGACGAAGATGGGCCCCGGCGATGACCCTGAAGTCTTTCTCGTCATGTTCGAGCAGATGGCAGTCGTCGCGGGGTGGGCCACGGACCAATGGGCTTCCATTCTGGCCCCGTACTTGACAGGGACTGCTCAAACAGTCTACCGAGGCCTGTCTGCAGAGGCAGCCCAGGACTACAGCCAGGTAAAGGCCGCGATTCTGGACGCCCTGGAGGTAAGTCCAGAGACTTTCCGGCAGTGGTTTAGAAGCCTGGCCTGCCCCCACCCCGGGGCCCGACCTCGGATGGTGGCCCAGGAATTCCAGGAAACCTGCAAGCGGTGGTTGCAGCCCGAACACCGAATGTCAGAGGAGCTGGTGGAGCAGATGGTGCTGGAGCAGTTCACCTATGTCCTTCCGCCACGAGGAAGGGCCTGGGTCCTCTGCCATAGGCCCGCGACCCTGGCCGCTGCCGTCACATTGATGGAGGACTTCCTCGCGGCCGAATCGCTGGTGGGTCCAGCTGGTCGAGCGGCCCCACCAGGGGCGGAGCGCCCTAACCCCGAGAGGAAGGCGGGTGCTTGCCCGGCCTGACTAGCAAGTTCCCTCCCGGGGAATGGAGGCCCGAACCCGGGCCGCGGTGGCACCCGGGCGACCCGCTCGGGCGCCGGCTCTAGCAGCACGAGGGGGTCACCGGAGCCCTCCCGGGGACAACCCCAGGGCCCGGCCACCGACAAGACGGGCAGACCTGGGGCCCTGTTTCTCCTGCAGGGAGTGTGGCCATCTGCAGCGGGATTGCCTGAGACTGGAGTGCACCTTTGGCCAGGTCTGCTTGGGGAAAGCTCGCACCCGCCGTTCACAAGCAGCCAAAATCACCCGGCCCGTGGCTATTGAGGGGTAAACAATGGTGGCCCTCTTCAATTCGGGCTGCAGGCAGACACTGGTCCGCCAGCACCTAGGTCCCCAGGCTGACGCATGCCTGGGGAAAATCCAGCTGCAGTGTATCCACGGGGACATACGATCCTACCCCAGTACCCAGGCCCAACTGACCATTGATGGAGTCACCCGACCGATGGCAGTGGGACTCGCTCTGCGACTGGCATACCTGGTGATCCTGATGCGGGACTGGCCTGAGTTCCCGGCAGTCTTATGCCACCACACCGGGGGCAGCCCCTGGGTCATGCCAGCCTTGGAAGGGGAAGCCCCCGGGACCGAGGAAGACGAGGGGGATGCCCCCGAGACTGAGGAAGATGAGAGGGAAGTCCCCGACCCCACCAACCCAGCGGGAGAACCAGAGGATGCTTCCCCGGGGGAGTCGGAGGATCCGTCGACCCCCACAGACTTTTGCCGAGATCAAAAGGCCGACCCCACACTTAACCGGGCATACGAATAGCTGGCTGCTGTTGATGGGACCATCCTCGATCCACATCGGGCAGCACAGTGGCTACACTTGAGCTGCGGCAGGACCGCCTGTATTGGGTTGAGTGGGACCCCCACATGGGGGAGTCCCAGACCCAACTCCTCGTGCCCCGGTGTCATCGGTGAGCAGTTATGAAGCTGGCCCATGATATCCCGGTAGCCGGACATCTGGGTCACGAGAAGACTCTATCCCGGATACTGAGGCGCTTCTCCTGGCTGGGGATACACCAGGAGGTAAAGAACTATTGCAACTCCTGCCCAGACTGCCAATTGGCCGCCCCGGCACGAACTCCCAAGGCACCTCTGGTCCCCATGCCATTAATAGAGACCCCCTTCGAGCACGTGGCCATGGACCTGGTGGGGCCCCTCCCCAAGAGCACTGCGGGGTTTCAGTACATCCTAGTGATGCTGGACTATGCTACCCGGTTCCCCGAGGCAATCCCCCTCTGGAACGTCACAGCCTGCACCATCGCAGGGGAGCTGGTGAAAGTATTTGCCCGGGTCGGCCTGCCCCGGGAGATCCTCATGGACCAGGGGACCAACTTTAACTTGCAGCTGCTACAGCAGGTGTGTGGACTCCTGGGCATCAAGCAATTGCAGACGTCGGTCTATCATCCCCAGACCGATGGGTTGGTCGAAAGGTTCAACCGGACCCTGAAGGACATGCTGTGGAGGTTCCTTCAGGAGGACCTCCGCCGATGGGACCAGCTACTTCCACCCTTGCTCCTGGCGGTACAGGAGGTCTCCCAGTAGTTGACTAAGTTCTCGCCGTTTGAACTGCTGTACGGCCACCAGCCCCAGGGCTTATTGGACCTGATGAGGGAAATGTGGGAGCAAACCCCATCACCCGCCCAGGGCCTCTTAAAATATATGCTTCAGCTCCAGGAGCGTCTTAAACAGGCTTGGGTCCTGGCACGAGAGAACTTGAAAGCCACTCAAGAAACGCAGGCCCAGACCTACAACCGGGACGCACAGACATGCGACTTTCAACCCAGAGATCGGGTCTTACTCCTCCTTTCCTTCAGCGAATCAAACATCCTGGCTCAGTAGCAAGGGCCGTATGAGGTGGTTCGAAAGGTGGGCCCAGTTACGTATGAGATCAATCAACCTGACTGGCAAAAGAAGAGACAGCGGTACCACGTCAACCTTCTCAAACCATGGCGGGAATGAGAGGGTCTTTTGATGAACCCCTAACCACCGGAACCCGAGCTTGGACCCCAGATAACCCCTACCAAGGACCTGGGGGGACCCCAGCTTGGGGAGACGCTGATGGAGGAACAACTCAGACAGACCCAGTGCCTCCTTCAAGCGTTCTCCTGCACTTTTACGGCCCAACCGGGATACACCTCCCTGGTCTATCATAAGATTCAGACTGAGCCTGGGGTTGTGATTTGGGGCGCGACCAGCCCCTTGGCGTATCACAGGAGACGGGTCGTTGATGAGGAGGTACGGGCTATGCTAGACTTGGGGGTGATTGAGCCCTCGCAAAGCGAGTGGCGGAGCCCAGTAGTCCTGGTACCGAAGCCCGATGGCTCACAATGGTTTTGCATCGACTTTAGACGTGTTAATGCCATCTCCAAGTTTGATGCATATCCCATGCCCCGAATAGATGAACTGTTGGCCCGATTAGGAGAGGCCTGGTATATCACCACCCTTGACCTAAGCCAGGGGTACTGGCAGATCCCCCTCGAACCAGCCTCCAGGGAGAACACCGCGTTCGCCACTCCTACGGGCCTATACCAATTTACCCGAATGCCATTTGGCCTCCATGGGGCCCCCGCCACGTTTCAGTGCCTGATGGATCACCTCCTCCAACCCCATCAGGACTATGTGGCAGCCTATCTGGATGACGTGGTCATTTACAGTCGCCAGTGGGAGAACCACCTACAGAGGGTTGCCGCCATCCTGAGGTCCTTGCGGGCGGCCAGGTTAACGGCCAACCCTAAGAAGTGCCGTATCGGCTGGCAAGAGACCACCTACCTGGGATACACTATCGGAAATGGGCAGATAAAACCCCTCGTGGGCAAGGTTCAGGCCATCGCAACCTGCCCGCCGCCCGCCACAAAAAGCCAGGTACGCCAATTTCTGGAGCTGGCGGGATATTACCAACGGTTCATTCCCCAATTCGCAGCGACTGCTGCCCCCTTGACTGGGCTCCTGACTAAGGACGGTCCATGGCAGGTGAGATGGACCTGAGAGTGTGACAAGGCCTTCCAAACGCTCAAAGCAAGCCTCTGCCGTGAACCAGTCTTGTATAGCCCCGATTTCAACCAGACTTTTATCCTGCAGACAGACGCCTTGGAGGTGGGGCTTGGGGCTGTCCTCTCCCAAGAGGTAGACGGGGAAGAGCACTGAGTCCTCTACATCAGACGGAAGCTGTTTCCCCGAGAGAAAAATTATGCGGTGGTTGAGAAGGAAGCCCTCGCAGTGAAGTGGGCTTGCGATGCCCTGCAGTACTACCTCCTTGGGGGCCCGTTCACCTTGGTCACCGACCACGACGCCCTCCAGTGGTTGGCCTGCATGAAGGACCATAATATGCAGCTGCAGCGGTGGTACCTGGCACTGCAGCCATATGCCTTCACCGTTTCCCATAGGGCCGGGAAGGACCACGCAAACGTGGACTTCCTTTCCTGCTTGGGGGGTATGGAAGGGTCTGGCCCAGCTGCACGGGAGCCAGCCTTGAGGGGGGGAACATGTAGCGAAGCGGCCTGGCTCCCAGCCGTGCCTCAGAGGGCCGAGCCAGAACAAACCCCGGAAGTATAAAGGCCCGGCCCCAGCGCTCAGTTGGCTGCTGGCCGCCTGAGAGGACAGATGCTGGTGCCGTAGCCCCCACCGAGCTGAGCCTGCCCCGCGCTCGCTACCCGGAGGAGCACTGGCCAAGCCCGCCCCGCGCTCGCCACCCGGAGGAGCACTGGCCGAGCCCGCCCCGCGCTCGCCACCCGGAGGAGCACTGGCCGAGCCCGCCCGATGCTTGCCACCCGGAGGAGCACTGGCCGAGCCCGCCCGATGCTCGCCACCTGGAGGAGCACTGGCCGAGCCCGCCCGATGCTCGCCACCCGGAGGAGCACTGGCCGAGCCCGCCCCGCGCTCGCTACCCGGAGGAGCACTGGCCGAGCCCGCCCCGGGCTCGCTACCCGGAGGAGCACTGGCCGAGCCCGCCCCGGGCTCGCTACCCGGAGGAGCACTGGCCGAGCCCGCCCCGCGCTCGCTACCCGGAGGAGCACTGGCCGAGCCCGCCCCGCGCTCGCCACCCGGAGAAGCACTGGCCGAGCCCGCCCCGCGCTCGCTACCCGGAGGAGCACTGGCCGAGCCCGCCCCGCGCTCGCCACCCGGAGGAGCACTGGCCGAGCCCGCCCGATGCTCGCCACCCGGAGGAGCACTGGCCGAGCCCGCCCGATGCTCACCACCCGGAGGAGCACTGGCCGAGCCCGCCCCGCGCTCGCCACCCGGAGGAGCACTGGCCGAGCCCGCCCCGCGCTCGCCACCCGGAGGAGCACTGGCCGAGCCCGCCCCGGGCTCGCCACCCGGAGGAGGCCTGGCCGAGCCCGCCCCGCGCTCGCCACCCGGAGGAGGCCTGGCCGAGCCCCGCCCCGCGCTCGCCACCCGGAGGAGCACTGGCCGAGCCCGCCCCGCGCTCGCTACCCGGAGGAGCACTGGGCAAGCCTGCCCTGCGCTCGCTACCCTGAGGAGGATTGGCCGAGCCGACCCCTCGACCAGTGCCCTGAGGAGCCGCCTGAACGTCCCAGCACCCAGTATCCCAAGGACCAGCCCTGCTTACCCAGCGCTCAGTATCCTGAGAAGCCCATGGTGTGGGACATTGCAGAAGACACGGGTGATACACAGGTTCCAACAGGGGGGGAGGTTGGAAGTGGCCCGGGGGTAGCCGACCCTAGTCTGGCTCCAGGAGACCCAGAACCAATGTTAGTGTTGCAGTCAGGATCCCCACTGACACAGCAGCAGACTGTCTGCCGCTGTTAGGGCCCGGGCTGGGACTCAGTGGAGTGGGAGACTGCGTCCCCCCGCCACCCTTCCAGGGGTGGCAGAATCCCCCTCTTGCTGGCCTGAGAAGGACCTGAGCCCTGAACTGCTTGTTGCCCCGCCCTGCCCAAGGGTCTGGGCTAATAGACTGTTTGTTTGTTTGCTCAGTTCCTGTCTAAAGGACTGAGCCTTGAACTGCTTGTTGCCCCACCCTGCCCAAGGGCCTGGGCTAACATACTGTTTGTTTGCTCAGGCCCTGTCTAAAGGACTGAGCCCTGAACTGCTTGTTGCCCCGCCCCGCTCAAGGGCCTGGGCTAATAGACTGTTTGTTTGTTTGCTCAGGCCCTACCTAAAGGACTGAGCCTTGAACTGCTTGTTGCCCCGCCCTGCCCAAGGGCCTGGGCTAATAGACTGTTTGTTTGCTCAGTCCCTGTCTAAAGGACTGAGCCTTGAACTGCTTGTTGCCCTGCCCTGCCCAAGGGCTGGGGCTTCTATCCTGTTTGTTTGCTCAGCCCCGGCCTGAGGACCTGAGCTCCTGACTGTTTCCTGCTTCACCAGGCTAAGGCGACAGCTCACCCAACTCGTGGAGAGAGGCGGACTGGCTCCCAGCCGCGCCTGAGAGGGCCGAGCCCCCACACCAGACCTTTAGAATGGGACAGGCAATTTGTTATGTAAATAAGGGACATCCCTTATAATATAGGAAGTCCAAGCAGACCTTACGGGTGTGTCCCATGCTGCCAAGTGGAGTGTGTTAGCCCTGAACAGTACTGGGTACAACACAGCTCTTGTCAGAGAGCTCACCTGCCCCAGAGCCGGCAGTGCACAGGTCCTTCTGCCACAAAGGGAGCAAGTCACTGAGGAAAGAGCAACCTTCCTGCGGTCGAATGGTGCAGACTGAACTCATGGTCGGGCACCTGTAAGATGTGGTGATTTCCCAGAGATCTGGCCTTCCTTCAGCTGCTCACTATATTCAAAGCTGGTGTTGCGCACTCTTCGGCCAGGTCATCGGAATGGATAAAAACAGCCCAGCATAATGTGCTCTCAGAGTCTCCATCGACCTGGGAAGGGGCACGACCCCTGACTCTACCTGCCGCTGCCTGCGGTGCTGCCACGGAGTCGCAGGATTGAGCCAGAACAGAACTTCCCAACACGCTGCTCCCTGGTTCAACGACACTGACTGTGGTCACTCGGCTGGCGCAGGAGTCCTCAGTAGACTGTGCAGGTGTGACGATGATCCTTATAATAAGGGACTGTTGGCAGCTCTGTACCAGGATCCCCAAGGAGGCCCTGATGGGTTTCCAACCCTTCCAGTAGGACGTCGCCCTTTTGGTTAAAATCTTACGTCAGCTGGAGGATCAAACGAGGGTCCTGAGTCAGTTCCGGCTGGCCCATTAAACAGTTTGGGCTGGGGGGATCAACATAACCAGCATTGGGGGAGCGCAGTTACTGAGTCCAGTTTCCACAGGAAACCCACCCGTTGAGCCATGAACACACAGATACATAGAACATATCCTGGTACAAACGGCTGTCAATATCCCAGGGACACAGAGCATTTGGCACATCTTTACATGCTTCCAAGGTCTCCCATCTGTCACAAGGACCCACTCGACTGTGATGGGCACTGTGCACACACATTATGTCAGGAGCCACCAGGTGGCGCTGTCACTCACAGTCTTCCGAGTCCTTCTCCTTAGCCATTCTGCATTGTTGTTCCTTTTGTGATGGGGTTTACTTTAGGAGGGAGCTGTAGCAAGCAGTAAAGAATTTGCTCCCCTGTCTTAATCTCTCTAACTGGAGCCAGTTCTTGGGCCAGGGTTGCTCCTTGGAAACCAAGCACTGGTGTATGGGCTGGGATTACTGAGGAGGGCCACCTGCATGCTGTTTGTGTCTCCTCTGTTCCAGGGCTAGTGTATATATCGTAACAAAAGCCCTTCGTTTTCAGTTTTTATTTTATTGAAAACGTCCTGAAAATATATCAGTGGTTATTATACAAATGAAAAAACAGGTGAAAATCAATGCAAAAAAATCTTTGCAGTTTTGTGGGTAAATACCAGAGTTAAGATTGGGAGATGGAAGAACAGAGAACAGCAACAAATAGAGAAAAGGTTTCCAAGAAAGTCAAGCAGTTTAATGCCGTGGTTTACTTAATGAACTGGACATTAATAGTCTGTACACATAGGCACACGCTACACACGGGTATTGCCCGCCCCGTCACCTAACTTTAATAGACATTCCCGCAGGTACACGTAGCTAACTTATTATTAACATCAACACATTGACCTGACATCGTGTACTGGCTTTGCTGAACATCATCAGTATTTTCATGTACTGGAGCAGTCCAAAATTCAGGTGGAAATCGGCAAACACCAGGTCACAGCTTTTGTAAAACCCAGGAATTTTCTCTAAGAATAAGTACAAACTGAAAACAAAAAGCCTTAAGCGCAAATAAACAACGGCAACCAACCAATAGCCGGACTGATTTCTCATCTAACAGGGAACTGACATGCAAGGCAGAGGAGAGATGATATAATAAACCGCAGCACTTTCCCCAATGCACTTACAGATATAAAACGCCCATCTGTGGCCACGTCTACACTACGGGATAATATCGAATTAGCTAAAATTGGTTTTATAAAACTGATATTATAAATTCGATTTCATGCGGCCACACTAGGCACAGTAATTCGGCATTGTGCGTCCATGGTCTGAGGCTAACGTCGATTTCTGAAGCGTTGCATTGTGGGTAGCTCTTCCGTAGCTATCCCATAGTTCCCGCAGTCTCCCCCGCCCCTTGGAATTCTGGGTTGAATCATTATTGTCGTGGGTGGTTCTGGGTAAATGTCGTCAGTCATTCCTTCCTCCGGGAAAACATCAGCTGACAATCCTTTCGTGCCGTTTTTCCCTGGATTGCCCTGGCAGATGCCATAGCACAGCAACCATGGAGCCCGTTCAGCTTTTTTTTTTTCCGGCACCGTATGTGTACTGGATGCCGCGGAGAGAGAGGCGATACTCCAGCGCTACACAGCAGCATTCACTTGCTTTTGCAATGATAGCAGAGATGGTTACCGGTCGTTCTGTACCGTCTACTGCCGGAGAAAACTGGCAATGAGATGACAGTTATCTCTCCTCCTCTGTACTGTCCGCTGCTATCACGAGTGCCCCTGGCTGAAATCGGCCGGAGACGCAACGCAAAAGCAAAATTGGGATTGACTCACTTGGGACTGAGTCAATCCCTCCTTTATGGTTTCTAAAAAGAGAGTCAGTCCTGCCTAGAATAAGGGGCAAGTGTATTAGAGGACCAGTGTATCAGAGCACAGCTGCTCCGTGTCAGTATTCACAGGGGGTGCCCCTGCAACAACCCCACCCGTTGCTTCCCTCCTCCCCCAACCTTCCTGGGCTACCGTGGCAGTGTCCCCCCCCATTTGTGTCATGGAGTTATAAAGAATGCAGGAATAAGAAACAGAGACTTGTTAGTGAGATAAAATGAGGGGGAGGCAGCCTCCCGGGGCTATGACAGTCCAGGCAGTACAGAATCTTTTCTTTATACAGGAAAGGGAGGGGGCTGAAGCCCCCAGTTGCTATGATGAAGATGCTTATTAGCCGTTCTGTCCTATCTACTGGGAGTAACCAGGAATCATTCCCTCATGATATTGAGCAGTTATCAGGCATGGGGTTCATGAGGACGGTTACCAGTCCTATTGCACCGTCTACCACCAGGGAGGGGGAGAGGAGCAGATACTGCTCTTCACTGCTGTAGCATCGTGTCTACCAGCAGCATTCTGTACACACAGGGTGACATTGAAAGAAGTCAAGAAATGATTTCTTTCCCTTTTCTTTCACATGGTGTATGTGTGTGGGGGAACTGAGGAGCTATTCCCTGAACCACACCAGACACTGTGTTTGAACCTACAGACATTGGGAGCTCAGCCAAGAATGCAAATACTTTTCAGAGACTGCTGTGGACTGTGGGATAGCTGGAGTCCTCAGTACCCCCTCCATCCATGAGCGTCCATTTGAGTCTCTGGCTTCCCGTTACGCTTGTCACGCAGCGCTGTGTATCCTGGAGATTTTTTTTCAAACGCTTTGGCATTTCGTGTTCTGTAACGGAGCTCTGATACAACAGATTTGTCTCCCCATACAGCAATCAGATCTAGTATCTCCCGCACGGTCCATGCTGGAGCTCTTTTTGGATTTGAGACTGCATCGCCACCCGTGCTGATCAGAGCTCCAAGCTGGGCAAACAAGAAATGTAATTCAAAAGTTCGCGAGGCTTTTCCTGTTTACCTGCCCGCTGCATCCGAGTTCAGATTGCTGTCCAGAGCGGTCAGTGGTGCACTGTGGGATACCGCCCGGAGGCCAATAACGTCGATTTCCATCCACACTAACCGTAATCCGATATGTTAATATCGAATTTACCGCTACTCCTCTCGTCGGGGTGGAGTACAGAAATCGATTTAAAGAGCCCTTTATATCGACATAAAGGGCGTTGTAGTGTGGACGGGTACAGCGTTAAATCGATTTAACGCTCTTTAAATCGATTTAAACGCGTCGTGTAGACCAGGCCTGTGACGGGTGGGTGGGACGAAGATCCAGGCCCAGGGAAGAATGAAAGAGACAAGGTGACAAATAACCTGGATAGCTTGTTGTCATAAACAGATAGTTAGGGGTTAATGTCTCTTTTACCTGTAAAGGGTTAAGAAGCTCAGTAAACCTGGCTGACACCTAACCAGAGGACCAATAGGGGGACAAGATACTTTCAAATCTTGGTGGAGGGAGGTCTTTGTTTGTGCTCTTTGTTTTGGGGGTTGTTCTCTCTTGGGACTAAGAGGGACCAGACGTCAATCCAAGCTCTCCAAGTCTTTCTGAATCAGTCTCTCATGTTTCAAAATTGTAAGTAACAGCCAGGCAAGGTGGAGCAGTTTTATTTTTGTTTTCTCAACTTGTAAATGTCCCTTTTTGCTGAGAGGATTTTACCTCTGTTTGCTGTAACTTTGAACCTAAGGCTAGAGGGGCTTCCTCTGGGCTATATGAATCTGATTACCCTGTAAAGTATTTTCCATCCTGATTTTACAGAGATGATTTTTACCTTTCTTTTCTTTAATTAAAAGCCTTTTTTTCCCCTTAATACCTTATTGATTTTTCCTTGTTTTTAGATCCAAGGGGATTGGATCTGGACTCACCAGGGATTGGTGGGGGGATAGGAGGGGCGATGGTTAATTTCACCTTGTTTTAAGATCCAAGGGGTTTGGATCTGTGTTCACCAGGGAATTGGTGAAGTCCCTCAAGGCAACCCAGGGAGGGGAAAGTTTTGGGGGGACAGGGAGTGCTCCAGACACTAACTTCTGGATGGTGGCAGTGTTACCAGATCTAAGCTAGTAATTAAGCTTAGAAGTGTCCATGCAGGTCCCCACATCTGTACCCTAAAGTTCAGAGTGGGGGAGGAACCTTGAGAGTTGTGCACAATTCTTAGCATGGCTCTGCCATCAGCTCAACTGTCATTGGGTTGCAGCTTCCTAGATGTGTTCCAGGAAAAGTGGCTTTGAGGAGGGAATTGAAAGCAGTGTGGATTTTTCTACTATGTCACAGCGGAGCGCGAGCCTGGACCTGCAGACTTGGGAAGCTAGTGCTATGGGGCTAATAGCCATGTAGACATTCTAGCTTGGGCTGGAGCTTGGGCTCTGAAACCTAGGCAGGGCCTTGAACTGTGCGTTAACTCCTCGTGCCAAACAATCTGTTCTGCCTTGTATTTAGCTGTGACACTCTGAGTACTTTTCCCGACCCTGAAGAAGAGCTCCGTGTAGCTTGAAAGTTTATTTCTCTCACCAAGAGAAGTTGGTCAAAGAAAAGCTATTCCTTTCTCCTCCTTGTCCCTCTGGGACCAACCCAGCTACAGCAACACTGCATATTGAAATCAATGTAGGGTGACCAGATGTCCTGATTTTATAGGTACAGTCCTGATATTTGGGATATTTCTTATATGGGCACCTATTACCCCCCATCCCTGTCCCTATTTTTCACACTTTCTCTCTGGTCACCCTAAATCAATGGACGTTAGGAGCATAAAGTAACTTTGAAGACCTGGGCCCATGTGTTTGTGGACATTGGCTGGCAGCCAGGTTACGCACCAAATACCTCTGTGACCCACTGGTGTCACTGCCTTCATTTATTGACAAGTCCTGGTGCTGAGGAGGTGTTAGGAAACGGCCCATCACAAAGATAAACGTCCTGCGTCGTGGCCAGGCCACCTGCCAGCCAGACACTCCTGGTAAAGCCATTCCATGGAACTTGTACCGGTCCAGGAATCAGACAGGGGCCATCGTCTGTGATAACCTCGGTTCACTTTTCACAGACGGCACAACCTGCCCTCAGTTCTGGGGAACAGCAAAAAAGAGAAACCCATCAACATTTCCGATTCCACACAGATGGACGGTGCCGCACCTCTCCCTGAGACCTAAAGGCAATTTACTTCGAACACAAAGCAAATAACTTAGTGGCACCAAACTGGATTTATCGAGCCACATCCTGGGCTGGTGTGAATCAGCTGTTGCTCCATTGGAATCAGTGGGGCCAGACCCCCAGCTGGTGTCAACAGGCTGTAGCTCCACTGGCGTTTATTATTCTTATTTGTGTTACCATAGGCCCTCGGAGCCCTAGTCGTGTGTAAATCATAGTGTAAATCAGTATTGACCTCGTGTCATTATTGCAATTTCCATCAGCCCTAAACCTTATGTGTTGAAATTGTGTTGACTAAAGGTGTAGGAAGTTTGGGAGAGATAAAATTCTCCTTACGGAGCTACAGCACCTGTTAGGTCATCAGAGTATTCCAGGGAATTGACAATAGATTAAGGCCAAATGTTGGATTAACCCAGTGTGAATAACTCTTTCCAGGTACTGCATATGGTTTTTTCATGTTGCACAAGAGGGAAACTGAGGCACAAAGCAGGGATGTCTCCTTGCCCCAGATCACAAAGCAGGTCAGTGACAGAGCTGGGGCAAGAACCCAGGAGTCCTGGCTCCCAGGCCCCCAACTCCTCTAACCCTCTAGACCCCACTCCCCCCCGCAGAGTTGGGGATAGAACCCATGAGTCCTGGCTCCCAGAACTCTCCTGCTCTAACCCACCAGACCCCACTCCCCTCCTAGAGCTGGGATCGGACCCCGGAGTCCAGGCTCCCAGCCCTGCCTCCCTGCTCAAACACACACGCAAGATCAGATCTGATTCTATCCAGAAGGGGGCACTATTGCGCCTTACATAGAATTGCAGCAGCAGCTCTGGGCTCCTGGTCCAGAAGGGCCCCAGCCCAATTCGACTGGAACCAGCGCTGCCCCGTTCAGGAGATCTGCTCCCTGTCGGCACCAAACCAGGCAACATGACTTCAGTCCTGGCAGCCGCGCCCACCCCTGCAAAGGAGAAAGGAGACGACTCTGGCACTCACCGGGAGATTTTGCAGCCTGCTGCTGGCATCAAGACACGGTTCCTCAGAGACCTGAAAGACAAAGGCGTTTGGCTAGAACCAACTCCAGCCTCTTCCCGATCATCCTAGTTGTCCTCCTCTGCACCTGCTCCAGTTTGGATTAATCTTCCTTAACCTGCGAACCCAGCACTGCATACAGTGCTCCAGAGGGGTCTCGCCAGTGCCTTGTCTCCTCCTAACACTTCCCTGTCGCTACTGGAAATACCTCACTGGACACATCCTAGTCTGCGTGAGCCTTTTTCACGGCCACAGGCTCAGAGACATCTTGGGATCAACCAATACACCCGGCGACTTTAGGCTTGACATTAGGCAAAGGTTTCTGACCATCAGAGCAGTGAAGTCCTGGAGCAGCCTCCAAAGGGGACAAAATATCGACTAATCCCAAGACTGAGCTTGATACGTTTATGGAGGGGATGGTCCGATGGGGCTGCCTACGGAGAGTTCTTCCCCAGGTGTCTGGCTGGTGGATCTTGCCCACCTGCTCAGGGTCTTGTTGGGAGCTGCACTTGGAGCCGGGAAGGAATTTTCCCCTGGATCTGATTGGCAGAGACCCTGGGGGAGTTTGCCTTCCCCTGCAGCATGGGGCCCAGGTCGCTCGCATGTTTAAATTAGTGGATTCTCTGTAACTCGTCATTGGCGGAAGATGTTGCTCCAAAGGTCCAGCCGTCCCATCTGGGGCCCTGCTCTCTAGTCACCCGTAGTGGAGCAGAAGAGACAGTTATTCCCCCTGTGCAGTAACAAAGGCTCTTCGAGTTGTGCGTCCCTGGGGGCGCTCCACCACCCACCTCCTCCCCTCTGCTTCGGAGCTGACACAAGCTCTGTGCGGGGAGAGGTGTCGGACCGCACAGCGCTATACACACGTTCCGCTGACGGCGCGAGTACGCAAGACCAACCAGCCTCCTGCAAGGACTGGAGCAGTCTGGAAGGTTGAGAGCCCCTATTCTCTCCCGTTCCTTATTCCCTTTGGACAAAGCATCATCTCTGTTAAACTGAAACATTCTGAGATCTTCAAATGTTAAACTCAGAGTAGCCAGGAAATCTGGCTGCTGGTGAAAGTGACGAGGTGTTACACCAATAAAATAAAAACCCGCAGGATCGTATTAAAGAGGATAAGGCAGAATGCCATGTTTATTGTGAATACAGAAAGAATCACAGTAAGCAGTCGGTTGTAGCTATAACATCTCATTCAGTCACTCACACAGATTCTGCAAAGTAGTTATAGTTACTAGCCTAGGAGTTGCTTGTGCGAAGTCACTGGCCAGGACACGAGGATGGAGCTAAGTCTTATCAGATGTGCATCTGATGCTCCTGGAGGGTGGTTGCAAGAACCAGACTCAAGGTTCTTAGTTTTTAGGTTTTGTTTTTATAGGAATTTACTCCTATAGGGGTTTATGGAATCTGCTTTATCATCCTGCTTTTATGTTTGAAGTGATAATTAATCACTGTTCCCACCTCTGAAGTGATGTTTAATCAGCAGATGGTGCATTTGTGACAGCTTGGTGTTCTCTTGTTCTTTGCCCCCAGAAAGTGTGAATTCTGGTTTGCCCTTAGGGTCACTGGTCATTTCACTCCATGCATTCTTCAGCCAAGTTGTATTATAATACATGGAGACATACTTATCTCATAGAGCTGAAACAGACCCCGAAAGGTCATTGCAGCCCCCTGCCTTCACTAGCAGGACCAAGTACTGATTTTGCTCTAGATCCCTAAGTGGCCCTCCTCAAGGACTGAGCTCACAACCCTGGGGTAGCAGGCCAATGCTCAAACCACTGAGCTATCCCTCCCCTCTTGTAATCATTAAGCTGGCACTTCTACCCTTTTATCACCCATTCAGTTCAAACAGACATTCACATTTACCCTCTGAACATATTTTTTATTACATCTCTATTTTATTACCTATCCTTCCTTTAACATAACCCTTCTACAATTACTGGAGCAGGACACGCCTCAATAGATCTGTCCATACCACTTGCTACACAGGAAAAGAAAACAAGCAAGATAAAGAGCATCAAGGGTGAGAACTAACAAATCTTGTTGGTGTGTTCTGGAGGACACTTGTTTTTAGAACAGTTGTTTTAACACAGTCCTTATCACTTCTCAGAACAGACTCTTTGTCTAGGGATGTGCTGGTACAGTTAGCACCGACCCTGTAAATTTTACAGAGAGGCATTTATTTTAATTAGTGCAGCCTTTGTGTGTTAGCTGGGAACCAGATCTCTTGCTAATAGTCAGGCTCAGCTTGGGGCCTGGTTTAAACTATGCTCTTCCATATCAAAACAAACATTGATTTCTATTTTATTCCAACATAATCTGCACTAACACTCCTGATCTGTCGGCACAGGGCTGTTCCTGGGGGTGGTGTGCACTGGTCACACTGGGAGGTGATAGTGATGCCAGTTATTGATCATTGCAGGGAGTCAGAGTGGCTAGGGCAGGAAGAGGGGTGTAGTGGGTTAGAACGGGCTCGGGGGGAGCTGGGAGCCAGGACTCCTGGCTTCATTTCCCAGCTCTGGGAGGGGAGTGGGGTGTAGGGCATAGAACAAGGGTGATTGGGACTCTTCCATTGTGTTACCAGAATCACCATTGAGAGGCGTTATCTCAGCAAATGTCTTAAGTTCTTGGTACTTGCAGTCAGTGGTCAAATGAAAGGGCTGGCCCCAGTACCCCAGCATGGCAGTAGGGGGCGCTGTGCTGCAGGGAGCAGGGTGGGGCTCTCCCCATGCAGTCACTGCTGGCCTCAATGCCCCAGGGCGGCCCTAGGGGGCGCTGTGCTGCAGGGAGCGGGGTGGAGACTCTCCTCTGACAGTCAATGCTGGCCCCAGTGCCCCAGTGTGGCTCTAGGGGGCGCTGTGCTGCAGGGAGCAGGGTGGGGACTCTCCTCTGACAGTCAATGCTGGCCCCAGTGCCCCAGCATGGCAGTAGGGGGTGCTGTGCTGCAGGGAGCGGGGTCGGGCACAGCCACACAGGGAATGGGTGACAAGCACATGACACGTGAGAATAAAGACACAAACTCCATGTCTAGGCAGACACTTTACTGGGGCTGAGCAGGAGGGTTAGCGCCCCCCTGAACCCAGGCAAATTCGGCCCCAGGCTGGCTTTGATCTGCTCCCAGAAAGGGCTGGGGAGCCTCCAGGCGCCAACTGGGTGACGGGGAAAGGGAGTCAGAAGTCGCAGCAGATCCCACAGCCTCTCATCCCAGGACAGCAGTTACAGCAGAGGCGACATCTAGCGAAACTCTGAGCCGTCAGGAAGAGATATAGAGACAAGAGTGAGGCCTGCCCTGAACCGATCCCCTGACTACCTTCTCCCAAGCCGCTTTCCGCTCCCAGAGCCAGGAACACAACCCAGGAGTCCTGACTCCCAGCCCCCTCTTTCGCTAATCACCAGGCCCCACTCCCCTCCCAGAACTGGGGACACAACCCAGGAGTACTAGCTCTCAGCCTGCCCTGCTCTAACCACTAGACCCCACTCCGCTCCCAGAACTGGAGACACAAGCCTAGAGTGCTGGCTCCCAGTCCCCTCCCAGCTTTTCCCCAACCTGTTATTCCCATGTGGTGTTGGAGACACTTTTTGATCTGTATAGAAGAATTTAAATTTTTTAAGGTTTCTGGGAGGGGAGTACGGTCTAGTGGTTAGACCAGAGTGGGCGGGAGCAGAGGAAGGACAAGGCTGGGAATCAGGACTCCTGCGTTCTATTCC
This sequence comes from Aldabrachelys gigantea, assembly GCA_026122505.1. Lineage (NCBI taxonomy): Eukaryota > Metazoa > Chordata > Testudines > Testudinidae > Aldabrachelys > Aldabrachelys gigantea. The sequence continues at coordinate 70,756,291 of CM047489.1, forward strand.
TGACTCCCAGCAATGAGTGAGTACTAAAGGGTTATGTTCTCTGCAGGGTGTCAGAGTTCACGGACTGACCACTGCTGCCCTCTGCTGGGCAGAAGAGATGCTTGTTGGTAGGAATCTGCCATGAGATATTATTGGGGTTAACCCATGCAACAGTATTGGTCTTAAACCGTGGAACTCATTGTCACAGGATATGTTGGAGTTAACTCACAGGATGCCCTCTCACAGGCTTTCCTGACATTAGCCTGTGGGGCTTCCTACAACTGGATATTCATGCAGTTAAACTATTTGATATTTCAGGCATTTATCTGTTCAACCACCTGCCACAGGATTTTATTGGGGTTAGCCCATGGCACCCAGCATACCCCTCACCTCCCTCCATCAGTCCCAGCAGTGACACAAGTGAAGCCACCTCCCCCTACTCACCGCTTCTCTCTTCACCATCACCTTGGACTCGCCTTGGCCTTCCTCCGCATGCTGGGACTCTGAGCTCTGTCAGAGTGGGAGAGCAGGGAGTCACTTGAGCCCGTGTTTGTTTGACCAGCAGTCGTGGCTCCAAAGGGATCACAGGGAATCTAATGCCAGTCTCTAAAGCACGTCCTGAGAGGACTGCTGGGCTCTGCCCCAGCTCTGGCAGGGGAGCAGGGTCTAGTGGTCAGAGCAGGGGTGCTGGAAGTCAGGACTCATGGGGTGTATCCCTGGCTCTGGGAGGGGAGGGAAATCCACTTCATTAGAGAGCGGTGGGAGGGGGCGTCTGAGAGACAGGACTGCTGAATTCCATTCCCAGCTATGCTGCTGCTTTACTGTGTGACCAAGAGAAACTCACTTCCCCAGACAGTGTCTCAGTTTCCCCTCCCATACTTCACTGCATTGGAATCTCTTTGGGGCAGGATCAGCCTCTTGTTGTGTGTCTGGGCAGCATCTGGAACATCAGGAATGGAACAGGGTCCCCCACTCACCTCAGCCAGGGATGCTCCTCGGATTCCCTCAGCGCAAAGGAGGGACACGAATAGGAGCAGAACCGCCAGCATCTGGACTCTCATCTTCTTTCGGGGTTGGGTCTTCTCCGGGAGCAGCTGAGTGGAGCTGGGAGCTACAGGGGCCTGTATTTATTCACTAGCTCAGAGCCCTCCTGGCCAGTGGAGTCAGTGATTGGCAGGGGAAGGGAGATTCCAGTAAGGACGGGGCTGGATGAACCGCTGTTTATCTACGATCTACGTCTTTATGGGAAAAGACTCTTGTGGTTCCAAAAGATGGGATTTTTTTTACCAAAATGCTTCCGTCTCTAACCAGGTGACAACATCCTCTGCCAGTCAGTCCTGATTCTCACCCCCCTGCTCTGACCTGCTAGACCCCCACAAAATGGGGTAGAACGAGGGCTGCCAGTTTTGGTTGGACGTATTCCTGGAGGTTTCATCACATGATATAATCGTTCATTAAAGCTTAATCTTCAGTTCCAGGAGACATCCTGGAGGGTTGGCAACCCTGGAGCACCCAGGTGTCCTGGCTCCCAGCCCCCCTGCTCTGACCCGTTACATCCCACTTCCCTCCCAGACCTGGTGCTGGAACCCAGGTGTCCTGACTCCAATTTCCTTTAACACCCTTTCACACCACTCCACAGTCTGACCGTCTTGTTTGGAGGACACTGGCCAATATTTTCAGACTTTGGCCAGAGATAATGGCTGACTCCATGTTCAGCTGGATTGGCTTAGAAAAGAATCCCGGAGGTGCTGCCCTTCCAGACTCCAGTGCTGTGGGGACTTGTCATTAGTTAGATTACAGAGGCGCCTGGAAAGACTCCAACAGTTCAAGGTCCCCTTGGGCCGGGCGCTGCACAGACACAGCGAGAGACAGTCCTTGCCCAGCTGAGGAAACATTTTGAAATAAACAAATTTCCTCCATTTCAGTGAAATTTTTGAAATATCCATTGGACTTGGTTTTTCTTTTATATGTGTATTTTTCACATGTGTTTTATCTCAGCTCTGACAGCTAGTTCAGATCATACCACTAGTAACGGGGCATAATATGCACTAGACTCCGAGATTCCAAGGCAGAAGGGACCATTGTGATCATCTTGTCTGACCTTCTGTATCACACGGGCCTGAGAATGGACCCCAAATAATCCCTAGAGTGGATCTTTTAGGAAGACATCCCACCCCCACTCCTCTTGGTAAGATATTCCAGTGATTTGTTATCCTCACTGTTAAAAATCCACACCATTCCCATCTGAATGTATCTAGCTTCATCTTCCAGCCACTGCATCCTTAGACCTTTCTCTGAGAGATCGAAGACCTCGTTATCAAACATCTAATTCTTCCAAGACTACTCGGAGGTTACACCTGGTGCTTATAAATGACTCCGGGCATGTCACCATGTGACAGAACAGAGCACGGGACGGATTCTATTCTGATAACACGACACAGTAACTGAAATTGTCCATTCGTTTTATTTGATTTTGTTCTTAAACTCCAGCAGGGCAGCTGCTGCTCGGTGTTGATCGGACACCCAGCCTCTCCTGTCGCTCAGAGCGCCTGCGCTCTGTTCTCAGTGCTCGGGTGGGGACGGCTCTCCAAGCGGGGATCCCCCCACTGCCCAGAGTGTCTCCTGTTCTGTTTTGCAGCGAACCAGTGGGTCTCTTTGACACAAATTTCCCATGACAGTCGCCTCGCAGGGACTGGATCCAGGTGGATCAGCAGAGCAATGGGCTGTGTTGTCTAGGTACCAGTTGGAGTGGCCAACTGCGAGTTCCTGGGGATGGTATAATGGGGGCTGTGGGTCAGAAGTGAGGGCTCCGGCAGAGCTGGTGGGCGCAGGGAGCATAGAGGAGCCCATGTCAATTGTCTTTACCTCACAGGCTGTCAGAGACCTGAGCTAATAAAGCGGAGCTGTGAGCGCTGGATTTACACCCTGACAGGATCTGATCAGCCCCCTCCGCAGACAGCACAGCACAGCATGGGGCGTGTGGGTTTGGCAGTGCAAACTGGGGTCCTGCTTTAGAGGGGACATGCAGCCCCCAGCTATGCGGCTCTGCCAGGCACTGCCAATCCCGCTGATATGAGAGGGGTCACACCACGAGTAGCGCTGGCCCTGCTCTTTCTAGGCCAGCACACAAGGGGTCTTGAATCAACGAATAGAGTCGAGAACCCAGGAGTCCTGACTCCCAGCCCCACCTCTACTAGATCCCACTCCACTCCCAGAGCTGGGGCTAGTCCAGGCTCCCAGCCCCTCCCTGACACCCCATGTGGGGCATTCCCAGATTTACAGCCCCAGAGCCGGGATCTCAGCCTGTTACTGGAACATGCCTGGTTAACAATTAACTCCTCAATCTGCCTGGGAGCCAAGCATGGGCCAGGGAGCTGCATCTTTGCTCTCTGCCCCTCACCCCTTCCCTGGAGGGTGTCTGAGAAGTGGAGTGACCTGGCCTTTGAATTTAGGGGTGTCTAGGGATCTGGCCTGTTTTTAATCCAAAGCTAAAAGGGTGAATTACACCATCACCCCAGCTATGCTGGTGGGTCAATGGGAAGCAGGCTGATATCACCTCTGTACATGGCATTAGTCAGAGTCCTGGTGTACCCCAACTAGCTCCCAGGGGCAGGGAGTCCCACGAGTTAATCCTGCTACTATCCAGGAAGTTTGAGGGTCAACTCCACTGATACCCAGCAGCAGGAAGTCCAACAGGTTAACACTACAAATATCCAGTGTCAGGGAGTCACGTGAGTTAAACCACTAATACCCAGTGGAAGAGGATCCCACCGGTTAACAGCACCAGTGCATACTGGCATGGAGTCTCGCAGGTTAACACCTCTAATACCCAAAGAAAGATAGTCCTGCTATTTAACAACACCAAAACGTAGTGGGAAGGAGTCCCACAGCTTAACCCTGGCAGCACTCACTGGAATGGAGTCCTACGTGCTAACCCCTCTAGTACCCAGTGGCAGGGAGTCCCAGGGGTTAACCCCCTAAGACACAGAAGCAGCCCTTGAAATCTGGGTGTGGTTGGCAGGTCACCCTGAGCTCAGTCACTGCCGCGTGCTCCAAGGCCCCGCGTTGGCCCTGCACTGCAGGCAAAGACGCTGCTCAGCATTTCAGTAACTGTATCAGTCTGTGGCCCAGCTCCGGGCCAACGAATTGCACCGCAGGGCTGCAGGCTGGGGCTGTTTATCAGCCAGACCTTGAGCCGAGCTGTCACAGTGCCGGGCGGTCTAGATTCGCTCAGAGAGAGAGAGCTCAGCACAGCCCCTGCAGTGTGAACATGAGAGGGGGAACAGGGGAGAGGACAGGGGCAGACCAGGGCCAGCTGCACCTAGACCCTTCCCTGACTGTAGTCATCTCTGAGCCGCCACCTCCCTGGGTGGGATCTCGCGGTCGGCCACAACAACCGGGACCTAGACAACACTCCTGGGGGATGAGCAGCATTTCCTCTGCCGACCGATGGGATCCAATCCCTGTGAGGAGACGTGTCTGAAAGAGCGACTGTCTGTGGCTGTGTCTGGGCAGTACCCAGCACAACACGGCTCTGATCTGTTGGGGTCTATCTGTGCAGCTCTGTAATATAACTAACTACAAGTCCTCACAGTACTGGAGTCTGGGAGAGCAGCACCTCCTGGAATCTTTTCCAAGCTGATCCACCTGAAAATGTTGCCCTGTGTCCTGCAAACAAGAAGGCCAGAGCATGGAGTGTCTTAAAGGGTGCTCCCCATTCCCTTGCCAGCACAGCCTGGGGGGGGGGCATTCACCCCTGAGGCTTTGGATTAAAGACAGCCCAGATCCCTAGACACCCATAAATTCAAAGGCCAGGTCGCCCCACTTCTCCGACACCCTGCGGGGAGCGAGTGAGGGGCAGGGAGCAAAGATCCAGCCCTTGGCCCATGTCTAGCTCCCAGGCAGGTTCAGGGGTTAATCGTTAACGAGGCGTGTTCCAGTAATAGACCAAGATCCCAGTTCTGGGGTTGCAAATTTGGGAATGCCCCACACTGGGTGTTGGGGAGGGGTTGGGAGTCTGGACTAGCCCCAGCTCTGGGAGGATCCAGTGGGGGTGGGGCTGGGAGTCAGGACTCCTGAATTCTCTACATCTGGTTTTAGGGCCCCTTGTGTGCGCTGGCCTAGAAAGCGCGGGACAAGCCCTACTCACGGTGTGACACCGTCTGGTTACAGTGGCTGGGACTGTCAGTGCCTGGCAGAGCAGCAGAGCTGAGGCCTGCACGTCCCCTCTAAGGCAGGACCCCGGTTTGTGCGGCCGAGCCCACATGCCCCAGGCCTTGCTGTGCTGTCTGCGGCAGGGATTGATCAAATCCTGTGAGGTCTCTGACAGGCTGCAAGGTAGAGACCTGCAGAACCAGAAGCCCCACTCCCTGATGGCTGGCAACAATCTTGTGACAATAGCCCTGCTGGGGGCGCTCAGCCTGGGCGTGGGGCTGGCTGATAAGAGACTCCTGCTCCTGCGGCCACCTGGACCCTTTTGAAAGCTGCCTGGGAAACGCCAAAGTGTATCAGACCCCAAAGGCAGAGGAGAGAGTAGGAGCCTGGCTGCCTCAGGGGCAGGGACTGGGACAGGGGAATTTTGCAATTTCAGGATCTTTGCAAGTTAAGCTGTGAGCATCCAGAAGAACTGGCTGCTGGTGAAAGTGATGAGGCTGCACTAACACTCAAGACCACCAGGGGGTGATGTGGCGCTGCAGGTGGCTGGGGAGTCCAGGGCTGTTCCTGGGGGTGGTGTGCACTGGTCAGACTGGAAGGTGATAGTGATGCCGGTTATTCATTGCAGGAAGTCAAAGCCGGGAGGAAGCAGTGCCTCTTCTACAATCCTTGTAGTGGGAAGCGGGGGGGGGGGGGGGGGGGTCTAGTGGGTTACAACGGAGGGAAGCGGGGGCTGGGAGTCAGGACTCCTGGGTTCGCTCCCTGGTTCTGGGAGAGGAGTGGGGTGTAGGGCACAGAACAAGGGTGACTGGGACCCTTCGTGTTACCAGAATTACCACTGAGAGGCATTATCTCAAGGAAATCTCTTAAGGTATCTGCACTTGCAGTCAGTAGCCCTGTGAGAGGGGGCCTCACTTTGCCCACAGGGCTGGCCCCAGTGCCCAAGCGTGTGGCACTAGGGGGCGCTGTGCTGCAGAGGCAGGGTGGGGGCTCTCCCCTGGCAGTCAGGGCTGGCTCCAATGCCCCAGTGCGGTGCTAGGGGACGCTGTGCTGCAGGGAGCGGGCTGGGAGACAGACCCACAGGGAATGGGCACGTGAGAATAAAGACACAAACTCCATGTCCAGGCAGACACTTTACTGGGGTTGAGCAGGAGGGTTAGCGTCCGCCCTCCCTGAACCCAGTCATGGAGGGTAATGAAAATGATTAGGGGACTAGGGCACATGACTTACGAGGAGAGGGTGAGGGAACTGGGCTTATTCAATCTGCAGAAGAGAAGAGTGAGGGGAGATTTGATAGCAGCCTTCAACTGCCTGAATGGAGGATGGAGCTTGGCTATTCTTAGTAGTGGTAGATGACAGAAGAAGGAGTAATGGTCTCAAGTTGCACTGGGGGAGGTCTAGGTTGGATATTAGAAAAAACTTTTTCCCTAGGAGGGTGGTGAAGCACTGGAATGGGTTCCCTAGGGAGGTGGTGGAATCTTCTTCCTTAGATGTTTTAAAGGTCAGGCTTGACAAAGCCCTGGCTGGGATGATTTAGTTGGGGTTGGTCCTGCTTTCACCAGGGGTTGTCCTAGGTGACCTCCTGAGGTCCCTTCCAACCCTGATGTTGTCCGAGTCTATGATTCTATGATCTGCACTGTGAGCTGGAGGGGTGGTTCCCTGCTCGGAGAGTTGTCCCCATCTGAGTGCTGAGCGAGCTAGCGTGCTGAGAACAGAGCGCAGCTGCTCTGAGCGACAGGAAAGGCTGGGTGTCCAATCAGCACTGAGCAGCAGCTGCTCTGACAGATTTTATGAACAAAATCAAGTAAAATGAATGGACTAGTTCAGCTACTGTGTCATGTTATCAGAATGGAATCCGTCCCGTGCTCTGTTCTGTCACATAGTGACATGCCCAGAGTCATTTATAAGCACCTGTTGTGGTTTCCAAGGAGTATTGGAAGAATTACATATTTGATAATGAGCTCTTCAGTCTCTCAGAGAAAGGTCTAACATGATCCAATGGCTGGAAGATAAAGTTAGATACATTGAGATGGGAAAGGGGCGGAGTTTTAATAGTGAGGATAATGAATCACTAGAATATCTTATCAAGGGGGCTGGAGATGGGACGTCTTTCTAAAAAAGGTGCTCTAGGGATTATTTGGGGGCCGTTCCCAGGCCTGTGTGACACAGGACATCTGACGAGATGATCACAATGGTCCCTTCTGCCTTGGAATCTTGGAGTCTAGTGCATATTAGGCCCCGTTGCTAGTGCCATGATCGGAAATAGCCAACAGAGCTGAAATAAAACGGGAAAAATATACACAAAAGAGAAAACGCAAGTCCAATGGACATTTCAATGAGAAATTTTGGAATGACCTGAAATGAGGTGAATTTGTTCGCTTCAAAAAGTTTCCTCAGCTGGGACAGGGATTGTCTCGCGCTGTGTCTGGGCAGCATCCAGTTCAATGCGACTCTGATCCATTGGGGTCCATCCGGGCACCTCTGTAATATAGCTAATAACAAGTCCCCACAGCTCTGGAGTCTGGGAGAGCAGCAACTCCAGGAATCTCTTCCAAGCTGATCCAGCTGAACATGGAGTCAGTCAAAATCTCTGGCCAAAGTCTGAAAATATTGGCCTGTGTCCTCCAAACTAGAGGATCAGATTGTGGAATGGTATGAAAGGGTGTTAAAGGGAATTGGAGTGAAGTCATCTCGGTTCCAGCACCAGGTCTGGAAGGGAAGTGGGGTGTAATGGGTCAGAGCAGGGGGATTGGGACCCAGGACTCCTGGGTTCTCTAGAGATCCCAATCCTCCAGGATGTCTCCTGGAATTGAAGATTAAGCTTTAATAAAAGATTATGTCGTGATGAAACCTCCAGGAATATGTTCAACCAAAATTGGCAACCCTCGTTCTACCCCCCCCCCCCTTTGGAGGGTCAAGCAGGTCAGAGCAGGGTGCTGAGAATCAGGACTGACTGGCAGAGGGTGTTGTCACTTGGCTAGAGATAGAAGCATTTTGGTAAAAATGCCCCATATTTTGTAACCACAAGAGTCTTTACCCATAAGGACGTGAGCTGTAGGTAAACGTGAATTGTAGGTAAACAGCTATTCATCCAGCCCCATTCTTACTGGAATCTCTCCTCCCCTGCCAATCACAAAATCTACTGGCCAAGAGGGCTCTGAGCTAGTGAATAAATACAGGCCCCTGTAGCTCCCAGCTCCACTCAACTGTTCTCAGATAAGACCCAACCCCTAGAGAAGATGAGAGTCCAGATGCTGGCTGTCCTGCTCCAGTTCGTGTCCCTCCTTTGCACTGAGGGAATCCATGGAGCGTCATTGGCTGGGGTGAGTGGGGTACCCCGTTCCATTCCTGGTGTGCCAGGTGCTGTCCAGACACACAGAGAGAGGCTGACCCTGCCCCAAAGAGATTCCGATGCAGTAATGGGTAGGAGGGGAAACTGAGGCACTGTCTGGGGAAGTGAGTTTCTCCTGGTCACATAGTAAGGCAGCAACAAAGGTGGGAATTTAGCAGTCCTGCCTCTCAGACCCCACCCTCACCCTCCTTTCTCCCTGCTGCTCTAATGCAGCGGATTTCCCTCTCCTCCCAGAGCCGGGGATACAACCCAGGAGTCCTGACTTCCAGCACCCCTGCTCTGACCACTAGACCTCACACCTCTGCCAGAGCTGGGGACAGAGCCCAGCAGTCCTCTCACAACTTGCTTTAGAGATGGGAGTTAGATTCCCCATGATCCCTCCGGAGCCACGACTGCTGGTCAAACAAACACGTGGGGCAGAAGTGATTCCCTGCTCTCTCGCTCTGACAGGTCTTGGAGTCCCAGCACTCGGAGGACGGATGAGGCGAGTCCAAAGCGATGGTGAAGAGAGAAGCGGTGAGTAGTGGGAGGTGGCTTCGCTTGTGTCCCTTCTGGGACTGATGGGGGTAGGGGAGGGCTATGCTGGATGCTGTGAGCTAACCCCAGTAAAATCCTGTGGCAGGAAGTTCAAAAGATTTATGTCTAATATGTCCCCTATGTTGACTGAATTAACATCCAGAGGTAGGGAGTCCCACAGGCTAACCCCAGGAAACCCTGTGGTAGGGAGTCCCAACTCCAACATATCCTGTGGCAATGAGTTCCATGGTTTAAGACCAACACTATCATATGGGTTAATCTCAATAATATCCCACCAATAAGCATCTCTCCTGCCCAGCAGAGGGTAGTGTTGGTTCATCCATGAACTCTGACATCCTGCAGAGAACATAACCCTTTAGTACTCACTCATTGCTGGGTGTCAGGAATAGAACCCAGGAGTCCTGCTTCCCCTAACCCTTGATCTAACTACTAGATCCCACTCCCCTCCCAGATCAAAAAGTGCCTCTAACACCACATGGGAATAATAGTTTGGGAAAAATCTGGGAGAGGAGGGGAGTGGGGTCTAGTGGTTAGCACACCGGGGCTGGGAGCCAGGACCCCTGGGTTGTGTTCCCAGCTCTCAGAGGGGAAAGCAGCTTGGGAGAAGGTAGTTGGGGGGTCAGTTAAGGGGAGGCCTCACTCTAGTCTCTCCATCTCTTCCAGAAAGCTCAGGATTTTGTTTGTAGCTTCTGCTATAACTGCTGTCCTGGGAACGGTGGCTGGGGGTTTTGCTGCTCCTCGTGACCCCCTTTGCCAGTCACCCTGCGGGCGCCGAGAACCTGCCCAGCCCTGCCCGGGAGCAGATCCAAGCCAGCCTGGGGCCGCAATCGCCAGGCACCGAGTGACTGGGTTCGGGGAGGGCGGACGCTAACCCTCCTGCTCAACCCCAATAAACTGTCTGCCTGGACATGCAGTTTGTGTCTTTAGTCTCATGTGCTTGTCACCCATTCCCTGTGGGGCTGTGTCCGACCCCACTCCCTGCACCACAGCGCCCCCTAGCACCGCACTGAGGCATTGGAGCCAGCCCTGACTGCCAGGGGAGATCCCTCACCCCAACCTGCCCCGTCCCTGCAGCACAGCGCCCCCTAGTGCCACACTGGGGCATTGGAGCCAGCCCTCACCGCCAGGGGAGATCCCTCACCCCAACCTGCCCCGTCCCTGCAGCACAGCGCCCCCTAGTGCCACACTGGGGCAGAGGGCCAGCACTGACTGCACAATGAAGGCCCCTCTCACAGGGCCACTGACTTCAAGTACAGAGAGCTTAAGAAATTTGCTTGAGATAACGTCTCTCAATGGAAGAGTCCAAGTCACCCTTGTTCTATGCCCTATACCCCACTCCCTCCTAGATCCGAGGAGAGAACTCAGGAGTCCTGACTCCCAGCCCCGTTCCCTCTGCAATAACCCACTAGACCCCCCTGCTTTCCACTACAAGGATTATAGAAGAGTGCTGCTTCCTCCCTGCTTTGACTCCCTGCAATGATCAATAACCGGCATCACTATCACCTCCCAGTCTGACCAGTGCACAAACACCCCCAGGAACAGCCCTGTGCTGGCAACTCTGGACTCCCCAGCCGCCTGCCATGCCACATCACCCCTTGGTGGTCAGGAGTGTTAGTGCAGCCCCAACATTTTCACCGGTAGCCAGTTTTCCTGGATGCTCACAGCTTAACTTGCAAAGATCCTGAAATTGCAAAAATTCCCCTGTCCCAGTCCCTGCCTCAGAGACAGCTGGATCAGAGATGGTGCCTCCTAGATGAAAGCAGCCTTGTGTCCCATTCCCTGAGCCAGCCAAGCCCCTACGCCCTTCTTATAGACTCATAGACTTTAAGGTCAGAAGGGACCATTATGGTCATCTAGTCTGACCTCTTGCACAACGCAGTCCACAGAACCTCACCCACCCACTCCTGTAACAAATCCCTAACCTTTGTCTGAGTTACTGAAGTCCTCAACTCATGGTTTAAAGACTTCAAGGTGCAGAGAATCCTCCAGCAAGTGACCCCTGCCCCACACTGGAGAGGAAGGTGAAAAACCGCCAGGGCCTCTGCCAATCTTCCTTGGAGGAAAATTCCTTCCTGACTCCAAATATGGCAATCAGCTAAACCCTGAGCACCTGGGCCAGACCATCAGCCAGCACCCAGGAAAGAATTCTCTCCAGTAACTAAGATCCCACCGTATCTAGTGTCCCATCACAGGCTATTGGGTATATTTACCGCTAATAATCAAAGATCAATTAATTGCCAAAATTAGGCTATCCCATCACGCCATCCCCTCCATAAACTCCTCAAGCTTAGTCTTGAAGCCAGCTATTTCATTTGACAGGGACGGGAGGTTGGGGGTTATTCTGTTTAGAAGACTAGTAGAGGGTTGCACACTGTGTTGTTTTTGCAGGGTGCACGCATTGCACCCCTGCTCCATAGGTGCCTACCTCAATTTTCAGGCTTCCTGCAATCCCTCACCTATTCCCTAATGCCAGGGGCTCTGAATTTGCCTCTTTATTCTCACGAACAATGTGCTTGTTACCCATTCCCTGTGGGGATGTACCTGACCCACTCCCAGCACCACAGCACCCCCTAGCACCGCACTGGGGTATTAGAGCCAGCCCTGACTGCCAGAGGAGACCCCCCACAAAGCCCCCTGCAGCACAGCACCCCCTAGCACAACGCTGGGGCATCAGGGCCAACTCTGTCAAGGAAGAGCCCCCACCCCGTTCCCTGCAGCACAGCACCCCCTAGGGCCACACTGGTGCAGAGGGCCAGCCCTGACTGCAAAGTGAGGGCCCCTCTGCATAGACTCCCAGGTCATGCTCATTCTTGGCTGTGTCTGGTCCCTGGGGGAAACCTCCTTCAGCGTGACATCCCTTCTCGGCGAGCCACTCTTTCTTAGGTGTTAAGTCCCTCTGCCTCCTGGAACTGCACCTCTCTGAGCCTTAGCACGCCTGTCTCTTGCTGTGAGCCCCCTCAGACAGTTCCCTCGCTCTGGACCCCAGAGAGAATAATGCCACCCTGTTCTCTAGCTCGGAGCGACTCTCAGCCAGCGTAAAACAGGTGGTTTATTGAGCATCTTAACCCAGCACACGAAACTCGTAGGGCCCTCAGGCCTGGCCTCCCTCAGCACAGTATATCTAAGGCCTGGTCTACTCTAAAGATGAAAGAGGCACCTATCAATGGGCACAAAGTATTTATGATCAAAACTAGCATGGGGTAACTCCCTAAGAAACATGATGAAGGAACAAGATAAAGGATGAAAAGGACAATTTAAGAAAAGAAGCACTCGTTAAACAACAATTGATTACAGCAAGATGGTGCAAAACTCATTGGTCCCAATGAAGGAAAATCACTATATAAACAGGGGGCCTCGCCACAAAACTTTGGGTTTGTCCTTCCAAGACTTCCCAGGAGCATCGTGTCATGATCTGATGGAACCTGGCTCCTCCCTACCTGTGATCAACCTAGCTGGCCATTATATTGATCTGGACTCCAGACTGGTAACTATAACAGTGATTGGTGGAACAGTGTGTGTGTGTGGTGTAACTGAATGCATATACTAATTGTTGTATCTTTAATAAACGGTGCTTATTGCCTTTTCCCCTGAAAAAGATCCTGTGTGCTTCTTATAAGCATAACAAGCCCTCCCCAACCACCAGAGATTTGGACACAGGGGCAGGATTGGGCTCTGTCTGGCACATCTCAGATACGGGAATACTCATCTCTGGGAGCAGAAGAAATCCCGCCAGCCTCCTCCCTGTGCACCAGTCTGGGCCCCGCAAGAGTCTTCCCCGCTGCTCAGGGCTGGGCTGGGCCATGATCCCTCACTGAGACACAGACCAATGAGGACAGGTGTCACCATGATAAGGGCTTCAGAGAAAAATAAATAAATAAATGCAGTTGCAAGGGGGTCTGTGTCTTTGTTTCGGGTATACTGGATGGTTTGTGATTCAGGTGCTGAACAGAGATTCAGGAAACATGAGTTTTACACCCAGCTCTGCTACAAACTCATTGTGTGACTTCGGACAAATCATTTAATCTCTCTGTGGCTCAGTTTCCCTACCTGTAATATGTGGATAACAAGTCTTCCTTTGTCTATTAAGACTGTAAACACTCTGGGGCAGGCACTATCTCTGTGTGGCTGTGCAGACCAGAGCAGTGGGACTCTGATCAGAGCTGGGGCCTCTACATGTTGCTGTAATGCAGATCAGAATATAAACAACAATCCTAAGCTCTTTAAAACCCTTGTCTTCCTCCCATGTCTGACAGCTTTCCAGGCTCATCCCTTCAAGGCTGCTCATCCCATGCCCTAGATTTTCTCTGCTCTAGCTCATCAGTGAGCTATTCCCACCTCCCTTATATCCAGGGGGGATAATGTGCCACCTGGTTCAGTGAGTCAGCTAGGGATGCCAATTTTGGTTGGACGTATTCCTGAAGATTTAATCACATGACATAATCTTTCATTAAAAATTAAGATTTAATCCCTAGAGACTCCAGGCCAGTCCTGGAGGGTTGGAAAGCATAGAGTCAGCAGAACCCTCTTACCTTGTCCAAGCATGATGAACACCTGCTAACAGGTTGAGGATTAGGAGACAAACAGCAGCAAGCCTTTCACAAGAAGGATCAGTGTTTCCCACCCCAATGCTTCAACCTGCAAGGAAAAGCCTTGGATTTACTTGTTTCTGTCCAGATTCTGTTTCAAAACAAAGCAAACCAGAAGCCCCCATAACCCTCCCTCACAGCCCTGCAATGTGACCCCTCAGGAGCCCCCCCATAACTGCCCCTCACAGCCCCACAATGTGACCCCTCAGGAGCCTCCCCATAACTGCCCCTCACAGCCCCACAATGTGACCCCTCAAGAGCCCCCCATAACCCCTGACAGCCCCTCAACGTAACCCCTCAGGAACCCCCCCATAACTGCCCTCACAGCCCCACAATGTGACCCCTCAGGAGCCCCCCATAACCTTCTCTCATAGCCCCGCAATGTGACCCCTCAGGAACCCCCCATAACCCTCCCTCACGGCCCCACAACGTGACCCCTCAGGAACCCCCCCCATTACCCCGACAGCCCCCCAACGTGACCCCTCAGGAGCCCCCCCATAACCGCCCTTGCAGCCCCACAATGTGACCCCTCAGGAGCCCCCCATAACCCCCACCCCGAGGGGGATGAGCGACGCAGCGACCCTCCGGCCCGCGCGCCCAGTGTGTCTCACCCTCAGCCGCCCCGGCCCCCGCGCGAGGCAGGAGCACGCGCTGCATGTGCGCGGCAAGGCGGGCGCGCGCTGCCAGCAGCTGGGGTAGAAGGGAGGGGGAGGCAGCGCGCGCACACAGGCGGAGGTGGAGGGGGAGACAGCGCGAGACGCCAACAGCCAGAAGCGGCCACCCTTAGTAACAGCAGGGGGAGGGGCCCTGGAACAGCCCCCTCCTCCAGCCTGGAGGCATCAGCAGTGGGGAGGGGCTCTGGAACAGCCTCTTTCTGCTGCCCCCTCACAGCCTGAGGGCTGGGGACAAGGAAGCAGCTCCCTCCCCCTCTTCCTTTCCACACAAGGGATGGGGTCGGGGGGCAAATGAGGGAGACAACCCCTGGACAGTGGGGTGCGACCCCTCCCTCACAGTTGGTGGATCTTGCCCCCATGGCCTTGTTCCCCTCATGGGGAGGAGTCATGGTCCTCTCTGAGCCTTGGGGTTGAGAGGCCCCCTCCTGCAGCGTGAGGGGCCTGGGACTGGGAGGTCCTTGGCCACTAGATAAACCCACCAGCCACCTCCATGTCTGGCCTCAGGGCCCGGCTTCTCCCCTTTGGGCTCCACGTCTGGGCGAAGTCTTTTGTCTGGGGCTTCAGGAGCGGCACTCAAGGCTTGGCCTCCTTTCCCCGTGTCATAAGTAGATAGGTAAGGGTTAAGTTTCTTTTACCTGTAAAGGGTGAACAAAGGGGGAACCAAACACCTGACCAGAGGACCAATCAGAGACCTGAATTTTTTTAAAAGTCTGGGAGGGAAAGGAACTCGGGGTCTTTGTTGTTTTCCTCGGCTGTGAGTAAACAAGTTTCTCTCTAACTCCAATCTTCTTTCTAATATTCTACTAAAAGTCTGTGAGTACAAAAGGAAACAAAGTCATCGGCTGTGATGTGCTTTGATTTGTATTTACTGTGTGTTGATTTGCTGGACTGTTTTAAATTGGCTATTTTTTTAAATCAGACTGGTTATTCATATTTTCTTATAAGCAAGAGCCTGTATTGATCTTTAATGCAGTATTATTGTTCTGTATTTTCTTTCTTTTTATATAAAGTTTTCTTTTTAAACTTGTGGAAGTTTCTTTCCTAGTGAGGCAAAGGGGAGAGGAATTTTTGTGCCCAAGAGCTCTGTTACATCTGTGACAGGCTAAGGGGGGGAGAAGGGAGAAGCCCAGGCTGTGGGTTAGTTTCTTATTGTCCCCAGGGCGGGAACAGGCTACGGGGAAAGAGAGAAAGAATCCCTTTAGTTTCCCTGTGTTTGAAGCTGTCTCTTTAGAGAGAAAGGAGACAGGACTTTCTTGGTATTGTGAGGTAAAGGAGATTGCCTTCATTCCCTCAGGCTGTTCAGAGAGAGGGGAAGGGAGGGGAGATAATTCCCTTGCCCATGGACTCAGCCTTCTGAGTCTGGGGGGGGTCTTTCCAAAGGAAGTTGGGGAGGCCACAGAGGGGGTACCCCAAGGAGTATTTGGGAAACCCAGGCTGATAAGAGCCTCAATCTTATCTGGTGGCAGCAAAATAAGATCTAAGCTGGAGATTAAGCTTAGAGGACTTTATGCTAGTACCTCATATTTGAACTCTAAGGTTCAAGTGGAGGAATTATACTATGACACCCCGCCTTCGGCATCTGGACTAAATGCCTGCTGGCAACATTGGATTTCTGTCTCTGCTTCAAACATCTGGCCTCAACCTCTGGTCTGAACATCTGGCTGAAACATCTGCCCTCAATGCCACCTGACTGCAGCCTACATTTAACCTCAGCATCTGCCATCAACATCTGGCACAGGTAGATCAGGGTTTTTGGTTTTTTTTCAAAAATGCATTTTTGCCTCATTTTAATGGGTTCTCTGGGATACTCTGCTGATATTGATAACTGGTTGAGGTGTCAGCACTCTTGCAATCTCCTGTGCCCTATATAACCTAACAAGAATAAGGCACGTACATTCTCACATTAACCCCCCTTCCTGTTATTCACTCTATAACCTATATTGTGTAAATCTGACATATTTTCCACTTACACCTGGTAGAGAGCAAATCCTACTGACCTTCTTGAAAGCTTGGTTTCGAGGCTTTTCAGGAGAACTTGTCTGTTTGATGTTGTCTTCCCTAAACTTTATAGGCCTACATTTATTTGTCAGGACTTAGGGCAGGGGTGGGGCGCATCTGGCCTTCCAGACATTTTAATCCGGCCTTTGATCTTCCGTCAGGGAGCGGGGTCCGAGGCTTGCCCCACTCTGATGCTCCAGCCAGGGAGCGGGGTCAAGGGCATGTCCCCACTCCAGCTCCCTCGAAGAATACCTCAAGCAGCTCCCAGAAGCAGAGGCAAGCGCTGCCTGGAGCCTGCACCCCTGATTCCCTCCTGTGTCCCAACCCCATGCCCCAGCCCTGATCCCCCTCCCGCCCTCCAAACCCCTCAGTCCCAGCCTGGACCACTCTCCTGAACCCCAACCACTCATCCCCACCCCAGAGCCTGCATCCCCAGACAGAGCCCTTATCCTCCACATATGCCATCCCCTTGTCCCAGTCCAGAGCCCCCTCCTGCACCCTGAACTTCTCATTTTTGGCCCACCTCAGAGGCTGCACGCCCAGCTGGAACTCTCATCCCCTCCCGCACCCCAACCTACAATTTCTTGAGCATTCATGGCCCGTCATCCAATTTCCATACCCAGATGTGGCCCTTGTGCCAAAAAGTTTGCCCACCCCTGACTTAGAGGAAGGTTGAAAGTTGGTTTCTGGGGAGGGACTAATGGGCTATTTTGTTGCTTTGATTTATTGATTTGGCTGAGTTAATTTATCATCTTTATGATAGTCCTGCTTGGCAGCCATCATTATGTGACTGTAAGTTGAATCAGTTGTTAGGGCACCTGGAGCTTTTTGGATGGTGTAGCGAGGGGCCCTCCCTCCCTCCCTCCCTCGCCCCACCACGCTCCTGAAGGGAATAGGCCAGAAAAACTGCGGCCCCGGGCAGAGGTCCTGCCACCTATCCCTGCCCCCCGGAAATCCAGGGGCGGGACCGGAAGTCCAAGGCCCCTACCGCCTGTCCCAGTCCCCAGGAAGTCAAGGGGCGGCACAGGAAGTACAAAAGCCCGGCCCCAGCCCTCAGTTAGGAGGAGGCTGTCAGAGAAAGCAGACTCTGAGGTCTGAGCTCCTGCTGGGCCCGGCTTACCCTGCGTCCGGTATCCGGAGGGGTACTAGCCTGACCTTCCCTGGGG
This sequence comes from Aldabrachelys gigantea, assembly GCA_026122505.1. Taxonomy (NCBI): domain Eukaryota; kingdom Metazoa; phylum Chordata; order Testudines; family Testudinidae; genus Aldabrachelys; species Aldabrachelys gigantea. The sequence continues at coordinate 70,773,737 of CM047489.1, forward strand.
CCAGTACCCAGAGCAGCCGGCGGAGCCCTCTGATGCTCGGCCTGTGGAGGACCGGACCGGACCGGACCGCCTGAGCCCCGGTACCCTGAGGACCGGACCGGACCGCCTGAGCCCCGGTACCCTGAGGACCGGACCGGACTGGACCGCCTGAGCCCCGGTACCCTGAGGACCGGACCGGACCGGACCGGACCGCCTGAGCCCCGGTACCCTGAGGACCGGACCGGACCGGACCGGACCGCCTGAGCCCCGGTACCCTGAGGACCGGACCGGACCGGACCGGACCGCCTGAGCCCCGGTACCCTGAGGACCGGACCGGACCGGACCGGACCGCCTGAGCCCCGGTACCCTGAGGACCGGACCGGACCGGACCGCCTGAGCCCCGGTACCCTGAGGACCGGACCGGACCACCCGAACCCCGGTACCTGGAGGAGTGGACTGGACCTCCCGCCGCCGAGCCTGCTGAGGAACCCATGGTTTGGGACCCCCTGGACGATGCTGGCGAAGGGCAGGTACCCAGTGAGGGGGAGGTTGGAAGTGGCCCTGGGGCAGCTGACCCCCGTCTGGCTGCAGACTCGCCTGAGCCGATGTCACTGTGTTTCGGTCAGGATCCCCCACTGACCGTCAGCGGCATTGACCGCTGCTAGGGCCCCGGGCTGGAACGCAGTGGAGTGGGAGGGCCTGCGTTCCCCCTGCCACCCCTCCAAGGGTGGCAGACTCCCCCCTCCCTTTGCCTAAGGAGACCAGCTACAGTGGTTGCCTTGCCTGCTCAGCCCCTGCTGAAGGGCCTGAGCTCAGACTGTGTGTTGCCCTGCCCTGCCCTGCCCAAGGGCCTGGGCTCAATTGTATACTGTGGCCTGGTTTGCTCAGCCCAACCAGAAGGCCAGAGTGTGGTGAGCCGGCGTGGCTCCCCTCCCCTCCCTGAAGGAGGGTTGAGCCCCGGTCACGTTCTGCTACAGATGGGCATTTGTTTTTATGGTTACTTAAATATATATTTCAGCAGTGTTATTTACTTGTTCCCATATGTGATGGGGCAAGGCCAGATGGCTACAGTAAAGTACTGGGAAACAGGTCTGTTAGCCCCAGGTTGAACAAATCCCTAGGACCCTGGTAACCAAATGGCAGTTGCTCCAGGTTAATCAAGGCACCTGGAGCCAATTAAGATCTTTCTAGAAGGCAGTGGAGATAGCTACTTTAATTAGAACACCTGCAGCCAATCAAGGCAGGCTAATCAGGGCACCTGGGTTTAAAAAGGAGCTCACTCTAGTCAGGCAGGGAGGAGCCAGAGGTGAAGGAGTGTGTGAAGAGCTGGGAGTAAGAGGGCAAGGAGCTGAGAGTGTACTGCCGGAGGACTGAGGAGGATAAGCGTTATCAGACACCAGGAGGAAGGTCCTGTGGTGAGGATAAAGAAGGTGTTTGGAGGAGGCCATGGGGAAGTAGCCCAGGGAGTTGTAGCTGTCATGCAGCTGTTACAGGAGGCACTATAGACAGCTGCGATCCACAGGGCCCTGGGCTGGAACCCAGAGTACAGGGTGGGCCTGGGTTCCCCTCCCCCCCCCGCCCCCGCCCCAACTCCTGATCAGACACAGGAGGAGCTGACCCAGACAGTGGGTTCCACAAGAGGGGAAGATCACTGAGGTGAGCAAATCTGCTAATAAGCGCAGGACCCACCAAGGTAGAGGAGGAACTTTGTCACACATAATACAAGAACTAGGGACCACCAAATGAAATTAATGGGCAGTAGGTTTAGAACAAATAAAAGGAAGTTCTTCTTCACACAATACACAGTCAACTTGTGGAACTCCTTGTCTAAGGATGCTGTGAAGGCTGGGACTATAACAGCATTTAAAAGAGAACTGGATAAAATTCATGGAGGTTAAGTCCATTAATGGCTATTAGCCAGAATGGGTAAAGAATGATGTTCCTAGCCTCTGTTTGTTAGAGAGTGGAGATGGATAGCAGGAGAGAGATCACTTGATCATTACATGTTAGGTTCACTACCTCTGGGGTACTGGCATTGGCCACTGTCAGTAGACAGGATATGGGGCTGGATGGAACTTTGGTCTGGCCCAGTATGGCCGTTCTTATGTAAGTGACTAGTGATTTTGGTGACAGGTTTCAGAGTGGTAGCTGTGTTAGTCTGTATCAGCAAAAAGAGCGAGGAGTACTTGTGGCACCTTAGAGACTAACAGATTTATTTGAGCGTAAGCTTTCGTGGGCTAAAACCCACTTCATTGGATGTATGCAGTGGAAAATACAGTAGGAAGATATATATACACACAGACCATGAAAAAATGAGTGTTGCCATACCAACTATAATCAGACTAATCAATTAAGGTGAGCTATTATCAGCAGGAAAAAAAAAACTTTTGTAGTGATGATCAGGATGGCCCATTTCCAACAGTTGTCAAGAAGGTGTGAGTAACAGTAGGGGAAAAATTAGCATGGGGAAATAGTTTTTACTTTGCGTAATGACCCATCCACTCGCAGTCTTTATTCAAGCCTAATTTAATGGTGTCCAGTTTGCAAATTAATTTCAATTCTGCAGTTTCTCATTGGAGTCTGGTTTTTTTTGAAGCTTTTTTTGTTGGAGTATTGTGACTTTGAAGTCTGTAATTGAGTGACCAGGGAGGTTGAAGTGTTCTCCAACTGGTTTTTGAATGTTATATTTCTTGACTTCTGATTTTTGTCCATTTATTCTTTTACGTAGAGACTGTCTGGTTTGGCCAATGTACATGGCAGAGGGGCATTGCTTGCACATGATGGCATATATCACATTGGTAGATGTGCAGGTGAACGAGCCTCTGGTAGTGTGGCTGATGTGATTAGGTCCTGTGGTGTTGTCTCCTGAATAGATTTGTGGACAGAGTTGGCAACAGGCTTTGTTGCAAGGATAGGTTGCCTGGGTTAGTGTTTTTGTTGTGTGCTGTGTGGTTGCTGGTGAGTATTTGTTTCAGACTGGGGGGCTGCCTGTAAGCAAGGACTGGCCGGTCTCCCAAGATCCTTGAGAGCAAGGATCATTCTTCAGGATAGATCCTTGATGATGCACTAAAGAGACTTTAGTTGGGGTCTGAAGGTGATGGCTAGTGGCATTCTGTTACTTTCTTTGTTGGACCTGTCCTGTAATAGGTGACTTCTGGGTACTCTTCTGGCTCTGTCAGTCTGTTTTTTCACTTCAGCAGCTGGGTGTTGTAGTTGTAAGAATGCTTGATAGAGATCTTGTAGGTAAGTGATTCTCAAACTTCTGTACTGGTGACCCCTTTCATATTTCTAGCCTCTGGGTGTGACTCCCTTTATAAATTAAAAACACTTTCAAATATATTTAACACCATTATAAATGCTGGAGGCAAAGTGGAGTTTGGGGTGAGGCTGACAGCTCGTGACCCCTCATGTAATAACCTCAAAATCCCCTGAGGGATCCTGACCCCCAGTTTGAGAACCCCTGTTGTAGGTGTTTGTCTCTGTCTGAGGGGTTGGAGCAAATGCGGTTGTATTTAGAGCTTGGCTGTAGACAATGCATCATGTGGTGTGGTCTGGATGAAAGCTGGAGGCATGTAGGTAAGCATAGCAGTCTGTAGGTTTCCGGCATAGGGTGGTGTTTATGTGACCATTGCTTATCAATGATTTTGGGAGCCCAACTCAAAATGCCTTTTGCAGAGCATCTAACCTCTGAAAATCAGCCCTCTTTGATGGTGTCTCAATTTTGGCTCCTCAGAATGGAGGATCCCAAATTCGCTAGTTACTTTTCAAAATGTATGGCCTGATTATTAAGAAGTTACATAGAAGCAGGACCATCTCTAGCAATTTCGCTGCCCCAAGCACGGCGGCACGCTGTGGGGGGGTGCTCTGCCGCTCGCTGGTCCCGCAGCTCCAGTGGACCTCCTGCAGGCGTTTCTGCGGATGATCAGCTGGTCCCCCGGCTCCGGTGAACCTGCCACAGGCATTTCTGCGGAGGGTCCGATGGTCCCGTGGCTCCGGTGGAGCTGCCACAGGCGTGTCTGGGGGAGGTCCACCAAAGCTGCGGGACCAGCGGACCGTCCGCAGAAATGCCTGCGGCAGCTCCACTGGAGCCGCCTGCCGCCCTCCCAGCAACCGGTAGAGTGCCCCCCACGGCGTGCCACCCCAAGCACATGCTTGGCGCACTGCGGCCTGGAGCTGGCCCTAGATAGAAAGCACTTTAAAATGCCCTGTTAGTGTAAAGTTATGTTAATGTGGGTTTAAGTCACAATTATATTGAGTGTCTCTGACAATCAGCCCCTTAGGCTACAATCTTGATTGCCCTCCTGAAAATCTCATTGAACACTGTGTGTTATGGCTCCCAGCATGTACATGCCTTAAAATCCCTATGAATTTAGGGGCAAATTTATTCCATAGTGTCCAGTGATGCATTATTGGACCAGAAAATTGTACCAGCAACCCTGATCCAAGCCCTGCAGACGGATATTGCTGCCTCGTGGGTAATGCAGTTATTGCCGTCTCTATATGTATGCAGAACCATGAAGGAAGCTGCTGCTAGGCAGTTTGCTCTAGCCTTTCTAGTTCCGAATTGGGGGGTAGTGATCGATCTACCAGGGATTGATTTATCGTGTCTAGTGTAGACATGATAAATCGATCCCTGATCACTCTTCCCTCGACTCCTGTACTCTACCGCATGGCTCTGTGGGTGGCTCTGTGTTCTCCACTGGTGGCTGGAGTTTGAGTCAGCTATTGGCTTTGAGCTAGTTGCCCCTCGGCTAAGAATCCTGCAGCAGAGATGCATTCCTTTTAAATCCTCAGGCAGGCCCTATGGTTTACTTGCAATGCCCTGGCTGGGTTGCTGGTTGTGGGGATTGAGCCCAGGACCTCTGGCTTTGAAAGCAAGTGTCCTTAAGGACTTCAGATTCCATAAGTTAATGGCACTAATGGACTCATAAACTTCTGTAAGTGGTCTTGCAGGTAGAGGGGACAGAGACCTGCAATGTATAATAATACTAGTGATATTGCCTGCTTAACCATGATTCAGAAGGTCCCCTGGCTGTGAACGCTCATCACAATTTTGAGGTCCAGCATGATGCAGATTCTGATATGTGCCATCACTTGTGATGCAACTCGCCTGGGTAAGGCATCCGGAGAAATGGGTATTCACCCATGAAAGCTTATGCTCCTATACGTCTGTTAGTCTATAAGGTGCCACAGGACTTTTTTCCGCTTTTACAGATTCAGACTAACACAGCAACCCCTCTGTCACTGGGTAAGGAGTTATCACTGGGGATTGAATCCTGTCTATAGGACCTTAAATGCATGAGTCTCTACTGCCTGCGCTAAAAGAGCTGTCTCTCTTAGCTCAAAGTCATAGCTGATTAATAAATCTCTGTGTTGTCCTGCTGCAAGAGGGCATGCAGCCACGCTGGGTTGGCATGAATTACACCTGCATTTCCTTGAGATTTGAGGGTGGCATGGCTTGTGTAGGCAAAACGTTGGCATGGCTTCTTGATGGTTTGGGAATCTGTCCATACAGTTTATGAATTTTGGGAAAGCTTATGAACTGTCCATATGTATCTTTATCAGATGGCAAACTCCATTTTGAATGTGGGGGCAGGGGGCCTTCTCTGTAATCTCTATTCCTCCATGTTAGACTGGAATTCCAATATGTAATGATACAGCACTTACCCTACAGTAGTGATACTCAGACCTTAGTGATTCAGGAGCCAAACTGGCGATGAACATTACCCAAAAGGGCCACAGTAGTGAGAATTCATTGTTTCATTTACTATAGTACTATAGATTAAGATTTAAACAGTATGATGGGGAAAGTAGGTACAGTAACTCCTTGCTTAACATTGTAGTTATGTTCCTGAAAAATGCTACTTTAAGCAACTCCAATTTCCCCATAAGAATTAATGTAAATGGGAGGTTTAGGTTCTAGGGAACGTGTTTCACCAGACAAAAGGCTAAAATACACACACACACGCTCTTTAAGTTTTAAACCAACAATTTAATCCTGTACACAGCAATGATGATTGTGAAGCTTGGCTGAGGTGGTGGAGTCAGAGGGTGGGATATTTCCCAGGGAATGCCGTACTGTTAAATGATGAAATAGAACTCAGCTGAGCCCTCAAGGGTTAACACACTGCTGTTAATGTAGCCTCACATGCTGAAAGGCAGACAGAATGGAGGGAGGAGACACAGCATGGCAGAGAGAGACAGAGACACACACCTTGTGTGTGAGAGAGCTCCACATTGCCCCTTTAGGTACGCTGACCCCACTCTAAGTACATTGACTTTTTAAGTAGATCAGCAAGTTGAGATATCTGCTGCTGCCAGCAAGCTCCCTCCACTATGAGCCCTATTGTGTCCCTCCCTGCTCTGTGGTTGGGTGACCAGATGTCCCAATTTTATAGGGACAGTCCTGATTTTCGGGTCTTTTTCTTATATAGGCTCCTATTACCCCCCACCCCCATCCAGATTTTTCACATTTGGTGTCTGGTCACCCTACTCAGTGGAGATGGGGTAAAGAAGCTGGGGGAGGAGGACACCCTGACATTATCACCCCTCTTCCCTCCCCTCTCCTGGAAGAAGCTCTGAGGCAAAGGGCAGGAGCAGCACATGGCAGTGGGGTAGGGTGACCAGATAGCAGCTGTGGAGAAAACAGGATGGGGTAGTGGGACTGACCTTTTAAAAATGGGACATCTGGTCACCGTACAGTGGGGTACGGACAGCTGAACTGTCCAGCAATAGATAGCCTTCTGAGTGGCTGCCTCACAGGGACCTTAGGGGAGCTGATACAGGGGGCTGCCGGGCCACGCTGGTTCCAAGCCCCCACCTGCTAGCTCCAGTGGACTGTTCTTTCTAGTGGCTGCCAAACAACATTATAAGGGAGCACAGTGCAACTTTAAACGGGCATATTCTCTAATTGTTTTGTTGTTACATTTCTGATCAATGTTAACAGGGATGACATTAAATGAGGAGTTACTGTAATTTATATACACACACACACTTCTACCCCGATATAACACTGTTCCCAGGAGCCAAAAAAATCTTACCGCGTTATAGGTGGAACAGCATTATATCGAACTTGCTTTGATCAGCCAGAGTGCGCAGCCCCCGCCCACCCCCCAGAGCGCTGCTTTACCATGTTATATCCGAATTCCTGTTATATCGGGGTAGAGGTGTATGTTGTTCTCACCGCAAATAAGTTAATAACTTAATTGGTTAATAACACAGTAAAAGCATCCTGATTGGTTAATTAGTGTTTTAATATCATGCGCTGCAAAGAGCTGCAGAAGACACATTAAAGAGCCACTTACAGCTTTTGATCCTCGGTCTGAGCATCATTGCTGTAGAGCAGGGGTCCCCAATGTGGTGCTCGCTGGCGCCGTGGTGCCCACCTGGGCTTCTAAGTGCTCCCACGTACTGGCCAGCGGATGAGAATCCACTGAAATGCCGCGGACAAGCTGTGTCATCTAGAGGCGTTGCTGCCAAAATGCCACTGATTTTCGGCGGTATTTCGGCAGTGACGCCTCTGGATGACACTGCTTGTGGGCAGCATTTCGGCAGCGACACCTATTGACGTTGTTGCTTGTTGGCGGAATTTCGGTGCATGCTCGTCCACCACCACGGTCCTCCGTGGCTCATCGAAAAGGTTGGGGACCCCTGTTCTAGAGCAGTGTTAATTTGGGATTGGCCTGTATTCAAACACAAACATTCTAGAGAGTGGACTGGCTCCCAGTTAGAACCAGTTTGTCAGGGGAGTGCTCACTTGCCACTCAAGGAGGCAGATCCAGGAGTCACCTGATGGGGGAATGGAAGGCAGAAGCTGATCCATTTGGGGTCTTTGACCGTTGTCACCAGCTCAAGCCAAGGGGGGCTGCTGCAGGAGCCTGATGAGGCAGGGGCAACTCTGCCTAGCTGAACACACATGGTCCCCAAAGGACTCCCACAATGGGGATGTGCCAGAGTGAGGGTCATCGTGTTCAGGATGTTTTCTATATGATCTGCTCGCTCTGTGTATTTTTCCTGCTTAAGTAAAGGGCAATAGTGTGTTAGAATCCTATGCCAAGTCTGTCTGTGTCTTTTTATATATATATATATATGGTATGGCCAGAAGGGACTATTGTAATCATCTAGTTTGACCACCTATACAGCCCATGCCATAAAACTCCTCCAAAATAATTACCAAAGCAAATCTCTCAGAAAAATATCCAATCTTGATTTAAAATTTGTCTGAGATGGAGAATCCACCATGACCCTTGAAAAATTGTTCCAATAGATAATTACTTCCACTGTTAAAAATGTATGCCTTGTTTCCGATCTGAATTTATCTAGTGCCACCTTCTAGCTGTTGGATCATGTTGTACCTTTCTCTGCTAGACTGAAAAGCTTGTTGTTAAATATTTGTTCCCCTTGTAGGTACTTATCGTCTGTCATTATGTCATCCTGTAACCTTCTCTTTGGTAACCAAAGTATATTGAATTCTCTGAGTCTTGCACTATAAGGCCTGCGTTTTAATCCTTTAATCACTCTTTTGTGATGTGCTGCATCTTATCTTGGGCCCCCTGAGAGAGTTAAATTGTAAGGCTTGGGTTGTGTGTTCAGTGGGATTCTGGGAAAGGGTGTGTTTAAGATGCAGTGTAAGTAGAGGGGGCAGCACTGATGGGGCGGGGGGGGGGGGTTGGCTGTTGAATTGCATTGCAACTCCCAGCAGGGGGTGCTAGATAGAGGATTAGCACCTCAAGAGCAGGCATAGGGACCTCAAGAAGGGCAGTGCCTGGGCTCTGTTTGGACTCTGGAGGCTTAAAATATGGAAGGCAGCTGCTGGGTCTCCCTACAGCAGTCTGGTGAGTGGCCAAGAGCGGGTGCTCAATCCAAGCTGTGCCACTGCTTCCTGACAGGTTGAGTTGCTGTTGCTGCTTGTGCTGTCACAATCCAGGAGAGTGAGGAGAGGGGCTCTGGAAGGAGCTACCACTCTTTTCCTAATAGTATTCAACAGAACCCTTCCTGAAATGATCCAAACAGCAGCCTTGCATCCATGTATTTTGCAAAACATATTGTTCTACTGCCCTAGGCTGGGATTTTCAGACAGGCCTAAGGAAGTTAGGTGGCCAGGTCCTTTAACTCCTTTAGTCTCCTTTGAAAAATTCCACTCTAATGTCGTGGTATTTTTTTTTGTTTGTTTGTTTTTTTTCTTCTCTGAAAAGATTTTTTTTCCTGTGAAGGATGAATAGTGCCGGTCCTGGCATAGAGAGAGGGAGTAGATGAGGCTGAGAAGCCAGTGGAAGGGGCTGAATCCCAAAACAATTTAGAACAAATTAAACCTCCTCTTAAGTTTGTGCCATAACTTGTGTCCTTTGAAGAAGCAAGACTGAGGTGCAGTTTATGGGTTGTTTTGATGGCAGCGAATACCTGTGTGATGTTCAGCCCAAAAGAGTGTAATTGTTTGGGAAAGGGTTTGTTTTACGGAGTGCAGGGAGACATCTCCAGACTTCTGGGGAGTATGTGTTGGAACACTTACCCTGAAAGGAAAACTGCCACTTGTCCTCCCAGTCACAGCCCTGGGAACTGTCACTCTGGAGCTCAGTTTACAGACCCTTTTCCTTCCTGCTCAATTGGATTTGTGAGTTGCTCAATTATTTTTTCTTGGTGCTTCCCAATTGAAGGAGGGGGAAGGATACTGGAGAGTACAACCTGTTCCCCCTGCCTCACCTGCACAAAGTTCCGAATTCCCTAACAGAAATGATAGCATTTGGGCCTAGTCTAAACGTAAGGCAGTTCACCTCAACCTAATTATGTCAGTGTCCACACTGCAGCCTTGTCCTGCTGATGAAAGTGCCCTACTACAGCGACAACATAATCCCACGAGAGGCGTAGCACTTCTGTTGGTGTAGTTAGGGTGACACAGTGTTTGCACAGACACTGTGTTACTTACATCGGCTGTTTCCTGTCTTGAGCATGGTTACCCCCGGTTCCCCATTCCCAGCCAGACTGCTGCCTGGAGGCTCCCTGCTTCCCATTCAGGGAGTCAAGAACCCCGGGCAGCTGGACCCCATCCCACTGGGGAGCTAGCAGTAGCAGGGATGGGGGCGGGGGGCAGGAGGCAGATGATCTCCTGGAGAGGACCTGCAGGGAACTGAAAGCTTTGGCTCTCGGCCTCCCACACTGCCCCTCTTTAGTCTGTGGAAGTGCTCCTGGTGAGGACATGCATCACCGACAGAAGTTGGGTAGTGTGGACATCAGCCTCCACAATAATTATTAACATAGGTCAACTTAGGGCTGAAGTGTAGACATGTCCTGAGAATGGAGCAAATCCTGCGCCAGTCTGGAAGCCAAATTAATTTACCAAGAAACATTTAAAAAAGAAACAATCCCGAAGTTTTTTGTGCAGTAGCATTTATTTGTATTTTTACAAAGCTCTTGCCATTCCCCAGGGCAACAGAGGGACAGAACTCTTTGCCCACTGTTATATCAAGAGACACCACAATCAATGAACAGCACAGTAATCCGTTAGAATTCCAATCAGTCCGATAAATGATTCTCGTGGCATTTGATTGGTCAGGAGAGGTGAGAGGCAGCAGCATGGGAAGCGTAATGGCAGGCATCGTTGCCATGTTCAGCAAATGTGGTTTCATCAGCATGTCTCTTATTAATTAATCATTCCAGAGTCTGCAGGGCCAGGGAGAGATGGCAAACAGCAATTATGGTCCCACTAACCCACTGGGAATTAGACAGGTACCCTCCCCTATATCCTGAAGGAATTCCATCCTTTTCTATTCCTGTCCAGCTGGGTGCATTTTACATCAGTGCCCTTTGCAAACTGTGTTATTGATAGACTGGAAAAGGGAGTCAGAGCCCCACCGATCAGCTCCTCCCCTCTGCCCCCAGCAGTGTGCAGGAGGTGCTGGAGGCAAGGGCGGGCTGGCGCTTCCATTTAGGCAGCCTAGGCAATCGCCTAGGGCACCAGGATTATTGGGGGGTGGCATTTTGCTGGGGGGGGAGGGCAGCAGGCGGCTCCAGTGGACCTGCCACAGTCATGCCTGCGGAGAGGGTCCCCTGGTCCCGTGGCTCCAGTGGACCTCCTGCAGGCACGGCTGCGGCAGCTCCACCAGAGCCACGGACCAGCTGACCCTCTCCGCAAGCACGACTGTGGCAGGTCCACCGGAGCCGCGAGACCAGCGCGCGGGGCGGCGAAATGGTCGTGCGCCTAGGGCGCTAAAAACACTAGCGCAGGTCCTGGGCGAGGGGGTGGGAGTGAGAGTGGTGCACACTTGGGGGAAGGGGTGGAATGGGGCAGCAAGAGGTGGGGCAGGAAGAGGCAGAGTGGGGGTGGGGCCTTGGGGGGGAAGGTGTAGAGTGGGGGCAGGGACTGGGGCAAAGCTGAGGGTTGAGCAACCCCCGGCACATTAGAAAGTCAGCTCCTCAAATTTAACAACAGTGTTCTTTGCAAATGGAGAATAAAAAGGCCTGGTCTGTTTTTAAAACTAGAAGAAATGGAAGCTGTTTTATTGAATCTTATGACACATCCTGAGAAGAGATGAGGATCTTTCCTGAACTCTCACTTAGGTTAGCAGGAGATTCAAAAGCACAATGGACACTTATGTACCCAGCACTGTAGGGGACAGTGTCATTTAGTGGCTGGGTTAATGGACCAGGAGTGTAGGTGAAACCATATATATGATTGTCCATGGTGAAACTATTCTCTCCACTCCAAAGGTGCAGAATTTGCAGCAAATCACAGCTCCCAGTGTGTATGATCCCATCAGGGCAGCATTTTTCAAAGTTCGGCCAGCAACCCAGTACTGGGTCACGGCATGTAATGCACTGGGTTGCTCTGGTCAGCACCACCCCCAGGAGGTTAAAAGTCCTGTCGGCAGTGCTGCCTAGCACTGTGCTGCACCCTGGAAGTGGCCAGCAGGGGGGCCACAGGCTCCGCGCACTTCCCCGACCCTGAGCACTGGCTCTGCACTCCCACTGGCTGGGAACTGTCCAATGAGCGCTGGGATTGGGGGTGGTGCCTGCAGGTAAGAACTGCATGGTGCTGTTTGCACGCCTCCGCCTAGGAGCCACACCTGCTGCTGGCAGCTTTCAGTGTGCAGAGCAGTCCCCTTGCCAGGACAGGCAGGAAGCCTGCCTTGCACCCTGCCTGCGCTGCTGACCACGGGTCGCCAGAGGTAACCTTGTGTCCCAAACCCCTGCCCCAGCCTTGAGCCCCCCCAAACCAGAACCCCTTCCTGCACCCCAATTCCCTCATCCCTGGCTCTACCCCAGAGCCTGTACTCCCAGGCCAGAACCCTGACCCCTCCTGATCCCCAACCCCCTGCCCCAGCCCTGAGCCCCCAGAGCCCCCTCCCACACCTCAAACCGCTCATCCCCAGCTCTGTTGGGTCACGGGCATCAATAATTTTCTTCAACTAGGTCACCAGAAAAAAAGTTTAAAAACCACTGCACTAGGGAGTGGTTCTTAACATGAGTATAATGAACAGACCCCACAGATTCCCTGCAAAATGGGTACTAGTATAATAGAAGAATTGACACTGTAAAAAAACATCTGGATTGATTCTGACACACCTTTGGGAGTTAGAAACCCATTTCTTTGTCTTTTGCCCCAATCCTTGCACATCTGTCCAGGCTATTCCAACTAACCTCTCAACTACACTCTCTAGTGTAGATGTAACCAGAGACTCCACCACATCCTAGGTTAATTGTTCCAGTGGTTAATTAATACTATTAAACTTTGCACCTTATTTCTTGATTCAATTTGTCTAGCTAGCTTCAATTTTAGATTATTGGATCTCATCTTCCTTTGTTTGATTAAAAAGCCATCTCCTATCAGAAATCTCTTCCCCCTGCCCTCCCTGCAGTTACATGTATACCAGGATCAAGTCACCTCTTAACTGTCTCTGTGGTAAATTACATAGATTGCACTTCTTGTCTTTGGACTTCCCAGGCTCTCTCAGCTAGCCTAACCTCTGAGCTCACCTCTGGAGGCCAATGGGCTTCCTATGCTTAATCTGACCCTAAAGTCTAATGTAAAAGCACAAGGAAAGTAAATTCTGAATACTCACAGACACATTGCCTGCAAGGCTTCCATCAGCCTACAGGAAAAAGGAAAAACAGTTGATAAAACGTGAATTACTTGCTGCCGCTCTTTCTCTGGGAGCAGTGAAATGAAAATGAGTTCCTGAAAGGAACTGGACTCAAACTCCTGCTGGTTGGGAAATGGGAGCCAGTGTGGTCTGGTAAAAAGGGAGCTGGGCTGGGAGATAAGAGTTCAGGGATCTGTTTTGGGCACTGCTGTTGAACTGCCGAGTGATAGAGAAGGGAAGCGACTCATCTGTGCTTTTCTTTCTTCTTCTCTTGGCCTTCCTTCATTTAGTCTTGGTCACTGTTAAATGCACCAGAATCACTTTACTCCAGAGGCAGTTGACAGAGTCTGTATCTGTGGACAGAGCACCACCAGCAGGGCTCAACATGACCCCAAATGTTAGAAAGAAAAAGAGAGGCGTTATTTAGTGCTGTTCTTTCTCTGATATCGTTGAAATTGGACTAGTTTCATGGCAGTGGCTGAGCCAGGCAGCTCCTGGGGTGGGAAATTTCCCAGCCATCTGGTCAATTTCCACTCTCCCTTGTATTGAAATATTTCCTAGTTCTCCATGTGCTTCATTGGCTTCCATGTTAGGAAACCCCTTTTCACCTGGGCTAAATTTTATTCTGGTGTAAACTAGTATTTCTCTATTGACTTCAGTGGTGCAAGGCTGATTTACATCTGCCGGAGAACTGCTCCCTCGTGTAGATGAGACCATGTCTATGGTTGTCAATGTTGATATTATCCCCAGTCCAAAGGTGTGGAATGAGAGGATTCCCACTGAATTACAGCTTCCCAGTGTCTGACTCCATTGGGAAGTGGTTCTTATCATGGCTGTAAAGAGCAGAGCTCACAGAGAACCAACAAACTGGCTACTTGGATAATGGGACAACTGCAATTGCAAAGAACACCTGGATTAACATGCATCTGATGAAGTGGGTATTCACCCATGAAAGCTTATGCTCCAATGTGTCTGTTAGTCTATAAAGTGCCACAGGACTCTGTTGCTTTTTACAGATCCAGACTAACACGGCTACCCCTCTGATACTGGATTAACTGACACCCCCTTTTTGGATTTAGAAGCCCATTGCTCTGTCTTTTGCCTTAATCCTTTCACATCTGCCTCAGCTCTTCCAGCTGACCACTGGGCTCAGCGCTGGGGCTTGAGAAGAGGCACTGCAATAATGTAAGACAGCTGGACCGCAAAGCAACTTTGAATACTCACCCCAGAGATGCTTCTGGATACAGTCCCAGAAGCCTGAAAGGAAATTGCTGAGAGTTACTTGATCCTCCTCTTTCTCCAGAACCATCAAAATTTAACTAATTCACTCAGATTGTCCAAAGCTGAACCATACCATGGCTGCACTAGGAGCACCTTATCAATATAGCTATTCCAGTGCACTTTTGTTGCTGTAACTTATTCTATTCCCCCCCTGAGAAGCACAAGCTATGAAAACAAAAGTACAGTTTTGCTGGTTTAACTGTGTCTACATTAGGGGCTTTTGCCAGCATAGACATGTCAGCTAGGGACCAAATATCTTCACACCTCAGACCCACACTGCTATGCCAGGAGATGTCCGTAGTGTAGACATGTCTCCAGACAGCTCTGTGGGGGGCAGCATTCCCACTGCCCTTCTTTCTTGGTTCTGGGATCAACTTCTAGAGTTTAGTGATTTCCTTACTGCTCCCTTGTGTAATTGAGTCCATGTATATGACGGTCCGTGCTGATACTATTACAACAGGATTCCCAGTGAATCACAGCTCCCAGCATGTATTACTCCACTGGGTAGTGGTTTTTAAAATGGTTGTAAAGAACAGACCCGCAGAGACGTAACAAAACAGATACTAGTATAATAGGAGAAAAGAAACTGCAAAAAGGTCTGGATTAATTCTGATAAACCCCTTGTTTTTCAATTTTTTCCCTTCTTGGACAAAATCAGACACGAAAAATGTTTGCAGGATTTTCAGTTATACTTCCCAGCTCCTTCTTTTCACTTCATGCCTTATTTCCCTCTTCTGCAGATGTTTTTGAATAATTGGTTTTGGTGAAATTTTCCTAAATTTTTTTGTGGGTGTCTGTATTTTATAGTTAAAAAAAAAAAAAAAAAAAAGGTTTTTTTGAAGAAAAACTAAAATTTCCCCCTTTACTTTCCCACTGATAAAGAGGGAAAAGGGAAAGAAAGGAAGGGCAGTGGATCAAAAACTAAATCTTTCCTTTTTTTTGACTTTTTTCATTCTTTGGATTAAAAATTCAGAAAAAATTGAACATTTTTTTCCATGAAAGTCTTCATTTTGAACAAAAAATATTTTTGGTTGACTAAAGCCAATAGAATTTTTTCATCAAAATAAGCTTTCAGTTGAAAAATGGATGTTCAATCAAAGCCGAAGCTTTTTTTGGAAAAGCTGCAGACCCCGCCGCAAAGTTCAGGTTCAGAGCTGGGGTTGGGGGTTTGGTTGCGGGAGGGGATGTGGGATCCAGGCAGTGCTTACCTCGGGTGGCTCCCCAGAAGCAGCGAAATTTCCCTCTGGGTACTAGGCGGAGGCATGGCAAGGAAGGCAGCTCTGTGCCCTGCTGATACCTCCACCTGGAGGCACCGCCCCTGCAGCTCCCATTGGCTGTGGTTCCCGGCCAGTGGGAGCTGCAGAGCTGGCACTCATGCTGGGGACATCCTGGCCATCCCTGCACCCAGGACCCTGGGGAAGATGTCCTGGGTGTGGTGGCCCCATGTTATCCTCTTTTCACCACTGTGGTTCCCGGGAGAGCCCTGCAGTTCTGAAAATGTCTTTCCAGTACAGTGTACTGGAAAGACAGTCTTACTAGTACAGTGTACCTGACCGTACCGGCTTATCTGCACCACTGCTGACGCTCCCCTCTGGGATTTAGAAAACCATTCTTTGTCTTTTGCCCCAATCCTTCCACATCTGTCCAGACTGTTCCAACTTATAACTGGCTCAGGATTTGGGCATGCTAAAAGGTCCTGTGGTAATATAAGACAGCCTGACAGCAAATCAGATTTGGAACGCTCACTCCAGGAACTCTCCCATTTATGCCCTCCACAGCCTGCAACAAAAAAGCTGGGAGTTACTTGATCCACACTTTCTCCAGTATCATCAGAATATGGCTATTTCCCTCCCACTGTCAATAGCATAACCACACCACGGCCAGACTAGGAGCACCCTGTCAGTGTAGCTATCCCAGTGTACTAGTGTGCTTTTGTAATTGTAGGTTACTCCAGTGCATTCTGAACTAAATATATGGGCACAAGCAGAGTTTTGCTGCTATAACTGTGTCTGGGGGCTTTTGCCAGCACATCTGTGTTGGTCAGAGATCAAACATCTTCACCGCTATGCCAGCATAAGTCTGTAGTGTAGACAAGGCCTCAGATAGTCAATATTCCCACTGCCGTTCTTTCCCAGTGCTGGGATTAACCTGTAGAGTTTGGCAGTTTCCCTAGTCTTCAAGATAGGAATTAGAGCTGGTTGAAATTTTTCCAAATTAATTTTTATAACTATATTGTCCATTGTTTTTTCAATGTTTTTCATTCTTTGGACAAACTCAGAAATGAAAATTGTTTGCAGATTTTTCATTTATGATCCCCCCCCCCTTCTTGTTTCACTCATTATTTCCTTTTTTCTGAAGGTGCTCGGAAAACCTTTGTTTTAGAAATTAAAAAATACTGGCGAATTTCAACATTTATGCAGATTTTTTTGGAACTCTGTTTTTAATGAAAAACTGAAAATTTCCCCCCTTTACTTTTCCACTGACAAGGGTGGGAGATCTAAAACCAAAGCTTTCGCCATGTTTTGGTTTTCATTCTTTGTGTTTAAAATCAGAAGAAATTGGAAGACACACATTTTTCCATGAAACTTTTCATATTGACCAAAAAATGTATTTGGTTCACTGGAGCTGGTTGAAATTTTTTCATCAAAATATTTTTTCAACTTTTAAAAGTTTTTCAGCCAAGGTTTTTTTAGAAAAATTTTAGATGAAAAATTAAGAATCTAAAAAAATTAGGTGAAAAATTTTGTTGTTTTTTTGGTTTTCCAAAACTAAATATTTTTGCTGACACTCTCAATGTTTGTTTGTTTTTTTTTTTTTTTTTTGAAAACCAAAACTGGATGTTTGTCTTTTTCAGTTAAGAAACCAACATCATTCTCTGGGCTATTTTTAAAACTAGAAGAAAAAGAGGAATTTAGAAGCTCTTTTATTGAACCTTATTTCTCCTGAGGAGAGAGGAGGGTCTTTCCTGGACTCTCACGTAGGCTAGGAGGAGATTTTGAAAAACACAGTGAGCAGTTATGCACCCAGCACTCCTCAGGGGCAGTGTTGTTCAATGGCTAGGTCACTGGATCATGAGTCAGGAGAGCTATGCAGGCGGTACTGTCATACAGATAATAACTGACTGCCCATGTTACTCCAGCCAAACACCGGGTTCAAGATTTGGGCTTCTTAGAGACAGCACAATAATATAATGTTCCTGACAGCGAAGTAATTTCTGAATAATCATTGGCGGGGCACTAAGAATATCCCCACCATCTGACAGGAAATCAAAGCAGAACGAAGTGATCCTGCTCTTTTTGCAGTATCATTCAAACAAAAAGCTAATTTCCTCCCTGTGCAGGCAGGAAACTTTGGTTTTTAGAAACATTCCACCTCCCCATTATTCTTCCCATCAGGATTAATCTCTAGAATCTATGAGAACTAGATCACTTTTATTTAATCGGACATCCCATGGTGAGAAATAATAGTCCTAGATCAGGGTTAGGCAACCTATGGCACGTATGCCGAAGGCGGCACACAAGCTGATTTTCAGTGGCACTCACACTGCCCGAGTCCTGGCCACCAGTCCTGGGGGCTCTGCATTTTAATTTAATTTTAAATGAAGCTTCTTAAGCATTTTAAAACCTTATTTACTTTACATACAACAATAGTTTAGTTCTATAATTATAGAAAGAGACCTTCTACAAACATTAAAATGTATTGCTGGCCTGCGAAACCTTAACTTAGAGTGAATAAATGAAGACTTGGTACACCACTGCTGAAAGGTTGCTGACCCTTCTGGCCTTAAAATCTAGGACAGGGGGTCATTAGACTCATCTAGACTGACCTTCTGAATAACACAACACAGACTCTCACCCAGTGATTGCTGCATCTAGACCATAACTTCTGTTTTATTTAGTGCAGAGCTTTAAAAAAAGGTATTCCATCTACACTTAAAGATTTTCAGGGAGCTTCTCCCACTGACATTACTACTGCTGCTCATTGAGGGTGATTTAATTACATCAATGAGACAGCTCTATCCTGTTGGCATAGAGCAGCTACACAAGAGATCTTAGAGTGGCACAGCTGCATGGGTACAGCTGTGCCACCGTAAGCTCTCTGATGTAGACATAGTCAGAGATTCCACCACCTCCTAGATTAATTGTTCCAGTGCTTAATTAATACTGTTAACATTTGCACCTTATTTCTTGATTCAACTTGTCTAGCTAGCTTCAGTTTTAGATTATTGTATCTCATCTTCCTTTGTTTGAGTAAAGAGCCATCTCCCATCAGAAATCTTTTCCCCCTGCAGTTACGTGTATACCAGGATCAAGTCACCTCTTAACTGTCTCTGTTTTAAACTAAATAGATTTTGCTTCTTGTTTTTGGACTCCCCAGGATCTCTCAGCTAGCCTAACCTCTGAGCCCACTTCTGGAGGCCAATGACCTTCCTATGTTAAATCTGATTTACAGGTACCAGGCTAATGTAAAAGCTCCAAAGGAGAGTAAATTATAAATACTCAGACATGCCCCCTCCCAGTCTTCCATCAACCTACAGGAAAAAAGTAAGTTACTAAAACATGAATTACTTGTTGCTGCTCTTTCTCGGGGAGCAGTAAAATGAAAATGATGTCCTGAAGGGAACTGGACTCAAACAGCTGCTGGTTGGGAAATGGGAGCCAGTGTGGTCTGGTAAAAAGGGAGATGAGCTCGGGGATCTGTTCTGGGCTCTGCTGCTGACTTTCCCAGTAACTTTAGAGGTGTTGCTTCCCCTCTCTGGGCCTTTCTTTCTTCTCTTTGCCTTCTTTCATTTAGTCTGATCGGTCACAGCCAAATGCACCAGAATCACTTTACAAACAGTGAGTCAACTGCCTTTGGAGAGCACCACCAGCAGGGCTCAATGTGCCCCCAAATCACTAGGCAGACAGAGCACCACTAAATAACTCCTGCCTTTTTCTCCAATATCATTGAAATGATGCTGGTTTCATGGCAGTGGCTGAGCCAAGCAGCTCCTGGGATGGGAAATTTCCCAGCTATCTGGTTGACTTCCACTGTCCCTTCTATTAAAATATTTCCTACATCTCCGACTGCTTCACTAGCTTTTATGTTAGGAAACCACTTTTTTCAAATGGAGTTTATTATATTCTGGTGTAAACTGACATTTCTCAATTGACTTTAGTGGTGCGCGGCCAATTTACATCTTCTGGGGAGCTGCTCCCTGATGTAGTTGAGACCATTTATATGATTGTCCGTGATGTCCAGATGCGCAGAATGAGAAGATTTCCAGTGAATCGTAGCTGCCAGTGTGTCTGACTCCGCTGGGAAGTGATTCTTATCATGGTTGTAAAGAAGAGAGCCTACAGAGGCCCAGCAAACTAGCTACTTGGGTAATGGGAGAACTGACGCTACAAAAAAACACCTGGATTAACTCTGACACCCCTGTCTGGGATATCCCCCTCTGACACCCTCTACTGAAATATCTCATAGATGCCCCCACTTGCATGCTTCATTGCCCCCACTTGCATGCTTCGTTATCTGCCATGTTAGGAAACTCTTTTTCAAGTGGGCCCAATTCTATTCCGGTATAAACTCCTGCTGTTCTATTGTCTTCGGCCCTGAGTATTGGGACTGTCTCTATAAAATCAGAACATCTGGTCACCTAAGTGTGAATCACAGCTGCATTTTCTTTAGATTTTTATGGTGGAAAATTCTGGCAAAATTTTGTTGTGGCTTCTTAAAAAGTAGTATGGAAGCACCGCTTCTGCAATCACGGTCATCTGGCATCCTACACTTCAGGAAAGGGGTTCAGGAAGCAGCTACCACATGTATTTCTGATAGTGTTTCATATTGCTCCTACTAAAATAATCCAAAAGAGCAGCCCTGCACCCATCTGTTCGCAAAACACATTGTTCTAGTGCAGTGACTTTCAAAGGGGCCTGTGAAGTAGGGGTCCAGATCCACTAACTCCTTTTAGAAATTGGAGCCTTAATGTCCTCTGGGGAAAAGATTCAGTGTCTCAGGGGAAGGATAGATGGTGATAGTCAGAGGTAGGCCAGAGGGGTGGATGAGGGTGGCAAACCAGTGCAAGGGGCTGGAGCTCAAAATAGCTTATTTTATTCTAAGCCCTTTTATAAATGTGTCCTTTGGAGAAGCAAGACTGAGGTGCAGTTTATGGGTTGTTCTGATTATGTGCTCACCTGAGGATCCTCTGAGGTAACTCCTAGCAGAAGTGCCTTCTGAGTATTATCAAAAAGCATCTTCTGGCATCTCTCATTACTACTCTGCAGACTGTGGAAGAGGAGGTCAATCTGCTATAAGCCTCTGGAGATTTTCATAAACCCTGTGGAGTGGGAGGACTTTTCATGCTCCCTTTGTAACATGGAAAAACACAGCCAATGTTCCTTGCGTGCAAATGTTGACACACATCAACCTAGCTGAAACGGAATCCGTTCACCTGATTTGTGTGAAGCTACGTGGCATAGAAAGGTAAGCTCTGGTACTTACGCTGATGTCAAAGATGCCATCGCCCAAGTTGCCGGAGTTTACGCTACCGGAGCACTGCAAGATGGGGAATATTTATTATGCATTATAGTAACAGCTATAGGGCTGCAGTGGATATTCCATCTACCCTGAGGGGCCATGAACAATTTACAGAATCTCAGGATGGGGTCTATTGATTACAGTGCTTCTCTAGACAATTTACACCAGTGGGAACCTAGCCCCGTTGATTCGCTACGACAAATTAACATGAAGTGGGGATCTGGACCAACATCATTCTCATCCACTGGTGGAAACCAAGAGAGAAGCCTTAGTAAAGCTCTGACATCTCAAGATTTCAAATCTGTTATACCCAGCCCGACTGATGGGATAAAAAGGTTCAAGATGGCAGTTGTGTAGAGGGCTTAGCTAACAAGGGGTTGGGCTGTTAATGAGCAGCAATACAAAATTTATTGAGGCAAAGCATAATAATCCGATAAGAAAGATAACTGCTGATACTCACCACAGCCCAGAATTGTTTGTTTTGCTACAACAGAAATAGAAGTTAGGAGTGCATACTGTTCAATTCCTAAGCAAGGTAGCAGAGGTTGTACCAAGTAGTAATTTCAGAATAGCCATGCCAGATCAGACCAAGAGGCCAATCTAACCTGATCCTCCCTGGACTGGAACACAAGAATGGGTGTCCCTAGTCCTATCTCCCAAAAAGGCCCAGTATTCCAGTGCTGGCCTTATCAATGTGATAGACAACGGTAATATTTCCTTCTTGCTACTCTAACATTTTTAACTCTTATGCTATACTTAGATCTCCTCACAGCTAAGTGCATTTCTTATTCACAGATATCTGGGTCTCCTTTATTATTCCACAAGAAACAAGACACATGTTAATCCCACGCAGATGACATGATGCAAATTTATTGTAATAGCAAAGGAGTCAGTCAAGGTAACTGAAATAGGACACAATTTCCCCTCAGTTCCTTGGACTGGTGTGTGTGTGTGTGTGAGATGCTACATCGCGTGGAGAAGTAATCTCTTCTACTTACGTTATTGTCGTTTAACTGGTCATTGCCCACATTTCCGATCTGTATGCTACCAGAGCCCTGCAAGATGGGGAATGTTTCTTATATTTATTGTAGTAACACCTATAGGGCTCTAATGGATATTCCATCAACTCAGTGGGGCCATGGACAATTTGTAGAATCTGAGGATGTCACGTGGTGATTCTAGTGCTTCTCTGGACAACTTACACCAGTGGGAAGTTGGCCCCTTTGATTCCTATGAAACTGCAGCAAATTTACATGAAGTGGGGCTCTGACCCAGCATCATTCTCATCATCTTTTAGAAACCAAGAGATAATCCTTGGTAAAGCTCTGACATTCCAAGGCTGTAACTTTGTTATACAAAGCTTAGTTGGTGGGATAGAAGGGTTTGGGGCAGCAGTTCATAGAGAGTTTAGCCAGCAAAGGATTGGGCTGTTAGTGAGCAGCGATACAGAATACTATTGTGACAAAGCATGATAGTCTGATAGCAAAGATAACTGCCGATACTCACCACTGACCAGAATTGGTTGTTTTGCTACAACAGAAAGAGAAGTTAGGAATGCACACTGTTCAATTCCCTAGCAAGGTAGTAGAGGTGGTACCATGTAGTACTTTCAGAATAGCCACTCCAGATCAGACCAATAGGCCAATCTACCCTGATGACCCTTCCCGGGCTGGAAGAGAGGAATGAGCAACACTAGTCCTATCTTCTAAAAGGCCCTTTATTCCAGTGCTGGCCTCATCAATGCCGTAGACATAAGTAATATCTCCTTGGTGCTCTTCTAACACTTCAACTATTATACTATGCTGAGATCCACACACAGCTAAGTAGGTTTCTTATTCATAGATATCTGGGTCTCCTCTTTTGCTCTGCAAGAAACAAGTCCATCTGTTATTCCCACTCAGATGACAGGAGGCAAAATTAATCTAATAGCAAAGGAGTCAACCTAGGTATCCTTGACAGGACACAATTGACCCTGAGTTCCTAGGGCTGTTGCCAACAGCAGTGCATTACATGTGATTTCGGAAGGATCTCTTGTGAGATATTTAGTGGGTGCCCAAAGGAACTGTGGGACACTTCATACCTGTCCACTGGACTTGTAGGAGAAGAGATCATCTTCCCATGAGGGCATGGGGAATTCTCATGAGGTCCCCAATGGGGCTAGGCATGATTGCGAAAACTCTTGGGATATTTCCTAGGTACAGTGCATTGTGGGTGCTGTCAAAGACCCTCTTTCAAGATATTTCATGGGTGCCCAAAGAAATTGTGGAGAGGACAATCTCCTATCAATCCTGACAATCTCATATAAGCCTTTCAAATATATGTTCACTGGGAGACCCTCTGAGGTAGCTTCCAGCAGAAGTGCCTTCTGAGTGATATGAGAAAGCTTCTTCTGGCATGCTTGACTGTTACCCTGAAGACTGTGGGAGAGGAGGTCAACCACCTATAAGCCTCTGGAGATATTTATAAGCCCTGTGGAATGGGAGGAATTTCTGTGCTGCCTTCGCAACGTCGACAAACGCAGCCAATGCTCCTCGCAGGCAAACGTTACCAGACATCAAAGTAGCTCAAAAAGGGTCCATTCGCTGATGTGTGTGGAACTACATAGCATGGAGAGGTAATCTCTGGTACTTACAGTGTTGTTGTCAAAACTGCCATCACCCACGTTGCCGATCTTTATCCTACAGGAGCCCTGCAAGATGGGGAAGTTGATGTGTATTGCAGTAACACCTATAGGGCTTGAACAGATGTTCCATGAAGCCAGTAGAGCCATGGACAATTTATAGTATCTGGGGATGTGATATAATAATTCCAGTGCTTCTGTGAACAATTTACACCAGTAGGAACCTGGCCCTGTTGATTTCTATGAGGCAACAGCAAATTTACATGAACTGGGGATCTGGCCCCAACATCATTCTCAACTACTGGAGGAAACCAAGAGATAATCCTTGGTAAACCTTTGACGTCCCAATACTGTAAATTTGTTATATGAAGCCTTACTGATGGGATAAAAGTGTTGAGGATGGCAGTTGTGTAGGGAGCTTTGCCAGAAAAGGGTTTGGCTGTTAGTGAGGAGTGATACAGAATACTACTGAGGCAAAGCATGATAGTCTGATAGGAAAAATAACTGCTTATACTCACCACTGCCCAGAATACGTTATTTTTCTACAACAGAAAGAGAAGTTGGGAATGCACACTGTTCAACTCCCCACCAGTGTAGCAGAGGTGGTACCATCTAGTAACTTCAGAATAGCCACACCAGATCGGACCAGTAGGCCAGTCTACCCTGATGTCCCTCCCAGGGCTGGAGTAGAGGAATGAGCACCCGTAGACCTATCTCCTAAAAGGCCCACTATTCCAATGCTGACCTCATCAATGCTATAGAGAGAGAGATAATATCTCCTTGGTGCTAATCTAGCACTTTAACTCTTATGCTATGCTTAGATCCCCTCACAGCTAAGTACATTTCTTATTCATAGATGTCTGGGTCTCCTTTATTCCACAAGAAACAAGCAACATGTTAGTCTGAGTCAGATGACATGAGGCAAATTTAATAACAAAGGAGTCATCTTAGGTAGCCATGATAGGACACAATTTACCATGAGTTTCTAGGACTGTTGCCAAGAGTAGTGCAGACTATGTGATTTCAGAAAGATCATTTAGTGGGTGCCCAAAGGAATTGTGGGATACTTCATGCCTCTCCAGTGAATTTGTAGAAGATATCATTCTCCTATGAAGTCATGGGAAATTCCCATGGGGTCCTGAGTTGGGATGGGGATGTATCCCAAAACTCTTGGGATATCTCCCAGGTGCAGTGCATTGTGGGTGATGTCAAAGACCCTCTTGCAAGATATTTCATGGCTGCCCAAAGGAATTGTGGCGAGGACAACATTCCATCAAACCTGACAATCTCATATTAGCCTCCCAAATATGTGCATACCTGAGGACTCCCTGAGGTACCTCCCAGAAGTTGTGCCTTCTGAGTGATATCAAGAAGCCTCATCTGGCATCCGTCATTATTAACACAGGTACTGTGGGAGAGGGAGGTCAACCTGACATCAGGCTCTGGTAATTTTCATAAGCACTGTGGAGTGGGAGGACTTTCCATGCTGCCTGCGCAACATGGGCAATTGCAGCCAATACTCCTCGAAGGGAAACGTTACCAGACATCAAACTAGCTGAAACGGGGTCCATTCACTGATGTGTGTGAAGCTGCATAGCATGGAGAGGTATCGCTGCTACTTACGCTGTTGTCGTTAAAGCTGCCATCGCCCACGTTGCCAGTCTTTATGCTACCGGAGCCCTGCAAGATGGGGAATGTTTGTTATGTTTATTGTGTAACACCTATAAGGCTCTAACAGATATTCCATCAATCCAGTGGGCCATGAACAATTTATATCATCTGGGGATGTGGTGTATTGATTCCAGTGCTTCTCTGGACAATTTACACCAGTGGGAACCTGGACCAGTTG
The DNA here is from genome assembly GCA_026122505.1 of Aldabrachelys gigantea. Lineage (NCBI taxonomy): Eukaryota > Metazoa > Chordata > Testudines > Testudinidae > Aldabrachelys > Aldabrachelys gigantea. The sequence continues at coordinate 70,799,061 of CM047489.1, forward strand.
ATTCCTATGAAACTACAGCAAATTTACATGAACTGGGGATCTGCCCCAACATTATTCTCATCCACTGATGGAGACTAAGAGAAAATCCTTGATAAAGCTCTGACATTCCAAGGCTGTAAATTTGTGATGGGATGAAAAGGTTCAGGATGGCAGTTGCGTAGAGAGCTTTGCCAGCAAAGGGCTGGGCTGTTAGTGAGCAGGAACACAGAATACTCTTGAGGGACAGCATGATAGTCCGATAGGAAAAATAACTGCGGATGCTCACCACTGACCAGAATTGGTTGTTTTTCTACAAGAGAAAGAGAAGTTAGGAATGCACACTGTTCAACTCCCCACCACGGTAGCAGAGGTTGTACCATCTAGTGACTTCAGAATAGCCACACCTGATTAGACCAATAGGCCAATCTACCCTGATGTCCGTCCCCCAGCTGGAGCAGAGGAATAGCCCCCTGTAGTGAGGGGGCCTCACTCCCCATCGCGCCTGAGAGGAACAGGCCAGAACAGACGCGGCAATGGGCAGAGCGACCGCCGCCTGTCCCCGCCCCCCGGAAGTCAAGAGGCGGAACAGGACATCCAAAGCCACTGCCGCCTATCCCTGCCCCCAGAAGTCAAGGGGCGGGACAGGAAGTATAAAAGCCCGGCCCCAGCGCTCAATTGGGAGGAGGCTGCTGGAGAAGGCAGACGCTGGGGCCCAAGCTCCTGCTGGGCTCAGCCTACCCCGTGCTCAGTACCCAGAGGAGTGTTGGCCTGACCTGCCCCGCCCCGTGCTCGATACCCAGAGGAGTACTGGCCTGACCTACCCCGTGCCCAGTACCTAGAGGAGCTGTCTGAGCTTCCCCACGCCCAGTACCCAGAGGAGTGGGCTGGACCTCCCGAAGCCCGGTCCCCAGAGGAGTGGGCTGGACCTCCTGATGCCCGGTATCCTGAGGAACCCATGGTCTGGGACCCCCCGGATGACGCCGGCGGATGGCAGGTACCCAGTGAGAGGGAGTTGGAAGTGGCCCGGGGGCAGCCAACTCCAGTCAGGCTGCAGATTCACCTGAGCCGATGTCAGTGTATTTCGGTCAGGATCCCCCACTGACCATCAGTGGTGTTGACCGCTACTAGGGCCCCGGGCTGGAACGCAGTGGAGTGGGAGGGCCTGCGTTCCCCCTGCCACCCCTTCGAGGGTGGCAGACAACCCCTCCCCTGGCCTGAGGAAGGCCATTCATGGTGGTTGTTTGCTCAGCCCCTCCTGAAGGGCCTGAGCCCTGAGTCGCTTGCTGCTCAGCCCTGCAGCAGAGGGCCTGAGCCCCCTGTTAACTGTGTCTGTTTGCTCAGCCCTGCAGCAGAAGACCTGAGCCACCTCGTAACTGTGTGCTTGTTTGCTCAGCCCTGTAGCAGAGCGTCTGAGCCCTAAGTGACCGGGGGCCGCCGCACAGCCCTGAGGATGGGGCGGACCCCGGGCCGACTGAGTGTGGTGAGCCCGTGTGGCTCCCCTCCACCCTCAAGGAGGGTTGAGCCCCGGTCCCGCACCGCTACACCCCCCTCAATCATATCTCCTAAAAGGCCCAGTATTCCAGTGCTGACCTCATGACTGCTGCAGAGAGAGATAATATCTCCTTGGTGCTAATCTAGCACTTTAACACTTATGCTATGCTTAGATCCCCTCACAGCTAAGTACATTTCTTATTCATAGATATCTGAGTCTCCTCTTTTCTTCTGTAAGAGACAAGCTATGTGTTATTCCCACTCCGATGACATGAGGCAAAATTAATCTAATAGGGAATGAGTCAACCTAGGTATCCTTGACAGGACACAATTCACCCTGAGTTCCTAGGACTGTTCCCAAGAGCAGTGCATTCCGTGGAATTTCGGAAGGATCTCTTATAAGATATTTAATGGGTACGCAAAGGAACTGTGGGATACTTCCTGGCTGTCTAGTGAACTTGTAGGAGAAGAGATCATTCTCCCATGAAGTCATGGGAAATTCTCATGAGGTGCCTAGTGGGTATGAACATGTATCCCCAAACTCTTAGGATATCTCCAAGGTGCAATGTATTGTGTGTGATGTCAAAGACCCTCTTTCAAGATATTTCATGGGTGCCCAAAGAAATCGTGGAGATGACAGCCTCCCGTCAACCCAGGGAATCTCATTTAAGCCTCCTAAATATGTGTTCACCTGGAGAACCCCTGAGGTAGCTCCCAGAAGAAGTGCCTTCTGAGTGATATCAAAAAGCTTTTTTTCTGTCTCATTGCTACCCCGGGGACTGTGGGAGAGGGAGGTCAACCTGCTATAAGCCTCTGGAGATTTTCATAAGCCCTGTGGAGTGGGAGGACTTTCCATGCTGCCTTCGCAACGTAGGCAAACGCAGCCAAAGCTCCTTGCAGGCAAACGTTACCAGATATCAAACTAGCTGAAATGGGGTCCATTCACTGATGTGCCTGAAGCTACATAGCATGGAGAGGTAATCTCAGCCACTTACGCTGTTGTCGTCAAAGCTGCTGTCTACCACGTTGCCAGTCTTTACGCTACTGGAGCCCTGCAAGATGGGGAATGTTTATTGTGTAACCACGATTTATGGTATCTGGGGATGTGGCATAATGATTCCATTTCTTCACTGGAGAATTTACACCAGTGGGAACCGAGCCCTGTTGATTCCTATGAAACTATAGCAAATTATATGAACAGGGGATCTACCCCAACATCAGTCTTATCCACTAGTGGAAACCAAGACATTGTCCTTGGTAAAGCTCCGACATTCCAAGGCTGTTAATTTTTCATACAAAGCTGGACTGATGGGATAAATGGGTTCAGGATAGCAGTTGTGTTGAGAGCTTTTCCAGCAAAGGGCTGGGCTGTTAGTGAGCAGCGAGTCAGAATATTATTGAGGCAAAGCACAATAGTCCAATAGGAAAGATGACTGCTGATAGTCATCGCTGACCAGAACTGGTTTTTCTGCTCCAACAGAAGGAAAAGTGAGCAAAACATACTGTTCAGCTCCCCACCAGTGTATTAGGGGTTGTATCACTGAGTAATTAAAGAATTGCCACACCTGATCAGAACAATGGGCCAGTCTATCTTGATATTCCTGCCTAAACTGGGGCAGAGAAATGAGTCCTTCTCCCATAAGCCTCCTTCAACCTACTCTGTGTTCACATGGGATGGGGACCTTCTAAAGTAGCTCCAAGCAGCAGTGTCTTCTGGGTGATATAGGAAATCCGCTTGTGGCGTATTTATAGCAGTGCAGGGGAATTGTGGCAGAAGTGGTCAACCTGCCATAGGCCTGCGGAGATTGTCATAAGCCCTCTGCAGCAAGTGGCATTTCTATTTGCCTCTGTAACATGGAAAAACTGGGTGAAATGCTCCTTGCTTGGTAACCTTTACCAGACAAGAAACCAGCTGGAGCAGGGTTTATTGACCTGATATGTATAAAGCTACATGACGTGAGGAGAGAATCACTGATTTTTATGCTGTTGTCATTAATGTTGGTGTCAGCCACTTCATTGTTACTGAAGCTACCAGAGCAGTGTAAGATGAGGGGTATGAACAGAATAACAGAGACTTGGTGGATAACTCACATGACTGGAGTACTGTCATGTATGGATATAAACTGTTCAGGAAGGACAGGCAGGGCAGAAAATGTGGGGGAGTTGCATTGTATGTAAGAGAGCAGTATGACTGCTCAGAGCTCTGGTATGAAACTGCAGAAAAACCTGAGAGTCTCTGGATTAAGTTTAGACGTGTGAGCAACAAGGGTGATGTTGTGGTGGGAGTCTGCTATAGACCACCAGACCAGGGGGATGAGGTGGACGAGGCTTTCTTCTGGCAACTAGCAGAAGTTACTAGATCGTAGGCCCTGGTTCTCATGGGAGACTTTAATCACCCTGATATCTGCTGGGAGAGCAAAACAGCAGTGCACAGACAATCCAGGAAGTTTTTGGAAAGTGTAGGGGACAATTTCCTGGTGCAAGTGCTGGAGGAACCAACTAGGGGCAGAGCTCTTCTTGACCTGCTGCTCACAAACAGAGAAGAGTTAGTTGGGAAGCAAAAGTAGATGGGAACCTGGGAGGCAGTGACCATGAGATGGTCTAGTTCAGGATCCTGACACAAGGAAGAAAGGAGAGCAGTAGAATACGGACCCTGGACTTCAGAAAAGCAGACTTTGACTCCCTCAGGGAGCTGATGGGCAGGGTCCCCTGGGAAAATAACATGAGAGGGAAAGGAGTCCAGGAGAGCTGGCTGTATTTTAAAGAATCCTTATTGAGGTTGCAGGAAAAAACCATCCTGATGTGTAGGAAGAATAGTGAATATGGCAGACGACCAGCTTGGCTTAACAGCGAAATCCTTGCTGATCTTAAATGCAAAAAAGAAGCTTACAAGAAGTGGAAGATTGGACAAAGGACCAGGGAGGAGTATAAAAATATTGTTCAGGCATGCAGGGGTGAAATCAGGAAGGCCAAATCACACTTGGAGTTGCAGCTAGCAAGAGATGTTAAGAGTAACAAGAAGGGTTTCTTCAGGTATGTTAGCAACAAGAAGAAAGACAAGGAAAGTGTGGGCAATGAGGGAGGCAACCTAGTGACTGAGGATGTGGAAAAAGCTAATGTACTCAATGCTTTTTTTGCCTCTGTCTTCACAAACAAGGTCAGCTCCCAGACTGCTGCACTGGGCAGGACAGTATGGGGAGAAGGTGACCAGCCCTCTGTGGAGAAAGAAGTCGTTTGGGACTATTTAGAAAAACTGGACGAGCACAAGTCCATGGGGCCAAATGTGCTGCATCCAAGGGTATTAAAGGAGTTGGCGGATGTGATTGCAGAGCCATTGGCTGTTATGGTGAACGGGGGAGGTCCCGGATGACTGGAAAAAGGCTACTGTAGTGCCCATCTTTAAAAAAGGGAAGGAGGAGGATCTGGGGAACTACAGGCCATTCAGCCTCACCTCAGTCCCTAGAAAAATCATGGAGCAGGTCCTCAAGGAATCAATTCTGAAGCACTTAGAGGAGAGGAAAGTGATCAGGAACAGTCAGCATGGATTCACCAAGGGCAAGTCATGCCTGACTAACCTAATTGCCTTCTATGAGGAGATAACTGGGTCTGTGGATGATGGGAAGGCAGTGGATGTGTTATTCCTTGACTTCAGTAAAGCTTTTGATACAGTCTCCCACAGTATTCTTGCCAGCAAATTAAAGTAGTATGGGCTGGATGATTGGACTGTAAGGTGGATAGAAAGCTGGCTAGATCGTCGGGCTCAACAGGTAGTAATTAACGGCTCCATGTCTAGTTGGCAGACAGTTTCAAGTGGAGTGCCCCAAGGGTCGGTCCTGGGGCTGGTTTTGTTCAATATCTTCATTAATTATCTGGAGGATGGCATGGACTGCACTCTCAGAAAGTTTGCAGATGACACTAAACTTGGAGAAGTGGTAGATACACTGGAGAGTAGGTATAGGATACTGAGCGACCTAGAGAAATTAGAGGACTGGGCCAAAAGAAACCTGATGAGATTCAACAAGGACAAGTGCAGAGTTCTGCACTTAGGTCGGAAGAATCCCATTCACTGTTACAGACTAGGGACCGAATGGCTAGGAAGAAGCTCTGCAGAAAAGGACCTAGGGGTTACAGTGGACGAGAAGCTGGATATGAGTCAACAGTGTGCCCTTGTTGCCAAGAAGGCTAACGACATTTTGGGCTGTATAAGTAGGGGCATTGCCAGCAGATCGAGGGATGTGATCATTCCTGTCTATTTGACATTGGTAAGGCCTCATCTGGAATACTGTGTCCAGTTTTGGGCCCCACACTATAAGAAGGAGATGGAAAAATTGGAAAGCATCCAGCAGAGGGCAACAAAAATGATCAGGGGGCTGGAGCACATGACTTATGAGGAGAGGCTGAGGGAACTGGGATTGTTTAGTCTGCAGAAGAGAAGAATGAAGGGGGATTTGATAGCTGCTTTCAACTACCTGAAAGGGGGTTCCAAAGAGGATGAATCTAGACTGTTCTCAGTGGTACCTGATGACAGAACAAGGAGTAATGGTCTCAAGTTGCAGTGGGGAGGTTTAGGTTGGATATTAGGAAAAACTTTTTTCACTATGAGGGTGGTGAAGCACTGAAATGGGTTAACTAGGGAGGTGGTGAAATCTCTTTCCTTAGAGGTTTTTAAGGTCAGGCTTGACAAAGCCATGGCTGGGATGATTTAGTTGGGAATTGGTCCTGCTTTTGAGCAGGGGGTTGGACTAGATACCTCCTGAGGTCCCTTCCAACCCTGATATTCTATGATTCTATGTGTTTTATGGTAACTCCTCCTGATTATCCATTGACCAAATGGAGCTATAGACAATTTACATCATCTGGGGGAGCTGGTCTCATTGACTCCAGTAGATCTATGGGGCATTTACAACAGCTTGGCCCTGCTCCCAACATCATTCCATCCACTCCTGGAAACCTAGAGATGATCTTCAGAAAAATAAGCCAGACATCCCAAGGCAGCATAATTTGTTTCACCAAACCAGATTAATGGATAAAGCAGGGCAGGAAGGCAATTGCCTAGAAGGTTTTCCCAGAATATGGTGTTTCTGTTAGTGAACAGCGATGTAGGATACTGCTGAGGCAAAGCAAGGAACTCTGATAGCAAAGAGAACAGCTGATACTCACCACAGACCACAACTGGTTTTTCTGCAACAAGAGAGAGAAAAGTTAGGAGTGCGTGCTGTTCAGCCCCCCACCAGGCTACCAGAGGTCACGTCATGCAGTAATTTAAGAACTGTTGCTCTAGATGAGACCGATGGGCCAGCGTAGCCTGATATCCTGCCGGGGCTGAAACAGAGGAATGGGCCCCTCTAGTCTGGTATCCTGCCTCTTAACATGGGCCAGTTTTGCAGTGCTGCCTTCATGGTGTGTCTGTGCAGCACCCGGCATAAGGGGCCCTGATTCCAGCTGGGTCCACGTTTGTCCCTCGCTCTCTGTCTGTTGAACACCTGTCACAATAAATCCTCACCAGAGTGTGGGCAGGGACTGTCTCTCCTGTGTCAGGGCAGCGCCCAGCAAAATGGGGTCCTGATTTCAGATGGACTCTCTAAGTGCTCCTGTAATATAAATAATAGGTACATCATCTCACCAACGGAGCTGCTCTGGTGCTCTCCAGGGAGAGCAGCGCTATGAGGAAAGTGGCCATGTACGACACCTTCATCTTTGCGTCTTTACTCTCTCTGGAGCAGAGTTGTTTCTGGTCTGGCACGCTCAGTGGGAGATGGCAAGGCTGAGCACTGTATTTATATTGTATGCTGGGCTGGACATTGCACACCTTGTTGTTCGAAGCCCTGATAACATGATTGCAGTGAGAGCCAAATGCTTCCGTCTAGTCCTCTAGACCCTCCCATTCCTTCTTCTTATCACATCCTCGTTCCCTTCTTTCCTCCATCACATCCTTCTGTAGCCCGGATTTTCATACTCACTTTTTCATTCTGCAGCAATCTCAGGTTTTTGTGACTCAAAAGAGGCTGAGCTAGGTCAGGCCATAGGAAACAAGTCACAACCCCAGTGGTCGTTGGCCTGGAGCAGACATCTGAAAATGGGAGGTAGGTTTTTAAGGCAACCAGGCACTTTGTGTTGATGTAATTGAAGTGGTACAACTTTGCAAAGGTTATGATCTACTGACTATATTCTTCCTATTTGTAGGTATGTATCATTTTTATTTCTGAAGTTAAGAGTGTTGGCTCCATGCTTGCATTTAGTGTTTGCTCTAGGGTATACATAAGGGAGGTTTGCCCAACATATTGTGAAGGGACAATTCAAGTATTGAGAGTGCTTAACAAACAATGAACTTGGAGAAATGCCAATCAATATCTGAGATTTCCTGGGAACGTTCAACCTAATATGTAAACAATGGCGTCAGTCTGCAAAATGCTGAATCATTCATGGACATGTGACTTGCCCAGGTGGCTACAAACTCCATCTTGTTGCTGTGATTTTTGCACTGAAGAACAAAGGGATTTCCATTCACGAGAGAGAGAATAGAAAAGGCCCTGGAAGCCTTTGCATTTTTGTCTTCAGCTGGCTCAAGACACGGCCTCTCCGTCCCAAAGAGATGCCTGAAAGAAACTAGAAAAAAGGACTATAAGTACGAGAGTGTGAGTGATTGCTGGATACAGGCCATAAACTACAACGTTGGCCTCAAAAGGATTGTACCTGATATAACATCTAGAATGAGAAGTGAGTATTTGTAACTAGAGCCTTAGTGTATTAAGTTAGCCTTGAATATTTTGTTTTATTTTGCTTGGTAACTTACTTTGCTCTGTCTGTTATTACTTGAAACCACTTAAATCTTACTTTTTATACTTAATGAAATCACCTTTGTTTATTAATTATCCCAGAGTAGGTAATTGATACCTGGGGAGCAAACAGCTGTGCATGTGTCTCTATCAGTGTTATAGAGGGTGGACAGTTTATGAGTTTACCCTGTACAATCTTTATACAGAGTAAAACAGATGTATTTGGGGTTTGGATCCCCTTGGTAGCTGGGTGTCTGGGTGCTGGAGACAGGAGCACTTCTTAAGCTGTTTTCAGTTAAGTCTGCAGCTTTGAAGGTGTGGTTCAGACCCTGGGTCTGTGTTCCAGCAGGGTAGCATGTCTGGCTCAACAAGGCAGGGTTCTGGAGGCCTGAACTGACAGAGAAAATGGGCTCAGAGGTAGTCTCAGCACATCAGGAGACAGTCCCAAGGAGACAGTGACATAGTCGGCAGGATCAGTGCACAGCTGATTACTTTGAGATACTGGTAGTGATTGTAAGTGAGTTTTGAGTGTGGTGGCTGGAGAACAAACAAAGTGGTTACCAGTTTATTATTTTCTGTTTGTTTTGTCCTGGTAAGTGAAATAAGCACAAGAAAGCAAGAAAACGACTACCAGTGAGGCAGCTACAAAACTAGAGCTGGCCAGACTGGAAGCGGAAGAGAAGGCAAAGGACTGTGAGTTTCAAATGAGGCTAAAAAGAAGCAGAGGCAACCAGGGAGGAAGCTGCTCACAAAAGAGCCATGGACTTAAAAGACAAGGAAATTGAGGCACAGTTACCCAGGAGGAAAACGAAAGGGAGAGGCAACATGCTCAGGAGGAAAAGGAAAGAGAGGCAGCTAGCCCTGGAGCTAAAAGACAGAGAACTACAGGCCCAAATTGAGACCCAGAAGCATGAACTGTCTGTAATGGAGGTGAAGAGATGTACCCTTCAGCAGCTGGCTCTGCTTCCCCCGAAATCCACCATTGGGAACAATTTTGTCCGCAGTATGATGAATGCAGTTATATTGCTGAATATTTCATCACCTTTGAGAGACCGTGTACTCTCCATGTGATTCCTGAAGATTAAAAAATGACTGCTTAAGTTCAAAATTAACTGGGAGAGCTCTGGACATATTCAATAAGATGCCTGTTGCAGATGCTTCGAACTATGGTAAATTTCAGGAACTGGTTTTGGAACAGTTTCAGGTGACACCTGAAACCTACAAGGTTAAATTCAGGAGTCTTAAGAGGGGATCTGTATTAACTAATGTGGCCTATTTAAATGAAATGAGAGATTTGTTAGACAAGTGGGTGACGGGAAAAGGCATCACAAGCTTTGAAGAAATGTGTGATTTGGTTACTCAGGAACGGTTCCTGAATGTGTGCAGTGATGATGTAAAACGGTATTTGTGGGAGAAAAAGGTGGGTGCAGTGGGGGAAATAGCTGAGTTTGCAGACTCTTACGAGCAGTCACAAACTGCAATTAAATATAAACCACTGGCAGAGGCGTAGAGGGTTGGTGGAAAGCAGAATCACCATTTCACCCCTGGGAAAAAGGAGGCTGGACGTTCGCCTCCTCCATTTCCCTGTTACTCGTTCCAAGTCTCCTGTACAAGCAGAGGAGCCCAAGAGGTGCTATCATTGTAAATCCACTGAGCACCTGAGGAATAAATGTCCGAGGCTAAGTGGGAACAGGCAGCAGGTAACACATGAAGCTGCTGCTTCCCAGAGCACAGGGGTATCCTGGGCTACTGCCTCTTTCCAGGCAGGATTTGTAAAGGTTGCTTCTACACAGCCAAGCAGTGAGCATATGCATGCTGTTAAGCTTAATGGAAAGTGCTCCATGGATGGAGAGACACTTGTGCAGAAATTTCTGTGGTCAGGAGGGACCCAATCCAGGAGAAGGATTTGTTATCAGGAAAAATGGGAGAATTAGAACTGGTGGGAGGTTACAAAGTCCTTGCACCTTTAGCTAAGGTACACATGGACACTGGTGGTTAGCAGGCTGAACTGACTGTTGCAGCGATGGTGCACATTTTTGCACCGTTCCTACTGAGGAATGATTTTTTTGATGTGGCAGAATCTGTCCCAGGGTTTGTTAGCAGCAAGAAGGAACCTTGTGCTGAAAATCCCCGAGGCGAGGGTAAAGTCACAAGTGCTGCTGGGGAAATAGTAGAGTGTTTCTTTAATTCATCCGTAGCAGCATGGATGGTCGTAAGCAGTTCCTGCAACCCAGGGGCTCAAGGCAGGTCCCTGCAGGAAGGGCTGGATACAGCCAGCTCCTTTCTGTGATCATCTCCTTGGAGGATGGGGAATGTTCCTCCTTATAGGAGGGAGGGCATCCCAACTGCTGACTGCCAGGAAGTTGCAGGTCAGCAGGGGACAGGCCCTGCCCTGGGGTGCACAGAGACATGTATCCGGAGGTGGAAGTTGGGGTCCTGGTGACCACTGTGGTGGGAAGGGCGCTGTAGCTGGAAGCAAGCCCAACCTGAGTGAACGGGAGGGATTTTGCTGGCCAGTGAAGGGTCTGTCATAGCTGGTAGCTGTGAGCCCACAGCTGGATCAGGGTCACCTTCCCTTTTGGAGGACACAGGAGTGTCTGCGTCAGAGGGGAGCACAGAAAGGAAAGTACAGATGGAAGGTCAGGGGAGACAGGAGGGTCTGCCCACCTTTTGTAGGGAGCCTTTCCCCAGAAGGAGGGTGAAAAATCTGCATTTAAATGCCAGACCCCTCACCTGTGGGTCAGGTTTTAAGGGAAGACTGGGGGTCAGATCTCCTGGAGGGGAGAGTTCTCCCAGCTGACCTTTTGGGAACAGAGAGTAGGGTAACCAAGGGGAGTCCATTAAAGCAGTCCATTAAAAATGTTGTTCCTGCTACCCTTGTAAAAGATAAGATTGCCTCTTCAGGGCTGGGGAAAGAAAAACGTTGCATTTGGGAAGCTTCACAAAGGAGTGGGGTCCAACCCAAAGTAATTCTAGAGGGAGGGGCCAAGGGCAGACATGGTTGTGGTGCACCCTTTCCTCACCAAAACCGCAAACACATGCCTGGGCTGAGAGCTTTCTCCAGAAAGGCAGGAGGATCTGTGTCTAAGCCCCTATCATGGTACACAAAGGGATTAAAAAATTCAGTGGACACTGGGCAAGCCAGGCTCTGTGAACAGAATCTGTCCGTCATAAATTGGCAGTTAATTTTCTGTCTTTTGCTACTTCATCTAGGGGTTAAAACAAAGGAGTTAATATTGCAGAAAGGTCACAGGGACATGTGCCACATGTTACCCATCCCCTGGCTCAGGTCCAGCTCCCATCCAGCTCTCCCTGGGCTCCCACAGCTCCACTGGGCAGCAAGCAACGGGTCACCACAACTCCGCGCTGTTCTTCCCTGCCACACAGCGGGCAGCCAGCAGGGGCAGGGGCAGCTCTGCTGAGAGCACGTCTAGCTTGGGAGCTGCAGAGGAAGCAGCCGGAGTGGTGGGCAGGCAGCACCAAGTGCCTCAGTGTAGATCTGGGTCAATGACCCGGGAGACATCACGAGTCCATGGGACAGAGTAGCCCCCAGGACCTGGACTGTACCAGAGCCCCTGCCCCTGGGCATCTGCTGAGGATGCAGTAAGGGCGAGCAGGGTCCCATTTGCTCAGGAAGTGTCCATGGGAGGCTGTGAAGTCCTCTGCACGGAGGAGGCAGAACGTGCGTCACCCACAGGCTGTGTGCGGATCTGGATTCCTTTCATGGCCAGGTCACCTGCAGAGTTCCCTGGAACTGAGCGAGAGGGAGGGAAAGAACTGAGCTGTGTAATGTGCTAAGGGATTTCGCTCCCACTACCGACCCCTCTGAGGAACTGCACCCGGACACTCTAAACCATCTGTGCCCTGGCAGTTATAAAACCACTCCCTTCTGGGGAATGTGGGACGTTGCGCTTGGAAAGGAGATGGCCTCACTGCTCCAATACACGATGTTTCTAGGCTGCTTCAGCTCCCGGAGTTTGAGATGCCCCTTCCCGCTCTGCTGCTGTTCAACAAGGGAGGTATAAACTGAGGAAGTCTCTCTCCAGCCTGCCAGGGCCCCAAACCCCTTGACGTGCCCGGAATCCCCCTGGCAGCACTGGCTGTGATGTTCCTAGGCTTGCAGCCCTACCGCACCCTGGGCCTACAGGCTCTGGCCTCCAGGGCACCATGACAGGTGGACAGCCTCAGAGTCACTGAGCCCAGCATTGGCACCAACGCTGTGGGTGCTCTGGGGCTTGAGCACCCCTGGAAAATATTGTTGAGTGCTTAGCACCCAGTGGCAACTCCCCACCCCGCCCCTGCCCTAGCTCACCTCCGCCTCTGCTGTGATTGTGCCACTGCATTCTACTTCTCCCCCCTCCCTCTCAGCCTTTGCGCTGCAAAGCAGCTGATTTGTGGGGCAGGGAGGGAGGGGGAACGGGGTGGGCTGGGGGAAGAGGCTGGGCCGGGGTGGGTATTTGGGGAAGGGATCCAATAGGGGCAGGGAGGGGACGAAGTTAGGACAGGGACTTTGGGGATGGGGCCGGAATGGGGGTGGGGCCAAGGTGGGAAAAAAGGTTGAGTAGGGGCAGGGCCCGGTGCGGGGGGGCATGGGCACCCAATGTCGCTGGAGAAAGTTTGCGTCTATGGAGCCCAGGGCACACAGGGTCTCTTCTCTAGGGCAGCCTGTCACAAACTCACAGGACTCATTCTCTGTCGGCTCTGCATAGTCCCTTGGAGTCACCCTCTTCAGTATGACACCCTTCTCGGGGATCCACTCTCTCTTGGGATTAAGCCATGGGCCCCTCTGACTCTTGGAACCGCCCCAATCTGAGCCTTCAGCATGATTGTCTTTTGCTGTAGGCCCCCTCAGGGAGTCCACCTGCTCTGGACACCCGGGGCCTCCACTGCCAGAGGGAATAATGCCACCTTGTTCTCTAGACCAGAGCGATTCTCAGACAGTTTAAAACAGGAGGGTTTATTGAGCATCTGAACACAGCACAGGAAACTCTCAGGCCTGGCCTTCCTCGCACCATACATCTAGGTCTGTCCTGCCTCCAGGTGGGCTCTAGGTGCTCTCTCCTCCTAGCCCAGAAAACCCCTCCTTCCAGCTGAGCATCTGATATCACCGTCCCCCAAGTCCTGCCTCTGTCTTTTGTCTTTCGTCCAGGTAGACAGGCTGCCTTGGCCTCTTCTCCTCTCAGCTTCTCCTCTCATTTGTCCTTTGTTCCTCTCTGGCTGGAACCAGCTGGTCAGGTCACCAGGGTCCTCTCTCCCCAGCCCATTGTCCTCCTGGCCAGAACCAGCTGTGACTCCCAAGTTGGACCTTCCAGTTACCAGGTCACTAGTTGCTATGGTATCCATTCTTCAGGCCATTCGCTGGCCCTCTGTAACAACAAACTCCCACTCCCATCACCTTCTTAAACCAGTAACCCACAGGGAAACTGAGTCCCACACCCTCTGCATGTAAACCATTGAAAACAACAAGAAAACCCACTGCTTCGTCACACAGCCCCTGAATTATGGATGCCAGGGCGCTAGGGCAGCTCCAGTCTCATGGACCCCCCAACCTTCCCCTACATGGCAAATTTCATCAATTTCAGGTTCTGTCCTAAATGGGAACCAAACTGCATTTTGAACTAGTGACTCCTCCCTGCAGTGGAATTACTGTTCCCCACACAGCTCTGACAGCCGGGCCTGGTCCTGTTCACAGCTGGGGTTGGGCATAAGCAGTCATCAGCAGCGCTAAGGAAGAGCGTTAGGGCAAGGGCAAGAGGCACCGTGAGCACCTGGCCCTGGCACCACCGTTGAGCAATGGCAAGACCCAATCTCCAGAAACTCGTCCTAGATTCCAGTGATCTGGCCCCTGCAGCCTGGCCTGTGCCGGTCTCTCTTGGGAAGGGGGAGGAACAAGGCTGCAGCTCGCAGACTCTGGCAAGCTCTACCCTCTGCTGCCCTTTGCCTCGGCTACCTGACCTCAGACCTGGACAGGGTATGGAGACTGCACTGACCTCACCGATCACAGAGCTTTTGGCGATGAGCAGAGAGCGGGTGTCTGCCCTCAGCCCACGGAGGACCCCTCACTCTCAGAGACCCCCTCTGCCTTGGACCTGGGCAGCCTGGGGAGGGGAACCCGGGTGCCTGAAGCTGGGGCTGAATCTGTTCCCACTTGTGTACTGTTAGTGACAAGAGGACAGAGGGTTTCTGTGTCTGGGGGGAAGCAGGAATTCTCTGCAATGTTTCTTCTGGATGAGATGCCTGAGTCCCACCTCCCTATGCTGACACCCAGCGATATTACTGCAGAAAGGTCACGGGGCCACATGTCACCCATCCCCTGGTTCAGGCTTAGCTCCCATCCAGCTCTTCCTGGGGCTCCCACAGCTCCTCTGGGCAGCAAGCAATGAGTCCCCACAACTCCCCACTGCCCCTCTCTGCCATGCAGTGGGCAGGGGCTGGGACATGACAGCCCTGCTCAGAGCACATCTAGCTTGGGGGCTGCACAGGAGGCAGCAGGAGCGGTGGGCAGATGACGCCAAGTGCCTGAGTGTGGATCTGGGACAATGATCCAGGAGACAGCACAAGTCCATGGGGCAGAGTAGCTCCAGGGCCTGGAGTGTACTGGAGCCCCGTGTCCCCGGGAATCTGCTGTGGATGCAGAAGTGGCGAGCAGGGTTCCGTGCATTCAGGACATATCTGTGAAATCCTCTGTGTGAAAGGGGCAGAACATGTATCACCCACAAGCTGCATGTGGAGCTAGGTGCCCTTCATGGCTGGGTTTCCTGCTGAGTCACTTAATGGTTCCTTGCTTGTGAGCGGGAGGGTGGGAACGAACTGAGTTGTGTAATGTGCCAAGGGATCCTGCCCCTAATCCCCTCCGAGAGCTCTCAGGAACTGTATCTGGCCTCCCTGCACCATCTGTGCCCAGGCAGGTATCAAACTGCTCCCTTCTGGGGAATGTGCGACATTCCCCTAGGGCAGGGGTTCCCAAACGTTAACAACCTGTGAACCCCTTTCTCTAAAATTTCAAGTCTTGTGAACCCCCTCATAAAAAAAATGAATATTACCATGAATTTTCTCCTTTATGTGACTATAAATGATAAAAGCAGTGAGCTGGAAAATGTAACAATTGTTTTTATGACATGCTTATTATTTATAGATAACAGTGTTTTTATTACATTATGAAAACAGCAACACTCTTCCAAGATCTCACTTCCGTAGCTTGCATCACATTGAAGAAGCCTGTTATAAGACAAGGCTCCTATGTTTCATCAAGGAGTATCAAATGTGAAACAGCAGGAAGGTATTTAAGAAGCCAACTCGAAGAGTTCCTCCTACACGAGCATTCAGGCCTTGAGCCATCCAGGCAAACACCACAAAGCCTAAACTTCTTCATAATAATTTTCAAAACAATACTGGCTGCCTATTGAATTTTAAAAACAGCAAAAAATAGCCACCTCCCTTTCCATTTCTGATAAGCAGTCTTGAAGTATAAATCTCCTCAGTGTGATAGAGATGCTTGCTTTGATCTGCTTAGCTCTAGCTCTGTTTGCCATTAAGGAATTACCCCCCCCCCCCCCAAACTCTCTGTAACATTTCACAAACCTCCAGGGGTTCTCAAACCCCAGTTTGGGAACCACTGATCTAAGGGCCCAGAGAGGGCACCTGTGCCCCACATGCTCCTTTACATATCATTTCCCAGCTCCTGCAGCTCCCAGCGTGGGAGTTGCCCCTTCGCGCTCTGCTGCGGTGCAGGGGAGTGTAAGCATGCACAGACTCACCCAGCAGCACCCCCTGCTGGTCTCTCAGTGAGTTAGCTCAATTTCCTGCCTGGAGGACCCTCTGCAGGGTGGAATCTGCCACAGCTGCCCCCCCGTGTCCTTCCCAGACCCTGTTCTCTCTGAGGTGCTGTCCCCTGGCAATACCCCAACACTGTCTGTGGGTCTCCCTTCCCTAGGGAACCCCCACCCACTACCCCCTCCTCACCTCAGTCGGGATACTGCCAGCCCTTACCTAGACCCCGCTCACTGGGGCAGACTGCAGTATAAAAGCCACTCATCCCAGCAAGGGGGTTTGACCTGCTGTCTTCTTCTACCACCCAGAACCTCTGTGGGCCTGGAACTAGGCCCTGTAGCCTCGGGAGTCACCCGCCTAGAGCTCCCCTGCTCCTCTGGCTCTTCCCAGCCCTACTTCACTCCCAGGTACCCTCTTACTCCCCTGCAGCCAGGCCAGTCCCTCTTCACAGCTAGAGGAGCAACTCTGCTCAGCTTCTTGCAGCCCTGGCCTTATAAGGCCCAGATGCCCTGATTGGGGCATAGCCCAGGTGTAGCTCCTTCCCCAATCAGCTTGGGCTTTTTCTCCTAGCCCGGAGCCCTTTTCCAGGACTGGCTTCTACCCTGTCAGGGCTGGAGCAGGTAACCACTCCGCTACAGGGAGGTATAAACTGGGGAAGTCCCTCCCCAGCCTGCCAGGGCCTCATAACCCTTGCCGTGCCTAGAATCCCCCTGGCAGCACTGGCTGTCATGTTCCTAGGCTTTCAGCCCTACAGCACCCTGGACCTACAGGCTCTGGCCTGCAGGGTTGTCTACCAGGTGGGCAGCCCCAGAGTCATGGACCCTAGGGCACGCAGGGTCTGGGCTCTAGGGTAGCCCCAGAGTCACGGACCCCATGACCTTCTCCCTCATGGCAAATTTCAGCATTTCAGGTTCTGTCCCAAATAGGAATCCAGCTGGGTTTTGAGCTAGTGACTCCTCCATGCAGTGGAATTACTGTTCCCCACACAGCTCTGGTAGCTGGGCCTGCTCCTGATCACAGCTGGAGTCAGACACCCAGAGAGTCAGGCACCGGCAGTGCCAGAGATACGTTTGGACTTTTGAAGAAGCAAGAGTGAGGTGCAGTTTATGGGTTGTTTTGACGGGAGCAAATGCCTATGTGATGTTCAGGCCAAAAGAGTGTAAGTGTTTGGGAAAGGGTTTGTTTTACAGAATGCAGGGAGATATCTCCAGACCTCTGGGGAGTATGTGCTGGAACATCTACCCTGAAAGGAAAATTGCCACTTGTTCTCCCAGTCACCGTCCTGGGAACCGTTGCTCTGGAGCTTTGTTTTCAGACCCTTTTCCTTCCTGCTCGATTGGATTTGTGAGTTGCTCAATTATTTATTTTTTCTCAGTGCTTCCCAACCGAGGAAGAGGGAAGGATACTGGAGAGCACAACCTGTTTCCCCTGCCTCACCTGCACAAAGTTCAGAATTCCCGAACAGAAATGACAGCACTTGGGCCTGGTCTAAACGTGAGGCAGTTCACCACAACCTAATTATGTCAGTGTCCACACTGCAACCTTGTCCCGCTGATGAAAGTGTCCTACTACAGCGACATCATAACCCCACGAGAGGTGTAGCACTTCCGTTGGTGTAGTTAGGGTGACACAGTGTCTGTGCAAACACTGTTATTTACATCGGCTGTTGCCTTCTTGAGCATGGTTACCCCCGGTTCCCCACTCCCAGCCAGGCTGCTGCCTCGAGGCTCCCTGCTTCCCATTCAGGGAGTCAAGAACCCCGGGCAGCTGGACCCCGCTCTCAGTGGGGGTGACGGGGCAGGGGAGGCAGCTGAGCTCCTGGAGGGGAGCTGCACAGAACTGAGAGCTTTGGCTCTCAGCCTCCCACACTCCCTCTCTAGTCTGTGGAAGCGCTCCTGGTGAGAATACGCATGACCAACAGAAGGAGAGTAGTGTGGACATCTGCCACCACAGTAATTACTAACATAGGTTGACTTAAGGCTGAACTGTAGACATGCCCTGAGAATGGAGCAAATCCTGCACGAGTCTGGAAGTAAAATTAATTTATTGAGAAACATTTTTAAAAGAAACAATCCCAAAGCTTTTTGTACAGTTGCATTTATTTGTATTTTTGCAAAGCTCTTGCCATTCGCCAGGGCAAGAGAGGGACAGAGCTCTTTGCCCTCTGTTACATCGAAAGAAACCACAATCAATGAACAGCACAGTGATCAGTTAGAGTCCCAATCAGTCCGACTGATGATTCTCATGTGCCATTTGATTGGTCAGGGGAGGTGAGAGGCAGCAGCATGGGAAGCGTAATGGCATCATCGCCGTATTCAGCAGATCTGGTTTCAGCAGTGTGTCTCTTATTAATTAATCATTCCAGGGTCTGCAGGGCCAGGGAGAGATGGCAAACAGCAATTATGGTCCCACTGACCCACTGGGAATTAGACAAGTACCCTCCCCCACACCCTGAAGGAATTCCGTCCCTTTCCATCCCCAGCCAGCTGGGTGCATTTTACGTCAGTGCCCTTTGCAAACTGTGTTATTGATAAGACTGGAAGAGGGAGTCAGAGAGGAGTCAGAGCCCTGCCGATCAGCTTCTCCCTTCTGCCCCCAGAAGTGTGCAGTGGTGTGCAGGAGGTGCTGGAGGCGAGGGCGTGGGAGCGAGCGTGGGGCACACTTGGGGGAAGGGGTGGAATGGGGCAGCAAAAGGTGGGGCAGAGTGGGGTTGGGAAGAGGCGGGGAGGTGGTGGGGCCTTAGGGGGAGGTGTGGAGTGGGGGGAGGGCCTGGGGCAGAGCTGGGGACACATTAGAAAGTCAGCACCTCAAAAATTTAACAGTGTTCTTTTGCAAATGAAAAAAAAGATTTTGTTTTCTGTTGAAAAAACAAAAAAAAAAGGCCCCATAAAAAGAACCGGAAGCTGTTTTTTTGAACATTATCACACCTGAGAAGAGATAAGGGTCTTTCCTGAACTCTCACTTAGGTTAGCAGGAGATTCAAAAGCACAATGGGTGCTTATGTACCCAGCAATCTAGGGGGCAGTGTCGTTTAGTGGCTGGGTTACTGGACCAGGAGTGTAATTGAAATCACGTGTATGATTGTCCATGGTGATAATATTATCCCCACTCCAAAGGTGCAGAATGACAGCATTTGCAGCAAATCACAGCTCTCAGTATGTATGAACCCACTACCCCAGTGGGGATGGGCATTTAAGACACTGGGTAGGTCTGGTCAGCACCACTGACGGGGATGTTAAAAGTCCTGTTGCCAATGCTGCCCACCTAAGGCAGGCTAGTGCCTACATGTTCTGACATCGCGTTGTGCCCCGGAAGCAGCCAGAAGCAGGTCCAGCTTCTAGGAAGAGGGGCCACAAAGCTATGCCCCCACTATAAGCAACAGATCAGCACTCCCATTGTCTGGAAACCGTTCAGTGGGAGCTGGGAGGAGGGGCCTATGGAGTGGGAGGACTTTCCATGCTGCATTTACAACATGGGCAAATGCAGCCAGTGTTCATCGCAGGCAAACGTTACCAGACATCAAACTAGCTGAAATGGGGTCTGTTCACTGATGTATGTGAAGCTACATAGCATGGAGAGGTATCTCTGCTACTTACGCTTTTGTCGTCAGAGCTGCCGTCGACCACGTTGCGGGTCTTTTTGCTTCCGGAGCCCTGCAAAATGGGGAATGTTTATTATGCGTATTGTGTAACACCTATATGGTTCCAATGGATATTCCATCGACCCAGTGGGCCAAGGACAATTTATACTATCTGGGGATGTGACGTATTGATTCCAGTGCTTCTCTAGACAATTTACACCAGCGGGAACCTGGACCCATTAATTACTATGAAAATATGGAAACTTTACATGAACTGGGGATCTGCCCCAACATCATTCTCATCCACTGGTGGAAACCAGGAGATAATCCTTGGTAAAGCTCCGACACTCCAGACCTGTAAATTATACCAGGCTGGATTGATGGGTTAAAAGTGTTCAGGATGGCAGTTGTGTAGAGAGCTTTGCCAGCAAAAGGCTCGGCTGTTAGCGAGCAGCAATAGAGAATACTATTGAGGCAAAGCATGATAGTCCAATAGGAAAAATAACTGCTAATACTCACCCCTGAGCAGAATTTGTTGTTTTTCTACAAGAGAAAGAGAAGTTAGGAATGCACACTGTTCAACTCCCCACAAGGGTAGGAGCGGTTGTACCATCTAGTAACTTCAGAATAGCCACACCTGATCAGACCAACAGGCCAATCTACCCTGATGTCCCTCCCCAGGCTGGAACAGAGTAATGGGCTCCTAAAAGGTCCAGTATTCCAGTGCTGACCTCGTGAATACTATAGACAGAGATAATATCTCCTGGGTGCTAATCTAGCACTTTTAACTCTTGTGCTGTGCTTAGATCCTCTCACAGCTAAGTACGTTTCTTATTCATAGATAAATGGGTCTCTGCTTTTGTTCTGCCAGAAACAAGCCACATGTTATTCCCACTCAGATGACATGAGGCAAAATTAATCTAATAGGAAAGGAGTGACAACAGAATCGACCCTGAGTTCCTAGGACTGTTGCCAAGAGCAGTGCATTCTGTGTGATTTCGGAAGGATCTCTTGTGAGAGATTTAGTGGGTACGCAAAGGAGCTGTGGGATACTTCATAGCTGTCCAGTGAACCTGTAGGAGAAGAGCTCTTTCTCCCATGAAGTCATGGGAAATTCTTATGAGGTGCCCAGTGGGTATGGACATATATGCAAAAACTCTTGGGATACCTCCCAGGTGCAACACATTCTGGGTGCTGTCAAAGACCCTCTTTCAAGATATTTCATGGGTGCCCTATAGCACGGTGGTCACCCTGCTCCGGCCTGGAAGGGGTTAAAACAGCCCTGGGTGGGGGCTGGGGTAGGAGAAATGCTAGTCTGATTGGTGGAAGCGGCCACAGGTGGGGCTAGCCCCAATCAGGGCACAACTGGCCCTATAAGAGGGCTGATGCCCAGAGGCTGAAAGAACACACTCTCTAGCTTCCTAAAGAGAGGAGGACCTTGCTGCCTGGAAAGGGTAGCTGAAGTGGAGCAGTGCTTGAGAAGGGGAGAAGGAGCGGGTTAACTCCAGCCTAGCAAAACCCCAGGCTGCAGGGTGAGTTCAGAGCCCAGAAAAGGGAACTAGGGGTGCAGAGGGGCAGTCCAGATATAGGCAGAGGCAGTTGGTCCAACCCCCATTGCCGATGTTCAGTGATTTACAGACTGCAGTCTGCCCCAGAGAGCAGGGGCTTGATGGTGAGTGGCAGTAACTACTGAGGTAACGTAGGGATAGAGGGTTGGGGGTTCTGGTAGGTGGGGAGACCCAAATTCTGGGTTTCTCTGAGAGGGGCAGAGCCTGGACATCGACATAGAAGGACACCTGGTCTGGGAGGGACACGGGCCAGCGGCAGGTGAGACATTGGCTTGTGGAGGATGGTCCAGGCTTGAAAGAGCTCATTCCCAAGACGACCAGCAGGAGGAGCCACACCAGTGACTCGTCACCTTGAGACATGCCTTAAAAAAGTTTTAAACCTAAGCTGGTAAAAATAAGGTTAGGGGGTTTTTCATGGGGGTTCCCACATCTGTACCCCAGAGTTCCGAGTGGGGAAGAAGCCCTGACATGGTGGGAGAGGTGGGATCATTTTAAACCAGAAGCCCAGTAAAATTTTTAAAGGACAATTTTTTTCCTTTTTTTGCTTCTTAAAAAGCTGAGGGGTTTTTTTTAATTATTTTTTTTTTTAAGCTGTGAGCAGCTGGAGTTTGTTTCCCTGCATGAGGGCAGGATAGTTAACTTCCTGCAAAAAAAATCATGTGTTTTTTTTGTTTTTTTCCTTTCCTTTTCTAGCTCTAAGTTAGGCTAAGCGCAGAAAGGTTAAAATAACAGAAAGTGTTTTTACCGTTATTGGTCCTTTTGGTCAGGTGCAGCCCAGGTTATCTGAGCTTTTTAACCCTTTACAGGTAAAAGAGGAATTAATCCTTTACAGGTAAAGAGGGATTTTATGCTACCCTGAGCTGTATGTTTATGACAGGATCCAACAGAGATTCCGTCGACGCAGTGTGCCATGGACAATTTATAGCATCTGGAGATGTAGTGTATTGATCCAGTGCTTCTCTGGACAATTTACACCAACGCGAACCTGGACCAGTTGATTCCTAGGAAACTGCAGCAAATTTACATGAACTGGGGATCTGCCTCAACATCATTCTCTACTGGTGGAAATCAAGAGAGAATCCTTGGTAAAGCTCTGACATTCCAAGGCCGCAAATTTTTTATACCAGGCTGGACTGATGGGATCAAAGGGTTCAGGATGGCAGTTGTTTAGGGAGCTTTGCCAGCAAAGGGCTGGGCTGTTAGTGAGCAGCAATACAGAATACTATTGAGGCAAAGCATGATAGTCTGATAGGAAAAATAACTGCTGATACTCACCACTGGCAATTTGTTGTTTATCTACAACAGAAAGAGGAATTAGAAATGCACACTGTTCAATTCCCCACAAGGGTAGGAGCGGTTGTACCATCTAGTAACTTCAGAGTAGCCACACCAGATCAGACCAACAGGCCAATCTGCCCTGATGTCCCTCCCCGGGCTGGAACAGAGGAATGGGCCCTCCAATCATATCTCCTAAAAGGCCCAGTATTCCAGTGCTGACCTCATGAATGCTAGAGACAGAGATAATATCTCCTTGGTGCTAATCTAGCACTTTAACTCTTATGCTATGCTTAGATCCCCTCACAGCTAAGTGTGTTTCTTATTCATAGATATCTGAGTCTCCTCTTTTCTTCCGCAAGAGACAAGCCACGTCTTTTTCCCACTCAGATGACATGAGGCAAAATTAATCTAATAGGAAAGGAGTGACAAGAGAATTGACCCTGAGTTCCTAGGACTGTTGCCAAGAGCAGTGCATTCTGTGTGATTTCGGAAGGATCTCTTGTGAGAGATTTAGTGGGTATGCAAAGGAGCTGTGGGATACTTCATGGCTGTGCAGTGAACTTGTAGGAGAAGAGATCATTCTCCCATGAAGTCATGGAAAATTTCTCATGAGGTGCCCAGTGAGTATGGACATATATGCAAAAACTCTTGGGATATGTTCCAGGTGCAATGCATTCTGGGTGATGTCAAAGACCCTCTTTCAAGATATTTCATAGGTGCCCTGTAGCACGGTGGTCACCCTGCTCCGGCCTGGAAGGGGTTAAAAGAGCCCAGGTTGGAGGCTGGGTTAGGAGAAATACTAGTCCGATTGGTGGAAGCGGTCACAGGTGGGGCCAGCCCCAGTCAGGGCACAGGTGGCCCTATAAGGGGGCTGATGGCTAGAGGCTGAAAGAACACACTCTCTAGCTTCCTAGAGAGAGGAGGCCCTTGCTGCCTGGAAAGCTGGGAAGGGTAGCTGAAGTGGAGCAGTGCTTGAGAAGGAGGAAGGAGCGGGTTAGCTCCAGCCTAGCAAAACTGCAGGCTGCAGGGCGAGTTAAGGCCAGCAAGAGGGAACTAGGAGTGCAGAGGGGTAGTCCTGATATAGGCAGAGGCAGCTGGTCCAGACCCCCTTGCCGATGTTGAGAGGTTTACAGAGTGCAGTCTGCCCCAGAGGGCAGAGGCTAGATGGTGACTGGCAGTGACCACTGAGACAAAGTGGGGATAGAGCGTTGAGGGTTGTGCTAGGGGGGGAGACCCAAATCGTGCGTTACTACGGGTGGGGCAAAACCTGGACCTGGAAGGGCACTGGTGGGGAAGGGACATGGGGCCAGCGGCAGGCAAGACATGGGCCTCTAAAGGGCGCTCTGGGCTGGATTGAGCTGATTCCCGAGACGACCAGCAGGAGGTGCTGCGCCAGTGACTTGCGTCATACCCAAAGGAATTGTGGAGCAGACAACCTCTCATCAACCCTAGCTATCTCATATGAGCCTCCCAAATGTGTGTTCACCTGGAGACCCTCTGAGGTAGCTCCCAGCAGAAGTGCCTTCTGGGTGATATAAAAAAAAAGCCTCATCTGGCATCCCTCATTATTACCCCGGGTACTGTGGGAGAGAGAGGTCAACCTGCTATAAGCCTCTCGAGATTTTCATAAGCCCTGTGGAGTGGGAGGGCTTTCCATGTTGCCTTCGCAACATGGGCAAATGCCGCCAATGCTCCTTGCAGGCAAATGTTACCAGACACGAAACTAGCTGAAATGGGGTCCATTCACTGATGTGCATGAAGCTACAGAGCATGGAGAGGGAATCTCTGCTACTTACGCTGTTGTCGTTAAAGCTGCCATGGCCCACGTCACCGGTATTTACGCTACCAGAGCCCTGCAAGATGGGGAATGTTTATTGTGATTATTGTGTAACACCTATAGGGCTCCAACAGATGTTCCATTGACCCTGTGGGCCATGGACAATTTAAAGAATCGGGGGTTGTGACCTATTGATTCCAGTGCTTCTCGGAACAATTAACATCAATGGGAAACCCTGCCCCATTGATTCCTATGAAACTTTGGCAAATTTACATGAACTAGGGATCTGCCTCAACATCATTCTCATCCACTGGTGGAAATCAAGAGAGAATCCTTGGTAAAGCTCTGACATTCCAAACCTGTAAATTGTTTATACCAGGCTGGACTGATGGGATAAAAGGGTTGAGGATGGCAGCTGTGTAGGGAGCTTTGCCAGCAAAGGGCTGGGCTGTTAGTGAGCAGCAATACAGAATGCTATTGAGGCAAAGCATGATAGTCCAATAGGAAAAATAACTGCTGATACTCACCACCGACCAGAATTTGTTGTTTTTCTACAAGAGAAAGAGAAGTCAGGAATGCACACTGTTCTACTCCCCACAAGGGTAGGAGGGGTTGTACCATCTAGTAACTTCAGAATAGCCACATCTGATCAGACCAATAAGCCAATCTACCCTGATGTCCCTCCCTGGGCTGGAACAGAGGAATGGGCCCCGCAATCATATCTCCTAAAAGGCCCAGTATTCCAGTGCTGACCTCATCAGTGCTATTGACATAAATAGTATCAACTTGATGCTAATCTAGCACTTTAACTGTTATGCTATGCTTAGATCCCCTCACAGCTAAGTACGTAAATTATCCATAGATATCTGGGAGTCCTCTTTTGTTCTGAAAGAAACAAGCTACATCTTAATCCCACTCAGATGACATGAGTCAAAATTAATCTAGTAGGAAAGGAGTCAGCCTAGGTATCCTTGACAGGACACAATTGACCCTGAATTCCTAGGACTGTTGGCAAGAGGAATGCATTCCATGTGATTTCAGAAGGATCTCATGTGAGATATTTAGTGGGTACCAAATGGATCTGTGGGTCACTTCATACCTGTCCAGTGGACTAGTAGGAGAAGAGATCATCCTCCCATGATGTCATGGGAAATTCTCATGAGCTCCTCAGTGAGGGATGGACATGTATGCGAAAACTCTTGGGATAGCTCCCATGTGTGGTGCATTGAGGGTGATGTAAAAGACCCTCTTGCAAGATATTTTGTGGGTGCCCAAAGGAATTGTGGAGAGGACAATGTCCCATCAAACATGGCACTCTCATATTAACCTCCCGTATATGCATTCACCTGGAGACTCTCTGATGTAGCTTCCAGCAGAAATGCCTTCTGAGTGATATCAAAAAGCCTGTTCTGGCATCCCTCATTATAAGCCGGGTACTGTGGGAGAGGGAAGTCAACCTGCTATAACCCTCTGGAGATTTTCATAAGCCCTGTGGAGTGGGAGGACTTTCCATGCTGCCTTCGTAACATCAGCAAATGCTGCCAATGCTCCTCGCAGGCAACGTTATCAGACATCAAACTAGCTGAAACTGGGTCCATTCACTGATGTGTGTGAAGCTACGTGGCATGGAGAGATAATCTCAGCCGCTTACGCTGTTGTCGTTAAATCTGCCATAGCCCAGGTGGCTAGTACTTACGCTACCAAAGCCCTGCAATGTGGGGAATGTTCATTATGTTTATTGTTTAACACCTGTACGCATCTGTTATAAACGTACATCTGAGCATATGGCTTAAAAAAGTTTTAAACCTAAGTTGGTAAAAATAAGGTTAGGGGGTCTTTCATGTGGGTTCTGTACTCCAGAGTTCCAAGTGGGGAAGAAACCCTGACATGGTGGGAGAGGTGGGATCATTTTAAACCGGAAGTCCAGTAAAATTTTTAAAGGACAATTTTTTTTCTTTTTTTGCTTCTTAAAAAGCAGAGGGGTTTTTTTTTTGAATTATTATTTTTTTTTAAGCTGTGAGCAGCTGGAGTGTATTTCTCTGCATGAGGGCAGGACAGTTAACTTGCTGCAAGAAAAATGACAAGTGGTTTTTTTTGTTTTTTTTTCCCGTTCTAGCTCTAAGTTAGGCTAAGCGCAGAAAGGCTAAAATAACAGAAAGTGTTTTTACCGTTATTGGTCCTTTTGGTCAGGTGCAGCCCAGCTTATCTGAGCTTTTTAACCCTTTACAGGTAAAAGAGGAATTAATCCTTTACAGGGTAAAGAGGGATTTTATGCTACCCTGAGCTGTATGTTTATGACAGGATCCAACAGAGATTCCGTCGGCGCAGTGTGCCATGGACAATTTATAGCATCTGGGGATGTAGTGTATTGATTCCAGTGCTTCTCTGGAGAATTTACACCAACGGGAACCTGGACCAGTTGATTCCTATGAAACTGCAGCAAATTTACATGAACTGGGGATCTGCCCCAACATCATTCTCATCCACTGGTGGAAACCAGGAGATAATCCTTGGTAAAGCTCCAACATTCCAAGGCCGTCAATTTTTTATACCAGGCTGGACTGATGGGATCAAAGGGTTCAGGATGGCAGTTGTTTAGGGAGCTTTGCCAGCAAAGGGCTGGGCTGTTAGTGAGCAGCAATACAGAATACTATTGAGGCAAAGCATGCTAGTCTGATAGGAAAAATAACTGCTGATGCTCACCACTGGCAATTTGTTGTTTATCTACAACAGAAAGAGGAATTAGAAATGCACACTGTTCAACTCCCCACAAGAGTAGGAGTGGTTGTACCATCTAGTAACTTCAGAATAGCCACACCAGATCAGACCAACAGGCCAATCTGCCCTGATGTCCCTCCCCGGGCTGGAACAGAGGAATGGGCACCCCCCACCCCAATCATATCTCCTAAAAGGCCCAGTATTCCAGTGCTGACCTCATGAATGCTATAGACAGAGATAATATCTCCTTGGTGCTAATCTAGCACTTTAACTCTTATGCTATGCTTAGATCCCCTCACAGCTAAGTGTTTCTTATTCATAGATATCTGAGTCTCCTCTTTTCTTCCGCAAGAGACAAGCCACGTCTTTTTCCCACTCAGATGACATCAGGCAAAATTAATCTAGTAGGAAAGGAGTGACAAGAGAATTGACCCTGAGTTCCTAGGACTGTTGCCAAGAGCAGTGCATTCTGTGTGATTTCGGAAGGATCTCTTGTGAGAGATTTAGTGGGTATGCAAAGGAGCTGTGGGATACTTCATGGCTGTGCAGTGAACTTGTAGGAGAAGAGATCATTCTCCCATGAAGTCATGGAAAATTTCTCATGAGGTGCCCAGTGAGTATGGACATATATGCAAAATCTCTTGGGATATGTTCCAGGTGCAATGCATTCTGGGTGATGTCAAAGACCCTCTTTCAAGATATTTCATAGGTGGCCTGTAGCACGGTGGTCACCCTGCTCCGGCCTGGAAGGGGTTAAAAGAGCCCTGGGTGGAGGCTGGGGTAGGAGAAATGCTAGTCTGAGTGGTGGAAGCGGCCACAGGTGGGGCCAGCGCCAATCAGGGCACACCTGGCGGTATAAGAGGGCTGATGGCTAGAGGCTGAAAGAACACACTCTCTAGCTTCCTAGAGAGAGGAGGCCCTTGCTACCTGGAAGGCTGGGAAGGGTAGCTGAAGTGGAGCAGTGCTTGGGAAGGGGAGAGGGAGCGGGTTAGCTCCAGCCTAGCAAAACCGCAGGCTGCAGGGCGAGTTAAGGGCCCGCAAGAGGGAACTAAGAGTGCAGAGAGATAGTCCTGATATTGGGAGAGGCAGCTGGTCCAGCCCCCCTTGCTGACGTTGAGAGTTTTACAGACTGTAGTCTGCCCCAGAGAGCAGGGGCTAGATGGTGACTGGCAGTAACCACTGAGTCAAAGTGGGCATAGAGGGTTGGGGGTTCTGCTAGGTGGGGAGACCCAAATCGCGCGTTACTGCGGGTGGGGCAAAACCTGGACCTGGAAGGGCACTCGGTTGGGGAGGGACATGGGGCCAGCGGCAGGCAAGACATGGGCCTCTAAAGGGCGCTCTGGGCTGGATTGAGCTGATTCCCGAGACGACCAGCAGGAAGTGCTGCGCCAGTGACTTCCAATGTGCCCAAAGAAATTGTGGAGAGGACAACCTCTCATCAACCCTAGCTATCTCATATGAGCCTCCCAAATGTGTGTTCACCTGGAGACCCTCTGAGGTAGCTCCCAGCAGAAGTGCCTTCTGGGTGATATAAAAAAAGCCTCATCTGGCATCCCTCATTATTACCCCTGGTACTGTGGGAGAGAGAGGTCAACCTGCTATAAGCCTCAGGAGATTTTCATAAGCCCTGTGGAGTGGGAGGACTTTCCATGCTGCCTTCGCAACATGGGCAAATGTAGCCAATGCTCCTCACAGGCAAACATTATCAGACATCAAACTAGCTGAAATGGGGTCCATTCACTGATGTGCATGAAGCTACAGAGCATGGAGAGGGAATCTCTGCTACTTACGCTGTTGTCGTTAAAGCTGCCGTGGCCCACATCACCGGTATTTACGCTACCAGAGCCCTGCAAGATGGGGAATGTTTATTGTGATTATAGTGTAACACCTATAGGGCTCCAACAGATGTTCCATTGACCCAGTGGGCCACGGACAATTAAAGAATCTTGGGTTGTGGCATATTGATTCCAATGTTTCTCGGAACAATTAACATCAATGGGAAACCGGCCCCATTGATTCCTGTGAAACTTCGGCAAATTTACATGAACTGGGGATCTACCTGAACATCAATCTTATCCACTGGTGGAAATCAAGAGAGAATCCTTGGTAAAGCTCTGACATTCCAAACCTGTAAATTGTTTATACCAGGCTGGACTGATGGGATAAAAGGGTTGAGGATGGCAGCTGTGTAGGGAGCTTTGCCAGCAAAGGGCTGGGCTGTTAGTGAGCAGCAATACAGAATGCTATTGAGGCAAAGCATGATAGTCCAATAGGAAAAATAACTGCTGATACTCACCACCGACCAGAATTTGTTCTTTTTCTACAAGAGAAAGAGAAGTCAGGAATGCACACTGTTCAACTCCCCACAAGGGTAGGAGCGGTTGTACCATCTAGTAACTTCAGAATAGACACACCTGATCAGACCAATAGGCCAATCTGCCGTGATGTCCCTCCCCGGGCTGGAATAAAGGAATGGGCCCCGCAATCACATCTCCTAAGAGGTCTAATATTCCAGTGCTGACCTCATCAGTGCTATTGACATAAATAGTATCAACTCGATGCTAATCTAGCACTTTAACTGTTATGCTCTGCTTAGATCTGCTCACACCTAAATACGTTTCTTATTCATAGATATCTGGGAGTCCTCTTTTGTTCTGAAAGAAACAAGCTACATCTTAATCCCACTCAGATAATCTAGTAGGAAAGGAGTCAGCCTAGGTATCCTTGACAGGACACAATTGACCCTGAGTTCCTAGGACTGTTGGCAAGAGCAGTGCATTCCATGTGATTTCAGAAGGATCTCATGTGAGATATTTAGTGGGTACCCAACGGATCTGTGGGACACTTCATACCTGTCCAGTGGACTAGTAGGAGAAGAGATCATCCTCCCATGATGTCATGGGAAATTCTCATGAGCTCCTCAGTGAGGGATGGACATGTATGCAAAAACTCTTGGGATAGCTCCCATGTGCGGTGCATTGTGGGTGATGTAAAAGACCCTCTTGCAAGATATTTTGTGGGTGCCCAAAGGAATTGTGGAGAGGACAACGTCCCATCAAACATGGCACTCTCATATTAACCTCCCATATATGCATTCACCTGGAGACCCTCTGATGTAGCTTCCAGCAGAAATGCCTTCTGAGTGATATCAAAAAGCCTGTTCTGGCATCCCTCATTATAAGCTGGGTACTGTGGGAGATGGAGGTCAACCTGCTATAAGCCTCGAGATTTTCATAAGCCCTGTGGAGTGGGAGGACTTTCCATGCTGCCTCCGTAACATCAGCAAATGCTGCCAATGCTCCTCGCAGGCAAACGTTATCAGACGTCAAACTAGCTGAAACTGAGTCCATTCACTGATGTGTGTGAAGCTACGTGGCATGGAGAGAGAATCTCAGCCGCTTACGCTGTTGTCGTTAAATCTGCCATAGTCCACGTGGCCAGTATCTACGCTACCAAAGCCCTGCAATGTGGGGAATGTTCATTATGTTTATTATGTAACACCTGTACGCATCTGTTATAAACATACATCTGAGCATATGGCTTAAAAAAGTTTTAAACCTAAGTTGGTAAAAATAAGGTTAGGGGGTCTTTCATGGGGGTTCCCACATCTGTACCCCAGAGTTCTGAGTGGGGAAGAAACCCTGACATGGTGGGAGAGGTGGGATCATTTTAAACCAGAAGCCCATTAAAATTTTTAAAGGACAATTTTTTTTCCTTTTTTGCATCTTAAAAAGCAGAGGGTTTTTTTTTTAATTATTATTTTTTTTTAAGCTGTGAGCAGCTGGAGTTTATTTCTCTCCATGAGGGCAGGATAGTTAACTTCCTGCAAGAAAAACATTAGTGGTTTTTTTTTTTTTTTTTTTTTTTTCTAGCTCTAGGGTTAAGTTAGGCTAAGCGCAGAAAGGCTAAAATAACAGAAAGTGTTTTTACCCTTATTGGTCCTTTTGCTCAGGTGCAGCTCAGGTTATCTGAGCTTTTTAACCCTTTACAAGCAAAAAGAGGAATTAATCCTTTAGAGGATAAAGAGAGATTTTATGCACTTTAACTCTTATGCTATGCTTAGATCCCCTTACAGCTATGTACATTTCTTATTCATAGATAAATGGGTCTCTGCTTTTGTTCTGCAAGAGACAAGCCACGTGTTTTTCCCACTCAGATGACATGAGGCAAATTTAATCTAATAGGAAACGAGTGACAACAGAATTGACCCTGAGTTCCTAGGACAGAATGCTATTCAGGCAAAGCATGATAGTCCAATAGGAAAAATAACTGCTGATACTCACCGCTGGCAATTTGTTGTTTATCTACAACAGAAAGAGGAATTAGAAATGCACACTGTTCAACTCCCCACAAGAGTAGGAGTGGTTGTACCATCTAGTAACTTCAGAATAGCCACACCAGATCAGACCAACAGGCCAATCTGCCCTGATGTCCCTCCCCGGGCTGGAACAGAGGAATGGGCACCCCCCACCCCAATCATATCTCCTAAAAGGCCCAGTATTCCAGTGCTGACCTTATGAATGCTATAGACAGAGATAATATCTCCTTGGTGCTAATCTAGCACTTTAACTCTTCTGCTATGCTTAGATCCCCTCACAGCTAAGTACGTTTCTTATTCATAGATATCTGAGTCTCCTCTTTTCTTCCGCAAGAGACAAGCCACGTCTTTTTCCCACTCAGATGACATGAGGCAAAATTAATCTAATAGGAAAGGAGTGACAAGAGAATTGACCCTGAGTTCCTAGGACTGTTGCCAAGAGCAGTGCATTCTGTGTGATTTCGGAAGGATCTCTTGTGAGAGGTTTAGTGGGTACGCAAAGGAGCTGTGGGATACTTCATGGCTGCCCAGTGAACTTGTAGGAGAAGAGATCATTCTCCCATGAAGTCATGGGAAATTTCTCATGAGGTGCCCAGTGAGTATGGACATATATGCAAAATCTCTTGGGATATGTTCCAGGTGCAATGCATTCTGGGTGATGTCAAAGACCCTCTTTCAAGATATTTCATGGGTGCCCTGTAACACGGTGGTCACCCTGCTCCGGCCTGGAAGGGGTTAAAAGAGCCCAGGTTGGAGGCTGGGGTAGGAGAAATGCTAGTCTGATTGGTGGAAGCGGCCACAGGTGGGGCCAGCCCCAATCAGGGCACAGGTGGCCCTATAAGCGGGCTGATGGCTAGATGCTGAAAGAACACACTCTCTAGCTTCCTAGAGAGAGGAGGCCCTTGCTGCCTGGAAAGCTGGGAAGGGTAGCTGAAGTGGAGCAGTGCTTGAGAAGGAGGAAGGAGCGGGTTAGCTCCAGCCTAGCAAAACCGCAGTCTTCAGGGCAAGTTAAGGGCCCACAAGAGGGAACTAGGAGTGCAGAGAGATAGTCCTGATATTGGGAGAGGCAGCTGGTCCAGGCCCCCTTGCCAAAGTTGAGTGGTTTACAGACTGCAATCTGCCCCAGAGAGCGGGGGCTAGATGGTGACTGGCAGTAACCACTGAGACAAAGTGGCGACAGACGGTTGAGGGTTCTGCTAGGTGGGGAGATCCAAATCGCGCTTTACTGCGGGTGGGGCAAAACCTGGACCTGGAAGGGCACTGGGTGGGGAAGGGACATGGGGCTAGCGGCAGGCAAGACATGGACCTCTAAAGGGCGCTCTGGGCTGGATTGAGCTGATTCCTGAGACGACCAGCAGGAGGTGCTGTGCCAGTGACTTGCGCCATGCCCAAAGGAATTGTGGAGAGGACAACCTCTCATCAACCCTAGCTGTCTGATATAAGCCTCCCAAATATGTGTTCACCTGGAGACCCTCTGAGGTAGCTCCCAGCAGAAGTGCCTTCTGGATGAAAAAAAAAAAATCCTCATCTGGCATCCCTCATTATTACCCTGGGTACTGTGGGAGAGAGAGGTCAACCTGCTATAAGCCTCAGGAGATTTTCATAAGCCCTGTGGAGTGGGAGGACTTTCCATGCTGCCTTCGCAACATGGGCAAATGTAGCCAATGCTCCTCGCCGGCAAACATTATCAGACATCAAACTAACTGAAACGGGGCCCATTCACTGATGTGCGTGAAGCTACAGAGCATGGAGAGGTATCTCTGCTACTTACACTGTTGTCGTTAAAGCTGCCGTGGCCCACGTCACCGGTGTTTACGCTTCCAGAGCCCTGCAAGATGGGGAATGTTTACTGTGATTAGTGTGTAACGCCTATAGGGCTCCAACAGATATTCCATTGACCCAGTGGGCCATGGACAATTTAAAGAATCTGGGGTTGTGGCCTATTGATTCCAGTGCTTCTCGGAACAATTAACATGAATGGGAAACCAGCCCCATTGATTCCTGTGAAACTTCAGCAAATTTATGTGAACTAGGGATCTGCCTCAATATGATTCTCATCCACTGGTGGAAACCAGGAGAGAATCCTTGGTAAAGCTCTGACATTCCAAACCTGTCAATTGTTTATACCAGGCTGGACTGATGGAATCAAAGGGTTCAGGATGGCAGATGTGTGGGGATCTTTGCCAGCAAAGTGCTGGGCTTTTAGTGAGCAGCAATAGAGAATGCTATTGAGGCAAAGCATGATGGTCCAATAGGAAAAATAACTGCTGATACTCACCACTGACCAGAATTTGTTGTTTTTCTACAAAAGAAAGAGAAGTTAGGAATGCACACTGTTCAACTCCCCACTAGGGTAGGAGGGGTTGTACTATCTAGGAACTTCAGAATAGCCACACCTGATCAGACCACTAGGCCAATCTACCCTGATGTCCCTCCCCGGGCTGGAACAGAGGAATGGGCCCCCCAGTCATATCTCCTAAAAGGCCCAGTATTCCAGTGCTGACCTCATCAGTGCTATTGACATAAGTAATATCAAGTCGGTGCTAATCTAGCACTTTAACTCTTATGCTATGCTTAGATCCCCTCACACAGGGCCGATTTTAGGAAGTCCGGTGCCCAATTTGAATAGTTTTGACGAGGCATTGGCAGGGATGACTAACAAAAAACCCATATGTAAAAAAACACATGGGTCTTGTACTCACCAGGAGGTTCTCTGAGTCTTTGATGTCACTTCGACAGTGGGTCCTTCCCTCGCTTCAGGTCTTCAGAGGCACCGAAGGATCCGCCACCGAAGACCCAGAGCAAGCAAAGGACCCGCTGCCGAAATGCTGCTGAAGACCTGAAGCGCTGCCAGATGAGTAAAAATTAGAAAGACGCCTCTAGCCAGGGTAGTGATTCTCACTGGGCGCGGGGTCCAATTTGGGGAAATTGGTGGAATAGGCCTAAAGCCGGCACTGCCCTCACAGCTAAGATCGTTTCTTATTCATAGATAAATGGGTCTCTGCTTTTGTTCTGTAAGAAACAAGCCACGTCTTATTCCCACTCAGATGACATGAGGCAAAATTAATCTAATAGGAAAGGAGTGACAACAGAATTGACCCTGAGTTCCTAGGACTGTTGCCAAGAGCAGTGCATTCTGTGTGATTTCGGAAGGATCTCTTGTGAGAGATTTTGTGGGTACGCAAAGGAACTGTGGGATACTTCATGGCTGTCCAGTGAACTTGTCGGAGAAGACATCATTCTCCCATGAAGTCATGGGAAATTCTCATGAGGTGCCCAGTGAGTATGGACATGAATGCAAAATCTCTTGGGATATCTCCCAAGTGCAATGCATTGTTGGTGACGTCAAAGACCCTCTTTCAAGATATTTCATGGGTGCCCTGTAGCGCGGTGTTCACCCTGCTCGGGCCTGGAAGGGGTTAAAAGAGCCCTGGGTGGAGGCTGGGGTAGGAGAAATGCTAGTCTGATTGGTGGAAGCGGCCACAGGTGGGGCCAGCGCCAATCAGGGCACACCTGGCCCTATAAGCGGGCTGATGGCTAGAGGCTGAAAGAACACACTCTCTAGCTTCCTAGAGAGAGGAGGACCTTGCTGCCTGGAAAATTGGGAAGGGTAGCTGAAGAGGAGCAGTGCTTGAGAAGGGGAGAAGGAGCGGTTTAGCTCCAGCCTAGCAAAACCTCAGGCTGCAGGGCGAGTTAAGGGCCGACAAGAGGGAACTAGGAGTGCAGAGAGATAGTCCTGATATAGGCAGAGGCAGCTGGTCCAGCCCCCCTTGCCGATGTTGAGAGGTTTACAAACTGTAGTCTGCCCCAGAGAGCGGTGGCTATATGGTGACTGGCAGTAACCACTGAGTCAAAGTGGGGATAGAGGGTTGGGGGTTCTGCTACGTGGGGAGACCCAAATCGTGCGTTACTGCGGGTGGGGCAAAACCTGGACCTGGAAGGGCACTGGGTGGAGGAGGGACATGGGGCCAGCGGCAGGCAAGACATGGACCTCTAAAGGGCGCTCTGGGCTAGACTGAGCTGATTCCCAAGACGACCAGCAGGAGGTGCTGCGCCAGTGACTTGCGACATGCCCAAAGGAATTGTGGCGAGAACAACCTCTCATCAAGCCAGCTATCTCATATAAGCCTCCCAAATGTGTGTTCACCTGGAGACCCTCTGAGGTAGCTCCCAGCAGAAGTGCCTTCTGGGTGATATAAAAAAAGCCTCATCTGGCATCCCTCATTATTACCCCGGGTACTGTGGGAGAGAGAGGTCAACCTGCTATAAGCCTCAGGAGATTTTCATAAGCCCTGTGGAGTGGGAGGACTTTCCATGCTGTCTTCGCAACATGGGGAAATGCCGCCAATGCTCCTCGCAGGCAAACATTATCAGACATCAAACTAACTGAAATGGGGTCCATTCACTGATGTGCATGAAGCTACAGAGCATGGAGAAGTATCTCTGCTACTTACGCTGTTGTCGTTAAAGCTGCCGTGGCCCACGTCACCGGTGTTTACGCTACCAGAGTCCTGCAAGATGGGGAAAGTTTATTGTGATTATTGTGTAACACCTATAGGGCTCCAACAGATATTCCATTGACCCAGTGGGCCATGGACAATTTAAAGAATCTGGGGCTGTGGCATATTGATTCCAGTGCTTCTCGGAACAATTAACATCAATGGGAAACTGGCCCCATTGATTCCTTCGGCCAATTTACATGAACTAGGTATCTGCCCCAACATCATTCTCATCCACTGGTGGAAACCAGAAGAGAATCCTTGGTAAAGCTCTGACATTCCAAACCTGTAAATTGTTTATACCACGCTGGACTGATGGGATCAAAGGGTTCAGGATGGCAGCTGTGTAGGGAGCTTTGTCAGCAAAGGGCTCGGCTGTTAGTGAGCAGCAATACAGAATGCTATTGAGGCAAAGCATGATAGTGCAATAGGAAAAATAAGTGCTGTTACTCACCACTGACCAGAATTTGTTGTTTTTCTGCAAGAAAAAGAGAAGTTAGGAACGCACGCTATTCAACTCCCCACAAGGGTAGGAACAGTTGTACCATCTAGTAACTTCAGAATAGCCACACCTGATCAGACCAATAAGCCAATCTACCCTGATGTCCCTCCCCGCGCTCGAATAGAGGAATGGGCCCCGCAATCATATCTCCTAAAAGGCCCAGTATTCCAGTGCTGACCTCATCAGTGCTATTGAAATAAACAGTATCAACTTGATGCTAATCTAGCACTTTAACTGTTAGGCTATGCTTAGATCTCCTCACAGCTAAGTACGTTTCTTATCCATAGATCTCTGGGAGTCCTCTTTTGTTCTGAAAGAAACAAGCTACATCTTAATCCCACTCAGATGACATGAGTCAAAGTTAATCTAGTTGGAAAGGAGTCAGCCTAGGTATCCTTGACAGGACACAATTGACCCTGAGTTCCTAGGACTGTTGGCAAGAGCAGTGCATTCCATGTGATTTCAGAAGGATCTCATGTGAGATATTTAGTGGGTACCCAACGGATCTGTGGGACACTTCATACCTGTCCAGTGGACTAGTAGGAGAAGAGATCATCCTCCCATGATGTCATGGGAAATTCTCATGAGCTCCTCAGTGAGGGATGGACATGTATGCAAAAACTCTTGGGATAGCTCCCATGTGCGATGCATTGTGGGTGATGTCAAAGACCCTCTTGCAAGATATTTTGTGGGTGCCCAAAGGAATTGTGGAGAGGACAATGTCCCATCAAACATGGCACTCTCATATTAACCTCCCGTATATGCATTCACCTGGAGACTCCCTGATGTAGCTTCCAGCAGAAGTGCCTTCTGAGTGATATCAAAAAGCCTGTTCTGGCATCCCTCATTATAAGCCGGGTACTGTGGGAGAGGGAAGTCAACCTGCTATAAGCCTCAGGAGATTTTCATAAGCCCTGTGGAGTGGGAGGACTTTCCATGCTGCCTCCGTAACATCAGCAAATGCTGCCAATGCTCTTCGCAGGCAAACGTTATCAGACGTCAAACTAGCTGAAACTGGGTCCATTCACTGATGTGTGTGAAGCTACGTGGCATGGAGAGATAATCTCAGCCACTTACGCTGTTGTCGTTAAATCTGCCATAGCCCACGTGGCCAGTATCTACGCTACCAAAGCCCTGCAATGTGGGGAATGTTTTTTATGTTTATTGTGTAACACCTATACGCATCTGTACATCTGAGCATATGGCTTAAAAAAGTTTTAAACCTAAGTTGATAAAAATAAGGTTAGGGGGTCTTTCATTGGGGTTCCCACATCTGCACCCCAGAGTTCTGAGTGGGGAAGAAACCCTGACATGGTGGGAGCGGTGGGATCATTTTAAACCAGAAGCCCAGTAAAATTTTTAAAGGACAATTTTTTTTCTTTTTTTGCTTCTTAAAAAGCAGAGGGGTTTTTTTTTTAATTATTTTTTTTTTTAAGCTGTGAGCAGCTGGAGTTTATTTCTCTGCATGAGGGCAGGACAGTTAACTTGCTGCAAGAAAAATCACAAGTGGTTTCTTTGTTTCTTTTTTCTTTTCTAGCTCTAAGGCTAAGCGTAGAAAGGCTAGAATAACAGAAAGTGTTTTTACCCTTATTGGTCCTTTTGGTCAGGTGCAGCCCAGGTTATCTGAGCTTTTTGACCCTTAACAGGTAAAAGAGGAATTAATCCTTTACAGGGTAAAGAGGGATTTTATGCTACCCTGAGCTGTATGTTTATGACAGGATCCAACAGATATTCCATCAACGCAGTGTGCCATGGACAATTTATAGCATCTGGGGATGCAGTGTATTTATTCCAGTGCTTCTCTGGACAATTTACACCAATGCGAACCTGGACCAGTTGATTCCTATGAAACTGCAGCAAATTTACATGAACTGGGGATCTGCCTCAACATCATTCTCATCCACTGGTGGAAATCAAGAGAGAATCCTTGGTAAAGCTCTGACATTCCAAACCTATAAATTGTTTATACCAGGCTGGACTGATGGGATCAAAGGGTGCAGGATGGCAGTTGTTTAGGGAGCTTTGCCAGCAAAGGGCTGGGCTGTTAGTGAGCCGCAATACAGAATGCTATTGAGACAAAGCATGATAGTCTGATAGGAAAAATAACTGCTGATACTCACCACTGGTAAGAATTTGTTGTTTATCTACAACAGAAAGAGGAATTAGAAATGCACACTGTTCAACTCCCCACAAGGGTAGGA
The DNA here is from genome assembly GCA_026122505.1 of Aldabrachelys gigantea. Taxonomy (NCBI): domain Eukaryota; kingdom Metazoa; phylum Chordata; order Testudines; family Testudinidae; genus Aldabrachelys; species Aldabrachelys gigantea. The sequence goes on from CM047489.1 coordinate 70,837,518, forward strand.
GCGGTTGTACCATCTAGTAACTTCAGAATAGCCACACCAGATCAGACCAACTGGCCAATCTGCCCTGATGTCCCTCCCCGGGCTGGAACAGAGGATTGGGCCCCCCAATCATATCTCCTAAAAGGTCCATTATTCCAGTCCTGACCTCATGAATGCTATAGACAGAGATAATATCTCCTTGGTGCTACTCTAGCACTTTAACTCTTATACTATGCTTAGATCTCCTCACAGCTAAGTTCGTTTTTTATTCATAGATAAATGGGTCTCTGCTTTTGTTCTGCAAGAAACAAGCTACGTGTTTTTTCCCACTCAGATGACATGAGGCAAAATTAATCTAATAGGAAAGGAGTGACAACAGAATTGACCCTGAGTTCCTAGGACTGCTGCCAAGAGCAGTGCATTCTGTGTGATTTCGGAAGGATCTCTTGTGAGAGATTTAGTGGGTATGCAAAGGAGCTGTGGGATACTTCATGGCTGTCCAGTGAACTTGTCGGAGAAGAGGTCATTCTCCCATGAAGTCATGGGAAATTCTCATGAGGCGCCCAGTGGGTATGGACATGTATGCAAAATCTCTTGGGATATCTCCCAGGTACCATGCATTGTGGGTGACATCAAAGACCCTCTTTCAAGATATTTCATAGGTGCCCTGTAGCACGGTGGTCACCCTGCTCTGGCCTGGAAGGGGTTTAAAACAGCCCTGGGTGGGGGCTGAGGCACAAAAAATGCTAGTATGATTGGTGGAAGCGGCCACAGGCGGGGCCAGCCCCAATCAGGGCACAGCTGGCCCTATAAGCGGGCTGCTGGCCAGAGGCTGAAAGAACACCCTGTCTCGCTTCCTAGAGAGAGGAGGCCCTCGCTGCCTGGAAAGCTGGGAAGTGGAGCAGTGCTTGAGAAGGGGAGAAGGAGCGGGTTATCTCCAGCCTAGCAAAACTGCAGGCTGCAGGGCGAGTTAAGGGCCGACAAGAGGGAACTAGGAGTGCAGAGAGATAGTCCTGATATAGGCAGAGGCAGCTGATTCAGCCTGCCTTGCCGACGTTGAGTGATTTACAGACTTCAGTCTGCCCCAGAGAGCGGGGGCTAGATGGTGACTGGCAGTAACCACTGAGACAAAGTGGGGATAGAGGGTTGGGGGTTCTGCTAGGTGGGGAGATCCAAAGCGCGTTACTGCGGGCAGGGCAAAACCTGGACCTAGAAGGGCGCTGTGTGGGGGAGGGACATGGGGCCAGCGGCAGGCAAGACATGGACCTCTAAAGGGCGCTCTGGGCTTTATTGAGCTGATTCCCGAGACGACCAGCAGGAGGTGCTGCGCCAGTGACTTGCGCCATGCCCAAAGGAATTGTGGCGAGGACAACCTCTCATCAACCCTAGCTATCTCATATAAGCCTCCCAAATGTGTGTTCACCTGGAGACCCTCTGAGGTAGCTCCCAGCAGAAGTGCCTTCTAGGTGATATAAAAAAAGCCTTACCTGGCATCCCTCATTATTACCCCGGGTACTGTGGGAGAGAGAGGTCAACCTGCTATAAGCCTCAGGAGATTTTCATAAGCCCTGTGGAGTGGGAGGACTTTCCATGCTGCCTTCGCAACATGGGCAAATGTAGCCAATGCTCCTCGCAGGCAAACATTATCAGATATCAAACTAGGTGAAATGAGATCCATTCACTGATGTGCGTGAAGCTACATAACATGGAGAGGGAATCTCTGCTACTTACGCTGTTGTCGTTAAAGCTGCCGTGGCCCACGTCACCGGTGTTTACGCTACCAGAGCCCTGCAAGATGGGGAATGTTTATTGTGATTATTGTGTAACACCTATAGGGCTCCAACAGATATTGCATTGACCCAGTGGGCCATGGACAATTTAGAGAATCTGGGGTTGTGGCCTATTGATTCCAGTGTTTCTCGGAACAATTAACATGAATGGGCAACTGGCCCCATTGATTCCTATGAAACTTCGGCAAATTTACATGAACTGGGGATCTGCCTCAACATCAATCTTATCCACTGGTGGAAATCAAGAGAGAATCCTTGGTAAAGCTCTGACATTCCAAACCTGTAAATTGTTTATACCAGGCTGGGGGTATAAACCAGGCTGGGGGTTTATACCAGGCTGATGGGATAAAAGGGTTCAGGATGGCAGCTGTGTAGGGAGCTTTGCCAGCAAAGGGCTGGGCTGTTAGTGAGCGGCAATAAAGAATGCTATTGAGGCAAAGCATGATAGTCCAATAGGAAAAAAATAACTGCTGATACTCACCACTGACCAGAATTTGTTCTTTTTCTACAAGAGAAAGAGAAGTCAGGAATGCACACTGTTCAACTCCCCACAAGGGTAGGAGGGGTTGTACCATCTAGTAACTTCAGAATAGCCACACCTGATCAGACCAATAGGCCAATCTGCCCTGATGTCCCTCCCCGGGCTGGAATAGAGGAATGGGCCCCCACCAATCATATCTTCTAAAAGGTCCAGTATTCCAGTGCTGACCTCATCAGTGCTATTGACATAAATAGTATCAACTCGATGCTAATCTTGCACTTTAACTATTATGCTATGCTTAGATCCCCTCACAGCTAAATACGTTTCTTATTCATAGATATCTGGGAGTCCTCTTTTGTTCTGAAAGAAACAAGCTACATCTTAATCCCACTCAGATGACATGAGTCAAAATTAATCTAGTAGGAAAGGAGTCAGCCTAGGTATCCTTGACAGGACACAATTGACCCTGAGTTCCTAGGACTGTTGGCAAGAGCAGTGCATTCCATGTGATTTCAGAAGGATCTCATGTGAGATATTTAGTGGGTACCCAACGGATCTGTGGGACACTTCATACCTGTCCAGTGGACTAGTAGGAGAAGAGATCATCCTCCCATGATGTCATGGGAAATTCTCATGAGCTCCTCAGTGAGGGATGGACATGTATGCAAAAACTCTTGGGATAGCTCCCATGTGCAGTGCATTGTGGGTGATGTCAAAGACCCTCTTGCAAGATATTTTGTGGGTGCCCAAAGGAATTGTGGAGAGGACAACGTCCCATGAAACATGGCACTCTCATATTAACCTCCCATATATGCATTCACCTGGAGACCCTCTGAAGTAGCTTCCAGCAGAAATGCCTTCTAAGTGATATCAAAAAGCCTGTTCTGAAATCCCTCATTATAAGCCGGGTACTGTGGGAGAGGGAGGTCAACCTGCTATAAGCCTCTGGAGATTTTCATAAGCCCTGTGGAGTGGGAGGACTTTCCATGCTGCCTCCGTAACATCAGCAAATGCTGCCAATGCTCCTCGCAGGCAAACGTTATCAGACGTCAAACTAGCTGAAACTGGGTCCGTTCACTGATGTGTGTGAAGCTACGTGGCATGGAGAGGTAATCTCAGCCGCTTACGCTGTTGTCGTTAAATCTGCCATAGCCCACGTGGCCAGTATCTACGCTACCAAAGCCCTGCAATGTGGGCAATGTTTTTTATGTTTATTGTGTAACACCTGTACGCATCTGTTATAAATGTACATCTGAGCATATGGCTTTAAAAAGTTTTAAACCTAAGTTGATAAAAATAAGGTTAGGGGGTTTTTCATGGGGGTTCCCATATCTGTACCCCAGAGTTCCGAGTGGGGAAGAAACCCTGACATGGTGGGAGAGGTGGGATCATTTTAAACCAGAAGCCCACTAAAATTTTTAAAGGACAATTTTTTTTCTTTTTTTGCTTCTTAAAAAGCAGAGGGGTTTTTTTTTAATTATTTATTTTTTTAAAGCTATGAGCAGCTGGAGTTTATTTCTCTGCATGAGGGGAGGACAGTTAACTTCCTGCAAGAAAAATCACAAGTGGTTTTTTTGTTTTTTTTTTCTTTTCTAGCTCTAAGTTAGGCTAAGCACAAAAAGGCTAAAATAACAGAAAGTGTTTTTACCCTTATTGGTCCTTTTGGTCAGGTGTAGCCCAGGTTATCTGAGCTTTTTAATCCTTTACAGGTAAAAGAGGAATTAATCCTTTACAGGGTAAAGAGGGATTTTATGCTACCCTGAGCTGTATGTTTATGACAGGATCCAACAGATATTCCATCAACGCAGTGTGCCATGGACAATTTATAGCATCTGGAGATGTAGTGTATTGATTCCAGTGCTTCTCTGGAGAATTTACACCAACGCGAACCTGGACCAGTTGATTCCTATGAAACTGCAGCAAATTTACATGAACTGGGGTTTTGCCCCAACATCATTCTCATCCACTGGTGGAAATCAAGAGAGAATCCTTGGTAAAGCTCCGACATTCCAAGGCTGTAAATTTTTTATACCAGGCTGGACTGATGGGATCAAAGGGTTCAGGATGGCAGTTGTTTAGGGAGCTTTGCCAGCAAAGGGCTGGGCTGTTACTGAGCAGTAATACAGAATGCTATTGAGGCAAAGCATGATAGTCTGATAGGAAAAATAACTGCTGATACTCACCACTGGTAAGAATTTGTTGTTTATCTACAACAGAAAGAGGAATTAGAAATGCACACTGTTCAACTCCCCACAAGGGTAGGAGCGATTGTACCATCTAGTAACATCAGAATAGCCACACCAGATCAGACCAACAGGCCAATATGCCCTGATGTCCCTCCCCGGGCTGGAACAGAGGAATGGGCCCTCCAATCATATCTCCTAAAAGGCCCAGTATTCCAGTGCTGACCTCATGAGTGCTATAGACAGAGATAATATCTCCTTGGTGCTAATCTAGCACTTTATCTCTTATGCTGTGCTTAGATCCGCTCACAGCTAAGTACGTTTCTTATTCATAGATATCTGAGTCTCCTCTTTTCTTCTGCAAGAGGCAAGCCACATGTTTTTCCACTCAGATGACATGAGGCAAAATTAATCTAATAGGAAAGGAGTGACAAGAGAATTGACCGTGAGTTCCTAGGACTGTTGCCAAGAGCAGTGCATTCTGTGTGATTTCGGAAGGATCTCTTGTGAGAGATTTAGTGGGTACTCAAAGGAGCTATCAGATACTTCATGGCTGTCCAGTGAACTTGTAGGAAAAGAGATCATTCTCCCATGAAGTCATGGGAAATTTCTCATGAGGCGCCCAGTGAGTATGGACATGTATGCAAAAACTTTTGTGATATATCCCAGGTGCAATGCATTGTGGGTGATGTCAAAGACCCTCTTTCAAGATATTTCATGGGTGGCCTGTGCCGCGGTGGTCACCCTGCTCCGGCCTGGAAGGGGTCAAAACAGCCCTGGGTGGGGGCTGGGGTAGGAGAAATGCTAGTCCGATTGGTGGAAGCGGCCACAGGTGGGGTCAGCCCCACTCAGGGCACAGCTGGCCCTATAAGCAGGCTGATGGGCAGAGGCTGAAAGAACACCCTCTCTCGCTTCCTAGAGAGAGGAGGCCCTTGCTGCCTGGACATCTGGAAAGGGTAGCTGAAGTGGAGCAGTGCTTGAGAAGGGGAGAAGGAGCGGGTTAGCTCCAGCCTAGCAAAACCGCAGTCTTCAGGGCGAGTTAAGGGCCCGCAAGAGGGAACTAGGAGTGCAGAGAGATAGTCCTGATATTGGGAGAGGCAGCTGGTCCAGCCCCCCTTGCCAAAGTTGAGTGGTTTACAGACTGCAATCTGCCCCAGAGAGCGGGGGCTAGATGGTGACTGGCAGTAAACACTGAGACAAAGTGGGGACAGAGGGTTGAGGGTTCTGCTAGGTGGGGAGATCCAAATCGCGCGTTACTGCGGGTGGGGCAAAACCTGGACCTGGAAGGGCACTGGGTTGGGGAGGGACATGGGGCCAGCGGCAGGCAAGACATGGACCTCTAAAGGGCGCTCTAGGCTGGATTGATCTGATTCCCGAGACGACCAGCAGGAAGTGCTGCGCCAGTGACTTGGGACATGCCCAAAGGAATTGTGGAGAGGACAACCTCTCATCAACCCTAGCTATCTCATATAAGCCTCCCAAATATGTGTTCACCTGGAGACCCTCTGAGGTAGCTCCCAGCAGAAGTGCCTTCTGGGTGATATAAAAAAAGCCTCATCTGGCATCCCTCATTATTACCCCGGGTACTGTGGGAGAGAGAGGTCAACCTGCTATAAGCCTCAGGAGATTTTCATAAGCCCTGTGGAGTGGGAGGACTTTCAATTCTGCCTTCGCAACATGGGCAAATGTAGCCAATGCTCCTCACAGGCAAACCTTATCAGACATCAAACTAACTGAAACGGGGCCCATTCACTGATGTGCATGAAGCTACAGAGCATGGAGAAGTATGTCTGCTACTTACGCTGTTGTCGTTAAAGCTGCCATGGCCCACGTCACCGGTGTTTACGCTACCAGAGCCCTGCAAGATGGGGAATGTTTATTGTGATTATTGTGTAACACCTATAGGGCTCCAACAGATATTGCATTGACCCAGTGGGCCATGGACAATTTAAAGAGTCTGGGGTTGTGGCCTATTGATTCCAGTGCTTCTCGGAACAATTAAGATGAATGGGAAACCGGCCCTATTGATTCCTATGAAACTTTGGCAAATTTATATGAACTAGGGATCTGCCTCAATATGATTCTCATCCACTGGTGGAAACCAGGAGAGAATCCTTGGTAAAGCTCTGACATTCCAAACCTGTCAATTGTTTATACCAGGCTGGACTGATGGGATAAAAGGTTCAGGATGGCAGCTGTGTGGGGAGCTTTGCCAGCAAAGGGCTGGGCTGTTAGTGAGCAGCAATACAGAATGCTATTGAGGCAAAGCATGATAGTCCAATAGGAAAAATAACTGCTGATACTCACCACTGACCAGAATTTGTTGTTTTTCTACAAGAGAAAGAGAAGTTAGGAATGCACACTGTTCAACTCCCCACAAGGGTAGGAGGGGTTGTACTATCTAGGAACTTCAGAATAGCCACACCTGATCAGACCACTAGGCAAATCTACCCTGATGTCCCTCCCCGGGCTGGAACAGAGGAATGGGCCTCCCAGTCATATCTCCTAAAAGGCCCAGTATTCCAGTGCTGACCTCATCAGTGCTATTGACATAAGTAATATCAAGTCGGTGCTAATCTAGCACTTTAACTCTTATGCTATGCTTAGATCCCCTCACACAGGGCCGGTTTTAGGAAGTCCGGTGCCCAATTTGAATAGTTTTGACGAGGCATTGGCAGGGATGACTAACAAAAAACCCATATGTAAAAAAACACATGGGTCTTGTACTCACCAGGAGGTTCTCTGAGTCTTTGATGTCACTTCGACAGTGGGTCCTTCCCTCGCTTCAGGTCTTCAGAGGCACCGAAGGATCCGCCACCGAAGACCCAGAGCAAGCAAAGGACCCGCCACCGAACTGCTGCTGAAGATCTGAAGCGCTGCCAGATGAGTAAAAATTAGAAAGACGCCTCTAGCCAGGGTAGTGATTCTCACTGGGCGCGGGGCCCTCTTAGGCGCGGGGTCCAATTTGGGGAAATTGGTGGAATAGGCCTAAAGCCGGCCCTGCCCTCACAGCTAAGATCGTTTCTTATTCATAGATAAATGGGTCTCTGCTTTTGTTCTGTAAGAAACAAGCTACGTGTTTTTCCCACTCAGATGACATGAGGCAAAATTAATCTAATAGGAAAGGAGTGACAAGAGAATTGACCCTGAGTTCCTAGAACTGTTGCCAAGAGCAGTGCATTCTGTGTGATTTCGGAAGGATCTCTTGTGAGAGATTTAGTGGGTATGCAAAAGAGCTGTGGGATACTTCATGGCTGTTCAGTGAACTTGTCGGAGAAGAGGTCATTCTCCCATGAAGTCATGGGAAATTCTCATGAGGCGCCCAGTGGGTATGGACATGTACAAAATCTCTTGGGATATCTCCCAGGTGCAATGCATTGTGGGTGACATCAAAGACCCTCTTTCAAGATATTTCATAGGTGCCCTGTAGCTCGGTGGTCACCCTGCTCTGGCCTGGAAGGGGTTAAAACAGCCCTGGGTGGGGGCTGAGGCACAAAAAATGCTAATCTGATTGGTGGAAGCGACCACAGGCGGGGCCAGCCCCAATCAGGGCACAGCTGGCCCTATAAGCAGGCTGATGGGCAGAGGCTGAAAGAACACACTCTCTCGCTTCCTAGAGAGAGGAGGCCCTTGCTGCCTGGAAAGCTGGGAAGGGTAGCTGAAGTGGAGCAGTGCTTGAGAAGGGGAGAACGACCGTGTTATCTCCAGCCTAGCAAAACTGCAGGCTGCAGTGCGAGTTAAGGGCCGACAAGAGGGAACTAGGAGTGCAGAGAGATAGTCCTGATATAGGCAGAGGCAGCTGATTCAGCGTGCCTTGCCGACATTGAGTGGTTTATAGACTGCAGTCTGCCCCAGAGAGCGGGGTCTAGATGGTGACTGGCAGTAACCACTGAGTCAAAGTGGAGATGGAGGGTTGGGGGTTCTGCTAGGTGGGGAGATCCAAAGTGCATTACTGCAGGCGGGGCAAAACCTGGATCTAGAAGGGCACTGTGTGGGGGAGGGACATGGGGCCAGCGGCAGGCAAGACATGGGCCTCTAAAGGGCGCTCTTTGCTGGATTGAGCTGATTCCCGAGACGACCAGCAGGAGGTGCTGCGCCAGTGACTTGGGCCATGCCCAAAGGAATTGTGGCGAGGACAACCTCTCATCAACCCTAGCTATCTCATATAAGCCTCCCAAATGTGTGTTCACCTGGAGACCCTCTGAGGTAGCTCCCAGCAGAAGTGCCTTCTGGGTGATATAAAAAAAGCCTCATCTGGCATCCCTCATTATTACCCCGGGTACTGTGGGAGAGAGAGGTCAACCTGCTATAAGCCTCAGGAGATTTTCGTAAGCCCTGTGAAGTGGGAGGACTTTCCATGCTGCCTTCGCAACATGGGCAAATGTAGCCAATGCTCCTCACAGGCAAACATTATCAGACATCAAACTAACTGAAACGGGGTCCATTCACTGATGTGTGTGAAGCTACAGAGCATGGAGAGGTATCTCTGCTACTTACGCTGTTGTCGTTAAAGCTGCCGTGGCCCACGTCACCGGTTTTTACGCTACCAGAGCCCTGCAAGATGGGGAATGTTTATTGTGATTATTGTGTAACGCCTATAGGACTCCAACAGATATTGCATTGACCCAGTGGGCCATGGACAATTTAAAGAATCTGGGGTTGTGGCCTATTGATTCCAGTGCTTGTCGGAACAATTAACATGAATGGGAAACCGGCCCCATTGATTCCTATGAAACTTTGGCAAATTTACATGAACGGGGGATCTGCCTCAACATCATTCTCATTCACTGGTGGAAACCAGGAGAGAATCCTTGGTAAAGCTCTGACATTCCAAACCTATAAGTTGTTTATACCAGGCTGGACTGATGGGATAAAAGGGTTCAGGATGGCAGCTGTGTAGGTAGCTTTGCCAGGAAAGGGCTGGGCTGTTAGTGAGCGGCAATTGAGAATGCTATTGAGGCAAAGCATGATAGTCCAATAGGAAAAATAACTGCTGTTACTCACCACTGACCAGAATTTGTTGTTTTTCTACAAGAGAAAGAGAAGTTAGGAATGCACACTGTTCAACTCCCCACAAGGGTAGGAGGGGTTGTACCATCTAGTAACTTCAGAATAGCCACACCTGATCAGACCAATAGGCCAATGTATCCTGATGTCCCTCCCCAGGCTGGAACAGAGGAATGGACCCCCCAATCATATCTCCTAAAAGGCCCAGTATTCCAGTGCTGTCCTTATCAGTGCTATTGACATAAATAGTATCAACTCGGTGCTTATCTAGCACTTTAACTGTTATGCTATGCTTAGATCCCCTCACAGTTAAGTACGTTTCTTATTCATAGATGTCTGGGAGTCCTCTTTTTTTCTGCAAGAAACAAGCCATGTGTTATTCGCACTGAGATGATACGTGGCAAAATTAATAGGAAAGGAGTCAGCCTTCGTATCCCTGGTAGGGCACAACTGACCCTGAGTTCCTAGGACTGTTGCCAAGAGCAGTTAATTCCGTGTAATTTCAGATGGATCTCGTGTGAGATATTTAGTTAGTATTCAAAGAAGCTGTGGGACACTTCATGCCTGTCCAGTGGACTTGTAGAAGAAGAGATCATCCTCCCCAGAGGCTATGGGAAATTCTCATGAGGCACGCAGTGGGTATGGACATGTATGCAAAAGCTCTTGGGACATCTCCGAGGTGGAATGCATTGCGGATGATGTCAGAGATCACCCATGCAAGATATTTCATTGGTGCCCAAAGGAATTATTGAGAGGACAAGCTCCCATCAACCATGCCATTTTTATACAAGCCTCCCAAATATGCGTTCACCTGGAGACTCTCTGAGGTAGCTCCCAGCAGAAATGCCTTCTGGGTAATATAAAAAAGCCTCGTCTGGCATTCCTAATTATTACCCTGGGAACTGTGTGAGAGGGAGGTCAACCTGCTTTAAACTTCTCGAGATTTCATAAGTCCTGTGGAGTGGGAGGGCTTCCCATGCTGCCTTCGGAACATAGGCAAATGCTGCCAATGCTCCTCGAAGGCAAACATTACCTGAGATCAAACTAACTGAAACGGGGTCCAGTCACTGACGTGCGTGAAGCTACAGAGCATGGAGAGGTATCTCTGCTACTTACGCTGTTGTCGTTAAAGCTGCCGTGGCCCACGTCACCGGTCTTTACGCTACCAGAGCCCTGCAAGGTGGGGAATTTGTATTACATTTATTGTGTAACTGCAATTTATAGCATCTTAGGATGTGGCATATTGATTCCAGTGCTTCTCTGGACAATTTACACCAATTTGAACCTGGCCCCATTGATTCCTATGAAACTACAGTAAATTGACATGAACTGGAGATCTGCACCAACTTCATTCTTATGCACTGGTGGAAGCCAAGAGAGAATCCTTGGTAAAGCTCCGACATTGCAAGGCAGTAAATTTGTTATACAAGGCTGGACTGATGGGGAAAAAAAGGTTTAGGATGGCGTTTGTGCAGAGAACGTTTCCAGCAAAGGGCTGGGCTGTTAGTCAGCAGTGTTATAGAGTACTTTTGTGGCAAAGCACGACGGTCCAATAGGAAAGGTGACAGCTGATAGTCACCGCTGACCAGAACTGGTTTTTTTGCTCCAATAGAATGAAAATTTAGCAAAACATTCTGTTCAGCTCCCCACCAGTGTATCAGGGGTTGTATCACTGAGTAATTAAAGAATTGCCACACTCAATCAGAACAATGGGCCAGTCTATTTTGAAATCCCTGCCTAAACTGGGGCAGAGAAATGAGTCCTTCTCCCATAAACCTTCTTTAACCTACTTTGTGTTCACATGGGATGGGGACCTTCTAAAGTAGCTCCAGGCAGCAGTGTCTTCTGGGTGATATTGGAAATCCGCTTGTAGTGTATTTATAGCAGTGCAGGGGAATTGTGGCAGAGGTGGTCAACCTACCATAAGCCTGTGGAGATTTTCATAAGCCATCTGCAGCAGGTGGCATTTCTAAATTGCCTTTGTAACATGGAAAAACTGGGTGAAATGCTCCTTGCTTGGTAAAGTTTACCAGACAAGAAACCAGCTGGAGCAGGGTTTGCTTGACCTGATATGTATAAAGCTACATGGTGTGAGGAGGGAATCACTGATATTTATGCTGTTGTCATTAAAACTGCTATCATCCTCTTTGTTGTTATTGAAGCTAGCAGAGCCCTGTAAGATGGGAGGTATTTATTATGTGTTTTATGGTGACTTCTAGAGGCTCCCTCCTGATTATCCATTGACCAAATGGAGTTACAGACAATTTACATCATCTAGGGAAGCTGGCCTCCTTGACTCCAATAGAGCTACGGGGCATTTAGAATAGCTTGGCCCTGCTCCCAACATCATTCTATCCACTCCTGGAAACCTAGAGATAATCTTCAGAAAAAAAAGCCAGACATCCCAAGGCTGCATAATTTGTTTCACCAAGTCAGATTAATGGATAAAGCAGAGCAGGAGGACAATTGCCTAGAAGGTTTTCCCGGAATACGGTTATGCTGTTAGTGAGCAGCAATGTGGGATACTTGTGAGGCAAAGCATGAATGTCTGATAGCAAAGTGGACAGCTGATACTCACCACAGACCACAACTGGTTTTTCTGCAACAAGAGAAAGAAAAGTTAGGAGTGCATGCTGTTCAGCCCCTCACCAGGCTACCAAAGGTCACATCATGCAGTAATTTAAGAACTGCTGCTCTAGATGAGACTGATGGGGCAGCTTAGCCTGACATCCTGCCGGGGCTGAAACAGAGGAATGGGCCCCTCTAGTCTGGTACCCTGCCTCCTACATGGGCCAGTTTTGCAGTGCTGCCCTCATGGTGTGTCTGTGCAGCACCTGGCATAAGGGCCCCTGATTCCAGTTGGGTCCACATCTGTCCCTCGCTCTCTGTCTTTTGAATGCCCAGCAGAATAAATCCTCACCAGAGTGTGGGCAGGGACTGTCTCTCCTGTGTCAGGGCAGCGCCCAGCAAAATGGGGTCCTGATTTCAGATGGGTCCTCTAAGTGCTACTGTAATGCAAATAATAGGTACATCATCTCACCAACGGAGCTGCTCTGGTGCTCTCCAGGGAGAGGAGCCCGATGAGGAAAGCGACCACATATGACACCTTCATCTTTGCGTCTTTACTCTCTCTGGAGCGGAGTTGTTTCTGGTCTGGCACGCTCAGTGGGAGATGGCAAGGCTGAGCACTGTATTTATACTGTATGCTGGGCTGGGCACTGCACACCTCGTTGTTCCAAGCCCTGATAACGTGATTGCAGTGAGAGCCAATTGCTTCCTTCTCCTCTCCTAGACCCTCCCATTCCTCCTTTTCACATCCTCATTCCTTTCTTTCCTCCACCACATCCTGTTGTAGCCCAGACATTCATACTCACTTTTTCATTCTGCAGCAACCCCAGGTTGTTGAGAATCAAGAGTGGCTGAGCTAGGTCAGGCCGTAGGAAACAGGTTACAGCCCCAGTGATTGTTGGCCTGGAGCAGACATCTGAAAATGGGATGTAGGTTCCTAAGTCTCCCAGGCACTTTGTGTTGATATAATTCAAGTGGTACAACTCCCCTAATAGTATTGCTTATTACTATACAGAATTATTATGTAAGCTATATCTACAGTACTGCTTATGTCAGCAAAACGTATGTCGCTCAAGGGTGTGAATATTCCACTCCCCAAGTGACATAAGTTACACTGACATAAGCGCTAGTGTGCACTGCGCTATGTCAGTGGGAGAATTTTTCCTCCTACACAGCTTATGCTGCTTGCGGGAGTGGTTTTTTTATGCTGGCGGGAGAGCTCTCTCTTGTCGGCATAGAGCATCTTCACCACACAGAAATGTAGACATGACCTAATTGTTGCTTCTCACTCCTGGGATCCAGTGGTTTTATGAGACTGTGACGTTCCACCCTGTATGTTTATGGAAATATGTTTATGAGTGTAAAGATGGCATAACTGGAACGTGCTTTGTGCTAGATATGCCATGTAACATATCTTTGCAAAGGTTATGATTTCCTGAATATATTCACCCTATTTGTAGGTATGTATCATTTTTATTTCTGAAGTTAGGAGTGTTAGCTCCATGCTTGTATTTGAAGTGTTTGCTCTAGGGTAAACACAAGGGAGGTTTGGCCAACATATTGTTGAAAGGACAGTTCAAGTATTGGGAGTGCTTAACTAATAATGAACTTGGAGAAATGCCAATGCACATCTGCTCTTTCCTGGTAACGTTCAACCTAATATGTAAACAATGGCATCTGCCTGCAAAACGCTGAATCATTCATGGACATGTGACTTACCCAGGTGGCTACAAACTCCATCTTGTTTCTGTGATTTTGCACAAAAGAACAAAGGGATTTCCATCCACAAGAGAGAGAATATAAAAGGCCCTGTCTTCAGGTGGCTCAAGAAACTATGGGGGAGATGAGTGATTGCTGGACCCAGGCCATAAACTACAACATTGGCCTCAAAAGGCTTGTACCTGAGATAACATCTAGGGTGAGAAGTTAGTATTTGTAACTAGAGCCTTAGTGTATTAAGCTAGTGTGAGAGTCACTGTTAGGCCCCCTTAACAGCTTACAAGCAGCCAGTAAAAAAAGCAAAAGCCTCATGGACACAGTACCCTAAACTTTTAAACTGTCTCCCCTTATCAGTTTTGAGGCAGTTAAAGCTGGGTCTTGGTTTTTGCTGAGCAAATTGCAGAAGTGCAGGGTTTGTTAATCACCAATCAAATGCTAGCACAACTGAAGCCTGTGTGTGAGTGTGTATAAAAAATTCTTAATTTTTGTACTGAGTAAAATTTTTTGTACCAAGGTAGAAGGCTCTCCTTTCTTCTGCAAAATGAAGCATCTTTTCCTTATCCCTGTCAGGCTGTTATTGGCTCTCAGCTAGGCAGACCCAATATTTCGGTAATATTAGCCTTGCATATTTTATTTTATTTTGCTTGGTAACTTACTTTGTTTTTTCTGTTATTACTTGAAACCACTTAAATCCTTTTTATACTTAATGAAATCACCTTTGTTTATTAATTAACCCAGAGTAAGTGATTAATACCTGGGGGAGCAAACAGCTGTGCATATGTCTCTATCAGTGTTATAGAGGGTGGACAATTTATGAGTTTACCCTGTATAAACTTTATACAGAATAAAACATATTTATTTGGGGTTTGGATCCCCTTAGTAGCTGAGTGTCTGTGTGCTGGAGACAGGAGCACTTCTTAAGCTTTTTTCAGTTAAGTCTGCAGCTTTGGAGGCATGGTTCAGACCCTGGGTCTGTGTTCCATCAGGATAGCGTGTTTGGCTCAACAAGGCAGGGTTCTGGAGGCCCAAACTGACAGAGCAAACAGACTCACAGGTAGTCTCAGCACATCAGGAGACAGTTCCAAGGGGATCTCTGTGACTGAATCCATCACAGTGGTGTAGTCGGCAGGATCTGTGCACAGCTGATTGCTTTGAGATACTGGTAGTGATTGTAAGTGACTTTTGAGTGTGGTGGCTGGAGAACAAAGTGGTTACCGGTTTGTTATTTTCTGTTTGTTTATTTCTGGTAAGTGAAATAAGCATAAGAAAGCAGGAAAATGATTACCAGTGAAGCAGCTACAAAACTAGAGCTGGCCAGACTGGAAGCTGAAGAGAAGGCAAAGGACTGTGAGTTTCAAATGAGGCTAAAAAGAAGCAGAGGCAGCCAGGGAGTAAGTTGCTCACAAAAGAGCCATAGACTTAAAAGACAAAGAAACTGAGGCACAGACAGCTGCCCAGGAAGAGAAGGAAAGGGAGGGGCAACATGCTCAGGAGGAGAAGGAAAGAAAGAGGCATCTAGCCCTGGAGCTAAAATACAGAGAACTACAGGCCCAAATTGAGACCCAGAAGCATGAACTGTCTGTAATGGAGGTGAAGGGACGTACTCTTCAGCAGCTGGCTCTGCTTCCCCCCAAATCCACCAATGGAAACGATTATGCCCACAGTATGATGAATGCAGTGATATTACTGAATATTTCATCACCTTTGAGAGACCATGCACTCTCCATGCGATTCCTGAAGATCAAAAATGACTACTTAAATTGCAAAATTGACTGCGAGAGCTCTGGACATATTCAATAAGATGCCTATTGCAGATGTTTCGAACTATGGTAAATTTCAGGAACTGGTTTTGGAACAGTTTCAGATTACACCTGAAACCTACAGGGTTAAATTCAGGAGTCTTAAGAGGGGATCTGTATTAAGTAATGTGGCCTACTTAAATGAAATGAGAGATTTGTTAGACAAGTGGGTGAGGGGAAAAGGCATTACAAGCTTTGAAGAAATGTGTGATTTGGTTATTCAGGAACGGTTCCTGAATGTGTGCAGTGAAGATGTAAAACAGTATTTGCGGGAGAAAACGGTGGGTGCAGTGGGGGAAATAGCTGAGTTTGCAGACTCTTACGAGCAGTCACAAGCTGCACTTAAACATAAACCACTGACAGAGGCGTAGAGGGTCGGTGGAAAGCAGAATCACCATTTCACCCCTAGGAAAAAGGAGGCTGGACGTTCGCCTCCTCCATTTCCCTGTTACTCGTTCCAAGTCTCCTGTACAAGCAGAAGAGCCCAAGAGGTGCTATCATTGTAAGTCCACTGAGCACCTGAGGAATAAATGTCCGAGGCTAAGTGGGAACAGGCAGCAGGTAACACATGAAGCTGCTGCTTCCCAGAGCACAGGGGTATCCTAAGCTATTGCCTCTTTCCAGGCAGGATTTGTAAAGGTTGCTTCTACACAGCCAAGCAGTGAGCATATGCATGCTGTTAAGCTTGATGGAAAGTGCTCCATGGATGGAGAGACACTTGTGCAGAAATTTCTGTGGTCAGGAGGGACCTGATCCAGGAGAAGGATTTGTTATCAGGAAAAATGGGAGAATTAGAACTGGTGGGAGGTTACAAAGTCCTTGCACCTTTAGCTAAGGTACACATGGATGTTCTGAAAATCCCTGAGGGGAGGGTAATGTCACAAGTGCTGCTGAGGAAATAGTAGAGTGTTTCTTTAATTCCTCGGTAGCAGCACGGATGGTCGTAAGCAGTTCCTGCAGCCCTGGGGCTCAAGGAAGGTCCCTGCAGGAAGGGCTGGATACAGCCAGCTCCTGTCTGTGATCATCTCAGGTGGCGGGGGAATGTTCCTCCTTATAGGAGGGAGGGCATCCCAACTGCTGACTGCCAGGAAGTTGCAGGTCAGCAGGGGACAGGTCGTGCCCTGGGGGTGCACAGAGATATGTATCCTGGAGATGGAAGTTGGGGTCCTGGTGACCACTGTGGTGGGAAGGGCGCTGTAGCTGGATGCAAGCCCAACCTAAGTGAACGGGGGGAATTTTGCTGGCCAGTGAAGGGTCTGTCATAGCTGTGAGCCAACAGCTGGATCAGGGTCACCTTCCCTTTTGGGGGACACAGGGGTGTCTGCGTCAGAGGTGTGCCCACAGAGGAAAGTCCAGATGGAAGGTGAGGGGGAACAGGAGGGTCTGCCCACCTTTTGTAGGGAAAATTTTTCTCAGGAGAAGGGTGAAAGATCTGCATTTGAAATGCCAGACCCCTCACTTGTGGATCAGGTTTTAAGGGAAGACTGGGAGTCAGATCTCCTGGAGGCGAGTGTTCTCCCAGCTGACCTTTTGGGAATAGACAGTGGGGTAACCGAGGGGATCTTACCAGTCCAAAGCACTCCATTGTGCTATCCTTGTAAAAGATAAGACTGCCTCTTCAGGGCTGGGGAAAGAAAAACGTTGAGACCCTTCTCCGGAAAGGCAGGAGGATCTGTGTCTAAGCCCCTATCATGGTACACAAAGGGTTTAAAAAATGCAGTGGACACTGGGCAAGCCTGGCTGTGTGAACAGAATCTGTCCGTCATAAAATAGCTGTTAATCTTCTGTCTTTTGCTACTTGATCTAGGGGTCAAGACAAAGCAGTTAATACTGCAGAAAGGTCGTGGGGCCACATGCCACGTTACCCATCCCCTGGCTCAGGCCCAGCTCCCATCCAGCTCTCCCTGGGGCTCCCAGAGCCCCACCGGGCAGCAAGCAACAGGTCACCACAACTCCCCACTGCCCTTCCCTGCCATGAAATGGGCAACCAGCAGGGACGGGCAGGGACAGCCCTGCTCAGGGCATGTCTAGCTCAGGGGCTGCAGAGGAGGCAGCAGGAGCTGTGGGCAGGTGGCGCCAAGTGCCCCAGTGTGCGTCCGGGACAATGACCCGGGAGACACCACAAGTCCATGGGACAGAGTAGCCTCCAGGACCTGGACTGTACCAGAGCCCCTGCCCCTGGGCATCTGCTGAGGATGCAGAAAGGGCGATCAGGGTCCCATTTGCTCAGGAAGTGTCCGTGGGAGGCTGTGAAGTCCTCTGCAGGAAGGAGGCAGAATGTGAGTCACCCACAGGCTGCGTGCGGCTGTGGGTTCCCTTCATGCTGAGTCACCTGCAGAGTTCCCCGGGACCAGAGTTTGCACCTGGACACTCTAAACCATCTGTGCCCTGGCAGTTATAAAACCACTCCCTTCTGGGAAATGCAGGATAGTGTTCCTGGAAAGAAGACGGTCTCATTGCTCCTATACACAATGTTTCCAGGGTGCTGCAGCTCCCAGGGTACGAGATGCCCCTTCCCACTCTGCTACTGTGCAACAGGGGAGGTATAAACCGGGGAAGTCTCTCCCCAGCCTCCCAGGGCCTCAAACCCCTCAACGTGCCCGGAATCCCCCTGGCAGCACTGGCCGTGATGTTCCTAGGCTTGCAGCCTTACATCACCCAGGGCCTACAGGGTCTGGCCTCCTGGGCACCGTGACAGGTGGACAGCCCCAGAGTCATGGATCCCAGGGCATGCAGGCTCTGGGCTATAGGGCAGCCCCACAGTCATGGACCCCACAACCTTCCCTCTCATGGTAAATTTCAGCATTTCAGGTTCTTCCCCAAATGGGAATGAAGCCGGGTTTTCAGCGAGCAACTCCTTCCGGCAGTGGAATTATCATTCCCCGCACAGCTCTGGTAGCCGGGCCAACTCCTGATCACAGTTGGGATTAGGCACAGGGTGAGTCAGGCACTGGCAGTGTCAGGGATACCTTTGGACCCTGCAGTGCTGGCAGGGCTGGGCTGGCGCCGGCATTGGCAGTGCTAAGGAAGAGCGTTAGGGCAAGAGCAAGAGGCACCATGAGCACCTGGCCCTGGCACCCACCGTTGAGCAATAGCAAGACCCAGTCTCCAGAACTTCGTCCTGCATTCCTATGACCTGACCCCTGCAGCCTGGTCTGTGCTGGCCTCTCTTGGGCAGGGGGGCTGCAGGCTGCAGCTCACTGGCTCTGGAAAGCTCCAGCCTCTGCTGCCCTTTGCCCCGTCCATCTGACCTCACACCTGGGCAGGGTATGGAGACTGCACTGACCTCGCCGATCACAGAGCTTCTGGCGATGAGCAGAGAGTGGGTGTCTGCCCTCAGCCCATGGAGGACCCCTCACTCTCACACACCCCATCTGCCTCGGACCTGGGCAGCCTGGGGAGGGGAACCCAGGTGTCTGAGGCTGGGGCTTAGGCTGCTCCCACTTGTGTACAGTTAGTGCCAAGAAGAGAGAGTTTTGCTGTGTCTGGGGGGGAGCAGGAATTCTCTGCAATGTTTTTCTGGATGAGATGCCTGGCAGGGATTCACTTGTTTAGGGGTTCCTACCCAGCGGGTGCCAAAGGGTTAAACAGCTGGCTGTGGGCAGAGCAGGAGACTCAGGGGTTTGTGTTACTGTCTGGAGTGAGAGGAACGGATTGTTAAAGGGCTGGCAGAAACCTCAGCCAACCACCCATCCCACTTACCTCCTCAATGATACACAGATCTTATTAGCCACCCCCACCCAATCACCCCCCCGAGACACAGACCCCCCCAGCCACCACCCAACCCAATCACCTCTCCCTGAGACAGACCCCCCCAGCCACCACACAACCCAATCAGCCCTCACTGAGACACAGACCCCCCCAGCCACCACCCAACCCAATCAGCCCTCACTGAGACACAGAACCCCCAGCCACCACCCAACCCATTCACCCCTTCCTGAGATACAGACCCCCCCAGCCACCACCCAACCCAATCAGCCCTCACTGAGACACAGACCCCCCCAGCCACCACCCAACCCAATCAGCCCTCATTGAGACACAGACACCCCCCCCAGCCACCACCCAACCCCATGACCCCTCCCTGAGATACAGACCCGCCCAGCCACCATCCAACCCAATCAGCCCTCACTGAGACACAGGTTACCCCTCTTCCTTTCCCCTGCCTTTTTCATTAATAATTAGGTGCAGATTCTACTTGAAAATTATATTTATTGTTGCAAAGCAGCAGGAGAAGCTGGGGCAGGGTCTGTGTCAGGCAGCTGGCTGGGGAGGCCCTGATGGACACAGAGTCACTGTCCTTCCCCCTCTGGGGTGTCTGCAGCCCCCTTGGTGACAAACGGTAGGGAGATGGGCTCTCGCCCACGGGCTCTGACTGCATGTCACCGGCCTTGCCTTTCCCTGGGGCCACAAAAGCAGGGACCTCAGTGCCGCAGTGGTGAGTGGCTCCCGCTCCATGGGTCAGCTCTGGGATGCTGAGTCCAGTGGGCTGGGGACAGTGGCTGGGACAGGTTCTTTCCTCCTCCCATCGTCTCAGCTGGGTTGATTCTGCTCCTGGGTCAGTACTCATTGTGTGCTCAGGGAGGGGTCGCACGATCAGGCAGGGGAATGTCTGCAATCAGCGCCCATCATCATCAGAGCAGGGAGTGAATCCTCTTCTAGGGACCTGATGGGGACCTGGAGCCATTCCTCTGTATGCAGGGAAGGGGAACGTTCTCACCCATTTTCATTGCGGCCCCATGTCCCAGGCAGTCTTCACTGATTTGCCAATGGAGGTTAACTTCACAGCAGGGAAATTCTGCACCTTGTCTCCTTTCAGCAGGATCCTCTTTTCTCCTGTGTAGTTTTTGTCATCAAAGAAGACCACAGCTCCCTTAGCAACTTTGAGAGAAAAATATGTGCCCTCTACTTGAGGTGTCTTACTTTGAAATGACTCCTCTGTACCCTTGAAAAAAGGGTGAGGATACAAGGTGGTTTTGGAGCTGTTGATTTCCCCCATTGATCATGCACGTAGATTTGATGATCCTGCCTTTGAATGTAGTAGGGAATGATTGATCTTTTCCTTCTTTGTAGATTATGAAGTCTCTTCCATAATTGGGCTAATCCAAGAAAACCCAGGGATCTCTCACCACAGTGATGGTCCGGACAGTGGAATCAGTTAATTCCTTGATTATAAGTGGTTTCTCTTCAGAGATCTGCACAGCTGGTGAAGTGTACATTTGGAATATGACAATTTTTGCCATGCTGTTCTGCCGTGCCGTCAGTCAGAGTTTGAAGTCACTGGATGCTCAGACAGGGCTAGCCTTAGCATGAGGCAAACTGAGGTGGCCGCCTCAGGTGCCAGACTGTGTGTGTTGGGGAGGAAAATGCCACTAGGACCCAGAGTGTAGAAAATTGTATCTGCTGCTGGTGCATATGTATTCTGTCTGCTCTGGATGCACAGAGATGGTGGAGGGCTGTGCTGGAGGAAGGAAGGCACAAGAGATACCACAGGCAGGCAGGAGAAGAGGTGGGAGGGAATAACAGAAAGCAGCAGGAGCTGCAGGGAGACATACCTCTCTAGCACCCCCAGGAGCCTGGACTGATTCACACCAGCTTCTCAGGGAGATTCCTGTTTCCTGCTGCTTCCCTGAACCCACTTGAGAACAGGCAGTCATCTGAAGTAGTAGGAGCCAGTTAGGCCCTTAAGACACTGATATCTTCCCTCACTCAGGCCCTGCTACCAGCCTGCTTATTTGTCCCCTTCAATTGAGTGTTGAAGGCCACTATAGCTGGCACAGAACAACAGTCTGAGTGAAAGAAGAAAACGCCCCTCTGGAGCAGCATTCAGAAAAAGAAAGAAAGCAAAGGAAGCTTTTCTATCTAAGCAGGAAGGAGCTCTCCTGAGATACATAGACACAAACATTCACGGTGAGCCTTCCGGCCCCAGTGAGGATGTGAGTGGTGAGGAGATGCCTGATCTTCCAGTTAGTGAGAGTTCAGGTGACCAGTCAGTTACCACAGCATCCATATCTCCATCTCAAATAGATGTAACCATGCACATTCCTGAAGAAAAGTGTAGATCAGAGAAGAATGTGGTGGAGGCACAAGAAACAGCTTTGTTTCTTAAGTCTAGATGATCCAGGACTGTGGACCTACTTGAGCAGTAGCCTGAGGGACTTCCTTGTACTGCCTGGGCCACAGCAAGTGAAAAACTTCATGTTCCCAAAAGACAATGAAAATAGAAATTTCCATCCAACATATTACTAGCGTGAAATCCCCAATAGTGAGAAAGTGGAGAGGCCATGGCTTATGTACTCAAAACCCCAGAATGCTGCATACTGTTTTTGTTGCAAACTCTTCCAGTCTAACATTCCAGTCACATTGGGTTCTACAGGAACAAAAGGCTGGAAAAATCTGTCTAGAAATCTGGCATGCCATGAGAAGGCAGCAAATCACCAGAGAGCATTCCATAGGTGGAAAGAACTTGAAATGAGACCAAGGTTAAAGGCCACCATAGATGATCAGCATCAAGAGAAGATTGCATCAGAGTCTCTTTACTGGCAAAATGTTCTGAAAAGGCTCATTGCCAATGTGAGAATGCTTGCTACTCAAACCTAGCACTGCGTGGCACTTCAGATCAGCTGTATGTGCCAGACAATGGAAACTTCCTTAAAACTGTGGAGCTGATGGCTGAGTTTGATGCTGTAGTTCAGGAGCATCTAAGAAGGGTCACCACCCAAGAAAAGTACACACACCACTACCTTGGAAAAACAATTCAAAATGAATCATACAGTTACTGTCAATGAAAGTCAAACAGAAGATTGTGGCAGATCAGAAGTCAGCAAGATATTACTCTGTTATTCTGGACTGCACACCTGACATCAGCCATATGGAACAAATTACTTGAATGGTGTGTTTTGTAACAACAACAGAACCAAGTGAAAATGCCCCTGCGGTGGTGACTGTCAGAGAGCATTTTCTAGAATTTATTGACATTGATGATACTACAGGAGCTGGTATGACAAATGTGCTTCTTAAAAAGCTGGAAGATATGGAAATTGCGATAGCTGACATGAGAAGTCAGGACTACAATAATGTTGCCAACATGAGAGGAAAGAACAGAGGAGTGCAGACATGGACCCGAGAGTTAAAACCTTGAGGGGTTTTTTTGTCCCATGCAGTTCTCATTCATTGAACTTGGTGGTCAGTGATGCAGCATCAGCTTCTAGTGAGGCTGTTGAAGTTTTTTAATGTAATTCAAAGCATATTTCTCTGCATCAACTTATTGATGGCAAATTTTGAAGCAACATCTGGGAATATCCTCTCTGACACTGTAACCACTGAGTGCCATAAGATGGGAAAGTCAAATGGCGGCGATAAAGCCTATCAAACACCAGATTGGGAAGACAGATGATGGCATAGTTGCCATTATGGAGGATAATGCTATGACAGGAACTGTTCGTGGGAGAACAGTGGCAGAGGGAAATGGAACCACCAGAAGCATACATAACTTCAAATTTCTGTGTATCTTAGTGTTGTGGCCTGACATTCTGTTTGAAATAAATGCTGTAAGCAAGAGACTCCAACGTGTTGACCTTGATACATCTGAAGCAATGGAACAACTGGACAAAGCAAAGACATACCTACAGTCTTACCAGTCAGATGAGGGATTTAAAAACATTCTGAGGAGTGCACAGAATTGGCAGAGGAACTTCACACTGAAGCTATTTTCCCACCCATTCAAGAATACAAGAGTCACCGAAGAAGATGACATTTTGATTACGAGGCACAGGATAATCCCATAAGAGACCCCAAACAACAATTCAAAGTTGAATTCTTTAACCAAATGCTAGATTGTGCAATACAGTCAACAGAACAACGTTTCATGCAGCTCAAGGAACACAGCAGTATATTTGGGATGTTGTATGATAGTCCAAGCAGCAGAGAATCCTGTGGCACCTTATAGACTAACAGACGTTTTGGAGCATGAGCTATCGTGGGTGAATACCCACTTCGTCAGATGCATGCGTCAGATGCATGCATCTGACGAAGTGGGTATTCACCCAAGAAAGTTCATGCTCCAAAACGTCTGTTAGTCTATAAGGTGCCACAGGATTCTCTGCTGCTTTTACAGATCCAGACTAACACGGCTACCCCTCTGATACTATGATAGTCCAAAACTCCTCACTATACCTGATGAAGACCTACACCAGCAATGCAGGGCACTAGAGACAGTGTTGACATGTGATGACATGTGTAATATTGATGTGAGTAATCTAGGTGCCAAAGGCTATTCTGGAATATATGTGCACAAATAAAATGACCACCCTCTTTCCAAATTCTTTTGTTGCTCTGTGCATATTTCTGACACTTCCTGTAACAATTTCCAGTGGAGAATGCAGCTTTTCCAAGCTGAAGTTAATAAAAACACATCTACACTCCACAATGACACAGGAGAGGCTGGTTGGCCTTGCAACCATCTCAATAGATCATGAGCTGGCCCAGACTGTGGACCTTCAGGAAGCAGTTCAAATCTTTGCAACCATGAAGGCATGGAAAGCTCTACTTTGATTATTCAAACAGATAAAATTTTTGAACAAGGCATTTTAAGTTGTTAGTTCTCCTTTATTGGGGTAGGTAGCAGAGCAGCACCATGAGAGAAGTAGAAGAGAAAGAAGGCAGAATTGAGACCTTTCAAAGTTTTGACCCAAGCGAGGGGGCATGGGAGTGTCATTTGAGCTACCTGCCTCAGGTGCCAAAATGTTGTGGCCTGGTCTTGTGCTCAGACTGGAAATGTTCCTTCCCTAGCAGCCAAATTGCACTTATATAGTCTCCTTTGCTCCAAAGACATGAGGTTTGTTAGCCTAGGGGAAGGTCAGGGCATGTGCTGGGCTTCCTAGAAAAGAGGAGGGACCGGGTGTGATGGATTGGATCACAGAAACCCTCTTGAGAGCTGCCACCTGATGTGCAAAGACTACCTCTGCTCCTGTTTTCCTTCCAGCTCAAGACTCCAGCACCCTGTCTTGCTGATCCAGACACTCCCATCTGCTCCAACAAAGACCCAGGGTCTGAATTACTTGCCCCAAATCTGCAGGTTTACCTGAAAGCACTTAACAGAAGTGTGCTTGTCTTTAGCACTCAGATACCCAACTCCCAGTGGGGTCTAAACCCAAAGAAATCTGTTTTACTCTGTATAAAACTTATACAGGGTAAACTCATAAATTGTTCGCCCTCTATAACGCTGATGGAGAGAGATACACCATTATTTGCTCCCCCCAGTATTAATACATATTCTGAGTTAATTAATAAGTTAAAAGTGATTTTATTAAATACAGAAAGTAGGATTTAAGTGGTTCCAAGTAATAACAGACAGAACAAAGTAAGTCACCAAGCAGAATAAAATAAAGTGCTCAAATCTATTTGTAATCAAACTAAATACAGATAATCTTACCCTCAGAGATGCTTAGTAAGTTTTTTCCTCAGACTGGACACCTTCCAGGGCTGGCCACAATTCTTTCCCCTGGTACGGCTCTTGTTCCAGCTCAGGTGGTACCAGGGGATTCTTCATGATAGCTCCTGTCCCCGCTCTGTTCTGTTCCACCCATTTATATATCTTTTGCATAAGGCAGGACTGCTTTGTCCCTCTGGGTTTCCACTCTCCCCCTCCCCACACTGGAAAAGCACCAGGTTAAAGATGGATTCCAGTTCAGGTGACATGATCACATATTACTGCAAGACCCCAAGCCTTCATTCCTCCCAGCCTGACTCATAGGAAGGCTTGCCTTCAAACAGAGCCGCCCAGTTCTGTTGATGGGAACCATTAAGATTCCATACCACCATTAATGGCTCACACTTTGCATAATTACAATAGGCTCTCAGAGTTATATTTCATATTTCTAGTTTCAGATACAAGAGTGGTACCTTTATACAAATAGGATGACCACACTCAGTAGACAATAAGCTTTGTAATGATACCTTACAAGAGACCTTTTGCATCATCAATTTTTTATAAAATCATATAGACTGTAACCTCACACTGCGTGCCTTCATGCCCTGGAGATTTTTGATCAGCACAAGTCATGTCCTTGTAGAAACAATGCCCATCTCTGAACTCTCCTGAGGAAGGCGCAGATTTTGGTCCCATTTGAGCAACGACGCTGCCAGAGTGGCTGTGTGGCATTGCAGAGAACCACGCCAGGGTGATGCCCCAAGGAATTCTCTATAACTAGCACCCGCCAAGCATCCACGATAAATCCATCCAGCTCCAGGGATTCCTTCTGCTGCCTGGTGGGTACTACAGGACATCCTGAAATACTGAACTTCACACCATTGTGGATGGAGCACACACTGTGCTCTCACAGCTCACACCAATGGATTGTGTTATGAGGTGGATTGGATAGGACACAGAGGCCTCAAAGATCAGGGAACCATTGTGCCAGGCACTGCAGAGTCACACAGTGAAAAATAGACCCTGCCCTACTGACATCAAGGCATTTGTTACGTAAGCAGAGTCAGAATGAGCATCTGGTAGTGAGCTGTGGAAAAGGACTTCAGGAGCTGATCTTGTTTGCATGGGCACACCCTCCCTGCCTAACATGATGGACTGCCTGTCCAAATGGTCATTTTGGCTGTTGTGAGATCCCCAGTCTCTTTGTTATCGGGGCAGGAATAATAAAGGGTTGTTGTCCTGGTTATGGCAGCAGAAAATCCTGTGGCGCCTTATAGACTAACAGACGTTTTGGAGCATGAGCTTTTGTGGGTGAATACCCACTTCATCAGATGCAAGATGGATTTCCAGTCCATACAGCTAAATGCAGTGCCTTGCATGGCGTCAAGTATCAGAGGGGTAGCCGTGTTAGTCTGGATCTGTAAAAGCAGCAGAGAATCCTGTGGCACCTTATAGACTAACAGACGTTTTGGAGCATGAGCTTTCGTGGGTTGCATCTGATGAAGTGGGTATTCACCCACGAAAGCTCATGCTCCAAAACGTCTGTTAGTCTATAAGGTGCCACAGGATTCTCTGCTGCTTTTACAGATCCAGACTAACACGGCTACCCCTCTGATACTTGTCCTGGTTATGTGAATCAAGGAGAGTAGAATTGTACTTGGCATTTTATGATCGAGGGACTTGTCCTCAACTTAGCAGCACTTGCTAGACAAGGGACATGGGTTCCAAAGCCCAGTGAACTGAGGGAGGCTGGAGACAGGTATGTATACCTGGTAGTATGGGCCCTGTCTGAGGGTTCTAAACACTGTTATGACCCCTTATTTCTCAACTGTGTAATAATAATTTTGATTCCATTAGGAGTCTTGTTACAGGCTGCAGACCTGAGATCTCTGATACCTGTGTCTAAGTGTTAGACCTACTTTGGGCTAGTGGTGCGCTAACACTGAGGATCCTCTACTACCAGCTAAACTCACTGAGAGTGGAAGTCACTAAAATGCTGACATTACGAAGAGCTGAGATCACTGAGAGCTGGGTTAAGTGTGTTGGGGGGGACTGAAGACAAGTTGGTGAGCGGCTAGCAGAGAGGTATGGAGAGTGGAGCAGAGCGGATAGCAAGGCGGCTGGTGGAGAGGAACGGAGAGTGGAGCAGATAGCAGGGCGGCTGGTGGGAGGAGAGTGGATAGCAGGGTGGCTGGTGGAGAGCGAAGCGGAGCGGATAACAGGGCGGCTGGTGGAGAGCAGAGCGGAGCGGATAGCAGAGTGGCTGGCAGAGAGCGAAGCGGATAGCAGGGTGGCTGGCAGATAGCAGAGCGGAGCAGATAGCAGGGCGGCTGGCGGAGAGGGGAGTGGAGCGGATAGCAGGGCAGCTGGCGGAGAGGAACAGAGAACAGAGCAGATAGCAGGCCGCTGGCAGAGAGGAACAGAGAACAGAGCAGATAGCAGGGCGGCTGGCGGAGAGGGGCGCGGAGCGGATAGCAGGGCGGCTGGCGGAGAGGAACATAGCAGAGAGCAGGGTGGCTGGTGGACAGCAGAGCAGAGAGCAGGGCGGCTGGCGGGGAGCAGAGCAGATAGCAGGGTGGCTGCCGGAGAGGTGCAGCTGGTGGTGAAGGTTGCAGCAGAACCCCACGGGGAGACGTGGCACTCGGCCATCAACCCAAGCAGTGGAGCATGTAAGAAGCCCCCCATACCTCCCTCACTTCCACCAAGGCTGGGAGGTAAAATCTGCAGATGAACTTCTGAACTCTGGGGCTGCACTGATCAAGGTCAGAAACTGTGGGAGGGGTGACAGTTGGTTGCTAGACTTATGACCCTGAGGGGAAAAGGACACTGCCAAACTCACTTGGGGGTGGGTCTTTGCTCATGGTTTGTGTTATGAATCTTGTTTGTGGTGTTTCCCCAAGATAACGCCACATTGTTTCCCTCCTTTATTAAAAGACTTTTGCTACACTCAGACTGTGCTTGGAGAGGGGAAGAATTGCCGCTTAGAGGTGCCCGGGGGGTAGTATGTAATTGTCCCAGGTCACTGGGTGGGGGCTCGAGCCGGTTTTGCATTGTGTTATTGAAATGGAAACCCTGGATACTGAACCCAGCCCTTGGTGCTGGCAACTCTGACGGGCAGAAGGGTTACAGTTAAATAAACAAATGTTCAAATTCTGTCTCACTCTTTTTTTTTTGGTACCTTATTTTGTTTTCACGTGCCATCATTTTTATTTTTCTTATGGCTGGGGGCCTCAAAAGCTGGAAGTGGCCCAGGCTTCTCTGGACCTATGAGAGGGCCTGGCTCTTGCACAGCCCCACAGTCACAGACCCCACAGCTGGGTTTAGACACCGGGAGAGTCAGGCACTGGCAGTGCCAGGGACACGTTGGACCCTGCAGTGCTGGCAGGGGGCTGGGCTGGCCCCCGGTGTCGGCAGTGCTAAGGAAAAGCATTAGGGCAAGAGCAAGAGGCACCGTGAGCTCCTGGCCCTGGCACTCACCATTGAGCAATGGCTAGACCCAGTCTCCAGAACCTCGTCCTGGATTCCAATGACCTGGCCCCTGGTGACCGGTCTGTGCAGGCCTCTCTTGGGCGGGGGACTGAAGGCTGCAGCTCACTGGCTCTGGCAAGCTCTAGCCTCTGCTGCCCTTTGTGAAAGTAAAATGAATTATATTGTGAAAATAGAAAGGATTAAAGAAATGCTGTCTGTACCTTTAAGCAAAATTGTTGGAATGCTGCAGTCCAGGTGTCAGGAATACAGACATTAACATAGAACAGGGGTCAGCAACCTATGGCACGTGTGCCAAAGACGGCACGCGAGCCAATTTTTAATGGCACACTGGAGCCTGCCGGGACTCCAGCATGCCATTAAAAATCCTGCCCAACCCGGCGCGCTCTCCTCTGCCTTCCACTTCCCCCGTGGGGGCAGGGAGCAGAAGCATAGCCGTGTGCACGGGGTGGGCAAATGGCCCCACTCTCCCGGCATGGCAAGCCACGGGGTCCGCGCTCCCGGGCCGGAACGCGGGGCTGAGCACAGCAAGCTGCCGGCCCCTCCCCCGCCTTCTCCCCTCCCCTGGAGGCCTGCCGCCGCGTGCAGCGCTCTGGGGGTCAGAGCTGCGTGCTCCCACGGGGCAGCATTTAGCTCTGCAGGGAGGCAGACACGCTCCCCGTTCAACCGGAGGGGCGGGACTGTGTGCTCCTGCGTGGCAGCTTATCTAGCTCTGTGTGGAGCCTCATGGTAAGGGGCCCAGGGCTGGGGGGGTTGGATAAGGGGACAGGGAGCAGGGTGGGTGGGATCTCAAGGGGGTGGTTAGGGGTGGGGGGGGGTTGGATGGGGCATGGGGGTGAATAGGGGTCAGGGCAGTCAGGGGACCGGGAGCAAGGAGGGTCCTGGGGGCGGGAGGTTAAGGTGGAGGGTCCTGGGGGGGAGATTAGGGTGGGAGGGTCTCTGTAGGGAGTGGTCAGGGGACAAGGGGCTGGGGGAGTTGTATGAGTTGGGAGTTCTGGGGGTCCTGTCAGGAGGCAGGGGTGTGGAAAGGGGTTGGGGCAGGCAGGGAGTGGGGGGCGTTGGATGGGTCAGGAGTTCTGGGGGTCCTGTCAGGAGGCAGGGGTGTGGAAAGGGGTTGGGGCAGGCAGGGAACGGGGGGTTGGATGGGTCAGGAGTTCTGGGGGTCCTGTCAGGGGGCAGGGAGTGGTTGGATAGGCATGGGAGTCCCGGGGGTCTGGCTGGGGATGGGGGTGTGGATGAGTGTCGGGGCAGTCAGGGAACAGGTAGGAGGTAGAGTCCAGTCTGGGGACAAGGAACAGGAAGGCTTAGATAGGGGGTGGGGTCCTGGGGGGCAGTTGAGGGCAGGGGTCCCAGGAGGGGGTAGTCAGGGGACAAGGAACAGCGGGGTTGAGAGTTTTTAGGGGGGATAGTCACCCAGCACTCTCCCCTGAGCCCTGATCCCCGACCCCCCACACACACACCACGCCCTCTGCCCTGAGACCCGCACCCTCCCAGGCCCCTGCCCTGAGCCCTGTATCTCCCTCATACATGCCCAGCCCTCTGCTTGACTCCTTCATCCCCACCCGCAACCCTGGCCCTGACTCTGGCACCCCCACCCATACCCAGCGCCCCCTCTTCCCTGACACCTACACTCCCTCACATACCCAGCCCTGACTCCAGTCCTCTGCCCCCAGCCCTCTGGGTCCTGGCCGCCAGCCCTCCACAGCCCACTGCTGGTCTAGGGTTCTGGCTGACGAACGCTTGCCAGCCGGGGTCCCAGCCGCAGACCCCGCTCAGCCCGCTGCCGGCCTAGGTGAACAGAACCCCAGACCAGCAGCAGGCTGAGCGGGCCGGCAGCATAAGATCAACATTTTAATTTCATTTTAAATGAAGCTTCTTAAACATTTTGAAAACCCTGTTTATTTTACAATGCAACACTAGTTTAGTTATATAATATATAGACTTATAGAGAGAGACCTTCTAAAAAACATTAAAAATGTATTACTGGCACGCGAAACCTTAAATTAGAGTGAATAAATGAAGACTCGGCACACCACTGCTGAAAGGTTGCTGACCCCTGACATAGAACAATTGCACCGTTTAAGGGCAATTGGTGAAGTATTAGCCTTAGATCGATAAGAGTTAGTAAGGAAGTAGGATATGCATGCTGTGCCCCAGGTGAATTTTACTGTTTTGCTTTCTTTGTCCCTTTGTCTAATTCCCGCTCTTTTATCTGTATAAATAAGACTGTTTGGGTCTTGCATGGCCTCTCACATTATCTGGGTGCTATTGGCTGGGCACTGCGCTAATAAAACAGAGTGGTCTGACAAATTGTGAGTCCTGATTCTAACTTTGACAATTTGGAGGTCTCACCGAGATGGCAACCATCTTCACTGGGGCCGTGTGATTCCTGACCGTTTTTGTAGGATGACTGTGGCAGCCGGCACCTGGGCATTTGGCCCGAGCGGTCCTCCTTCTGAACGGAAGGGTGCACAACCACAGTGAAGTCTACACCGTCGAACCTGTTGGTTCCCACTCTGTTCTGGTAGGGATCCCGGGATCTGACATCAGGAATCTGGTCAGGTAATTATTTCTATGTTTTGTCTGGACCGAGGACTGTCCTGTCTCTGTGTCTATCTGTCCTCTCTGTGGAGTGTTTGAGTCTGGGTGCCGTCTCCGTCTGGGGATCGGCCGACCAAGGGGTTCCTGTCCCTGCAGTCTGAGTGAGTGAAATCTGCACAATCGCAGCCGCACCGCACCTTGAGTAAAACCCTTGGTGTGAAAGCAAGGGCGATTGAGGCAGTAGCCTGTCGGCTCCTTTTGTGTGTTGCACCGGACATCGCTCTGACAAACCCTAATTTCCTTCTTGTGTGATTGGTGTGTGAAGTCCTCCTGTATGGGTAACCAGACGTCTAAGATGGGGCAGTTCCCTAAAGGAACGCCAGCTCATTTTATGTATTTTAGGAAGGGTCCAGATTCCTGTAAATTTCTGGAAAAATGGTCTAGGCTAACTCAGGGAGATCCCAAAACTCAGTGGCCACTGTTAGGATCTTGGGACAAGGACTGAGTAGATGTCTTAAAAGACAAACTCGGCCAATCTAAAAGTAAATTGGCAAAAGGAGAGGTCGATTGTTTCATGCAATGGTGGGAAGAGGCAAATCGTAGATGGACAGAATCGAAACTCACCTCTCTCAAAGATTCAAATAAGTTAAAAGCTTTATTGGAAACCTCCTCTCCCACCACTAGACTGAGCACTCCTCTTTACCCTGTGCTCCAAGCAGACCCCCCTTAATACTCCTGTCTCCGGGTGGGAAAAGATGAAGAAAACCCCGTGCTAGATTCCTGGGATGAGGATGAAGAAGACGCATTAATTGGCCTGGCAGCCTTCCGTTGAATCAATAGACGGCCACCCACGCCCCCAGCTAAGGAACAACAGTCATCAGATCTCCCAGCTCAGGAACAATTCCCAGAGATCTCCAGTTCAGACCCATCTGGATCATCTGGTACTGCCGAGGCCCATTCCTCTGGACTCACTCTGCCTCGTAAAAGCTCGCGCTTGGGCCTTAAAAATATCCATTCTCCCTCCGAATCCTGCATACTGGGGGCCAGGACAGGGGTCCCACTTGGAGCTATAAAACCTGGAATCGCACTGAGCTCCTTTCAATTGTAAAAGGCTTTCCAAAGCCCCGAGAAAATCCTACCAAATTTGCAGAGGAATTTTTGTTAGTGTGTGATACTTATGAACCCTCTGAGGCAGACCTCCTGCAGCTGTGCAAGCTGCTTGTAACAGCCCCTAGTGAGCATGAAAAATGGCTCACAGCAGCAGATTGGCTCACTGCTGACCGCCACTCTACTTTACCAGACACTGGTCCTAATGCTGAATACCGAAAAAAGTGTAAGGAACGAGCTAAAAATCTATTTGAAGCCATCCCTCGGGTATGGACTGCTAAAACCAACTGGACGGCCATAAATGGCTGTAAGCAACGACAGGGAGAAAACCCGGGCGACTATCGCACCCGGCTAACTGACGTTTTTCTGCAACATTCTGGTATACAGCAACCAGATAGAAATGGACAGGGCACCCTGGCTAGTGCGTTTGTTAATGGCCTCCTGCCTGCTATTGGCAATATGCTAAAACGAATAAGTGTTGGGTGGGAGACCGAAACCATGGACAAATTGCAAATAGTGGCAGAGCACTGCCAACGTACTTTAAAAGGAAAGGTGGAACAATCAGCTCAGCAGTTAATGGCCTTGCAAATACAGCATTGTTCAGAGCAGGGCAAACAGTACTGGGGATGGGGAAAATACCAGGGACAGGGATGCGATCGTGGGAGGGGCCAGGGAACTGGATTTTCGGGTTATGGGGATGTTTGTAATTACTGTAAACAGCCGGGACATTGGAAGAATGAATGTCCGAGCCGGCCTGGTAACTCTGTGAATAACCAGTTAGATCCTCTGCCAGCACAGCCAATCAGTCCCCAGCCTTACTTTGCCCCACAGCAATGATGGGACACCAGGGAACCGCAGGAAATTTTAGCTCCTTTACTACCTTTCACTCCCACGGGTGAGTGTTGTTAACTATCAATGATCTTTCTCTCCCTTTCCTTGTTGATACGGGAGCTTCGCTCTCTGCAGTTCGTACTACCGACCTGCCTGTGGTTCCCCACTCCAGAAAAACCGTGTCTGCTGTGGGCATTACGGGAGTCCCAACCCATTATCCCCTTTCAAAGCCTCTACCGGTCTAGGTTGGTCCCCTTTCTGCGATCATACCTTCCTTCTCTCTGATTCCACTCCGGTAAACCTTTTGGGTCGGGATCTCTTATGTAAGCTTGGCTGCACCATATGCTGTTCCCCAGATGGGGTCTATTTACTAATTCCCCAGTCCTCCCTGAGTGATTCTGTAGCCTCCCTGCTGTCTGAAACGTCCCTTTCTACTCCGGTCCCTTGTTGCCCACTGGTCCTGTCCCTTGAACACCTAATTTCTCGGGTCCCATCCTCTCTGTGGCCAACCCATCCCTCTGAGGTGGGTCACTTAAATACTGACCCCGTGTGCATTACTGTTGACTCTTCCAAACCCCTGCCTCGCCTATCTCAATACCCTTTAAACCCTGAGGCAGAGGCTGCCATTGCTCCAGTCATAACTGCCCTGCGGGAGCAAGGCATAATTGTTCCCTGTTCCAGTCCCTGTAACACTCCTATCCTCCCCGTTTGAAAAGCTGATGGCAAATCATGGCAATTTGTTCAGGACCTTCGAGTCATTAATCATATTGTCATACCCGCTTTTCCTGTTGTCCCAAACCCAGCAACCATCCTGGCTTCTATCCCACCAGCTGCAACTCTTTTTACTGTTGTTGATTTGTGTTCTGCTTTCTTTTCTGTTCCGGTTCACTCTGACTGCCAGTACCTCTTAGCCTTTTCCTACAAGGGACAGCAATATACATGGACCACGCTCCCTCAGGGGTATACGGAAAGTCCATCTTACTTCTCCCAGGCATTAGCCCGAGACCTAACTGACCTTGTTTTCCCATCCGGGTCCACTCTAGTCCAATATGTAGATGATCTACTCCTCTGTTCCCTGTCGTTATCTGCCTCAAAAACTAATTCTTTATTGCTCCTTACTGCCCTAGCAAACAAAGATCACAAGGCTTCTCGCTCTAAACTACAGCTCTGTCAAGCCTCTGTCACATACCTTGGTTTTCTCCTCTCCCAGGGTTCCCATACGCTTTCTCCCACCCGCGTCCAGGCTATCCTTAGCTTTCCCCGACCCTGCTCCCCACGTCAGGCCCGAAAATTTTTCGCCTCCCTTGCAAAACCTCTCCAGGAACTCTCTCGACTCTCTGTGCCTAATCCCATGCCATGGCCACCTGAAGCAGACTCTGCCTTTGTTTCCCTCAAAGAAGGTTTGGCTTCTGCCCCTGCTTTAGGGCTGCCAGACTATTCTAAGCCTTTTACCCTTTTCTGCCATGAACAATCTGGGATGTGCACTTGGAGTTCTCATTCAGGTGCACGGAGGCAAGAACCGCCTAGTGGCTTATTTCTCTGCCACTTTGGACCCTGTGGCCCAAGGCCTGCCCCCCTGCCTGCGTGCTGTGGCTGCCGCAGCACGCCTAATTGAAATGTCTGAAACCCTTGTCCTTCGCTCCCCCCTTACTCTCATGGTCCCTCACTCTGCAGAAACTCTGCTGTTACAACGCAATACAAGCCACCTCTCCTCCACTCGTCTTACCAGGTATGAACTTCTACTGCTGTCGGCTTCATATATCACCATAAAGCGTTGTTCTCAGTTAAATCCTGCCACTCTCCTTCCCTTGTCTAATGACCGTGATACTCATGACTGCCTTGCACTGTCTCTGCTATCACCGTTCCGCGCTCTGACCTTTCTGATGTCCCTCTCCCTCACTCTGACTTTGTTTTGTTTACTGATGGTTCCTGTTTTCAAGACAACCAAGGTCGTCTCCTTGCAGGATACGCTGTAGTGTCACTCTCTGAAACCCTAGAAGCTGCGCCTTTACCTTCTGTAACCTCAGCACAAGTTGCTGAATTAGTTGCCCTCACCCGTGCCTGCTTTTTGGCGGAGGGACACTCCGCCACCATTTACACTGACTCCCACTATGCTTTTGGGGTTGTACATGACTTTGGCACCCTCTGGCAAGCTCAGGGTTTCCTTACGTCTGCCGATACCCCTATTAAAAATAGCCCCTATATCGCTGCTCTCCTGTATGCAGTTTTACTTCCCTCTGTCCTGGCTATTGTTAAGTGCCCTGGCCACTCGATGGCGGATACTGATGTTGCTACGGGTAACACATTTGCTGATGCCTCTGCTAAACATGCTGCTGCCATAGAACCTTCCCCAGATTCATTTCTAGGTTCCCTCTCTGTTTCTATACCACAGCCGTCCCTCACTGACCTCACCCTGCTCCAGGACTCTGCCCTAGAAACCGAAAGAGACCCCTGGGTTGCCCAGGGTTGCTCTCTACATCCTGATTCCCTTTGGCGTTCACCCACTAGTGCCTTTGTGGCCCCCTTTTCATTCTACCCATCGCTGGCTGCCCTGCTACACGGTGTTTCACATGTCGGAAAGGAGGGGATGGTCTCTACTCTAACTAAGGCGGGATGGTGGGCTCCCCATTTCTGCTCTTTTGCAGCCCGCCACTGCGCCGCCTGTACCACTTGCCAAAGCCACAATATTGGTAAACCTGTAAAAGTGGCTCAGGGATTCCGGGACTTGCCCCAAGCACCCTTCTTGCATTGGCAGCTTGATTTTGTACAAATGCCTAAGTGTCAACAATATGAATTTATTTTGGTTATGGTATGTTTATTTTCTGGTTGGATTGAAGCCTTTCCTTGTCACAAGGCTGACTCACTGTCCGTTGCTAAATGTTTGTTAAACCATATTATGCCTGCCAAGGGAATTCCTGCCACTCTGTCCAGTGACCGGGGTACACATTTTACCGGACAAATTGTCCAACACCTGGATCGTATATTACATGTCACACACCTGCTGCACTGTCCCTACCACCCACAAAGTGCAGGTGCTGTGGAAAGGCGAAATGGTGTACTTAAGAATAAGCTTGCTAAGATTTGTGACTCCAGAGGGTTAAGCTGGCCAGCAGCTTTACCACTAGCCCTTATGGAAATGCGATCCACTCCATCCCAAAGGCATAAACTGAGTCCTTTTGAAACTGTTATGGGACGCCCTATGCGAACTGTGGCTACCATTACTCCAGTCCCAGACTTGAACTTGACTCACAGTGCGCTCCTTCAATATTGCAAGGGATTAATGCAAGCTGTTAAGTCACTTCGATTCACAGGTTCAAGCCACCTGGCCAACGGAACCCACCTCTGATGCTTGCCACAACCTTGAGCCAGGTGACTGAGTCTACGTACGGCACCACCATCGAAAACATGCCTTGGAACCTCGGTGGAAGGGTCCTCATCAGGTACTGCTTACTACCCAGACAGCTGTTAAACTATCTGGCATCGCAACGTGGATACATGCTTCACAGTGTAAGAAGACACCCTCCGCGGCGAACCAATCAACATCTCAGAACTATGCAGAGTCAGTTTTGACTCCAGAAGAAGACGTAGAGGAACAGCCTGCAATACCTTACAATCTATGGTCTCGTAAGGGTTGCCAGAAGCAGGCGACGACCTAAAGCAAGGCCCAAGAAGCAGCAGTAGTGAGCCTAGCGTCTGCTGCCTGGTGGACGTAAAACCATGACTGCGGTTCCCTCAGTTGAGGTTGTCAGACCCAGAAGGGCCTTGCCTCCAACATGCGCCTCTGGTGGCGCCTGTTCCTCGACTGCTGGTGTCTTAAGGTCTGGGGAGCCCACAATGACAATTCTTTTATCCAGCAGCAAGTGTGGATTGCTCAGATCCTTAATATTTCTAAATGCTGGGTCTGCAGCCACATCACAGCCCACTTTCAAACTGGTGTTCCTGTCCTGGCTATCCCTCTCAATTCCCCAGACCTCCCTGGAGGACCTCGTCCATTTAACAAAACATGGAACAGCAATGACACTTGGGAAACAGTGGGAATAAATGTATCTAAATGGATAAGTGTGGTGGAGGGAAAAGGTCATTGGTGTTGGGTGTGTAATGGGACAGGGCTGGATCTGGGAAAAAGCCGTTGCCTTCAGCATATTGTGGCCAATGGTGTATGGGATTATTCAAACAAAACTAAAGAGTGGCGGGTTGGGTATGGGGATATGAATTTTTTCTCAACCTGGGATCAAACAGAAAAATCAAACTTATGTTCCCCCTACAGTAATCTTAGTAAAAATAATACAATCTTCCAGTGCCATACAAACACTACCACTCCTCGTAAGGAGGATTACCCTGTGCCCTTTGGAGGATATTACTCCTCATTTGCAGATACCTCTGTAACAAATGGATGCAATCGACCCTTCCCAGCCTTAATAGGCCATCATTGGGTTTGTGGGACCAAAGCTTATACTGTATTAGCAGCTCACTGGTCAGGTATCTGTTATCCCGCCCGACTCTTCCCACAATTCCGAGTACTAGAGTCCCTCCCATGAGAACGCCTCCGTAATTTCAGGCGAAAAAGAAGGGACTTACCAGATGTCCAATGGTATATAAATAACATAAGCCCCTTAACCTGGGGAGAGGCCATTGGCGGTTCCTTTATCCCACTTGGGGGAGTAATACATCAGGCAAAAAGACTCCTGAGGTTACAAGCAGTAGTTGAAATAATGGCAAATGAAACCAGAGAAAGTTTAAAAACCCTGGCCACAGAAACAGGAGCGATCCGACAAGTGGCCCTCCAAAACCGTCAGGATATAGTGCTGGCAGCCAAAGGAGGGACCTGTGTTCTCATTGGAAAAGAATGTTGTGTGTTTATAGCTGACAATACCAATGAGGTAATAGATCGCGCTAGCCACTTAGAACAAATCGCATATCTTCCCCATGAAGACTCGAGTTCTTTATGGAAGTGGCTAAGTAACCTGTTCAATTTTTCTGGCATAGGAAACTGGTTGTTTCACGGAGCCCTAACTATCCTGTTTGGAATCTTAGTGATTTTTGTATGCTTTCAGTTAATCTCCTCTTGTATCCAGAATTGTGTCACCCAGATGACTGCCCCAAAACAGAGTGCTAATATGATGATTTTGAATATCACTGATGAACAAAGAGATAAGGAATGGTTAATTTGTGAAACCCAGTAATTGTGGGTCATGGCGTGCGCTTGACCAAAAGGAGGGATTGTGAAAGTAGAATGAATTATATTGTGAAAATAGAAAGGATAAAAGAAATGCTGTCTGTACCTTTAAGCAAAATTGTTGGAATGCTGCAATCCAGGTGTCAGGAATACAGATATTAACATAGAACAATTACACCATTTAAGGGCAATTGGTGAAGTATTAGCCTTAGATCGATAAGAGTTAATAAGGAAGTAGGATATGCATGCTGTGCCCCAGGTGAATTTTACTGTTTTGCTTTCTTTGTCCCTTTGTCTAATTCCTGCTCTTTTATCTGTATAAATAAGACTGTTTGGGTCTTGCATGGCCTCTCACATTATCTGGGTGTTATTGGCGGGGCACTGCGCTAATAAAACAGAGTGATCTGACAAATTGTGAGTCCTGATTCTAACTTTGAAACCTTCACCCTGTCTGTCTGACCTCACACCTGGACAGAGCAGGGAGATAGCACTGACCTCGCAGACCATAGAGCATCTGGTGATAAGCAGAGAGCAGGTGTCTGCCCTCAGCCCACGGAGGACCCCTCACTCTCACAGACCCCCTTTGCCTCGGACCTGGGCAGCCTGGGGAGGGGAACCCAGGTGTCTGA
Organism: Aldabrachelys gigantea; assembly: GCA_026122505.1. Classification (NCBI taxonomy): domain Eukaryota; kingdom Metazoa; phylum Chordata; order Testudines; family Testudinidae; genus Aldabrachelys; species Aldabrachelys gigantea. The sequence continues at coordinate 70,876,241 of CM047489.1, forward strand.
GGCTGGGGCTGAGGCTGCTCCCACTTGTGTACCGTTAGTGCCAAGAGGAGAGAGGGTTGCTGTGTCTGGGGGGGAGTGGGAATTCTCTGCAATGTTTTTCTGGATGAGATGCCTGGCAGGGACTCACTTGTTTAGGGGTTCCTACCCAGCGGGTGCCAAAGGGTTAAACAGCTGGCTGTGGGCAGAGCAGGAGACTCAGGGGTTTGTGTTACTGTCTGGGGTGAGAGGAACGGATTGTTGAAGGGCTGGCAGAAACCTCAGCCAACCACCCATCCCACTTACCTCCTCAATGATACACAGATCTCATTAGCCACCCCCACCCAATCACCCCTCCCTGAGACACAGACCCCCCCAGCCACCACCCAACCCAATCACCCCTCCCTGAGACACAGACCCCCATCCCAGCAACAGTCACATTACACAGCTCGGTTCTTTCCTTCCCTCTCGCTCAGTTCCCGGGAACTCTGCAGGTGATCCGGCCATGAAGGGAACCCAGATCCGCACTCAGCCTGTGGGTGATGCACGTTCTGCCTCCTACATGCAGAGGACTTCACAGCCTCCCACGGACACTTCCTGAGCAAATGGGACCCTGTTCACCCCTTCTGCACCCTCAGCAGATGCCCAGGGGCTGGGGCTCTGGTACAGTCCAGGTCCTGGGGGCTACTCTGTCCCATGGACTTGTGGTGTCTCCCGGGTCATTGTCCCAGATGCACAGTAAGGCACTTGGCACCGCCTGCCCACAGCTCCTGCTGCCTCCCCTGCAGCCTCCGAGCTAGAGGTGCCCTGAGCAAGGCTGTCCCTGCCCCTGCCCCTCCTGGCTGCCCGCTGTATGGCAGGGAAGGGCAGTGGGGAGTTGTGGTGACCCATTGCTTGTTGCCTGGAGGGGCTGAGGGAGCCCCAGGGAGAGCTGGATGGGAGTTAGGCCTGAGCCAGGGGATGGGTAACGTGCCCCATGACGTTTCTGCAGTAATATTGTTGGGTATCAGCCTAGGGAGGTGTGACCCCGGTGGGCTGGCTCACAGGATCCCAATCTGGGGGCCCCACTTGGGGATCGTAATCCCCCCCCTCACCCTCAGGGCTCCTGAGAGAACCTCGAAATTGTCAGCCCCCGCATCTCAATCACCCCTCACTGAGATACAGACCCCCAAGCACTCACACCGCTATCACCTGTTTTGATGCAAAACAGATTTTCCCATTCACCAACTCCTCTGAGAAATATACGCCCCCCGAACTGGGCCCTGCCCTGGCACACAGTGAGAGACAGGCCCTGCCCCAGCTGAGATCGGACCCCGCTGTGCCCAGGGCCGGTGCAAGGATTTTTTGTGCCCTAGGTGACACTTCTACCTTGTGCCCTCATCTCCCTCCTCTCCTCCCGAGCATCGCTTAGTATAAACTTTGAAAAATGAATCTTGCATAATATGGCATTGTTCATTAGAATTAATACAGAGAGGGAAGATTTGGCCCATGAAATAATAACTGTATTAAGATGCAGCCTGTGAAAAAGTTTGAGAAACCATGACTTAAATTTCTTTGGTGACATGATGTAATATTCAGTATTGCCAACCTCAGACTCATGAGTTGGTCCCCACAAAATCACTCGATATCTGACACATCAGTCCTCATCCTCAAAGGAAACCTGCAAAACACTTCTCAAAAGATGAGTCTGGGAGCTTGAATTCAAAACGTTGCTAGACATTAAAAATCATGATCTTCATAAAGATACTGGATTTATGGTTAATTACAGCTACCTGCAACCCACTAATCTTCCCCTTTGTCCTGGGTTCACAAGGGAGTTAATGGGCTACTTCACCCTGAATGGTCCCCTTGAATATGTGCTAACTCCTTGTGCTCAGCTATCTGTTAGATCTAGTGTTTAGCTGTGACACTGTTCCTTAGACCTGAAGAACTCTGTAGCTGGAAAACTTGTCCCTCTCACTAACAGAAGTTGGTCCAATAAAAGCTATCACCTTCTCCACTTTGTCTCTTTTAAATAATGGGACAGCACAAGGGATTGGATAAAATCTTGTGTCCCAGTAGCTAAACCCCGTCACCTTTCAAGTGTCCATAGTAATAAGTTCAATGAGAGATTTGCAGACCTTTGATATCTCTACTTAAAAATGACCTGACAACTTTCCAACAACTGATGAAAAGGGTTTCTTTGACATGTTCTTTATAAAATAGGCCCCTCCTATATGATTCTAAAGTTTGTCTTTAAGTTTAAACTAATATTTACTGAAACTTCTGTTTCTATTTGACATTGACTCTGCTTATGCATGTGTGTTTCTTACTTTACTGATCACTTCCTTATGTGGGAAGTGTGAAACCAACTGTCTTGGCATGATTTTCCTAGTTTTGTGGCTGTGTTTTATACTCAGTTGAATTACTTTTTAAAACGTTAGCTACATTAATTTCTTTTTATGCTGTGGCTTTCTGAACAGTTTAAAAAGCAGTATACATCATTGCAACTGGTATTGTTTTCTTGATTTAAACACTGCAAATAAAAAAAGTTGGGGCATATTTTTGAAAGTTAGGTTAATGCAAATATCAAAAATTTAATCATGTAACTTTTTAAATAGCTTGTTTTCTCATAGAAAGGCCAGATTAATCCATACAGGGAAATAAAACTAGAAAGTCCAGGGGTTTTTTTGAGCTGCGGAGGCTTGGCCCGTGCAACATGTGAGGAAGGGCCCCCACGGGGCTGCAACTTACAACTCCCAGGTTCAGGTCATCGGCCATAGGGGTTGGCGCTGCGACAGTTTCCTGCCAAGCCAGACAGACGGGGACGGTCAGGAACATTTCTCAGGAACCCCACTCTGCCTGGTGGCCACAGTCCACGGCAGCATCCCTCTTAGTCCTGCACCACCTCCCGCTGCTGCTCCCAGGGCAGGAGCCAACCCTGGCTCCGGTAATCTGCGAGGGACAGAGGCGGCAGGTGGCATCCAAGCGCACAGCCTCCTCCTCCCTGGGCTCCAACTTTCCTGGCTCACTGAAACATGGGGCCTGAATCAGCTTCCTACCTCCCCCACAACCTCAAACCCCACAGCTGCTGCTGCACAGGGGAAGCGCCCAGCCGGGGGCACATGGGTTGGAGAGCAGCGGGAGCCAGAAAAGTTGGAACCCAGGGAGGAGGCGGCTGCGCACTCGGATGCCGCCCACCACCACTACCCTTCCCGGAGGGCTCCGGCGATCTGCGAGGGATAGAGGCAGCGGGTGGCATCCGAGCGCGCAGCCGCCTCCTCCACGGGCTCCAACTTTCCCAGCTCCCTGAACCACGGGGCCTGAATCAACTTCCCGTCCCCCCCACCACCCCAACCCCTCCTCAGCTTCAGCTGTTGCTGCACTGGGGAATCGCCTGGCTGGGAACGCACAGGCTGGAAAGCAGCGGGAGTCGGGAAAGTTGAAGCCTGGGGAGAAGGCGGCTGCGTGCTTGGATGCTGCCCACCACCTCTGTCCCCCGCAGATCACCGGAGCCCTCCAGCAGGGGCAGTGACGGTGGTGGCGGGAGCTCACACTCCGGGAAGCCGCAGAACCCGAGTGCAGTGAGGGGGGAACCGGGGAGTGCACCGCCTGGGCTGCAGCCCAGTGCACCCCCTGGGGGCTCCTGCAGCGGATGCACGCAGGTGGCAGCCCCCGTGCGTCCCCCAGCTCCTCCCCTCACCGCGCTCAGGATCTGCGGCTCCCAGGAGCAGGCTCAGGGCCCTGTGCCCAGGCGGTGGCGGAGGCTCATATGCCCAGGAGCTGCAGAGCCCAAGCGTGGTGAGAGGAGAGCCAGGGGGGCCCATGAGGGCTGCCTGCCACCCACATGCATCTGCTTCAGCCTTCAGGAATCGGGGGGGGGGGGGGGTGCAGCCTGGGCAGGAGGGGTGGGGGGCGTAGCTGCTCCCTGCTAGTGATGCCGCCCCCTTTTCAGGGCTGCTGCCCACCCTGCACCAGGCCGGCTCCTCCATTGCTGGGGCTCGCCGCTTTTTGGCACCTCCAACCACTTGGCACCCTAGGCGACCGCCTAGTTTGCCTAGTGGTTGCACCAGCCCTGGTTGTGCCAGGAGCTGTACAGACACCCCCTATATCTCTCCTCCCACATACAGCGCCTGCTCCTCACCCTGCCTCTGTCTGTTATGGCCCCTGAGCTCATGCAGGTGCTAGCTCAGGCAGTTCTTACTCCCCACATATGACGTTATTGACACAATCTGTGGGTTTGGCTACACTTGCAGCTGTACAGCGCTGGGAGTTAAAGCTGTCTTTGTACAGCTGTGTAGGGAAAGTGCTGCAGTGTGGCTACACTGACAGCTACAACCACTGCAGTGTGGCCACATTTGCAGCATTTGCAACGGTGTTGGGAGTGGTGCATTATGGGCAGCTATCCCACCATTCAAGTGGCTGCAACGTCCTTTTCAAAAGAGGTGGGTGGGGTCACTGGGGTGGAGTGTGACAGGGAGCGTGGGAGAGAGAGAGAGTGGATTTTCCCCCACCCCTCTCTCATTCACTCTTAAATGTAAATAGCCTTCAGACCAGATAAGCAGCTGCTCCGAAGGACTCTGTCCCCCCACCACTCTCCCGCCCTGCTGTTTCTCTCCTCAAGCAAACACTAGCTGTGGACATTCCCTGCCTGCCTCTGCTGGAGCAAACAATTGCTGTGTTTGTTTTTTAGATAAGCAGCTCCGGGAGACCCGAGTTCGCAACAAACCAAAGAGAGTTCTTCAGTTGAAAGCATTATGGGAAAATTCCAGAGGTCAGTTACAGCGTAGTAAGATTAGTCACTGTTTACACTGGCACTCCAGCGCTGCAGCACCAGCGCTGTTCTCTTTATTCCTCTCATCCATGTGGAGTTCAACCAGCGCTGTAGCCAGGGAGATACAGCACTGTATGTGCTTTGCCAGTGTGGACGGGAAGTAAGTTGCAGTGCTGTAAAGCCACCACCAGCGCGTAACTCTCAAGTTCAGCCAAGCCCTGTAACTGTATAGATCACTGTTGCGACCACTGTTATATACCTGCAGCAAAATATTGTCTAAAGGTTGTCGTGTAAGTGGTCTATGGAGAGCTTATGGTTTGCTGGTATGATTATGCTGTCTATATGTGTGTTTCATTTTTGTAGTTGATGTTGTGAATATTGGCTCTGTACTGTCTGTATTTCAAACTTACGTTGTGCTTCTGGGTGACACCCCAGCCAAGTTGATGTCAGCTCTGCCTAGCCTGCTCGATGGCCCATTAAGGACCATCAGCTATACAATTGACCCATTGAGAGAAGGCAGATGCAGCTGGTGACTCAGCAAAGTGTGCAGAGACTTACCCATGTGTCTCTAAACTCCATTTTGCTGTAATTTTCCAAAGTAAGAACAAAAAAATGTTCTTACACCTGGAAAAGACTATAAAAGGCTGATGCCTCATCGCCATCTTGTCTTCAATCCTTCTTCTTACCTCTGGAGGGACTTTGCTACAAAGGGAAGCTCTACACAAAGGACTGAATGACCCATCCCATCTGGGGACGTACTCCAGAGACTTGATTTGAACCTGCAGTTTATTCTATCTCGGCTGCAAGCCTGAACTAAGAACTTTGCCATTATTGTATGTAATTAATTCCATTTAACCAATTCTAGCTCTCATCTCTACCTTTTTCCTTTTATTAATAAACCTTTAAATTTTAGATTCTAAAGGATTGGCAACAACGTGACTTGTGGGTAAGATCTGATTCTATATTGACCTGGGTCTGGGGCTTGGTCCTTTAGGATCAAGACAACCTCTTTTCTTTTACTGGGGTACTGGTTTTCATAACCATTCATCCCCATAACGAGTGGCACTGGTGGTGATACTGGGAAACTGGAGTGTCTAAGGGAATTGCTTGTGTGACTTGCGGTTAGCCAGTGGGGTGAAACCAAAGTCTTCTCTGTTTGTCTGGTTTGGTTTGCCTTGGTGTGCACAGAAACCCCAGCCCTAGGCTGTAACTGCTCTGCTTTAAGCAATTTGTCCTGAACTGACACTCTCAGTGGGGTCCCGCCAGAACCAGCATCATTACAGTGGCGCAGGATCCACAGAACCAGGTCAATTAAGCTTTGGGTCAGAACTCCACACTATCCAAATTTGAATTTTGGTAGTGAGAGTTTGGTTGGTTAAAGAGCAGTTGCAATGGGTGAGCAAAGTGCATATGAGGGCCTTGACAAAAAAGCCCTGGAAGATTTGTGTTCAGAAAGGGGGATAAGCTTTAGAAAGCGTGCTACAAATCAAGAACTGAGGGATCTGTTAATGGCCATTGATCAGAAAGCAGCACCACAGCCCTCACCTGATGTTACAGAAACAGCAGAAGCAATGAAGCTGCAAGCCCTGAGAAAGAGCCTGAGATTGGAACATGAACAAAAACGGTCAGAAATTTGAATGAGAGAGAAGCAAGCCTTGGCCCAGCTATGGAAAGAAGCCAAAGAAAGGAATGCTGAGTTCGAAAGAGAAGCTGCTAAAAGAGAAGAAAGAGCTCATAGAGGCACATCTGGCACTGCTGGCTGCTGAGGAGAAAGCTCACCAAATGCAACAGAAGACTCACCAATTGCAACAGGACATGGCTGGACTTCAGCTCCAAGTGCAGAACAGCAGAAACTCTATCCTCTTGAAAGTTCAGGTTATAACAATGTTGGTATGTTTTATAACTCTGAGCAATTGTCTGGGTGTAACCAAATATACCCCAACACTGCCACCTTTTCTGTAAATACTGTTACTGTGAGTTCAGTAGAAGCTATGTATGGAAGTGGTAATGAAAAATTCATAGAGAGTGTAAAAGTCAATGGTAAAAACTGTTTAGGGCAAATTATGGCTTCTAACATCACTCTTGTTAAAGCGGATCTTGTCAAAGAGGAAGTTTACTTACCAAATCAGAGTGTGAATGTTGTGATCCTCCATGAGTTTCCTGTATGTGTGCCGTTAGCCAGAATCCACCTTGAATGGAATGGTGCTAAACATGAAGTTATAGCTGGTGTAAGGATGTTATTGTCAGAGGATCTTTTGATTGGGGAGAATATTAAAGCTTTGTTCAGTCCAGGTAGCCAGGCACAGAAAGGGAATGATCTTAAACCTGTGTCTATTATGGGCAACGATTTGCCTGGGGAGGGTTTCTCCATATGTCTGTCTAAGGAAAAGAGCAGTTTGTCTGTGAATGAAGTTTCTGAATGTCTGTCAAATGTCTCAGAAGTGAATCTGGAATTAGATCATGCACACAAAGATCTCATTGTTCAGGAAAATATTTCTCAGGAGCAGATTAAAGTGAATGGTCAAGATGGAGCCCTAACTGAGGATGTAAAGGGTAGATTTTTGATGGGTGATGGATTGTTGGCTAGTACAGCTTATAAAAGTGAACCTGAAAAAGGTAACTGTGATTTGCTGGATGTAGCTCAGTGAGAGGAGCAGCAGTTTATCTGTTGGGAGTAGCAATGTGCCTGGTAAGAAAGCTGCCTCACTCTCCCAGTATTTTTTTTAAATTAATGGAGATATCCTATCTCCTAGAACTGGAAGGGACCTTGAAGGGTCCTTGAATCCAGCCCCCTGCCTTCACTAGCAGGACCAAGTACTAATTTTGCCCTGTATCAGAGGGGTAGCCGTGTTAGTCTGGAACCATAAAAGCAGCAAAGAATCTTGTGGCACCTTATAGACTAACAGACATTTTGGAACATGAGCTTTCGTGGGTGAATACCCACTTTGTCAGATGCATGACATGCATAATTTTGCCCCAGATCCCTAAGTGGCCCCCTCAAGATCCCTAAGTGGTCCCTGGGGTTAGCAGGCTAATGCTCAAACCACTGAGCTATCCCTTGATAGCTGCTTCAGCTCCCTGAAAGGGGGTTCCAAAGAGGATGGCTCTAGACTGTTCTCAGTGATCAATTGTCTCTGCCTCACAGACTGTTAGAGACCTGAGCTAATAAAGTGGAGCCACGAGCGCTGGATTTACACCCTGACAGGATGTGATCAGCCCCCTCCGCAGACAACAAAGCAGGGCAGGGGGTGTGTGGGCTCGGCCACGCAAACCGGGGTCCTGCCTTAGAGGGGATGTGCAGGCCCCGGCTCTGCCAGGCACTGACAATCCCGCTGATACCAGAAGGGTCACACCGTGAGTAGCGCTGGCCCCGCTCTTTCTTGGCCAGGAACCGCAAGGGGTCCTGAAACCAGGGGTAGAGAACCCAGGTGTCCTGACTACCCAGCCCCACCCTCACTGGATCCTCCCAGAGCTGAGGCTAGTCCAGAGTCCCAGCCCCTCCCCGACACCCCGTGTGGGGCATTCCCTGATTTGCAGCCCCAGAGCCGGGATCTTGGCCTGTTACTGAAACATGCCTGGTTAATGATTAACCCCTGTAACCACCTGGGAGCTGGGCATGGGCCAGGGGCTGGATCTTTGCTGCCTGCCCCTCACCAGCTTCCCGCAGGGTGTCTGAGAAGTGGGGCCACCTGGCCTTTGAATTTAGGGGTGTCTGGTGATCTGGGCCATTTTTAAACCAAAGCTCCAGGGGCGAATGCCCCACCAGGCTGGGCTGACAGGGGAATGGGGAGCACCCTTTAAGACACTCCGTGCTCTGGCCTTCTTGTTAGCAGGACACAGGGCAACATTTTCAGACATTCATGGAAGATTTTCACTGACTCCATGTTCAGCTGGACAAGCTTGTTCAGCTGCTGCTCTCCCAGACTCCAGTACTGTGAGGACTTGTCGTTAGTTATATTACAGAGCTGCACAGATAGACCCCAACAGATCAGAGCCGTGTTGTGCTGGGTACTGCCCAGACACAGCCAGAGACAGTCGCTCTTTCAGACACGTCTCCTCACAGGGATTGGATCCCATCGGTCGGCAGAGGAAATGCTGCTCATCCCCCAGGAGTGTTGTCTAGGTCCCGGTTATTGTGGCCGACCGCGAGATCCCACCCGGGGAGGTGGCGGCTCAGAGACGGCTGCAGTCAGGGAAGGGTCTAGGTACAGCTGGCCCTGGTCTGCCCCTGTCCTCTCCCCTGTCCCCCGTCTCATGCTCACACTGCAGGGGCTGTGCTGAGCTCGCTCTCTCTGAGCGAATCTAGGCCGCCTGGTGTTGTTAAATTGCAGGAATATCTTTCTTTGGGTATTAGTGGTGTTAACCTGCGAGACTCCGTGCAGTATGCACTGGTGCTGTTAACCGGTGGGATTCTCTTCCACTGGGTATTAGTGGTTTAACTCACGTGACTCCCTGACACTGGATATTTATAGTGTTAACCTGTTAGAGTTCCTACTGCTGGGTATCAGTGGGGTTAATCCCCGAACTTCCTGTCACTGGATAGTAGCAGGGTTAACTCTTGGGACTCCCTGCCCCTGGGATTTAGTTGGGTTACCCCATGATTCTGAGTAATGCCATGTACAGAGGTGATATCACAGTCTGCTCCCCATTGACCTGCCAGCATAGCTGGGCGGGGTGGAATTCACCCCTTTAGCTTTGGATTAAAAATGGTCCAGATCCCTAGACACCCCTAAATTCAAAGGCCAGGTGGCCCCACTTCTCAGACACCCTGTGGGGAGTGGGTGAAGGGCAGAGAGCAAAGATCCAGCCCCCTGGCCCATGCCTGGCTCCCAGGTGGGTTCAAGGGTTAATTGGGCTGCAAATCTGGGCATGCCCCACACGGGGGTGCCAGGGAGGGGCTGGGAGGACTCTGACAAGCTGCAAAGTAGAGACATATGACACGGGGCTCCCCTGGGCTCCCCGCCCCCACCAGCTCTGCCGGAGCCCCTCACTCCCCCCACATAGCCCTCGGCTCGCTCAGATCTGAGCTTCCCCAACTCTCAGCTCTGCTGCTCTGGGCTGCCTGGGGGGCGGGAAGGGGGCAAGTGGGGCAATTTGTCCCAGGCCCTGGGCTCCACAGGGGCCCCCATGAGACTATAATATTCTATAGTATTGCAACTTTTTTTATGGAAGGGGCCTCAAAAATTGCTTTGCCCCCAGCCCCCCTGAATCCTCTGGGCAGCCCTGCTGCTGCTGCCTCTTAATCTGGACCCAGAGCCCCCTGCCTGCACAGCTCTGGGCTCTTCACACCCAGTTCTGCCAGAGCCCCTCTTCTCGCAGCCCCCTGCTCGCCCAGCCCTGGGATCTCACGGTCGCCCCCTCTGACTGGGGCCCACACTACACTCCTGGTGGATGAGGAGCATTTGCTCTGTAGACCTGACGGGATCTGATTCCCTGTTTGAAACTGAGAATTTCCAGTTCTCAGGCTATTTGTGTCAGAGCGTCCCACTGGTTCACTCCAACATGAACAGGAGACACTCCGGGCAGATCCCCACTTTGCGCTGGAGGGGGGTTCCCTGCTCGAGAGCCGACCCCACCCGAGCGTGGAGCGAGCTAGTGCCTGAGAACAGAGCGCAGCTTCTCCGAGCGACAGGAGAGGCCAGGTGTCTGATCAGCACCGAGCAGCAGTTGCCCTAACGGATTTTACGAACACAAGGAATGGAAGATTTTCAACGGTGTCGTGTTCTCAGAATAGAATCTGTCCCGTGCTCTGTTCTCTCTCATTATAGTGTACCTCTGTCTGTTATAAGCCCCTGTCATAGCCTCCAAGTCACCTTGGAGCGGTTCGATTTTATGGCAGAGAGGAGGAGGGGGCACACGGAGCCCCTGGCTTGAGGGAGGAGGTGGGGGGTTGCAGGGAGTCTGAAAATCGAGGTGAGCACCCAGAGGGTGGGGGTGCAATGTGTGCAACCTGCAAAAACAACACTGTGTGCAACTCTCTACTATTCCTCTAAACATAACAACCCCCAGCCTCCCGTCCCTGCCACCTAGTGCTGGGATTGCCAAGAGTCAGGCTTCTTTGTGTCACAATAACAACTAGAAATCCCCCGTCGCGCCTGGCCCAGCTGAGATCAGGGCCCCATCGTGCCGGGTGCTGCCCAGACACAGCCAGAGACAGTCCCTGCCCTTTGGCAGCTAACTAGGCAGTTTCCCAGGGGAAGGGATCATTCTAGCCAACCAAAGGCTGTTTCTGCAGCTAACTGGCCCGTTCACAACACAGGGTCCTAGAGCTAAGCCAGGCCAAGGTGCCCGCAGGGGCTGGGACCAGTGAGGGGAGAGATCGCGTCCTGCTGCTTTGCTCTGTCCCTGCACCGGGTAGCAGGGGGGCTGCGTGTTCCCAGTCCCTGGCTGTGTGCAGGATCGCCCCATGGAGAAAAGTGACTCCCTCATCGCTCCTCCCCAGCACTGAGGGAGCATCCACCTGCCCCTGGCTGCCTTCTTCCAGACCTGCAGAGCCAGGAGCTCCCTCCCTGATCACTAGCCTCAACCTCCTGACTATAGCCCTGCTGGGGGCGCTCAGCCTGGGCGTGGGACTGCCTGGTAAGAGACTCCTGCCCCCATGGCCACCCAAGTCCCTTCGAAAGCTGCCCGGGAAAGACCAAAGGGCATCAGACCCCAAAGTCAGGACGGAGAAGGGGCCTGGCTGGCGCAGGGAATGGGACACAGGGCTGCTCACCTCTAGGAGGCGCCGGCTCTGCTCCGACTGCCTCAGGGGCAGGGACTGGGACAGGGGAATTTTTGCAATTTCAGGATCTTTGCAGGTTAAGCTGTGAGCATCCAGGAAATCTGGCTGCTGGTGAAAATGAGGGGGCTGCACTAATGCTGCTGACCACCAGGGGGTGATGTGGCACGGCAGGCGGCTGGGGAGTCCAGGGCTGTTCCTGGGGGTGGTGTGCACTGGTCAGACTGGGAGGTGATAGTGATGCCGGTTAGTGATCATTGCAGGAAGTCAAAGCCGGGAGGAAGCAGTGCCTCTTCTACAATCCTTGTAGTGGGAAGCAGGGGGGGTCTAGTGGGTTACAATGGAGGGAAGGGGGGGCTGGGAGTCAGGACTCCTGGGTTCTCTCCCCGGCTCTGGGAGAGGACTGGGGTACAGGGCATAGATCATTGGTTCTCAAACAGGGGGGTGTGAAGAAATTCCAAGGGGGGGGCACAAGGCTGTGAAATTTTCATTAAAAAAAATTATCATGGTAAACATTATTTTTTATTTGTTTATTTAATAGACCAGAGGTGGGCAAGCCGTATCTGGGCCGTGGGACCATCCTCGTAGACTCATAGATTTAAGGTCAGAAGGGATCATTATGATCATCTAGTCTGACCTCCTGCACAACCAGGCCACAGAATCTCCCCCACCCACTCCTGTAACAAACCCCTGACCTAAGTCTGAGCTATTGAATCCTCAACTCGTGTACAAAGACCTCACGGTGCAGAGAATCCTCCAGCAAGTGACCCGTCCCCCACGCTGCAGAGGCCCAGCCCCCGGCCCCACCCCCGCTGTCCCCCCACCCGCACAGGCATGCCACCCCACGGGCAGCACAGCTTGAGCCCGCCCACCTCCCAGGTTTTCCAATAAGCCAGCCCTGCCACTCTGAGCGTCATGGCAGGGGGCAGGGAGTGGGGGGAGGAGGGGTTGGATAAGGGGGAGGAGGTCCCGGGGTGCAGTCAGGGGACAGGGAGCGGTTGGATGAGGCAGAGGTTCTGGGCGAGTGTTCAGGAGACAGGGAGCAGGAAGAGGGGTTTGGATAGGGGCTAGGGCCCCGGGAGGGGGAGGTCAGGGGAGAAGGAGCAGCGGGGGTTGGATGGGTGTGAGGTGCTGGGAGGGGGCGATCGGGGACAAGGAGCAGAGGGGGTTGGATGGGCATGTGGTCCTGGGAGTGGGGGCCAGGGGACAAGGAGCAGGGGGTTGGATGGGTGTGAGGTTCTGGGAGGGGGTTCAGGGGACAAGGAGCAGGGGGGTTGGATGGGTGTGAGGTGCTGGGAGGGGGTTCAGGGGACAAGGAGCAGGGGGGTTGGATGGGTGTGAGGTGCTGGGAGGGGGTTCAGGGGACAAGGGGCAGGGGGTTTGGAGAGGGGGTGGGGTCCCAGAAGGAGCAGTCAGGGGACAAGGAGCAGGGGGGGTGGATGGGTGTGAGGTCCCGGGAGGGGGGGGTTAGGGGACAAGGAGCAGGGAGTTTCAATTACGAATTGAATTTATTAAAAGGAAGGCTGGATGATGGTAAAGGGGAGGTGAGGGGGGGTGAGGTTTTCTTAAAAATTACAAAAGGGGGCGTGATGCCGAAAAGTTGGGGAACCAATGGGATAGAACAAGGGTGACTGGGACCCTTCCATTGTGTTACCAGACTTACCACTGAGAGGCGTTATCTCAAGCAAACCTCCTAAGGTCTCTGCACTTGGAGTCAGTGGCCCTGTGAGAGGGGCCCTCACTTTGCCCACAGGCCTGGCCCACTGCACCAGCATGTGGCACTAGGGGGCGCTGTGCTGCAGGGTTGGGGCAGGGTGGGATGGGGGCTTCCCCTGGCAGTCAGGGCTGGCTCCAATGCCCCAGTGCGGTGCTAGGGGGCGCTGTGGGGCAGGGGTGGGGCAGGGTGGGATGGGGGCTTCCCCTGGCAGTCAGGGCTGGCTGCAATGCCCCAGTGCGGTGCTAGGGGGCGCTGTGATGCAGGGAGTGGGGTCGGACACAGCCCCACAGGGAATGGGTGACAAGCACATGGCACATGAGGCTAAAGACACAAACTCCACGTCCAGGCAGACACTTTATTGGGGTTGAGGAGGAGGGTTAGCGTCCGCCCTCCCCGAACCCAGTCACTCGGTGCCCGGCGATTGAGGCCCCAGGCTGGCTTGGATCTGCTCCCGGGCAGGACTGGGGAGGTTCTCGGTGCCCGCAGGGTGACCGGCAAAGGGGGTCATGAGGAGCAGCAAAACCCCCAGCCACCGTTCCCAGGACAGCAGTTATAGCAGAAGTAACAGACGAAATCCTTTGCCTTCTGGAAGAAATGGAGAGACTAGAGTGAGGCCTCCCCTTAACTGACCCCCCAACTACCTTCTCCCAAGCCGCTTTCCCCTCTGAGAGCCGAGGACACAACCCAGGAGTCCTAGCTCCCAGCCCAACTGCACTAACCACTAGACCCCACTCCCCTCCTCTCCCAGATTTTCCCCAAACTATTATTCCCATTTGGTGTTAGAGGCATCTTTTGATCTGGGAGCGGAGTGAAATCTAGTGGTTTGTTTGGGAGCTGGGGGGCACAGAGGAAGGACAAGGCTGGGAATCAGGACTCCTGGGTTCTATTCCTGACTTCCAGCAATGAGTGAGTACTAAAGGGTTATGTTCTCTGCAGGATCTCAGAGTTCACAGACTGACCACTGCTGCCCTCTGCTGGGCCAGATATTATTGAGATTAACCCATACGATAGCAGATAGAGCAGATCTTTTAGAGAGACGTCCCATTGGGATTTATACATTGCAGTGACGGAGAACCCGCCCATTTGCCGTCTGAATGTATCTAGCTTCATCTTCCAGCCATTGGATCATGTTACACCTTTCTCTGAGAGACTGAAGAGCTCGTTATCAAATATCTAATTCTTCCAAGACTCCTCACAGGCTACAACAGGTGCTTATAAACGACCCCAGGCATGTCACCATGTGAGAGAACGGAGCACGGGACGGATTCTATTCTGATAACATGACACAGTAACTGAAATTGTCCATTCATTTTATTTGATTTTGTTCCTAAATCCGTCTGGGCAGCTGCTGCTCGGACACCTGGCCTCTCCTGTCGCTCAGAACAGCTGCCTTCTGTTCTCAGGTGCCAGCTCGCTCCGCACTCGGGCAGGGACAGCTCTCTGAGCGGGGAACTGCCCCTAACCGAGAGTGACTTCTGTTCTGTGTTGCGGTGAACCAGTGGGCACTTTGATGTAAATTTTCCATGACATGGAAATTCCCAGTTTCTAACAGGGCTCGCAGGGCTTGGATCCTGTCAGGTCTACAAACAAATGCTGCTCATCCACTGGGGAGTGGAGTGTAGATCCCAGTTCGAGTGACCGGCTGCGAGATCCCAGGGCTGAGCTAGCAGGGGGCTACGGGTTGGGAGTGAGGGGCTCCGGCAGAGCTGGTGGGGGCAGGGAGCATAGAGGAGCCCATGTCAATTGTCTCTACCTCACAGGCTGTCAGAGACCTGAGCTAATAAAGCGGAGCTGTGAGCGCTGGATTTACACCCTGACAGGATCTGATCAGCCCCCTCCGCAGACAGCACAGCAGGGGAGGGGGCATGTGGGCTCGGCCGCGCAAACCGGGGTCCTGCCTGAGAGGGGACGTGCAGGCCCCAGCTCTGCGGCTCTGCCAGGCACTGACAATCCTGCTGATACCAGAGGGGTCACACCACGAGTAGTGCTGGCCCTGCTCTTTCTTGGCCAGCAACTGGAAGGGGTCCTGAAACCAGGGGTAGAGAACCCAGGAGTCCTTACTCCCAGCCCCACCCCCACTGGATCCCACTCTCCTCTCAGAGCTGGGGCTAGTCCAGACTCCCAGCCCCTCTCCGACACCCCATGTTTGGCATTCCCAGATTTGCAGCCCCAGAGCCGGGATCTCAGCCTGTTACTGGAACACACCTGGTTAACGATTAACCCCTGAACCCGCCTGGGAGCTGGGCATGGGCCAGGGGCTGGATCTTTGCTCTCTGCCCCTCACCCGCTCCCCGCAGGGTGTCTGAGAAGTGGGGCCACCTGGCTTTTGAATTTAGGGGTGTCTAGGGATCTGGGCCGTTTTTAATCTAAAACTCAAGGTGCAAATACCCCCGCCCCCAGCTGGGCTGACAGGGGAATGGGGACACTCCACGCTCTGGCCTTCTTGCTTGCAGGTCACAGGGCAACATTTTCAGACATTTATGGAACATGTTCACTGACTCCATGTTCAGCTGGATCAGCTTGGAAAAGATTCCCAGAGGTGCTGCTCCCCCAGACTCCAGTGCTGTGAGGACTTGTGGTTAGTTATATTACAGAGCTGCACAGATAGACCCCAACAGATCAGGGCCCTGTTGTGGCGGGCGCTGCCCAGACACAGCGAGAGACAATCGCTCTTTCAGACATGTCTCCTCACAGGAATTGGATTCCATCGGGTCGGCAGAGGAAATGCTGCTCATCCCCCAGGAGTGTTGTCTAGGTCCTGGTGCTCCTCTATGCTCCTCGCCCCCACCAGCTCTGCCGGAGCCCCGCACTCCCGACCTGCAGCCCCCTGCTAGCTCAGCCCTGGGATCTCGCGGCCGGTCACTCGAACTGGGACCTAGACTATACTGCCCTGTGGCTGAGCAGCTTTTTGTCTGTAGACCCAACGGGATCCGAGCACTGTGAGCCGTTTTAGAAAATAAGAATTCCCATGCCATGGAAAATTTGTGTCAAAGCACCCACTGGTTCACCGCAACACAGAACAGGAGACTATCTGGGTTAAGGGGCAGTTCCTCACTTGGAGAGCCGTCCCCACCTGAGAGTGGAGTGAGCTAGCGCCTGAGAACAGAGCGCAGCCGCTCCGAGCGACAGGAGAGGCCAGGTGTCCAATCAGCCCTGAGCAGCAGCTGCCCGGACGGATTTAGGAACAAAATCAAATAAAACGAATGGACGATTTCAGCTACTGTGTCATGTTATCAGAATAGAATCCATCCCGTGCTCCGTTCTCTCACATGGTGACATGCCCGGAGTCGTTTATAAGCACCTGTTGTAGCCTGTGAGGAGTCTTGGAAGAATTAGATATTTGATAACGAGCTCTTCAGTCTCTCAGAGAAAGGTGTAACATGATCCAATGGCTGGAAGATGAAGCTAGATACATTCAGACGGCAAATGGGCGGGTTCTCCGTCACTGCAATGTATAAATCCCAATGGGACGTCTCTCTAAAAGATCTGCTCTATCTGCTATCGTATGGGTTAATCTCAATAATATCTGGCCCAGCAGAGGGCAGCAGTGGTCAGTCTGTGAACTCTGAGATCCTGCAGAGAACATAACCCTTTAGTACTCACTCATTGCTGGAAGTCAGGAATAGAACCCAGGAGTCCTGATTCCCAGCCTTGTCCTTCCTCTGTGCCCCCCAGCTCCCAAACAAACCACTAGATTTCACTCCGCTCCCAGATCAAAAGATGCCTCTAACACCAAATGGGAATAATAGTTTGGGGAAAATCTGGGAGAGGAGGGGAGTGGGGTCTAGTGGTTAGTGCAGTTGGGCTGGGAGCTAGGACTCCTGGGTTGTGTCCTCGGCTCTCAGAGGGGAAAGCGGCTTGGGAGAAGGTAGTTGGGGGGTCAGTTAAGGGGAGGCCTCACTCTAGTCTCTCCATTTCTTCCAGAAGGCAAAGGATTTCGTCTGTTACTTCTGCTATAACTGCTGTCCTGGGAACGGTGGCTGGGGGTTTTGCTGCTCCTCATGACCCCCTTTGACGGTCACCCTGTGGCGCCGAGAATCTCCCCAGTCCTGCCCGGGAGCAGATCCAAGCCAGCCTGGGGCCTCAATCGCCGGGCACCGAGTGACTGGGTTCGGGGAGGGCGGACGCTAACCCTCCTCCTCAACCCCAATAAAGTGTCTGCCTGGACGTGGAGTTTGTGTCTTTAGCCTCATGTGCCATGTGCTTGTCACCCATTCCCTGTGGGGCTGTGTCCGACCCCACTCCCTGCATCACAGCGCCCCCTAGCACCGCACTGGGGCATTGCAGCCAGCCCTGACTGCCAGGGGAAGCCCCCATCCCACCCTGCCCCACCCCTGCCCCACAGCGCCCCCTAGCACCTCACTGGGGCATTGGAGCCAGCCCTGACTGCCAGGGGAAGCCCCCATCCCACCCTGCCCCAACCCTGCAGCACAGCGCCCCCTAGTGCCACATGCTGGTGCAGTGGGCCAGGCCTGTGGGCAAAGTGAGGGCCCCTCTCACAGGGCCACTGACTCCAAGTGCAGAGACCTTAGGAGGTTTGCTTGAGATAACGCCTCTCAGTGGTAAGTCTGGTAACACAATGGAAGGGTCCCAGTCACCCTTGTTCTATCCCATTGGTTCCCCAACTTTTCGGCATCACGCCCCCTTTTGTAATTTTTAAGAAAACCTCACCCCCCCTCACCTCCCCTTTACCATCATCCAGCCTTCCTTTTAATAAATTCAATTCGTAATTGAAACTCCCTGCTCCTTGTCCCCTAACCCCCCCTCCCGGGACCTCACACCCATCCACCCCCCCTGCTCCTTGTCCCCTGACTGCTCCTTCTGGGACCCCACCCCCTCTCCAAACCCCCTGCCCCTTGTCCCCTGAACCCCCTCCCAGCACCTCACACCCATCCAACCCCCCTGCTCCTTGTCCCCTGAACCCCCTCCCAGCACCTCACACCCATCCAACCCCCCTGCTCCTTGTCCCCTGAACCCCCTCCCAGAACCTCACACCCATCCAACCCCCTGCTCCTTGTCCCCTGGCCCCCACTCCCAGGACCACATGCCCATCCAACCCCCTCTGCTCCTTGTCCCCGATCGCCCCCTCCCAGCACCTCACACCCATCCAACCCCCGCTGCTCCTTCTCCCCTGACCTCCCCCTCCCGGGGCCCTAGCCCCTATCCAAACCCCTCTTCCTGCTCCCTGTCTCCTGAACACTCGCCCAGAACCTCTGCCTCATCCAACCGCTCCCTGTCCCCTGACTGCACCCCGGGACCTCCTCCCCCTTATCCAACCCCTCCTCCCCCCACTCCCTGCCCCCTGCCATGACGCTCAGAGTGGCAGGGCTGGCTTATTGGAAAACCTGGGAGGTGGGCGGGCTCAAGCTGTGCTGCCCGTGGGGTGGCATGCCTGTGCGGGTGGGGGGACAGCGGGGGTGGGGCCGGGGGCTGGGCCTCTGCAGCGTGGGGGACGGGTCACTTGCTGGAGGATTCTCTGCACCGTGAGGTCTTTGTACACGAGTTGAGGATTCAATAGCTCAGACTTAGGTCAGGGGTTTGTTACAGGAGTGGGTGGGGGAGATTCTGTGGCCTGGTTGTGCAGGAGGTCAGACTAGATGATCATAATGATCCCTTCTGACCTTAAATCTATGAGTCTACGAGGATGGTCCCACGGCCCAGATACGGCTTGCCCACCTCTGGTCTATTAAATAAACAAATAAAAAATGTTACCATGATAATTTTTTTTTGTTATGAAAATTTCACAGCCTCGTGCCCCCCCCTTGGAATTTCTTCATGCCCCCCAGTTTGAGAACCAATGTTCTATGCCCTGTACCCCAGTCCTCTCCCAGAGCCGGGGAGAGAACCCAGGAGTCCTGACTCCCAGCCCCCCTTCCCTCCATTGTAACCCACTAGACCCCCCCTGCTTCCCGCTACAAGGATTATAGAAGAGGCACTGCTTCCTCCCGGCTTTGACTTCCTGCAACGATCACTAACCGGCATCACTATCACCTCCCAGTCTGACCAGTGCACACCACCCCCAGGAACAGCCCTGGACTCCCCAGCCGCCTGCCGTGCCACATCACCCCCTGGTGGTCAGCAGCATTAGTGAAGCCCCCTCATTTTCACCAGCAGCCAGTTTTCCTGGATGCTCACAGCTTAACCTGCAAAGATCCTGAAATTGCAAAAATTCCCCTGTCCCAGTCCCTGCCCCTGAGGCAGTCGGAGCAGAGCTGGCGCCTCCTAGAGGTGAGCAGCCCTGTGTCCCATTCCCTGCGCCAGCCAGGCCCCTTCTCCGTCCTGTCTTTGGGGTCTGATGCCCTTTGGCCTTTCCCGGGCAGCTTTCAAAGGGACCCGGGTGGCCATGGGGGCAGGAGTCTCTTACCAGCCAGTCCCACGCCCAGGCTGAGCGACCCCAGGCTGTTGAGACCAATGATCAGGGAGGGGGGCTCCTGACTCTGTGGGTCTGGAAGGGAAAAGCGAGGGGCCTCTCCTGCCGCTCGGAGCGGCTGCACTGTGTTGTCAGGCGCTAGCTCACTCTGCTCTCGGGTGGGTCAGCTATCCGAGAGGGGAACCCCCATCCAGTGCAAAGTGGGGATCTGCCTGGAGTGTCTCCTGTTCGTGTTGGGGTGAATCAGTGGGATGCTCTGACACAAATACCCTGAGAACTGGAAATTCTCAGTTTGAAATAGGGAATCAGGTCCTGTCGGGTCTACAGAGCAAATGCTGCTCATCCACCGGCAGTGTAGAGTAGTCCCCGGTTCGAGTGGGCAACCACGAGATTCCAGGGCTGGACAAGCAGGGGGCTGTGAGGTGATGGGGGGTGAGGGGCTCTGGCAGAGCTGGGGGGGAGCCCAAGGCTGGGCTAGCAGGGGACAGTGGGTGGGGGTGAGGGGCTCTGGCAGAGCTGGGGGGGAGCCCAGGGCTGGACAAGCAGGGGGCTGTGAGGTGGGTGGGGGGGTGAGGGGCTCTGGCGGAGGTGGGTGTGAGGATCCCAGGGCTGGGCAAGCAGGGGGCTGTGGGTGGGGGTGAGGGGCTCTGGCGGAGGTGGGTGTGAGGATCCCAGGGCTGGGCAAGCAGGGGGCTGTGGGGGGGGGGGTGAGGGGCTCTGGCAGAGCTGGGGGGGAGCCCAGGGCTGGGCAAGCAGGGGGCAGTGGGTGGGGGTGAGGGGCTCTGGCGGAGGTGGGTGTGAGGATCCCAGGGCTGGGCAAGCAGGGGGCTGTGGGTGGGGGTGAGGGGCTCTGGCGGAGGTGGGTGTGAGGATCCCAGGGCTGGGCAAGCAGGGGGCTGTGGGGGGGGGTGAGGGGCTCTGGCAGAGCTGGGTGTGAGGATCCCAGGGCTGGGCAAGCAGGGGACTGAGAGGTGAGGGGGCAGTGAGGGGCTCTGGCAGAGCTGGGTGTGAGGATCTCAGGGCTGGGCTAGCAGGGGGCTGTGGGGGGGGGTGAGGGGCTCTGGCAGAGCTGGGGGGGAGCCCAGGGCTGGGCAAGCAGGGGGCAGTGGGTGGGGGTGAGGGGCTCTGGCAGAGCTGGGTGTGAGGATCTCAGGGCTGGGCAAGCAGGGGGCTGTGGGGGGAGGGGGAAGTGAGGGACTCGGGCAGAGCTGGAGGGGAGCCCAGGGCTGGGCAAGCAGGGGGCTGTGGTGGGGGGTGAGGGGCTCTGGCGGAGGTGGGTGTGGAGCCCAGGGCTGGACAAGCAGGGGGCTCTGAGGTGAGGGGGGAGTGAGGGGCTCTGGCAGAGCTGAAGGGGAGCCCAGGGCTGGGCAGATAGGGGGCTCTAAGTCCAGATTAAGGGGCAGCAGCAGAGCTGGGAGTGGGGGAAGCTCAGTTCTGAGCTAGCCGGGGGCTGTGGGAGGGGAGTGAGGGGCTCCAGCAGAGCTGGTGGGGCCGGGGAGCCCAGGGGGACCCAGTGCCGTATGTCTCTACTTTGCAGCCTGTCAGAGACCTCACAGGATCTGATCAGTCCCAGCCACAGACAGCACAGCAGGGCCTGGGGCGTGTGGGCTCAGCTGCGCAAACCAGGGTCCTGCCTTAGAGGAGTCGTGCAGGCCCCAGCTCTGCGGCTCTGCCAGGCACTGACAATCCCGGCGGCTGTAACCAGACGGGGTCACGCTGCAAGTAGGGCTCCTCCCATCGTTCTAGGCCAGCACACACAAGGAATCCTAAAGCCAGGGGTAGAGAACCCAGGAGTCCTGACTCCCAGCCCCTCCCTGACACCCCATGTGGGGCATTCCCAGATTTGCAGCCCCAGAGCCGGAATCAGGTCTGTTACTGGAACACGCCTGGTTAACGATTAACCCCTGAACCTGCCTGTGTTAGTCAAATGGGCTCGTTTCCCCCTGGAGCTACTCAATTACCCCAAGGAGGCATGGAAGACAAGGAGACGGGTACCAAACTTTTATTCTCGGTCAGCTGAACGGGTGCTCTTTCGTGACTAGTGCCAGAGGAAAGAGACATGCCTCACTGGCTCAGAACAGCCTTTATATACTAGATTACAAACATTTTTACGTGCAAAAACATACATTTCTTGAATTCCTTTTTAGAGATAATATGGGTCTTTTTAACATCTTCCCCCTAGGTATTTTGCGTACGTGCATCTAAGAAAGATTACATACATGCAAGGATCAACTGGGATAATAAGCAGGGGATAAGGATCAACTGGGAGGATAAGCAGAGGATTGCCATGAGCAAATAGTTGCCTATTGCCATAAGCAAATAATTGTCTATTGCTCTAACAGTTATCTCCCCCCTTAAAAGCATTTTGAGAGCTTTAGACCCCCCAGTCCTCAGTTTTTATTGGCTGATATAGCGCCATCATTCGTTGATATACAATTTGATTAGCCATACATTTAATTAATGCAACTAAACAGGGAGCAAAGCAAGCTAGGGTTAATAGGGTCGCGATAAAAAATACAGCAAAGAGGAAACCCTTTCGGAGCCATCCTATTTGTGGTAACCAGGAGGTAAACCAGTCTGTGTCCCACCCACCCCAAGTTTGGACTGGGACATGGGTTAACTTTCTCATTTCCTTTGTTAGCTGTTTCACCACCTTTCCATTATCATCTATTTGTAAACAGCAATTGGACTCGTTTAATTTCGCACAAACTCCTCCTTCTTCTGCCAACAAATAATCGAGGACCATGTGGTGCTGATAAATTGCATTTCTCATTTGAGTTGACTGATCAGCCAAAAGGTCGAGTGCGGTGGCTGTCTGGTTAGTGACTATTTCCAGAACAGCTTGTAGCCTAATTATTCGATTCAGGTTATAAATAGGCTCCCTGGCCCCAGATAGTAACTCACTAGGGTTCCAAGTAGCCGGTCCATAATGTTCTATGATTCTTTCAGGAGGCCACTCCTGAGCTCCCCACTTTTGGGAGCTCCCGGCGGCCAAGGAGGAGTCCACGAACCGCTTCTCTCTAATTAGATCATCATATACTTTGATTCCCAATTTATTTCCCAGTATTTGGGGTAGTAGAAAGAACAGGGGCCTAATATACCCAACGTAACATACGCCTGTCCAATTTGGAGGCAACCTTCTGTAAGCATATTGCCCGCAGATCCAGTAGTGACCTTTTAGGGCCCAAGTCCCATTAGCAAAGGGACCATCCCAGGTTTCAGAATCCTCCACTGTTCCATCCCAATACAAAGAATTACCGGCTCGGAAAGGCGGCCCCATAACGGTTGGGTCACCGTCAGAGTCACAGTAGTGGCATTTCCACGCTCTGGCTCCTGCCTTCCAAATACAATTACAGCCTAATCTGGGCTTATTGGTGCTAGACCAAAAATATTTGAAGAAGGTCCGGGTTCCATTATGGTGCTGCCATGCCCATTGATACCACCGTACCACATGATCCTTACTAGTGGTATTGTCCCGCTGGCAGCTTAGAAAGATAGCATCAAAGAACCCGTCTAATCCCACTGCCTTGCAACCTTCGCCCGTATGGTGTTGGTAGGAACATCTCACCCAGCTATTATTAGTAAGTTTCACATGAGTGTGGTTCCATCACCCTTGGTATCTGGAACAATCATACGTGTTACAGTTGGAATCATAGCAGTCATATCCTAGGGATAGAGTCCAATCACATTTGCTTTCTCCTACGTACACTCCCTCCCGCCTTGTCTGATTAAGGCAAAAGATGCCTATTCCGGAAGAGTAGAGTCGCCAGGGACTACTATCCTCAGTCCACATTCCTGTTCCATCGTGCACTATACTTAGATTACTAACCCACCATTTGGGTTGCACCGGTTGGGCTACCCAGGGCCACTCATTTAAATCTCCTGGACCTCCACATACCCAACACTTACTAAGATTAAAGGAACTCGCTACTGTTTCCCCTAATTGTAAAAACCTATTTTCCCAACCATAGCAGTAATAGGAGCACATAAGTAGAAATATTATGGATAACTTCATCATTTTTTTCTTTTAAACAGTCCCTTTAGTCCGTCCAGTCCGTGATACTCCCAGGTGGAGTCTTCGCCTGTGCCATCCCGGGCTTCCGGTGCCGGGACGGACAGAGGGCTGGTGTCCTCTTCTGTTGACTCGTTTTCCTGGTTAGGGTTCAAAAATTGTTTTACCTGCGTATGGTGTGTCCACTTGTCGCTCCCAAGGATTTTAACTGCAGTCTGGCTGATGAGCGAGACAGTGTGCGGGCCGTCCCACCGTGGGGTGAGGGGATCACGCTTCCATTTCTTGATAAGGACTTGGTCACCGATCTGGAACGGGTGTACAGGCTGATCCAAGGGGAGGGCCTGGAAAGGCGCCATGTATCGATGCAGCTGTAACAAGACAGATTGCAGCCCAGATACCTGTTTCCACAGAGAGTCATTCCCCATTTCCCAGTTTACATCCTCCCAGTATCCTGGGATAAGTACTCGGGGCGGAAACCCAAAAATCAGTTCAAAGGGTGAAAGTTTAAGACCCTTACGTGGGGCCCTTCGAATGCGGGTGAGGGCGAGTGGTAAAGCATCAAGCCACTTTAAGTTAGATTCTGTACATATTTTAGTAAGAGTATCTTTGAGAGTCCTATTCATTCTCTCTACCTGACCCGAGCTTTGTGGCCTCCAGGGTGTGTGTAATTTCCATTGTATACCGAGGGCCTTGGAAACCTGCTGAACCACTTGCGAGGTAAAGTGGCTTCCCTGGTCAGATTCAGTTACCTCGAGGAGATGGAAACGAGGAAGTATCTCATGTAACAAAGCCTTAGTGACAGCTCGGGCCTGACAATGTGGTGGGGTAGCATTCTACCCATCCAGTGAGCTGATCCACGAATACGAGTAGGTATTTATAGCCCCTACAAGGGGGCATCTCAGCGAAATCAACTTGCCATTTCTGAAAAGGGAAAGATGCCCAGGGCCATCCTCCCATTGGGGCAGGAGGGCCGCCCCCTTTTTGGTTTGTTCGTTGACAGACAGGACAATTACTAACAATTCTTTGAGCTTCCATGTGCATGCCCAGCCCCTTAAGGGATTGAGCAGCTAAATCAACCATTGCTCCCGACCCCATGTGTCCCTCTCTATGTAAAAGCCGAAGAATTTCCTGAAGCACTGGTTGAGGGACAAAGATCTCTCCCCCAGGTAGTTTCCACCATCCAGAGGAAATCTGCCTGGCTCCTGCAGCCTGCGCGTGGCAAACTTCCTCAACTGTATACTGGGGAGGAGGGGTCTCAGCCTCTGTATCTTGAACCACCAGAAGCCAAGAGGCCCCATCTTGGGCGGCCTCCTTCGCAGCCTGATCAGCTAGTTAATTATACCTACGCTGTTCGGCCTCAGGGGCTTTTCCATGGGCACGCACATGTATCACGGCAACCCGGAGGGGAAGCATCAGGGCCTCAAGAAGCACTTTGATGAGGCTCCCGTGTGCAATCTTTTGGCCTGAAGCTGTAATAAACCCTCTTTCCCTCCACAGGGTCCCGTGCGCATGTACCACCATGTAAGCATAACGACTGTCAGTGTATAGGTTAAGAGTTTTCCCGGTCCCCAATCGGAGAGCCTCTATAAGGGCCACTAGCTCTGCTGCTTGAGCAGACAGATTAGGGCTGAGTTTAAACTTGTGTACTCCCTTACCCTTAATCACTACCACCGTCCCAGTAAACCGCTTGCCATTTACCACATAGCTAGACCCATCAACGTATCCTTCAATATTGGGGTTGGGCCAGGGCAAGTCCGAAAGGTCAGGGCGGGGTTTAGTTTCTTGTTGCAATACTTCAACACAGTCATGAGCGGGGCTGGCCCCATGGGAAGCCTGGGGATCAGGTAGTAGGGTAGCTGGGTTAAGGGAGCTAACTGTCGTAAAGGTTAAGTTAGGGGCCAGCAAGAGCCCTACCTCATACCTAGTATGTCGACTGGTATTTAAATGCTTTTCCCCTGCACCTGTTCCCAGTATCTGAGGCACCCCGTGGGGGACCACAACCTCAGTGTCCCCGCCCAGGGTCAATTTTTCAGCTTCCTGGACAAGGAGGGCGGTTGCTGCAACGGCCCGTAAACAGGCAGGCCATCCCTTGGCGACAGGGTCCAACACCTTTGAGTAATATCCAATGGGTCTCCAGGTTGATCCCGACCTTTGGCATAGGACTCCAGCTGCCACCCCTCCTCTCTCATGAACATATAGGGTGAATGGTTTCCGGGGATCTGGGAGGGCTAGAGCGGGAGGCTGAACCAAGGCTTCTTTAAGTTCTCGAAATGCTTTTTCCATTTCCCTGTTCCATGTCCAGTGAAGCAGACCCTCCTTAGTCAGGGATTCATATAATGGTTTGGGCTTCCCCCCGTAGTCAGGGATCCAGAGCCAACAAAAGTCAGGGATCCAGAGTCCCAGGAAGGCCCTTAACTCACGGGGGTTCTGGGGTTGAGGGCTGTCGAGTATAACCTGGATTCTTTCTTTGCCCAAACTACGTCTTCCTTGGCACAGATGATATCCAAGAAAGGTAACCTGCTGCTTAACCAATTGAGCTTTTTCCTTTGAAACCTTATACCCCTGTGCCCCGAGGTAATTAAGGAGTTCTACTGTCTGTTCTTTACAGGCTGCTTCTGTTTCAGTGCTTAAAAGCAGATCATCGCAGTACTGAACTATATTGCATGAGGGATGGCTAGCCAGGAACGGGGCAAGGTCCCTTTTCAGCTGGCTGCCAAAAATCTCGGGTGCACAAGTGAGTCCCTGTGGGACAACAGTCCAGAGATACTGAGCCTTGTAGTGAATATCTGGGTCTTCCCATTCAAAGGCAAACAGCCTTTGAGATTCCTGATCAAGGGTATGGAAAAGAAGGCATCTTTTAAATCTATTACAGAGAACCAGCTGTGGTTTTTAGGGACCTGTCCCAAGATAGTATGAGGGTTTGGGACTACTGGATAGAGGGCTTCTATTAGCTTGTTAACCTGTCTTAGATCCTGAACCAATTGATACTGTCCATTAGGTTTAGGCACCCCCATTATCTGGGTATTATATGGGGACGTGCCTTCCGTGAGCCACCCACACTGCAGAAACTTTTGAATAAGAGGTTTTAACCCAATCCGAGTGGTCAGCTTAAGGGGGTACTGTCGAATTCGGACCGGACTGCTCCCTTCCTTAAGAGAGATATGTACTGGTGAGGCATTCCTGGCTCGAGCCACGCCTCCCTCCTCTGCCCATACTTCTGAGTGAACCCCCGGCAGCTGGTTCTTATTACTCCCCCGACCCTCCGGGGAGAGGTTTCTAGCACTTACAAGGGCCATCTGGTAATTAGAGGCTTGTTGCTTAGGAAGCCTGACCTCCATAGTTCCATTGTCAAATGAGATTTCTGCCTGCAACTTAGTAAGAATGTCTCGTCCAAGAAGTGCTATGGGACAGGAGGGGCTGCAAACAAACTGGTGGGAAATCTGATGGTCCCCTATTTTTAGGAGAAGAGGCAGAGTCTTTTCCAAAGCTGTAGTTTGTCCCTCAATCCCCTGGACTATGGCACATCCCTGAGCTCTACCTCGGGGAGTCTTATTAAGGGGGAGCAAACTAAGGGTAGCCCCAGTATCAATAAGGGCTTCGATTGGACGGCCCTCCACTTTAATTCTTACCGTGGGATCCAGGCTGGCGGCTTGTGCCGCCAGGAGGGGCCTCTGGGTCCCCCAGCCTCCCTATGGGGAGGATTCCTCCCCCGAAAGTCCCGTACTGTTGTAGAGGATGGGACGGGGCGGGGTTCTATCTTTATACTCCTTTCCTGTGGTCTGTCGTCGGGGGCATTCATTCTTCCAGTGTCCATCCTCCCTACAGATAGCACACTGATTCCGACCCAGACGGGGGCCTTTTCCCTTCCCCGATGGCCCTGACCATCCCTTAACTTTGTCCCCTCTTTCCTCATATCCTTCCCTTAAAGCCATAGCTAACACGCGGGCCCCTTTCTTTCGCTCCTCATCATCCCTTCGATCATAAACCTTCATGGCGATTGCTAACAGTTCCTCTATATTTTTCCCCGACGCCCCCTCCAATTTTTGCAGCTTCTTCCTGATGTCCTCATAAGATTGCCCAATAAAAAGGGGGGTTAATACCCGTTTCCCATTTGTGTCCTCAGGATCGAGGTCTGTATATCTTTTACAAGTATTACAGAGCCGTTC
Organism: Aldabrachelys gigantea; assembly: GCA_026122505.1. Classification (NCBI taxonomy): domain Eukaryota; kingdom Metazoa; phylum Chordata; order Testudines; family Testudinidae; genus Aldabrachelys; species Aldabrachelys gigantea. The sequence goes on from CM047489.1 coordinate 70,903,956, forward strand.
GTAAAAAGCAGCTGGGTTTTCGTTCTTTTCCTGTCTTACATTATACAGTTTGGACCAATTCGGGGTTTTTCTGATACAGCGTTTCATTCCCTGTACTATGGCCCTGGCATATTCGCTATGTTGAGGATGGCCATGTATATTCTGTGGCCAGGCGGGGGGGCTTTCAGGCAACTGTGCAGCCACCTTCGCCGAGGTTTTCCCAAGCTCAAGTAACCCTTCGCGGGCTTTTGAGAGAACTAATCATCTCTCTTCCGCAGTTAATAGAGTGTTAAGAGCGACCCTCATGTCGCCCCAGGTAGGGTTATGAGCCGCAATTAAGGTCTCAAATACCACTGTTAGTGGGGCGGGATCTTCCGAAAACGGGGGATTTTGTTGCTTCCAATTATATAAATCACTTGTAGTAAAGGGAACATATATCATACTGGGCTCACCATTGGGGGCAAAAACCTCCCGGAGGGGCACTTGGTATACCGGGCCACTTTTCTTGCCCGATGGGCTAATAAGTCTCATTTTTACGTCCCCAGGCCTATAAGCAGACGCTATGCTCCAATCCTGAGATGTGGAGAGGCCAATCTTAAGCTTGGCCCTCGTGTGGTCAGATACCGGGGAGCCCTGAAGGGTCAGAATGGACTGCTGTTCGGAGGAGCTTTGGTCACTTGAGTCATCCCTTGCCTGGTCACCTGATTCCTCCCCTATTTTTACAGTTGAAGCACTATCCACAGAGAGCGGGGGGGGGGGGGGGGTGAGCTTTCAATCTGGGCTTGAAGAGCCGGAAGGCCAGGATACAAAGGGGGAGGAGGCATAGGATCAGGGGCAGAGGGAATTACAGCTGGTGGGCAGGATTTCTTCACAGGAGGACAGGGTTTTTTAACAGGGGCACGGGCCAGTAAGGTTTTAATGGTTCGTGCCTTACATTTTTGCAACCATGGGGGAGGATTGGCCACTAGGTCCTGCCAAATATCTATATAGGGGTATTAGTCCCAATGCCCGTCCCGGATCACGATACTATGTACTGCCTGTACAGTTTCTGGCCTGAGCGTCCCCCCCTCAGGCCATTCTACCCCAAATGTTGTCCATTCTAAAGTACAAAATTTTATAAGATTATCTTTACATAATGCAATTCCATAATCAGCCTGGCGTCTAAACGCCTTCCAGTTATTTAGCATACATCCCAAGGGTGTCCCGGAAAAAGTACTCTGTCCGGACCCCATTGTGCTTTTACCCAATTTTCGAGATAAAGGAAAGATAGGGATCTAGCCCTAATTTAGATATACACTCGGTCACGAGGTTCGGCTGACCCCCCTTGCAATCAAGATATCCTGGTCACCGGGTTTCCCCTCGCAGGAGTCTTGGGGCGGCTGGAGTCAGCTTAAGTCTCAGACCTGGTCAGTGTTATTTCACACAAAACCCTCTGTCAATTACAATTTCGGTTTCCAATACATCATTAAGAGGAAAAACAAGATTACTCCTCCTATGAACAGGAGCAATTCCTGAGGCTGTTCTAAGTCCCAGTAATTATCCAGAACGGCCCACAGACTCGTAGAGTTAGTGGAATTATGCATGGGCTGTTCCTTATTTACTCAATAACACAATAACAAGACATACATAAAACTACAACAGTGTCAATATACCTTCCCTTACACAGGCTGCCTAGAGGGTATCCACCATCCAACCCACACTTCGGGGGCGTTATTCCTCAAACCCAGGAGGTAAACGCACTTACCGCCCGGAGTGGCCGCGTCCGGCAGTTGGACTTCCCCTTCTTCTGAAGCCGTCTTGCTTCCGCGTCTTTCGGAGTTCTCTTTAGAGGGGACGCAGCCGCCCCGGCCGATTGTGACGACCCGAAGCCTGAGCAAACCACGCTCAGGGTGGCCACTCCTCGGAATCGCCCTCGGCCGCCGGACAGCGCCCCCTACAGGGAGAGAAGTCCCACCAGAGTCGCCATTTTGTTAGCCAAATGGGCTCGTTTCCCCCTGGAGCTACTCAATTACCCCAAGGAGGCACGGAAGACAAGGAGACGGGTACCAAACTTTTATTCTCGGTCAGCTGAACGGGTGCTCTTTCGTGACTAGTGCCAGAGGAAAGAGACATGCCTCACTGGCTCAGAACAGTTTTTATGTACTAGATTACAAACACCTTTACGTGCAAAAACATACATTTCTTGAATTCCTTTTTAGAGATAATATGGGTCTGTTTAACATCTTCCCCCTAGGTATTTTGCGTACGTGCATCTAAGAAAGATTACATACATGCAAGGATCAACTGGGATAATAAGCAGGGGATAAGGATCAACTGGGAGGATAAGCAAAGGATTGCCATGAGCAAATAGTTGCCTATTGCCATAAGCAAATAATTGTCTATTGCTCTAACACCTGGGAGCCGGGCATGGGCCCGGGGCTGGATCTTTGCTCTCTGCCCCTCACCCACTCCCCATAGGGTGTCTGAGAACTGAGGCCACCTGGCTTTTGAATTTAGGGGTTTCTAGAGATCTGGGCCATATTTAATCCAAAACTCATGGGGCTAATGTCCCCCCCACCCAGGTTGGCTGACAGGGGAATGAGGAGCAACCTTTAAGACGCTCCATGCTCTGGCCTTCTTGTTTGCAGGACACAGGGCAACATTTTGAGGTGTTTGTGGCAATTTTTGACAGCCTGGATCAGCTTGGAAAAGATTCCGGGAGGTGCTGCTCTCCCAGACGCCAGTACTGTGAGGACTTGTCGTTAGTTATATTACAGAGCTGCACAGATAGACCCCAACAGATCAGGGTCATGTTGTGCTGGGTACTGCCCAGACACAGACAGAGACAGTCGCTCTTTCAGACACGTCTCCTCACAGGGATTGGATCCCATCGGTCGGCAGAGGAAATGCTGCTCATCCCCCAGGAGTGTTGTCTAGGTCCCGGTTGTTGTGGCCGACCGCGAGATCCCACCCGGGGGAGGTGGCAGCTCAGAGACGGCTGCAGTCAGGGAAGGGTCTAGGTGCAGCTGGCCCTGGTCTGCCCCTGTCCTCTCCCCTGTTCCCCGTCTCATGTTCACACTGCAGGGGCTGTGCTGAGCTCGCTCTCTCTGAGCGAATCTAGACCGCCCGGTGCTGTGACAGCTCGGCTCAAGGTCTGGCTGATAAACAGCCCCAGCCTGCAGCCCTGCGGTGCAATTCGTCGGCCCGGAGCTGGGCCACAGACTGATACAGTTACTGAAATGCTGAGCAGTGTCTTTGCCTGCAGTGCAGGGCCGACGCGGGGCCTTGGAGCACGCGGCAGTGACTGAGCTCAGGGTGACCTGCCAACCACACCCAGATTTCAAGGGCTGCTTCTGTGTCTTAGGGGGTTAACCAATGGGACTCCCTGCCAGTGGGTGTTTGCAGAGTTAGCACATAGGACTCCATTCCAGTGAGTATTACCAAGGTCAAGCTGTGGGACTTCTTCCCACTACGTTTTGGTGTTGTTAAATTGCAGGACTAGCTTTCTTTGGGTATTAGTGGTGTTGACCTGTGAGACTCCGTGCAGTATGCACTGGTGCTGTTAACCGGTGGGGTCCTCTTCCACTGGGTATTAGTGGGTTAACTCACGTGACTCCCTGACACTGGATATTTGTAGTGCTAATCTGTTGGGCTTCCTGCCACTGGGTATAAGTGGGGTTAACCCCCGAACTTCCTGTCACTGGATAGTAGCAGGGTTAACTCGTGGGACTCCCTGCCCCTGGGAGCTAGTTGGGGTACACCAGGACTCTGACTAAAGCCATGTACAGAGGTGATATCACTGTCTGCTCCCCATTGACCTGCCAGCATAGCTGGGGGGTGGGGGAAATTCACCCCTTTAGCTTTGGATTAAAAATGGCCCAGATCCCTAGACACCCCTAAATTCAAAGGCCAGGTTGCCCCACTTCTCAGACACCCTGTGGGGAGCGGGTGAGGGGCAGAGAGCAAAGATCCAGCCCCCTGGCCCATGCCTGGCTCCCAGGCGGGTTCAGGGGTTAATCGTTAACCAGGCATGTTCCAGTAACAGGCTGAGATTCCGGCTCTGGGACTGCAAATCTGGGAATGCCCCACACGGGGTGTCAGGGAGGGCCTGGGAGTCCAGAGTAGCCCCAGCTCTGGGAGGGGAGTGGGATCTAGGAGGGGTGGGAGTCAGGACTCCTGGGTTCTCTACCCCTGGTTTCAGGACCCCTTCTGGTTGCTGGCCTAGAATGAGCGGGGCCAGCGCTACTCGTGGTGTGACCCCTCTCATATCAGCGGGATTGTCAGTGCCTGGCAGAGCCACAGAGCTGGGGCCTGCACGTCCCCTCTCAGGCAGGACCCCGGTTTGCGCAGCCAAGCCCACACGCCCCCTCCCCTGCTGTGCTGTCTGCGGCGGGGGCTGATCGGATCCTGTCAGGGTGTAAATCCAGCGCTTGCGGCTCCGCTTTATTAGCTCAGGTCTCTGACAGCCTGCGAGGTAGAGACAATCGACATGGGCTCCTCTATGCTCCCTGCGCCCACCAGCTGTGCCAGAGCCCCTCACTCCCAACCCGCAGCCCCCTGCTAGCTCAGCCCTGGGATCTCGCGGTCGGCCACTCGAACTGGGACCTAGACTACAGTGCCTGGTGGCTGAGCAGCATTTGCTTGTAGACCAGACGGGATCCGAGCCCTGTGAGCCCTGTTAGAAACTGGGAATTTCCATGTCATGGGGAATTTGTCAAGTTACCCCACTAGTTCACCACAACACAGAACAGGAGACACTCCGGGTTAAGGGGCGGTTCCTCGCTCAGAGAGCTGTCCCCACCCGATCATGGAGCAAGCTAGTGCCTGAGAACAGAGCACAGCTGCTCCGAGCAACAGGAGAGGCCGGGTGTCTGATCAGCCCTGAGCTGCAGCTGCCCTGATGGATTTAAGAACAAAATCAAATAAAACGAATGGATGATTTCAGCTACTGTGTCATGTTATCAGAATAGAATCCGTCCCGTACTCTGTTCTCTCACATGGTGACATGCCCGGAGTCATTTATAAGCACCTGTTGTAGCCTGCGAGGAGTCTTGGAAGAATTAGATATTTGATAACGAGCTCTTCAATCTCTCAGAGAAAGGTCTAACATAATCCAATGGCTGGAAGATGAAGCTCGATACATTCAGATGGGAAAGGTGTAACAGTGAGGATAATGAATCACTGGAATAGTTTACCAGGCGGGGCGGGGGTGGGGGGTGGGTTCTCCATCACTGCAATGTATAAATCATGATGGGACGTCTTTTCAAAAGATCTGCTCTAGGGATTATTTGGGGGCCGTTCCCAGGCCCGTGTGACACAGGAGGTCAGATGTGATGATCACAATGGTCCCTTCTGCCTTGGAATCTTGGAGTCTAGAGCATATTATGCCCTGTGGCTACTGACATGATCTGAAATAACCAACAAAGCTGACATAAAACAAACAGGAAAAATACACACAAAAGAGAAAACTCAAATCCAACAGACATTTCAAAGAGAAATTTTGGAATGACTTGAAATGATGTTGTCACGGACTCACAGATCGTGCCCACTCGTGGTCCTGTGTGGTCCGTGGGGGGTGCCCCTTCTAGTGTGACAGCCCTTCTGGGGGGTCCACTCTCTCTCAGATCAGGCCCCTCCACCTCCTGGAGCCGCACCTCTCTGAGCCTTAGCACACCTGTCTCTCGCCGTGCGCCTCCTCAGGGAGTCCACTCGCTCTGGATCCCCCGGGCCTCCACCCCCCAAGGGCTTGATGCTCCTGTTCTCTAGACCGGAGCGACTCTCAGCCAGCATAAAACAGGAGGGTTTATTGAGGGTTGAACACAGCACAGGAAACTCTCAGGGCCCTCAGGCCTGGCCTCCCTCAGCACATCACATCTCAGTCTCCCCTGCATCAAGGTGGGCTCTGCCTGCTCCCCGTCTCCAGCCCAGAGCCCCCCTGCTTCCCAGCTGGGCCTCTGATATCCGCGGCCCCAACTCCCCCTCTGTCCATTGTCTTCTCTCCAGGTAAACAGGGTGGCCTGGGTCTCCTCTCCTCTCAGCCCTCCTCTGGCCCCTCTGGCTGGAACCGGATGGTCAGGTCACCGGGGTCCTCTCTTCGCAGCCCATTGTCCTCCCACTGGCCAGAACTGGCTGTGACTCCTGAGCTGGGTCTCTGGGTCACCAGGTCACCGGTTGCTGGGGTCTCCATCCTGCAGGCCATCGGCCGGGGTCCCAAGTTCCCTCTCCGGTCCCCTGTAACAACAAACTCCCTGTCCCCTCACCTCGTTACACCAGTAACACCCGGGGACACTCCCTCTGCTTGCAACCCACTGGAAAACACGGGAAAACCAAGAAAACCCCCCACTTTGTCACAGAAGTGAATTTGTTTTTTTCAAAATGTTTCCTCAGCTGGGGCAGGGACTGGCTCTCGCTGTGTCAGGGCAGCGCCCGGCCCAGTTGGGGTCTAATAATGCACCTCTGTAACATAACTAATGACAAGTCCCCACAGCCCTAGAGTCTGGGACAGCAGCACCTCCGAGAATCTTTTCCAAGCTGATCCAGCTGAACATGGAGTCAGTCAAAATCTCTGGCCAAAGTCTGAAAATATTGGCCTGTGTCCTCAAACAGGACGGCCAGATTGTGGAGTGGTGTGAAAGGGTGTTAAAGGGAATTGGAGTCAGGACACCTGGATTCCAGGACCAGGTCTGGGAGGGAAGTGGGGTGTAATGGGTCAGAGCAGGGGGGCTGGGAGCCAGGATACTTGGGTTCTCTAGGGTTGTCAGCCCTTCAGGATGTCTCCTGGAACTGAAGATTAAGCTTTAATGAAAGATTCTGTCATGTGATGAAACCTCCAGGAATACGTCCAACCAAAACTGGCAGCCCTTGTTCTACCCCACTTTGGGGGGGTCAAGCAGGTCAGAGCAGGGGGGTGAGAATCAGGACTGACTGGCAGAGGGTGTTGTCACCTGGCTAGAGACGGAAGCATTTTGGTAAAAATGTCCGATATTTTGTAACCACAAGAGTCTTTTCCCATAAAGACGTGGATCATAGGTAAACAGCTGTTCATCCAGCCCCGTCCTTACTGGAATCTCCCTTCCCCTGCCAATCACTGACTCTATTGGCCAAGAGGGCTCTGAGCTAGTGAATAAATACAGGCCCCTGTAGCTCCCCTCAGCTGCTCGTGGAGAAGACCCAACCCCGAGAGAAGATGAGAGTCCAGATGCTGGCTGTCCTGCTCCTGTTCGTGTCCCTCCTTTGTGCTGAGGGAATCCGTGGAGCATCCCTGGTCGAGGTGAGTGGGGGACCCTGTTCCATTCCTGGTGTGCCAGGTGCTGCCCAGACACCCAGCGAGAGGCTGCCCCTGCCCCTAAGAGATTCCGATACAGTAAAGGGTAGGAGGGGAAACTGAGGCACTGCCTGGGGAAGTGAGTTTCTCCTGGTCACACAGTAAGGCAGCAGCAGAGGTGGGAATTCAGCAGTCCTGTCTCTCAGACCCCCTGAACTCCCGCTTCCATTCTGCTGCTCTGATGAGGTGGATTTCCCTCCCCTCCCAGAGCCAGGGACACACCCTAGGTGTCTTGACTTCCAGTGCCTCTGCTCTGACTACTAGACCCCGCTCCCCTGCCAGAGCGGGGGACAGAGCCCAGAAGTCCTCTCAGGACTTGCTTTTGAGACGGGCATTACATTCCCTGTGATCCCTCCGAAGCCACGACTGCTGATCAAACAAACACGGGCACAAGTGAGTCTCTGCTCTCTCGCTCTGACAGGGCTCAGAGTCCCAGCACTCGGAGGAAGGCCGAGGCGAGTCCAAGGTGATGGTGAAGAGAGAAGCGGTGAGTAGGGGGAGGTGGCTTCGCTTGTGTCACTGCTGGGACTGATGGGGAGAGGTGAGGGGTATGCTGGGTGCCATGGGCTAACCCCAATAAAATCCTATGGCAGGTGGTTTGACAAATTTTTGTCTAAAATGTCCCCTACGTTGACTGCATGAATATCCAGTTGTAGGGAGTCCCACAGGTTAACCCCAGGACACCCTGTGGTAGGGAGTCCCAACTCCAACATATCCTGTGACAATGAGTTCCACAGTTTAACATCTATACTATTGCATGGGTTAACCCCAATAATATCTCCTACCAAGAAGCATTTCTCCTGCCCAGCAAAGGGCAACAGTGGTCAGTCTGTGAACTCTGACATCTTGCAGAGAACATAACCCTTTAGTAGTCACTCATTGCTGGGAGTCAGGAATAGAACCCAGGAATCCTGCTTCCCAGCCTTGTCCTTCCTCTGTTCCCACCACCCCCCTGATCTAACCACTAGACCCCACTCCCTTCCTATAAGCCTTTAAAAATTTAAATCCTTCTATACAGATCAAAAAATGTCTCTAACACTACATGGGAATAACAGGTTGGGGAAAAGCTGGGAGGGGACTGGGAGCCAGCACTCCTGGCTTGTGTCTCCATTTCTGGGAGGGGAGTGGGGTCTAGTGGTTAGTGCAGGGGGGGCTGAGAACTAGTACTCCTGGGTTGTGTCCCCAGTTCTGGGACAGGAGTGGGGTCTGGTGGTTAGTGTCGAGGGGCTGGGAGCCAGGACTCCTGGGTTGCGTCCCTGGCTCTGGGAAGGGAAACTGGCTTGGGAGAAGGTAGGTGGGGGGTTGGTTCAGGGCAGGCCTCACTCTAGTTTCTCCATCTCTTCCTGACGGCTCAGAGTTTCGCTAGATGTCGCTTCTGCTGTAACTGCTGTCCTGGGATGAGAGGCTGTGGGATCTGCTGCGACTTCTGACCCCCTTTGCCTGTCACTCTGGTGGCACCATGAGAGTCCCCAGCCTTTCCTGGGAGCAGATTGAAGCCAGCCTGGGGCTGAATTTGCCTGGGTTCGGGGGGACGCTAACCCTCCTGGTGAACCCCAATAAAGTGTCTGCCTAGACATGGAGTTTGTGTCTTTATTCTCAGGTGCCATGAGTTTGTCACCCATTCCCTGTGTGGCTGTGCCCGACCCCACTCCCTGCAGCACAGCACCCCCTACTGCCATGCTGATGCGTTGGGGCCAGCATTGACTGTCAGAGGAGAGTCCCCACCCCCGCTCCCTGAAGCACAGCGCCCCCTAGAGCCACACTGGGGCACTGGGGCCAGCCCTGACTGCCAGGGGAGATCCCCACCCTGCTCCCTGAAGCACAGCGCCCCCTAGAGCCACACTGGGGCACTGGGGCCAGCCCTGACTGCCAGGGGAGATCCCCACCCTGCTCCCTGAAGCACAGCGCCCCCTAGAGCCACACTGGGGCACTGGGGCCAGCACTGACTGCAAATGAGGGCCCCTCTCAGAGGGCCACTGACTGCAATTGCAGAGCCCTTAAGACATTTGCTGAGATAACGCCTCTCAATGGTGATTCTGGTAACACAACGGAAGAGTCCCAGTCACCCTTGTTCTATGCCCTACACCTGACTCCCCTCCCAGAGCCAGGAAATGAAGCCAGGAGTCCTGGATCCCAGCTCCCCCCGCCCACTCTGTCCTAACCCACTACACCCCATTGCTCCCCAGTAAAAGCAAAAAGCCCTGCTTCCTGCCCTAGCGCCTCTGACTCCCTGCAATGATCACTAACCGGCATCACTATCACCTCCCAGTCTGACCAGTGCACACCACCCCCAGGAACAGCCCTGGACTCCCCAGCCGCCTGCCATGCCACATCACCCCCAGGTGGTCAGGAGCATTAGTGCAGCCCCGTCACTTCCACCGGCAGCCAGATTTCCTGGCTACTCTTGAGTTTAACGTGGAAAGATCTTGAAATGTTTCAGTTTAACAGAGATGATGCTTTGTCCAAAGGGAATAAGGAACAGGACAGAACAGGGGCTTTCAACCTTCCAGACTGCTCCAGCCCTTGCAGGAGGCTGGTTGGTCTTGCGTACTCGCGCCGTCAGTGGAACGTGTGTATAGCGCTGTGCGGTCCAACACCTCCCCCCGCACAGAGCTTGTGTCAGATCCGCAGCAGAGGGGAGGAGGTGGGTGGTGGAGTGCCCCTGGGGACACAGAACTCAAAGAGCCTCAATTATTGCACAGGGGGAGTAACTGTTTCTTCCCCTGCTCCACCGCAGGTGACTAGAGAGCAGGGTCCCAGATGGGACAGCTGGGCCTTCAAAGCAGCATTTCCCGCCAATGACAGGTTACAGAGAATCCACTAATTTAAACGTGCAAGCGACCTGGGCCCCATGCTGCAGGCAGGGGCGGCTCTAGACATTTCACTGCCCCAAGCACAGCGGCATGTCATGCGGCGGGGGGGGGGGCGCTCTCCCGATTGCCGGTCCCGCAGCTCCGGTGGACCTCCCGCAGGCATGCCATCCTCCCGGCGACTAGCAGAGCGCCCCCCCGCGGCATGCCGAACCAAGCATGCCCTTGGTGTGCTGGGGCCTGGAGCCACCCCTGGCTGCAGGGGAAGGCGAACATCCCCCCTCCCCCACGGTCTCTGCCAATCTGATCCAGGGGAAAGTTCCTTCCCGGCTCCAAGTGCAGCTCCCAGTGAGACTCTGAGCAGGTGGGCGAGATCCACCAGCCAGACACCTGGGGAAGAATTCTCTCTAGGCAGCCCCATCGGACCATCCCCTCCATAAAAGTATCAAGCTCAGTCTTGGGATTAGCCGATATTTTGCCCCCTTTGAAGGCTGCTCCAGGACTTCACTGCTCTGATGGTCAGAAACCTTTGCCTAATGTCAAGCCTAAATTCGCCGGGTGTATTGGTTGATCCCAGGATGTCTCTGAGCCTGTGGCCGTGAAAAAGGCTCACGCAGACTAGGATGTGTCCAGTGAGGTATTTCCAGTAGCGACAGGGAAGTGTTAGGAGGAGACAAGGCACTGGCGAGACCCCTCTGGAGCACTGTGTGCAGTGCTGGGTTCGCAGGTTAAGGAAGATGAATCCAAACTGGAGCAGGTGCAGAGCAGGGCAACTAGGATGATCGGGAAGAGGCTGGCATTGGTTCTAGCCAGACGCCTTTGTCTTTCAGGTCTCTGAGGAACTGTGTCTTGATGCCAGCAGCAGGCTGCAAAATCTCCCGCTGAGTGCCAGAGTCGTCTCCTTTCTCCTTTGCAGGGGTGGGCGCGGCTGCCAGGACTGAAGTCATGTTGCCTGGTTTGGTGCTGACAGGGAGCAGATCTCCTGAACGGGGCAGCGCTGGTTCCAGCCGAATTGGGCTGGGGCCCTTCTGGTCTAGGAGCCCAGAGCAGCAGCAGCAATTCTATGCCCCCTTCTGGGTAGAATCAGATCTGATCTTGCGTGTGTGTTTGAGCAGGGAGGCAGGGCTGTGAGCCTGGACTCCGGGGTCCAATCCCAGCTCTAGGAGGGGAGTGGGATCTGGTGGGTTACAGCAGGGGAGTTCTAGGGGCCAGGACTCCTGGGTTCTAGCCCCAGCTCTGGTGGGGGGGACCCCATGGCATCCTGAATGAATTCCTGAGTCTGTATCATGCAGTACTGCCTCCTGGTGGACAAGTGCAGTCATTACACACACTGGCTACTTGAGCCCTAATGCTCAGCTCGGGTTTCTTCGCCCCAGCAGGTTGGGGAGTGGAGTAAGTTCTGTCGCTTCTGCTGCAAGATCCACCAGTGGGGCTGTGGGGGCTGCTGCAAGCTTCGAAAGGGCCCCCGGGGACCCTCTGGGATCATCTCTGCATCCTCACCCTCCTAAGGGGGTGGATGCCTTTGCAAGTGCAGCTGAATGGGAGCAGGGGTCTGTAGATGCTCTCACAGATGGCTGCTGCCTGCTGTGATGTGGGAAACAGGCCATGTCTGGGGGAGCTGGGTGGGTGGCTGGAGGGGGTGTGGGGTGTGACTGGCTGTAACCAACTCCAGTAAATGTATAGTGGTTAAAAGACTTTCTCTTAAATGCAAGGGATTGGCTGGCTCAGGGGGTGGGGACTGGGACATGGGGCTTTTCCTCTCTAGTGGGGCACCGGCTCCCAACTGGTCCCAGGGTGGGGGACTGGCTGGCTCAGGGAGGCGGGGAATGGGGCACGGGACCTTTTCCCTCTAGGGGGGCACCGGCTCCCATCTGGTCCCAGGTGGGGACTGGCTGGCTCAGGGGGTGGGGAATGGGGCATGGGGCCTTTCCCCTCTAGGGGGGCACTGGCTCCCATCTGGTCCCAGGGTAGGGGACTGGCTGGCTCAGGGAGGTGGGGAATGGGGCATGGGGCCTTTCCCCTCTAGGAGGCGCCAGCTCTGATCCAGCCACAGGCTGTGGGGATTGGCTGGCTCAGGGGAGCAGAGACTGGGATATGGGGCCTTTGCCTTCTAGGCAATGGCAGCTCCCATCCGGCCCCAGGGTGTGGGACTGGCTGGCTGGGGGTGGGGAATGGGACCCCGGCCCCTTTTGGGCACCACTTTCTAACTCTTTGATTTAAGGGTCATAGGACAGGCACTGGCTCTGGGAACAAGGCTGAATGTCACAGTGTAAGAACAGGAGCTCTCGGTAGCAGGACAGCTGGGTGGAGACTCGTTCCGTTCCCAAGGGCGTTTCAGTTCTACTCTGTTGCATTTCTGTGACCACTGGGCTTTGCTACCCTGCACGAGTGGGAGGGGGAATTCTCAGCTCGCTTGTACGGACCCTGGTACCGTTAAAGAGTCTGCCCACGAGCCCCACTCCTAGTGAAGAGTGAAGCCACCACTGACTCCCAGAGGGGGCAGATATGCGCCTAAAGTCACAGAGCAATTGTGATCTAGTGGCTAAAGCAATAGAGTCCAGGCAGGACTCCTGGGTTCAATCCCCAGCTCTGGGAAGGGAGTGGGGTCTAGAGGGTTGGGGGGGTTGGGGAGGGTGGGGCCGGGAGCCAGGACTCCTGGGTTCTTGCTCCAGCTCTGTCGCTGACCTGTGTTGTGATCTGGCACAAGGAGACGTCCCTGCTTTGTGCCTCAGTTTCCCTCGTGTGCAGCATGAAAAAACCATACGCAGTACCCGGAAGGAGTTATTTATGCTGGGCTAATCCAACATTTGGCCTTAATCTATTGTCAATTCCCTGGAATACTCTAATGACCTAACAGGTGCTGTAGCTCCGTAAGCAGAATTTTCTCTCTCCCAAACTTCCTACATCTTTAGTCAACACTATTTCAACACATAAGGTTTAGGGCTGGTGGAAATTGCAATAATGACCCAAGGTCAATACTGATTTACACTATGATTTACACACGACTAGGGCTCCGAGGGCGTATGGTAACCCAAATAAGAATAATAAACTCCAGTGGAGCTATGGCTGATTGACATCAGCTGGGGGTCTGGCTCCATTGATTCCAGTGGAGCTACGGCCAATTGACACCAGCTAGGGGACTGGCCCACTGATTCCAATGGAGCAACAGCTGATTCACACCAGCCCAGGATGTGGCTCGATAAATCCGAGTTGGTGCCACTAAGTTATTTGCTTTGTGTTCGAAGGAAATTGCCTTTAGGTCTCAGGGAGAGGTGCGGCACCGTCCATCTGTGTGGAGTCGGAAATGTTGACGGTTTCTCTTTTTTGCTGTTCCCCAGAACTGAGGGCAGGTTGTTCCGTCTGTGAAAGGTGAACCGAGGTTATCACAGACGACGGCCCCTGTCTGATTCCTGGACTGGTACAAGTTCCATGGAATGGCTTTATCAGGTGTCTGGCTGGCAGGTGGCCTGGCCACAATGCAGGACGTTTATCTTTGCGACGGGCCGTTTCCTAACACCTCCTCAGCACCAGGACTTGTCAATAAATGACAAGTGGATCACAGAGGGTTTTGGTGTGTAACCTGGCCACCAGCCAATGTCCACAAACCATGGACCCAGGTCTTCAAAGTTACTTTATGCTCCTAACGTCCATTGATTTAGGGTGACCAGATAGAAAGTATGAAAAATCGGGACAGGGATGGGGGGTAAAACGTGCCCATATAAGAAATATTCCCAAATATCAGGAGTGTCTATTAAAGTAAGGTGACGGAGCGGGCAATACCCGTGTGTAGCATGTGCCTATGTGCACAGACTGTTAATGTCCAGTTCATTAAGTAAACCACGGCATTAAACTGCTTGACTTTCTTGGAAACCTTTTCTCTATTTGTTGCTGTTCTCTGTTCTCCCATCTCCCCACCTTAACTCTGGTATTTACCCACAAAACTGCAAAGATTTTTTTGCATTGTTTTTCACCTTTTTTTTCATTTGTATAATAACCACTGATATATTTTCAGGATGTTTTCAATAAAATAAAAATTGAAGAAGAAGGGCCTTTGTTACGATATATACACTAGCCCTGGAACAGAGGAGACACAAACAGCATGCAGGTGGCTCTCTCAGTAATCCCAGCCCATACACCAGTGCTTGGTTTCCAAGGAGCAACCCTGCCCCAAGAACTGGCTCCGGTTAGAGAGATTAAGACAGGGGAGCAAACTCTTTACTGCTTGCTACAGCTCCCTCCTGAAGTAAACCCCATCACAAAACGAACAACAACGCAGAATGGCTAAGGAGAAGGACTCGGAAGACTGTGAGTGGCAGCACCACCTGGTGGCTCCTGACGTAATGTGTGTGCACAGTCGAGTGGGTCCTTGTGACAGATGGGAGACCTTGGAAGCATGTAAAGATGTGCCAAACGTTCTGTGTCCCTGAGATATTGACAGCCGTTTGTACCAGGATATGTTCTATATATCTGTGTATTCCTGGCTCAATGGGTGGGTTTCCCGTGGAAACTGGACTCAGTAACTGCGCTCCCCCAATGCTGGTTATGCTGATCCCCCCGGCCCAAACTGTTTAACGGGGCAGCTGGAACTGACTCAGGACCCTCATTTGATCCTCCAGCTGACATAAGATTTTAACCAAAAGGCCATGTCCTACTGGAAGGGTTGGAAACCCGTCAGGGCCTCCTTGGGGATCCTGGTATAGAGCTGCCAACAGTCCCTTATTATAAGCAGCATCGTCACACCTGCACAGTCTACTGAGGACTCCTGCACCAGCCGAGTGACCACAGTCGGTGTCGTTGTACCAGGGGGCAGCATGTTGGGAAGTTCTGTTCTGGCTCAATCCTGCGACTCCGTGGCAACACCGCAGGCAGCGGCAGGTAGAGTCAGGGGTCGTGCCCCTTCCCAGGTCGATGGAGACTCTGAGAGCACATTGTGCTGGGCTGTTTTTATCCATCCCAATGACCTGGCCGAAGAGTGCGCAACACCAGCTTTGAATATAGTGAGCAGCTGAAGGAAGGCCAGATCTCTGGAAAATCACCACATCTTACAGGTGCCTGACCATGAGTTCAGTCTGCACCATTGGACCCCAGGAAGGTTGCTCTTTCCTCAGTGACTTGCTCCCTTTGTGGCAGAAGGACCTGTGCACTGCCGGCTCTGGGGCGGGTGAGCTCTCTGAGAAGAGCTGTGTTGTACCCAGTACTGTTCAGGGCTAACACACTGCACTTGGCAGCATGGGACTCACCCGTAAGGTCTGCTTGGACTTCCTATATTATAAGGGATGTCCTTTATTTACATAACGAATTGCCTGTTCCATAGTGACTCAGCACAGGATGCCTGTGACCCTGGAGTTCAGCCAGGGTTGCCTCATGGCCAGTTTTATAGCCTGGCCGATTGCTGTTGAAAACGTGCTGTTAATTTTTGCTCTGGGACCAACTGAGGAAACACTGGTCCCAGTGGAAAACCCCCCTGGGACATAAGCTGCGTGTGTGCACAGCCTGGCAGTGATGCCGCACGCATCCAGCTGGGAGCATGGCTGGCGTGGTACCCGGGCCTCCTCTGAGTGCTGGACTCATCTCACGAGCCAGCAAAGAGAGATGAGGAGCAGGGTGGTGCTCAGAAAACTGTCCCGTATGATTGACATACAGCGTTGGCAGCCCCAGAGATGGGGGGGGGGGGCGCCTGGCGAGCCGGCATGCGTGCTGACTGGCTGCATGATCTAGTTTCTCTATAACGCTTTTGTCCTCAATCAATGTCCTGTGCCCTGGGAGAGCCGGCTGGCCACTGGGAGCCCGTCCGTAAGCCCTGGCAGAGAGCGGCCCACTGGTGCTGGACTGAAGTCATACCGGACACAGACAGGTGACTCATAGCCAGGTGACTGCCGGAGCTCGGCAGGTGGGAAGGGGGAGAAGGGAGTTGGCAGAGGCAGAGTGTGTACATGTGGGGGGGAGGGAGGGTAGAAGGTGGGAGGGGAGGGGCAGAGAGCTACTGGCTGCAATCCGGCTGACTCATGCGGTGGAGGGCACTTAGGCTCAGTATCAGGGTATAAATACAGCAGCTCAACCCACCAGACACACCTCTCTGGTTTCCAGCTGTCGAGGGACGGGCACTAGGCAGAAGGGGCCATGCAGCTGAACAGCCTGGCCAGGGTTCTCCTCCTCTTCCTCCTGATCCTGGAGAGGACCAGAGCCGCACCGCTGTGGGTAAGGCTGGCAGTTCTTCTGGGAACAAACTCCCTTCACCTGGCCCCATGGAATCAGCTTTAGACAGACAGCAATTCCACAGCACTGCCAGCTCTTTGGGGCAGGGCCTGCCTCTGGCTGTGTCTGGGCAGCGCCTGGCATGATGGGACCTGGATCTCAGCTGGGGCAGGGACTGTCTCTGGCCATGGGTCTGGGCAGTGTCCCACACAATGGGGCCCCTATCTTGGTCAGGGACTGTACAGCATCTGGCACAATGAGGCCTTGATCCTTAACTGGGGCTTCTAGGTACAACCATAATCCCTACAATTAAATAATAATCTCTATGCAAAAAATCCTACAAATTACACTGTAAACCCACAAAAGACGGGGGCAGATAAATAGATAAAACCTGGAGGGAGGGAGGGATAAACAGAGGGATGGAGGGAGGGATGGATGGATAAACAGTGGGATGAGTGAATAGATAGTGAAAGTCCATGGAGTGATGCCAGTTGACAACAGCTGCGGATCTGCCCCATTTTTGCTCTCATAGCAGCATTCACTGGCCTGCATTAGGTCATATTTTGCCCTCACAGCAGAGGAAATCAGAAGAAAGTCCATTGTAATTTGTGGAATTCCACCTGGTTCCCACGGTGGGACACTCAGAGCTGAGGCAGTAGCTCCTCTTCCACATCTTTTCTAAAATAGACGCTCTATCTCAACCACCAGATATGGGCTGGACACAGGGGGTGGTTCTCTGGCCGGTCTGATGCAGAATGGCAGTGAAGGATCAGTGACCTTAGGCTCAATGACATGGGAGGAAGGGGGCACAAAGAACTTACCCTTGGCTTTTTCTAACAGGGTTCGCCGTATGGATATGATTACTATTATGAACCCCAGGTAAGTCTCAGACATTCTGTTGGACAGGAGAGCCTCTTATATGCCTCAGAATGAGAGATCGGACACAGCTCTTGGGCCTTTCATGTGGAAAGTGGAGGGGACAGGTTAAATGAAAAACCCCTGGTGCATCAAACCCACAGAAGAACCTAGATAAATGGATGGCCAGGCTCATGGAGGACTCTCATCTACCTCCCTGATAGTTCAGGGACCCCCATTATGCGTCCAGTTTGGCAGGACCAACCTAAAAGCAAGTGGTTCCTGCAGTCTTTGGAGCTGAGCCCCACCACCAACCAGCTGCCGAGCGCTTCACAATAACGGCCAGCTAGAAGCTGTCAGGGACGGTTACACAAGGGTTAGGTTCAGCTGATGTGTTCATCCCACTGTACAGGGGGCAAGTGCTGGGTAGAACTGAAAGCATGTGTCTGTGTCGCAGGTTTTCAAATACATGTGTGAGGAGATAGGTAGATATGCAGGTGTGTGGATGGATAAGTATATATGCGGCTAGATAAGTACATATGCAGATTCATGGAGGACAGGTCCCTCAATGGCTATTAGCCAGGGTGGGCAGGGACGGTGTCCCTAGCCTCTGTCTGGCAGAAGCTGGGAATGGGCAACGGGGGATGGATCACTTGATGATTCCCTGTTTTGTTCATTCCTTCTGGTGCTGGCTACTGTCGGAAGACAGGACACTGGGCTGGATGGACCCCTTGGTCTGACCCAGTCTGGCCATTTTACAAATTGCACATCACTTTATATGTCACTAAAATCCGGCCCATGAGTTTGTCCCGGTTCCCTGACTTCTTGTTCTGTCCCTTCCCTATCTTTGTTTAGGATACTAGCTTTCCAGGTACTAGTCTGTGAAGATACTTCCCTGGCTTGTGCGAATATATCTTGATTCTGACAAATTTTCTATCTGCTTATGCCAAACTCTTACTTCAGCAAAAACACAAGGAGTTATGGGATACTTAGCCTAAGGGAACAGTGTTACGGTATAGGCCAGTTTAGCCTGTATCACTGTTACAATATTTGTGCTGAATGTTACTGCTACTTAATACACACTAATATATATTGATGATGCAGTGTGTGTGTGTGTGTGTGTGTGTGTATAGATATATGCTACCCAGCAGATATTAGTCAACAGATGGATAACTAGTGATTTTGGGGTCCCAGAGGGGTCTGATTTTCAGAGGTAGGGGGCTCAGCAATTCCTGAAAATTAAAATGTCTCAAGTAGGGGCTGAAAAATTTCTTCTCTAAATCTTCAGCCCTTTGCTCACGTCTCATCATCTCCCAAATGCTGTAACTCCTGATTTTCCTAACAGAACATGGCACTGGGGCAAGCAGGTCTTTGGCAGCCAGTAAGTACTAAACGCTGCTTTCTTTGGAGAGTAACTTCAATTTATGGGCTGGAGCCCAGCTGGAGTCAATGGGGACAGATTCCAGCTGGAGTCAATGGGCCGTAGCTCCACTGGAGTCAATGAGACCAGATCCCAGCTGGGGTCAATGGGCCGTAGCTCCACTGGAGTCAATGGGGCCAGATCCCAGCTGGGGTCAATCGGCCGTAGCTCCATTGGAATCCATGTGGCCAGACCCCATCTGGGGTCATTCGGCCATAGCTCCATTGGTGTCTATGGGGCCAGATCTCAGCCGGGGTCAATTGTCCATAAGATCAGTTGGAATCAATGGGCCAGAATTGTGAAGAATAGTACAGATGTTTGCATCTCAGGCCATCAGAAAGGCAGCAGCCCCTGGGCAGACAGAAAACTCTCACAGGTGAACAGTTGAAAAGTGCTTAGTGATTTTGAACCCCGCGGTGTTTGGGTGTACGGCTTTGAACACCTTTGCGGGCCCTGCCCTTCAGAAAGTGCTGGACACTTGCCTTCAGAAAATCAAGGCTCTTCACCGTGTCTACAGCTGCATTCCCAGCATCTGAGACATTCAAAAACGTTAGTCACTTTTGTGGGCAGAATCTCGGCCCACAATCCTGACTTTCATTTGCCATGCAGCATAGACATTGGGGCTGCACAGGCACTGACACAACGGAGCCTGGGGGCCACTGGCCCAGGCACTGCATAGGCACGTGGGGAAAGTCAGCTTCTGCCCCATTGGCGTTCAGGAGCCCATAGTGAGGGCCTGGCACACCCTGAGCTTCTCCCCTCACTGACCCACCTCACCCTGAATTCTGTTTGTTTCTGCCCGTCCGTTACTCCCTGTTCTATCTCCTCCATTTCCTGTGTCATGGGCCCCACATCCTACCCCACATCCTGCCTTCCCACACCTCCAAACCACCGCAGACCAGTCGCCATCGAGAACTGGGATTTCATCTTCACTGCAGGAGGAGCTCTCCAATTTTAGGACTATCCCACAAAATTTGGAACTGATGCCATCAATAGGGCTACACAAGTTCTGCTGTCAGCCCCTTGGGGGGAAGGGGGTTCTTCCTGGACACAGAGAGGAGAATAGAGATAAGGTGGAAGAGAGAAAGTGTGAAAAATCAGAACACTTTTTCAGAGGAGGGGCACCCGGGGGGGGTGGGGGGAGTACAGTGGCCTATATGGAGAGAAATAACCACCAATTATTTCTTGCAGGGCGGACAACCAAACCCAGGAGCCCTGGTGAGTTCTGGGCTGGATGTTATTTAATATCATCTGAGAGTCCCCCACACAGGGAGATGAGATCCGAACCAAGCGCCCCAGTGTGGCAATGGGAGTCCCATGTCTCTCATGCTGGGTGGGTGGAGGGGCCCATCTAACAGGAAGGAGCCCACCCAGTGTCCCGCTCTGTCAGCGGGATTCCAGCGGTGACTTCAAAGGGCTCCCCAGAGGGGTCACACAGACTGTCCCGGTGACCAGTGCACAAGAGGCATCTCAGCTGCTGAGTTCCCCGCAGAGTCAGGGCTTCACCGCTGGGACTCCAGCCCTTTCCCAGTGGACTCCTCCTACCCCCCACTCTGTATGAATGGGCCACCGGAGACTCTGCCCCACTGCGTGTCTGGCTCGGGTCCAGGCCAGTCCCTCTATGTGCGAGGACCCAGCGCGGGAAGGGAAACCCCTGGGGAAGGGATGTTTCCAGGTCAGGGTCCCCGGCTGGTTCAGAAATCCCCCTGATGGAGGGGAGAGAATGGGGACCAGCACGTTAACCTCTGGCTCTTTCTTACAGTCTGGCTTTGGTTTTAACCTGGGGCTGGTGAGTGTCTGTTTATTTGTTTCTATTGCAGTAGGGCCTACAGGATAAGGCCCCATTGCACTAGGCGCTGTGCAAAGATAGCAAAGATGGTCCCTGACCCAGAGAGCTCAAAATGTACATTTCAGATCACAGAAAAAGAAGTGGATGCAGCAAACATACAGTGTGGGACAGTTCTGAGCAGAGACACAACTCGCGAGAAACTCATGCGGTGCTTTAGGGGCCTCAGGGTATGATGGGTGGGTCTGAAGGAGAGATTGAAAGAGGGAAAGGGAACCCCTGTGGGATGAATGTTCCCACTGAGGGGTCCTCCCTTGGCTGGCATGTCCCCATGACAGAGGAGAGAGAATGGGACCAGTTCACTAATTTCTTGATCTTTTTTACAGGATCCTTTTAAGCTGGACATCAATGTGGCAAGTGTTAGAATTTCCCTGAGCTGTCAAATGTCTCACATTACAGCATTTCCTCGCTCACAGTTAGACAGACTTGCCCTAAAGCAAGATGACCCACGTCCCGTTTGGTGAGGCAGTGCCACTGGAGGTCAGAATCAGTGACCGAGTCGTGATTTCCAGGAGAAGGGTGGGGAACCCCCATCCACACTGATCTGGGCAAAGGAAAGTAACCAAGGAAAAAGTGCAGACTCTACTCCTCAATTCCAGACAGACTTTGGGGAGGCAGAAAAGCTGGACAGATGCTTCTCATCCATGTTGGATGGTTCCCTTCTCTAGGAAATTAGCCAGATGGGGGATTATTTTTTATGCTGTGGCTCTGCTTTCTGGCCCTCAGCTATCGACGAGAGATGTTTTTCTTGAACAAAGCCAGCAGCTTTCACTGACTATTGGCCGAGTCCCATGCAATGAGTGTTCTCAGAAGACCATGAGGCTGATGGAGTCTCTAGGCCGAATCCCCATGCCCCAAATATCTGCTGCCTCTTCTCCTTCTCACACAGTGTCTGTTTATTTGTTTGTATTATGGTGGGGCCCAGAGCACAGGGACCCTTGCGCCAGGCGGCAGTATAAGGATGTGTTAAGCGCCCCCTGCTGGCCAAGTCTGGACCTGCAGGTGAACCGGCCACAGGTTCCTTCTCTAGGGGTAACCAAGGGAACAGCTCATCCTCTCCCGTCAATGCCAGACAGACTTTGGGGAGGCAGGAAAGCTGCTCAGATCTTTCTCATCCATGCTGGAGCAGCTTCTGTCTGTAGAAAATGGTCTAGATGCTGCCTCTATTTCCCCTGCCTATGGCTCTGTTTTCCTGGCCATCTGCTGGAGACGAGAGAGGCTGTTATTTTGGGTTATGTTCATCTGATAAAGCCAGCAGATTTCAGTGACATTTGGCCCTAACCCGATGAGTGTTCTCAGAAGACCATGAGTCCAATGGAATCTCTAGAGCTGAGTCTCAATGACCCAAAGATCCGCTGCCTCTTGTCTGTTCTGACTTCCATCACCTGGTCTTTGCCCAGCAAGGTCGCTGCTATGAAGTGTAGTGACAGCCAGAAGGGGGGAAATCAGGGGTGGGAGGAAGAGCTTGGTGTGGGGCTCAGACGTGGTGGGACTGACACTCAAAGTCAGAACCTAGGGAGATCCATTTCCAGCAGGCCCCAAGTCAGCCCTTAGCACTGTGTTCAGTCTCATCCTGGACACAAGAGAGAAGGACTGAAGAGAAATAACCAGCAATTATTTCTTGCAGGGTCCATAACAAAACCCAGGAGCCCAGGTGAGTTATGTGCTGGATGTTACTTAACATCATCTGAGTGTCTCCTAGGCAGGGAGGTGAGATCAGAACCAAGTGCCCCAGTGTGACGAGGGAAGTCCCATTGCTTCTCATGCTGGGTGGGCAGAGGGATCCATCTAACAGGGTCCCCTGCTGGTTCAGGTATCCCCACGATGGAGGGGAAACAATGGGGACTGGTACGTTAACCTCTGGCTCTTTTTTACAGGATCCTTTTAAGCTGGGCATCAATGTGGTAGAGACTCCAGCAATCTTAAAACCATGAGATTGCTGGAGGGTCTAGGGCCGAATCCTCATGTCCCAAATATCTGTTGCTTCTTGTCTGTTCTGACTCCTCTGTTCCATGGCTTTGCCCAGCAATAAGGAACCAGGGCAAGGCTCTTGCTGTAGCTATGGCTAGACTGGAAAACCAACGCAGCGAGGGGTTGGGAGGGAGGGGACAAGATGGGGGGGTGGGGGGGCTCAGCTACACGACGAAAGGAGGCCAGTATAGGAACCTGGGGGAGATCCCCCCCCAGCCCCTAGCACTGTGCTGGGTTCCCTCCTGCTGGAGAAAAAGTCCTAGTGAAGAGAAATAACCTCCAATTATTTCTTGCAGGGCAAAGAACAAAACCCATCAGGCCAGATGAGTTATGGGCAGGAACTTATTCTGTATGTCGCCGATGGGTTATGCTGCCAGGCAGGGAGATGAGGTTAGATCCCAGAGCCCCTGAGCGGCATTAAAAGTCCCATTGCTTCTCACAGGGAGTGGGCCGAGCGACCCAGGGAACAGGAAACAGCCCAGCCAGAGTCCAGTTAAACGGTGATTGCAGAGGGTCCCCGGAGGGCAGCAGGGTCAGCCAGTGACCAGCGTACAAAGGGGCATCACAACTACTGTCCCCCCATAGAGCCAATGATCCACAGCTCAGACGCCCGGCACTCAGCTGGTGGCTCCTCCCAGACCCCAGTCTATAGGAAGTGGGCGGCCCCCAGGGTCTCTGCCCCTCGCCTTTCGTCAGGAGGTCAGTGCGTCTGTTTGGACGGTGTGTGGCTCTGTCCAGCAATAAGGGACTGGGGCAAGCTCAGGGCTGTGGAGGGAAGACCAACAGTGCTGAGGGGGAAATGCTGGGGATGGGTTCAGACATGGGGGGTAGGAGGCCGGCTTGGAGAGACACTTTCCCAGCGACACCTGTCAGCCCCTCGAGCTGCGTTCGGTTTCCTCCTGGACAAAACTGAGGAGGAGTCAAGACAAATAACTCTGAATCATTTCTTGAGCTACGGCCAGGCTCAGGGGCAAGAGGTCACGGCTTGGGTCCTGCAGCTGAATTCTAGCAATGGGTCCCCAGGGGCCTGTATCAGGCCAGGGCTGGCTCCAGGCACCGGTGAAGGAAGCAGGTGCTTGAGGTGGCCAATAGAAAGGGGCGGCACATCCAGGTCTTTGGCGACAATTTGGCAGCGGGTCCCTCACTCCCTCTCGGAGGGAAGGACCTGCCGCTGAATTGCCGCCGAAGAATGAAGCAGCACGGTAGAGCTGTCGCCCAAGTGCCACCGATCACAGCTTTATCCTTTTTTTTTTAACTTCACTTCGCTGCTTGGGCCGGCAAAAAAGCTGAAGCTGGCCCTGCATCAGGCAGTCCTGTGCTAAGGCTCAGGATACGTATCTAAAGCCCATAAACCTGCAAGTGTAACCCAGGCCTATGCAGGATGGTGCTCAATCCCCCTCTAGTGGTGGCCAGGCCACATACAGAGCTTTATCAGTAAACCTCAATTTCACTATACACACACGCACAGTGATGAACAAATATTTCCATCGATAACTGAAATTCACAGCTAGGCAAAGTGAGAGAATTAGGGTGACCAGATCGCAACTGTGAAAAAACGGGATGGGGGGTGGGGGGTAATAGGCACCTATATAAGAAAAAGTCCCCAAAAATGGGACTGTCTCTATAAAAATGGGACTGTCCCTATAAAAACGAGACACCTGGTCACCCTAGAGGGAACTCAGAGTTTGATTTAAGGCTGCTCACTTTATAGATTTTGACATGTGACGTTGACACCTTGTGTTTTAACAGTCAGGAAGCTGTAGCTGGCTGGTTCAACGTCTACTGTCATTAAAAATATATTTTCTGACCCTTCCAGAACTTCCCACAACTGTGAAAATTTAAACCAAAAAACCTGAAAAAAATGGTTAAACATAAACCTTATGATCTGTTGCTATTATATGAGAAACGGAATCCTGCCGGGCCACATACGGAGCTAGATGAGCCTGTAAGAGGCTCGGTTAACAGATATGAGTCTTCTAGCTCAGGCAGTTGACACTCCTGCTCCCAGACTCAGCAGTCCCCTGTTGGATTCTCGCTGAGAACCCACCCAGGGGCATGGGATTACAAGGCTGCCCCATATTTACTCTGGAAAGAGAGCGTCTACATGATGGATTATACCAGTATAACTATCTTGGTTTAAATTCACAGTTTAGCTCAGGGTCGGCTTTAGGAAGTTTGGGACCCGATTCATACTCACCCGGCGGCACTTTGGGTCTTCGGCGGCACTTCGGCAGTGGGACCTTCATTCGCTCCGGCCCTGCTTTAGCTTATTGTGGGAAAACTTCCCAGTGTAGACAAGCCCTTAAATTGTAAGATTTTGGGGGCAGGGTCCGTCCCTTCTGTGGAGTGGGCCCCTGTCCAGGCTATTCTTATATCACTGCTAATAAAAGCAGCAGGATTCATCTTGGAGAAAGCCAGAACATTGTTTACAAGGATTTTATGTCCTGTCTAGCAGTTTGTTCCTGTCTGGCGCTTGTAGAGAGGTTTATGAGTCTGTTATTAGCTGTAAACCAACAGGCCATGGATGTTGTATGTGTTATGAAACATCATGGGCTGCACAGATCCTGGCGTAAATCAGGAGGGGCTGCTCCCCAAAATCTCTCCTCTCTTTCCTGTTATGCTGATGCCCCGTCCCGTCAATAAGAGGGCTTGCAAGAATGTCCTGTATTCCACAAGGGAGAGGGGTAGTTGCAGAGACACTGACACCCTGCTAGCTGGGAGGAGCTAGATGTGTAATCCTCTCACTAGGCATTTTTTGCAGCTTATTATATGGCTTATTAGCTGCCATCTTGGTTACCAGGTATAAGGACCTTCCTGAGGAATACCAGGTACGAAAGGGCTTTTAAATCTAGCAGAGTAAGAACCAGTGGCTAGAAGTTAAAGCCAGGCAAATTCAAATAAGAAATAAGGCCCAAATTTTTAACAGTGATGGTGATTAACCGTTGGAACAATCTCCCCAGGGATGTGGTGGATTCTCTCGCTCCTGATGTCTTCAAACCCAGACTTGATGCCTTAGTCAAACTCAAGCAGTGGGCTCAGTAGCGGGGACACTGGGTGAATTTCTCTGGCCTGTGTTTCCCTGGAGGTCAGACTAGATGATCATAATGGTCCCTTGTAGGCTTATGAAAAGTGCCGTGTACTTCACACTTGTTTTCCTTTCCGTTCCAGCCTTAGCGGTTCAAACAGCAGGATGGTCACTAAAATGTCAGCTGGGAACCTGGCTCTGATGATAAGAAGGAAGATCCATCTTCCACGCTCCGATCTTGTCAATCAGATGCTAACCGCAAATTGTGTAGTAACAAGGGCTGTGGGGGCTGGGGCAGGAATGATGTTCTGAGAGTTGATTTTGTTGCCTTAAATCAGCAAGCAGACAATGGGGACGATCACTAATGTTTACACCAAGAACAGCAGAAGTTTCGCCAGCAAACCATTTCTCTCCTCTCCATGTTCATTGGCGACACATTTCATATTTTTCTGTGCATCACAATGGAATGTTGCGCCTTTTAAGATAGTACCAATTCCTACTCAAGAGTGATCCGAAGGCTGGTCTGGGCTAAGGCACCGGGACTCAGGACTCCTTCTCTCAGTTGCTGGCTCTGCTACAGAATCTCTGTGTGACCTCATGCAAGTGACTCATCCTCTCAGCTCCCTCACCTATAAAAGGGTGAGAATAATCCTTAGCTGGTCTGTGTAGTGTGAACTTTTTGGGGGCAAGGACTGCCTCCCTCTGTGTGTGTCTGGGCAGCGCCTGGCACAACTGGGCTCTGATCTCACCTGAGGCAGGAACTGTCTCTCGCTGTGTGTCTGTGCAGCACCTGGCTGTCACAAAGTGTGCGAGAGTCAGGGCCCTGCACCCCACACTTCCTGCAATTCACCATGACTCTCAGCCAGCCAGTAAAACAGAAGGTTTGTTAGATGACAGGAACACAGTCTAAAACAGAGCTTGTAGGTACAGAAAACAGGACCCTTCAGTCAGGTCCATCTTGGGGGATGGGGAGCCCAGATCCAGGTTCTGGGCCTACCCCTGTCTGCTGAGCCAGCTCCAAACTGACACCCCCTCCAGCCCCTCTTCTGACCTTTGTCTCTTTCCCAGGCAAGGAGGCCACCTGATCTCTTTGTTCTCCAACACCTTCAGCTGGCACCTTGCAGGGACGGGGCCCAGGGCATCAGTTGCCAGGAGACCGGGTTTCGGCCATTCTCTGTGCAGACACCATCACACCTGGCCTCTAGGGCTCTGCAACAATCACACACCCTATCCCACCACCTAGATACTTAAGAAATGCAAAAGGAAACTGAGGCACTCCCAAGTATTCAGAGAAAACATTGTAATGCTTCTGCCAGGTCGAGTTGATAGCAGCGAGGGCTGGGTTCAGTACATAGGGGTCCCTGTGGAAGAAGCGAGAACTGCGTTTTTCTCCGACATCCCCTCCCAACAACATAATGCAAAACCAGCTCGAGTCCCCACCCAGTGACCTGGGAAAATCTTACACACACCCCTGGGCGCCTCGAAGAGGCAATACTTCCCCTCTTGCAAGCACAGAGTCTCGGTGTAGCAGAAATTTTTTAATAACACGAGGTAAACGACATCAGCGTTAAATTGGGAAAACACCACAACTAAGGTTCATAGACCAAACCATGAGCAAGACCCACCCCAGCAAATTAGGCCATGTCCTTTCCTTTGGTTCTTGAGCCCAGCGACCCAAGAATCACCCAATGTCCCAAAAGTCCCACAACCCTAAAGTTTCTGTCCCTGATCAGTGCCGCCCCAGAGTTCAAGTTTATCTGCAGAGTTTTACCCCCCCAGCCTGGGTGGAAATGGGGGGGATGAGGTGTTAAGGGGCACCTTACTTGGGCCAAGGCCGACTGCCCTGCCTCTCCGTAGGGTTCTCCTGCAGCCTTCACCACGAGCTGTTCCCTAGCTTGCTTGATGGCCCATTAAGGACCATCAGCTACACAATTGACCCATGGAGAGAAGGCAGATATGCCTTGTAACTCAGCAAAGTATGCCAGGACTTGCCCATGTGACTCCAGACTCCATTTTGCTGTAATTTTCCACAGTAAGGACAAAGAGGTTCTTACACCTGGAAAATACTATAAAAGGCTGATGCCTCATCTCCATCTGGTCTTCAGTTCTGCTTCTTATCTCTGGAGGAACTTTGCTACAAACTGAAGCTCTGAACAGAGGACTGATGACCCATCCCAGTGGGCAGGGCTGGCTCCAGGCCCCAGCGCGTCAAGTGCGTGCTTGGGGCGGCACGCCACGGGGGCCGCTCTGCCAGTTGCCAAGAGGGCGGCAGGTGTGCCTGAGAGGGTCCACTCGTCCTGTGGCTCCGATGGACCACCCGGAGGCGTCCCTGCGGAGGGTCCGCTGGTCCTGTGGCTCTGGTGGGCCCTCCGCAGGGATGCCTCCAGGAGGTCCACCGGAGCCATGGGACCGGCGAGCGGCAGAGCGCCCCCCATGGCGTGCCACCGTGCTTGGGGCAGTGAAATGGCTCGAGCTGGCCCTGCCAGCGGGGGATGTACTCCAGAGACTTGATTTAAACCTGCAGTTTACTTCATCACTGCTACAAGCCTGAACCAAGAACTTCATTGTTACTGTATGTAATTGATTCCATTTAACCAATTCTAGCTCTCATCTCTATCTTTTTCCCTTTATGAATAAACCTTTAGATTTTAGATTCTAAAGGATTGGCAACAGCGTGATTTGTGGGTAAGATCTGATGTGTCTTTTGTCCTGGGTCTGGGGCTTGGTCCTTTGGGATTGAGAGAACCTTTTTCTTTTACTGGGGTGTTGGTTTTCATAACCATTCATCCCCAGGATGAGTGGCTCTGGTGGTGATACTGGGAGACTGGAGTGTCTAAGGAAATTGCTTGTGTGACTTGTGGTTAGCCAGTGGGGTGAAACCAAAGTCCTCTTTGTCTGACTGGTTTCGTTTGCCTTAGAGGTGGAAAAACCTCAGCCTAGGGTTGTAACTGCCCTGTTTAAACAATTACTCCCGGATTGGCACTCTCAGTTGGGTCCCGCCAGATCCGCATCGTCACAGCTTGTTAATAGCAAAAATGTTTAAAATAAATAAATAACGTATAGAAGCGAGAAATAACAGACCTCAACTCTATTGTTCCTCCACAAATTTGTGTACACAGAGTCAATTCCCTACCTCTCTCTAAAAGTGAAAAGTTTCAAAAAGTTCAGCGAACAGAAGATTGTTGGGGGCGGAATACATCTGGACAAGGAGAAGTCTGGCAATAAATGTGAGAAGCGAGGGACATATGCTTTTTTGTTAAAATATGATGTTTGTTGTTGAAGAAAAAAATCGAGAACACTTAACATTGTTGTTTTAGTTCAATAAAACAACTTATATGTCTGTCTGGTGATGTTCTCCTCCTAATACAGCCTGGCAAGAAAATCCTCCAAATATTAATGATTAACCTATTAAACTGGAGATAGTTCACCTCCCAGTGACTTCATAAATATCTGCTTCAAATACCTTTGGTAAATGAAATAACCAAACAATTTGAAACTCATCTGAAAATTTTTCAAAATAAATCACCGTTTAAAATTGTAGAGTGTGTGCCTTCTAAAAATGAAACCTACATCTATCTCTGAGTTGTGAAGAATATGTATTCAGGTTATAAAAACCAACAAGAACACACTTTTATGTAGAAAACCATGATTAAATCGAGTCTTCCTGATTAATGATTTAAATCAAATCCACTCTGCCTGCTGTGCTCTTGCCCCTGACCCCTTCATTTGCCAGAGGACCCCCCAAAAAGTTAATTCGGCCCTGAAGAGATCCACTGGGCATCTCCCTGCTTCTCCTCCCAATTGTCCCTTACCAGGCCCAGCGGTCCCCTCACTATCCTCCCATACACCAGCTTGAAAGGGAAGAACCCTGTGGATTCCTGGGGCACTTCCCTGTACGACAGGTGGGGCAGGTACTTGTCTCAGTCCTGCGGATGCTGATTCATAAAAGTCCTCAGCATAATCCTCAGGGTCCCATAAAATCTCTCCATCAGCCTGTTGGACTGAGGGTGATATGCAGAGGCCCAGGTGGGCCCGACCCCATATTTCTCCCACAAGCCCCGGAGCAGGGCTGACATGAATTTGGACCCCTGGTCTGTAAGGACCTCGCTTGGGACCTCCACTCTGCTGAAAATGGTCAGCAGCGCGTCTGCCATGGTGTCTGCCTCAGTGGAGGACAGTGTCACCGCCTCTGGGTAGCGGGTGGCGAAATCCATCACCACCAGGATGTAGTCCTTCCCCGCCCAGGTGGCTTTGCTGAGGGGCCCCACTAGGTCCATAGCCACTTTCTGGAAAGGTTCCTCTATGATGGGAAGGGGTGTCAAGGGAGCATCCCCTTTATCCCGGGCCCTCCCCCACCCTCTGGCAGGGGTTGCAGGGCCTGCAGTACTGCTGGACGGCGTCACAGACTCCGGGCCAGTAAAAGTTCTGCAGCAGCTGCTGCCTGGGGCACTGAATCCCCTGGTGTCCCGAGAGACGGCCATCATGGGCCAGGTACAATAGCCTGCAGTGATACTTCTGGGGCACCACCAGTTGCCTCCTGATTCCCCACAGTGCTACTTCCCCTGGGGGAGCCCATTTCCGGTACAAGAATCCCTTCTCCCGCAGGACTCTGTCCCTGCAGCCTTCCCCAAGGGGGTTTGCAGCGCTGTGGCCAGCAAGTTCCCTCTGCTTCTCCAGGGAAGGATCCTTCTGTAGCTTGGTCTGGAATTCAGCTACTGGGGCAGGGAGCGGGACCTGTTCCCTCTCGCTGGCTGGGCCTGGGGTCACAGCCCCCTGAGCCCAGTTCCCTGGTAGCTCCATCCCTGACATGGAATCACTTCCAAGCAGCACGTCTGGACCAGGCAAACCTGGTTGGCAGCCAACCTGCCCTGCCTGGGTGTCCCCGCACTTAGCTGGGGTCTCAGCTCCCACCTTGTGCAGCGCTGCCCTGGCTGTCTCAGTGGGGTAGGCAGCGAGCTCGCTGCTTTGGTAACAGCATCAGAACCTGCTTGATCCCCCTCTCTGGTGTGCAGGGGGGCGGGGAGCATCTCTCCCTCCCACTCAACCCCAGGGGTCTGGTTACAGACAGGCAGGTATCCCAAGCTTAACAGTTCCTCCCCGCTGCCAGTCACGTCATTTGTATTTTCACTGAGAATTTCAGTCTCAGCCAATTGGTTCCCTGGATTCAAATTCAGATCCTCAGTCGTTACTGGAGCAAGGCCTGGATCCTGTCCCAAAGAGAGACAGTCATCCCCTAACAGGACCTCACAGCCCATATCTTGGAGAATCCCAACTACCAGCCAGCCCGACCCCTCCTGTGTCTGCACAGGGATATGGGCCATAGGCAGGGCAAATGGTTTCATTCCTGGGACCTTCACCCAGGTCACACAGCTCCCCCGCATCTGATGGGGTTGCACCACCCAGGGCCTGACAACAGTTCTCTCTGTCCCAGGGTCTCACCACCCCAGGCAGGTCTCCCCATTGACCACCACCTTCTGCTCCCACTGGGAGTCAGAGGAGTCTGAGTCCAGGAGACTCCATGCAGACATATAGGCAGGGCCAGGAGTTGGAGCCTGTCCACCACCCCACTCATCTGACTGACAGCATCTATGGCCTTGGGATCCAGCAAGGGAGCTAGATACCGGGGCTTTTCCGCAGGGTCCCCCTGGTTCAAATTGCCAGCCTGCTCAAAGGCAGTGAGGTGGGCATCCACACACCCTGCCCCTTAACCAGGGGCAGCAATTTAGGATCAAGGTTCCCCGTGGAACTGGCAGCCCGGGGTCTATCCCCACTCACCCCTGGGAAGTTCCCTATGCCTCTTCACTCCACCATCGCCAGTTCATGCTGCTGCTGCTGCTGCTTCTCCTGCAGCTTTTCCTTGGGCTCTCGCTGTCTCTCATAGTCCTCTTGCTCCTTCTCACTGTCCTCCAACTCTCTTGGACTCTGCTCCAATCCCTTCTGTCTCCGGTCCCCTGATGGGGAACCCAATTGTGAAGACCCCCATCTGGTTGCGGAAAGGAGTCTTGGGGATGCCTGGCTACCGCTCCAGCTGCTCCAGGATCCTCTTGTAGCCTCATTTGGGTCAGGAAACCTCCTGCTCTTTAGAGCAGTCATCATCCTCTAGCTGCACGAATAACGGCTTTGGTGAAGTTTCCAATGTGTAACCCTCTCTTTTTGCACAGGTTTACCATTTCCTTCCTAAGGAGATGGTGACAGGCCGTCACTTTGCTGTTCCCAAGTTGTTGTGGACTCTTTGGCTTGTTTGCTCTCAGATCCCCATGGTTTCCTGGAAGAAGACTTACTGTGCCAGCCTTTCTCCAGCTCACCACCTCTCTCCCAGGGTCAAGCCACAGACTCCTGTCCTCCATCCCTTGGACCACGTGACACAGTCTCCAGGGGGACCCTGTTACTGCAACAGTCCTTCTCGCTGGTCACACACTCCTGGGAGTTAAGCGTAGCTCCTTTGCCTCCTGAAACTGCTCCTCTCTGAGCCTTTAGCATGCCTGGTTCTCATTAATCCCCCTTCGTTTTACTGCTCCCCAGCCACTTACTGCAGAAAGCGCCATCCACTGGGTGCAGTACATCCCACCACTGCCACCAGCTGTCAAGGAGTGTGAGGGAGTCAGGGCCCTGCAACCCCACTTCCTGCAATTCACCCTGACTCTCAGCCAGCCAGTAAAACAGAAGGTTTATGAGATGACAGGAACACAGTCTAAAACAGAGCTTGTAGGTACAGAAAACAGGACCCTTCAGTTAGGTCCATCTTGGGGGGTGGGGAGCCCAGATTCAGGTTCTGGGCTTACCCCTGTCTGCTGAGCCAGCTCCAAACTGACACCCCCTCCAGCCCCTCTTCTGACCTTTGTCTCTTTCCCAGGCATTAGGAGGCCACCTGATCTCTTTGTTCTCCAACACCTTCAGCTGGCACCTTGCAGGGGAGGGGCCCAGGTCATCAGTTGCTAGGACACAGTGTGTCAGTCATTCTCTGTGCAGACAGCATCACACTTGGCCTCTAGAGATCTGCAACAATCACACACCCTATCCCACCACGTAGATCCTTAAGAAATGCATGGGGGAAACTGAGGCACCCACACAGTATTCAGCGAAATCATGAAGAATATTCCCACTTCATCACACTGGCACAACTGTGACCTGATTTCAGGTGGAGCCTCGAAGCACTACTCACATAAAAATAGTGCTCATAATAATAACAGGGTGGGGCTTGGGGCTGTTAAGGAATTAATATTGAAAGTTATAGACTAGCACTGACTGTCCATATTTATTAAGGGAAGCATAAAAGATAAGGAGCCCCATTACGCTGTTGTGCCCCTATAGGCTTGGCTGCTGACAGATGCCAAGTGCTGAGCCACCCCGCCCTGTTAGAATTTTTCAAGGGAGTTGACAAATATGAAAGGGAGGAGTCCAGAAGATATGATTTGTTTGGGCTCCCACAACTCCTGCGATAAAGCCTCACCCTACGGGCGACTGAGGAGTCTGGTCTTTGGGTGAGAGGTACCCACGGTTCTGTAGGAACAGAAATCAGCATACAGGTAGATGGTCAGTTTTTATCACGGAAGGAGTTCAGCAGTGGTGGGGTCCAGCTCACCCCTCCCCCACTACGGCAGTATGAACTAGTGGTGAGGGCAGGAGTAGGGACTCCAAGGTTCTCCTATGGGAAGGGAGTGACATCTGATTGTTAGACCAGGCAAAGGGGAATCAGGCAGGACCCCTGGGTTCTAGCCACAGCTCTGGGTGGGCAGCGGGGCCTAGTGGGTTAGAGCACAAGAAGTAACAATCAGGACTGTTGGGTTTTATTCCCAGCTCTGGGAAGGGAAGTGGGGCCAATGGCTACAGCAGCAGGCCTGGGAGTCAGAACTCCTGGGTTTCATTCCAAGCTCTGCCACTGATTGACTGTATGTCCTTGGCCCTCTCTCTCGGCACACCTGTAAAATAGTGACCTGCTTTTGTAAAGTGACAGGGATGAAATGCCCCATTTAAGAGCTAAGTATCATTTGTCAGACTGGTCTGGAGGAGAGAGGCGTGGACAATGAGATGACACAATTTACCAACAATACACATTGGTTCATTGGGTGTAGAGAAGATTGTGAGGAACTTCAGAAGGAGCTAACAAAGGTATATGATTGGTCAAGAAGTGGTGGACTTTCCATCTCTCGAGAGACCTGGTGGATTCTCCAGCATGTGGAAGTCTTTAAATCAAGACTGGGTCCCTTTGCAAATGATCTGCTCTAGTGCAAACAGAAATTACTGGCTTGATGGAGGAATTATTGGATGAGGTTCTCTGGCCTCTGTCATGCAGGAGGTCAGACTGCATGATCATAAGGGTCCCTTCTGCCATTCAAATCCTGTTCTGCCAGGTGCTGTCCAGACACACTGCCAGAACCAGGCCCTGCCCCAGCTGAGATCAGGGCCCCATTGTGCCAGGCACTGCCCAGACACAGCCAGAGCCAGGCCCTGCCTCAGCTGAGATCAGGACCCCCTTGTTCCAGGCGCTGCCCAGACACAGCGAGAGACAATCCTTGCTCCAGCTGAGACAAGAGCCCTGTTGTGCCAGATGCTGCCCAGACACAGCGAGAAACAGGCCCTGCCCCAGCTGAGATCAGTGCCCCCTTGTGCCAGGCGCTGCCCAGACACACTAACAGTCCCTGTTCCAGGTGAGATCAGTGCCCCTTTGTGTATGATGTAAATTGATGTCACTTCACTGGCATCAACAGGCTGGATCTGCAGCTGTTGTAAATTGGCATTGCTCCAGTGGAGTGAATGGAGAGGCGTTGGTTTACACCCATTAAAGATCTGGTCTAATCACTGTCTTTTACAACGTGCAATGAGGGTGTGACAATTACTCTACGTGGGATTTATTAGATGGTGCAAAGGTCTCTGTGCCAACCCTAAACACTGGCATTACTCTTGCCTTGTGTGAATTCCCAAATTAACTCACTGGGCCAGATACTCTATGGCTGAAAGAGTGTTACAAGCCCTGGAATTATGCCAGCTCTGCTCTGCCCTCCTTGACTTCGCTGAAGGATACACACTCCCTGGAGAGCTGGCTCACTGACTCCAGTGGAGTGATAGCTGATTTACACCAGCTGGGAATCCGGGCCTGAACATTTATTTGCCGAAGTAACAGTATGATCTAGGCAACAGTCCTTTGCTTCACAGGCTGGAGAGCTACGTTCTCCTGCTGCCTCTAGCGCAGCTCTGTGACGTGACTTTGAGAAGGGCTTGTCCACACAGAGCCTGAGTGCATGGCAAGCCGGCATAAGCATCTAGAGCACACTAGCTTGCTGGGCACAAAGTGGCCGTGTGGACCCTGCTACTGTGCTCTAACACTTCTGAAGGGCACTTTGACGTCCTGGTGTTTCCAATGTCAGAGAGCCAGGGCAGCAGGGTCCACACAGACAAGACAGTGCTCTGCAGATTACACCCCAGCTTGCTATGCACTGAGTAGGGTGACCAGATGTCCCGATTTTATAGGGACAGTCCTGATTTTTGGGTCTTTTTCTTATATAGGCTCCTATTACCCCCCAGCCCCTGTCCCGATTTTTCACTTTTGCTGTCTGGTCAGCCTAGCACTGAGCCTCCATGTGGATAAGCAATATGTTATTTCCCCCTCTGTCCCACTGTTTCCAGCCCTTTGCCTGCCCTGGTTTTTGCCCCTGAAAGCTCTTGCTCGTTGTGAAAGGCGCGTACTGACTCCAGCCGGGAAGCTGGGCCTCTGAATTTAATGGACCCATGCCAAGGTGCGTCTCTTGGGCATCTTGCCTGAATTCAGCTTTCCTCCCAGAATGGGTTTGATGCCCCGGTTCAAACCTACCCCAGAAACGTAGGGGACAGACCCTCACCTGGGGCCGATTGGTATTGAGTCCAGTGGCATGACCCTGATTTACAGCAGCTGCTGAGAAGCTGGGCCCTACCACTCAACGGGCAAGTGCTTATGGTTTGTTAGACGCCTCCTGTGAGAAGCTTTATCAAAGTGCAGGCGCTGTTTTGCTGACTTCTTGGGAGAACTGTCCGGCAAAGCCATCCTTCCCCTGTTCACTGCTCCAGTTCTCTCGCCACCCAGTAATTGATAAGGTCTTTATCAATATGACAGGCCAAATCCTGCCTGCAGATGAGCACCCATAAAACCTACTGGACCAGATCCTCAGTGGGTGCAAATAGGTGTTGATGTCAATAGAGCTGGAGCTGATTCACCCCAGATGGGGATATCATCCCACTGACCCCAAGGGACTGTGGCTGATTCACCCCAGATGGGATATCACCCTACTGACTCCAGAGAACTGTGGCTGACTCACCCCAGCTGGGTCATCACCCCACTGACCCCAGGGGACTATGGCTGGTTCTCACCAGCTGGGATATCACCCCACTGACCCCAGGGGACTTTGGCTGATTCACCCCAGCTGAGATATCACTCCATTGACCCCAGGGGACTGCAGCTGATTCTCACCAGCTGGGATATCACCCCACTGACCCCAGTGGGACTGTGGCTGATTCACCCCAGCTGGGTGACCCCAGGGGACTGTGGCTGATTCATCCCAGATGGGATATCACCCCACTGACCCCAGGGGACTATGGCTGGTTCTCACCAGCTGGGATATCACCCCACTGACCCCAGTGGACTGTGGCTGACTCACCCCGCTGGGATATCACTCCATTGACCCCAGGGGACTCTGGCTGATTCTCACCATCTGGGCTCTGACCTGTTCACTTTAAAGGTGCTACAGTCAACTTACACCAGTTGAAATCTTGCCTACTGATGCTAATGGAGTGACACTGATTTACACCATCTGGGATCTGTCCCTATTGCCTAAAATGCTACACTGATTTCCACTGCCTGGCGATCTGGCTCTGTGACTTCAGTGCAAGTTGCTGGGAAGGTCTGGTATCTGTCCAAAAACAACAATTTCTGCCTATCAAAGATAAACATTTAATGTAAATATTGAACATTGCACCTTCCCTTTTGCTCGCTGAGTCAGTGCCAGAGGCTTCCCTCGGATTTCTGGATTAACGGACACACCCAACTTGTTTGTGAAACTGCTAGGACAGTCGGGCTCCATCGCTCTGGCCTGTGCCTATCATAGGAGTAAGGGGAGCTCCCGTCCAACCCTCAGACCGGGAGACAGTGGGAATGCAGATGTCAGGCCATCCCAGGCGGGTCTACTTAGAAATTTTGCACCAAAGAAGTTTCCTGTTGAAAAACCTGATTTCATCTGCTTTAATTTTTTTCCATGGCCAAAGGCTGATTTCAAAACAAAAATATCATTTCAAATCGACATTTTCATTTTTGAATCAAAATTTCATTTTCTTTCGAAATGTGGACTTGAAATGAAAAATTCCATTTCAACCCATCAAAATGTTTCATTTCAACCCCAAATGTCAGAATTTTCCTTCTGATGCATCAGAGGAAGGTGGATAACCCCCCCACCCACTTCTAATTACAATTGTATCTCGAGGAAAAGCATCCTTCCTGACCCCTGCAGGTGACTGGCTGCAGCCCTGAAGCATGGGACTAGATGACAGACATTATCAAATGCAGAGCAAAAAGTGTTATGAATCTGTTGGGCAATCCTGCTGGCACTAAGGCCCAGGAAGGAAGGGGTGGAACATGATTTATACATTCACAGATTCCAAGGTCAGAAGGGACCTCGGGGACCATTCAACCCGACCCTCACATTAACAGGCCACAAAATTTCTCCCAGAAGTGGGATTAAAGCATATCTTTCAGGAAGCATATCATTGGTCTTAAAGACTCTAAGGGTACATCTACTCTGCATATCAGAGAAAGCCTTCCAGCCTGGGTCAAAACACCTGTGCTGGTGGGACGTGTGGGACTGCACTAAAAACAGCTGTGTAGTTCAGAGCTTTTCATACTTTTTTCATTTGTGGACCCCTAAAAAATTTCAAATGGAGGTGCGCACCCTTTTGGAAATCATAGACATCGTCTGCGAGCCCCCTTGGGGTCTGCAGACCACCAGTTGAAAACCACTGTTCTATGGTAACGTCAACCTTTTGTGGACCCCTTAGACTAGAATTAGACTAAATTGTGGTGCCCGTCCCTCTGGGGGGCACAGAGGAACATTCAAGGAGGTGCAGTGGGACTGGGGAGGGAAAGCCGCCCAGCCCTGCCCTGCCCCCAACCTAGATGTGGCTCTGCACACGGCTGGGGGTCCGGATTCTGGCCCCTATAATGGCCCGGCTGCAGCTCTGCTCCCGGTCCCACTCCCCTGCCCAGCCTGGGCCTCTGGCTGTGGCTCCTTTCCTGGCTTGGGGCTGAGGCTGAGACTGAGGGTGGGGGTGGGCTGGTTACGGAGCTGCACCTGGCCAGGGGCCCAGCTGCCGGCCCTAACTGGAGCCTGGTTGTGGCTCCAGTCCTGCCCTAGTCTCAGCGGCTCCGGCCCTGCTCCTGGCCCCAGCCCCACCCCCAGCCTCGGCCCTCATTTCCCCTGTCCGTGTGACCCTCCCCATCCCAAGCCGCAGCCCCACTCCCAGCTCCAGCGGGCGCAGATGGGGTAAGGTGGGGCTTGACCCTCAATAATTTGGGGATCGCTGCCTTAGACATAGTCTGTGGGACCCAGAGAACCCCAGACCATCGGCTGAAAACCACTGGGGTAGAAGTTGCCACTCGGGCTGCAGCTCAGGCTCTCGAGTCTGAGATGAGAGGTTTGAGCTCCAGCCTGAGTCACCATGTCCAAGCAACGTCTATATAGCTATTCGTAGCACCCCAGCATTAGCCCCCTCATCCCAAGCCTGTGGACTCTGGCTGAGGAGCTTGTTCCCAGGTGCAGTGTAGCCACACTCGCAGGGATGGAGAGGCCACCAACTCCCCAGGAAGGTGTTTCAAAATGTAATCACCTTCGCGGCTAAGAAACTGCATCTTATTTCAAGGCTGAATTTGTCCAGCTTCAGCTTCCTGCCATTAGATACTGTTACACCTTTACCAGCAAGACTGAAAAACCTCCTGCTATCAGCGTGTAAGCAGCTATAGTTAATGATCAAGTGTCTGTTTAACCTTCTCCCACTGCAAGCCTTGTTTTCTAGCCCCTGGATCATTTTGCAGCCCCTCCTTTGAACCAGTTCCAGTATTTCCACATCTTTCTTGAAGTAAAGACACCAAAAGTGAACACAGTGTTTTAAGTAGTGGTCTTAACTAAACCATATACAGAGGTGAGATCTCTTCCCTCCTTCTGCTTGATGTTCCCTTTTTCATACAGCCAGGGATCAAATTGGTCCTTTAAGCCACAGTGTTGCAATGAGAGCTTGGACTGAGGCGATTATCCTGGATATCTTTCTAAAAGACACATCATGGCTCACAAAGAAGTCATGGCCTTGATGAAGAAATTATTGGATGAGTTTCTCTGGGTTGGGTTTTGTAGGAGCTCAGACTAGATGATCATAACAGTCCCTTCTGGCTTTAAAATCTATAGAAGTATGAAACGTTTGATGCTCAGCTGGAATCCAGTCACCCAGGCCCCCAAAATCATTAGATTGGTGTAAACATCATGAGATTTTAAAAATCCCCATTGGATTCTTTTTCTTTGCTCTCTGGGGTTTGAACATTTTACACTGCACTGGGGTCAGGTTTGTAACCTTTCCTAGAAAAAAAAGGGGAGAGTCTTATAAAACCACTTGACTCCAGGAGTGAGAAGGAAGATTAGGCCGTGTCTACACTTGTGTGTGGTGAAGACGCTCTATGCTGACGGGAGAGAGCTCTCCCGTCAGCATAAACCACACCACAGCATAAGTGTGTCTGGAGGAAAAAACTCTCCCACTGACATAGTGCTGTGCACACTAGCACTTATGTCAGTGTAACTTATGTCACTCGGGGAGTGGAATATTCACACCTTTGAGCGACATACGTTTTGCCGACGTAGGGAGTAATGTAGACGTTGCTTACATAACAATTCCATATGGTAATAAGCAATGCCATTAGGGGAGTTGTACCACTTCAGTTATATCAAGACAAAGTGCCTGGGAGACTTAGGAACCTACTTCCCATTTTCAGATGTGTGCTCCAGGCCAACAATCACTGGGGCTGTGACCTGTTTCCTGTGGCCTGACCTCGCTCAGCCTCTCTTGAGTCTCGAAAACCTGGGATTGCTGCAGGATGAGAAAGTGAGTATGAAAGTCTGGGCTACAGCAGGGTGTGGTGGGGAAAGATTAGGAGGGAATGAGGGTGTGATTGGGGAAGGAGGAATGGGAGGAACTGGGGAGGAGAAGGAAGAAATTGGCTCTCGCTGCAATCACGTTATCAGGGCTCGGAACAATGAGGTGTGCAATGCCCAGCCCTGCATACAGTATAAATACAGTGCTCAGCCCTGCCATCTCCCACTGAGCGTGCCAGACCAGAAACAACTCCGCTGCAGAGAGAGTAAAGGTGCAAAGATGAAGGTGTCGTACGTGGCCGCTTTCCTCATCGGGCTCCTCTCCCTGGAGAGCACCAGAGCAGCTCCGTTGGTGAGATGATGTACCTATTATTTGCATTACAGTAGCACTTAGAGGGCCCATCTGAAATCAGGACCCCATTTTGCTGGGTGCTGCCCTGACACAGGAGAGACAGTCCCTACCCCCACTCTGGTGAGGATTCATTGTTCAGCAGAGAGTGACGGACAGACCTGGACCCAACTGGAATCAGGGCCCTTATGCCAGGTGCTGCACAGACACACCATGAGGGCAGCACTGCAAAACTGGCCCATGTAGGAGACAGGATACCAGACTAGAGGGGCCCATTCCTCTGTTTCAGCCCCAGCAGGATATCAGGCTACGCTGGCCCATCGGTCTCATCGGGAGCAGCAATTCTTAAGTTACTGCATGACGTGACCTCTGGTAGCCTGGTGGGGGCTGACCAGCATGAACTCCTAACTTCTCTTTCTCTTGTTGCAGAAAAAGCAGTTGTGGTCAGTGGTGAGTATCAGCTGGTCCTCTTTGCTGTCAGACTTTCATGCTTTGCCTTGGCAGGATCCTACATCGCTGCTCACAGCACAACCGTATTCCGGGAAAACCTTCTGGCATCTGCCCTCCTGCCCTGCTTTATCCATTAATCTGGCTTGGTGAAAGAAATCATGCAGCCTTGGGATGTCTGGGTTTATTTTGAGGATTATCTATAGGTTTCCAGGAGTGGATAGAATGATGTTGGGAGCAGGGCCAAACTGTTGTAAATGCCCCGTAGGCCAGCTCCCCCAGATGATGTAAATTGTCTGTAGCTCCATTTGCTCAATGGATAATCAGGAGGGGGCCTCTAGAAGTTACCATAAAACACATAATAAATACCTCCCATCTTACAGGGCTCTTGTAGCCTCAATAACGACAAAGTGGGTGATAGCAGCTTTAATGACAACAGCATAAATATCAGTGATTCCCTCTTCCCGTCATGTAGCTTTATACATATCAGGTTAATCAACCCTGCTCCAGCTGGTTTCTTGTCTGATAAAGGTTACCAAGCAAGGAGCATTTCCTGCAGTTTTCCGTGGTACAAAGGCAATTTAGAAATGCCACCTGCTGTGGGGGGCTTATGAAAATCTCCAGAGGCCTATGGCTGGTTGACCACCTCTGCCACAAGTCCCCTGCATAGCTATAAATACGCCACAAGCGGATTTCCAATATCACCCAGAAGACACTGCTGCTTGGAGCTACTTTAGAAGATCCCCATCCCATGTGAACACAGAGTAGGTTACAGGAGGCTTATGGGAGATTGCTAGGGGCTGATGGGAGGCTGACAACCCCCAGTTCCCTTGGGAACCCATCAAATATCTCAGGAGGGGGGATTTCTGTAATCACACACACAGCACTGCACCTAGAAACCAGGCTAGATGGACTCATTTCTCTGCCCCAGCTTAGGCAGGGATATCAAGATAGACTGGCCCATTGTTCTGATCAGGTGTGGAAATGCTTTAGTTACTCAATGATACAACCCCTGATACCCTGGTGGAGAGTTGAACAGTACACTTTGCTAACTTTCCCTTCTGTTGGAGGAGAGCAACCAGTTCTGATCAATGGTGAGTCAGTCATCCTTGCTATCGGACTATCATACTTTGCCTCAATGGTTCTCTGCACCACTTTTCACTAAGAGCTGAATCCTTTTCTGGAAACATTATCTATGCAAGGGACTTCTTTGCAGTATTGGGATGTCAAAGTTTTAGCAAGGATTATCTCTTGGTTTCCAGCATGTTGGAGCCATATCCCCAGTTGATGTAAATTTCCCATAGCATCATTGGAATCAACAGCATGTCAGAGCTTTACTAAGGATTATTCCTTAGTTTCCACCAGTGGATGAAAATGATGTTGCGGCCAGATCCCCAGTTGATGTAAATTTGCCGTAGCTTCAGCGTAATCAACTCGGACAGGTTCCCACTGGTGTAAATTGTCCAGAGAAACGCTGGAATCACTATGCCACATCCCCAGATGCTATAAATTATACAAGGCCCCACAGGATCAATGAAAAATCCATTGGAGCCCTATAAGTGTTACCACAATACACGTAATAAATATTCCCCATCTTACAGGGCTCCGGTAGCGTAGATACCGGCAACGTGGGAGACGGCAGCTTTGACGACAACAGCGTAAGTAGCAGAGATTACCTCTCCGTGCTATGTAGCTTCACATACATCAGTGAATGGACCCCGTTTCGGCTAGTTTGATGTCTGGTAACATTTGCCTGCGAGGAGCATTGGCTACATTTGCCCATGTTGCGAAGGCAGCATGGAAAGTCCTCCCACTCCACAGGGCTTATGAACATCTCCAGAGGCATATAGCAGGTTGACCTCCTCTCCCACAATCCCCGGTGTAGCAATGAGACAGGCCAGAAGAAGCTTCTGCTGGGAGCTGCCTCAGAGGGTCTCCAGGCTTATATGAGACTGCCAGGATTGATGGGAGGTTGTTCTCTCCACAATTCCTTTGGGCACCCATGAATTATGTTGCAAGATTGTCTTTGACATCACCCACAAGGCATTGCACCTGGGAGATATCTAAGGAATTTTGGGATACATCCCCATCCCAACTGGGGGGGCCTCATGAGAATTTCCCATGGCCTCATGGGAGGAAGATCTCTTCTCCTACAAGTTCATTGGACAGGCATGAAGTATCCCATAGTTCCTTTGGGCACCCACTAAATCCCTCACAAGAGATGCTTCTGAAATCACACGGAAGGCACTGCTCTTGGCAAGAGTCCAAGGAAGGGACGGTCAATTGCGTCATGTGAGTGGGAATTGCATGTGGCTTATTTCTTGAGGAATAATAAAGGACACCCAGAGATCTGTGAATAAGAAACCGACTTAGCTGTGGGGCATCTCGGCATAGAATAAAAGCTAAAATGTTGCCATAAGTACCATATAGTACTTTCAGAGTAGCAACAGAGAGTTGTTACCTATGTCTATGTTATTAGTGAG
This sequence comes from Aldabrachelys gigantea, assembly GCA_026122505.1. Classification (NCBI taxonomy): domain Eukaryota; kingdom Metazoa; phylum Chordata; order Testudines; family Testudinidae; genus Aldabrachelys; species Aldabrachelys gigantea. The sequence continues at coordinate 70,946,735 of CM047489.1, forward strand.
GCCAGCGCTAGAATACTGGGACTTTTTGGGAGAGAGGACTAGGGGCACCCATTCCTCTGTTCCAGCGTGGGGAGGATCATCAGGGTAGATTGGCCTTTTGGTCTGATCTGGTATGACTATTCAGAAACTACTTCTTGGTACAACATCTGCTACCCCTGTGGGGAGTTGAACAGTGTGGATTCCTAACTTCTCTTTCTCTTGTAGCAAAACAACCAGTTCTGGTCAGTGGTGAGTATCAGCAGTTATCTTTCCTATCGGACTATCATGCTTTGCCTCAATAGTATTGTGTATCACTTCTCACTAACAGCCCAGCCCTTTGCTAGCAAAACTCTCTAGGCTATAGCTGTTCTGAACCCTTTTATGCCAGAGGTTAGGCTTGGTATTAAAAATTAGCAGCCTTGGCGTGTGGGCGCTTTACCAAGGATTATCTCTTGATTTCCACCAGTGGATGAGAATGATGTTTTGGCCAGTTCCCCAATTTATGTAAATTTCCTGTAACTTCACTGGAATCAATGGGCACAACCATTCTTACCCACACACAAAGTACACAGCTGCATAGGGCACCAGGAAATTTGGGGCAACATGGTGCTCCAGGCTCTGCTCTGGCTCTTCACCAGAGTCCCTGCCCCTGCTCTGCCCCAGCCCCACCTCTTCTCTCCCCTGACCAGCCCTGCCCCCACTGCCCTGAGTTTTTCAGCCGGGCTGGGCCTGTATTCACCAGCAGCAGGAGTCCCAGCGACGCCAATGGTGAGTGATGGGATGTGGTTCCGCTCTGCCCCTCAAGCCAGCCACACCAATGAAGGCCTAGGCCCCGCTCCCCCCTAAAGAGGACGGGGCCCTACAAACCTTCCCCCCCATGAGGGGCTGCTTAGGAACACAGAATTGCTAGGGACAGCCCTGCCAATAGGGCCAGGTTCCCACTGATGTAAAGGGTCTAGAGAAGCTTGGAATCAATACACCACATCTCCAAATGCATTATATTATCCGTGGCCTCACTGGGTAGATGGAATATCCGCTGGAGACTTACAAGTGTTACCACAATACACATAATGAATATTTCTCATCTTACAGGGCTCTGGTAGTGTAGACACCGGCAATGTGGGCGACGGCAGCTTTGATGACAACAGTGTAAGTAGCAGAGATACCTCTCCATGCCATGTAGCTTCACACACATCAGAGAATGGACCCCGTTTCGGCTAGTTTGATGTCTGGTAACATTTGTCTGCGAGGAGCATTGGCTGCATTTGCCCATGTTGCGAAGGCAGCATGGAAAGTCCTCTCACTCCACCGGGCTTATGAATATCTCCAGAGGTATATAGCAGGTTGACCTCCTGTCCCACAGTCCCCGGTGTAGCAATGAGACAGGCCAGAAGAAGCTTCTGTTGGGAGCTGCCTCAGAGGGTCTCCAGGTAAACAGATATTTGGGAGGCTTGTATGAGATTGCCAGGGTTGATGGGAGGTTGTCCTCTCCACAATTCCTTTGGGCACCCATGAATTATGTTGCAAGAGGGTCTTTGACAAACACCCACAAGGCATTGCACCTGGGAGATATCTAAGGAATTTTGGGATACATCCCCATCCCAACTGGGGGGGCCTCATGAGAATTTCCCATGGCCTCATGAGAGGAAGATCTCTTCTCCTACAAGTTCATTGGACAGGCATGAAGTATCCCACAGTTCCTTTGGGCACCCACTAAATCTCTCACAAGAGATCCTTCCGAAATCACACGGAATGCACTGCTCTTGACAACAGTCCTAGGAAGGGAGGGTCAATTGTGCAATGTGAGTGGGAATTGCATGTGGCTTATTTCTTGAGGAATAATAAAGGACACCCAGAGATCAGTGAATAAGAAACCTACTTAGCTGTGAGGGGATCTCAGCATAGAATAAGAGCTAACATGTTACCATGAGCACCATGTAGTACTTTCAGAATTGCAACAGAAAGCTGTTACCTATATCTATGGCATTAGTGAGGCCAGCACCGGAATACTGGGCTTTTTGGGGAGAGAGGACTAAGGGAGTCCATTCCTCTGGTCCACCCCTGGGAGGATCATCAGGGTAGATTGGCCTATTGGTGAGATCTGGTGTGACTATTCTGAAACTACTACTTGGTACAACCTCTGCTACCCTTGTGGGGAGTTGAACAGTGTGCATTCCTAACTTCTCTTTCTCTTGTAGCAAAACAACCAGTTCTGGTCAGTGGTGAGTATCAGCAGCTATCTCTGCTATTAGACCTTCATGCTTTGCCTCAATAGTATTCTGTATCGCTGCTCACTAACATTCCAACCCTTTGTTAGCAAAATTCTCTAGGCTACTGCCATCCAGACCCCTTTTATTCCATCAGCCGGGCTTGGTATAATGAATTTGCAGCCTTCGCATGTCAGCGCTTTACCAAGGATTATTCCTTGGGGTCCACGAGTGGATGAGAATGATGTTGCGGCCAGATGCCCAGTTTATGTAAATTTGCCGTAGCTTCAGTGGAATCAATGGGGTCAGATTCCGACTGGTGTAAATTGTCCAGAGAAGCACTAGAATCAATACGCCACATCCCCAGAGGCTATAAATTATCTAAGTCCCCACGGGATCGATGGAATATCTGTTGGAGACCTACAGGCGTTACCACAATACACAGAATAAACATTCCCCATCTTGCAGGGCTCCGGTAGCGTAGACACCGGCAACGTGGGAGACGGCAGCTTTGATGACAACAGCGTAAGTAGCAGAAATAACCTCTCCATGCTATGTAGCTTCACACACATCAGAGAATGGATCCCGTGTCCAGGTGAACCCATATTTCGGAGGCTTTTATGAGATTGCCAGGGTTGATGGGAGGTTGTCCACTCCACATTTCCTTTGGGAACCTATGAATTATCTTGCAAGAAGGTATTTCACATCATCCACAATGCATTGTACCTGGGAGATATCCCAAAAGTTTTAGGTTACATCCTCATCCCAACTGGGGGCCTCATGAGAATTTCCCATGGCCTCATGGGATGATGACCCAAGGGTTTTAGGATACAGCCTCATCCCAACTGAGAATTTTCCATGGCCTTATGGGAGGATGATCTCTTCTCCTAGAAGTTCCCTAGACAGTCATGAAGTGTCCCACAGTTTCTTTCGGCACCTACTAAATCCCTAATGAGAGACGCTTCCAAAATGCACTGTTTTTGGCAACAGTCTTAGGAACTGAGGGTAAATTGTGTCCTATCCAAGGTACCTTGGCCACCTCCTTTGCTATTAGATTAAATTTGCATCATGTCAACAGAGTGGGAGCAACATGTTGTCGTCAGATGTGTGTTGTCAGATGTCACCGGTGTGGTGCTCTGCTCTCTCCTTGTTGGTATCACTTGGCTGCGTGCATGTGCTCGCCCCGTGGGCTGCCCCAGCTCTGCAGATAGCTGATGGAGCAGACCCGACGAGAAACCCCAATGACCACAGAGTCTAGTAAGGTGCAAGGCATGTCGGCCAGGTTTATTGCCTTATGGACACAATTGCAGTTCCCCGTAGATTACTTAGGGCTGGTCTACACTACGGGATAAAATCGATTTTAGATGCGCAATTTCAGCTACGTGAATAACGTAGCTGAAGTCGAATATCTAAAATCGATTTACTCACCCGTCTTCACCGCGCGGGATCGATGTCCGCGGCTCGCCATGTCGATTCCGGAACTCCGTTGGGGTTGGTGGAGTTCCGGAATCGATATAAGCGCGCTCAAGGATCGATATATCCCATCTAGATTAGACGCAATATATCGATCCCCGAGCAATCGATTTTAACGCGCCGATACGGCACGTAGTCTAGACATACCCTTAGTCTACTGGGCGTACTACGAGAGAGTGCTTCTTGACAATGGACTCGGTTCAGTCAGTGGCGGGACTTTCCACTGCCCCCTAGGCCGGACAAAGACATCGCCCCAGGGATACATTCTTATACACAGGTACAAACAAATTACACATCACTCGTGACATATTGAGGTGCAACCCCTCTATGTAGCAAGGTGCCGCCTCTCACCTTGTACATGTTGGTTTGAACAAAACAACTCTATCCATCATTTTACCCTTTTGCCCCTGTCGTTGGGATGGGTCAGTCTGTTCCTTGTTATCTGTGGGGAATGTGCAAGTATGTGAATGTTCTGATCTCTAGTGTTCAGTACCTTTTAGGTAGGTACATATCTTTTTGCGGCATCAGCCCTTTCCTTGCCAGCTTCTGTGAGCAGGGCCTGCCTCTGGCTCACAGCTCCACTTTGCTTCATGTTAGCAAAGTCTTGACCATTACTTTAGTTCAGGCCTTAGGCCTCATACCAGGCCTCTGATATCAAGGTTTATGTCTCAGGGCCTCCTCTTACTACACATGTGGGTTTTTTCTTGCAGAACAATAAAGGTGACCCAGCTATTTGTGAATAAGGAACCTACTTAGCTGTGAGGGGATCTCAGCATAGCATAAGAGCTAAAATGTTAGAGTAGCAACAAGGAGATATTACCTTGTCTATGCTATTGATGAGGCCAGCACTGGAATACTGGGCCTTTTTGGAAGAGAGGACTAGAGGTGCCCATTCCTCTCCTGCAGCCCAGGGAGGGACCTCAGGGTAGACTGGCCTATTGGTCTGATCTGGTGTGGCTATTCTGAAAGTACTAAATGGTACAACCTCTGCTACCCTTGTGGGGAGTTGAACAGTGTGCATTCCTAACTTCTCTTTCTCTTGTAGCAAAACAACCAATTCTGGTCAGTGGTGAGTATCGGCAGTTATCTTTCCTATCAGACTATCATCCTTTGCCTCAATAGTATTCTGTATCGCTGCTCACTCACAGCCCAACCCTTAGTTAACAAAACTCTCTAGGCTATAGCCGTTCTGAACCCTTTTATCCCAGAGGTTAGGCTTGGTATTAAAAATTAGCAGCCTTGGCATGTCGGTGCTTTACCAAGGATTGTCTCTTGGTTTCCACCAGTGGGTGAGACTGATGTTGTGGCCAGTTCCCCAGTTTATGTAAATTTCCCATAGCCTCACTGGAATCAATGGGCAGGGCCATCCTTACCCACATGCAAAGTAAATAGATGCGTAGGGCACCAGGAAATTTGGGGCAACATGCTGCTCCAGGCTCTGCTCTGGCTCTTTCCCAGAGTCCCTGCCCCTGCTCTGCCACAGCCCCACCTTTTCTCTCTCCTGACCAGCCCTGCCCCCACTGCCCTGAGTTTTGCAGCTGGGCTGGGCCTGTATTCACCAGCAGGAGGAGTGCAAAAATCTGATCCCAGCCACGCCACTGGTGAGTACTGGCGTGTGGTTTCCCTCTGCCTCGCCAGCCAGCCCCCCACAATGGAAGCCTGGGCCCCGCTCCCCCCCACAGAGGACGGGGCCCCACAACCCTTCCTCTCCATGAGGGTGCTGTGTAGGGCCGCAGAACTGCTAGGGCCAGCCCTGCCAATAGGGCCAGGTTCCCACTGGTGTAAAGTGTCTAGAGAAGCTTGGAATCAATAGGCCACATCTCCAAATGCATTAAATTATCCGTGGCCCCACCGGGTAGATGGAATATCCACTGGAGACTTAAAGGTGTTACCACAATACACAGAATAAACATTCCCCATCTTGCAGGGCTCCGGTAGCGTAGACACCGGCAACGTGGGCGACGGCAGCTTTGATGACAACAGCGTAAGTAGCAGAGATTCCCTCCCCATGCCATGTAGCTTCACACACATCAGAGAATGGACCCTGTTTCAGCTAGTTTGATGTCTGGTAACATTTCCCTGCAAGAAGCATTAGTTGCGTTTTCACATGTTGTGAAGGCAGCATGGAAAGTCCTCCCACTCCACAGGGCTTATGAAAATCTCCAGAGGCTTATAGCAGGTTGACCTCCTCTCCCACAGTCCCTGGGGTAGAAATGAGACAGGTCAGAAGAGGACTTTTGGTATCACTCAGCAGGCACTTCTACTGGGAGGTGCCTCAAAGGGTCCTCAGCTGAACACATATTTGGGAAGCTTAGATGAGATTGTCAGGGTTGATGGGAGGTTGTCCTCTCCACAATTCCTTTGGGCACCCATGAATTATCTTGCAAGAGCATCTTTCACATCACCCACAAGGCATTGAACATGGGAGCTAACCCAAGAGTTTTGGGATACGTGCTCATCCCAACTGGGGGCCTCATGAGAATTTCCCATGGCCTCATGGGAGGATGATCCCTTCCCCTACAAGTCCACTGGACAGGTATGAAATATCCCACAATTCCTTTGGGCACCCACTAAATCTCTCACAAAAGAGCCTTCCAAAATCACACGGAATGCACTGCTCTTGGCAACAGTCCTAGGAACTTATGGTCAATTGTGTCCTGTCAAGGGTATCTTGGTTGCCTCTTTTGCTATTAGATTAAATTTGCCTCATGTTATTTGAGTGGGAATAATATGTGGTTTCTTTCTTGCGGAATAATAGAGGAGACCCAGAGATCTGTGAATAAGAAACCTACTTAGAAGTGAGGGGATCTCAGCATAGCATAAGAGCTAAAATGTTACCATGACTACCATGTAGTACTTTCAGAATAGCAGCAAGGAGATAGTACCCATGTCTATGTCATTAATGAGGCCAGTATTGGAATTACTGGGTTAGGAGAGAGGACTATGGGCGCTCGTTCCTCTGCTCCACCCCTGGGAGGATCATCAGGGTAGATTGGCCTATTGGTCTGATCTGTTGTGGCTGTTCTGAAGTTACCAGATGGTAAAACCGCTCCTACCCTGGTGCGGAGTTGAACAGTGTGCATTCCTAACTTCTCTTTTTGTTGTAGCAAAACAACCAATTCTGGTCAGTGGTGAGTATCGGCAGTTATCTTTGCTATTGGACTGTTATACTTTGCCTCAGTAGTATTCTGTATCGCTGCTCACTAACAACCCAACCCTTTGTTAGCAAAACTCTCTAGGCTACAGCCGTTCTGAACCCTTTTATCCCAGAGATCAGGCTTTGTATAACAAATTTGCAGCCTTCAAATGTTGACGCTTTACCAAGAATTATTCCTTGGATTCCACAAGTGGATGGGAATGACATTGTGGCCAGATCCCCAGTTCATGTAAATTTGCCATAGCTTCAGTGGAATTAATGGGGCCAGGTTCTCACTGGTGTAAATTGTCTAGAGAAGCACTGGAATCAGTAGCCACATCCTCAGATACTATAAATTATCCAAGGCCTCACAGGCTCAATGGAATATCCGTTAGAGACTTACAGGTATTACCATAATTCACATAATAAACATTCCCCATCTTGTAGGGCTCTGGTAGCGTAGACACCGGCAACGTGGGAGATGGCAGCTTTGACGACAACAGTGTAAGTAGCAGAGATTCCCTCCCCATGCCATGTAGCTTCACACACATCAGTGAATGGACCCCATGCCCAGGTGAACCCCTATTTGGGAGGGTTATATGAGATTGCCAGGGTTGATGGGAGGTTGTCCTCTTCACAATTTCTTTGGACACCTATGAATTATCTTGCAGAAGGTCTTTCACATCATCCACAGGGCATTGCACCTGAGAGATATCCCAAGGGTTTTAGGATACATCCCCATCCCAACTGGGAGCCTCATGAGAATTTTCAGTGTCCTAATGGGAGGATGATCTCTTCTCCTGCAAGTCCCCTGGATAGGCATGAAGTGTCCCACAGTTCCTTTGGGCACCCACTAAATCCCTAACAAGAGATCCTTCCAAAATGCACTGCTTTTGGCAACAGTCCTAAGAACTCGGGGTAAATTGTGTCCTATACAGGGTACCTTGGCAAACTCCTTACCTTTTAGATCAAATTTGCATCATGTCAACCAAGTGGGAGCAACATGTGCGTATTTTCTTGCAGAATAATAAAGGGGACCCAGATATATGTTAATAAGAAACCTACTTAGCTGTGAAGGGATCTCAGCATAACATAAGAGCTAAAATGTTAGAGTAGCCACAAGCAGCTATTATCTATGTCTATGGCATTGATGAGGTCAGAACTGGAATACTGGGCCTTTTTAGGAGAGAGGACTAGGGGTGCCCATTTCTCTGCCTGAGCCCAGGGAGGATCATCAAGGTAGATTAGCCTATATATTGTATGGGGCAGCTTTGGCAAACCAGTTAAGTGCCTGAAACCACTATGGCTTATTGTTAAAGGCAACCTAGTCAGCAAGCTGTAAATTTGCCATTCAGCAGTCTCAGCTTGACCAAGGCAGGAGGGGGGGAATTTTGGGTGCCACAGCAAGGGCAGCTTGACCCTGCGTCCTTCCTGATAAAAATTGTGGTTACAATTCCTGACACATTCATTTCAAAAGAGTAGTATATGCTACAGGAATGTCCATTGGCATCTCAAGGCTGCAAACTCTGGAAAAACCCACACCTGGTTAATAAATAATCAGAAGGAACCTCTTGCTTGATCAGTGAAACTGCTTATTTCATAAGGTTTCTTTAAGGGACATGTCATTCTATTACTAATGTATAAATAAGAGGGAAAAGCTTGAGATGGGGGGGACTCTTCAGGACTGGTCCCTCCCTCTGGATTCATCTTGTGTTCCCCATGGGCAGACGGGCTGCCAGTGTGAACCACTTGAGAGACACACTTGGCGTTGGTAATTATCGAGGGTTGGGGGTATTTTATTAATCTGTTGCGGACGTGTGTAAGTGCTTGAGGCTAAGTAAAGTTTAGCTCTAAGTGAAAGCACTCTCGTGTGGTCCTGTTTGTGCCAGCCGTCTATCGGTTGGACGGATGTGTCTCCCCTGATTTATTTCCTGACACCACCTCGCACAGGGTAAAAGTTACCAAGAGCTTTGGGTTGCAAGAACCCCAGGTAACATTGGTCAGATCTGGTGTGTCTATTCTGAAGGTACTACATGGTACAACCTCTGCTACCCTGGTGGGGGGTTGAACAGTGTGCATTCCTAACTTCTCTTTCTCTTGTAGCAAAACAACCAATTCTGGTCAGTGGTGAGTATCAGCAGTTATCTTTCCGATCGGACTATCATGCTTCGACTCAAGAGTATTCTGTATCGCTGCTAACAGCCCAACCCTTTGTTAGCAAAACTCTCTAGAATCCTTTTATCCCAGAGGTCAGGCTTGGTATTAAAATTTTGCAGCCTTGGCATGTCAGCGGTTTACCAAGAATTATCGCTTGGTTTCCACCAGTGGATGAGAATGATTTTGTGGCCAGATCCCCAGTTGACGTAAAGTTCCTGAGCTTCACTGCAATCAATGGGCAGGGCCGTCCTTATCCATAAGCAAAGTACACAGTTGCGTAGGGCACCAGCAAATTTGGGGCTATGCAACTGCATGCTGCTCCATGTCCTGCTTCGGCTCTTCACCAGGGCCATGGCCCCTACTCTGCCCCAGCCTCACCTCTTCTTTCCCATGACCAGCCCTGCCCCCACTCCCCTGAGTTTTGCAGGCCCTGCCCCAGCCTCACCTCTTCTTTTCCATGTCCTGCTTCGGCTCTTCACCAGGGCCATGGCCCCTACTCTGCCCCAGCCTCACCTCTTCTTTCCCATGACCAGCCCTGCCCCCACTCCCCTGAGTTTTGCAGCCAGCTGGGTCTGCATTCACCAGTAGCAGGAGTGCAACCATCCAGTCCCAGCCACCAACTGGTGAGTGCTGGGGTGTGGTTCTCCCCTGCCCCCCAAACAACACCCCACCTGTGAAGGCCTGGATCCTGCTCCCTCCCACGGAGGACTGGAGCCCCACAATTTCCTGCCACCCCATGGGAGGGCTGTGTAGGGCTGCAGAATTGCTAGGGACGGCCCTGCTAATGGGTCCAGGTTTTCACTGGTGTAAATTGTTCAGAACAGCATTGGAATCAATACACCACATCCCCAAATGCTATAAATTATCCTTAGTCCCATTGGTCTATAGAATATCTATTGGAACCCTGTAGGTGTAACCACAACGTGCATATAAACATTCCCTATGTTGCAGGGCTCTGGTAGCGTAGACACCGGCAATGTGGGCGACGGCAGCTTTGACGACAACAGCGTAAGTAGCAGAGATTTCCTCTCCATTCTGTGTAGCTTCACACACATCAGTGAATGGACCCCATTTCAGCTAGTTTAACATCTGGTAACGTTTGCCTGCGAGGAGCATTGGCTGCATTTGCCCAAGTTGCGAAGGCAGAATGGAAAGTCCTCCCACTCCACAGGGCTTATGAAAATCTCCAGAGGCTTATAGCAGGTTGACCTCCTCTCCCACAGTCCCCGGGGTAGCAATGAGGCATGCCAGAAGACTTTTTATGATAACACTAAGAAGGCACTTCTGCCATGAGCTGCCTTGGAGGGTCTCCAGGCGAACACATATTTGGGAGACTTAAATGAGATTGCCAGGGTTGATAGGAGGTTGTCCTCGCCACAATTCCTTTGGACACCCATGAATAATGTTACAAGAGGGTCTTTGACATCACCCACAAGGCATTGCACCTGGGAGCTATCACAAGAATTTTGGGATGCATCTCCATCCCAATTGGGGGCCTCATGAAAATTTCCTATGGCCTCATGGGAGGATGATCTCTTCTCCTAAAAGTCCCCTGAACAGGCATGAAGTGTCCTACAGTTCCTTTGGGCACCCACTACATCTCTCACAAAAGAGCCTTCCAAAATCACACGGAATGCACTGTTCTTGGCAACAGTCCTAGGAACTGATGGTCAATTGTATCCTATCAAGGGTATCTTGGTTGCCTCCTTTGCTATTAGATTTAATTTGCCTCATGTCATCTGAGTGGGAATAATATCTGGCTTCTTTCTTGCAGAATAATAGAGGAGACCCAGAGATCTGTGAATAAGAAACCTATTTAGATGTGAGGGCAACTCAGCATAGCATAAGAGTTAAAATGTTACTATGATTACCATACTTTCAGAATAGCAACAAGGAGATAGTACCCATGTCTATGTCATTAATGAGGCCAGCACTGGAATACTGGGCCTTTTAGGAGAGAGGACTATGGGCGCTCGCTCCTCTGCTCCACCCCTGGGAGGGACATCAGGGTAGATTGGCCTATTGGTGAGATCTGGTGTGGCTATTCTGAAAATACAACATGGTACAACCTCTGCTACCCTTGTGGGAAGATGAACAGTGTGCATTCCTAACTTCTCTTTTTCTTGTAGCAAAACAACCAGTTCTGGTCAGTGGTGAGTATCAGCAGTTATTTTTCCTATCAGACTCTCATGCTTTGCCTCAATAATATTCTGTATTGCTGCTCACTAACAGCCCAGCCTTTTGTTAGCAAAACTCTCTAGGGTACAGCTGTCCTGAACCTGTTTATCCCAGAGGTTAGGCTTGGTATTAAAAATTTGCAGCTTTGGCATGCGAGCACTTTACCAAGGATTATTCCTTGGTTTCCACATGTGGATGAGAATGATGTTGCAGCCAGATCCCCAGTTCATGTAAATTTGCCGTAGCTTCAGTGGAAGCAATGGGGCCAGATTCCCAGTGGCGTAAAGTGTCTAGAGAAGCTTGGAATCAATATGCCACATCTCCAAATGCATTAAATTATCCATGGCCCCACTGAGTAGATGGAATATCCACTGGAGACTTAAAGGTATTACCATAGTACACATAATGAACATTCCCCATCTTGCAGGGCTCTGGTAGGGTAGACACCGGCAACGTGGGAGACGGCAGCTTTGATGACAACAGCGTAAGTAGCAGAGACTCCCTCCCCATGCCATGTAGCTTCACACACATCAGTGAATGGAACCCGTGGCCAGATTTGGGAGGGTTGTATGAGATTGCCAGGGTTGATGGGAGGTTGTTCTCTCCACAATTCCTTTGGGCACCTATGAATTATCTTGCAAGAAAGTCTTTCACATCCTTCACGGGGCATTGGACCTGGGAGATATCCTAAGGGTTTTAAGATACAGCCCCATCCCAGCTGCGTATTTTCTTGGTAAACTCCTTAGCTTTTAGGTTAAATTTGCATAATGTCATCCGAGTGGGAGCAACATGTGGGTTTTTTCTGACAGAATAATAAAGGCGACCCAGATATCTGTGAATAAGAAACCTACTTAGCTGTGAGGGGATCTTGCAAAGCATAAGAGCTAAAATGTTAGAGAAGCAACAAGGAGATACATACTATGTCTAGGGCATTGATGAGGCCAGCACTGGAATACTGGGCCTTTTAAGAGAGAGGACTAGTGTCACTCATTCCTCTGCTCCACCCCTGGGAGGATCATCAGGGTAGATTGGCCTATTGGTCAGATCTGGTGTGGCTATTCTGAAAGTACTACATGGTACAACCTCTGCTACCCTGGTGGGGAGTTAAACAGTGTGCATTCCTAACTTCCCTTTCTCTTGTAGCAAAACAACCAGTTCTGGTCAGTGGTGAGTATCAGCAGTTATCTTTGCTATCAGACTATCATGCTTTGCCTCAAGAATATTGTGTATCGCTGCTCACTAACAGCCCAACACTTTGTTTGCAAAACTCTTTAGGCTATAGCCCTTCTGAACCCTTTTATTCCAAGGATTAGATTTGGTATTAAAAATTTGCAGCCTTTGGATGTCAGTGCTTTACCAAGGATTCTCTCTTGGTTTCCATCAGCAAATGAGAATGATTTTGTGGCCAGATCCCCACTTGATGTAAATTTCCTGAGGCTTCACTGGAATCAATGGGCACACAACCATCCTTACCCATACGCAAAGTACGCAGCTGCGTAGGGCACCAGGAAATTTGGGGCAACAAATTTCTTGATGCTCTGAGCAGCTGTGTGCTGCTCCAGGCCCTGTTCTGGTTCTTCCTCAGGGCCCCCGCCCCTGCTCTGCCCCAGCCCCACCTCTTCTCTCCCCTGACCAGCCGTGCCATCACTCCCCTGAGTTTTGCAGCTGGCCGGGTCTGCATTCACCAGCAGCAGGAGTGCAGCGATCCGGTCCCAGCTGCGATGTTGGTGAGTGCTGGGGTGAGGTTCCCCTCTACTCCCCAAGACAGTCTCTGCCCATGGAGGCCTGGGCCCCACTCCCCCCTAAAGAGGACTGGGACCCCACAATCCCACCCCCCCGATGGGTGTGTGTGTAGGGCCGCAGAATTGCTATGTACAGTCCTGCCAACGGGGCCGGGTTCCCACTTGTGTAAATTGTCTAAAGAAGCACTGGAATCAATACGCCACATCCACAAATGCATTAAATTATCCGTGGCCCCACCAAGTAGATGGAATATCCACTGGAGACTTAAAGGTGTTACCACAATACACATAATGAACATTCCCCATCTTGCAGGGCTCTGGGAGCGTAGACACCGGCAATGTGGGCGACGGCAGCTTTAATGACAACAGCGTAAGTAGCAGAGATTCTCTGCCCATGCCATGTAGATTCACACACATCAGCGAATGGACCCGGTTTCAGCTAGCTTGATGTCTGGTAACATCTGCCTGGGAGGAGCATTGGCTGCATTTGCCCATATTGTGAAGGCAGCATGGAAAGTCCTCCCACTCCACAGGGCCTATGAAAATCTCCATAGCATTATAACAGATTGACCTCCTCTCCCACAGTCCGTGGGGTAGCAATGAGACATGCCACATGAGGCTTTTTGATATCTCTCAGAAGGCACTTCTAATGGGAACTACCTCAGAGGGTCTCCAGGTATACACTTATTTGGGAGGCTTAAATGAGATTCTCAGGGTTGATGAGAGGTTGTCATCTCCACAATTCCTTTGGGCACCCAAGAAATATCTTGCAAAAGTGCCTTTAGCCTCACCCACAGGGCATTGCACCTGGGAGATATCGCAAGAATTTTGGGATACATCCGTATCCCAACTGGGGACCTCATGAGAATTTTCCATGGCCTCATGGGAGGATGATCTCTTCTCCTACAAGTCCACTGGACAGGCATGAAATATCTCACAGTTCTTTTGGGCACCCACTAAATCTCTCACAAAAGAGCCTTCCAAAATCACATGGACTGCAGTGCTCTTGGCAATAGTCCTAGGAAGGGAGAGTCAATTGCGTCATGTGAGTGGGAATTGCATGTGCCTTGTTTCTTGAGGAATAATAAAGGACACCCAGAGATCTGTGAATAAGAAACTGACTTAGATGTGAGGGGATTTCAGCATAGTATAGGAGTTTAAATGTTACCATTATCACCATGTAGTACTTTCAGAATAGCAACAGAGAGCTGTTACCAATATCTATGGAATTAGTGAGGCCAGCACTGGAATACTGGGTCTTTTAGGAGAGAGGACTAGGGGAGCCCATTCCTCTGCTCCACCCCTGGGAGGGACATCAGGGTAGATTGGCCTATTGGTCAGATCTGATGTGACTATTGTGAAAATACTACATGGTACAACCTCTGCTACCCTTGTGGGGAGTTGAACAGTGTGTATTCCTAACTTCTCTTTCTCTTGTAGCAAAACAATCAATTCTGGTCAGTGGTGAGTATCAGCAGTTATCTTTTCTATCAGACTGTTATACTTTGCCTCAATAGTATTCTGTATCGCTGCTCACAAACAGCCCAACCCTTTGTTAGCAAAACTGTCTAGGCTACAGCCATTCTGAACCCTTTTATCCCAGAGGTCAGGCTTGGTATTACAAATTTGCTGCCTTCAGATGTCGGTGCTTTACCAAGGATTATCTCTTGGTTACCACCAGTGGATGAGAATGATGTTGTGGCCAGATCCCCAGTTCATGTAAATTTGCCGTAGCTTCAGTGGAATCAATGGGGCCAGGTTCCCACTGGTGTAAATTGTCCAGAGAAGCACTGGAATCAGTAGCCACATGCCCAGATGCTATAAATTATCTAAGGCCCCACAGGGTCGATGGAATATCCGTTGGAGACATAGGCCTGGTCTACACTATGAGTTTATATTGAATTTAGCAGGTTTAAATTGCATTAACACTGCACCAATCCACACGATGAGGCCCTCTATATCGATATAAAGGACTCTTAATATTCATATCTGTATTCTTCCCCAACGAGGGGAGTAGCGCTGAAATTGGTATTCCCATTTCAGATTAGGGTTAGTGTGGTCGCAATTCAACAGTATTGGCCTCTGGGCACTGTCCCACAGTGCACCATTGTGATTGCTCTGGACAGCAATCTGAACTTGGATAAACTGGCCAGGTAGACAGGAAAAGCCCCGCAAACTTTTGAATTTCATTTCCCGTTGGCCCAGCGTGGAGTGCTGGTCAGCAAGGGCGTCCATGCAGTCCCAGAATCCAAAAAGAGCTCCAGCATGGACTGTACGGGAGATACTGAAGCTGATCTCTGTATGGGGAGATGAATCTGTTCTATCGGAACTCCATTCCAAAAGATGAATGCCACAGCATTTGAAAAAATCTCTAAGGCTATGATAGACAGAGGCCACAATAGGGACTGAACACAGTGCTGCGTGAAACTTAAGGAGCTGAGACAAGCATACCAGAAAGCCAAAGAATCAAATGGATGCTCACGGAAGGAGGGGCGACTGATGACTGTAGCTATCCCACAGTTCCCGCACTCTCTGAAAACCATTTGCATTCTTGCCTGAACTCCCAATACCTGAAGGGTCAAAACCATTGTCATGGGCGGTTTAGGGTATATGTCCTCAGCCCCCTTTCCCCCCATCCCCCGTGAAAGATAAGGGAAAAAAATCTTTTCTCGCCTTTTTTCAATGTCACCGTATGTCTACTGGCTGCTGCTGGCAGACACAGTGCTGCAGCGCTACACAGCAGCATCCCCTTCCCTTCCTGATAGAAGACAGAATAATATGATGGGTGTCTGTCATCATCATCCCGTGAGTGCTCTTGGCTGGCCTCGGTAAGGTTGGCCGAGGGTGCCTGGGCAAAAATGGGAATGACTCCTGATCATTCCCTTTTTTAAGCTTTGTCTCCTGGAGATTCAGTCCTGCCTGGAATATCGTAGCAGCTGGAGGCTGCCTCCCCTCCCTCCTTTTATCTCTGCTTGCAGAGGCAATAAAATCAGTGCTGTTTCTTCCTGCATTCTTTATTACTTCATCACACAAATGGGGGGACACTGCCACGGTAGCCCAGGAGGGAAGCAAGGGGTGGGGTTGTTGCAGGGGCACCCCCTAGAATGGCATGCAGCTCATCATTTCTGCGGGATGTCTGGGGCTCTGACCCGGAGCGGCCGTTTGCCTCTCTGATTCCTTAGTAGGCTTGCCTGATATTCTAGGCAGGACTGACTCTCCATTAGACAAAACTTAAAGAAGGGAATGACCTGGGAAGTCATAACCATTTTTCTCCATACGCCCCCGGCCAACCTCCCCGAGGCCAGCCAGGAGCATCCATGACAGCAGCAGATGGTACAATATGACTGGTAACTGTCTCTGCTAACTTGCAACAGCCGGGGGGATGCTGCTGTGTAGCACTGCAGTACCGCGTTTGTCAGCAGCATCCAGTCCACATACGGTGAGAATGAAAAAAGGCTAAACGGGCTCCATGGTTGCTGTGCTATGGCGTCTGCCAGGGCAATCCAGGGAAAAGGGGGCATAATGATTGTCTGCCATTGCTTTCATGGAGGGAGAGGTGACTGATGACATTTACCCAGAATCACCCACAACACTGTTTTTGCCCCATCATGCATTGTGATCTCAACCCAGAATTCCAATGGGCGGGGGAGAATGAGGTAACTATGGGATAGCTATAGGATAGCTACCCACAGTGCAATGCTCCGGAAATCGACGCTAGCCTCTGTACGTGGATGCACACCGCCGAATTAATGTGCTCAGTGTGGCTGCGTGCACTCGACTTTATACAATCTGTTTCCAAAAACCAGTTTCTGTAAAATTGGAATAATCCTGTAGTGAAGACATTCCCTTACAGGTGTTACCACAATACACATAATGAACATTCCCCATCTTGCAGGGCTCTGGTAGCGTAAAGACCGGCAACGTGGCAGATGGCAGCTTTGACGACAACAGCGTAAGTAGCAGAGATTCCCTCTCCATGCTCTGTAGCTTCACACACATCAGAGAATGGATCCCGTGTCCAGGTGAACCCATATTTGAGAGGTTATATGAGAGTGCCAGGGTTGATGGGAGGTTGTCCTCTCCACAATTCCTTTGGGCACCTATGAATTATCTTGCAAAAGGTCTTTCACATCATCCACAGGGCATTGCACCTGGGAGATATCCCAGGAGTTTTGGGATACATCCCCATCCAAACTCGGGGCATTATGAGAATTTTCCATGGCCTTATGGGAGGATGATCTCTTCTCCTACAAGTCCCCTGGACGGGCATGAAGTGTCCCACAATTCCTTTGGGCACCCACTGAATCTCTCACAAGAGATCCTTCCAAAATGCACTGCTTTTGGCAATAGTCCTAAGAACTGAGGGTAAATTGTGTCGTATCCAGGGTACTTTGGCCAACTCCTTAGCGATTAGATTAAACATGCATAATGTCATCCACGTCATCCATGTCATCCAAGTGGGAGCAAGATGTGGGTTTTTTCTTGCACAATAACAAAGGACACCCAGATATTTGTGAATAAGAAACCTGCTTAACTGTGTGGGGATCTCAGGATAGCATAAGAGCTAAAATGTTGGAGTAGCAACAAGGAAGCTATGACCTATGTCTACGACATTGGAATACTGGGTCTTCTGGAGAGCGGACTAGTGTCACTCATCCCTCTGCTCCACCCCTGGAAGGATCATCAGGGTAGATTGGCCTATTGGTCTGATCTGGTGTGACTATTCTGAAGTTACTAACTTCTCTTTCTGTTGTAGCAAAACAACCAATTCTGGTCAGTGGTGAGTATCAGCAGTCAAATTTCCCATAACTTCACTAGACTCAATGGGCAGGGCCCTCCTTATCCATACGCAGAGTACACAGCTGCGTAGGGCACCAGGAAATTTGGTGCTACGCAGCTGCATGCTGCTCCAGGCTCTGCTCTGGCTCTTCCCCAGGGCCCCCGCCCCTGCTCTGCCCCAGCCTCACCTCTTCTCTCTCCTGACCAACCCTGCTCCCACTCCCCTGAGTTTTGCAGCCGGCTGGGTCTGAATTCACCAGTAGCAGGAGTGCAACGATCTGATCCCAGCTGCCCCACTGATGAGTGCAGGGGTGTGGTTCCCCTCTGCCCCCCAAGCCAGCCCCCCACATGGAGGCCTGAGACCCCACAACCCCAACCCCATGAGGGGGTTGCATAGGGCCGCAGAATTGCTAGTGACAGCCCTGCCAAAGAGCCAGGTTCCCACTGGTGTAAATTGTCTAGAGAAGCATTGGAATCAATAGACCACATCCCGAAATGCATTAAATTCTCCGTGGCCACATCGGGTAGATGGAATATCTGCTGGAGCCCTACAGGTGTTACCACAATACACATAATGAACATTCCCCATCTTGCAGGGCTCTGGTAGCGTAGACACCGGCAACGTGGGCGACGGCAGCTTTGATGACAACAGCGTAAGTAGCAGAGATTCCCTCCCCATGCCATGTAGCTTCACACACATCAGAGAATGGACCCCGTTTCAGCTGGTTTGATGTTTGGTAACGTTTGCCTGCAAGCAGCATTGGCTGTGTTTGCTCATGTTGCGAAGGCAGCATGGAAAGTCCTCCTCCTTCACAGGACTTATGAAAATCTCCAGAGGCTTATAGCAGGTTGACGACCTCTCCCACAGTCCCCAGGTTAACAATGAGGCATGCCAGAAGAGATTTTATGATAACACTCAGAAGGTACTTCTACTGGTAGCTACCTCAGAGGGTCTCCAGGCAAACACATATTTGGGAGGCTTAAATGAGATTCGCAAGGTTGATGAGAGGTTGTCATCTTCACAATTCCTTTCGGCACCCACGGAATATCTTGCAAGAGCGTCTTTGACATCACCCACAAGGCACTGCATCTGAGAGATATCCCAATAGTTTTGGGATATATCCCCATCCCAACTGGGGGCCTCATGAGAATTCCCATGGCCTCATGGGAGGATGATCTCTTCTCCTACAAGTCCACTGGACAGGCATGAAATATCCCACAATTCCTTTGGGCACCCACTAAATCTCTCACAAGAGATCCTTCCGAAATCACATGGAATGCACTGCTCTTGGCAACAGTTCTAGGAACTGATGGTCAATTGTGTCCTATCAAGGGTATCTTGGCTGCCTCCTTTGCTATTAGATTAAATTTGCCTCATGTCATCTGAGTGGGAATAATATCTGGTTTCTTTCTTGCGGAATAATAGAGGAGACCCAGAGATCTGTGAATAAGAAACCGACTTAGATGGGAGGGCATCTCACCATAGTATAAGAGTTAAAATTTACTATGAGTACCATATAGTACTTTCAGAATAGCAACAAGGAGATAGTACCAATGTCTATGTCATTAATGAGGCCAGTTCAGGAATACTGGACCTTTTAGGAAAGAAGACTAGGGGTGATTATTCCTCTGGTCCACCCCCGGGAAGATCATCAGGGTAAATTGGCCTATTGGTCAGATCTGGTGTGGCTGTTCTGAAAGTACTACATGGTACCGCCTCTGATGCCCTGGTGGGGAGTTGAACAGTATGCATTCCTAACTTCTCTTTCTCTTGTAGCAAAACAATCAATTCTGGTCAGTGGTGAGTATCAGCAGTTATCTTTGCTATCAGACCATCATGCTTTGCTTCAAGAGTATTCTGTATCGCTGCTCACTAACAGCCCAACCCTTTGTTAGCAAAACCCTTTAGGCTACTGCCATCCTGACCCCTTTTATCCCAGAGGTCAGGCTTGGTATTACAAATTTGCAGCCTTTGGATGTCGGTGCTTTACCAAGGATTATCTCTTGGTTTCCACACTTGGATAAGAATGATTTTGTGGCCAGATCCCCAGTTGATGTAAATTTCCCGTAGCTTTAGTGGAATAAATGGGCAGGGCCATCCTTATCCATACGCAAATTACATAGCTGCGTAGGGTACCAGGAAATTTGGGGCAACTAATTTCTTGGTGCTCTGAGCAACTATATGCTGCTCTAGCCCATGCTCTGGCTCTTCCCCGTGGGCCCTGCCCCTGCTCTGCCCCAGCCCCACCTCTTCTCTTCCCTGACCAGCCCTGCCCCAACTCCTCTGAGTTTTGCAGCCAAGCTGGGTCCGCACTCAACAAAGGTGGGAATGCAGTGATCCAGTCCCAGCCGTGATGCTGGTGAGTGCTATGGTGTGGTTCTCCCCTGCCCTCCAAGCAACCCGCAGCTCCCCATGGAGGCCTGGGAACCGCTCCCTTCCCCAGAGGACTGAAGCCCCACAACTCCTCCCTCCCCCGTGGGGGGGGCTGCGTAGTGCTGCAGAATTGATAGGGACGGCCCTGCCAACGGGCCCAGGTTCCACTGGTGTAAATTGTTTAGAGAAGCAATGGAATCAATACACCACATCCCCAGATGCTATAAATTATCCATAGCCCCACTGGGCTATAGAATATCTATTGGAGCCCTATAGGTGTAACCACAATATACATATAAACATTCCCCATCTTGCAGGGCTCAGGTAGCGTAGACACCGGCAACGTGGCAGACGGCAGCTTTGACGACAACAGCGTAAGTAGCAGAGATTCCCTCTCCATGCTCTGTAGCTTCACACACATCAGTGAATGGACCCCATTTCACCTAGTTTGATGTCTGGTAACGTTTGCCTGCAAGGAGCATTGGCTGCGTTTGCCGATGTTATGAAGGCAGCATGGAAAGTCCTCCCACTCCACAGAGCTTATGAAAATCTCCAGAGGCTTATAACAGGTTGGCCTCCCTATCCCACAGTCCCTGGGGTAGCAATGAGACAGGCCAGAAGCAGCTTTTTGATATCACTCAGAAGGCACTTCTACTGAGACCTACCTCAGCGGGTCTCCAGGTGAATACATATTTAGGAGGCTTTGGGTTGATGGGAGGTTGTCATCTCCACAATTTCTTTGGGCACCCATGAATTATGTTGCAAAAGTGTCTTTGACATCACCCACAAAGCATTGCACCTTGGAGATATCCTAAGAGTTTTGGGATACATGCCCATCCCAACTGGAGGCCTCATGAGAATTTCCCATGGCCTCATGGGACGATGATCCCTTCTCCCACAAGTCCACTAGACAGGGATGAAGTATCCCACAGTTCCTTTGGGCATCCACTAAATCTCTCACAAGAGATCCTTCTGAAATCACACAGAATGCACTGCTTTTGGCAACAGACCTAGGAACTGAGGGTAAATTGTGCCATGTGAGTGGGAATTACATGTGGCTTGATTCTTGCGGAATAATAAAGGACACTCAGAGATCTGTGAATCAGAAACCGACTTAGATGTGAGGGGATGTCCGCATAGTATAAGAGCTAACGTGTTACCATGAGCACCATATAGTACTTTCAGAATAGCAACAGAGAGCTGTTACCTCTGTTTATGTCATTAGTGAGGCCAGCTCGGGAATCCTGGACCTTTTAGGAGGGAAGACTAGGGACGCTTATTCCTCTGGTCCACCCCTGGGAGGATCATCAGGGTAGATTGGCCTGTTGGTCTGATCTGTTGTGGCTGTTCTGAAGTTACCAGATGGTACAACCTCTGCTACCCTGGTGGGGAGTTGAACAGTGTGCATTCCTAACTTCTCTTTCTCTTGTAGCAAAACAACCAATTCTGGTCAGTGGTGAGTATCAGCAGTTATCTTTCCTATCGGACTGTTATGCTTTGCCTCAATAGTATTCTGTATTGCTGCTCACAAACAGCCCAACCTTTTGTTGGCAAAACCCTCTAGGCTACTGCTGTCCAGACCCCTTTTATCCCATCAGTCAGGCTTGGAATAACAATTTTTCAGCCTTGGCATGTTGGAGCTTTACCAAGGATTATTCCTTGGTTTCCACAGGTGGATGAGAATGATGTTGCGGCCAGATCCCCAGTTGATGTAAATTTGCCGTAGCTTCAGTGGAAATAATAGGGCCAGGTTCCCACTGGTGTAAATTGTCCAGAGAAGCACTGGAATCAATACGTCACATCCCCACATCCTATAAATTGTCCATCGCCCCACAGGGTTGATAGAATATCCGTTGGAGCCCTACAGCTGTTAACACATTACACATAATGAACATTCCCCATCTTGCAGGGCTCCGGTAGCGTAAACACCGGCAACGTGGCAGACGGCAGCTTTGATGACAACAGCGTAAGTAGCAGAGATTACCTCTCCATGCTATGTAGCCTTACACACATCAGTGAATGGAACCTGTTCCAGCTAGTTTGATGTCCGGTAACATTTGTCTGCGAGGAGCATTGGCTGCGTTTGCCCATGTTGCGAAGGCAGCATGGAAAGTTCTCCCACTTCACAGGGCTTATGAACATGTCCAGAGGCTTATAGCAGATTGACCTCCTCTCCCACAGTCCGTGGGGTAGCAATGAGACAGGCCAGAAGACACTTTTTGACATCACCCAGATGGCATTGGGAGCACTGCTCTTGGCAACAGTCCCTTGGAAGGGAGGGTCAATTGTATCCTATCAAGGGTATCTTGGCTGCCTCCTTTGCCATTAGATTAAATTTGCCTCATGTCATCTGAGTGGGAATAATATCTGGCTTCTTTCTTGCGGAATAATAGAGGAGACCCAGATATCTGTGAATAAGAAACCGACTTAGATGAGAGGGCATTTCACCATAGCATAAGAGCTAAAATGTTACTATGAGTACCATATAGTGCTTTCAGAATAGCAACAGAGAGCTGTTGCCTATGTCTATGTAATTAGTGAGGCCAGCACTAGGATACTGGGCCTTTTTGGGAGAGATGACTAGGGGAGACCATTCCTCTGCTACAGCCCTGAGAGGGACATCAGGGTAGATCTGGTGTGGCTATTCTGAAAGTACTACATGGTACAACCTCTGATGCCCTGGTGGGGGGTTGAACAGTGTGCATTCCTAACTTCTCTTTCTCTTGTAGCAAAACAACCAATTCTGGTCAGTGGTGAGTACCAGCAGCTATCTCTGCTATCAGACAATCATGCTTTGCCTCAATAGTATTCTGTATTGCTGCTCACAAACAGCCCAACCTTTTGTTGGCAAAACCCTCTAGGCTACTGCTGTCCAGACCCCTTTTATCCCATCAGTCAGGCTTGGAATAACAAATTTTCAGCCTTGGCATGTTAGAGCTTTACCAAGGATTATTCCTTGGTTTCCACAGGTGGATGAGAATGATGTTGTGGCCAGATTCCCAGTTGATGTAAATTTGCTGTAGCTTCAGTGGAAACTATAGGGCCAGGTTCCCACTGGTGTAAATTGTCCAGAGAAGCACTGGAATCAATACGTCACGTCCCCAGATGCTATAAATTATCCAAGGTCTCACTGAGTCGATGGAATATCCGTTGGACCCGTACAGGTGTTACCACAATACACATAATGAACATTCCCCATCTTGCAGGGCTCCGGTAGTGTAGACACCGGCAACGTGGGAGACGGCAGCTTTGACGACAACAGCGTAAGTAGCAGAGATTCCCTCCCCATGCCATGTAGCTTCACACACATCAGTGAATGGAACCTGTTTCAGCTAGTTTGATGTCCGGTAACGTTTGCCTGTGAGGAGCATTGGCTGCGTTTGCCCATGTTGCGAAGGCAGCATGGAAAGTTCTCCCACTCCACAGGGCTTATGAACATGTCCAGAGGCTTATAGCAGATTGACCTCCTCTCCCACAGTCCGTGGGGTAGCAATGAGACAGGCCAGAAGACACTTTTTGACATCACCCAGATGGCATTGGGAGCACTGCTCTTGGCAACAGTCCCTTGGAAGGGAGGGTCAATTGTATCCTATCAAGGGTATCTTGGCTGCCTCCTTTGCCATTAGATAAATTTGCCTCATGTCATCTGAGTGGGAATAATATCTGGCTTCTTTCTTGCGGAATAATAGAGGAGACCCAGAGATCTGTGAATAAGAAACCTACTTAGATGAGAGGGCATTTCACCATAGCATAAGAGTTAAAATGTTACTATGAGTACCATATAGTACTTTCAGAATAGCAACAAGGAGATAGTACCCATGTCTATGTCATTAATGAGGCCAGCACTGGAATACTGGGCCTTTTAGGAGAGAGGACTACGGGTGCTCGCTTTTCAGCTCCACCCCTGGGAGGATCATCAGGGTAGATTGGCCTATTAGTCAGATCTGGTGTGGCTATTCTGAAAATACTACATGGTACAACCTCTGCTACCCTGGTGGGGAGTTGAACAGTGTGCATTCCTGACTTCTCTTTCTCTTGTAGCAAAACAACCAATTCTGGTCAGTGGTGAGTATCAGCAGTTATCTTTGCTATTGGACTATCACGCTTTGCCTCAATAGTATTCTGTCTCGCTGCTCACTAACAGCCAAATCCTTTGTTAGCAAAACCGTCTAGGCTACTGCCATCCTGACCCCTTTCATCTCATCAGGTGGACTTGGTATAACTTATGTGCAGGTTTGGGATGTTGGAGCTTTACCAAGGAATATCTCTTGGTTTCATCAGTGGATGAGAATGATGTTGGGGCAGATCCGCAGTTGATGTAAATTTATCGTAGCTTCAGAGAAATCAACAAGGTCAGGTTCCTACTGATGTAAATTGTCCAGAGAAGCACTGGAATCAATACGTCACATCCCCACATCCTATAAATTGTCCATCGCCCCACAGGGTTGATAGAATATCCGTTGGAGCCCTACAGCTGTTAACACATTACACATAATAAACATTCCCCATCTTGCAGGGCTCCGGTAGTGTAGACACCGGCAATGTAGGAGACGGCAGCTTTGACGACAACAGCGTAAGTAGCAGAGATTTCCTCCCCATGCCATGTAGCTTCACACACATCAGTGAATCGACCCCGTTTCAGCTACCTTAACGTCTGGTAACGTTTGCCTGTGAGGAGCATTGGCTGCGTTTGCCCATGTTGCGAAGGCAGCATGAAAAGTCCTCCCACTCCACAGGGCTTAGGAAAATCTCCAAAGGCTGAAAGCAGGTTGACCTCCTCTCCCACAGTCCCCGGGGTAGCTATGAGACATACCGGAGGAGGCCTTTTGTTATCACTCAAAAAGCACTTCTACTGGGGGTCCCCAGGTGAGCACATAATTGGTCGGCTTATATGAGATTCCCTGGGTTGATGGGAGGATATCCTCTCAACAATTCCTTTGGGCACCCATGAAATATCTTGCAAGAGGGTCTTTGACAAACACCCACAATGCATTGCACCTAGCAGATATCCCAAGAATTTTGGGATTCAGTCCCATCCCCACTGGGGGCCTCATGAGAATTTTCCATGGCCTCAAGGGAGGATGATCTCTTCTCCTACAAGTCCACTGGACAAGTGTGAAGTGTCCCACAGTTCCTTTGGCCTATTCTGAAGTTACTAGATGCTACAACTTCTGCTACCCTGGTTGGGAATTGAACAGTGTGCATTCCTATCTTCTCTTTCTGTTGTAGCAAAACAACCAAGTCTAGTCAGTGGTGAGTATCAGCAGTTATCTTTGCTTTCTGACTATCATATTTTGCCTCAAAAGTATCCTGCATCGCTGCTCACTATCAGCCTAACCCTTTGCCTGCAAAATGCTCTAGACAACGTCTGTTGCCCTGTATCTCATCAATTCGGTGTGTTGAAATAATGTATGCAGCCATTGGAAGTATGAACTTTTGCAAGGATTATATTCCTTTCCTGCAGTGGATGAGAATAATGTTGGGGCCAGATCCCCAGCTGGTTTAAATAGTCCCTAGCTTCCCTGAGTCATCTGATAGTCAAATGACTCAATGATACATAATTATAAATACACAGATTGCACATCATAAATATTCCACAGCTTGCTGGGCTGTGGTAGTTTCAACAGCAATACCGTAAGTGACAACAGCTTTACAGGCAACAGTGGAAGTGGCAGCGATTACCTCTCCATGTCATTTGTCTTCACACAGATCCAGTGAATCATCCATGTTTTCACTGGTTTGTTATCTGGTAACATTTGCCAAGTAAGGAGCATTGGCTGTGTTTTCCAGTGTTGCAAAGACATTTTGGAAACACCTGCTGCTCCAGAGAGCTTATGACAGGTTGACCTCTCCCACTCCACCCCCCGGGATCCATGATGCAGAACACAAAAAGCTTTCTGTAGCATCCAGAAGGCATTGCTGCTGGGAGTTACCTCAAACAGTCTCCTACTGAACCCACAGTAGCTCCAGGGAGGTTATGGGAGATTGCCAGGGTGATAGGATGTTGACATCTCTACAGTTCCCTTCAGTACTCATGGAACATCTTGCAAAAAGTTCCTCTGAAATCTCCTGGAATTTACTGCAGCTGGGAGATGTCCTAGGAATTCTAGAATACATAATCAGCTGGCAGCAGGGGCCTCATGACAATTTCCCATGGCCTTATCAGAGGATGACCTCTTCACCCACAAGTCCACTAGAGAAGCATGAAAGTGTCCCATAATTTCTTTTGGGTACCCATGAAATCTCTTGCAAGAGGGTCCTCTAAAATCACCCAGAATGAAGTCAGGGTAAATTGTTTCCTATGAAGGATGCTTTGGCTGAATCCTTTGCTATTACATTAAATGCGCATCAGGTCATCTGAGTGGAAATAACACATCGTTTTTTTTTCTTCCATGATAACAAAGGAGCCCCAGATATCTATGAATCAGAAACTACCTTTGCTCTGAGGTTCTCTCACCAGAGCCTAGCAACTGCAATGTTATAGTAGCAGGGATCTGAAGTTGATGAGGCCAGCAATGGAATATGGGACCAAACTTTCCATTAACTTTAAATAAAATTACATCAGTAGAGACTTGGCCCCACTATGTCTAATTCGGGTTTTCATACTTTAGAAAGGAAGTTGAGATAATTGGAGAGGGTTTGGAGAAGAGCCCTGGAATGGATTCAAAGCCTGGAAAGAAGCATCTCAGGGTGTTTCATCTATTTAGCTTATCCAAGAGAAGGTTAAAAGATTACTTGATCCTGGCATATAATTACCTATATTGGAGAAGAGACTTCTGGTAGGAGACAGCTCTTTAATCTAGCAGAGGCATAAGAAGTCCTAATGGATGAAAGCTAAAGCAAGATAAATTCAGACTAGAAATAAGGTGCATTTTTTAACGGGGAGAGGAATTAGCTATTTGAACAAGTTCCTTAGGTAAGTGGTGAATTGAAGTCTTTAATCAAGACTGGATATCTTTCTAAAATATGTGCTCTAGCTCAAACAGAAGTTACGGGCTTAATGCAGAAATTATTGGGTGAGGTTCTCTCGCTTGTGTAATGCAGGAGCTCAGACTAGATGTTCATATTGGTCTCTTTTGGTCTTAAAATCTATGATAATTTTTTGGGGTCTCACTGCATTTTGGTCCTGATGGATGTTTCTTTTCTTCTTATCTCCCAGTATGAAGCTCCCAGAAACCCACCACGACAACTGCCCTGACGCTTTCTGTCCCGTGCTCTCACCCATCTCAGCCTGAACATGAAAAACACAGCACGCTCCAGTGGAATTTGCTTTTGCCCTGTTCAATGATTTGACTGTAGGTCACAGTTCTTACCCTTCCGTTGCCCCTCAGATGTCTCTGCAATAATGCAAATAAACCTGTTTCCACTCGGATCCTCATCTAATGTCTTAACTGCTTTTGAGCAGCGGTTTACAAGCTTTTGAAAAGGGACCCCACCACCACTGTGGGAGCACAATGAAAATTGCCCCACTCTGTGACCACAGCCTCACAATCACTCAGAATAAATGATTTTTCATGGTAGTAGCCCCAACCAAGATCAGGGCCCTGCTGCACCTGGCACAGCATCGTCATGTAGAGAGAGACGGCCCCTAGTCCATGGGAGGCTACACCGAGTGCTGCACAGACACATGGTGAGGAACAGTCCCTGCCCCAAGTGAGAGCTGAGCCTTGTGCAGGCTGTCTGGCAGAAATAACTCAGTGAGGTTCTCTGGCTCGTGTTATGCAGAAAATCAGACGAGATGATCACAATGGTCCCTTCTGGACTTTCAGAATCTTCTGTCTCTTATTTGACTTTTAATCGTACACTGCACCATCTCCATGCCCCCTAGGTGTCCTTGCATCAGACCCATCAACAATTCTCCTTCCCAAGGCAATGACACCAACGGGGGAGAGTTGTTCCTAGAAAAGCCCCAGCTGGGGAGATATCAGTATCTACTCCATGGCAAGTCTGTTGTGAGTGGAAATGCCCGTAAACTCTTGCTTTATAACCTGGGGGTCACTGAGTCTCAGTGATGTCAGGTGCCCACAGCTGTAATTACTGGACCTCCCCAGATGCTTCCACGCACTGTGATCTCACCTAACTGTAAATCAATGGAATGATCCCTGGCTACTAAAGGACAATCAGCAGATGAAGGAGAAACCCAGGTACCTCTTAAGAGATGAAGTAAATCTCAGAAAATAACACTTTGTCCCTATGCACCTTGTAGCTTTAGTTCTTGTGTCTGACCTTCGCAGGAATTATTCAGGTAGGAATTGGTGATGGTTGAGGTTAATTTGGAGAAATAGAACATTTAATCCTTCTCTCAACCATTATTGAATTAGTCCCATCTTCCACAAATACCTCTTTTATCCCCCTTCTTTTTTCTGACTTGATTGCTATGCCAATTCCTAGCAATAATGCTCCTTGGACAGAGTAGCTAGTGATCAGAACAGTCCTTCCTGCAGAGATAGCATTTTGATAGAGGATATTAACAGACAGGTTGTGGAAGGAGCTGGTGAAATCTTGAGCAGGTTGCAGCTTTGGTTCCTAGTGTATAGTCCATATCATTGTGGCCTCGTTTTCTCTGGTCTTTATAGCTGTGCCTGGAGCCCCTTCCATGGCGCTTCCTAATACGCCTAAGAACACGACACTGGCCACAGAAGATATCCCTGGCACCAACAGTGTTGCCCAAAGGCAGCACTCTCTGGTTGAGATGTTTGCGCCAAACGTGAAAGTTTCCAGGAGGAATAAATACTCCCTGCTGTCACCCAGGGCCTCCCACTACGCTTCTGCCAATTAATTCAACTTTATTGCTATGATATGGGTGATAGAGCAGAAACAAAGAACTCCTGGTTGGATTTTGCAGAAACCTGCAAAACGGGTAGTGGATAAAGTGGTGGACTCGTAGACTTTAAGGTCAGAAGGGACCATTATGATCATCTAGTCTGACCTCCTGCACAATGCAGGCTACAGAATCTCCCCCACCCACTCTTGTAACAAACCCCTGACCTATGTCTGAGTTATTGAAGTCCTCAAATCGTGGTTTAAAGACAAAAGAGCTGTGGTAAATATCAGATGTTCTCTTGCCTCTAAGGCTCTTTCACGTTGGTATGTCACAGGGCGAGGGGTCTATCTCATTGCTCAATTCCAGCACTGATCGAGAAATGATCCCTAATCAGTGCACCCAGAAGCCATTGGCAATGACAGCGCTTGTCTCTGCTGTTATGATCCACCTACCCACAAGGCTACGGCCCCTAGGTAGCAGTGCAAACGTGACAGGGTCTGGGGACTAACCCTGTTTAGATCCAATCCTTCCCCAAAAGGAAATTTTTTGCTTGTTACTCGGTCGTTCTCTAGCGCTTTCCCTCGGAGGATCTCAAAATGCTTTACAAAAAACAATAATTTAAAGGAAGTTCCAGCACATAATCCCCAGAAATCTGCAGGTGTCTCTATAAAATGAATTATTTCCAGAATACTGACATGCTTTTGACCGGAACATCACATAGGCATTTGCTCCCATCCGAACAACTCATAAAGGCACCTCAGTCTGGCTTCTCCAAAGGACACAAATTAAGGGCTTAACACGTTTATGAGAGGGCTTAATTTATGCTAAGCTAGTGTGGGCTCCAGCCCCTTCCACTGGTTTGCCACCCTCACCCTCTGGCCTACCTCTGACTATCACGCTCTATCCTTCCTATGAGACACCAAATCTTTTCCCCAAAAGACATTAAGGCTGCAATCTCTAAAAGGAGTTAGTGGATCTGGACACGTAACTTCACAGGCCCCTTTGAAAATCACTGCAATAGAACAATGTGTTTTGCAAACCAGATGGTGCAGGGCTGCGCTTTTGGATTCTTTTAGCAGGAGCAAATATCAAACACTATCACAAATACATGTGGCAGCTGCTTCCTGAACCCCTTTCCTGAAGCTTGGGATGCCAGATGACTGTGCCTGCAGAAGCAGTGCTCCCATACTACTTTTTAGGTAGCCACAACAAAATTGCGCCAGAAAAGTTGGGATCTGCCATAAAATCTAAAGAAAATGCAGATGTGATTCACACTTAGGGTGACCAGATGTGCTGATTTTATAGGGACAGTCCCGATATTCAGGGCTTTTTCTGATATAGGTGCCTATTACTTCCCACACTATGCGCCGATTTTTCACTGTTGCTGTCTGGTCACCCTAGTCACACTTATGAGGTGTGAATTTGTGCCTCCAAGACGGGGGGCAACACAGACATTTATTAGTTGGTTACTGACTTTTATTATAACTCTTTTCGCTCAGGCAGTATATACCTTATAGCCACCAACCATCTTCAGAGGATTGTCATTTGCTACCAGATGAATTCAACTTGAATTCCATTTAAATGTGTTTGCATCGATCTGAAATGAAATGTATTTTGTTAAAATCTAATCCCCACTGGTAATGACCGGTCCAAGGATGTCCCATTACTAGGTACCCGAGCAGATAAAAGTATGAATCTCTACCGCACGGGATAAAGAACCCAACAGCTCTCTTTGGCCTGGTCTACACTGGGGGCAGGGGGAAGGATCAATCTAAGATATGCAACTTCAGCTAGGAGAAGAGCGAAGCTGAAGTCGACATATCTTAGATCGACTTAGAATAAGTTACTTGGTGTCCTTGCGGAGCAGGATTGACGGCTTCCGCTCCCCCGTCAACTTTGCTTCCACCTCTCACCAAGCTGG
This sequence comes from Aldabrachelys gigantea, assembly GCA_026122505.1. Lineage (NCBI taxonomy): Eukaryota > Metazoa > Chordata > Testudines > Testudinidae > Aldabrachelys > Aldabrachelys gigantea. The sequence goes on from CM047489.1 coordinate 70,977,445, forward strand.
AGTTCAGCAGTCGACGGGAGAGCGATCGGGTATCGATTTATCACATGTAGTGTAGACACAATAAATCGACCCCCCATAGATAGATTGGTACCCGCCGATCTCGCTGCTAGTGTAGACGTGCCCTTAGCCCAAAGCAGACTCATAAGCTGCTATGTGGTCCAGCCACCAGAGGGAGTCAGAGAGCCATGCTGTGTGAACGGTGAGGGAGCAGTGGTTCTCAAACAGGGTACGCAGAGATTTTCCAGGGGATACATCAACCCATCTAGATATTTGCCTGGTTTTACCACAGGCTACACAAAAAGCACTAGCAAAGTCAGTACAAACTAAAATGTCATACAGGCAATGACTTGTTTATACTGCTCTGTATACTGCACACTGAAATGTAAGTACAATAGTTATATTCCAAATGGTTTATTTTATTATTATATGGTAACATGAGAAAGTAGCAATTTTTCAGTACTAGTTGCTGTGACACTTTTGTATTTTTACATCTGATTTGTAAGCAAGTCGTTTCTGAGGGAGGTGAAACTTGGGGGTACACAGGACAAATCCAACTCCTGGAAGGGGTACAGTATTCTGGAAAGAGTCAGCAAGCCTGGGTACTCACTTGGGTTGCTAGCCCACACTACCGTATCTGTGCTCTTATAGATTATAGCTAGCAAAGGTATGCCTCCCTGTGCGACAATCACACCTCCCGACTGCAGTGCTGACACACCCAGATGGACAAAGAAGGGAAATGAGCTGCCCAAAGTCATCGGGCATTCGGCCAAGAAAAAGCAGATGTTGGGGCCTCACAGGTCAGTTTCTCATTGAAAAAGAAATCAGTGGTCCAGAGTCTGGGTATCTTCCTAGTGTCACTTGTATATTTACATGCTATATACCTGCACTGGAACAGAGATGGTCACAAACAGCACACAAACAAACCCCTCTATCAGTAATCCCAGCTCAAACACAAGTGCCCAGTTCCCGGGGAGCAGCTCTGCCCCAAGCACAGATTCTAGTAAGGGAGATTAACGCAGACTGCAAACTCCCCTGTGTAGACAAGCAGACTCATTCCTGCGGCGCCTCCTGCTGGTGACTCCTGGGAATTAGCTCATTCCAGCTCTGGAGCGCACTCTGCAGGACAGTGATCCGCCTGTCCTCTGGCCCCCATGTCCCTCCCTGGACCAGGTGTCCTTTTACATGGGGTGCTGTCCTCCAGCAGTAACCCCTTTCTCTCAGGGTCTCCCATCCCTGGGAAACCCCCACCCACTATCCCCACCTCACCTCAGTATACGGCTACTGCCAGTCACTGTCTAGCCGCCACGCCCTGGGGCAGACTGCAATATCAGCCACTCGTCACTGGCAAGGAGGGTTTGGACCTGCTGCCTTGGCCTACCCCTGGGCTGCCCTCTGCAACTTCCAGTACCTGTTAGCCCAATGCTAGGCTGCAGCCTGGGGCTTTCCAGGCTGGAGCTCCCCAGCTCCTCTGCCTTTCCCCAGTTCTGCTTCACTCAGGTACCCTGTGTCCAACTCCCCAGAGCCAGGCCCTTCTCCCTCTACAGGCAGAGAGAGACTGCTTGGGCTGCTGGCTCCCAGCTTCCTACAGAGGCCAGCTGGGCCTGACTGGGGCCTGGCCACAGCTGAGCCTATTTTCCCCAATCAGCCCAGGCTTCTTGCCCCAGCCACAGCCCTCTCCCAGGGCTGTTTTTAACCCTTCAGGGCAGGAGCAGGGGTCCACCCCGCTACACCCTGACATAGCGGCCTCAGACGGTTTGGACTCAATGGAGCTACACTTATTTACACTAGCTGGGGATCTGGCACCATTGATTCCAATGCAGCTATGGTCCATTCACACCAGCTTGGGGTCTGGCGCCATTGACTCCAGTGCAGCTATTGCCAGTTCTCACCAGCTGTAGACGTGGCCCTGACAGAGCAGCTTAGCATTTCACCCTCAATAACCTCACACACCTACCTAGTGTGTCTGTCACTATTCACATGTCACAACCACAGAACAACAAAGAGTTTGTGAGGCTCCTTTTTGACTTTGTCTCATGGCACATTTAACTTGTCACCGAAGGCAAATCCTTCTGCAATGGGACATCTCCCTGCCATCACCCCTGATGCAAGAACTCTTCCCAGAAACCAGCCTTGAGAACACCTCCTCTTGTTCATCTCTGGCAGCCATCCGCCTCGTGCTGATAAGGGCAAGTCAGCAGCCCAGCTGAGGAACAATACGCACCTGTTCAGATCCCTGAATGACAGAACATGCTCCTCACGCCAACTCAGGCACATAAAGGACAAGGGACACGTCGCCTTCCAGAGCTTGTGTGGGGCGGGGGCTGGGTACTGGCTCTTCAGAGATGGAGTTGTGTCAGAGAGAGTCCATGTCAGCCTTTCCTTGCCGTGTGGAACCCAAACCGCATCTCAGTCTTAACTAGAGTGGTGCTACCAACCCACATTTATGTAGCGGAGCCTCAGATCTACTAAGGCCCCTTTACCTCTCTGCCAGTGTAAACGGGACATTTAAAGTGACTGTAAAATGCAATCACGGTCAGTGGTTCGTATCACTGAGAATCAACTTCTCTGGGCCCTGATATTAGGAAGCTGCAGGATCACCACACTGGAGATTTGGGTTTAATTCCCATCTCTCCCACAGACTCCCTGTGTGACCTTGGCAAGTCACTGCTTCGCTCTGAGCCTCAGTTTCCCCTAGTCTGCAAACTGGGGATAATAATCCTTCCCTTGGCCATGTACATTGTAAACCCTGTGGCGGCAGGGGTTGTCTCTCACTCAGTGTTTGTGCAGTGCCCAGCATCATTATGGCAGAGTTGACAGAACTGCAGAGTCCTGACTCCCATCCTCTTTAATAGCCTTTCAGACTGTCCCAAAGTCCATCCTTCTGGCATGGAAGATACAGGCCAATGCTTTCCAAACTTGGCCACTGATTTTGTCTGACTCAGTTTGTAGCTGTCCCAGTTTAGGCCAGGATTTCACAGGTGCTGCTCTCTCACTGACTTCAGTGATGTAGCATTTTTTGTCATTTATGTTAACCTAGCTCCTAGAGACCCCAACTGAGATTGATGTCCCATTGTGCCAGGTGCTGCACAGCTGAGATCAGGGCCCTGTTGTGCTTGAGACACTTTATAGCTCGGGGGAGCGCCCTGTAACCCCAATATTCCTCATTTATATATAATTGTGATATTGCATATAAATCATCCCATGTGAGGTATCAGGTTATGATGTGCTGCAACCCACTATTCTATCTAAATACGTATATCATCAATGCATATGAAATTATAAGAATTGTGTTGTATGGTTTTCACTAAAATATGCTGCGGCTTTGGGAAGTGCTTGGATACTAGCTCTGCAGAGACAATGCCAAGGGAGGAAACCAACGTCTAGGTGGGTGCTTATAGACATCACCAGCCATTGTCCAGCAGAGGAGTTACAATTCCATGACTCACTCGCAGGAGACACACCGGGGTGTTGCTTCACCTTGTGACTCAGCAATTCCCACCAGACAGGCCTGGACTTGTGTTCTCCAAGCACATGGATTAAGGATATAAAACAGAACCCAGGAGCCTCTTGCTGGGCCTTCCCCTCTTTCCCCGCCACCTGCACTGCAAGCAAGAAGGACTCTCAGAAGACTGAAGACTCCAACAGAGGAGACTGGCCCAGGTTTAAGAGACAAACCTGTATATTAAGGACTGTACGATTCAGGGGGGTGAGAACATTGCTTGCTATAAATACTATCTAGTGTGATAAGGGTTAAGCTTTAGACTGCGCGCTTATATTTCAGTTTCTTTAGTAAATCTCTCTGACTTTTCGCCTGTCACTTATAATCATTTAAAACCTAACTTCTGTAGGCAATAAATTTGCATTACTTTTTATCTTTACCCTTCTATTAGTCTATAAGGTGCCACAGGACTCTTTGTCGCTTTTTCCAGATCCAGACTAACCCAGCTCCCCCTCTCATACTTTACCTGTGAGTTTGCCTGAAGTGCTTGGTAAATCGGCTCAGGTTACAAAGGCTCGTGTATGTCCACTTTCCACTGATGAAATGGAAAACCAATTAATAAACTTGTATTGCTCGAGAAAGGGTCTTGAGTCATGCAAGATGGTATATTCCTGAGGTAGAAGGCTGGGAGCTGGAGGGATTTGGCTTGGTGTCTTTCTCTGTGTGATTTATGAGCGGCTCTGGAAGCATTCATGCAATCTAGCTGAGTGTGGGGCTCCACATAGACTCATAGACTTTAAGGTCAGAAGGGACCATTATGACCATCTAATCTGACCTGCACAATGCAGGCCACAGAATCTCACCCACCCACTCCTGGAACAAACCCCTGACATATGTCTGAGTTACTGAACTCCTCAAATCGTGGTTTGAAGACTTCAAGCTGCAGCGAATCCTCCAGCAAGTGACCCATGCCCCATGCTGCAGAGGAAGGTGAAAAACCTCCAGGGCCTTTGCCAGTCTGCCCTGGAGGAAAATTCCTTCCTGACCCCACATATGGCGATCACTTAAGCTGTTTTGCCGAGTAATAACAGCACCTGGAGGAGTTTGGTGCTGGTCACTAGCAAGGCATTGTGAGAGACAGCCCAGGCTGGAGAGGTGAGGGGGCACAGTGGTCCCTGGCTGCACCCCAGGGGTCCTGTCACAGTGCCGGCTACTGCACAGACACACCAGCAAGAGACAGTCCCTGCCTCAGCTGATATCCAGGACCATTGTGCTGAGCACTGCACAGATGTAACGCTGACAGACCCCAGTCATTGGCGGATGGGATCAAACCCGGGATCTCTGGAGCTAAATGCATGAGCCTCTATGCCACATGGCTCTTAGCTGAGGCTGTTGAGCAGACTCATTAATCTGTAAGTGGTCTTGGTGCCACTAGAGGGGACAGAGCACCACATCTAGGAGGTGTCTGGGTTACACAGACACACAGGAAGAGACTGTCCTTGCCACAAAAGCTTGCAATCTGATATGGCAAAATGGAGAGAGGGCAGAAGGTGACTTGCCCCAGGTGATCCAGCGGATCAGAACCTGAGCTAGAAATTAAACCCAGGTCTCTGCCTCCATGAACTTGGCTGGTCCTCTAGATTACTGCCATTCAGATCATAACAACAGGCTCATGGCTAGATCCTAGGCTGGCAAAGATCAGTGTGGCTCTGCTGACTTCACAAGAGGTATGGCCATGTACCCAGGCTGGGCTTTGTCCACTGAGTCCCGTGGAGCATGGGGCAATTTACATGAACTGGGGATCGGGCCCCATTGACTCTACCAGTGTGACAGCCCATGTAGATGAGCTGGGGATCAGGCCCCAAGGACTCCAATGGAGCTGTGGCTTATTCACACCAGCTGGGGATCTGTCCCTGATAGGGTCACAAATGCAGAGCAGCTCACGCTGCATGACCTCACACACCTATCTGGAAAGACAAAGACTCTTTCTGTTGGGTCCATCTTGGCCCAGTTGTCACAATCAGGAAACAACCTTAGAGCAACAAAGACCGTGTGAGGCCCCTCTTTGACTTTGTCTCACGGGACATTTAACTTGTCACCGGAGACAAATCCCTCTGTGAGGCGACAGCTCCCTGCCAGCACCCTTGATGCAGGAATTCTCCCGAGAAACCACCCATCAAGAACGTCTCCTCTTGTTCCTCTCTGGCAGCCGTACATCTCCTGCTGATAAGAGCAGACAAGGGCTTTGGATTGTTCTTCTTGAGCTTCAGAACAAGGCAGCAGTCCAGCTGAGGAGCAATCAGGGCCGGTCCAACCATTTAGACGACCTAGGCGATTGCCTAGGGTGCTGGCATTTGGGGGGCGCCATTTTGTTTGGCAGCAGCTGCGGCGGCCGGATCTTCAGCCAGCCGTCACCGCCGGCATTTAGGTGGAGGGAGTAGGGGCAGGGGAGCGCGGGGAGGGCCGCGTGCAGCAAGTAAGGGTGGGGGCGGCATACAGGGGAACTCCCTGCCTCAGCTTACCCCTGCCTCACCTCCTCCCTGAGCACGCTGTGGCTGCTTCACTTCTCCCACCTCCCAGGCTTGTGGTGCCAATCAGCTTAGGCGCCGCAAGCCTGGGAGATGGGAGAAGTGAAGCAGCCAAGGTGTGCTCAGGGTGCTCGTGCGCGGAGCATGGGTGAACTGGGGCAGGGGGAGGGGTGCATCAGGACGGAGAGTGGGGGGGTGAGGAGCTGCTGCAAGGGAGGCACCTCAGGGCAGAGGGGGGAAGCTGCTGCAGGGAGGGAGAGTGCCTCAGGGTGGGGGTGTGGGTGGGGGAAGGCGCAAGGTTGAATTTTTGCCTCGGGCGCGAAACATCCTTGCACCTGTCCTGGGAACAATACACACCTGTTCAGATCCCTGAATGACAGAACATACTCCTCACGCCAACTCGGGCACACAGAGGACAAGGGACACGTCGCCTTCCAGACCTTGTGTGGGGCAGGGAGTGGGTGCTGGCTCTTCAGAGACGATGTTGTGTCAGAGAGAGTCCATGTCAGCCATCCCTACCGAACTCAATTCACATCTGAATATTAACTAGCTTGGTGTTACCAACCCACTCGAATGCAGCCTATAACATGCGTAGCATAATTACGGTAGGGTTGAGACAACTCAGGAATCCTGACTCCCATCCCCTTTAATAGCCTTGGGGATTCTTCCAGAGTCTGGCCCTCTCGCTTGGAAGATAAAGGGCCAATACATTCCCAAGTTGGCCACAGATATTGGCTGACTTTGTTTAGGGTGACCAGACAGCAAGTGTGAAAAATCGGGACAGGGGATGGGGGGTAATAGGAGCCTATATAAGAAAAAGATCCAAAAATCAGGACTATCCCTATAAAATCGGGACATCTGGTCACCCTAAATCTGTTTCAGTGGTTCTCAACCTGCAGGCAGCCCAATTAGCACACAGCTGTGGCCCAGCTGTGTGCTAAAAGCCATCCAGCCCTGCACAGCAGGGTCCGGGATCCCAGCTGCCCTGCCATGTGATGGGATGTGGGGTCCCAGTTCTCCAGCCCCGCACCCAGGGCTCCGCTCCTGACCCCACTCTGTGGAGGAGTCTCTGGGTGGGGGGCACTGGGCATAGCGGTCTAGGGGATAGTTGTGGGAGTGGTTCTCAACCTGTGGCCCAGGTAACACATTGCATATGTGCCCCACATTGATAAATAGGTTGAGAACCACTGCTCTGTTTGTAGCCGGCCTCACTTGGGCCAGGTTTTCAGAGTTGCTGATCTCTCACAGACTTCCCTGCTGCAGGTTTTTGTTGTAATTTCTATTAACCCAGCACTGACTGGATGTGACCGAGATCAGAGTCCATTGTGCCAGGTGCTGCACAGACACACAGTGAAACACAGTCTCTGCCCAGCTGAGATCAGGGCCCCATTGTGTCAGCACTGCACACACAGCGAGAGACAGACCCTGCCACAAAAAGCTTACAATCTAATGATACAAAACAGACAGAGTGCAGGCATTCAAAGAGAGAATTGATTTGCCCCAGATCATCCAGCAAGTCAGTGGCTGAGTTCAGAATTTAACCCACATCTCCTGACTCTAGTGCGTACTCTGTCACCCTGACCTTGATTGGGTCCTCTAAGCATTACTGTCACTCAGGGCTAGAATTCAGCTGGAAAGGATCAGCGTAGCCCTACTGATTTCAGGGGAGGTATGGCCCCTCCACACAAACTGGGCTCTGCCCCACTGAAGCCTGTGGGGAACGGCCAATTTACATGAGCTGAGGAACTGGTCCCAATGTCTCCAGTGGCGGATCGGTGATTTACCTGGAGGAAGATCTGTCCCACTGGCTTCCATGAAGCAATTTACACCAACTGGGATTCTGGTCCCAGTGATTCCAACGTAGCAACAGCTGACTTGCAAGAGAAGGGGAACCATCCCCAATGACTCCAGTGGAGAAGTGGCCAAGTCACACTAACTGGAGACTTGGCCCCTGGTGTTACAATCTGGTAAAGGGCATAAGACAAATGAAGCTTATTATGAACCATGTTCCCTGCCTGTGATCCAGCCTTCAAGTGTAGGGGTGGGAATAAAAGGTGCAGATAAAGCACAGTGTGGCCTGTACTCTGACACTAAGATGCGTCATCTCAAGACCCGTCATAGAGGGGAATAATACAATTCATTCTTCAGCCTGAAGTTGGCTCCCAGCCTTTGGAAGCAGGGAGTTGATTCCATATGGTAGAGTTTAAAGTGATAAATGAAATCTCTGACCTTTCCTGATTGATAAAGGAGATTGGTCTACTTGATAATGCGGCATTAAGTTTGGGCAATCAAGCTTGTAATGTCAGATACGATGCACTGCATAAATACAGCTGCTAAACCCGGCAGCCGTCAGGACCTGGAAGAACCAAACAGAATCCAAGATGAAGCTCCAGCTCGTGGCTGCCGCTCTCCTCCTCTCCATCCTTTGCCCAGAGGAAAGCAGCGCGCTTCCGGGCCTACAGGTAAGCATCCAAACACTGCTAGTTTTCATTGCCATTGTCAGCGGCAGAGCTGGAACTAGATCCAAGCTCTCCTGCCTCTTTCTCCAGTGACGTGTCACCACAAAGATCCTGTGTCCTATACTGCAGAACTGTTCACTGAGCGTTTGGAAATCTCCTCCTAACCTAAGTGAGAGTCCAGGAAAGACTCTCAGCTCTTCTCAGGAAGAGAGAGAAGATTAAATAAAAGAGCTTCGAGATTCTTCTTTTAATTCTAGTTTTGAAAATAGCCCATGGTTTTTTTTATTTTTCAATTGCTCTGTCCATAGTTTTAGTAATAGTTTTTTTCTTCTTCTAGGCTGATTTAAGCCATGAAGTTTATTTGTCTGTGACTATTCAGAATTTACTCTCTTTTGGGGCTTTTAGATTAGCCTTTAAATCAGATTAAACATAGGAAGATCATTGGCCTCCAGAGATGGGCTCAGAGGTCAGGTTAGCTGAGAGAGCCCCGGGAGTCCAGCTCTCCCATCAACCTAGTGCTGTGCACACTACTGTTTATGCTGGCGAAACATAAGCCACTCACGTGGGTATTTTGTTCACAGCCCTGAGCGACATAAGTTTTGCCGACATAAATGGTAATGTAGATATGGCCTTAATGACCGAAAGTCTTTAAATCTCGATGGGATATCTTTAGGAAAGTTATGCTCGAAATAGAACAGAAGTTATGGGCTAGACGCAGGAATCATTGGGTTAGATTCTCTGCCCTGTGTCATTCAGGAGGTCAGGGTAGAAAAAAATTTACATTGAGCCCTGCTGGTGGTGCTGTCCAAAGACACTTGACTCTGAGCGTCTGAACAGTGATTCTGGTGCGTTTAGCTGCGACCGATCAGATGAAATGAAGGAAGCAAAGAGAAGAAAGAAAGGCCCAGAGAGGGGAAGCAACTCATCTAAAGTCACTGGGAAAGTCAGCAGCAGAGCCCAGAACAGATCCGCGAGCTCTTGTCTCCCAGCCCAGCTCCCTTTTTAGCAGCCCACACTGGCTCCCGTTTCCCAACCAGCAGCTGTTTGAGTCCAGTTTCTTTCAGGACATCATTTTCATTTCAATGCTCCCAGAGAAAGAGCAGCAACGAGTAATTAATGTTTTAGTAATTTGTTTTTTTTCCTGTTGGATGATGGAGGACTTGGAGGGGGTGTGTCTGTGAGTATTCAGAATTTACTCTCCTTTGGGGCTTTTACATTACTTTGGGACTTTTAAATCAGATTAAACATAGGAAGGCCATTGGCCTCCAGAGGTGGGCTCAGAGGTTAGGCTAACTGAGAGAGCCCGGGGAGTCCAAAGACAAGCAGCGCAATCTGTTTAATTGACCACAGAGACAGTTAAGAGATGACTCGATGCTGGTATACACGTAACTGCAGGGAGCAGAGACTTCTGATGGGAGATGGCTCTTTAATGGAAAAAGAAAGACAAGATCCAGTAAACTAAAACTGAAGCTAGACCAATTGAATCAAGAAAGAAGGTGCTAATTTTTAACAGTATTCATTAATCATTGGCACGATTAACCTAGGATGTGGTGGAGTCTCTGGCTGTGTCTAGGCCAGAGACCTTACAGCGGCATGGCTGTACCGATGCAGCTGTACCACTGTAACATCTCGTGTAGTCGCTCTATGCAGACGGGAGAGAGCTTTCCCATCGATGTAATTAAACCACCCCCAAAGAGAGGTGGGAGAAGCTCTCCCACCAACCTAGCGCTGTGCACGCTACCGCTTATGCTGGGAAAACTGATATCACGTGGGGGGGGTGTTTTATTCACACCCCTGGGCCACATAAATTTTGCCAAGAAAAATGGTAATGGAGATACGACCTTAATCACTGAAAAGTCTTTAAATCTAGATGGGATATGTTCAGAAAAGTTATGCTCGAAATAGGACAGAAGTTATGGGCTAGATGCAGGAATCATTGGGTGAGATTCTGTGTTGTGTGTCATTCGGGAGGTCAATCTAGAAAAAAAATCATTGGTAAAAATTTCAACCAGCTCAAATTCTTATCCCGAACAGTAAGGAAACTGCCAAAATCTGGAGGATAATCCCAGCACAGAGAAAGAAGGGCAGTGGGAACGTTGCCCATCACAGAGCTGTCTGGAGACATCTCGACACCACAGACTTCTGCTGGAAAAGTCATGTCGGTCTGGGAACTGAAGATATTTGACCTCTGACCGACATGGCTGTGCTGGCAAATGTCCCTAGTGGAGACACTTTCATAGCAGCATAACCGAGCATTTGCCATAGAGATCATTTCGCTCAGAGACAGCTAGAATAAGCTACACCGACAGAAGTGCAGTAGTACCCTGGGGTCGCCATACTGACATGGCGCTGCTAGTGTAGCCGTGGTGTGATTAAGCTATGGACTGTGAGAGGGAATTCTGATGGCATTGGAGAAAGAGCAGCAGCAATTAACTCCCAGCAATTTCCTTGCAGGCTTCTGGGAGACTAGCTGGAAGTCTTCTCAGTGTGAGTAATCACATTTGCTTTGTTGTCAGGCTATTTTAGATTATCCCAGCACCTCTTAGCAAGCCCAAACCCTGCGGAAGTGTCAGTTGGAATAGCCTAGACAGATGTGCAAGGACTGGGACAAAAAACAGAGCAATGGGTTTCTAAATCCCAAAGGGGTTAATCCAGATGTTTTATGCAGTTTCATTTCCCCTCTAATACTAGTAGCCGTTTTGTTCCATCTCTGTGAGCCTTTTCTTTAGAACCATCTGAAGAATCACTTGCCACTTCACAGGGTCATGCGCAGGAATTTAAATTTGACCCCTTTTCAGGGGTGGGAGGCACAGAAGCTCACTCTCCTCCCTCTCCCACCCAACTCCAGGAGGATCTCGCTGCCCCCACTCCTCCCTCCGTCCACCCAACCCCTAGCCCCGGCCCTGGCAGGAACTTGATATTCCCTTTCTCCATCGCATTCGGCTCCACAGGGCCGTGGGATAATAGTATCCACATGGTGTCATAGCTTTCCTACTCAGATCTGAACCTTAGAGTTCAGAAAATAAGATGCTAGCATGAAACCTCCAAGCTTAATTACCAGCTTGGATCTGATAGCGCTGCCACCAGCCAGATTTCCAGTGTCTGGCGCACTCTGGTCTCCCCAAACCTTCCCTGGGGGACCCCAAGACTCAGATGCCCAGAGTCTTACAACAAAAGGGAAATATCCCTCCTCCCCTTGTCTCCTCTTTACCTCCTCCCAGGCTTCCCCTCCCTGGATGGCCCGGGACGATCACCCTATTTCAATTCCTTGAAATGCAAAACAGAGAGGACCATTCACCTTCCCCCTTCCTTCTTTTTCCCCCTCCCAGTCTTTCCCTGAGAGAGACCATAATCCTGGCACAGAGATTCCTATCCCCTTGAGCCTCAACTAGAAAAGAAAATCCAACAAGTGTTAAAAAAGAAAGCTTTATATAAAAAGAACGTAAAAGACATAAAAATGGTCTCTGTATCAAGGTTACAATAACAGGGTCATTGGCTTAAAAGAAAACAAAATGAATGAACAGCCTTATTCAAAAAGAAATACAATTTAAAACATTCCAGCAAACTACACACATGTAAATACAGAAAAACAAAATAAGCCTGTCTTTCTACCTTTGTACTTACACTTGGAAACAGAAGATTAGAAAACCTGGAGATAGAGAGATCCTCTCTCAGAGCCGAGAGAGCACAACGGAGAGACAGACAAAGAACACACCCCCCAAAATTCTCTCCCTGAGCTTTGAAAAATCCGGTTTCCTGACTGGTCCTCTGGTCAGGTGTTTGGTTCCCTTTGTTAACCCTTTACAGGTAAAAGAAACATTAACCCTTAGCTGTCTGTTTATGACACATGGACAATCACAAACACACTCTTAACTATACACTGGAGCTCGTCACCAACATGTGGAAGTCAGCCTCTCTCCCCCGACGTCAATGGAGTAGTGGCAGTTTACACCAGAATAGAATTGGGACCACTTGAAAAAGAGTTTCCTAACATGGCAGACAAGGAAGCATCCAAGGTGGGCATCTATGAGATATTTCAGTACAGGGTGTCAGAGGGGGATATGATATCCCAGAGAGGGGTGTCAGAGTTAATCCAGGTGTTCTTTGCAGTGTTAGTTCTCCCATTATCCCAATAGACGGTTCTTTGGGCCTCTCTAGGCTCTGTTCTCTACAATGGTGATAAGAACCACTTCTCAGTGGAGTCAGACACACTGGCAGCTGCGATTCACTGGGACCCCTCTCATTTGGCACCTTTGGAGTGGAGATAACAGTATGACCAGGGACAATCATATAATGATCTCAACCGCAGCAGGGAGCAGCTCCCCAGCAGATGTAAATTGCCCTCGTGCCACTGAAGTCATTAGAGAAATGCCAGTTTACATTAGAATAGAAGTTATCCCATTTGAAAAAAGGGGATTTCCTCACATAGAAACCAGTGCAGGAAGTGGGGATCTAGGAAATATTCTTATAGAAGGGAAGCCGGAAATCAACCAGGGAGCTGGGAAATTTCCCACCCCAGAAGCTGCCCAGCTCAGCCACTGACACAAAACCGGCATTATTTCTATGACATCGGAGAAAGAGCAGCACTAAATCACTCCTGCCTTTGTCTGCCTAGTGGTTTGGGGGCACATTGAGCCCTGCTGGTGGTGCTCTGTCCATAGATACTCCAGAGGCAGTTGACTCTGAGAGTCTGTAAAGTGATTCTGGTGCATTTAACAGTGACCGATCAGACGAAATGAAGAAAGGCCAAGAGAAGTAAGAAAGGCACAGGCAGGGGAAGCAACTCACCTAAACTCAGTGGGAAGTTCAGCAGCAGAGCCCAGCCCAGCTCCCTTTTTAGCAGCCCACACTGGCTCCCGTTTCCCAACCAGCAGCCGTTTGAGTCCAGTTCCTTTCAGGACGTCATTTACATTTCACTGCTGCCAGAGAAAGAGCGGCAACAAGTAATTAATGTTTTAGCAACTTGCTTTTTTCCTGTAGGATGATGGAGGACTTGGAGGGGGCTTGTCTGTGAGTATTCAGAATTTACTCTCCTTTGAGGCTTTTACATTAGTTTGGGACTTTTAAATCAGATTAAGCATAGGAAGGCCATTGGCCTGCAGAGGTGGGCTCCGAAGTTAGGCTAACTGAGAGAGCCCGGGGAGTCCAAAGACAAGCAGCGCAAGCTGTTTAATTGACCACAGAGACAGTTAAGAGGTGACTCGATCCTGGTATACCCATCACTGCAGGGGGAAGGTCTTCTGATGGGAGATGGCTCTTTAAACAAAGAAAGGAAGAAAAGACTCCAATAATCTAAAACCGAAGCTAGACAAACTGAATCAAGAAAGAAGGTGCTAATTTTAACAGTATTCGTTAAGCTTTGGAACGATTAACCCAGGATGTGGTGGAGTCTCTGACAATGTCTATGCCAGAGACCTTACAGAGGCATGGCAGTACCGATGCAGCTGTACCAGTGTAACATCTCGTGTAGTCGCTCTATGCAGACGGGAGAGAGCTCTCCCATCGATGTAATTAAACCACCCCCAAAGAGAGGTGGGAGAAGCTCTCCCATCAACCTAGCGCTGTGCATGCTACCGCTTATGCTGGGAAAACTGATATCACGTGGGGGGTGTTTTATTCACACCCCTGGGCCACATAAATTTTGCCAAGAAAAATGGTAATGGAGATAGGCCCTTAATCACCAAAAGTCTTTAAATCTCGATGGGATATGTTCAGAAAAGTTATGCTCGAAATAGGACAGAAGTTATGGGCTAGATGCAGGAATCATTGGGTGAGATTCTGTTTTGTGTGTCATTTGGGAGGTCAATCTAGAAAAAAAATCATTGGTAAAAATTTCAACCAGCTCAAATTCTTATCCCGAACAGTAAGGAAACTGCCAAAATCTGGAGGATAATCCCAGCACAGAGAAAGAAGGGCAGTGGGAACGTTGCCCATCACAGAGCTGTCTGGAGACATCTCGACACCACAGACTTCTGCTGGAAAAGTCATGTCGGTCTGGGAACTGAAGATATTTGACCTCTGACCGACATGGCTGTGCTGGCAAATGTCCCTAGTGGAGACACTTTCATAGCAGCATAACCGAGCATTTGCCATAGAGATCATTTCGCTCAGAGACAGCTAGAATAAGCTACACCGACAGAAGTGCAGTAGTGCCCTGGGGTCGCCATACTGACATGGCGCTGCTAGTGTAGCCATGGTGTGATTAAGCTATGGACTGTGAGAGGGAATTCTGATGGCATTGGAGAAAGAGCAGCAGCAATTAACTCCCAGCAATTTCCTTGCAGGATTCTGGGAGACTAGCTAGAAGCCTTCTCAGGGTGAGTAATCACATTTACTTTGTTGTCAGTCTATTTTAGATTATCCCAGCACCTCTTAGCAAGCCCAAACCCTGCGGAAGTGTCAGTTGGAATAGCCTAGACAGATGTGCAAGGACTGGGACAAAAAACAGAGCAATGGGTTTCTAAATCCCAAAGGGGTTAATCCAGATGTTTTACGCAGTTTCATTTCCCCCCTAATACTAGTAGCTGGTTTGTTCCATCTCTGTGGGCCTGTTCTTTAGAACCATCTGAAGAATCACTTGCCACTTCACAGGGTCATGCGCAGGAATTTAAATTTGACCCCTTTTCAGGGGTGGGGGGCACAGAAGCTCACTCTCCTCCCTCTCCCACCCAGCTCCAGGAGGATCTCGCTGCCCCCACTCCTCCCTCCGTCCACCCAACCCCTAGCCCTGGCCCTGGCAGGAACTTGATATTCCCTTTCTCCATAGCATTCGGCTCCACAGGGCCGTGGGATAATAGTATCCACATGGTGTCATAGCTTTCCTACTCAGATCTGAACCTTAGAGTTCAGAAAATAAGATGCTAGCATGAAACCTCCAAGCTTAATTACCAGCTTGGATCTGATAGCGCTGCCACCAGCCAGATTTCCAGTGTCTGGCGCACTCTGGTCTCCCCAAACCTTCCCTGGGGGACCCGAAGACTCAGATGCCCAGAGTCTTACAACAAAAGGGAAATACCCCTCCTCCCCTTGTCTCCTCTTTACCTCCTCCCAGGCTTCCCCTCCCTGGATGGCCCGGGACGATCACCCTATTTCAATTCCTTGAAATGCAAAACAGAGAGGACCATTCACCTTCCCCCCTCCTTCTTTTTCCCCCTCCCAGTCTTTCCCTGAGAGAGACCATAATCCTGGCACAGAGATTCCTATCCCCTTGAGCCTCAACTAGAAAAGAAAATCCAACAAGTGTTAAAAAAGAAAGCTTTCTATAAAAAGAAAGTAAAAGACATAAAAATGGTCTCTGTATCAAGGTTACAATAACAGGGTCATTGGCTTAAAAGAAAACAAAATGAATAAACAGCCTTATTCAAAAAGAAATACAATTTAAAACATTCCAGCAAACTACACACATGTAAATACAGAAAAACAAAATAAGCCTGTCTTTCTACCTTTGTACTTACACTTGGAAACAGAAGATTAGAAAACCTGGAGATAGAGAGATCCTCTCTCAGAGCCGAGAGAGCACAACGGAGAGACAGACAAAGAACACACCCCCCAAAATTCTCTCCCTGAGCTTTGAAAAATCCGGTTTCCTGACTGGTCCTCTGGTCAGGTGTTTGGTTCCCTTTGTTAACCCTTTACAGGTAAAAGAAACATTAACCCTTAGCTGTCTGTTTATGACACATGGACAATCACAAACACGCTCTTAACTATACACTGGAGCTCGTCCCCGACATGTGGAAGTCAGCCTCTCTCCCCCGACGTCAATGGAGTAGTGGCAGTTTACACCAGAATAGAATTGGGACCACTTGAAAAAGAGTTTCCTAACATGGCAGACAAGGAAGCATCCAAGGTGGGCATCTATGAGATATTTCAGTACAGGGTGTCAGAGGGGGATATGATATCCCAGAGAGGGGTGTCAGAGTTAATCCAGGTGTTCTTTGCAGTGTTAGTTCTCCCATTATCCCAATAGACGGTTCTTTGGGCCTCTCTAGGCTCTGTTCTCTACAATGGTGATAAGAACCACTTCTCAGTGGAGTCAGACACACTGGCAGCTGCGATTCACTGGGACCCCTCTCATTTGGCACCTTTGGAGTGGAGATAACAGTATGACCAGGGACAATCATATAATGATCTCAACCGCAGCAGGGAGCAGCTCCCCAGCAGATGTAAATCGCCCTCGTGCCACTGAAGTCATTAGAGAAATGCCAGTTTACATTAGAATAGAATTTATCCCATTTGAAAAAAGGGGATTTCCTCACATAGAAACCAGTGCAGGAAGTGGGGATCTAGGAAATATTCTTATAGAAGGGAAGCCGGAAATCAACCAGGGAGCTGGGAAATTTCCCACCCCAGAAGCTGCCCAGATCAGCCACTGACACAAAACCGGCATTATTTCTATGAGATCGGAGAAAGAGCAGTACTAAATCACTCCTGCCTTTGTCTGCCTAGTGGTTTGGGGGCACATTGAGCCCTGCTGGTGGTGCTCTGTCCATAGATACTCCAGAGGCAGTTGACTCTGAGAGTCTGTAAAGTGATTCTGGTGCATTTAACAGTGACCGATCAGACGAAATGAAGAAAGGCCAAGAGAAGTAAGAAAGGCACAGGCAGGGGAAGCAACTCACCTAAACTCAGTGGGAAGTTCAGCAGCAGAGCCCAGCCCAGCTCCCTTTTTAGCAGCCCACACTGGCTCCCGTTTCCCAACCAGCAGCCGTTTGAGTCCAGTTCCTTTCAGGACGTCATTTTGATTTCACTGCTGCCAGAGAAAGAGCGGCAACAAGTAATTAATGTTTTAGCAACTTGCTTTTTTCCTGTAGGATGATGGAGGACTTGGAGGGGGCGTGTCTGTGAGTATTCAGAATTTACTCTCCTTTGGGGCTTTTACATTAGTTTGGGACTTTTAAATCAGATTAAGCATAGGAAGGCCATTGGCCTGCAGAGGTGGGCTCCGAAGTTAGGCTAACTGAGAGAGCCCGGGGAGTCCAAAGACAAGCAGCGCAAGCTGTTTAATTGACCACAGAGACAGTTAAGAGGTGACTCGATCCTGGTATACCTTCCCCCTGGTATGCAGGGGGAAGGTCTTCTGATGGGAGATGGCTCTTTAAACAAAGAAAGGAAGAAAAGACTCCAATAATCTAAAACCGAAGCTAGACAAACTGAATCAAGAAAGAAGGTGCTAATTTTAACAGTATTCGTTAAGCTTTGGAACGATTAACCCAGGATGTGGTGGAGTCTCTGACAATGTCTATGCCAGAGACCTTACAGAGGCATGGCAGTACCGATGCAGCTGTACCAGTGTAACATCTCGTGTAGTCGCTCTATGCAGACGGGAGAGAGCTCTCCCATCGATGTAATTAAACCACCCCCAAAGAGAGGTGGGAGAAGCTCTCCCATCAACCTAGCGCTGTGCACGCTACCGCTTATGCTGGGAAAACTGATATCACGTGGGGGGGTGTTTTATTCACACCCCTGGGCCACATAAATTTTGCCAAGAAAAATGGTAATGGAGATAGGCCCTTAATCACCAAAAGTCTTTAAATCTCGATGGGATATGTTCAGAAAAGGCATGATCGAAAGAGAACAGAAGTTATGGGCTACATGCAGGAATCATTGGGTGATAGGGTGACCAGAAAGCAAGTGTGAAAAATTGGAGCAGTGGGCAGAGTGTAATAGGTGCCTCTATAAGAAAAAGCCCCAAATATCACGACTGACTCTACAAACTCAGGATATCTGATCATCCTATTGGCTGAGATTCTGTGCCCTGTGCTATGCGGAGGTCAATCAAGAAAATAATCCCTTTGTAAGAATTCTATCCAGCTTGAATTCTTATCCCGAGCAGTAGGGAAACTGTAAAACTCTGGAGATTAATCCCAGCACAGAGAAAGAAGGGCAGTGGGAACGTTGCCCATCACAGAGCTGTCTGGAGACATCTCTAGACCACAAACTTCTGCTGGAAAAGCAGTGTCGGTTTGGGGACTGAAGATATTTGACATCAGACCGAAGTGGCTTTGCTGGCAAATGTCCCTAGTGGAGATACTTTCATAGCAGCATAACCGAGCATTTGCCATAGAGATCATTTTGCTCAGAGACAGCTAGAATAAGCTACACTGACAGAAGTGCAGAAGTACCCTGGGATGGCCATACTGACACAGCGCTGCTAGTGTAGCCGTGGTGTGGTTAAGCTATGGACTGTGGGAGGAAATTTTGATGGCATTGGAGAAAGAGCAGCAGCAATTAACTCCCAGCAATTTCCTTGCAGGCTTCTGGGAGACTAGTTGGAAGTCTTCTCAGGGTGAGTAATCACATTTGCTTTGTTGTCAGGCTATTTTATATTATCCGAGCACCTCTTAGCATGCCCAAACCCTGCGGAAGTGTCAGTTGGAATAGCCTGGACAAATGTGCAAGGATTGGGACAAAAAACAGAGCAATGGATTTCTAAATCCCAAAGGGGTTAATCCAGGAGTTAATCCAGATGTTTTATGCAGTTTCATTTCCCCTCTAATACTAGGAGCCGGTTTGCTCCATCTCTGTGGGCCTGTTCTTTAGAACCATCGGAAGAATCAGTTGCCACTTCGCAGGGGCATGCGCAGGAATTTAAATATGACCCTTTTTGGGGTAGGGCACAGAAGCTCACTCTCCTCCCTCCCCCAGCTACCCCCCGGGGGGATCTCGCTGTCCTCCCACTCCAACCCACCCGGCTCCAGCCCCGGCAGGAACTTGATATTCCCTGCCTCCACGGCCCCGCTCTCAGAGAAGTTTTCTGTCCCCATTGATTATCGGGGTGTGTGTGTGTGTGCTTTGACCTTGATTGCCCCACCATGTGCACACCCCTGCTAGTTGGAATCATAAATACTGTGAGCTGTGATTTGCTGGGAATCCTGTCATTCGACTCCACAGGGCCGTGTGATAATAGTATCGCCCTGGACAATCACAAACACACTCTTAACTATACACTAGAGCAGGTCCCCAGCATGTGGAAGTCAGCCTCTCTCCCTCGACGTCAATAGAATAGTGGCAGTTTACACTAGAATAGAATTGGGCCACTTGAAAAAAAGGTTCCAAACATGGCAGACAATGAAGCATGTGAGTGGGGGCATCTATGAGATATTTCAGTGGGAGGGAGGGTGGAAAATTTGAAAAACAATCAACAGCTTTTTTCATTTGGAAAAATTCTAACCAGCTCAAATTCTTATCCTGAGGAGTCAGGAAACTGCCAAACTCTGGAAGTTAATCCCAGCACCAAGAAAGAAGGGCAGTGGGAATGTTCCCCATCACAGAGCAGTCTGGAGACATGTCTACACGACAGACTTACCCTGGCATAGCGGTGTTGGTCTAGGGTATGAAGATGTTTAGTCCCTGGCTGACATGCCTATGCTGGCAAAAGCCCCTCCTGTAAGACACAGTTATAACAGCAAAAGTGTGCTTTTGCTTGCATAGATAATTTTGCTCAGGGGAGACTAGTATAAACTACAGTGATAATAGTGCACTGGGCTAGCGATAGTGACAAGGTGCTCCTAGCATGATCTGGTTGAGCTATGGACAATGTGAGGGAATCTGTTACTTGTTAATAGTATTGGAGAAAGCACAGAATCAAGTAACTCCCAGGAATTTCAGCTGGATGGCTGGGAAATGTCCTACCCCAAGAGTAAAATTTCAGCCAATTGTAATTCTTATCCTGAGGAGTAATGAAACCACGAAACTTTGGAGGTTAATCTCAGCACTAGGAAAGAAGGGCAGTGGGAATGTTGACTATCTGAGGACTTGTCTACACTATAGACTTCTGCCGGCATAGCGGTGTCGGTTTGGGGTGTGAAGATGATTGATCTCGGAATGACACACCTGTGCTGGCAAAAGCTCCTACTGTAGATACAGTTATAGCAACAAAACTGTGCTTTTCCCTGTATGGATTATTTAACTCAGAATGCTCTAGTATAACTTACACCCACAAAAATGCACTGGTAAGCTGGGATAGCTACACTCACCCCGTGCTCTTACTATAGACATGTTGTGTTTAAGCTATAGACCATGGGTTCTCAAACTGTGGGTCAGGACTTAAACTGTCCCCTTTTTTCCCTTCCCCTCATTATCAGTGGAAAAGCAAAGGGGGGAACTTTTTAGGTTTTTGAAAAACATTGACACCTGCTATTTTTTGGGAAGGGGGTTGGAATTTCCCCAAGGAAACATCATTATACAAAAACCTCTACTTCTGACCTGCTGGCACAGCATTTTCAAACATTTCATGTGGAAAAACTTCAACCAGCTCTAATTCTTACTCTGAGCAGTAAGGAGACCCCCAAACTCTGGAAGTGAATCCCAACACTGAGAAAGAAGGGCAGTGGGAATGCTGCCGATCACAGAGCTGTCTGGAGACATGTCTACACTACAAACGTCCCTTGGCATAGCGCTGTGGGTCTAGGATCTGAAGATGTTTGGTCCTTGGCTGACACGGCTGTGCTGGCAAAAGCCCCTAGTGCAGACACAGTTATAATAGAAAAAGTGCTTGTTTCCCTGTATAGATTATTTAGCTCAGAATGCGCTAGTAGAACCGACACCCACAAAAGCGCAGTGGTACGCTGGGATAGCTACACTGACAAGATGCTGCTGGTGTGGACATGGTGTGAACTCTGAATCAGTGGTCAGTTGGAATAGCCTAGACGGATGTGCAAGGATTGGGTCAAAAGACAGAGCAATGGGTGTCCAGAGCAGATCAAGTAACTTCTCGATTTTTCCATACAGGGTCTTTTGGACAGAGCTGGAAGCGCTGTTGAGGTGAGTATTCATAATTGTCTTCCAATTTTTGCTGATGTTTTAACAAAAGGAATTAAAACCAAAAAATGGGGACAGTTTTAGTTCTTGATACTGCATCTCTCTTCACCGTGCGTCCTCCTCTGCCCGGTTTTAACCTCCCCTTTTCAGTGAGAAAGTAAAGGAGGAAATTTTCAGTTTTTCATTAAAATAACACTTTCAAAACATTATGGAAACATTTTGACGAACACAATTATTTTTGTCTGGAAAATGTCCTAAAACACGCATTTTTCAAACAGGAAAGGGGGTTGGAATCTTCAATGAGGAAATTGCAAACCATTTTCTTTTCTGATTTTGTCCAAAAAGGGGGGGGGAGGGTGGATTGAAAAACTATTGACAATTTCTTTTAAAAAATTCATGTGGATAAACTGCAACCATCTTTAATTCTTATCCCGAGCAGTAAGGAGACCCCCAAACTCTGGAAGTGAATCCCAGCACTGAGAAAGAAGGGCAGTGGGAAGGCTGCCACTCACACAGCTGTCTGGAGACATGTCTACACTACAGATTTCCCCAGCATAGTGGTGTCGGTCTGTGGAGAAGTTTGGTCCCTGGCTGACATGTCTGTGCTGGCAAAAGCCGCTAATGTAGTAAAACTGTGTTTTTGCTTAGATAGCTTATGTGGCTCAGCGGGGACTAGAATAAGCTGCAGCAACAAAAGTGAACTGGGATAGCTCTTCTGACAAGGTGTAACCATGGTGTGATTCAGCTATGGACAATCTGAGTGAATTAGTTAAATTTTGATGGTACTGGAGAAAGAGCAGGAACAAATAACTCTCACCAATTTCCTTTCAGGCTTCTGGGAATGTATCTGGAAGCCTCTCTGGGATGAGTATTCAAAGTTGCTTTGCTGTCCAGCTGTCTTATATTATTGCAGAACCTCTTGTCAAGCCCCAATGATGAGCACAGTGGTCAGCTGGAAAAGT
The DNA here is from genome assembly GCA_026122505.1 of Aldabrachelys gigantea. NCBI lineage: Eukaryota > Metazoa > Chordata > Testudines > Testudinidae > Aldabrachelys > Aldabrachelys gigantea. The sequence goes on from CM047489.1 coordinate 70,999,592, forward strand.
CCAGACAGATGTGAAAGGATTAAGGCAAAAGACAGAGGGGGGTGTCAGAGTTAATCCAGGTGTTCTCTGCACTGTCAGTTTTCTCATTATCCAAGTAGCCGGTTTGTTCGGCCTCTCTAGGCTCTGTTTTTTACAACTGTGATAAGAACCACTTCCCAGCGGAGTCAGACACACTGGGAGCTGCGATTCACTGTGATTCTCCTGCTAACCTAAGTGAGAGTTCAGGAAAGACCCTCTTCTCAGGATGTGTCATAAGATCAAAAAAAACAGTTTCCAGTTCTTCTTTTTCCTCTAGTTTTAAAAATAGCCCAGGTCTTTTTTTTTTTTCCCCATTTGCAAAATACACTATTAAATCTTTGAGGAGCTGACTTTCTAATGTGCTGGGGCGTGCTCAACCCACAGCTGTGTCCCAGGCCCTGCCCCCACTCCACATCTTCTCCTAAGACCCCACCCCTGCTCTGCCTCTTCCTGCCCCCTCCCCGCCTCTTCTCGTCCCTGCTCTGCCCCGTCTCTTGCTGCCCCATTCTGCCCCCTCCCCGGAGCATGCCCCACCCTCACTCCTACACCCTCGCCTCCAGCACCTCCTGCATACCACTGCGGGTAGATCGGCGGGGTTCTGACTCCCTTTTCCAATCTATCAATAACACAGTTTGCAAAGGGCAGAGATGTAAAATGCACCCAGCTGGCTGGGGATGGAAAGGGATGGAATTCCTTCAGGGTATGGGGGAGGGTACTTGTCTTATTCTCAGTAGGTTACTGGGACCATAATGCTGTTTCCCATCTCTTCCTGGCTCTGCAGGCCCTGGTTTGATGAATTAATAAGAGAGACGCTGATGAAACCAGATTTGCTGAATACGGCGATGATGCCATTACATTTCACGTGCTGCTGCCTCTCACCTCTCCTGACCAATCAAATGCCGCATGAGAATCATCAATTGGACTGATTGAGCCTCTAACTGATCACTGTGCTGTTCATTGATTGTGGTGTCTTTCGATGTAACAGAGGGCAAAGAGCTCTGTCCCTCTGTTGCCGTGGGGAATGCCAAGAGCTTTGCAAAAATAAAAATAAATGCAACTGCACAAAAAGCTTTGGGAGAGTCTTTTTTAAAATGTTTCTCTGTAAATTAATTTTACTTGCAGACTGGCACAGGATTTGCTTCATTCCAAGGGCATGTCTACACTGCAGCCCTAAGTTAGTAATTACTGTGGTGGCCGATGTCCACACTACCCTCCCTCTGTCGGTCATGCGTGTCCTCACCAGGAGCACTTCCACAGACTAGAGAGGGGCAGTGTGGGAGGCTGAGAGCCAAAGCTCTCGGTTCCGTGCAGCTCCTCTCCAGGAGCTCAGCTGCCTCCCCTGCCCCGTCACCCCCAGTGAGAGCAGGGGCCAGCTGCCTGGGGTTCTCGACTCCCTGAATGGGGAGCCTTCGGGCAGCAGCCTGGCTGAGAGTGGGGAACTGTGGTAGCCGGGATCAAGACAGCAAACAACTGATATAAGTAACACAGTGTTTGCACAGACACTGCGTCACCCTAACTACACCAACAGAAGTGCTACGCGGGGTAATGATGTCGCTGTAGTAGGGCACTTTCATCAGCGGGACAAGGCTGCAGTGTGGACATTGACATAATTAGGTTGAGGTGAACTGCCTCACGTTTAGACCAGGCCCAAATGCTGTTATTTCTGTTCGGGAATTCTGAACTTTGTGCAGGTGAGGCAGGGGAAACAGGTTGTTCTCTCCAGTATCTCCCTCGGTTGGGAAGCACCAAGAAAAAATAAATAATTGAGCAATTCACAAATCCAATTGAGCAGGGAGGAGAAAGGTCTGTAAACTGAGCTCCAGAGCGACAATTCCCAGGGCTGTGGCTGGGAGAACAAGTGGCAATTTTCCTTTCAGGGTAGATGTTCCAGCACATACTCCCCAGAGGTCTGGAGATGTCTCCCTGCACTTCGTAAAACGAATCCTTTCCCGAACGGTTACAGTCTTTTGGCCTGAACATCACACAGGTATTCGCTGCCATCAAAACAACCCATAAACTGCACCTGAGTCTTGCTTCTTCAAAGGACACAAGTTATGGCCCAACCTTATGAGAAGGTTTAATTTGTTCTAAATTATTTGGGGCTTCAGCCCCTTCCACTGGCTTCTCAGCCTCATCCACTCCCCCTCTCTACATCAGGACCAGCACTATTCATCCTTCACAGGAAAAACAAAAATTTTTCAGAAAAGAAAAAAGGCATTAGGGTGGCATTTTTCAGGGGAGACTAAAGGAGTAAAAGGACCTGGCCATCTAACTCCCTTAGGCCTGTCTGAAAATCCCAGTCTAGGGCAGTAGAACAATATGGTTTGCAAAAGACGTGGATGCAGGGCTGCTGTTTGGATCATTTCAGGACAGGCTCTGTTGAACACTACTGGGGAAAAAAAGTGGTAGCTCCTTCCAGAGCCCCTCTCCTCACTCTCCTGGATTGTGACAGCACAAGCAGCAACAACCACACAACCTGTTAAGAAGCAGTGGCACAGCTTGGATTGAGCACCCCCTCTTGGCCACTCACCAGACTGCTGCAGGGAGACCCAGCAGCTGCCTTCCATATTTTAAGAGCCCAGGCACTGCCAGTGTTGAGGTCCCTATGCCTGCTCTTGAGGTGATAATCCTCTATCCTATTGAGAGATGCAATGCAGTCCAGCCCTCACCCCTTCTGAATCAGTGCTGCCCCCTCATTCTCCTGCTCTGTCCCACAGCCAGCCGTTCAACCCTTTGGCACCCACTGGGTAGCAATTCCTAGACAAGCGAGTCCCTGCCAGGCATCTCATCCAGAAAAACATTGCAGAGAATTCCCGCTCCCCCCCAGACACAGCAACGCTCTCTCCTCTTGTCACTAACAGTACACAAGTGGGAGCAGACTCAGCCCCAGCCTCAGACACCCGGGTTTCCCTCCCCAGCTGCCCAGGCCCGAGGCAGATGGGTTCTGTGAGACTGAGGAGCTCCTCAATGGCCTGGCAGCAAACGTCCCCTCCCGGCTCATCGCCATAAGCTCTGTGATCGGTGAGATCAGTGTGATCTCCCTGCCCTGCCCAGGTGTGAGGTCAGACAGACGGGCAAAGAGCAGCAGAGGCTGGAGCTTGCCAGAGCCAGCGACCTGCAGCCTTCGCCCCCGCTCCCCTACCCCCCCGCCCGAGAGAGGCTGGCACAGACCGGGCTGCACGGGCCAGGTCATTGGAATCCAGGATGAGGTTCTGGAGACTGGGTCTAGACCTTGCTCGATGGTGGGTGCCAGTGCCAGGTGCTCATGGTGCCTCTTGCTCTTGCCCTAAGGCTCTTCCTTAGCACTGCTCATGCCAGAAGCCAGCCCGGCCCCCTCCCAGCACTTCAGGGTCCAAACGTATCCCTGGCACTGCCAGTGCCTGACTCTCCCTGTGTCTGACTCCAGCTGTGATCAGGAGCAGGCCCAGTTGCCAGGCCTTGCATGATGTGACAGGGGACTCAGGCAGTACAGCTGAGCCCTTCTCCCAGCCCCTTGGTGGAATGGCTCCAGTACAGCTTGACACCCTCTGATCCCCTTACACCTGCTCTCATCCCCCTGAATCCAGCCCACGGACGCTAAGTGACTCCACTGCCTGCTGTGGCGCTGGCCGATGGAGCAGGAGCAGGGTATCTGTACAGCGCCTGGCACAACCCTGATCTCAGTAGGGCAGGGTCTGTTTTTCACTGTGTGATTGCAGCGCCTGGCACAACAGTTCCCTGATCTTTGAGGCCTCTGTGTCCTGCCCAATCCAGCTCATAACACAACCCATTGGTCTGAGCTGTGGGAGCCTAGTGTGTGCTCCATCCACAATGGTGTGAAGTTCAGTATTTCAGGTTGTCCTGTAGTACCCACCAGGCAGCAGAAGGAATCCCTGGAGCTGGATGGATTGATCCTGGGTGCTCGGCGGGTGCCAGTTATAGAGAATTCCTTGGGGCATCGCCCTGGCATGGTTCTCTGCAATGCCACACAGCTACTCTGGCAGCGTCGCTGCTCAGACAGAACCCAAATCTGCCCCTTCCTCAGGAGAGTTCGGGGACGGGCTTTGTTTGTACAAGGACATGACTTGTGCTGATCAAAAATCTCCAGGGCGTGAAGGCACGCGGTGTCTCCTCTTTCCTGGGAAGCCCAGCCCATTCCCTGACCTTCCCCCAGACTAGCAAAACTCATCTCCCTGGAACAAAGGAGACTTTATAAGTGCAGCGTGCCTGCCGGGGAAGGAACATTTCCAATCTGAGCATCCAGTGACTCTGAACTCTGGCTGATGGCACGGCAGAACAGCATGGCAAATTTTATCAGATTTCAGATGTACTCAAGACCTCCTGTGACGATCTCTAGAGACGACCCATTTATAACCAAGGTCAAGACCATCACTGTGATGGGAGACTCTGGGTCTTCTTTGATTCTGTGTTATGGAGGGGACTTCATAATCTACCGGGGAGGAATCGATCAACCATTCCCCACGATGCTCAAAAGCTCATCAAATCTGTGTTCAGGATCAATGGAGGAATCGACAGCTCCCAAGTCACCTTGTATCCATAACCTTTTTTCAAGGGTGTAGAGACATCATTTCAAAGTCAGACACTTCAACTACAGGGCACGTATTTTTGTCTCAAAGTTGCTGAAGGAGCTGTGATCTTCTTTGATTATGAAAACTACACAGTAGAGAAGAGGATCCTGCTGAAAGGAGAGGAGATGCAGAATTTCACAGCTGTGAAGATAACCTCCATTGGCAAATCAATGATGACTGCCCGGGACATGGGGCCACAAGGAAAATGGGTGAGAATGTTCCTCTTCTCTGCACACATAGGAACATCTCCAGGTCCCCACCTGGTCCCTAGAAGAGGATTCACTCCCTGCCCTGATGATGATGGACGCTGATTGCAGACCCTGCCTGATCCTGCAACCCCTCCCTGAGCACACCATGAGTGCTGACCCCTTGAGTGACAAAAGCAGAATCAACCCAGCTGAGACAATGGGGGGAAGAAAGAACCTGTCCTAGCCACTGTCCCCAGCCAGCTGGACTCAGCACCCCAGAGCTGACCCATGGAGCGGGAGCCCCTCACCACTGCGGCACTGAGGTCCCTGCCTTTGCAGCCGCAGGGAAATGCAACGCGAGTGGCATGCATTCAGAGCCCTTGGGCGAGAGCCCATCTCCCCACCGTATGTCACCAAGGGGGCTGCAGACACCCTAGAGGGGCCAGGACAGTGACTCCGTGTCCATCAGGGCCTCCCCAGCCAGCTGCCTGACACAGACCCTGCCCCGGCTTCTCCTGCTGCTTTGCAACAATAAACGTAATTTTCAAGTTGAATTTGCATCTAATTATTAATGAAAAAGGCAGGGGAAAGGAAGGGGGGTAACCTGTGTCTCAGTGAGGGCTGATTGGGTTGGGTGGTGGCTGGGGGGGTCTGTGTCTCAGTGAGGGCTGATTGGGTTGGGTGGTGGCTGAGGGGTCTGTGTGTCAGAAGTGATTGGTATGAGTGGTGGCTGGGGGGTCTGTGTCTCAGTGAGGGCTGATTGGGTTGGGTGGTGGCTGAGGGGAGTCTGTGTCGATTGGGGTGGGGGTTGTTGGGGTCTCAGTGAGGGGTCTCTGTGAGGGGTGTTTGGGGTGGCGGGTTGCTGGTGGGGTCTATTTATCAGTTAGGGGTGATTCTGATTGGGACTAGCTCGGGGGAGTATGTCCGACAGTGAGGGGTGATTGGGGTGGTGGTGGCGGGGGGGGGTCTGTGTCTCAGTGAGGGGTTATTAGGGTGAGGAGTAGCTGGGAGGGTCTGCATTGCAGTGAGAGGAGACTGGAGTGGGGGTGGCTGAGGGGTCTGTGTGTCAGAAGTGATTGGTATGAGTGGTGGCTGGGGGGTCTGTGTCTCAGTGAGGGGTGATGGGGTGGGGTGGCTGGGGGGGTCTGTGTGTCAGTTAGGGGTGATTGGGGTGAACAGCGGCTGGGGGGATCTGTGTCTCAGTGAGGGGTGATCGGGCTGGGTGGTGAACTGTTTGCCTCTGTGCCATTCTGGGGTGATAGCAGTGGGAGGGAGTGTCTGTGTCTCAATGAGGGGTGATGGGGGTCGCATGAGGGTGGGAAGTGTCCGTGTCTTAGTGAAAATTATTGGGCTGGAGGGTTTCTGAATGGTCTGTGTCTCGGTGAGGTGTTAATGGAGTGGAGGTGCTGGGGGGGTCTATATTTAAGTGAGGGGTGATTGAGTTGGGGGTGGCTGGGGGCGGTCTGTGTCCAATTGAGAGGTGATTTCAGTGGGATGTGTCTGGGAGTGAGTCTGTGTCTCAGTGAGGTGCGATTGGGGTAGGGGGCAGTTGAGAGGGGTGTGCATCAGAGAGGTGATTGAGGTGCTTGGTGGCTGGGGGTTCAGTGTCTCACTCAGGGGTGATTGTGGTGGGTGTTGTTGGGGGATCTGTGTCTCCGTGAGGATTGATTAGGGTGGGGTGTGGCTTGGGGGGCTGTCTTTGTCTCAGTGAGGTGTGATTGGGGTGGGGGGTGGCTGTGGGGGCTGTGTCTCAGTGAGAGGTGATTGGGGTGGAGGCTGGCTCAGCCGGGGGTTCTGTGTCTCAATCAAGTGGGAGCAGACTCAGCACCAGCCTCATGCACCTGGGTTCCCCTCCCCAGACTGCCCAGGTCAGAGGCAGATGGAGTCTCTTGAGAGTGAGGGGTTCCTCTGCAGGCTGCCCGTGTAATACGCAGATTCATAGATTCATAGATTTAAGGTCAGAAGGGACCATTGTGGTCATCTAGTCTGACCTTCTGCACAACCAGACCACAGAATCTCCCCCATCCACTCCCGTAACAAACCCCTAACCTATGTCTGAGTTATTGAACTCCTCAAATTGTGGTTTAAAGACCTCAAGCTGCAGAGAATCCTCCAGCAAGTGACCCATGCCCCACACTACAGAGGAAGGCAAAAAACCTCCAGGGCCTCTGCCAATCTGCCCTGGAGGAAAATTCCTTCCCGACCCCAAATATGGCGATCAGCTAAACCCTGAGCATGTGGGCAAGACTGACCAGCCAGCACTCAGGAAGGAATTCTCTGTAGTAACTCAGATCCCACCCTATCTAACATCCCATCACAGACTATTAGGCATATTTACCTGCTAATAATCAAAGATCAATTAATTGCCAAAATTAGGCTATCCCATCATACCATCCCCTCCATAAACTTATCAAGCTTAGTCTTAAAGCCAGATATCTTTTGCCCCCACTACTCCACTTGTAAGGCTGTTCCAGAACTTCACTCCTCTAATGGTTAGAAACCTTCATCTAATTTCAAGCCTAAACTTCCTAGTGTCCAGTTTATATCCATTTGTTTTTGTGTCTGCATGATACTGAGCTTAAATAATTCCTCTTCCTCCCTGATATGTATCCCTCTGATATATTTATATAGAGCAATCATATCCCCCTCCTCAGCCTTCTTTTGGTTAGGCTAAACAAGGCACTCTCTTTCAGTATCCTTTCATAAGACAAGTTTTCCTTTCCTTGGATCATCCTAGTAGCCCTTCTCTGTACCTGTTCCAGTTTGAATTCATCCTTCTTAAACATGGGAGACCAGAACTGCACACAGTATTCCAGATGAGGTCTCACCAGTGCCTTGTATAATGGTACTAGCACCTCCTTATTTTTATTGGAAATACCTCGCCTGATGCATCCTAAAACTGCATTAGCTTTTTTAACGGACATATCACATTGGCAGCTCATAGTCATCCTGCGATCAACCAATACTCCAAGGTCCTTCTCCTCCTCTGTTACTTTCAAATGATGTGTCCCCAATTTATAACCAAAATTCTTGTTACTAATCCCTAAACGCATGACCTTGCAATTTTCACTATTAAATTTCATCCTATTACTATTACTCCAGTTTACAAGGTCATCCAGATCTTCCTGTATAATATCCAGGTCCTTCTCTGTGTTAGCAATACGTCTCAGCTTTGTGCCATCCGGAAACTTTATTAGCACATTCCCACTTTTTGTGCCAAGGTCAGTAATAAAAAGATTAAATAAGATTGGTCCCAAAACTGATCCCTGAGGAACTCCATTAGTAACCTCCTTCCAGCCTGACAGTTCACATTTCAGTATGACCCGTTGTAGTCTCCCCTTTAACCAGTTCCTTATCCACCTTTCAATTTTCACGTTGATCCCCATCTTTTCCAATTTAACTAATTATTCTCCATGTGGAACTGTATCAAATGCCTTACTGAAATCGAGGTTAATTAGATCCACTGCTTTTCCTTTGTGTAAAAAATCTGTTACCTTCTCAAAGAAGGAGATTGGGGTAGTTTGGCACGATCTACCTTTTGCAAAACCATGTTGTATTTTGTCTCAATTACCATTGACCTCAATGTCCTTGACTACTTTCTCCTTCAAAATGTTTTCCAAGGCCTTGCGTACTACAGACGTCAAACTAAAAGGCCCAGATCACTTTTTTCCCCTTTCTTAAAAATAGGAACTGTGTTAGCAATTCTCCAGTCATACGGTATAACCCCTGAGTTTACAGATTCATTAAAAATTCTTGCTAGTGGGCTTGCAATTTCATTTGCCAGTTCCTTTAATATTCTTGGATGAAGATTATCTGGTTCCTCCAATTGAGTCCCATTAAGCTGTTCAAGTTTGGCTTCTACCTTGGATGTGGTAACATCTACCTCCATATCCTCATTCCCATTTGTCTTTCTACCATTATCCCTAAGCTCCTCATTAGCCTCATTAAAGACTGAGGCAAATTATTTGTTTAGATATTGGGCCATGCCTAGATTATCCTTAACCTCCACTCCATCCTCAGTGTTTAGCGGTCCCACTTCTTCTTTCTTGGTTTTCTTCTTATTTATATGGCTATAGAAGCTTTTACTATTGGTTTTAATTCCCTTTCCAAGGTCCAACTCTACATGGCTTGTGGCCTTTCTCACTTTATCTCTACATGTTCTGACCTCAATAAGGTAGCTTTCTTTGCTAATCCCGCCCATCTTCCACTCCTTGTAGGCTTTCTGCTTTTTCTTAATCACCTCTCTGAGATGCTTGCTCATCCAGCTTGGTCTACAACTCCTGCCTATGATTTTTTCCCCCTTTCTTGGGATGCAGGCTTCTGATAGTTTCTGTAACTTTGACTTGAAGTAATTCCAGGCCTCCTCCACCTTTAGATCCACAAGTCCTTCAGTCCAATCCACTTCCCTAACTAATTTCCTTAATTCTTTAAAGTTGCCTTTTTGAAATCAAAAACCCTAGTCCCAGATCTATTTTTATTTAATCCTTCGTCTAGTTTGAACTGAATTAGCTCACGATCACTCGAACCAAGGTTGTCCCCTAGAACCATTTCTTCTATGAGGACCTCACTACTCACCAAAACCAAATCTAAAATGGCATCCCCTCTTGTTGGTTCTTCAACTACTTGGTGACAGAATCCATCAGCTATCGCATCCAGAAAAATCTGAGCCCTGTTATTGTTACTGGCACTTGTCCTCCAGTCTGTATCTGGGAAGTTAAAGTCTCCCATGATCACACAATTCCCATTAGTGTTTACTTCATTAAAAACATTAAAGAGGTCTCTATCCATATCCAAATCAGATCCCGGCGGTCTGTAGCACACCCTAAGCACTATCTCAGGGGAGGCTCTAGTAGCTTTCTTCCCCAATGTGATTATTGCCCAGACAGACTCTGTCTTATCCATTCCATCACTTCTTATTTCTTTACAGTTTACCTCATCATTGATATACAATGCTAGTCCACCATCTTTGCCTTTATTTCTGTCTTTCCTAAACAGCACATACCCTTCAATACCTGTACTCCAGTCATGAGCATTATTACATCATGTTTCTGTTATCCCTATAATATCCAGTTTCACTTCCTGCACCAGTAGCTCTAGTTCCTCCATTCTGTTACCGAGGCTTCTTGCATTAGTGTACAAACATCATAATTTTTGCCGTTTGGCTTCACTGACATTCTTTATCCAGATGGGGGTTGGAGTCATTCTCCCCTGACCCCTTTGTCACCTCCCACACCAATCACACTTCACTGTGAAACAGACCCCCAGACACCACTCGACAGGTATTTCATGTTGTAAAAAATGTCACCAACCAAAGTCTGGGATTTGCCATGTGACAAAATGCTGCTGTTTCAGTGCCGACATTAGAAGAACCATTTCTGTTCTCCAGCACATTCTTGCTTGGCAGCTGGGAACCAATTCTCAGTTATTCAGTTCCTGTACTTGGGTGAGAGAGGGGAAGGGAGGACTTAAAATTACTGTCTTGGTCCCATGTTCCATGGCAGAGGAGGGGCCAGTCTGGCACCTGGTGTAAGTTAGTACAGTGATTCTCAACCAGGGGTACATGTACCCCTGGGTTATGCCAAGGTCTTCCAAGGGGTATATCAGTTCATCTTGATAGTTGCCTAATTTTACAACAGGCTACATAAAAAGCACCAGCAAAGTCAGTACAAACTACAATTTCATACAATGACTTGTTTAAACTGTTCTGTATATTCTACACTGAAATGCAAGTACAATATTTATATTCCAAATATTTATTTTATAATTATATGGTAAAAATGAGAAAGTCATCAATTTTTCAGTACTAGCGTAGCTGTGACACTTTTGTATTTTTATGTCTGAGTTTGCAAGCATGTAGTTATTAAGTGAGGTGAAACTTGGGGGTACACAAGACAAATCAGACTCCTGAAAGGGTTACAGTAGTCTGGAAAGGTTGAGAGCCACTGAGTTAGTAAATGTGACTCAGGAGACTCAGGTTCAGGGTCCAGATCCCTGTAAGTTAGGCCCATTCCAACTAATGCAAGATCCTGTCTAGGAACAAAGAATTCCTGGCTATAGAATGGGGGACTGCATCCTCGAAAGCAGGGACTCTGAAAAGGATATAGGGCTCATAGTGGACAAATAACTGAATGTGAGCAAACAGAGCTAATTCAATCCTCAGATATATTAACAGGGAATAGGAGTAGGGAGATGATTTTACCTCTGTATACAGCACTGGGGAGAACAACAGTTGAATACTGCATCTAGAGCCAGTGCCCACATTTTAAAAAATAGTGGTGGAAATTTGGAGAAGGTACAGAAAAGAGTCACAGAAATGGTTTGAGGGTTGGAAAGAAAAATACCTTATAGTGAGAGACTTAAGGGGATCAACATATTTAGTGTATCAAAAAGATCAAGTAGTGACTTGATCACAATATATAAATTACATTTATGAGAAGTGTGATGAAGTTGGGGGTTTTCTTGGTTTTTCCTTTTTTTGCCCCCATGGTTTTCAGAGGTGGTGGTAATGGACAGGGACTCCTCTGTACCAGTTTGTTTTCATTGTTGCTATAAAATATAGCAAAAAAGTCTTTCTTGTATTTACTTTCTTTCCAAAAACCTGCTTCCCTTTTTAATAAAACTGTTGGATATATTCAACCTTTAAGAGTTTATTCTAATAGTTTTATAGCCATCTATCCCACTGAGCCCTCCTATAGCTTGTCTTGTATAGAAGGTCAGACTAGATGATCTAATGGTCAATTCTCAACTTCAAATCTGTGACCCTAAAAATACCTTGATCCACCAAAGACTTCCTCTGTGATCTTGTAGAAGTCACTTGGGCTCACATCCTCAAAGATATTTAGATGCCTAACTCCCATTGAAGTCCATGGGAGTCAGGTGCCTAGAGACTTTTAAAAATCTGGCCCAATCTGTGCCCCTCTTCCCCATACATGAAAGGAGAATGCTACTTCCCTGCCTCCCAGGGGTGTTATGTGATCTAGCACAGATTAAGATATCTGGGTGTACAATAATGGATGTCACATAAGCACCTAAGAGAGAGAGATTTGGGTGCAGAGGGTGAGAGGCAACACCTTAACTATATTTCCTGCTTTCTTCATTCTGGAAAAGAAAAAGGGCACTCCTAAGTAATCTTAACTCTCCTCTAATGCAGTTGTTAGTGAAAGTTTCATGTTTTTTGAAAGATTAAGCTAATTGATAAGAGTACTCTGCAATCAATTTAAGAGGATCCACATAGGAGAACTGTACTGATGTAACTAAATTAATTTAGAAATCCATTTTGTTAAATTGGGGCAATTTTCTGTGTGCTGACTGGGTCTAAATCAGCTTTTGAGTGTCTCAGTATCCTGGCTCTGTGTTTGTGGCATGTCCCAACATTGGCTGTTCTCAAGTCCCGAATGCTGTCTCAGTGCTATGTGCCTGTGGCATGGCTGAATATACCTATTCACAGCAACTCCCTCCATCTCAGCACTGTGCCTGTGGCATGGGCCAAACATGCCCGTTCTCGGCTATTCACCCCCATCTCAGCGCTGTGCCTGTGGCGTGAACACACCAGTTCTCAGCTCCACCCACAGCCTGGTCTGAGCATTCTGGTCCTGGTATGATATGAGTCTGCTCAGACTCAGCTCACCACCCCATTTCAGTGCTGTCTGTGCCTCTCACCAACTCTCCCCCTGTAACTCCCCAATACATCCCCTCAGGACCTGCCCCATAAACCTCCTCACAGCCCTCCCCCCAGGGTGTCCCCTCAGGACCTGCCCCACAAGCCTCCTCACAGCCCCCCAGTGTGCCCCTCAGGACCTGCCTCATAACCTTCCTCACAGCTCCCCCCAGTATGTTCCCTCAGGACCTGCCCCATAACCTTCCTCACAGCCCCCCCACCCAGTGTGTCCCCTCAGGACCTGCCCCACAAGCCTCCTCGCAGCCCACCAGTGTGCCCCTCAGGACCTGCCCCATAACCTTCCTCACAGCCCCCTCCCCACTGTGCCCCTCAGGACCTGCCCCATAAGCCTCCTCACAGCCCCCCCAGTGTGTCCCCTCAGGTCCTGCCCCATAAGACACCTCACAGCCCTACCCCCATGTGTCCCCTCAAAAGCCCCCACAATCACTTTGTTGGTGTCACTAGGCATAAATCTAGGTAACTCGGGAAAATGAAAGACAACGAGCGTCGATAAAGCCCTCCTGCTCAGGCCTCAATGAACCATTGTTCCTCCATGTTTAACACTTTGTGTAACCTAGTGTAACTTAAATGTGTTAATAGTTGTAAAATGTAATGTCAGCAGTTAGTTTTCTGATTGTAATAGCCAGTTCCCTGCTGTAATACACTGGAGCTAAATTGAAGCAAGTTTCAAGGCCGCTCTTAGATACAGCATACATGTCTCTGCAGCAGAAAGGGTAGAGGGAAGGGGGAAGACAAAAAGATTGAGTGAGAAAAGATACTGCAGCTGGATGGGAAAGGAGGGGGGAGTGAAAGATCAGTTAGTCAGCAAGAAAAAGTTTTGTAGTAAAAACTGGGATATAAAAGGAAGAAACTGCTTGTTTTAGGTGTGCAGGATTTGCGATTGCACTCTCCCTCGCACCTTATTTGAGCTCAAATAAACTTGTGTTTGCTTCTCCACCCCTGGTGTGTTTATTCGAGCGGAGCACACGGGGTCGAACCACTGTTGCTTGCCTCTGGCACTTTGTGCTGGCAACAACTTCCCCCTCTCTAAGAAAGAAGCCACCCCATCATGCTCCCTGTAGCTCTCCAATAACCTCCTTCACGGCTCCCCACACCCCCCTCGGCAGCCCCGTAACTCCCTTTGGGAGCCTCTCCTAGCTCCGCCCAGCGACCTGCATAACCGCTTCGGGACCCCGCCAGTGTCTCGCTCCCCCCCTTATCTTCCCCGCTGCCCCTCGAGATCCCGTCAGCGCCCCGCCCGCCGACCCCCGGCGCCACAGATACGCCGAGCGCAGGCGGGCGAAGCCACAGGCGTGAGGCAGCGACCGTGACACTCGCGTGCCCCGTTTCTGCTCCGCCCCCCCCGCTCCCCTTAGAGCCGTGGGATGGGGGTTACAGGACCAGCTGCCTCCCTTTATCCTTGTCTCTACACAGTGTGGACAGAATTGGTGGGTGTAACACCCATTGCCCCATTCTCATGGGGAGGGGTCACGATACCATCTGAACCTGGGGGTTGAACAGGTTTGACCCCCTTTCCTGCAGCAAGGCGAGATAGGATTGGACCCTATCGCCCACCTCCGTGACTGGATTCAGCACCAGGCCTCCATCATCCATACTTCATGTCTGGCCTCTGCTATCCTGGGGTCCACGACTGGCCTAAGCGTTTTGTCAGCTGGAGTCAACTCTTGGCCTCCTTGCCCTGCCTTCAGCATCTGGACTTGATACCTGGTGTCAACATCTGGTTTCTGTCTCAGCTTCAAACATCTGGCCTCGGCATCTTGTCTGAACATCTGGCTGAAACATCTGCTCTCAACCCTACCTGACTGCAACCTGCATTTAACTTCCACATCTGGCACAGGCAGATCAGGTTTTTTAGGTGCATTTCATTCTTCTGCCTCATTTTAACGAGTTCCCTGGAATACTCTGGTATGATATTGATGATTGGTTGAGGTGGCAGCACTTTTGCAATCTCCTGCACCCTCTAATCTAACAAGAGTGAGGCATTTACATTTTCAGATTAGTGCATCCATCACCCCATTATTTACAGCCCTGAATAATACTGTACCAACAAATATTTTCACCCGTACCTGGTAGCGAGCAAAGCCTACTGCATGTCTAGAAAGTTTGATCTCAGGATATTTCAGGAAAGTGTGGTTGTTTGCTGATGTCTTCCCTAGACTTTATATGCCTACATTTATTTTTCAGAATTTAGGGCATGGGTTCCCACACTTTTTACTAGGACGACCCCACTTTAATGAATTATTTCCTTTCCCCCAGATAGCATTGAGGACACCATTTTGGAGAGCAAAATAGCATCCTCGGCACAGTGTGACCTCACGTGTATGGTGCGTACAACATCATACCTCGTAGAGGGTGCCAGTTTGCTTTACAAAATGGCTTCTTCCATGCTTCATGACCTCATATGTGTGGTATGTGCACAGAGTCATGCTGTGTGGAGGTTGCCACACTGTAGAGCAAAAATGGCATTCTCATTGCCTCATGACTTCGCATGCATCGTACATGTGATGTCACGCTGTGCGGAGCAAACTGGATTGCTGCAACTCCATCTGCTGATGGCTGGGGTAGCAACGCACAGGGAACTGCTCTGGGGAAGATTGAAGGCACTTTTCAGGGGAGGGACTAATAGGCTGCTTCGTTGATTGATTGATATGGGTGAGATAATTTATTATTTTTATGGGATTGTCCTGCTGGGCAGCCATCATTATATGATTGATAGTTAGGGCACCATGAGCTTTTCCTTTGATTTTTTGTTTTATGGTTATTTAAATGTATTTTCAGAAGTGACTTGCAATTTTCCTTTAGACCAAATTAAACCTTCATATGAATTTATCCGTAATCTGTGTTTCTTTGAAGAAGAAAGACTGAGGTGCAGTTTATGGGTTGATTTAATGGGAGTAGTTTCTTGTCTGATGTTCATGCCAAAAGAATGTAACTGTTCTGGAAAAGGATCATTTTATGGAGTGCAAGGGGGCACCTCTAGACTTTAAGGGATTATGTGCTGGAACATCTACCCCGAAAGGAAAACTTTCCACATGTTCTCTCAGTCACAGCCCTGGTAATGTAGTTCTGTAGCTCAGTTTACAGATACTCTTCTGGATTTGTGTATCACTCCATTATTCATTTTTTCGCAGTGCTGCTGCTTTCCCGGTTTCCCCATTGAGGGAGAGGGAGCAATACTGAAGAACAGAGTGTCTTTCCCCCTGATATAATAATCATTGTCTACAAGGAGTTTAGAATTGACTAACAATTGTGTCAGCGTTTACAGTGGAGCTAATCCTATAATAGCCTGGAAGGAAGTTTACTTTACTAAAAAGTAAAAAACCAATAACTACTGAACATTTTTTGTGCATTTGTATTTATTTTAATTTTTGCAAAGCTCTCGCCATCCCCCAGGGCAGCTGCAGGACAGAGCTCAGTGTCCCTCCGCTCCCTGTTACATCAAAAAGCATAAAAAATCAATGACTGTCACAGTAATCAGCTAGAGGCCCATTCAGTATGATTCATGTTTTTCAGTCAGCATTTGATTAGTGAGAGAGCTGTGAAGCAGCAGCTCAGGAAGCGTAATGGCAGGTGTCATCGTCGAAGTCAGCCAATCCGGTTTCGTCAGCATTTGACTTATTAATTCATAATTCTTAGTCCTGGGGAGAGATGGCAAACAGTCATGATGGTCCCAGAAACCCACAGGGGATCAGACAAGAGCCCTCCCCCACTCCCTGAAGGAGTTTAGTCCCTTTCTAGCGCCATACAGCTGTGTGTGGCAGCAGGGCCGGCCTTAGGATTTATGGTGCCCTAGGCGAGATTATTAAACTGGTGCCCCTGTGCCTGATCTGCTCTTAGCAACACAAACATAAGCTTACAGTATTGGAAAACTTGCCACATCCACGTTATTAAAACCAGTTTAACTTAATGAAGCACACTGTAATGCTGATGGACTAGCACTAAGGAAGCAGCACTATAGAAAAAATTCTGATATGACAGAATGATGCAAATAATATATATTTTTTTAATTTATCAAAATTTTATTGGAAATTTATATGAAGAGGTATTGAAACAAAGATTTGTTTTTCATTAAAAGCAATCTTTCTGGCTTTTTTGGCTGCAAAATCAGTAATAATGTCATCGTATGACAAAGACAAAGTCATGTCTTGTTCGATTGCAAGAATAGCAAGACCGGTTAAGCGTTCCTGACTCATTGTAGAGCAGAGATAGTTTTTAATGAGCTTTAGTTTTGAGAAACTCCGTTCTCCTGATGCTACTGTTACAGGAATTGTCAGTAAAATACGAGTGGCAATGTACACATTAGGATATATGTCAACAAGTTTGCTGGTATGAATAAACTGTACAATGTCCATCACCGATTTTGCATGTGGCAACATTGATGACAGTGTACTCAATTCTTCGTACAGTTCAAGTCCATTTAAATCAAAACTATCACTGTGCTTTAGGAGGCTCTCTAGGTTCTTGCGCTTTGTCATTAGTTGCTCTTGTTTTCCTATTTCGTTGAATTTAGTTATGTCATACAAAAATCCAAACTGTTCATGGTGTACTTGCAAGGTATTAAACCTTTCATCAACAGCAGATACTGCTTTATCCATCACAACATTAAAAAATTCAACCTCAGATTTCTTTTCTGGATCGTCTATGGGTTCATCTGCTCCTTCATATTCCATTTGTCGTTTTTTCCTTGAAACTCGTGTCACATTCGCACATGGAAATTTTGGTTCTACACTGAGTCCCTGTGCAAGCTCTCTTGCTGTAACCTGTGCTTCTTTGAATCCATGTTCTCTGTATTTCACTAAAAAGTCTTGTGTGTTGTTTAGTAAGGTAAGTGTTGAATCAAGCTGCATAATTGGACTCTGCATTATTTTGCTTACACTTGAGATTTTAACAAGAATGTCATACCAGATTACGACAGATGTTGGAAACTTGAAGCTGGATATTTCAGAGGCCAATGACTGTGCTTCACTTTTAGCTTTTGGATCTCTGGCTTCTTCCAAAATAGCAACCAATGCTTCATAAACTTCCTCAGACTGATATCTCAACTATTGTTATTGTCTGAGGTCTTGGCCACCAATCCTGCTCAGGCCACTGCCAGCTGAGTAAATGAAACCCCAAACCGGCAGTGGGCTAAGCGGGGCTGGTGGCTGGAACCCTAGACAAGGATCCCAGGCCCTGCTCAGCCCGCTGCTGGTCTGGGGTTCTGACCACCAACTCCTGCCAGCCAGGATCCTGGCCGCCAACCCCCCCTCAGCCCGCTTCCAGCCTGGGATTCTGCTCACCCAGGCTGGCAGGAGGCAGAGTGGGGCCGGCGGCTGAGCTCCTGACTGGCAAGGGGCCGGCAGCCGGAACCCCAGAGAAGCAGTAGGCTGAGTGCTGCTGGCACCCCAGACTGGCAGCAGACGCCACTCAACCCCCCACTGGCCCTGCTCAGCCTGCCACCAGCCCACTCAGCCCGCTGCCGGCTGAGTGAATGGAACCCCAGGCTGACAGCAGGTTGAGTGGTTCAGCCGGCCTGCTCAGCCCTCTGCCAGCCTGGGGTTGCTTGGGGGTCCCCAGGCCAGCAGCAGGTGCTGAGTAGGGCCAATGGCTGGTATCCCAGCTGGCAATAGGGCAGCAGCTGGAACCCCAGAGCAGTGATGGACTGAGCCGCTCAGCCTGCCGCTGCATACCATAAAAAATCAGCTCACCTGCCACCTTTGACACGTGTGCCGTAGGTTGCCGACCCCTGCTTTATACACTAGTAAGGAGATGAGCATATTACAGTTGTTGGAGGGCTCTTATCAGGAGTAACAGGCTATAGGAAAGTCAGTCAACATTTTTTGTTTCTCTGATGAAAACTGGCCCACTCCCTGCCTCAAACCAAACCTGTCACTAATAATTGTCAACAACTTAATTTTCTGTTTTTGGCTAAGATATTGATTTTTTTTTAAAAAAATATTGAAATTGGATTCAGGATTGTTAGCAAGAATTTTTGGCAAACAAAGTTGTTAAATGACAATCTAAATGGCAACACAGCACTGCTTTCATGCTTGGCTCACCCCCCAGCCTGCCGGTCCAACAGCTGCAGTAGAGGAGGAGATAGGTGGAAAACTGCAGGACCCCAAAATCCACCTCTTGGGGTGCAGAGTGGCAACAGCAGCAGCAAACCCTCAGGTCCAATCAGACGCCAATGGGCACCACCACCAGCCTTACGGACCATGGTGAAGTTAGCACAGCATCTGATCTCAGGGACGGGGCACCCATGAAGCCACAGCAGCTCATCCTGCCCTGTGCAGCTCCCCCCGGATGAGATGGATCGCTGGCAGCTGCCAGCCCGGGGGAGAGGTGCTCCCCAGCTAGGGTGGCCAGATCCAGATGTCCTGATTTTATAGGGCCAGTCCCGATATTTGGGACTTTGTCTTATATAGGCACCAATTACCCCCACCTAGAGTGACCAGACAGAAAGTGTGAAAAATCAGGACAGGGATGGGGAGGGGGGTAAACGGAGCCTATATAAGAAAAAGACCCCAAAATTGGGACTGTCCCTATAAAATAGGAATATCTGATCACTGTACCCCAATCCCCTATCCTGATTTTTCACACATCTGGCTAATCCCAGCCAAGCCCTGTGTGACATTCCAATCCTGGGTCGCTGCCGAGGAAGTGAGTTACTTTCACTTTCATTCCTCAGCAGGCAGCCAGCCTCTTCCCCCCACCTACCCTCCAGCACCTCACCCAACCCAGCCCTGACGGAGGGGAGGGAGGAGAGAGAGAGGGATGCTCCTGGGGAGGAGGGAGAAAGGAGGGGGTGCTCCATGGGACGGGGGGGAGAAGAATGGATGTTATGGGGGACAACAAAGGATACTGGTTCCAGAGCAGCAGAGCCTGCCTCACCTCACCTCACCCAGGGGGAAAGAGTCACACTCACAGGTGAGCTCCTTCCCCACCACTACCCCCTCCCCTTCCCAGAGACCCCAGCCAATCCCATTCCTCAGACTGTGCAGCATTCTGCTCTCTCTAGGACCCAGCAGCCCTGCTCCTACATGTTCCACTGCTTCCCGTCTGTCTGGGCTGCCTGCAGAGTGGTGCCCCCAGGCAAAGTGAGGCCCTACGCATTTGCCTACTTTGCCTATGGCTAAGGACGGCCCTGTGTGGCAGCCAGCATTCCACTTACAGTATTGTGCATTGTACAGCCGTGCCCTTTCCAAACTGCTATTGATGGCATTGGATGGGGAAATGAGGGAGGAGAGAGCAAGGGGAGATTTGGGAGGGCTGGAACTGAGCTCTTGGATTTATTAAAGGGAAGGGTTATTTTAGAAATTAAAACTTTCTTTGGGGGATTTGAGCTGCTAGTGGGATTTATGTGCTGGTTCACACACTCGTTGCAGGAATGACTGGATGAAACTCCCTGGACTGTGTTATGCAGGAGGTCAGATTAGCTGAATGGAATGATTACTTGTGGCCTTAAAGTGTATGAACCTGTGAATTGTTCTAGTGGTGTTCTCTGTTATTAACATGAATTTGAGCCTGACACTCACCCATCCCCTCTCTACCTACCAGACAAGCAGGAAAATGACACCTCATAAACTAGAAGGCAAAGCTTCGTTTCTGCTTGCTAGTTGTTACTCCTTGGCATGGACTAAAGACAGCAGCCGAAACAAACAGTTTCATGCCATTCGCAGATGCTGCTCAGTGGGGGACCCTTCTGTGTCAGGGCTGGTGGGCAGCAGCAAGAGAGAGGGTCATTTTTTTCCTTGCACTGAGGTTGTACCATGAAATATACTAAGGGTGCCTCCTTTAACTCAAATGCCTCCAGTCTCAATTCCCATTCTGAGAGCTGCCAAGATAATGCAAGAGATCCTGAAAGAGAAAGAACTTGAGATACTCACCACAGGTCATTTCCCCAGTAAACCCTTTAGAGAGAAAAAAAACAAGAAAGTTATTTGTTTCCACTGACTTCCTGTGTCATTGGAATGAGGCTGGTTAGCTCCTATCCCTGGCAGAAGCAGCTGAGGTGCTTGTGTCATGGAATACGTTTGTCGCTCTGCCGGAGCCCCTGTTGACGTCTGTTGTAGCCCAGGGTGTTTGTCACCTCTTGAAATTGAGCCCCAGGCATCTGTACATGAAACCCACAAATGTGAGACCCCCTAAATGAGTGACAACTTTTCCTTCTTTTTGCCTAAATGCGTAAGGGAAAAGGCATAATAAGCTAATCTCAGTCAATGAGGGCCTCTGTTTCTCCAGCACACAAACTTCTTCGAACCATATGTACACACCGAATCTGAGACTTGGACAAAAGCTGCTTTTACTCCATCTAAACACAATAATAGATTTAAAGAATGTTCTTAAGTGAGGAGAACCTTTTATCCTCCTTCCTGCTCACTTAGACAATCCAAACTCAGCTACAGGGAATGCTAAGATACTGTCCCTGAACAGTTCACCTTTGGGCAAAGAGGAAGGGGCAGACATGTCAGATCAAATTTCTGAGAGAAAATCGTCATTATAATAGAGAGTATGTTACTCCTACCACTACTTTCATTGTTACCATCAGCATTTGTACGGGCCCAGCGCTGCGTCCCTTTGGGCAGGGGACGGAGATGAGGAGAATGGCAGCTATAGATTGGTCTTGGCCAGCAGGTTATAAAGCAACACCTGAACCTCCAGATTCTGAATCATGGGTGTGATTCTCTATACCTTGGGGGAGCATCCTGTAACCCCCAGATTCCTCATTTTTATATAACCATGATCTTACTTTACGAGGCATGCTTTATATACATCAGGGAAAGGTTATGATCTGCTGAAAGACCTTGTTCTATCTAAACATGGGTAGCACCAATGCATATGAAATTATAAGAATTGTGCTGTATGGTTTTCACTAAACTATACTGTGGGGTTGGGAGGCACCCAGATACTAGCTAAACAGAGAAAATGACAAGGGAGGTAGGCAACACCGGGGTGAGTGCTGTTGAACAGACATCACTAGCCATTGTCCAGCAAGGGAGCTACAATGCAATGACTCACCTGTATGAGGCCACACCAAGGGAATTGCTCAACCTTGGCTGGGGACTCACGACACAGGGGCCTCATCCTTGGCCTTCCTCCTGCCCCCACCTATGCTGCAAGCAACAAAGACACTCACAGAAAACTGAGGAGTTCAGCAGAGGAGAATGGCCCAGGTTTCAGGGTGAAATCTGTACATGAAGGACTACAGTATCCAGTGGGGGGAGAAAAACTGCTTAATCCAGATGTTGGCCACTCTAATAGGGTTCAGAGCCTGGACTTTTATTGTATTTATATTTTGTATTTTATTTTATTTTGGTAACTAATTCTGACTTTTTGCCTATCACTTAATATTGCTTAAAATCTATCTTTTGTGGTCAATAAATGTGTTTATCTTTACCAATTACTTTGTACGAAGTTTGTGGCAAAACTGCTCAGGTTTGCAAAGGCTGGTATATATCCACTTTCCATTGATGAAGGGGTGAACCAATCATCTTGAGCAGTGCAAGATGGTATATTCCTGAGGTACAGTGCTGGCAGCTGGGGGGATTTGACTGGTGCCTCTCTGTGTGATTTATGAGCAGCTCTAGCAGGATTCATGCAATCTAGCTGGGTGAAGGGCTCCACATGCGGTTGTGCTAGTGATAACAGCACCTGGAGGGGTATGCTGCTGGTCGCTAGCAAGGCGTTGTGAGAGACAGTCCAGGCTGGAGATATTAAAGTGGCACAGTAGTCCCAGGGACTCAGGCTGCACCCTGGGGATCCCATCACAATGGGAACCATTTTATTGGTCTGATCTCTCATCATGAGAGAAACTAGGACGGCCAGAGATTGCTGACTTAGTAGAATTGCCAACTCAACCCGTTAAGAGAATGGGCTTTCATCACTTAACCTGGGCTCTGTCAAAATTATCGGGGTAATGTAGCAGAATTGTAAAGCAAAGTGAAGTTTCAGTACTCACAGGCACAGCACCACTGACGTGGCAAACCGGTGCTTTGACTCCAGTGGAGCTACATCAGTTTACTCTGGTGCATCTCCAATACAGAGATGTGGATTTACACCCATTTGGAATCTGTCCCATTGACTCCCCTGGAGTTATGGATAATTTACACCAGCTGGGGATCTGGCCCCTCTCACTTTTTTGGAGCTAAATCTGATTTCCATCAGTTGGGCATTTGGCCCCACTAACTTTCATTGAACTTTGGATGAATCACACCAGTTGTTGATCTGTCCCCACTTCTTTTATTGAGGCAACACCAATTTACATCATCTGGGAATCTGCTCCCTTGTATAGATGAGGTCATGGATGTGATTGCCTGTGGTGATACTATTATCCCCAGTCTCAGGAATGCAGATTCACAGGATTTCCAGTGAATCACAGCTCACATTATGTATGACTCCATCTGGGACCTGGTCACAATGATGAGAGACCAGAGAAATGCAATAAATTGCCTACTTGTATAATGAGAGACTTGAAACTGCAAAGAACCCTGGGATTAACTCTTAGACATTCTTGAAGGACTTGGAAGCCCTTAGCTTTGTGTTTTCCCTCACTCTTTCCACATGTGTCTAGGCTATTCCAGTTGAACTCTGGGCTCAGGATTCAGACTTGCTAAGAGGTACTGAGATAATATAAAACAGCTGAACACCAAAATAATTTTGAGTACTCACCCCAAGACGACTTCCATATGGATACAGGGCCTCCTGTAAGGAAATACAGCGGGATCAAGAAACTCCTTGTCCAATATAATTTCAAGGTTGTTGATTCTTCACAATGGCAATGGTGTTACCAAACCATCCTACACTGGTAGCGCTTTGCCAGTACAGTTCTACCAGTATGCTAGGGTGCTTTTGCTGGTATAGCCTATTCTCCTCTGAAAGGGAAATGATGCCATGTCTACACTACAGAGCCTATGCCCGCATGGGCCCTAGAGTAGATGCTATATATGCTGACAAACTCCTTCACACCCCATACAGATGGAGCTATGCTAGCAGAAGTTTGTATTGTGGACACAACTTCTTCACACCCCAGACAGCTCTGCAAAGAGAAACAGTCCCCTATCCTTGCTTCTCAAGGGTAAGATTAAACTCTAGATTCTGGAATATGGAAACTTCCTCTCTCGACTCTGACCAATCAAGAGAAGAATTAGAGCTGGTCAAATTTTTCTAATGAATTTTTGTAAAAAATAAAAATTGTCAATTTTTTTCCAGAAAACTGATTAATACTTTTTTAAACAAAATCAGAAATGAAAAAAATTTGCATTTTTTCATCTACTTTCCCCCTTTTTATCTTCTTTTCTGGATCTCTTTGAAAAATTATAAATGTGTAAATTTCAAACAAAAATAGCATTTCAAGGAAAAACAGCGTTTTGACTGTATTATTATTTTTTTTAGAATATCAGGGTTGGAAGGGACCTCAGAAGATCATCTAGTCCAACCCCCTGCTCAAAGGAGGACCAATCCCCAGACAGATTTTTGCCCTAAGTGGCCCTCTCAAGGACTGAGCTCACAACTCTGGGTTTAAGCAGATCAATGCTCAAACCGCTGAGCTATTCCTCCCCTTCCTGTTGGACCCTGGGGAATCAAATAACAAAATTCAAAACTCTTATAAAGTTTAAAGTGCTGCTTTATGAATTTATAAAACTGCAGATTCTGAACATGATGGGGAAACCAGATCAATAAGAGAGATACTAGGATTGCCAGGGATGTCTCACTTAATAGAATTGCTAACTCTAACCGCTAAGGGAATGGGCTTCTGCCATGTAATCTGGCCTCTGACTGTTAAAAGTATCAGGTAATATAACAGACTCTTTAAGCAAAGTGAATTTTCAGTACTCACGGGCACAGAACCACTGACGCTGCTAACCACTGTCCTGCCCCCAATGGAGCTACCTTGGTTTAGCCTGGAGCATTAATTCCAGTACTGGAATGCTGATTTACACCCATTTGGAATCTGGCCCGTTGACTCCAGTGAAGCTGTGGATAATTTACTCCAGAAGGTGATCTGGCCCTTCTGACTTTACTGGAGCGATGGTTGATTTACACCCATTGATCTATCTCCGCTTACTTTGATAGAGCAACACTAATTTACCCCATCTTGGGATCTGCTATATACTATTCAATATTTTCATTAATGACTTGGATAATGGAGTGGAGAAAATACGTATAAAATGTGCAGATGACACCAAGCTGGGAGAAGCTGTAAGCACTTTGGAAACCAGAATTAGAATTCAAAACAACCTTGAAATATTGGAGAATTGGACTGAAATCACCCAGATGAAATTCAATAGACAAGTGCAAAGTACTTCTCTTAGGAAAGAAAAACCAAATTCATAACTACAAAACAGGGAATAATTGACTAGGTGGTAATACCCTTGAAAAGGATCAGGTGGTTATTGTGAATCACAAATTGAATATGAGTCATCAATGTGATGCAGATGTAAACCAGGCTATTATCATTCTGGGATATATTAACAGGAGTGTTGAATGTAAGAGACAGGAAGTAATTGTTCCTCTGTGCTCAGCACTGGGGAGGCCTCCGCTGGAATAGTGTTTTCAGTTCTGGGCACCACACTTTAGGAAAGACGTAAACAAATCAAAGAGTCCAGAGGAAAGCAACAAAAATCAGAAAAGGTTTAGAAAACGTGGCCTGTGAGGAGAGGTTAAAAAATGGGTCATGTTTAGTCTGGAGAAAAGAGGACTGAGAAGGGGGACTTGATAACAAGTCTTCAAATCTATTAAGGGTTGTTCTAAAGAGGACTGTGATCAATTGTTCTCTGTGTCCACTGAACATAAGGCAAGAATTAGTGGGCTTAATTGTAGCTCACAATGAGTATGACTTGACCTAGGAAGTGAGTCTGTTCATGGCTGTAGAGAGCAGAGCCCAGAGAAACCCACCAAACTAAATTTGACACCATCAACTCAGGGTTGAACAAAGACTGTGAATGGCTTGCCAACTACAGAACCAGTTTCTCCTCCATTGGTTTTCACACCTCAACTGCTAGAACAGGGCCTCATCCTCCCTGATTGAACTAACTGTGTTATCTCTAGCTTGCTTGCTAGTATATATATACCTGCTCCTGGAAATTTCCACTACATGCATCCGACGAAGTGGGTATTCACCCACGAAAGCTCATGCTCCAAAACGTCTGTTAGTCTATAAGGTGCCACAGGATTCTCTGCTGCTTTTACAGATCCAGACTAACACGACTACCCCTCTGATACTTGCCACCAAACTAGGTACTAGTATGGTCAGAGAATTGAAACTGCAAAGAACACCTGGATTAACTCTTACATGCCCCCTTAGGACTTGGAAGCTCTTTGCTTTGTCTTTTGCCCCAAACCTTGCACATCTGTCCAACTGACCCTGGGCTCTGGGTTTGAGATAGTTAAGAGGAACTGAGGTAAAACATTAAACAGATTGAGAGCAAGGTAAATTTTGAATACTCACTGGCACATCAACGCTTGCACCTGCGTCCAAGGACCTCTGCAAGGAAATAGTTTGGAGTTACTTGATCCTGCTCTTTCTCCAATATTATTTAAATGAGTCTGATTCCTCACACTGGCAATAGTTTCATCAGGCCAGGTCTACACTAGGAGCACTCTTCCAGCCTAGCTATACTGATATACTAGTGTGCTTTTCCTGGTACAAATTATTCCAGCCCTTCCCCCCATCGAGAGAAAGAAGGCCATGTCTGCACTATAAAGCCTGTGACATGAGGGGCTCTTGTGTAGATGCCGTGTATGCCAACAGAAGAACTTTTGCCAACGTAGTAACACGACCTCCCTGAACAATGTTCAGCAAGCCGACAGACTCACTCTTCTGTCAGTGGAGTTACATCTACACTGGAGAAACTAAGTGTTTTTTTTTTTTAAAAAGAAAAAATAATAGACAAAATATTTCTCACGGTTGCTTTGCCACTCTGGGTGGGCAATCAAAAGCCAAAACTCAAAACATATTTATTCAAATGTTACTCAACATTCATTTATTCTTTCCCATGAAAATTTTCCATTTTGAAAAAACAAAATCATTTCTGGTTAAAAATAAGGTGTTTTAGGTGAGAAATTTCAACCCACTTCACTTTTTTCTCTCAGCATCCTCTGTTATTTTCAAACGTTTTAGAGAATGAGCGTGGGAGAGGGAGTTCTTTGTACAGCCTGGGATGTTCAGGACTTTTGGGAATCAAGATCAAGTCACCTCTGCTTGAGGCCCCAAAATATGAGACCCCACCCTCACCCCAAATTGTTGACCACTGGAGCTCAAGTTGGCCAGATGTGTAGTGGAAATGACATACAGTAGTAGGCTAATATCAATCAGTGAGGGCCTCTCTGTTTCTCCAGCACTCAACCCGCTTTGAACTGTATGGACATATTGAATCTGAACTTTGGAACAAAATGCGCTTTGGGGATATCGAAAAATAATAACAGATCTAGAGAATTTTCTTAATACGTGAGGAAACCCCTTTAATCTCCTCCCCCCATTTCGGTACTTGGCCAATTCAAACTCAGCACAGTGCTAAGATGCTGTCCAAGAACAAGTCCCCCTGTGAAAGGCCTGCCCCTCCCCACTAGAGATGTGTCTACTGTGAGTGCATATATGGCCCCCCATAGATGAAGTATCTGCCAATCGTTCATATCCTTAACCTCCAAAACCCCTGCGAAGAAGGGTAGTGCTATTATCCCTCTCTTACAAATAGGAATCGGAGGCATGGAGTGACTCAATAACGTAATCAAGGTCACTCAAGAGTCTGTGGCGCAGCAGGAGATTGAGCTGAGGTGCCCTGAGTCCTAAGCTAATGCCCTAACCCCTGGGCAACCCTCTCTCCATAACCTGAGTCTCAAAGCCACCCCTGGAGGCATGAATGTAGCAAGTAATAAAATCAGAGGAGCTCTCAGGCATGCTCAGATTTATGTACAGCAGAAACACCAGTGGAATATGCTTCCAGTGGTTGTACTCAGCTGCTGGTTTACTGGCTGACAATAATGTAGCAAGAGAAGGCTGAGAGTTACCCACTTCTCCACGTCCCAATTAATGCTCCCCTGTACTTCCCTCCCCCGGGCAGGGCTGTCAGGTTGTCCTCCCCAGAAATGTCTGCCATTCCTGACCCTCGCTAGCAAATCCCAAATGGCTTTCCAGAGGAAAGGAATGGCAAGACTGGATTAGAGCCTATAGTCATTTCCTCCAGTATCCCATCTCTGGCACTGGCCAGGACCCACTGCTTCAGCAGAAGGCCTAAAAACCCCACATGAGCTGGTGTGGGAGAATCTGCCCTCATAAAAGTCTCATCCTGATCCCCAACAGTTAGACATTTGGTTAAGCCCTAAGCCTGAGGTTTTGTAACCCTTCCAAATTTTGAACTATCAAGAGCCATGAAAGTACCAAAGAGAGAGAGAGCAACGTAAAGTGAGTAGGTTGAACCAGTGCTATAGACTGTTTGGTTGATACTGCTTTTGGTTTAGCAGTGTTGTATTTTAGTTCAGCCGAAACTGATTCCTTGTCAATTTAGGATAATGCAACATAAACCTGATTTGAATGGAAAGAAGAGCCTACACTCGGGAGTTTTCATGGTTGAACTAACTCAGATTAAAATCCCACCACTGGTCAAATAATCTATCTTTCTTGTATAGACAAGGCCTGAGACTCCGGGCCTCTGTTTTCTCCATCTCCACCCACAACCAGGACCCAATACTAGTACAACAAAGAGCTACTGAGGCCCCTCTTTGCCTCCCTGGATACCCCACGTTTACCTGTCGCCGGCGGCATTGCTATGTTGGCACAACTCTTTCATGCAAGAGCTCTTCTGAAAACATATCCATACCTGACAGCCTGTTCTCCCTGTCTGCCCTTGTTCATCTCTGGCAGGCACCAATCTCACGCTGATAAGAGCCATGGGTTCTGCTTCCTACTCTTAGTGACTGACTGTTCCCAGTCTTAAAAACCAAATGAACTGTCCAGTGGACAAAAAATAGGAGCCTGTTCAGAGTCTGACCAGCATCACCTCAAAACAAGAGCTTTAGCCGTTTGCTGTTCGGAGACGGTGATATAACAAGGATCGTCCACGTCAGCCAGAAAGGACATTTCTTCACATGGGTCACTCACCCTAAAATACCTTGCTGTAGGAGGTTCTCAGGATCACTCCTGCTGATTCCCCACTCTTCAGGGAGACTTCTCTCCAGATTCTAGCAGGCTGTGCAGCTCCTGGTACTCTAGGGCTGGAGGCACACGACTGAACCCCAAGTACCTGCCGTTTCAGTACTTACCTGGTTATTTCCTGTGGATCTGTGTGCACAGAGTTGGGTGGTGTCACAAGTAGCCCAGGGAAACCATGTAGGAATTCCCATTCCAGATCAGATTATGATTATTCTTTATCATCTGTATTATGGTAATGAGTAGGAGGTAGATGAAATCCAGACCCTATTGTGCCAGGTGATACACACACAAATGGTGACAGTCAGTCCCAGCCCCAAGTGAGATCACAACCTCTGTGGTGCCACATGCTGGTGGGGATGTTAGCGGAGGTATAAGCACAAGTGGTTTGTAGCGTGATGACATGGTCTGGTTACATTAACATGGGCACAGAGAGATATTCCTTGGGGGGCTGGAAGGATGAAGTAGGGGCCCTGGTACGGGAGGGGATAGATGTAGAGGGGCCTAACGAGGGAGCTGAGAGGAATCTGTTAGCTCCACTCCGAATGCCACCTGGAGTCTCAAGGCCATTTTACAGGTCTCATGAAACAATTGAGCCTGGAATGATCTGAGATAAATTGTTCTTTAGTCCTAAAAGAGCGGAGTCACTTTGTGATGTTGCTTAGAACCAACCATAACTGACTAAAGCAGTTTTGTGTGTGGACGGAAAGTGTTTTTCAAACGCTACTGAAGAGGGTTAAATGTTACAGTGTAGAGCAGGAGTCGATCTGGAGAGACCCCAAAAGTAGTTCTGATGTCAGCTCACCTGAGCTAACCTCATTGTTTCATTCATATTTAACATGTGTATAATGATAGGTTGATGCTTTGTGTGTGCTAGGGCCCTCTTGTGCCAGGCACTGCCTAGATACAGCGAGAGACAGTCCCTGCCCTACTGAGATTTGGGCCTTGTTGTGCTCGGTGTTGCCGGGACATACAGCGAGAGACAGTCCCTGCACTACTGAGATTTGGGCCTTGTTGTGCTCGGTGTTGCCCGGACATACAGCGAGAGACAGTCCCTGCCCTGCTGAGATTTGGGCCTTGCTGTGCTGGGCATTGTACAAACATAGAGGAACAGAAGGTCCCAAAGAGTTCACAGCTAAATAAACAAGAAACACCAAAGTTGTAATTCCAGTTCTGGGAGGGAAGTTGTGTCTCCTCGTTAGAGTCGGGAGGGGTGGGGGGCTGATTGTCAGGACTCCTGGGTCCCATCTGCAGCTCGGGGAGGGATTTGGGTCTGCAAGGTTCGAGCAGGGGAAGTGGGTAGAAAGGATTTGGTTCCCATCACTGCCATTGCCTGGCGTTAGGACAAGACAACTTCCTTTCCCACCGCACACAGGCACGAAGACTGAGCTAATGGCTGCCTATAATGTGCTCCAAGTGCCACCAAAGAAAGGGGAACGGAAGAGCAAACTACCCTCACTATTCAGCTGCATTATTTATGCCCCACTGTATCCGAAAGCAAAACCACCAGCCCTACACACCACTGCAGGATAAAGCAACCTCACTCTGAGCACGGAGCAGTGTCACTGTAGCTGCCTGCTGGAGAGAATAAAGGGCACAGAGAGTCTGGGCTGCCATGGTCCTTGTGGCCTGCTCAGTAGTTTCATCGGGTTCTCCTGACTCCCACCAGCCCCACACAACATTAGACCCCTTCCCCCTCAGATCTGTGAGGTAGAACCCAGAAGTCCTGACTCCCCGACCCTCCGCTGTCTCCCACTAGATCCCAGTCCCCATCCAGAGGTGGATAGAACCCAGGAATCCAGATTCCCAGGCCTGTGCTCTAATCCTTAGACCCTACTGCCCTCTAGAGCCACGAGATCTGCTGTGCAGCATATTGTGCATATACCTGCAGCACCATCTTTGAGAAAACCCTTCTAGCCACTAGGCCACCCCATCTGAAGCACAAGGGCTGCTGCTCAGACAGACCGTCCCCAACACAGAGCCACTGCCAATTATTTCAAATGAGAGCATCCCGGGGAGAAAATCCCTTTATTGGCAAAAGAAAATCACCCCAGCTGTTCTGTGAGGCTGTTAGATGTCGACCCTGAGCCTAGAAAATCAGCAGGGACACGAACACCAGAGAACCGCTACAGACCAGCATTTTAGTGGCACAATAGCAAAGCATCCTGAGCAAGCTTTGCTGCCGGTGGTCTGATCCAGTCCCCACTGATAGCGGTGCAAAGATGCTCGTCGGCTCAGGCCTGTGGTCAAGTGCCCCAAGTGCTGCAGGCCCAGCCATTGCTTGTGAAAAATACAGGTCATGAATTGAGATCTCCTTTTGTGCAGTGATCCTCCTCCCCCAGCATGTGCCATCAGCAGGGATTGAACCTAGAACCTTCAGCACCACATGTTATGCACAGATGTTAAGGAGCAGCTAAGTTCATTAGCAGTAGTAGGCTGTCATCTTCTTGTGCAGTTCAGTTACTGTAAGGGGACCCAACACACTTAGGAAGCTCGTTATCTTGAGCTAACATACAGCTCGTGAATGGATCCCATCTCCCCGTGAACATTTCTCCCCTATTCAGCTGGCTCTCCTGCCAAGTGCACAGCATTTTGGTAGTTACATGCATTTTCCCTACAGCCCATGAACTCCTAGTCCATGGAAAGGAAGACGATGGGAGTGAGGCAGCTGTGAAAATAGAGCAGGTCATTGGCAACGAGGATGCCCATGTCCAGGGATTTTTCCATCAGTGAATGTAGTGCATCACCTGAGACCTGCAGGAAGTAGAAGACGTGAAATGGGAGCCAGCAGAGGTAAAAGATCAGGATCCTACTTACATTTCACAAAGATGCTGATGACTCCTGACTCTCAGCAGACACCTTCCCTGCCATCCTTTGGTGAATTGTTCTGCATATACTTGACCCAGGGGATCCCTGTAAAACTCTCCCCCCTCAGCCTGTGTTTCTGCCAGGTGGCACAAAGCAGTTTCTGTGTCACATGTCACTCAAGACTGTGGGAAGTCCTGGGCCAAATCTCATTCAGTGAGACCTGCGTCGTGTGACCCTAGTGCTCCTTTTACCCCCCACCAACATTCCTTTGCTGGAGAAGTGCCGCCTCTCCCTGAGCTATCCCAGTGAATCCCATCGTGTTCCTTTCTATGACCCTTAGTCACCAGGTTCGGGTTTACAATGGCACCAGTGGCTCCACCAGCCAGGCCTATGCTCAGAAGGGGCCCCAGCCTGCTCCGTTTGCACTTCACCCCGAGACCCCGCTGGCTCCCCCCACCCACCACTTGCTCCTCGGGCTGAGGGCTCCTCTCCACCCCCTGGCCCCACTCCCTGCTCCTCTCTGCCCAGTGGCTGGACCCCTGAGCCCCTCTGGCTCCAGGTATGGCCTGCCTCCCCAGAGCTGAGCTGCCTGGGACTGGTGCAGAAGCCTGGCCAGTCTCAGCCAGGTGTGTGTGTGGGGGGGGTGACAGTGGAGGGGCTTGGCTGGGCCCCTCCAGGCAAGAGGGACCTGACGGAGCCCGGGCAGAGCAGGCCCTGGCCTGGCTGATCGCGGGATTCCCAAGGGGCCGGAGTGATTCCCTGCCCCAGGACTAGCCCTGGCTGCGCTGCTGGCTCAGCCTGGCAGACACAGTCACCTCCCAGCAGGGCCAGTGAGTGAGGCCAGGAGGCAGGGGTTGGGGAGTGAGTCTCTGGGGTTGCTGGGCTGAGGTGACGGGGAAGATCTGTGTGTGTTGGGCACTAGGGAATGGAGCTTCTGTGCAGGGTGCTGGGGAGTTGCGTCCTTAGGCGGGCACATTGTGCGTGAGGGAGAGGGTACACGGGGCTCTGTCGTGAACTGTGTCTCTCCGCCACCGTGAGGGAGGCCGGGTGGCTCAGTGTCCTTTGGTGCCTCCTGTCTCCCCCAGTGGGCTGCAAGCCCAGGCTGCTGCAGCGTCTGCTGCATACGAAGTTCAGTGTGTGTCAGCGTTGGGGGGGCTCTTCTGGGGGTCTGCAGGTGGGGGTGGTGGCTGTGCCCCAACTTGGGCATAGGGGTCCCAGATTAATAATACTGTGCAGGGCCCCATAAATCCTGAGGACGGCCCTGGTGGTGGGGCTGTGGGCAGGGGGGTGCTGGGTGCGGGTGGTGTTGTGCAAGGTGCTGTGCATTTGTAGGATGGGTGAGGGGAGGTGCTGGGCATAGCAGGTCTGGGGGGGCTCTGGCCATAGGGAATGGGGGGAGCGGGGTGTTCCGGTGATGGCCGGTGCAGGGGAGAGAGTCTGTGTGGCTCAGCATGGGCCTGCCCCTGAGGGGAAGGGGAACCTGGCAGCACAGGGCAGGCGGGGCACTGTGCATCTGGCAACTGCCCATTTGTAAACAGTGCCCCTGCCATGCCAGGCCCCATTGCCTCTGGCTGGCCCCTCGCTCTGGGGACCGACCCCCTGTGCCAGGCTCCATTGCCTCCATTGGGGCCCACAAATATGTTTGGCACCAGCCCACAAAACATTAATCCAGTCTGTAGCAGGGTGATTCCCTGCTCCCGCCCCGAGGGGGTTAACAAGCAGCCCTGGAGAGGGCTGATTGGGGAAGCAGCTGCAGCTGGGCCACACACCGATCAGGCCACAGCTGGCCTGTGTACAAAGGCCGGGAGCCAGGAGCCCAAACAGTCTCCCTCTGCCTGTAGAGGGAGAAGGGCCTGGCTCTGGGGAGCTGGACACAGGGTAACTGAGGGGAGCAGGGCTGGGGAAAGGCAGAGGAGCTGGGGAGCTCCAGCCTGGAAAGCCCCAGGCTCCAGCCTAGCATAAGGCCGACGGTCACTGCGGGTTATAGAGGACAGCCCAGGAGCAGGCCAAGGCAGCAGGTCCAAACCCTCCTTGCAAGTGATGAGCAGGCTGATACCCAGGGCGTGGGGACTAGATGATGACTGGCAGTAGCCGTATACTGAGATGAGGTGGGGATAGTGGGTGGGGGTTTCCTGGGGAGTGGAGACCCTGAAAGAAAGGGGTTACTGCCAGGGGGCAGCATCCCAGCTAACAGGCCACCGGAGTCCAGGGAGGGACACGGGGGCCAAGCGGTAGTGGATCACCAGCCTGCAAAGGGAGCTCCAGGTTGGAAATTGAGCTAATTCCCTGAGAGACCAGCAGGAGGCACCGCAGGGGTGAGTCTGCACCCTTACACCGCCCCGTTAGTCATGCGACTGCCCCAACGCCCTGAGTGCCAGCCCTGGGCTGGGTGATGACTTTTATCTCCATGGGGAATCAATGACATTGTGGAATTTTACTGTCGGTTGGGCCGTCTCAGCTCCACCCATTGACACCAGCGCAGAGCTCGAGCAGTGATTTCCCAATGGCGGGTGGGTGAAAATGATCCACGAGCCGCTTTTGAAAGTCCCAGAGGTGCCACATTCCCAGGTTCAGCGGCATTGGGTTTATTCAGGCGCTGGGTGAGCTCTGCCCCACAGCCCTGCCTGGACTCTGAATGGCTCCTTTCCATACCCCAACCTCCATCTCTCTGCCCCAGTCCCGCCCCTTTGAACCAGGGGCTGTGACAGTTCCCTGGCCTCACCATGGTGGGGTTGTGGGGATAAAGGTAATAACCACTTGTGAAGGGGGGAGACGCCACGGCGAGGGGCCCCACATCGGTTATAATGAACTAATCACCTTCCACTGCATTAATGCGATAAAGGTCCCGGTTTGCTGAAAGGCCCAGAGCCTCCCTGGTGTCAATCAGGAGTAACTCGCGTACACTGAAAGCAGTTGCAGTGACTTTTGTCATAAGTAGGTAGGTAAGGGTTAAGTTTCTTTTACCTGGAAAGGGGGAACCAAACACCTGACCAGAGGACCAATCAGAGACCTGGATTTTTTAAAAAGTCTGGGAGGGAAAGGAAATCTGTGTCTTTGTCTTTGTTGTTTTCCTCGGCTGTGAGTAAACAAATTTCTCTCTAACTCCAATCTTCTTTCTAAATTCTACTAAAAGTCTGTGAGTACAAAAGGAAACAAAGTAATCGGCTGTGATGTGCTTTGATTTGTATTTACTGTGTGTTGATTTGCTGGACTGTTTTAAATTGGCTATTTTTTAAATCAGACTGGTTATTCATATTTTCTTATAAGCAAGAGCCTGTATTGATCTTTAATGCAGTATTATTGTTCTGTATTTTCTTTCTTTTTATATAAAGTTTTCTTTTTTAAACTTGTGGAAGTTTTTCCTAGTGAGGCAAAGGGGAGAGGAAAACCCAGGCTGTGGGTTAGTTTCTTATTGTCCCCAGGGCGGGAGCAGGCTACGGGGATAGAGAGAAAGAATCCCTTTAGTTTCCCTGTGTTTGAAGCTGTCTCTTTGGAGAGAAAGGAGACAAGGCTTTCTTGGTATTGTAATGTAAAAGATTACAGCCATTCCCTTAAGTGGCTCAGAAGAGAAGCCGGGGAGAAGGGAAGGGAGGGGGATATTCCCTTGCCCGTGGACTCAGGCTTCTGAGTCTTGGGGGGGTGGTCTTTCCAGGGGAAGTTGGAAAGACCAGAGAGAGGGAAAGGGGGTCAGGCCCTGTAAATTCCTGGCTGGTGGCAGCGAGAAAGATCCAAGCTGGGTACAGCTTGGGGAAGGTTCACAGTAAGCACCCAGATTTTGTACGCTAAAGTCCAGATTTGGGAAAAATGTTTGCTACATGGTGGCACACTAGGATTTGGCCCCAGGAGAAATTCGCTCCATTCATTGAGTGTGAGGCAAACCCCAGTGAGGGCAGGGGGATAAACCCTATTGACTCTGATGGGCACTGGAGCAGTCCCGCAATGCCCTTGTCTCCTGTAAACTGGTGGAGGCTGTCCTGTGAGTCTGACACAGAGAAGGGCCCCGGGAGAGCCAACATGCCAGATCTCGAAGGGAAGAGTGACGCAAAACCAGACTCACTCCGGATTGGGGTTCCCCCATAAAGGGAGGGAACTGCGCACCACAGGCTCAGGGGGGCTCTGGGAAGGAAGGGGAGACGCTGACGGTAGAAAGAACGAGGAGTCCTTGTGGCACCTTAGAGACTAACAAATTTAATGGAGCATAAGCTTTTGTGGGCTGAAACCCACTTGATCAGATGCGTGCAGTGGAAAATACAGTAAGGAGATATAGAGAGAGAGAATGTGAAAAGATGGGGTGGGGGGGACAAATCAATTAAGGTGAGCTATTATCAGCAGGAGAAAAAACTTTTGTAGTGATCATCAGGATGTCCCATTTCAAACAGTTGACAAGAAGGTGTGAGTAACAGTAGAGTATTACAGTTGTGTTACATTCACCCAGTTGCCAGGTCTCCTGTCTAAGCCTGAAGCGGGGTGTCTGTCACTGCTGCCCCCGCGCGGCTACTAGGAGAATGGGGTTATACTGTGCCTATCGCACGGGAATAGTCGGCTTCGTCCTCGGATTGCAGGTTGGATATTTGCATATACAGCTCATTCTTGGAATTAGCCCTGGAGATGGTGAATCGGCCATTCAGTGAATCACTGACTTACCCTAGTCCCTTTCCAGGAGCCTGTTGGAGCCAGCTCATGTAGGGATCTCTGAAGGGGGGATGGAAGCCTGTGCAGATGAGGGTGAAGACGCCGGGGCTTTTCACACCCCCTCCGGACTCCACCAGCTGGACCTAGGACTGAACACCTGAGAATAAAGACAGGCCATTGCTATCGGTATAGAAATAGTGATAACACAATATTCTTCTAACTCCGCCAGTTATTCAGAGGGAGGAATGTACCTTCTAAAGCTGCTACCACAAAACTTAAAAGGAGCAAAAATCTCATTTTTCCTGGTGCTGGAGCGGAAAGTTCTCAGGCGACTGGCTGGGAACTGCTCAGAGCCAGGAGGCTGCGAATCGTGTCTCTGGATGCAGCCTGGGCAGAGAGAGGCACAGATTTAAACAGGAAACCATCTCCCTTATTTGCATGCCCCCACCTTGTAAGAGACACACTTTCCTCCTGCCAGTGATCTGTTTGACTCGCCCTAGTGGAAGGGGACTGTTGTCCTCTGACTGACATTCAGTGGGGTGTTTTGCTTGGCCAGCTCCCAGCACTAAAAGAATGGGGAGAGGCCAATGCTCCAGGTCAACCTCAGTCAGCCTGTGAGCGGGATGGACAGGGCGGGCAGGCTAATCAGGGAGTCAGGAGACGGGGGGTCCCGTCCTCCCTTTGAGCTGGAGTTGCCTGCATCTGACAGAGGGGGGCCAAGCTAAGGAGGGAGCAGGGGCCTGAGCTGAGCTGGGGAGCAGAGCCGGGCCGGCCAGAGGGTCCAGGGAAGCAGCCCAGGGGGCTGGAGGCAGAGCAGCAGCCTCAGTGCTGAGGCTGAGTGGAGCAGGAGCTAGAACAGTGGAGCTGGGGCTGGAGCTGGAGCAGTCTGGAGCCGGGTGCGGTGAGCAACTGGGGCCAGCAAAGGGGGGACCCTGGGCAAAGGGCCCAGCTCAGGAAGACACCCCCAGCCAAGGGTCCTTGCAGGCCAGACTGGTGCAGAAGCCAGGAAAGTTCCCCACAGTAGAAGGCCGTTCCCCTGCTTACACCAGGGCTCCGGAGACAGGAGTCAGACTGTCCCATCCTGTTTGTCTGTGCAGCGCTGGGCACAGGGCGCTGGGGTCCTCCTGACACTTTTGGACCCCTGGGAGGATGGAACAGCTCCTGCAGTGACTGTATTTCCTCACAGGAACTGAGGGCCCGGTTATAGTTGGGTGATATGGGGGTAGGGGGAGAACTCAGATTTGGAGCCCTGTCCCGTGCGCAAAAGGGCCATGCAATGTACTGTCCGTGGGGTCGGTGTTTGGGGAGGGGTCGTGCTCAGGGATCCTTTGGGCTGGGAGAGCCGCCGGAGAGGGAAGATATCCCATGGCGCTGGGAGGGATTTGGGACGGAAAGCCCCTTCCTTTCCCAGCACTGACTGGCTACATTGAAATGATCTGTGACACCAGGAACGTGATCTGAGCAAGCCTGGCACGTGCTTTTTAACAGGTCTGGGGGCTGCCTGTGGGTGCAGGTGGGAGACGCTGTGGGGGGAAGGCTGAGGACAGATTAAAGATTTTGCACTGGCGCCTCCCTGAGATTAGCGTGCCGAGAGCAGTGTGCCTGGGACTCTTTCTTTAGGGGAGAGTCGAGGGAGGATTCAGGGAGCACTAAAGGGAGATTATTATTCACAATTGATATTCACACACCCATTCCCATTCATGCTCCACTCCCCACTTATGCTAGAACTGTAAATTGAGGGTATGTTTCCATTACTCCCAGGATAACACTTCCTTATTTACTTTCTCCGTACCCGTCATGATTTTACAGACCTCAGTCATATCCACCTTTAGTCGTCTCTTTTCCAAGCTGAAAAGTCCCAATATTATTAATGTCTCCCTAGAAGGAAGCCGTTCCACACCCTAATCATTTTGTTGCCCTTTTCTGATCCTTCCCAAATTCCAAGATATCTTTTCAGAGATGTGGCGACCACATCTGCACACAATATTCAAGATGTGGGCGTACCATGGATTTATATAGAGGCAACATGATAATTTCTGTCTTATTATCTACGCCTTTTGTAATGATTCCCAACATTCTGTTCGCTTTTGTGATGCTGCTGCACACGGAGTGGATGTTTTCAGAGAACTCCCCACAGTGACTCCAAGATCTCTTTCCAGAGTGGTAACAGCTAATTTAGACCCATCATTTTCTATGGATAGTTGGGATTATGTTTTCCAATGTGCATTTACCAGCGTTGAATTTCACCTGACACTGCATGCCCAGTCTCCCAGGTTCGTGAGATCCCTTTGTAGCTCTTCCCATCTGCCCGTTTTGCCACCTCACTGTTTCCCTCTTTTTCTGTCAATTCTTTGCTCTTCAGTAAAATCGAGGAAGAGGAATAATAATGAGAAGAAAAAGGGGTTGTTGCTGCTGGACCCCTACCCATAACTGATCTCATATTCTCGTATACACCTTTCACTTGTGAGCTCTCAGCGCGCGGACTGTCAGCATCAAACCGGCTGGCACTTTTGTCAGTAACCACAACGGGAGGTTTTTGTCTCAGCTCAGACCTGTTTCCCCACACTGTGAATCCCGCTCAGTGTCCTCCGGCCTCAGGCTGGTCATTTGCAGATACAGCAGGTTGTTGGGATTGTCTCTGGAGATGGTGAATCGTCCTCTGACTGCATCAGCGTCATGTGTGGTACTCCCACTGCGGCTGCTGATACGGGCGACCCACTCCAGTCCCTTCCCGACAGCCTGACGGATCCAGTCCATCCAGAAGTGACATGCCCAAGGTCGCCTAGTAATTGTCTGGCAGAGGTGACAATAGAACCCAGTCTCCATGAGGCTAGTGCTTAACCACCACGGGAAAGCTTTCTGCAGCCAACGTGGGACACATTTAAAGTGTCGATAAAGGTAGGAGACCATCTCTCTACCCTGAATTCATTTTTCTCTCCGTGCTGGGTAAAATTGTGTTCTCTGTCACTCAGCACAAATTAAGAATCGTTATATTGACTGCTGGGAAGTGACTACATATTGACAGCAATGTTACCGTGAGGAGAATTTGGCCCCTTCTCTTTAGGTTCGATGCGTACAGTAATTGTATGTATAACGCACCATAAACCTGATTTGAATGGAAAGAAGAGTCTCCACTCAGGGGTTTTCATGGTTGAACTGACTCTCATTAAAATCCACCAAATCGGTCAATCGGTGTATTTTTCTTGTGTAGACAAGGCCTGAGGATCTGGGCCTCAGTTTTCTCTCTCTCCGCCCACAACCAGGACCAAATTTGAGTATAACAAAGAGCTACTGAGGCCCCACTTTGCCTCGCTGGACACCCCACCTTTACCTATTGCCGGCGGCATTGCTATGTTGGCACAACTCTTTCATGCAAGAGCTCTTCAGAAAACACATCCACACCTGACAACCTGTTCTCCCTGTCTGCCCTTGTTCATCTCTGGCAGGCAGCTATCTCACACTGATAAGAGCCATGGGTTCTGCTTCCTCCTCTTAATGACTGACTGTTCCCATTCTTAAAAACCCAATGAACTGTCCAGTGGAAAAACAGTAAGAGCCTGTTCAGAGCCTGACCAGCATCACCTCACAACAAGAGCTTTAGCTGTTTGCCGTTCAGAGATGGTGATATAACAAGGATCGTCCACGTCAGCCGGAAAGGCATTTCTTCACATGGGTCACTCACCCTAAAATACCTTGCTGTAGGAGGTTCTCAGGATCACTCCTGCTGATTCCCCACTGTTCAGGGAGACTTCTCTCCAGAGTCTAGCAGGCTGTGCAGCTCAGAGCTGGGTGGTGTCACCAAGGAGCCCAGAGAAACCATGTAGGAATTCCCATACTGGATCAGTTTATGATTATTATTTATCCTCTGTATTGTGATCGTGTCCCGGGGATCCTTTGCGCTGGGACAGCCACCGGAGAGGGCAGATTTCCCATGGCGCTGGGAGAGTTTTGAGATGGAAGGCCTTTCCCTTCCCAGCAGTGGCAGCTACATTGAAATGATCCATGACACTAGGAACATGATCTGAGCAAGCCTGGCTCGTGCTTTTTAAGAGGCCTAGGGGCTGCCTGTGGGTGCAGGTGGGAGACGCTGGAGGGGAGGAAGGCAGAGGACAGAGTAAAGGTTTTGCAGTGAGACTCCCTGAGATTAGCGTGCCGAGAGCGGCGTGCCTGGGACTCTTTCTTTAGGGAAGAGTCGAGGGAGGATTCAGAGAGCACTGAAGGCAAATTATTATTGACAATTGATATTCACACTCCCATTCCCATTCACGCTCCAGTTCCCATTTATGCTGGAACTGTAAAGTAAGCAGGATAGCGAGAGGTCTTATGGTCTGTGTTTGTACCGTGCATTGGACAATGGGCTCCTAGACCATGACTGGAGACCCTAAGCACTAGGACCACAACCTCCAACTACTCCACCACCACTAATAAGTAACAGTATTAATCAGTAATAGTAATAATAAGGAAGAAGAAGTAATAAATAGTAGACAGTAACTTTCTCCTTTTTATGATGGAAGTTCTATTGTGTCATGAAGGCTTCAAAATCCCATCCCCATGATGGAACACTGAGGGGCAAGATCCCTATATCTGTGACCTTTCACACCGACTCTCATGTTGCCATTCCCGTCAGAATTCGAAGTCACTCCTTTTGCCAGGAATATTCCCACACCCCTTCACACATGTCCTTACTAAGTGATCCTGGGGCCAACTGACAGTTTCCGCTGGGTCATTTTTCGAATCAGAAAGAGCTGCAGGAATCCATTAGTTTCCTTTGAAATCTCAGCACGGACACTATGGAGCAATGGGCAACAAGAGGCAATATTGCCTGGGAATGAGAGACTTTTTTCCTGGCCTGGTGACCTTTCCCATTCCTGCGCCCAGTGGGTTTGTTTATGGAGCTGCAGCCCCTCTGCGGCCCGTGGGATAAGGGGGAATCCGCAGCTGGTGTTTCTGATTGATCATTTATAGTTTTCGGTTCACTGTGCGCCTTGCACAGTAATACTGGGCGGTGTCCTCGGGCTTCAGGCTGTTCATTCGCAAGTAAACCGTATTGTTGGGATTATCCCTGGAGATGGTGAATCGGCCTTTGACAGAATCAGCGTAGTACATATGTAACCCTTCTACTGTCAGAGCTGGCAGCACTAAGGGCCGGGTGCAGTATCCAGGGGCTCCATTTCAATAATGCAATGCAAACTCAGCTTGAGCCCCCACCCAGTGACCTGGGACAATTACATACCACCCCCCGGGCACCTCTAGGAGGCAATACTTCCCCACTCGCAAGCACAGAATCTGAGTGTAACAAAAGCCTTTTGATAAAGGAGGGAAACAATGCGGCATTACATTGGGGAAACACCACAAACAGGATTCATAACATGAACCATGAGCAAAAGACCCACCTCCAAGTAAGTTTGGCAGTGTCTTTTTCCCCTCAGGGTCTTAAGTCCAGCAACCAACCGTCCCCCTCCCACAGTTTCTGACCTTGGTCAGTGCAGCCCCAGAGTTCAGAAGTTCATCTGCGGAGTTTACCTCCCAGCCTGGGTGGAAGTGAGGGAGGTATGGGGGGCATCTTACATGCTCCACTGCTTGGGTTGATGGCCGAGTGCCACATCTCCCCGTGGGGTTCTGCTGCTACCTTCACCACCAGCTGCACCTCTCTGCCAGCCGCCCTGCTATCCGCTCTGCTCCGCTGTCCACCAGCCACCCTGCTCTCTGCTATGTTGCTCTCCGCCAGCCGCCCTGCTATCCGCTCCACTCCCCTCTCTGCCAGCCGCCCTGCTCTCTGCTCCACTCTGCTCTCCGCCAGCCACCCTGCTATCCGCTCTGCTCTGCTCTCCGCCAGCCACCCTGCTATCTGCTCCCCTCTCCGCCAGCCGCCCTGCTCTCTGCTCTGTTCTCCGTTCCCTGCTCTGTTCTCCGTTCCTCTCCGCCAGCCGCCCTGCTATCTGCTCTGCTCTCCGCCAGCCGCCCTGCTCTCTGCTCCGCTCTGCTCTCCGCCAGCCGCCCTGCTATCTGCTCCCGTCTCCGCCAGCCGCCCTGCTATCCGCTCTGCTCCCCTCTCCGCCAGCCGCCCTGCTCTCTGCTCTGTTCCCCTCTCCGCCAGCCACCCTGCTATCTGCTCTGTTCCCCTCTCCACCAGCCGCCCTGCTATCCGCTCTGCTCCCCTCTCCGCCAGCCGCCCTGCTATCTGCTCTGCTCCCCTCTCTGCCAGCCGCCCTGCTCTCCGCTCTGTTCCCCTCTCCGCCAGCCATCCTGCTCTCTGCTCTGCTCTCCACTAGCCGTGGACGGGGGAGGCCTAGTACTTGCTGTAGCCTGTTCCCCTCGTCGTGATACAGCGCCAGCCACTCCCCTTTCGCAGCTCCTGTCTGATCCAGCCCAGCCAGGTGCTGCTACAATGCTGGAGATATTTACAAGGAGGTTAGGTAAATGTCTATCCGGGATGGTCTAGACTGTGTTTGGTCTGCCATGAGGGCAGCGCACTGGACTCCATGACCTCTCGAGGTCCCTTCCAGTCCTAGAATCTATGAATCTATGAACTGGATCCGACAGGATCCCGGGAAGGGGCTGGAGTCACATCCCTCCAGGCGTAAGGGCTGCTCTACTGTCTGTTGAAGGGAATGTAAAGACCCACTGTTGGCTTTAGCAGACTGTGGGTCGGGCCGTTAGAGAGAACAGTATCCAGCTAGTGAACAGGCAGCATCGTGTGAAAACCTGTGTTTCTGCTGAGGGCAGAGGTGTTTGGGACCTGATGCCTCCTTTCAAGAGAACGTTAGTACTATTGTTGTGATTGGTTATTTTTCAAAGGAAGCTGAGAGCATCTGTACCTATTTCCCAACAAACTGCGATAGGATTTTGACACCCGGCACTTTTCGGCCCCTTTGAAATCCAAGTCCTCGTTATGACACCTGGACCAATCGATTCCCCAAAGCTTCCTCTTCTGCGCTGTGCATTTTTACTCTGCTGTCAGATAAGTTCCACATTCAAACATGTCACTATTCAAGATACCCCAGTTTTATGGACACGTGATCATAGCTGGAGATACAGATCTGATACCTGCTGACAGGTATTTTTCACTGTCTCTAGATCCCGTTCCTGCGCCTCGTGCTGGATTGTTTGGGGGGGTGCTGCCCCCAACCGGCCCACAAGAGAAGCACAATTCTGCAGCTTGAGTTTTTGTATTAGCAGTATCTGGATTCCCCTCGCTGGCAAGGGCCGGCTTTAGCAAGTGCGGGGCCCAATTCAGACATTTTCGGCGGGGCTCCGGCAGGGATGACTAAAAAAAAAATATGTAAAAAAAGGCCTTTCATTTCTTAGCAACTGGTTCCCTATAAAAAGTTCTGATTTAAGGGATGTGCCACAGTGCGTATTTTTTGTACCAATAGGGTTACCATATGTCTATTTCAAATGTTAAAAATTCCTATCAGATGGCGATTTAAGAACCAAAAAGCCTGACATGTCCAGGAAAATACGGATGTATGTTAACCCTCCCTAAAGTTCTTTTTTAAAAAGATGGGCTGAACTAGAAATGAGCTCTTTTCACATGTGTGGGTCCCCCTCCCCTCTCTCCCCCAGGGTGTGCTAGGG
This sequence comes from Aldabrachelys gigantea, assembly GCA_026122505.1. Classification (NCBI taxonomy): domain Eukaryota; kingdom Metazoa; phylum Chordata; order Testudines; family Testudinidae; genus Aldabrachelys; species Aldabrachelys gigantea. Next base: position 71,043,188 of record CM047489.1, read on the forward strand.
TGACCAGATGTCCTGATTTTATAGGGACAGTCCCTATTTTTGGGTCTTTTTCTTATATAGGATCCCCCGACTGCCATCCTGATTTTTCACACTTGCTGTCTGGTCACCTTAGTGGTGTGCAGATGTGTGGGTCCCAGCTGCTCCCAGGGGGTGTGCTCATGTGTGGGTCCCAGCTGCTCCCTGCCCCCCTCACCGAAGCAGGTGTGCAGGGTTACTGCCCTGGGAACTGCAGGGCACCAGTGGACATGGGGCTGGCTGGAGGCAGGGCAGGGGCTGACTGGAGGTAGGATCTGGCTGCAGGCAGGGCAAGGGGTGTGGGGCTGGCTGGAGACAGGGGTGTGTGGGGTGGGCTGGCTGGCTTCAGGCAGGGCCGCAGGGGAGTGCAGCAGGAGTTAGCTGGGCTGGAGGCAGAGAAGTGCGGGACTCGCTGGCTTCAGGCAAGGGGGTGCGGCAGGGGTTGGCTAGAGACAGGGTGGGGGGTGGGGGGGCTGGTGCGGGCAGGGGCTGGCTGGAGACAAGTTGGCTGCGGGCAGGGGGTGCGGGGCTGGCTGCAGGCAGGGACTGGTGCAGGCAGGGCAGAGGGCACAGCAGGGGCTGGCTGCGGGCAGGGGGTGCGAGGCTGGCTGCAGATAGGGGTTGGTGCAGGTAGGGTGGGGGGTGCAGCAGGGGCTGGCTGCGGTCAGGGGATGCAGGTACAGGGGGTACAGCCCACCCTGTATGGTGAGTGCCCCCTCCTTCACCGGGGTAGCAGCAGCAGCCCGGGGCTCGGGGGCTATTTAAAGGGCTCAGGGCTCCCCTGCTTCCACCGCCCCGGCCCTGTAAATAGACTCATAGACTCATAGGTCAGAAGGGACCAACATGATCATCTAGTCTGACCTCCTGCACAAGGCAGGCCACAGAACCCCACCCATCCACTTTTATAACAACCCCTAACCCACGACTGAGTTATTGAAGTCCTCAAATTTGTGGTTTGAAGACCTCAAGCTGCAGAGAATCCACCAGCAAGCGACCCACGCCCCACGCTGCAGAAGAAGGCGAAAAACCTCCAGGGCCTCTGCCAATCTGCCCTGGAGGAAAATTCCTTCCCGACTCCAAATATGGCGATCAGCTAAACCCTGAGCATGTGGGCAAGACTCACCAGCCAGCACCCAAAAAGAATTCACTGCAGTAACTCAGTTCTCATCCCATCCATCATCCCCTCACAAACCATTGAGCAGACTTATCTGCCGATAATCCAAGATCAATCGCCCAAATTAAACTATCCCATCATATCATCCCCATTGCTTCTTCCACCTCGGCCCTTTAAATAGCCGCGGGAGCCCTGGGGAAGCAGCAGGGCTTCGGCAGCTATTTAAAGGACCAGGGCGGCAGAGGCAGCTTGAGCCCCCCTGCTACCCCAGGGCTCCCGCGGCTATTTAAAGGGCCGAGGTGGAAGAAGCAATGGGAGCCTCAGACTTTTTAAATAGCCCCCAGAGCCCCACAGCCCTACCCCAGGGCTCCAGCAATGGGACTCTGGTGGCAATTGAAAGGGCCCTTTAAATTGCCCCCTGGAGAAGCCGGGCCACCAGGTACAGTGCACTGGCTCTTGCCCGTATGCCGTACTGGGGCTTGTGCGCGGGGCCCTCTTAGGGGTGGGCCCAATTCAGGGGAATTGTCTGAACTGGCCTAAAGCCAGCCCTGTGTCTGCGCAGTAAAGCACCCTTGAGCGCTGTAACTCCTGAGGTGCACACGCTGCCAAGGCACTTAGTGCACAGAAACTGCACCGTTGCAGCAGCGCTCTGACGAGAGGCATAGAGCTTCCTGCGCTGGGGCTACAGCGCCGTGGTGCCAGTGTAGGCACCATGGTCATTGCAGCGCTGCAACTGGCCTCCGGGAAGTGACTCACAATGCCTGTTTTCGCCTCTCAGGTCACTGGTTTGAACTCTACTGCCCTGCCCTCAGGTGACCAGCCCTGTACATTTCTTTGCAAATTTGAAAGTCCCCTTCCCGTTCGCTTGGTGACGCGAGCAGTGGTTTCAGCGCATCTTTCCAGGTGGCCCTGCCTGCTCCACACACCAGGCGATCCCCAGCTTGGAGCAAAGCTGAGCTGCTGGACCTCATCAGCATTTGGAGAGAGGAGGCTGTGCAGTCCCAGCTGCGATCCAGCCTTAGGAATTATGATACTTATGGACAGATTTCATGATACGTGAGAGAAAGGGGCCATGGCCGGGACACACTGCAGTGCAGGGTCAAAGAGAATGAGCTGCAGAACACCTGCCACAAGGCGGGGGAGGCAAACCGCCGCTCCGGTGCTGCACCCATGAGCAGCCGGTTCTACAAAGAGCTGGAAGCGATACTCAGCGGCGACCTCACCTCCACTGCGAAGGGCCCTGTGGATACTTCGTTGGCTTGCGTGCTAGTTGAGAGTGGACTGAGCCAGGAGGAGGAAATCTTGGGTGAAGAGGTGCATGCAGCCAGCAGCTCTTTTATCCCCGGAGGAGCCTAGCCAGTCACAACAGTCAGATTTTGGCGAAGCACAAAGAGGAGAGGAGGTTCCTGGTAAGTGGGTCTGATTTGGGCAATTGCTGAAGCAAGTTGTTGAGGGCAGGAGGGTTGCAGAAAGCAGCTTGTCTCCCATCTCATGCCTTTTCTGAGCGGTGGAACAGACTGTTGATAGACTCCCTCACTTCACGGGAACCTCCCTCAGAGATCTCTAGGAAATTCTCGTGGAGATACTGGGCAATCCGCTGCTGCAGGTTCCTTAGAAGAGCTGCTTTGTTTCTTGCTCCATTAACGGTAACTTTCCCGTGCCCCTCTGCCATAAGGGTTGTAGAAAGGAGCATGATGGGATTCATTGGGATGGCTCAGGGAGAGGCAGCGCTGAGGGAGAAGCAGAAGCATGTTGGTGGGGGGTAATGGGGGCACTAGGGTCACAGAACACTGGTTCCACTGAATGAGATTTGGCCCAGGACTTCCCAAAGTCTTGAGTGACATGTGACACAGAAACCTCTTTGTGTTAATGGGCAGAAGGCACGGGGTGAAAGGGGAGAGTTTTACAGGGATCCCCTGGGTCAAGTATATGCAGAACAATTCACCGAAGGATGGCAGGGAAGGTGTCTGCTGAGAGCCAGGAGTCATCAGCATCTTTGTGAAATGTATGTAGACTCATGTTTAAGAAGTGACGTATTTATACTGGAAATTATGTCTTAAAGCTTTTGAAGTGAAAGGCAGGTCACCAGGTGGTGACATGCCTCGGACAGGCTTTGTTCAGGCAGGGGGCAGCAGGTGCTTCTCTCTCTGTCTGATCATGGTGTACTGTGATCTCAGACTGTAAGTTTATTTTCTTATACAGCCACCAGCTACTGCAGATTGTGAAATTGACAAGAGACCGGGAAATGGACAGAAAGGAGCACACAGTTTAGGAACAAAGATCAAAGGACTGTTTTGCAATATCTGGGGCTGCAAAGAGACAGGCCAGATCCTTCTCCCAGGAAGCAAGCTGTGTGTTTGCCTATGAACAGAAGGTCGCAGCCAAGCAGGCCAGAAATCGCTGTGAGGATCCTTGGGGGAGCAACCCTCAGTATTTGGTTAATTGCCTAGGCCCCAGGATATGTGCTGTGATTTTATTTTACGTGTAACTTTTGGTTTACAGTTACTCCTACTTGCTATTCTTTGAAATCTAGTCTGTGTTAAATCAGCGTTTGCTTGCTGTCTCCCTAAGCAGCTCTAAGGGCTGTTTCAGGAGATCAGGGATCTGAGGTGTAACTGGCAAGGTGGGCAGTGCTGTTCCTTGTGAGAAAACAGAATGAGCGTCCGGTGCCCTGGGGCTCCATCCTGAAGATGTTTGGGAGCTGGAGTGCGCCTGTCGCTCACCTGCAGAGGGACCATGGGGTTGGCCCAGGCTGAGGTCTGGCTGCTTGTGTCACCTGTGGCTGGTGGAGCTGGGGAGGTGGCCCCTGGCTAGCACAGGTGGCTCTCTCACGGTAAGAGCAGAGGGTAGCAGGGTGCCTCCCAGCCCTGGATACCCCTGGGAAGTGTCACAGTGGGGTTCGGCAGTTCTATGGGGGGGACAGAATTTAGGAATTGTGTGACGCATTCATCCTCACCCCCTCTATGATTCAGAGCTCAGCTCCCCATACACACACCCATGGATTTGCAGGGGGCAGAGTGGGACTGGACCTGCCAGTTGGAGAGTAGGAAGAGGTCTGGATTAGAGCTAGAAAATGGGGTTAAATTTCGAATTTTTTGAAACCCCCCCCCCACAGTATTTCCATTCTGAAATGCTGCCTCTTACTCTGCTGAGTGGACCAAGCTCCCCGTCTGGACATCTCCCATGATGGACTGCTAGCACCTCGCTTAGCAAGGGGGGGCTGTGCATCATGGCAGTTGTATGACCATGGTGTATCACGGGAGTCTGACCAGGGCCTAGCCCAAAAGCATGAGTCACCCAAACTGCAGCTCCCATGAGGCACCCTGGTGGCATTTGAGAATGGAAATATTTCGGTTTTGGGACATACTGTTTTTGATGGTAATTTTTTGACCAGCCATCATCTGGATGCTGCAGCTTCAGTCTCCTGGGCCTATTTTAATCCCTGACCATGCTGCTGAAGGTGTCAGTGAAGAGGGCAGCTGAGTTTTGTTGACACCTGATCTGCTGGTAACAGGACTGAGCCTCCCACAACTCGTCTCTGACGTCCCATGGCGAGAGACCTGGCTGTGCTGTGGAAGAGGATCTATGGTTCTGTCCGCTAAGACCATTCGGTCTTGACAGAAACAGATTCGAAGACCAAAGATGAGTCCAAGTTGATTCCATTTTACTAACCTTCGCCCCGAGATGTTCTCTCCATGTACAGGGTAGGCTGGTAGGGTCCCTCTTCAGCAGGTTTTTATTAAACTTTCAACCCAGGCTGTAACGTACAGATCCCAGCTAGACAATGAAAATCTGGATCATCACTGAGGGCATGTCTACATTGCACCAGTGACTCTTAGAGCTTGTGTCAACTGACTCGGGCTTGCGGAGCTCACGCTATAAGGCTAAAAACAGCAGTGTAGACATTCCATGCCAGGCTGGAAACCCAGCAAGGGGAAAGGGTCTCAGAGCCTGGGCTCCATCCTGGGTGCAAATGTCTACACTGCTATTTTTAGCCCAGCAGCATGAGCCCCATGAGCCCAAACCAGTTGACCTTGGCTCTGCAACTCGCTGCCATAGGGTTGTTTTTTTGCAATGTAGACATACCCCGAGTGGCCAGGTGAGCAGCACTGGGCTTCAAAAACATCTGGAGCATCAGTGTGTGTTATGGTCAGCGCTGGAGTTCATAAACATCTGGATCATTAAGATGGGCAGCGCTGGAGTTCATAAACATCTGGAGCATTATTGAGTGTTCACATGGGGTGTGTCGAGGATTCATAAACATCTGGAGTATTCAGATGGGCTGCGTTTGGGTTCATACACATCTGGAGTGTTACTGAAGGTTAAACAGGATATGATTGGGTTAAGGAACCCAGGATTTCCTAGCTGTGGTTGGGCAGAATTGGAGACTGCCACAGGAGTAGGCTGGATGTTCCTCAGGCCTTTGCCATCCTTTAGGAGGAAGGTGGGTTCTCCAGGAATGGCGGAGGTGCTCAGATGTGGCAGGCTGGTGATCATCACAACGTCTGTCCACATCGGGGGAGTGGCTGCTTGTGCTGGTGGCCCCTGGGAAGCTGGCTGACATAGCTGAGGGCCAGCTGCTCCAAACGTCTCTTCTTGAAGAAGACCTGGGTTGTGGCATGCAGTAGCTGCAGGATCCGAGGCACTGGTTTGCCTGGGTGCAGGAAGAAGTCGAAGCCGGAGCAGTCGGTGGGGTCATAGGATGGCTGCAGGGATGCCTCACCTTCAGTTGGCCAGGTGAATGGGAATGGCAGGGTGAAGTCCTCAGTCAGCACCCAGATGGCGAAGTCATCATCCTTGCCAAATTCCTTGTAGGCTCTCTGGATGCTGTGGAAATGCTCCTCCCACTTCTTGGTGTCTCCATCATAGATGTCTGGGAAGGACGCCGGCAGGGTCTGGACCAGCCCCGAGGATGAGGACACTGTGGCATCCGTCAGGCTGTAGATGAGCCCTGGGTTGTGGCTTGGCAGAGCTGTCTGGTTGAAGATGGGCGGTGGGGGAAGCAGGAATTCTTGCTGGCCGCTCCCTCCTCTTCCTCCTTTGATACTAAATCTAGCCCTTATACAGCCTCCCCACGTTAGTGCTGTTGCATATTTTTAAATACAAGCTTTCAGCATAGCCTTTACATGTTAGCACACACAGAGCAAACCTGATGCTCTCTGATCTTCTTTCTGAGATGAGGTCTCAGTCTTCATAACACATAGCATGTGTCTCCTTCCCCGCTTGAAAAGAACGGCAGCATCTTGATTCTTTCCCAAACGCTTCCTTGACAGCAAACCAAAGTCCAGGGCTCCCTGCATTCCAGCCCTTGGATTAATAACAAGAAGGGAGATGGTCCCCAAATTGGACTAGTTGGCTTCTAACTTTCCCTGTGTTGTGAGATCCAACAGGTACCTTTGCAGTACGCCCTACAGATGTTGTGGTGGGAAGTTTCCCTGGTTTGTGTCCCTTCCAGTTGATCTTCATGAAGTTGACTCCTCTTGTTTGGGTCAAATTCCTCTGACTGAGGATTGAGTTCTGACTGCAGACATTTCTTTTCTACAGCTTGGGTCATTGGAAGCCAATAAAACTGACCTCTAGCCAACTCTAGTGTTCTTTCTATTCTATTCATGGGGTGCATATCTTCTCATGGATTCCTTCTAATGCTGTCTCAATGAGTGTAGGGAATCACTAGCTATCCCAAATCTTCTCTTTTCTGAATCTTTCTGTACAAAACTCCATTGGACACAAAAAACTTTGGCCTTTCTCGTACATATAGACAGGTCTTATATTTCTCCTTCACCTCCTCACCCTGACTGGGCCTAGGGCCAGACTCCAGGAAGTGAATCACGTGTCCTACATGCCTATCTTGTCTCTGCAAAACTTTCCAGTCAATGGGAATAGAATCTTGGGCATTTGTCCTTCCAAGGTATGGTCTTGATGTCTGAAACTTGTGGTGTGCTGAGTCTTCTCCAGGATTGTCCTCCTGAGACCCAGTTTGTACTCTGTGCATCTACATGGTTGCTTTGCTGGCTATGCTCATCACACAAATCCTCCAGCAGGCAACTTTGCTGTTGGTGCACTAAACTAGGGTGAGGTGAGTTCTCACAGTCTGGGCCTGCAGCGCTTGAGGCACTTGCATCTTGAGCTGACGGGCATCTTCCCACCGCTATCAGTGGGGACTGGATCAGACCACTGGCAGCAAAGCTTGCTCAGGATGCTTTGCTATTGTGCCACTAAAATGCTGGTCTGTAGCACTCTCTGGTGTTCACATCCCTGCTGATATTCTAGGCTCAGTGTCGACATCTAATAGCCTCACAGAACAGCTGGGGTGATTTTCTTTTGCCAATAAAGGGATTTTCTCCCCATGATGCTCTCATTTGAAATTGTTCAGCTCACAAGGGGAGGGATAGGTCAGTGGTTTGAGCATTGGCCTGCTAAACCCAGGGCTGTGAATTCAATCCTTGAAGGGGCCACTTAGGGATCTGGGGCAAAATCAGTACTTGGTCCTGCTAGTGAAGGCAGGGGTCTGGACTTGATGACCTTCCAAGGTCCCTTCCACCTCTGTGAGATAGGTATATCTCCAATATTACCTAAGTGGCCGTGGCTCTGTGTTGGGGATGGTCTGGCTTAGCAGCAGCCCTTGCGCTTCAGATGGGGTGGCCACCTAGTGACTAGAAGGGAACAAATTCCAGTGCAAGAGAGTCTAATCCTGCAGCTTCCCTCGCCCATGTGAGTGGGGGGGAGGCTCAAAGCCAGCCCACGGAGCAGTTCAAAGACAAGAGCTGGACCAGATGAGAAAGGTCAATATGCAAGATGGGTGCTGCAGACAAACAGGCTCTATTTCCCCACACGGACATACAGGAGGGCTTTCTCAAAGGTGGTGCTGCAGGTATATGCACAATATGCTGCACAGCAGATCTTGTGGCTCTAGGAGGGCAGTAGGGTCTAAGGATTAGAGCACAGGCCTGGGAATCTGGACTCCTGGGTTCTATCCACAACTGGGATCTAGTGGGAGACAGCAGAGGGCCGGGGAGTCAGAATTCCTGGGTTCTACCCCGCAACTTTGAGGGAAAAGGGATATAGTGGTTGTGGGGGGCTGGTGGGAGTCAGGAGCACCCGATGAGACTATTGAGCAGCAGCCACAAGGACCATGGGAGCCCAGACTGTCTGTGCTCTTTACTCTCTCCAGCAGGCAGCCGCAGTGACACTGGGTCCATGTTCCCCTGTGCCAGTGCTCAGAGCAAGGTTGCTTTATCTTGCAGTGGTTTGTAGGGCTGGTGGTTTTGCTTTCTCATACAGTGGGCCCCACATAATGCAGTTGAAAAGTGAGGGTGGTTTGCTCTTCTGTTCCCCTGTCTTTGGTGGAACTTGGAGCACATTATAGGCAGCCATTAGCTCAGTCTTCATGCCTGTGTGCGGTGGGAAAGGAAGTTGACTTGTCCTAACGCCAGGCAATGGCAGTGCTGGGAACCAAGTCCTTTCTACCCAGTTCCCCTGCTCAAACCCTGCAGACCCAAATCCCCTCCCCGAGCTGCGGATAGGACTCAGAAGTCCTGACTCTCAGCCTTCTGCCCCCCCAGTTCTAAATGAGGAGACACAACTTCCCTCCCAGAACTGGAATTACAACTTTGGTGTGTCTTGTTTATTTAGCTGTAAACTCTTTGGGACCTTCTGTTCCTCTATGTTTCTACAATGCCCAGCACAGCAAGGCCCAAATCTCAGTAGGGCAGGGACTGTCTCTCACTCTATCTGGGCAGCTCCCGGCACAACAGGGCCCTAGCACACACAAGACATCGAACTATCACTATAAAGATGTTAAATACGAATGAAACAATGAGGTTAGCTCAGGTGAGCTGCCACCTGAACTACTTTTGGGGTCTCTCCAGATGGACTCCTGCTCTACACTATAACATTTAACCCTCTTCAGTAGCGTTTGAAAGACACTTTCCGTCCACACACAAAACTGCTTTAGTCAGTTATGGTTGGTTCGAAGCAACATCACAAAGTGACTCTGCTCTTTGAGGACTAAAGAACAATTTATCTCAAATCATTCCAGGCACAGTTGTTTCATGAGACCTGTAAAATGGCCTTGAGACTCCAGGTGGCATTCGGAGTGGAGCTAACAGATTCCTCTTAGCTCCCTCTTTAGGCCCCTCTACATCTATCCCCTCCCGTACCAGGGCCCCTACTTCATCCTTCCAGCCCCCCAAGGAATATCTCTCTGGGCCCATGTTAATGTAACCAGACAGTGTCATCACGCTACAAACCACTTGTGCTTGTACCTCCGCTAACATCCCCACCAGCATGTGGCACCATAGGGGCCGTGATCTCACCTGGGGCTGGGACTGACTGTCACCATTTGTGTGTGTATCACCTGGCACAATAGGGTCCTGATCTCATCTGCCTCCTAGTCACTACCATCTGTGATGGGGCAAGGCCAGATGGCTACAGTAAAGTACTGAGAAACAGGTGTGTTAGCCCCAGGCTAAACAAATCCCTAGGACCATGGTAACCAAATGGCAGTTGCTCCAGGTTAATCAAGGCACCTGGAGCCAATTAAGATCTTTCTAGAAGGCAGTGGAGATAGCTACTTTAATTAGAACACCTGCAGCCAATCAAGGCAGGCTAATCAGGGCACCTGGCTTTAAAAAGGAGCTCACTCCAGTCAGGCAAAGAGGAGCCAGAGGAGAAGGAGTGCGAGTGAGGAGCTGGGAGCAAGGAGCTGAGAGTGAGAGAGTGTACTGCTGGAGGATTTAGGAGACAAGCATTATCAGACATCAGGAGGAAGATCCTGTGGTGAGGATAAAGAAGGTGTTTGGAGGAGGCCATGGGGAAGTAGCCCAGGGAGTTGTAGCTGTGATGAACTGGGACTGTTTTAATGTTTGCTCTGAACACTGTGTTGGTGCCTCAGTGTCCCCTGTGCAGTTCTTAAAGTATCTAGGTGGTGGGATAAGGTTGCTGCAGAGCAAAGGGCCAGTGCACCTAAATGCCTGGCACTCTGTCTCCTAGCAACTGATGGCCTGGGCCCCTCCTCTGCAAAGGTGCCGGCTGAAGGTGTTGGAGACAAAGGGATCAGGTGACCTCCTGGCCCGGGAAAGGGGCTGGAGGGGGAGTTAGTCTGGAGCTGCCTGGGGACAAGGAGTGAAGTGCAGACCTAGGGGTCTGGCTCACTGCCCCCCAGAATGGACCCGGCCGAGGGGTCTGGTTCGCTGTATCTACAAGCTCTGTTTTAGACTCTGTTCCTGTCATCGAATAAACCTCTGTTTTGCTGGCTAAGAGTCACGTCTGACTGCCAAGTGGGGGTGCAGAACCCTGTGGCTTCCCCAGGACCCCGCCTGGGTGGGCTCGCTGTGGGAAGCACACGGAGGGGCAGAGGATGCTGAATGCTCCAAGGAGAGACCCAGGAGGTGAAGACGTGTGAGCTTCTTGCCCTGAACAAGTCTGCTCCGAGGGAGAGGAGGCTCCCCAAAGTCCTGACTGGCTTTGTGGGGAGCTGTTCCAGAGCATCGCCCGGGGACTCCGTGACAAGGAGGCCATGGGGAAGTAGCCCAGGGAGTTGTAGCTGTCATGCAGCTGTTACAGGAGGCACTATAGACAGCTGCAATCCACAGGGCCGTGGGCTGGAACCCGGAGTAGAGGGCGGGCCCGGGTTCCCCCCAAACCTCCCAACTCCTGATCAGACGCAGGAGGAGTTGACCCAGACTGTGGGGAAGATCACTGAGGTGAGCAAATCTGCCAAGAAGCGCAGGACCCACCAAGGTAGAGGAGAAACTCTGTCACACATCATATAGATGATAAAGAATAATCATAATCTGATCTGGAATGGGAATTCCTACATGGTTTCCTGGGCTACTTAGTGACACCACCCAGCTCTGTGCACACAGATCCACAGGGAATAACCAGGTAAGTACTGAAAAGGCAGGTCCTTGGGGTCCAGTTGTGTGCCTCAAACCCTAGAGTACCAGGAGCTGCACAGCCTGCTAGAATCTGGAGAGAAGTCTCCCTGAACAGTGGGGAATCAGCAGGAGTGATCCTGAGAACCTCCTACAGCAAGGTATTGTAGGGTGAGTGACTATGTGAAGAAATGTCCTTTCTGGCTGATGTGGACGATCCTTGTTGTATCACCATCTTTGAATGGCAAACAGCTAAAGTTCTTGTTTGGAGGTGATGCCCAGTCAGACTCTAAAGGGGCTCCCAATGTTTATCGATTGCACAACTCACTTGGTTTTTAAGACTGGGAACAGTCAGTCATTAAGTGGAGGAAGCAGGACCCATGGCTCTTATCAGCGTGAGATAGGTGCCTGCCAGAGATGAACAAGGGCAGACAGGAAGAACAGGTGTCAGGTGTGGGTGTGTTTTCAGAAGAGCTCTTGCATGAAAGAGTTGTGCCACAGTTTCCCATCTGTAAGAGAAGGATAAGAGCACTGCCCTTCCGTGCAGGGGTTTTGGAGGTTAAGAATATGAACGACTGGCAGATACTTCAGCATGGGGGCTCATATTTTCACCTATGGTAGACACATCTCCAGTGGCAGGGGAGGGGGGGGCAGGCCTTTCACAGAGGGAAAGAAGAAATGTTCATGACTTCAACGAGACAATAAAGTGGCAGGAGTTGTAGGCTACAAAGTCTGGGCAATAATGGGAGGGTAAAGACAGATTTGTTGGTTCTACTGGACAGAGCCAGTGACGCAAGATGCAGGGCTTGAGAGAGCAGGGTAGGATCAGACTCATTGCCTCTTCAAGGGAACAGCCCGTAGGGCCAGGAGAAATTGAGAGGCTGCCGCGTGAGGGATGGGATATTTGATTAGTTAGCAGAAACTGTGGGCATGGGGGTTGGGGACGTGTCATAAACATACAGGGCAGGGTAGCATGAAATCCCTCCTTTACCTGTAAAGAGTTAAGAAGCTCAAATAACCTGGTTGGCACCTGTCCAAAAGCAGGGCCGGCTTTAGGCCGATTCAACCGATTCCCCTGAATTGGGCCCTGCGCCTAAGAGGGCCCTGTGCCCAAGCCCCGGTACGGTGAGCTGGTGCACTGTACCAGGGTGGCCTGGCTTCCCCGGGGGACAATTTAAAGGGCCTGGGGCTCCTAGCAGGGACTGGGGCTCAGGCTGGAGCCCCAGACCCTTTAAATTGCCACCAGAACCCCACTGCCAGAGCCCTGGGGTAGGGCTGCAGGGCTCGGGGCCTATGCCCCACTGCTTTCCCAGGGCTCCCATGGCTATTTAAAGGGCCGGGGTGGTAGAAGCAGGGGAGCCCCGGGCCCTTTAAATAGCCCCCAGAGCCCTGGGATAGTGAGAGGCTCAGGGGCTATTTAAAGACCCGGGGTTCCAGCTGCCTTTGCTGCACCAACTGCCCACACCAGCCCTGCACCCCCTGCCCTGCCCACAGCCAGCCCCTGTCTCCAGCCAGCCCTGCACCCCCTGCCCACAGCCAGCCTCTGCTGCACCCCATGCCCTGCAGCCAGCCCCACACCACCTGCCCGCACCAGCCCTGCACCCCCTGTCCTTCCCACATCAGCCTTGCCCACCCTGCCCTCCCTGCAGCCAGCCCCTGCTGCACCCCCTGCCCTGTCTGCACCAGCCCTGCACTCTTCTGTCTCCAGCCCTGCCAACCCTTGCTGCACCCCCTGCAGCCCTGCCTGAAGCCAGCCAGCCCACCCCACACACCCCTGTCTCCAGCCAGCCCCGCACCCCTTGCCCTGCCTGCAGCCAGATCCTACCTCCAGTCAGCCCCTGCCCTGCCTCCAGCCAGCTCCATGTCCACTGGTGCCCTGCAGTTCCCAGGGCAGTTACCCTGCACACCTGCTTCAGTGAGGGGGGCAGGGAGCAGCTGGGACCCACACATGTGCACACCCCCAGGGAGCAGCTGGGACCCACACATGTGCACACTCCAAGTGGTTCTTTTCCTTGAATCTTTGTCTAACTCACTTAGTGGTGGGAGCAGTTCCCATCCAAGGATAAGGAAGGATTTGTGCCTTGGAGAAGTTTTTAACCTAAGCTGGTGGAAATAAGCTTAGGAGGGTCTTTCATGCGGGTCCCCACATCTGTACCCCAGAGTTCAGAGTCGGGAGGGAACTCTGACATGGTGGCTGGGGCTCTGTGACTCTGCTCCCAGCTCTGCTGCTTCTGCTTTCTGGCCCGGCCTGGCTCTGCTCCCCAGCTGAGCTCGGGCCCCTGCTCCCTCCTTAGCTTGACCCCACTCTCTGACCCAGGCAACTCCAGCTCACAGGGAGGACGGGTCCCCCCCGCTCCTCGGCCTCCTGACTCCCTGATTAGCCTACCTGCCCTGTCCATCCCGCTCACAGGCTGACTGAGGTTGACCTGGCGCATTGGCCTCTCCCCATTCTTTTAGTGCTGGGAGCTGACCAAGCAAAACACCCCACTGAATGTCAGTCAGAGGACAAAAAGTCCCCTTCCACTAGGGCGAGTCAAACAGATCACTGGCAGGAGGAGAGTGTGTCTCGTACAAGGCGGGGGCATGCAAATAAGGGAGATGGTTTCCTGTTTAAATCTGTGCCTCTCTCTGCATCCAGAGGCACGTTCTGCAGCCTCCTGGCTCTGAGCAGTTCCCAGCCAGTCGCCTGAGAACTTTCCACTCCAGAACCAGGAAAAATGAGATTTTTGCCTCCTTTTAAGTTTCGTGGTAGCAGCTTTAGAAGGTACATTCCTCCCTCTGAATAACTGGCAGAGTTAGAGGAATATTGGGTTATTGCTATTTCTATACCGAGAGTAATGGCCTGTCTTTATTCTCAGGTGTTTGGTCCCAGGTCCAGCTGGTGGAGTCCGGAGGGGGTGTGAAAAGCCCCGGAGAGTCTCTCCGTCTCTCCTGCAAAGCCTCCGGGTTCCCCTTCAGTGATTCCTACATGAGCTGGCTCTGACTGGCACCAGGAAAGGGACTAGAATGGGTCAGTTACATAAACCCCGATGGGAGCGAGAAACGCTACCGTGATTCAGTGAAAGGCCGATTCACCATCTCCAGGGATAATTACAAGAATGAGCTGTATCTGCAAATGTCCAACCTGAAACTCGAGGACACTGCCATCTATTACTGTCAGAAAGGCACAGGGAAACCCCCTTCTCCCAGCAGCCACATGGGGGGAGCAGTGACAGTCACCCCGCTTCAGGCTTAGACAGAAGACCTGGCAACTGGGTGAATGTAACACAAACCTACCGGTTTTGTTCACCCTACGGTTACTCACATCTTCTTGTCAACTATTTGAAATGGGCCATGCTGATGATCGCTACAAAAGTTTTTTTTTTCTCTCCTCCTGATAATAGCTCATTTTAATTGATTTGTCTCGTTAGAGTTGGTAAGATAACCCCCATCTTTTCTTGTTCTCTGCATATATATCTTTCCCTACTGTATTTTCCACTGCATGCATCTGATCGAGTGGGTTTTAGCCCACGAAAGCTTATGCCCCATTAAATTTGTTAGTCTCTAAGGTGCCACAAGGACTATTCGTTCTTTCTACCATCAATGTCTCTCTTTCCTTCCCAGAGCCCCCCTGAGCCTGCGGTGCACAGTTCCCTTGCTTCATTGGGGAACCCCAATCCAGAGTGAGTCTGGTTTTGCATCAGTTTCCCCTTCGAGACCTGGCACGTTGGCTCTCCCAGGGCCCGTCTCTGTGTCAGACTCACAGGACAGCCTCCACCAGGGTACAGGAGACAAGTGCATTGCGGGACTGATCCAGTGCCCGTCAGTCAATAGAGTTTATCCCCCTGCCCTCATTGGCGTTTGCCTCACACCCAATGGATGGAGCGAATTCCTCATGGGGTTAAATCCTCCGCTAGTGTAAAGTCACTGCAACAGCTTTCAGTGTATGCGAGTTACTCCTGATTGACACCAGGGACGCTCTGGGCCTTTCAGCAAACCGAGACCTTTATTGCAATAATGCAGCGGAAGGTGATTCGTTCATTATAACCGATGTGGGGCCCCTCGCCGTGGCGTCTCCCCCTTCACAAGTGGTTATTGCCTTTATCCCCACAACCCCACCACGGTGACGCCAGGGAACTATCACAGCCCCTGGCTCAAAGAGGCGGGACTGGGGCAGAGAGATGGAGGTTGGGATATGGAAAGGAGCCATTCAGAGTCCGGGCGGGGCTGTGAGCAGAGCTCACCCAGCGCCTGAATAAACCTCACGCCGCTGAGCCTGGGAATGTGGCAAAGCAGCTCGTGGATCGTTTTCACCCACCCGCCATTGGGAAATCCCTGCCCGGGCTCTGCGCTGGTGTCAGTGGGTGGAGCTGAGATGTTCCAACCCACAGTAAAGTTCCATGATGTCATGGAGTCCCCATGGAGATAAAAGACCCGCCCCTCAGCCCTCGATGACATCACCCAGCCCAGGGCTGGGACTCAGGGCATTGGGGGCAGTCGCGTGACTAACGGGGCCGGATGAACATTTTGTGGGCCTGGCACCGAGCATATCTGTGGGCCCCCATGGAGGCAATGGGGCCTGGCATGGCAGGGGTACTGTTTACCAACGGGCAGTTGCCAGATGCACATTGCACCACCTGGCCGTGTGCTGCCATGGTGCCCCTTCCCCTTGGGGATGGGCCCATCCGGAGCCACACAGCCCCCCCCGGTCAACAGCACCCCCAATTCCCTATGGCCAGAGCCCCCCTGGACCTGCTATGCCCAGCACCTCCCCTCCCCTAGAAATGCACAGCACCCTGCACACCACCACCCTCGCCCAGCACCCCCCTGCTCACAGCCCCACCACCAGGGCCATCCTTAGGATTTATGGGGCCCTACACAGTGTTATTAAACTGGGGCCCCTATGTCTGAGTTGGGGCACAGCCACTACAACTGCCAGTGGAGCCCCACAAGAACCCCCCAAACACTGAGCTTTGTACACAGCAGTTGCTGCACCAGCCGGGGCTCGCAGCCCGGGAGGGAGGGACGAGGCACCAAAGGACACCGAGCCGCCCGGCCTGCCTCACTGCTGCAGAGAGTCACAGTTCACCACAGAGCCCCGTGTGCCCTCTCCCTCGTGCACAATGCACTCACCGGTGCATTCGGCTCTGGGAATACGACCCCTGCCTAAGGAGACTGCAGCGCGTCCTGGGTGTGGAGGAGCCGACTTGCCCTGACCTGCTGTCCTGGTGGTGGCCCAAATTTTCCAGTGCCCTAAGGACGGCCCTGCCCACTGCAACTGCCCAGCACCCCACACAGAAGCTTCATTCCCTAGTGCCCAACACACACAGATCTTCCCCGTTACCTCACAGCCCAGCACCCCAGAGACCCACTCCCTACCCCTGCCTCCTTGCCTCACTCACTGGCCCTGCTGGGAGGTGACTGTGTCTGCGGGCTGAGCCAGCAGTGCAGTGAGGGCTAGTCCTGGGGTGGGGAATCGCTCTGGTCCCTCGCGAATCCCGCAATCAGCCAGGCCAGGGCCTGCTCTGCCCGGGCTCCCTCAGGCCCCTCTTGCCTGGAGGGGCCCAGCCAAGCCCCCCTCACTGTCACCCCCACACACACACACACCTGGCTGAGACTGGCCAGGCTTCTGCACCCAGGCAGCTCAGCTCTGGGGAGGGAGGCCATACCCGGAGCCAGAGGGGCTCAGGGGTCCAGCCACGGGGCAGAGAGGAGCAGGGAATGGAGAGGAGCCCTCAGATGGAGGAGGAAGTGGTGGGTAGGGGGAGCCAGCTGGGTCTCGGGGCACAGGGCAAGCAGAGCAGGCTGGGGCCCCTTCTGAGCATGGGCCCAGCTGCATGGAGCCACTGGTGCCATTGGAAACCTGACACTGCCATCACCGTTGGGGGACCACTGCTGCACACCGGTGAGCCGCATAGGGCCAGGGGGCAGGGGGCCCGCAGGCTGAGAGAAGAACCTCCCTTGACTCCCTGCTCACCCTTAGCAGAGAGATAACTTCCAGAATGAACACAGCCTGTGGAAAGTGTGGGGACAGGAATGACTATCAGCCCCCCTACGGTGCTGGCTCTCCCCAAGAGCCTGTGCCCAGTGTACAGCAGGGTCCGGGAAGCGTGATGTACCCGTCCCTGCCCCGGTGGCTATTCACCATTCTGGGGTCTTGTGGCTCGTGTGCCGGGGGTCAGGCAGTCAGTGACAGGCATGTGAGTCCTGGCTGTTTTTTAAAGCACTGAATCAGTGTTGTCTGCATTGCAAACAATGCTGCTTCTGTAAAATGTTGTGTTTAAACTTCACAGCGATGACCTTGGGAGGCCAGATTCCTTATTGGCAGCAGAATGGCTGCACAGAATTAGAAAGAGGGGAGGGGTAGCTCAGTGGTTTGAGCATTGGTCTGTGAAACCCACGGTTGTAAATTCAATCCTTGGGGTGGGGGGCACTTAGGGATCTGGGGATTGGCCCTGCTTTGAGCAGGGGGTTGGACTAGATGATCTTCTGAGGTCCCTTCCAACCCTAATAATCTAGGATTCTAAAGCAGCCAAGAATTGAGGAGGACTTTCGCTGTGGGGTTATGATGCCCTCTGCCGCCAAGACACAGGAATGGAAGAAGCACTGGGACAGCGAGAACAGGGGATCTCAAACTGGGGTTTGGGACCCCTCAGGGGGTTTTGAGGTTATTACGGGGGGCCAAGAACTGTCAGCCTCCATCTCAAAGCTCACTTTGCCTCCAGCATTTATAATGGTGTTCAATATATTTAAAGGTGTTTTAATTGCTAAGGGGGGGTCGCACTCAGGGGCTTGCTGTGTGACAGGGGTCACCAGTGCGAACGTTTGAGAACCACTGGAGAAGACGGAGTGAAAGGAGAACGCAGCACACCAGAAAGAAGCCACGGAGCGTCCCGTAACGGTTATGGCGCGCCAAGCGGACACGCTCCAGGGGATACTCGCTCTTCCAACCGAGCAGCTCCGCGCCCGCCCTCCCCTGCAGCCGCTGTCGCAAATCGCTTTCCCATGCGCCCCTCACACCCCCCACCCACACACTGTTATCGACCTCCTGGCTCCAGTCTCTACCCGCAGCATCCCACTCCTCCCCCTTCACAGTCCAGCACCGGGGACTCCAATCACAGGCGCCAACTGCTTCCAGCGCAGGTGGGTCCTCGACACCGCGCCCCCCGGCCCGCCCTGACTCCACCCCTGCCCCCATTCCAACCTCTTCCCCAAAGTCCCTGCCCCAACTCCACCCCCTCCCTGCCCCTATTGGATGTCTCCCCAGATCCCTGCCCCAACCCCGCCTCTTCCCCACCTCCTCCCCCCTCCCTCCCGGAGCTGGCTACAGCTGTTTGGCGGGGGCAAGCGCTGGGAGGTAGGCAGAGGAGCCGGGTTGCAGCGCGCTCAGGGGAGGAGGCAGAGGCGGAGGTGAGGCAGGGCGGGGAGCTTGGCTGCCGGTGGGTGCAGAGCACCCACTAATTTTTCCCCATGGATGCTCCAGCCCGGGAGCACCCACAGAGTCGGCGCCTGTGACTCCCACTACCCGGCGCACTCAATGCCCAGCCCGCTGCAGTTTGGCCCTGCTGAAGTCCAGCACCTGCTGCATCGTTCTCCAAAGGAGAAGGCTGGATGTGAGCCCGGGACATACACAAATCTGTAGCCATCCTGGAACCCCTCCTCCTCTTAGACCTTCCCTTCCCCTGTCCCCCTCCCGCTCCCTGCTGATTTTTTTCTTTTTACTCTCTCCTCCGGCTGTTGTCTTTTAATTACAGAATTGTGTTGGTTTGAAAGCAATCTTTGTTCTACTAAGTGAAAGCAACCAGGGCTGCCTGGGGAGGAGGGGGGGGCAAGTGAGGCAATATGCCCCGGATCCCGCAGGGGCCCCCACGAGAATGTTAGAGGCTCCCCCCCACCTTCACCTTCCCCCACCCCCCAGCATCTCAGCACCAGGCACCCCACGACCTCATCCCCCACTGCCCTGACCCCCAGCTCTGAGCCCAGCCCCTCTGAGCCAGGCACCCCCCGACCCCATCCCCGCTCCTAAAAGTGAATATTTCCAGGGATTTTCTCCTTTACCTGAGTAGAAATTATAGAAGTCGTGATCTCAGAAATGTGACATTTGTTTTTATGATAAATAATAATTAATAAAGTGTGTAATAAGCACGTCATAAAAACAAATGTTTAGGAGGGGGTTCGCGAGACACCGTTTTAGTGAAAGGGGTTCACAGTTTGTTAACGTTTGGGACCCATGGTGTCCGCCAATGCTCTTTGCTGGGTGGAACACGTCAGATTGGCTTTGTGCGGACACATGCGCTCACTCGCACACTCAGCATTCACAGTCCAGTGAGCTGCGCGCACGCACAGAAAGCTCCACTGCCAGTTTGGTTTCTTCACAGCTATTCCCTTGCGCCAGACACATGCAGCCACCTCTGGTCAGGAACAGCCGCTTAGCAGCTGCACAGGGCTCATTCAGCCAATGCAGAAATACAGCCACTGCTGGAGGGGGGACACCTGGTGTTTAACAGCTGCACATCACTGGCACGCAGGGCTGTCACCAGTACTGGGTAGGAATGCAGTTGTCTCTGGGGTGGGACCTGGATACCATGTCACAGCTGCAGAGCAAAGTTTACCCCAGTGCTTACAAAAATGCCCTGAGATTTTCAGTGTGAACACAGAACAGAGAACTGGGGGGCTTTTTAAGGCCCCACATGCTACTCAGTCAAGTAAGTCCCCATTAAACCTTTTGATCTGTTGGTTTTTTTAATTCTCTCTTCCGCAATTTCTGTTGCATTTTTCCTATTTTGAATCATTTTGTTCCTTCTATTTAAGCAAAGAGAATAATATCAAGGATTATTTTTGTATTAAAGTAGCAACAGAGTCTGGGGTGAGGGGCGCTGCCCAGACACAGCAAGAGACAATCCCTGCGCCAGCGGGCCCCACTGTGCCAGGTGCAGCACAACCAGTGTCAGTCTGTGTCCCGTGTTAAAGATGGGAAACTGAGGCACAGAGTGATGCAGGGGCTTGCTGAGGGCAACACAGGGGTTCTGTGGCACAGGCATGAGTTGAAGTCAGCTCTTCTGAGTCCTAGTTTAACCACAGGCCCAGCCTTGCTCGCTAGGTGACTGACTGGAACATGGATGTCCTCTGGGCCCTGCCCCAGGCTCCCCAGAACAGCTCTCTCTGGAAGCCCCCGCTCTCTGTGCTGGCCCCAGGCCAACTCTCACTGGGCCACTTTAATTTTTTACACTCAGCTGCCTCGTCACCTAGTGGCAAAAGGTAGAAAAAGAGAGACTGTTTCTAAAACAAATGGAGTCTGTTCTTTCTTTCAACGGCAATAGCAAGACGAGGCTTGGAAGCCAGGCCCCACTATGGGAGGCGACTGGGGACCAAGGGCTAGAGCACGGGAGGCTGCAGGTCAGGACGCCTGGGTTCTCTCCCCAGCTGTGGGAGGGGAGTAGGATCCTGTGGCTGAGTGCTGGGAGTCAGGACGCCTGGGTTCTCTTCCCAGCTGTGGGAGGGGAGGGGAGTAGGATCCAGTGGCTAAGGGTTGGGAGTTAGGACGCCTGGGTTCTCTTCCCACTGTGGGAGGGGAATAGGATCCAGTAGCTGAAGGTTGGGAGTCAGGACGCCTGGGTTCTCTTCCCAGCTGTAGGAGGGGAGTAGGATCCAGTGGCTGAGGGTTGGGAGTCAGGAGGCCTGGGTTCTCTTCCCAGCTGTAGGAGGGGAGTAGGATCCAGTGGCTGAGGGTTGGGAGTCAGGAGGCCTGGGTTCTCTTCCCAGCTGTAGGAGAGGAGTAGGATCCAGTGGCTGAAGGTTGGGGGTTAGGACGCCTGGGTTCTCTTCCTAGCTGTAGGAGGGGAGTAGGATCCAGTGGCTGAGGGTTGGGAGTCAGGGCTCCTGGGTCCTCTTCCCAGCTGTGGGAGGGGAGCAGAGTCTAGGGGGTTAGCACACCAAGTCGATGTTACTGAGCCCCAAGATTCCTGGGTATTCGGCGCCTTGGCACGTACTTTGGCTTCCACCTTCCCTCCAAGGCTGATGCTCAGGGGCCAGTCAGACAAGCCCAGGCAGGAGGCAATTCCACCCCTCGCTAATGCCACAAACCCAGCAGCCAGCACAAACCAGCAAATAATAGAGGGATTTAGACAGATTAATGAACAACCTCTACTGCCGAGGCTGGAGGAGAGCAGATGGCTTGACAGCTCCACCAGGAGGGGAGGCTCCACCCCACCATCAAACAACTGTCCTTTGCCACGATGCCTTCAAAAGCCTTGCCAATGCATGGGCAGCTGAGACCCTGCTCACCACGCCCATTTCTCCCACCTGTACCCAGCGGTGGTCCTGGACTGGAAGCTTTTGAGGGCAGGGACTGTGTGGGTAGGAGGGCCTAGTGGTTTGAGCAGCTGGGGGCCTTGGAGTCAGGATTCCTGGGTTCTAGCCCCACATGAGGCTAGTATCTAGTGGACAACCTTGCGGGCTGGGAATCAGGACGCCTGAGTTCTGTTCGGCAGCAGAGGGAGCTCTAGTGGTTACAATGGCAAGGCTGGGACGGAGTGGCAGTTTGGGCTTTTTGAGTCGGTGGGTGCCCCCAGTGCTCCCCTTAAAAGTGGCCCCCCAAACACAGGAGCATGGTGCATAAGCTGAGCTGTTGGCTCGATTCGGGCTGGCAGGGAGAATACCAGGGCAGATGGGCCCATGGCTCTGAGCTGATGCATGGCCCACTCTTCTGCCATTAACTCCTGGGTAGGTGGATGGGGAGACACCCTGACCCCCAGAGCACCCTCTGCAGGGGGAGCTGTGCCATCGATCCCTCAGTTCAAAGGGCCGTGATACTTTGACCTGAAGGGCTGAGGCCCAGATCTCCAGTGCCTTAACCGCCCGCCCCAGACCAGACAGAGTTGTTGAAAAGCACATTTAGCACAGTGATCACTGACCCGCAGCTTGTCATGTATAAATAACCATGTTTATCACCCTGGGCGAACAGGAAACAATTGCTCCACAGGGATATTTGATTTCTTCTGTTTTCTTTTAAATGAGCAAACGTAGTGGCTGTTGGAAAGTATTAATATTGCCTATTGCAAACAGGGAAACATACTAGATGATCAGAAGTACTGGGCTTAAGAGCCCAGGACAGAATCTTTAACACGGGGCCAGCATAGGGCAAAACTGTTACTGTTTATATATTGCTGGAAACCCCAGCTGAAGTCAGGGCCCTGTTGTGCCAGGCGCTGCCCAGACACAGCGAGAGACAGGCTCTGCCCTGGCTGAGATCAGGGCCCTGTTGTGCCAGGCGCTGCCCAGACACACGGTGAGAGACAGGCCCTGCCCTGGCTGAGATCAGGGCCCCGTTGTGCCAGGCGCTGCCCAGACACACGGTGAGAGACAGGCCCTGCCCTGGCTGAGATCAGGGCCCTGTTGTGCCAGGCGCTGCCCAGACATACAGTGAGAGACACGCCCTGCCCCAGCTGAGATCAGAGCACTGTTGTGCCAGGCGCTGCCCAGACACACAGTGAGAGACCCTCTCCATAGAGCTTACAATCTGTCTAGACAAAGGTAAAATTATTCTCATTTTAGAGAGGGGGAAACTAAGGCACAAATGAGGTGACTTGCCAACGCTTCTAGCAGAGCTGGGACTCAAACCCAGAACACCTAAGTCCCAGTCACAAGGCAATCTTTCCTTGTAATCACCTGCCTGACCTGGGATGAGACAGATCATCAGTCTCAACCTCTTCAGTCATTGACCGCTCAGCTGAGAGCAACCACAAGGGGTCACTGGGGAAAGCTGGCCTAGTGGCAGAAGTGGGGATCGATTCCTGGCTCTACAACTCCCTGTGTGAGCCTGGCAAAACACAGCATCTTTTTGCCTCAGTTTCCCCACCTATAAAAGTGGGCTAGTATTTCCCCACCTCACAGGAGACAGGATAAATTCAGTAAATGTTTTGATGATGCAGCCACAAAAATTCTAAATCACCTGCATGTTCAAAATTCAGCTTCAGACAGTCCAACCGCAGAAGGGACCATTCCATCATTTAGTCTGACCTCCTTGTAACCCAGACCAGTGAGGTACCCCTGCACTGAGTCCAATAACATTTCGCAAGGCATCCAGGCTTGATTGGAAGCCAAGGAGAGGAGTTACCAGCACTTCCTCGGGCAGTTTGTCTCAATGGTTAATCACCCTCACAGAGAAAAATCGGTGCCTTATTTCCAGCTGGAATTTGTCTGGCTTTTAACGTCCAGCCACTGGTTCTTGTTATGCTGGGGGTTTGCAGCCACCTAAGTTATTAGATCATCTTCTTTGTTTCCAAAGGGATCTGAAAAGCAGGATGGGAACAAGAATCTGCTGCGAGCTGGTTTGCAAATATGTCCTGGAAGAATCAAACCATTTGAGCTGGGTGGTTTGCTTGGAAAGGTAGCGAGGGCTGGGAGCTCTGGTGGGTAAATCTGTAATAGGGACCTTGTACAGATGTTAACACAGCAAAGTGAAAGAGACACAGCCATTTAGGACAGGAAGTGAAGACAGCTTTATCCAGGAGGCTTTGGAGAAGTAGGATGAAGTAATTCATGCTGAAGTTTAGCTGGAGAGGTAGAGCGAAGAGAAAAAACGGTATCCCAAAGCGTGGCTCCACAACACTTCCACAGCATCGGGCCCAGCCTGGACTGCCCAGAGATAGCGCCCACCCCCTGCAGCACAGCCCCCCACCAGTGCCATGCTGGAGCCAGCCCTGACTGCCAGGGAAGACCCCCACCCCACTCACAGTAGTACAGTGCCCCCTAGCACTGAGGCATTAGGGCCAACACTGACTGTCCTGGGAGAGCCACACCCTGCCCTCTGCAGCACAGCACCCCCATCACTGCCCTGGGGCATCGGGGCCAGCCCTGACTGCCAGCGGAGAGCCCCCACCCCGCCCCAGTGCCACTGGGACATTGAGGCCAGCCCTGACTGCCCAGGGAGAGCTCCCACCCCATTCGCAGTAGCACAGCGCCCCCTAGCACTGAGGCATTGGGGCCAGCACTGACTGTCCTGGGAGAGCCCCACCCCGGCCCCTCCAGCACAGCACCCCCCAGTACCGCTGGGACATTGGGGCCAGCCCTGATTGACAAGGGAAAGCCACACCCCGCCCCCTAGCACCGCACTAGGGCATTGGGGTCAAACCTGACCACCAGGGGACAGGCCCAGGGCCTGGGTGCTGCATGCCCGGGTGGGGGCAAAGCCCGACGAAACACGCACTGACCCCTTCCCCCTCCTGTTGGGGGGGCGGGTCACGCTTCCAGCAGCAGCCGCCAACCCGCTTGAGCGATCGCGCAGGTTGTGAGCCCTTGATCTCGCGTGGGTCTCTCCCGCCGCCCCCCCTGTTGCAAGGTTCCATCCCCGCCCTCCCGACACCACTAGACTGTCGCAGGGTTCCACTGGGGGCTCCCAACGTTCCACGCCCCCCCCACCCCCCGTCTGCCACGGATCGTCGCAACCTTCTGTCTCCTCCTTCCGCCCCTGCTGTAACGTTCGATCGGGGGAACGTTCCACCCCCAACGTTCCTTCCGCCTCCACCCCCACCCCGATCGTCGCAACGTTCTATTCCCGCCCCCCCCCGAATGTCTCAACGTTCCATCGGGGATCCCCACGTTCCATCCCCCCCACCCCCAGCTCCGGCGGGTTCCCAATGTCCCCAGCCTCCCTCCCGCCCGCCCCTCGGCCAAAGTTCTGTCTCCTTCCCCCCACCGCGTTCACCGTCGCCACGTTCCATCGGGGGCTCCCAACCTTTCATCCACCGCCCCCCCCATCCACCCCGGCCGGCGGCAACGTTCGATCCGGGGCTCCCCAGCAGCGTTCCATCCGCTGCCGATCTCGAGCGGCGCTGGCCACGTTCCAGCTCGACCGTCGCAACGTTCTGTCCCCTCCCTCGAGACAGTTGCAACGTTCCATCTGGTGGGGAGACGAGGGGGGGCCCCCAACCTCCCTGCCGGCCGCTCGCTCGCCCGCCACGTTCGGCCCGGGGGCTCCCCACGGTTCCATCCGCTCGCAACGTTCCACCCCTCCCCCCATCACTCTCCTCCCCTCCCCCCGATCGTCGCAACGTTCTATCCCCTCCCCCACCCTCCTCCCCGGATTGTTGCAACGTTCCATCCGCTGCTGCCGCCGCCGCCCGCGACGCTTCCCCGGGGTCCAGGCCGCGCTCGCTCGGCGGCTCCGCCGGCTCCCCCCCTCACGTGTCCCGGGCTCCCAGCTGGGGAAGAAGGGAGGGGAAGAGGGGGAAGGGGAGGGGGGGAGAGAATCGCTCTCGCTCTCCTCCTCACATGACCCGAGTGTTTGTCCCCGTGATCAGCGCCTCGGCTCCCGTGTCTCCTCCGCGTCCCCTCTGCCTCCATCCGGCGTGAGATTTAAACTCACCCGCCCCCCTTCCTCTCCCTCTTCTCCTTCCCTCCCCCCCGCCCCGGCCTGGTGCTGAGGGGCCTCCCCACCCCTCTCCTTCCCCCCTTCCCCTCCCCCCTCCCCCCTCTCCCCCCATGGACATGCTGGATCCCGGCCTGGACACAGCCACCGCCTCCGCTGCTCCCAGGTAAGGGGAAGACGGGAGGGAATTCCCCACCCCTTTCCTGGGGGGCCTGGTTCCTTCCCACCCCCCCGCTGGGCCTGCGGAGGGGCAGGGTGGGGGAGGGGAGGGAGCCAGCCATGATCCTCCTGCAGCAGCCGCGGCGCGGAGAGGGGGAGCACAAAATGGAGGACGAGGCAGAGAGAGAAGGAGGGGAAAGGGGGGTCGGGGGCAGAAGGCGGGGGGCTGGGAGCCCAAGAGGCTGCAGTCGGGGGAGGGGGAGAGGGAGAGAAGGAAAGGAGGAGGGGCCTTGAGTGGCTGGTGGGGAGGGATAGGGGGCAGAGTTGGAGGGGGCTGTCACCTGGGGGAGGGGAAGAGGGGGCAGGGAGTTGGGGGTCCTGTGGTCTGGGGGGCAGGTCGTGTTTGGCAAGGTGAGGGGGCAGGGAGTGTGTGATGGGGGGGAAGGCGGGGAAGGGGTCCTTCGACCTATGGGGCTTGTGCCTGGAGTTGGGGTGTGGGGGAGACAGACAAAGGGGGTCAGAGCGAGCTGGTGTCAGGAGGGGGATGGGTGGGTTCGGGTGCCATATGGGAGGGAGCTGGGGTGTGATCTGAGTGGATTTGTGTTGGGGGGTTAGACTCAGGAGTGGGGGCTGGGCTGGGGTGAGCTGGTGACAGGATTGAGTGGGGCACAGACAGGGCCTGGCATCTCTCAAGTGATGAGGGGGTGAGACAAGAAGAGGGGAGCACAGGGGTCTGAGAGAGCTGGTGGGGGAGGAGGGAGCTCAAGGGTCTGTGAGCTAAGCGATTGGTGTCATGGGAGGTGGGAGGGGGCAGAGGGGAGGACTGGGGAAGTGGGTCGGGGAGGGAGAGGGCTCTTGCTAGCGCTGGGGGGTAGAAGTGCGGTGGGGGTGGGATTGCAGGGGAGCTGAGCAGGGGGAGTTCACCCCGCCCAGTAATTAGCTCCCAGGATTCTCCACCCCGGGTGCTAGATGACTTGGGGGGGGGGGGGGCAGCACTGTGGCGGGGAGTGGGGTGCAGATTTAGGTGAGGTGGGGCCCTAGACGGTGCAGTGGCCGAAAGAGACTGCAGAAGCTCAGGGGTACTTGGTGCCCAGGAGGAAGAAGTGGGGTGCCTGCAGGGGAGACAGGTGAGGGGGGAGGAGGCTGATGTGCTGGAAGTGGGAGAGGGTGCGGTTAGGGGGCATCTGCTGGTGATCCTCTGTGCCAGGGGGAGTGGGGTGGGAGGCGTTAGGAGGGGGAGGAGCAGAGATTAAAAAAAGGAGGGGAGGAGAAGGGGGTGAGCTGAGAGGGGTGGGGCAGGAAGGATTCTAGGATCCACCTGAGTTGGGGGATATGGGAGGTGGCGGGGCAGACCAGGGCCCTCATGGAGGGGAGGGAGTTGGGAGGCTCGAGCTGCGTATCCGTGTCCTGCAGTTGGGGGCAGACCAGGGACGGGAGAGTGTGTGCGGGGGGCAGTGACAGGTGGGGGGTACACTCTGGGCCAGCTCAATGGACTCCAATGGAGTGACGGCCCATTGACCCCAGCTGGGGTCTGGCCCCACTGCCTCTGGGGGGTGGGGGCTGCGGCCGATTGACCCCAGGTGGGGTCTGGCCCCAGTGACTCCGGGGGGGCTGGGGCTGACCAGGTAGGGGTCTGCCCCTGTATCTGGCAGACTGTGAAAGGGTCATTCACACCTTGAGGGGTCTGCATGGTGTTGCCTGTGATCTGTGTCCATGTCTGACACTGCCCCCCTCACCCCCCCCCGGACGAAAGGCAGAGCAGCCAGCGAACATGGGGCCCATCCTGGGTGTCAGAGCTCCAGGGCGCAACTTCTCCGGTTTTAACCCTTATCTGGACCCCCCCAGCCACTCCCCCTCCTTCCTGGCTGTGTACGGTAGCTGATACAGTTCTCCAGGAGGAGGAGGGTGTCGGTAGCTGGGAGGACAAGCTTGGGTTAATATGCTCCAGGGCCAGGGACATTACTGGCTCTGTGGGAGTGGGTGCCCCACACTGGCTCTGCTCCTTCTCCTGAGCCCCCCTCCCCCTGCTGCTCCCCGAGAGCCTCC
Source organism: Aldabrachelys gigantea (assembly GCA_026122505.1). Classification (NCBI taxonomy): domain Eukaryota; kingdom Metazoa; phylum Chordata; order Testudines; family Testudinidae; genus Aldabrachelys; species Aldabrachelys gigantea. The sequence continues at coordinate 71,070,744 of CM047489.1, forward strand.
CATGCTCACTCTTTTCTGCCCCCTCCTGCCTTACGGGGCAGAGAGGAGCCAGTGGCAGAGCAGCCCTGCTCAACAGCTGGCGGGGGCAGGACCAGCATCTGAACAGCTGATTGGCAGCCGGCCCCAGGGCCAGCAGAGCAGCAGCCCTGTGGGTGCTGAGACCCCCTGTTTTTTCTCCGGGGCTGCTTGAGCCCCTGAGCACTGACGGAGTCAGTGCCTGTGGCGGGAGCTGGGCTTTAGCCGTGGGGATAATCCCTAGCTCTTGCCTGGCACTTCCCATCCGTGATCTCAAAGCACTTTGCACAGGATGTCAGTGTCCTCCCCGTTTCACAGATGGCAGGATGAAGGCCCAGGGAGGTGAACGGAGACTCCCTGGGGCTGGATCCATCTTTGGTGGAAATGAGGCGAGGCTGCAGCGGGCAACTCTGCTCTTGTGATCGCTGGCAAGGCGAGAACTCGGGGCGAGGGCCTGGGCGCTGTTAAAGCTGTTGAGTGGCACCTGCTCTGTCCGAGTGGCTGGCAGAGGTTTTGGTGCTGCAGAGTCTGGTCGTCTTGGAGACCCTCGGGAAAAAGATTTCACATTGGGAGGCGAAATGACATAGCGTTGAATGATGCCGACCCTCAGTGCCCCAAGGCGGTGCTAGGGGGCGCTGTGCTGCAGGGAGTGGGTGGGGGCGCTTTCCCCTGGCAGGCAGGGCTGGCCCCAGTGCCCCAGGGTGGCACTTGGGGATGCTGTGCTGCAGGAGGTGGGGTGGGGGCTCTCTCCTCTGGCAGACAGGGCCAGCTGGGATCAGGGCCCCGTCGTGCCGGGCGCTGGCCAGACACAGCCAGAGCCAGGCCCTGCCCCAGCTGGGATCAGGGCCCCGTCGTGCCGGGCGCTGCCCAGACACAGCCAGAGCCAGGCCCTGCCCCAGCTGAGGTTGGTTCTGTTGTGCCGGGCGCTGCCCAGACATGCAGACAGAGACAGTTGCTGCCCAAAGAGCTTCTAATCTAAGGAGGGAAGCCTGGTGCATGATGGGAGATGAAGTTCAGCCACCACATTCTCCTGGATAGGCTGGACTACAACTCCTATGAGGCACTGCAATTGCATTTTCAAATAACGCTATTTCAGGATTCACCAACAAATTGACTTTTGGGGGAGCAGCCTCTTTTCTGGGACTTGAGTCTCCTTTAGGCTGTGGTATTTGAGCCACTCCCAAATTTATCCTTCCAAGCCGGGGAGGTGTGTTCCCCATTCTGCCGATGGGGGGGAAACTGAGGCACAGAGGTCTAAGGGAGCACGTTGCAGGCCTAGGAATGGGGTCTTAGCCCAGCACCTTAGCCCGAAGCTGCCCTGAAAGGTTCCACCTGGGTGTCTGCGCTAAGTCGCCGGTGGGTGAGGGAGGTGGCGTGTCTCACTGGCTCTGCCAGGACGGCTGGGCTGGAGGAGCAGGCCTGTCTGCCCAGGGGACTGTCCTCAGGGAGAAAGCCTCCAGGGACAGCGGTAGCCGCGCTTCTTAGCAGTTCCTGCGCTGCCCAGGCTGCACAGGGAGGCCTGTGTGAGGGATCATTACTCCCTCGGGGAAGGGATCTGTTGGCGGGAGGGCATTAGAGGGGTGTTTATACTGCCCCCATGTCCTATGTGTCTGTGAAATAGCTCCCATCAGGTGTAATCCCAGAACAACTCAGCTGATTTCCTCATGGCTTTTCGTCAGTTTCAAGGCTGGGCGGGGGCATTTGACCATCAGGTCTGAGCTCCTGGGTAGCCCAGGCCAGGGATTTGCCCAGGGCCCCCTGCACTGACCCTCATATTCACCCCACTTCTCCCTGAAGTGCAGGAGATCAGAATCTGGCTCTTTTATGATTAGTATTATTTACAATAGGTTCTGTTTGTATGTCGTTCCCTGGTTTCTATCCCCGCCCCGTAGCCAGTCCTTACCAGCTGCAAGTGGATTGGAGTCAGTCCTGTCTGGAGGGGAAAGGGCCCTTGGCCAATTCCCTGCCTCACTCAGCCAGCCCCCTAGCTCTGGGGCAGGTTGGGCGCTGAGGCACCAGCCTGTTTCTGGATCAGAGCCGGTGCCCAGACTTGCATCCCATCTGGGGCCCTTCTGCAGGCTGACCTGACGCATGCAGTGCATTTCAGAGCGTGATGCGTTTCACAAGGGCGTTAATCGGTGGGTAACGTCCTGTCCCCTTTTCGGGATGCAACCCGGGGATCTGAAAGCGTAAGCGCCTTCCGAGTGGGAACAACCAGATCCAGCAGCGCTGAGGAATTCACTAACTCAAACCGCTGTGCCTGATCTAGCCACGAGGGAGTGACAGTCACTCATTTGCCAGGCTTACCAGGGCAAGAAATATGATTGTTACTTACTGGGGTGGGGGGAACCCCACGGTCACCAAGTCAGGAAAGACCCTACAAAAACAAAGCTTTAAATACAGAGTGTACAAATTGTGGGCCCATGGTAGCACTAGGCAGCCACATGGCCACGTGCCCGTCCGTTACCTTCACCTGATTATTGTGGCCCTGTGTTGGAAAGGAGGTGGGTGGTCCGGTGGTGTTTCATGGCTAGGAGTCACACAAGAAACTGATGGGGTGGAAAGGAAATTGACCGACAGCGTGAGCGGCCGTGTAAGTCTCCCTGCAGCCTGTGCCCTGCCCATCCAGGCAGGAGCATCTCTGGGCAGTTGCATACCACGCTGGCATCCAGATCGGGCGTGGGCCTTATCTCTCCCTGCCAGCGGGGCGGATTAGATTTCAACCCGTTCTGGTACCTCCCAGCATGAAACCCTGTTTCGGAAAGCAGCTGTCTGAGCCTTCATCTGCAGGAAAGCTGAGGAGAGTAAGTCGCCGCATGCATTGTAGCGAGACGCTTCTGGGAAATATCTGGGTTGGATTTCAGGACTCTTTGTTTATGGTAGGACCGACAGGGACTGTTGTCAGTCACTGCACAGACACATCGCGAGAGACAATTCCTGCCTCAGCTAAACACTAGGCCCCACTCCCCTCTCAGCGCTGGGGATAGAACCCAAGAGTCCTGGCTCCCAGCCACCCTGCTCTAACCACTAGACCCCACTCTCCTCCCAAAGCCAGGGACAGAACCCAGATGTCCTGGCTCCCAGCTCTTCCCCTGGCCCCGCCCCGCCCCAACCCAACCCAACCCACTAGACCCTATTCCCCTCCCAGGGCTGGGAACAGAACCCAGGAGTCCTGGTTTCCAGGAGTCCAGGTCTGGGTCTGTTTCACCTCTCTCTCTGTCTCCCCCAATCTCAGCTGGGGCAGGGAGTCTGATAGAGCCAGGATTCAAACCCAGCTCCCACTCTAGTTCCTCAACATCAGATCTTCCTGCTCTCTCCCTCCTTTGAGATGGTAGCAAGTGCTGGCAAAAGAGATCAGGCAAAACTGAGCTGGCCAGAAATGCAGCTGCTTCTGGGGTGAGGCGCTTCAACAGCACATAGCAATGCTGCAGAGTGTGGGACAGGAATACAAGGGGAATCCTGTATCTGATTAAAATTTGAGGAGGAGGATGTGGGGGAATTAATAGCTCTTTCCAGTTGTCCTTGTGTACTTGGAGAGTGAGGGTCTGCTCCAGCAGTGAACTGGGTGCAGGGAAGGAGTTTAAAACATTGTCAGCTGGTCCTGGGCAGTGTTGGGTTTTTATGATACCTGGCAGGTTGGTGGCATTGGTTGTCTGGTGTGTGTTACCCCCCCGGCAGAATTCTGCCCGGTCTTCACATGCTGAGGGGCTGAGATCCACATCGCATGGCAAACGGTCACAAAGCAAATTACAGCCTCTTCTAGCAAGAATGGCCACGTGGGGGTTCTCGTCCATCTGGCGTCCGCTTGGAGAGCAGGGAAAGGGAAGTGGAGTCTGGTGGCTTAGAGCAGGGGGGCTGGGAGCCAGGAGTCCTGGGTCCTATCGCTGGCTCGGGGAGGGGAGTGGGGGCTGGTGGGTTAGAGCAGGGGGAGTGGGCTGGGAGCCAGGACTCCTGGGTCCTATCGCTGGCTCGGGGAGGGGAGTGGGGGCTGGTGGGTTAGAGCAGGGGGAGTCGGCTGGGAGCCAGGACTCCTGGGTCCTATCCCTGGCTCGGGGAGGGGAGTGGGGGTTGGTGGGTTAGAGCAGGGGGAGTGGGCTGGGAGCCAGGATTCCTGGGTCCTATCCCCAGCTCTGGACACTAGCTCTCTGGCCGTGGCGGCTCATGTTGGGTATTGTCTCCTTCTGTCTTCCAGCCACGAGAAAGGACAAGAAGTTGAAGAAGGAGTCGAGCTGCAGGAAGGTGAGGCGAGGCAGGGAGCCCTGTAGTCGGCCAGGTGCTGCGTCGGTGGGAGCTTGGAGCTCCTGCTTGGTCCGTTTAAACCTGCCGGGTGGGACTCGTGCAACCCTGACATCCTCCCCTGCTCTAACCACTAGACCCCGCTCCCCTACCAGAGCTGAGGATAGATCCCAGGAGTCCTGGCTCCTGGCACCCCGTGCTCTAACCACTAGACCCTGCTCCCCTCCCAGAGCTGGGGGTAGAACCCAGGAGTCCTGGCTCCCAGCCTCTCCCGCCCCACTCTGACTCCATGGGTCAAGCTCCCTCCCCAGAGCCAGGGTGTGTACCCTCCCCTCCCTCGATGGGATCCGGTGAGTGACTGATCTCTCCTGGCTGCCAGGGGACGTCACGAACGCGGATGAGCAGACAGCAGTGGCTATTGCTAGTGTCCAGCAAGCAGCCTTCACAGACCACAATATCCAGTACCAGTTCCGCACAGAGAACAATGGAGGACAGGTGAGAGGCACTGGGGGGTGCTGTGCTGCAGGGGGCGGGGTGGGGGCATCCCCAGGCAGTCAGAGCTGGCCCTGATGCCCAGCGTGGCTCTAGGAGGCGCTGTGCTCTCTGTGGGTTCTGTTCACATTTCTCTATCCCAAAGGATCTTTCCTCTCTCCCTCTCCTCACAGGTGACATACAGAGTGGTCCAGGTGACAGACAGTCAGCTGGATGGACAGACGGACGCGACGGGAGCTGTCAGCGTGGTCTCGACAGCAGCCTTCGCCGGGGGCCAGCAGGCTGTCGCTCAGGTGGGGGCCGGGCTGCACCTGCTTTCTAACCAGGGACTGGGGAGTGAACAATAGCTGGCCCTTCCAGTGTGTTCTTCCTCCATAGGTCTCCAGGGGCTTTGCAAAGGAGCCCAGTATCACCAGCCCCGGTGGAGCGATTGGGGAAAACTGAGGCACAGATCGGTGAGGTGACTTGCCATGGGAGTCACCCAGAAGGCCGGTGGCAGGGCCAGAAATGGAGCTCTGGAGTCCTGAGACTCAGTCCAGTGGCCTCCCCTGCGCTGCCTCTTTTGGGGAGGCTCCGATCGCTCGTGTGGAGCTAATTACAAATCACACTTGCAAGAGTGCACGGTGTTCGGTGTATTATGGTGGCGTCCATGGGCCCAGCTGGGATCGGGGTGCCGGGCGCTGCCCAGACACAGAGCGAGAGACAGGCCCTGCCGTGAGGAGTTCAGTGCATGCGCGCGCGCGCACACACACAGAGTTTATTTTTAGCCTGACGTTGCGGGGACGTCTTTGTTCTCCGTGACCGGGCCCTCGCTCGGATGTGGTCAGGGCTGGGCTGTCTCATGCGGCTGTGGCTGCGCTGGACAGCAAAACAAGACACCTTTCTAATGCCGTCTGGATTGTCAGCTGCTTGGGACAGGGGCCGTCTGTTCTTTGTACAGCGCCTGGCACCAGGGGTTCTCGCGCAGCAGTGGGGCTCATGATAATCTCGGCCTTCGCTCCCATCTAATGCCTGCTCCTCGGGTCCAGCTGCGGAGGCGACCGTAGCCCCTCTGCTGCGGGTGGGAAAGGAGGGCTGGTCACTGCCTCGCTCCGTAGTATCTCCAGCAGCCCCTCCTCTTGGGCAACCCCCCGTCCGCCCGGCTCTGCGGCCAGCTTCTTTTTAATCTGCCCTTCCCCAGGGCGCCTGGGCTCTGCCGCTGCACCTAAGCGACATGGGTGGGATGGGGGTGTCCCCCATCGCAAGCCTGTAAAAGGCAGTCTGGCCTGTTGGACAGAGCGCTGGATTGTTCCCGGCTTGGTGTGCTGGGTAACGGTGGCCAAATGGCGGCGCTCTGTGCCTCAGTTTCCCCATCTGTGACATGAGGCTAACGGGGCTGGTCGTCTGCGGGAAGCTTTCCCACCCGGAGAGCTCGAGCGCTAGAGAACAGCTCGGGGGTACGACGATGCTGGTTATTTGTTGTCTACCGTAAAGCGGCCCCTTATCTTTTTTCTGAAAAGCTTTAAAAAGTTGGGTCTTGACCTACATAAGCAACGACGTGTGTGACCCTCTAGCAAGCGTAACAAAGAACGTGGGTCCCGCCCCCAGGCTGTGGGGCTGGGCCCTGGAGAGCAGCCGCTCTGGGAAGGACCCAGGAGTCCTGGGTCCTTCGACGGCCCATGAGCTCCCCGGGCGATGGTGTAGTTCAGAGGGCGAGCGCGCCCCTCGGCTGGAGAAGCTGGGGAAGAGCGCGTGGGAGCCGGGAGGTGGGGTCCCCTCTGGATACAGCGTGGGGGACACCATGCCTGGAGATTGCCCCCAGTTCTGGGGGGGATGCACATCAAACAGGACATCAGAGGGGGTCAGGGAAGAGCGACGGGGACGATCCAAGGGCTGGAAAACCTGCGGAAGGAGCTCGATCTGTGGAGTTTCTCCAGAGATGGCTCAGGGGGGACTTGATCCCGGTCGGTCAGCGTCTCCCTGGGGAGGAGATTTTGGGGAGCAGAGGGCTGGTTAGCTCAGCCGGGACAGGCAGAGCAGGAGCTGGTGGGTGAAGCCGGATTAATTCAGACTGGAAATGAGGGGCAGATATTTTTTAACCGGGAAAGAATTAACCCTTCGCATGACTGTCCCAAGGGACCTGGTGGAATCTTTATCGCTTGGATGTCTTGAAATCTAGATCTCTTTCTAAAAGACCCTCGGCTTCAATCCGCTGGGCCAGCCCTGCCTGCCAGGGGAGAGCCCCCATCCTGCCCCCTACAGCACAGCACCCCCTAGTGACACCCTGGGGCATTGGCACCAGCCCTGCCTGCCAGGGGAGAGCCCCCACCCCACCCCCTGGAGCACAGCGCCCCTTCTGGCTTCCCCACATTTCGCAGGCTGGATCTTATTGACCACACTGGGGCAGAAGAGGGTCTGGGCTTCAGGGCAATGATCTCCAGCGGGTGGTGGGGTCAGGAGGAAATCTATCCCAGGACAGGTCGTTCCATCATTGACCTGCTGGGGCGGTGCCTTTGTCCGAAGCAGCTGGTTCTGGCCAGTGGTGGAGACAGGACACCAGGCTAGATGGGCTCGTTGGTCTGCTCAGAGGGTGGGGAAAGATATCGGGCTAGGCCCCATTGCCCTCTGAGAGCCGGGGATAGAACCCAGGAATCCGGACTCGCTCCCCTCTCCCACTCTAACCATTGTGCTCTTCTCTCCCTCAGGCTGTGATCCAGAACCCGTTCAGCAATGGCGGAAGCCCGGCCGCAGACGCAGTCAGCGGGGAGGCCCGTTTTGCGTATTTCCCCGCCTCCACGGTGGGGGATGCCACGGCTGTGTCAGTTCAGACCACAGATCAGTCGCTGGCACAGGCTGGAGGTGAGAGGGCCCCCCCAGCCCCTGGTTTCACCGGGGCTAGTGAGCCTTGAGTGGGGGGTGGGAAGGGAGGCTGGGTCTGATTGCTCCTAAGACTCAGGCCTTCTCTACCCTGCAGCTGGGCGGGTGGCTGGATCGTTCCTATTTCCGGGGAGGTAAAGTCACACCTTTCCGGTGGAGGTTTGGCTGCTCTGGTTCAGGGCTTGCGCTGCGTCATCCGCAGAGCATGCTGGGAAGATGGCTTGGCTGACCTGGAAAATCTCAGCCCTGCTTTACATAAAGGGAAGGTCTAGAAAGGGTTAGCAGAAGTGGGAAAGCATTTTGGGAGACGGAGGGGGATGGGTGTGGGGCTCTCTGGAGACCCAGGCAGCATCGGTGCGTCAGTCACACCCGGCAGCTCCCCCTTCTCCCAGTGACAGGCCCAGGTTCTGGGCGGACCCAGGCAGCGTCACTGTGTCTGTCACGCTGGGGGCAGCTCCCCTACCCCCGCTCTCAGCAGACTCAGGCAGCGTTGCTGCGTCAGTCACACTCGGAGCAGCTCCCCTCCCCGAGCGACGGGCTCAGGCTCTCAGCACACTGAGGCAGCATTGCTGCATGGATCACACTCAGAGCAGCTCCCCCCTCTCCCAGCGATGGGCTCAGGCTCTCAGCAGACTCAGACAGGTGTCAGTTTCCCTCACTCCCACTTTTCAGCTCCCCCCACCCCAAGGATCAGAAACTCCTTTTCATGAATACTGAGGTTCTGCCTCAGTCATGTGAGTCCAGGAGCCCAATCCTGAACATGTGGCTAGAGCGTCTCGTCCTATATCCTTCATAAGAATTGCACCAGGTATTTGTAGTGGGGGACTGGGCAGAACCACTTTCGGGCTGTATTCCCAGGTCTGCAAAGAACCACCCCGAAACAGCCCCGAGCCCCAATGATTTCCTCTTCCCCTTTAAATCCTCCGCAGCCTGACACAGAAGGTTGGGATGACCCTGATCTAGTGAGTCTCCCGGGCAGAGGGGCAGTGAAGGACTGAAATTTGGGCACCAGTGGCTCTTCCTGATTGATTCCCTCCTCTCCCCCCCCCCCCCGTTTAAATTATCAGCATCCCGGCAGAATAGCGTCATCGTCAGGCTGTTTAATTCCCTCCTCTTTAATCCCTCATCACGGCCGGTTCCGGGGTCCGATAATGAGACTCCAAGGCATCTAACTCACCTGTGGAGCCCACCTTCCCCTTCCATGACCTAGAGGTCAGCTCAGGCCAGGCCGTTCGTGTGTTCAGATCGAACATAGGCTGAGTCATTCAGAATGGAACCCAGGAGTCCTGGCTCCCAGCACCCCTGCTGTAACCAGTAGACCCCACTCCCCTCCCAGCGCTGGGGATAGAACCCAGGAGTCCTAGCTCCCAGCCCCCTCTCCCCCCAAACCCACTAGACCCCACTCCCCTCCCAGTGCCAGGGATAGAACCCAGGAGTCCTGGCTCCCAGCCTCCCTGCTCTAACCACCAGACCCCACTCCCCTCCCAGAGCTGGGGATAGAACCCAGGAATCCTGCCTCCCAGGAGTCCAGTTCTTGGTCTGCCTCTCAGCTGTCTCTGTGTCCCCAACAGGCCAGTTCTACGTGATGATGACGCCCCAAGACGTGTTGCAGACGGGGACGCAACGCACCATCGCTCCCCGCACCCACCCGTACTCCCCGTACGTAGCCAGTGAAGTTGGGGTGGGGGGGGTGGCTCCCAAAATCTCCCGTCCACCTGCAACTTGCCCAGCTTCAGCTGCAGGGAGGGGACCCCTATGGGTCTGGGATTTGGTTGCTGGGGGAGGGGTAGTGGATCACTGGAAGGGTCCCCAGCTCCCCTTCCTGTCCTGGCCACCTCTCTTGGCCCCTGGGATCCTGCCCGGCTTCCCTCTCCCCCAGCTGCTGCTCTGACCACCTCCCGCCAGCCTTCGGGATTTCCCGGCTCCTTGCTGGGTACCAGCACCCGCCGCCTAGGTGTGCCTAGCAGATCTTCCCCCTCTCCGCCACCTACCCCTAGCAACACCTTGCCAGGAGCCAGCCAGCCAGCCACGGGCAAGGGAGTTCGGTCCCCTGTGCCTGGCGTCCCGCTAGGGGCGTCCACCTCGCAGGGGATTAGAAAATCCTGCAGAGGAGCCAGCCTGGGACCAAGGGAGTTCAGTCCCAGGACTGAGTGTGTGACTTGGGGCGGGCTCTCAGGATCGGAGGGGCTTGGAAAGGAGTCTAGACACTCAGAGGGAGACCGCTGCCCCCTGCTGGATGGAACTGGACTCTGTGTGTGTACGCGTGCGTGCGTGCTGCCCCCTGCAGGATGCAACTGGACTGTGTGTACACATGCATCCTGCCCCCTGCTGGATCTGCACACCCTGAGTGTGAGGAGGGAGAGCGAAAGGTCAGTAGCTCAGGATGGCCTGAACTCAGCATGGGGGTTTGGTGTAATTTTTCTGCCCCCTCTTGTAACACCCTCCTCTCTCTGGGTGCCACCGTAGGAAGATGGATGGGACGCGGACACCCCGCGATGAGAGACGGCGAGCCCAGCACAACGAAGGTGGGTGGCAGGCTGAGATCCCGCTGGTTTCGGGTCCCGTCTCGAGCCCTGTGGCCCCATTTCACCCCACTGATCCTGGGGCTTCCCCTCCCAAACACGACCCTTTGTGCCCTTGAGATCCCTGATAGGCTGAATGTGTCTGGGCAGGCCGCCATCGCCCCTTGAAGCTACACACCCCCTCAGCTAAGTGTGAGAAAGGTCTCTTCTATTTTAATATAATCTTCAGGCCCTCCACAGGGCCCTGAGGTCTGATGTCTCTGGCCAGCTGCTCTTCGTACCCCCGTGAAGCTTGCCCCGGGCAGCGCACTGGGTCTGCGAATCTCCATCCATCCTGGAAGGGGAAATGATGAGAGGGAACATGAAACTGACCAGTGTGTGCGGACGGAGAAGAAAACAAGGGGAAAATTCTCTCTGCGCAGATCATCTCAGGGCTGGGATATCGGGGTTCTGAAAGGCTCTTAGAGGGGCGCTCACAACATATATCTACCAAGGGGATCCAAGCCTGAACAACCACGACTGGGGTCGGCAGATTGTTTTCTGTTAGAACAGGAGGGTTGATGGAAAATTGAGTTTTCAGTGCAACGGAACTTACAGTGAAAATTTTCTTCCTGCGGAAAATTCTGGTTTTTACACCAAAAATTGTTTGAGAGTCTGAAAACTGCAGTGGGTTGGCCAAAAACTGAAATGTTGAATATCTAGATTCTGAAATGTAGAACTGGTCTGAAAACTGACTTTCCATCCAGCAAAAACTGTTGAGATGTTAAAAATTTTCATCCCTGGTCTGGCCAAAAAGCCAAAACATGCACGTGTTTTGCCATACAAATTTCTAAACTGCTGTTTGGGGGTCAATATGGACCATTTTCTGTTTTAAAACTTTTTTTTTTAATATAAAAAATTTCAAAAGGAACCATTTTAACTCTTCCATTGGAAAGATTTTTTTCTACATTTTTGTTTTTTTTAAACAAAATTTTGTCCAAATCAGTACAATTTCACAAAACATTTTAGGCTTGTTCAGAAGGAAAGTGTCCTGGCTTAAGTTGTCTTCTTTTTTTTCTCCCGGTTGTACTAAAATTCCACCCCATGGCCTCATGCCTGCCGGCCTCTAAGTTGAGCTCTTTGGTCAGACTACATTTCCCATGATGCACTGTGGTGCCGCATGCATTTTTCTCACAGAGTTGGTCTCCCTGCAACTACCCTTATATATCTTCTGACCAAGAGAGTAGACCGTGGTGTATTATGGGAGATGTAGTCCAGCCAGGGAGATGGATCTGTGGGGTGCTTTGGAGCAGAATGCACCCGGTCTACAACTCCCAGAAGGCCCTGCAGCAGCATCTCAGAATTTTGGCCAAAAACTCAATTTTTATTTTTAATTTTCATCAACATTTTCTGGCCCCCTCTCCCGTTTTCCGATCAGCTCCAGTCCTGCTGCAACCTGCCCTGTGAGTGGGCTGAGGCACCAGTTGGGGGCGCTGTGCATTAACCATGCGTGTTTCTCTTTCACCCCCTGTAGTGGAGAGGAGGAGGCGGGACAAAATTAACAACTGGATTGTCCAGCTATCAAAAATCATTCCAGACTGCAACACTGACAACAGCAAGACGGGCGCGGTGAGGGGCAGGGGCTGGGCCGGGAGGGTACAGCAGGGCGGTGATATTGGGGGGGCGAAGGGGGCAGCTGGGACTGGAGTAGGGATCTCCCTGTGTTGGGGGACACTGACACACATAGACACACCCACCAAGAACAAACTCCATGGGGCAGCTCCCACTGGGCCATGAGGAAGTGAGGGGATGGTGTTTTGAGTCTGCTTACTGGTTTCTTTATTGTAGGGAGGCTCAGGACGCCCTAGCGTGGTGGTGATGGTGTGGGGTAGGTTGGTGGGTGCTCGGGTTATTGTAGGGTCTCTTGGGGTCAGGTCTCTGTGCGTGGTTTCTTACTGTAGGGTCTCCTGGAAGTGCTGGTCTCCACAGACACTGCATTTGTTGTTGTGTAGGGTCTCTTGGAGGATGCCACACTCGCTGTTGCCAAGGCCGTGCGCTGATTTTGTTTTTGTAGGGTCTCCCAGGAGCGTGGAGGGCGGGATGAAGGATTACAGCCTGCCCCTTCCCATCTGCATGGGGCTGTACTGGTGCCCGGGTGGAGATCATGGGAAAACTCACTGCGGGCGGTATCAGCCAGGGTGGATTTGATTTAAATCACTAGTCAGGAAGACTCGATTTAATCACAGATTTCTACATAAAAGTGGATTCTTGTTGTTGTTATAATCTTAATACAGATTCTTCACAACTTGGAGGTAGATGTAGGTTTCATTTTTAGAAGGCACACACCCTATGCATTTTTAAACCGTGATCTATTTTGAAAACTTTTCAGATGAGTTTCACAGCTATGTCAGAAAATGAATGAGTGTTTGGTTATTTCATTTACCAAAGATAATTGAAGCAGATATTTATGAAGTCACTGGGAGGTGAACGATCTCCAATTCAACAGGTTAATCATTAATATTGGAGGGTTTTCTTGCCAGGTTGTATTAGGGGGAGATCATCACCAGACAGACATTTAAATTGTTTTATTTAACTATTTCTCACCTCTATTATTTATTTATTTTAAAAACATGTTTGCTATTAACAAGCATGTTACCTCTGGAGACAAAAATCAACAGTTGGAGAACTGCAAAACTAAGCCTCTCTGATGGTATCTTCTGGACTGAGCACTGAGCCCCATTGGGTAGATCAAAAGTTTTAATCTAAATAATCTATAAAGAAGCCCTTGGAACCTCGTAAGATTGGGTCCCTAATCCATTAACTGTTGGAACGCATTTACAAAACTTTTCTTACACATTACACAAATATATTGGGTCACACTGTAAATTAGAATTTATAATCCCCATTCCATGATGAGATCTTTGAGCTATAATGTATCTTAATTCAAACGATCTTTCGATAGCTTTTTTCCCTCAAAAAGCATTTTATCAAAAAAAAAAAAAAATCCGATTTTAAATAAAAAAATCATTGATTTTTATCCACCCTGGTATGAGCAATCTGCTCAGCAAATCCATCTTCCTGCCGAGGGGCCCTGGTGCATGTGAGAGACCCTGCAGTAACAAATCGGTGCATTTGGTGCCCCACTGCTTCTAAGAGACCCTACAATAACAAACCAACACGTGGAAGCAGAGTGATCACCAGGAGACCCTACAATAACATGGTTTCCCAGCGCTCCCACAAGACCTTATAGTGAGACACAGGGGCCTGAGAGAACCCTACAATAACACACCCAGGATTCACAGAGTCCCCTGGCCAGATCCTGCCACTGTGTTCGGAAGGCAGGAGAAAGCAGATAAAAACCTCCCTGTGGGTTGTTCCTGGAGACCCCCAGAGCTCTCTGCCTTTGCTGCTGCTCTTGGCCAGGGGATGGCAGGTCCCCTTTTGGGGGGCCTGATGTGTATGGCGGGGAGATTGGTGAAGGGGCTGTTGGATGGGGGGGGCATGAAGGTGGGTGGGGGGTCCTGGGGATCTTAGGGAGGTGGGGTCAGGGGGGTGGTGTTCCAAAGATATGGGGGGTATTGGAGGTGAGGGGGAAGATCCATGGGGGCACAACTGGGGGAGTTCCAGGGATGTGGTGGGAGATTTGGTGAAAGGGGTTGGGGGGGGCAGGTGAGTAGGAAGGGAGAATTCAGTGGGGAAGCGTTCTGGGGTTGGGGGGGTATTTCGGGGGGGCATAACTGGGGGGGTTCCAGGGAGGTGGTGGGAGATTTGGTGGAAGGATCTGGGGGTGAGGGGCATTGGGAGAGGGGCAGGCGAGCGGGAGAGGGGAATTCAGTGGGGAAGCGTTCCGGGGTTGGGGAGGGAAGTTCAGGAGGGCATGACTGGGGGGATTTCGGGGGCGACTGGGTGTGTGAAGGGGGTGCGTGTTGGAGGGTGCTCTGGGATCCTGGGGTGGGATTTCCAGGGACCTGGGGCAGTTGCAGGTGGTGGGTTTTGGGGGTAATCTGAGGGATTGGAGGGCACAACTGGGGTGGTGGGTGGGGGTTCGGTGATTTGGGTCGGGGTCCAGTGCATTTTGTCCTGAAGGATTCCCCCATCCGTCTGTCCATCCATGCAGAGCAAAGGGGGCATCCTGTCCAAGGCCTGCGACTACATCCGGGAGCTGCGCCAGACCAACCAGCGCATGCAGGAGACCTTCAAGGAGGCTGAGCGGCTGCAGATGGACAATGAGCTGCTACGGCAACAGGTAGCCGGGGCGATCCCCCCCCACCCCCATCTGTCTGTCTTTCCCCTTATATCCCCACCCCCATCCATTCCCCCACATGTAGCTTTCCATGCCAAAGCATCCCAACACGCTGTTAACACAGGGATCACTGCAGCTGCTTCTAGGGTGGGGCAGAGGGCAACAGCCGCACATAACACCGCCCGGGCTGGATCGCCTCGTGCTGAGATGCAGCCACCTCGGGGGCGAGGCAGCTGTGTGCCACGTTCAGGGAGAATGTTGAACCCAGATGAAGCCGGAGCAGAAAGTTTTAGAGTCATCATGATGAGAGTTTGACCAGGAAACCAGTATTAACATCTCTGATGCTGAGGAGTCGTCCCGGGATGTTTAATGCCTTGATTGCCAGGGGAGAGCGTCTCACTCGTTGGTTTTCCTTTCTCCTGCCCAGATCGAGGAGCTGAAGAACGAGAACGCCCTCCTCCGAGCACAGCTGCAGCAGCACGGCATCGAAACTGTGGGCGACACCCCGGGGCAGTAACTGTTTCTTCATCACCACCTCCTCCTCTTCCTCGTCACCGGATCTCTGCCCTTCCCCCGCCTCCTTCCATCCCTTCTGCCCTCTGTCTGGTGCAAAGAGACCTCCCCGTGTTAACGCCGCGCAGCCAAACTCGACTTGGGGAGCGCTGGGGTGGCAGCCACATGGCCGGCCCCCACTTTGTCTGCCCCCCTCCTCTGAGCCCCACTGGCTCCCTCCCCATCTGCCCCCTCCCCCCACATAGGAAATATTAAGATTAAAGCAAACAAACTGCGTTTTTTATAGTAGGTTTTTAACACAGGATAGCAGCCCTCCCCCAGCCCAGCCATGGGTTCGAATCCTCCCCTTTCCGGCTTAAAAGTTGTAGCATCACCGTGGCACTTCTCCATCCGATCCTGTCGTTCAAGCCGCTGCGCGTGTCTCAGGCGGGTAGCTATACGGCCGAAGTCAGCGCTGGGGGGTTCTGTGGCGGCTCCCCTATTTTGGACACTCAGCGGGGTTTATTTTTCCTCTGCTGGCAGTAAACCTCTGAAAAGTTCCACCCCTGTGAAAATGTAGCAACTCAGGGGGCAGGAATGGGGCCATCCCAAATCACTAGCCCAGTTCAGCAAGTTCTAGCCAGCTGATGCGGCTCGGATTCGATCGAATCCCCTCACGTCTCACCAGCTGAGCAGTTCAGTTAAAACCTGTGTGGCCACCGAACTTTCCATAGGTGGCTAGCGGGTTGGTAGCTCTTATTTTTTTCCCCTGCCTGTCAAATCGCAGCTACCTTTTCCAAGAGGTCTGATTTCCAGGGGGGGCTTTCGGAAAACCCTCTCACGGCATCTCCTGTCGGGCAGCCGGAAAAAGCAGAGACGCGCAACATTGCTAGCCAGTTCTCTTCCTAAAACCATGGCTGTCTTGTGTGTCCACTCGTCCGATCCGTTCTTCATCCCTCTTTCTCTTGTAATTATGTTTTGAGCAGAGAGAAGTCGGAGTGAAAACCCTGACAGCTTCCCTCGTTTATTTTAATTTTTTTTTGTAATTAATCTGTATTTTATTTTTTAGTTCCAAATGCATTTGTATAGAGGTACGTTGTCTGTATCATAACTTGAGCCCGGAAAGTTTAATATTTACCAAGGTCGACTAAATGCTTGTTTTCTGTGAAGGGTTTTTTGCATATATATACACACACCTATATATAATTTTTAAAAAACAACAATTATTCAGTGGTCGATCTCGCAATATTTGGGTCAGAATCCGGAGATCTCGTCAGTTCACTTTTCTTGCGATCTTCAGTTTGGCTTTATTTCTCTTCCCCAAGCACGATATTTCTTTTTTTGTTTTGTTTTGTTTTTTTTGAAATAAGCATGGCTCTAAAAGAAACAAATACGCAAAAACCAACAAAAAAAAAATTGATAATAGCAAGCTTTTAGCTTTGGGTTTTTTATATACCGGCAAAAAAAAAACAAAAAAAACCTTTCGGTTGGAGTTGGAAATATTGGGTATCCTTTTCGTCCTGGTCCCCGTGGAACGTAAGAATGAGCGAATCAAGGAAAGAAAAAAGGGTGAATCAGATTTAAGGAAAAGAAAAGGAAAAAGTGGCTTGAGTTGAATTGCAGAGTTTCAATGCTGGAAAGTAGCAAAATTAATTCTGTTTATATATAAAAGAGGAAAAAACTGCACAGACATAATATTGTATCAGGCGATTTCCTTGTGGTTTTACGGTGTGGGGGAGGCGACGGGATGGGGGTTGAGTTGGGTGGACCCAGATCTGAGAGGGGTGGGGGGCAGATGTGCAGAAGGATGTGGGGGTGTCTGGCTGGAGGGGGACGGTATCGCTGGAGGGGTGGAGGTGTATGGAGGTGGGACAGTGCGCGGGCAGGCGGAAGGATGGAGAGGTTGGGGTGCTTGCCCACGGCTGGAGAAAATGACTCTCAGATCTGCGTGCACACCACTGTCCCCTCCTGGGAGGAATGGCACCTGCCTCTGTTGAGGGTTGTCGGGGTTGTGTGTTGCCGCTGGCTGAGCAGTGTGGAAAGGCTTAGGATGTGTGTGTAGGGGGGGTGGGGGGCAGACTGCTGCCCTTTGCTGGAGAGTGAGAGACTTGCACTGGATCTGTCCCACCTCTCCTCTCTCCGCCCGCCAGGTCTCAGGTGCATGCAGGACCCCTGCTGGATTGTCCCTGCCCTGGGGCACATCCCCCTTCTCGAGTTCTCTCTAGGAGACGTGTTGGGACGAGCAGAGACAACCTCTAAGATCCCCCTGGTGCATCCCCCCCCCCCGTGCTACCTGGGCAAAGGGGGTTCCTCCAGATCTCACCCCCGTCCCCTTCTGATCCGGAGTTCACCCAACACACGCTGGGAGGTGCCCAGTCAGCACCCACTTCTCCCTCACTAAGACTTTCTCCCTCCCCAGTGCTCTGGCTCAGGACTGTTTGCCAGGGGACCAACTGGCTGTTGGCAGAGATTGCGGGATTCTCGGGTTCCCTTTCAGAGCTGCAGCTTCTGGGCCGGCTCCCTTAGCTCGGAGATTGGCGCCAGCCCGTCCCGTCACGAAGATGAGGCAGAGAGAGGCCCAGCGAGCCCACCTGGAAATCTACTTTACATCCCGAGACGGTGGCTTAGATTTTGGACACTTTTTTCCCATCTGGAATTGGGACCAAAAATGTCAAAATCTGAAATTTTCACCAAGCGGAAATGGGAAGACACTTCCGAGCGGGTCGATGGGGACGTCTTGCTTCAGTCATTTGGACGCGTTTTGTTTCTAGTTTGACCGAAAAATTATTTTTGCTGTCAGTTACTTCAAAATCAAGAAACAAAAGTGTCATTTTGACCCGAGAACTAGAACTTCTTTCATTTTTAGAAAACGTCGACGTGATGACAAGTTGGCAACGTCTTTTTTTTTTTAACAACCGAGAAATTCATCTAAACCAATTCTTTCCCACAAACGCTTTTGGTTTCGACTAACTGGCATTTTCTGATCCAAGAAACCATTTCGTTCAAAAAAAAAAAAAATCCACAGATCTACTGCGTGTTTTGTGCACCCAGTGCCGGGGGAACTGATCGGTGGCTTGTGGGCCAAACCGGGATCGCCAGGCACTTTTGAACAGACCCCGAAATCTTTAAATTTACTTATTGTGATGAATTTTTTTATTGTTTTCTCTGGAGTCTGGGCCTTGACACAAAACAATTGACCATCCTGCTCCAGGAGGTGGCCCAGCAGGTTGGAGGAGCCACTCAGTTACTTAGGCACCCCTTCCACTCCTGCCCCTGTGTGGATCTTGGCGATTTCATTCTCCATCCTGTTCAGGTTGCTCCGTCCCTCTGGTGTGCCCCAGGAATCATGGATGGGTGTCCTGCCAGGGGTGTTGGTTTGCAGTGGGGGGCATGTGGGGTCTCTAAGGCGATGGGGTTGTTTGCACAGCTGGGGGTGATTTCAAGGCTGCCTCTGTTCCACAACACAAGCCGGGCTGCCCTGCTTGGCTCAGAGGCCTGGGAACAAGCCTCGGGTCCCGCTGGCTGGCTGGCTGTAAAGCCAGAGTAAGCTCTATGGAGTTGCTCTGGATTTACGCTGCAGTGTAGCGGGGGGGAGGGGGGACGACTTTGGATTTATGCTGGAGGGTGACTGCAGAGTAACTCGCTGGTGTTGGGGTTACTCCACCTTTCCACCCAGGGCGACTGAGGTGGAGGTGACTCAGGATTTACACCAGTGCTGACTGGAGTAACACTGCTGGCGTAGAAGGAGAGTGACTCTGGATTTACTCGAGGGTGGAACTCAGCTAGCGTTAACGGCCGATGTGCAGAGTGAATTCCTGAGTTTACACTGGGGTCCAAGGGCAAACTGCGCTCACGGCAGTGGGAGAGTGTCGATTTACACAGCAGCCCGTCTAGGTTTAAGCTGTGGTAACTGAGGAGTGATTCCCCTGGTTGTGGTGCAGAAGTTCCTGTGGTTTCACAGTGAGGCGGCCCCCCCAGGCATCGAGCGACAGCTGCCTCGGTGGGTCAGCCGCTGCGATAACTCACTCAGCAGAGCTGGGGCAGCAGCAGATAAACTTCACTTTGCTTCCAGTGTCCCACTGTAGCGCCTAGAGCCGGGCACTGGCCAGAGTTTTGTTTCCTCAGAAATTCCCTGACTGGTGCATGTGTTTGCATCCCAAGCAGGAACAACACGTCGGGTTTCGCAATTTCCCCTGAAATTGACTCACTGACTTTCCAACTCTTATAATGCAGCATAAAATGAAACGACCGTTAGAAACCAGACAGCAAAGTGTTCCTCTCGCACAAGGGCTGATTGCTTTCTATTCTCTCTCCCCCCACCCCGCGAAATGAAACTTCTTCAAAATCGACACAGGCCCGGGCCTGTTTCCATTCCGATGAGTCGGCATTTGGTGATGGAGCATTTGGGCCAAAAACCTTCAATCACTTCTCATTTAAAAACAAAAAAACAACTTTCAGAAAGGAAGGGCCTGGTCCCTAGCTGCTGTCAAGCAGCCGCAGCTCCACAGGAATGAATTTGTCTCTTAAGCATGACTGGAAAGTGAAAAATGGTTGGGAAACATATTTTGTGCGTACAGCTGAAAGAACTGAAATCCAGTGTGTGGCAACTCCCCCTAGTTAGATGGGTGCACCCATTGGTGCTGATCTGGGAGTAGATCAGGAGTAACACAGGGGAGCCAATGGGACCAATTCTCCTTTTGCTAACTGGGGTGTAAATCAGGAGTCGTTCACTGAAATAATGCACTTGCGCAGCATCGGTTTTGACAAGAGAGAGCAGGGGAAATGAAGCTGGATTCTCGTCATGTTGTTGGAAGGATGCCTTTGTGTTTTAAAAAAGCCTTTTTTGGTTTTAAAAACATGTTCATTTTGTTGTTCCCAAGTGCGGTGATTTCTGTCAATGGGGTTATTTATTTCATGGGTTTGTTCATTTGCCTTTTTTCTAAGAGGCGGGGGCAGAGGGGAGAGTATTTAAAATGACAATAAAGAAAATGGAAACATCTGAAAGATTCTTCCTTTGTATCGATCCAGTCGCTGTCTGTCCCAAGCTGTCTGTCTGTCACTCATCCAGCTCTCCGGGTTCTCGATCCTCCATTCGTCCAACAGCTTTATCGGCAGAGCCCCCATATTTTGCAGCAGCATGGCACCAAATCCTGCACCGGTACCAGCGTGCTGCATCTCCGTGAAGTAGCCTTTATTCCCCTCCCTCATACTTCCAAATTCCCTGTGACTCGTAGTTCACACCTCTTTGAGGTGTGTTTCAGGCTGTCTGCAAACTCAGTCACGGTATTGGTTACTCTCGGCTCACCTTTATGAAGTTGTCTTTCCCACCACGCGGCCGAGCATCTTGATTCCCCCCCCCCCCCGCCCCACTGGGAGCTGAGGTGGTGGAATGTGATTCTCTGGACTATCTCCTCAAGATTCACCTCTGCTATGCTGGTTGTGGAAGCCAGAGGGAATGAACAGAGCAGGGAATCATCAAGAGATCCATCCCCTGTCGTCCATTCCCAGCCCCTGAGCTAGCCTGTTCGTAAACGGCTCATGCTTCCTCTGCAAGCTAGTTAGGTTTTTTCCCCCGGCCTTGGCAGGGAAGATGGGTCCACAAACCCTCCCGTCTCATTTCTAGGCTCACCTGAGTCCAGGCCAGATTGTTCTTGTGCCAACACCATCCTTTAGCTGCCACAGCCCTTCTCCCCCGGTGTCCACCCCCTGCTGTATTTCTAGAGCACAAATGCCTTCTCAGCCTGCATTTTGCTAGGCAAATCAAGCCCAGCTCCTCTCGCAGGATCAGCTCACCTTTCCTCTGATCATCCTCGGAACTCTTCTTTGCACCTGTTCTGCGACGAGCCCTCTTCCCAGAACGCAGGTCCCCAGTACTGGGTGCAGTCTGCTTGGGAGCAAACCCCCGTGAGCTGCTGGTTATCCCCTGGGCCTCGGGTCAGCCCAGCGCACCCGCTGAGTGACGGATTTCACATTCGACCACCAGGCTGCTCTCATGACGCGACGGTTGAGGGTTTAAAGGGGGTGATGCTGGGCTGGGCTTGCAGCTCTTATCAAGTTCCCCTAACCATCCCCCCCACCTGTTTTTGCAGAAGCTAAAGTTGAAGTCTCTGGAATTTGCTCTCACTTAAAATAACAGCGAGGAAGCTTGAGTCCAGGGGTCGGCAACCTTCCAGGCGTGCTGGGCCGAGCCTTCATTTTTCACCTGAGTTACAGTTTCGCGTGCCGGTAATACATTTTTAGAAGGTCTCTCTCTAGAAGTCTATAAACTAGTGTTGTATGTAAAGTAAACAAGATTTTAAAATGTTTAAGAAGCTTCATTTAAAATTTAAATTAAATTGCAGCTCTTATCAGTTTAGTGCAGTGATTCTTAACCTGGGGTGCACACACGCCCTGGGGCAGGGCCAGTACAAGGATATTTCACGCCCGAGGCGAAACTTCCACCTTGTGCCCCCCTCTCTTGCCCATTGGTTCATTGAGGGGCAAATCCCAACGAGCCTTTATAGACCCCAGGGGCCAGCTGTGCCCAGGGGCTGCACCCCAGACCAGGTTCCCCCCTCTCTGCCCCCTGAACTCCCCTGGAGGGTGCACAGCCCCCCCGCAAGCCCTCCTGACTCCACCCCACCGCAGTGGTTACCATATTTCAACAATCAAAAAAGAGGGGAGAGCCCTGCCCTAGCCCTGCCCCCATCCACTCCCTCTCACTTTCCCACCCCAACTGCCCTGATCAGACCCCCACACACACTCCTTTCCCCCTGAGTGCCCCCTCCTGGGACCCCTGCCCCTAACTGCCCCCCAGAGCCCCACTCCCACCTAAGCTTCCCTGTTCCTCATCTCCTGACTGCCCTTTCCTGAGACAACCCCCACCCTAACTGCCCCCCTAGAACCATACCTGTCCTCTGACTGCCCCAACCCTTATCCACACCCCTGCCCCCAGACAGACCCCCGGGACTCCCACGCCCCATCCAACCACTCCTCACCCCCTGAGCAGACCCCCAGAACTCCCGACCCATGCAACACCCCCCTGCTCCCAATTGCCCCGCAGGACTCCCCTTACCAGGCCATGCCAGTCAGACACTGGCTCCACGTGGAGGCAAAACACCTGGAGTGCTGAGGCAGCGGGAGAGGCGGGAGAGCTGCAGGGTGCGCGCCTGCCTGGGCTGTGGCCTGGTGGCCCCCTGGGGGGGGCCCTGCAGCAGATGCATGCAAGTGGTGGTCCCTGTGCGCCCCCCAGTTCCCCCCTCTCTGCGCTTGGGCTCTGCGGCTCCCGGGATTGTGAGCCACCACCGCCCCCCTCCCGCAGCAGGCTCAGGGCCCTGCACTGCGGTGGCTCACGCTCCTGAGAGCTGCAGAACCTGAGCGCGATGAGGGGGGAGCTGGGGGACGCGCCTGCTGCCGGTCTGGGGTCCTGGCCGCTGGCCCCACTCAGCCTCCTGCTGGCCTGGGGTTCATCAGCGGCGCCAGCGGCTGAGACCTCGGCTGGTAGCCGTGTGCCAGGCCTTTGGCACACGTGCCGTAGGTTGCCAACCCCTGCTCTAGTGCTTATTGGTGACAAAGAGCTCAGCAGAAGGGTGAGCAATGCAGAGATGTGTCTGCAGAGGTGTGAAGCAGGTGCTCGGAGAGCTGTGAGCAGCCCTCAGCCGTGGCCACTGCAGAGATTTCGGCCTGAGTCTGCCGAGAGCCTGAGACAGTTGTTGGGAGAGGTGTGAACTGCCCCTTTCATCTCAGTCAGGGGCCAGCAGGCGCCCAGGGTGATGATCAAAATGGTGACGTCGTCGACTATTTGACCTCATTGGATGTGGTGTGAGTGACGGCTCCTTTGGCATTCAGGGGCACCACCATTCACACACACACATCCCAGCACCGGGAGCTACACAATAGTATTTTATGCACAAATTACAATGTGTGGAGTCTTGTGGAGTGGAGCTTATTTTGTGGGTGGAGCTTGGAGGATCCCTTTCCTTGTCCCTCCCAATCTGGTCCCTGACTATGTGCGAACTTCCACACTGGAAAAGCCTGGTACAGAAAAGGCCCAGCTGCTTTAACCCACATTGGTCCAGCTAATCAAACCCAAGGGCAGGAGCACGGCTTTAACTCAGCAGAGGAAGCACAGGCTAACGGCTGGATCAGCTTTCCAGCAGGAATCGGAAATAGAGGTTTTCTCCTAGTCGAGACATAATGGCTGGGTACTGCCTGCAGATGACAGTTCTAGCACAACAGGGCCCTGGTCCCATCCAGGGCAGGGTCTGTCTCTCACTGTATCTGTGCAGCGCCTGGCACGACGGGGCCCTGATCCCAGCCAGGGCAGGGTCTGTCTCTTGCTGTGTGTCTGTGCAGCGCCTGGCACGACGGGACCCTGATCTCAGCTGGGGCAGGGCCTGGCTCTCGCTGTGTCTGAGCAGAACCCGGCACAACAGGGCCCTGATCCCAGCCGGGGAGCTACCTTCAGATAAGTATTTATGAATAATCTTCCCACTCTCTACTGCTCTCCTTGCTCTTACCTACGGTCCATCCACCTCGCTCCTGCTCTCCCAATGGTCCCAGAGCCTGTGGTGCCTTCAGGGCATTTGACTGAGGTTCACCCGCTCTGGCTTCTGAGCATGCTGGGAGAAGTGAGCCTGTAACGTGTCGGAGAAAAACTCAGTTCTCACTTTTTGGTTGGATGCAGCAGAGTCAGATACTTTATTCTGTTTAGCAGCCACAGCCGGGAGCGAGAGCACTAGGACATAGGGTCTCCCTCTCCTAGACAGGTCTCTCAACAGGTAAACAATTCCAGCAGCATTTATACTTTTGTTACGGACGATAATAAGCAACAGCTTCATTTTGATTATACACAGGTCAGCCTGATATCTTGTTTTTCCCCCTTAAGCGACTCCAGTCCACATTGCGTATTATCTGACACAAGGTCAAAACAACTTCTCACACAGTTCTTCTCCACTCGCCTCACACGTTCCTCGCTTCTACAAATCTCGCGTTATTAGGGTTACAGCCAGCCTGACTCTTGCTGACAGAGACTGTCATGCATTGAGATCCCCTACAAATCCTTGTCAGTTCTTCCTCTGCTTCCACAAACGTCTCTGGCTTTGGTGGGACCCAGCTGAGAGTGTCAATTTGGGACAAATTGCTCAGAGCAGGGCAGTTACAGCCCAAGGCTGGGGGGTCCTTTGCACCCCAAGGCACCAGACCAGCCAGACAGAGAAGACTTTGGTCTCACCCCACTGGCTAACCACAAGTCACCCATGCAATTCCCTTAGACACTCCAGTCTCCCAGTATCACCACCAGCGCCACTTGTTATGGGGACAAATGGTTACGAAAACCAACACCCCCAGTAAAAGAAAAAGGTTCTCTCGATCCCAAAGGACCAAGCCCCAGACCCAGGTCAATACACAAATCAGATCTTACCCACAAATCACGCTGGTGCCAATCCTTTAGAATCTAAAATCTAAAGGTTTATTCATAAAGGGAAAAGGATCTAGTTGAGAGCTAGAATTGGTTGAATGGAATCAATTCCATACAGTGATGGCAAAGTTCTTGGTTCAGGCTTGTAGCAGTGATGGAATAAACTGCAGGTTTAAATCAAGTCTCTGGAACATCCCCCGCTGGGATGGGTCATTCAGTCGTTTGTGCAGAGCTTCAGTTTGTAGCAAAGTCCCTCCAGAGGTCAGAGCAGGATTGAAGACGAGACGGAGGAGCTGCAGTAGCTTTCTATAGACTTTTGTCAGGTGGCCTCTCTTTCTTTGTCCCAAAGACAAGGTGTGCAGCACATGGCATGAAAAAACTGCAGAGTTTTGTCCCTAGGCAGGTCCCTGCCTTGCTGGGTCACCAGGTGTATCTGCCTTCTCTCAATGGTCAGTTGTACAGCTGATGGTCCTTAATGGGCCATCAGGCAGCCAGGCAGTGCTGATGCCAAACTGTCTGGGGTGTCACCCAAAAGCATGGTGGTGTCAGATGCTACGGTGTGGTGCTCTGCTCTGTTCAATGTCGATATCAATTGGCTG
Source organism: Aldabrachelys gigantea (assembly GCA_026122505.1). Classification (NCBI taxonomy): domain Eukaryota; kingdom Metazoa; phylum Chordata; order Testudines; family Testudinidae; genus Aldabrachelys; species Aldabrachelys gigantea. The sequence continues at coordinate 71,095,575 of CM047489.1, forward strand.
CGTGTGTGTCTTCCCTCTGTGTGCTACCCCAGCTCTGCACAGATCACTGACACAACAGACCCGAGGGAACCCCCAGTGACCACAGACTCTAGTAAGGTACGAAGGCACGTCGGCCAGGTTTATTGCTGAAGAGAAACACAGTCTCCAGCTCCCTGGCAAACGAAGTCCAAAGTGCTGCTAGCCAGTACATATGTGCTCCCTGGCAATGGACTCAGCTCAGTCTGTGGCGGGACTTTCCACTGCCCCCTCAGCGGGACAAAGACACCGTCCCAGGGATACATTCTTATACACAGATACAAACAAGTTACACGTCACTCCTGACATATTGAGGTGCAACCCTCTACGTAGCAAGGTGCCGCCTCTCACCTTGTACGTGTTGGTTCGAACAAAACAACCCCATCCATCATATTCCCCTTTTGGCCCTGTCATTGGGATGGGTCAGCCTGTTCCTTGTTATCTGTGGACTGTTCCAGTATTAGGGTGTCCTGGTACCGTGTTTATACTTCTGATATCCAAATATACTATATGGACATACGTTTATGCAACATCAGCCCTTTTCTTGCCCACTTCTGTGAGCAGGGCCTGCCTCTGGCTCACAGCTTAACTTTGCTTTATGTTAGCAAAGTCTTGACCATTACTTTAGCTCAGGCCTTAGGCCTCACACCAGGCCTCTGATACCAAGGTTTCTATCTCAGAGCCTCCTCCTACTACACATGGCACAAGTTTGAAATACAGACAGTACAGAGCAGGGGTCCCTGACGCAGTGCCATGGCGCCAGCTGGGGCATCTATGTGAGCTGCCTGCTGACCACCGGCCCGGCAGCAACATCAAGAAGCAGCAACATCAAGATGCGTCGCTGCTGAAATGCTGCTGATTTTCGGCGGCGACGCCTCTTGACGCTACTTCTCAGTAGCATTTCGGTGGCAACGTTTCTTGGCGTTAGCGGCATTTCGGCGGCTGCTTGTCTGGCGGCCATGCTCCTCGGTGGGTAGTCATCCAGCGCCCACCACATGGAAAGGTCGGGGACCGCTGGCATAGAGCCATATTCATAACTTCAATTACAGACATGTACAGGCAGCAGCAGCATAACCAGCAAACCCGACTCTTCCCACAGACACCTCACACAACAACCTTTGGACAATATTTGCTGCAAATATAGACCAGTGGGTGCAACAGTGAGCTATACGGCTACAGGTTATGGTAATAATGGCACAGAGCCAACGAGCTGGCCTTGGTGTTAGGGACAGAGCCATTCCCATCACCCAGGCTCCTACTTTAACCACTAGACCCCACTCTCCTCCCAGAGCTGAGGAGAGAACCCAGGAGTCCTGGCTCCCAAACTCCCTGTTCTCACCACCCCACCCAACTCCACTCCACTCCCTTCCCCTCCCAGAGCCAGGGAGAGAACCCAGGAGTCCAGGCTTCCACCCCTGCCTCCGCTCTCATCACTAGACCCCACTCCCCTCCCAGAACCAGGGAGAGAAGCCAGGAGTCCTGGCACCCACCCACCCCTGCTCTCACCACTAGACCCCGCTCCCCTCCCAGAGCCAGGGAGAGAACCCAGGAGTCCCAGCCAGAGTCGAGTGCATCACAGCTCCATTCCAGCCCCAGCCCTAATCGCTACTTGGACACATAAACACCCTTCCCCCGCCCACCCTCAGCTTCTCCCTTGCTTTCGGTTAGGGACGTGTCCTTGAGGTCTTTTGATAGCACCAGAGCAGAGACCCCCCCACCCCCGGCAGAGGGAACTGGGGTGGGAGGGCAGCAGCTCTGGCAGGCGGCTTGGCCAGCCTGGCTGTCGCCCGGAGCCGGCGCCACTTGTGAGGGGCCCTGGGTTGTCCCCGAAGCTGGTGTCGCAAGCCTCAGCCGCTGTTTGCGCCTGGCCTTTGGGGACAGTAAAACCCGGCACGACCTGAGCCAGCCTGTCCCCTGCCCTGGGGCCGGAGCACAGCCCCCCAGAGGGGACAGGCCCCGTGTCTCGCCCCCCTGAGTCTGCCTGTCCCCTGCCCTGGAGCTGGATCAGAGCCCCCCAGAGGGGACAGGCCCTGTGTCCCGCCCCAGAGCCCCCCAGAGGGGACAGGCCCCATGACCCTCTCCTGCCCCCCACGAGCTGGCCTGTCCCCTGCCCTGGGGCCGAAGCAGAGCCCCCCAGAGGGGACAGGCCCTGTGTCCTGCACCCCTGAGCTGGCCTGTCCTCTGTCCTGGGGCCAGATCACAGCCCCCAGAGGGGACAGGCCCCATGTCCCACTCCCCTGACCCAGCCTGTCCCCTGCCCTGGGGCTGGATCAGAGCCCCCCAGAGGGGACAGGCCCCGTGTCCCATGTCCTGCACCCATCTATTGTGCATTGTGTCGGTTGCTCTGTTTTTGCTCCCCCCTTCCTTGCGCAGTGGGGCTGCCAAGGCCGCTGGCCCTAGGCGGAGCGCGTGGAAGGGAAGGTGTGTCGGCTGGCGCCTTCGGGTCTGCTGCGGGGCGCCGGAGCGGAGCCGAGCTTGGCGAGGGCTGGGCCATGTCCGGGCAGCCAGCAGGCAAGGAGCTGACCTCGTGGAGGGACAGCAAACAGACTGTGCGATAGGGGTCTGAGCAAACAGCCCTCTGGAGCCAGCCGCTGCCCCGTGGTGCCAGAGCAGCGGAACGGTGCTTCGCTGCTTCCGGGCAGCACCTGGCACGACGGGGCCCTGATCCCAGCTGGGGCAGGGACTGTCTCTCGCTGCGTCCGGGCAGCGCCTGGCACGATGGGGCCCCGATCTCAGCTGGGGCAGGGACTGGCTGTCTCTGTGTGTCTGGGCAGCCCCTGGTACAATGGGGCCCTGATCCCAGCTTGGGCAGGGCCTGTCTCTCGCTGCGTCCTGGCAGTGCCTGGCACGACGGGGCCCTGATCCCAGCTGGGGCAGAGCCTGTCTCTGGCTGTGTGTGGGCAGCGCCTGGCACAACAGGGCCCTGGTCTCAGCTGGGGCAGGGACTGTCTCTCGCTGCGTCCGGGCAGCGCCTGGCACGACGGGCCCTGATCTCAGCTGGGCAGGGACTGGCTCTCGCCGTGTCTGGGTAGCACCTGGCACAACAAGGCCCTGATCCCCTGATTTTATTGTGGCACCTAGAAAGTGATGCAGAGGCTAAGGTTCAAGTCCCTCCGGCCTGGCTGTGTAGATCGAACTCAGTGGGAGTTCGGTGCTGAAAGCCCTTTGCAGTTCTGTGCTGGTATAAACAGGAGCTAACAGCCCCTTCTGGGGTTGTGGGAGGTGCCCAGAGGCTATGGGGTATGGGGGTTAGACAGCCAGTGTGGGGGGGCTGGGAGGCCTTGGACCCTCCAAATCATTTGTCTGTTGCCCTATGGGGAAGAATTGCAAGAGGCGAGGGCTGGTATACAAGCCGCTCTGTCTCTCCCGCCTGCCCTGCCAACGGAGGTGCCGCTGAGATCACACCGAAAACTGCCCCTGGGGGGACTAAACCCAAAGCAATGTAATGGCAAACCGCCCACCAGACTGTCCCGCCTCATCGGCACCAGCGTAAAGCTGAATTTGGGCTTTTCTACTCATCACGGCCTGAGCCCCTAGGAGAGCCCCGCAAAGCGCTGTCGTGCTGAGCTAAGCAATCACAGGGGAACCAGCGTGCCTGAAAGCCAGAAAAACTTGCATTTGGTTCTAGGAATATGTTAACTCACCTGCAGGTTAATTACTAGTCTAGGCAATTAATAGATCAGTTAGTAATTAACTGTGTTATATACTGGTCAATTAACGGAGAGGTTACTAATGTATTACTGGCTTAATCGAAATATTAGCTGGGAAACTAATATAGTCAGTAGGTGAGCTAATCAACAGATTGCTAACACGGTAATGAATATATTAGCAATTAATAGAGTAGTTATATTTTAATATGTTTATTTATTATGTATTTTATTTAATGTGCCAGCTGGTTAATTAATCCAGTTGGTGATTAATAGATTCATTGATTAATATTTGTTTAATTAGTTGTTTAATAAATACATCAGCCAATTAATAGACAAAAGTTAAGCAGTCTTGTTTAATATGTTAGCTAATTAATACACTAGCCAATATGTATTATTAATCAATTGATTATCTGAATCAAAATAGTTTATGATTAATTCATATAATACAGAATACACTAGTGACTTTATTAGAATGGAAGTTAATATAGTAGCAAGTTAATTAGCATAAGTTTATTAATACAGTAAAAATTTAATTAATACACTGGACAACCAATTACTATATGGGCCAATTATTATTTCTTTGTTAATTGAATTATTTCTTTTGAGCGCATTTGAGACAAATTATTGAAATCATTTCATAAATTAAATTTAAAAAGACACTTTCTGGAATCAGTGAAAATTCTCCCTTTTTAAAAGGAATGTTTATTATGAAAATCACTAGAAAAAAATCTATGATAGTATTTTAATAAATTCAATTTTAAAAATGCCTGCTTAGCAATAAAAGTTGCAAAATGAAACTGCTTCCTAAAGAAAATTCAAAGGCTTGTTAGGTCTGTTTATTAACAACTTTAATAATTAATATGGAATGTTCGAGAAATTCATCTGTATTTTTTCTCTTAAGTAACACTGATTGTTTTTCAATTGCATTTTTCTAATCTTTTCAAATTGTGTCAAATTTCACTGCCTATAGATTAAAATGATCTCCTGGGTTTAATCAATTTACATGCACTAATCAGCTAGTGATTAAACTATTGAAATAGTGTAACCCAGTACATTTCACATCTTTTTTTTTTCTCAAAAATAGTCGAAGCATTTCCTTTTCTCAGGCCAATCAAAATAATCATGTTTAACTAATTAATGAAACAAACAACTGACTTTAAGAAATTAAATGAAAACTTCCGTTCCCAAAGACAATAAAATCAAGAAACCTCTTCATCAAATGTGATTACTTTAGGCAGAAGAGCCCTAGAATCAAATAACTGAAAACACTTTGCTACACTGCATTTTAAAACGTCACAGGCAAAAGGTACAGTATGTTTATTAATTTAATTAGTTCAATTTGCTTTTGGCAAACACAAGAAACAAACAAAACAATTTAATACATTTACATTTAAATAAACGATTTAAGTAACGTTATTGTTTTTTGAAACAATGAGTCATTTTATACAGGTAGCAAAATTTCTCTTTCGTTTGATTGATCCATGAGTAGTTTTGGGAGTTACTAGAAGCGAATGCTTGAAATAACTGAATAAATCAAGGTTTGATTGTTGCATCTGATATTGCGAATATCCTCGGTGCCTTTTGTTTAACAAAGCTGTGACGGTAACTTTGTTACCTCGGTGAATTTTCTTTTTAAAAGCGATTATGAAAAATACAATTAAAATCGTCCGAGTTTAGAGGACAACATTTCTTTTTTCTTTTTTTAAATGAGGCGTTTGCAGAAATGTCTCGTTTAATCAATAAATCTTCAGGCTTCTCGGAACTGAGGCGGCCGAAAGGAAATTTCCCTCACTGGAAATTGTTTGTTCACAAGAAGCAAACAGAAAGGCAGGAATTGCTCTTAGCAGCCGCGGTGACATACGCGTTCACCAAAGAACAATCAACACATCTGCTTTGCACTTTGGCCCCAATCCTGCAAACACGTCCATGCTAATAATCTGAGCCAGTGGTTCTCAGCCCGGGGTACACGTACCCCTGGGGGTACACAGAGATCTTCCAGGGGGTACATCAGTTCATCCAGCTATTTGCCTGGTTTTACAACAGGATACAGAAAAAGCATGAGCGAAATCAGTACAAACTACAATTTCATACCAAAAAATGACTCATTTAGACTGTCCACTCAAATGCAAGTGCAATATTCATATTCCAATTGATTTATTTTATAATTATACGGTAAAAATGAGAAAGTAGCATTTTCTCAGTACTAATGCACTGTGACACTTTTGTGTTCTGATATCTGATTTTATAAGCAAGTCATTTTAAAATAAGGGGAAATTGGGGGGGAGGGAGGCAAGACAAATCCGACTCCTGAAAGGGGGACAGAGCTATGGCCCTGTTCATTCCAGCAGAGTGGCAGATGATTGACACCAGCTGGGATCTGGCCCATAAGTGTTTCCAAAGTCAGAGTGTAAGACAGAGCGGAGTGACTCAAGTTACGTAGTTACATACAGCATGATGCCCCCCCCCCCTCGCCACCCGACAATGAAATCCTTTGGCCCTGCTATAAATGATCTCATACCTTTTTAGGGCTGGGTTTTGCGGGGGGGGGGGGGGGGAGAGGGGCTCAGAATATTGGTAGGAACTGGCAGCATGTCAGAGATCCTCTCCTGTGCAAATCACTAGTGAAATCACTAGCTTGATAATTGAGACTGAGTGAAGATTCCCCATTTAGTGCTTGACCTGAATCAAAATACCCCACTTTGAAGAACTGTAGCCCCAATCTTGCCTGTTTAACATGGGACTAGCCCTATGCTTTTTCCAGCCAACGTACCATTAACCTGAGGAACTCCTTGCCACATGATAGTCATTCCGACCGATGTCTTAGCAGCATTGAAAACAATAAGGCTTGGCTGCTTATCCAGATAATACAAATCCCCATTTAGAATTCCCAGGGTGAAATTTATCAAGGTGAGTTTGGGAAAAGAGAGAAACGGGCCCCGGAACGGGGCGGGCTTGTGTGCCTCACTCATCATGGTTATGTTCAAATTCTGGGATGATGGGCAATTAGGATCGCTTGATTGTTGCCTGTTTGGGGCTCAGGTGTAATGAGCGCTGTGATGGAAAACAATAAAGAGTTCATTTTCCCCCTTTGAAATGCTGTGACCTAATTAGCTGGCCGGCTCAGTCCCTCATCTGGTGCCTGGATCATCTTGTGCCTGGGCGAAACATTGCTAAACTTGAGAGATTTACAAGAAAAGCTGAGGTCATTCCTGTCCCAGCCTTGCTCCAATCTCGGCCGCGGTGTCGCAGGGGCAGACACCCCAACCATGGAACTTACTGTAACTGTTTTGAAATCTCATTGGGACAAACGCCAGGAGGGATTTAAGTCAAAGGCTTGCGAGAATTAATGCATTGCTGATCGACACCAGCTGGGATCTGGCCCGATTGACTCCAGTGATATCACAGCCCATTGACACTGGCTGGGGAGCCGACCGATGGTTCGCTGGAATTTTTAGCCTGGCTGCGATAACCTTATTGACGAGCTGTTTACGGTTTCCCTCGCCTCACCTGTCCTTTCTTGGCACGCGGGGGATTGGCTGTTTCGGGACCAGGGTGGGGATGACTGGGCTATAAAAGCAGCCCTGGGTCGGCGGCCAAACTTAACCACCAGCTCAGCCCTTCGGAGACACACCAGAGGAGCAGGGAAGAGGAGACAGAAAAATACAAGGCAGAGAAACTTCACGATGAAGCTTCAAGTTGCCTGCGTGATTCTCATCCTCGTCATCACTGCTCAGAACTCCTGCTGCTTCCAGGGCCAGGTAATCTCTTCCCAGACTACTGCTTTTTTTTTTATATGATGGTTGTACCGAGACATCCCAGCTGGGATCAGAGCCCTGTTGTGCTAGGCGCTGCCCAGACACAGCCAGAGCCAGGCCCTGCCCCAGCTGAGATTAGGGCCCCATTGTGCCAGGCACTGCCCAGAAACATGGCCAGAGAGCCAGGCCCTGCCCCAGCTGAGATCAGGGCGCCATTGTGCCAGATGCTGCCCAGACATAGTGAGAGCCAAGCCCTGCCCCAGATGAGATCAGGGCCCTGTTGTGCCAGGTGCTGCCCAGACACAGCCAGAGACAGGCCCTGCCTCAGCTGAGATTGGGGCCCCGTTGTGCCAGGTAGGATTATCAGCCCGTTTTTCCAGGCATGGGGAAACTGAGGCACAGAGCCACAGGGTAACTGACTCAAGGTCCCATAGGCTCTTGGATACAGATCCAGGAACAGAACCCAGGCGTCTGGACTCCCAGCTCGGGCGTTAGCCAGCACTGACTTTCTTTAGGATTAATCTGACATGACATATAGTCTCTTCATGCCCCACCCTCCATGCACGTTATTCCAGTCCCTGGACCTGTGCGCATGAAAAGCTCTGGGAAAGCTGCAGGGTCTGGAATCGCAGACAGATTTGTGGAAGGGGGAAACGGCCATTTCTTTTGCACCACAAATAGTCCAGGTTGATTTTTAACCAAAATCTCCTGTTTTCCCAATACGAAAGTCTTTATTTGGGAATAAACTTAATGTTTGTAGTGGAGCAAAGACTGGTGAGCTATACAAGGGGCACGAAATGTGACTAGGACTATTTTTCCCACTGCCTATTGAAGGAAAAGTTTTTTCTAAAATTTATTTGCTACTTTTTACCAGCCTTTCTGATAGGTTTATGTTCTGAATCTGTGACATTAAATTGCATATACCACAATACAGCGTACATGTCCTGAGTCACACAAATATGTGTAGCAAAGGAGAGGAAGAACTGGGGATTGAACCCAGGAGTCCTGATTCCCAGCCCCCTCTCCCTCTAACCACTAGACAACACTCCCCTCCTAGAGCCAGGGATAAAACCAGGTGGCCCGGCTCCCAGCCCCCTCTGCTCTAACCCACTGCACCTAGCGTAAAGCTCAAGTCTGTCTTCTCTGTGTCTCTGCAGACAGCAAATCCTGCTGGTTTGTTAACACAACAGATGGAACCCAAAGAAGAAATTCAGGGTCTGCAGGTAAGAACTGGATGAGTTGGGGTGTGGTGGGGGCTCTCCCCTGGGAGTCAGGGCTGGCCGCAATGTCCCAGACAGGCACTAGGGGGCGCTGTGCTCAAGGGAGCAGGGTGGGGGCTCTCCCCTGGGAGTCGGGCTGGCCCCAATGTCCCAGCCAGGCACTAGGGGGCGCTGTGCTGCAGGGGATTGGGTGGGGGCTCTCCCCTGGGAGTCAGGCTGGCCCCAATGTCCCAGCCAGGCACTAGGGGGCGCTGTGCTCAAGGGAGCAGGGTGGGGGCTCTCCCCTGGGAGTCAGGGCTGGCCCCAATGTCCCAGCCAGGCACTAGGGGGCGCAGTGCTGCAGGGGGTGGGGTGGGGGCTCTCCCCTGGGAGTCAGGCTGGCCCCGATGGCTGCAGTCCCTAAACCTAAAGCCCTCGGGGACGGTTCTGGGCTATTAATGAGCCAATGCACTTCCCTTGGGCTAGCCAACGAGGTGTCCTGGCTCCCAGCCCCCGCTTCTAACCACTAGACCCCACTTCCCTCCCAGAGCTGCAGAAAGAACCCAGGAGTCCTGGCTCCCCCCACCCCCCATCCCTAGACTCCCCCCTCCCCTCGGCGGAGATTGAACCCAGGAGTCCTGACCCCGTTCTCTCCCCGCAGGCCCTGCTCCGGAGATCCAAGCGCCACAACGCCCACTTCCCCATCTGCACCTACTGCTGCAAGTGCTGCCGGAACCAGGGCTGCGGCTTCTGCTGCCGCACCTGAGCCAGCCGGTCGGACGCGGCCGGACCACAGCAGCGCTCAGGGGAGCTGGCCCTCCAGCCGCGGCCAGCTCGGCTCCCCCGCCGCCCCCAGCACTGCTGCCTCTCACCCCCGCAGCTGCCTTATTTATTGCTCCGTTTGCTTCTCGCTTTTTGTTATTGGACATTAAATGTGATTTTTAAAGTCACGAGCCTGTTGTCATAGTTACTGAATTGGACCCAGGAGTCCTGGCTCCCAGCTTCCCCTCCCACCTCCTGCTCTAACCCCCTAGACCTCACTCCCCTCCTGGAGCCAGGGAGAGAACCCAGGAGTCCTGCCTCCCCACCCACCTTCTAACCGCGACACTTCGGAAGTGGCTGCATCTCAGAGCCGGGCGAGCCCCGTGGCATTGCTGTGCGGCTGTTCCCCAGCTCTCCCACCCCAGAGGTGGCTGCATCGCAGCACCAGGCACTATTTATCGTGACCTTCTTCCCTGTGCTTTGGTACCCCTGGGCCTGGGCGGTGAGAGTCCAGCCACAGCAGCTCAAGGAATGAGGGGAACCTCTGAGGGAAACTGAGGCAACAAAACTCTCCAGCCCGGGGAGGAGCTGGGAATGGCTTTCATTTACTTGCAGCAGTGAAAGGGTTAACACAGGCCGACCTTCTTGGCATAACTCTGTCTGGAGCAGTAGCTGCCTCACAGGTGTATTAGCAGAGTGGCCCCCAGCTGAGATGGGGGCGTGGGGAGGATGCGGCCCAGACACAGACAAAGACAGTCCCTGCCCCAGCTGAGATCAGGGCCCCGTTGTGCCAGGTGCTGCCCACACACGAGAGATCATCTCGAACAAGCTCACAGTGTAAACAGCCAAATTCAGTGTTCTACTCCCCGTGTTGCAGCTGAGAAACTGAGGCACGGGTGGGTCAGGGACTTGGCCAGGGTCACACAGGCATTCCATAGCAGAGCTGGGAATAGGACCCAGGTGTCCAGCGTCCCAGGCTAGCACCTTAGCCACACGGCAGGCCGGCTACCCCACCGCTGCCACTAGTCTCTCTTTAGCTCTCGAGCCCGGCAATGTCCCTGTCCCCTTCTCTGGCCTTAGGTGTTGGCGTAGATGTTTTCCTCTGTGAATTGTTCCTCATCGCCTCTCCCCTGGTAGCATCTTCCTCCTCCTCCTCCTCCTCCTCCTCTCCCTTTGTTCTGAAGGGCTCCCCCTTCCCTGGTGGCCTCCTGTGCGGGGAGAGACTGGGTTAGCTGGGAAGAGTGGCCGCCATGCCCAGGGGAAAGGCTGGGTGGTGAGCACTGGAGGGGGGAAATCCCAGCAGAGGGGGATTCTGGGAGCGAGGGAGGGGGTCCCAGGGCCCATGTTGAGTGCAGGGAGGGATCCCAGCAGGGTGGGGGAAGGGGCAGGGAGGGGGCTGGAGGGTGCAGGGTCTGGGATAAGCCGCTGGAGGGCCAGGAACCCACCTGTCTGTGGGAGGCCGTAGACTCTGGCTGCTCGGAGGAGTAACTGACCTGCCCATCTCTGGTCCCTTGGCACCGTCCGGCCCTGGCTGGATCCCTGCTGCCCTGTCTGGGGTAAAACCATCATCAAAATCCGGCCCCTAGGCCCGTCTACCTTGGTGTCCCGCCTCCTCCCTCCTGTCCCGATCGGACCCATGGGTCCATCTATCCCGATATCCCGCCCCCTCACTGCCATCCCAGAGCAGCAGAACTGCATGTTGGGGGAGCCCAGGGCTGGGCTAGTAGGGGCTGCGGGTCAGGAGTGAGGGGCACCGGCAGAGCTGGGAGGGCGAACCCACGGCTGGCACAGCAGGGGGATGTGGGTCGGGATTGAGGGCAGCAAGTGGAATTTCACGCTTGCAGTGAGTGATAGTTGATCTTGGGGGAGCCATTTTTTCCCCCATTCCAGGCTACGGTTCCCACTGGATCTTTTTCCAGTCCCGCCTGAGTCTTCCCTTCCCTTCATGACTTTCCAGGCCACTGCAGCCCTGGCACCAACCAGCACAAGGCTCCCACCAGCTGCCGAGGCCACCACAAGTGTCAGGGAGAAGCCGGCTGCAAACCAACAGCTGGTGTGAGCCGTGGGATCGGCTGGGCGGTGATGGGCCCTACAGGGCTTGTAATGAACTGGTGGGTACGGAGCAGGGGGAGGGTCCCTTGAGCGGGAGAGCGGCCGAGGGCTGGCCTAGCCATGGGGACTGAGCCCACTTCCCCACCTCTCCAGGGAGGCACAGAGGTGAAAGGGGGCAGGTGGGGACTGTGTGACTTATACGTGGGTTGCCATCTGTCTAAGTGGCTGGCACATAGCACCGTATTTCCTCACATATACATCTCTGAGTGAAGACGAACAGGCCGCTGCTTTTAGCTATTGGCAAAACTGGATCCCATGACCAGCTCCCACCGTCCCCAGTACCTGGGGGTACAACGGGCAGCGCAGCCTGGCTCTGCCCATGGGTGTTGATGGCAGCGCAGGACACATTGGCCAGAGCCCCGGCTGGGCCCCGCAGCTCCCCGCTCATGGCCAGGCCCTATGCCCATGAGGTCACTTGCAGCTCAGGGCCCTCGAAGTGCCCGGGGAGGGTGCGGTTGGGCAAGCGCCACTCGAGGTGGGGTGGGGGGTTCCCCTTGGCCGCACAGTGACACGTGGCCGCTCCCCCAGGCCCGTGGCCCTGCACTGTGCAGTTCCCCCGCAGCAGCAGCTTTTTTGGTGGGTCTGCAATGGGATACGGGATGTAACGGGGGGGACTTGCCTCCTGGGACCCCAGTGCTCTCCTACAGAACCCAGGAGTCCTGGTTCTTGGCCCACCCCTGCCACTAGACCCCACGCCCCTCCCAGAGCCAGGGATAGAACCCAGGAGACTAGCCTGCCAGCCCCCGCCCCTCTAACCACTAGACCCCACTCCCTCGCCAGGGCTGGATAGGGTCACTCACAGCGGACGTGGAGCCGGATGGCTCTGCGGGTGAAGACTCCGACCACGGCGGGGTACGTGACAGTGCAGACGAGCTCTTTGCCGTCATCCCCTGGGGCTGGCGTGAAGCTGAGAGCTGTAAGAGATGCTGCCGTTCACCAGGGCGACCGAGACGTTCCTGGCTGTGTAGTCGAACCCTCCTGTCCAGGTGATTTGGGGAGGGGTCCCAGAGCAGGTCCCTGGAGCCTGGCAGGTCACAATCACCAGCTGTCCGGACAGCAACACCTCGGGGACCCCCAGCACCTGCTGCTCTGTCGGCTCTAAGCAGGCGACACCATTAAAATTCAACTCAGTGGGGAATCACTGGAGTTAATCCCTGCAACTCCCTGCCCCTGGGTATTAGTGGAGCTAACCCACGGGACTCTCTGCCACTGGCTATTAGTGGGGATAATCCCCAGAACTCCCTGCCCCTGGGTATTAGTGGAGCTAACCAACGGGACTCCCTGCCACTGGCTATTAGTGGGGCTAACCTGCAGGACTCCCTGCTACTGGGTATTAGTGGGGATAATCCCCGGAACTCCCTGCCACTGGATATTAGCGGGCTTAACCAGTGGGACTTCTGCCACTAGATGTTGTTAATCTCCAGAACTCCCCACCTCTGGGTATGGGTGGGGCTAACCTGTGGGACTCCCTGCCACTGGGTATAAGCAGAGTTAATCCTGCTGAGCTCTCCAGGCCTCACCTGTCACATCCACCAGGGGCTGGGTCACCATGTAGCTGTATTTAAAGTCTTCCTTCACAGAGCGGAAGTAGTAGTGGTCCCTGTCTCCAGCTCTCACTTCACTGATGCGCAGGGAGCAGTCGTCCGGGGCGTCCCCCACCAGGCGGATCCGGCCCCCAGGCTCCCGCAGGGCCCTGCCGGGATCTGTGGTGGCCACAGCCAGGCTGGTGTCTCTGTCGTCGTCCTTGAACCAGTATTTGTAGGGGACCCCGGAGGACTCGAAATTGGCTGTGAAATGACAGGGGAGCAGAACGCAGAGACCCTGCTGGGCCGTGACGCGGGACGGGACCTGGATCTGATAGATGGGCGCCTGGGAGAGCACACCTGCAGGGGAAACAGACCAGCTCTGCCGATGCCCCTCACTCCCAACCAGCAGCCCCTGCATCCACCCTGCCCTCCCCCAGCTCTGCTGGTGCCTCTCAATCCCAACCCGCAGCCCCCGCATCCACCCTGGTCCCCCAGCTCTGCCAGTGCCCCTCACTCCCAACCCGCAGCCTCCCTAGATCACCCCATCCCGACACAGAGCTCTGCCGGTGCCCCTCACTCCCAACCCGCAGCCCCCCTAGATCCACCCCACCCCCACACAGAGCTCTGCTGGTGCCCCTTAGTCCCAACCCACAGCCCCCCTAGATCCACCCCACCCCCACATAGAGCTCTGATGGTGCCCCTCACTCCCCACTTGCAGTCCCCTGCAGCCCAACCCTGGGTTCTCCCCTTCCCACAGCTCTGCCAGAGCCTCCTTATTTCCCCAAACCACAATTTATTTGTCCAGTATCAGGGATTTCCCTCCCCCATAAGGGGGGGTGAACCCACCCTAAAATCCCCCATAACCCCCGAGTGTTGAAACCAACCAAGGGGAGGAACATGCCAGGAACCAAGACTGCACCAGCCCGCCGTCTGCAGGTTCAAGTGGTTTATCGGCGTCCGAACAACCCGAAGCACAAACCAAGCTACCTACTGAAAAAACCGCAGCCTAAGGGCTGTTCTCAGTGTTTGTCGCTCAAACGTTTCCTGTTTAGTGACCTTGCAAAGGAAGCCCCAGGGGCACCTCTTGCCCCAAAGCTTACGTGGTGGGGAAAAGTGAAGGCGCTTGGTCTGCCAGGCCCATCGGCAAAGCCAGTGCTGACAAAGCCTGTGAAAGAGCACCAAGCCTCAGCTCTGCAGGAAGCCTTCTGAGCCAGCCACGGGCACGGCCAGATTTAGTAGCACTTAATGCTGGAGACACAGCGCACTTTGTGTCACACCAGGTTTTCTAGCTAAGCTCACCCCAACCTGAGGCCAGTGTGAAGCGCATTGTCACTTGCTAACCCTGAATGTGGACGCGGGTTTTGAAAGACTCAGGAGCTGGAAAAGTGAAGAACTCTCTCCTCGCGTTCACACAACAAGCATGTGGCTGAGAAATGCACCGTCCAAATGGGTGTCAAAGTCACTGCAGACGTTCTGCAGACATCAGTGGGAGGCCAGTAGATGCATTTTAGATGTTCAGGTTACAGGCGACACATTGGCCTGTCATAAACAGATAGCAAAGGGTTAACAAGTCCAGTAAACCTGGCTAACACCTGACCAGAGGACCAAGCAGGAGACAAGATACTTCCAAATCTCAGTGGAGGGAAGTCTTTGTTTTGTTCTGTTTTCTTCGTTCTCTGTTCTCTCTGGGCTCTGAGAGGGACCAGACACGTAAGCAGATATCTCCACGTTTCTGAAACAGCCTCTTCTGTTCAATTTAGTAAGTACCAGCTTGAAAGGTTCTTTTTGTTTGTTTTCTTTATTTGCAAATGTGTATGTTGCTGGAAATATTGTATCTCTGTTGCTGCAACTTGTATTTGTGCTGGGGGGAGGATTCTCCCTGGTGTCTATAAGCTGAAAGACCCTGTACCATTTTCCATCTTGATTTTACAGAAACAACTTTTACTTTTTCTTTCTTTTATTAAAAGCTTTTCTTTTTAAGAACCTGATCGATTTTTTGGTTATCTTGTGTAAGACCCAAGGGGAGGGAGTCTGCACTCACCAGGGAATTGGGGGGAGGAAAAGTCTGATTTCTCTCTGTGTTAGAGTCACTGTCTCTCTCTCAGGGAGAGTCTGGGATGAGGAGTGAACGGGGGGAAGGTGAATTTCCTCTCTGTTTTAAGATTCAAGGTGCTAAATCACAGGGATCTCTGAGTGTTACCCAGGGAGGGGAGAATCTGGGAGGAAGAAAGGAGGGGCGAATGGTTTATTTCCCTTTGTTGTGAGACCCAAGGGGTTTTGGGTCTTGGGGTCCCCAGGGAACAGTTTGGGGGCCAGAAAGTGCCCCAAAACACTATATTTTTGGGTGGTGGCAACTCTATCATTTCTAAGTGAGTAATTAAGCTTAGAGGAATTCATGCTGGTACCCCATCTTTTGGACACTAAGGTTCAGAGTGGGGGTTCATACCATGACACGGCCGCATCTCTGACAACCCACATCTCAGAAGAGTTAAATGCTTGTAAATCGGACCCCAAAGAGATGCTGCTTGTGCGTTTGATGGAGCTGCAAACTTCTCTGGAAGACACAGTGGAGTCCAAGCTTTGCTCAGGGAAAGATATAACCCTAAACTCTCCTCTACACACTGCAGAGGCCATTTTAACGTCTGTACCCAGAAAGTATCAGAGGGGTAGCCGTGTTAGTCTGGATCTGTAAAAGCAGCAGAGAATCCTGTGGCACCTTATAGACTAACAGACGTTTTGGAGCGTGAGCTTTCGTGGGTGAATACCCACTTCGTCAGACGCAGGTAGTGGAAATTTCCAGGGGCAGGTATATATATGCTAGCTGGCAAGCAAGCAAGCTAGAGATAACGAGGTTAGTTCAATCAGAAAGATACCCAGTACCCAGAAAGATAATGGAGCAGTAATTAAGCAATCGGTTTGCAGACACGTAGAAGACAATGGGGTGATAAGCAAGAGCCATCATGGATGTGTCGAGAATAAATCGTTTCAAAGCGACCTGAGAGCTTTCTTTGTCAGGGTAACAAGCCTTGTGGCTAGGGGTAGGGGCAAGCAGTAGATGTGCTCCATCTTGACTTTAAAAAGGCTTTTGATACCATCTCCCATGAGCTTCTCATAAACAAACTAGGCAAAAGAACCTAACTGGGTGCATAACTGGTTGAAAAACCATTCCCAGAGAGTAGTTATCAATGGTTCACAGCCCTGTTGGAAGGGATAACGAGCAGGGTCCCGCAGGGATCAGTTCTGGGTCCGGTTCTGGTCAATATCTTCATCAATGATTTAGATCACGGCATAGAGAGGACGCTCATGAAGTTAGCAGATGATACCAAATTGGGAGGGGTCACAAGTGCTTTGGAGAATAGGATTAAAATTCAAAATGATCTCAATCTGGAGAAATGGTCTGAAGTAAATAGGATGAAACTAAATGAGAACAAATGGAAAATACTCCACTTGGGCAGGAACAATCAGTCGCACACATACACAGTGGGACATGAGTGCCTAGGAAGGAGTCCTGCCAAAAGGGATCTGGGGGTCATAGTGGACCACAAGCTAAATATGAGACAACAGTGTAACACTGCCTCAAAAAAGCGAACGTCATTCTGGGCTGTATTAACAGGAGTGGTATAAGCAAGACAGAAGCAGTAATTCTTCCGCTCTGCTCCGCACTGATTACGCCTCAGCTGGAGTATTGTGTCCAGTTCTGGGCACCACATTCCAGGAAGGATGTGGACAAACTGGAGAAAGTGCAGAGAAGAGCAACAAAAATGATTAAAGGTCTAGAAAAAGGTCCTAGATCCTGAGGAAAGATTGAAAAAAATTGGATTTGTTTAGTCTGGAGAAGAGAAGCCTGAGAGGGGACAGGAGAACAGTTTTCAAGAACATAAAAGGTTGTTACAAGGAAAAGAGAGGTAAATTGTTCTTGTTAACCTCCGAGGACAGGACAAGAAGCAATGGGCTTAAATTGCAGCAAGGGAGGCTTAGGTTGGACATTAGGAAAAACTTCTGTCAGGGTGGTTAAGCACTGGAATAAATTGCACAGGGAGGCTGTGGAATCTCCATCATGGGGGATTTTTAAGAGCAGGTTGGACAAACACCTGTCAGGGAAGGTCTAGATAATACTTACTCCTGCCATGAGTGCAGAGGACTGGACGAGACGACCTCTTGAGGTCCCTTCCAGCCCTACAAGGCTGTAATCTGCTCAACTGGAACTAGTACGAGCTGCAGAATCCTGAAAAGACCTTTAAAAAGCCGTAAATTCAATGTCTTCTTTATACTCTTTTTCTCTGCAAGAGTGTAAAAAGGCTGAACGTCTTGGAGAAAACAAGATGCTCCAGGACTGAAGTTCAAATTAGTCCAACGTGGGAAAACCTCTTTCCCCACGGAACAGAACCTCGTGTGCTAGGAGGAGTCGCCTTCTGCCCGGCCGGGAGCGGAAGGGGGACCCTGCCGTGAAGGCCTGGCAGAACCGGGCCCAGGAGAAGCCTCCGGAGGGGCAAGAAGCCAAGAAGGCTGGAGCTGTCGTGGTTTGTGGAAGGCTGGAGGAGCCAGCTCTTATGCGGGGGCTGGTTCTACAGCCTGAGTTAGAGCTAGTAAAATGGCCGTCACATATTTCACAGTTATTACCATGGTGCCATACAGCCCCCCCCTGCACCCTCACAGGCTCAGCCCTCAGCCCCTGTCACTTCAACCCCCCCATTTCAATTCCTGGGGAAATACGGCTTTGACATCACATTCTCCCAACAGCTCTGCCGGTGTCCCTCACTCCCGACCCGCAGCCCCTGCTAGCCCAGCCCTGCCCCCCCAAAGTCTGCCGGTGCCCCTCACTCCCGACCCCGCAGCCCCCTGCTAGCCCAGCCCTGCCGGTGCCCCTCACTCCCAACCCGCAGCCCCTGCTAGCCCAGCCCTGCCCCCCCAAGCTCTGCCGGTGCCCCTCACTCCCGACCCGCAGCCCCTGCTAGCCCAGCCCTGCCCCCCCAGCTCTGCCAGTGCCCCTCACTCCCGACCCACAGCCCCCTGCTAGCCCAGCCCTGCCCCCCCAAGCTCTGCCGGTGCCCCTCACTCCCGACCTGCAACCCCTGCTAGCTCAGCCCTAGGTTCCCCCCAATTCATCCAGCTTTGCCAGTGCCCCTCACTCCTGACCTCCAGCCCCTGCTAGTCCAGTGCTGGGGTCCCTGCTCCCCAGCTCTGCCGCTGCTCCTCACTCCCGACCCGCAGTCCCTGCTAGCCCAGCCCTGCCCCCCCCAAGCTCTGCTGGGGCCCCTCACTCCCAACCCGCAGCCCCTGCTAGCCCAGAGCTGCCCCCCCAAGCTCTGCTGGTGCCCCTCACCCCTGACCTGCAACCCCTGCTAGTCCAGCCCTGGGCTCCAATCCCACCTCTGCTAGAGCCTCTTTATTTCCCCAAACCGTAATTTATTTGACCAGTATCAGCTCTTACAGCAGGAAGCATCTGGAACCCAGGACTCCTGGGTTCTATCCCTGGCTCTGAGAGAGGAGTGGGGTTTAGTGGGTTACAAGATGGGGGCTGGGAGCCAGGACTCTTGGGTTCTATCCCCGGCTCTGAGAGAGGAGTTGGGTTTAGTGGGTTAGAGGAGGGGGGCTGGGAGCCAGGACTCCTGGGTTCTATCCCTGGCTCTGGGAGGGGAGTTGGGTTTAGTGGGTTAGAGAAGGGGGGCTGGGAGCCAGGACTCCTGGGTTCTATCCCCGCTCTGGGGGATTCCTGCCAGCCCAGCTGTCTCTGCTGTTGTTCTCTTACCCTGGCAGAGCAGTGCAAGGATGATTTCAATGCAGAGCTTGGTGGAAGGGGGCATCTGGCTGGCTCCTGGCACCCACATCCTCCTGCTCCACAGCTCCGGGGGGCAGCCAGTGCCTGGACTAATGGGCTCGTGATTTGCTGCTCTCAGTGGGTCCCAGATCACTGCCTGGGGAGGTGCTGGTGGGAAGGAGGGTGGGGAAATGACTGAGCAGAGCAGGGGAGTGGGGTCTAGTGGTTAGAGGAGGTGGAGCTGGGACTCACACACAGGGTCTGTCTCTACTTACCCAGGGCCCAGGTGATTCTGCGCCCAGCACTGAGCAGGCACCAAACCGCAGCTACTGCAACTCCCAGAGGGAAACCACATCCTGCCAAACCCACTGAGCTCCACACAGCTCAGACCCACAGGCCCCTCTAGTCTGTGTGCACACAGATCTGGGGGCAGTGCCCTTCCCCTGCGTTCCTCCCCCACAGCCTGTGCGCTCAGCCCCTGGGCCTCCCACACCCCGGCTCTGGTTTCACACCAGCTGCTGGCAATGTGCACATCTGAGCGGGGTGCTGCTGTCCAGGGTGCGAGCTGGGCTGGGGAGCAGCCGTGTCCCCTCCCTCCTCCAGCCCAAGATGCTGCAGGGCTGGCGACCTGCCCCTCTCTCCAGCCTCCAGCCTGTGGCTTGTGCCACCAGCCGGCTCCTCATGAATTAAACTGCAGAGGGACCCCAGCAAGTGCTCGATCCCTGCCTCCCTCCAGCTCCCCACTGGAGATCTGCCTCGTGCACGGCCCAGGCTGCTCCCGCTGCCGGACGGGTCTGTCCACTCAGCCCAGGCCAACGTCCTGCCCCAGCCCTGTAGCCCCCAACAGTGATTCCCACACATCGGTGTTGAGGGAACATTAACCCAACCTGATTCACTCCAGCACGGCCTCTGTTTAGTGATGAGGCAGGAGAGTGAGCGCTGGGAACAACGGAAATCAAGCGGCTGCCTGGGCAAACTCCCAGCTCAGGTCACCGGCTAAACGAACAGTAAAGCCACCGATTTGTCGCATCCGAAGCCGTAGTTCATTTCACAGGCTGGCTGTCCTTGCAGCTTCGGGCCCCCTCCTTGCTCAGGTCACTGGCTTCAGCTGCCTCTTGGTGGTTTCGGGCGATACATGGAAGACGAGGAGAGGTAAAATGCAGGGCACTGGCCCTTGTTTTCATACCGCTGTCCTTTTTGGGGAGTCCCCAGCTGGGGTGCAGGTGACGAGCAGTGGATGTGGGATTTGAACTGCCACAGTGATGAAATGTACATTTCTTGTTTATATGTCTCCCTGCCCCCTCCTGGTTGGACAGTGGCTTGTTAACACCTGCCTGGGGCCTGCCTGCCTTTGTCTCTGAAAAACTGATGTGTGGGCGTTACCCAGAAGTACAGTAACAATTGTACTGTAGAATCTCATAACTTCATCCCCAGTATTGCTACACGTATTTCAGCAGAACAATAATGTTCAGTAGATTATGAGTTTCCGAATGACACCTCCAGAGGCGTAAGTTGGCCAAGATTTAGCATCATTTTATGAAATGGGGTGAACATGGGGGGCAGGTTGTCAGTGTGTCCTCCTTATGGATTCACAGACACTTCCCAGCCCCCTGAGCCAGCCAGCCAGTTTTTCAAAGACAAAGGCAGGCAGGCCCCAACCAGATGTTAATGAGCCACTGTCCAGCCAGGAGCGGGGCGGGGAGACGTATAAACAAGAAATGTACATTTCATCACTGTGGCGGTTCAAATCCCACATCCAGGGCCGGTGCAAGGATGTTTCGCACCCTAGGCAAAGCTTCCACCTTGTGCCCTCCCCGCGATCTCACCCTGAGGCTCCCCCACCCCTGGCAGGTCCTCCCCTCCACCCTGAGGCGCCCCCCTTGGGGCAGCTCTTCACCCCCCACCCTCCGCCCTGAGGCAACCCCCCCCGGTTCACCCCTGCTCCGCCTCGTCCCCGAGCACGCCATCGCTGCTTCACTTCTCCCGCCTCCCAGGCTTGCGGTGCCAATCAGCTTAGGTGCCACAAGCCTGGGAGACAGGAGAAGTGAAGCAGCCACGGTGTGCTTGGGGAGGAGGTGAGGCAGGGGTGAGCTGGGGCAGGGAGTTCCCCTGCGTGCCACCCCCCTTACTTGCTGCAGGCGGCCCTCCCCGCACTCCCCTGCCCCAGCTCCCTCCTCCTAAATGCCGGCGGTGACCGAGGCGGCCGAAGATCCAGCCGCCGCGGTTGCTGCCGAAGAAAATGCCGCCCCTCAAATCCTAGCGCCGGTCGCCTGAGTGGCTGCACCGGCCCTGCCCACATCCACTGCTCGTCGCCTGCACCCCAGCTGGGGACTCCCCGAAGAGGATAGCGGTATGAAAACAAGGGCCAGTGCCCTGCGATTTACATCTCCTCGTCTTCCATGTATCGCCTGAAACCACCAAGAGGCAGCTGAAGCCAGTGACCTGAGCAAGGAGGGGGCCCGAGGCTGCAAGGATAGCCAGCCTGTGAAATGAACTACGGCTTCGGATGCGACAAATCGGTGGCTTTACTGTTCGTTTAGCCGGTGAAGCTGGGAGTTTGCCCAGGCAGCCGCTTGATTTCTGTTGTTCCCAGTGCTCACTCTCCTGCCTCATCCCTAAACAGCAGCCGTGCTGGAGTGAATCAGGTTGGGTTAATGTTCCCTCAACACCGGCGTGTGGGAACCGCTGTTGGGGGCTACAGGGCTGAGGCAGGACGTTGGCCTGGGCTGAGTGGACAGGCCCGTCCGGCATCGGGAGCAACCTGGGCCTGCATGAGGCAGATCTCCAGTGGGGAGCTGGAAGGAGGCAGGGATCGAGCACTTGCTGGGGTCCCTCTGCAGTTTAATTCATGAGGAGCCGGCTGGTGGCACAAGCCACAGGATGGAGGCTGGGTGTGGGCAGAGGCTGGAGGGAGGGGCAGGTCGCCAGCCCTGCGGCATCTTGGGCTGGAGGAGGGAGGGGACACAGCTGCTCCCCAGCCCAGCTCGCACCCCGCTCAGATGTGCACATTGCCAGCAGCTGGTGTGAAACCAGAGCCGGGGTGTGGGAGGCCCAGGGGCTGAGCGAACAGGCTGTGGGGGAGGCACTGCCCCCAGATCTGTGTGCACATGGCTGGGGGGACACCAGACTAGAGGGGCCTGTGGGTCTGAACTGTGTGGGGCCGGACGGGTTTTTGCAGGATGTGGTTTCCCTGTGGGAGGGGGGAGTTGCAGTAGCTGTGGTTCGGGGTCTGCTCAGCTCTTGGCTGAGCGCAGAATCACCTGGGCCCTGGGTAAGTAGAGACAGACCCTATGTGTGAGTCCCAGCTCCACCCCCTCTAAGCACTAGACCCCACTCCCCTGCTCTGCTCAGTCATTTCTCGACCCTACTTCCCACCAGAACCTCCCCAGGTAGCGATCTGGGAGTCACTGAGAACAGCATATCACAGAGCCCATCAGTTCAGGCACTGGCTGCCCCCCAGAGCAGGAGGATGTGGGTGCCAGGAGCCAGCCAGATGCCCCCTTCCACCAAGCTCTGCATTGAAATCATCCTCATACTGCTCTGCCAGGGTAAGAGAACAACAGCAGAGACAGCTGGGCTGGCAGGAATCCCCCAGAGCCGGGGATAGAACCCAGGAGTCCTGGCTCCCAGCCCCCCTCCTCTAACCCACTAAACCCCACTTCTCTCCCAGAGCCGGGGACAGAACCCAGGAGTCCTGGCTCCCAGCCCCCCTCCTCTAACCCACTAGACCCCACTCCCCTCCCAGAGCTGGGGATAGAACCCAGGAGTCCTGGGTTCCAGATGTCTCCTGCTCAAGAGTTGATACTGGTCAAATAAATTATGGTTTGGGGAAATAAAAAGGCTTTAGAAGAGGTGTGGGGAGCCCAGGGCTGGACTAGCAGGAGCTGCAGGTTGGGAGTGAGGGGCACTGGCAGAGCTTGGGGGGGCAGGGCTGGGCTGGCAGGGGGCTGTGGGTCGGGAGTGAGGGGCACTGGCAGATCTGGGGAGATGGGGAGGCCAGGTTTGGACTAGCAAGGGCTGTGGGTTGGGAGTGAGGGGAACCGGCAGAGCTGGGGTGGGAGGGGGCAGGGCTGGGCTAGCAGGGGCTGCGGGTCGGGAGTGAGGGGCACCGGCAGACCTTGGGGGGGCAGGGCTGGGCTAGCAGGGGCTGCGGGTCGGGAGTGAGGGGCACCGGCAGAGCTGTTGGGAGAATGTGATGTCAAAGCCGTATTTCCCCAGGAATTGAAATGGGGGTGGGGGGGGTTGAAGTCACAGGGGGTGAGGGCTGAGGGCTGAGCCCGTGAGGGTGCAGGGGGGGCTGTATGGCACCATGGTAATAACTGTGAAATATGTGACGGCCATTTTATTAGCTCTAAGTCAGGCTGTAACACCAGCCCCCGCATCAGAGCTGGCTCCTCCAGCCTTCCACGAACCACGACAGCTCCAGCCTTCTTGGCTTCTTGCTGTAATTTTGGACTTGTCCAAAGCCGTCAGGGCCCCTCCGGAGGCTTCTCCTGGGCCCGGTTCTGCCAGGCCTTCACAGCAGGGTCCCCCCTTCCCGCTCCCGGCCGGGCAGAAGGCGACTCCTCCTAGCACACGGGGTTCTGTTCCGTGAGGAAAGAGGTTTTCCCACGTTGGACTAATTTGAACTTCAGTCCTGGAGCATCTTGTTTTCTCCAAGACGTTCAGGCTTTTTACACTCTTGCAGAGAAAAAGAGTATAAAGAAGACATTGAATTTATGGCTCTTTAAAGGTCTTTTCAGGATTCTGCAGCTCATACTAGTTCCAGTTGAGCAGATTACAGCCTTGTAGGGCTGGAAGGGACCTTGAGAGTCGTATCGTCCAGTCCCCTGCACTCATGGCAGGAGTAAGTATTATCTAGACCTTCCCTGACAGGTGTTTGTCCAACCTGCTCTTAAAAATCCCCCATGATGGAGATTCCACAACCTCCCTGTGCAATTTATTCCAGTGCTTAACCACCCTGACAGTAGGAAGTTTTTCCTAATGTCCAACCTTAACCGCCCTTGCTGCAATTTAAGCCTATTGCTTCTTGTCCTGTCCTCGGAGGTTAACGAGAACAATTTACCTCTCTTTTCCTTGTAACAACCTTTTATGTTCTTGAAAACTGTTCTCCTGTCCCCTCTCAGGCTTCTCTTCTCCAGACTAAACAAATCCAACTTTTTTCAATCTTTCCTCAGGCTCTAGGACCTTTTTCTAGACCTTTAATCATTTTTGTTGCTCTTCTCTGGACTTTCTCCAGTTTGTCCACATCCTTCCTGGAATGTGGTGCCCAGAACTGGACACAATACTCCAGCTGAGGCGTAATCAGTGCGGAGCAGAGCGGAAGAATTACTGCTTCTGTCTTGCTTATACCACTCCTGTTAATACAGCCCAGAATGACGTTCGCTTTTTTGAGGCAGTGTTACACTGTTGTCTCATATTTAGCTTGTGGTCCACTATGACCCCCAGATCCCTTTTGGCAGGACTCCTTCCTAGGCACTCATGTCCCACTGTGTATGTGTGCAACTGATTGTTCCTGCCTAAGTGGAGTATTTTCCATTTGTTCTCATTTAGTTTCATCCTATTTACTTCAGACCATTTCTCCAGATTGAGATCATTTTGAATGTTAATCCTATTCTCCAAAGCACTTGTGACCCCTCCCAATTTGGTATCATCCGCTAACTTCATGAGCGTTCTCTCTATACCGTGATCTAAATCATTGATGAAGATATTGAACAGAACCGGACCCAGAACTGATCCCTGCGGGACCCCGCTCGTTATCCCTTCCAACAGGGCTGTGAACCATTGATAACTACTCTCTGGGAATGGTTTTTCAACCAGTTATGCACCCAGTTAGGTTCTTTTGCCTAGTTTGTTTATGAGAAGCTCATGGGAGATGGTATCAAAAGCCTTTTTAAAGTCAAGATGGAGCACGTCTACCGCTTGCCCCTACCCCTAGCCACAAGGCTTGTTACCCTGACAAAGAAAGCTCTCAGGTCGCTTTGAAACGATTTATTCTCGACACATCCATGATGGCTCTTGCTTATCACCCCATTGTCTTCTACATGTCTGCAAACCGATTGCTTAATTACTGCTCCATTATCTTTCCGGGTACAGACATTAAAATGGCCTCTGCAGTGTGTAGAGGAGAGTTTAGGGTTATATCTTTCCCTGAGCAAAGCTTGGACTCCACTGCGTCTTCCAGAGAAGTTTGCAGCTCCATCAAACGCACAAGCAGCATCTCTTTGGGGTCCGATTTACAAGCATTTAACTCTTCTGAGATGTGGGTTGTCAGAGATGCGGCCCTGTCATGGTATGAACCCGCACTCTGAACCTTAGTGTCCAAAAGATAGGGTACCAGCATGAATCTCCCTAAGCTTAATTACTCACTTAGAAATGATAGAGCTGCCACCACCCAAAAATATAGTGTTTTGGGGCACTTTCTG
This sequence comes from Aldabrachelys gigantea, assembly GCA_026122505.1. NCBI lineage: Eukaryota > Metazoa > Chordata > Testudines > Testudinidae > Aldabrachelys > Aldabrachelys gigantea. The sequence goes on from CM047489.1 coordinate 71,120,777, forward strand.
GCCCCCAAACTGTTCCCTGGGGACCCCAAGACCCAAAACCCGTTGGGTCTCACAACAAAGGGAAATAAACCATTCCCCCCTCCTTTCTTCCTCCCAGATTCTCCCCTCCCTGGGTAACACTCAGAGATCCCTGTGATTTAGCACCTTGAATCTTAAAACAGAGAGGAAATTCACCTTCCCCCCCGTTCACTCCCCATCCCAGACTCTCCCTGAGAGAGACACAGTGACTCTAACACAGAGAGAAATCAGACTTTTCCTCCCCCCAATTCCCTGGTGAGTGCAGACTCCCTCCCCTTGGGTCTTACACAAGATAACCAAAAAATCGATCAGGTTCTTAAAAAGAAAAGCTTTTAATAAAAGAAAGAAAAAAGTAAAAGTTGTTTCTGTAAAATCAAGATGGAAAATGGTACAGGGTCTTTCAGCTTATAGACACCAGGGAGAATCCTCCCCCCAGCACAAATACAAGTTGCAGCAACAGAGATACAATATTTCCAGCAACATACACATTTGCAAATAAAGAAAACAAACAAAAAGACCTTTCAAACTGGTACTTACTAAATTGAACAGAAGAGGCTGTTTCAGAAACGTGGAGATATCTGCTTACATGTCTGGTCCCTCTCAGAGCCCAGAGAGAACAGAGAACGAAGAAAACAGAACAAAACAAAGACTTCCCTCCACTGAGATTTGGAAGTATCTTGTCTCCTGCTTGGTCCTCTGGTCAGGTGTTAGCCAGGTTTACTGGACTTGTTAACCCTTTGCTATCTGTTTATGACAGGCCAATGTGTCGCCTGTAACCTGAACATCTAAAATGCATCTACTGGCCTCCCACCGACGTCTGCAGAACGTCTGCAGTGACTTTGACACCCATTTGCACGGTGCATTTCTCAGCCACATGCTCGTTGTGTGAACGCGGGGAGAGAGTTCTTCACTTTTCCAGCTCCTGAGTCTTTCAAAACCCGCGTCCACATTCAGGGTTAGCAAGTGACAATGCGCTTCACACTGGCCTCAGGTTGGGGTGAGCTTAGCTAGAAAACCTGGTGTGACACAAAGTGCGCTGTGTCTCCAGCATTAAGTGCTTCTAAATCTGGCCGTGCCCATGGCTGGCTCAGAAGGCTTCCTGCAGAGCTGAGGCTTGGTGCTCTGCAGCCCTTTCATAGGCTTTGTCAGCACTGGCTTTGCCGATGGGCCTGGCAGACCAAGCGCCTTCACTTTTCCCCACCGCGTAAGCTTTGTGGCAAGAGGTGCCCCAGGGGCTTCCTTTGCAAGATCACTAAACAGGAAACGTTTGAGCGACAAACATTGAGAACAGCCCTTAGGTTGCGGTTTCTTCAGTAGGTAGCTTGGTTTGTGCTTCGGGCTGTTCGGACGTCGATAAACCACTTGAACCTGCAGACGGCAGGTTGGTGCAGTCTTGGTTCCTGGCATGTTCCTCCCCTTGGTTGGTTTCAACACTGGGCGGTTATGGGGGATTTTAGGGTGGGTTCATCTCCCCTTATGGGGGAGGGAAATCCCTGATACTGGACAAATAAATTGTGGTTTGGGGAAATAAGGAGGCTCTGGCAGAGCTGTGGGAAGGGGGGAACCCAGGGCTGGGCTGCAGGGGACTGCAAGTGGGGAGTGAGGGGCACCAGCAGAGCTCTGTGTGGGGGTGGGGTGGATCTAGGGAGGCTGCGGGTTGGGAGTGAGGGGCACCAGCAGAGCTGGGGGGGGGGCAGGGTGGATGCAGGGGCTGCGGGTTGGGAGTGAGGGGCACCGGCAGAGCTGGTCTGTTTCCCCTGCAGGTGGGCTCTGCCAGGCGCCCGTCTATCAGATCCAGGTCCCGTCCCGCGTCACGGCCCAGCAGGGTCTCTGCGTCCTGCTCCCCTGTCATTTCACAGCCAATTTTGAGTCCTCCGGGGTCCCCTACAAATACTGGTTTCTCAGAAACGACGACAGAGACACCAGCCTGGCCGTGGCCACCACAGATCCCGGCAGGGCCCTGCGGGAGCCTGGGGGCCGGATCCGCCTGGTGGGGGATGCCCTGGACGACTGCTCCCTGCGCATCAGCGACGTGAGAGCTGGAGACAGGGACCACTACTACTTCCGCTTTGTGAAGGGAGACTTTAAATACAGCTACATGGTGACCCAGCCCCTGGTGGATGTGACAGGTGAGGCCTGGAGAGCTCAGCAGGATTAACTCTGTTTATACCCAGTGGCAGGGAGTCCCGCAGGTTATCCCCACTCATACCCAGAAGTGGGGAGTTCTGGAGATTAACAACATCCAGTGGCAGGAAGTCCCACTGGTTAAGCCCACTAATATCCAGTGGCAGGGAGTTCCATGGATTATCCCCAGTAATACCCAGTGGCAGGGAGTCCTGCGGGTTAGCCCAACTCATAGCCAGAGGCGGGGAGTTCCGAGGATTATCCCCACTAATACCCAATGGCAAGGAGTCCCATGGGTTAGCCCCACTAATAGCCAGTGGCAGTGAGTTCCTGGGATTATCCCCACTAATACCCAGGGGCAGGGAGTTCCTGGGATTATCCCCACTAATACCCAGTGGCAAGGAGTCCCATGGGTTAGCCCCACTAATACCCAGGGGCAGGGAGTTCCAGGGATTATCCCCACTAATACCCTGTGGCAGGGAGTCCCATGGGTTAGCTCCACTAATAGCCAGTGGCAGGGAGTTCCAGGGATTAACCCCAGTAATTCCCCACTGAGTTGAATTTTAATGGTGTCGCCTGCTTAGAGCTGATGGAGCAGCCGGTGCTGGGGGTACCCGAGGTGCTGCTGTCTGGACAGCTGGTGATTGTGACCTGCCAGGCTCCGGTGACCTGCTCTGGGACCCCTCCCCAAATCACCTGGACAGGAGGGTTCGACTACACAGCCAGGAACGTCTCGCTCACCCTGGCGAACGGCAGCGTCTCATACAGCTCTGAGCTCAGCTTCACGCCGGCCCCGGGGGATGACAGCAAAGAGCTCGTCTGCACCGTCACGTACCCCGCCGTGGTCGGGGTCTTCACCCGCAGAGCCGTCCGGCTCCACGTCCGCTGTGAGTGACCCTATCCAGCCCTGGCGAGGGAGTGAGGTCTAGTGGTTAGAGGGGCGGGGGCTGGCAGGCTGGACTCCTGGGTTCTATCCCTGGCTCTGGGAGGGGCGTGGGGTCTAGTGGCAGGGGTGGGCCAAGAACCAGGACTCCTGGGTTCTGTAGGAGAGCACTGGGGTCCCAGGAGGCAAGTCCCCCCCGTTACATCCTGTATCCCATTGCAGACCCACCGAAAAAGCTGCTGCTGCGGGGGAACTGCACAGTGCAGGGCCACGGGCCTGGGGGAGTGGCCACGTGTCACTGTGCGGCCAAGGGGAACCCCCCCGCCCAGTCTCGAGTGGCGCTTGCCCAACCGCACCCTCCCCGGGCACTTCGAGGGCCCTGAGCTGCGAGCGACCTCGTGGGCGCGGGGCCCGGCCGTGAGCGGGGAGCTGCGGGGCCCGGCCGGGGCCCTGGCCAACGTGTCCTGCGCTGCCACCAACGCCCACGGGCAGAGCCAGGCTGCGCTGCCCGTTGTACCCCCAGGTACTGGGGACGGTGGGGGCTGGTCATGGGATCCAGTTTTGCCAATAGCTAAAAGCAGCGGCCTGTTCGTCTTCACTCAGAGATGTATATGTGAGGAAATACGGTGCTATGTGCCAGCCACTTAGACAGATGGCAACCCACGTATAAGTCACACAGTCCCCACCTGCCCCCTTTCACCTCTGTGCCTCCCTGGAGAGGTGGGGAAGGGGGCTTAGTCCCCATGGCTAGGCCAGCCCTCGGCCGCTCTCCGACTCAAGGGACCCTCCCCCTGCTCCGTACCCACCAGTTCATTACAAGCCCTGTAAGGGCCCATCACCGCCCAGCCGATCCCACGGCTCACACCAGCTGTTGGTTTGCAGCCGGCTTCTCCCTGACACTCGTGGTGGCCTTTGTGGCTGGTGGGAGCCTTGTGCTGGTTGGTGCCGGGGCTGCAGTGGCCTGGAAAGTCATGAGAGGAAGGTAAAACTGGAACGGGATGGGAGAAGGATCTGGTGGGAACTGTAGCCTGGAACAGGGGATGAAATGGACCCCCCAAGATCAACTATCACTTCTTGGAAGCGTGAAATTCCACCTGCTGCCCTCAGTCCCGACCCACATCCTCCTGGTGTGCCAGCCCTGGGCTCGCGCGCCCCACCCCAGTTCTGCTGGTGCCCCTCACTCCTGATCTGCAGCCCCCTGCTAGTCCAGCCCTGGGCTCCCCCAGCATGCAGCTCTGCTGCTCTAGGATGGTGTGTGGGGGGGGAGGAGAATATCGGGATAGATGGACCCATGGGTGTGATCGGGGGAGGAGGCAGGACACCAGGCTAGGTGGGCCTAGAGGTGGGATGTTGATGATGGTTTCACCCCAGGCAGGGGGGCAGGGTCCTCGCCAGGGCCGGACGGTGCCAAGGGACCGGAGACGGGCAGGGCTGTCACACCTATGAGCAGCCAGCATCTATGGCACCCTTCCACAGACAGGTGGGTTCCCGGCCCTCCATATGCTTATCCCAGACCCCTTCCCCCCCTTGCCCCGTTACCTACCCCAACCCCCACCCTGATGAGATCCCCTCGCCTGCTCCCAGAATCCCCCTCTGTTGGGATTTCCCCCCTCCAGCGCTCACCACCCAGCCTTTCCCCTGGGCATGGTGGCCACTCTTCCCAGCTAACCCAGTCTCTCCCCGCACAGGAGGCCACCAGGGAAGGGGGAGCCCTTCAGAACAAAGGGAGAGGAGGAGGAGGAGGAAGATGCTACCGGGGGAGAGGTGACAGGGAACAATTCACAGAGGAAAACATCTACGCCAACGCCTAAGGCCAGAGAAGGGGACAGGGACATTGCCGGGCTCGAGCTAAAGAGAGACTGGTGGCAGCAGTGGGGTAGCCGGCCTGCCGTGTGGCTAAGGTGCTAGCCTGGGACGCTGGACACCTGGGTCCTATTCCCAGCTCTGCTATGGAATGCCTGTGTGACCCTGGCCAAGTCCCCGACCCCCCCGTGCCTCAGCTTCTCAGCTGTAACACGGGGAGCAGAACACTGAATTTGGCTATTTACACTGTGAGCTTGTTCGAGATGATCTCTCGTATGTGGGTAGCACCTGGCACAACGGGGCCCTGATCTCAGCTGGGGCAGGGACTGTCTTTGGCTGTGTCTGGGCCGCATCCTCCCCACCCCCCCATCTCAGCTGGGGGCCACTCTGCTAATACACCTGTGAGGCAGCTAAGGTCGGCCTGTGTTAACCTTTTCTTTGCTGCAACTAAATAAAAGCCATTCCCAGCTCCTCCCCGGGCTGGAGAGTTTTGTTGCCTCGGTTTCCCTCAGAGGTTCCCCTCGCTCATCGAGCCGCTCAGCTGTGGCTGGACACTCACTGCCCAGGCCCAGGGATACCAAAGCACTGGGAAGAAGGTCACGATAAATAGTGCCTGGTGCTGCGATGCAGCCACCTCTGGGGTGGGAGAGCTGGGGAACAGCCGCACAGCAATGCCACGGGGCTCGCCCGGCTCTGAGATGCAGCCACCTCTGAAGTGTCGCGGTTAGAAGGGGGGGCTGGGGAGCCAGGACTCCTGGGTTCTCTCCCTGGTTCTGGAAGGGGAGTGGGGTCTAGGGGGTTAGAGGGGGAGGGAGGACTGGGAGCCAGGACTCCTGGGTCCAATTCAGTAACTATGACGACCGGCTTGTGACTTTAAAAACCATGTTTAATGTCCAATAACAAAAAGACAGAGACGCAAACGGAGCAATAAATAAGGTGGGTGCAGGGCGGGGGAGGTGGGGGCTGAGAGGCAGCAGTGCTGGGAGCAGCGGGGGAGTCTGGCCTCCGATATCCCCGGCCCCAGGCCCCTCTGTCCAGTGTCTTCTCTCCAGGGAAACAGGGTCACCTGGGCCACCTCCTCCCCTATTCTGTCCTCTGACCCCTCTGGCTGGAACCGGCTGGTCAGGTCACCAGGCTCCTCTGGCCAGGACAGGTTGTGACTCCCGAGCTGGGCCTCCCAGTCACGTCCCTGGGGTCTCCATTCTCCAGGCCATTGGCAGGGTCCCAAGTTCCCTCGCTGGCCCTTTGTACTAACAACCTTCCTCTTCCATCCCCTCGTTAAACCCGTAACACCCGGGGAAACTGAGTCCCACCCCATCTGCAGCCAAAGCATTGGCAAAACCAAGAAAATCCCCCACTTCGCCGCAGGCGGCTTATCGTGGGGCTGCACAGCTCTGTGAGTAATTAGGGTAACTAGGCAGGGCGAGGCCATTACTCACCCCCGAGCCAGCCAGATTCCCCCCCCCCCCCACTAGGTGGATGGGAGTTGGCGCCCCCTACAGGGAAAGGCCCCCTGTCCCATTCCCTGCCCAGCAGCAGTCCTGGCTCCCAGACCCCCTGCTCTAAGCCCCAGACCCCACTCCCCTCCTACAGCCGGGGAGGGAACCCCGGAGTCCTGGCTCCCAGACCTCCTGCTCTAAGCCCCAGACCCCACTCCCCTCCTACAGCCGGGGAGGGAACCCCGGAGTCCTGGCTCCCAGACCTCCTGCTCTAAGCCCTAGACCCCACTCCCCTCCTACAGCCGGGGAGGGAACCCCGGAGTCCTTTGAGGGACACGTGAGGGGAGTCGGGGGGGGGATATATCACCAGAGAGGAGTCTTTGAGGACAGGATCTCTAATCTCCATGGAACAAGGGGGTGGCAGCAGCCTCCAGGGTAGGGAGGGTTGGGGCTCATTGCTGGGGGGGTCCAGCAGGGACAGACAGACGGGGAGACACACACACTCTGTCCCCTGTTCGGTCCCAGGATGCTGCAGGCTCCGTCCGGCCCGCACGGCTCCCGGCCCCATCCCCGGGGCCAAGCACAGGCCCCACACTCGGCTCTAGGAGGATTGGTGGGCGACCAGCGTCACCACACCTGGGGGAGAGAAGAGAAATAGGCTCAGAGCAGCAATGGGAGCATCATCTACTGGTACATGGCACCCCACCCCAGCGGTGGCTGCATCTCAGTGCCAGGTGAGGGGTCCCTGTATAATCAGCCCCCACCCCCCACCCCAGAGGTGGCTGCATCTCAGTGCCAGGTGAGGGGTCCCTGTATAACCAGCCCCACCCCACCCCAGAGGTGGCTGCATCTCAGCGCTGGGCGAGGGGTCCCTGTATAACCAGCCCCTGCAGCCCACCCCAGAGGCAGCTGCCTTTCGACACTCCCCGATGTTGCACTCACCAGTGATGAGGAAGAGGGGGAAGGAGGCCCAGCCGAGGCCGAAGGACCAGCCGAAGGTGAATTTGGCGGCATTCACGGCCCCAGCGAACTCCCCTGTGTACACGGCCAGCGCGATCATGGCACAGAGCCCTGGGGCAAAGGGAACAGCACAGACACGCTCAGTCCCAGCCCCTGCCCCGTCCCACCACCAGGAGGGGCTGCCAGAGCCCAGGGCAGGATTCGGGGTGGGGGAAGGCTGGGGCTCGGTTCCCCTCAGCCGGCTGTGGCGGGGGCGGGAGATGAGTTCCCGGGGGAGGGGGAAGGGGGGATGTACCGGCGCTGAAGCTGCCTAGGCAGGACAGCAGGGTCAGAGCTAAGGAGCCAAGGTGGGAGCGCAGGAACGAGGCGATGAGAGCGACGCAGGAGACACACCCAGCGATCACGCCCAGCAGTGTCAGAGCCCTGGTGACCTTTAACGAGACTGTAGCAAACGACCAGGTTAAATAAACAACACTGCACTGAACTGGTTAGAGAACCCAGGAGTCCTGACACCCAGCCCCCCCTGCTCTAACCCGTGGCCCCCACTCCCCTTCCACAGCCAGGCACAGACCTGCCCGATGGTGCTGGTTGGTGGCAGCAGTGGGTTCCCTGGTGGAGCCGGGCTGCCCTCACCTGATACGGAAGAAATTTGCCCACACAGTGAATTGCAGCTCTTCCACAGCCCCTTGTGGAAGGACCCAGCCACCAGCCAGTGGTCGGAGCCCAGGGCCACCAGCAGCAGCAGGAGGCTGAGCAGGGCCAGGACGGTGCTGAGAATCCGGGGAGACGCCATCGCGGGGGGGGCAGCGCTGGGATCCGGGAAGCACCTGGGGGTGGGAATGAGTCAGAGGCAATCCCAGCCCAGAGCAGCAGGGCTGAGCCAGAGCCTGGGCTGGGCCTCAGGCAGCTCCCGAGCTAGGTGTGTGGGCGGCGGGGGGGGGCGGGGGGGAAGGAGGGTGGATGGATGGGTGGGGTCTGTGGAGAGGGATGGGATGGGATGGGATGGGATGGGATGGGGGTAGGGAGAGGTGGATGGGGTGGGGCATGTGGGGAGGGATGGGACGGGGTGTGGAGGAATGGAGTGGGGTGTGCGTGGGGGGGATGGGATGGGATGGGTGGGGTGTGTATGTGGGGGGATGTGCGTGGGGAAGGGTGGAGGGATGGAGTGGGGTGTGTGGGGAGGGATTGGATCGGGGTGGGGCGGGAGGAAGGAAGGGATGGGGTGGGACATGTGGGAAAGGAAGAAGGGTGGGGTGGGAGGCATGTGGGGGAGTGGAGGAATGGGGTGGGGTGTGCGTGTGGGGGGATGGGGAGGGATGGGATGGGGTGTGTGAGGAGGGGTGGAGGGGAGGGATGGGATGGGGTGTGGGGGGAGGGCTGGAGGGGAGGGGTGGGTGGATGCAGTGGGGAGGGAGGAAGGGAGGGATGGGGTGTGTGGGGAGGGCTGGAGGGGGAGGTGGGTGGGTGCGCTGGGGCACGTGGGGAGGGACAGGTTGAGGCTCCCAAAGGGGGTGCTCTGGGGGGCTGGACACCTGCTATTCAGGAGTCCCATGGGGGGTCTCTGTGAGGGAGCGGGTGGGGCAGGGGGAAGAGGAACTGAAGGGGGAGGAAGAGGAAACCTGACCCCAACTAACCCTGTGCTATGGGGCAGGGGGGAACCACCCCCAAATCACAGCCAGGGAGGGGGCGGGTGTGTCCAGGGCAGGCCGCACAGAGCTGTGTGTGAGGGGATGGACAGAGGGACATGGGCCCAGACACTCGGGTGCCCAGACACTCCAGGCTGTCCCGGGGTAACTGACTCCCCCATCCCAAGCGCCCCCCTCACCTGCTCCGCGTCGCCTGCTGCCTCGCAGCGTTTGCTCCGGCTCCAGCCCTGACCCCCACATGGGGCCTCTTGTTCCCGGGTGACTTCCTGGGAGGGGCAGGGATGCAGTAAGGGCCCATTGCACCATCCCCACATCCTCTGTGTCAGTTCCTCCCTGCAGCCCGCAAACCTGCCCCCCATCGCCAGCACCCTCAGCTGCCCCCGGGGTCTCCCATCCGAGCCCCAACCGCCCCCCAGCCTGCTTAATAAGGGAATCCCCTGGATAGACCCCATGAGCCCTGCCCCCTCCTCCAACCTGCTCTATCCCACTCCCCTCCCAGAGTCGGGGAGAGAACCCAGGAGGCCTGGCTCCCAGCACCCCCCTGCTCTAACCCCTAGCCCCTACTCCCCTCCCAGAGCCGGGGAGAGAACCCAGGAGTCCTGGCTCCCAGCACCCCCTCCTGCTCTAACCACTAGCCCCTACTCCCCTCCCAGAGCCGGGGAGAGACCCAGGAGTCCTTTGACGCACACTTGAGGGAAGTGTGGGGAAGGGGGGCTCTCCGGGGGGGTGAATCAGTCACCAGACAGGCGGCTCTGAGAACAGGCCCTTTAATCTCCATGGAACAAGGGGGGGTTGGCAGGTTGTTTTTCTGGGGGAGGGGTAGTAACAGGAAGAGGGGAGGGGAGGGCAGGGGATCACTGCTTGGGAGCCCAGGGTAACACACACAGAGCAGGGCCCAGCCCCTCCAGCAGAGACTCCCCCCCCCCACACACAGAGCAGGGCCCAGCCCCTCCAGCAGAGACCCCCCCCACACACAGAGCAGGGCCCAGCCCCTCCAGCAGAGACTCCCCCCCCCCCCACACAGAGCAGGGCCCAGCCCCTCCAGCAGAGACCCCCCACACACACAGAGCAGGGCCCAGCCCCTCCAGCAGAGACTCCCCCCCACCCCCCACAGAGCAGGGCCCAGCCCCTCCAGCAGAGACTCCCCCCCACCCCCCACAGAGCAGGGCCCAGCCCCTCCAGCAGAGACTCCCCCCCACACACAGAGCAGGGCCCAGCCCCTCCAGCAGAGACTCCCCCCCACACACAGAGCAGGGCCCAGCCCCTCCAGCAGAGACTCCCCCCCACACACAGAGCAGGGCCCAGCCCCTCCACCAGAGACTCCCCCCCCCACACACACACAGCAGAGCCCAGCCCCTCCAGCAGAGACTCCCCCCCCCACACACACACACAGAGCAGGGCCCAGCCCCTCCAGCAGGGACACCCCCCCCCACACACACACACAGAGCAGGGCCCAGCCCCTCCAGCAGGGACCCCCCCACACACACACAGAGCAGGGCCCAACCCCTCCAGCAGAGACTCCCCCCCACACACACAGAGCAGGGCCCAGCCCCTCCAGCAGAGACTCCCTGCCCCCCCACACACAGAGCAGGGCCCAGCCCCTCCAGCAGAGACCCCCCCCACACACACAGAGCAGGGCCCAGCCCCTCCAGCAGAGACTCCCCCCCCACACACAGAGCAGGGCCCAGCCCCTCCAGCAGAGACTCCCCCACACACACAGAGCAGGGCCCAGCCCCTCCAGCAGAGACCCCCCACCCCCCACAGAGCAGGGCCCAGCCCCTCCAGCAGAGACTCCCCCCACACACACACAGAGCAGGGCCCAGCCCCTCCAGCAGAGACTCCCCCACACACACAGAGCAGGGCCCAGCCCCTCCAGCAGAGACTCCCCCACACACACAGAGCAGGGCCCAGCCCCTCCAGCAGAGACCCCCCCCACACACAGAGCAGGGCCCAGCCCCTCCAGCAGAGACTCCCCCACACACACAGAGCAGGGCCCAGCCCCTCCAGCAGAGACTCCCCCCCCCACACAGAGCAGGGCCCAGCCCCTCCACCAGAGACTCCCCCCACACACACACACAGCAGAGCCCAGCCCCTCCAGCAGGGACACCCCCCCACACACACACACACAGAGCAGGGCCCAGCCCCTCCAGCAGAGACCCCCCACACACACACAGAGCAGGGCCCAACCCCTCCAGCAGAGACTCCCCCCCTCACACACAGAGCAGGGCCCAGCCCCTCCAGCAGAGACTCCCGGCCCCCCCCACACAGAGCAGGGCCCAGCCCCTCCAGCAGAGACCCCCCCCACACACAGAGCAGGGCCCAGCCCCTCCAGCAGAGACTCCCCCCCACACACACAGAGCAGGGCCCAGCCCCTCCAGCAGAGACTCCCCCCCACACACACAGAGCAGGGCCCAGCCCCTCCAGCAGAGACCCCCCACACACACACAGAGCAGGGCCCAGCCCCTCCAGCAGAGACTCCCCCCCACACACACAGAGCAGGGCCCAGCCCCTACAGCAGAGACCCCCTCCCACACACAGAGCAGGGCCCAGCCCCTCCAGCAGAGACCCCCCCCCACACACAGAGCAGGGCCCAGCCCCTCCAGCAGAGACTCCCCGCCCCCCCACACACAGAGCAGGGCCCAGCCCCTCCAGCAGAGACTCCCCCCCCCACACACAGAGCAGGGCCCAGCCCCTCCAGCAGAGACTCCCCCCACACACACACAGAGCAGGGCCCAGCCCCTCCAGCAGGGACATCCCCCCCCCACACACACACAGAGCAGGGCCCAGCCCCTCCAGCAGGGACCCCCCCCCACACACAGAGCAGGGCTTAGCCCCTCCAGCATGGGGACACACACCCACACACACGGTTTGTCCTTTGACATGCCCACAGCAAGCAGGGTTACCCACAGGCACCTGTCGAGCCACTGGCTCGTGGGCTACATGGCCAAGGTCTGGTCCGGTGCCTGGCGAAGCCACTTACGCACTTGGGTTTGACCGTAACCTGCACCTACCTGGAGGGTGGCACCGTTTCATGGCCGCAGGGGGGGAGGGGGCACCTCCGATTAAACACGGGTGCCACCTTCCGAGTAAGGCGCGTATCAGGCGCCTCAAACCCAGCCCCCTGCCTTGGCTGGAGCAGGGCTAGGGGATGTGACCCCAATCCCCCGGGGTTTCACCAGGGAGCGTGGGTGCACCCGGCCCGCCAAGCTCGTTCTCCAAGCGTGCCGCTGACGTTCAGTCTCGAGACGCCGCTGCGGCGCTGCCAGGTCTCTGCCGAGGGAGCTCTCACAAGCAGGCAGGGGCCTTTGCTCTCCGCCGTCACGGGGGGCATTGGTGGCTGCGCTGGGATTCCTGCCTGGGGTTCGGCCTGCCTGCTTTGGACACCTCCGGTCCAGGCCTGGGGTCTACGGGGCAGATGAACAACTTGCAATAAGAAAACTGCCAGCTCTGCCGCGCCGATTTGAACTCTGATGTGAAAGCGACCGAGAAAGGGCCAGACATCTGATACTGCTCGGCAGAGGGACGACCGACTTCAAATCAGTTTCTCTCACTCCCCCATTTTCAAACCAGCTTCATTTGCTTCGCAGATCTGGGATACAATTTTCCAAAGAATCTAAATGACTGAGGTGCCTAATTCTCATGGGACTGAGGACCCTGCAGCTTAGAATCTCAAAGGCACGCAGGCTCCTAAATCCCATTGGATCCTCACAGGTGTTTTGTTGTGCCAACGTACGCACTTTTGAGGAAAATGAGACTTAGGAGCTTTGGAAAAATTCCGCTCTTCCTTAGCCTTTATTTATAATTTTATAGACATCTAGAAACCTAGGAAATTCAGTGCAAAAAACTTTGTGATTATTTCAACATAAGTTCAAACAGACGACTGGTCCGCAGCCTGAATTTCTGTTCTGTGGGACAGTCTGACATTTTGAATTTTGCTTGTTCCAAATGGGAACAAAAAGTCAAAATCTGAACACTGCCTGCAAAAGGAAAATTCCAAAAAATGTCTGCGTGGGACTATCCAAGTGTTTCAATTCGTTTCATTTCGGCTTTTAATGGTCTATTAAAATATTCAAGGTCATATACGTTCTATTGACGCAAGCTTAACGATGATGTAACCCTAAAAGTCATATTTGGAATGTAAAATTCAAAAATGAAACACTTCCACGTTGCCCAAATGAAATGATTTGACTTTTCCCCGTCAAACCCCACAGATTCCTGTGAAACATTTTGCTGGCTGGATAGATTTCTTTCAAAATAAAAATTCTAGGCCATTCAATGTAAAAACTTTGTGAGGATTTCAAACTGTTTCACGTAAATATTTAAAATTCATAGATTCATAGACTTACGGTCAGAAGGGACCATTATGGTCATCTAGTCTGACCTCCTGCACAACCAGGCCACAGAATCTCCCCCACCCACTCCTGTAACAAACCCCTAACCTATGTCTGAGCTATTGAATCCTCAAATTCTGGTTTAAAGACCTCAAGATGCAGAGAATCCTCCAGCAAGTGACCCGTCCCGCACGCTGCAGAGGAAGGTGAAAAACCTCCAGGGCCTCTGCCAATCTGTCCTGGAGGAAAATTCCTTCCCGACCCCAAATATGGCGATCAGCTAAACCCTGAGCATGTGGGCAAGACTCACCAGCTAGACACCCAGGAAAGAATTCTCTGTAGTAACTCAGATCCCACCCCATTGAACATGGTTTAGCTTCTTTCAGCCTAAAGAAAATGTATTTCTTTAAAAAAAGAAAAAAAAAGAGGAAAATTCAGTAAGAGGGATCCTGGGTGATAGATATTTGTGCATAAATTAATACCTTTTTGGCTTTAGAGACAGTTTAATTACCTTAAAAACTTGTTATTAAAAAGAAAGGAAATTTAACACGAGTAAGGGCCTCACTTGATGGGGGCTTGGTCCATGACTGGAGCTGTCAGATGCTAGGAAAATACAAATTAACGATAATTTAATTCTAAATATTTCAAACAGTTTAATGCCGCTTTGGCGCTCGAGACAGGGTAAGTTGCTTTCAAGGATCCTTCCTGTCTTTGACCAAAAAGCCTAGGAAATTAAGAAAATTTGTTTAAAAAGCATCGTTGGGATTTCAGAGGCTTGAACTGCAAACACTGCCCAGTGGTTTAAAACCACTTTCGGATTTGAGGCGCTTCACACAGAGGGTTTCCAAGCACTGCTAGTGATTTTGTGGGTAGAAATCAACGAAGGAACAAACTGCTTTAAGGATCTTTATTCTTTTTCTTTAAAAAAAGAAAAACCAAGGAAATTCAATGCATAAAACTTTGTTAAAGGCAAAAATCGGAGCTCCCTGGCCAAAGTGACACAACTTTAAAACTGCGGTTCCTGCTCCTACGTTGTCTTAGCTAACGTTACTCAGGCGGGGTGTGGAAGTAGAGAGAAATTTCTGAGCAGTTGTAATTCCAGGGGCCAATTCCACTTCACGGCCTGTCTGCTTATCAATCAAAGCTACAGCACACGTTCGGTTAGCCACAAGGCCTTGATATTTTAAGTCCGGTTCTAAAGGAAGGATGGTCCCGCCGGGAACTCAGGACACCTGGGTTCCAATTCCCAGCACTGCTGCTGTGTTCCTGCATGACACTGGGCAGGTCAGTCCATCTCGCTGTGCCTCGGTTTCCCCCAGACTGTAAAACGTGAGGTAACCGATGCTTCCCTTTGTCTGATTCGATTCTAAAGCAGCTGGGGGCAGGGGGCTGGTCCAGCAGCGAGTGCCGAAGGAGGAAGCTGGCCTGGAATCCGATGAAACGAACGGAGGGCGTTTGCTATGGGGATGTCCCGGTGCGGGTTGCTGGAAGGCTGGGGGTGGGGAATGACGACGTATCACAAGCCCCGGGATGCAGGTGTCTCGATTCGCTGCGGCGCCACCATGCAGGGTTTAACGCGTCTCAGCCACGCGCTGGCATCCGTGCATCCGATACGCGCACATGTAAAATATCCCTGCGAGGGGGAGAGAGGGGCTGTTTATCAGCACTGAGGAGTCAGGACTCCTGGGTTCTCTCCCTGGCTCCGGGAGAGGAGTGGGGTCTAATGGTTAGTGCAGGGAGGTGCTGGGAGCCGGGACTCCTGGGTTCTCTGGGATGGGAGTAGGGTAAAGCGGTTAGAGCGGGAGGGGAGGAGGCTGGGAGCCAGGACTCCTGGGTTCTCTGGGAGGAGAGTGGGGTCTAGTGATTAGAGCAGGGGTGGCTGGGAGCCAGGACTCCTGGGTTCTCTCCCCAGCTCTGGGAGGGGGTTACTGGACAGGGAGTGTGAAACAAGGAATTGGATGAGGAGAAAGGTGCCCTATTGCCACCCCCAGAGAGGGAAGGCCCCATTGCCAGACCCCCCACCACCCCGGGGCTGGATGGGAGCTGGCGCCCCCTGGAGGGGAAGGGCTGGTACCTGCGAAGAAGGTCATGAGCAGAGCGACCCAGCTCAGGATGTAAGACCAGGAGAAGCGCCAGTCCCCGAACCGCTTGCCCAGGAAGTTGACGGTGACTCCGGTGTAGACAGCCATGGCCAGCAGGACGAAGAGCGCTGGGGGGGCAGAGACCAAGGCCAGAGAAACCTCTACATGCCTGGGAAGTGTAATTGCACCCCGCACCCCCACAGGAGCCGCGAGAGAACCCAGGAGTCCTAGCCACTACACCCCACGCCCCCACAGGAGCCGGGAGAGAACCCAGACGTCCTGACTCCCAGACCCTCCCCTCTCCCCCCTGCTTTAACCACTACACCCCGTGCCCCTGCCAGAGCTGGGAGAGAACCCAGGCGTCCTGGCTTCCAGCCCCTCCCCACTCCCCCATGCTCTAACCACTACACCCCATGTCCCTGCCGGAGCCGGAAGAGAACCCAGGAGTCCTGGTTCCCACTGCCCCACTTCTCTAAAGACTAGACCCCCCACCCCTGCCAGAGCTGGGAGAGAACTCAGGAGTCCTGGCTCCCAGCCCCTCCCCCACATGGTCCGCTGTAACCACTAGATCTCACTCCCCTCCCAGAGCTGGGGAGAGAACCCAGGATTCCTGGCTCCTAGGACCCCACTGTTCTAACCACTAGACCCCACCCCCTTCCTTGTGTCTTGGTGGCCAGCTGGGGTCCCCTCGGCAGCGGGCAGACGCTTACTGGAGACAAAGAACATTATCCCGGCAGCAAACGACCGGTTGAATTTCTCGAAGGTGGATCGGTGGGCGAAGGACAAGATCCCTGTGATGATGCCAGCGAAGCACGACAGGGCAGAGAGGATCATGAAGGCCCGGGTGGCGTTCCAGTAGGCTAGAGCAGTGCGGAGAAAACACTCAAAACCGCTCCAGTTTAGAAGGGGACGGCTCGCCCAGTGCACAGATGCAGCCACCTCTTGGCAGGGCAGCTGGGGAACAGCCACGCATAACGCCACACACGGGGCTGGCACTTCTGGCACAGAGATGCAGCTGCCTCTGGGGCGGGAGAGCTGGGTAACAGCCACACGTAACACTGCACAGGGCTGGTTTGCCCACTAAGGTGATGCAGCCACCTCTGGGGCAGGGCAGCTGGGGAACAGCCACACCGAACACCATACGGGGCTGGTTCGCCTGGTGCTGAGATGCAGCCACCTCTGGGGTGGGGCACAGTGGCTGGTTAATTCACAATTCAGTACAATTTAGGAGGGGAAGCAAATGAAAATCTCAGCTCGAGGGCGGATTTAGGGAAGCCGAATGGAATCGCCCCAGCTGGGGTTTGGCTCAGATCCCTGGGTTTGAGCCCTGCCTCTTGGAAGAAATGCTAGGGCCCCTGGGAGCACAGCGCCCCCTAGCGCCACTCTGGTGCATCGGGGCCAGCCCTACCAGGGGAGAGCCCCCACCCCACCCCACCCCCTGCAGCACAGCGCCCCCTAGTGCCACCCTGGGGCATCGGGGCCAGCCCTGCCAGGGGAGAGCCCCCACCCCACCCCCTGCAGCACAGCGCCCCCTAGTGCCGCCCTGGGGCATCGGGGCCAGCCCTGCCAGGGGAGAGCCCCCACCCCAGCAACACAGCGCCCCCTAGCACCACTCTGGTGCATCAGGGCCAGCCCTGCCAGGGGAGAGCCCCCACCCCCACCCCCTGCAGCACAGCGCCCCCTAGTGCCGCCCTGGGGCATCGGGGCCAGCCCTGCCAGGGGAGAGCCCCCACTCCACCCCCTGCAGCACAGCGCCCCCTAGTGCCGCCCTGGTGCATCGGGGCCAGCCCTACCAGGGGAGAGCCCCCACCCCACCCCACCCCCTGCAGCACAGCGCCCCCTAGTGCCGCCCTGGGCATCGGGGCCAGCCCTGCCAGGGGAGAGCCCCCACCCCAGCAACACAGCGCCCCCTAGCACCACTCTGGTGCATCAGGGCCAGCCCTGCCAGGGGAGAGCCCCACCCCACCCCCTGCAGCACAGCGCCCCCTAGTGCCGCCCTGGGGCATCGGGGCCAGCCCTGCCAGGGGAGAGCCCCCACCCCACCCCCTGCAGCACAGCGCCCCCTAGTGGTCCTTACCTATGTTCTCCATCTGCATGTAGCACTTGCCCGCCAGACAGTAGCGCCAGAGGCCCTGGTGGGCCAGGGCCCCCTGGATCCGGAACTGCACCCAGTAGTCAGTGGCTGTGCAAACCACCAGCAGGATGTTCCCCACTGAGGCACAGAAAAGCCCCCCTGCCATGAAGCTGTACATGCTGCCTGAGCCTGCAGATAGCACAAAACTGGCTAGAGCAGGGGGCTGGGAGCCAGGACTCCTGGGTTCTGTCCCCAGCTTTGGGAGGGGAGTGGGGTCTGGTGGGTTAGAGCAGTGGGGGCTGGGAGCCAGGACTCCTGGGTTCGGCCCTGGGAGGGGAGTTGGGGCTGGGAGCCAGGACTCCTGGGTTCTCTCCCCAGCTCTGGGAGGGGAGTGGGGTCTGGTGGGTTAGAGCAGGGTGGGGGCTGGGAGCCAGGACTCCTGGGTTCTGTCCCCAGCTCTGGGAAGGGAGTGGATTGATAAGTATCGTAGTGTGTGGATGTGTGAGCGGCAGGGGGTGTTTCTCAGGGCCTGTGTGCGCATTTGTGTATTAGCGTCCCCGGGCAAGCGTTGGTTTGTGTGCCTGTGTATCAGGGTGTCTCTGCTCTTACTGCATGAGTAGGTCAGAGGAGGAGCCCCTCGGTGGGTCCCTGTGCCCCCTTCCCTCCATCCCCCCTGGGTGGTGCCCCCTACCTGTGCCGACCCCAGCGCCTGGTTCTGCTCTGCACTGTCACCCCTCTCCTCTCCCAGCCGCTGGCAGCGATTTTGCAGAGGCCGGCAAATCCCTTAATGACAGTGACGGCCAGGGGGCCATGGAGGGGCAGCTGGTTCCAGAAGCCGGGATCTGCAGTCCCAGCAGTCCTGCCCCCGGAGCCTCAAAACAACCTGCTGAGTTGGTTAGTTCCATTGAGCCTGGAGCCGCACAGGGGCCTCCCAGGCCAGCGTGGGGGAGAAGGGAGCTGCGTGTCCAAGTTTCATGCAGGGATCCCTCGCCCAGTGCTGAAATGCAGCCACCTCTGGGGTGAGGCACGGGGCCCCTCCTGATGCCCCTCTTTTTGCCCTACAGGGCTAATTTGATCCCAGACACCTGTTCCTCTCCCAGCTCAGGGATGGGTTGTATTCCTCCTGTCATCCAAAGGAGGAAGCCGGCGGCACAAGGAAGCCCACTGCTGCGGCTACAGGAACTGGCCCCTGACAATAGGGCCAGATTTTCATTTCATTCCTGGCACCTCTGAAGCCAGTGCCCCGGCCAGGGCCTAGGGTGACCAGATAGCAAATGTGAAAAATCAGGACAGGGGGTGGGGTGGGGGTTAATAGGAGCCTATAACAGAAAAAGACCCCAAAATCGGGACTGTCCCTAAAATCGGGACATCTGGTCACCCTACTGGGGCCGGATGAGAGCCGGCCCGGCTCCCCTGAGAAGGGAGAGGCCCCGTGTCCCATCCCCTGACCCTCTAATTCGACAAGTAACGTCCATCAATACAGACTCACTGAAAACCCAACGCAGCCCAAGTACAAACAACACCTTTATTCTCAACCGCACAGAACTCAGCAGACGCCAACACTTCCTACGCTGCATTAAATGACAGTTATTCTGAAGCCTCCTGAGTATCCACTCTCCGGGGTCCAATTCGGGTCCCAGCCACCGCGCCCACTGGGGAGCACTGGCTTCCGGTCCTAGACTCCTGTCCTGAGGGATCCCCCTCGGTCCCCTCTCAAGACACAACACCCCAGAAGATCTGAGGCTATTTCTTGAGGTAAAACACATGCACCATGCGAACCATCTCTTAAGAACAAACAAACCAGGGACTTAACGACCCCCAAGCCCCATAACTTTGCTCCTTGGATTCGAAGGAGCTGCCTTCGGGATGAACGTGAAGGCATCTTCTGCTCTTAATGTCTCAGGGCCTCTGTTAAAAATACCCCCCATGTGATTACCCCACAATAACGCTCGCTGGTGTTCAGGCCCAGGCGTGTCTGAGGCATCATCCACCGGGGTCAGAAGCCGCTGCTGGAGGAGTCACATACGCAGTATCATTTCTCTCCGCTATACGGAGTTACAGAGAGCACTTGCCTTCTTGCTGAGTAGTGGCATTTCTCTGTGCTACGTATTAAAATGGCAAACTTGACCGATTGCATATGTACACTGTCATATAATACGCAATACACAAAATCAGTCAAATCCCCCCTTTCAACCTCTGCCTAGCACACAGAGATCATAGCAATATAATTTCTGTGCCATATGCATCGGATATGCGATATAACATACATACAATATACACGAAAGTGCTGGATTTCTATTAACGCATCTCGACGTCACATGTGCAACAAGAGGAAATTAAACCTCTTGATAGCAGAAGGCAGAACTCTATGGGCAATATAATGTCTCTGGGATCCCTCTGCAATAATTCAAATATGCAAGCATTCAGATTCACTATTTTAATCTCTACACATGGCAGAAAGCGGGTAGGATTGTTTTGCTTAGAGATCACGACAATATCATTCTCCTGGGTTGTATCTATCTTATCTGCATGGGCTACATAGTTAAACCAGCACGTTCCTACGAGCGCATCTAGATGGCTTCGATGCAACGAATCAGATTGAAGTTTTGTATAAATCTCTAGCACAACGACAGTTCTAGGTGCAGTTCTCTGGGATCCACGGCGGTGAAAATGGGAGATTCGCACGATTGCTAGATTATAAATGCAGTAAGTCAAATTCACCATTTTGTCCTTTGTATTGCACAGAAGTTATACTGCAGATACGACACACACAGCATACGCAGTAAGTGACACTCACTTTTTTCAATCTCCGTACGGCCGAGAGAAATTTTACTGCCTAAGATCTATATTTTAGCAATCGACCGACTAGCCTCCCTGAGTTCTGGGGTAGTTAGCAGAGCGACTGGCTCCCCCATGCAATCGATATAGACTTACACAGAGAGCGGAGTTCAAACTCAGTCTCCCCAGAGAAATGTTACAACACGTTAAAACAACTCACAATACAACTCTCTTTGCAAACACAACTTAACGCTGTCAGGGAGTCAACTCTTAACAAGACTTCCAAACAGCCTAGCCCTTGGCGCGGTTTTAAACCGAGAAAGAAAACCACACAACTTGAGAAATACCACACGTGATGACACAAAGAAAGAATTTGGGTGTGTGTGTGTAAAAATGCACAGAATATGTACTAATCTCCAGACCTTTGACGTCACAAATTTAGGCCCTGATCTTTTGAAGCGAGGCAGGTCATGGTAGAGCCCTGCGTGACATGTACGTATCCACTCAACGCTAAGCACATGACACAAACCACAGCGTTAATTTGCAGAACACGGGGACGGGGGGGGGGACTAACGTGAGTTTTGTTTCCTAATCGGGACATACATGCAAAGGTTCAAGTTAGTAATGAAATGATACCAAACCCCCATGACCTGGCACTCTGCGGGAGAAGACAGGGGATTTGGGTTTGTTTCATAACCAAATCTTGGAAAGTAACAAATTAAAAGAGACAAACACAACAGAAATCTGGCTCCATCTGTTGCTCTTTAGGCAAACTCCCATTTCTGATCATTCTTAAACCTAAATCAACATCAAAATCTTTGGACAGAGAAAGACAAGAGATTGAGAATGGAGGATCATGGGGAATAGGCTTGTTCGGGCTGGAGGGTCACAGGTAGAGGGCTAGGAGTGGAGGATTATGGGTAAAAGACTTGTCGGGGCAGCTTAGGAATGGAGGATGATGGGTAGAGGGCTAGGAAGGGAGGATCATGGGTAGATGCTGGGGGATGAAAAAGAACGGGGTTATTAACAAACCAACCCTTGGCTAAACGGCCAAGCCCTGTGGGCCGGTGGAGGCAGCAACAGGTGGCTGGTCTGATGGGAGAATCATGAGGCCCCAGCTTCGGCCCAGCTGGGAGTCCCGATGGGCCTTTCCATGGCCCAGGGTTCACGCACTGTCCTCATTCTCCGCGGTGGCTCTGAGGAGGTCAACGCGCCTGGCCGTGAAATCGCCGAGCTTGGCAGACCCCTGGCCACTCAGGCCTCCTCCTCCTCCTTCCGGGGGCCGTGTCCCACAGTTGGCGGCGCCTCCAGGGGGCTGTCTCTCCCAGCGCGGCTCCGAGACGGGGCTGGAGCCCCCGGGCAGGTCGGCGATGAGCTTCCCGAGATAGCTGGAGAAGCTGCCGTCCTTGCTAGCTGGGCGAGGCGTTGTCCTCTCCTGGCGGGAGGCTGGTTGAACCTTCAAAGCCACCTGTGGAAGAGAGGGAATCCCCAGTGCCGATTTGGGGGACTCCTCATACTCCTTTTCCCAGTCTTCTCCTCCCTGGGAAGCTGGGGGGTTGGGCTGGGAAGACCAGGCTTTCTCCAAGATGCTCCCTTGGGTGGTGGATCCCCCATAATCTGCCTCCCAATCTTCTCTGGCAGCTTTGGCTGCCTCGGTTTTCCCTGCGCCTGACTCCCATCTCTTCACCCCTCCACTAGACCATCTCTTCACCCCAGGGGCATCCCACAGGTGGCCATCTTGGTTCCGCTTCCTGGCCGCATAATTTGAGCCCTGGGCTGTCCCCGGGCCCCACTGTCCCACCTTGTGTGGGGCAGAGTCTGCCTTGCCCCACAGCCTCTGCCACCCCGAGGGCCGATAGAAATCTTTCTGCCCCCTTGCTCGCTGGTTCTCCCCCCAGCCACTCAGCAACAGAGACCCTCGCTGGTCCCGTCTCGCAGAGGAGTCCTGCCAATTGTTGCGGCCCCCAGGTATCTCTTGGGAGCAGCCGGCACTGCTCTGCCCCATGACGCCAGACCCACAGCACCCCACCCGAGCTGGCTGGGAATTGGCACAAGCTGGCTGGGGGCTGCAGCAGTAGCGTGGCCGACACCCGCAGCCCAGTGCATGCTGGGGAGGCCCGCCGTGGCCCATGGCCGATGCCCCATGGCCGCAGGAGAGGGGCGTCTGTGGCATGGCCGAGTAGGCCCTCAGGAGGGCGCTGTTGAGCAGGTAGGCGAGAGTGTCCAGCCGGACGGGCACGGTGACGGAGGACAGGGCCCCGGCCAAGGGGCGACCCAGGATCCAAGGCGTGGCAGAGCTGGGGGTAGGGCAGGAGGGCACAATGGGCATATTATCCGGCGTGGTCTGGTCCGAGGTGGGCGGCTCCATGGGGCTGGGGGAGCTGAGCCTGGGGAAGCTGCGGGGGAAATGGAAAAGAGGGTCAGAGACAGAGAGATCCCACCCCCTCCAACAGGAATTCTAGGGAGGGAGGGGCGGTGGTCTGTTGGGGGGGCTATGGACATGTGAATTTGGGGGGCCATGTTTGCGGGGTGAGCAGAATGCCTGGGTGTGTGTAGGATCGAGGGGGAGGCTGGTGAAATCCCTGGTGGGATGGGGGTTCCCTGTGGAGATGGAGGGGGGGGGTTCCTCTTGGGCGGGGACGGTGGATGGGGTGTTTGTGGGAGGAAGTGCTCTGGCCGGTGAGGCTGGAGGAAGGGAGACTATTAAGCTGGACGGGGGGTTCTCATGTGGGGCAGGATGCCCTGGTTGGGGGGTTAAGGAGCTGGACGGGGGGTCGGATGGGAGGCATGGAGGTCTCTGGCTGGGGGGATCTATGGGGCTGGAATGGGAGTTCCCATGGATGGAGTCTCTGGGGCGCGACTGGGGTTCCCGTGGGAGGCAGGTGGTCTGTGCTTGGGGGGTTTAATGGGGTGGAGGCAGGTCCCATGGGGGAACTGGCGGGGGGGGGGGGGATCTACTGGATGGATCATGGGATCCCATGCAGGGCATCTCTGACTGCGGGGGGCTGAGGGGTGTATGCCATGGGAGTTTATACAGATTGGCCCCATGGGGGGGGTTACAGGTCCCTGGCTGGGGCAGTCCCATGGGAGGCTGGAGGCGGTCCCATGGAGGGCTGGGGAGTCCTGTGGGGTGCTGGGGAAGTCAGGAATCCCACAGGGGTGGGGGTTATTGTCTGGGGGCTCCTGTGGGAGACTGTGGGGTGGAGGGGGGGGTCCCTGGCTGGGGGGTTCCATGGGGGGCTGGAGGTCCTTGGCTGGGGGGCCCCATGGAGAGACTATGGGGAGGGGGGGGTCTCACTGGGGACTGGGGTGTCCTGTGGGGGGCTGAGATTAGGCATCCCATGGGCATAGGGGTTCCTGGCTGAGGGGTCCTGTGGGTCTGTGGGGCAGAGGGGCGTCCCATGGGGGGCTGGGGTCCTATGGAGTGGAGGGGGGTCCTCTGGGCGGCTATGGGGGGCTGGAGGGGTCCATGGAGGGGCTGGGAGGGATCTATGAGGTGGAGAAGGGTTCTTGGCTGGGGTGTCTATGGGGTGGGGTCCCGTGGGGAGTGTATGGGCGGGGGGGGGTCACATGGGGGGCTGGGGAGGTCAGGCATCCCATGGGAGGTGGGGGATCCAGGCTGGGGGGTCCTATAGGGTGGAAGAGAGATATGGGATGGAGAAAGTCCCTAGGGGAGGTGTATGGGGTTAAAGGGGGGGGTCTATCGGATGTAAGGGGGTCCCTGGCTGGGGGGTCTATGGGGTGGGAGCGGGTCCTTCGGGGTGGTCTATGGGATGGAAAGGGGGTCTCTGGCTGGGGAGTCTATACGGTGGAGGGGGGGTGTCTGGGATGAAAGGAGGGCTCTGGCTGGGGGAGTCTATGGGGTGGAGGGGGGTCCCTGGGAGAGGTCTATGGGGTAGAAGGGGGGTCCCTGGCTGGGGGATTTATGGGGTGAAGGGGGGATCCTGGGGAGTCTATGGGGTGGAAGGGAGGTCCTGGGGCGGAGAGAGTCTATAGGGTGGAAGGGGGGTCCCTGGCTGGGGGTCTATGAGGTGGAGGGGCATACCGGGGGGGGCTATGGGGCGGAAGAGGGGGTCCCTGGCTGGAGTTCTATAGGGTGGAAGGGGGGGTCTATGAGGTGTAAGGGAGGTTCCTGGGGGGTCTATGGGGAGGAGAAGGTTCCTGGGGGGTCTATGGGGAGGAGGAGGGTCTATGGGGTAGACGGGGGGTCCCTGGCTGGGCTTCTATGGGGTGGAGGGGGGGTCCCTGGGGAGGTCTATGGGGGGGAGGGGATTCCTGGCTGGCGGTCTATGGGGCAGAAGGGGGGTCTCTGGGGGGTCTATGGGGAGGAGGGGATTCCTGGCTGGGGGTCTATGGGGCGGAGGGGAGGTCCCTGGCTGGGGTCTATGGGGCGAAAGGGAGGTCCCTGCGGGGTCTACGGGGTGGAGGGGGGGTCCCAGGCTGGGAGTCTACGGGGCAGAAGGTCCCTGGTGGGGGTCTATGGGGTGGAGTGGGTTCCTGGCTCAGGGTCTATGGGTAGGAGAGGGGTCCCTGGGGAGCCTATGGGGTGGAGGGGGGTTCCTGGCTGGGGGGTCTATGCGGCAAAAGGAGGGTTCCTGGGGGCTCTATGGGGAGGGAGGGTGTCCTGGGGGAGTCTATGGGGAGAAGGGGGTTCCTGGCTGGGGGTCTATAGGGCAGAAGGGGGGTCCCTGCGGGCTTTATGGGGAGGAGGAGATTCCTGACTGGGGGTCTATGGGGAGGAGGCGGGTCCTTGGTTGGGGGTCTATGGGGCAGAAGGGAGGTCCCTGGGGGGTCTATGGGGCAGAAGAAGGGTTCCTGGGGGCTGTATGAGGAGGAGGGAGGTCCCTGCGGGAGTCTATGGGGAGGAGGGGGTTCCTGACTGGGGGTCTATGGAGTGGAATGAGGGTTCCTGGGGACTCTATGGGGAGGAATGGGGTCCCTGGGGGGTTTATGGGGTGGAGGAGGGTTCCTGGCTGGGGTGTCTATGGGGAGGAGGGAGATCCCTGGGGGGATCTATAGGGCGGAAGGAGGGTTCCTGGGGGCTCTACGGGGAGGAGGGCGGTCCCTGGGGGGGTCTATGGAGCAGAAGGGGGGTTCCTGGCTGGGGGGTCTATGGGGAGGAGGAGGGTCCCGGGGGGGATCTATAGGGTGTAGCAGGGTCCTGGGGGTGGGGGGGAGTCCATGCGGTGCAGGGGGATTCCTGGCTGGGGCTCTGTGGGGAGGAGGGGGGGTCACTGGGTGGTCTATGGGGTGGAGGGGGGTTCCTGGCTGGGGGTCTATGGGGCAGAAGGGGGGTCTCTGGGGTGGGGTCCATGGGGAGGAGGGGGGTCCCTGGGGGATCTATGGGGAGGAGGGGGGGTTCCTGGCTGAGGGTCTATGGGGTGGAGGGGATTCCTGGCTAGGGGGTCTATGGGGAGGAGGGGGGATCCCTGAGGAGCTCTATGGGGTGTAGGGGATACCTGGGGGAGTCTATGAGGTGGATGGGGTTCCTGGCTGGGTGGTCTATGGGGCGGAAGTGGGGTCCCTGGCTGGGGGGTCTATGGATGGAGGGGGTTCCTGGCTGGGGGCTCTATGGGGAGGAGGGGGGGTCCCTGGGGGGGGGGGTCTATGGGGCAGGAGAATTCCTGGGAGGTCTATGGGGCAGAAGCTGGGTCTCGGGGCTGGTCTATGGGGTGAAGGGGGTTCCTGGCTGGGGGGTCTATGGGCCGGAAGCGGGGTCCCTGGGGGGTCTATGGGGTGGAGGGGGTTCCTGTCTGGGGGGTCTATGGGGCGGAAGTGGAGTCCCTGGGGGGTCTATGGGGTGGAAGGGGTTTCTGGCTGGGGGTCTATGGGGGAGGAGGAGGGTCCCTGGGGGGCTCTATGGGGTGGAGGGGGTTCCTGGCTGGGAGTCTATGGGGTGGAAGCGGGGTCCCTGGGGGCTCTATGGTGTGTAGGGGGGTATCTGGGGGGTCTATGGGGCAGAAGGAGGATTCCTGGGGGGTCTATAGGGTTTAGGGGGGTTCCTGGGGGGGCTCTATGGGGTATAGGGGGTTCCTGGCTGGGAGTCTATGGGGCAGAAGCGGGGTCCCTGGGGGATCTATGGTGTGTAGGGGGGAACCTGGGGGGTCTGTGGGGCAGGAGGAGAGTCCTTGAGGGGGTCTATGGGGTTTAGGGGGGGTCCCTGGTGGGGTCTATAGGGTGGAGGGGGTTCCTGGCTGGGGGGTCCGTGGGGCAGGAGGGGGGTCCCCGGTGGGCTCTATGGGGTGGAGGGGGGTCCCTGAGGGGTTCTAAGGGGTGGAAGGGGTTCCTGGCTGGGGGGTCTATGGGGCAGAAGCAGGGTCCCTGGAGGAGTCTATGGGGCAGAAGCAGGGTCCCTGGGGGCTCTATGGGGAGGAGGGGGTTCCCAGCTGGGGGGTCTATGGGGCGGAAGAGGGGTCCCTGGGGGATCTATGGGGAGGAGGAAGGTTCCTGGCTGGGAGTCTATGGGGTGGAAGCGGGGTCCCTGGGGGGGGTCTATGGGGTGGACGGGGTTTCTGGCTGGGGGGTCTATGGGGCAGAAACGGGGTCACTGGGGGAGTCTATGGGGCAGAAGCAGGGTCTCTGGGAGATCTATGGGGAGGAGGGAGTTCCCAGCTGAGGGAGTCTATGGGGTGGAAGCGGGGTCACTAGGGGGGGTCTATGGGGTGGAGGGGGTTCCTGGCTGGGGGGTCTGTGGGGCAGGAGGGGTGTCCCGGGGGGGTCTATGGGGTGGTGGGGGTTCCTGGCTGGGGGGTCTGTGGGGCAGGAGGGGAGTCCCTGGGGGGGGTCTATGGAGTGGAGGGGGTTTCTGGCTGGGGGGTCTGTGGGGCAGGAGGGGTGTCCCGGGGGCGTCTATGGGGTGGAGGGGGTTCCTGGCTGGGGGGTCTGTGGGGCAGGAGGGGTGTCCCGGGGGCGTCTATGGGGTGGAGGGGGTTCCTGGCTGGGGGGTCTGTGGGGCAGGAGGGGTGTCAAGGGTGGGGTCTATGGGGTGGAGGGCGTTTCTGGCTGGGGGGTCTGTGGGGCAGGAGGGGTGTCCCGGGGGGGTCTATGGGGCGGAAGCGGGGTCCCTGGGGGAGTCTATGGGGCGGAAGCGGGGTCCCTGGGGGCTCTATGGGGAGGAGGGCAGCGCCCCGCCCCTCACCCCGCGCTCCCGGCGGCCCCGCTCGGCTCCTCCATAGTCCCGACTCCTACGGCAGCACTAAGCGCTCAGCGCCACGCGGTGGGGCGTGGCCAGACGGAGGGGAGGGGCGGTGACGTAGATGGGAGGGGACTATGGGTCTCTGGGGCGAGGCTTAAAGGGGTGTGGGCGGGACCTACGCTTTTTTGGGGCGGGGCTTAGCGAGATGGGGCAGGAGGGTTCCAACTGCAAGGTCTCCGTTTAGCCGGGCCCCTGGGGTAGCCCAGATCCCCCCAAATGCGCACAGGAGATGGGGGGTGGGCTCTGCCCCACCGGCAGCTGCTCCAGGCCCCTGGCCTGGCTACCATGGGCTGGGGGAGCTGGTCCAGCAGGCAGCCGCTGCCTATCACGATTAGTGGGGGGCTGGGCTAATCTGGCTTGGGGAGGGGAGGAGGGCAGCCCACTGTGGGGAAGGGGAAGGCCAGGATCAGGCCCCCTTGCATGTGGGGAAAGGATCAGGTCCCCCGAGGAGGGGATCGAGCTCTGGTCTGGGGGTTAAGTCCTTAACACACAGAAATGGGTCCAGCGTGCAGCAAAGAGCGGGGCAGAGTGGAGTGGGGGGGAAATTGCACCCCAGTGCCCCCTGCAGAGGGGTGGTTCCCTCCATGGGAATTTCACCTGGAACCCCCCCCTCCATTCACATACCCCCAGCCTGGGGTCTCTGGGGCAGCAGTGAGGGAAGGGGCAACAGGCTGTCCTGGGAGGGGGGTGCCAGGTGTTTGGGAGTGAACTGAGCTTGGACTCCCCAGATATGGGGAATGGGGTGGGAAGAATGGTTCAAGGGGACTCAGGGTATCAGGGTAGGGAAGGGGAAGTTTGGGAGTCTCCCTAGGGAGAAGGGAGCAGTAGGGGGGCCAGGCTAGACTGGATCAACCCAGGATTTAGGGGTGAGATGATCCAACACCCCCCACCTCATCCATCCAGAGACTCCCTGAGCTAACTGGGACAATATTTCACCATAGCACCACCTAATAATCCACCCAGGGGCATCAGGGCCAGCCCTGACTGCCAGGGGAGAGCCCCCACCCTGCCCTTCTCCCTGCAGTACAGCGCCCCCCAGCGCCGTGCCGGGGCATCGGCATCAGCCCCCAGGACTCAGGATCTGAGGGCTACAGCAATACAAACAATGACTAGTAATACAAATTTATTCATTACCAATATTTACCAATACTCCCTTTTTTTAGGGGGATTTATATGAAAACATTCCCATCCTGGAGCCAGTTTATACTGAAATGAGCAGAGGAGTGTGGATCTGATGATGCACTCACCACTAGCTCCTGTTGCAGGGAAGTAGATACGTTCTAGTGTGTGTCATGTCCCCTATAGTGTTCAGAATGAGGATTCTCCATAACGCCCAGGCACTGGCAGCTGGGTTCTGTCCCAGTTCTTGCTGTGAAATTCCCAGGCAGACCGCCCCACTTCCCGCCTGCCCTCCCTCACATCCCTCTGCCAGTTTATCTCCATGCCCTGCCGATGAGGGAGGAGGGGGTTCAGATTCCATGGCAGCAATGGGGCTGCTTAATGTCCGTGGGGTGGGGAGGGTGACAGGGGTGCCCGCCCTACTGGGAATGGAGCTGAGAACCTCGCCCTCATTACACAGCCGTTTGGATGGGAATAATCTGGGGCTGGATGGGAGCTGGCGCCCCCTAGCTGGGAAAGGCCCCGTGTCCCATTCCCTGCCCCCCGAGCCAGCCAGCCCCCCACCCAGGGGCTGGATCGATGCCAGTGGCCCCTAGAGGGGAAAGGTCCCATTTCCCACGCACCTGAGCCAGCCAGTCTCCAACCTGGGCCCGGATGGGCACTGGCGCCCCCTACAGGGGAAAGGCCCCATGTCCTGTTTCCAGCTCCCCTAAACACCTAAGTTCACCCAGATGGCATCATGGGGGATTTCAGTGGGTGTCTCCTCCTGGTGGCGGGAAGGAGCCTAGCAGCGAGATGTGCAGCTCCTAGCACCTTTCACTCCTTCTCCCCCAGGAGGGCGCTGATCTCTCGCCTCAGCTCTCGGATTCTGGCCCGGGCCTCAGGGCTGGTCCTGGATTCGTCCAAGTCCCGGAGGACGGAGACGATGCAGCGCAGGGCATCGGCGTTCTTCACGGCGTCCATCTGGTCGGGGTCGGCCTTGATCTCTTCCACCCAGTCCAGGTAGGCCTGGAGCAGGCCCATGTCGCTCTCAAACGTGCTGATCACCTTCAGGCCTGGCTTGCGACGGCTCAGCTCCGACAGGATCCGCTGCCCGGCCTCGCTCAGCCGGTTCCCCACAATGCTGCCCAGGAGCGGGGGACAATACGTCAGGGGATCGCAAAGATGCAGCTGCTGCTGGGGTGCAGCAGGCGGTTTACACTGGGATTGCTCGCCAGGGGCTGGCAGGGGTGGAGCCGTTGTATATATTGGGCGCCGAGATGCGGCTCCTGGCTGGGGTGCGGCACGAGGGCTGGTTATACAGGGATCTCTCCCCAACACTGAAATGCGGCCACCTCTGGGGTGGGGCGTGTTGGCTGTTTATACAAGAACCCCTCACCTGGTGCTGAGATGCAATATTGAGGCCAGAACTGACTGTTAGGGAAGATTCCCCATCCCACCCCCTGCAGCACAGTGCCCCCCAGCGCCGTCCTGGGGCATTGGAGCAGCCCTGCCTGCCAGGGGAGAGCCCCCACTCCTCCCCTTGCAGCGCAGCGCCCCCTAGTGCTGCCCAGGGGCATTGGGGCCAGTTCTGCCTGCCGGGGAGAGCCCCCACCCCACCCCCTGTAGCACAGCACCCCCTAGTGCCGCCCAGGGCATTGGGGCCAGCCCTCCCTGCCAGGGGAGATTCACCACCTTGCTTCCTGCAGCACAGCGCCCCCTAGTGCTGCCCAGGGGCATCCGTGCCTGCCAGCGGAGAGTCCCCACCCTGCTCCCTGCAGCACAGCGCCCCCTAGTGCTGCCCAGGGGCATCCGTGCCTGCCAGTGGAGAGTCCCCACCCTGCTCCCTGCAGCACAGCGCCCCCTAGTGCTGCCCAGGGGCATCGGGGCAGCCCTGCCTGCCATGGGAGAGTCCCCACCCTGCCCTCTGCAGCACAGCGCCCCCTAGTGCCGCCTAGGGGCATTGGGGCCAGCCCTGCCTGCCAGGGGAGATTCCCCACCCTGCAGCACAGCGCCCCCCAGCGCTGCCCTGGGGCATTGGGGCAGCCCTGGCTGCCAGGGGAGAGCCTCCACCTCGCCCCCTGCAGGGCAGCTGCTGGCACTCACGTCAGGAGCCGGAGGGTGCTGTTGGCCAGGAGGCAGGGCAGCATGTTGTCCAAGCCGCTGTCGGTGATCCCGGTGATGTCCAGGTACAGCTCCTCCAGGGTGCGGTTCTCCCGCAGGGCCTCCCACAGCCGCCTCGCCCCCTCCGAGCCCAGGCAGTTCCCACACAGGCTGCGGGGAAGCAGAGCGACAGGATCCACCCCAGGTGGGGAAGGGGCCTGCTCAGAAATACCCCCAAGCCCTGCGCCTCTGGGTGCATCCCACCCCTGAACCCCAGAGAGGGGGGCTCGCTCCCCATGGCCCAGCCAGCCCTTGGCATCTCTTTTTGGGCTGCCAGCCAGGGAGTTGGTTAGTAGCTGAGGGGGGAGATGGTCCCTGTCCCTGCTGAGATCAGGGCTGAGACCTGGCAAACTCAATTCCCATATGGAGTTAGAAGGGCCCAAAGCCCATTTTCTGCCCCCCTGAGGCAGCCAGTCCCCATGCTAGGGCTGGATCAGAGCTGGGGACCCCAGAGGGGAAAGGCCCCATGCCCCATTGACCCCCCCCCCCCGCCAGCCTGCGCCCCATCCTGGGGCCGTGATCACTCACAGCAGCCGTTTCACTTGGCATTGAGGGGATCTCAGCACCTCGGCCTCTATGACGGCTGCCTCCTTGTCCAGAGAATTGTAGCGCAGCCTGCAGAGGAGTGGCCAGCGTGAGAGGGAACCGGAGCACCAGGCGCTGCCCCCGCTCCTGGAGCCTGGCATAGAACCCAGGAGTCCTGGCTCCCAATCCCCTGCCCCCACCACTAGACCCCCACTCCCCACCCACAGCCAGGGATAGAACCCAGGAGTCCTGGCTCCCAATCCCCCCTGCTCTAATCACTAGATCCCCATCCCCAATCCCCACCCACAGCCAGGGATAGAACCCAGGAGTCCGAGCACCCAATCCCCAACCACCGCTCTAACCACTAGCCCCCACGCCCCATCCATGGCCAGGGATAGAACCCAGGAGTCCTGACTCCCAATTCCCTGCCCCCCCTCTAACCACTAGACACCAACTCCCCACCCACAGCCAGGGATAGAACCCAGGAGTCCTGACTCCCAGCCCCCACCCCCGCTCTAACCACTAGGCCCCTTCCCAGAGCTGGGGATAGAACCAAGGAGTTCTAGTTCCTATTCCACTCCAGCCACTAGACCTTCACCCCCAAGCTGAGGCTAGAACCCAGGAGTCCTGCATGGTGTGGGCACACACACGCACACACACACTCTCTCTCTCTCTCACACACACACACTCTCTCTCTCTCTCTCACACACACACACACTCTCTCTCTCTCTCACACACACTCACTGCAGCGTCTCGCAGCGGTGCAGCAGCCCCCGGATCCTGCGCAGCCCGGCCATGCCCATGTTACTGTAGCTCAGGTTGAGGTTCTTCACCCGCCCAGGCTCGGAGGCCCCCAGCACGTAGGCCAGGGCGGCGCAGTCAGCTGGATTGAGGGTCACCTTGAAGAGGTTGATGTCCTCCAGCTCACAGGCCACCCGGCCTGTCACCCCCTCCTGGCACAGCTCAGCCACGCAATGCAGGAGCGAGAGGAGGTGCCTCTTGGTGTCTCCCCTGAGCTTCCTCCCCAGCCAGTCCGCCACAGGCCCCAGCACGTCTCCGGAGAAGCCTGCGGCCAACCCTTCCAGCTTCCCCTCCATCCTGGAGGTCAGCAGCCCCATGAAGAACCTGGCGAACATCTGGAGATTGTCCCACCGGGGCTGGTGGCCCCTCAGGAGCTGCCTGGTGGAGTGGAGGAGACTGGATTCACCTGGTGATGTCCAGGAGGGCTCTGGGTCCCCATCCTGCCCGGCCGATCCCTCCCACCAGAGATCCAGGCAGGGCGTGAGGTCCTCAGCGCCAGGATCCAGGGCAGCCACGCAGTAGAGTGCGGCCAGGAACTCCTGCACTGTCAGATGGAAGAAGCAATAGACCTGGTGGTCTTCTCTGGAGAAGATGGGGTTGAAGAAAGTGCCCGGAAGGTCTTGGGGGTCGAATCCGAATTCCTGCAGCTCAGCTGGGGTGAAGAGGATCTTGCCGGCCAAGAGGCCCGCGTATGCCAGGCGCCCCAGGCGCAGGACCAGGTGCCTGGAGCCCGGCTCCGGAGACCAGCCGGTTCCCAGGATGGTGGCCATATAGCAGCGATAGACCTCGGTGATGGTGGTGGGTGGAGATGGGTCAGCTGCCCTGCCGGCGGGGAAGAACTCCCCCAGGGCGGTGCATAAGATGAAGCAGTAGAGGGGGATGAAGCAAAGCCCGGCTAAGCCTTGGTGGCCGGAGATGTAGCCCTGCACGGCAGTGGCTCGCTCGGCATCCCGGAAGAACCGGCGGAAGTAGTCCTCCACCTGGTCCTCATCAAAGCCGAGGATCAGCAAGTGGCGATCAAAGGGGATGCTGGAGAGGGCCGGGCACGGCCGAGACGTCACCACGACGGCCGCCCCGGGCAGCAGGGTCCCGTCGATGAGGCCGCGCAGCAGCTCCTTGACGTGGGCCGGCTGGCCGGGCCGGTGGCAGGGAGTTCCGCCGTCCAACGGGTGCCGGAATTCATCCAAGCCATCCACGAGGATGAGGAGGTCCCCGGACCGCGCCAGCAGCTCGGGCAGCACCTCCTGCAGGTGGGGACGCTTGGTGCATATCAGCCCCTCCAGGGTGACAGGGCTGGACATCATGCTGAGCTCCCTGCAGGAGAAATCCAAGGCGCAGAGGGGGCCCTGGAAAGCCGCGCCCAGCGCCCAGTCATGCAGGATCTTCTGCATGGTCACGCTCTTGCCAATGCCGGCGGCGCCACTCAGGGCCACCCGGCGGGGGCCCTGGATCTCGGTGGGCAGTGGGGCCAGGAGGTGGCGCAGGAGGAGCCGGCGGGGGGCGTGGAGCGGGAGGAGGCGGGCGCGGCGGGCAGCCAGGGCCAGGTGCTCGTGCTCGGGGGGGGGTGGCGGGGCCGGGGTGGTCCAGCAGCAGCAGCGGGGTGTAGCGGATCTCGATGAGGGCGCAGGAGCGGGCGTCACAGGCGTTGGTGCACAGCTGCTGGGTGTGCCGCAGCAGAGAGGCCCGGTGGCGCTGCAGGACAGCTGGGGGGTGGGGTAGGGGGGAAAACAGCAGGGAAGGGAGGTCGAGTGTCTGCACCCCCCAGAGCCCTGGGCCTGCCCTTCACACCTCAATCCGCCCCCTAACTCCTCCAGGCCTCCCAGCCCCCAGTGCTTCTGCAACTATCCCATCTCTGTCCCCAAATCCTCATCTCTGCCCCTGCCTCACCCCCAACCCCAAATCCTCTCCCAGCTCCCCTAACCTGACCCACCAGCCCTGGCGTTGCCTCCAGCCCCCAGCCCTCTCTCCCACCCCTCCTTTCCCCTGGCCCATCTGTCACCCAAACTCTCTCCCCTGCTCGCAACACCCTGACCCTCCCTCCCTCCCCAACCCAGACCCCTCACTCCATACCTTTCAGCGAGGCGCTCGGGGCCTTTCGGAAGTTCAGATTCCCAGTGCGCTCCTCACCTGCCGGACAAGGGACAAGTTTCCTTGTTGCGTGGGGGCAGGACCCAGATCCAGGCCCCAGAGCTGGGCTGTGCCAAGCCTCTCCCTGCCCATACCTCCTCCATGACAGCCTGCTGTGACCTCAGAACTGGGGAGAAAACCCAGGAGTCCTGGCTTCCAGCTACCTCCCACTCTCACCATTAGACCCCACTCCCCTCCCAGAGCTGAGGATAGAACCCAGGAGTCCTGGCTCCCAGCCCCTCTATTCTGATCACTAGACCCCAATCCCCTCCCAGAGACAGGGATAGAACCCAGGCGTCCGGACTCCCAGTCCCCCTATTCTAACCCACTAGACCCCACTCCCCTCCTAGCAGGTCTTGAGCTGAGCATCCCTCACTGATAAAGTGTTGTTCCTGAGGTCGGCTGGTGGGGTGGGGGTGGCAGGGGAGTCTCACCTGGCAGCTCTGGGGTTGGCTCATACTTCTTGTTTTTTTTCCGTAGGATTTTCCGCAGGAATGTGTGGTTGGATTTCGGAGGGTTGGGATTATCTGTGAAAGAAAGATGGATAGGGTTAAAAATAGTGGTTGGATGGGTGGATGGCTATAAAAAAAGAGAGTTGGCTGTATGAATATTGAAGAAAGGTGGCTGGATGTGTGGATGGATGGATATCAAAAGGAGAGTCGGACAGATGAATAAATACGAGAAAGATGGAAGGTTGGATAGGTGGGTGGATGGATATAAAAAGATGGATGGAAGGCTGGAGGTGTGGGTGGATGGACGTAAAGACGATGGATGGATGGGTGGAAGGTTGCATGGATTGAAGGCTGGATGGGTAGATGGATGGAAGTTGGTTAGGTGGATAGATATAAAAAGACATGGATGGAAATGGTTGGATGGATGGAAGGCTGGATGAGTAGACGGATGTAAAGTTGGATGGGTAGATGGATGGAAGTTGGTTAGGTGGATACATATAAAAAGACATGGATGGAAATGATTGGATGGATGGAAGGCTGGATGAGTAGACGGATGTAAAGTTGGATGGGTAGATGGATGGAAGTTGGTTAGGGGGATAGATATAAAAAGACATGGATGGAAATGGTTGGATGGATGGAAGGCTGGATGGGTAGATGGATGGAAGGCTGGATGGGTAGATGAATGGGATTGGGTGGGGCTGGGATAAAGCCAGGAAGCTGGCAGCAGAAGGGGGCTGCAGGGAAGGAGCCTGCAGCCATTGTCTGGATGTTCACAAGGGAAGGAAAGGAGCCAGGGGAGAGGGGCAGGGAAAGGGCAGTGAGGTTTAAGATGGTGCAGACCTTGACTGTGGATTAGAAGGTTGCTGGGCTGGAACCTGGAATAGAGGCTGGGTCCGGGTTACCCACCAGCCACTGGGGAAGTGGTACCACCTGGGCAGTGACTGAGAAGACAGCTGGAGACAGTTACTGTGGAAAGACTTTGATACCCTGGAAGGGGGAAAGCCCAGGGTGACCTGGCCAGAGGGCCAAGCCTTGAAGGGAGAGCACCCAGAGTCTGAGAGTGAGACAGAGAGACATCACTGGGTGCAACCCTGCAGAAGGGGCATTGGACCTTGAAAACACTAATCCTCCAGGGGGCCAGGAGGAGGCACTCCAGTGGTGAGCAGAGAACCCTGTGATGGATGGATAGCTGGGTGCAAGGTTGCATGGGTGGATGAGTGGATATAAAAAAGGATAATTGGATGTATGTATGGGTAGCTGTAAAAGAAGGATGGATGGAAAGTTGGATGGGTGGATGGACGGATGGATGGGTGGGGGTTGGATGGGTGTGTGGAAGGTTGGATGGATGGATGAATGGGTGGGGAGTTGGATGGGTGGGTGGAAGGTTGGATGGGTGGATGGATGGATGAATGGGTGGGGAGTTGGAAGGGTTGTTGTACTCAAAGTACTATACAGGATCTTTTCAGGGGGATTAAGGCAAAACGCCACATTTATTAGTAATACAGGTATTAATTAATACTCTATCATATGCATATGATATATTACAGTCATGCATTCACACACACACACACAGACACAAACACACTCCATCTTGCTGTTGTTACCAACTAGTTGCTCCCCTTAACTGCACTGGCCAGGTGAGTTAGATGGGGGAGGGGTGGAGCCGGGCTTCTGCCGATCCGGATCGATGCTCCGATGGTGACAAGACGGGACCCATGGTCCTTCTGCAAGACACCTCGTATTTATAGCAGCTTCCCTCTTATGCAAATCCAGACCAGATTCAAAATCTGGGTCTGTGTCCGTTGGTTCTTGTGCTGCTTTTTTCTGGGTGTTGTCCCAATGCTGCTCAAAGAGGCGTTTTCTAAAGAAGGTGCTTGCTGCTAATCCCTGAGGTCGTCAATATGTCTGCTCTCCTCTATTGGGCCCACTTGACAAGTTGTATTGTCTCTTCTCTACTGGGCCCACTTGACAAGTTGTATTGTCTTTTGCTCTGGCTCCCATTCCCTCTTTAACTGTTGTAGCTGTCTGGAGGTGGGTGTCTTCCAAGCCTCACTCATTCACATCTCATTCAGTCAATGGGGCAATTGATTACAGAGTGGGGGGGAAGATCTTATTCTACTTCTAGCAAAAAGGCACATGTTTCTTTCACTTTAACTATACTATCCTTAGGGGCTATAACATTTGGTACAAAGTTTTCTACCAATTTTCTAATACAAAGTTGTATGAGAGAGGCACAATGCCACGTCGTATGAAATACAAAATCAAACAGTGAGTAGAAGTTACAATGCAGGCAAGTGTAGTGAATGGTGAACAGAACTTACATTAATAAAGTGAACAATTAAAAACAATTTCATTTATCAGTTCTACATTGTCCCCCTTTTGACCCTTCAATCCAGGGGTATTGAATGGGTCACACTTTATGTAATTGTTTTAAGGCAGAACCAACATTACAGTTAGGATTACTAATAGGACAATGAGGGGATGAAAAATTATGTTTAGACTGCTGACCAGGTGGGCTGCTTCTACAACACTTTGCCCCTTGATTTATGACCATTACAGTAGTTGTTGTCATTGTAGGGCACAGGTGATCTGTTGCAAACAAATCAAACAATTATAACCAGATGAATATAACTAAAAACCAGTACAACTGACTAAACATCAGATATAACCTAAACACAAATCCAAACAATTATAGTTATAATAACTGGGAATACAATAAAAACCCATAACCATTACAATAATTGGGTACATTGACAAATAAGATGAGGTCCAAGTTTGATGCTGCAATAGCCATCAAACAATAAAAGTTTCTGAGGTCAGGACCCTCTCAAGCACACACAACAAATGAGACTTTGTAGGAG
The DNA here is from genome assembly GCA_026122505.1 of Aldabrachelys gigantea. Lineage (NCBI taxonomy): Eukaryota > Metazoa > Chordata > Testudines > Testudinidae > Aldabrachelys > Aldabrachelys gigantea. Next base: position 71,158,136 of record CM047489.1, read on the forward strand.
TACCACAGTTGTTATGCAAGGTTAAGCTGATTTGGACTTAAACTAACATTTAGTTGCTAAAATGTTGCAGAATCCCCTATTTTTAACAGTAGTTTTCAAGAGGTTTCTGGGTACCTGAAATATGGGGCCCTACAATTATGGGCCAAGGTTTTACAGGTTACAGGGGCCCAGGAACTACCCTTTAGGGCTTGGGGAAGTAAAACCAGAGTGCACAGAGGAAAGTGTGGAATTAACAATACAAGCAAATGTAACTAACAATACAAATATATTAATAAAACCTAACAAAAAATAAACCCGATGCACTGGGGATCAAAGTCTTTTGGACACAAGGAGTGATTGATAAGTTGGATGGATATGGGGGAAGTAGACAGAGGAAAAGACATTTGCCCTGTCTAGTGTAGTAGTCCTCTTTTTCTGGATTCAGTGCTAGCACAGGACACCACTAGAGACAGACACAGAACATGTAACACAGAACATGCAACACAGACTTTGTCGCGACACTATAACCATGGTATTTTATAACTTTTCAGCTGGTACCAGCTCTCCTGATGTTCTGGTTCAGAGCCTAAAAGACAGAAGCTTAGAAATAAATTAGCACAGTGCTCCCACATGGCAGACCCTGCTCAGTCTCTGCCACAGTGTGTTCGGTACTTGGGACTGCACAAATGCTAATTAAGTGGTGCATTTCTTTGTGACTTTAGATTTTTTTTTTTATTTTAAAATCTCCAGCCACTTTGCCATGGCCTGGAGGTCTGAGGCAGAAGCAGGACTGTTGTTACTGTTTCAATGGCATTCTGGCCCTGGGAGGGGAATCTACCCAAATATCCCCCTTCCCACTCTCCAGAGGGGTCCCAAAAGTCTGCCCCTTCTGGGGTCTCAAATGTTCCTTTTTTTGATATTACTGCTGCTGTAAGATGTGAGAGTGCTGTTTTAACTCTCTGTACCCAGTCTTAAGGGCACTTAACTAGGTTTGAGTACTAAATGCATTTTTATTTCTCTGCTTTTGCAGCAGAGGTTTGTAAATCTGGGTGCAGTTTTTCATTTTTAAATTTAGCCAATTGAAGGAATACCTCATTACAGGTTTTCCACAGAAGCCAAACTCAGCAGCTTCTTTTTTTATTGCAGTTGAGGGTTTATATATTAATAAGTACCTAGCCAATTTGTTTGTTTGTTTTTAAGGATCTCTTTAGACAGTGTTTTCTTAAACGTTTTCCCAACAATTGTGAATAACCACCAACCACAACAAAACCAAATTGATAAATATTAATATTAAGCACTATAACCCCTAATTTCTAAAAGATCAGCTTACAACGTTTGTTTCACATATTTTCTTCCCACGTTTCCCGGGGGTCCCAAGCCTCTTTTTCCCAATGTGCCATTACTTTCCAATTTTCTACCCCTTTTTTCAATTGGAATCGTTTCTCTTTTAGGGATATTTTTTTCTTTTTACAGGCTGTTAGGCAGAGGTAGCTGTCATTACAAGCCTCCCACAGCAGCCAGATCCCTGCAGCGTCTCTTTTTGCTGCATTTGGGGGTTTACATATGAGGATATATTGGGCCAATCTATCCTCTAGGTCCGAAATGGTGCAGATATCTGCAAGGGCTTGTTCGGTCCAAGGACTGTGCCCAAATTTTTGCAATATTTGTTCCAGAGGGGTAACATCTTTTACAAATGCCAATTTTTCAGTCCCCTCTTTGGGAGCCTTCTTAAAAGACTGCTTACGTTTAAACATTTTCTAATGTACCCAACCTCCTATTGGGATTACAACAGCAATGGCTTATCCTCTTGATACCTCTTAGTATACCCAACCTCCTATTGGGACTAAAACAGCAATGCTTATCCTCTTTGCCTGGAGCAAGAAATTTAATTCTTCTCCCTTCTTTCTACTGCCGGCACTCTACGACCGGGGGAGCGAGAAAGCTACTTCTCCTCCTCTCTATACCCGGCCTCCTACCACCGGGGGTGTGCACACCTTAATGATCGATCACTTTTCAATACTCAATATCAAAGTTTGTTTCTTTACTCAATAAATGTTCGTGGTACCTTTCCCCCTTTCGCAATTCTCCACCAAAATGATGTACTCAAAGTACTATACAGGATCTTTTCAGGGGGATTAAGGCAAAACGCCACATTTATTAGTAATACAGGTATTAATTAATACTCTATCATATGCATATGATATATTACAGTCATGCATTCACACACACACACACAGACACAAACACACTCCGTCTTGCTGTTGTTACCAACTAGTTGCTCCCCTTAACTGCACTGGCCAGGTGAGTTAGATGGGGGAGGGTGGAGCCGGGCTTCTGCCGATCCGGATCGATGCTCCGATGGTCACAAGACGAGACCCAGGGTCCTTCTGCAAGACACCTCGTATTTATAGCAGCTTCCCTCTTATGCAAATCCAGACCAGATTCAAAATCTGGGTCTGTGTCCGTTGGTTCTTGTGCTGCTTTTTTCTGGGTGTTGTCCCAATGCTGTTCAAAGAGGCGTTTTCTAAAGAAGGTGCTGGCTTCTAATCCCTGAGGTCGTCAATATGTCTGCTCTCCTCTATTGGGCCCACTTGACAAGTTGTATTGTCTCTTCTCTATTGGGCCCACTTGACAAGTTGTATTGTCTTTTGCTCTGGCTCCCATTCCCTCTTTAACTGTTGTAGCTGTCTGGAGGTGGGTGTCTTCCAAGCCTCACTCATTCACATCTCATTCAGTCAATGGGGCAATTGATTACAGAGTGGGGGGGAAGATCTTATTCTACTTCTAGCAAAAAGGCACATGTTTCTTTCACTTTAACTATACTATCCTTAGGGGCTATAACATTTGGTACAAAGTTTTCTACCAATTTTCTAATACAAAGTTGTATGAGAGAGGCACAATGCCAAGTCATATGAAATACAAAATCAAACAGTGAGCAGAAGTTACAATGCAGGCAAGTGTAGTGAATGGTGAACAGAACTTACATTAATAAAGTGAACAATTAAAAACAATTTCATTTATCAGTTCTACAGGGTGGGTGGAAGGTTGCATGAGTGGTTGGATGGGTGGGTGGGAGGCTGGATGGATAGATGGAAAAAAGGGCAGTTTGTATGGATATCTATAAAAGAAGGATGGATGGAAGGTTGGATGGGTGGGTGGATGGAAATAGAGAAGGATGGATGGGTGGGTGGGTGGGTGGATGGAAATAGAGAAGGATGGGTGGACGGGTGGGTGGGTGGATGGAAATAGATAAGAGTGCGTGGATGGATGGGTTGATGGGTGGATGGGTGGGTGGATGGAAATAGAGAAGGATGGGTGGACAAGTGGGTGGGTGGATGGAAATAGATAAGAGTGTGTGGATGGATGGATTGATGGGTGGGTGGGTGGGTGGATGGAAATAGAGAAGGATGGGTGGACGAGTGGGTGGGTGGATGGAAATAGATAAGAGTGCGTGGAGGGATGGGTTGATGGGTGGATGGGTGGGTGGATGGAAATAGAGAAGGATGGGTGGACAAGTGGGTGGGTGGATGGAAATAGATAAGAGTGCGTGGATGGATGCATTGATGGGTAGGTGGGTGGGTGGATGGAAATAGAGAAGGAAGGATGGATGGGTGGGTGGGTGGATGGAAATAGATAAGAGTGCGTGGAGGGATGGGTTGATGGGTGGATGGGTGGGTGGATGGAAATAGAGAAGGATGGGTGGACGAGTGGGTGGGTGGATGGAAATAGATAAGAGTGTGTGGATGGATGGGTTGATGAGTGGATGGAAATAGAGAAGGATGGGTGGACGGGTGGGTGCGTGGATGGAAATAGATAAGAGTGCATGGATGGATGGATGGATTGATGGGTGGGTGGATGGAAATAGAGAAGGATGGGTGGACGGGTGGGTGGATGGAAACAGAGAAGGACGGGTGGACGGGTGAGTGGATGGAACTAGAGAAGGATGGGTGGACGGGTGGGTGGGTGGATGGAAATAGATAAGAGTGCGTGGATGGATGGGTGGGTGGATGGAAATAGAGAAGGATGGGTGGACAGGTGGGTGGGTGGATGGAAATAGATAAGAGTGCGTGGATGGATGCATTGATGGGTAGGTGGGTGGGTGGATGGAAATAGAGAAGGATGGATGGGTGGGTGGGTGGATGGAAATAGAGAAGGATGGGTGGACGGGTGGGTGGATGGAAATAGAGAAGGACGGGTGGACAGGTGAGTGGATGGAACTAGAGAAGGATGGGTGGACGGGTGGGTGGATGGATGGAAATAGATAACAGTGCGTGGATGAATGCATTGATGGGTAGGTGGGTGGGTGGATGGAAATAGAGAAGGAAGGATGGGTGGGTGGGTGGGTGAAAATAGAGAAGGATGGGTGGGTGGGTGGATGGAAATAGAGAAGGATGGGTGGACGGGTGGGTGGGTGGATGGAAATAGATAAGAGTGCGTGGAGGGATGGGTTGATGGGTGGATGGGTGGGTGGATGGAAATAGAGAAGGATGGGTGGACGAGTGGGTGGGTGGATGGAAATAGATAAGAGTGTGTGGATGGATGGGTTGATGAGTGGATGGAAATAGAGAAGGATGGGTGGACGGGTGGGTGCGTGGATGGAAATAGATAAGAGTGCATGGATGGATGGATGGATTGATGGGTGGGTGGATGGAAATAGAGAAGGATGGGTGGACGGGTGGGTGGATGGAAACAGAAAAGGACGGGTGGACGGGTGAGTGGATGGAACTAGAGAAGGATGGGTGGACGGGTGGGTGGGTGGATGGAAATAGATAAGAGTGCGTGGATGGATGAGTGGGTGGGTGGAAATAGAGAAGGATGGGTGGATGCATGGATGGAAATAGATAAGAGTGTGTGGATGGATGGATGGATGGATGGATGGGTGGATGGAAATAGAGAAGGATGGGTGGACGGGTGGGTGGATGGAAATGGAGAAGGATGGGTGGACGGGTGGGTGGATGGAACTAGAGAAGGATGGGTGGATGGGTGGGTGGATGGAACTAGAGAAGGATGGGTGGACGGGTGGGTGGATGGAACTAGAGAAGGATGGGTGGATGGATGGAAATAGAGAAGGATGGGTGGATGGGTGGGTGGGTGGATGGAAATAGATAAGAGTGTGTGGATGGATGGATGGATGGATGGGTGGGTGGATGGAAATAGAGAAGGATGGGTGGACGAGTGGGTGGGTGGATGGAAATAGAGAAGGATGGGTGGACGGGTGGGTGGGTGGATGGAAATAGAGAAGGATGGGTGGACAGGTGGGTGGGTGGATGGAAATAGAGAAGGATGAGTGGACGGGTGGGTGGGTGGATGGAAATAGAGAAGGATGGGTGGACGGGTGGGTGGGTCGCAAGGCTGGCTGGGTACAGAAAGAGGGAAGGATGCTGGATATCAAACAGGCTGTTTGGCTGGTAGGTTGGAGGGACATAACGCCACGGCTGGCCACGTGGCTGGCTGTAAAAGAAAGCCGGGTAGCCGGAGGGATGGTTGAAGATGGAAAGCTGGAGGAAGGGATGGGAAAGACACCAGGACACAGCGATGGAATCTGTGCCCCATCAAGGCTGTTCCTGAGATTTCCCCCAATTTCAGATCCAGCCCCCAGTGCCAGCCCCCCTGAGCTAGGCAGTGCCTTGCCCTGGGGCTGGGTGGGAGCTCGTGCCCCCTAAAGGGAACAGGCCACGTGTCCCGCTCCCCACCCCCCTGAACCAGACAGTGCCTCGCCCTGGGGCTGGGTGGGAGCTGGCGCCCCCTAGAGGGGACAGGCCACGTGTCCCCCTCCCCACCCACCTGAGCCAGGCAGTGCCCCGCCCTGGGGCTGGGTGGGAGCTGGCGCCCCCTGGAGGGGACAGGCCACGTGTCCCCCTCCCCACCCCCGAGCCAGGCAGTGCCCCGCCCTGGGGCTGGGTGGGAGCTAGCGCCCCCCGAAGGAGACAGGCCCTGTACCTGGTTGCAATGGAGGACACGGTCTCTTTTTCTCCGGGTACTTCTCCTGCAGCCATTGCTGGAGCTCGGCGCCGTACTCCTCCTGCAGCTCCCGCAGCGCCTCCAGGAAGCACCGGCTCCGCTCAACACCCTGGCTGACCCACTCCAGCAGCGCGATGACCTGGTTCATCTCGGGGGCCGTCTCCAGCAGGGTGAAGTACTCGGCCTGGCTCAGCACCTCGGTGTCATGGAGCCGACGCAGCAGGGCGTGGGGGTTCCCCTTGATCCAGCGAAGCAGGGCCTGCCGGTGCTGCTGGATCAGCTCGGGGTAATCCTGGGGGGCAGGCATCTGCGGGGGAGAGACGAAGAGAGAACCCAGGACTCCTGGCTCCCAGCCCTCCCCCCGCTCTAACCACTAGCCCCAACTCCCTTCCCAGAGCCAAGAAAATGCTATTAATAGTCTAAATTGGAGGGGAGAGCGCTCTGTCCTGAGCCTCTCCCTGCAGCACCGGTCCCCCTAGTGCCATTGGGGCCAGCCCTGACCGCTGGGGGAGAGCCCCCCGCCCTGTTGATCCCGGCTTGGCAGCTCAGCTGGCTGTGCCAGGGAATGGAGCCCTGAAGGGGTGGATGATGTGGGGAGGGTGTCTTATCTCTGCTCACTCCAAGGAGCAGAGAACTTGACCTTCATTCCACTGATACAGCCCTCCAGTAACTGAGCGGGGGCGTGGGGTGACTGGCGGGGCGGGGGGGCAGGGAATGGGACATGGGGCCTTTCGCCTCTAGGGGTGCCAGCTCTGATCCAGCCCCAGTGGGGGATTCACTGTCGGCTCCTTCAGTGTCGTGGCTTTGTCTGTGAAGTGAGCGTGTCTAGTCTCAGCCCTGTCCCGGGAGAGGGACCACGCCCCCCCCCAACACACAGGGGAGCTAACCACCCCCTTGCCAGCAGCCCTGGCAGACAGGTGAGGGCTGGATCTGGGCCATGGGGAGTGAACTCCCAGGCCCAGCCCCCGCTCTAACCGACTAGACCCCCCTTCCCCCTGAGCTGGGACAGAACCCAGGAGTCCGGGCTCCCTCCCAGCCCCCTCTGCTCTAATCATTAAACCCCACCCCGCACAGCCAGGAGAGAACCCAGGCGTCCTGGCTCCCAATTCCCCCTCTGCTCTAATTGCTAGGCCCCATCCTGCTCCCCGCGGGGACAGGGCAGTGGTGTTGTGGATCCTACCTGGGTCCAGCTGGGTCTGCAAAGCCCCTGAGCCCTGCTGCTCCTGGGGTGGGGGAGGATCTCAGCTCTCTCAGGAGCAAACTTTGGGTCAATCATTAATCACAATCAGAAAAGGCCTTGGTAAAGGGGGGAGGGGGGAGGGGGAAGCCAGGACTCCTGGGCTCTCTCCCCAGCTCTGGGAGGGGAGTGGGATCTAGTGGTTGGAGCGAGGGGGACAGTCTCAGCAGGGCCGGCTTTAGGCCGATTTGTCCAATTCCCCCGAAATTGGGCCCTGCGCCGCAGCGTCTCTCCCAGAAGCAGCAGCTGTTGCTGCTAGGCAAGGAGAGACGCTGGCTGGCACCCGTGGGTGTTGCAGGTCGGGAGGGGGGAGAAGGCACATGTGCTTTGCAGCCTTCCTCCCCTCCCCTCCCCCCAGCACTCACCTGGAGGAGACGCCGAGGGGGCTTCTGGTTCTCCCTCTGGTCTGGTGGGAGGCAGGAGTCTCTGCAGTGGACCTCACCCAGCTGAACAGCTGCTGGGGCTCCCAGCGGTGAGTGTTTGACGCTGTGATTCTCCGGAGGTTTGTAAGATTGGGTTGGTGTTGTGGTTTTCGGGGTGTCGCTGTTTGAGGGTGAGTTTGTGCCTGCCTGTGTCTGTTTCAGAACTAAAGTCGGGATCGTGTCATGGAACCCAGGAAAACAGCCCGGGGCGGTACTTAGTGCTGTGAACTCCAGGTGAGAGAGAGGGAGGGTTGGAGGAGGAAATCAAATACAGCAAGAGAGGAGAATGCGAAAGGTCTGCAACACGGCAGGCTGAGACTTATCTCTGCCCCCGGCCCCCAAGAGGGGAAACTGAGGCACGGAGTGATCTGATTCCCTCTCCATATTATTTTGCAAAGGAAAGGGACTGGGGCTTCTGTCCAAACCAGTTCCCTTCCCATTAACTCTGCTTTCCCTGCTGCAAGACCACTGTAGGGGCTGAATGTTTCCATTAAACTATGGCTCCTTTGTTTGCCCTGCAACAATAAATTAGACTGGCTGGGGGGCTATTCCCCCCCCCCCCAAGCTGTGTGGATATTAAAGTTTTTTGAGGGGGGGGCATGATAATATTCCAGATCAATCAAATGCCCAGCTCAGCTTTCTAGCCACCCAGCAGCTCTAGGGCAGGGAAGGAAGGTGCTGTTGGTGCAGAGTGGTCGCAAAACGGGTGAATTTAGCTGGGGGGGGAGTCCGGTTGAAATCCCACCTGATGCAGCCACACAGAATCGTTGGCAGAGGCCAGGAGTGGAAACAGGTGGCCTGGGGGTGGGGGGACATTTGCCCTCAGTCCTGGGCTCTGGGATGGACTAGGCTGGGTGGTGGGTTCAGTCTAGTCTTCCAGCCTGTTGCTCTCACTGGGGTTTGTGGTTTTCATCTGGCTCCACTGAAAAGATGAAACAAGCCCAGTAGAAAAGGGGGGTGAGAGAGGTGGGAAAGGGTGTGTAAGGGGTTAAAGTGACCCATCAACCCAAGAGTGAAACCAGAGTTTGACTGGGTTTCCCCCCAGCCAGCACTCGGCAAGGGGCAGCCCCATTCCCCACCGAGGCTATGGTGAGGGGCAGCAGGGGAGGAAGGAAGCCACATGTGATGGCAGTCTCTTCCCCTCCCCCCAGCACCCACCGCCCCATCTCCAGCCCCCAAACTCTGTCCCAGAGCCTGCACCCGCCCCTCTGCACTCACTCCCAGAGCCTGCACCCCTCCATCCTTCCTGCACCCCACCCCGTGCCCCAGCCCAGAGCCTGCACCCAGCACCCAAACTCTGTCCCACTCAGCCCTGGGCAAAGCTCCTTGGTCTGGCTCCCAGCCCCTCTCCAAGGGGTGCAGCTGTCTGGGGGTGCTGCCTTCCACACCTTCCTCATTCACACCTCAGTCATTCAACAGGGAGATTGATTACAAAGTGGGGGGAAGATCTTATTCTACCCCTAGCAAAAAGACACTTTTCTTTTACCTTAATTACACTACCTTTGGGGCCTGCTATAACATATTACCAAGGTTCAATACAAAGTCATATAAAAGTTATACAAAAATGCATAATGCAGAGATTTATCTACAAGTGCATTGATTGACTGCTGTGTGCAGTAATATAGTGACCCCTGGGTCTTCGAATGAGGCTTTATACTTGGGGGGAGGTGAGGGGGCAAGTGGCGGGGGGGCAAAGAGGCAAGCACTGAACCAGCAGGAGTTCTAGGGGCGGGCATGGGGGTTTCTGGCAGGGGAGGGAGAAAGTGAAAGGAGGTGAGTGATGGGTGGGGGACTGACTAGGAGGGATGCAGCAAGCCAACGAGGGGGCTAGGGGGTGAAGAGGGGTGTGATGGTGGGGCTGAGCAGGGAGGGGGTAGGTTCTATTTTACTGCTGTGATCTGGTCACCCCGTGTGTGCCGTTTCTTCCCCCCCCCACAACTTTGTTTCGACGGGGCAGAGCTGGGGAAGGAGGGTTTGTTTCCATGGGGTCAGGCGGCGCTGGGGGGGGAAGGAGGGGGCAATTTTATATTAATAAGGAAATATTTTATAAATTTTAATAAAATAAACATTAGTGAAGAAAATCAGTTGTACAACTATCAAAACAAATTAGTTTCCTAATATGAAAGTGCAAATCAGCTAATTAATATACGATGCAATGTATATAATATAGAAATGTGTTATTATTTATATAATCATGGAAAGTAAATAATACACGGAAGAAATGAAAGGGGCTTTTTAAGTGTTTTTTTGTTTTAGTCATCCCTGCCGGGGCCTCATTGAAACTGTTTGAATTGGGCCCCACACTTCCTAAAGCCGGCTCTGAATCTCAGAGCCAGGACTCCTGGATTCTCCCCCTGGCTCTGGGAGGGGAGTGGGGTCCAGTGGTTAGAGCAGGGGAGGTTTGCTGAGATCCGTGCTTTTAATGGCTGGTAACAGTGTATGGGGAGACTTTGGCGAACCAGTAAAGTGCCTGAAACCACTCTGGCTTATTGTTGAAAGCAACCTAGTCAGCAAGCTGTAAACTGGCCATTCAGCTGTCTCAGCTTGACCAAGGCGGGCGAGGGAGGAGTTTTGGGGTGCCACAGCAAGAGCAGCTTGAGTTAATCTCGGATCCGTTCTGTGACTGGGACTCAGAACTCAGGCTGACGGCCTGCTCGAGTGGAGACGGAAACAAATGGAAAGAATGAACGTGGTGCTGGGAAACAGCTTGACAGATTTTGTACAAGAGCGTATGGGGGTAATGGACCCTGGAAGCCTCCCGGCAGCTCCACAAGCAATGAGATATCCCAACTGTCTACCATGTGTAGCCAATAGTGCTGATCCCGAAATAACCAAGGGACCCCTGAGACATTGGAGAATAGAGGGGCCATGGGCCAGGCTGCAAATTGATTGGATTGGGCCCCTACCCAGGATGCCAAGGGGTAATCAGTATTGTCTGGTGATTGCTGATCCCTTTACTGAATGGACTGAGGCCATCCCCACTCGACATAACACAGCTCAGACCACAGCTCGGGTGCTCACTGAACACGTCATAACCAGATGAGGCACCCCGAGGGCAACGGATTCCGATCCAGGGCCCCACTTTGTTGGGGAAATCACAAAAGGAATCTGCCAAGCGTGTGGGATTAAGCGAAGGCTCCATACAGCTGGACGCCCCCAGAATTCAGGCCAAGTGGAGCGAATGAACCGTACTGTGAAAACAGCTCTCAGAAAACGGAAGATTGGGACCAAAGGCTGCCGTTCATCCTGGTGGCTACCAGGGGCTCCGCGTCATCACACGGAGTAACTCCGATCAAGGCGACGGCTGAGAGAGACGCGCGTCTCCCGGAACAGTGGTGGGTGGACAGGACGCCACCTGACAACCCAAGAGGGAGACCGTTGCCGCCTCTTGCAGGCTGTTGGCATTCTGCAAACTAACACCTTTTTAGCTGTGGCATGTACGCAAATGCAAGTATGGATGATTGATGTAGTAACAGATACAATTCGCGATGGTAGGAATTGGGTGCTCCCAGTAGAAATCAGCAGCATTGGAAATATTCCACCCAAACTGAAAGAGAGTTACAGGCCTGGTGGAAAAGGGTAAATTTCACCTATAATCAAGAGTCAGAGGAAATCACCATCTTTGCCTTGCCAATGTCCCAAGCGGAAATAAAATGGGTTTCTCCCATTGTGCCTTTAGGCCTCAGTATTAATTGGACCGTTGTGGAACCTATCGACCGCCAAGTGAGGGTGCTGAAAGATGATTAAAAATGGAAACCAGTAGAATTGGCAGCCTGTTTAGAGGAACCTGGAACTGGAGATGAACGTAACCAAAATGCCCTCTCACTTCAGGATGTGTGTTTGGAAGTAACTGAAGGAAAATGCTGTTACGCTATTAACCCATTTGTAAGTAAGAATTCTGTGTTTGTGTAGCTAGGAAATGGTTGTGTGTGTGTTAGAAGTTGGTGTCCTATTCTGTACGCAAAGTAAATCATGGTCCTTAGGAGAATAAATGTTTCTGTCATATTGCAGCAGTTAAGGGATGTGATTTTGAAGTTCATGTACCCGAATTTAAATATAGTCAGTTAAAAGTGTCTTATGCTTTGTATTCTGTTGTGAAACCTGTGCCCCTTGGGATGGATGTGCCTGCTTTACAAACATTGCGTGTGCACCCTGGTTTACAGAACCAGTTACATACTGCCACACAGGAAGGGCACAGAGTCCTGGTTACTGTGCATCATAATGCCAAGGAAACGAAACGGGTATTTGCCAGAATTGGCCAGGACCGGACGCATCACTGGTGGGAAGTGTTATTGGGACGGTCCCCCCGCTGGCACAGGCATCTTGAATTTGGCCCTACACCCCATCAGAGTAATCTCGGGGTGCCAAATAGTAGTGGGTTTCGTTACCAGCCCAATGACATTCTGGACCTGGTCCAAAACCCGGCGATTGCAAGTCCCCCGACAGATGAGTCAGTGATTACTGCCACCAGCACAACTACCCCTCAGGTAAGGAGTGTGAAGGCTGGGACTGCACCCGCCTTTAAAAGAGAACTGGATACATTCATGGCAGTTAAGTTCATTATTTACTTATTCCCAGAATACAAGAACTAGGGGTCACCAAATGAAATTAATAGGAATCAGTAAATAACTTTTCCTTATCCACTTTTTCCACATCGCTCATGATTTTATAGACCTCTATCATATCCCCACTTAATCTCCTCTTTTCCAAGCTGAAGAGGCCTAACCTCTTTAATCTTTCCTCGTATGGGACCCTTTCCAAACCCCTAGTCATTTTAGTTGCCCTTTTCTGAACCTTTTCTAGTGCTAGAATGTCTTTTTTGAGGTGAGGAGACCACATCTGTACACAGTATTTGAGATGTGGGCATATCATGGATTTGTATAAGGGCAATAAGCTATTCTCTATCTTATTCTCCATCCCCTTTTGAATGATTCCTAACATCCTGTTTGCTTTTTCGATTGCCTCCGCGCACTGCATGAACATCTTCAGAGAACTATCCACGGTGATGCCAAGATCTTTTTCCTGACTCGTTGTAGCTAAATTAGCCCCAATCCTATTGTATGTATAGTTGGGGTTATTTTTTCCAATGTGCATTACTTTACATTTATCCACATTAAACTTCATTTGCCATTTTCTTGCCCAACCACTTAGTTTTGTGAGATCTTTTTGAAGTTCTTCACAATCTGCTTTGGTCTTAACTATCTTGAGCAGTTTAGTATCATCTGCAAACTTTGCCACCTCACTGTCGCCTTATCGGGGCCTAGAGACCATTTCAAGTGGAGGCCCTTTCCCTGTGAATATCTTCTTGTGTGACTTCTCCCCACCCTGCCCCCCCCGGCAGTATCACACCTGCCCAGTGTCACAACCACACCCTCAGCGCGTCTCAGACACACACGCTCTGCCTCGCCTGCTGGAGCAGGGAAAGGGAAGCAAACATGGACACACACTCACACTCTGGCTTTCCCCTGCTCCATTCCAGCAATGCCGGCCCAAAGATGGGGGTATGTAGGGGGTGGGAGCCCCTAGGCGGCCCCCCTGATGCCCCTCCACGACATGTGCCATGGCAGATGTGGGACTTCTGGAGAAGCAGGCAGGGGGTGGGAGCTGCAGTTCACAGATTCAGCCGGGCCCCAGGGTGACAGTGAAGCAATTATTTATAGTTGGCCGGAGCGCAGCGAGGACGGAGAGAAAAGGAGGGCAAGAGGAAGCCAGCGAGAGGCAGCTCTGGGGGCGCTGGGATCCGGCCGGCCGCCGGCCCTGCCTGGTGAGTCCCTGGGGTCTCAGGAATTCCCAGCGCAGCAAGTTGGGGGTGAAGGGGAGATGAGGGGTGTGAAATGGAGGGAAGGGTGGGGTGTGTCAGACAGAACCCCCTCCCCCAGTCCCAGAGCCAGGGTAGAGCCCAGAAGTCCTGGCTCCCAGCCTCCCTGCGCTACTCCCTGGACCCCACTTCCCTCGCCCAGAGCCAGGGGTAGAGCCCAGGAGTCCTGGCTCCCAGCCTCCCTGCGCTGCTCCCTGGACCCCACTTCCCTCGCCCAGAGCCAGGGGTAGAACCCAGGAGTCCTGGCTTCCCCTCTCCGGGTTTTCTTTGGCTGAGCCCCTGAAGGGCTGAGCCAGGGGCTGAGCCCCCCGCCATCCCTCCCCTCCGCAGCATCAGCCACCCCGAGGCTGGGGGTGGGGTCGGGCCCAGAGGGGGTAAGGGGAGGCCAAGGGTGGGAGAGTGAAGCTGACCAGGAGCCTGTGGCTGGGCCTGAGAGAGGTGTGGGAGCCCGGAACCGGGGGGAGGGGAAAGGGGGGGACACGGATAGCTAGACCGGCGGGGATGGGTAGTGGTAGATAATTAGAGGTGTGGATGGATGGATGGGGATAGATAGCCAGAGGACTGGATGGGGATGGACAGATGGGATGTGTGGGGATATATGTGGGGGTGTATTGGGATGGATAGATAGAGGGGTGGATGGGGAGCGGAGGAATAGGTAGGGTGTGGGGGGGAGGATAGGGAGATGGGGTGACTGGGGGTGGGAGAGGGCGTGGATGGGAATAGATGGGTGGGGGGAGGGAGATGGGGGGCAGGGAGGCGGGAGCTCCCTCATGCCAGGACTGGGCAAGCAGCCAGCAGTTGGGGTGGGGTGGGGTGGGGGGGACTGCACTGGGTCATGTGCCTCTGTGTGTCTCTGCTCTGCCTGCGCCCAGCTGCTGCTGGCTCCCCTCCCCCTGCCCTGCCCTCAGAGCCAGGGAGAGAACCCAGGAGTCCTGGCTCGATTTTGAGCTCTGCTGCTGCCTCAGTTTCCCTGCTGTAGAAGGGGGGATGGAGGGGAGTAAGCAGCTCCCTGGGGTGGGGCGGGGTCTCTTCTAGAGGAGGAGCTGGGACGGGTGAGGGGCAGGTGACCCCCTGCCCCAGTTTCACTGCCAGGATTGGCTCCAGCAACACGAGCTCTGGGTTTTCGTAAGGAAGCCAAAGGGCTTTGGGCTGCGACCGCCTCGAGCGGAGAGACAGCAAAGGGGGAGCAAGTCCCTGGGGCCCCTGGAGGGGGCATAGCCCCGATCTGGCTCCAGGGCGGGGACTGGCTGGCTCAGGAGGTGGAGAATGGGGCATGGGGCTTTTCCCGTTTGGGCGGGGGGGTGCTGGCTCCGATCCAGGCTAGATCAGTTCCACTTATAACCCACAGCTCCCTCTCCACCCCCAGAGTTCACAGCTCAGCTCACATCCCGGAGCAGAGACGGAGAGGGGACGGACCCCTGGGGTCCTAGTTCAATCCACTGGACATGGCCGGATCCCCCCAGGCTGGACACGCTGTGAGCCTCACATGGCAGCGCCTCCTGCTGGCCCTGCTGGAAGGTGAGTCTCTGCCATCCCTGTTCCCCAGCTGCCCTGCCCCAGAGGTGGCTGCACCTTGGCCCCGCGCGAGCCATATCTGTGTGGCGTTATGTGAGGCTGTTCCCCAGCTGCACCCCCCCAGAGGTGGCTGCACCTTGGCCCCAGGCGAGCCATACCTGTGTGGCATTATGTGCAGTTGTTCCCCAGCTGCCCCGCCCCAGAGGTGGCTCCATCTCAGCCCCAGGCGAGCCATACCTGTGTGGCGTTATGTGTGGCTGTTCCCCAGCTGCCCCACCCCAGAGGTGGCTGCACCTC
The DNA here is from genome assembly GCA_026122505.1 of Aldabrachelys gigantea. Taxonomy (NCBI): domain Eukaryota; kingdom Metazoa; phylum Chordata; order Testudines; family Testudinidae; genus Aldabrachelys; species Aldabrachelys gigantea. The sequence continues at coordinate 71,173,365 of CM047489.1, forward strand.
GGCCCCAGGCGAGCTGTACCTGTGTGGCGTTATGTGAGGCTGTTCCCCAGCTGCCCCGCCCCAGAGGTGGCTCCATCTCAGCCCCAGGCGAGCCATACCTGTGTGGCGTTATGTGTGGCTGTTCCCCAGCTGCTCCACCCCAGAGGTGGCTGCACCTCGGCCCCAGGCGAGCTGTACCTGTGTGGCGTTATGTGTGGCTGTTCACCAGCTGCACCGCCCCAGAGGTGGCTGCACCTCGGCCCCAGGCGAGCTGTACCTGTGTGGCGTTATGTGCAGTTGTTCCCCAGCTGCCCCGCCCCAGAGGTGGCTCCATCTCGGCCCCAGGCGAGCCATACCTGTGTGGTGTTATGTGTGGCTGTTCCCCAGCTGCACTGCCCCAGAGGTGGCTGCACCTCAGCGCTACATTCTGTCTTTCCAGCTTTGTGTTACAGCCATGTCTCTGGGTCCTGGAAATCCTCACTCCCTGGGACCATCCGAGCTCTGAAGGGTTCCTGCGTGGTCATTCCCTGCTCGTTCACCTACCCAGGTTCCCGTGAGTCCTTGGGTGGTCCATTCAGTGTGGTCTGGTACCAGTACCGGAGCCGGGGCTACCCCGAGATCTATAACAGCAAGGGCCCGGCCAGCGTGCTGGCCGAGTACCAGAACCGGACGCAGCTGCTGGGGGATCCAGAGATGGGGAACTGCACTCTGAGCATAAGCCCCGTGCGGAGCGAGGACGCCATGAGTTACTACGTCTGGATCAACCCCGACTCCGTCAGGCATCGCTTTTACTATGTCACAGTCCGGGTGGAGGTGGCAGGTAACTGGAGACCCCCCCACCTCGCACAGGGCAGCCCCCGGGATACAGCCAAAGGGAGGCTGGCAGCAGAGGATTCCACCCCAGAGGCGATCGCATTGCAGGATGCCTGTATACACAGCCGCCCAACCTCATATCTCAATGCTGGGCAAGGGGCACCGGCAGAGCTGGAGAGGGCTTGTTGCCAGGTGGCTAGTGGGGACCAGAGCAGGCACCACATCAAGGAAAAACACAGAGCTCCCTGCACAGCTCCCAGGAGCCCCACTTCCTCCCCCAGCCCTTCCCCCCAAAACTGCTTCCTCTGTTACCAGCTATTAAAAGCACAGACCTGAGCAACACTCCCTGCTCTAACCACTAGACCCCACTCCCCTCCCAAAGCCAGGGGAGAACGTAGTCCCTGCACCCCACCCCAGAGACAGTTGCATCTCAGCACTGGGGAGGGATCCTTATATAAACAGCTGCCCCACCCTAGAGGTGGCTGCATCTTGGCGCCGGGTGAGGAACCCCTGTGACCACCCCAGAGGTGACTGAGTCTGCGGGTGATGACTCGCTGCAGACTGTGACGCCCGCCCCGTCTGTCTCCTCCAGACACTCCAGACCCGCTGATGCTGAGTGACCCCGGGGTGCTCATCGAGGGCGACCGAACCACCATTACCTGCTCCATCCGCCACACCTGCCCCTTGGTCCCTCCCAGCCTGGGCTGGAGCCCCAGGGGGGGCAAAGTGGTGACCAGCCAGGAGCAGCTGGCGGGGGGCGGCTGGCGGGCGGAGTCAGAGCTGAGCTACACCCTGTCGTACAAGGACCACGGGCAATACCTGCGGTGCACGGCCACCTTCCCCAACCAGCAGCAGGCGCGCAACGGGCTGCACCTGCAGGTCAAGTGTGAGTGAGAAGGCGCTGGGGCCGCCATGCAGGGGGCATGGTGGGCGGGGGGACTCCCTGGGGGCGCCGTGCTGCAGGGGGTGAGGCAGGGGATCAGTAAGGGGTGCTGTGCTGCAGGGGGCACGGTGAGCAGGGGACTCCTTGGGGGCACCGTGCTGCAGGGGGCGAGGCAAGGGGTCAGTAGGGGGCGCTGTGCTGCTGGGGGCAGGGTGAGGGCTCTCCCATGGCAGGTAGGGCTGGCCCCGATGTCGTAGGGAGTGCTGTGCTGCAGGGGGCGTGGCAGGGGGTCAGTAGGGGGCGCCGTGCTGTGGGGAGTGGGGTGGGTGGGGTCAGGAGGGGGTGCTGTGGTGCAGGGGCAGGGCAGGGGGCAGAAGGGGGGCCATGGTGTGGGGGGCAGGGCAGAGGGTCAGTGGGGGGGCTGTGCTGGAGGGGGTGGGGTGGGAGGGGTCAGCAGGGGGTGCTGTGGGGCAAGGGGCAGAGGGTCAGTAGGGGGCGCTGTGCTGCAGAGGGTGGGCAGAAGGTCTGCAGGGGGTGCTGTGGGGCAAGGGGCAGAGGGTCAGTAGGGGGCGCTGAAGTGCAGGGGCAGGCAGGAGGGGGCGCTGTGCTGCAGAGGGTGGGCAGAAGGTCAGCACGGGGTGCTGTGGGGCAAGGGGCAGAGGGTCAGTAGGGGGCACTGTAGTTCAGGGGCAGGGCAGGAGGGGGCGCCGTGCTGCAGAGGGTGGGTGGAAGGTCAGCAGGGGGTGCTGTGGGGCAAGGGGAAGAGGGTCAGTAGGGGGCGCTGTGCTGCAGAGGGTGGGCAGAAGGTCTGCAGGGGGTGCTGTGGGGCAAGGGGAAGAGGGTCAGTAGGGGGCGCTGTGCTGCAGAGGGTGGGTGGAAGGTCAGCAGGGGGTGCTGTGGGGCAAGGGGCAGAGGGTCAGTAGGGGGCGCTGTAGTGCAGGGGCAGGGCAGGAGGGGGCGCCAGGCTGCAGAGGGTGGGTGGAAGGTCAGCAGGGGGTGCTGTGGGGCAAGGGGCAGAGGGTCAGTAGGGGGCGCTGTAGTGCAGGGGCAGTGCAGGAGGGGGCGCCGTGCTGCAGAGGGTGGGTGGAAGGTCAGCAGGGGGTGCTGTGGGGCAAGGGTCAGAGGGTCAGTAGGGGGCGCTGTAGTGCAGGGGCAGGGCAGGAGGGGGTGCCAGGCGGCAGAGGGTGGGTGGAAGGTCACCAAGGGTCACTGTGGCGCAGAGGCAGCCAGGGGGTTCATAGGGGCGGGGTGGGGGCTCTTCCCTTGCGGTGGGTGCTGGCCCGAGAGCAGGAGGGGGTGGCACAGAAGACTGGTGGGTTGCTCCAGGGAAGGCCAGAGGAGCTCTGGGGTCTCGGGGTGGCTGGTGGGGGCAGGTTCCCCCTAATATGCCGCTCCCCCCCCAGATCGCCCGCGGGGCGCGGCTGTGGCCGTGGTGGGGCCGGCCCGGCTGAAGGAAGGCGACAACATCACCCTGCGCTGCACCAGCCAGAGCCACCCCCCGGCCACCACCTACCGCTGGTTCCAGGGGCCGCGCCGGACCCTGCTGCGGGGGCTGGGCCGGGGCCCCGAGGTGACAGTGCTGGCTGTGGGGCGCCACTCGGGGCCCTACCGCTGCGCCGCCGAGAACGAGATCGGCCTGGGGGAGGACTCGCCCGCCACAAACCTCGACGTGGAGTGTGAGGGGGCGGCCGGACGTGGGGCCCTGCCTTTAGGGGCACCAGCTCCGATCCGGCCACAGGGCACGGGTGGGCTCAGGGGGGTCGGGAATGAGACATGGGGCCTTTCCCATCTAGGGGGCGCTGGACCCAATCCTGTCCTGGGACAGGGGATTGGCTGGCTCAGGGGGGCGGGGAAGGGGCTACGGGGCCTTTCCTCTCTAGGGGTTCAGGCCCCGATCCAGCCCCAGCTTGGGGGGCTGGCTCAGGGGAGTGGGAAATGGGGCGTGGGGCTTTTCCCCTTTGGAGGGTGCTGGCCCCAATCTGGCCCCCGGGTGGGGCGCTGGCTGGCTCAGGGGCAGCTGGGGGATCTGGGCTTGGTGCCCCACATGTCCCATGTCCCGTTGCAGACCCACCGGACCTGCTGCCGTGGGGGAACTGCACGGTGCAGGGCAGCGGGCCCGGGGGAACGGCCACGTGTCACTGCGTGGCCGAGGGGAACCCCCTGCCCCGCCTCGAGTGGCGCTTGCCCAACCGCACCCTCCCCGGGGACTTCGAGGGCCCTGAGCTGCGAGTGACCTCGTGGGCGCGGGGCCCGGCCGTGACCGGGGAGCTGTGGGGCCCGGCCGGGGCCCTGGCCAACGTGTCCTGCACTGCCACCAACGCCCACGGGCAGAGCCAGGCTGTGCTGCCCTTTGTGCCCGCAGGTACCGGGGAACGGCGGGAGGCTGGGCAGGGGATGCCCTGGTACCATAACTGCTCATGTACGTGCCCCAACACGGGTATCGGCTGCATGTAGGGTTGCCAATCGGAGTTCCCCCAAAGCTGCGTGGCCCTGCACCCCCAGCCAGAGCCCTAACCCCCTGCACCCCAACCCTCTGCCCCAGCCCGGAGCGCCCTCCTGCACCCAAACTCCCTCTTAGAGCCTGCACCCCTCACCCCCTCCAACACCCCAACCCCTGCCCCAGCCCTGAGCCCCCTCCTGCACCCAAACTCCCTCTTAGACCCTGCACCCCTCACTCCCTCCCACACCCCAACCCTCTGCCCCAGCCCTGAGCCCCCTCCTGCACCCAAACTCCCTCCCAGAGCCTGCACCCCTCACCCCCTCCAACACCCCAACCCCTGCCCCAGCCCTGAGCCCCCTCCTGCACCCAAACTCCCTCCCAGAGCCTGCACTCCTCAACCCTTCCTGTACCCCAACCCCTTCCCCAGCCCTGAGCCCCCTCCTGCACCCAAACTCCCTCCCAGAGCCAGCACCCCTCACCCCCTCCCACACCCCAACCCCTGCCCCAGCCCTGAGCCCCCTCCTGCACCCAAACTCCCTCTTAGACCCTGCACCCCTCACTCCCTCCCACACCCCAACCCTCTGCCCCAGCCCTGAGCCCCCTCCTGCACCCAAACTCATTCTTAGAACCTGCACCCCTCACCCCCTCCCACACCCCAACCCTCTGCCCAGCCCTGAGCCCCCTCCTGCACCCAAACTCCCTCACAGAGCCTGCACCCCTCACCCCCTCCCACACCCCAACCCTCTGCCCCAGCCCTGAGCCCCTCCCATACTCCGAACCCCTCAGCCCACCCCCGCCACATGAATTTTGTTACGTGCCCCAATATGGAGGTGATGTGGCACAGGGTCATGTCACACGTCACCTCCATATTGGGACACGTAACAGAATTCATTCCGCACATGGGTGGGAAAAGTGAGCGGGAGCCCTGTGATGCCAACCGTCCCGGGTTGGCTGGAGTATCCCGGAATCGGGCTCCATCTCCTGGAGGCTGCTGCCGCCAAACCAGGAGATTTTAGGCGCTAAAGGTCCGGCGGCGCAGCGGGGCTAAGGCAGGTTCCCTGCCTGCTCTGGCCCCACACTGCTCCCAGAAACGGCCCACACATCCCTGCGGCCCCTGGCAGGGGTGTGTCTCTGCACACTGCCCCCTCGCTGAGTGCCGACTCCACAGCTCCCATTGGCCAGGAACTGCAGCCAATGGGAGCTGCAGGGGCGGCGCTTGTGGGCACAGGCAGCACGTGGAGCTCACCCTCCCCCATGGGGCTGCAGGGACACGCCGGCTGCTTTAGGGAGTGGTGCAGAGCCAGGGCAAGCAGGAAGCCTGCCTTAGCCCCACTGCGCCGCTGTCTGGGAGCCACCCAAGGTAAGCGCCTCCCAGCCGGAGCCCACACCCTTCCCTCCCTCCCTCCAGCACCCTGACCCTTCCCCGGCCCTGAGCCCCCTCCTGCATCCCAAAACTCTCCCAGAGCCTGCACCCCGCACCTCTACCCCTTCCCCAGCCCTGAGCCCCCTCCTGCACTCCAAATCCCTCCCAGAGCCTGCAGCCCTCACCCTGACCTCTTCCCAAGCCCTGAGCCCCCTCCTGCACCCCAAATCCCTCCCAAAGCCTGCACCCCTCACCTCTACCCCTCCCCCAGCCCTGAGCCCCCTCCTGCACCCCAAATCCCTCCCAGAGCCCGCAGCCCTCACCCTGACCTCTTCCCAAGCCCTGAGCTCCCTCCTGCACCCCAAATCCCTCCAAATCCTGCACCCCTCACCTAAATCCCTCCCCCAGCCCTGAGCCCCCTCCTGCACCCCAAATCCCTCCCAGAGCCTGCACCCCTCACCCACTCCTGCACCCTGACCCTTCCCCAGCCCTGAGCCCCCTCCTGCATCAAACTCCCTCCCAGATCCTGCACCCCAACCTTCTGCCCCAGCCCTGAGCCCCTCCCACACCCTGAACCCCTCATTCCCGACCCCACTTCACAGCCCTCACCCCAACCCCCTGCCTCAGCCCTGAGCCCCCTCCTGCACCCAAACTCCCTCCCAGAGCCCGCACCCCACACCCACCCTGGCACCCCAACCCCTGCCCCAGCCCGGTGAAAGTGAGTGAGGGTGGGGGAGAGCGAGTGACAAAGGGAGGAGGGAAGGAGTGAGCAGGGCGGGGCCTCAGGAAGGGGCGGGGCCAGGCAGAGGTGTTTGGGTTTGTGTGATTAGACAAATGGCAGCCCTAGTCTGGGGTAGCTTTGGGGGGCTGGGCTTGGGGCTCCCTGGTACCCTAATTACTCATATATACACGCTGACCCGGGTATCTGCCGCATGTCTGGGTAGCTCGGGGGGCTGGGCATAGGTGGGCCTGCTGCTGTAATTACTCACATACACACCCATGTCTGGTATTACCGTAATTACTCTTTTACACAGGTTTGTCCCTAGTATAAAGCTGCTATTTATTTAATATAGCCTGAGCGTGGGTATGGGGTTACCGTATATACTCACACCCAAATATAAGCCACCCCTCTAATTTACCCCAGGGCCAGAGTAACCTGGGAACCGCCGAGTAGGTGGTGCACCCTTACCATATTTGCTTATATATTCGCACCGTGAGTTCAAGCTGCCTGCCTAAATTTAGCTCAGGTGAGGGGCCAATAGCACCCTCCCACCCACGCAAGGACATACTGTTACTGTAATTACCCACATATAGATGCTGCTCCTCCTTTATGCACTGCTTGACACCATTAATCCCACTACTGACACCAGCTGTGTCCGCCTCTGCAGGGGACGATAATTTGCTGCTCATGATCTCCAGTGGAGTCATTGGTGGTGTTCTGCTCCTCTCGGTGCTGGCGATCGTGGTCTACAAGGTAGCCAGAGCCAGGTGAGGGCACCAAGCCTTGGGCCTGGAGGTCTGGTGGCTTAGCCACAAAGGCACTGCTTGGGCAGCAGGCCCCACTCATCGCCAGGGGGCATGGCAGCAGGCACAGAACAGGAAGGGGCATGAGTGGAGGGCAGATATAGAGAGGCCCAGGGAACTGAACCGGGAGGATTGAGCGGGGTGGATTCATTAGGACATAGGGAGACACCTGTGAAAAGCAGGCAAGTAAGTGGGGATTGGACAGAAGCTGGTTGGTCTCCTGGGGTATGAGGTTCCTGTAAGAAATAATTAACCCGTGGGTCTCCCTGCAACTAGATATTTAGCAGGGTTAACCCGTGGGACTCCCTGCAACTGGATATTTGCAGGGTTAGGCCATGGGACTCCCTATCACTAGATATTATCAGTGTTAACCCAGAGGAATCCCAGTCACTAAATACTAGAAGGCTTAACCCACGGGACTCCCTGCCACTGGGGAATCATGGTGTTAACCCTGGGACTGGCTGCTGCAGGGTGGGCTCATCGGCAGCTCCAGGACTGCGGGAACCAAGCTAAAGCCTGTTCTCTCCTGCAGGAAAGATGAAGAAGAGGGTCCCTCAATCTACGACAACGAAGGCAACGGGGAGCAGAGGCCGTCCCTCAAGGGGGGGAAGCCGAGCAAGGCGAAGAAAGACGAGCAGTTCAACCTATACAGCAAAGCAAAGACGGGGGGAGAGGTGGGAAAGGCCAGGGCCACACGTTCCCCTCGCCGTCGTCCTGGGCTAAGATGGGAAGGGCCTGGTTGTTCGCTGGATGGGAGACCTGCAGGGTGGCGGTCTCCCCTTGCAGTCAGGGCTAGTCCCAATGCCCCGGGGTGGCACTAGTGGGTGCTGTGCTGCAGTTATTAGCACTGAGGCATTGGTCAGAGCACCCAAGTGCCGAGTAACCAGATGTCTGTGCTGTTTGTCAGACCGAGGGGGACAGGATGTGGACCCCGGCGTCCTGGCCAGATTCCCAGATAATTACATTTGCCTCCCTAAAATCCATTCTGTCGCCGTAGATATATTAATCTTTGTTTCCTGCCCCCGGTTGCATCTCGGCACTGGGTGAGCTGTCCCTATGCAGCGTTGTGTGCAGCTGTTCCCCAGCCGCTCCGCCCCAGAGGTGGCTGCATCTCGGCGACCTCTGTGTGAGTCAATCCTTCCTCTTTGCATCCTCAGGAGCTGGGCATTGACGACTATGAGGTCATGGAGAGAGTGGAAGACTATGAGAATTTAGCAGCAGGAGGAGCCGGACATTACGGGAACGTTGGCACTTGGCAGCCGCACGTGCTGTCTGAGCAGATCCACTTCAACGTCTAACCCTAAATCGGGAGCGGACCGGCCGAAAATGCTTCTAAATATCTCTTCTATTTAAACAAGTGCTTGTATAGCTAGGAGTAATAATAGCTAAAGCCTTGGGGGTGAGCGGTGGGACAGCTGGTGACGATATGGTGGGGGCAGTGGGATATGCCTAGACCCAGCTTGTGTCAGGGACTGAGGTAATCAGTTGAGTCATTGGGAGTAACATGATGCTAGAGGTGTGATATAGAGAGGGGGAAAGTGGTGTTAGCAGTGGGATTTAGCCAGCGTGAACTGGTGCCAGCAGTGGGATCGCTGGAAAACTAACCAAACCACCCATACCTGCCCATAGCCATGTGCCCCCACCAGGGACAGTTAGTCACCACATGTACCTGTAAAAGACCCCACGCGCCCACCAGCTCCGGGCTACATGCCATATGCTGATGTCCACATAACCATGCCCCCCGACCCCCTGAGATGCCCAATCAGATTTGGTGCCCCTTGATGCCATAACACTAGACACGCAATGGGGTGACACCCCTAATATCAGCTGGCCCTTGTGCTAGGTCCCATTAACCCCCTGGTGGCTGGAGTGGAGTGAAATGCATGTGGTATCATGCAAGGTTAAGAACAGAGGATTTTTCCACCGTCTCTGATTTCCTAAGGGTCAAAAAAATCCCCCTAAAATCCTTGAAGGGGAGAATCTCAGGGTCTTGAAAGGTTCAAAGACCTCATAAGGGCAGAGTGAGAGGGGGTGGCTTGATACCCTGTAGATCGTGAAGGAACCGATCACATCTGCCACCGGGTGCAATTTTACTACTGGGTTTAATAGTGTTACCCCCTGGGACTCCCGGCCACTGGATATTAGTTAACCCCTGCAAATCACACTTATAGAGCTTTGAAAGGCGATATTTGACCCCACTGTTCGTTTCTAACTCTGAGATCCACCCTGGCTGCTTTGCCTCAAACCGGTGGGTTTTACTGTAAGATTTTCAAAATATATGTCTCTATTTTTGTACTTTCAATGCGTCCATGGTGGTTTGATTATCTGATAATACTGAGGTTAACCTGCAGGACTCCTTGCCACTGGGTATTAGGGAGGTCAACCTGCAGGACTCCTTGCCACCTGGTGTTAGCGGGGTCAGCCTCCAGGACTGCCTGCCACTGGGTGTTAGCGGGGTTAACCCCTGGAACTCCCTGACACTGGCTGGTAACAGTGTTAACCTGTGGGACTTCCTGCCACTGGGTACTAATAGGGCTAACCTGCCTTCCTCCCTTTCCCTGGGAAGTCGTGGGGTTAACTCATGGGACTTCCTGCATCTTGCTCTTAGTGGGGTTAGCCTGCAGGACTGCCTGCCCTGGGGGATTAGTGGGTTTATCTTGGGGGAGGGGGGATGGCATATCAGTGTTAACCCAGGGAACTCACTGCTGCAGGGTGATTATTATAGTTAAATTACATGCAAATCTCATGGGCTGGGGAATGGGACATGGGGCCTTTTCCCTGTGGGGGGCACTGATCCGGCCCCAGGGCGGGGGACTGGCTGGCTCACTGGGGCAGGGAATGGGGAAGCATAGGCTGTGGAATTGGACCTAACAATGGGGCAGACCCATTGGGTGGAGATGGGGGTGGGATGCAATGGGACCTTTCCTGATCCCTCCCCCCTGGATGCTCACGTGGCACTGTCTGGGCCTGAGATGGGGCTAACCCTTCGAGGGAGGGGGCGGCACAGACAGCAGGTGTCGGGAGGAGCTGCCTGGGCCTGGGGCAGAGGCTAATAGGAACCCGGCCTCCCTGGCCTGTGCTCGTCCCTCCCAGCCCCTCTCTGGGCCGCACCCCCTCATAAATCCACACTTGGGGAGGTCATGCGTCTCCCCCCCATCCCGCCCCGCCATGGAGATGAGCCATCGTCCCCCAGGCTGGGCCAGAGGCTGAGGGACAAGCCATGGCCGGAGGGCTGGTCCTGCCCCGTGGTGTCCGAGCCTTTCCTGTAGGGTGGCGTGGGCCCACCCTTGGCATGGTTAGCCGTGGGGGCAGCCCCCGCTCTGGCACTCCTTCTCGGCTACTCTATCACCCTGGGCCACCGTCCTGCTGTCCCTCCAGCCCTGAACACAGGTCCCATCCCTCGCTCTACCCACCCCTGCATCCACCCATTCATCCCTCCCTCCAACCAATCCTTCCCTCGCTCTACCCACCCCTCCATCCACCCATTCATCCCTCCCTCCAACCAATCCTTCCCTCGCTCTACCCACCCCTGCATCCACCCATTCATCCCTCCCTCCCTCCCTCCAACCAATCCTTCCCTCGCTCTACCCACCCCTGCATCCACCCATTCATCCCTCCCTCCAACCAATCCTTCCCTCGCTGTACCCACCCCTGCATCCACCCATTCATCCCTCCCTCCAACCAATCCATCCCTCACTCTACCCACCCCTGCATCCACCCATTCATCCCTCCCTCCAACCAATCCATCCCTCGCTCTACGCACCCCTGCATCCACCCATTCATCCCTCCCTCCAACCAATCCATCCCTCGCTCTACCCATCCCTCCATTCATCCATCCCTCCCTTACAAACCCCTCCATCTACCTCTCCCTCCATCCCTCCCTCCCTCCCTCCCGCCAACCAATCCATCCCTCCCTTACACATCCCTCCATCTACTCTTCAATCCATCCCTCCCTCCAACCAATCCATCCCTCCATCCATCCCTTACACATCCCTCCATCTACCCCTCCCTCCAACCAATCCATCCCTCTCTTACACACCCCTCCATCTACCTCTCCATCCCTCCCTCCCTCCCTCCCTCTACCCACCCCTCCCTCTCTCCCTCCCTTTCTCTGCACACCTATTCATCCCTCCCTCCCTCCCTCCCTCCAACCAATCCATCCTTCCATCCCTCCCTTACACATCCCTCCATCTACCCCTCCCTCCCTCCCTTCCTCCCACCAACCAATCCATCCCTCCATCCCACCCTTTCACATCCCTCCATCTACCTGTCCGTCCCTCCCTCCAACCAATCCATCCCTCCATCCCTCCCTTACAAACCCCTCCATCTACCTCTCCATCCATCCCTCCCTTCCTCCCTCCTGCCAACCAATCCATCCCTCCATCCCTCCCTTACAAACCCCTCCATCTACCTCTCCATCCATCCCTCCCTTCCTCCCTCCTGCCAACCAATCCATCCCTCCATCCGTCCCTTGCACATCCCTCCATCTACCCCTCCCTCCCTCCAACCAATCCATCCCTTACACACCCCTCCATCCATACCTCCCTCCCGCCAACCAATCCATCTCTCCATCCGTCCCTTGCACATCCCTCCATCTACCCCTCCATCCTTCCCTCCAACCAATCCATCCCTCCCTTACACACCCCTCCATCTACCTGTCTGTCCCTCCCTTCCTCCCGCCAACCAATCCATCTCTCCATCCGTCCCTTGCACATCCCTCCATCTGCCTCTCCATCCCTCCCTCCCTCCAACCAATCCATCCCTCCATCCCTCCCTGTCTCTGCACACCCATCCATCCCTCCCTCCCTCCCTCCAACCAATCCATCCCTTACACACCCCTCCATCCATACCTCCCTCCCTCCAACCAATCCATCCCTTGCTCTACCCACCCCTCCATCCATCCATCCATCCCTCTCTTCCTCCCCCAGCCACCTACACACCCCTCCATCCCTCCCTCCCAAGACAAACCCCTCATCCCACCATTCACCCCCTACACACTCACCCCCGCATAACCGCGTTTAAAAGAGAACTGGATACATTCATGGTGGCTAGTAGCCAGGCTGGGTAAGGAATGGTGTCCTGGCCTCTGTTTGTCACAGGGTGGAGATGGACGGCAGGACAAAGATCACTTGATCATTGCCTGTTAGGGTCACTCCCTCTGGGGCACCAGGCACTGGCCACTGGCGGCAGACAGGATACAGGGCTGGATGGACCTTCGGTCTGACCCACATGTTCCCATGTTCTCCCCACACTCCTGCCATCCCCCCCACCCCCATCCTGGGAGCTGCCCGGCGGGGGCTGGGCTGGGGTCTCTCCAGGCTGGTGGGGGGGGGGAGGTTCCATGGCAGTTGGTGACCCAGAGAGGCTGGTGTCTGGGTAAGGGCCCCCCAGCCCCCTCGTCCCTTTGTCTTCATCCCTCCCCACCTCGCCCACCCCTCCATCCCTCCACCCCCACACCTACCTCTCCCCCACTCCACCATCCCTCCTCTCCATCCTCCCACCCTTCCATCCCTCCACCCCCACACCAACCCCTCCCCCACCCCACCACCCTCCTCCCCATCCCCCCACCCTTCCATCCCCACACTCATCCCTCTACCCTCCTTCCACCCCAATCCCTATCCCCCACCCCACCATCCCTCCTCTCCATCCCTCCACCCTTCCATCCCTCCACCCCCACACCTACCCCTCCCCCACCCCACCATCCCTCCTCCCCATCCCCCCTTCCATCCCCACACCCATCCCTCTAGCCTCCTTCCACCCCCAATCCCTATCCCCCACCCCTCCACCCCCACACCTACTCCTCTCCCACCTCCCCATCCCTCCTCCCCATCCTCCCACCCTTCCATCCCCACACCCCTCCCTCTAGCCTCCTTCCACCCCCAATCCCATTCCCCCACCCCTCCATCCCCACACCCATTCCTCCAGCCCCCCCCCCCACACACACACCTAGCTCCAGGGCTCTGGCTCAGCCCTGCTGCTCTGGGCCGGGATTGCCTCTGACTCATTCCCCTCAACAGGTGCTGCCCGGATCCTAGCACTGCCCCCCTCCCCCCGGCGATGGCTTCTCCCCGGATCCTCAGCACCATCCTGGCCCTGCTCAGCCTCCTGCTGCTCCTGGCCTCCCTGGGCTCTGACCACTGGCTGGTGGCCAACAGCCGCCTCGTCACGTCCTATTCGGGGCTGTGGAAAGTCTGCGTCAATTCAGGGTGTTGGATGTTTGCTTCAGTGCCAGGTGGGGGCAGCCTGACTCCGCCAGGAAACCCCCCTGCTGCAGCCACTCCCTTGACAGGGGCCAGGACTCCTGGGTTCTGTCCTTGGCTCTGGGAGGGGAGTGGGGACTATGGATTAGAGCAGAGGGGCTGGGATCCAGGACTCCTGGGTTCTGGCTCTGGGAGGGTAGACGGGTCTAGTGGTTAAAGCAGGGGGGATGGGAGCCAGGACTCCTGGGTTTTGGCTCTGAGAGGGGATTAGGGTCTAATGGTTAGAGCAGGGGGGATGGGAGCCAGGACTCCTGGATTCTGGCTCCTGGAGGGGAGTGGGGTCTAGTGGTTAGAGCAGAGGGATGGGAGCCAGGACTCCTGGGTTCTATTTTAGTTTGCTACAGGGTTATTCTCCATTTAGCCCCTGGTCTCTTTGGCTCCTCAGGTTACATTGAGGCCACCAGGGCTTTCCTGTTCCTGGCCATGATCGCCGGGTTTCTCTCGTTCTTCGCTCTCATCGCTTCGTTCTTCCGCTCCCACATCAGCTCCGTGTCCCTGACCCTGGTCTCTGCCGTGGGCAGCTTCAGTGCAGGTACAGCCCCCTCGGGGCCTCCTCCCCCCCAGCTACTCCCAGCCCCCCAAATCATGCAACCCGTGGCCAGCCCTGGGGAACCCCCCATCCAGGGACCCTGCCCTGGGCTCTGGCAGCCCCTCCCTGGTGGTGGGACGGGGCAGGGGCTGGGACTGAGCGTGGGCCGCGCTGAGGGGTGTCCGTGCTGTTCCCTTTGCCCCCAGGGCTCTGTGGCATGATTGCACTGGGCGTGTACACAGGGGAGTTCACTGGGGCCAGTGAATGTCCCACCAGGCCAAGTCACCTTCGGCTGGTCCTTCGGCCTCGGCTGGGCCTCTTTCCCCCCGTCGTCCTCATCACATGGTGAGTGCAACATTGGGAGAGTGTCGAAAGGCAGCTGCCTCTGGGGTGAGGGGTGGGGGCTGATTATACAGGGACCCCTCGCCCAGCGCTGAGATGCAGCCACATCTGGGGGTGGGGTGTGAGGGCTGGTTACACAGGGACCCCCTTGCCTGGCACTGAGAAGCAGCCACATCTGGGGTGGGGTGCGGGGGTCTGGTTATACAGGGACCCCTTGCCTGGCACTGAGAAGCAGCCACATCTGGGGTGGGGTGCGGGGGTCTGGGTTATACAGGGACCCCTTGCCTGGCACTGAGATGCAGCCACATTTCGGGTGGGGTGCGGGGGCTGGTTATACAGGGGACCCCTCGCCCAGCGCTAAAGATGCAGCCACCTCTGGGGCGGGGTGCGGGGGGCTGGTTACACCCAGGGATCCCTTGCCCGGTACTGAGATGCAGCCACCTCCTGGGGCGGGTGCGGGGGGCTGGTTTATACAGGGATCCCTTGCCCGGTACTGAGATGCAGACCACCTCTGGGGTGGGGGGTGCCGCGTACCAGTAGATGATGCTCCCATTGCTCCCACTGCTGCTCTGAGGCCATTTCTCTTCTTTCCCCCAGGTGTGGTGACTGCTTCGCACCCTTGAGAGCCTCCTAGAGCTGAGTGTGAGGCCTGGACTGCCCCCGGAGGGGCCAAACGGAGCCTGCGGATATCCTGGGGACTGATTCCCCCAACAGCCCGGAGCAGAGAGCAAATGTATATGTGTGTATTGTGCTGCGTTTGTGTGTGTCACCCTGGGATCCACACAGACCCGTGATCCCCAACCCCCCAAATCCCCCCTTTCTGTTCCCTCCCTTTCGCCCACAGCTTCTGCCAGACTTCACATGGAGATTAAAGGGCCTGTTCTCAGAGCCTCCCTGTCTAGTGACTTATTCCCCCTCGGAGGACGATGGGTATCGAAGACAGCCAGGACTCCTGGGTTCTCTCCCCCACGCTCTGGAGGGGAGTGGGGTCTGGTGGGTTAGAGCTGGGAGGCCAGACCTCCTGGGTCTCTCTCCCCGCTCTGGAGGGGGAGTGGGGTCTGGTGGGGTTAGAGCTGGGAGCCAGGACTCCTGGGTTCTCTCCCCCGCTCTGGAGGGGGAGTGGGGTCTGGTGGGTTAGAGCTGGGGAGGGGGGCTGGGAGCCAGGAACTCCTGGGTGTCTCTCCCCCGCTCCTGGAGGGGAGTGGGGTCTGGTGGGGTTAGAGCTGAGGGAGGGGGCTGGGAGCCAGGACTCTTGGGTTTCTCTCCCCCCGCTCTGGAGGGGAGTGGTGGTCTGGTGGGTATAGAGCTGGGGGGAAGGGGGTTGGGGGGACTCAGGACTCCTGGGTTCTCTCTCCCTGGCTCTGAGAGGGGATTGGGGTCTAGCGGTTACAGCAAATGGTTGGGTCTGAGAGCCAGGACCCTGGTGGAGCTGGCTGGTGCTTCGATGGGAGAGCCCCGGGGGAGCAGGGCACTGATCCAGGAGGGCATGGCCATGCAGGGGTAGGGGGATGGGACCCCACCTCCAGTACGGGTACAAGAGGCACCCTTGGGGCTAGGGGTAGCCCTGAAGCTGCAGCCTGGTTGGATCCGCATTAACCCTTCGAGGGGGAACCTGCTGCAGAGACCGGGAGAGGGGATCCTCTCAGTCCTGTGGTACGTGTGGGGCTGGGTCGGGGGCTGGGATTGAGAAGGTTAAATGAACCAGAGTCCCCAGCGCAGCCCTGACTGTCTGGGGAATGCAGCCGGCTGCCTGTCCTGCCCCCGTCCATCCCCAGACACCCTGTGATAAATGAAGGGGGGGGAGCTCCCTGTGATGGAAACCGAGCCAGCCAGCGGCTGTAAAATCCCCCTTGGTGGCACTTCTCGAGATGCTCTAACCTGTAGGGGTTAAAAGGCCCCCCAGGTAAAGAAAAGGGAGTGGGCCCCTGGCTGAGAGAGCCAATGGGGAGGCCAGAAGTTTTGAAAATTGGATCAAGATGCCCCCTTGGTCTGTCTGTCGTTCTCCAGGGGTGGTGGCCGGGGCACAGCGATGCTGGACGAAGCTTGAGCCAGGTATGAAAAAACCCTCAGGCTCATACCTAGAAACGGCTCGATGACACCCCGGGCCGCCCGAGCAGATCCGGGAACGTCCAGGAGGACGTGCTGGGGTTTGTCTCCTTGACTTCGTCCACAGCTGGTGGCCTCCGCGGGGGTAAACCCGGGGCTTTCGCTTTGCTTGTAACCGTCACGTTGGAGCTCAAGAAACTCTTCCCTGGCGTTTAATCCTTGGAGCTGTAGCCAGAGCCTGAGTCCCCCAGATGCAGGGGCACTTCGGCAGCGGGTCCTGGAGCGGAAAGAGCCCCCTGCTGCCGAATTGCCACTGAAGACCTGGAGTGGAAGAAGCTCCGGGGGCCCGGGCCCCTGCGAGAGTTTTCTGGGGCCCCTGGAGCGAGTAAAGGACCCTGCTCCAGGGGCCCCAAAAAACTCTCACGAGGGCCTCTGCAGGGCCTGGGGCAAATTGCCCCACTTGCCCCCCCCCTCTGGGCGGCCCTGCCCAGATGTATTTTCTTCTTTTTTGTTAATTAATAAAATGTATCTTTTTTAAGAGCAGGATTTGGATCGTTGGTGTCCGAAGAGGTTCGTGCACATGTTTGATTTGCTGGGGGCAGCAGCTGATTTCCTTTGTTTTCTGTCTCAGCTCTTCCCCAGAGGGGGGTGAAGGGCTGAGGGTGCCCCACAGGGAGGAATTCCCAAGTCCCCCTTCCTGAGTCCAGGGGGTTTTTGCATTGGGTGGTGGCAGCGTTTACCCATCCCAAGGCCAGAGAGAAGCTGTAACCTGGGGAGTTTAATACCAGCCTGGGGTGGCTGGTGTGAATTGTTAGAATCCTTGCGGGCCCCCAACTTCTGCACTCGACCGTGCTAGTTGGGGATTCAGCCCTGACCCCCCCCAAAACACTGCCACCCCTCAGCCCATCCTCAGGCCCAGCCACCCCTTCACCCCCCATCCCCCGCCCATCTGGGGAGCTGTCCCGGCGGGGGCTGGGCTGGGGTCTCCCTAGGCTGCTGGAGGGGGGAAGGTTCCATGGCAGTTGGCGACGCAGAGAGGCTGGTGTCTGGGTAAGGGCCCCCCAGCCCCCCCTCGTCCCTTCGTCTTTGTCTGTCCCCACCCCCCACCCCCCCCACCCCTTCATCTGTTTCCTGCACCCATCAGTCCATCCCTCTGTCCCTACCCTCCATCCACCCCCCATCTCCCCCCATCCCCCATACACACACCTCCGTCCATCCATCCATCCCCACACCCAGCCCTCCATCCCCCCTACCCACCCTGCAAGCCCCATCCCCGTCCCCCCATACACACCCCTTCATCCCCCCATCCCTGTCCCCCATACACACCCCTCCATCCACCCCATCCCCCTATACACACACCTCCATCCATCCATCCCCACACCCAGCCCTCCATCCCCCATACCCACCCCCTGCAACCCTCATCCCTGTCCCCCCATACACACCCCTTCATCCCCCCATCCCTGTCCCCCATACACACCCCCTCCATCCACCCCATCCCCCTAGACACACACCTCCATCCATCCATCCCCACACCCAGCCCTCCATCCCCCCATACCCACCCCTGCAACCCCCATCCCTGTCCCCCCATACACACCCCTTCATCCCCCAATACCTGTCCCCCATACACACCCCTCCATCCACCCCATCCCCCTATACGCACACCTCCATCCATCCATCCCCACACCCAGCCCTCCATCCCCCATACCCACCCCTGCAACCCACCCATCCCTGTCCCCCCCATACACACCCCTTCATCCCCCCATCCCTGTCCCCCGTACACATCCGTACATCCACCTCATCCCCCTATACGCACACCTCCATCCATCCATCCATCCCCACACTCAGCCCCCCATCCCAATCCCCACCCCTCCATCCACCCCATCCCCGCATCTGAGGGCTTGGCTCAGATCAGCTGATCTGGGCTGGGGGTTTCCATCTCCCTCTCATCCCTCCCCTGCCCCCCCTTGCAGGTGCTCCCCAGATCCCAGCCTGCCCCTGGGCCCCCACCCCCCCCCCCCACCCTGCGATGCTGTGTCTCCGAATCGCCAGCCCCAGCCTGGCCCTGCTCAGTCTCCTGCTGCTGCTGGCGGCCCAGGGCTCTGACCACTGGCTGCTGACGAAGGAAAACCAAATGTTGATCCATTCGGGGCTGTGGAAGTTCTGTATGAATCTGAGGTGCCTGATACCTCTGACTGTACCAGGTAAGGGCAGCTGGGTGCCACCAGGGATCCCCACCGCTGCCACCAGCCCACCTCCACCAGGCACAGCCAGGGCTCCCGGGTCCTAGCCTCAGCTCTGCGAGGGTCTATGGGTTAGAGCAGGGGGTTGGGAGCCAGGACCCCTGGGTTCTCTCCCTGGCTCTGGGAGGGGAGTGGGGACTAGTAGTTAGAGCAAGGGTTGGGGCGGGTGGGAGCCAGGACTCCTGGGTTCTGCGGTAGTTTGTTGCCGTCTCATTCTCCTTTTCAGCCCTGATCGCTCTTGTCTCCTCAGATCGCATGAGGGCCAGCAGGATTTGCCTGATCCTGGCTGTGATCGCTGCGTTTCTCTCCTGCTTGGCTCTCCTCGCCTCGTTCTTCCGCTCCCACCTCGGCTCCGTACCCCTGACCCTGGTGTCTGCCGTGGGCAGCTTCAGTGCTGGTACCCCCCCCACCCCCGGGGCCTCCTCCCCCCAGCGATGCCTATGGATACGTGATCCCTCCCACACCAGGGACCTGGGGGTTCTCCCCCGCCCAGAGGGGGGGGTACCTTAAAATGTTCTGCTGCTGCAGCTCACAGCCCGGGCCACCGCAAGACTGTGTCCCCTGAGCATCCATGGGCCGTGCCGCCCTGGGTCACCCCCCAGCAGCCTGCCCACAGCCCCCCACCCTGGTCCCACCCATCCTGGTCCTCTTTGCTGGTGGGAGGTTTGGAGCCTGTTCTGGGGCCTGGGACAAAGGCAAATTTGCATCCTCACGGCTAAGATTTAAGCAACACACTCAGGGCGCGGGAGATTTCGTAGCCAGCTGCCTCTCTGGCTTTCTCTCTGTCCTGACCTGCAGACGACAAAGGGGCTGGTTTCCTTTGCCGCCCCAGGTCTTTGCCTCACCAGGTTTCTCAGCTATATCCAGTGCAGGGCCGCCCAGAGGCTTCAGGGGGCCTGGGGGTCTTTGGTGGCAGGTCCCAGGGCGGAAGAACCCCTCACCGCGGGTCTTTGGGGCACTTCCACGGTGGGTCCCAGAGCAAAAGGACCCCTCACCTCCGAATTGCCGCCAAAGACCCAGAGCAAGTGAAGGACTCCGCTCCAGGCGCCCCAAAAAACTCTCGTGGGAGCCCTTGCAGAGCCCGAGGCCTGGGTCAAATTGCCCCGCCTGCCCTCCCCGGGTGGCCCTGATCCAGTGCCCGGGGACTTCGACCCCTTGGACTCTCAGCTCGTCCCCTTGGTGTGGTGCCCGATCGTCCCCCACCTCACGGCTTCAACACCCTGCGCCCCTTCCCGCCCACCCGCCGATCGCTCTGGAATCGGCGCTGCCTTGTCGGAGCGCGGCGGAGGCCGGGAGGTCGCTGCCCGTTAAGGGGACCAGACAGCAAGAGTGAAAAATCGGGACGGGGGTGGGGGGTAATAGGAGCCTATATAAGAAAAAGACCCAAAAATCGGGACTGTCCCTATAAAATTGGGACACCTGGTCACCCTCCTGCCTGTCCTCCCATCGGGGGGAAAACCTGATGTCTCCCCCTTCACTGGCCATGCAAGGCTCAGGGTGAGCGAGTAGCCGGGGCTGCCCATGTGGGGGTCACACCGACGCCCCAGCGCTCGATCGCCGCCAGCTCCGTCCCAGCCCTCGCTCCGGCCGCTGGGCCCAACTGACTCCGTGCTCTTCCCTTTGGGAGCAGGTCTCTGTGCCACCATCGCCATGGCCGTGTTCGCGTCCCAGAGCGCGAAGAGCATGATGGGCACCTCGGCTCGAGTCAGCTTCGGGTGGGCCTTCGGCCTGGGCTGGGCTGCCTGCCCACTCGCCCTCCTAGCCAGTGAGTGCAGTGGGGTGGGAGGGTGGATTGAAATGCAACTGCTTCTGGGGTGAGACACGGGAACTCCTCACCCAGCACTGAGATGCAGCCACCTCTGGGGTGGGACGTGGGGACCCCTCACCTGGCACTGAGATGCAGCCACCTCTAGGGTGGGGCCGGGGGGACCCCTCACCCGGCACTGAGATGCAGCCACCTCTGGGGTGGGGCTGCAGGGACCCCTCACCCGGCACTGAGATGCAGCCACCTCTGGGGTGGGATGTGGGGACCCTCACCCGGCACTGAGATGCAGCCACCTCTGAGGTGGGACGCGGGGTAGCAGCTGCCCAGCGACACAGCACGGGGCTGGCTCGCTTGGCCCTGAGACGTCCCTGCGGATCCCACCCCTGCCCTGACTCTGTTTTTCTCCCCTCCTCCAGGTGTGGTGACATTTTTTTCCCAAGGATCTTCAAGGAGCTGAGTGTGGGGCCTGCGCTGCCCCCAGGGACAGAGCCGGGGTCGGACGGAGCCTGCAGCCGGGTCGATTCCCTCAGCCGCCGTGTGTGTGTGCATGCGTGTGTGTGTGTGTGTGTGTGTGTGTGTGTGTGAACATCCCTGGAATCCCCCCACAACAGAGTCCCCCATTTCTGTTCCCTTCCTTTCCAAGGCCCACTTGTTCCATGGAGATTAAAGGGCCTGTTCTCAGAGCCGCCTGGCTGGTGACTGATTCCCCGTCAGAGACAGATGTGTATCAAAGATGGCCAGGACTCCTGGGTTCTCTCCCCTGCTTTGGGAGGGGAGTGGGGTCTGGTGGGTTAGAGCTGGGGGAGGGGGCTGGAGGGAGCCAGGACTCCTGGGTTCTATCCCTGGCTCTGTGAGGGAAGTGGGGTCTAGGGGGTTACTGCTGGGGGAGGAGGCTGGAGGAAGCCAGGACTCCCGGGTTCTCTCCCTGGCTCGGGGAGGGGAGGGGGGTCTAGTGGTCAGAAGGGGGCAGGCGCCAGGACTCCTGGGTTCTGTCTCCTGCTAAGCAGGGTTGGGGCTGGTTGGTGCTGGGCTGGGATCTGCCACCGCCTGGCTGGTGTCTCCTCTCGGCGGCTGGGCTTTGGAACAGACGGGTCCCGTTTCTAAGGCCAGTGAAGACGCTGAAGACTTTCCGTCCACGTTGGAAAGACCCTGTGACATCCATTGACCCCCAGCGGGGAGAAACCTGCCCGATCTCCTCCCGGCTGGATGCGGGGGCCTGAAATGACCCTTCCCATTATGGACAGTGTCTCGCAGGGCTGGACCCTCCCCTCGGCTCCGGGAGGCTGCAGGGCAGCGGATCACGTACCCTGTGGGGAGCCGGGGCAGGAACCGTGGAGCAAGGGGGCAAAGGCTTCCCATGGCTGTGTGGCTGGGCTGGATTGACTGGCTGTGGGGCAGCTTCTCCGGTGGGGTGAGATGGGGGGTTAGGAGCACAGCTTGGGGCTGGCTGGGCAATCGAACGACTGCAGGGTTTGGGGAATATCTGCTCTCCCTTCTCGCAGCTCGGCCTTCCCCTGGGGCACAGGGGGGATTATTGAAACAGAGTCCCCTGCACAGCCCGGGGGGCATGGGGAACCCAGGGGTCCGTCTGGCCCCACAGCCCCAGCCAGCCAGCCCCAAACACCCCCACCCTGCAGTCCCCCCTCACTCCTCCATCCATCCACCCCCGAAGGCGAGAGCTGGGCTGGGGTCTCCCCTGGCTCCGCGCTGGGGTCCTGGGTTGGGGGAGGGGAGGTTCTATGGCAGTTGGTGACCCGGAAAGGCTGGTGTCTGGGTTAGGGCCCCCCATCGACACCCCCATCCACCCCTCATCCCTCTCCAGACGCCCCTGCCCCCAATCTGTCTGTCTCTCCAGCTCTGGCCCTTACTGCTCTGGGCTGGGATTTCCGTCTGACTCTCATTCCACCCAGCCCCGACCCAGGTGCTTCCCGGATCCCAGTGCTGCCCCCCACCCCCCGCAATGCTGCCTCTCCAGATCCCCAGCACCATCCTGGCTCTGCTCAGCCTCCTGCTTCTGGCGGCAGCCCTGAGCTCCGAGCACTGGCTGGAGGCGAGAAGGGAGGGCGTCTTCGTCCACTCGGGGCTCTGGAAGATCTGTGTGAATTCGGTGTGCACCATGTCTTCGAAACTACCCGGTGAGGGCAACCCACCGCCCCCCCCGGCCAGCTCCAGGGGGCTGGGAGCCAGGACTCCTGGGTTCTGGCTCTGGGAAGGGAATGGGGTCTAGTGGTTAGAGCGGGGGGGTGTGGGAGTCAGGACTCCTGGGTTCTGGCTCTGGGAGGGGAGTGGGGTCTAGTGGTTAGAGCAGGGGATGGTGTGGGAGCCAGGACACCTGGGTTCTGGCTCTGGGAAGGGAGTGGGTCTAGTGATTAGAGCGGGATGTGGGGGCTGGGAGGCAGGACTCCTCGTTTCTGGATCTGGGAAGGGAATGGGGTCTAGTGGTTAGAGCGGGGGTGTGCGGGAGTCAGGACTCCTGGGTTCTGGCTCTGGGAAGGGAGTGGTGTCTAGTGGTTAGATCGGGGGTGCTGGGAGCCAGGACGTCTGGGTTCTGGCTCTGGGAAGGGAGTGGTGTCTAGTGGTTAGAGCGGAGTTGCTGGGAGCCAGGATGCCTGGGTTCTGGCTCTGGGAAGGGAGTGGTGTCTAGTGGTTAGAGCGGAGTTGCTGGGAGCCAGGACTCCTGGGTTCTGGCTCTGGGAGAGAAGTGGGTTCTAGTGGTTAGAGCAGGGGGTGTAGGACTCCTGAATTCTATTTCTGTTTGCTGCAGGGTTATTCTCCATCCCCCCCTGGTCTCTCTGGCTCCTCAGATTACATTGAGGCCACCAAGACGTTCTTGATACTGGGCCTGCTCGCGGGGCTGCTCTCGGCCTTCTCCCTCCTCGCCTTGCTCAGCGGCTCCAGCCTCAACGCCGTGTCCCCCCTCGTGGTCTCTGCCATGGGCAGCTTCAGCGCAGGTACCTCCCCCCCACCGGGCCTTCTTCCCCCTGCTGTTCCCAGCCCCCTGGATACCATGTACCCCTCCCCAGCCAACCTCGGGGACACCCCCCCCGAGACCCTTCCCTGGGCTCTGGCAGCGTCCCCTGGTGGTGGAACGGGGCAGGGGCCCTGGGATTGTGCCTGGTGGGTGCTAAGGGGCGTCCATGCTGTGTCCACTTTGGCCCTAGGTTTCTGCATCCTGATTGCGCTGACCGTGTTCACCAGTGAGTTTGCTGAAGTCATAAAGGTCACCTGGCCCCACATCTCCTTTGGCTGGTCCTGGGGCCTCGGCTGGGCCTCCATCCCCCTCTTCCTGCTGACCGGTGAGTGTGCCAGAGGGGAAATTTGAAATGCGGCCACCTCTGGGGTGAGGCTGGTTACACACGGAGACGGTTCATCTGGTGCTGAGATGCAGCCACCTCTGGGGCAGGGCATCTGGGGAACAGCCGCACACAACATCGCACAAAGACGGCTCACCCGACGCTGAGATGCAGCCACCTCTGGGGCAGGGCAGCTGGGGAACAGCTGCACAGAACACCGCACAGGGATGGCTCACCCGGCACTGAGATGCAGCCACCTCTGGCCAGGGCAGCTGGGGAACAGCTGCACATAATGCTGCACAGAGACAGCTCACCTGGAGCTGATGCAGCCACCTCTGGGGCATGGCAGCTGGGGGGCCGCTGCACATAACAGCACACAGGGACAGCTCGTCAGGCACTGATGCAGGCACCTCTGGGGCGGGGCAGCTGGGTTCTAGTGGATATCGATCCCATCAGTCCCATTGCTGCCCTAAGATCATTGTTCTCCTCTTTCCTGCAGGTGGGGTAACGTTATTGGCCCAGGAGTCCAACTCGATCTGAGCATGGAGCCTGAGCTGTCCCCTGGGGACGGTGCCGGCAGCTGCCGGCGCCAGGTGGAGCCTGCAGTTTTGTGGGAATGATTTCCCCCAACACCCCAGAGCAGAGGTGTGTGTGTGTCTGCTGCCCCCTGCTGGAGGGGCTGAGCCCTGCATGCTCTGTCTGTGTGTGTGTGTGTGTGTGTGTGTGTGTGTCCCTGCTGCCCACTGCTGGAGGGGCTGAGCCCTGCATGCTCTGTGTGTGTGTGTGTGTGTGTGTCCCTGCTGCCCACTGCTGGAGGGGATGGGCCCTGTTCTGTGTGTGTGTGTGTGTGTGTGTGTGTGTGTGTGTGTGTGTCCCTTCTGCCCCCTGCTGGAGGGGCTGAGCCCTGCATGCTGTGTGTGTGTCTGTCTGTCTGTCTCTCTGCTGCCCCCTGCTGGAAGGGATGGACCCTGCTCTGTGTGTGTGTGTGTGTGTGTGTGTGTGTGTCCCTGCTGCCCCCTGCTGGAGGGGATGGGCCCCGCTCTGTGTGTGTGTGTGTGTGTGTGTGTCCCTGCTGCCCCTGCTGGAGAGGATGGGCCCTGCTCTGTGTGTGTGTGTGTGTGTCCGTCCCTGCCGCCCCCTGCTTGATGAAATGAGCCCTGCATGCTGTGTGTGTGTGTGTGTGTGTGTGTGTGTGTGTGTGTGTGTGTCTGCTGCCCCCTGCTGGAGGGGATGGGCCCGGTTCTGTGTGTGTGTGTGTCTCTGTCTGTCTGTCTCTCTGCTGCCCGCTGCTGGAAGGGATGGACCCTGCTGTGTGTGTGTGTGTGTGTGTGTGTGCGCGTGTGTGTGTGTGTGTGTCTGTCCCTGCTGCCCCCTGCTGGAGGGAATGAGCCCTGCTGTGTGTGCATCTCAACCAGGCAGTGCCTCCTCCCCCAATCTCTACTGCTCTGGCCGTGACACCCTCTCCCCCCACCCACATCCCAGCCCCATCCTTTGGGGTCCTGCAACTGTTCTTTGTACAAACATTAAAAAGTCCGTCCCCAAGGCATGATGTCAGGTGATTTATTCCAGCCTTTCTTATGTTTGAAAGGGAGTCCAGACTCCTGGGTTCTCTCCCCAGCTCTGGGAGGGGAGTGGGGTCTAGTGGTTAGAGTAGGGGGGTGGGCCTGGAAGCCAGGGTTCCTGGGTTCTGGTTCTGGCTCTGGGAGGGAGGGTGGGGTCTAGAGGTTAAAGTGCGGGGAGGGGCTGGGAGCCAGGACTCCTGGGTTCTCTCTCTGGCTGTGGGAGAGGAGTTGGATCACAGCGGTTAGATCTAACAGGTACCCCTGAGTTTCACCTCACTTGAAAATGACTTGCTTGCAAACTCAGACATAAAAATACTGAGGTGTCACAGCTACACGATTACTGAACAATTGCTGCTTTCTCATTTCCCCCGTATAATTGTAAATCAATTGGAGTAGAAATATTGTACCTGCATTTCAGTGGCCAGTCTAGGGAGCAGTTTAAACGAGTCATTGTCCATATGAAGCTGTAGATTGTACTGACATCGCTAGGGCTGTTTCTGTGGCCTGTTGCAAAACTAGGCAAATATCGGAGTGAACTGATATACCCCTGGAAGACCTGGGCGTACCCCCAGGGCTGCCTTAGGGGTGAGCCACCAGGGATCCCATGGTCAAGGGGGCACCGTGCAGGAGCACAGAGGTGCGTACTGGTGGTGCCTGAAATTGCTCCTGGCTGGTAGGGGAGGGCCTCATGTGGGGGGGGGGGGGGCATCCAGATTTCTCCCTAATGGAGGAACATGGGGGGAGGAGCAGTGCTTACCCCCCAACATTCCTCCGCACCCCCCTAGGGGTGCTGGGGGGAGAGTGAGGAGCTATGCCAGATGCTCCCTGCAACCAAGTCAGTTTGCCCACATGGGCATGGGATGGGGGGTTCAGGGGGTAGGGGCTAATGGGGGGGATCCTGGGTAACCCAGGGGGCCAGGGGCAATGGGGGGGTGCCATGCCGATGGGCCCTGGGGTGCTAACATACAAGTTTGCCCAGAATGGCATTTTCCCTAAGGCCGGCCCTGCGCACCCCTGGCTGAGAACCACTGGATTACAGGGCTACAAACTGCACCGTCAGGTCTCTAAGCCCTGGGGGGGAAACGAAGCATCTGGTGTTGCCTGGGAAGTGGAGGGTTTTCCCCGCGGTCCTGTGCTAGTTTCGATCCTTCTTCGCGCGTTCTAACTCAGTCTCCTGGCGGCTGAACCCCCAGGTCAGTGGAAGCTGGATTTACGGCTACGCTGTTGCTCCTCGTTTCAGCATTTGAGTGATTAGCCCCCGAACAAGCATTCGCTGCCCGTGAGACTCGTCACCCGCCTGCCCGTGCTCTCCCCGACCGGGCACAGAACATCAAACGCGTGAGCAAACCCCGCTGATTCGAGTGACTAAACCCAGCCTGGCTCTGTTCCCGCCGGACCAAACCTCCGCCAGGATCCCCGGGGTGTCGCGGGCGACCGTCGGGCTGGGTTCAGCTCTGTTTACATCAAGGAAGCTTATTGCTGCCCCTGCCTCATGTGATGAAATCAGGATCTGAGCTAATGACGCTGAGCCGTCACACTTTACTAAGCAAACACCCTTCACCCAACGCCATATAGAAACCCAGCCCTGCCCTTTTACTCACTGTTCATCACGGCATTCACAAGGACGCCGCATGACATCCCTGCCAAGCACTGACCCCGCCCCATAATTAACCCCTTCCCACCCACAAGCACATTCGTATGGGCATTTCCCCCTCTTCCATGGGGCCGGACAAGTCCAGGATATGGGAGCACAAAGCATCCCTGACTTCTACTGCCTGAGTGTAACCAGCTCCTGCAGGGTAGCTGGCACTTCCTGGTACCAGTCCAGCGGCCCCTCGCTGCCATAGGTCCATCCGGGGCAGGAGAATGGCTCCGCTCTGGTTTCACAGCGGTTGTGAAGTGCCCAGCAAGCCGCAGTGACGCAGACGGCACCAGCAGCCAGATGGGGCTGGCGGCATCGCCAACGGGATTTCAATGCACCAGAAGCACATTCAGCAACCGTTCGGCACCGGCTGAGAGTGGAACTGAGCCTCCCGCTGCCAGGGCCTCTGCAGGGCAGTCAGGGTTTGGTTTCAGAAGCCTAGGCAATAGGGGGGTACACGGGGTCCCCCAGCATATCAGTGGAGACAGAAACTCCATTTACATCAATGTCACTTGCTGGGAATTGTGTCTGGAGCCCATAGAACAGCAAGGAAGCCAAAGGCCTGTCTCCAAGATGCTGGTTGCAGCGGTTAGCTTAAGACTTGGGCCTTTGAGTTGGTGGGTCCTGGTGTGCGGGGAGGTGGCCCAGAAGAGGGGGTTCAGCCATCGCTTCCTCCCTCCCCAAACACCCTCTGTCTACCTATCAATCCATAGATGTGTGTGTGTTGAGGGGGCGGGCGGAAAGGTCTCAGCCAGGTCTGAGTGTCCCCTGCCCCCCAGTATCCCTGCCCCAGGTCCTCACAGAGCCAGGGGGAAAGGAAAGAGAAGGGTGGGGGGTGACGCTATGAGCGTACTATAATATTTCGATGGAAGGTGACAGGGCCAGACAGAGTTAATTAACTCCCAGACTGACCTGACCCATGGGTGAACCTCAAGGGCTGGTTAGGAAGATAGGTAAATGAACAGAGCTTTGAAATGCAAGTCTGCAGTGTGAGACATCTCAAGGGGAGATGTTTGCTCAGGTCTTGTGACGTAACCAAACAAATCTTGTCTATTGCTAGAGCTTTAATTCAAAGAGCAAAAAAGGTATATTGACATTTATGATGATGCTCGAGTGAAATAGTTTGTGGTAACCTGTATCTGAACTGTTTCATGGACAGATCACCCTGCGGTAATTGCCAAGATGTTTGGGAAAAGGAGAATTAAGCCTATTGTTTTCTCAGGCAGAAAGGCTACTGGAAATGTCTAAAAACCCTGGGACATGATCCTGCTTCATCTCAGGTCTGCTTTGGGCTTCAAAAGGGGGAACCTTAAGTCACAAGAATTGAGATCTCCAGTCACTGACTGGAGTCACCCGGAACATGGACATTGGACTATAGCCTCTGGACTATTTTTAAAAGGACATTTGGCAACTACAAGCTCATCTCTGCTGTGTAGCTGAACCTCAAGAATTGAATTTAAGTCTGTCTGTATATTGATCTTTTAACCTACTCTCTCTTTTTCTTTTTTAATAAATTTTAGCTTAGTCAATAAGAATTGGCTGTAGCGTGTATTTTGGGTAAGATCTAAGTTATAATTGGACCAGAGTATGTGGCTGATCCTTTGGGATTGGAAGAATCTTTTCTTTGGTATGATGAGAGAAGATTTTCAGTAATCAGCATCATATCTGATGGGTGTGTCTGGATGGAGGCCTGAGGCTGGGCACTTTAAGGGCACTGCGTTGTTTGGACGTCTGAGTAACCAGCGAGGTACAGAAGCTGTTTTGTGCTGGTTGGTAAATCTAAGTATTGGAATATCCACCAGCGTTTGGGGTTTGTCTACCCCGTTTGGTTTGCAGTTCACCCTGATTGAGCGACCTCAGCTGGCTCCCAGGGCAGCACCGTCACACAGCAGGGAAGAGAAAATGAAAGTCGAGAGCGACCTTGACGCCTCACTAGAATAGGCAGAACCGCACCCATCCGCCAGGGATGGTGAACAATCCCTGTATTGTTCTGTGGTGAAAGATGAGCCTGTTTTCAGATCCTTCTATCTGGTGACTCCGTCCTCCTCAGAGACACTCCCTTCATCGCCCTCCCGCTGCCCCCCACCCTCCACCCCTGGGTTCTCGCCCCAGCTCTGGGAGGGGAGTGGGGGCTAGTGGTTACAGGGGGGCAGGGGTGGAGTCAGGACTCCTGGGTTCTCTCTGTGGTTCTGGGAAAGGAGTGGGGTCTATTGGTTAGGGGGGGCAGGGGTGGAGTCAGGACTCCGGGGTTCTCTCTGTAGTTCTGGGAAAGGAGTGGGGTCTATTGGTTAGGGGGGGCAGGGGTGGAGTCAGGACTCCTGGGTTCTCTCTGTAGTTCTGGGATGGGAGTGAGGTCTAGTGGTTAGGGGGGGCAGGGGCGGAGTCAGGACTCCTGGGTTCTCTCTGTGGTTCTGGGATGGGAGTGGGGTCTAGTGGGTTAGAGTGGGAGGCACTGGGTTGTCCTATCCCCGGGTGGGTTGGGAGTCTCCAGGGGAGCCGAGAGGGGTGGGACCAAGGTGAGGGTGGATCAGAGGCCGTGGAGTGGATTGCACTGACGAGGAAGTGGCCAATGGATGGATGTGGGGGGGCAGCGGTTATAGGACTTTGCCCCTTTTCCGCCCCAGCCCCTCCCATGGAAGCATCCCAGGTATAAGGGACACCGGCCAGGGGTGGAGATTGGACAGACTCAGTGCACGGCGGGAGATCGGACGGACTCAACCCTTTGAGGGAAGTGGTGACACAGAGAGCAGGTGAGGGGGGATCGAGGGGGTTCATTAAAACATGGTCACCTGAACATAGACCCCACACAGTGAGACCAGAGGTCTGTCTGTCCCCATCCCCGATACCCACCCAGCCCCAACACAGCCCAATACCCAGCCAGCCAGCCAGCCCCAAACACACCCCAATACCTGTCCATCCATTAATCCGTCCATCCATCTCCAAACACCCCCATCTGTCCATCCAGCCCTAAGCCCCCCAATATCCCTCTCTCCAGCCCCAAACACCCCCGATATCCCTCCGTCCATCCGTCCTCACCTGTTGCTCCCCTCAGCCCAGCACACGACTCTCCATCTCAGGAGTGGCACCAGGGTTTTTGGCACCCAAGGCGGGGGTCCTTCCGCGTTCCCGGTCTTCGGGGCACTTCAGCGGCGGGTCCCGGAGCGAGAGAAGGACCCGCTGCAGAATTGCCGCTGACGACCCAGAGCACGGAAGGACCCCCCGCTGCCGAATTGCCGCCAAGGTCGGCAAAATGCCCCCCCCACCCCAAATCCTGGTGGCCTAGGCGACCGCCTAGGTCACCTAAATGGATGCGCCAGCTCTGCTCTGTTTCTCTCTCAGTGGCCCTGCCCAGCACTGGCCCCTGTGGCTGGCTGCAATTCTTGCCATGCTGGGACATGGGGGCTCGCGGGGGGCTCTGGGTCTAGAAAGGGCGGCTAGCAGGTGGCTGGGGGCGAGGACCAAGCTGGGCTGAGCCACGCCGGGGTGGGGCCCTGGAGCGAGAGGCCAGGGCGTCCGGGACGCTGCCCTGGGGCAGAGCTGGCTGGGAGCGGGAAGCTGCCAGGGGCCAGGGTTCCGGAGAGCCCGGGGAGTGGCCCGAAGCCGGGCGCTAAGGAAGGGACTCAGGCTAGTTGCTTATTGGTTTGCTCACCTTGGGTAACTAAATAAACCAGCCAGTTCATGGCAGCCCGTGGCTGGGAGCCAGGGAGAAGCCCAGCCCAGGGAGAGAGCCACAGGCTGGGGTGGGGGGCTAAGCGCAAGGCCCCTGCGATGGTGGGGGAACGAGATGGTGAGATTTACTCAGATAAGCCCAGCAAGTGCCTAGGGCTCCAGAGAAAGGTGAACCTCCCCCCCAGTGGCCCGAGGGGGAAATTCCTTCCTCTGGCGATCAGCTCGACCCTGAGCGTGGGGGCTGGGAACCGGCCAGACACGCCCGAGAGAGAGAACGCTCTGTGCCACCCCAGAGCCCTGGGGCAGCCCCCCAGTGTCCCATCACCAGTCGTGGGCATCCCTGCGGCTTCAGAAGAAGGAGTTAAAAACCCCTCCCAGAACACTTTGGTGGAGGGATCCCTTCCTGACCCCCGCCAGCAGCTGGCGGAGGCCCTGAAGCATGAGCATTATGTGCTGGGTGATGTGAGCACGGAGTAGGGACAAGAGGCACAGAGAAGGTGGGAGAGGCTCCTGTGTGTGTTACACGCAACCGGCACTTTGCTCGTAGTCGCTGTTTAGGCTTTGGCCACAATTTCGGATTTGCTATGGCTCCCAGGTTCCTGATCGTCTTGGTTTGTCTGTGCCTCGCGGAGCAGAGATCTGGCTGCTGCCACGTCTGTCTCCACAAGCCTCCGTCTCTCCAGGGGACTCAGGCAGCCCCAGCCCGCGGCAGGTTGTCTGGGGCCACTATTTCCCCTCTCGCTCTTCCTCTCCTGCCCAGGTGCTCCCCAGATCCTGGCTACTCAGACCCTGAGATTCCTCCCGCGATGCCATTTCTCCGGATCCTCAGCACCTTCCTGGTTCTGCTCAGCCTCCTGCTGCTGCTGATCGCACTGGGCTCCGACTTCTGGGTGGAGGACAACACAGGCAGCCATGTGGGGCTGTGGAAGACCTGCATCAGTTCAGTGTGTTTTCAATATTCTTCAGGACCAGGTAAGAGCAGGCAGCTCTGACAGGGATCCCACCGCTACCACCAACCAGCTCCACAAGGCAGAACCAGGACTTCTGGGTTCTTTCTCCAGTTCTGGGAGGGGAGTGGGGTCTAGCGGTTAGAGCAGGGGGGTGGCAGCCAGGACTCCTGGGTTCTATTTTAGTTTGCCGCAGGGTTATTCTCCATTTAGCCTCTGGTCTCTCTTGGCTCCTCAGGTTACCTTGATGCCACCAGGGCTTTCCTGTTCCTGGCCATGATCGCCGGGTTTCTCTCGTTCTTCACTCTCATCGCTTCGTTCTTCCGCTCCCACCTCGGCCCCGTGTCCCTGACCCTGGTCTCTGCCGTGGGCAGCTTCAGCGCAGGTACCACCTGCTCGGGGCCCCCTCCCCTGGCTACTCCCAGCCCCCCAAACCGTGCAGCCCCCCAGTCAGGCCTGGGGAGCCCCCATCCAGGGACCCTGCCCTGGGCTCTGCGGCTCCCCCTGCTGGTGGAACGGGAGGGGGGCTGGGACTGAGTATGGGCCACACTGAGGGGTGTCTGTGCTGTTCTCTTTCTCCAGGGCTCTGTGCCATGATCGCGCTGGCCGTGTTCACAGGGGAAGTACCTAAGACCTCCAAGGTCCCACTAGGCCAAATCCCCTTCGGCTGGTCCTTTGGCCTTGGCTGGGCCTCCTTCCCCCTCTTTCTCATCACTGGTGAGTGCAACATTGGGGAGGGAGTACCCAGGGGTCCCTTGCTTCGTGCTCAGATGCAGCCATCTCTGGGGTGGGACATGGGGGCTGATTATAATGCAGCCATCTCTGGGGTGGGACATGGGGGCTGGTTATAAGGGAACCCATCGCCTGGTGGTGAGACGCAGCCACCTCTGGGGCGGGCCCCAGGGTGTGTTTATATGGGGACCCCTCGCCTGGTGCTGAGATGCGGCCACCTCTAAGGCAGGGCCCAGGGTGTGTTTATATGGGGACCCCTCGCCTGGTGCTGAGATGTGGCTGTCTCTGGCACAGGTGCCAACTTCCGCTTTGCCCGGTGGGTGCTTGACCCCCTGCCCCACCTCTTCCCGTCCCTGTCCCGCCCTTGCCCCGCCCCCATTCCACCCCTTCCCCCAAGTTCCCGCCCCAGCCCCGCCTCTTCTCCACCTCCTCCCCTGAGTGGCATCGTGTCCCCGCTCCTCCCCTCCCTCCAGGAAGTCCAAAGCGCCGCCAAACAGCTGTTCAGTGACCGGGAGAGGGGGCTGGGAAGCGCTGAGTGGGAGGGGAAGGAGCAGGGATGCAGCATGCTCAGAGGAGAAGGGGATGGGGGGGCTTGACTGCCAGTGGGTGCAGAGCACCCGCTAATTTCTCCCCATGGATGCTCCAGCCCCGGAGCACCCTGGAGTCGGCGCCTATGGGTGGTACCAGCGGGTGCTGCTCCCGTTGGTGCCCTGAGCCCATGTCTCTCCCTTCGCCCCAGGTGCGGTGATGATGTTCGCCCAGAAACCGCCCTCGAGCTGAGCCTGGGGCCGCGCTGCCCGGGGGGGCCAGAGGCAGCCTGCAGCATCACGGGGCCGCTTCCCTCAACAGCCCCAACAGGGGATGGGGGGGTGTCTGTGTAGCCCTGGTCTCTCTCTACCCTGTGAGCCCCCCCAACCTCCAGCTCCCCCCACACACATTCCAGCCCCGTCCTTTGGCGTCCAACCAACTTTCTCTGTTCTGACATTAAACGGGTCCGTCCCCAAAGCATCACGTCTGGGGATTTACTCCAGCCTTTCTTGGGTTTGAAAAGGAGCCTGGGTTTTGGCCCCGACTCTGGGAGTGCACAGAAGGGGAAGAGAGGAGGGTATAGTGGTTAGAACGGGGGAGGGAGGTCTGAAAGCCAGGACTCCTGGGTTCTCTCCCCCTGGGAGGGAAGTATGATCAATTGGTTAGAAGGGTGGGGCTGGGACCCAGGACTCCTGGGTTCTCTCCTGTCTCTGGGATGGGACAGGAGAGGGTATCTAGTGATTGTGGGAGGGGAGCTGGAAGCCAGGACTCCTGGGTTCTCTCCTAGCTCTGGGAGGGAAGGAGGTGATGCTGGTTAGAAAAGGGATAAAGTTTCCTGCCCTGGCTAGGGGCAGCGTGAGGCTGACCAAGGGGCATCTCTTGGCCGGAGCTGAGCCCAGGGAGCGGCCTGGCTGGGAGCGAATTGGCAGAAGAGTCCCCTGCCCTGTGGCTCAGTGACTCCCTGCTTAGAGCAGGCGCTGGGCAAAGGGAACCTAACGGCACCGTCGCTGGGCCCGGAGCGAAACCCCCATCAGCCCCTGGGGCATCTCAGAGTACTACTGGCCCCACAAGTCATCTCTCATAATTCTCTGGGGTCTCCCTGACCCATCCTGGCCTCCCCCTGAGTGTCTAGGGTGCTCTGAGCCAGAAGGGCCCAGTCCAGACTCCTGGGAGCCTCCGTACCCCCCGCATCTACCCCCCATGAGCCCTCCATCCCCGCCCACAAATCCATCCCCCTTCACCCACCATCCCTCCCCACATCTACCTACCCCCATACACTCTCCATCCCCACATACACCCGTCCCTCCCTCCAGCCCAGTGCACACGTGTCCAGGCAGGGGATGATCATGTTGTGACCCGGGTTCAAAACTAAGGAGATTGGTTCCTGGAGGTCAGGCCTGTCAATAGCTATTACCCAAGATGGGCAGGGACGCAGCCCCACGCTCCGGGGGTCCTTAAACCTGCCATGGCCAGAACGCTGGAATCGCGGGAGGGGCGGGAAGGCTACGAGACCCCGTCTCTCTCTGTGGCCCCACCCCTGCTCCATCTCTCCCCCCCAAGGCCCTGTTAAGAGCTGCCCAGGGAGTCCAGGACGCTGTGGGGAGCACCAGACCCTCCACCTGCCCTGGGCACGGGGCAGGGGCACCGGAGAGCACCCCTGGCCCGGCTCCAGTTTCCAGCCTGGCCGGGGGCGGAGACTCGTGGTGAGGAGGCGGAGCAATGGGCGGGGCCACAGAGGGGCAGGGTCTCGTGGCCTCCCCACGTCTACCGAGATTCCAGGGCGCCTGCCTCGGGGCACTGGGCTCATGGACCGTTGGGCTGACATGGTGCAGCCGTTCTTCCGAACCATTCCCACGAAACATTCGTCCGTCGGATGTTACCCATGCAGCCGAATTGGACCGTCCCGTGGTCGGATCTCCGCGAACACCCGACAGCCCCGCTCAGCCGGGAGCCTCGGAGCCCCTGGGGCTCACAGGGCCGCAGCCCCCCCTCCGGCCGGACTATGGGGGCGCGAGGGCTGCCACGGGCCTGGGGAGCAGTGCGAAAGTGACCAGGCCGGTGTCCTGCCCTGTCTGCAGCTCACCCCATGAGCTTCCTGCAACATTTCCTTCAAAAAAGCCCCCCGCCCCCCCTTCTCGGTGTTTCTGAAACAATCTGCTGCTGGATTTCGAGTGTTTGGGGCTTTTTCTCTTGCTTCAGCCTGGATGGTTTATTCCCCCTCCCGCCCCCGAAACACTTGGAAATTTCCGTGGACCTGAACTACATTTTCCCAGCCAGCACGAGACACAGCGTCTCTGGCCTCCCATTCCCTGTCTGAAGGCAGGGCTAGCGACACGTCTCCCGCTGGCTAGTCAGTTCCTGAACTG
The DNA here is from genome assembly GCA_026122505.1 of Aldabrachelys gigantea. NCBI lineage: Eukaryota > Metazoa > Chordata > Testudines > Testudinidae > Aldabrachelys > Aldabrachelys gigantea. Next base: position 71,208,288 of record CM047489.1, read on the forward strand.
CTGGGCAGGGCCTGTCTCCGCTGTGTGTCCGGGCAGCGCCTGGCACAACTGGACCCTGATCTCAGCTGGGGTCAGAGCACAGGGGTTGGGACGGCTATTTAACTATGTCGTGATCCTCCCCATACAACCCCCCCATCTATCTATTTATCCGCATTCACCCCCTCTATCTATCTATCTATCTATCTATCTATCTATCTATCTATCTATCTATCTATCTATCTATCTATCCGCAGACACCACCTCTATCTATCTATCTATCCATCCCCATTCACCCCCTCTATCTACCTATCTATCTAATCTATCTATCTATCCATCTATCCCCAGACACCCCCTCTATCTATCTATCCATCCCCATCCACTCCCTCTATCTATCTGTCTATCCCCACACCTCTCTCTTTCTCTCTCTCTCTTTTGCTCTTCCCGCTGTCCGGCATCAGGCCCCATGGTGCCGATGTAATTCCACCTGAGGTGATGCAGAGCCAGCAAATTGCAAACTCTCTTTTTAATTCAGTGCAATAAATTGTCCCGATTCCATATCCTTCGGCACAAGGATCTCTGGGGGGAAGAGAAGAGGGGCAAGCGCTGGCCAGAGGGCTCTGTGTGAGCTGGCACCTCCCTGAGCCCCCGGACGCAGAATCATACCCCGGAGACACAGGCTGGCTGAGACGCACAGTCACACGCCAGCCGGACACAGGGACATATGTAGCCCCATGCTCTGGGATACGCACACACACATACAGTGCAGGGCCAAGGTCCTCCAGCAGGGGGCGACAGGGACACGGACACACACACACACACACACACACACACACACGCACACACACACACAGAGCAGAGGGCGGCAGGGACACACGCACACATACACACACACATACACACAGAGCAGGGCTCAGCCCCTCCAGCAGGGAGCAGCAGGGACACACACACACACACACACACACACACACACACACACACACACACACACACACACACACACACACACACACACTCTGCAGGGCTCAGCCCCTCCAGCAGCGGGTGGCAGGGACACAGACACACACACACACACACGCACACAGAGGAATCTGGTCCCTGCCCTTACACCGGCGGCCACGGTTGGCTCTGGTGAATCTGGGCCGTGGACCCGGGCCAGGGGCTGCCCCACTGGGGGGCCACTTGGTTGAGGTGCATGGTGGGTGTCTCGCAGCACTGGGTGTGGGTGATGAGACTCACCAGCCCTGTGGGGGGTGGGAGAGCTGGGGTGAGTGGTGGGCTCGGAGGGAGTCACAACCTATCCATGGGGTGAAGACCCCCAGCCTCTCCCAACTCTCCATAGCCCCCAGTGCTCCCCAACACCCTACAACCTCCTCCCCGACAGCCCCAGCACCCCAACCCTCTCCCCAGCATCCCACCCCACAGCCCCTCCCCCAACCTCCATAGACCCTCCCACCAGGGTCCCTAGCCCCCCATCCCGTCCCCTCCCCCCCGCGCTCTGGGTCCCTCACCGCTGAGCAGGAAGAGGAAGCAGGCCAGGCAGGCCACGAAGAAGGACCAGCCGCGATGGGCTTCCACCTCGGGGTGGAAGACGGACGCGATCTTGGAGAATGACAACCCGAAGATCAGGATGCTGAGGAGCATGAAGAGCCCTGTGGGGGGTGGGGGGGGGGGGCAGAGGTCTGGATTGCAACCTCCCTTCTCCAGCCCCACTCAGCTGTTAGTCAGTTCCCCCACCCCAGCGCTGGCCACCAGGTGAGAGATCCCGTATAACCAGCCCCCATGATCCACCCCAGAGCTGGCTGGATCTCAGCATCGGGTGAGGGGTCCTGTATAACCAGCCCCCACGATCCACCCCAGAAGTGGCTGCATCTCAGCACCAGGTGAGGGGTCCCTGTATAACCAGCTCCCACGATCCACCCCAGAGCTGGCCGCATCTCAGCATCGGGTGAGGGGTCCCTGTATAACCAGCCCCCACAATCCACCTCAGAAGTGGCTGCATCTCAGCACTGGGTGAGGGGTTCTTGTATAACCAGTTACCGTGCCCAGCCCCAGAGCTGGCTGCATCTCAGCACTGAGTGAGGGGTGTCTGTATAACCAGCCCCCGCACTCCACCCCAGAGCTGGCTGCATCTCAATGCCAGGTGAGGGATCCCTGTATAACCAGCCCCCCACATCCCACTCCAGAGCTGGCTGCATCTCAACACTGGGTGAGGCATCCTTATATAACCAGCCCCTGTGCCTCACCCCAGAGCTGACTGCATCTCACAGCCAGGTGAGGGATCCCTGTATAACCAGCCCCTAAGCCCCACCCCAGAGCTGGCTGCATCTGACAGCTGGGTGAGGGATCCCTGTATCACCAGCCCCTGCACCCCACCCCAGTGCTGGTCACATCCCAGTGCCGGGCGAGCGGTACCTGTCAAGAGGTTGGTGACAGCAGCCAGCCTGTATTTGCGGAAGGTGTGGAAGGAGGTGAGGACAGAGCAGATGGTGATGTACCCAAGCAGAGTGGACAGCATCATCAGCCCTTTGGCCATCTCGAATGCCACTGAGGGATCAAGGGCCAGGCTGGTTAACGAGGGGAATCTCCCTGCACCTCCCTGCAACCTCAACCCCACTGGCCTGAGATTCATCGGCACTGGCAGAGCTTGGGGGGCGGAGGCCAGGGCTGGGCTAGCAGAGGCTGCGGGTCCACTTCGTGGTTGCAATTTGCTCGACTCTAGCTTGACTCTAGCTGTCACGATTCTGTTGGATCCTGTTCACTTAAGTCCCAAGGAGGAAGTTGCTCCTGCGACTTGAATGATCGATACAGTCTGTCAGGGCCTCCCTGAGAATATGCCTTGGCCAGTAAGGCTAATGCCTCCTCCAAAGAAGTGCAATCGTCTACGTGCATGTTAACCATTTCCTGTAAATGGGGAAGGGAGTTATTGACCAGCTAACTAATGTGGTGGCTGATCTGTTTCCTCTGTCGTGACTGTGCCGTGCTGCACTTAACCGCAGGGGAAATTGATGTGGGGACTTATTAGGTTTCTGTTTTAGGTTAGACAGGATGGCCACTCCAGCCTGCCCTGGATGCTGATTATGTTCCAATAGGGCTACTGTGTCTATAAAAAATCTCTCTCCTACCCTAAACTCAGGTGGCAAAGTACTTCATAATGCTCGATCCACTGTGAGTTGTAAGATTTTAACCCAGTTTTCCCTTGGTAAGCCAAACACTTTTGCTGGTTCTTGCACACGTGCATGCATTGCAACTGAAGAATCCTCCATCATCCCTACTTGCTTAGCTACCAGATCTAAGGTCTTTCTTAACATTGCTACGGGGCAATCAGAATTAGAATCTGAGGATCTTCTCTCCGGATTGGGATCTGGACTTCTATCTGAGCTTGAATCTATAATTTCTATGTTTTGATTTCTTCTACCCAAATCCACATTTTCCTTACCTGATCTATCAGAACTTTCCTCTGGAGATAATCCTGGATGAGCAGGGTAACTTTCCATAAAACCTCTACATCCTGCATTCAAGGCATCTCCACACTGATGCAGGACATCTTTTAGTCCATTCAGATCTGGTGTAGTAGGGCGTTCTACCAGTACACCAGGTGATACCAGCATATACCAAGGGGGTGTAGAGGGACCACGAAATTCTCGGGACCTAGGCAATGTTGATGATTGCCCAAATGCCAATTACTGTCCACCCAAAGGGGCTGGATCTCCTGATCTATACGGTGCCAATGTAACATTGGGCGGAAGAGCAGGAATTGCATTCCTTGGTTATTGTATCTCTCTGTGCTGTAACCTAGAGATTACTACATCACAGGCACTCGCTACTCATGTCACTTGCGGCACCGCATCTTCTAGTCCCTGAACAATCAGTCTCTAACGGCACTGCCTCTTAACTATCGGGGCGGACACGAACAGAGGAGAGGATATTTTCTCCCCCTTTGCTCTGCTCATCTTATCCGTTGCATCACTAGTCGCCCCCTCTATGATGACATTCGACTCCACCTCCTGTGGTGCCACCCTGGGACTTCCATTTCCTATCTGCAGACCACTAGCAGCTTCCACACTGCTAACTTTCTCTTTTGACTCTCCCTGTGGCTCCTGAGACTCAATCTCCACCTCCACTCATAAAGGTACCGTATCACCTTGAGCTATCCCTCTCGTCCTACTGCTAGCAACTCTCCCTGCAGGTTTTTCTATCTCCATTGGTTCCACCATGTCAACAGGGATGGGAACCGATTCTTTGTCCTCTAACACATCTCCTGTCTTTTCCAACTCTCTGATTCTTTCCAGGGCCGTCCTTAGGATTTATGGTGCCATAGGCAGGATTATTAAACTGGTGCCCCTGTGACTGTCTTGCTCTTAGCAACACAAACATAAGCTATTGGAAAACTTGCCACATGCATGTTATTAAAACCAGTTTAACTTAATTAAGCACCCTGTCATGCTGATGGACTAGCACTAAAGAACTAGCACTATAGAAAAAATTCTGATTTGACAGAATGATGCAAACAATACAATTTTTTAATTTGTCAACATTTTATTGGAAAATTCTATGAAGAGGTATTGAAACAAGGATTTGTTTTAAATTAAAAGCAATTGTTCTGGCTTTTTTGGCCAGTAAGAATGTCATCGTATGACAAAGACAAAGTGACGTCTTGTTTGATTGCAAGAATTGCAAGACCGGTCAAGCGTTCCTGACTCCTTGTAGAGCGGAGATAGTTTTTAATGAGCTTTAGTTTTGAGAAACTCTGTTCTCCTGATGCTCCTGTTACAGGAATTGTCAGTAGAATACGAGTGGCAATGTACACATTAGGATATATGTCAATAAGTTTGCTGGTATGAATAAACTGTACAATGTCCATCATTGATTTTGCATGTGGCAACAACTCAATTCTTCATACAGTTCAAGTCCATTTGAATCAAAATGATCGCCGTGCTTCAGGAGGCTCTCTAGGTCAGGGATCCCCAACGTGGTGCCTGTGGATGCCATGGTGCCCACAGGGGCCTCTCAGTGCACCCGCGTACTGGCCCACCAGATGAAAAAGGTTGGGGATCACTGCTCTAGGTTCTTGCACTTTGTCATTAGTTGCTCTTGTTTTCCTATTTTGTTGAATTTAGTCCCGATCAGCCCGCTACCAGCTGAGTGAATGGAACCCCAGGCCGACAGCAGGTTGAGTGGCTCAGCCAGGGTATCAGCTGCCGGCCTGCTCAGCCTGCTGCCAGCCTGGGGTTCCTTGGGGGTCCCCAGACCAGCAGTGGGTGCTGAGTGGGGCCGGCAGCCGGGACCTCGGGTGGCAATGGGGCAGCAGCCACAACCCCAGAGCAGCGGCGGGCTGAGCCACTCAGCCGCCGCTGTGTGCCATCAAAAATCAGCTCGCATGCCACCTTTGGCACGTGTGCCGTAGGTTGCCGACCCCTGCTCTGTATACTAGTAAGGAGATGAGCATATTACAGTTGTTGGAGGGCTCTATTTAGCAGTAACAGGGCTATAGGAAAGTCAGTCAACATTTTTTGTTTCTCTGATGAAAACTGGGCCACTCCCTTCCCCATACCAAACTTGTCACAAATAATTGTCACTAACTTAGTTTTCTGTTTTTGGCTAAGATATTGATTTTTTTAAAAAAAATATTGAAATTGAATTCAGGATTGTTAGTAAGCATTTTTGGCAAATAAATTTGTTAAATGACAATCTAAATGGCAACGCAGTACTGCTTTCATGCTTGGCTCACCCCCCCAGCCTGCTGGTCCAACAGCTGCAGTAGAGGAGGAGATAGGTGGAAAGCTGCAGGACCCCAATATCCACCTCTTGGGGTGCAGAGTGGCAACAGCAGCAGCAAACCCTCAGGTCTGATCACACGCCAATGGGCACCACCGCCAGCCCAACGGACCATGGTGAAGTTAGTACAGCATCTGGTCTCAGGGACAGGGCACCCATGGAGCCACAGCAGCTCATCCTGCCCTGTTCAGCTCCATCCGGGGGAGAGATGCGCTCCCCATCTAGGGTGACCAGATCCAGATGTCCTGATTTTATAGGGCCAGTCCTGATATTTGGGGCTTTGTCTTATATAGGCACCAATTACCCCCACCTAGGGTGACCAGACAGCAAGTGTGAAAAATCAGGACTGGGGGTGAGGGGGGAATAGGAGCCTATATAAGAAAAAGACCCAAAAATTGGGACTGTCCCTATAAAAGCAGGACATCTGCTCACCCTAACCCAACCCCCTGTCCTGATTTTTCGCACATGCTATCTGGTTATCCCCAGCCCAGCCGTGTGTGCCCATTCCAATCCTGGTTGCCTATCAGGAGTGGCTCCAGGCCCCAGCACGCCAAGCGCGTGCTTGGGGCGGCAAGCCGCGGCGGGCACTCTGCCGGTAGCCACAAGGGCAGCAGGGAGGTTGCCTTTGGCGGCTTGCCTGTGGAGGGTCCGCTGGTCCTGCAGCTTCGGTGGACCTCCCGCAGGTGTGCCTGCAGAGGGTCTGCTGGTCCCATGGCATCATAGAATATCGGGGTTGGAAGGGACCTCAGGAGGTCATCTAGTCCAACCCCCTGCTCAAAGCAGGACCAGTTCCCAACTAAATCATCCCAGCCAGGGCTTTGTCAAGCCTGACCTTAAAAACCTCTAAGGAAGGAGATTTCACCACCTCCCTAGTTAACACATTTCAGTGCTTCACCACCCTCTGAGTGAAAAAGTGTTTCCTAATATCCAACCGAAACCTCCCCACTGCAACTTGAGACCATTACTCCTTGTTCTGTCATCTGCCACCACTGAGAACAGTCTAGATCCATCCTCTTTGGAACCCCCTTCAGGTAGTTGAAAGCAGCTATCAAATCCCCCCTCACTCTTCTCTTCTGCAGACTAAACAATCCCAGTTCCCTCAGCCTCGCCTCATAAGTCATGTGCTCCAGCCCCCTGATCATTTTTGTTGCCCTGCGCTGGACTCTTTCCAATTTTTCCACCTCCTTCTTGTAGTGAGGGGCCCAAAACTGGACCCAGTACTCCAGATGAGACCTCACCAATGTCGAATAGAGGGGAATGATCACGTCCCTCGATCTGCTAGCAATGCCTCTACTTACACAGCCCAAAATGCAATTAGCCTTCTTGGCAACAAGCAGGGCCGGCTCCAGGCACCAGCTGAGCAAGCTGGTGCTTGGGGCGGCAGATTCCAAGGGGCAGCATTCAGCCCAAACCTTTTTTTTTTTTGCGCTTGCCCACTTCCACCTCCCCTGCAGGATTTTTTCTTTTGGTTTGCTGCTCCTGCCGCCCTGTATGCGGGGGGCAGAGGGGGTGGCACAGAGGAGGGGAACTGCTGGGAGCAGTGCCAGGTCTGCAGCAAGCCCAGCACAGCAGCCTGCGTCCTTCCCTGCCTGCCCAATGGAGTGGCATGGAGACCTCTCGGCAGGTGGCACGGCAGGAGGGGCCGCATGGCGAGCACCCCACTTAAGGAAGCCCTGGCCGCCCCCTTCTCTCTCCCCCCTCTTCCCCCACTAGCTGGGGTGTGCACTCTGCTGCCCGGGGTCTGCAGGGCTGGAGTCCCCCTGCACCCACCACCCTGCAGGTATTTTTTTGTTTTTGTTTTTCTGTTTTTTCTTCCCTTCGCTGTTTTGGCCGGCCAGGTGGCAGGTTTGTTTCACACCCCGCCCCCACTTCGTTGCTCCGACGGGCCTGCAGGTTTCCCAGAATTGCCCCTCCTTTGCTGCTCCAGCCAGGCGGCAGGTTGGTTTCCCGCCCCCACCCCTCTTTGCTGTTCCGGCTGCTGTGCAGGTTTTTTTTTTTGCTCTGCACTTGTCCTTGTTGAACCTCCTCAGGTTTCTTTTGGCCCAATCCTCTAATTTGTCCAGGTCCCTCTGTATCCTATCCCTACCCTCCAGTGTATCTACCACTCCTCCAAGTTTAGTGTCATCTGCAAACTTGCTGAGAGTGCAGCCCACGCCATCCTCCAGATCCTTAATGAAGATATTGAACAAAACCGACCCTTGGGGCACTCCACTTGAAACTGTCTGCCAACTAGACATGGAGCCATTGATAACTACCTGTTGAGCCCGACGATCTAGCCAGCTCTCTATCCACCTTACAGTCCAATCATCCAGCCCATACATCTTTAACTTGCTGGCAAGAATACTGTGGGAGACCGTATCAAAAGCTTTGCTAAAGTCAAGGAATAACACATCCACTGCTTTCCCGTCATCCACAGACCCAGTTATCTCCTCATAGAAGGCAATTAGGTTAGTCAGGCATGACTTGCCCTTAATGAATCCATGCTGACTGTTCCTGATCACTTTCCTCTCCTCTAAGTACTTCAGAATTGATTCCTTGAGGACCTGCTCCATGATTTTTCCAGGGACTGAAGTGAGGCTGACTGGCCTGTAGTTTCCCAGATCCTCCTCCTTCCTTTTTTGAAAGATGGGCTCTGCATTAGCCTTTTTCCAGTCATCCGGGACCTCCCCCATTCGCCATGAGTTTTCAAAGATAATGGCCAATGGCTCTGCAATCACATCCACCAACTCCTTTAGCACCCTCAGATGCAGTGCATCTGGCCCGATGGACTTGTGCTCATCCAGCTTTTCTAAATAGTCCTGAACCACTTCTTTCTCCACAGAGGGCTGGTCACCTCCTCCCCACACTGTGCTGCCCAGTGCAGTAGTCTGGGAGCTGCCCTTGTTTGTGAAGACAGAGGCAAAAAAATCATTCAGGACATTAGCTTTTTCCACATCCTCAGTCACTAGGTTGCCTCCCTCATTCAGTAGGGGGCCCACCCTTTCCTTGACTTTCTTCTTGTTGCTAACATACCTGAAGAAACCCTTCTTGTTACTCTTAACATCTCTTGCTAGCTGCAACTCCAAGTGTGATTTGGCCTTCCTGATTTCACTCCTGGATGCCTGAGCAATATTTTTATACTCCTCCCTGGTCCTTTGTCCAATCTTCCACTTCTTGGAAGCTTCTTTTTTGCATTTTTAAGATCAGCAAGGATTTCGCTGTTAAGCCAAGCTGGTCGCCTGCCATATTTACTATTCTTCCTACACATCGGGATGGTGTTTTCCTGCAGCCTCAATAAGGATTCTTTAAAATGCAGCCAGCTCTCCTGGACTCCTTTCCCCCCATGTTATTTTCCCAGGGGATCCTGCCCATCAGCTCCCTGACGGAGTCAAAGTCTGCTTTTCTGAAGTGCAGGGTCCATATTCTGCTGCTCTCCTTTCTTCCTTGTGTCAGGATCTTGAACTCGACCATCTCATGGTCACTGTCTCCCAGGTTCCCATCCACTTTTGCTTCCCCAACTAACTCTTCTCTGTTTGTGAGCAGCAGGTCAAGAAGAGCTCTATGTGATGGAGTAGGGGCTGTCTGTGTGGGGATGGGAGAGCAGGGCATGTCTTTAGGTGAGGGACAGGATCTTTAAGCCTGTAACCTGAGCCAGGCAGGGGGGAGGGGGTGAGCACCTTGGCTGAGGAAAGGGGACAAAGGAATCGGCCGGCTGGAGGAGCGGCAGGGCAGTTTGGTTTTGGGGCTGTGTGGTCAGAATGCAGGGTATCCTAGGTAGGATCCAAGCACCCTGAAAGCCCAGAAGGACTGGATGGAGGGGTCCTGACTGTGCCTGCAAGCTCTGCTGTAACCTGTGTTCCTGTTGTCCAATAAACCTTCTGTTTTACTGGCTGGCTAAAAGTCACTGTGGGGTCCAGGAAGAGGGGTGCAGGGCCGGACTCCCCCAGACTCAGTGACACTGCCCCTAATTGGTTCCTCCAGCACTTGGACCAGGAAATCGTCCCCTACACTTTCCAAAAACTTCCTGGATTGTCTGTGCACTGCTGTATTACACTCCCAGCAGATATCAGGGTGATTAAAGTCTCCTATGAGAACCAGGGCCTGCGATCTAGTAACTTCTGCTCAGCTCCCCTGCCACCACTAGTGTGGGTCATCGGCCCGATGCTACTGCTAATTTCTGATCAGTACCCTTTGTTCTAACTTCAACCTTTAACAAACCCCGTAAACGCATGTATCACTTTAAATAATAACACTATTGTTATCTTGCAAGATTAAATTTAAAACCTCTAAGCTAAAACTCTAAGTCAAACCACAGTACAGAACAGGAAAACCTCTAAGCTACAACTCTAAGCCACAGCACAGAACTGCAATCTTGGGATTGCTGCCAAGATGCAGTCACAGGAAATCAGGTTCCTGTGCCCTTAAGAGTGAGTGAGTAAGACACACAATCTTGCTCTCTAACTCACTAACTTTAACTTTTTACTTATGCCTCAGGTGAGATTCTTAGGGCTCTAAGGATGCCTGGAATCCCTGAAAATTCCTGTCACACACTCCTTGAGTCTCCTGGCTGGCTCACTAGTCTGTTGGCTAATTTAGGTTGTTAATATTAATTTGGATAATATGGATTTTAGGCTCGCCAATCTGTTTGATTAGAAGATAATAGGTTCTTGTCCCAAATCAGGCTTCACAGAATTTACAAAGAACCCTTGAGAGTATGACAGGAAGCTCACATTGAGAGAGATATAGCCTTAAAGACTTTTTATTTAGATAAATGAAGTAGTAATTAAATGGTAAAATAATCAGTTACAAAGTTACAATTGTGTTACTGCTATTCAAAAGATACATATGCTATTATGTTGTTATATGGTACAAAGCTTTGGTTAATATACTCACACCCTTCCTTGATAACCTGGCGGTGAGAGACACAGGACCAGCCTTGCCTCTAGCAGTGCAGGTTTCTCAATTCTTGAGCAAGAGGTGCAATTCTTAGAAGAAGCTAGAGCTAAGAGCTATCAAAGCTAACATAGAGTTTACTTAACTAACTTAAACTTAAACTTAAAATCTAATAAACAAAACTAAGAACAAAAGCTTAGGGAAGCCAAACCTAGCCTAGTCCCCTTGGAACTTAGAAAGTTTGAAAACAAACAAAAAACGAGTACAGCCGTCGTAAATAGATAGAATTCTCTAGCAAGGTGGGTCACCTCTTGCCTGAAATCCTTCTTCCTATGCCCAAACTTCATTTCCTCACCCACAAAAATGTTAGGTCACTTACTCCATAGGCTAGTATGTTTGTGCGTATTGATAACATGTTATTTTTGTTCGCCAAATATTTTGGTTCTTTCCTTGTGGTGGACCTGTTAAGTCTGTGGGGACAGACTTGGAAACCCCCTAAGCCATTCTTCCATTATCTTATCTATCTAGGTGAAAGGTCTCAGACTAACTTTGCCTTAGTTTAACATACAGGATATGGACTGTAGGTCCCTTACAGCCAAACTTACTTTGATATAGATCTATAAACCTATTACAATAAAACCAAATACTTAAACTATAAGAAAAGGTATATATATATATATAGAGAGAGAGAGAGATATGCAAGCAAGCAGGTTAATCCTATAGGCTGCAAGATGTGGGGTTGGGGGAGCAGGAGGTTGCTCCAGGCTGGGACTGAGGGGTTCAGAGGGCAGGAGGGGGATCAGGGCTGGAGAAGTGGGTTAAGGTATGGGAGGGGGTCGGGGTGCAGGCTCTGGGTGGCGCTTACCTCAAGCGGCTCCCAGAAGCAGCAGCTTGTCCCACCACCCTGCAGCTTCCATTGGCTGTGATTCCTGGCCAATGGGAGCTGCGGGGGCAGCGTTTGGAGCAGGGGCAATTTGTGGAGCCCCCTGGCTGACCCTATACGTAGGAGCTGGAAGGGGGACATGCTGCTGCTTCTGGGAACTACAGGGAGTGAGGCAAGTCCCTGACCCCGCTCCCCGGCTGGAGCACCAGAGCGGGGCAAGCCCTGGACTCCACTCCTTGGTGCAAGCTCAAGGGCTGGATTAAAATGTCTGGAGGGCCGGATGCAGCCCCCATGCCATAGTTTGACCATCCTTATCATAGTCGCTGTTGTTTAGGCTCCAGCCACATTTTCGGATTTGCTACGGCTCCCAGGTTCCTGATCGTCTTGGTTTGTCTGTGCCTCATGGAGCAGAGATCTGGCTGCTGCCGCATCTGTCTCCACACGCCCCCGTTTCTCCAGGGGACTCAGGAAGCCCCAGTCCGTGGCAGGTTGTCTGGGGCCACTATTTCCCCTCTCGCTCTTCCTCACCTGCCCAGGTGCTCCCCAGATCCTGGCTACTCAGACCCTGAGATTCCTCCCGCGATGCCATTTCTCCGGATCCTCTGCACCTTCCTGGCTCTGCTCAGCCTCCTGCTGCTGCTGATCGCCCTAGGCTCCGACTTCTGGGTGGAGGACAACACAGGCGGCCATATGGGGCTGTGGAAGGTCTGCAACAGTTTAGCGTGTGTGCGATTTCCTTCAGTATCAGGTAAGGACAGGCGGCTCTGACAGGGATCCCACCGCTGCCACCAAGCAGCGCCACAGGGCAGAACCAGGAATCCTGGGTTCTTTCTCCTGTTCTGGGAGGGGAGTGGGGTCTAGCGGTTAGAGCAGGGGGGTGGCAGCCAGGACTCCTGGGTTCTCTTTTAGTTTGTTGCAGGGTTATTCTCCATTTAGCCTCTGGTCTCTCTTGGCTCCTCAGGTTACATTGAGGCCACCAGGGCTTTCCTGTTCCTGGCCATGATCGCCGGGTTTCTCTCGTTCTTCACTCTCATTGCTTCGTTCTTCCGCTCCCACCTCGGCCCCGTGTCCCTGACCCCGGTCTCTGCCATGGGCAGCTTCAGCGCAGGTACTGCCCCCTCGGGGCCTCCTCCCCCGGCTACTCCCAGCCCCCCAAACCGTGCAGCCCCCCCATCAGCCCTGGGGAACCCCCCATCCAGGGACCCTGTCCTGGGCTCTGGCAGCTCCCCCTGGTGGTGGGACGGGGCAGGGGCTGGGACTGAGCGTGGGCCACGCTGAGGGGTGTCCATGCTGTTCCCTTTGCCCCAGGGCTCTGTGCCATGATCGCGCTGGGCGTGTTCACAGGGGAGTTCAATGGGCCCGTGAAGGTCCTGCCAGACCAAGTCGCCCTCGGCTGGTCCGTCGGCCTCGGCTGGGCCTCCTTCCCCCTCTTCCTCATCACTGGTGAGTACAACATCGGGGAGGGAGTACCCAGGGGTCCCTTGTTTCGTGCTCAGATGCAGCCATCTCTGGGGTGGGACATGGGGGCTGGTTATAAGGGAACCCATCTCCTAGTGCTCAGATGCAGCCACCTCTGGGGTGGGGCCCAGGGCATGTTTATATGGGGACCCCTCGCCTCTTGCTGAGATGCGGCCACCTCTGGGGCGGGGCCCAGGGTGTGTTTATATGGGGACCCCTCGCCTGGTGCCGAGATGCAGCTGTCTCTGGCATAGATGCCTACTTCCCCTGTGCCTCGTGGGTGCTTGACCCCCTGCCCCGCCTCTTCTCGTCCCTGCACTGCCCTTGTCCCGCCCCCATTCCACCCCCTTCCCCCAAGTTCCCGCCCCAGCCCCGCCTCTTCTCCGCCTCCTCCCCTGAGTGGCACCGCATCCCCGCTCCTCCCCCTCCCTCCAGGAAGTCCAAAGCGCCGCCAAACAGCTGTTCAGTGGCGGGGGGAAGAGGGGGGGCAGGGATGCAGCATGCTCAGGGGAGGAGGGGATGGGGGGCTTGGCTGCTGGTGGGTGCAGAGCACCCTCTAATTTCTCCCCATGGATGCTCCAGCCCCGGAGCACCCTGGAGTCGGCGCCTATGGGTGGTACCAGCGGGTGCTGCTCCCGTTGGTGCCCTGAGCCCATGTCTCTCCCTTCGCCCCAGGTGCGATGATGATGTTCGCCCAGAAACCGCCCTCGAGCTGAGCCTGGGGCCATACTGCCTGGGGGGGGCCGGATGCAGCCTGCAGCGTCACGGGGCCGCTTCCCTCAACAGCCCCGACAGGGGATGGGGGGGTATCTGTGTAGCCCTGGCCTCTCTCTACCCTGGGAGCCCCTCCAACTTCCAGCTCCCCCCACACACATTCCAGCCCCGTCCTTTGGCGTCCAACCAACATTCTCTGTTCTGACATTAAACGGGTCCGTCCCCAAAGCATCACGTCTGGGGATTTACTCCAGCCTTTCTTGGGTTTGAAAGGGAGCCGGGACACCTGGTTTCTGGTCCTGGCTCTGGGAGTGCACAGGAGAGGAAGGGAGGAGGGTCTAGTGGTTGGAGTGGGGGGGGGGCTGAAAGCCAGGACTCCTGGGTTCTCTCTCCCTGGGAGGGGAGTATGATCAATTGGTTAGAAGGGTGGGGCTGGGAGCCAGGACTCCTGGGTTCTTTCCTGTCTCTGGGACGGGAAAAGGAGGGGGTGTCTAGTGGTTGTGGGGGCTGGAAGCCAGGACTCCTGGGTTCTCTCCTAGCTCCGGGAGGGAAGGAGGTGATGCTGGTTAGAAAAGGGATAAAGTTTCCTGCCCTGGCTAGGGGCAGCACGAGGCTGACCAAGGGGCGTCTCTTGGCCGGAGCTGAGACCAGGGAGCGGCCCGGCTGGGAGCGAATTGGCAGGAGCGTCCCCTGCCCTGTGGCTCAGTGACTCCCTGCTCGGAGCAGGCTCTGTGCAAAGGGAACCTAACGGCACCGTCGCTGGGCCCGGAGCGAAACCCCCATCAGCCCCTGGGGCATCTCAGGGTACTACTGGCCCCACAAGTCATCTCTCATAATTCTCTGGGGTCTCCCTGAACCATCCTGGCCTCCCCCTGAGTGTCTGGGGTGCCCTGAGCCAGAGGGGTCCAGTCCAGACTCCTGGGAGCCTCCGTACCCCCCGCATCTACCCCCCATACACTCTCCATCCCCCCCCACAAATCCATCCCCCTGCACCCACCATCCCTCCCCACGTCTATCTACCCCCATACACTCTCCATCCCCCCATACACCCTTCCATCCTTTGCCACAAATCCATCCCTCCCCACATCTATCTACCCCCATACACTCTCCATTCCCACATGCACCCCTCCATCCCCGCCCACAAATCCATCCTCCTGCACCCACCATCCCTCCCCACATCTATCTACCCCCATACACTCTCCATCCCCACATACACCCCTCCCTCCCTCCAGCCCAGTGCACACGTGTCCAGGCAGGGGATGATCATATTGTGACCCAGGTTCAAAACTAAGGAGATTGGTTCCTGGAGGTCAGGCCTGTCAATGGCTATTACCCAAGATGGGCAGGGACGCAGCCCCACGCTCCGGGGGTCCTTAAACCTGCCACGGCCAGAACGCCGGAATCGTGGGAGGGGCGGGAAGGCTACGAGACCCCGCCTCTTTCTGTGGCCCCACCCCTGCTCCGTCTCTCCCCCCAAGGCCATGTTAAGAGCCACCCAGGGAGTCCAGGATGCTGTAGGGAGCACCAGACCCTCCACCTGCCCTGGGCGGGGGGCCGGGACACTGGAGAGCAGCCCCTGGCCCGGCTCCAGTTTCCAGCCTGGCCGCGGGCAGAGCCTCGTGGTGAGGAGGCGGAGCAATGGGCGGGGCCACAGAGGGGCAGGGTCTCTTGGCTTCCCCATGTCTACCGAGATTCCGGAGCGCCTGCCTCGGGGCACTGGGCTCATGGACCGTTGGGCTGACATGGTGCAGCCGTTCTTCCAAACCATTCCCACGAAACGTTCCTCCGTCGGATGTTACCCATGCAGCCGAATCGGACCGTCCCGTGGTCGGATCTCCGCGAACACCCGACAGCCCCGCTCAGCAGGGAGCCTCAGAACCCCTGGGGCTCACAAGGTCGCAGCCCCCCCTCCAGCCAGACTATGGGGGCGCGAGGGCTGCCACGGGCCTGGGGAGCAGTGCGAAAGTGACCAGGCCGGTGTCCCGCCCTGTCTGCAGCTCACCCCATGAGCTTCCTGCAACATTTCCTTCAAAAAAGCCCCCCCCCCGGCCCCTCGGTGTTTCTGAAACAATCTGCTGCTGGATTTCGAGTGTTTGGGGCTTTTTCTCCTGCTTCAGCCTGGATGGTCTATTCCCCCCGCCCCCGAAACACTTGGAAATTTCCATGGACCTGAACTGCATTTTCCCAGCCAGCACGAGACACAGCGTCTCTGGCCTCCCATTCCCCGTCTGAAGGCAGGGCTAGCGACACGTCTCCCGCTGGCTAGTCAGTTCCTGAACTGCTGGGCAGGGCCTGTCTCCGCTGTGTGTCCAGGCAGCGCCTGGCACAACTGGACCCTGATCTCAGCTGGGGTCAGAGCACAGGGGTTGGGACGGCTAGTTAACTATGTCGCGATCCTCCCCGTACACCCCCCCATCTATCTATTTATCCGCATTCACCCCCTCTATCTATCTATCTATCTATCTATCTATCTATCTATCTATCTATCTATCTATCTATCCGCAGACACCCCCTCTATCTATCTATCCCCTCACTTCTCTCTCTCTCTCTTTTGCTCTTCCCGCTGTCCGGCGTCAGGGCCCGTGGTGCCAATGTGATTCCACCTGGGGCGATGCAGCCAGTGAATTGCAAACTGTCTTTTTAATTCAGTGCAATAAATTGTCCCAATTCCGTATCCTTCGGCACAAGGATCTCTGGGGGGGGAAGGGAAGAGGGGCAAGCGCTGGCCAGAGGGGCGGAGGTCCCCGCTCTGTGTGAGCTGGCACATCCCCAAGCCCCCGGACGCAGAATCACACCCCGGAGACGCAGGCTGTCTGAGACGCACAGTCACATGCCAGCCGGACACGGGCACGTGTAGCTCCATGCTCTGGGATACGCACATGCACATACAGTGGAGGGCTGAGCTCCTCCAGCAGGGGGCGACAGGGACACACACACACACACGCACGCACACAGAGCAGGGCTCAGCCCCTCCAGCAGGGAGCAGCAGGGACACACACACACACACACACACACACACACACACAGAGTGCAGGGCTCAGCCCCTCCAGCAGGGGGCGGCAGGGACACACACACACACACACACACACACACACACACACACAGTGCAGGGCTCAGCTCCTCCAGCAGGGGGTGGCAGGGACACACACACATACACACACACACACAGAGGAACCTGGTCCCTGCCCTTACACCGGTGGGGGCAGATCCTGCCACGGTTGGTTCTGGTGAATCTGGGCCGTGGACCCAGGACAGGGGCTGCCCCACTGGGGGGCCACTTGGTTGAGGTGCTCGGTGGGCGTCTCGCAGCACTGGGTGTGGGTGATGAGACTCACCAGCCCTGTGGGGGGTGGGAGAGCTGGGGTGAGTGGTGGGCTCGGAGGGAGTGACAACCTATCCATGGGGTGAAGACCCCCAGCCCCTCCCAACCCTCCATAGCCCCCAGTGCTCCACATCCCCCCAAGCCCCCCAACCTCCTCCCCGACAGCCCCAGCACTCCCAACCCTCTCCCCAGCATCCCACCCCACAGCCCCTCCCCCAACCTCCATAGACCCTCCCACCAGGGTCCCTAGCCCCCCATCCCGTCCCCTCCCCCCCGCGCTCTGGGTCCCTCACCACTGAGCAGGAAGAGGAAGCAGGCCAGGCAGGCCACGAAGAAGGACCAGCCGCGATGGGCTTCCACCTCGGGATGGAAGGCGGACGCGATCTTGGAGAACGACAACCCGAAGATCAGGATGCTGAGGAGCATGAAGAGCCCTGTGGGGTGGGGGGGCAGAGGTCTGGATTGCAACCTCCCTTCTCCAGCCCCACTCAGCTGTTAGTCAGTTCCCCCACCCCAGCGCTGGCCACCAGGTGAGAGATCCCGTATAACCAGCCCCCACGATCCACCCCAGAAGTGGCTGCATCTTAGCACCGGGTGAGCGATCCCTGTATAACCAGCCTCCATGATTCACCCCAGAGCTGCCTGCATCTCAACGCCGGGTGAGGGATCCCTGTATAACCAGCCCCATGCTCCACCCCAGAGCTGGCTGCATCTCAACGCTGGGTGAGGGATCCCTGTATAACCAGCCCCCATGCCCCACCCCAGAGCTGGTCGCGTCCCAGCGCCGGGCGAGCGGTACCTGTCAAGAGGTTGGTGACAGCAGCCAGCCTGTATTTGCGGAAGGTGTGGAAGGTGGTGAAGATGGAGAAAACGGCGATGAACCCAAGCAGAGTGGACAGCGTCATCAGCGCTTTGACCACCTCGAATGCCACTGAGGGATCAAGGGCCAGGCTGGTTAACAAGGGGAATCTCTCTGCACCCCCCTGTGCCCCATCCCCATTGGCCTGAGATTCATCAGCACTGGCAGAGCTGCGGGGGTGGAGGCCAGGGCTGGGCTAGCAGGGGCTGCGGGTCGGGATTGGGGGGACACTGGTTGTGCTGCGCGGCGGGTGGGTTGAGGGGCTGTGGATCGGGATTGGGGGCGACACTGGTTGTGCTGCGCGGTGGGTGGGTTGAGGGGCTGCGGGTCGGGATTGGGGGGACACTGGTTGTGCTGCGCAGTGGGTGGGTTGAGGGGCTGTGGGTCAGAATTGGGGGGACACTGGTGGCGCTGCGCGGTGGGTGCGTTGAGGGGCTGCGGGTCGGGGTTGGGGGGACACTGGTTGTGCTGCGTGGTGGGTGGGTTGAGGGGCTGTGGGTCAGAATTGGGGGGACACTGGTTGCGCTGCGCGGCGGGTGGGTTGAGGGGCTGCGGGTCGGGGTTGGGGGGACACTGGTTGTGCTGCGTGGTGGGTGGGTTGAGGGGCTGTGGGTCGGAATTGGGGGGACACTGGTTGCGCTGCGCGGCGGGTGGGTTGAGGGGCTGCGGGTCGGGACTGACAGGCACCATCACGCTGTGTGCACTGGGGGATACCAGGGGCCGATGTGGGTCCAGCACTTGACCCCACAGGGATGTTTTTGCAGAACCAGTTGATGCACATGTTCCACAGCCCCACGTTGGTCTTGAACCCGGGGCTGTCGACTTCCACCCAGAACGGGGAGACCAGCGCCAGCAGCTTGGTCAGGAGGCTCAGGCAGGACAGGACCTTGGTTATCCACTTGAGATTCAGCTTCTCAGCCAGTCCAGGAGACACTAGGGGGAGGGGTGGATGTGCATTAATGGGGGGCAGGGATCCCCCATAACGACCCTCTGTCCCCGTTAGCTGGATCCCTGAAATGACCCCCTCCCCTCCGCTCAGTTATCTAGATCTCCCGAGAATGACCCCCTTCCTCATTATGCCCTCCCATAATGACCCCCTTGGCCCCCCACTATCCAGATCCCCCCATAACCACCCCCTGGCCCCCCACTATCCAGATCCCCCCATAACCACCCCCTGGCCCCCCACTATCCAGATCCCCCCATAACCACCCCTTGGCCCCCCAGTATCCAGATCACCCCATAACCAAACTCTGTCCCCTCACTATCCAGATCCTCCCATAAACACCCCCTGGCCCGCCACTAGCCAGATCCCCCCATAACCAGCCCCTGGCCCCTAACTATCCAGACCCCCCCATACTCAAGGTGCCCCCATCCCTATGCCATATACTTGCTGCAGGGGGTGACCCCGATGCTCTGTGGGGTGGAGGGGGGCTGGGGTTACACCCCAATCAGCCCCAAACCCTGAGCGCCGCGGCCTCCCTGCGACCTGGCAGCCTCAGCTGCCTTAGCTGGGCCCCGGCTGCCTCCAACTGCCGTAGAACCTCCCCCCCCCCCGGCTGCCCCCCCGGCCCAGGGTGCCTGGCCCCCACCCAGCGACTACGCAGCACAAGGGACCTGGGGTCCTGCTGCACGGCCTGGGGCCCCACTCCCCTGTTCGAACCAGAGCCTGAGAAACCGCCCGTGGGGCTGGAGACTCAGCAGCCAGCTCCCCTCCCTGCTTCCTGTCCGAACTGGCCTGACTCCCCATCCCGCCAGGAGCGCCCCGCTCAGAGCTGGTGGTTCCTGTGGCGGTTCTTACTCCCTCTCTGCGACGTCAAATCCTGCTAGGAGCCGCTCGCCAGGGCTGCGTCCACATCCCCAGCCTGCAGCAGCGACTGTCCCAGCCCAGATGCTGGAGCGAGGGGCTTGCACGACCTAGTTAACACTAGCCGCGTGGCCCTGTCGGGTCAGGCTGTGAACCCCCTGACGGGAGCGGCTGCACGGCTGGCTTTAGTGCCGTCGGGCGAGTCCGTGTGGACAGACCCAGGCTCTGCGGGGCCGCACGTCGCTGCTCAAACCGCGGGCGTGGTGGGGACGCTCACTGCAGCGACGGCTGCAGCGTCCTGCTGCGCCTGTAGCAATCCCACCTCTCGGACACGCGGGGAAGAAGTCTCCCGTCGGGGTTTGGCTCCATCTCCCAAGGGCACAGCCGTTTCACTCCCCTCCGGCATGTCCGGAGGTCAACTGAAGCACCCGAGCTGACTCTGGGGGTCCTCTGGGGCTGGAGCACCCATGGAGATCAGCACCTCCCCCTCCCACCCAGCATCTCCCACCTGCCACGATCAGCTGTTCAGCAACATGTGGGAGACACTGGGGAGGGGAGGAGCAGGGGCAGGAAGAAGCAGTGGAGGGGACAGGAAGAGACGAGGGTGGGTCCTTGGTGGAAGAGGTGGGGCAGGGGTGAGGGTTTGGGGGAAGCGATGGAGCTGGGGTGGACCAGGGGGGAAGAGGTGGGGCAGGGGGCAGAAAGAGGTGGGGCAGGGGCGGGCGCTTGGGGGAAGGGGTGGAGCTGGGGTGGAGCAGAGGGGAAGAGGTGGGGCAGGGGCAGGCGCTTGGGGAAAGGGGTGGAACTGGAGTGGACCAGGGGCAGGAAGAGGGGGGGCAGGGGTGGGGGTTTGGGGGAAGGAGTGGAGTTGGGGTGGACCAGGGCAGGAAGAGGCAATGGAGGGGACAGGAAGAGGTGGGGTGGAAGCACGGGTTTGGGGGAAGCGGTGGAGCTGGGTTGGACCAGGGGCAGGAAGAGGTGGGGCAGGGGTGGGGGTTTGGGGGAAGTGGTGGAGCTGGGGTGGAGCAGGGGGGAAGAGGTGGGGCAGGGGTGGGGGTTTGGGGGAAGCGGTGGAGCTGGGGTGGACCAGGGCAGGGAGAGGCAGTGGAGGGGACAGGAAGAGGTGGGGTGGGGGTTTGGGGGAAGTGGTGGAGCTGGGGTGGAGCAGAGGGGAAGAGGTGGGGTGGGGATAGGGGCTTGGGGAAAGTGGTGGAGCTGGGTTGGAGCAGGGGGGAAGAGGTGGGGCAGGGGTAGGGACTTGGGGGAAGTGGTGGAGCTGGGGTGGAGCAGAGGGGAAGAGGTGGGGCAGGGGTGGGGGTTTGGGGGAAGCGGTGGAGCTGGGGTGGGCCAGGGGCAGGAAGAGGTGGGGTGGGGATAGGAGCTTGGGGAAAGCGGTGGAGCTGGGGTGGAGCAGAGGGGAAGAGGTGGGGTGGGGGTAGGGGCTCGGGGGAAACGGTGGAGTGGAGGCAGGTCTGGGGTGGAGCAGGGATGGGAAGAGACTAAGCGGCGGTGGGTCCTTGGTGGAAGAGGTGGGCCCTGGGGTGGAGGGGGTCGAGTACCTGCCCGTGGACCGAAGGTTTCGGTGCAGCCCCCGGCTCCCAGACGTGCTGCTGTGGGGGTTGGGGGTTGTTTTCGGGGGTGCAGACACACCCTGTGTGGCCCGTTGTTTCGGTTATAGTGAGGCTGGATGACAGCGCCATGGCTTCGGCTCCGGTTGCTGCAGTTCCTGGCTCAACGTAGCGAAATCGCCCCCGGGGGAGTGTCCCCGACCCTCCAGGACTGGTCCGGAGTCACCCGTGAATCTTTCATTAAGGCTTAAGGCGCGGGATGAAGCCCCCGGGAACACGTCCCGTCGGAGCTGGCAGCCCGGCCCCTGGTGCTCCGGGAACACGCCGCGCCCCAGGCGAGCGACCTCAGCCACATCCCAGGCGCCACGGCTCAGCCGCGCACCCACTTTTATTAAACCGACGAGTAAAGGTCCAAGTACCCAGGCGGATTGAAATCCCACATGCCCAGATGTGAGCGGGTGGCCCAGCCTAAGGCCCCCTGCTTCCATCCCCCGCCCCAGGAAAGAGCAGTAGAGGTGGGTCCTCCAGGCTGCCTAGAGAGGCTGCAGGGAAAGCAGCCAACCAGAGACCAGCAGGCTCATATAAAAAGGAGCTGGGGTCGGAGCTGGTCAGTTGCTGGCTGGAGCCAGAGGAGCGAGGTAGGTGCTGGGGTTTGGAGGTGGAGTAGTGGGCGGGTCTGGGTTCCTCCTACTCACCAGCTACAGTCGGAGTGGCCCAGAGACGGGGCTGAAGACCTGGAAGTGGGTCAGTAATTGTTGAACTTTGTTACCCCCCAGGAGGGGGCTGAAGAGTGACTCAGTCGGGGAACTGGCGAAGAAGCCCTGGGGGGGCTGCTCCGGATCAGAGTGAGCCCGCGAGGGGTGATAACCAGGGTGCCGCGCTAGGCCCTGTTGGACTCTTGGCCCCGGAAGGGGTCTCTTTCTGGTGTATTCACACATGGCCTCGTGCGGAGGGGCTGAGTCCCTGAAAACCCGCCTGAGACAGCGAACCGCCAACAGTGGTCGCCGTGAGCGGCGCCGGGGGCGTGCGGGTGCAGATACACGGGCAGACAGCGGAGGTTGGGCCCTGTGGCACCATGTCATCATGATCGCTGGAGCTCCTCTGCACATCCTGACCAACGTTTGAGGGGCCCGGGACCCCACAAGAGACGATCAGCCCCGGAGAGACGGTTCCTGCGGGTTGTGGTTCCCCTTGTCCTCATTAGTACCAATGAGCGACAGGAGACAGGGCCAGGGTGACCAGACAGAAAGTGTAAAAAATTGGGACAGGAGGTGGGGGGTAATAGGAGCCTAAATAAGAAAAAGCACCAAATATTGGGAACATCCCTGTAAAATTGGGACATCTGGTCACCCTAGATCAGGCAAAGATGTTACAATCCAGCGGCCGGGCCGATACAGCTCCATGCGTCATGATCCCGTTCCCCGGAACCTCTCCTCTTGGCACGTCTTCGGCAGCAGGCTCAGGATCTCGCTGGCCCAGGGCTCTTCCTCGCTCACCATGCCTGGGCCGGCTGAGCTAAACTCGTACAGGTCTTGCATGCCAGCCAGGCTTGACTGATATACCCAGAAGGGATGCATGGGGGAGGCAAGGGGGGTTAAGTGCCCCCTCTCCCCCAGATTTCTGCTTGGCCTGCCAGGGGTGATCTGCCCCCGGGGCATGCTTGGTGTCTGTCCCCAGCTGCCAGGCTTGGGCAGGGAGCAGAGGGGGTGCCAGGTGGGTAACCACTCCCTCCCCAGCTGGGCTGTCTCTCAGGCACAGCGCAGCAACCAGGAGCGGCCACCCTCAGCTGGCATGGCTCTGTCCCGCTCCATGCCCAGGGAGAGCAGCCAAAGGTGCCGAGGGGGAGGCACAGCGGGAGGAGGACAAAGCCCCCCCAGCCCCAGTAACTCTGGTGGGGTGGGGCAAGTGCAGCGGCCCCAAGTGGGTCGCTGGACAGAGGAGACACGTGGGGGGAGCACGTGTCCTCCCCGTTAGATCCTGCTTCCCGAATCCCTCCAGTACCGGGAGGCAGGAGGTGTCTAGTGTAGTGGTTTTCAAACTTTTTTTTCTGGGGATAGAGTTGAAGAAAACTGTTGACGCTTGTGACCCAATGGAGCTGGGGATGAGGGGTTTGGGGTGCGGGAGGGGCTCAGGGCTGGGGCAGCGAGTTGGGGAGCAGGAGGGTGTCAGGACTCTGGGCTGGAGGTGCAGGTGTGACGAAGTGGGACTGTTCTTAATGTTTCCTCTAAATATTGTAGAGGTGCCTCAGTTTCCCCTATTCATTTAAGTCTCTAGGTGGTGGGATAAAGGCCAGTATGCGTAAATGGCCGATACTCTGTCTCCTGGCAACTAATGGCCGGGGCCCTTCCCCCTGCAAGGTGATAGCTAAAGGTGTTGGAGAACAAAGAAATCAGGTGACCTCCTGGCCCGGAAAGGGATAAAGCAGAGGAGGAGGGGCTGGAGGGAAAGTCAGTTTGGAGCTAGCTGGGGACGTGGAGTGAAGTGCAGACTTGGGGGTCTGGCTCACTGCCCCCCAGAATGGACCCGGCCAAGGGGTTCGGTTCTCTGTACCTACAAGCTCTGTGTTAGGCCGTCTTCCTGTTGTCTAATAAACCTCTGTTTTACTGGCTGGCTGAGAGTCACGTCTGACTGCAAAGTGGGGGTGCAGGACCCTGTGGCTTCCCCAGGACCCCGCCAGGGTGGATTCGCTGTGGGAAGTGAACAGAGGGGCAGAGGATGCTGAATCCTCCAAGGTGAAGCCATGTGAGCTTCTTGCCCTGGAGCCAGTCTGCTCACAGAGAGGAGACTTCACCAGAGTCCTGACTGGGTTCATGGGGAGCAGTTCCAGAGCGTCGCCTGGGGACTTCATGACAGCAGATGCTGGGGTGGGGCCGGGGATGAGGGGTTTGGGGAGCACGAGGGGGCTGTGGCTGTGGGGGGGACTCAGGGCTGGGACAGGGGATTGGGATGCGGAAGGGGGTCAGGGCTCTGGCCTGGGGCCAGGGATGAGGGGTTCTGGGTTTTGTGGAGGGCTCAAGGCAGGGGATTGGGACACAGGGTCGAGGTGGTGCAGCCAAGGTGGCAGGGAGGCTTCCCGCCTGCCCTGGCACCGTGGACCGCGCTGCGCCCTGGACATGGCCAGCAGCAGGTCTGGGTCCTAGGCGAAGGCGCACAAGCAGCTCTTGCCCACAGGCACCGCCCCCTCAGCTCCCATTGGCTGGTGTTAGAACAGGTAGGGAGTCACCTGCCTTACCTGGCAGCGCCGCCAATGGGACTTTTAACGGCCCGCTCGGTGGTGCTGACCAGAGCGGCCCAGGGCCTTACATGCCGCGACCCAGTCCTGGGTCGTGACCCACAATTTGAAAGCCACCGCTCTATGGATCTACCAATGCACACGAGGGTTGCCAGGTTTGGTGGGACGTATTCCTGAAGGTTTCATCACATGACCAAATCCTGGAGCCTCCCGGACAGTCCTGGCCTCCCCCGAACACTCATCGCTCCTAAGCACTGGCACGTCCTGGGCATCTAGGATCCCACGAGCTCCATCTACTCTGTGGATGTTGATCATGTACAAAGCAGCGTGAACGTTCCCCAGGCCCCCACCGAGCACACTGGGACATGGGCAAGCAGACGAACTAAGTGGCTACCCCGGAAAGGCCTTGTCCAAAAATGAGATCATTGAAAACTGAGTGAGGGCGCCGGGGCCCGTGCCTGCGGCTGGGTCGAGCGAAGGACTCTAGGTACTGACTCTCCAGGGAGGAGGATTAACGCCATCACGGGAGAACTCAGCCCGGCTGCGGGAAGTGGCCCCGCTGGGGCGGGATGGGCAGGGCCGCCGCGGTGTGGATGTGTGGCAGGTTTTCTAATCCTCGCCGGTGGCTTGGCGTCCGTCTGGAACGGGGCCCATCGCAGCTGGGCTCAGGGATCCCGGCAGCACCAGGGCCAAAGTCAGAGGGAAAATCCCCTTTGGATGCCCCCCAGATGCCCTTAGCTGTTCCTGGGGCACTTGTGATCAGCTGATTGTCCACCACACGCTCCAGATCTTCTGCAATCTCTGCCCCCAGGAGAGCATCCCCCACCCTGGAAGCCGGGCTTTGTCTACAGGGACGTTGGGCCGGATAGAAACACTTTTTTCACTTGTGCCCAGCCCACCAAGTGACCCAGATCCCTCTATATTAGTGAGCTGCCACCTTCTGGGAGCAGGCTGGGCACTCTCCCCTGGCAGGCAGGGCTGCCCCGGTCTGCCCCAGGGGGAGGGGTGGGGGCGGCAGCCTGGACAGCTGTTAATAGGCCCCTTCTCCTCGAATGGTCTCTTGAAATACATGTCACTCTTTATGCTGAATTATCCGTCCCGCCGTGTAGTCAGCTGGGACGCTCTGCGTGGCCCGACAGCTTGTGTCACTCACCAAGGGCAGTTGGTCTGGTAAAAGCTATCATCTCCCTTGCCTTGTCCATCCATCCATCCCATAAATACAAATTTGTGTCTGTATCCATCCATCCCCATATCTATCTATCTATCCCCAGACACCCCCCTCCCTGCTGTCCAGCTGTGACACTCTGTGCCTCAAAGCAGCCCCCTGAAGCCCCCATATTCACCACCGTCACATAGGTATGATGTGTTGTGTACAAATCTGCCTTGTGAGGTACCAGGTTAAAAGGCTGGATCTGTTGAACGTTAATGCCCTGTTGGATTGGCTGTGCTGTCATTGCAGGGGGAGCTGTGACGTTTTGCTACGTGTGTGTTACTGAAATACGTTGCGAGGTTGGGAACCCCCCACAACCAGCCTTTCGGGTACAACACTGGAGCAGCCAGCCGGCAGTGCTGATGGCCCATTGAAGGAATCCACACGCCCAGGGACTATCCCAGGAACCGTAGACAATGGAGACGTCACCGAGGGAGCAGGCAGACAATGGAGACGTCGCCGAGGGAGCAGGCAGACAATGGAGGTCGCTTGACTCAGGTCATAGCGAAAGATCTTTCAACAAGCTGGAAGAAACTATAAAGGAGGGGAAGTGACGTCATCACTTGGCCTCACTCCCCCCACAATCCAACCCCTGGAAACATGCCTGGAGGACACTGAACTGGGGAGGGGGCCGTAGCCTGACGGGGAGCTGCCGCCGGGGTATGGAGGAGCTGTGACCTGCCTATATTGTCTTTCAGCGCGAGACCCGGCTTGGTTCAAATCCTGTCTACTTCAGAGAACTCAGATGTGGTTTTACTTTTATTTCTCAGGTAACCAACTGTGATCTCTACTTTCACCGCTTACCAGCCCGTGAGATCCATCTCTCTGCAGTGAATAAACATGGTTCATGTTTTACTTAAACCAGGGGGGTTCAGTGGAAGTACCTGGGGAATCTGCTCAGGAACTGGAGCTGGGGCGTGTCCTCGCCATGTCGAGGGAGGGGCGGATGGGGCAATAACCTTACACTGGTCAGGCTTCGGACCACAGTGGGACGGCCCGGCCCTGGGGTCTTAGGTGGAGAGCTGGGGGAGCGGCTGGGGCCTCTATTGTTGGTTCACAAGGGCCTGGGAGACCATTCCTGGAACCCAGCTGGGTGTCCCCCTGGCAGGGGGTGGCCGTGTCAGTGCAGGGCCTGCCAGAGGTTTGTAGCTTGACACAGATCACAGTGTGAGAGGGAACCCAGGCTGGTGGGACAGGGGGGACAGTGTACCCCAGTTCAGGCTGCACCCTGGGAACCCATCACACCTACATCAGGCCCCGTGGTGCCGATGTGATTCCACCTGGGGCGATGCAGAGCCACCAAATTGCAAACTCTCTTTTTAATTCAGTGCAATAAATTGTCCCGATTCCATATCCTTCGGCACAAGGATCTCTAGGGGGAAGAGAAGAGGGGCAAGCGCTGGCCAGAGGGGCGGGGGTCCCCGCTCTGTGTGAGCCGGCGCCTCCCCGAGCCCCCAGACGCAGAATCACACCCCGGAGACACAGGCTGTCTGAGACGCACAGTCACATGCCAGCCGGACATGGGCACATGTAGCTACATGCTCTGGGATACACACATGCACAAAGAGTGCATGACCCAGCCCCTCCAGCAGGGGGCAGCAGGGACACAAACACACACACACACACACACACACACACAGAGCAGGGCCCAGCCCCTCCAGCAGGGGGCGGCAGGGACACACACACACACACACACACACACACACAGAGCAGGGCCCAGCCCCTCCAGCATGGGATGGCAGGGACACACACACACACACACACACACAAAGCGACCTGGTCCCTGCCCTTACACCGGCGGGGGCGGCTCCGGCCGGGGCTGGTCCTCGTGGAGCCGGGCGGTAGAGCCGGGCCGCAGGCCGCCCGGCTGCGGGGACACCTGGTTGAGGCTCTGGGTGGGCATCTCGTTGCACTGGATGTGGGTGATGAGACTCAGCAGCGCTGTGCGGGAGGGGCAGAGCGGGGGGTGAGTGGTGGTCTCAGAGGGGGGTCCCGATGCTTCCATGGGGTAAAGCCCCCAGCCCCCTGA
Source organism: Aldabrachelys gigantea (assembly GCA_026122505.1). Classification (NCBI taxonomy): domain Eukaryota; kingdom Metazoa; phylum Chordata; order Testudines; family Testudinidae; genus Aldabrachelys; species Aldabrachelys gigantea. The sequence continues at coordinate 71,235,993 of CM047489.1, forward strand.
ACCCCACCCCTGTAGCCCCCAGCTCTTCTAGAACCCCACCCCCAGCCCTGACCCCAACCCCCATAGCCCCCAGTGCTTCCTGAACCCCACCCCCAGCCCCTCCCCCAAGCCCCAGAACCCCACCACTGGAGCCTCCAGCTCTTCCAGAACCCCACGCCCAGCCCTGCCCCCAACCCCATAGCCCCCAGTGCTCCCAGTCCCCTCCCCAGAACCCTACCCCTCCCCCAAGCCACATAGCCCCCTACCTGGGTACCCAGCTAGCCCCCTCCCCCCGTGCTGTGGGTCTCACCGCTCAGGAGGAAGAGGAAGGAGGCCAGGAAGCCCACGTAGAAGGACCAGCCGCGCCGGAATCTCATCTCGGGGTGGATGGGCTCCGAGATCGAGGTAAACGAGACGCTGAACACCAGGATGCTCACCAGCGTGATGATCCCTGTGGTGGGGGGCAGGGCCTAGCTGCAACCCCTGTAGCCAGTTACCCCACCCCAAAGCTGGCCACCAGGTGAGAGATTGTTGTGTAACCAGCCCCCCATGTCCCACCCAGCGCGAGCTGCACCTCAGAGCTGGGTGAGGGATCCCTGTACAAATAGCCCCCACGCTCAACCCCAGAGCTGGCTGCATCTCAGCGCCGGGTGAGGGATCCCTGTATAACCAGCCCCTGTGCCCCACCCCAGAGCTGGCTGCATCTCAACGCCGGGTGAGGTATTCCTGTATAACCCGCCCCCATGCCCAGCCCCAGAGCTGGCTGCATCTCAGCGCCGGGTGAGGGATCCCTGTATAACCAGCCCCTGTGCCCCACCCCAGAGCTGGCTGTATCTCAGAGCCGGGTGAGGGATCCCTCTATAACCAGCCCCCATGCCCAGCCCCAGAGCTGGCTGTATCTCAGAGCTGGGTGAGGGATCCTTGTATAACCAGCCCCCGCGCCCCACCCCCATGCCCAGCCCCAGAGCTGGCTGCATCTCAGCGCCGGGTGAGGGATCCCTGTATAACCAGCCCCTGTGCCCCACCCCAGAGCTGGCTGTATCTCAGAGCCGGGTGAGGGATCCCTCTATAACCAGCCCCCATGCCCAGCCCCAGAGCTGGCTGTATCTCAGAGCTGGGTGAGGGATCCTTGTATAACCAGCCCCCGCGCCCCACCCCAGAACTGGCTGCATCTCAACGCCGGGTGAGGGATCCCTGTATAACCAGCCCCCACGCCCCACCCCAGAGCTGGCTGCATCTCAACGCCGGCTGAGGGATCTCTGTATAACCAGCCCCTAAGCCCCACTCCAGAGCTGGCTGCATCTCAATGCCAGGTGAGGGATCCCTGTATAACCAACCCCCGCGCCCCACCCCAGAGCTGGCTGCATCTCTACGCTGGGTGAGGGATCCCTATATAACCAGCCCCCACGCCCCACCCCAGAGCTGGTCGCATCCCAGTGCTGGGCGAGTGGTACCTGTCAAGAGGTTGGTGACAGCAGCCAGCCTGTATTTGCGGAAGGTGTGGAAGGAGGTGAGGACGGAGCAGACGGCGATGAACCCAAGCAGAGTGGACAGCGTCATCAGCGCTTTGACCACCTCGAATGCCACTGAGGGATCAAGGGCCAGGCTAGTTAACGAGGGGAATCTCCCTGCACCCCCTTGTGCCCCAACCCCACTGGCCTGAGATTCATCGGCACTGGCAGAGCTGGGGGCAGGGGGGAGAGTTGGCCTAGCAGGGGGTTGGGGTTGCACTGTGGCAGGTGGGTTGGGGGCTGCGGGTCAGGATTGAGGGGCATCGGCAGAGCTAGGGGAGGGGGGAGCATGGGGCTGGGCTAGCACGGCCACGGGTCGGGATTGGGGGGACACTGGTTGCACTGTGTGTGGTGGGTGGGCTGGGGGGCTGCAGGTCGGGATTAGGGGGCACTGGCAGAGCTGGGGGAGGGGGCAGCATGGGGCTGGGCTAGCAGGGGCTGCGGGTCGGGACTGGGGGGCACTGACAGAGCTGGGGGAGGGGGGAGCATGGGGCTGGCCTAGCACGGCCGCAGGTCGGGATTGGGGGGGCACCAGCAGAGCTGGGGGAGGGGGGAGCATGGGGCTGGGCTAGCAGGGGCTGTGGGTCGGGATTGGGGGGACACTGGTTGCACTGTGTGTGGCGGGTGGGCTGTGGGGCTGTGGGTCGGGATTAGGGGGCACCGGCAGAGCTGGGGGAGGGGGGAGCATGGGGCTGGGCTAGCACGGCCACGGGTCGGGATTGGGGGGACACTGGTTGCACTGTGTGTGGCGGGGGGGCTGTGGGTCGGGATTAGGGGGCACCAGCAGAGCTGGGGGAGGGGGGAGCATGGGGCTGGGCTAGCAGGGGCTGCGGGTCGGGATTGGGGGGGCACTGACAGAGCTGGGGGAGGGGGGAGCATGGGGCTGGCCTAGCACGGCCGCGGGTTGGGATTGGGGGGCACCGGCAGAGCTGGGGGAGGGATGAGCATGGGGCTGGGCTAGCAGGGGCTGTGGGTCGGGATTGGGGGGACACTGGTTGCACCGTGTGTGGCGGGTGGGCTGGGGGTCGGGATTGAGGGGCACCGTCGCGCTGTCCGTGCTGGGGGATACCAGGGCTGGACGGGGTCCCGTACCCGTCCCCATGGGCAATTTGCTGCAGAACAAATTGAGGCAAATGTTCCACAACCCCACGCTGGTCTCGAACCCGGGGCTGTCGACTTCCACCCAGTACGGGGAGACCAGCACCAGCAGCTCGGTCAGGAGGCTCAGGCAGGACAGGACCTTGGTTATCCACTTGAATTTCAGCTTCTCAGCCAGCCCAGGAAACACTGGGGGGAGGGGTGGCTATGCGTGAATGGGGGGCAGGGATCCCCCATAACAGCCCCCGGCCCCCTCGTTAGCCAGATCGCCCCACAATGATCCCTGTCCCCAGTTAGTGTCCCCTGTAACAACCTAGTACCCTCCATTAGCCGTTAGCTGGCTCCCCCCACAATGCCCCCCAGCCCCCAAATATCATGTCACTTCATAACAACCCCCTGCCCGTTCTATCCCCATAACGAGCCCCTACACCCCAATTAGCCAGATCCCCCCTTAACAACCCTCTCCCACCCATTATTCAGACCCCCGAGCATGACCCCTCCCCTGCCATTAGCTAGGTCCCCCATCCCATTCTGGTGCCATATACTTGCTGCAGGGGGTAACCCTGATGCTCTGTGGGGTGGAGGGGGGCTGGGGTTACATCCCAATCAGCCCCAAACCCTGATCCCCACAGCCTCCCTGTGACCCAGCAGCCCCAGCTGCCATCGCTGGGCCCCGGCTGCCTCCAACTGCCGTAGAACCTCCCTCCCCGCCCCCCCCAGCCCAGGGTGCCTGGCCCCCACCCAGCGACTACGCAGCACGAGGGACCTGGGGTCAGCCGGCCCCCTCCTGCTGCACAGCCTGGGGCCCCACTCCCCTGTTCGAACCAGAGCGTGAGAAACTGCCTGTGGGGCTGGAGACTCAGCGGCCAGCTCCTCTCCCTGCTCACACCAGGCACCTGCTTTCTGGTCGGAATTGGTCAGGTGGGGGCCCTCCCCTGGGGGTCAGGGCTGGCCCCAATGTCCCAGGGCAGCACTAGGGGGAGCTGTGCTGCAGGGGGTGGGGTGGGGGCTCTCCCTGGGCGATCAGGGCTGCCCCCGATGCTCCAGGGTGGCACTAGGGGGCGCTGTGCTCGCAGGGGCCCTAGCGTTTCCTCCAAGAGGCAGGGCTTGAACCTGGGGATCTGGGCCAAACTCCAGCTGGGGCGATTCCATTTGGTTTCCCTAAATCCTCCCTTGAGCTGAGATTTTCATTCACTTTTCATCCAAAAGTGCACGAATTGTTGTGAATTAACCAGCCACTGTGTCCTCACCCCAGAGGTGACTGTGTGTCAGCATCAGGAGAGCCATCCTGGTGTGGCGTTATGTACAGCTGTCCCCCAGCTGCTCTGCCCCAGAGGTGGCTGAGTCTCAGCTCTGGGTGAGGCTGCACCACCTGAAAATTGAGTCCGGATCCTTGAGGTGAAAATGGCCTGAGAAAAGCAGAGGGTTTTTACCGGTACAATTTAGTGACCCACTTGTTTGCGGGTGGACAGTGTTTCTACAGATTGTATGTTATGCGCTGGCATCCAGACTTGTGGCTTCAGTTCTGTGCTTGGGAGAGTCACATCAGTTCGCTGTGCCTCCGTTTCCTCATCTGTAACGTGGGGATAATCTGCCTTTGGCTACATAGATTGTATGTAGGAGGGACAGGGCCTGTCTCTGGCTGTGTCTGGGCAGCGCCCGGCACGACGGGCCCCGATCTCAGCTGGGGCAGGGCCTGGCTCTCGCTGTGTCTGGGCAGCGCCTGGCACGACAGGCCCTGATCTCAGCTGGGCCAGGGCCTGTCTCTCGCTGTGTGTCTGGGCAGCGCCTGGCATGACAGGGCCCTGATCTCAGCTGGGGCATGGCCTGGCTCTCGCTGTGTCTGGGCAGCGCCTGGCATGACAGGGCCCTGATCTCAGCTGGGGCAGGGCCTGGCTCTCGCTGTGTCTGGGCAGCGCCTGGCACGACGGGGCCCTGATCTCAGCTGGGGCAGGGACTGTCTCTGGCTGTGTCTGGGCAGCACCTGGCACGATGGGCCCTGATCTCAGTTGGGGTCTGTGGAGTGCCCAGGACAACAGGTTCCCAATCTCATAATGACTCATACGTCCAAACCAAACGACAATTAAACTCTCAAGACTTTATACATACACAGATGGTGGCACCGGGAGAAACAGACGAGGGGCTTGGATGGGGCCATTTGGCCACGGGGAGGCGTGGCTCTGCGGAATTCCCCTGACAGCTGAGCTCAACCCAGACGCCGTGGCTGGAGTAACAGAGTCTGGCTCGAGCCCCGTGGCTGAGACGATGGTAACAGGGGAATTGCAGAGCAACGCAAAAATATGTGGCTAACAGAGGAAATAGTCCTGGGGGTGAAGGGATATGTGATGGAGGTAATTGACTCAGAAGGACAATGCCCTGGCAGGGGAGGAATATTTGACAGTGCTGAGTAGCCTAGAGGAGGAAAAGGCCCGGCAGTGGCGAGATATTCAATACGTGCTGAGTGAGAACGGAAAACTGCCCCTGGCACCGGCAGGCCATTCAATACAGCTAATTGGGCCTGAGCGATCAAGTTCCTGCGATGGATGGATACTCTACGGCAGTGAGCGGTGCTGAGAAAAACAAATCCCTCAGTGGCAGGATATCTTACAGCACAAAGGGTCACAAAAGAGGTGGTGGTGGAGGGATATTGAATAGCGCTGAGTAGAGAAAAGTCCCAGTCGTGGAGGGATACTCAATAGCGCTAAGTTCAAGAGGGAGAAAAATGTCCCAGTGATAGAGGGATAGATGGCAGTGCGAAGTGAGACGGTTAGGGGAAAAGTCCCAGTCGTGGAGGGATATTTGATAGTGCTAAGGCACGTGAGAGGACAGTTAGTCCTGACTGTGAAGAGGTGTCCAATAATGTTGTCTAACTTCGATGGGAAAATAGTCCCAGCAGTGGAAGGATATTCAAGAGTTTCCAGTTGCACTTCAAAAAAAATGAGTCCCTTGGCGGATGGATCTCCTGATGGTGTAATGAGTCAGGCAATGTCAGAGCTTGGAATATCCGTGGACCAATCGGCATCCAGAATCCTGCTCAGTAGGGTGGCTGGTTGAGCAGGGAGACGGGCCCTGGGAGCCGAGGAGCAATGGCGCCCCCTGGCTACACTGGTGCTGTGCCCGTCTCCCCAGCCGGGGCCACCTGGGTGCCCGGCTTCGTGCCCGGGGCAGGCGAATGCTTTTGGGTGATCAGGCTGGATATCCCTGGGCGTGGAGAGAGGAAAAGAGGAGCACAGATTTTTGAAAAATTACTGGAAATTGAAACATTTACTGAAGATTAACATGAGTTTTTGCCGATTTTTTCCCCCAAAGCTGCATTTCAAAACCAGATGTTTTTCTTATACAAAACAGTTTTGAAAGTGGATTTTTAAAACCAAAAATGGTTTTCTAACTTGAAATTTTTAATGAAAAATACATTTTTAATCAAAACTTTTAATTTAACAGTTAAGAAACACAAACTCTTCTACTAAGAAAAGGTTTTCAAAAAATGGCTTTTGCCCCCCCAACACACTTAATAAACAGATTTTTTCCCAGAAAAGACATTTTCTGAGAATGGATTTTTTTTTTAACTCAAACGGCTTTTCAAAACCAGAACATTTTTCTATTTCATTTTTCCATCAGAAAACTGGACAGGGAAATTCAGTGAACATTTTAATTACAAATTTCTGGTTTATTTTCAGAAAAATTTCTGCCAAAATTAAAAAAATTGACATCCCCCCTCCAAATTTGATTTAGGTTAAAAAGTTTGTTTATGGCAGGAAAAATCTCAGTGAAAAATCTCCCCGTGTTCTGCAGCTCAACCCCTCATCGCAGGGAACCCACTGGGGAAACGACCTACCTCCCAAGGCATGTCTGGGATCCCCAGCTCGGCCCGACGGTGCTGGGTCCTATGGAATGAAATCTGGGGGCCCTTTGACCCTGCCCCTGCTTACCGGAAAAGGCAAAGGCGGGGCCCACGGCCCAGGACAGGTAGAAGGCCCAGTTGTACCTGTGCTGGATTTGGGGGTGCTGGGGCGCGTAGACCACAAACACGAGGAACATCACCGAGCTGATCAGCCCGCAAGCTCCTACAGGTCGAAGGGAGAGTGTCAGGGGCACATGCCATCCACCACCACCAGGGGGAGCTGGCACTCTTGGGTTAAGCTTCTCTTCTACTCAGGTGAGCGGATGTGAGGAGATAACCCTCTACTGGCTATTCCATCCATCAATCGCCCCAACATACACCTCTACCCACCTATCCGTCCATCCCCATATACACCCCTCTATCCATCTATTCATCCATCCTTCCATCCATCCCCATACACACCCCTCCATCCATCCATCCATCAACATACATCCCCGTCCATCCATCCATCTATCCTCATACACACCCCTCTATCCCCCCACTCATCCATCCCCCAAACACACCTCTCTATCCATCCATCCATCCCCCAAACACACCCCTCTATCCATCCATCCATCCATCTCCATATACACCCCTCCATCCATCCATTCATCCATCCATCAATCTATCCTCATACACACCCCTCTATCCCCCCCACCCATCCATCCCCCAAACACACCCCTCTATCCATCCATCCCCATACACACCCCTCTATCCAACCATTCATCCATCCATCCATCTATCCTCATACACACCCCTCTATCCATCCATCCCCATACACACCCCTCTATCCAACCATTCATCCATCCTTCAACATACATCCCCATCCATCCATCCATCCTCATACACACCCCTCTATCCATCCATCCATCCATCTCCATACACACCACTCCATCCATCCATCCATCCGTCCATCCCCATACACACCCCTCTATCCATCCTTTCATCCCCCCACCCATCCATCCCCCAAACACACCCATCCATCCATCCCCATACACACCCCTCTATCCTTCCATTCATCCATCCATCAACATCCATCTCCATCCATCCATCCATCTATCCATCCCCATACACACCCTTCCCCCCACCTATCCATCCCCCAAACACACCCCTCTATCATCCATGCATACATCCATCCATCAATTGCCCCAACATACACCTCTATCCATGCATCCGTCCATCCCCATACACACCCATCTGTCCATCCATCCCCCCAACATAGCCATCCATCCCCCCAACATAGCCATCCATCCATCCATCCCCCCAGCTGAGGGAGCCAGCCCAATTGTCCCTAGTTCAGTGGTTTGAGCATAGGCCTGCTAAATCCAAGGTTGTGAGCTCAGTCCTTGAGGGGACTACTTAGGGATCTAGGGCAAAAATCAGTACTTGGTCCTGCTAGTGAAGGCGGGGAGTGGGACTCCATAATCTTTCAGGGTCCTTTCTAGTTCTAGGAGATTGGTATATCTCTTATTATTATTTATTACACCCCTCCATCCATCCCCATCCCCATCCATCCATCCACACACATCTCCATTCCTCTATCCACCCACCCATCTATCCCCGTACACTCCCCTCTATCCATCCATCCACCCCACCCACACACGTATCTCCACACCAGGAGCAGCTCCAGGCACCAGCACGCCAAGCGCGTGCCTGGGGCGGCAAGCCGCAGGGGGTGCTCTGCCGGTCACCGCGAGGGTGGCAGGCAGGTTGTCTTCAGCGGCAGCCTGCAGAGGGTCCGCCGGTCCCGTGGCTTTGGTAGACTTCCCACAGGCTGCTGCCGAATCCGCGGAACCAGAGACCTCCTACAGGCAAGCCGCTGAAGGCAGCCTGCCTGCTGTGCTTGGGGCGGCAAAATACCTAGAGTTGCCCAGGCTCCACATCCTACCCTGCCAATCCAACTATACACACCCCATCATCTATTCCTCCCTCCTTCTCCAGACACACCCCTCTAGCCATCCATCATCTGCCCGGCCACCCCCCTCCCCACCCCTCCAGCCATCCATACTAGGGCTGGGGATTTAGAGGGGAAGGATGGTCCCCTGATTAGGGTCCTGTCTTAAGCTGCCTATGTCCCAGGCCCAATTCCTTACTCTACCATCAGCTTCCTGCTTGACCATGGTCAATCACTCAGCCTTTCCATGCCTCAGTTTTCCATCTGTACAATGGGGCTGACTGCCTGCCTACAGGGGTGTTTGAAGATAATCCCTTACAGACCATGAAGTGCTTTGAGCTCTACCAGTTAGAAGGGCTGTATAAGAAACAGGCATTATTGTTCTATTCAACGCTGGTTGTCAACCAGTCACCACTGCCCACCAGGGAGGTGGCAGCATCTCAAGGCCCAGCCAGCCTCCCCTGTGCTACCTGCTGTGAAACAAGTCATGGCCAAGACGTTGGTTTCCGGGAAGAACTTGCTCGCCTGGCGGAGGAAGGAATCTAGGCAGCACAACACGGCGATGATGGCAGCAATGATCCCCACCAGCACGAACCCCCGGCTGGCATTCAGCACACCTGGGGGGCATTGGGAGAATCAGAGGGGTAGTTCAGCCCACCTGCCTACCCGCCTAGCCCTAGCCATGTGTCCATCTCAGCTGCAGGAGCTATGAACAATGATCAGCTAAAGACAATTGAAGCTGGGTGGGGGATCTGGGTGAAGGTCGATCAACACTGGCTGGGGGATCCGGCCCCGTCAACTCCGGCAGAGCAATGGCCAAATCAACATCAGCTGGGGGATCCAGCCTCGTCAACTCCGGCAAAGCAACGGCCAATCAACACTATCTGGGGGATCCAGCCCCGTCAACTCCGGCGGAGCAATGGCCAATCAACACCAGCTGGGGGATCCGGCCTCGTCAACTCCGGCAGAGCAACGGCCAATCGACACCGGCTGGGGGATCTGGCCTCATCAACTCTGGCAGAGCAATGGCCAAATCAACACCAGCTGAGGGATCCAGCCTCATCAACTCCGGCGGAGCAACGGCCAATCAACACCAGCTGGGGGATCCGGCCTCATCAACTCCGGCGGAGCAACGGCCAATCAACACCATCTGGGGGATCCGGCCCTGTCAACTCCAGCAGAGCAATGGGCAATCAACGCCGTCTGGGGGATCCGACCCCGTCAACTCCGACAGAGCAACGGCCAATCAACACCAGCTGGGGGATCCGGCCCCGTCAATTCCGGCAGAGCAACAGCCAATCAACACCGGCTGGGGGATCCAGCCCCGTCAACTCCGTTGGAGCAACAGTCAAACAACACCATCTGGGGGATCCGGCCCCACCAACGGCCAATCAACACCGGCTGGGAGATGTGGCCCCTCAACTCCGGCAGAGCAACGGCCAATCAACACCAGCTGGGGGATCCGGCCCCCGTCAACTCCGGCGGATCTCCAGCCAATTGACCCAGCCCCGTCAGGACAATGCTGATGGATGCCAGAGGGGGACACATACTTGTTCTTGGAGGCAGGTTCTTGCAGGTTGCCTCATTGCACACAGTCCATATCCCAAAATGCACTATCCCCATGTCCGAGCTGAAGACCAGCCAGCAGGGACACGTCCCGACGACCAGGATGAGAAGGAAACTGAAGCAGGTTAGGGAGATGCTCACCACCCGGTAAGGGAACATTGCATGCGAGGCGACAGGCTCCGAGGGGCTGAGGCCACCTGTAGGGAGAAACGCCAGGGATGGGAGAAGCTGGGCTGATGCACAGGCAGGAGAGAGCTGGGGACAGCAGCAACTCCAACCTAACAGCATAGCTTGAGGGCCGCCGGCTGAGGGAAAAGCCCGGAGAATGTATGTGCCTGAATCTGCAGAAAGCCTGAGCCCATTGCTCTAGGCGGGGTGTCAGATGGATACATGGATGGAGGCGGAGTGTAGGGGGATGGTGGGAGAGATGGAGAGGTGGGGACAGATGTGGTATTTATGGGGATGGAGGGATAGGGGAGGGAGGCATGGATGGAGAGGTGCATGTGGGGACAGAGGGATGGAAGGAGGAAGGGATGGACAGATGGAGGGAGGGGTGTAGGGAGCGGTGGAGGGAGCGGGGATGGAGGGGTGCGTATGGAGACAGAGGGATGGATGGATGGAGGGGTGGATGGATGGAGTGGGTGGAGGAGGGATGACGGAGGGAGGGGGATGGAGAGAGGATGGAGGGGGGATGGATGTTTGGTGAGAAGGACATTTGGATGGAGGAGGGATGGATGGAAGGATAGATGGATGGAGGGGTGGATGGATGGGGACAGAGGGACGGATGGGTGGAGGGGTGGAGGGAGAGGGGATGGATTGAGAGGAGCAGGGAGAGGGATGGAGGGAGGAGGGATGGAGAGATGGAGGGAGGGAGGGAGGGAGGGGTGGATGGAGGGATGAAGAGATAGACGGATGGAGGGGTGGATGGAGGGATGGAGGGGGATGGAGGGATGAAGAGATAGATGGAGACAGAGGGAGGGGATGGAGGGAGGAGGGATGAAGAGATAGACGGATGGAGGAGTTGATGGAGGGATGAGGAGATAGACAGATGGAGGGATGGAGGGATGAAGAGATAGATGGAGGGAGGGATGGAGGAGGATGGAGGGATGAAGAGATAGACGGATGGGGACAGAGGGATGGAGGAATGGAGGAAGGAGGGATGAAGAGATGGATGGAGGGGTGGATGGAGGGATGGAGGAGGATGGAGGGATGAAGAGATAGACGGATGGGGACAGAGGGATGGAGGAAGGAGGGATGAAGAGATAGATGGATGGAGGGGTGGATGGAGGGATGGAGGAGGATGGAGGGATGAAGAGATAGACGGATGGGGACAGAGGGATGGAGGAAGGAGGGATGAAGAGATAGATGGATGGAGGGGTGGATAGAGGGATGGAGGGATGAAGAGATAGACGGATGGAGGGGTGGATGGAGGGATGAGGAGATAGACGGATGGAGGGGTGGATGGGAGGATGGAGGGATGAAGAGATAGACGGATGGGGACAGAGGGATGGAGGGATGGAGGAAGGAGGGATGAAGAGATAAATGGATGGAGGGGTGGATGGAGGGATGGAGGAGGATGGAGGGATGAAGAGATAGACGGATGGGGACAGAGGGATGGAGGAAGGAGGGATGAAGAGATAGATGGATGGAGGGGTGGATGGAGGGATGGAGGAGGATGGAGGGATGAAGAGATAGACGGATGGGGACAGAGGGATGGAGGAAGGAGGGATGAAGAGATAGATGGATGGAGGGGTGGATAGAGGGATGGAGGGATGAAGAGATAGACGGATGGAGGGGTGGATGGAGGGATGAGGAGATAGACGGATGGAGGGGTGGATGGGAGGATGGAGGGATGAAGAGATAGATGGATGGGGACAGAGGGATGGAGGGATGGAGGAAGGAGGGATGAAGAAATAGATGGATGGAGGGGTGGATGGAAGGATGGAGGAGGATGGAGGGATGAAGAGATAGACGGATGGGGACAGAGGGACAGACCCTTACTCCAGCCACCGACCCCGTCTCTGCGGCTCCGCCCAGGGCTGGTGCTGGGAGCTCCTGGTTGCTGCTTGCTCTCACAGACACGGCTCGGGCTGGCCACGCTGAGCTGTGGCAGCCGAGTGGGGCAGCAGGACCCGGGACCCGGGGGGCAAACGACCCCCCTCAGCTGTGACGGCGGCTCCGTCCGGGGGCCCCCAACGGCTGGTGGAACCTCTGGGCGCGTCCAACTGTCGTGGAACCTTCCACCCACTGAGCCGGGCCCATGGCAGGAGCCCGGGCTGGGATGGGGTCTGGGGGGGCTTTGCAAATAGGGACGGGGATAATCCCGGGGTGTGGGGATCGATCGATGGATGCAGCCGAACTGCAGAGATCCGACCCATTCGGGAATGAGGGGAGGGGGGTGGGGAGTGTGTGTGAATCAACAGAACCTGCTGCCTGGTCTTTCCAAACCTGACAACTCAATGTTAGCTTATTACCGCTTGGAGATGTTACTGTGCAGAAGAAAAATGCTGCTCTTGGTGTCACTGAAACACCGACACTGTTTCATGGCCTCATCCAATCTAACGAGAGTTTTGCAAGGGAGTTTACGGGTGGAGGGAGGAGGGTGGAGCTAGATACACTTAATATTTCTTAAACTTAAAGCCCAAATCACCCCCAATAGAAAGAAAACAACAGAAGAACGAGCTTCGGGAGTAAAAAGACGATGCAGGCAGAAGTCCAGCAACCAGGTGGGAACTACCCGGTTGATTGCACCCAGTGCAGCATGTCTGATTACCCGTGCTATGGGCGGGTCGCGTATGTGTGCGTTCAGTGCAAGGAGCTCCTGGCCCTCAGAGACCATGTACAGAGTCTGGAGGCCAGATGGCTGAGCTGGAGGAGGTGAGGGAGACAGAGGTACATAGATGAGACTTTCCGGGACACAGCAGAACAGTCCAACCCCCGGTCTCCCAGCCTCTGTGCTGCTGAGGAGGATGAAAGCCTCAGGGAAGGAGAACATCTAACTGGAGCAGACGATGAGGTGATATCCTCTCACACTGAGGACACCTCGCTGGGGGAGAGAACTCCAATTATTAGGAAGAGACCGGTATTAGTAATGGGTGATTTGATTATTAGAAACATAGATAACTGGGTTTGCGATGAGTGGGAGAACCACATGGTGACTTGCCTGCCTGGCTAGGTTGCAGATCTCTCGAGACATCTGAATAGACGTATGTGCAGTGCTGGGGAGAAGCTGGTGGTCGTGGTACACGTAGGTACTGGTGACATGGGGAAGGACAGGAGAGAGGTCCTGGAGGCCAAATTTAGGCTGCTAGGGAAGAGATTGAAGTCCAGGACCACCATGGTAGCCTTCTCTGAGATGCTTCCAGTTCCACACGCAGGGCCAGGTAGGCAGAACTGCAGCATCTCAATGTGTGGCTGAGATGATGGTGTGGGGAGGAGAGGGTTAGATTTATTAGGAACTGGGAAAAATTTTGGAAGAGGGGGAGCCTATCCAGGAAGGATGGCCTCCACCTAAACCAAAATGGAACCAGATTGCTGGCACTTAACGTTAAAAAGGTCGCAGAGCAGTTTTTAAACTAGGGTTGGGGGAAGCCAATAGGTGCGGAGGATCACGTGGTTCAGAGAGAGACATCCCTTAGCGGAGGATCTATTCATGGAGATTCTCTGTGCCCTAGTGAGGAGGAGAGGACGGAAGATGATAAAATACAGGCAGGGGCTGATGAGAAACAGTCAAATGAAAAAAAGCCCCATTCAATTACGTCAGGTGATGGAAGACAGCTAAAAAGTGACAATTTTTTAAAGTGCTTCTATACCCACACTGGGAGTCTAAATAACCGGCTGGGGGAACTCGAGAGCCTCGTGTTAAAAGAGGCTGTTGGTATAAGAGGCATCACAGAAACTTGGTGGGATGAGGATCAGGAGCGCCGGCAGCCATTTTGGCGCCCTAGGCGGCGGACGGTCCTGCCCCCAAAATACCGACGACGACCACGGTGGCCGGATGTTTGGCCCCCGCGGTCGCCGCCCCCCAAATGTGAGTGTCCTCGGTGACCGCCTAGGTCACCGAATGGGTTGCGCCCGCCCTGATGAGGATAATCATTGGGATTCTGCAATACCAGGGTACAAAATCGATCCGAAGGACAGACCGGGTGGTGCTGGTGGGGGAGCAGCACTATTGGCGAAAGAAAGCGTAGAAGCAAATGAAGTCAAAATCTTAAATGAACCAAATTGCACCATAGAACCTCTGTGGAGAGTGTCAAAGTCAGACTCGGGACTCACAGTTTGTCAGCCCGCTCTGTTTTATTAACACAGAGCTCTGCAAACACACCCAGATAATGTGAGCACCATGCAAGACTCACTCTGCCTTATTTTATACAGATAAAAAGGGAACGAACTTAACAAGAGGACAAAGAAAGCAGAACTGAGAGGTTTACCTGAGGCCAGACGTACATCGCTAATTTCCTTACTAACTTTTACCAATCTCCGGCTAATGTTCCACCATTAGCTTCCGTGGACTCCTTGTTTATGCCTTCATGTTTCTTTTCCTGACACCTGTAGTTCAACATACCTTATTTCTGCTTAAAGGTCCATCCAGCATTTCTTTAATCCATTCCATTTTTACAATAGAATCCATTCTACTTTCACAACAGTAATCCCATGCTCTAATAGTAAGAATATAGCAGTAGCGATATATGATCGACCACCTGGCCAGGACGGTGATAGCGACTGTGCAATGCTCAGGGGATTAGAGAGGCAGCTAAAATGTAAAAAAACCCCTCACTAATAATGGAGGATTTCAACTGTCCCCATATTGCCTGGGGACATGTCATCTCGGGACGGGATGCTGAGATAGTTTCTTGACACCTTAAATGACTGGTCTCACAGTAGCTAGTCCTGGAACCCCCAAGGCGAGAGGCAATTCTTGATGTAGTCCTGAGTGAAGCACAGGATCTGGTCCAAGAAGTGAATATAGCTGGACCGCATGGCAATAGTGACCATAATATAATGTAATTTAACATCCCTGTGGTGGGGAAAACTCCACAGCAGCCCACCATGGTAGCGTTTCATTTCAGACAGAAGAACAGCGCAAACATGAGGACGTTAGTGAAACAGAAATGAAAAGGTTCAGAGCCAAGAGTGAAATCGCTGCAAGTTCCGTGGACGCTTTTTAAAGACGCCATAATAGAGGCTTGACTTAAAGGTAGCCCCCAAATTAAAACACATAGAGAACCATAAAAGTGCCACCGTGGCTAAACAACAAAGAAAAGAAGCTTTGAGAGGCAAAAGGCCTCCTTTAAAAAGTGGAAGTTAAATCCTAGTGAGGAAAATAGGAAGGAGCATAAACTCTGGCAAGCGAAGTGTCAAAATATAATTCGAAAGGCTGAAAAAGAATTTGAAGAACGGCTAGCGAAAGACTCGAAAAGGTATAGCAAAAATTACATCAGAAGCAGGAAGCTGCTAAACAACCGGTGGGGCGACTGGACGATGGAGATGCTAAAGCAGCATTCAGGGACGATAAGGCTGTTGCGGAGAAACTCAATGAATTGTTTGCATCCGTCTTCACGGCTGAGGATGTGAGGGAGATTCCCAATGGGCCATTCTTTTTGGATGACAAATCTGAGGAACTGTCCCAGACTGAGGTGTCAGTAGAGGAGGTTTGGGAACAAATTGATAAATTAAACAGTAGTAAGTCGCCAGGACCAGATGGGCTTCATCCAAGTGTTCTCTGGGAACTCAAATGTGAAATTGCAGAACTGCTAACTGTGGTCTGTAACCTAGCACTGATATCAGCTTCTGGACCAGCTGACTGGAGGATAGTGAATGTGACACCAATTTTTACAAACGGCTCTGGAGGTGACGCTGGCAGTTACAGGCCGGTAAGCCTGACTTCAGTACTGGGCAAACTGGTTGAAATTTCCCTGAGATTTAATCTCAGTCGACTCTGCTGCAGTTTGAATCCATTGCCCCTTGTCCTGCCTCTGGGGCGAGAGAGAACAACTTTTCTCCAGCTTCTCTGTAGCAGCCTTTCAAACCGCGATCATGTCCCCCTCCCCCAGCTCTTTTCCACACTACCCCTGCCCAGTTCCTTCAGGCTGTGCCCCTAGGGCTTCCAGTCCATCCCTCTGATCATCTTCATCCCTCGCCTCTGGAGCCTGTCCAGTTTCTCTACATCCCTTCCATATATTGGTGACTGAAACTGGACACAATCCCCCGCTGAGGCCTAGCCAGCGCCAAATAGAGCGGTACTGTCACCTCTCCTGACTTGCCTGCTCTGCCTCTGTTAATGCAACCTGAAAATGCATTTGTTTTTTTGCAACAGCATCACATTGCTGATTCCTGTCGAGGTTGTGATCCACCCCAACTCCTAAATCCTTCTCAGCAGTGCTGCTGCCAAGCCAGTTCTTCCCCATCCTGTATCTGTGCATTTGGTTTTCCTTCCCTAAGTGGAGCGTCTTCCCTTTGTCATTGATGAATTTCATTGTGTCGTGTACAGCCCAGTTCTCCAATTTCTCAAGATCCCTCTGAATTTTAGCTTCATCCTCCAAAGTGTTAGAAACTCCCCCCAGCTTTGTGTCTTCTGCAGATCTGATCAGTCTGCTCCCTAGTCCTACACCCAGGTCATCGATAAAGACGTTAAACAACATGGGACCCAGCACCGATCCTTGTGGAGCCCCGCTTGGGATCTGCCGTCAATCGGCCAGTCCATTCTCCGTCACTCGTTGTTTGCGATTGAACCAATTCTGTATCCACGTAACAGTAGATCCGCGGAGCCCTCTGGCACGATGACAAGCTACAAACCTCTGGCAGGCCCTGCACTGACACGGCCATCCCCAGGCAGGGACACGCCTGGCCGAGTTCCAGGAATGGTCTCCCAGCCCCTCGTGAACCATCAATAGGGAGGCTCCAGCCAGTTCCACCCCCGCAGCTCCTCAACCTTGCACCCCAGAACTGTCCAGCCCTGCCCTGGTCACAGGCCCGGCCAATGTAGGCTCATGGGAGAGGACACGGCCCAGATTTCATAAACTCAGCTGAAAACAGCACCCCCTAGCGCTGCCCAGGGGTATCGGGACCAGCCCTGAGTGCCAGGGGAGACCCCCACCCTGCCCCCTGCAGCACAGCACCCCCTAGCGCTGCCCAGGGGTATTGGGACCAGCCCTGAGTGCCAGGGGAGACCCCCACCCTGCCCCCTGCAGCACAGCACCCCCTAGCGCTGCCCAGGGTATTGGGACCAGCCCTGAGTGCCAGGGGAGACCCCCACCCTGCCCCCTGCAGCACAGCGCCCCCTAGTGCCGCCCTGGGGCATTGGGACCAGCCCTGAATGCCAGGGGAGACCCCCACCCCACCCCCTGAAGCACAGCGCCTCCTAGCTCCGGGGAATGTTCCGTGGCAGTTGGAGGTGGCTGCAGACAGGCCGGGGCGGACGGGGTCTCTGGGGCCATGGGATGGAGCTGCGATCGATTCTCCGACCTGAGCCTGCAGCCCCAATGGAAACAAGGGTCCCGATGCTGGGAACAGCCAGTGAGTGAGTAAGGCCAGGAGGGGAGAGATCTGGGCCCCGAAAACACCCTGAGAGCAGCCAGGCCCAGAAAGAGAGAGAGGGAGGGAGGGTGTGTGTCTGGGGACAGACAGATAGATCGATAGAGGGGGTGTCTGGGGGTGGACGGACAGACAGGGAGTGTACAGGGATGGATGGATGGACAGAGGCAGTGTCCAGGAATGGATGGGGGTGTTCAGGGATGGAGGGACAGACAGGGGCTGCACGGGGATGGACGGATGGATGGGGGGGTACAGGGATGGATGGACAGACGGGGTGTATGGGGCTGGATTGACAAGGGGGTACAGGGATGGAGGGATGAACAGGAAGTGCTCAGGGATGGACAGACAGGGTGTACGGGGCTGGACGGAGAGGGGGGTACAGGAACGGACAGACAGAGGGTGTATGGGGATGGAGGGACAGACGGAGGGTGTATGGGGATGGACAGACAGACAGATGACGTACAAGGATGGAGGGACGGACAGGGGGGTACAGGGATGGATGGACAGACGGGGGTATATGGGGATGGACAGATGGATAGGGTGGGTACAGGGCTGGACAGACAGACGGGGTGAACAGGGGCTGGACGGATGGATGGATGGGTACAGGGATGGACAGACAGATGGGGTGTATGGGGCTGGACAGAGAGACGGGTGAACAGGGGCTGGACTGACGGGCAGGGGGTGTATGGGGCTGGATGGACAGACAGGGGGTGTATGGGGCTGGATGGACAGAAGGGGACGAACAGGGGCTGGACGGATGGACAGGGGGTGTACGGGGCTGGACAGACGGGGTGAACAGGGGCTGGATGGACAGACGGGGTAAATGGGCTGGACGGACGGACAGGAGGTGTACGGGGCTGGACGGATGGACAGGGGGTGAACAGGGGCTGGATGGACAGAAAGGGGGTGAACAGGGGCTGGACGGATGGACGGAGTGAACAGGGGCTGGACGGATGGACAGGGGGTGTACGGGGCTGGACGGACAGACAGATGTGGTGATGGATGAGGGGTGGGGGATGGGGACGGTGCCGCTTAGCCTCTCGTTCCCCCGCAGGGCTCCCCCGTCCCGTGGCCCGTGGCCCCTGCGCTGTCTGGCCGCTGGCACCACCTGCTGCAGCCTGGCGCTGCTCCTCTGCACCGCCATGAGCCCGCGCTGGCTCCGCATCGACTCCGAAGACGACGGGCACCACAGCGGGGTCTGGTGGCTCTGCTCCCGCCCCGTGTGCACCGGCATCATCACCGAGACGGGTAAGGGACGGGCCTGCCCCTGCCCCCCCTCTCCCCCCCAGCTGTGCCGGTGCCCCTCACTCCCGACTCGCAGCCCCCTGCCCCCAGGCCCTGGGCTTTCCCCCCTCCCAGCTCTGCTGGTGCCCCTCACTCCCGACCTGTAGCCTCCTGCCCCCAGACCGTGGGTTTCCCCCTCCCAGCTCTGCTGGTGCCTCTCACTCCCAACCTGCAGCCCCCCACTCTTCTCCCAGTTCTGCCCCCCCACCCCCCTGGCTGTGCTGATGGTTCCATTGAGCCCGCTGGATTCCTGGTTCCATGCAGCTTCCTTTAAGGCGATCCGGGCCCTGCTGCTGTTTGCGCTGATGGCTTCATGCGTGGCCGTGGCGTCTCTACTCGTCTCCGTCAGACCCTTCGCCCGATGGCGGGGCGCTCGCTTCCTGGTCTCGGCCATGGCCAATTTCATCGCAGGTAAAATAATCACCTCCCTTCCCTCCCCCGTGCCCCACGGGGCACACGCGCCCCAGGCAACCACCAGCCCCGGCTACCTGTCACCAAGATGCAGCCACCTCTGAGGTGGGGCAGCTGAGGAACAGCTGCACATAACGGTGCATAGGGATGGCTTGTCCAGTGCTGAGATGCAGCCACCTCTAGGCAGGGCAGATGGGGAACAGCCACACATAACGATGCACAGGGGCAGCTCGCCTCATGCTGAGATGCAGCCGCCTCTGGGGTGAGGCAGCTCAGGAACACGCACAGCGATGGCTCGCCCCGTGCTGAGATGCAGCCGTCTCTGGGGTGAGGCAGCTCAGGAACACGCACAGCGATGGCTCGCCCCGTGCTGAGATGCAGCCGTCTCTGGGGTGAGGCAGCTCAGGAACAGCCGCACATAACGGTGCACAGGGACGGCTCATCCAGTGCTGAGATGCAGCCACCTCTGGGGCGGGGCAGCTGAAGAACAGCTGCAGGGGCTGTGCATTGCCCCCTGGTGGCTGGTTACGGGTGGAGCAAGGAGCCAATGGGAAACGCCCCCTAGCGGCCCCAGCTATGGGAGCAGTTTACCTGTAGATCCCATCACAGGTGCAGGGGGCGGGGCCGGCTGCATTCTGGGGGTGTCTGGTCTCCCCAGGGCTGCTGGCGCTGATCAGCGTCGTGATCTTCACGGCCCATGTGATGCTGGACTCCGTCAACCCGCAGGCCAGGGCCTCCTTCGAATGGGCCTTTTTCCTCGCCTGGACCCTCTGCCCCGTCTTCGTCCTCAGCGGTGAGACACCCCCCTCGGCTCCTCCTCTGACCCCCAGGGCTCTGCCCCCGACCAGGCCGGAACCTGGCGCTGGGCCGTGGTAACAGCCGCCCAGGGAGCCCTGGACCCCCAAGAGCTGCCCCAGCCCGTGTCCCTGCCCCCCAGAATGTGCCACTGCCCGTGGGACCCAGAGGCGGGGGCTCCGGTCCGGGCTTCTGCCCCCTCCCCGGGGCCTGCAGACACGCTCTGTGGGGAGCCCTGGGACGGTGCCAGGGAGGGCCCCCAGGTGCAGCCAGCGCGGCTACTGGCCCAGCCTCAGTGGGTGCCACCCGCCGCCCGGGCTCACTCAGAGCCTGAGCCTGAGTCCCTCTGCTGCCAGGCTGTGCCTGCCGGGTCCCTCCGCTGCCAGGCTGTGCCCAATTCCCTCTGCTGCCAGGCTGTGCCCGCCGGGTCCCTCCGCTGCCAGGCTGTGCCCAATTCCCTCTGCTGCCAGGCTGTGCCCGCCGGGTCCCTCCGCTGCCAGGCTGTGCCTGCCGGGTCCTTCCGCTGCCAGGCTGTGCCCGATTCCCTCCGCTGCCAGGCTGTGCCTGCCGGGTCCCTCCGCTGCCAGGCTGTGCCTGCCGGGTGCCTCTGCTGCCAGGCTGTGCCCGCCAGGTCCCTCCGCTGCCAGCTGCGCCCGCCGGGTCCATTCACTGCCAGGCTGTGCCCACTGGGACCCTCTGCTGCCAGGCTGTGCCTGATTCCCTCTGCTGCCAGGCTGTGCCCGCTGGGATCCTCCGCTGCCAGGCTGTGCCCGCCGGGTCCCTCCGCTGCCAGGCTGTGCCCGATTCCCTCTGCTGCCAGGCTGCGCCCGCCGGGTCCCTCCGCTGCCAGGCTGTGCCCAATTCCCTCTGCTGCCAGGCTGTGCCCGCTGGGTCCCTCCGCTGCCAGGCTGTGCCCAATTCCCTCCGCTGCCAGGCTGTGCCTGCCGGGTCCCTCCGCTGCCAGCTGCGCCCGCCGGGTCCATCCACTGCCAGGCTGTGTCCACTGGGACCCTCCACTGCCAGGCTGTGCCCGCCGGGTCCCTCCTGCGCCTGCTGCCACCTGGGCTTTGTGCCTGAGGCAGCAACCACATGGCCCCCCAGCCTCCCCAGCCCCCAAGTGTATGGGGCTATTGTTCTCTGTGCCCAGGGCCCCTATAAATCTTCATCCACCTCTGCGCCCGCATCCCTCTGCCTGGGGAGACAGATTGGAGGGGGTGAGCCCGGCCCCCCCCCCCCAGCCGGGGGGCTTTGCCATCTAACCCTCTCTCCTCCGCCCCCCAGGGATCCTGTCTCTGTTTGTCCACAGCAGCCTCCCGGTGCCAAGCCCCCGCGTGGGACCCCAGGGCCAGCCCAGCCAGGACCTCGAGGAGATGCCGGCCCCGGCGGGGCTGGAGGGGAAGCCGGGGGTAGAGCCCCTCCCCCTGGGGCAGGTGATCCTGGCCCAGGGGCGGCCGGAGGGGGGGCCAGGAGCAGAGCCCCTCCCGCTGGGGCAGGTGACCCCGGCCCAGGGGAGGCTGAAGCGGGGATTCAAGGGGGGGCCAGGGGCAGAGCCCCTCCAGCCGGAGCAGGTGACCCCGGCCCAGGGGGGGCTGGAGGAGGGGTTGGAGAGGGGGCCGGGGGCACAGCCCATCCCCCCAGAGCAGGTGACCCCGGCCCAGGGGGGGCTGGAGGAGGGACCGGGGGCAAAGCCCCTCCCGCTGGAGCAGGTGACCCCGGCCCAGGGGGGGCTGGGGGCAGAGCCCGTCCCGCCAGAGCAGGTGACCCCGGCCCAGAGGGGGCTGGAGGAGGGACCGGGGGCAGAGACCCTCCCGCTGGAGCAGGTGACGCAGGCCCAGGGGGGGCTGGAGGCGAGGTTGCAGGAGGGGCTGGGGGCAGAGCCCCTCCCGCTGGGGCAGGCGACGCCGGCCCAGGGGGGACTGGAGGGGGGGTTACAGGGGGGATCAGGGGCAGAGCCCCTCCTGCTGGGGCAGGCGACGCCGACCCAGGGGGGGCTGGAGGGGGGGTTACAGGGGGGATCGGGGGAAGAGTCCCTCCCGCTGGAACAGGTGACGCCGACCCAGGGAGGACTGGAGAGGGGGTTGCAGGACGGATCGGGGGCAGAGCCCCTCCTGCTGGGGCAGGCGACCCCGACCCATGGGGGACTGGAGGGGAGGTTGCAGGGGGGGCCGGGGGCAGAGCCCCTCCCACTCGGGCAGGAGGGGTTGGCACAGGCCGTCGAGGGTGAGCTCAAAGGGGGTGTTTTGCCATCGGCCCCCTTTGAGGCCAGTTAGCCCCAGGACGCAAAGCGGGCCCTGGCCCGGGTGCTATTGTGGGTGTGCGATGGGGCGATTGTGTGATTGCACTGGGGCAGGGGGGAGAGATTGTGCGGTTGTGTTGCCGGGTGTGATTGTGTGTGTGTGTCTGGGGTTTGCTGCCTGGCATTGCCCAAAGCGGCGAATCTCCCCGGCGTTTCCCTGGCCACATGTGTCGCGTCGCTGACCGGAGAGGCTGTTTCTCCTTATTCATAATTATTCCGATTAATTAATTCTCAGTCCCTCAAATGAAGGCTCCATTTGTGACACAACGGCCTGTCGGCTTCTGAGCCTTGTGTGTGTGTTTGTGGGGAGGGGGGGCACTGACACCAAACTGGGTGTCCCGGGCGGGTCCCGCGCCCCAGAGGTATTTGGGTGCCCGACTCCCCTGGGCACCCTCGCCGTAAACGTCACCCCAAGGTGCCGTGGCGGCTGGCGGCTGCAGGAGTGTTGGGGTCACTGGGCCAGGGGGCGAGAAGGAGGCAGGAAAGGCCCGAGTGCGGCTCTCCAGAGCCAGGTTCCCCCCGCCCCCGCCCCCGCCCCCGCCCCCGGGACACGGCGCCGATCGGGCCGGCCCAGCTCCGGAGAGACACCTTAGAAATGGCAAAGGCCGAGCCCGGGTGCGAGGCGGCTTCCGTGCAGGAAGAGCCGGGAAAGCCGGCACGGGTCAGCGTAGGAACGGGACGGCAAAGGGGACCACGCGGGGGCTGGAGAGTGACCAGAGAAGTGTGTCTGACCCGTCCCGGGGCACAAAACTCACCGGTCGCCCGATGACATGAGTGGTGCTGGGGCTTTAACCCCACGTTGCCCTTGGTGTCCCCGTAGATCTCCCGGGGGCCACTCGCATCTGCCTGACCCTCGCCGCTCTCGCCGGCTTTGTGGCCGCTGTGGCTGGTGTCAGGCGCTGCTCCCGGCTCGCCTGTGTCGGGAAGGTGCCCGGCCTGCTGAGCTCCGCAGCGGCCAGCTTCACCGCAGGTAGCGCCGTGTTTCCTCCCCGCCTGGCGCTGGCACACGGACGGGTCTGGGGTGAGGCACGGGGCTGGTTATACAGGGCCCCCTCGCTCGGCGCTGAGATGCAGCCACCTCTGGGGTGGGGGCTGGTTATACAGGGCCCCCTCGCTCGGTGCTGAGATGCAGCCACCTCTGGGGTGGGATGCGGGAGCTGGTTATACAGGGA
Source organism: Aldabrachelys gigantea (assembly GCA_026122505.1). NCBI lineage: Eukaryota > Metazoa > Chordata > Testudines > Testudinidae > Aldabrachelys > Aldabrachelys gigantea. The sequence continues at coordinate 71,259,412 of CM047489.1, forward strand.
CCCCTCACCCAGCACTGAGATGGGGCCCCCTCTGGGGTGGGACACAGGGCTGGTTATACAGGGACCCCTTGCCCGGTGCTGAGATGCAGCCACCTCTGGGGTGGGGGGTGGGGCTGGTTATACAGGGACCCCTCGCCCGGCGCTGAGATGCAGACACCTCTGGGGTGGGGGTGGGGCTGGTTATACAGGGACCCCTCGCCTGGTGCTGAGATGCGGCCGGCTCTGGGGTGGGGCGCGGGACTGGCGGAAGAGCAGGTCCCTGGCTCCAGGGCTGTCTGGTTTAACTGCCATGGTGCTGAACATGCTGGCTGAGCCCCCCCGCACACGCCCACGCTGAATAGCAGCTGTCTGGTGTTCACGCTGTCCATAGTGAACGGGGAGTGAGCCTGGGGGGCGCGTCGGGCGGGGGCAGGTAAAGGCCAGGCCATGGGGGCAGGGCTCTCTTATCTATCGTCTCTCCAGCTCAACAGCTTCCTCATGCTGGGGTCTCTCCCCCAGCAGCCTCCAGTCTGCAGGATCCCAAAGCACCTTGGGGACTGATTATCCAGGGACCCCTCACCCGGTGCTGAGATGCAGCCACCTCTGGGGTGGGGCATGGGGGCTGGTTATCCAGGGACCCCTTGCCCGGTGCTGAGCCGGGTTCTTTTCTCTCATGTGTTCAGGTGTTTTCAGCTTGGTCACGTGTGTCCTGTACCCTGAGCCCGGGCCCCAGCGCTGGCCATGCCTGGGGCCCCACGGGCGCCTGCGTTGCAGGACCAGCTGACAAGGGAGTGACAGGCCTGGACACGGAGCCTGGGCAGGGGAGCTCTGTGTGTGTGTGTGTGCAACCCCTCCACACCCACCCCCCAGGGCCGGATTGAGGCAGGGGCTTTAGGGGCTGCAGCCCAGGGCCCCGGCTCAAGGGGGACCCTGCAAAAATCAATCACCGGCAGCGATGTGCAGCCCTGGGCGGCTGAAAGTCCCATGGTGCTGCAAGGCTCAGCCCGGCTCCCTGCCTGCCCGGGCCCCAGGCTGCTCCCAGAAGCAGCCGGCTGCTGGCCTGTCTCTGTGGCCCCTGGCACCTGGCACCGGCAGCGCACAGAGACTTGCTGTCCCCCTCCCGCAGAGATGAGCCAACAGCCGGGAACGGCGTGGGGCCCGGGCAGGCAGGGAGCCGGGCTGAGCCCTGCGCGCCACCTCCCGGCCACAGCCTGCACCCCATCCCGCACCCCAACCCCTGCCCTGAGTCAGAATCCCCCTCCTGCACCAAACTCCCTCCCAGACCCTGCACCTCAACCCCTGCACCAGGCCAGAGCCCCCCCCGCACCAAACTCCCTCCCAGAGTCTGCACCCCTCAACCCTCACCTGCACCCCAACCCCTGCACCAGGCCAGAGCCCCCTCCTGCACCAAACTCCCTCCCAGATCCGACCCCCTCCTGCACCCCAATCCCCTGCACCAGGCCAGAGCCCCCTCCTGCACCAAACTCCCTCCCAAACCTGGCACCCCAACCCCTGCACCAGGCCAGAGCTCCCTCCTGCACCAAACTCCCTCCCAGAGTCTGCACCCCTCAACCCTCACCTGCACCCCAACCCCTGCACCAGGCCAGAGCCCCCTCCTGCACCAAACTCCCTCCCAGATCCTGCACCCCCTCCTGCACCCCAATCCCCTGCACCAGGCCAGAGCCCCCTCTTGCACCAAACTCCCTCCCAAACCTGGCACCCCAACCCCTGCACCAGGCCAGAGCTCCCTCCTGCACCAAACTCCCTCCCAGACCCGGTACCCCAACCCCTGCACCAGGCCAGAGCCCCCTCCTGCACCAAACTCTCTTCCAGACCCTGCACCCCCTCCTGCACCCCACCCCCTGCACCAGGCCAGAGCCCCCTCCTGCACCAAACTCCCTCCCAAACCTGGCACCCCAACCCCTGCACCAGGCCAGAGCTCCCTCCTGCACCAAACTCCCTCCCAGACCCGGTACCCCAATCCCTGCACCAGGCCAGAGCCCCCTCCTGCACCAAACTCCCTCCCAGGAAAGACTTGTATGCAGCGGCCCCACAGAATCGAATAGCCCGGGCCCCTGGGCCAGTTCACTGGGTCCTGCCGATCCCACCGGGCCAGGCCAGCGACCACCCAAAGCTCCGCGCTGGGCCCAGCCCGGCCTCTCGGCCCTGCGGAGGGAGGTTTTGGCTCCATTTCCAGGCAGTGACTCGTCTACTTCACTTTGGGGATTTTCTCGCCATCGCCACCTTGAAAACCTGTATTAGCTGCAGGACAGCAGCATCCTGGCTCCGGCCGGGGGCAGGGCCCCATGGTGCCACCCAAACACGGCCCAAAGAGACCCTACTCCCTGCCCAGGGAGATAACCCAGGAGTCCTGACTCCCAGCCCCCCTGCTCTAACCACTAGACCCAACTCCCCTCCCAGAGCCAGAAGAGAACCCAGGAGTCCTGGCTCCCAGCCTTGAAGCAGCAGCATCCTACTGAAGTCAAAGTGGGCCGAGTCGGGGTGGGGTGGGGATTTCTTGTCCCCTTGTCACTGGCGAGTGGCTGAGCTGTGTCTGCGAAGCCCCCACAAGAACCACAGAGCCAGGAAGCCGGGGGGAGGGGGGAGGAAGTGGGGGGAGGTGGCCGGGTGCAGAGAGAGACACGGCTCAGCTGGGGAGAGAGAAAGGGCTGGGTGTGGGGATGGGGAGATAAAGGGGGTGTCTGGGGAAGGGTAGATAACGGGGTACACAGGGATGGATGCATGGAGGTACATGGGGATCGGGGTACACAGGATGGTTGGAGGGAGGGATGGGGGTACACAGGGATGGATGGAGGGATGGATGGGGTACACAGGGATGGTTGGATGAATTGGGGTACACAGGGATGGGGGTATGCAGGGATTGGGGTACACAGGGATGGATGGATGGAGGGATGAATTGGGGTACACAGGGATGGATGGAGGTACACAGGGATGGATGGAGGTATGCAGGGATTGGGGTACACAGGGATGGATGGATGGAGGGATGAATTGGGGTACACAGGGATGGGGGTACATAGGGATGGATGGAGGTACACAGGGATGGATGGAGGTATGCAGGGATTGGGGTACACAGGGATGGATGGGGTACACAGGGATGGTTGGATGAATTGGGGTACACAGGGATGGGGGTGTGACGTTATTGATATAAACTGGGACCATATAGAACATGAGTTGCAACCAAGGTTCGGTAGTGGCACCAAATTCTATGTAAAGGGGGTCATATAAGGTGTCTAAGACCAGGTTACAGGTTACTGGTTATGATTATGCTGTCTGTATGTCTGTATCATTTCTGTAGATGAAGTTATGAATATTGGCTGTGTATTGTCTATTTCAAATTGGTTCTGCAGTGCTGGGAGACACCCCAGACAAGCTGGTGTCAGCTCTGCTTAGCCTGCTTGATGGCCCATTAAGGACCATCAACTACACAATTGACCCATCGAGAGAAGGTGGATACGCCCTGTGACTCACTGGAGTGAGCAGAAACTGGCCCATGTGACTGCAAACTCCATTTTGCTGTAACTTTCCACAGTAGGAACAAAGGAGTGTTCTTACACCTGGAAAAGTCTATATAAGGCGAAGGCCTCATCTCCATTTTGTCTTCAATCCTGCTTCTACCTCTGGAGGGACTTTGCTACAATCTGAAGCTCTGCACAAAGGACTGATGACCCATCCCAGCGGGGGATGTTCTCCAGAGACTGGATTTAAACCTGCAGTTTACTTCATCACTGCTACAAGCCTGAACTAAAGACTTTGCCATTACTGTATGTAATTGATTCCATTTAACCAATTCTAGCTCTCATCTTTATTTTTTTCCTTTTATGAATAAACCTTTAGATTTTAGATTCTAAAGGATTGGCAACAGCGTGATTTGTGGGTAAGGTCTGAGGTGTATATTGACCTGGGTCTGGGGCTTGGTCCTTTGGGATCGAGAGAACCTTTTTCTTTTACTGGGGTGTTGGTTTTCATAACCATTCATCCCCAGGACGTGTGGGACTGGTGGTGATACTGGGAGACTGGAGTGTCTAAGGAAATTGCTTGTGTGACTTGCAGTTAGCCAGTGGGGTGAAACTGAAGTCTTTTGTCTGGCTGGTTTGGTTTGCCTTAGAGGTGGAAAAACCCCAGCCTTGGGCTGTGACTGCCCTGTTTGAGCAATTGGTCCTGATTTGGCACTCTCAGTTGGGTCCCGCCAGAACCACATCGTCACAGTGGCGTAGTCGTGCTAGGATCCACAGAACCAGGTCAATTAAGCTTTGGGTCAGAACCCCACGCTACCTAAATTTGAATTTTGGTATTGAGAGTTTGGTTGGTTAAAGAGCAGTTGCAATGGGTGAGCAAGGAACATATGAGGGTCTTGAGAAAAAAGCCCTGGAAGATTTGTGTTCTGAAAAGGGAATAAGCTTTAAAAAGAAAGCTACAAATCAAGAACTGAGAGAGCTGTTAATGGACAGACTGCAGTTTGAACATGAGCAAAAACTGGCAGAAATTCGAATGAGAGAGAAGCAAGCCTTGGCCCAGCTGGAGAAAGAGGCTGCTGAGAGAGAGAAAGAAGCTGCTGAGAGAGAAGAAAGAGCTCGTAAGGGGCGTCTGGAGCTTCTGGCTGCTGAGGAAAAAGCTCGACAGAGGCAACAGGAGCTGCAACAAGAGACTCACAAGATGCAACAAGAAACTGCTAGACTTTGGCTCCAAGTCAAAGAAGCAAGGAAAAGGCAGCAGAAATTGTATCCTCTTGACTATCCAATTTATAACTATGTTGATATGTGGTATTACTCTGGGCAGTTTTCTGTGTCTAACCAGTTTTGCTATGGCCAGGGAGAGGGGGATTCTAACCTGGTGGGTAATAGCTGTTTGTCTGGGCAAGAAAGCAGTGGGCAAGAAAGCAGTAGGTCTGTGAATGAAGTTTCTAAATGTCTATCTCATGTCTCAGAAGTGAATCTGGAGTTAGATCAAGAGCAGAAAGATCTCACTGGGGAGGAAAATGTTTCTCAGGAGGAGATTCAAGTAAATGGTCAGGTGAAAGCCCTAACTGAGGAAGAAGAGGATAGATTTGTGATGGGTGATGAATTGTTAGCTAGTGCAGCTTGTAAAAGTGAACCTAAAATGGGTAACTGTGATTTCCTGAAAGTAGCTCAGTGTAGTGAAAAAAGCAGCAGCTTCTCTGTTGGGAGTGGCAATGTGCCTAGTAGGGAAAGTTTGGAGGAGCCTAGGCAGCCTTGTGAGCTGATGGCTTTGTCTAAACAGCAGTTTGGGAAGACAGGAATAGTGGAAAAGGAGTGTCCCTATCCCTTACCTGTTCCCTGTGTGGAGAAATGTGACAGTAAAGGAAATGTGCCTGTGTCTGTCAGGGGTATTGACTTGCCTATGGAGGAAGCTACCTCGGTCTCCAAGCAGTTGTCTTTGAACAGCCCTGTGTGCTGGGACAAGGGAAAGGAAATCCCAAGCTGTGTGTCTGGGGAAGGAGAATGTGTCTCCATCTCTTCAGTGTCTGTGGAGCAGACAGAAGGTGCCTTTCAGCCTGTAATGGTTGAGGGTGATGCAGTAGTCTCAGAGTTGGTTCTGAATTCAACTAAAGCCCAGGAAGGGAACGGTCCTAAGTTTGGATCGGCTGGGGAGAATGGCATTGTAACTAGGTTGCATCCAGTTAGTGTCATAGCAAAATCCCAGAGATCAGACAATTCTGGTGCTGGTAGTTTGCCAATTGCTAATGTGTGGTTGGAAAAGGGTGTAGCAGCTCTGTCTGAGCAGGGTGTTACCCTAGCCAGGGCACAAGGAGAGCAAAAAGGTGATTTAATTGTGTTACCTACTAACAGTTTGACAACTTGTAGCAAGAAGGAAAAGATTCCTGAACCTGTTCATGCCCAAGGGAAGGAAAAGGCTTCTAGCCTGTTATCTAGAAAGTCTATGAGTTGGCCTGAAAGGGAATTATGTAGGAATCTGCCTGATGGGCCAGAAGTAATTCTGAATGTAAGTAAAACCCAGAAAGAGTTTGTGGTGGCTCAGGAAAGTGTTCCTTTTGAGCAAGCCCTAGATGAAGAGGGTAAGGGCAGAATTTCTGAGAGGGATGAATTGCTGTTTAAAAAATCTCATGGGAAAAGGAATCCTCAGAGTAGTCTGTGCAAGCAGTTTGCTGCAACTGAAGGGTGTGTGAGTGATTTAATCAAGAAAGTCTCAGTGCCTAACAGCCAGAAATTTTCTGTTGTGAATGGATCCACTGACTTTCCTTTTGAAAGATCCAGTGGGGGTAGCTTTAAGAAGGTCTCAGATAAAGTAGAAGCTGTTAAGAAACTTAAGCAGCCCTGTAATCAAGTGGCTGTGTGTGGCCAGCTTGTTGGGAAAACAATGGTGTTGGGACAGAAATATCTCCATGCTAGTTCTGTAAGTAAGCAGTCTGTGCTTCAGGATCTAAGGACAGATTTGGTTGCTGGTGTTTCAGAGCTAAATGGTTTTATGGCTAAAAGCTCAAGGAGGCAGGGAAGAGCGAGCAGACTCTCACCCTCCAACTATTTGAATTTGTGTGGTGTCCCTGTAAGACAGAGTCCAGCCTTGAAATGGGTGGCAGCTCAGGGTCTAGAGGCTAGTGTCTGTGTTGATTCAAATTGCCTGGCTGGCAGGGAGAAGAGAAACTCGCTAATAGCTGTTGGCAAAAAGAGCCCACCCCATCAGACAGTGAATTTGGTTGAGCAAAAGAGGTCGGGGTTTAACCCTGCAGGACAAGGAGGGAAAAAAGGGCTAAGTTTTGCAAAGGGAAGCCACAGGTTGGCCCTAACGTGTCAAAGCTCCAATGGTGTTGGGCCAAAGGTATGGCATGACCAACATGATTGTAGATGGACACTTGCAATAAATTTGTTGTTATGGCTAATGGTAATTTTTGTAACCAATGTGTTGCTATTACCAAGAATTGTAAGAACGTACAATGTGCCCAGTCCTATGGAAAGTCCCTTGAAAGTGTTGAAAGCAGTACATGAGAACACACTTTATGTTAAAAGGCCTTGTTATACTAATGTTTCACAGTTAATGCCTGTAAACAGTACTGAAACTTTTCACAGGGGAAAAGACATTCCAGACCTGATGTGCACTAGGAAAGGGGAAACTGAGGCACACTACCATAGGGATTGCATGGCTAAATGCCACGATTCCTTTACTGTGAACAACATTAATATCTATGTTGATTTGATGTTAATTGGGTTCCAAACATTTGCCAGAGCTGGTACAGATAAAATGGTTAGTTTCTTTAGCTCTTGGCAAGAGCATATGAGACATACAGGAATCCTGCTGCAAGAGCAGATCCAATCCACTGTTGTTCAAACTAAGTTTTACATTAAGTTTGTAAAGAAATTCAATCATGTTATTGAACATGAGTTTGGTAAAACATTTCTGTTATACGCTGATTTGGCTTCTAACCCAACACTGGCTGTAGTGAGACAGACCCAGGGATGGGGAGCTTTTGGGATGCAGTCAGTGATGTCTGTGTCATCCCTTCCTGCATCAATTTTGCGTTGGGGGTGTGACGTTATTGATATAAACTGGGACCATATAGAACATGAGTTGCAACCAAGGTTCGGTAGTGGCACCAAATTCTATGTAAAGGGGGTCATATAAGGTGTCTAAGACCAGGTTACAGGTTACTGGTTATGATTATGCTGTCTGTATGTCTGTATCATTTCTGTAGATGAAGTTATGAATATTGGCTGTGTATTGTCTATTTCAAATTGGTTCTGCAGTGCTGGGAGACACCCCAGACAAGCTGGTGTCAGCTCTGCTTAGCCTGCTTGATGGCCCATTAAGGACCATCAACTACACAATTGACCCATCGAGAGAAGGTGGATACGCCCTGTGACTCACTGGAGTGAGCAGAAACTGGCCCATGTGACTGCAAACTCCATTTTGCTGTAACTTTCCACAGTAGGAACAAAGGAGTGTTCTTACACCTGGAAAAGTCTATATAAGGCGAAGGCCTCATCTCCATTTTGTCTTCAATCCTGCTTCTACCTCTGGAGGGACTTTGCTACAATCTGAAGCTCTGCACAAAGGACTGATGACCCATCCCAGCGGGGGATGTTCTCCAGAGACTGGATTTAAACCTGCAGTTTACTTCATCACTGCTACAAGCCTGAACTAAAGACTTTGCCATTACTGTATGTAATTGATTCCATTTAACCAATTCTAGCTCTCATCTTTATTTTTTTCCTTTTATGAATAAACCTTTAGATTTTAGATTCTAAAGGATTGGCAACAGCGTGATTTGTGGGTAAGGTCTGAGGTGTATATTGACCTGGGTCTGGGGCTTGGTCCTTTGGGATCGAGAGAACCTTTTTCTTTTACTGGGGTGTTGGTTTTCATAACCATTCATCCCCAGGACGTGTGGGACTGGTGGTGATACTGGGAGACTGGAGTGTCTAAGGAAATTGCTTGTGTGACTTGCAGTTAGCCAGTGGGGTGAAACTGAAGTCTTTTGTCTGGCTGGTTTGGTTTGCCTTAGAGGTGGAAAAACCCCAGCCTTGGGCTGTGACTGCCCTGTTTGAGCAATTGGTCCTGATTTGGCACTCTCAGTTGGGTCCCGCCAGAACCACATCGTCACAGGGGGTACACAGGGATGGTTGGATGGAGGGATGAATTGGGGTACACAGGGATGGGGGTACATAGGGATGGATGGAGGTATGCAGGGATTGGGGTACACAGGGATGGGGTACATAGGGATGGATGGGGTACACAGGGATGGTTGGATGGAGGGATGAATTGGGGTACACAGGGATGGATGGAGGTATGCAGGGATTGGGGTACACAGGGCTGGACACATACTGTCTCCTTGGACGTTCACTCTCCCCACCCAGCCCCACAAGCTCCTTCCTGCTAAAGTTTCTTCCAGCCCCGCCCCCGTGACCCCACCCACCGGGTGTGGGTGCAGCCAGACAGACTGTGCAGGGGGCCCCCAGGAAGGTAAGGACACGCCGTGCTCTGCTCCCTGACCCCTGCCATGTGCCCTGCTCTGGGCCCTTCCACCCCACAGCCCTCCATGACCACTAGATCCCACTCCCCTCCCTGAGCCAGGGACAGAACCCAGGAGTCCTGGCTCCCAGCCCCCCAACCACTAGACCCAACACCCCTCCCAGAGCCGGGGATGCCACCTGAGAGTCCTGAGCCCTGTGGGTGGTGTGGCGGGTCCCCAGTAGCGGAGAGGGGCTGGGGGGAGAGTCCTTGGGGTGGCCATCCAGGGGCAACGGAAAGAAATGAAGCCAAAATGAGGAGTGGGGATGAGGGGCCAGATACTGGGCTAGGGGGGCCCATGGGGCCGAGCTGGGGCAGCAGGGAGGGGGCAGGACACCAGGCTAGGGGGGTCCATGGGGCTGAGCTGGGGTGGCAGGGAGGGGGCAGGACACCAGGCTGGGGGGGCCCATGGGGCTGAGCTGGGGCGGCAGGGAGGGGGCAGGACACCAGGCTAGGGGGGCCCATGAGGCTGATCCCTGGGGGGGGTAGCGTGAGCTGGCTGAGTGGGGCTGGGTTTGCGCGGGTCCAAGGCTGACGGGAAGGTGTAAGAACGGCTCAGGGAAGTGGCTGGGGGTGTGAAATGCAGATGCAAAGAACAGCAGCTACGCTAACCACTAGATAACACTCCTCCCTGCCCCCACCGGGGCTAGCGAGAGACCCAGGAGTCCTGGCTCCCAGCCCCCACCCTCTAGCTGCTAGGCCTCACTCCTCTCCCAGAGCCAGGGAAAGAACCCAGGAGTCCTGGCTCCCAGCCCCCCAGCTGCTCTAACCACTAGCCCCTACTCCCCTCCCAGAGCTGGGGAGAAAACCCAGGAGTCCTGGCTCCCAGCCCCCTCTGCTCTAACCACTAGTCCCCACTCTTCTTTCCAAGGGCAGGGGGAGAACATGAGTCACTGCAGCAGTTTGACTCAGCGGGGCCAAGCTGGGGCGACGGGGACGCTGGGTGGGGAGGAGGGGCTATGACAGCAATGGGGTGGGGGTGTCCCCCGATTCCAGGGCTCATGTGTCCAGCTTGGGGTTCCTCTTGCAGGTCTGGTAGCCAGGACTCTGCCCGGTGGCCTGGCTCGGCCCGGCTTGGCGGGAGATGTTGGCCTGGAGCGTGGGGAGCTGCCTGCTGGCCGTGCTCAGCCTGGTGCTGCTCTGCATGGCTCTCTTCACCGACTACTGGCTCGTGGCCTTCGGCCCCCATAGCACGTCCCACAGCGGGCTCTGGCAGGAGTGCGTGGCCGACGTGTGCGTGAGCCCACCCCACGTCACTGGTGAGGAGACGGCTGGGGATCGGATGCGGCCACCTCTGGGGTGGGGCTGGGGGCTGGTTTTCCAGGGCCCCCTCACCCAGCGCTGGAATGTGGCCACCTCTGAGGTGGGGCGGGGGGCTGGTTGCACCTGGCGCTGAGATGTGGCCCCTCTGGAATGGGGCGAGGGCTGCTTATACAGAGGTCCCTCACCCTGCCCTGAGATGCAGCCACCTCTGGGGTGGGACGTGGAGGGTATTTATACAAGGCCCCCTTGCCCAATCCTGGGGTGGACACGGACAGCTCTGCCGGTGCCCCTCACTCCCGACCCGCAGCCCTCTGGTCTCCCAGCCCTGGGCTCCCCTGGTGCAGGTGGGGGGTTGGGACTTTGGGGGGGGTTCCTCATTAACCCTTTGTGTCCCCGTCCCCCCCCAGAGTATACACAAGCCACACGGGCCTTCCTGATCCTGGGCATGCTGGCCACCGCCGCGGCCCTCCTGCCCCTCCTGCTCTCCGTGACCTCCTGCGTCCACATCCCCGTGAGCACCAACCTCCTGGCCTCCATCGCAGCCTTCACCGCTGGTAGGGACCGGACTCGGGGCCTGGCCCGTCGGGGAGGGGGGCTGGCTGGCCCAGGGGGGCGGGGAATGGGACACAGGGCCTGTCCCCTCTAGGGGGTGCCGGCTCCCATCCAGCCCCAGGGTGGGGGACTGACAGGCCCAGGGGGTCCAATGTGGCCCCAATGGGGGGAGGGGGCTGGCCGAGGGAGTCCAATCTGGCCCCATGGGGAGGGGGCTAGCCAAGGGGGTCCGATGTGGCTCCATGAAGGGAGGGGACTGGCCCAGGGGGTCCGATCTGGCCCCATGGGGGAAGGGGGCTGGCCCAGGGGGTCCGATCTGGCCCCATGGGGAGGGGACTGGCCGAGGGAGTCCAATCTGGCCCCATGGGGAGGGGGCTAGCCAAGGGGGTCCGATGTGGCTCCATGAAGGGAGGGGACTGGCTCAGGGGGTCCGATCTGGCCCCATGGGGGAAGGGGGCTGGCCCAGGGGGTCCGATCTGGCCCCATGGGGAGGGGACTGGCTCAAGGGGGTCCGATCTGGCCCCATGGGCGGAGTGGGCTGGCTGAGGGGGTCCGATCTGGCCCTATAGGGAGGGGGCTGGCCGAGGGGTTCTGATCTGGCCCCATGGGGGGAGCGAGCTGGCCCAGGGGGTCTGATCTGGCCCCGTGGGGGGAGGGACCTGGCCCAGGGGGTCCGATCTGGCCCCGTAGGGGGAGGGGGCTGGCCGAGGGTGTCCAATCAGGCCCCATGGGGGGAGAGGGCTGGCCAAGGGGGTCCAACCTGGCCCATGGGGGGAGGGGACTGGCCGAGGGGGTCCGATCTGGCCCCGTGGGGAGGGAGCTGGCCGAGGGGGTCCGATCTGGCCCCATGGGGGGAGGGGGCTGGCCCAGGGGGTCCGATCTGGCCCCATGGCAGGGGGAGACCGGCTGGCTCGGGCGCTCTAACCCCCTCGCCCCCTCAGGCAGCTGCACCCTCCTTGCTATGGGCGTGTACACGGGCGAGTCCTGGCACAAGAACCAGGACGGGCAGATCCAACTGACCTTCCAATGGTCCTTCTACCTGGGCTGGGCCGCGCTGCCCCTGCTGACCCTGAGCGGTGAGAGACGGGCCGGGCGCTGCCTGCAGGGCGTGCCGCAGGGAGCCGGGCTGGGGAACTGGGGGGGCGGGAGCCAGTGGGTGGGGTGCTGGGGGACTGGGGGGGCAGGGTGCTGGGGGGAGAGGCCAGGGGATGGGGCGCTGGGGGGCTGGGGTACGGAGCCATGGGGGGCAGGATGCTGGGGGGAGAGGACAGGGGATGGGGGTGCTGGGGGGAGCGGGGCAGGGAGTCATGGGGGGCAGGGTGCTGGGGGGAGAGGACAGGGGATGGGGTGCTGGGGGGAGTGGGGCAGGGAGCCATGGGGGGCAGGGTGCGGGGGGAGAGGACAGGGGATGGGGTGCTGGGGGGATGGGGTAGGGAGCCATGGGGGGCAGGGTGCTGGGGGGAGAGGACAGGGGATGGGGTGCTGGGGGGAGCGGGGCAGGGAGTCATGGGGGGCAGGGTGCTGGGGGGAGAGGACAGGGGATGGGGTGCTGGGGGGAGTGGGGCAGGGAGCCATGGGGGGCAGGGTGCGGGGGGAGAGGACGGGATGGGGTGCTGGGGGGATGGGGTAGGGAGCCATGGGGGGCAGGCTGCTGGGGGGGGAACAGGGTAGGGAGCCTTGGGGGCAAGAGCCAGTGGAAGGGGTGCTGGGGGGCAGGGGAGGGGGCCAGGTTAGGGTGCCACAGGGGGTCAGGGTGTTCGGGGGAATGGGGTACGGAGCCATGGGGGAGCAGTGGCGGGGGGCGGCTGGGGTTGTGGAGGGGGGCGAGGTGCCGTGTTGGGGGGAGGAGGCTGGGGGGCTGCAGGGAGGGGATGCTGCACAGGGTGAGGGGAGGAAATCAGGGGAGGGGGCTGTGGGGAGATGGGGGCAGTGTGGGGGGCCGGGGGCTGTGGGGCAGGGGGGGCTGCAGGGGTCTGTGGGGCTGCAGGGAGGAAATCGGGGGAGGGGGCTGTGGAGAGATGGGAGCAGTGTGGGGGGGCCGGGGGTTGTGGGGCAGGGGGGGCTGCAGGGAGGAAATTGGGGGAGGGTGCTGTGGGGAGAGGGGGGGCAGTGTGGGGGGGCCGGGGGCTGTGGGGCAGGGGGGGCTGCAAGGGGCTGTGGGGATGTCTCCAATCTCTCCCATCTCCCCCCAGGTGCCTTCGCCCTTGTGGCCCACCAGCCCCACGTGGGATACGAGAGGCTGTGACCGGAACCCCAGAGAGATGGGGGGCGGGATGGACCCCCAAAAGGCCTCTGCTGTCCCCTGCTGAAGAAGAGCCAGCGCCCCCTAGAGGGGAAAGGCCTCGTGCCCCATTCCCTGCCCCAGCCGGGCCCCACCCTCTGCCATGGGGCTGGAGGGCAGCCGGCGCCCCAGAGGCTCACGTCGGTTGTTTTATGGTCTGTTCCTCGTTGGGCCTTTTCCTGCTTTGAAATAAATCGTCCCTTTGCATCCGAGCCCCGTCTCCCCCCGGTTACTGGACCCACAGCGGGGACCGGGCTGCGTGGGCCCCAGGGCCGATCAGGGGCGGCAGCCTGGACCATGGGGGTTCCAGAATCTTGGGGTTACCATGGGAGTCCAGTGTGATTAGAGACGGGGGAGGGGGGCCTGACTCTTTGGCTCTAACCACTAGGCCTGACCCCAAGGGATTCCTGGCCAGTTCCCAGCAGCGGGGAGTCCCGGGGGCTAATCCCACCAATGCCCAGCGACAGGGAGTCCCGGGGGCTAACCCGGCCAGTGCCCAGCAGAGGACAGTCCTGGGGGTTAACCCCACCAATGCCCAGTGGCAGGGAGTCCCGGGGGTTAACCCCACCAATGCCCAGTGGGAGGCAATCCTGGGGGTTAACCCCACCAATGCCCAGCGGCAGAGAGTCCTGGGGGTTAACCTTACCAACGCCCAGCGGCAGAGAGTCCTGGGGGTTAACCCCACAGTGTTTTCAGCGTTGCTGTGCCTGGTCTCCCCTGTCTATGATGGGCTCCAGGCTGGGGGAAGCTGGGCTCTGTCTCTCCTGCGTGGCCACCGTCCTGCTGGCTGTATCTGCTGCTACCGAGTCCTGGCTCCAGCTCTGGGTCCTGGGCATCATCATTAACCGGGGGCTGTGGAGGGAGTGTGAGCTGGGGGCCTGCACCCCACTCCAGGGCCAGCGAGGTAGGGACATCGGGTTAACCCTGCTCTGATCCAGTGGCGGTGGGTCCCACGGGTTAACCCTGCTCTGATCCAGTGGCAGGGAGTCCCACTGGTTAATCCTGCTCTGATCCAGTGGCGGCGGGGTCCCATGGGTTAACCCTGCTCTGATCCATTGGTGGGGAGTCCCACTGGTTAATCCTGCTCTGATCCAGTGGCGGGGGGTCCCACTGGCTAACCCTGCTCTGATTCAGGGGAGGGGGGTCCCACGGGTTAACCCTGCTCTGATCCAGTGGCAGGGGGTCCCACTGGTTAACCCTGCTCTGATCCAGTGGCGGGGGGTCCCACTGGCTAACCCTGCTCTGATTCAGGGGAGGGGGGGTCCCACGGGTTAACCTTGCTCTGATCCAATGGCAGGGTGTCCCACGGGTTAACCCTGCTCTGATCCAGTGGCAGGGGGTCCCACTGGTTAACCCTGCTCTGATCCAGTGGTGGGGGGTCCTATGGGTTAACCCTGCTCTGATCCAGTGGCAGGAGTCCCACTGGCTAACCCTGCTCTGATCCAGTGGCGGGGGGTCTCATGGGTTAACCCTGCTCTGATCCAGTGGCAAGGGGTCCCACTGGTTAACCCTGCTCTGATCCAGTGGTGGGGGGTCCCACAGGTTAACCCTGCTCTGATCCAGTGGCGCGGGGTCCCACGGGTTAACTCTGCTCTGATCCAGTGGCGGGGAGTCCCACGGGTTAACCCTGCTCTGATCCAGTGGTGGGGGGTCTCACGGGTTAACCCTGCTCTGATCCAGTGGCAAGGGGTCCCACTGGTTAACCCTGCTCTGATCCGGTGGTGGGGGGTCCCACAGGTTAACCCTGCTCTGATCCAGTGGCGCGGGGTCCCACAGGTTAACTCTGCTCTGATCCAGTGGCGGGGAGTCCCACGGGTTAACCCTGCTCTGATCCGGTGGCGGGGAGTCCCACGGGTTAACCCAGCTCCTATGTAGTGGCAGGCAGTGATCCGCCTTAACCCTGCCAGTTTAAGGCCTCGTGCTCCATCCTCAGGGAGTAGCTGAATGGGGAAACTGACTGAAAGAAGCGTGTGGGGGGGGCTCAGTTCTACCCCCTAGGAGGAAGGACTGGGTTCGGGGGGGGGCAGCTCCCCCTTTTCCTCCCCACTTTGCTGCTGTCAATGCACCGCACATTGAGCGTTGGCGCCATTCGCCGGCCACATGGGGACACGGCAGGTCATGGGGACTAGACCTGGGGGTTGGGGTGAACCTAGACTATGTACTGGGGATCCCAGGGCAGGAGTTGGGGGGAACCCCAGGGTGTGCAGAGGGGTGGGGGTGGCAGGGTGAGCTCTCACTGACACTCTCATTTCTGCTTCCCCCCCAGGGTATGTGGGAGCATCGAGGGGCTGCCTGGTTCTGGCCATCCTGGCCGGGTACCTCTCTGTGCTGTGTGGGGCCCTGGCACTCACCCCCCGCCCGGCCCCCAGGGGGCTTGATTGGGCCCGGGGGGCTGTGGCCCTCTGCTTCCTCACAGGTAACGGGAACCCCCCAAACCCCTCTCCTACCCTCTGACCCCCATAATGCCTCCCCCCTTCCCAGCCCTCCTGACAGCCAACCCAACATCTGACGCGCAACTCCGCCCCTGCACCATCTCCTTCTTCCACACTCCTGATCCCCACCCTCCCTTCATCTGCCCCCCAAATTCCTCCATTACCCCCCACCTTGACTTCCCACCCCCCAGTCGCACATCTTGTGTCTTGCAGGCACCTTGGCCACGGTGGCTCTGGGCTGTTTCATGGGCGGATCGGCCGGAGAAGCCGGCGGCAGCTGGGCCTGGTCGCTGGTGGTGGGCTGGGCGGCGGTGCCCGTGGCTGGGTTGGCAGGTGAGCACCCAGAGGGCACGGGGAGGGGGGGACACATGGAGGAGAAGTGTCTTTCAGCCACACTGACCCCCCCGATCTGTTCCAGGCACCTGCCACTGCCAGGCTCGGCGGAGGGAGCGACGCCAGCACAGCGGCTCAAGAGGATCGCCCGGCTTGGGGTGATGCCCCCCAGGGCGCTCGGACGCCTGGGTCCCCTGTCTCGCCTCCCAAGCAGAGCTATTAAACCCTGTCTGCCAGCCAGAGATGCCCCGCAGGACTTGGGACCAACTCGGCTCCTCTGGTGTTGGGATGCAGCCACCTCTGGGGTGGGGCCGCTGGGGAACAGCCGCATAGAACAGCGCGCAGGCATCGATGGCCCAGGGCTGAGGCTCCGCCAGCCGTGGGGGGGGAGCAGCTGTGTGTAACTACCAGCCGGACGCCTGGGTTCCCTCCCGAGGGGGCGGGGCTCTAGGGACCGGGCCGGGTCCAGCCCTGTCAATCTTCACCGGGGATGGCAGAGACCCGCCCCTCGTGACTGGCAGCTGGCGCCTGGGTCACGTGGCCATGCCCGCCTCGTCTCGTGGCCCTGGAGCTGCAGGGGCCCATGCTGCGCTCCGACTGGCCGGCGTGTTGAGACCCGCCCATCGGGCACGGTGATTGGTTCCGGGAGAGGTACTACCCCCATCGTGCTTGGTCAGACCTTTAAAGCCTGGTCTGGCCGTCATGATTGGCTGTTTCACGAACCATTGCACGTTTTGATTGGTCGGCTTCCCACTGATAGCGCTGATTAGATTCGCTCTCTCCTGATTGGACAACCGCGCGGGCTGGCTGCGACTGGCTGAACGCCCCATATGCCGCGTCACCATTGGCAGAGACTGCGGTCACGCCTCTGAGCGGCGCCGGTTGGTTCCGCTTCCGGTCCACTCCTCAGCCTATTGGTTGCAGGGTTCCAGCCCCGCCCTACGGCCGGATCCCGCGCGCTGATTGGCTACGATTCCGAGAGGGGGCGTGGCCAGCCGCGGAGCGAGGCAATGGCGGCGTTGCGGGCTCTGGTTGGGGTGAAGCGGGTCATAGACTATGCCGTGAAGGTGGGCGGGGCCCGGACGCCTGGGTCCCTGTCCCGGGGGGGGCGGCACTCGGACGCCTGGGTCCCGGGCGGGGGCACTCGGACGCCTGGGTCCCTGTCCCGGGCGGGGGGACACTCGGACGCCTGGGTCCTGGGCGGGGGCACTCGGACGCCTGGGTCCCTGTCCCGGGCGGGGGGGCACTCGGACGCCTGGGTCCCGGGCGGGGGCACTCGGACGCCTGGGTCCCTGTCCCGGGCGGGGGGCGGGGGGGGCACTCGGACGCCTGGGTCCCGGGCGGGGGGCGGGGGCACTCGGACGCCTGGGTCCCTGTCCCGGGGGGCGGGGGGGCACTCGGACGCCTGGGTCCCGGGCGGGGGGCGGGGGCACTCGGACGCCTGGGTCCCGCGGTGACGCTGTGCCCCCCAGGTGCGGGTGCGGCCGGGCGGCGGGGTGGTGACGGACGGGGTGAAACACTCCATGAACCCCTTCTGCGAGATCGCGCTGGAGGAGGCGGTGCGGCTGCGGGAGCGGCGCCTGCTGCAGGAGATCGTGGTGGTCAGCTGCGGGCCGCAGCAGTGCCAGGTACCCCCCGTAGAGCCCCCCGCCAGGTACCCCCCAGACCCCCTGTCCTCCTACAGCCCCCCCCATAGACCCTCCTATCCTCCTACAGCCCCCCCATATCCCCCACCGCCAGGTATCCCCCCGTAGAGCCCCCCGCCAGGTACCCCCCAGACCCCCGCCAGGTACCCCCCAGACCCTCCTACAGCCCCCCCATAGTCCCCCCCGCCAGGTACCCCCCAGACCCCCCTATCCTCCTACAGCCCCCCCATAGACCCCCCCCGCCAGGTACCCCCCAGACCCTCTGTCCTCCTACAGCCCCCCATAGCTCCACCTGCCAGGTACCCCCCCGTAGAGCCCCCCCGCCAGGTACCCCCCAGACCCCTTATTCTCCTACAGCCCCCCCCATATCCCCCACTGCCAGATATCCCCCCGTAGAGCCCCCCGCCAGGTACCCCCCAGACCCCCGCCAGGTACCCCCCAGACCCTCCTACAGCCCCCCCCATAGACCCCCCTATCCTCCTACAGCCCCCCCATATCCCCCACCGCCAGGTATCCCCCCGTAGAGCCCCCCGCCAGGTACCCCCCATAGCTCCTCCTGCCAGGTACCCCCCAGACCCCCCTATCCTCCTACAGCCCCCCCATAGACCCCCCGCCAGGTACCCCCCATAGCTCCTCCTGCCAGGTACCCCCCAGACCCCCCTATCCTCCTACAGCCCCCCATAGACCCCCCCGCCAGGTACCCCCCAGACCCCCTATTCTCCTACAGCCCCCCCGTAGAGCCCCCCGCCAGGTACCCCCCAGACCCCCCCTATCCTCCTACAGCCCCCCCATAGACCCCCCCTGCCAGGTACCCCCCATAGACCCCCCTATCCTCCTACAGCCCCCCCATAGACCCCCCTGCCAGGTACCCCCCCATAGAGCCCCCCGCCAGGTACCCCCCAGACCCTCCTACAGCCCCCCCATAGACCCCCCCTCCAGGTACCCCCCAGACCCCCCTATCCTCCTACAGCCCCCCCATAGCTCCTCCTGCCAGGTACCCCCCAGAGCTCCCTATCCTCCTACAGCCCCCCATAGACCCCCGCGACAGGTACCCCCCCGTAGAGCCCCCTGCCAGGTACCCCCCAGACCCCCCTATCCTCCTACAGCCCCCCCCATAGACCCCCCCGCCAGGTACCCCCCATAGACCCCCCTATCCTCCTACAGCCCCCCCATAGCCCCTCCTGCCAGGTACCCCCCAGAGCTCCCTATCCTCCTACAGCCCCCCATAGACCCCCGCGCCAGGTACCCCCCCATAGACCCCCCCCTGCCAGGTACCCCATAGACCCTCCTATCCTCCTACAGCCCCCCCCATAGACCCCCGCGCCAGGTACCCCCATAGACCCCCCCTGCCAGGTACCCCCCAGACCCCCCTATCCTCCTACAGCCCCCCCGTAGACCCCCCTGCCAGGTACCCCCCAGACCCCCTATCCTCCTACAGCCTCCCCATAGACCCCCCCGCCAGGTACCCCCCATAGACCCCCCTATCCTTCTACAGCCCCCCCACAGACCCCCCCAGGTACTCCCCATACACCCCCCGCCTTCCTACAGTCCCCCCATAGACCCCTCCTGCCAGGTACCCCCCCATAGACTCCCCCGCTCACCTACAGCCCCCACGTAGCCCCCCCCCCCGTGCCAGTACTGTCCTCCCCTTCTCCGGCAACATCTCCTCCTGGCTCCCCCTGACCCCCTACTGCCTCCCTACAGCCTTCATTGCCTCCCCCAAACCCCCAGTGCCAGGTACCGCCCCCTCAAGCCTCCTGACCACCCCCCCCCCCCACAGACCCCTCTACCTGTGCCAGGCACTGCCTCCCCAAGCTTGTATAGACCCCCCCGCCCTCCTACAGCCCCCAGTGCCAGGTACCAGTCCCCACTTCTCTGACAGCCTCCTCCTCCCCTGGCTCCCCCTGACCCCTTACTGCCACCCTACAGCCCTCATCGCCTCCCTTGAACCCCCAGTGCCACGTACCGCCCCCCCCGGCTCATATAGACCCCCCTGCCTTCCTATAGCCCTCCCATCCCCTGGTGCCAGGTACTGTGCTCTCCCCTGTGTTTCCTGACCCCCACCCTGTTTCGGGTACCAGTCCCCACCCTTTGCTCCTCCTGACAACCTCTCCCCCCTGGTGCCAGGTACCATGCCCCCACCCCATTCCAGATACCAGTCCCCACCCATAGCTCCTGCACCCGCCCTGCCCCTCCCCCCCCCGGCCTCAGCCCCATTTGCAGAGGGAGAGCCGCTGGCCTGCCCCCTCCGGCTGAGAGGCCAAGGGCAGGGCAGACCCGGGGGAGACAGCCCCGGGCTCGGGGACACATCTAGGGGAGCATGTGTTGGGTGGGTCCTGCCCAGCCTGCCCCTGAATTCGAACTCCACCCCCTGCAGGAGACCATCCGGACCGCGCTGGCCATGGGGGCTGACCGGGGGCTCCACGTGGAGATCCCAGCCCCCCAGTACGACAGTCTCGGCCCCTTCCAGGTGGCCAAGATCCTGGCAGTGCTGGCCAAGAGGGAGGGGGTCAGCCTGGTGCTGCTGGGCAAGCAGGTGAGTTCCCCTCCCTGCTCTGCCCCACAGGCCCATTTACCCTGGTATCCTGCCTCTTCCCCGCCCCCCACTCCTCCCCGCTCTGCCCCATGGGTCCATCTATCTGAGTAGCCTGCCCCCCCACTCCTCCCCACTCTGGCCCACAGGCCCATCTACTCCGGTATCCCGCCTCCTCCCTGCCCCCTACTCCTTCCCACTCAGCCCCATGGGCCCATCTACTCCAGTATCCCGCCTCCTCCCTGCCCCCCACTCCTCCCCGCTCTGCCCCATGGGTCCATCTACCTGAGTATCCTCTCCCCCCACTCTGGCCCACGGGCCCATCTACCCAGATATCCCGCCTCCTCCCTGCCCCCTACTCCTTCCCGCTCTGTCCCATGGGCCCATCTACCCAGGTATCCTGCCTCTTCCCTGGCCCCCGCTCTGCCCCACAGGCCCATTTACTCCGGTATCCCGCCTCCTCCCTGCTCACCCCCACGGGCCCATCTACCCCGGTATCCCGCCTGCTGTGCCGTCCCGGCTCGTGATGGGAAGGGGCCCGTCCAGGGTGTGACTCCTTTTCTCTTTTCCAGGCCATCGACGACGACTGCAACCAGACGGGGCAGATGACTGCAGCGCTGCTGGACTGGCCCCAGGTGGCTGCCCCCACCAGATCCTGGCAGCAGGGGGTTCTGGGAGCTGTCGGGGGGGCAGATCCCAGCCGTGGGGGGGCGGGGGTTGGATCCTGGCAGCGGGGAGCTCTGGGAGCTGTTGGGGAGGAGGGGCGGTGTCAGCTCCCAGCAGCAGGGGTCTCTGGGAGCTGGGGTGGGGGGAGGAGTCAGATCCTGGCAGCAGGGGGCTCTAGGAGCTGCTGTGGGAGTGTGGGGGGGCTGAAAGTGGTGGTGTCTGGGAGCTGCGGAGGGGGGTCTGATCCTGGCAGTGGGGGGAGGGTCTGGGAGCTGCGATTGAGGGGGCGGGGGTTGGATCCAGGCAGCGGGGGTCTCTGGGAGCTGCGGGGGTTGGGGGTAGTATCCTGGCGGGGGGTGGTTCTGGGAGCTGTGGGGGGGGTCAGATCCTGGCAGTGGGGGTGGTGGTCTGGGAGCTGCGACGGGTGGGGTTGGATCCAGGCAGCGGGGGGCTGTGGGAGCCGTGAGGGGGGGGTAGTATCCTGGCTGGGGAGGGGGGGTTGGATCCTGGCAGCGGGGGGGTTCTGAGAGGTGCTGGGGGGGGGGCGGATCCCAGCAGCGTAGGATTCTAGGGGCTGGGGTCGAAGGATCCTGGCAGCGGGGGGGGGTTCTGGGAGCTGTGTGTGTGGGGGGGTCAGATCCTGGCAGGGGGTGGGACTGGGAGCTGCGACAGGGGTGGGGTTGGATCCAGGCAGCGGGGGGCTGTGGGAGCCGCGGTGGTGGTAGTATCCTGGCTGTGGGGGGGTTGGATCCTGGCAGTGGACGGGGGGGGCGGATCCCAGCAGCGTAGGATTCTAGGGGCTGGGGGCAAAGGCTTCTGGGCCTGGGGGGGTGGTACTGGGTGACGGGTGCTAACCCCCCCCCCGTGCCCTGCAGGGGACCTTCGCCTCCGCGCTGACGCTGGAGGGGGAGCAGCTGACGGTGGAGCGGGAGGTCGACGGGGGCCTGGAGAGTGTCCGGCTCAGGCTGCCGGCCGTGGTGACAGCCGACCTGCGGCTCAACGAGCCCCGTTACGCCACCCTGCCCAACATCATGGTGAGGGGAGGGGAGGGGAGGCTGCCGGGGGGGGGCTGCTTATCCTGGGACCCCTCCCCCGGCTGAGAGACACAGCCACCTCTGGGGTGAGGCAGGGGCTGGTTATGTGGGGACCCTTCCCCGGGGCTGCAACCTGGCAATAGGGTACGGCTGAGCCCGCTTTCCCTGTCCAGCCTGGGCTGTCTCACCACAAACCCCTCCAGGCGCTGGCATCACCCAGCCGCCAGCAGGTGGCGCCCTACACCCAGCCAGGCTGCGGGAATGCACCCAGGGAACGGCCCGGCCTGGCACCCCACAGCTGTACCCGCTGGCCCTGGGCGGCCGCCTGACCAGTGTAAGTTCATCACCCAGCCGGCCCCGCCCTCAGTGCGGACAGGACATGTGCCAGCCTTCGCCAGAGGTTTCCCGAGTGCCCCGTTTTAGGGAGATCTCAGAGGCGACTGACCCCTGCAAGCTGGATGGTCCGTGATTGGTCACCATCAAAGGGCAAGAGAGCAGAGAACAGAGAAGCTAAAGGCCCAATGTCAATCTGACACTGTCTCACACTGGGCAGGGTTGAGATCTGCCACTCTCACCCCGCTGCATGTTGCCGGCCGTAATGCGCCAGTTTCCCTCCGATACCAGGACCAGGCTCCTCAGTTGAAGTTTTCTCTTCCCCAGCGCACTGGGTGCTGCCAGCGTAGGTGGGGGAGGAGAGAGGCCGAGGCAGGAGGCCGCTGTCCCCTGGTGTATCCCCTCAGGCCATGTGCGTGGCAGCCACGCACCCTGATGGGACTCCTGGGTTCTGTCCCAGCTCTGGGAGGGGAGTGGTGTCTAGTGGTTAGAGCAGCGGGGGCTGGGAGCCTGGACTCCTGGGTTCCACACCTGGCTCTCTCCCCAGAAAGCCAAGAAGAAGAAGATTGAGGTGCTGAAGGCGTCGGACCTGGGGGTCGATCTCTCCTCCAGGCTGGTCGTAGAGCGCGTGGAAGAGCCGCCCCAGCGCCAGGCCGGCGTCAAGGTGGAGACAGTGGACGACCTGGTGGGCAAGCTGAAGGAGGGGGGCCTGATCTGAGCCCCCAGCTGGTGAGTGTGGCCGCTGCCCCAGCTCTCCCCTTGCAGACGCTGACAGTACTGGGGAGAGAAGCCAGGAGTCCAGGCTCTCAGTTCCCCCCCCGGCTCTAATCACTAGCGAACCCAGGAATCCTGATACCCAGCTGCCCCCGCCCCCCGAGCTCTGCTCTAACCACTAGAGTCACTCCCCTCCCAGAGCTGGGGAGGGAACCCAGGAATCCTGGCTGCTAACCCGCCCCCCCGCCAATAACCCCTGGAGTCCCGTGTCTCCCCCCCCCCCCACTGATCTCTCTGTGGCTTGTTTCTCTTCCAGCCCCTCCTGGAGCCTCTGTGCCCAGCTCTCCTGCTGCTGTGATGGGTGGTGACCCTGGGGGTCCCCGGGACCTGGCACTGCCCCCCATGATTGTAACCGTGCTGCCTTCCGGCCCTGCCGGCTGTCCCTGAGCTGCTGCTCCGTCAGCCCTGGGGCTCGGGACCCATAAACCCCGCTGGGTCTTTGGAGAGTCGCTGTCCGTCTGTCCTTCGTCTGGCCCAGCCGCGCCCGCGAGGGGTCTGGCTTTGGGGGGGCTGCCCAGGCCCGGGGGCTGAGGGTGGGGCTGGGATTATGGGCAATATGGGGGTGGGGTTTATTGTAGGCTGGGCGTGGCTTGGGAAGACATGGGGGGGCTTAGTGGGGAAGAGGAGGGGGCTGCAGATTATGGGGGGGGAGTGGTAGGGGTGGGATTTATTGTAGGAGTGGGGTTGGGTGGTTGGCGGCCTGGGGTGGCAGTGGGGGTATTACTGGAGGAATGATGCCCAGGAGCTGCTGCAGGGCCCCCCAGGGAGACCCGGCTGGCTGGGGGCCCCTCCCCGGAGCCGGGATCAATCCCCCTGGGCTCGGCCAGGCGGCTCCTCCCCCCGCTCCCACCCCACGAGCTGGGGCCTGTGGAGGAGAAGCTGAGGAGGCGGAGCCTGCTGTTCCCCTGGGGAACTCCCTGCCCCTGGATGCCCCTTGGCTGCCTGCGGAGCTCGGGCCTGACCAGGCTGTGAATGTTCATCCTCCTGGTGAGGCGGAGTCCCTGGGGGGCAGGGAGAGAGGACCCCCCAGCGGTGACAGCCCAGCTCCCACACCGTCCTCTGCCGCAGCTGGCCCCAGTCAGTGCCCATCTGGCCGGAGACGGGTCTCGACTCCTCCAGCCGGGCCCCCCCTGCCCCATCTCGGCTCTGGGCCCCTGCTGGCTGCAGCCCAGCGGGGGGGGGAGGGGGGGGGGCTTTCAAAATGGGTTCATCAAATCAGTGCTCAGGATGGAGGGAGGATCCCCCCAAAT
The DNA here is from genome assembly GCA_026122505.1 of Aldabrachelys gigantea. NCBI lineage: Eukaryota > Metazoa > Chordata > Testudines > Testudinidae > Aldabrachelys > Aldabrachelys gigantea. The sequence goes on from CM047489.1 coordinate 71,283,491, forward strand.
CCGCCATGAAAAGGTGGGTTTGGAGCATCCTGGCAGGCAGGGATGGCATGTGGGGGTGTCCTTGCAGGACAAGGGAGGGGGGAGGAGGTTTCGGGTGCAAACAGCCCCCATCGCTCCTTGAGCCGGGCCCCCTGCTGCAGGTGGGGGGTGTCTGGGAGTCCATCTGCTTCCAAGCCAAAGCACTGGTCACCCCCCCCCCCGCACAATTTCTCCTGCTCTGCATTCGGGGGTGGGGGCGGCCTGGCTGGTGCACAGATGCAGCCACCTCTGGGCTGGGGCAGCCGCATATAACGCTGCAGGGGGACAGTTTGCTCAGATGCTGCCGGTTTCGGGGTAGGGGGGCTGTGGAGGAGCAGCCCCGCCCCTGGGAGCGGGGCACAGAGGTGATGATGCTTGTGGCTAATTACACCAGTTTCTCCCCCCGCCCCCCGGAGCTATTGCTAGAAAGGTCCCGACCCCTCCCGGGCAGCCTCTTCCCACCCCCCGACACCCCACCCCGCCGGCTTAACCGGTTCCCCGCCCGCATCGCCGGGAGAACTGAGCCTTTGTCCGCCCCCCCCGCGTGTTTGTGTCCCGGCTCCTCCCCCCCGCCCTGTCATGGCCGGCAGGTGCCCGGACACCTGGGCTGGCGCCGCCCGGTTCCTGCTGCTGCTGCTGCTGGGTGAGTCCGGGGGGTCCTGCCCGGGGCGGGTCAAGGGGGGCCCGGGACCTGCCGGGGGGCGGTCCCGAAAACGTCACCGGACAGACTAGCTGAGGGAAGATTCAACGGAGCCTCCAGGGCACCCGGGGACCTGCCGCCCCCCGGCCCCGTACTGACCCCCCCCCCCACGGCATTGGGGCAGGGGGAGGAAACGGTTCGGGAGAGAAGTCAGAAATCCTGGCTCTTCCCCCTCCCCCCACAGCCCCGAGAACCCAGGAGTCCTGGCTCCCAGCTCCCCCCCCCCTTTCCCCCGGCCCATGGAACGCTGGAGTCCTGGCTCGGCCCCCCCCCACTAGACCCCACCTCAGAGAACACAGGAGTCCTGGTTCCCAGCCCCCCCATTAGACCCGCCCCCGAGAGAACCCAGGAGTCCTGGCTCCGCCCCCCCACTAGACCCCACCTCAGAGAACACAGGAGTCCTGGTTCCCAGCCCCTCCATTAGACTCCCCCCCCCAGAGAACCTAGGAATCCTGGCCCCGCCCCCTCCACTAGACCCCCACCTCAGAGAACTCAGGCATCCTGACTCCCCCTGCCCAGAGAACCCAGGAGTCCAGGCTTCTAGCCCCCCGCCCCACTGTAACCACTAAATTCCCCCTCCCCTCCCACAGCAGCAGACCCCATTTGACCCCCCAGGGACCTGATGAATCGGAGTTGCTGCAAGCGCCCCCTGCCCGGTGGGCCCAGACACCCCGCATCTGCTGGCGCCTCTCGCGCCCTCCCCATCCAGCCCCGACTCAGCCCGCAGCTTCTGGGCACAGGGGATGCTAGGGAGGGCTCATCCAGTGTGGAGATGTGGCCACCTCTGGGGCGGGGCAGCTGGGGAACAGCTGCATATAACACCACATGGGGGACAGCTCCCCAAGCACAAAGCTGCAGCTGCCTCTGGGGCGGGGCAGCTGAGGAACAGCCACATATAACATGGGGATGGTTCCCCGGGGACAGAGCTGCAGCTGCCTCTGGGGCGGGACAGCTGGGGAACAGCTGCATATAACGCTGCTCGGGCACAGCTCGCTAGAGTTGAGGCCGGGAAGGGAGGAGGATCCTGTGTTAAATCCAGGCAAAGGAGGGACCCAGCAGCAGGAAATCACCCTACTTGGCTATTACCAAATCACCAGGGACAATGCACTGGGGCCTAATGGCCGTGAAGGAGCTAGGCTGCGGGTCGGGAGTGAGGGGCACCGGCAGAGCTGGGATCAGGGGAGGCCGGAGCTGAGCTGGCAGTGGGCTGCAGGTTTGGAATGAGGGGCAATGGCAGAGCAGGGGGGTGGGGAGCCCAGGGCTGGGTTGGCAGGGGGCTATGGGTCAGGAGTGAGGGGCACCGGCCGAGCTGGGGGTGGGGAGCCCAGGGCTGGGCTAGCGTGGGCTGTGGGTCAGGAGTGAGGGGCACTGGCAGAGCTGGAGGTGGGGATCCCAGGGCTGGGCTTGCAGGGGGCTGTGGGTCAGGAGTGAGGGGCACCGGCAGAGCTGGGGGTGGGGAGCCCAGGGCTGGGCTAGAGGGGGCTGCGGGTCAGGAGTGAGGGGCACTGGCAGAGCTGGGGGTGGGGAGCCCAGGGCTGGGCTAGTGGGGCTGCGAGTTGGGACTGAGGGGCACCGGCAGAGCTGGGGGTGGGGAGCCCAGGGCTGGGCTTGCAGGGGGCTGCGGGTCAGGAGTGAGGGGCACCGGCAGAGCTGGGGGGCGGGGAGCCCAGGGCTGGGCTTGCAGGGGGCTGTGGGTCAGGAGTGAGGGGCACTGGCAGAGCTGGGGGTGGGGAGCCCAGGGCTGGGCTAGCAGGGGCTGTGGGTCGGGAGTGAGGGGCACCGGCGCAGCTCAACGTGGCCATTTTCCGTTGCGATGACCCTGGCGGCCGGTTCTTGGCCTGGATTCTGCAGCCTCCGGCCCAGCCCTGGGCTCCCCCCTGAGCCCTGCTGGTGCCCCTCACTCCCGACCCACAGCCCCTTGCTAAACCAGCTGCTCTGCCCCTGCCCCCTAGTGTTCTGCCAATACCTGTCAGGCCTGGTTCTGGGAGGGGAGTGGGATCTAGTGGTTAGAGCAGGGGGAGCTGGGAGCCCGGACTCCTGGGTTCTATTCCTCCATTGCCACTGGCTGCCTATAGCTCGTGTGTGGGGCGGGGGTTGTGGGGTGGGGTGGGGTATATGTGGGGATCTGAGCGACTAGTTAGCCGGTCTGGGGGGCTACAGCGGGTGGGGAGTGACTGACAGAGGAGAGGATCCAGTGTCTGTGTTGGGGGTGAGGGGGCTGGACCAGCCCCTTGGGCAGGCGGCGGGGCAGAGCAAAGGTTCCCTGGGACCTCTGGCTAGGGGTGGGGGGTGGAACCGAGCCCAGAACTAACCAGCCTCCCTCTGCCCCCCGCCAGGCCCTGTGCTCCCCTTCCCCCTCCAGCTGCCCCCCGGCCCCCTGGCAGTGCTGCTGGGGGGGAACCTCTCAATCCCACTCTCCTACCCCCTGGCCCAGCCGCCCCCCAGAATCGTGTGGCAGAGGAACCTGACGGTGCTGGCAGACGGACACCTGGGTCCCAACGGCTCGGTGGCCGTGGCCTCGGCCTACCAGGACCGGCTCAGAGTGGACCCCCAAGAGGGGGCGCTCACCATCGTCCCCGTGGCCCTGCAGGATGCCGGCCCCTACACAGTCGAGGTCTTCCCACTGGGGGGCCAGGTGTGGAGGGGGGACGTCCAGGTGGAGGTGTACGGTAAGTGGGGGCGGCCCGGATGCCTGGGTTCTATGCTGAGCCCTGGGAGGGGAATGCAGTTTAGTGGTTGGAGTGCGGGGTGGTGGGGGAGCTGGGAGCCAGGACACCTGGGTTCTATCCCCCCTCTAGGATTGGGGGGTGTCTGGTGGATAGAGAAGGGTGAGGGGCTGGGAGCCAGGACACCTGGGTTCTCTCCCCTCTGGCAGGGCCAGGGGCAGGGAGGTCTAGTGGATAGAGAAGAGGGGGGAGGGGCTGGGAGCCAGGACACCTGGGTTCTCTCCCCTCTGGGAGGGTGCAGGGGGGAAGGTCTAGTGGATAGAGCAGAGGTGGGGAGGCTGGGAGCCAGGACACCTGGGTTCTCTCCCCTCTGGGAGGGTGCGGGGGGGAGGTCTAGTGGATAGAGCAGGGGCGGTGGGGGGCTGGGATCCAGGACACCTGGGTTCTCTCCCCTTTGGGAGGGCGGTGGGGGGGGGGGGGTCTAGTGGGTCGAGAAGAGGTGGGAGGGGTTGGGAGCCAGGACTCCTGGGTTCTCTCCCCATGCCTGTTTCCCCCCTGTAGAGCTGGTAGGAAAGGTCTCTGTGACGCCCCCGTCCCTGGCGGTGAGCGAAGGCGTCGGGTCGGCGGCTCTCACCTGCGCCCCTGTGCGGGGCACCGTCATCTGGACCAGGGATGGGCAAAGCCTGGACTCGAACCCCCGGTACCGGGTCTCAGGTGGGACCCTCCAGATCAGCCGGCCTGACCGGAACGACAGCGGCACCTACAACTGCACCGTGTCCAACCCATTCAGCACCGGCGCCGGCACCGCCCACATCCGGGTCTATTGTGAGTGCAGGCCAGACGCCGGGTAGATGGGATCAGGCCACAAAGGTGGGGGGGCGGCCTGGGCCCCTCTGGGGTAGGGATCCTGGGCTGCCTGGGCCAAGGGGGGAGCAGGGGAGACCAGACTCGCTCCCCCGGTTCTGACTCAGTTCTGGTTCCCTTCCCAGACGGGCCGGAGCCCCCCACGATCAGCCTCTCGTCGGACCAGGACCCAGAGCCCCGGCGCTACGTCCGGGTGAACAGCACGGTGACGCTGGCCTGCCGGGCCCCCTCGGACCCCCCCGCCCAGATCTACTGGAGCTTGGCCGATGCCAGCGACCCCCTGGTCCCGGCCCAGCCGGACCTGACGCTGCCCCGGGTGCAGCTCAGCCAGGCCGGGCTGTACTCCTGCCTCGCCAGCAACCCGCAAACCCAGCGCCAGCTCCGCGCCACCCTGATCCTCACCGTCACCCGTGGGTGCCCCCGGGCCCTTCCCCTCCAGGGGGCGCCAGCTCATATCTGTCCCCAGGGTCGGGGTGGGCTGGCTCAGGGGGGCAGGGAATGGGGCACGGGGCCTTTCCCCGCTAGGGGGCGCCGGGTTCCCAGCCAGCCCCAGGGCAGGGAATTGGCTGGCTCAGGGGGGCGGGGAATGGGGCACAGGGCTTTCCCCACTAGGGGCGCTGGGTTCCCAGCCAGCCCCAGGGCAGGGGATTGGCTGGCTCAGGGGGGCGGGGAATGGGGCACAGGGCTTTCCCCACTAGGGGCGCTGGGTTCCCAGCCAGCCCCAGGGCAGGGGATTGGCAGTCTTGGGCGTGGGGGAAGGGCTATGGGCTGATCTGTTTCTCTCTCTCTCCCCTCTCCAGAGATCCCCCCTGGATCCCCCTTCTGCTCCCTGGACTCGGTGGCCAATGGCACAGCCCTTCGCTTCCTCTGCTCGTGGCCGGGGGGGCTCCCCGGCTCCCAGCCTGAGTCTGCAGGGGCTGCCGGGGGGTGCGGAGGAAGGGGTCAGCTCCACCCTCAAGCGGATCCTGAGCTCCCCCCTGCCCGCCCTCAATGGTACCGAGGTCACCTGCCTGGGGAGACACCTCGCCGCTGAGGGGAACTGCAGCATGACACCCCGTGAGACCCCAGCCCCACCGCCGGGGTGCAGTACCGGCTTCGGCCACCGGGGGCAGCACTGGGCTTGGGCACTGACCCTGACCCTAATTCTAGGGAGGGGCTGGCACCCCCAGCGGGGAGGGGCAGGGGCCATGTCGGCAGAGTTGGTGTCCAATGGATGGGTGGGATGGGAGGAGTGAATGCAGGGGAGAGGCCCTGATGTCCAGTGGGTGGGGCATCAATTGAGTGGGCGGGGCTAGCATCCAGTGGGTTTAGCCTGGAGTGTGAGGGTGGAGCTAAAGTTCACCTGGTGGAGGCAGGGCCAGGACACTATGGGTGGGGCCGGCATCCAGGGGGAGGGGCCAGGACACTGCGGGTGGGGCCAGCATCCGGGGGAGGGGCCAGGATACTATGGGTGGGGCCGGCATCCAGAGGGAGGGGCCAGGACACTATGGGAGGAGCTAGTGTCCAGGGGGAGGGGCCATGACACCATGGGAGGAGCTAGTATTCAGGGGGAGGGTCCAGGACACCATGGGAGGGGTTAGTGTCTGGGGGGAGGGGCCAGGACACTATGGGTGGGGCTGGCATCCAGGGGGAGGGCCCAGGACACCATGGGAGGAGCTAGTATCCAGGGGGAGGGCCCAGGACACCATGGGAGGAGCTAGTATCCAGGGAGAGGGGCCAGGATACTATGGGTGGGGCCTGCATCCAGGGGGAGGGGCCAGGACACTATGGGAGGAGCTTGTATCTGGGGGGAGGGGCCAGGACACCATGGGAGAACCTAGTGTCCGGGGGAGGGTCCAAGACACCATGGGAGGAGCTACTATCCAGGGGGAGGGGCCAGGATTCTGCAAGTGGGGCTACCCCCAAGGGGGAAGGGCCTGGAGGATGGGGTGGGGTTAACACCTGGCAACTCCACCCAAATCAACTCCCCACCCCCTGCCCCCCAGAAGCCCCCTCGGGGGTCTCTCTCTCATTCCAGGCCTCTCTGGACCCCCGGGACACTGTCCTGCTGGATCTGCAGTGCCGGGGCACCTACCGGCCTGTGGAAATCGCTTGGGCCCGGGACGGGGCACCGCTGGCTCCGGGTGGGCGGGTACCGGCTCAGTACCGACGGGGCCCGACTCACCATCAGCAACTTCACGGCCCCACAGGACCTGGGGGGCTACTCGGTGCGGTGCCAAAACCCGCTGGGCTCGCAGGAGAGTAACGTCACGCTGACGGGTGAGAACCCAGGAGTCCTGGCTCCCAACCCCCTCCCCCTCCCCCTCCCCCTCCCACACTAGACCCCACTCCCTTCCCTGAGCTGCGGATGGAGCCCAGGAGTCCTGTCCCCACAGATCTCCCCTGCCCCTCTAACCCACCCTCCTCCCTGCAGGTCCGTCTGTTTCCGGCTGGACGCTGGTGCGTGGTTCGGAGCCCGGCTCGGCCCGGCTGAGCTGGGCTGTGCCAGAGGGCTCCGTGGTCACTGGGTTCTTGATCCAGCTCCAGGGGCCCCCTGGGGGCCGGGCAGCTGGGGAGTGGCAGACGCTGCAGACGCTAGGGGGCGCCACTCGCTCCAGCATTGTGGGGGGGCTCCAGCCCCACACCTCCCATTCCTTCCGGCTGCTGCCCCTGCTGGGAACCCAGGCTGGGGAACCCAGCCACACGCAGATGCTTCTCCCAAGTGAGTACGGGGGGCTGGGAGCCAGGACTCCTGGGTTTTCTTTCCAGCTCTGGGAGGAAAGTGGGGTCTCGTGGTTATAGCAGAGGGGCTGGGGGCCCAGACTCCTGGGTTTTATCCTCAGCTCTGGAAGGGGAGGGAGGAGTCTGGTGGTTAGGGTGAGCTGGGAGCCCGGACTCCTGGGTTCTCTCCCTGCCCCCTTCTCTCTTTGCAGCCTCTACCCTGAGCCCCGGCGCCATCGTGGGCATCGTGTTGGGCTCGATCCTGGGCATGATCCTGCTCCTTGCCCTCCTTGTGCTCCTGATCTGGTTCCTCCAGGCGCGATGGGGTGAGTCCAAAGCCTCCCACCCCCAGAGCATCCAGGGAAGGAGGTCTGGGGGCAGGATACACTGCTCTCGGCCAATCAGATGCAAGAGTAGAATTGCTACCCTGGTCCCAGCCAGTGGAAGGGAGGGCTGCTCTTATCCAATCAAGTGCAAGTGAGGATGGGGTTGCTGAAATATGTGCTGACCAATCAGATGCAAGGATGGTCATTGAGCTGTTTCTAGCTAATCAGATGCAAGGGGGAGTCACTGTTTGTTGGCTAATTAGTTGCAAGGGGCAGAGTCAACGAGATGTTGTCCAATCACAGCCAAAAGTTGGAATTGGTCTCCTGTTCTCAGCCAGTCAGATGCCAGGATGGGCTCAGTGGCCTTCTAGTGCCCAGTCAAGAAGATGCCATTGTCATTGGCCAATGAGCACCAAAGGGTCATGCTGCGCTTAACCAATCCAACCGCACTGGCTCTGGTATTATCCAATTGGAATTTAGGAGTGGGGGGCAAATATGGGGCTTCGGGCACCATCCAGTCAGAATTCACTGTTTCAATTCGGGAAGGGAGGGGCGGGTGACACCAGCCTATGAGAAGCAAGGGAATCAATCAGTGTTCTTACCACCAGCCAGTGAGAATTGGGTGCTCCTGGCACCAGCCAATCAGGCTCCTTTTCTCCATTCTAGAAAAGAGGAAGAAGATGCCCCTGACCCTGCCCGGGACCCACCAGCATTACCTTCCCCGTCAGGTGAGTGCGAGGGGGCGGGGCTAGATGGGGCGGGGCCTAGCGCTGGGTTCTGCCGCGGATGACTGGTCCGTGCCTCAGTTTCCCCATCCTGAAGCGGTACGCTGACGATGCATTACTCTGTTCCAGTTCCCAAATGGGAGAGAGTCCGACCCCGTCGAGCCCCCGGCCCCACCCTCCGAGGCATCTTCGCGCTGTTCCTGGGGGGATGGCGCCCTGTCCTCCATCAGCTACGAGGAGCATCTGCACATCCATGGCCCCCCTGCACCCTGGGTAAGTGCCCTCCCCCTGCAGCATGGTGCCCTCTGCTCAACCCTCGCCCATCCCCCCCAGCACCCTGCTGCCCCCCCTTTGCAGCACGGCGCCCCCTGCTGCTCCCCAAAGCCCTGACTGCCGGGGAGAACCCCCACCCTGCCCCCGGCTACATCTCTCATTCACCTTCCTCTTCCCAGCCCAGGCACCCTGGAGACGACAGGGGCCCCGGGCTCCCATCTCTGGCCAGTTGGCAGGGCCCCAAGACACCGCGCAGCGCCACACGGGTGTGACTGGGACGGGAGAGTCAGCAATGAACCCAGGCGTCCGGGAGGCATCGATAGAATGGACTGAGCCTGCATAGGATGAGGCTCTGTGGGCCCCCCTCCTGCCCTGAGTGTCCCCTGGTCCTGTGCTAGCCCCCCAACCTCCCCAGAACTGACTATGGAACTAGGAGGGTCCACATACTTCTGCTGGGAGAAAGAGGCTGGCCAGGAGGGGGCGGGACTTCCTGTTTTTCTTAGTGTGCTTGGGGAGAGGGTGGGACTTCCTGTTTTTGCAAATTATCTCAGGTTATACATGGCTCTGATTAGATCTCTGGAGAGAGAGAGAGGGAGAGTTACACCTGTCTGTGCCTGCCTCCCGCATCCCCATCCACACCTCTTGGTCCACCCATTCCTCCATCCATTAATCCTTCCATTCATCCATCCATCTCTGTCCACATCCATCCCCATACACAGCCCTGTATCTTTCCATCCTTCCTCCCTCCCTCCCACCCTCCGTCCATCTCCATCCACATCCATCCATCCCCATATACAGCCCTCTATCCTTCCTTTCATCCAGCCAGCTATCCACATTCATCCTTCCTTCGATCCATCTCCATCCACAGCGGGTGTTTTGGCAGAAGGTGCCACTGTTACAGGTGATAACAGAGCGATTTATATTTTTAATAACGTGTTTCTGGAACTTTTCTTGTCATCCAACCCCTCCCGTCGGCGCCTGCGGCGGAGGCTGGTGTCTGCTGACTACCTAGACCGGCCTGAATCCACAGGGAAAGACTTGGCATTGGGGCACATTTTCTTTTAAACAAGATTAACCTGTGGAACTCCCTCCCCCATGATCTGAAGGCCAGGGAGAGCCTGGAAGCTGCCCCCCGGAGAGGGGACGAGTCCTGCTATGCGTTTTTCTGGCTGCAGCCCACGCTGACCCCCCCCATCTCAGCCCCTCCCCCCAGGGTCCCCCAGGCCCCAGCTTGCTGCACCCGCCCCCCCACATGGACAGTCTGTCCCCTCCAGACTGATGCACCATGGATTTGAATCATGGCCCCACCGCTGGCCTGCGCGGGGCCCCAGCCCCAGGCATGGGTGGGGGGCAGCCCCCAGGCTGGCTGATCCATGGGGCGGAAGGGAGGGTAACAAACCAGGACAGGCCAGGGAAAAGAGAGACCCTCAGTAGGAGGTGGGATGGCAGGGGGCTGCGGGTCGGGATGGAGGGGCACCAGATGGGGTGGGGCTGGACTGGGAGGCGGTATCTGTGCACAGAGAAACAGGTGCCAACAGCCGATACTAGAACCCAAGAGTCCTGGCTCCCCCTTAGGCCTCCCCCCACCACACTAGACCCCACTCCCTTCCCAGAGCTGGGGATGGAACCCAGGAGTCCTGGCTCCCAGCCTCCCACCCCCACTCCAACCACTAGACCCCCCTTCCCTCCCCTCGGGCCCTTTAATTTGCCCTTGAGCCCTGGGGGCTCCCAGCCCCCTCTGCAGCTAGGAGCCCCAGGGTGATTTAAAGGCCCTGGGGCTCCTAGCCACAGCCGGTGGCCCAAAGCCTTTAAACCTTGAGAGGCCCCGCCCCCTCTGGTTGAGGCCACGCCCCCTCAGGACTCTGGCAGTACCATACATCCTGTAAGTTATTGTCACCCCTCCGCATGTCTCCCCAAAGCTGAGCCACCGGGGGGGGGGAATGGGGCTCCCTCCATCCTGCCCACCATCCAGCTCCTCCCCTACCAGCCATCCTCTGGCCCCCACCCACCCACTCCCCCATCCATCCTGTCTCACCACCAGTCCGCCAGCCCCTCCCCATCCTTCTTCCCCAATCCACCCCAACCATCATCTCCATACAGACCCCTCCCTCACCCCCCCCACCAGCCATCCTCTGCCCCATCCAACCAACCCCCCCACAACCATCTCTCACCCCTCTCCCTGCTCATCTCCTCCAACCAGCCACCCCACCCCCATCTAGCTCCATACACACCCCTCCATCCATCCATCCTCATCCCCTCCAACCAGCCACCCCCCCACCCACTCCCCAAATCGATCTCCACACACACCCCTCCATCCATCCTCATCCCCTCCAACCAGCCACCCCCCCACCCACTCCCCAAATCGATCTCCACACACACCCCTCCATCCATCCTCATCCTATCCAGCCAGCCACCCCCCTACCCACTCCCCAACCATCCATCTCCACACACACCCCTCCCTCACCCCCCTTGATCTCCACGCACACCCCTCCATCCATCCTCATCCCCTCCTACCAGCCACCCCCGCCATCCACTCCCCAAATCGATCTCCACGCACACCCCTCCATCCATCCTCATCCCCTCCTACCAGCCACCCCCGCCATCCACTCCCCAAATCGATCTCCACGCACACCCCTCCATCCATCCTCATCCCCTCCTACCAGCCACCCCCCCACCCACTCCCCAAATCAATCTCCACACACACCCCTCCATCCATCCTCATCCTATCCAGCCAGCCACCCCCGACCCACTCCCCAACCATCCATCTCCACACACACCCTCCATCCATCCATCCTCATCCTATCCAGCCAGCCACCCCCCCACTCCCCAAATCGATCTCCACACACACCCTCCATCCATCCTCATCCCCTCCTACCAGCCACCCCCCCACCCACTCCCCAAATCAATCTCCACGCACACCCCTCCATCCATCCTCATCCCCTCCTACCAGCCACCCCCCCACCCACTCCCCAAATCAATCTCCACGCACACCCCTCCATCCATCCTCATCCTATCCAGCCAGCCACCCCCAACCCACTCCCCAACCATCGCTCTCCACACACACCCCTCCATCCATCCTCATCCCCTCCTACCAGCCACCCCGCCACCCACTCCCCAAATCGATCTCCACACACACCCTCCATCCATCCTCATCCCCTCCTACCAGCCACCCCCCCACCCACTCCCCAAATCGATCTCCACACACACCCTCCATCCATCCTCCCCATGGAATGGCCAGACCGGGTCAGACCAAAGGTCCATCCAGCCCCGTGTCCCGTCTGCCGACAGTGTCCAGTGCCAGGTGCCCCAGAGGGAAGGAACCGAACAGGGAACCAGCACGTGACCCAGCCCCTGGCGCCCACCCCCAGCTGCTGGCAAACAGGCTCGGCGCCCAGCCCCACCCCACACCAAACGCCAGGCCTGCGCCGCTGCTTTTATTGCATTTTATTCGAAAAAGGAGTTTCGTGAATTAGTTTTGATGATCATTTTTTTTCACGTTGGTCGCCCCCCCGCCCCCCCATGGAGTTCGGACAAATTAAACAAAAGGGTGTTTTGAAAAGGAAAATCGAGTGACTCACCCGAGAGACCCCGGCGAGTCCCTCACAAGGGGGATCTGGGGGGCATGGGAGGACCCACCCCCCATGGCCCCAGGCCCCCGGTGGGAATGGAAGACAAAGTGGCTTTTTAGTGGTTTCTTGCAATAGAGTTTTTGTTTCGTTTTTTTTTTTTTTTTTTTTACAATAGATTTTCTGTCCTTTTTTCCCATTTGTGTTGCAAACGTTGAGGTACAGAATCGAGCCGCATGCCCTGCCCCCTGTGCCTCGCACGGCCATCACGCCCGGCCTCCTTGAGGGGGGGCTGCTGCGGTCCCTGCATCCTGCCCCCTCGGCCTTCCCCGCTGCTTTCCTCCTGGTCCCTTTTCCTGTCCCCTCCTCCCTCGGCTACCCCTCCACTCCCTCCACTGCTTCACTCCTCCTTCCGGTCCCTTCCTCCCTCGGCTACCCCTCCACTCCCTCCACTGCTTCACTCCTCCTTCCGGTCCCTTCCTCCATCGGCTACCCCTCCACTCCCTCCACTGCTTCATTCCTCCTTCCGGTCCCTTCTCCGGTCCCCTCCTCCCTCGGGTACCCCTCCACTCCCTCCACTGCTTCATTCCTCCTTCCGGTCCCTTCCCCGGTCCCTCTCTCCCTCGGCTACCCCTCCATTCCCTCATTTCTCCTGTTCCCTTCTCTGGTCCCTTCCTCCCTTAGCTACCCCTCCACTCCCTCCACTGCTTCACTCCTCCTTCCAGTCCCTTCCTCGCTTCGCTACCCCTCCACTCCCTCCTCTGCTTCACTCCTTCCCCGGTCCCTCTCTCCCAGGCTACCCCTCCATTCCCTCATTCCTCCTGGTCCCTTCTCTGCTCCCTCTCTCCCCAGCTACCCTCCACTGCTTCATTCCTCCTGTTCCCTTCTCTGGTCCCTTCCTCCCTCGGCTACCCCTCCACTCCCTCCTCTGCGTCACTCCTTCCCTGGTCCCTCTCTCCCCGGCTACCCCTCCACTCCCTCCACTGCTTCATTCCTCCTGTTCCCTTCTTTGGTCCCTTCCTCTCTTCGCTACCCCTCCACTCCCCTCCTCTGCTTCACTCCTCCTTCCAGTCCCTTCCTCCCTTCACTGCCCCTCCACTCCCCTGCTCTGCTTCACTCCTCCTTCTGGCCCCTTCCTCCCTTCGCTACCCCTCCACTCCCCTGCTCTGCTTCACTCCTCCTTCCGGTCCCTTCTCCGGTCCCTTCCTCCCTCAGCTACCCCTCCACTCCCTCCTCTGCTTCATTCCTCCTGGTCCCTTCTCCGGGCCCTCTCTCCCCGGCTGCCTCTCCACTCCCTCACATATTCCATTTCTCCTTCCTCCATTTCTCCTTTCACTCCCTTTTGCATTCCCTTCATCCTGCTGCTCACCTTCCTCTCCTCCCTTCCTCTCTTGCCTCCTTCCCCACCCCGCTCCCAGTGCAAGGTGCACCCCAGTCCCTCCCACCCTTAATCTGCCCCTTCGGCCTAAGATCCCAGCAACACCCCTGGGTGGAGAGAACACGGACTCCCCCGTCTGCGTCACCAGCAGCAGCCACTCAGCCCTCCAAAGCTCTTACACGCCCCCCATCAGCTACCCCCGGCCTTTGACAAAACCAGCCACCTCCCTGGCTCTGGGAGAAACCAAGTCAGGAGCCAGCCAGTGCTTTGCACGAGCGCAGAGTGTGCAAACCAAAAAGGAGGCCACGTGCGCTGTTTCCCCTTCTCTAGCTGGTTTTTGCACTGTGATAAGACAGGGCTTGCACCATGTTGACACAGTCCGTGCACACTGCTTACACCTGCTTTGCACAATGTTTACACCCCGTTTACACGGACTTGACGTTAGGTCTGCAGAGGTCTTGCCCCCACGTTTACACTCAGTTGCACGTGCTTTCTGCACGTTTACACACACTTGGCTGAGAGTTTACACCAGTTACCCACATTGTCCACACTACGTCCATGCCATTTACCCGTCCTTCGAAGATAGGGTGTGACATGTCTTTTGCACAGACCAGACCCGCTGCCTGCACCAGCCTTGCACAGTTGGCACGTGACTTTCCACCTGGTTTACGTGCAGGTTGCAAAACCATTACAGCCTGTCTGGCAGGTTCACGCATTCGGTGGGCGCCGGGCTGCACCTCACTTCCACAGAGCTTACAAGGAGTTTGCAGAAAACGGCCATTCGGCTTGCACGCAGCGTGCCTGAAATGTACACGGTGTTTACGTGGGTTTGCTTATGGTTACGTGCTCGTGCGTTTGGTTTACATCCTGTTGAGGTGATGGGCACAAAGCGTATGTGGACACCATTTCCACATGCTTGACCCAGGGTTCAGCAGGGGGCGTGGGGGTTGCCACGCGCTCAGTCTGTTTGCGTGTGCTTTACACAGCACGTACAATGGGCTTGCGTGTAACTGCCTCATGCTTTACACAGACTGTACAGATCATTTACATGTATTTGCGTCTGCGTTAGACTGAATGGACACCCGCATGCCCTGTACACGCGCTGCTTTACCCAGCGCTTAGGCCCTGCTCCTCCATTGTTTGCACGTGATTTACCCAGAGTTTGCACCTTGTTTACATAGGTTTGACCTGTAGCTTACACCACGTTCACCCCTGCTTTACCGACAGCTTACATCCGGTTACGCGTTGCTTGCACCACTTTTGCACAGAGTTTGCTCCTTGTTTGCACAGGCGTGAGACCCGGTTCATAGCAGCTGAGCATTGCCCCGGTCCCACGTGGACGGTGCAAATCACATTCTCACCAGCCATTTGCTGTAACACCCACCAGCCGCTGCACTCGATCACAGCAGGGTGTAAATACAGCGTAACCCCCACCGGAGTCGCTCCAGACTCGCCCAGAAAGCAGACGCTGGCTCACACGTGTCTATATTAACTAGCACTGACATGTATTGCATGTGATTCGTCATGTTACATGATACAGCATGGCACATGGTTTGCATATTTACTACCTATAGCGTGTATATGTAACTCACATGCTTAGCGTGTGTTAGTGCACATGATCTCCATCCTTAGGAATCTCCTTCCTTAGAGGTTTTTAAGGTCAGGCTTGACAAAGCCCTGGCTGGGATGATTTAGTTGGAATTGGTCCTGCTATGAGCAGGGGGTTGGACTAGATACCTCCTGAGGTCCCTTCCAAACCCTGAGATTCTCTGATTCTCTGATCTCTGCACATGGCTGTGGCAGACATATTGTTTACGTGGAGTAGTGGGAAACCTACATGTGACTCCACACAGTTAACAAATGATTTACTCGTGGGTAACGCATGCTTTGCTCATGCATCACACAGTGGCTCACTCCTGATTTGCATGACGTTTGCACATAGTTCACGTGTGTTCTGCCCTGGGCGTTGCATCGTTTACACACGGTTTACGTGTAGCTCCTATATGCCTTGCGCATGGCTCACATGCGCTTCACATATGGTTGACTCATCGATTTCGTGAGTCACTCGCTCACGTCAGCTTTACACAGTGTCCGCACAGAGTTTGGCACTGTCTGCCGACGCATCAGCCGGCTCTTTCACACGGCTGGCTTACGCTTCCAAACTCAGCATCGAGCTTGGCTGTGAACACAAGGCAAAACAAGCGAACAACCTCGCAAAAACGACAGAAACCGTTATTCCACTCACGGAAACTCAATATTACCACCGAGGGCTTTTGGCAACGGAAATAACAAAGGATCAGAAGCCAGGGGCCAGGAAAAGAATTGAGAAGCCGTATTCTAGTACGCGCTCATGCCCCAAACACAGAGGAACGTTACTGAGTTATGTGGAGTGACTCCAGATTCCCCCTAGGGGAGCTAAGATCTGAATTGAGCCCTGAACTCGGAACCATCCTGCAACTTGGGCTTTGAGCGTTCCCATAATGCCCTGGGTGGAGGAAGCCATGTTTTGATCCCATAATGCCATGCAAGCAGCATAAGCTTTCAGGCTGGTGAATGAACCCATTTATACACCCGAAGTAGGTTGAGATCTGCTCCCCTGCCCAGGGCCAGCTTTAGGCCGATTCCCCTGAATCAGGCCCCACACTCGGTGGTGAGCTGGAGCTGGTTCCCAAGCTCCGGCAGCTTCCACCCTGGCCCCGCTCCCCTCCCCTTCCCCTGAACGCTCCGCGCCCTTCTCCTCCCCCTCCCTGCTTCCCGCGAATCAGATGTTCGCACGGGAAGCCTGGAAACAAGCAGGGGCAGGTAAGCTGGGGCGGGGAGGGGGGCGAGGAAGGCTCCAGGATGGCCCAGTGTGGCCCCGACTCTGGCCAGGCGGCACGGCTCCGGCTCCGGCTCCGGCTCCGGCTCCAGCGAGGGTAAGCGGCATGGTAAGAGACTGAGGCTGGGCCAGGGGGGTTGGATAAGGCAGGGGCAGGGAGTCCCGGGGACAGGGAGCGGGTTGGGGGGGGAAATCGGGCAGAGGTTCTGGGGGGGGCGGTCAGGGGATGGGGAAGGGGGGGTTGGGCAGGCGTGGGAGTTCCGGGGGTTTGTGGGGGTGGTGGTGGATGGGGTTGGGGCAGTCAGGGGACGGAGCAGGGCGAGTTGGGTAGGGGGTGGGGTCCTGGGGGGCAGTTAAGGTGGAGGGTCTCAGGAGGGGGTGGTCAGGGGACAAGGAGCAGGGGGTTGCAGTTTCTGAGGGGTGCAGTTGGGGGCAGGACATGGGTGGGGGTCAGATGGAGAGGGGGGAAATGTACTCACTGGGCAGTTCCCTACCGGGTCTTAGGCGGCGGGTCCTTCAGTGAGCAGAAGACCTGGAGCAGCGCCAGTGAGTCATCCCTGCCGGGGCCCCATCGAATCAGGCCCCGCACTGCCCCTGAGGAAGAGCCCCCATTGCCAAGAGTCAGATCCCAGCTCCTCCCCAGTGCAAGGCCCTGGTCGCTCACCTGGCTTGAGATGGGCCAAAAGGGGCGGAACGGAGGAAGGAAGGAAGGATGGATGGAGGAGGATGGAGGTGGAGGGATGGATGGATGGAGGGGTGTGTATGGAGATGGTGGACAGACAGAGGGGTATATGGATGGATGGATAGATGGAGTGTGTGCAGGTGGATGGATGGAGGGGTATTTGAGGATGGTTGGAGGGGTGTGTGTGGGATGCACGGGCGGACAGCAGGGTGTGGAGATGGATGGATGGACAGACAGACTGGGGGTGTGTTTGTGTGATGGATGGGGTATCTGGGGAGGGTGGATGGATGGACGGATGGACAGATGGAGGGGCGTACCTGTGGATAGACGGAGGGGGTAGTTGGAGATAATTGGAGGGGTGTGTGTGTGGGATGGACGGGTGGATAGCGAGACGTGGGAATGGATGGATAGACAGACCGAGGGGTGTATGTGTGTGATGGATGGAGGAAGGGAGGGGTTTGTGTGCGGATGGATGGGCAGATGGAGGGTTGTACCCATGGATAGATGAATGGACAGAGAGAGAGAGGGGAGGGGTGGATAGGGTATCTGGGGAGGGTGGATGGATGGACAGATGGACGGGTGTGGGGGGGATGGACGGGTGGATAGCAGGTTGTGGGGATGGATGGATGGAGGAGTATGTAGGCAGATGGATGGATGGATGGATAGAGTAGTGTCTAGGAATTGAGGAATGGAGGGAGGGGTTGTGTAGGGATGGATGAACGGATGGACAGACAGAGGGATGGAGAGATGGATGGAGGGGGTATTTGGGAATGGTTGGAGGGAGGGAGGGAGGGGTTGTGTGGGGATGGATGAACAGATGGACAGACAGAGGGATGGAGAGATGGATGGAGGGGGTATTTGGGAATGGTTGGAGGGAGGGAGGGAGGGGTTGTGTGGGGATGGATGAACAGATGGACAGAGGGATGGAGAGATGGATGGAGGGAGTATTTGGGGATGGTTGGAGGGAGGGAGGGGTTGTGTGGGGATGGATGAACAGATGGACAGACAGAGGGATGGAGAGATGGATGGAGGGGGTATTTGGGAATGGTTGGAAGGAGGGGTTGTGTGGGGATGGATGAACGGATGGACAGACAGAGGGATGGAGAGATGGATGGAGGGGGTATTTGGGAATGGTTGGAGGGAGGGAGGGAGGGGTTGTGTGGGGATGGATGAACAGATGGACAGAGGGATGGAGAGATGGATGGAGGGGGTATTTGGGGATGGTTGGAGGGAGGGAGGGTTTGTGTGAGGATGGATGAACGGATGGACAGACAGAGGGGTGTGAGATGGATGGAGGGGGTATTTGGGGATGGTTGGAGGGAGGGAGGGAGGGGTTGTGTGGGGATGGATGAACAGCATGGACATGACAGAGGTGTTGAGGTGGATGGAGGGGTATTGGGGATGGAGGTTGAGTGGGATGGTTGAATTGGATGGACATGAGAGAATGGAGAATGATGATGGCTGGGGTTACATTTGGGTGATGGATGGAGGGCGGGAGGGGTTGTGTGGGGCATGGATGGGGTGTTTGGGGAGGGTGAAGTTTAGCTCCCTCTGCCCCCCCTCTTCCACCTGTGGCCCTGCCCACACTCCACCCACACTCTGCCCCAGGCCACGCCCACATCCCACCCACTCTGCCCCAGGCCCCGCCCACACTCCACCCTAGGCCCTGCCCCTGTGTGACCCCCTCCCCACTTGGCCGCCGGCTGCCACTCGTTGTGTCCCTCCTCTCCTCCCCCCACCCACAGGGATGCTGCGAGTGGTGGGCGGGGAGGCCTCATTGGGGAGGGGTTGAGGGGAGGGACATGGCGAGTGCCAGGGACCCCCGAGGGGTGGCGAATGGAGGGGACGGGAAGAGGCGGGGCGCAGGCGGAGCCACCACGGTCCAGGCGTTTGGCAGCGGGTGGGCGGCCGCCCAACGCCTACATCCCAGAATGAATTGCAATCCCAGATGCCTCAGGATCCCTTGGGGTTTGGTCCAACGTGGAGGGGCCGAGTGTCGGCACGGCGGACTCTCTGGAGCACCCCACATCACTCAGTGGCCTCTTACGGGCCAGGCGGGAGAGGAAATACTCGGAGCAGTGGGACAAAGCTGACGCCAGCTGTGGGCGAGTTTCCCCATCTGCCAGGTCCCCGGCCCACGTTCCCTTCCAGGGGCCTGCTTTGGACGAAGCCCCAGTGCCCAAAATGGAGCCGTGACAGCCGCCGGGGGCTGGCAGGTGGGACGCCACGTCCAAACCCTCTGTCCTAGTTTCTCCTGATCACCCAAGAGCGCCGCTGGCTTCCAAACTAACCGTTAAGCCTGGCCTGGATGATGACGTCCCCAGAGCTAATCGAGCTCCAGCTCCATGACGTACTGAGGTGATTTGCAAGGCACAGGAAGAGGGAAGTGGCGAGGAGCTCGCTCCAGGTGCCAGTCCAATGGGGACGTTAGGTCATGACAATTATCCAAGGTCTGTCGCTCTGCGGGTGCGCGGCAGGAGAACAGAGTCACGCTGAGCTCCAATGCAAAGCAGAAGGTGGTGGGGACGGAGCTAACCTCAGGTCGGGTCGGCGTTTGCTGGTGGTGTCCAGAGCTCAGCGAGATGAGACTTTGGGTCCGGACAAGTTCTCCAGGGCAGCACAATTGCTATGCGAACGCGACGGAACAATGCCGGGGTGCCGGGCGAAAACCAAACGAACACACGTCTGTCATGGCCGACGCCAACCCCGCGGACGGTACCTTATTCCTGCCAAGCCCCTTCCACATGGTAATTGCCGTGGGACGAGTGTTCCACACACCCGGATCTGCTAACGCTGGCTGAGATTTGTCTGCACCCTTTGTTATGAGGCGCCAGGGAAACACTGGCCCGAGGACGAAATCCGCCTTGTGTCTGACGTGCACGCGGAGGAATCAATGGGAAATACTCCCGCAGAGAAGAGACCCCACAGTGTGGCACCTATCCGGCAACAGCCAGTGACTCCATGTAGCTCCCCGACAGCCCAGCGAAGACGCTGCTGGCACCGAGCGGCGTTAACCTCGTCCCTTGCAGGTGACATCAGAGATCAGGCTGATCCCATGACTGTGATGTCACAGGCGCTGATGATACCTGGACTCTGACATCAGACTCAACGCTGGGACGCCAGAGGATGCCGCCACCAAAGCTATGACATCACAGGTGCCTGGTAGTGCCCCCTGCAGATAGGAAGAACACCCCCAACACACCTGCTCTCGCTCCAGCCAGCGCAGAGACCCAGTGAGCACGGTGTGAAACACAAGGGTCAGATACCCCAACAATCCGGGATACCCAGGGACCCTTCTCCAGGGTGCCCATCACCATGGCATCTGGGTACCGCTCCTCCAGGCCCGGCCCCATTGTACCAATGGGGAAACTGAGGCAGGGCACCACTTGCCCAACGTGGCCCAGGATGTCTGTGGCAGAGCCGGAAATAGAACCCAGGCGTCAGGAGGCCCAGGCAGCCTCGCTCTCTAGCTGGGGTTCTGGCTGACACCATAATACACCTAATAAACGTCACTCGAACGTACAGCACCTGGCGCAATGGGGCTTTGGTCCCTGACAGGGGTTCCTGGGCACGACGGTCACACACCTGATCAATAATAACCACCGCTATTTAGCGAATCATCTTCCTTACAGAGTTTTGTGTTTGCTGGCACCACAAAAATAAATAACTAACTTCGCTAAATCTAGTGCCTGGGCAAAAGACATTCGCAATTTTTCTAAAAACCCAAAGGCCCTACTCAGGGGAGACCAAACCAAACCTTTGTCAACCTAGATTTTGTCTCCTGGACAAAACCAAACAGGTATATTTTTATACCGAACAATATCGGCTCCTAGAAATTAAATTCAAATAGCCTACGAGAAAAAAGAACCTCAAGACAATATGCTTAATACGTAATAAATTAGGCATTTAAATTCTTTAGACGTCTTTGGCCACCTTAGCCCTCAGGCCGCTGCGCTTCATTAAAAATCAAATCAAATTAAAAAAAACAAAAAAACAAAGCAAATTCCCAGGCCAAAAACTTGGGGACGTTTGTTAACATCTCAGTCAAGGTGACCAAGATTTTATTTCTCAACCCAGCCCCGACTCAAAGGTCTGATCCGATGTTGTTTTTTCTCCTGTTCTGTGTTGAGAAAAAATCCAGCAGGAATTTTTCCCCCACCGGAGTTTCAGGATGTTCCCCAGAGCAGATGGCGGGATACCAGCCTAGACGGGCCCACGGAATAACCCATCATCCTAGGACCTTAGAGGATCAGTGACGGAGATGTTCATCTGGAATGAGCGCTGCCCTCATGCTGTATGCACTCACACACCTCTCTCTCAAGAGACCCTACAATAACAAACCAAGCCTGCACAGCTCCTGGCACTCCCAGCAGAGACCCTATGATAATAAGCCAAGCAAGCACAGTCCCTGGCACTCCCATGAGACCCTACAATAATAAGCCAAGCCTGCACAGCTCCTGGCACTCCCAGCAGACCCTATGATAATAAGCCAAGCCTGCACAGCTCCTGGCATTCTCAGGAAACTCTACAATACTACACCAAGTCTCTACAGCCCAGCCATTCCCCGGAGGCCAAATAACAAGCCAAGCGAGCAACCTCCAGCACTTCCAGGAGACCCTGCAATAACAGACCCACGTGTAATTCCTTCCAGCCAGCCCCAAAGCCTTATTATAAACAGTTAAGGAAAGTCCCAGCTCAGGTTCATTAACTTAATTTCATTAAGGTGATAAATATCAAGCTGGTATCGTAGGCTCTCTCAGGAAAGTTGAAAGGGTCTCTCAGGTTTTGTTGTTATAGGGTCTCTCGGGACAGGTAGGGCTGTACACATGCTGCTTTGTTATTGTAGGGTCTCTCAGGCAGGACAAGGCTGTACACACGCTGGCTGTTATTGGAGGGTCTCTCATAAACGCCAGGACTGCGTTCGCATTCTGTTACTCTAACGTCTCCCACAAGCAGAGGGGATTGGCAAACTGGTGCATCATGGCAACAGCTGGGACTGAGCGGGCCCCTTCGTTATTGTAGGGTCTCCCAGTCTCTCACTGCCTGGTCCCTGCTTTGCAAACAACGACACCAACTTTGCAAACGTTCGTCAGGCCCCAGGACAAGCCCCTCCCCCTTCCCCCGGCTGAGGCAACTGCTCGAAGCCTGACCCCCATGAAGCCCATCCCAATCAGTCCCCTCCCAGTTGACTCACCCTGGCTTGGTGTAGCGGGGATGGAGAGGAGCAGATGCGACATCTCGGACCTGGGGGATGGAGAGGAGCAGATGCGACATCTCGGACCTGACCAGCCGCCCCACCAGGCACGGAGAGCGGGAAGGGGATCGCCTCAGCCAAAGAGACGGGTGGTTTCAACGCTCAGCTATAAGCCTTCCTCCGTCCAGAGCTGGGGAACCGGACAGCTTAGAGGGGCGTGTGAACCCCCTCGTGCCCAGAGCGCAGGGATGGAGCACAATCAACATGCTGAATCCAAATCCCCAGGCGGCAGCCAGCTTCCAACTCTGTCTTCTCCGAGCCGGGGGAAACGATTAAAAAATGAAGGAAATTCTCAGCCCCCAAAACTTTGTGACCCCCGGGAATTCCCAGGCGAAACTGGCACCGGCTGAAGGCAATTTGCAGGCCACAAAACCTTGTGAACGATGAAAATTGCCAGGCGACAGAATTTATTAGGTGAAACAATTCCCGCTGGGGCAAATCGCTGGATTAAATGAAGAGGTCCCAAGAGGATGGAGCTTGGCTGTTCTCAGTGGTGGCAGATGACAGAAGAAGGAGCAATGGTCTCAAGTTGCAGTGGGGCAGGTCTAGGTTGGATATTAAGAAAAACTATTTCACTAGGAGGGTGGTGAAGCACTGGAATGGGTTCCCTAGGGAGGTGGTGGAATCTCCTTCCTTAGAGGTTTTTAAGGCCAGGCTTGACAAAACCCTGGCTGGGATGATTTGGGAATTGGTCCTGTTTGAGCAGGAGGTTGGACTAGATACCTCCTGAGGTCCCCTCCAACCCTGATATTCTATGATTCTATGAATTCATAGCTAAAAGGGGGATATTTTTAGGTTTGGTTTGTTCACTAAGGAAATTCCCAAAAAACTCGCTGGATTAAGGAAAGGCTCAACCCGAAATCTCAGTAAACCAAGGAAATTCTCACCCCAGAAAACTTTGTGAAGGAAATGAATCTGCACCCCAGAACTGGGGTCATTTTCAGCCCACAAAGCCCTGTGAACTAAGAAAGCCTGAACCCTGCATAAACTAGGGAAATTCTGAGCCCCTAAAACCTTTGTGAACCAGGAAATTCTCAAGCCAAACCCAGTGTGAATTAGGAGAAGTCTCAGCGCACAAAACTTTGTGAACTAAGGACATTTCCAGCTTCAAACCTGTGTAAACAAGGATCCGTCTTAGTATACATTTTTTTTGTCAATTAAGGACATTTTCAGACCAAAACACTTTGTGAATTAAGGGTATTTTCCTGTGCAAACCAGGGGTAATTATCAGCCCCCAAACTTTGCAAACTAATTAATTTGCAACCTCAAACCCGTGTAAACAAGGATCAGTCTCAGCCCAAAAATCTTTGTGAAGGAAGGAAATGTTCAGCCTCAGATCTGTGTAAACCAAGGGAATTCTCAGCCCGGAAAACTTGGTGAGCGAAGGAAGATCTCAGCCCAGAGAGCTTCATGAAATCAGGAAATTCAGAGTCCAAAACCTGTGTAAAGAAGGGTCATCCTCAGCCCAAGAAACGTTGTTCGCCGAAGAATTTTTCAGCCCCAGACTAGGGAAATTCCCCACTCAAACACGCCGTGTGGTACAGAAAGGCCCAGCCCCCAACTTTTGCAGAAGTCAGCGAAGCTCGTCCTTCAGGGCAGCTGAGAACTGCAAACTCTCCCAGAGCAGGGGAACAGCCCCTCACCGCGAGCCCTATTGTGGGGGGCCCCCATGGGGCACAGAAGCACTGGCTGTTAACCCTTTAAAGCCCTGTGTCTTTGCAGGTCAATTTGTTTGTCCCTTTAGAACAAGTCCGGCTGGAAGTGTCTGGGATGAAAGTGACGGAAAATGGCCGTAGAAAGAAAAGCATATTTTTTTTGTCATTTTTTTTCTCTTTTTTTCATGTTTCCCTCACAGTGCTGGGGTTCTTGATAAGATTTGTTTCTTTGTTTTCTCTCTTCGTCTCTCCTGGAAAGGAGAAGGTCTTTCCTGCGGTCTCCCTCTCCGCCTGAGCCGCCTCTCCTCCCGCTGCGCCTGCCAAACACGCTATATCTTAAACAGGAGAGTCACAAAGGCTGACGACAGCAAGCCCAGGAACAAGGGGGACTCCATCCCGGTCACGGCTACATTTTCCAGAGAGCCGGGTCCTGGCCAGAGAAGAAAGAGGATTTCAGAGCCAGGGACAAGACTTTCAAGAGACTGGGGGCAGCAAAGGTGATTTTCAGAAGCATTTGAAGTACTTCACTGGCCCTTAGTGTTTTAGAGGAGGGTGGTTTAGATTGCGGGGGCTGGGAGCCAGGACTCCTGGGTTCTGTCCCTGGTCTGGGAGGGGAGTGGTGTCTAGTGGTTAGAGCAGGGTGGCTGGGAGCCAGGACACTCTATCTAAATGTTACTATACCCCATTGGGGGGTTTATGGCTGGGCCAGTCTTGAAAGACAGAGGGCAGGGCCAGCTGTGAATTATGGGCGGGGCTGTTGGGAAGAGTGGGCAGGGCCAGTGGTGAAGGACAGTGGGCGGGACCAGCTGTTGTATAGGACAGGGGGACGTACGTATCAGCCGCAGGCTTGCGTTGGAGACCCCCAGCTTGTTGGAGGCCAGGCAGCTGTAGTTCCCATAATGCCGAGCGGTGACGTTGTCGATGAGCAGCATGGAACGCGTGCGCTCGTTCTGGATCCGCAGCCCCTCGAGGCCCCCAAAGAGTCTGCTGGGTCGGGGGCAAAGAGGGGGGAGCATTACAAGATCTCACAGTTTCACACCTGGTAGGGGGTTTATCAGCAAACCAGCATGAAACACGACAAACTACAGAAGCGGCTGGGCTAGAGGGGGCTGCAGACTGGGAATGAAGGGCACCGGCAGAGACAGGGAAGACCAGGGCTGAGCTAGCAGGGGGCTGTGGGTTGGGAGTGAGGGGCACCTGACAACCAACCTGACAAAGTAACAACCCACCAAACAACCATCCCAACAACCCCAAACCAACAACTGACCCAACACACCAACAACCAGCCCAAGAACCATCCTAACCAACCAACAAACAACAGACCGAGCAAACAACCCAACCTGCCAACAACCAATGCATCGAACAAAACCAGGAAACCACCAAGCAGCCCAGTAGACCAACCAACCATTAAACCATCAAGAACCCTGATATCCAACAGCCAACTAACCAATCGACAAGGAACTCAGGTGTCAAACAACAATGGTAGCCTACAAACCAACAATCAACCCAACAGTCAACCAGCCATCTGAATAAACCAACAATCAAATGACCCAAAACACCAACCATCAACCCAATAACCACACCAACAACCAACCCAACACACCATCAATTCACTAACCCAGAAACCAACCCAACAGACCAACAACCAACTCAACAAACCATTAATTCACTAACCCAACAACCAACTCAACAAGCCATCAATTTACTAACCCAACAACCAACCCAACACACCAACAACGAACTCAACAAGCAATTCACTAACCCAACAACCACCTCAACAAGCCATTAATTTACTAACCCAAAAACCAACCCAACACATCAACAACCAACTCAATACACCATCTGTGATAAATAAAAGGGAGGTGAGGGGTAGCTCCCTTTGATGGACATCCAGCCAGCCAGTTAGCTGTAAAATCTCTCTTGGTCTGTTCTCTGCTTGCTTTACCTGTAAGGGGTTAAAAAGTCCCCTGGGTAAAGAAAAGAAAGTGGGCACCTGACCAAAAGAGCCAATGGGAAGGTAGAACTTTATAAAATGGGGAAAGAAACTTTGCCTTTGTCTGTTGTTCTCTCTGGGCTGCAGGGACATGGAGCAGCCAGGCTAATAGCAGGAATGCTGGGTAAGGTGTGAACCAGGTATGAAAAATTATTTTCCATACCTGGAAGGAACCATTGGGATGGGGAATGTTTAAATGGATGCAATCAGGTTTATTTCTTTATTTTGGCTTGTGGACGCCTCTGTGCTAACCCCAGGTGCTTCTGTTTGCTCGTAACCTTTAAGCTGAACCCCCAAGGAAGCTAGTTTGGATGCTTGATTTTTGGAATTGTTCTTCTTTTCTTAGGAAAAGCCTAAATTCCAGAGGTATTTTCTCTCTTTTTTTTTGTTTTTAATAAAATTTTCCTTTTTTAAGAGCAGGATTTGGATTGCTGGTGTCCTGAGGTTTGTGCCTATGCTGTTTGATTAGCTGGCAGCCACAGCTCATTTCCTTTGTTTTCTTCTCAGCTCTTCCTGGACGGGGTGAAGGGCTGAGGGTGCCCCACAAGGAGGAATTCCCAAGTGCCCCTTCCTGAGTCCAAGGGGGTTTTTGCATTGGCTGGTGGCAGCGTTTACCCACCCAAGGCCAGAGAGAAGCTGTAACCTGGGGAGTTTAATACCAGCCTGGGGTGGCTGGTGTGAATTGTTAGAATCCTTGCGGGCCCCCAACTTCTGCACTCGACGTGCCAAGTGGGGATTCAGCCCTGATATGGTGGGAGAAGTGAGATCATTTTGAACCTGAAGGACAGACCTCAGGATTTTAAAAGGACACATTTTTCTTTTTGGCTGCTTGAAAGCCAGGGAGTTTTTTCCCTTCTGTTCTTCTCTTTGCTACTGGAGGGGGAACAGGCCAAGGGATCAGCCTGCGAAGTTGGGGAGCCCAACAAGCCGTTTATTTTTCTTTTCTTTTCCAGCTTCGTGGCAATGAAATAGTTAAACGAGAGGGGGGCAGCCTGTCCACAAGGCTGAGGCCAGGCACAGAAACCCTAGAATGACCAGTCTTCCTGAAGTGGCTGCCACGGAGAAGCCAGGCCCAGATCGAGCCCCGACATCCAGCTCCAGGACGGAAATGCAGGGAGGGGATGGGGGAAAGGGGATTCCCAGGAGGGAAGGGTCAGCCCTCCCCTGACCGAGATCATGGCGCCAAGGTGGAGGGATGTGCTTAACCCAGACCGAGTCTGACTCCGGAAACAGAGATTTCTTCCTACAGCTGGTGCGCTTGGAAGCGGAGGACAAAAGAGAGACGAAGTGCTTGGAGGCGGAAGCGGAAGGAGGCGGAAGCGCTTGGAGGAGGAGTTAGAGCTGAAGCGCTTAGAGAGAAAAGGGCTAAGTTGGTTCCACCAGGTAACCCTGACGGTCCTTCTCCAGGCACCGCTGCCCATTCCAGGACATTCCCCACATACAAGGGAGGTGATGATACAGAGGCCGTCTTAGAAAATTTCCAAAGGGCCAATCTTGTGTACAGCATCTCTACAGACCAGTATATGGTGGAGCTGAGGTGAGCAGAGGTGGCAGCTGAAATGCCTAAAGAACACATGAACGGGTACGAATGTTTTGAACACAAGGCCAGACTTAGAATGGGGCTAACACCTGAGCAGGCCCGTTGGCAGTTCAGAGCCCTAATGTGGAAACCAGACGTGGCATTTTCCCGACACGCCCACCACATTGTCAAAAATTGGGATGCCTGGGTATCAGGAGCAAGGGTTAAATCTCTGGAAGGTCTGTCTCTCCTAAGGCAAGTGGAGCAGTTCTCAGAGGGTGTATGAGAGGGAATAGAAAGGTATATCCTAGATGGGAAACTCAAAACTGTAATCGAGGCAGGAGAGATCGGAGCCAAATGGGTGGAGGTGGCGGAGAAGAAGAAAGCTCGCAGCAGTTGGTGCGGATACCAGAAGGGGCAACCCGAGACAACCCCCACCATCGGGGTCAGCCCAAAGCCCCACCTCGCAAGGAGGAGCCCTCCACACAGCCAGGGAGACCCCAGATGCCCTCTCGTCCCACCCTCCTCGCCCCAGCCCACAGTCAGCTGGGCGATGCTTCAAATGTAACGAATTGGGGCATGTGAAGGCCAACTGCCCCAAGAGCACCAGCCGACTACAACTCATCACCCTGGAGTCCCACCAGGAGCCCTCAGGCCCAGCTGTCTTGCAAATACCCCCCGAGCGAAGGGAAACTGTGAGTGTGGGCGGGAGGCAGATTACTGAGTGGAGAGACACTGGAGCACAGGGTCAGCTATCCACCAATCCCTGGTGGACCCCAGATTCATCAACCCAGAGGCCTGAGTGACAGTGCAACTCTTTAAGCCAACTCTTCTAACTTGCCTACAGCCAGGTTGCCTGTCCAGTACAAGGGCTGGCCAGGAATGTGGACTTTCGCAGTCTATGACGATTATCCCATTCTCATGCTGCTGGGGGAAGACTTAGCCAACCGTGCGAGGATACAAAAAGGGTGAGGATGGTCCCCCGCAGCCAGGCTAAACAGGCCTCCACACCTAACCTCATTCCTGAGCCTCCTGCAGGGACCCCGCCAGAGGTGGTGGAACGAGACTCCAGGCCAGAGCCTATGGCAGAAGTTGTAAATCCAGGTCGTGGAACCCAGCCAGAACCAGCCCAAGGATCAGAGCTGGCGGCGCAGTCAGCCCCAGAGCCCATGCCTGCAACTGCCCCAGAGCCAGGGGAGCCAGCACCAGAGGGTGCCACAGGGCCTGTACCTGCAGCAGTGCAAGAGGCTCAGCCAGAGCCTGAAATACCACCCAGTGCCCCAGCGGAGAGCAGTTCACAGAGACACCCCCATCACCCGCATCACTTCCAGTAGGACCAAGCCCACGTCCACAACCCAGTGAGGAACTGATGTCTCCAGCATCAAGGGAACAGTTCCAGACAGAGCAGAAAGCGGATGAGAGACTCAAGGGAGTGACCCCCCACCTCTCAGCTCTTCGAACAGGTCCAGGTTTGTTGGAGGAGGAGAACTCTTACCCAAGGAGACCCTTTCTGGTGGGCACAAGGAGGACTGGCATCCTCAGAGACAGTTGGTATTTCCAGCTAAGTACCGGGAAAAACTCTTGAGCATCTCCCACGATCACCCTAGTGGCCATGCTGGGATGAACAGGACCAAGGACCGTTTGGGGAGGTCATTCCACTGGGAGGGGATGGGCAAGGAGGTTTCTATCTATGTCCGGTCTTGTGAGTTGGACCAGAGGGTGGGAAAGCCCCAAGACCAGGTCAAGGCCCCTCTCCAGCCACTCCCTATCATTGAAGTCCCATTTCAGCGAGTAGCTGTGGATATCCTGGGTCCTTTCCCTAAGAAGACACCCAGAGGGAGGCTGAACATACTGACCTTCATGGAGTTTGCGACTCGATGGCCGGAAGCAGGAGCTCTAAGCAACACCAAGGCTAAAAGCGTGAGCCAGGCGCTGACAGACATTTTTGCCAGGGTAGGTTGGCTCTCTGACATCCTTACGGATTCGAAGACCAACTTCCTGGCAGGGACCATGAAACGCCTTTGGGAAGCTCATGGAGTGAACCACTTGGTTGCCACCCGTTACCACCATCCAACGAACGGCCTGGGGGGACACGGAGCAGCAATGCTATAAGCAGGAATGCTGTGTAAGGTTTGAACCAGGTATGAAAATTCGTCTTCCATACCTAGATGAAACCATTGGCTTGTGGACTCCTCTGTGTCCTCTGGGTGGTGGCACCGTTTACCGAGCCAAGATCAGAGAGCAGCTGTAACCTTGGGAGTGTAACACAAATCTGGGGTGGCCGATATTAATGTTTAGAGTCCTTGCGGGTCCCACCTTCTGCACTGTAGTGCCAGAAGGGGATTCAGCCCTGACCCCACCAATTAACCCAACAACCAACCCTGCAAACCAGCCACCAACCAACTGGCCAAACATACCAGCCAACAACCGACTACCTACACAAACCATCAACCAACCAGCCCAACTACCAACCCCACAGACCAACTGACCCAACCGATCAATTCCAATAATCAACCCTTCAACCAACTCAACAAACCAACAGCCAACAACCCATCAACCAACCAACCCAACGTAGCAACGATCATCCAACCACCAACACAAAAAACCAGCAATGACAGAGCGCCCCGGAAAGGGGATTAAATCGTTCCTGGAGGAGACTCTCTCAGCTCAGATCTCACTGGAGGGCAATTTTGACATTCACTTTACCACAGATCACATGACACTGCAAGGCAAACGAGAGGGCAGAGAGTCGCTGACTGGACGTCAGTCACCCCTGGGGCAGGCCAATGGGGCCCGTTCCTGGAGGCTGTGGGTCTGGCTGGGAAGGAGGGTCACTCACTGCTTGTCATCCTTGAACCACTCGAATTCAGCAGGGGGCACAGCCATGGCCTCACATCTCAGCAGTGCCGGCTTCCCCACGGGGGGATAGGCGTCCTTCACGTCCTTGATGGTGGGAGGGTCTGAGAGGAGAAAGCGAAGGAATTAAAGGAGAGGAGCTGGCGCCCCCTAGAGGGGGAAGCCCCATATTCCATTGCCTGCCCCCCCCCGAATCAGCCAGTCTCCACCTTGAGGCTGGATGGGAGCTGGCGCCCCCTAGAGGGGGAAGCCCAAAGGTTGACTCACAGTTGACTGTGATCAGGACCCTCTTGCTGTCGGCCAAAGAGACGCCGTTGGCCGTGACGCACTCGTATTCCCCGGCCTGCTGCCTGTTGATCTCGGTGATTTCCAGATATTCCCCTTCGCTGGTGAACCCGTCTGTGTGTGGGGAGGAGGTGTGGAGCAGGGGAGAGACAGACACAAACACAGACTTACACACGAGAAAAAAAACACACAACAACACAACAGTTATCAACACCTCCTGAGGTACGGCCACCACCTGCCAGGGCTGGGCCAGCAGGGGGCTGCGGGTTGGGAGTGAGGGGCTCCGGCTTAGCTGCAGGGTGTTGGGGAGCCCAGGGGGCTGCGGGTCGGGAGTGAGGGGCACCGGCTTAGCTGCAGGGTGTTGGGGAGCCCAGGGGTGCAGGTCGGGAGTGAGGGGCACCGGCTTAGCTGCAGGGTGTTGGGGTGCCCAGGGGTGCAGGTCGGGAGTGAGGGGCACCAGCCGAGCTGCAGGGTGTTGGGGTGCCCAGGGGGCTGCGGGTCGGGAGTGAGGGGCAGCAGGTTGGGCTCCTGTCTGATTCCTCCATGACAGCTCCAGGTCTCCCCAGCCCCCGCTCCACCTGGATCCCCTCTTTCCTCAGCCAGCCCAACCTCCCTCCCCCCACATCCTGGCAAATCCCCCCAATCTCCCCCTGCCCCAGTCCCCCCCCATTGTCCCCTCCCCCAATCATTCCCTGCCTACTCCTCCCCTTCCCCTCCTCTCTCACCTGCCCCCCCCCATCTGCACAGGGCCCCCCTCCCCGGCCCGCTCCCTCTTACCTCTCAGCTGTCTCCAGGTCACGGTGGGCTCAGGTTTGCCCGTGGCCATGCACAGCAAACTCACGTCGCTCCCTTCATTCACTGTCACGGCCGAGGAGATGTTCGTGATCCGAGCTGGCACTGGGGGGGAAGGAGGGGCAGGGGAGAGCAGTGAGAGCAGCGCCAGCCTCTGACCGCCAGGGGCGTCCTGTCCCCCGAGTCCCCATGCCTAGTGCTAGGGGTTGACCGAGTGGGGCTGGTACCCAGACGCCCCACCCCAGAGGTGGCCGCATCTCACAGCCAGGTGAGGGGTCCCCATATAACCATCTCCCGTGTCCTGCCCCAGATGTGGCTGCATCCCAGGGCTGGGTGAGGGATCCCTGTATAACCAGCCCCCCCCACTCCCCACCCCAGAGGTGGCTGCATCCCAGGGCTGGGTGAGGGGTCCCTGTATAACCAGCCCCCCACCCCAGAGGTGGCTGCATCTCAGTGCCAGGCAGCGTGTGGGGTGTTAACATTGGACTCCCCCCTCCCCCTCGATGGGACAATTTGGTAGAAAAGCCAAGAAAAACCGCCCCTTGACGTGAGTCTCCCCCAGCCCCGCTAACAAGGCCCATGGTGTGAGCTGATTGGCCGACAGATGAGGGCCACAGCCAATCAGGGCGACGCGGCGAACAGCTGCGGCAGGGACCCCACAATTGTCCCCCCGGATCCAATCAGGCTCCATTGTCCCCACTTCCTGGCGCCGCGGGCACCTGGGGGGCGGGAGCTGAGCCAGCAAATCCTCCCTGAGCGGCTGGGAGGAAAACGGCTCCCGGCTCCAATCACGCGGGGCTGGGTATCCAGGGACCCTGGGCCTGGGCCTGACATGCAGCCAGCTCTGGGGCGGGGCACAGTGCCGCGCGGGGGAACGGACGTCCCAAACCCAGCCCCACGCGACAGAGTCCTGTGGGGGGGGGTCGCAGGCAGGAGGGATGGACGCATATGTGGCTGCAGCACCAGCCCTAGAGCAGGAGACAGCCCCGCCCCACCCCCTGCCCCAGCTTCCCCATAGGTCACTGTGCAGCCCCCCATGGACCAGCCCCCCATCCCCCACCACATGCACCTGCCCCCTCTCACCCCCAGACCCCAATCCCCGCTCCCCTCTCGGCCTTGCATCGCTCCACGGACCCCCCACCCACATGATGACCCAGCCCCCTTCCGTCCTCGCTCCTCCATCTCTGCCCATCCCCCACCCCAGTCACTGCCCATCCTCCCACCTCCCCACCCGTCCCTGCCCAGCCCCACACCCTCCATCCCCCATCCCTGCCCACTGCCACACCCCCAGTCTCCCAGCTCAACCCATCCCCTGCCCACCCCCACAACTCCATCACTGCCCCCCAGCCCATCCCCGACCCTCAGGCCCAGCCCTGCACCCAGTCACTGCCCGGCCCCCCCTCCCTGCCCCTGCCCATCCCCCCCCCTCGGGCTCAGCCCAGCCCCTCCCTGCCCCGTACCGTGCACGATGAGGTAGACCTGCGCCGTGTGGGGCTTGGCCTGGGTCTGGAAGGAGCAGGTGTACAGCCCCTCGTCCCACACGTCCACGCTGGCGATGAGGATGCTGAACTCGGCTGCGCTGTTGGTGAGCAGCCGGACCCGCGGGTCGATGGACCACTTGTCGTTCCCGGCATACAGGATATTGGAGCGATTCAGCCAGGCCACCCGGGTCACCTCCTCATCGATGGAACAGCTGGGGGCAGAGACGGCAGGGGCTGCGGGTCAGGAGTGAGGGGCACTGGAGAGCCTGGGGCTCGGCTGGCAGGGGATCAGGAGTGAGGGGCACCGGGAAGCCCATGGCCAGGGTGGCAGGGGGCTGCGGGTTAGGAGTGAGGGGCACTAGGGAGCCCAGGGCTTGGCTGGCAGGGGGCTGCAGTTGGGAGTGAGGGGCACTGGCAGAGCTGGGAGGGGAAGGCCAGGGCTGGACTAGCAGGGGGCTGCAGGTCGGGAGTGAGGGGCACTGGCAGAGCTGGGGGGAGCCCAGGCCAGTAATCACTCTCTTTGGCTCACCGCTGTCCCATGACCCTGGTTCGCAGCCCAAAGGCCATTTCCATTCTACCTCCTGGAAACTTCCCCCGTGGTGACTGGAGGAGCCAGAATCCCCCTTTGCCTGTCAGCTCTGCTGTGGTGCGGCTGTGAACCAGCTCCCCTGCAGAGGTGGCTGCATCTCAGCACCAGGCTGAGATAAAGAACCTTGACAGAGTTATTGGAGCTGGGAGCCAGGACTCCTGGGTTCTATCCCAGGCTCTGGGAGGGGAATGGGGCCTAGTGGTAGGAGCAGGGAGGCTGGCAGCCCGGACTCCTGGGTTCCCTTCCCAGCTCAGGAGCAGTTGTGAGTCCAGACCCAAGGACGGCGAGATGTCGGAGCTTCTACAGCTCATTCCCCCTCCCCTCACCCCCCAAAAAAATACGGGATCAGCTCCCAGGCCTGGGCTCGCTGGGTTAGCAAAGCTTGGAAAGACGCAGCATATGCAGCAGCCTGTCGATTTAATGCCTGTATGGGGATATCCCAAAACTGAGCCTGCTCTGCCGGTGCCCCTCACTCCCGACCCACAGCCCCGTGCCCACCCAGCCCTGCCTCCCCGACTTCTGCCGGTGCCCCTCACTCCCGACCCGCAGCCCCCTGCCAGCCCAGCCCTGTCCCCCCCCGACTTCTGCCGGTGCCCCTCACTCCTGACCCGCAGTCCCCTGCCATTCCTGCTCGCTCCTGTCTCTGAACTCCCCAATCAGCGAGTGAGATTGAATTAGGGGGGCTGTTTTCTCTCCTTTAATGCCACAATCACAAAATAACTCCAGTTCTCAGGGGATCCAGGTGCCAGCACCCGGCAGCTGCAGGAAGTGGATTGGACAGCGCTGTGAGATCTGCAGGGGGTGGGGTGGAGGTCTCCCCTGATGCTCATGGGTGGCACTAGGGGGCACTGTGCTGCATGGGGTGGGGTGAGGGTCTCCCCTGGCGGTCACAGCTGGCCCCGATGCCCCAGGGCGGCACTATGGGGGTTGTGCTGCAGGGGGCAGGGTGGGGGTCTCCCCTGGTGGTCAGGGTTGGCCCCGATGCCCCAGAGCGGCACTAGGGGGCGCTGTGCTGCAGGGGGCAGGGTGGGGGCTCTCCCCTGGTGGTCAGGGCTGGTGCCGATGCCCATGGGTGGCACTAGGGGGCGCTGTGCTGCAGGGGGCAGGGTGGGGGCTCTCCCCTGGTGGTCAGGGCTGGTGCCGATGCCCATGGGTGGCACTAGGGGGCGCTGTGCTGCAGGGGGCAGGGTGGGGGTCTCTCCCCAGCGGTCAGGGCTGGCACCGATGCCCCAGGGGTGGGGGTCTCGTTCCAAGACCTGTGCGGGGGAGGAGGGGGGGCAGGGCTCTGGGAGCGCCCCCTGCTGGGTGTGTGCGGCTCACAGCTGGCGTGACGGCTCAGAGTCAGTCGGGGGTGGAGGGCAGGGTCACAGACAATGTTAGGGGCCGGGGAGCCAGCCTGGCTTGGCGGGGGGGGGGGGGGGACAGGGGTGTTGGGAAGGAAATATAGAGTTGGGGGGCCCTACAGGGGGCTGTGTGGGCTTCCCCTTCCCCTTCAGCACCCACCACACCCCCCTCCCAGCCATCCCCCACCCCACCTAGCCCCGGGATCTAGGTCAGCCCAGCCCCGTCGCCCCAGGGCAGAGCAGAGCGGCTGGGAGGGCTGCAGTGAGGGGGTGGGGGGAGCCGGATCTAGGTCAGCTCTGAGCATGAGTCAGGCTGGCTGGTGCATTGCAGGAGGGAGCAGGGGGGAGGGGGAAGAGAGAGAGACGGGGGTGTGGGGATAGATAGATAGATAGATAGATGGGGATGGATGGGGATAGACAGATAGATAGATAGATAGAGGGGGTGGATGAGGATAGACAGAGGGGGTGACCAGGGACAGACAGGGTGGATGGGGATAGATAGATAGATAAAGGGGGTGACTGGGGACAGACAGACAGGGTGGATGGGAATGGATAGATGGGATGCAGGAGGATAGATAAGATAGATAGAAGGGGTGAATGGGGATGGATAGAGGGGGTGGATGGGGACAGACAGACAGGGTGGATGGGGATGGATAGATGGGATGCAGGAGGATAGATAGATAGAGAGATAGAAGGGGTGTGTGGGGATAGATAGATAGAGAGGGTGGATGGGGATGGATAGATGGGATGCAGGAGGATAGATAGATAGATAGATAGATAGATAGATAGATAGAAGGGGTGTGTGGGGATAGATAGAGAGGATCGATGGGGATGGATAGATGGGATGCAGGAGGATAGATAGATAGATAGATAGATAGATAGATAGATAGAAGGGGTGTGTGGGGATAGATAGATAGAGAGGATCGATGGGGATGGATAGAGGAGGTGGCCGGGGATAGACACACAGGGTGGCCGGGGATACATGGAGTGATCACAGCTTTCCACATCCCTTCCTGGGGCTCTGAAAAGGACCCACCCCCCACCCGGCTGTGTTAGCCGAGGGGCCCCGGTCCGGGCACTGCAGCACTCAGCTGTTCCGGGCGCGTCTCTCCCGTGTGGGCTGTTACTATGGGGTCTCCTGGCAGTTATCGTTAGGGTCTCTCAAGCACAATTTATCATCACTGAGTCTCTCATCCAAACCCTAATGTTGCATGTTTGTTATTGTAGGGTCTCCATCAAAAGACACTCAGATGAACTCTGCTAGCCCAGCCCTGGGCTCCCCCCCATCCCAGCTCTGCCGGTGCCCCTCACTCCTGACCCACAGCCCCCACCAGCCCAGCCCTGGGCTCCCCCCCAATCCCAGCTCTGCCAGTGCCCCTCACTCCTGATCCGCAGCCCCCGCCAGCTCAGCCCCGGCCTCCCCCCAATCCCAGCTCTGCCGGTGCCCCTCACTCCTGACCCACAGCCCCTGCTAGCCCAGCTCCAGCCTCCCCCCCGATCCCAGCTCTGCCGGTGCCCCTCACTCCTGATCCGCAGCCCCCGCCAGCTCAGCCCTGGCCTCCCCCCAATCCCAGCTCTGCCGGTGCCCCTCACTCCTGACCCACAGCTCCTGCTAGCCCAGCTCCAGCCTCCCCCCCGATCCCAGCTCTGCCGGTGCCCCTCACTCCTGATCCACAGCCCCCGCCAGCTCAGCCCTGGCCTCCCCCCAATCCCGGCTCTGCCGGTGCCCCTCACTCCTGATCTGCAGCCCCCGCCAGCCCAGCCCTTGCTCTGAAGCAGGGTTTGGGGGGGGTGTACATAATCTGGCTTTTTGACAGCATGATCCTCCCCCGCCCCCTGTGCCCATGAACTGTTGAGAAGGTGGCAGTGCCTTAGCGAGGCTCCTGTGTTTGATCTGAACACGACCCCGTCACAAGAATGAAACGTTACTAGGCCGGGGGCTGCCGATGGCTTCCTGGGGTGAGTGGCATTAGGGGGCACCCTGCTGCGGGGAGCAGGATGGGGGCCCCTCCAGCAGGGGTCAGCAGGGACAGAGACCCCCAGCCTCACCCTCAGCGCGGGGGCCGCTTGGGAAGGGTCTCACCTTAGAATGGCATCGTCCCCTTGACACACGGTGTAGTTGTCGGCCGGCTGGTTATACTCCAGGCTCCGCACCAGCAGCCCTGAGGGCAGAAAGAGAGAATGGATGAGACAATATGTGGGGACGGCGTGCCCGGTGCTGAGATGCAGCCACCTCTGGGGTGGGGCAGCCGGGTAATAGCTGCACATAACAACACACAGGGCTGGTTCACCCCATGCTGAGATGCAGCCACCTCTGGGGTGGGGCAACCAGGTAACAGCTGCACATAACACATGGAGCTGGTTCAACTGGTGCTGAGATGCAACTACCTCTGGGGTGGAGCACAGTGGCTGTTTAATTAACAGTTCAGTACAATTTCAGATAAGAAGTGAATGAAAATCTCAGCTCGAGGGCGGATTTAGGGAAGCCGAATGGAATCGCCCCAGTTGGGGTTTGGCCCAGATCCCCAGGTTCGAGCCCTGCCTCTTGGAGGAAATGCTAGGGCCTCTGGGAGCACAGCGCCCCCTAGTGCCGGCATGGGGACCAGCCCTGACAGCCCAGGGCAGAGCCCCCACTCCACTCACACAGCACAGTGCCCCCTAGCGCTGCCCTGGGGCATGGGGACCAGCCCTGACAGCCGGGGGGAAGACCCCCCACCCCGCTCATACAGCACAGCGCCCCCTAGCAGCCATTAACTTTGGGGACAGGGGATTCTAACCGAGTTGCTCAAACCCCCTGGAATGTGAATTCAGCTGAGGCCAGCGGGAGGCGCTCACACGACTCTGCCCCCTACGCAGGGGCCGCTCTGATCCCAGCCCCGGGCAGTTTGTTCCATTGTCAGGGGGATTTCGGTGATGGATGCTCCCCCCACCCCTCCCCCGGGACAGGGAGTCACAGGCCAAGAGCCCCTCAGGCCTCAGCAGTAGCTTGTCTCATTTCAACACCCGCATCTCAACCTTCATTGCCCCCCACCCCACCCCACCCCCACATACCATGTAACAACCTCAGAGGAGCCAAGGGCTGGGATCACGGGGGGGCTGCGGGTCGGGAGTGAGGGGCACGGGCAGGGCTGGGATCACGGGGGGCTGCGGGTCGGGAGTGGGGGGCACGGGCAGGGCTGGGATCACGGGGGGCTGCAGGTCAGGAGTGGGGGGGCACCAGCAGGGCTGAGATCACGGGGGGCTGCGGGTCGGGAGTGGGGGGCACCAGTAGAGCTGGGGGGATCATGGGGGCCTGTGGGTCAGGAGTCAGGGGCACTGGCAGGGCTGGGGGAGCCAGGGCTGGCATACGGGGGGCTGCAGGTTGGGAGTGGGGGGCACCGGCAGGGCTGAGATCAAGGGGGGTGCGGGTCAGGAATGGGGGGCACCTGCAGGGCTGAGATCACGGGGGGCTGCGGGTCGGGAGTGGTGGGCACCGGCAGGGCTGAGATCACGGGGGGCTGCAGGTCGGGAGTGGGGGGGCACCGGCAGAGCTGGGGGGACAGAGCTGGGATCAGGGGGGCTGGGGGGAGTGGTGGGCACAGGCAGGGGTGGAATCAGGGGGGCTAGGAGGGAGTGGGGGGCACCAGCAGGGCACGGAGGCAGGGCTGAGATCATGGGGGCTGTGGGTCAGGAGTGGGGGGCACCGGTGGGGCTGGGGGGGCAGGGGTGGAGGAGCAGGGCTGGGATCGGGGGGTGCTGTGGGTCAGAATTGGGGGGCATGGGCAGGGCTGGGATTGGGGGGGCTGCGGGTTGCAAGTGCGAAGCACTGGCAGGGCTGGGGGCAGTGGGGGCACAGGCGGGCTGGGATCGGGGGGGGCTGTGGGTCAGGAGTGGGGGGCAGGGCTGGAATGGGGGGGCTGGGGCAGTGGGGGCACAGGCAGGGGTAGGGGGGCAGGACTGGGATCGGGGGGGGGCTGTGGGTCACGAGTGGGTGGCAGGCCTGGGATCACGCGGACCCTCCCGGCTCCCTCAGGCTGATCCTGACCCGCAGCCACGTGGGTCCCCCCAGCTGAGCGGGGACGTGACTCGGGGGGGGCGGCCGGGCCCATGGGGTGACGCAGGGGGGGGCGGCTATTGGCCCGGGTGGGGGCTGGGCCGGTCCGTGGCTGCCGGGGAGGAGCCTGCAGCGAAACGGGGGCGACCCCCCCTTGACCCGGCCGGACACGGGGTGCGGTGGGCGGGACGGGCGAGCAGGGGGCTGCCGGTCGTGGGTGGGGGGCACCGGGGGGGGGGGCTGCCTGGCGAAGCGGCGGGGGGGGGGACCGGACAGGAGCGGGGGGGCGGACGGTCACTTTACATTCAGAGCCAGTGAGAAGGTGAGGGGGGGAGACGGGCACAGACAGAGCTCGACCATCGCCCGCCGCAGAGTCCACCCCCCCGCCAGCCCCCTGTCCCCCCACCCCAGCCAGCCCCCCGCCCACTCACCCCAGCTCTGCCTGCCCCCCCCGCCAGCCCCCTGTCCCCCCACCCCAGCCAGCCCCCCCGCCCACTCACCCCAGCTCTGCCTGCCCCCCCGCCAGCCCCCCGTCCCCCCACCCCAGCCCCCCGCCCACTCACTCCCCGCCGCCGCAAGCCCAGCTCCTATTGGGGGGGGGGGTATTAAAGTGACTCTCGCGGCATGACTAATAACACCCCCCCACCACCAGTCCCAGGCTAATTCCAGTGATTTATGGAGCCTGGCCAGGATTCACACCGAGGTGCAGCGAGTCTAAATGCAGGAGTGGGGGCTGGGAGCCCGGACTCCTGGGTTCTCTCCCCGCTGGGGGCTGTGCAATGATCTGAGCCAAGGCCTCGAGCTGGGAAACTGGAGACTGTGTGTGTAATAATGATCCTCAGGGCGTCCTTAGCCAGCTCCGAGTGTGTGTGTGTGGGGGGGGGGGCGTAGGGGGTGTCCCTGCTGCCCTGTGTTACATACTGCACCCCCATACCTGATCGCTCACACACACACCAGCCCCTCCAGGACCGACACACACACACACCCCACAGTCCCTCCAGGACAGACAGACATACACACACACACACACACTTCCCTAGGGCAGGGTAACCCCATTTAAATGCCACCCCACCCACCCCCCAGTCTCAGTCCGGCACAGAAGTGGGGGAGGCAGTCAGCCCTCTGCCTCCCTGAAACCAGAAGCCAGCTCAGGGCCACGCACTACCCCCCTCACCCCTGGGGGAAACTGAGGCAGTGATTGGGCCAGTAGGTTTCCCACTTCTCCTTGGGGCACTTTCAGGGGGCGAGTTCTGATGCTAGTCCGCAGTCACCCTCTGACTACACCAGGGCCAGGGCCGGATTTCGATAGCGAGAGTGGGGGTCTGCCGACAATGGGCAGGGCCTGCAAGAGAAGGTACCTATGTATTCATCCACCCATCCCCTCCCTTGAGCTGCCTGACAGATCCTTCCCATCCCCTCGCTCACCCCAATACACTTCTCACCTGCCCGGCTTTGTGTTCCCCATTTGGGGGTGAGAGGAGAACAAGGGGGTCATGACTGAGAGCCTCAGGTTCCCCTCCCATCCCTCCTCTCTCACTGGCTTCTCTCCAGGTCCCCCCGCTCCAGATTCTTCAGTCCCTCCCATGCTGCGGTGGGATCCCAGTTGAGTGGGGCTGGGGAGGAGGGTGGGGATCCAATGCTGGAATTGGGTGCAAAGGAGTGTGGGGGGCGGGGAGAGGAAATTGCCATCTGCCTCCAAAGCAGGAGGACGCTGATAGGAGCTTGCAGGGCTTCAGTCCCCTCCTTCGCCGCTTCCCGAGCCGGTGGCCTTTTCAAAATCAATAAGCTCTTTCTGAATCGCTTGCTCACACGGGGTGTCATGTCGGTGGCTCAGCCTGTGTGTCTTGGCCCTGGTGACTCCCCCCACCCCCAGAGCGACACGCTGAGAGCTGCCCCCCCAACTCATGAGACAGCCTCCTCCAAATCACATTTGCCCCCCCCAAATCATGTTGTTGCCTTCAGCCCCATGATGCCTAGAACGAGGCTGTTTACCTTCAAAATCGTGAGCTTGCTGCGCCAAATCATGAGATCTTCTTCAAAACGTGACTGATTGCCCCCTGACTGGGAGATTACCATAAAAACCAGAATACTGCCTTCCCCGTTGCGGGCTTGCCCCCAAAGACAGGACATGGCCTTGAGAATCAGAAAGCTGCTGCCATAAATCATGACCGTGCCCTCACAACCGCGAGACCGTGCCCCCCAAATCACCAGACCACTGTCCAACCCCAGCAACTGCCCCGCAAAAAATCACACATTTACCGTCAAAATCACCGACTTGCCTCAGAATCCCCCAACCGTCCCGCTAAATCATATGAGCATCACTGACAGCAGGAGACTGTCCCACAAAATAACGAATTCGCTGTCAAAATCAGGAGACGGAGCCGAAATCACAACGATCCCCCCAAATCCCGAGACTGCACCCAAATCACAACACTGGCCTCGAATCACAAGATTTTAAATAGTCATAAATTTGGGGTCTTTATCTGCCTGCTGGGTTCCTGGACCCTGGGGGGAAAAAAAAAATCACATCTTTACACTTTCATCCCCAATCATGGGAGATGGAACCAGACAATTTTAGTGAACTCAGCTGCTCCAAAATTCACTGACTCCAGGCGGAGTCACGTCTTGAAACAACTCCTCTGTACTGAGCTGTGACGAAGAGTTTAAGCAGACAGCTCAGTACTGTATGAGATAGATAGATAGATAGGGTGTATGGGGATAGATGGATAGGTAGATAGAGGGGGTGCATGGGGATAGATAGATAGATAGGTAGAGGGGGCAGATGGGGATAGGTAGATAGATAGAGGGGGTGGATGGGGATGGATAGGTAGATAGAGGAGGTGTATGGGGATAGATAGATGGGGTGGATGAGGATAGATAGATAGATAGAGGGATTGTATGGGGATAGATAGATAGAGGAGGTGTATGGGGATAGATAGGTAGATGGGATGGATGGGGATGGATAGATAGATGGGGTGGATGAGGATAGACAAGATAGAGGGGATGTAGGGGGATAGATAGATAGAGCGGGTGGATGGGGATGGATAGATAGGTAGGTGTATGGGGATAGATAGATGGGGTGGATGAGGACAGATAGATAGAGGGGATGTATGGGGATAGATAGATAGAGGGGGTAGATGAGGATAGATAGGTAGATAGAGGAGGTGTATGGGGATGGATAGATAGATAGAAGGGGTGTGTGGGGATAGATAGATAGAAGGGGTGTGTGGGGATAGATAGATAGATAGATAGATAGATAGAGGGGGTAGATGAGGATAGATACGTAGATAGAGGAGGTGTATGGGGATGGATAGATAGATAGATAGAGGGGGTGGATGGGGATAGATAGAGGAGGTGTATGGGGATCGATAGATAGAGGTGGTGGATGGGGATAGATCGGTAGATAGAGGGGGTGGATGGGGATAGATAGATAGAGGGGGTGGATGGGGATAGACAGATGAATAGATAGAGGAGGGGTATGGGGATAGATAGAGGGGGTGGATGAGGATAGATAGAGGGGGTGGATGGGGATAGACGGATAGATAGAGGAGGTGTATGGGGATAGATCGGTAGATAGAGGAGGTGTATGGGGATAGATAGATAGATAGAGAGGGTGGATGGGGATAGATAGATAGATAGAGAGGGTGGATGGGGATAGACAGATGAATAGATAGAGGAGGGGTATGGGGATAGATAGATAGAGGGGGTGGATGAGGATAGATAGAGGGGGTGGATGGGGATAGACAGATGGATAGATAGAGGAAGGGTATGGGGATAGATAGATAGATAGAGGGGGCGGATGAGGACAGACAGATAGATAGAGGGGGCGGATGAGGATAGACAGATGGATAGATAGAGGAGGGGTATGGGGATAGACAGATAGGGGGGGTGGATGAGGATAGACAGATACATAGAGGAGGTGGATGGGGATAGATCGGCAGACAGAGGGGATGTCTGGGGACAGATCACAGATCTCCAGCTAGATGCAGCTCTGCAGGGGAAGGGACGCGCTCGCTGCAGTGTTAACCACTCTCGCTCTGTCTCTCCAATCTCTCTCTAGACCATTGTCCTCAGCTCCTTTGTTTTGATGCTGAGTTGTCATCCTCCCCGCCCCCACCCTGCCCTTTCCAGAGGCAGCTGGTCTGAGAACAGGGAAGCCCAAGGCTGTGGCAGAAGCTCCCTCTCGGTTCACTTCCCCTACCCCCCTCCCCATTTCTGGGGGGGGGTCCCATCACTACAGGGGCCAGCCAAAGGGACCTCATGGCCCAGCGTGAAAGCACCTGCCTGGAGCAGCAATCCCAGGGACAATGAATAGTGTGTGTGTCTCTGCTGCTG
Source organism: Aldabrachelys gigantea (assembly GCA_026122505.1). Lineage (NCBI taxonomy): Eukaryota > Metazoa > Chordata > Testudines > Testudinidae > Aldabrachelys > Aldabrachelys gigantea. The sequence goes on from CM047489.1 coordinate 71,326,342, forward strand.
GGGACAGAACCCAGGAGTCCTGGCTCCCAGCCCTCCCCCCCTCTATTCCACTAGGCCCCACTCCCCTCCCAGAGCTAGAACCCAGGTGTCATGGCTCCCAGCCCTCCCACACTCTAACCACTAGTTCAGAGGTGGGAAAACTGTCAGGGCTGCCCAGAGCATTCAGGGGGGCCTGAGGCAAAGCAATTTTGGGGGCCCCTTCCATAAAAAAAAGTTGCAATACTATAGAATACTATATTCTCGTGGGGGCCCCTGCAGGGACCGGGGCAAATTGCCTCGCTTTGCACCCCCCTCTGGGCAGCCCTGCAAATTGGCCCACGGGACCCTCCTGCCCGGCCCCTGAGCTCCCAGCCAAGGAGGCTAGTCCCCGGCCCCTCCTGCTGGTCCCCCGCCCCGTAGCCTCAACTCACCCCACCACCAGCGCAATGCTCTGGGCGGAGGGGTTGTGAGCCCCTGGGGCAGTGCAGCTAGAGAGCCAGCCTGACCCGGTGCTCCAGGCAGCGCGGTGAGGGGGCAGGGAGCAGTGGGGGTTGGATAGGGGTCAGGGGAGTTTGGGGTGTGGATAGGGGTCAGGGTGGCCAGAGGGTGGGGAACAGGAGGGTTGAATGGGTGCAGGAGTCCCAGGGGGCAGTCAGGAAGGTGGGGGGATTGGACGGGGGTGGCAGGGGGCAATCAGGAAGGTGGGGGGGTTGGACGGGGCGGCAGGGGGCAGTCAGGAAGGAGGAGGTTGGATGGGGCGGCAGGGGGAAGTCAGGAAGGTGGGGGGGTTGGACAGGGCAGCAGGGGGCAGTCAGGAAGGAGGAGGTTGGATGGGGCGGCAGGGGGCAGTCAGGAAGGTGGGGGGTTGGATGGGGCGGCAGGGGGCAGTCAGGAAGGTGGGGGGGGTTGGACGGGGTGGCAGGGGGCAGTCAGGAAGGTGGGGGGGGTTGGACGGGGCGGCAGGGGGCAGTCAGGAAGGTGGGGGGTTGGACGGGGCGGCAGGGGGCAGTCAGGAAGGTGGGGGTTGGACGGGGCGGCAGGGGGCAGTCAGGAAGGTGGGGGTTGGACGGGGCGGCAGGGGGCAGTCAGGAAGGTGGGGGGGTGGACGGGGGCGGCAGGGGGCAGTCAGGAGGCAGGGGGTGTTGGACGGGGCGGCAGGGGGGCAGTCAGGAAGGTGGGGGTTAGAGGGGGCAGCAGGGGGCAGTCAGGAAGGTAGGGGGGGTTGGACGGGGCGGAAGGGGACAGTAGGGGCAGGGGTTCCAGGGGTGGTCAGGGGACAGAGAGCGGCGGGGGGGTTGGATAGAGGCAGGGGAGTTCAGGATGGTGGTTGGGGACAGGGGTGTGGATAGGGGTCGGGGTGGCCAGACGGTGGGGAGCAGGGGGGTCGAATGGGTGCAGGGGTCCTAGGAAGGGGCAGTCAGAAAGGAGGGAGGTTGGAGGGGGTGGCAGGGGGCAGTCAGGGGTGAGTGTTCCTGGGGTGGTCAGGGGACAGGCAGTGGGGGGAATGGATGGAGCAGGGGTCCCAGGGGAGGCTGTCAGGGGGCTAGAAGCGGGGGGGGGGGAATAGGGGGCAGGGGCTGGGCCACGGCTGGCTGTTTGGGGAGGCACAGCCTCCCCTAACTGGCCCTCCATACAATTTCTGAAACCCGATGTGGCCCTCAGGCCAAAGTGTTTACCCACCCCTGCACTAGACCCCCCTCCCCTCCCCGAGAACCCAGGAGTCCTGGCTCCCAGCTCCCCCTGCTCTGATCATTAGACCCCACTCCCCTCCCAGGGCTGGGGATAGAACCCAGGAGGCCTGGCTCCCAGCCCCTCTCCCACTCTAACCACTACACCCCACTCCCCTTCTGGAGCTGAGGAGAGAACCCAGAAGTCCTGGCTCCCAGCCCCTCCCCCACTCTAACCACTACACCCCACTCCCCTTCTGGAGCTGGGGAGAGAACCCAGGAGTCCTGGCTCTCAGATCGACTCCTAGCCTGGCAAAGGAAGAGGGAAAGAGGCAGAGCTGCTTTGTCACTGCCAAACTCCTAATGGGGGAAGATTTGTCTATTTCACACACACCCCCCGCCGTCCCCCCCAGCTCAGTCCAACCAATTCAGGTTCATTTCAGGGGATTGTGGGAAGGGTGGGGGGAAGACCCTACAATAACAAACCAGCTTGCACAGCCCCAGGGATTCTGAGAGAAACCACAACAGAGCAGCCCTTCCGAGTGACCCTACCATACCCAGGGTCTCCGTCCCGCCCCCAGATGCCTGGCCCCTTCCCCTCCCCACAGCCATTCGGCGGGGATCCCCCAGCTCTGCCCCCCCAGAGATCCAGCTATTCATCCACCCGCTCTTTATCTTGCTGTCCACCTTTCCTTTACCTCTTCCCCCCTTCCGGCTCCCTCGCCGTTGTCTGGAGCCGTCCACCCTACTTGGCCTGTCTAACAATTTTCCCTCCGCCTTCCCTCTTCATCCATCACCTTCCTCCCTCCATCCACTCTGGTTCTCCCCCCCCGTTTATCTATCTCCCCACCAGGGGACGAGGCCGACCGCCCCTTGGGACTCCACAGAGGGGAAGCCAATGAACTGGTTTGTGGGTCTATCATACCCCCCCTCTCAATTCGAGGGGCAATGGGCACCTAGAGAGCTGGGCTCCCAGTCCCGTCAGGTCTGCTGCCCCTTCCCCGCTGTGCCCAGAGCCCCGACCGCCCTGGCGCGCAGATGGAGAAGGGGCCGAACCCCCATGGGGCGGCATGTGGGGCCTGGGGGCCTTCAGCTACAAGACTGAAGAGGTGAGGGGGCATCTGGGGATGGATAGATAGATAGAGGGGGCATCTGGGGATGGATAGATAGATAGAGGGGGTGGCTGGGGATGGATAGATAGATAGATAGAGGGGGTGTTTGGGGATGGATAGATAGATACAGGGGGTGGCTGGGGATGGATGGATAGATAGATAGAGGGGGTGGCTGGGGATGGACAGATAGATAGATAGAGGGGGTGGCTGGGGATGGATAGATAGAGGGGGGTGGCTGGGGATGGATGGATGGATAGATGGATAGATAGAGGGGGTGGCTGGGGATGGATGGATGGATAGATAGATAGATAGAGGGGGTGGCTGGGGATGGATGGATGGATAGATAGATAGAGGGGGTGGCTGGGGATGGATGGATAGATAGATAGAGGGGGTGGCTGGGGATGGATGGATAGATAGAGGGGGTGGCTGGGGATGGATGGATAGATAGATATAGATAGATAGATAGAGGGGGTGGCTGGGGATAGATAGATAGATAGATAGATATAGATAGATAGAGGGGGTGGCTGGGGATAGATAGATAGATAGATAGATATAGATAGATAGAGGGGGTGGCTGGGGATGGATGGATGGATAGATAGATAGAGGGGGTGGCTGGGGATGGATGGATGGATAGATAGATAGAGGGGGTGGCTGGGGATGGATGGATGGATAGATAGAGATAGATAGATAGATAGAGGGGGTGGCTGGGGATGGATAGATAGATAGATAGAGGGGGTGGCTGGGGATGGATAGATAGATAGATAGAGGGGGTGGCTGGGGATGGATAGATAGATAGAGGGGGTGGCTGGGGATGGATAGATAGATAGATATAGATAGATAGATAGAGGGGGTGGCTGGGGATGGATAGATAGATAGATAGAGGGGGTGGCTGGGGATGGATAGATAGATAGAGGGGGTGGCTGGGGATGGATAGATAGATAGATATAGATAGATAGATAGAGGGGGTGGCTGGGGATAGATAGATAGATAGATAGATATAGATAGATAGAGGGGGTGTCTGGGGATGGATGGATAGATAGATAGAGGGGGTGGCTGGGGATGGATGGATGGATAGATAGATAGAGGGGGTGGCTGGGGATGGATGGATGGATAGATAGAGATAGATAGATAGATAGAGGGGGTGGCTGGGGATGGATGGATGGATAGATAGATAGAGGGGGTGGCTGGGGATGGATGGATGGATAGATAGAGATAGATAGATAGATAGAGGGGGTGGCTGGGGATGGATAGATAGATGCAGGTGGTGGATGGGGAGGGATAGTTAAACGTGCATTGAAATTTACCGATTTCTCTTCTACACCAGCATTTAGTACTGTTTGTATGTTCCTCTATCACTAACACACAATAAGAACACGCAGACACATACACACACCAAGAGACAAATGCAAACCCGCACACAAATGGGCACACACACACACAACCTGTCCACAAACACACTCATGCACATAAACGCACAATCACAACACAACCACACCAGTACACTCCCACAAACACATACTACACTATACAGATGGGTGTTCGTACAAACGTACTGTCTCACAAACGCATGTACATCATAAAAGAGAGTCATCCTGACAAACACACACTGTCACACACAACCGCATACAATCTCACCAACACAGACTTACACACAGTCTCATAACACAACCACACGCATTCTCACAGTGTGACACACACAAGCACAGACACAAAAATACACACCTTCTCCCGAACTCAGACATCCACGAACAACACACACCCTCAACCGCACACAGACACACACAAATGTGCAAACACCCTGCCTAGCCTTTTTACTGCTGTCAGACACAACATCTCTGGGCGGGGGAGGGGGTAGAGGAACAACATTGCACCGATTGTAGTCAGCCCCATTCCACTGATCGCACGACAGCAACACTCCTGAATCCGCCTGTTGTCTCTTGTGTACACTCCCACTGGGCGCCGTCTGGGACAAGCACTGGGTTATTTTTTTGTCCTGAGTCTGTACAGTGCCTGGCGCAGTGGTGACAACAGGCACTTGTGGTGCAATGGTAACACAAACTTCAGTCAGAAAGATCCAGAACTGACCCGATCCTCAAAGGCTGTTGTTTTAAAGGATTCCAGATGCGCCGTCAGCACCGGGCCCTGGGCAGAAAGGGGCGGGACATGGTGCCAAGCGCCGGGATCTGGCCGCCCTCCAGTGGCTCCCTGCTCTCCCAAGGGGCAGGACGGGCAAAGCCCCCCCAGCACAGGGTGTCCTGCCCCTGCCTGGCGCTGCCCCAAGACTCAGAGTCGTAGGATTGAGTCAGATCTGAGACCGCCATGATGTCCGGAGTCGCTGCACCAACCGGAGTCCCCCCGGCTGGCGCAACAGCCCCCAGGAGACGCCACACGTTTGAGTTCGTTACACCGAGGCCGGGGCAGATACTGAGCATTCCCTGTCCCCTTTGAGCCGCGAGTTTCATTATTAATTGTAACCAGCCCAATACCGAGAACACCGACCCCCGGGGCTCCCGTGAGCAAACCGGTGCCGAGGGCATCGCTCCAGGACATTGCAGCGGGCGGGTTTTATCCCATGCGCCGGTCTCCTCTCCAGGACCCCTGGCGCCCACGGACGCAGCAATAACCCTGTTTGACAGCTGGGAAACTGAGGCACGGAGACACTAAGCGACTGGCCAAGTCACTCAGCAATCTGTGGTGGAGCAGAGATCTCAACCTTGGGAGCCCGTATTTCACGCCGGAAACCAAACCACTGGTCCACCCTTCCACAGCAAAACCACCGACCCAGTTACATGAACTCGTCACGGCAACACTGCTAACCCCAATCGCGCCAATAGATCTCAGTCAGCTCGGCCCACCGACCCCAATCATGCCATCTCCCCAACCACAGAATGAACCGGTGACGTTGGCAATCACCTCAACTCACTGACCACAATAACACCAGCCATTCCCAGCAACCTAATCACGCCATTGGACCCCACCGACCCTAATCATGCCAGCGCTCTGACCCCAAGAACTTCAGCCCCCTGACCCAGTAACGCCACCTCACCAACCCTGTAATGCCACCGATGCAAGAACCTCAATCACCAAAACAGAGTCAGCTCCACTGACCCCCATCCTGCCAACCCATCCCCCTGGCCCCCATCCCACCAACCAACCCCTTGACCCCCACCCAGCCAACCAACCCCCTGACTCCCACTCTGCCAACTGACTCCCAGCCAGCCAACCAATCCCCCAGGCCCCCATCTCGCCAACCGACCCCCTGACCCCCATCCAGCCAACCCCCCTGGATGACCCCCATCCTGCCAACTGACCCGCATCCTGCCAACCAACTCCCATCCAACCAACCCATCCCCCTGGCCCCCATCCCGCCAACCAAGTCCCCCGAGCCCCATCCTGCCAACCAACCCCAATCTTGCCAACTGACCATCCTGACCCCTATCCCGCCAACCAACGCCCCCCCAACCCCTATCCACTAACTGACAATACCAACCCCATCCTTCCAACACCCATAATATCAATCTACTCACACTAGCTACAGGCACCCTGCAAATCCCATTGCCAGCATGTCAGTCCCACAGATCCTGGCGCTTCCAATCCCACAATGTGCTTGTTATTAACATCCCCTGTGTGACCTCAGCCCCACGTAACACCGTCCCCTCCTCTTCTGGATGGAGGAATTAAATGCTACTATCGGCCTGGATCCTTCTGCGGTTTCTACAGCCCAGTGAGGTGCTGCAGCGCCGGGGCTGGCCGGGCTCAGAGCCACGTCGCAGGGACCCTGCAAACCTGGACAGCCCAGTCCCCAGGGGCTCAGCCAGGCTCCCCACGGCTGCCGCTGAGTCCCCGGGTACCAGGGCAGACAGGAGCAGAGGAAATGAACTCGGCTTGGCCACAGAGAGTAACCTGGCGGGTCTGCGCCTGCATCCACCCCGCACCCTCCAGCCTGCATCCACCCCGAACCCCGTATGAACATCTCTATCCCCCATCCATCTATCCCCGTACACACCTCTCTATCCCCCATCCATCTAACCCCGTATGCACCTCTCTATCCCCCCACCCCTCTATCCCCATCCATCTCTCCCCGTACACACCTCTCTATCCCCCCACCCCTCTATCCCCCATCCATCTCTCCCCGTACACACCTCTCTATCCCCCATCTATCTAACCCGTACACACCTCTCTATCCCCCCACCCCTCTATCCCCCATCCATCTCTCCCCGTACACACCTCTCTATTACCCATCCATCTAATCCCGTACACACCTCTCTATCCCCCCACCCCTCTATCTCCCATCTATCTATCCCCGTACACACCTCTCTATCCCCCATCCAACCCCGTATGCACCTCTCTATCCCCCCACCCCTCTATCCCCCATCCATCTCTCCCCGTACACACACCTCTATCCCCCCACCCCTCTATCCCCCATCCATCTAACCCCGTACACTCCTCTCTATCCCCCATCTATCTAACCCCGTACACTCCTCTCTATCCCCCATCTATCTAACCCTGTACACCTCTCTATCCCCCCACCCCTCTATCCCCCATCCATCTAACCCCGTACACACCTCTCTATCCCCCATCCCCCATCCATCTAACCCCGTACACACCTCACTATCCCCCCCACCCCTCTATCCCCCATCTATCTAACCCCGTACACACCCCACTATCCCCCCCACCCCTCTATCCCCCATCCATCTCTCCCTGTACACACCTCTCTATCCCCCATCTATCTAACCCCGTACACACCTCTCTATCCCCATCCATCTCTCCCCGTACACACCTCTCTATCCCCCCCACCCCTCTATCCGCATCCATCTAACCCCGTACACACCTTTCTATCCGCCTCACCCCTCTATCCCCCCATCCATCTAACCCCGTACACACCTCTATCCCCCCACCCCTCTATTCCCCATCCATCTAACCCCATACACACCTCTATCCCCCCACCCCTCTATCCCCCATCCATCTAACCCCGTACACACCTCTATCCCCCCACCCCTCTATCCCCCATCCATCTAACCCCATACACACCTCTCTACCCATCCCCCACCCCTCTATCCCCCCATCTCCTACCCCTCTATCCCCCCACCCCTCTATCCCCCATCCATCTAACCCCGTACACACCTCTATCCTCCCATCCATCTAACCCCGTAAGCACCTCTCTATCCCCCCACCCCTCTATCCCCCATCGATCTAACCCCGTAAGCACCTCTCTATCCCCCCACCCCTCTATCCTCCATCCATCTAACCCCATACACACCTCTATCCCCCCACCCCTCTATCCCCCATCCATCTAACCCCGTACACACCTCTATCCCCCCATCCATCTAACCCCGTAAGCACCTCTCTATCCCCCCACCCCTCTATCCCCCATCCATCTAACCCCGTAAGCACCTCTCTATCCCCCCACCCCTCTATCCCCCATCCATCTAACCCCATACACACCTCTATCCCCCCACCCCTCTATCCCCATCCATCTAACCCCGTACACACCTCTCTACCCATCCCCCACCCCTCTATCCCCCCATCTCCTACCCCTCTATCCCCCCACCCCTCTATTCCCCATCCATCTAACCCCGTACACACCTCTATCCCCCCACCCCTCTATCCCCCATCCATCTAACCCCATACACACCTCTATCCCCCATCCATCTAACCCCGTACACACCTCTATCCCCCCACCCATCTAACCCCATACACACCTCTCTATCCCCCCACCCCTCTATCCCCCATCCATCTAACCCTGTAAGCACCTCTCTATCCCCCCACCCCTCTATCCCCCCACCCATCTAACCCCATACACACCTCTATCCCCCCACCCATCTAACCCCATACACACCTCTCTATCCCCCCACCCCTCTATCCCCCATCCATCTAACCCCGTACACACCTCTCTACCCATCCCCCACCCCTCTATCCCCCCATCTCCTACCCCTCTATCCCCCCACCCCTCTATTCCCCATCCATCTAACCCCGTACACACCTCTATCCCCCCACCCCTCTATCCCCCATCCATCTAACCCCGTACACACCTCTATCCCCCCACCCATCTAACCCCATACACACCTCTCTATCCCCCCACCCCTCTATCCCCCATCCATCTAACCCTGTAAGCACCTCTCTATCCCCCCACCCATCTAACCCCCCACCCATCTAACCCCATACACACCTCTATCCCCCCACCCATCTAACCCCATACACACCTCTCTATCCCCCCACCCCTCTATCCCCCATCCATCTAACCCCGTACGCACCTCTCTACCCATCCCCCACTCCTCTATCCTCCCATCCCCCAATCCCCCATCTAACTAACCCTGTATCCACCTCTCTATCCCCCCATTCCTCCCCACAGCTTTCTATCCATCCGTCCAGTCATCCTCCACCCCGCCCCCTCCATCTACCTATCGTCATATGCACCTCTCTATCCCTTCATCCCCCACCCCTCTATCCCCCATCTATCTAACCCCTATGCACCTCTCCCCATCGCCCCACAGCTTCTATCCATCCATTCCCCATCCCTCTATCCTCCCATCCCCATCTGACTCCATACACACCTCTCTATCCCTTCATCCCCCACCCCTCTATCCCCCATCTATCTAACCCCTATGCACCTCTACCCATCGCCCCACAGCTTCTATCCATCCATTCCCCATCCCTCTATCCTCCCATCCCCATCTGACTCCATACACACCTCTCTATCCCTTCATCCCCCACCCCTCTATCCCCCATCTATCTAACCCCTATGCACCTCTCCCCATCGCCCCACAGCTTCTATCCATCCATTCCCCATCCCTCTATCCTCCCATCTCCATCTGACTCCATACACACCTCTCTATCCCTTCATCCCCCACCCCTCTATCCCCCATCTATCTAACCCCTATGCACCTCTCCCCATCGCCCCACAGCTTCTATCCATCCATTCCCCATCCCTCTATCCTCCCATCCCCATCTGACTCCATACACACCTCTCTATCCCTTCATCCCCCACCCCTCTATCCCCCATCTATCTAACCCCTATGCACCTCTCCCCATCGCCCCACAGCTTCTATCCATCCATTCCCCATCCCTCTATCCTCCCATCCCCATCTGACTCCATACACACCTCTCTATCCCTTCATCCCCCACCCCTCTATCCCCCATCTATCTAACCCCTATGCACCTCTCCCCATCGCCCCACAGCTTCTATCCATCCATTCCCCATCCCTCTATCCTCCCATCCCCATCTGACTCCATACACACCTCTCTATCCCTTCATCCCCCACCCCTCTATCCCCCATCTATCTAACCCCTATGCACCTCTCCCCATCGCCCCACAGCTTCTATCCATCCATTCCCCATCCCTCTATCCTCCCATCTCCATCTGACTCCATACACACCTCTCTATCCCTTCATCCCCCACCCCTCTATCCCCCATCTATCTAACCCCTATGCACCTCTACCCATCACCCCACAGCTTCTATCCATCCATTCCCCATCCCTCTATCCTCCCATCCCCATCTGACTCCATACACACCTCTCTATCCCTTCATCCCCCACCCCTCTATCCCCCATCTATCTAACCCCTATGCACCTCTCCCCATCGCCCCACAGCTTCTATCCATCCATTCCCCATCCCTCTATCCTCCCATCCCCATCTGACTCCATACACACCTCTCTATCCCTTCATCCCCCACCCCTCTATCCCCCATCTATCTAACCCCTATGCACCTCTACCCATCGCCCCACAGCTTCTATCCATCCATTCCCCATCCCTCTATCCTCCCATCCCCATCTGACTCCATACACACCTCTCTATCCCTTCATCCCCCACCCCTCTATCCCCCATCTATGTAACCCCTATGCACCTCTCCCCATCGCCCCACAGCTTCTATCCATCCATTCCCCATCCCTCTATCCTCCCATCTCCATCTGACTCCATACACACCTCTCTATCCCTTCATCCCCCACCCCTCTATCCCCCATCTATCTAACCCCTATGCACCTCTCCCCATCGCCCCACAGCTTCTATCCATCCATTCCCCATCCCTCTATCCTCCCATCCCCATCTGACTCCATACACACCTCTCTATCCCTTCATCCCCCACCCCTCTATCCCCCATCTATCTAACCCCTATGCACCTCTACCCATCACCCCACAGCTTCTATCCATCCATTCCCCATCCCTCTATCCTCCCATCCCCATCTGACTCCATACACACCTCTCTATCCCTTCATCCCCCACCCCTCTATCCCCCATCTATCTAACCCCTATGCACCTCTCCCCATCGCCCCACAGCTTCTATCCATCCATTCCCCATCCCTCTATCCTCCCATCCCCCATCTGACTCCATACACACCTCTCTATCCCTTCATCCCCCACCCCTCTATCCCCCATCTATCTAACCCCTATGCACCTCTACCCATCACCCCACAGCTTCTATCCATCCATTCCCCATCCCTCTATCCTCCCATCCCCATCTGACTCCATACACACCTCTCTATCCCCTCATCCCCCACCCCTCTATCCCCCATCTAACCCCATACGCACCTCTCTACCCATCCCCCCCAACAGCCCTCTATCTACCCATCTCCCACCCCTCTATCCATCCATCCATTCATTCCCCCATCCATCTATCCCCATATGCACCTCTCTATCCACTCATCCCCCACCCCTCTATCCCCCATCTATCTAACCCCATACGCACCTCTCTACCCATCCCCCCCAACAGCCCTCTATCTACCCATCTCCCACCCCTCTATCCATCCATCCATTCATTCCCCCATCCATCTATCCCCATATGCACCTCTCTATCCCCTCATCCCCCACCCCTCTATCCCCCATCTAACCCCATACGCACCTCTCTACCCATCCCCCCCAACAGCCCTCTATCTACCCATCTCCCACCCCTCTATCCATCCATCCATTCATTCCCCCATCCATCTATCCCCATATGCACCTCTCTATCCCCTCATCCCCCACCCCTCTATCCCCCATCTAACCCCATACGCACCTCTCTACCCATCCCCCCCAACAGCCCTCTATCTACCCATCTCCCACCCCTCTATCCATCCATCCATTCATTCCCCCATCCATCTATCCCCATATGCACCTCTCTATCCCCTCATCCCCCACCCCTCTATCCCCCATCTATCTAACCCCGTACGCACCTCTCTACCCATCCCCCAACAGCCCTCTATCTACCCATCCCCCACCCCTCTATCCATCCATCCATTCCCCCATCCATCTATCCCCATACGCACCTCTCTATCCACTCATCCCCCACCCCTCTATCCCCCATCTAACCCCATACGCACCTCTCTACCCATCCCCCCCAACAGCCCTCTATCTACCCATCTCCCACCCCTCTATCCATCCATCCATTCATTCCCCCATCCATCTATCCCCATATGCACCTCTCTATCCCCTCATCCCCCACCCCTCTATCCCCCATCTATCTAACCCCGTACGCACCTCTCTACCCATCCCCCAACAGCCCTCTATCTACCCATCTCCCACCCCTCTATCCATCCATCCATTCCCCCATCCATCTATCCCCATACGCACCTCTCTATCCACTCATCCCCCCGCAGCCTTCTATCCATCTATCCCTCCATCTCCCCTCCATCTGTCTAACCCCATATGCACCGCTCTATTCACCCATCCCCCCACAGCCCTCTATCCGTCCATCTATCCCCCATCCCTCTATCCATCCACTCCCCATCTATCGCAATACGCACCTCTCTATCCATCCATCCCACTACAACCTTCTATCCATCCATTCCCCACCTCCATCCATTCATCCCCCCTCCATCAATCTAACCCCATACACACCCCACTATCCATCCATCCCCCACCTCCCACCCCTTTATCCATCCATCTATCTAACCCCATACGCACCTCCTCCCCACAGCCCTTAATCTACCCATTCCCCCAAGACCCCTATCTATCTATCCACCCATCCAGCTTTCTATGCTCACACCCCCATCTAGCCACCCATCTCCACCCACATGTCTATCTATGGATCTAACATCTCTACCTATCCTTCCTTTTCTTCCAGGGCCATACACCAGGGTCCATGCGTGTCTCTCTCTTCCCGTATCATTCTCTCCTTCTATCCATCACCCGAGCCACACATCCCTTTCCGTCCCCTTCCACAGCTAGAGCCACACATCGCTTTCCATCCTCTTCCACAGCTAGAGGGCTGCATCCCCGTCGTCCCCATGGCACAGCCACCCACTCCCACATGCGGTACATGCATGTCCACACAGACACACTCGCAGAGGAAATAGTTTGTATTCCAAGAGGTACAGAGAGAGGGGGAGAGGGGGGGATTCTGTATTCCAGAGACACACACACACACAGAGGAGAAAATTCGATTATTTCAGAGAAACACAAACACTATAAAATTCTATTTCAGCCGTGTACACACACACACACACACACACACACACACACATTGCGTATGCCAGTGATAGATGGTAATAGATGCAAACTGCCTATTCCAGAGGTACATATGCATAGTGATAGATAATTAGTCAATATTCTGGTAGTGTGAACACACACACAAATTCTGTCTACTGGAGATATAAATGGACATGGAGATAAAATATAATAATTCCAGTGGCAAAACACAGAGAGATCAAATTTGTGTCTCAGTGTTAAACTGTGTATTCCAATGAAACACACAGATCAAATTGTGCATCCCAAAGATACACACACTACTCCAGAGATACACACACCTAGAAATAAAAATTGTGCATTCCAGAGGTGCGCGCACACACTGAGCAGGGCTCATCCTCTCCAGCAGGAGGCAGCAGGGACACACACACACACACACACACACACACACACACACACACACACGATTGTGTATACCCAGATCAAACCGTGCACCCCCCTTGGATAAATGCAGGCTAAGAGAGAAAATTGTGGGTCCCCGTGTCTGGGACACACAGAGAGCAAATTGTGCACCCCAGAGGCGCACGCCAAATTGTGCATCCTAGTGCCTCTCTCACACACACACATACACCAAATTGTGCATCCTAGTGTCTCTCTCACACACACGCAGATCAAATGGTGCATCCTCGTGTTTCACACCCACAGCAAATTGTGCACCCAGGGGCACACCCCGAGGTGTGTACACCCCCCCACCCCCACCCCGCGGGCTCAGCCTCTCCGGCAGGGGGCGGCAGCTGGCCACACGCCCCCTCCCCCCCAGCCCCCCCGGGCCAGGCACTGCGGTACCTCGGCAGAGCAGGAGCAGCCCCAGCCTGCAGAGCAGCCGGCCCGGCCAGGCGGCCCCGCTCATCGCGGCGGCGGCTCCGGCCCCGGGGATGCGGCGGGACGGGACGGGACGGGACGGGCGGACCGAGCGAGCCCCCGGCGCGTCAGATCGGGGCTGCGCGGGGGAGGGGGCAGCGGGGGGGGTGACGTGTGCTGGGGGGGATGGATGGAATGTTAACAGCGATCGAGGGGGAGCGACCAATCAGAGGCCAGGAGCCGGAGGGGCGGTGCCAGGCACGCAAATGAAGCCCGGGGAGTGGACCAATGGGAGAGGGGAGCAGCCAGGTGTGGGAGGGGGCGCTGATTGATGAGGCGTCCTTTGTTACTGCAGCACTGCTGGGGGGCGGGGCCAGGGGGGAGCTCCCCGCACCTGGGATCCCCCCCGCAGCCCCTCTCCCCCCATCGCCAGCCCCAGCGTCACAGGGGCTGGGGGAGACCCCCACTGTCCCCTCCAGCCCCCCAATCCGGCCCCTCAAGGAGCAGCCCCCCCACTGCAGTGCAGCGCCCCCCCAGGGCATGGGGGCAGCCCTGAGTGCCAGGGGAGAGCCCCCATCATCCAGAGGCTGGGGGAGACCCCCACTGTCCCCCCCAGCCCCCGCAGCCCGGCCCCTCAAGGAGCAGCCCCCCCACTGCAGTGCAGCGCCCCTCAGGGCATGGAGGCAGCCCTGACTGCCAGGGGAGAGCCCCCACCACCCAGGGGCTGGGGGAGACCCCCATTGTCCTCTCCAGCTCCCCCCACCAGTCTGGTCCCTCAAGAAGCAGCCCCCCCACTGCAGTACAATGCCCCCCAGGGCATGGGGGCCAGCCCTGACTGCCAGGGGAGAGCCCCCACCACCCAGGGGCTGACTGTCAGGGGAGCATATTGACTGTTCTGCTCTAGCTCTGCCTACATGGGGGGGGGGCTCATTACCTGGGGTTTAATTGTGCCTCCTGAGGCGCATGGGGAGTGGGCAGGGGATCCTCAAGAAGGGCAACTTCTACACCCTGTTGAGGGACGAATATTTCCCAGAAGGATGCAGGCTGGAAGATTTTAGCTGTCCTGTTTAGTAGGGGTATTACGGTAGTCCTGCCAACAGGATTGGGCCTTGTGGTCCCACGGGGCCAGAGACAGACCCTGTCCCAGCTGAGATAGGGGCCCCTCTGCAGGGTGCTGCTCAGACTCAGCGAGAACCAGCCCCCCAGTAGAAACAGGCAGGAGTATGCTCCCTGCTTTATGGGTGGGGAAACCGAGGCACAGAATGATGCACAGAGTGGTGCTGAGTATCAGAGTAGCCGTGTTAGTCTGGATCTGTAATAAAGCAACAATCAGTCCTGTGGCTCCTTAAAGGCTAACAGACATATTGGAGCATGAGCTTTTGTGAGTGAATACCCACTTTGTCAGACACAGAGTGAGGTTGTGATCTGCCAAGGTCACAGGCAAAGTTTGTAGAAGAGACAGCAGTAGAACCCAGGAGTCCTGGCTCCTAAACCCCACTCCCCTCCCAGGGCCAGGGATAGAACCCAGGAGTCCCAGCTCCTAGACCCCACTCCTTTCCTTTCCTCTCCCCTCCTGGGGCTGAGATAGAAGCTACAAGGCCTGGCTCCCACCCCACCCCTTCTCTAACCACTAGCCCCCATTCCCCTCCCAGAGCCAGGGAGAGACCCCAGGATTCTTGGCTTCCAGGCCCCCCTGGTCTAACCCACCAACTCCCACTCCCCTCCCGGAGCCAGGGAGAGAACCCAGGAGTCCTGGCTCCTAGCCCCCCCAACCCTTAGATCCCATGTCCCTCCCAGCAGCTGCAGTGGGTCAGAGAGTCCAGTTCTGTGGCTGGATTTAGTAAAGGAGTTTGGTGATTTTGTGACCGTTAATAACATTTATTACCATGGCAACAGGGGTAATGATGGAGGCAGGGTAATCAGCTGTCCTGCTGTAAGGGGAAGTCAGTTACCCATAGTGGGGTGGGGGGCAGGGAGCCAGGACTCCTGGGTTCTAGCCTGGCTTTGGGAGGGAAGGAGGGTCTAGTGGGTTAGTGCAGGGAAGGGTTGGGAGTCAGGACACCTGGGTTCATTCCTGAGCTTTGGGAATGGGGTGGAGTCTAGTAGTTAGAGCTAAAGAGAAGTGAGGAGTCTTGTTTTGCTGCCATGTTCATGGTAAGTCCCTTGATGAAGGAATTAATGGAAGCGCCACCACTTCCTTTTCTAGCTTAACCACCCCAGTAACTCTAAGCTCTCCCTGGTGTGTCTGTTACACCAAGCCTGGTGGTGGAGCTGGGCCCCTGAGATCCCCAACAGGAACCCAACCCTCTTGGGAAAACAGACCCCCATCCACAGGGTACACAACAGCACTGGGAAATGGGAGGGAAGTGGGGCCTAGTGGTTAGAGGAGGCAGGTGGGCTGAGGGCCAGGACTCCTGGGTTCTAGCCTCAGCTCTGTGCAGCAGTTTCACAAGGTTTTGTTCCCATAATAGCCACAATGTGTGTTCAGTTTCCCAGCCCCAGGTTTTGGCCCTGACCATTTGTCTGGCCCAGATGAGAAATGGGTCTCAGCCTCCTGGCAGCTCGGGGGGCTCAGTCACCAGGCAGGACCTCCCCCGCTTTTAGAGTTGAGGAAACTGAGGCACAGAAAAGGGAAGCAATTGCTGCAGATCACACAATGAGCCTCAAAGGGAACCCAGGAGTCCTGACACCCAGCTTCCGCCACTAGGCCCCACTCCTCTCCCAAAGTTGGGGATAGAATGCAGGAGACCTGACTCCCACCCCCTTGCTTTAACCACTAGATCCCACTCTCCTCCCAGAGCCAGGGATAGAACCCAGGAGTCCTGGCTCCCAGCCCACCCCTCCCTGCCAGCTCAGAGCCATTCTGTCTCCCGTTGCGGAGCTCAATTCAATTACGTTTATTAACCACAAACAGCAAATATAAACAAGCAGGAATAATTGGGAGCGTGGCTGCGCTGATTTCATCTTGACTGGAAGCCCTGGGGGGATTGGACTTGCGGAGGGGAGGGCTCATGGGGTCGGGGGTTGTGAGGTGTCAGAGTGTTTCTCTCTCTCTCACACACACACACATCCCTAGATCTATAGCACACGGGGATATAAACACACTGAGCCCTTGTGCAGTGATATTCACAGATTGCCTCTCAGATCACAGGCTCCGGTACCCCTGCAGAAATATCAGGGGGCTGCGGGTTGGGAGTGAGGGGCACCGGCAGAGCTGGGGGGTGGACCCAGGCTGGGCTAGCCAGGGCTGTGGGTCAGGAGTGAGGGGCTCTGGCAGAGCTGGGGGATGGACCCAGGCTGGGCTAGCCAGGGCTGTGGGTCAGGAGTGAGGGGCTCTGGCAGAGCTGGAGGGTGGACCCAGGCTGGGCTAGCCAGGGCTGCAGGTCGGGATCGGGGGGTGAGGGGGGGCGCATTACACGGTGTGCCTGCCAGAACCAAGCCCATTCCCTCTTGCTGTCCGTTTAAAGGACCCCCCAGCCCAGGAGCCCAGGCCAGATGTTTCCTAGCCATAGCCCTGCCCCTGCCGGCCCCTTAGCACACTTTCAATTTCAAGTTCCAGGCAAAGGGGGAACCTGGACTCCGGTTCCTCGCTGCCTCACATCTCCCCAGGCCTCGCGTGGGGCTGCAGCTGCGGAGCTGGGTCTGGCAGGGACAGGACAGACGGATCCAAGGGCCCTGATCTCCCACCGCCCGGCTGCAGGTGAGTCCATCCGGCAGGTTCCTGGGTGGGTGGTGGGAAAGGCCCAAGCCCTGGAGAGAGATGGGTGGACTGGGTTGGGGGGGGGGGGCGGGGGAGGAACAGAGAGGGAGGCAAAGAAAGGGCTGGTGCCGGGGTGGGAGTGAAACCCCCCACCCATGTCTCATGGCTCCAAGAAGGCTGATTCCCCCCCCATCCCCCAGTGGAGAAGGACCCAGGAGTCCTGGGGCACCGACGGCCCATGAGCTCCCCGGGGGACCCTGTGGTACACAGGGCGAGTGGGAGCCGGGAGGTGGGGTCCCCTCTGGATACAGCATGGGGGACACCATGACTGGAGACTGCGCCCAGTTCTGGGGGGATGCACGTCAAACAGGACATCAGAGGGGGTCAGAGAAGAGCGACGGGGACAATCCGAGGGCTGGAAAACCTGCGGCAGGAGCTCGATCTGTGGAGTTTCTCCAGAGACGGTTCAGGGGGGTCTTGATCCCGGTCAGTCAGCATCTCCCTAGGGAGGAGATTTCGGGGAGCAGAGGGCTGGTTAGCCCAGCCAGGACAGGCAGAGCAGGAGCTGACAGCTGCGGGGTGAGGCCACATGCATCAAGACTGGAAATAAGAGGCAGATTTTCCCCAGGGAGGGGAACAGATCCTTGGAGTGACGGTCCCAGGGACTGGGCAGATTCTCCATCATTGAGCTGTCCATCGAGAGCAGGTGTCTCTTGCTGCAAGTGCCGCTATTGCTCAACCATCAGCTATGGGCTGGACGGAGGAATCCCTGGTTCTCTGGCCCGGGCTATGCAGGAGGTCAGATGGGATGAGCAGAACAGAAATAGAACCCAGGAGTCTGGACTCCCAGCCTCACCTCCCTCCCCCGCATCAAATCCGTGACTGAAGCAGGAAGGGCTGGGGGGGGGTGGGGGGTGATTGACAAACAGCAAATCTGACACCAGTCAAATCCAATGCTGAGACCATCGACCTGTGGAACACCTTGCCACTGGATGCTGCCATGGCCAGTTGCTCGGCCAAAGGGGAGGATGTTGGGTCAGACGACAGGGAAGGCCTGGAATTAAAGCGGTGGCCTGGGGGACTCAGAGCCACAGGAAACTCATTGCCGATCATAGTGCAGAAGAAAGCAAGAGGTGGTCCTGTGAGTAAGGCTGCGTGGCTGTCACAGAGGTCAGGGATTCTGTGACTTTCCGTGACCTCCTTCACTTCTGCAGCCACCGGTGCAGGCTCAGGGGCCAGCAGCAACAGTTTAGGTGGGGGCTCAGGGCTGGGGCAGGTGGTTGGGGTGCGGGGTGGTGCTTACCCGGGGTGGGGGGGCTCCCCAGCTCCCACTGGCATGTCCCAGCAGCTTCTAGGTGGAGGGGCCAGGGGGCTCAGTGTGTTACCTACGGCCACAGGCACTGCCCCTGCAGCTCCCATTGGCTGCGGTTCTTGGCCAATGGGAACTGTGGAGTCGGCACTTGTAGGAGCAGCACACAGAGCCCCTCTGGCTGCCCCACCAACTCCACCCCTCAGCACTTGAAGGGGTCCTGGGCTCTGTGCCCCCACCCTCCCAACACCAGTGGTGGTCCTGGGCCACCCCCTGAGCACCTGTGCCCCCACCCCCACGCCTCCTGGGCCAAGTTTTAGTTAAGGGTATATAGTAAAAGTCAGGGACAGGTCACAGGCCCTGAATTTTTGTTTACTGCCCGGGACCTGTCCATGATTTTTACTAAAAATACCTGGGGCTAGAATGTGGCCTTGCCTAGGAGTTGTCTTGTTCTTTCCTTGGAAGCAGCTGGGCTTTGCTAGAGACAGGACACCGGGGTCGATGGGCCCATTGAGCAGTTTTTCTTGCTCCTTGAGTGTTCCAGCTTTAGCTACTAGACCCCACTCCCAAAGGCAGGAATAGAACCCAGCTCCCACTGCTCTAACCACTAGACCCCACTCCCAAAGGCAGGAGTAGAACCCAGGCGTCTTGAGTCCCAGCCCTTAAGCAGGCCCAAGGCTGCCAGGTGGAAAGCCCCGTCCAGGCACAGAAGCTCAGCACTTTCTCCTGCTGGATTAGGCGTGTGCATTTGTGAAACCACTTCAGCTTTGAGGTTTTCTGCATCAGCCAGACGGCAGTTCTCCTTCCCGTTGCCTGCCCCCAGCCTGCCGAGCCTCACATGTGCCAATCACGCTCAGGTCTGTGCCGGGGATCTGGCTGGCCAGATGTCAAACACATTTATCCCCAGCGAGAAGGGAACACAGTGGAGAGGGCTCTGACGTGAGGGCAAAGTTACTCTGAATTCTCAGCCTCCTGCCGCTGCTAATTCATAAATCTGTCCGTCTGGAACCCAGACGGGCCCCTGGATCGTTCCAGTCTTGTCTCCAGCACAGCCCAGGCGAGGGGCTCTCCATTAACTCCCCTGTACTGAGCCCAATCCCTTGTGTTTGCAAGAGCATCTTCCGAAAAAGCCACCAAGTGTTTGTCTGGCTGTTCGTAAAACCCTCCAGAGATGGGGATCCCAAAAGCACCCCTGGAAGCCAATTCCAGAACGTCTCCCCCTTGAAAGTTAGAAAGTGTTTCCTAACCTCTGATCTAAAATGTACAAACTTAAATTTGGGGAGTAAAAGTGTTGAGTTTGCAATTTAAAAAGAATTGGTTTTTAAAAAATCTTTAACCTTGTTCTATTTTTAACCAAACAGCCAGCCTGAAAACTGGATTTTTTAAAATGTAAAAATCACTGTTTTTCCCCCAAAAAAACAGTTTTCAAAAATCAAAGCTTGGGCTAAAAGTTGTTTTTCTGAAAACTCAAGACTTTTATGAAGCCTCTGAATGGTTTTCATCAAAACTGACAGTTTTGAATCAAACCCCAAAGACAGTTATTGGAACCTGATTGGGTATTTTTCCCTTACCAAAAATCTGTTTTCAAAACCCGAGCATTTGGGCTTAAAACGGTTTATAAAAACTGAACATATGACTCAAATCACACATTTTTTCTTACCAAAACTGCCATTTTTTATCCACCTTCCAAAACATTTACTGAAACTCCCAAATTTTTTTCTCCCCGTCAGTTTCCAAAACCTGAAAAAAATCCAGTTTCCACGTTTTTCATTGACAACAAAAAAAATTGTGTTACATTCGTGAAAAGGAACCAGATCTGTTTTGAAATTCCTGGTGATAAATCACTGATGTGTCCAACTGGGTCCCTCCATTTCCCTATTACTCCAGAGTCCTTGCTCTCACTTAGGAAGTCATACAAGGGTGCTGATGAGGATATTGCAAAAATCCTGGGCACAGAATGCTCAGATCAAGAGGTGACCCGTAGCTCTGTCTTGTAGCAGTGAGTTCCACTGGCCATATCCCTGTTGATCTGAGAATACCCAGCCTGGATAGTCTGGAGGACCAAAGGGTGCTCAGAGAAGTCCTGTCCAATGTTCCTAACCCTCTCTGGTATTTCTCCCTTCCTTGTCTTCCACTTTCCCTTTCCCCCTTCTTTGTCATCCCTTCTAATCCCTCTTCTGTCTCTCCCCAGGGCACCATGGACCGAGGCAACATGACTCTTCAACCAACCACTGGGGAGAATTCCAGCCAGATCCCAGCTGCTGTGAGTGCCACTCACCTGGCCACAGCAGTGTTGCTCTTCACCACCTTCCTGGTGGGTGTGGTGGGGAACGGGCTGTACCTGTGGGTGCTGGGACTGAAGATGAGGAGGACGGTGACCACCCTCTGGTTCCTTCACCTGGTCTCCTCTTACCTCCTGCTCACCCTGCTGATCCCCTTCTTTGCCATCTACGTCCTCCTGGGTTTCCACTGGGTCTTCGGCACGGCCATGTGCAAGCTCCTGAATGCCTGCGTCTCCGTGGGCATGTTCACCTCTGTCTTCCTTCTCACCCTTATCAGCCTGGACCGCTACATCCTCACTCACCGTCCCATCTGGTGCCGGCATCACCGTACCGTGCCCTGGGTCAGGAAGCTGGTTGTGGGTGTGTGGCTGGTCTCCTTAGCCCTCAGTGCTCCCTACCTGGCTTTCCGGGAGACCCGGGTGGTGGATGGGGGAAGAATCACCTGCACCAACAATTACACATTCTCCGGAGTCTGGAATGGAGCCGAGACACAGGACCTGGGCAGACGGGTCCACCTGGCTGTCTTCATTGTCCGGTTCCTGCTGGGCTTCCTGCTGCCCTTCTGCACCATCGCAGGATGCTATGGCTGCATGGGGCTGGAAATGAAGGAGAAGAGTTTGGCGCGAAGCAGGAAGCCCTTCAAAGTCATGGTCGCTGCGGTGGTTTCCTTCTTCCTCAGCTGGCTGCCCTACCACCTTTACCATGGCTTGAAGTTCTTCAAAGATGGGTGGGAGTTGGACTCCATCCTGATCATTTACACGCTCACCAGCTGCTTCAACACCTGCTTCACCCCTGTCTTCTACCTCTTTGTGGGGCGGCGCTTCCAGCAGGTGCTCAAGACATCCCTGCTTGCTCTGCTTCGGGAGACTTTTGCTGAAGACCTCAGCGGCAATGGTGCTATCTCTCATGAGAGCTCCGGGGTGGTAGCTGGCAAATTGGAGCTGCCTGAGAAAGTTACGGGGCCTCTGGATTCAGGGTCAGGGAGCTTAGAACCCAGGGTTCTAGATTAATTGATGTAGAGCTTAATGACCTCTAGCTCTCCCAGCACCAGAAAGTCTGGTGTGATGCTGCAGGTTCTAGAATCATGTCATGTTCTGAAATGTCACAGATTCCAGATTTCTTGATGCTTTCACAAAAATCAGAATGGTTCTTGGCTGAGTCTAGAACACCATGGGTTCTAGTTCATCCCCCTTCAAGCCTCTGGCATGATTTCATATGTTCTAAATTAGCAATTTGTTCTATAACAGTGTGGGTTCTAGATATCTCCCCCTTTAAACTCCCGATGTAGCCCTCTATCTTCTAGCTTCCTGTTTTGTCCTATAGCTTCATGAGCTCCCGACCTGTTTTATCTCATCTAAAAACCACAATTTCTCTGTATGTTCTAGTTTTATGATTGGTTGAACGGGTTCTAAGTCAATCATGCTTTAAAACCCTGATGTTATCTAATGGGTTATGGATTCCTGACTGTTTCTTAGAACTCTGCATGTCCCAGATCTCAAATGCTCAATAACTCAATAGTTTCTAGTTCAGTCTAGAAGTACATGGGTTCTAGATCACTCATCATTTAAAACCCTGGTGTGACCCTGTGACTGTGGTCCTAGTGGGGGCCACCTACGGCCATAGAATATCAGGCTCGGAAGGGACCTCAGGAGGTACCTAGTCCAACCCCCTGCTCAAAGCAGGACCAATCCCCGACTAAATCATCCCAGTCTGACCTTAAAAACTTCTAAGGATGGAGATTCCACCACCTCCCTAGGGAACCCATTCCAGTGCTTCACCACCCTCCTAGGGAAAAAGTTTTTCCTAATATCCAACCTAGACCTCCCCCACTGCAACTTGAGACCATTACTCCTTGTTCTGTCATCTGCCACCACTGAGAACAGTCTAGATCCATCCTCTTTGGAACCCCCTTCAGGTAGCTGAAAGCAGCTATCAAATCCCGCCTCACTCTTCTCTTCTGCAGACTAAACAATCCCAGTTCCCTCAGCCTCTCCTCGTAAGTCATGTGTTCCAGCCCCCTGATCATTTTTGTTGCCCTCCGCTGGACTCTTTCCAATTTTTCCACATCCTTCTTGTAGTGTGGGGCCCAAAACTGAACACAGTACTCCAGATGAGGCCTCACCAATGTCAAATAGAGGGGAATGATCACGTCCCTTGATCTGCTGGCAATGCCCCTACTTATACAGCCCCAAATGCCGTTAGCCTTCTTGGCAACAAGGGCACACTGCTGACTCATATCCAGCTTCTTGTCCACTGTAACCCCTAGGTCCTTTTTTACAGAACTGCTTCCTAGCCATTCAGTCCCTAGTCGGTAACAGTGAGTGGGATTCTTCCATCCTTAGTGCAGGACTCTGCACTTTTCCTTGTTGAACCTCATCAGGTTTCTTTTGGCCCAATCCTCTAATTTGGTCACTCAAGTAGAGTGAACTGCAAAGAATGGGGCAGCCAAACCCCCAAAAGAGGGTGGATATTCCAGTACTTAGATTTACCAGCCAGCATAAAACAGCTTCTTTATTACCTCACTGGTTACTCAGGAGTCCAAACAACACAGTTCCCTTCAAGTGATCCGACCTCAGGCCCCATCAGGTCCCCATGTCAAATATGATGAACATTTTTGTAAATCTCATTTCATCATATAAAAGAAAAGGTTCTACTACCCCGAAAGGATTGGACACGTTACCTCCCAGGTTAAGGAATGTTTCAGACCTTACCTGAATACACGCTACAGCCAATTCTTATTAACTAAATTAAAAGTATTAAAAAACAAAAGAGAGAGAATGTGGTTAAAAGATCTCTACACATACAGACCTGAATTCAGTTTACTGAGGTGCAGATTCATAGCAGAGATGCTGAGCTTTGTAGTTGCTAAGAGTTCCATTAGAATTCAGTTCATAGGTCACAGTCCACTGTCCAAATCTCACATTCAGGCCGTACCAGCATAACTGGGACCTCAGTCTTGTGACTCAAACTTCCCCTGATGACATCTAAGCAGATCTGAGATGACAGAATCAGGACCCAAGGATCTTTCATCCAATTTCATGTCTTCTGACAAGTTGGAATTCCTCAGGGAACAAAAGGTCATTAGGCTGACTTTGAAGGAGGTCCATCACCAGTACTTAGCTATATGAATTAATATAAGGCCGTTTGCTTGTTCCTCCTCCGTTCCTGATACATTTCAAAGAGAGATGAATACTGAGATATCCGGTGTTTACAATTCACTTACATGATAGGATGTTCTTTTGAGCTCTGAATTATCAGATGCAGCAGAGACGGGGACTGTTGATTACATTTTGTCCACCCTACTCATACATATGTAAATACACAAAACCACAAACATTATCTCCCCACCTGTCTTTTGAGGGTTATTTATTTTGCAGGATGTTTAAACCTTTCCAGCCATGCGTCACACCCCCAATGTGAGGCTGGTGTGGAGGGGCAAAATTAGAGCTCCCAGATACACCTTAATGACCTTCCAACATTGATATGAGCCGTGTTTATATTGAATTCTTTGTAAGGCCAAATTATGGAGGCCTGCTTTGGTCCAAGTTAAAAATGTAGCCCTTACTTTGGGAAACGCGTTAGCGATTCCAGAGTTTGATCTATGTGATAACGTAAAGTAGCCATTAATGGTTTTCAAGGAGAACTTACTCTGGCATCCAGAGCTGTTGTACCTCAGTTTCCCCTTGTGCCCAGCAATTCACGCTTGTAGTGGTTTTTCCTGCTGTGGAAAGTTTCAAGATTAGATACAGGCACTAACTGTGAGATACCAGCATCACCAGGCCTTTTAACATAGACCATGTTGTCATGTGATGAAACAGTCTAACCACGAAGGCTTTTACAACACAATGAGTTCGTATGTCTCACCCCCAACACTTTCAAGGACTTTTCCAAGCCTCCCCCCCACCCACATTGTATCTTGTTACAGTTCTTGGGATCAGCGACAAGTTAGTTACAGTCATTAGCAACAATCTCAGTTCTAATAATAGGAGATATACCTGTCTCGTAGAACTTGAAAGGTCATTGAGTCCAGCCCCCTGCCTTCGCTAGCAGGACCAAATACTCATTTTTGCCCCAGATCCCTAAGGGGTCCCTTCAAGGATTGAGCTCACAGCCCTGGGTTTAGCAGGCCAATGCTCAAACCATTGAGCTATCCCACCACCCTCTGTTAACACTTCTATCACATGTGAACATTCACAGTTATTTTTGTCACGTCAGGCCTAGGGCAACCAGAGAGCAAGTGTGAAAAATCAGGACAAAGGATGGGGGGTAATAGGAGCCTATATAAGAAAAAGCCCCAAATATTGGAACTGTCCCTATAAAATCGGGACATCTGGTCACTTTAGTTTAGACAAATCATTCTTTGTTCCATGTCCCTTTAGAACTTTTGTAGCTTTTTCTTGACCTCAGGGTCTTCCTTAAGAAAGGCTTTCAATGTAACCACTTCCTTGGGGGCTGGGAATTCTAGGGTTAACCTGTGGCTTTTATTCGCATGATCAACTTTTTCCCTTTCTCCCCGTCCAGTAGGGTCAGAATCTGAGCTCGTTTGTGTAACAGAGTCTATGGGCTGGCTGGATGCGTCCCCATTGCCAATGGCCCCATTGCCAATGGCCGTGGGCCAGCTGGGTGCGTCCCCTTTGCCAGTGGCTGTGGGCTGGCCGGGTGCGTCCCCATTGCCAATGGCCGTGTGCCGGCCGGGTACGTCCCCTTTGCCAATGGCCGTGGGCTGGCCGGGTGTGTCCCCTTTGCCAATGGCCGTGGGCCGGCTGGGTGCGTCCCCACTGCCAATGGCCGTGGGCCGGCTGGGTGCGTCCCCTTTGCCAATGGCCTTGGGCCGGCTGGGTGCGTCCCCACTGCCAATGGCCGTGGGCCGGCTGGGTGCGTCCCCACTGCCAATGGCCGTGGGCCGGCTGGGTGCGTCCCCACTGCCAATGGCCATGGGCTGGCTGGGTGCGTCCCCATTGCCAGTGGCCTTGGGCCAGCTGGGTGCATCCCCTTTGCCAATGGCAATGGGCTGGCTGGGTGCGTCCTCATTTCCAATGGCAATGGGCTGGCTGGGTCCGTCCTCATTTCCAATGGCTGTAGGTGAGTTTTTCTCCCCCCAGTCGGTCCAGTAATTGGCATCAGCACAGACACTCACCTGTTTACTAGTCTGCAGATCCTCAGGCTTTGCCAGTTCCAAGGCTGGCCTCTGTCTTAAAGAGACACTGTAGATTTTCACAAGGCATGTTAGGGTACGTCCAGACTACCTGCCCGCGCTCCCTGTCGACTCCGGGACTCCACCAGAGCATGCGGCAGTAGCGGAGTCGATGGGGGAGCCGCGGCCGTCGATCCCGTGCCGTGAGGACGGGAGGTAAGTCGGAATAAGATACATTGACTTCAGCTACGGTATTCCCATAGCTGAAGTTGCGTATCTTACATTGACACCCCCCTCTCAAGTGTAGACCAGGCCTTAGACTCAAGGTTCTTTTGTCCTTCCCTTACCAACCTCTGGAATCAGATGTCAAGTCCACTAGGCAATTACAAGTCATATCCAAAGTGTCTAGAGATGAGGGTTTGTCTGCTCCCTCCTGCATCCTTGTAACCCAGTAACTGGGAGCCCCATCTTTCCTCAGTACCTGGGTCACAGGCGGCTTGCTTAAGGAGTCAACACGGAGACATTCATGTTCCAATAACATTGTCTTCCCGACAGGCTAGTTAAACTTATAGGGCTGTTTAAATTCTTTAACCATTTTTACTTCATTTGAAATCTTTTCAAAGCTCTCCCCGCTGGCTCTTTCCAAAGCAAAATCAGTGGATCTATACACCGCAGAAAGACTCTGGCAGTTAGGAACTGGAGCGAGTCTCCCAAACAAGCGATTGCTCTGTGTGCAGGGATTGACCCTGAGTTAACTCAATCAAATCGCTTCCACACCCATCCGTTGCAGCAAACTGCTTGCAAAAAGTGCCTTGAAGATTTTTCTCCTCAGGAATCTTTCTAAGCAACAACCCGTTTGTCATAGAAATTCTTCCCTTACCCTGGTCACCTTGGGCTTTCTCTAAAGCACAGGTTCTTAACTTGGGGTGCACACACCCCCTGGGGGTGTGAGATGCCCTTTCCGGGGGTGTGAGACATGTCAGATTTTTTTAGAAGGTAAATCGTCAAAAACACAAATTAAGCACAGGCACCTAAGTACAACTACTTTTTGTCATCAAACCTGTGTATGTAGTAACATTATACATTTTTTAACGATTACTGTGGTATACAAACAAAAAAATGTATCTAGGTTTAAAGAACTGATCTACTTTAATGATTTTTGATAAGGGGCATGAGAACATACTTTGAGAACCAAAGGGGTGCAGGCTGCAGGAAGGGTTAAGAATCACTGCTCTAAAGGAGCATTTTCCTGAGCAACAACAGACTCTTTCTGGGGTTCACTTAAACGCAGAATCACCTCTGTCCCCTCAGTAGGATTTAAAAAAAACACAAAACCCTTTCAGGTAAACTGCTAGATTTCATAGTCACAAGATTAGAAGCAAAAACAACGAGAAGTTTTTGTGGCACTTTTGAGACTAAGGTATTTATTTGGGCATCAGCTTCCGTGGGCTAAAACCCACTTCATCACATGCATGGAGCAAAAAATACAGTAGGCAGATATAGATATTACAGCACATGAAAAGTTGGGAGTTGTCTTTCCAAGTGTGTGTGTGTTGGGGGCCAGTGCTAATGAGGTTAATTCAAACAGGGAGGATGTAGCCTGTTCCCAACAGCTGAGAAGAAGGGGTGAATATCAACAGAGGGAAAAATTACTTTGTGTATGCTAGTGAGGGTCTGTGTTACAAGTTTCCACAGTGTCAGTAGGTAACACAGTCAAATTACCTTCACGCTTTTCTTGTGCCCCGGCTGTGATATCACCAGGATCGGACAAGGTGGTCATATCTTTACCCAGCAACACACTAACAGGCAAAATAGAAGCACCAGAATCACTTGGCCTTTGGGAGCTATTTATGAGGTTAACGGGATGCAACCTAGCTACAATGGCATCATCCTTTGCAGACCCAAATTCAGGACCACTTCCTTCCTGGGCTTTAGTTGGATCCAGAATCAGCTCTGGGTCAACTGATACATTTTCAACCATCACAGGCCGACAGGCTTCTTCTGTCTGCTTTGCAGACAGAAAAGGGCAGGAGAAATGTTCCCCTTTACCAGCCACACAGCTTGGGATCTCATTTCCCTCGTCCCAGCACACATCACTATTCACAGACTGTTGCTCGGAGGTTTGGGTAGCTCCCTTCATGGACAAGTCATTACCCCTAACAGACACAGGGACGTTTCCTCCACTGTCACAATTCTCCACACTGGTAACAGGTAAGGCACAGGGATACTCATGTTCCACCAACCTTCCCTTCCCAAACTGCTGATTAGACAAAGCCCTCAGCTCCCAAGGCTGCCTCTGCTCATCTAAACTCTCTTTGCCTTCCCCTCCCTTAACAGAGAAACTGCTGTTTTCCACAAATAGTGCCTTATCACACTGAGCTACTTTAAGCACATCAGTCATCACCTTTACCTGGGCCAGGCTGACTTTCCCAAGCTTTACTAGCCAATGTTCCATCACTCATAAAACATTTACCCTTTTCTTCCTCAGTCAGGGCTTCACCCTGATCACCAGCTTCAATTTACTGTAGAGAAGCATCTCTCTGAGCCTTATCTAAGGCCAGATTCACTTCTGAGATACTAGACGGACAATTAGGAATTTTTCCCACATATGCACTGCTTCTTTGCACAGACAAAGAGCCATCTTCCTCCGACAAACCTTTGGAGAAACCCTCCGTAGGCAAATCCTTGCCCTTAGCAGACACAGGTTCAGGATTATTTCTTTCCCGTGACTGGTTTATGTCATCAACTTGACTGAACAAAGTTTTAATATCATCCCCAATCAAAAAATCCGTAGGCAATAACTTATTTACACTTGTTATAACTTCATGTTTAACACCATTCCAGTCAAGATGGATTCTGGCTAATGGCACATGTACAGAAAACCATAGAGGATCACAATATTCACACTCGGATTTGGTAAATAATCTTCCTCTTTGGCAAAATGTGTTTTAACAAAAGTGATGTTAGAAGCTGTAATTTGCCCTAAACAGCTTTTCCCATTGACTTTTACATTCTCTCCACAAGTTCTGGGGTTACCTTCACCTGAGCTCACACTAAAAGCATTTACATAAAAGGTGGCAGCGTTGGGGTAAATTTGGTTACACGCAGACAACCGCTTAGAGTCAAACAACCTACCAACATCGTTACAAACTGGATAGATTCTAGCCCCACCTTTGCTGTTGAGAGGAGCTGTTTTTTCAGGATGATACACTTCCTGCTCTTCCTTTATTCTCCTGAGCTGGTATCACAAGCATAAATCCCAATTCTGAACCTTAGCGTCCAAAATGTGGGTGCCTAGCATAAATCCTCTAAGCTTAATTACCAGCTTAGATCTGATAGCGCTGCCACCAGACAGGAATTACAGTGTCTGTCTCACTCTGGTCTCTCCAAAACCTTCCCTGGGGGACCCCAAGACTCAGAAGTCCTGAGCCTACAACAAAGGGAAATAACCCCCTCCCCTTGTCTCCTCTTTATTTCCTCCTCGGCTTCCCCTCCCTGGCTGGCCCTAGGGGATACCTTTCAAGTCCTTGAAATGCAAACACAGAGAGATCAAGTGTCTCTCCCCCTCACCCAGAGGCTATGCAGATTCCAACCTAGTCAATCTAACACAAAGAGATTTCCCCCTCCCTTCCTTCCTTAGCCTTACCCAGAGAAAAACTCAAACAGGTTTTAAAAAGAAAGCTTTATATAAGAAAGAAAGAAAAAGACATAAAAAAAATATACAGGGTCAATTTCTTAAAAGAAAAATGAATAAACAGCCTTATTCAAAAAGATATCCAATTTAAAACATTCCAGCAAACTACACACATGTAAATACAAAAAAAAACAATAGAAGCTTACTGTCTTTTTAACTTTGTACTTACAACTTGGAAACAGAAGATTACAGAAGCTTGAAGAGAGCAAGTTCACTCTCAGAGCCGAGAGCAACAGAACAGAGAGACAGACAAAAGACACGCACCCCAAAATTCCCTCCCTGAGCTTTGAAAAATCCGGTTTTCTGATTGGTCCTCTGGTCAGGTGTCTAGTTTCCTTTGTTAACCCTTTACAGGTAAAAGAAACATTAACCCTTAGCTATCTGTTTATGACAGCTGGAGCTTAAGTCTTTTCACTTTTGCCTTAGCTTCTAGTTCCTCCAATCGACTATCTGCCATTCTTTGTTCATGTTCAAAACCCAGGTGTTCTCTCTCAGCAGCTTGTCCTTCCATATCAGCTATTTTTTGTCCACGTTCTAGCTGCTGGTTTCTCACCATGAACATTTTCACTGGCTCTGCTTCCTTATCCCTGGCAATTAACAGATTTTTCACTTCCTGCTCTGGGGCCTTTTGCTTAAAATACAACCCTCTCCTAAGCACAATTCTTCTAGGCTTTTCTGTCAGGAAGAATCATCTGATCATGGGTCACTCACTGTAACTGATTTTTAACCCTTAAACTCGCCAATATCAAAATTAAATGTTGACAAGTGTGTGGTTCTGATCCAAAACCCAATTAACCTGTGGTAATGTGCATCCAAGCCCAACTACATCATCGTAACCAGGTCCTAGTGGGGGCCAACTGAGGTCACTCAATTAGGGTGAACTGCAAAGAATGGAGCAGACAATCCCCATAAAGCTGGTGGACGTTCCAATACTTAGATTTACCAGCCAGCATAAAACAGCTTCTTTATTACCTCACTGGTTACTCAGACGTCCAAAGAACACAGTTCCCTTCAAGTGATCCGGCCTCAGGCCTCCATCCAGGTACCCATGTCAAATATGATGAACATTTTTGGGAATCTCATTTCATCATATGAAAGAAAAGGTTCTACCAACCCCAAAGGATTGGACATATCTGAGAAGACAGAATCAGGACCCAAGACTCTTTAATACAATTTCATGTCTTCTGACAAGTTGGAGTCCCTCAGGGAACAAAAGGTCATTAGGATGACTTTGAAGGACGTCCATCACCAGTACTTACCTATACAAATTAGCATAAGGCCATTTGCTTGTTTCTCCATTGTTCACAGTGCAGTTCAAAGAGAGATGAATACTGAGATGTCCCATGTTTACAATTCATTTACATGCTAGGATGTTCTTTTGAGCGCTGAGTGATCAGAATACAGCACAGAGAGGGACTGTTCATTACATTGTACATCCTACTCATACATTATCTCCCCACATGTCTTCTGTGCTTTATTTATTTTGCAGGATAACCCTTTCTAGCCATGAATCTCAGTCCCTATGTGTGCTAGACTCCTAGCTGGTTTCATGGGTTCTAGATTTCGCTCCTTTTTAACATCATGATGTGAACTTGTAGGTTCCAGATTCCTTATTGATTCTAGAATTTCATAGGTGCCAGGTCTCTGAGTGCTTTAAAACCCAGCAACATCCCATGGGTTCTAGATTTCTGCCTGCCAGTCTGTAGCTGGCTGTGGGGTCTAGATCCCTTGACAGTTTTGGAGCCAGAGTCAAGAGCTTCTTTTACAAAAACAACCTCCTCTTCTAGAATTAGGGTGACCAGATATCCTGATTTTATAGGGACAGTCTTCATTTTTGGGTCTTTTTCTTATATAGGCTCCTATTATCCCCTACCCCCATCCCGATTTTTCACATTTGCTGACTGGTCACCCTAATCTAGAATCTAGAAGCTTCTCCATCACAATGAACTTCCCCAGTTTTAGACAGTGTCTCTCTCTCTCTTTCAAACTGGTACAGGACCACTTTGAACAATGCAGCGACAGGTCCCCTCTTGAGAATTCTAGGGATTCTAGATGACCCAGATTTGAGGAGAGACAATTTCAGGAGAGACTGTAGCCAAAAACTCCTGACAAACTCCAGACCTAAGTACAGAGATAAAAACTAAACTGGATGAGGAATAACTAGTGCCAAAACAACTTATGTCCTGGATTGTCTGTGGTCTTCAGTAATCAAATAGGTTCCAGAAATTTTGTAAATATCCACTGAAAGCATCTAGAATTTAGAAATGTCTGCAGTTTGCTTTCAAAGATGGCTGACAGCTAGACTAATGCAAGACACAAGGGATTTTGTTGTTCTGCAAAACACTGTAGTCTCTAGTGTTCATTTGATCCAGAATGCAGGATTTTTCTCTTGGAGCTGGGTAGTTCCTAGGTTCTAAATCAGTCCAAGCTCTTAGTGGTTCTAATCCCCTTCTGAATGACATGGTTCCAAGATTTCAGAGGATCTAGAACATAAAATCTTTCTTTTACCGCAGTGAGACATCTATATTCTAGATCAGGGCTAGGCAACCTGTGGCATGTGTGCCAAAGGCATCACTCGAGCTGATTTTCAGTGGCACTCACACTGCCCAGGTCCTGGCCACCAGTCCGGGGGGCTCTGCATTTTAATTTAATTTTAAATGAAACTTCTTAAACATTTAAAAAACCTTATTTACTTTCCATACAACAATGAGTCTATGAGTCTATGAGTTTAGTTCTATATTATAGACTTAGAGAAAGAAACCTTCTAAAAACATTAAAATGTATTACTGGCACGTGAAACCTTAAATTAGAGTGAATAAATGAAGACTTGGCACAGCACTTCTGAAAGGGTTGCTGACCCCTGTTCTAGATTAAGCCTAGTTCCTTCTGAATGACATAGATTCTAGTTTCCAGATGGACTAGAACATTGGATTTTTCTTTGAAAGTGCTACTTCTTCTAGATTCCATATTAACACAAGTCAGAGTGATTCTGAATATATCGGGTTCCAGGTTTCGTTCTGGCTAGACATCAGGCTCTTTATTCTCAGTGCAATTTTTGCATTCTAGCTTCAGTCAGTGCAACAATAGTTCGAATATCCTGCAGGATGCGGTTGGTTCTAGGTGACAGTAAGTCTAGAATGAAGGGCTTTTTGACTGATGTGGCTCATAAATTGTGCTCTAGATCAAAGAGAAGGTCTGGGCTTGATGTAGGAATTATTGGGTGTGGTTCTATGGTCAGTGTTATACAGGAGGTCACCCGAGATGCCCATAAATGCCTTTTATGGCTTTAAAATCTATGATTCACAAATTTTTGATCTGTTCAAGGCACAAAAGAATCCAGAACAACACACACACACACACACACACACACACACACACACTTACTTGTTGGATCGCACCAATTCATGAAAATAAGAGAGAAACACTAGTTCTTTTAATGGGACAAATCAGACTGTGTGAGGGGAGTGGGGTCTAGTGGTTAGAGCAATGGGGGCTGGGAGCCAGGACTCCTGAGTTCTGTCCCCAGTGCTGAGAGGTGAATGAGGTCTGGTGGTCATCAGGACTTTGTCCCAGCGTTAGGAAGAGAACCCAGGAGTCCTGATTCCCAGTTCTGTGAAGCACATTTTAGACACAGCAGCAGACAATGAGTAGAAAATGTAAAATAGACAGATTAATGGATTAGATTAAACAGATTAATGAAATCGCATTCGATTACAAAGATATAACAGATTCTTGAATAGATTATCAGGATTATATTAAATACCTTACAGAGACTCAGATTGGATATTTTCATGATTTTGATCCAATGGTTTGGCAGATTCACTGAACAGATTAGATGGGATAATTGAAAAAGCTGCAGCTGGGTCTCCACCGAGGTGAAATCGTAGTTTAGATCAGAGGGGTAGTGGAAATTAGCTGGTTTCCTTCTGGATAAATCAATTCGATTTACAGGATTAAGGGGCTTGATGAGATGAAAGAGACAAATGGAGAAAAATGAAAAAGAATAGCAGCCATAAATCAACAAAAAAATAGAAAATCATAGATAGAGCCATGTGTCTGGGGAGAGACAGATGGAGGTGGGGGACAGGGACGGATATATGGGGACGGATATATGGGGGGGTGTACGTGTGGATGTACAGGGGTGTACAGGGGTGTACAGAGGAGGTATATGGGGAAGACTGAGGAGGTGTATGGGGATGGATGGAGTGGGGTGTACAGGGATGGATGTACAGGGATGGATATATGGGGGGTGCACGGGGATGGATGGAGGGGGGTATATGGGTGGATGTACAGGCGTATACAGGGGGGTGTATGGGGTAGACTGAGGAGGCATATGGGGATGGATGGAGGGGGGTGTACAGGGATGCATGGAGAGGGGTGTATAGGGATGGATATATGGGGGGTGTACATGGGTGGATGTACAGGCGTGTACGGGTTAGACTGAGGAGGTGTATGGGGATGGATGGAGGGGGGTGTACAGGGGTGGATGGAGGGGAGTGTACGAGTGGATGTACAGGGATGGGTAGAAGGGGGTGTATGGGGATGGATGGAGGGGGGTGTATGGGTGGATGCACAGGGATGGGTGGAAGGGGGTGTATGGGGTAGACTGAGGAAGTGTCTGGGGACGGATGGAGGGGGGTGTACAGGGGTGGATAGTTTCCCATCCTCACACTCTCATGCCCAGCACACAAGCTGCGTGTACCTAGCACTGCACTGCAGCTGTTATCCATAATCCCAGCCCCTGCCTGCTCTGACCACTAGACCTCACTCTCCTCCCAGAGTCGGGGATAGAACCCAGGAGCAGGGCTGGCTTCAGGCCCCAGCGTGCCAAGCGCGTGCTTGGGGCGGCATGCCGCGGGGGGCGCTCTGCCGGTCGCCAGGAGGGTGGCAGGTGGCTCCGGTGGACCTCCCGCAGGCATGCCTGTGGAGGGTCCGCTGGTCCTGTGGCTCCGGTGGGGCATCCGCAGGCACGCCTGTGGGAGGTCCATTGGAGCCGCAGGACTGGCGAGTGGCAGAGCGCCCCCCAGCAGCGTGCTGCCATGCTTGGGGCAGCAAAATGCCTAGAGCCGGCCCTGCCCAGGAGTCAGGAGCTGCCTCTGAGCATTCGGTGCCAGGGGTCCTTCTGCTCCGTGTCTTTGGGGCGCTTCGGCGGCGGGTCCCGGAGTGAGTGAAGGACACACATCCGAATTGCCACCAAAGATGCAGAGCGGAAGGACCCCCTGCTGCCGAATTTCCACCAAGGGCAGCAAAATGCCAGCCCCGAAATCCTGCCACCCTAGGCAACCTCCTAAGTTCGTCTAGTGGAAATGCCAGCCCTGCCGGGAGTCCTGGCTCCCTCCCACCCCCCTGCTCCAATCACTAGACCCACTTCCTGCCCAGAGCCAGGGATAGAACCCAGGAGTCCTGGCTTCCAGCCCCCGCTGCTCTAATCACAAGCAGTAATCTCCACAGCTCCCTCTCAGTCTTGCTGCCTTGCGGCCAGTTGCAATAGGAAATCAATGGGCCAATTTACAGCCTGGTCCATTCCCTGGTGGTTTATGGGCTTCTCTGAGCCTATTGATCGGGGCGGCTGAGAGCCGGGGTCAGTCAAAGCAGCGTGATCCCAGGCCCCGACCTCTACACTCTGCGCTGGGACCACAGCAGGGAAAGCGTCTCCTTTCCTGGGGCCGTTTGGGAAGGTTGCATTGAACAGAGGGGACTGGAAGCCAGGACTCCTGGGTTCTCTCCCTGGCTCTAGAATGGGAGTGGGAACTGGTGGTTAGAGCAGGAGGGCTGGGAGCCAGGACTCCTGGGTTCTTTCCCTGGCTCTGGGAGGGGAGTGGGGTCTAGTGGTTAGAAGGGAGCAGGGTGGGGGTGCTCCCCTGGCAGGCAGGGCTGCTCTGATGCACCAGGCGGCACTAGGGGGTGCTGTGCTGCAGGGGTTAGGGCAGGGCAGGGTGGGGCTCTCCCCTGGCAGTGAGGTCTGGCCCTGATGCACAGCTGGGCTCCTGGGTGCTACTGTAATGCTAAGAACACTCGTGCAGCTAGATCCCCTCTGGGCTGGGGGTTGCGGGAGCAGCTCCTGTGCTGACGGGCCCGGTGAAGGATTCTGCCTGCCAGCGCTGCCAGGGAAGGTGGGAGGTGAAGGCAAAAATCAATGAGGCTGCAGCGTCCGCAGGGAAAGAGACAGATGAGGCGACAGCCCCGACATGCATCATCCTGAACGTGTTTCAGGGGCAGTTAGCAAACCGGGAGGGAACAATGCAGAAATAAGAGATACCCCCTCCCTTGCTCTAACCACTAGGCTCCCCTCCTGGAGCCGAGGATAGAGCTCCCAGCCCCCCACTCTAACCACTAGGCCCCACACCCCTCCCTGAGCCTAGGATGGAACCAAGAAATCCTGCCCCCCAGCCCCCCCACTCTAACCACTATGCCCCACATCCCTCCTGGAGCCAGGGAGAGAGCCCCCAGCCCCGTGCTCTAACCACTAGACACAACTCCCCTCCCTGAGCCGGGAATAGATTTTTTCTCTCTAATTTTTTACATCCATGTGCGGAATGAATTTTGTTATGTGAGCCAACATGGAGATGATGTGTGGTGGGGGTGGGGCCAAGGGGTTTGGCATGTGGGAGGGGGCTCAGGGCTGTTGTGTGGTCTCTGGGGTGCAGGCTGCCCCAGGGCTGCAGCCAGAAGAGAGCTCTCCTCCCAGCCCTCTCTCCCCGCAGCAGCTCAGGGCCAGGTGAGAGATGCCTCTCCCTGGCTGCTGCAGCTCCAGCAGGGCTGGGCCAGGGGAGGGACATCTCTCCCCACCTGCATGGCCCTTGATAACCTGCTGCATGGCAGCACAGCTTACAGGGAACTTAGGATAGAACGCAGGAGTCCTGGCTCCCACCCCCCGAGCACTAGACCTCACTCCCCTCCCAGAGCCAGTAATAGAACCCAGGAGTCCTGGCTCCCAGCACCCCCTTCTCTAACCACTAGACCCCACTGCCCTGCCAGAGACAGGGATAGAACCCAAGAGTCCTGGTCGGCAGCACTCCCCTGCTCTAACCACTAGACTCCCCTCCCCTCCCCACAGTGGGGATAATTCTCCCCTAAGAGTCTGTTTCTGACCGGGGCACATATCTACTCCAGCCTGCCAGCCACCTGCTGGGAACTTTGCTTAAACCTCGGGAAGAAAAATAAATTAAATACTTAATTATTAATCCGTATCGAGCTTGTAATAACTGTCCTGCTGGCTGTGGGGAAGTCGTAGATCTGGGCTGGGTGTTTATTCAAAGCTGTAATTTTATTGACAAGCTAAATTCTAATTAACAGACATTTAGCAAACAGGTTCTCGCATCGATCACCTCAGGCTGGCCAGACTCTCCTTGTCGGGCTCTAACGAGTACGGGGGCCTGGCAGACAGTCTCCTGTCCTTCAAAAGCTCATGTGGGGGTTACCTAGAGCAGAGATGGGGCAGGGTCACTGGGGAACAGCCCCCCCACCACGCCATAGCAGGCAGCTCCTCTGGCACTGAGATGTAGCCACTTCTGGGGTGGGGCAGCTGGGGAGCAGCCACACCGCAACACTGCACAGGGACCAGGGCCAGCTCCAAGCATCAGCGCAGCAAGCAAGTGCTCGGGGCGGCCAATGGAGAGGGGCGGCACATCTGGGTCTTCAGCAGCAATTCAGAGGCGGGTCCCTCAGTCCCTCTCGGGGAAGGACCTGCCTCCGAATTGCCGCCGAAGATTGAAGCGGTGGCGCCAGAACTGCTGCTGATCTCGGCTTTTTTTTTTTTTGGCTGCTTGGGGGTGGCAAAAACGCTGGAGCCAGCCCTGAAAGGGATGGATCCCCCAGCTTTCAGGCAGATCTCAGAGTATTGAGGCTCGTGCACATAACGAAATGAGATGGTGGGGGGATGTATAGGAATAGACAGACAGATGCAGGATTCATTTGTACTGAGAAAGTCACCAGCGCTCAAGTAATTCTTTTACTTTCATAACTGACGCGGCGAGTCCAGAGGTGCCAGAGCTCAGCCGTGCCACAAACTAGATAGATAGATAGATAGATAAGGGGGGATGGGGATGGATAGATAGATAGATAGATAGATAGAGGGGGTGTCTGGGGATAGATAGATAGATAGATAGATAGATAGATAGATAGATAGATAGATAGAGGGGGTGTCTGGGGATAGATAGATAGATAGATAGATAGATAGATAGATAGATAGATAGATAGATAGAGGGGGTGTCTGGGGATAGATAGATAGATCGATAGATAGATAGATAGAGGGGGCGTCTGGGGATAGATAGATAGATAGATAGATAGATAGATAGATAGATAGATAGATAGATAGATAGATAGATAGAGGGGGTGTCTGGGGATAGATAGATAGATAGAGGGGGTGTCTGGGGATAGATAGACCCATTGATCCCAGTTCCCGTTATTCACTACTTCTCCCATTGTTTTTTGTGTCTCTCCCTACTCTCTCGTGGACAGTTTCCCATCTAATAGTTCTGTCTATTAAAACCAAATTATTGTGGCTAATATTCAGGGCCGCGACTGCTAGTAAAACAATGACAATAAACCTTTGATGTCCCTCTGGCCCCTTCCCAGCACTGCGCATAACAGTCCTAAATTGCTGCCTTGAGGGGAGAATGTCGCTAGCTATAAATGGGGAGACTGAGTCAGGGCAGAATGCAAGAATCCTGCCCCCCAGGACCTCCTTCTTTCACCACTCAACCCCCCTCCTGTCCCAGAGCTGGGGAGAGAACCCAGGAGTCCTGGCTCCCAGCTCCCTGCTCTAGTCACTGGACCCCCCGCCCCGCCTGAAAGAACAGACTGAGACAATGGAAGGATGGAGAAAAAAAGCCCTTTTTGCTCACATACACTGAGGGAGGAGATTCTGTCCCTCACTTTTTCATCCATTCATTCTCTCTTCCCGTCACTTTTTTATTCATTCGTCAGTTCCTTCCAGCTCACTTATGTGGTTTCTTTCCCTAGCTCCCTCGCTCCCTCTGTCACCCCAGTCCGGTCTCTCGGCCATGCCCTGTAACCCCCTGGCATCTTCCTGGGCTACTCGGTCGTTTCCCATCTGACTCCAGCGCACCGGATCCGAGCGCTGGCGAGAAAGTCCCTGGATCCCGTGTGTGTGTCCCTGCTGCTCTGCAGGGCTCGTCCTCTCCAGCAGGGGGCATCAGGGACACACACACACACACACACACACACACACACACACACACACACACACAGAGCAGGGATCAACCCCTCCAGCAGGGGACAGCAGGGACACACACACACAGAGCAGGGATCATCCCCTCCAGCAAAGGGCAGCAGGGACACACAGACAGACAGACAGACAGACACACACACAGAGCAGGACTCAACCCCTCCAGCAAGGGGCAGCAGGGACACACACACACACCCACACACACACACAGAGCAGGGCCCATCCCCTCCAGCAGAGGGCAGCAGGCACACACACACACACACACACACACACACACACAGAGCAGGGATCAACCCCTCCAGCAGGGGGCAGCAGGGACACACACACACACACACACACACACACACAGTATCAACTCCCGCCCCCACAACCCTCCGAGTCTCTCTCCTTGACCTGTTTGTCAGATTTCTTCTGTACTAAGGAAATGAGCCGCAATCGGATTCCTTGCTCTGAAATGTCACCCCAAATATCTATATATATTATCGGGGGGGGGTGTGAGGGGGGAGAATATAGATAAAACTTACAAAAATTATGTTGTTATGGCAACATCTCCAGGTTGCCTCCTCCCCACGTGGCAGGGGAAATATTGTCCAATGCATCATGCACCCAGGGACTTGACAGCAAGAAAATTGTCCCTAACCAGCTCCTGTCCGGGTGATTTATAAGTTCTTAATTTCCCGGTGACACCAGGGTATTTAACTTCATTTACTACCATTCCCCCCCTCCCATGCCCGCCTGACGCCCTGCTCTGGGGGAGCCGAGCCAGCCCTCTGCCCCTTTTCTTTGAATCAAAATACTCCCCCCATCTGCAAGCTGGTAATTCCGCTCATGGGGAGGCAGGTGGCAGGTCGCCTCTAGGGGCGCCATTAACCTGCACCCAGTGGGCTCAGGGGGGATGAGGAAAGGGGCCTTTCCCCTCTAGGGGGCGCTGGTTCTGATCCAGCCCCAGGGCACGGGACTGGCTGGCTCCGGGGGGTGGGAATGGGACATGGGGCCCTTCCCCTCTAGGGGCACCTGCTCTGATCCAGCCTCAGGGCAGGATGCTGGCTGGCCCTGGGTGGGGATCTCTCTCCAATCCCCCCTCCCCAGCTTGCCCTCCCCACACAGCCCACCTCCCGGCCAGCTGGGATCCCTCCCCGGATGATCTGATGCACGAGAGTTTATGATGCCCCTCAATCCGGCTCCCCCACTTCGCAGCTTTCCTCTGGCACGTGGAGTTAGGAGGT
Organism: Aldabrachelys gigantea; assembly: GCA_026122505.1. NCBI lineage: Eukaryota > Metazoa > Chordata > Testudines > Testudinidae > Aldabrachelys > Aldabrachelys gigantea. The sequence goes on from CM047489.1 coordinate 71,366,874, forward strand.
GGGTCCTGGGATCACACCAACTCGTTATCTAGGTTCTCAAGCCATGGGGTGGGACCGCAGAATCAGTCGTAATCTTGTTTTAATGGGGTCGCCAGGGTTGGCGTTCGACTGGTCGGGGCCCGGGGCTGAAGCCCAAATCCAAAGCTCAGGCTTTGGCTCCAGCCCTGGGTGGTGGGGCTCAGGCTACAGGCCCCCCACCCGGGGATGAAACCCTTGGTGGTGGGGCTGGGGTGGGCTCAGGCCTTGGTCCCCCTGCCTGGGGCCGTGCAGTAATATTTGTTGTCAAAAGGGGGTCGCAGTGCAGAGAAGTTTGGGAACCCCTGGTCTAGGTAAAAGCAAATGGAGATCAGGGAGGGGAAGGGTTTAATCAACATTTTGGGGTGCGGGGGAGGGCTCAGACGGGAGTCCAGCAAGCTGCCCCGTCTGGGGAATTTCCAGTGCAGGCAGAAAGAGCTGGGGGGTCGAGCACAGGAGGGAAACGGGGCGGTTAGAGAGCCCTGCCAGGACCTTTCCCCCGGGATGTTTTGCTGGTGCCTGGGCTGCAAACTCTGCACTAAGCAGGGACGGTCATGGCTGGGATTTGGATGGGACACCACTGGGGGGAAATGTTAATGTGGGTCACTAGGGGGTGCTGTGCTCTCAGAGTCACGGTGGGCCCCGATGCCCCTAGGTGGCACTAGGGGGCGCTGTGCTGCAGGGAGCAGGGTGGGAGTCTCCCCTGGCACTCAGGGCTGGTCCCAATGCCCCTGGGCGGCACTAGGGGGCGCTGTGCTGCAGGGAGCAGGGTGGGAGTCTCCCCTGGCACTCAGGGCTGGTCCCAATGCCCCTGGGCAGTACTAGGGGGTGCTGTGCTGCAGGGGGCAGGGTAGGAGTCTCTCCCCTGGCAGGCAGGGTCAGTCCCGATGCCCCTGGGCGGCACTGGGGGGCGCTGTTTTGCGTCTCAGCACCACTTGACCCATCCCAGTGTAAACACTTTTAAGCTGTTTCGATTAGTTCCCCTCTGGCCCATGGACAGAACTAGCTCTGGAGCCGCGTTTTCCTCCCTCCAAACGCTTTTCATTAGAAGCCTGGAAAACGGTTTTTAATAAGATTAGGGAGTTGTTTGTCAACTAATTAATTGGCTTTTCCCAGGCACCTGGAGCCACTGGCTCGGAAAGGGTGTGAGAGCAGAGAAGAGAGGTGTGTGTGTGTGAGAGAGAGAGAGAGAGAGAATGAATGAACAAACAAACATTTGTGTGAGATCACCCTGGCTTCTAGTGTCTGAATTGCCTGTGTGTGGGTGTGTGCCCACCACAAGTCACACCGAAGGTCAAAAGGGTCAAGGGTCACTTCTGATTTTCGGTGTGACCTGTGGTGGTGCACGCGTACACACAAACACACACACACACACACACAATTCCACCATCCCAGCACCCGGCCAAGGTCATATGGTCATGAGCCAAGGCTCATTTGCTTGGGTCACGTGGCGAAGGTCATACAATCGCATCAAAGGGTCACGTAACAGGAGTGGTGTCAACCAGGTCAATGTCTTGGGTCATAGGTCAAGGGTCATCCCCTGGCTGGGTATCACTGGCCTAGGCCATGTGACCAAGAGCACTAGAGCCAGGGGTCAAAGGGTGAAGTTCATGGAGATGCAGGCCAAGCGCAGCGGAAAAGGGGCCTATAGGGGGAGATCAAGCATGTGGGTCAAAGATCAAAGGTCATACAGGAACAGGCAAAACACTGGGATCAGAGATCAAAGGTCACAGAAGGACAGCCAAAGCCTGGGGTCAAAGGTCACACGGGGCAAGCGAAGCAGGGGTAAAAGGTCCTGTGGGGAGAGGTCAGAGGAGTGGTCAATTTGAGGTCCCTGGGAAGGTCCTTCGCTCCTAGTACAATTGAGTGGCTTGATCTGGGGATAGGGGGCCTGGATGAACCCCCATTGCCCCATCTCAGTGGACAGGCCAAGGGCTGAACAAGCCCCATAAGACCCCTGCTGCAGCTTTGGCATCTTTCCACTCACCAGACTGCACTTCCCTCCCAGAGCTGGGGACAGAACCCAGGAGTCCTGACTCCCAGCCCTGCCGTTGTGACCACTAGATCCAACTCCCCTCCCAGAGCTAGGGAGAGAAGCCAGGAGTCCTGGCTTCCAGCCCCTTCCCTCTGCTCTAACCATTAGACCCCACTCCCCTCCCAGAGATGGGGACAGAACCCAGGAATTTCTGGCTCCCAGCATCCCCCGCCCTGCTCTAACCCACTAGACCCTGCTGCTCTCAGCCAATTAATACTAACCCCACTGTGGTGCAAATGATTTTATTTAGATTTTATTTTCCTTTGGAAATTGCCTGGTAATCTCCTCTCTAATCGCTGCAGAGCTGATTATGCAAATAGCTTTCAAATGAGGCACGAATCAGAGGGAGGTGACGGGGTGTGGGCGCATTGAAGGCTGGGAGGTGGAGGGGGGGATTTGCAGGGTCATTTAGTGGGTGAAGGCAAGGAGATGGTAGAAGCAATGTCACTCGTGTCCTAGATAGATAGATAGACAGATAGAGGGGGTGTACGGGGATAGATAAAGAGGGGGTGTTTAGGGATGAATAGATAGACGGGTGTATGAGGATAGATGCATGTAACCCTTTTGCCAGGCTGAGCTGATAGCAGCAAGGGCCGGGTTCAGTACATAGGGGTCCCCCCCAACAATGTAACGCAAAACCAGCTTGAGCCCCCGCCCAGTGACCTGGGAAAATCTTACACACACCCCTGGGTGCCTCGAAGATGCAATACTTCCCCTCTTGCAAGCACCGAGTCTCAGTGTAGCAGAAAATGTTTAATAACACAAGACAAACAACGTCAGCATTAAATTGGGAAACCAGCACAACTAGGGTTCATAGACCAAACCATGAGTAAAGACCCACCCCAGCAAATTGGGCCATGTCCTTTCCCTTGGGTTCTTGAGTCCAGCGACCCAAGAATCACCCTACGACCCCAAAGTCCAGCACCCCAAATGTCTCTTGAGTCCAGAAACCCAAGAATCACCCACAGTCCCAAAAAGTTCCACAACCCAAAAGTCTCTGTCCCAGGTCAGTGCAGCTCCAGAGTTCAAGAGTCTATCCGCAGGTTTTACCCTCCCCCCCTGCCTGGGTGGAAAGAGGGGCCCAGGGTGTTAAGGGGCACCTTACATGGTCCAGAGCTGACCGCCCTGCCTCTCCATGGGGTTTTACTTCCGCCTTCACCATGAACTGCTCCACTTTACCAGTCACTCCACTCTGCTCCTCCAGCCATCCCAGCAAACTGCTCAGCTCCACTCAGCCAGCTGCTCTGCTCCACCATCCGTCCAACGATCCACTCCAGCCATCCCCACAAACTGCTCCACTCCACAATATAGCATCAGGCTCCCCCACTAGTTAGCACAGCACTCAGTGATCTCAGCCCTTAGTAACTTTAGCTCTTTAGTGATTTCAGCTCATAGCAGAGGAGCCCTAGTGCTGGTGCACCATTAGCCCAAAGCAAATTCAGCTCCATCACCTGTAGCTAGATTCTTAATTAAATCTGATATACAACAGCAGAGAGAAAAAAATCAGTGCTTCAAACTCATACAAGAAACCCACACCCCCAAACACAAATACTTGTTCCCCACCTCTCTCAGGTCATTGAGTTTTGGGACCATGTCTGGCAAGTGCTACTTAGTTGATGGTGAGACCCTCTGTCATAAAACAGTTTCATAGTCCCTCATTCACATAATCAGGGTAACAAAACTTTATTCACCCTGCCCCAATAACAGAGAAATTGGGGATCCCACAGCTGTCAAAGTGACCATTTTGGGCTGCCATGGACTCAAGCTAGGTGGGGTGGGTGTGCCTATGCAAACAAGATCAGCTCCTAAAATTCTTTTCCACACTCACCATAATTCACCACCAGATGTCAGAGTAGAGCTCATCTTGACTCTTCTTACATCCTCCCCCCAGCATGGATGGATGAATGGATGGACAGATAGATAGGGGCGTAAAGTCTGGGGATGGACAGATAGATGGGGGGTAGTATCGGGGATAGGTAGCTGGGGTGTGTGTGAGGATGGATGGCTGGATGGACGGATACATAGGGGGTAGTGCCTGGGGATGGATGGAGGGATGGATGGATAGACATGGGGGTAGTGTCGAGGATGGACGGATAGATGGGGGTTAGTGTCGCGGATGGATGGATAGATGAGGGGTAGTGTTGGGGATAGAGGGACAGACAAGGGGTAGTGTCTGGGGATGGATGGGGGGATGGACGGATAGATATGGGGATAGTGTCTGGGGATGGATGGGGAGATGGATGGATAGATATGGGGATAGTGTCTGGGGACGGATGGGGGGATGGACGGATAGATGGGGGGTAGTGTTAGGGATGGAGGGATGGATGGATGGATAGATGAGGGGTAGTGTTGGGGATAGAGGGACAGACAAGGGGTAGTGTCTGGGGATGGATGGGGGGATGGACGGATAGATATGGGGATAGTGTCTGGGGATGGATGGGGAGATGGATGGATAGATATGGGGATAGTGTCTGGGGACGGATGGGGGGATGGACGGATAGATGGGGGGTAGTGTTAGGGATGGAGGGATGGATGGATGGATAGACACAGGGGTAGTGTCAGGGGACGGATGGGTAGATGAGGGGTAGTGTCGGGGATGGATGGATAGATAGAGGGTAGTGTTGGGGATGGAGGGATAGACACGGGGGTGGTGTTTGGGGACAGATATTTGCAGTGTTGTTGCAGCCATGGCGGGTCCCAAGATTTGAGGTGCGCGGGAGGCGGGGACAGCTCTTATTGGACCAACGTCTGCTGGGGACAGAGTGGAGCTCAGTGACTCAAAAAAGTTCCCTGTGGAGCTTGACAGCCTGTCCCTCCCTAGTAAGGCTCCAACCTCACTGCAAATAGCCTGTCTGTCTCCACACCTCTCTGTCTATCGCTACCCCCGCCTCCTCCACACCTGCTTTGCTGGATGGCCAGGAGCAAGACCGGTGCCTCAGTTTCCATCCCTGTTCTTTTTCTGTTCAGCCAGTAAGTTCTCTGAGGACGGGTCTGTTTCTCTGTGGCTGTGCAGCACCCAGCACAATGGGGCCCTGATCTCGCCGGGGATCTGTGCAGCGCCTGGCACAACGGGGCCTTGATCTCTGTCCGGGTCTGGGCAGCGCACTGCATGATGGGGCCCTGAAGTCAGTCGGGGTCTGGGCAGCGCACTGCGTGATGGGGCCCTGAAGTCAGTCGGGGTCTGGGCAGTGCCCGGCATGATGGGGGATCTCGGTTGGGGTCTGGGCAGCGCCCGGCATGATGGAGGATCTTGGTCGGGATCTGGGAAGCGCCCAGCATGATGGGACCCTGATCTCAGCCAGGGTCTGGGCAGCGCCCGGCACGACAGGCCCTGATCTCAGTCTGGGTCTGGGCAGCGCCCGGCCCGACAGGGCCCTTATCTTGGATGGGGTCTGGGCAGCGCCCGGCACAATGGGGCCCTGATCTCGGTCCGGGTCTGGGCAGCGCCCAGCATGATGGGGTCCTGTTCTTGGACAAGGTGTGGGCAGCGCCCGGCATGACGGGGCCCTGATCTTGGATGGGGTCTGGGCAGCGCCCGCCACAATGGGGCCCAGATCTTGGACGGGGTATGGGCAGCGCCCAGCACGACGGGGCCCTGATCTTGGACAGGGTCTCAGCAGTGCCTGGCATGACGGGGCCCTTATCTCACCCCTTTCCTCTCAGACCTGTCCAGCCAGTGGAAGCCAGCGCAGCGGAGATCCATGTTTGATACCAAATGAGGAGGCAGCAGCCAGAATCCATTAGAGCCAAGTGCTCCCCGAGGGGACATTCCTGCAGCTCTGTGGGCAGCTGGGAAATCAGGCCCTGACGTGTCCGGAACTGTATTTAGGGACCAAGGGAGAGGGTCTGGGGCTGGAGATCTCCTGGCTTAAACCCCTCCTGACTTAACGATTGAGGCAGTATAAAAACTGAGGCTGGATCTGAGCTGCTGTCAGAGACTAACGTTCCTTTTCCTGGCGCAGGGTGTGTGTATCCCCAGCACCCCCAACAGGGCTCATCCCCTCCAGCAGGGGGTGATACACACACAGTGACACACCCACGGCAGGGAGCCTCCTCTCCAACAGGGGGCGATACACACCCACACACACCCACACAGTGACATACCCACACCCACAGCAGGGTGCATCCCCCCCAGTAGGGGGCGAGACACACACACACACAGAGTGACACACCCACAGCAGGGTCCATCCTTTCCAGCAGGGGGCGACCCCCCCCACAGCAAGGCTCCTCCCCTGTGAGCAAGGAGCGAGATACACCCCCACTGCAGGGCATATCCCCTCCAGCAGGGGGCAATACATCCCCCCACACAGCGACACACTCACACCCACAGCAGGGCTCTTCCCCTCCAGCAGGGGGTGATACACACACACACACAGTGACACACCCACATCCACAGCAGGGCTCTTCCCCTCCAGCAGAGGGTGATACACACACACACATCCACACAGTGACACACTCACATCCACAGCAGGGCTCTTCCCCTCCAGCAGGGGGTGATACACACACACACATCCACACAGTGACACACCCACATCCACAGTAGGGCTCTTCCCCTCCAGCAGGGGGTGCCCCCCACACACAGCGGGGCTCCTCCCCTGTCAGCAGGGGGCGAGAGAGACAGAGACAAACACAGAACAAATGTCATTCCCTCCAGCTCCAGAGCAAAGCACTGGCTGGCTCAGGGGGGCAGGGAATGGGGCAGGGGCCTGTCCCCTCTAGGGGGCGCCGGCTATGATCCAGCCCCAGGACAGGGACTGGCTGGCTCAGGGGGGCAGGGGCCTGTCCCCTCTAGGGGCGCCGGCTCCCACCCGTGGGCTCTAGCCCCTCTGGCTCAGTGGTTCACGGGCCCCCACGTGCAGATAGAATCAGCCTGGTCTCAGCCCCCCGTTCCCAGCAGAGACAGCCCCCTCCCCATGGGGCTGGACAGGCCACGGGGCCCCCCAGCAGCCGTGCACTGGGGGCGCTGGGGTGGCTGTACGGATCGGGGGGGTCTAGGGGGCTGTCCCCCCCACTCCAGGACGCTCTGAGTGGGGGGATGGGACCCACGTGTGGGGGGAGTTTCTCCCTCCCCCCCCAAGGCTGGGCTGCAGCGAGTGGCTTTAACTCCAGGGCTATTCAAGCCCCCCGGTGCCCCGATCCACAGGCCCCTCCTCCGCGGAGCCCCGCGGGCCGGATCCACACGCGCGGGCCGAGCCCACGTGCGGCGAGTCCCACGCTCCTTGCACACGCCAGCCGGGCTCCAGGCAGCAGCTTGGCTTTGCGCCGGGCGCCACCTGGTGGCGGGATCCGGTGCGCGCAAGTCACAATTCCACGGGGCTCAGGGCTACTGCCCCCCCGCCCCGTGCGGTGCTAGGGGGCGCTGGGCTGCGGGGGGGTCACTGCACGGCCAATGGCGCCCCCTGAATGTTGCAATAAAAGGGAATCAGAAAACCGTGACTTGCTCCCCTGGGAGGGGCTGTGGTGGTGCAGAGTGTGTGTGTGTGTGTGTGTGTCTGTGTCTGTGTGTGCGCGCGGGCGCTGCCCCTTGCTGGACAGGACGAGCCCTGCTCTGTGTGTGTGTGTGTGTGCTGCCCCTTGCTGGAGGGGACGAGCCCTGCTGTGTGTGTGTGTGTGTGTGTGTGTGTGTGTGTGTGTGTGTGTGTGTGCGCGTGCTGCCCCCTGCTGGAGGGGACGAGCCCTGGTGTGTGTGTGTGTGTGTGTGTGTGTGTGTGTGTGTGTGTGTGTGCTGCCCCCTGCTGGAGGGGACGAGCCCTGCTGTGTGTGTGTGTGTGTGTGTGTGTGCGTGCTGCCCCCTGCTGGAGGGGACGAGCCCTGCTCTGTGTGTGTGTGTGTGTGTGTGTGTGTGTGTGTGTGTGTGTGTGCTGCCCCCTGCTGGACAGGAGGAGACCTGCTCTGAGTGTGTGTCCCTGCTGGAGGGGACGAGCCCTGCTCTGTGTGTGTGTGTGTGTGTGTGTGTGTGTGTGTGTGTGTGTGTGTGCGCTGCTCCCTGCTGGCCAGGATGAGCCCTGCTCTGTGTGTGTATGTGTGTGTGTGTGTGCTGCCCCTTGCTGGAGGGGACGAGCCCTGCTCTGTGTGTGTGTGTGTGTGTGTGTGTGTGTGTGTGTGTGTGTGCTGCCCCCTGCTGGAGGGGACGAGCCCTGCTCTGTGTGTGTGTCCCAGCTGGAGGGGACGAGCCCTGCTCTGTGTGTGTGTGTGTCCCTGCTGCCCATGCCGGAGGGGATCAGCCCTGCTGTGTGTGTTTGTGTCTATTTGTGTCACTATTCATGTGTGTAGGTTTATGTCTGCAACAGATTGCGTCCGTGTTTTTGTGTCTCTGATGGTGTATGAATATTTGTGTCTGTGTCTGCTTGTGCATACTTGTGTGTCAGTGTGTGTGTGTGTGTGTGTGTGTTGGAGTCTGTGGCCCTCAGCTCCCCATAGCACAGCGCCCCCTAGCACAACTCTGGGACATTGGGACTGGCCCTGCCTACCAGGGGAGAGCCCCCTCCCTGCTCCCCACAGCCCAGCGCCCCCTAGCGCAGCCCTGGGGCATCGGGGCCAGCTTTGACTGCCTGGGGGAGCCCCTACCCTGCCCCCTGCAGCACAGCACCCCCTAATGCCACCTTCGGGCACCGGGGCTGGCCCTGACTGTCTGTGGGGAGCACCCACCCTGCTCTGCCCCCTGCAGCACAGCACCCCCTAATGCCACCTTGGGGCACCGGGGCTGGCCCTGACTGTCTGTGGGGAGCGCCCACCCCGCTCTGCCCCCTGCAGCACAGTGCCGCCTAGTGCAGCCCTGGGGCATCGGGACGGCCCTGCCCCCGGCAGCACAGCGCCCCCTCGTGCAGCCCTGGGGCATCACTGCCAGCTCTGTCCCTGGGGAGCCCCCACCCAAGCCTGCACACAAACGAGTCTCTGATTGGCTGGATTGGGTAGTTTGCATTGCAAATTCCCTGGGACAATTTCTGCTCTATCTGATGATCAGACTCTAATCAGACGGGGAACCCAGCAGCCTGAGGTTTCCAGCCCTGACTCATATGCTGGTGCTTTGAGGAAGCTTTTCTCTGCAGATCATGTTGGGAAGCTGACACAGCACAGCCCCAGCTGTTGTGAAATGCATCTGCCCTCTCCAACACACACACACACACACACCCCCCTACCCCTCTCACTCCCTCTCTGAGCCCATCCAACCAGATCATGGAGGATCTAGGACAATGGCTGGAACAGAGAACTGAGGGACTTTCATTCACCCTGTGTCCCAGGATTGTGCCCCATGCTCTGGCTCTGCCTTCCCTATGGTTGGGCCCCTCTTTCCTGCCCATGGAGAGGCATTGGTGGGAGTGGTGGGATTCCACATTATTTGCCCCAACAGTTGAGGGCATCCAGTTCAGATACACTCGAGGCAGCTCTCCCCTCCTGCCAGTGATGGGCTCTGGCTCTCGGCAGACTCAGGTAGCATCGCTGCTGCCCCCTGCTGGAAGGGATGAGCCCTTTTCTTTCCCCATGAAGGTTAGGAAATGACTTTATTTTTAAAATGAAACTGAGAATCTGATTAAATGACAGGGGTGCCTGGGAGGACTCAAGCTGAGACCAGGGCCCCATTGTGCCAGGCGCTGCCCAGACAGAGTGAGAGAGAGTCCCTGACCCAGCTGAGGTCAGGGCCCTGCTGTGCCAGGCGCTGCCCAGACATATAACAACAGACAGTTCCTGGCCCAAAGAGACCACAATCTAACAAGACAAAGTTTCCTTTTCTTCTTCCCACCCCACATTTTATCAGTGGGGAAACTGAGCCACAGAGAGGTGAAATGACTGGCCCAAAGCCACAGGTCAGAGACAGAAATAGAACCCAGGAGTCCTGAAATTCCAAGCTCCCCAGCTCTAATCACTAGACCCCACTCCCCTCCCAGAGCTGGGGCTGGAACAAGGTTTTCCAGCTTTGGCTGGCCATATTCCTGAAGATTTCATCACATGACATAATATCTAATTAAAGATTAATCTTTAATTAGATATTAATCTTTAATTCCCAGAGACTCCAGGCCAATCCTGGAGGGTTGCCAATGCTAGCTGGAACCCAGGAGTCCTGACTCCCAGCCCAAGTGACAAATGAAGCTGAGAGATCCTTTTAAGTCTGAGTATTTTCTAAAGCACATTAGGCATTTAGGAGCCAAAACCCCACTGATGGTTGATGGGTTTTCAGCTCCTAAATCCCTTTTGAAAGCCAGAGATGTAGGTATCTCAGTCAGTTAGGCCTCACAACAAGTGTAGCAATATCTACAGAGCTTGACGAGTCTTGGCCGGTAGGTGCTGGGGGCAGCTTGTAATATGCCCATACATAGCATGCAGCCCAGCTCCCAGGGCCTGCAGCACATGCGTTTACGGTCTCGCCCGTCCCTGGTATATGCAAAACCATTGGCCAGGTGCATTCGTTCCATGTGCAAATGCCTCAGTTGTATTTCAGGCCCTGGGCCCACATTCGATAGGCAAATGCAGAGTGTGAATTGCAGAGCCTGGCACAAAGAATATCAGGGTTGGAAGGGACCTCAGGAGGTCATCTAGTCCCACCCCCTGCTCAAAGCAGGACCAATCCCCCGACAGATTTTTGCCCCAAATCACCCCCTCAAGCATTGACTTCACAAGCCTGGGCTTAGAGGCCAAAGCTCAAACCACTGAGCCAGGTGTCTACTTTCTAGATGGTGATGTGTCACTTGCATTTCAGGCACCAGATTTGCATTCTGCAGGCCAATGTGTGACGTTCCCCTGGTGATCTGCTAGGTCACTCCAGTCCTCGACTCTGGGAGCCAGCCTTACCCTGCTGTGCACTCCCGAGTTGTTCCTGCACAGCCTCTAGCATGTAAGCTGCTCCCAGCTATGCGAGTGGGCACTTTTGGCCAGCTGCTGCTTGGATTGGGCAACCGAATGACACTGGCCAAAATCTCCTGTCCCAGACACAATCCTCTAGGAACCTCCATCTTGCAGTATCAAGTTATGCCCGCTGGACCCTACAAGTTTATATGAGTTCCTCAATTTAACAAAGAAATTAATACGCACCAGGCTTGTTATCCCAAGGGGAATCTCAGACATGCTTCAAACCAAAAGCACTGCTTCAGGCAGAATAGACAAACAGATTTATTAACTATAAACATAGATTATAAGTGATTATAAGTCAAAGCAGAACAAGTCAGATTTGGTCAAATGCGATGAAAGCAAAACGCATTCTAAGCCGATCTTAACACTTTCAATGCCCTTACAAACTTAGATGCTTCTCACCACAGGTGGCTGGTTGCCCTTCCGCCAGGCTCTCCCCTTTGATCAGCACTTCCGCTGCTTTATGCTGGTGTCTGTAGATGGAGGTAGAAGCAGGGCCGGTGCAAGCATGTTTTGCGCCCTTGGTGAAACTTCCACCTTGTGTCCTCCCCCATCCCCTTGCCCTGAGCCCCCCCTCCACCCTGAGGCACCCCCCCCCACGGCAGCTCCCCATCTCCCACCCTCCACCCTGAGGCACCCCCGCCACAGCTCACCCCTGCTCCGCACAAGAGCATGAGCACCCCGAGCATGCCGTCGCTGTTTCACTTCTCCCACCTACCAGGCTTGCGGCACCTAAGCTAATTGGTGCTGCAAGCCTGGGAGGCGGGAGAAGTGAAGCAGTCACGGCGTGCTAGGACAGGAGGCAGGGCAGGGATGAGCTAGGGCGGGAGTTCCCCTGCGTGCCGCCCCCCCTCCTTACTTGCTGCAGGCGGCCCTCCCCGCTCTCCCTGCCCCAGCTCCCGCCGCCTAAATGCCGGTGGCGACCCGGGAGGCCAAAGATCCGGCCGCAGCAGTCGCTGCCAAAGAAAATGCCCTCTCCCCCCAAATCCTAGCACCCTAGGTGACCGCCTAGGTCGCCTAAATGGTAGCACCAGCCCTGGGTAGAAGACAGAGAGAGAGTACGGCAAACGTCTCTCCCTTTTCTGATGTTTTTTCCTCCCTCTTCGCTTTGAGCCCCCCACTTCAGAGCCAGGTGAGCATCACCTCATCGCAGTCCCAAACTGACCAAGGGAAGGGGGGTGACACACTCCAGAGTTGAGCAGATCCTTTGTTGCTGCCTAGGCCAGTGTCCTTTGTTCCTGTGAGGCTGGGCTGGGTTTGTCCCATACATGCCCTGATGAGGTGTGAACTGCCTCTCTGCTCCTGGAGGGTTTTGCCTGGGCTTGCTTTACGCCATGAGGACACATTTTCAGCCTCATAACTATGTACATGAAATTACAACCTATAACATCACTATAACAACAATTCTCAGTGCATCATGAGCCTTCTGAAGACACCCGACATGACAAACTTTGCAGTGGATACCACACAACCATATTATAAGGATGAACATGGTGGTGCAGGGTGTTCCCCTGAGGTACAGAGCATCACAAAACGGAGGGGATGCATTTCGGAGCCTGATGCATGCTTGTTATGGGCAAATGCATGGGGTGCACTTCAGAGCCCTCTGCATGCATTCTATATGCAAATGCAGAGAGTGTATTACAGAGCCCAGCACATGCTTTCTATATACAAATATATTCTGTGCATTGCTGGTGTCTGGTTTCTGTGTGCAGATGCATCATTTGCGCTTCCAGTGCCAGGCGTGCATTCTATAGGCAAATGCTTTCGCATGCATTAAAGAGCCTGCTGCGTGCATTCTACAGGGAAATACAGGGGGTGTGTTGCAGAGCCTGCTGCATGTATTCTGCAGGCAAATGCCTCACGTGCACAGCAGATCTTGCACTTCCAGTTGCAGGCATTAGCTTCCTTACCGTCAGGAGAGCATAGACTCCAAACCCCAATGCCAACACTCAGGCAGGGGAGGCAAGAGCTAGAAACACACCCCGTGCATTGCAAGGCCCCTGTCCATCCCACGCATCTCCTGGAAGCCTGCATTTCATGCTCTGCACACCTGCCCCTCCCTGGTTGCACGGACGCCTTGCTTGCCAACAGGGACATAATGCAGCCCCAGTACGGGGAAGCTGTTTTCTCACCACCGTCCCATGCTCGCCCATCGCCAACTCCCCCCCTGCTGAACCTGGGCCCGTGTTCCTCCTTCCACTCCACTGTCTGCTGCATTTCAGCCTCAACCACAGATTTCCCAGCACTCCACCCTTAAATGACCCCAGAGCTGCTGACTCCAAGGTTATTGGGGATTCCCAGTGGTGCAATCAAATAATCCCCAGACTTAATTAGAGATTAATTATCCCTGGATAACTGTCCAGCCTCAGCTCCATCCATTCATCCATCCCCCTACACTCCCCTCCATCCATTCATCCAGCTCCACATCCCACTCCATCTGTCCCAAGACCCCTCCAGCCACCCTCATCCACCCGCCTCTATCTAGCCACCCCACTACATGCCCAGGCATCAATCCATCACATTCACCCCCACCCCGGCTCACGAATCTAATTCATTACCTAGCCAGGCCCAGCTACCAGCCCTTGAATGCTTCTATTCTGACCCATTCTCGGCATACCCGAGAGCCAATGGTTGGCATCCACCCCTGGCCCTTGGGTCATAGAATCACAGAATCTCAGGGTTGGAAGGGACCTCAGGAGGTGTCTACTCCAACCCCCTGCTCAAAGCAGGACCAATCCCAACTAAATCATCCCAGCCAGGGCTTTGTCAAGCCTGATCTTAAAAACCTCTAAGAAAGGAAATTCCACCACCTCCCTAGGGAACCCATTCCAGTGCTTCACCATCCTCCTAGGGAAATAGTGTTTCCTAATATCCAGCCTAGGCCTCCCTCACTGCAACTTGAGACCATTGCTCCTTCTTCTGTCATCTGCCACCACTGAGAACAGTCTAGATCCATCCTCTTTGGATCCCTCTTTCAGGTAGTTGAAAGCAGCTATCAAATCCCCCCTCATTCTTCTCTTCTGCAGACTAAACAATCCCAGTTCCCTCAGCCTCTTCTCATAGGTCATGTGCTCCAGCCCCCTGATCATTTTTGTTGCCCTCCGCTGGACTCTTTCCAATTTTTCCACATCCTTCTTGTGGAAGCTGGACACAGTGCTCCAGATGAGGCCTCACCAATGCTGAATAGAAGGGAATGATCATGCTCCTCGATCTGCTGGCAATGCCCCTACTTATAGAGCTCAAAATACCGTTAGGCTTCTTGGCAACAAGGGCACACTGCTGACTCATATCCAGCTTCTTGCCCACTGTAACCCCTAGGTCCTTTTCTGCAGAACTGCTGCCTAGCCATTCAGTCCCTAGTCTGTAACAGTGAATGGGATTCTTCCATCCTAAATGCAGGACTCTACACTTGTCCTTGTTGAACCTCATCAGGTTTCTTTTGGCCCAAGCCTCTAATTTGTCTAGGTCCCTCTGTATCCTATCCCTACCCTCCAGCGTATCTACCACTCTTCCCAGTTTAGTGTCATCTGCAAACTTGCTGAGGGTGCAGTCCACGCCATCCTCCTGATCATTAATGAAGATATTGAACAAAACTAGCCCAGGGTCCATGGGTTCTAACCCATGTGGGTGAGCCCTGTGCCTCTGACCCTGAGATGAGGTCCTTAGCTGGCATGGCTGGCAGGGTGGATGAGATGTGCTTTGCGGCCAGGAGCCGTCTCACCGCCGAGAGTCGTGATGGTCACATCAGGTGTCACGTCAGCCACAGATTTATCCTCCCACCCACACAGAAACCAGCCCAATCACTGGGTAAACCGAGTCATCTGCCCCACTGCCTGCAGCATAGCACCCCCTAGAGCTGCCTGGGGCATTCGGGACAGACCTGACTGCCAGGAGCGAGCCCACACCTGCTCACTGCAGCACTGCGCCCCCGACTGCTCAGAGGGAGGGACTTACTTTTGGAGACCCGTGATGAGGGCAATGTGCAGTGGTGACTCCCTGCACAGCACTGCCCCTTGCTGGCAGTGCAGGGAAGTACATCAGAAATAATCCCAGATCAGTTGCTTTGTCTCCATGAAGTGGGTCTGTAGCGAGACCTCTTTGCATTTCTGAGGCAGTTAATGGATGGTTAGTAATGTCTGTGCAATCCCCACAGCGAGTGAACTAATAGCAATTAATAACTCTAATAATCTATCACTCAAATAATAACAGTGTCAGTAATTTATTGCTGAATTGCTACAATAATTAATGATCTATTGCTAAATTATACTGTAATAATTAATATGATGTTATTAATATCAATTATCTATCAGTAAATTATAATATATTAATTCATAACATTCTGATGCTAATTAATAACAATGACCTATTGATAAATCATAGTATATTAATAAGAACATTATGTTGCTAATTACTTATGATGATCTATTGCTAAATTCTAGTATATGAATATGAATATTATGTTGTTAATTAATTATAATGACTCATTAGTAAATTATAATTTATTAATATGAATATTTTGTTTCTAAATTATTCACTAAAATTATATACCTATCTTTATAATCATGTAATTTAACAGTAATCTATTGCTAAATTTCTATAATTAGCAATGATCTATCACTAAATTATGTTAAATATTAAGAACAATCTGTTGTAAAATTTGTTACCAATTTTATATTGCTAATTATGTTAATTAATATCAGTAATCTACTGCGAATGTGCTGTAATTAATAATGATCTATCACTAAACTATAATATTAATTGCTAAGAACAATCTGTTGCAAAATTAAATAACAATTCTATGCTGATTATTATAATAATGTCAATTAACAGTAATCACTATATTCTGATATTCATTCACATTCCGTTAGTAAAAGTACTAAATTATTAGTAAGAAAATTATCATTGATAACAAATTGCTATGATAATTAATAAAAATGTACACTACATTTGAAAAATATTCATTAATATTCCATTGCTCAAACCACTAAATTAATTATTAACAATCAAACTACAGTTATTAATTTCGATGCATAGCACATTTCTATAATAATTAACAAGAATACCCATTACATTGCAATACTATTCATTAGTAGCACGAGTCCGTTGCTCATATCGTGAAGGGAATTATTAGTAATAACGTTTGTGTCAGGGTTCCCCCCCACTCCAAACTCTGGGGTACAGATGTGAGGACCCGCATGAAAGACCCCTTAAGCTTATATTTTACCAGCTTAGGTTAAAACTTCCCAAGGAACAAATTCCTTCCCTTGTCCTTGGATGGTATTGCTACCACCACCAAGTGTTTTACATAAAATTTCAGGGGAGGGTCACTTGGAATCCCTGTTCCCCCAAAATATTCCCCCAAGCCCCTTCACCCACTTTCCTGGGGAGGCTGGAGAATAATGTACCAACCAATTGGTTAGCAATGTGAGCACAGACCAGACTCTCTCTCTTCAGGACCCTGAAAATCAATCGGGATCTTAAAAGAAGAACTTTATTTATGAGGAAAAAGTAAAAGAATCACGCCTGAAAAATCAGTTTGGAAGGTAACTTCACAGGGTAAATAAAAGATTTAAAACCCAGAGGATTCCCCTCTAGGCTCAGCTTCACAGTTATAAAAACAGGAATCAAACTACCTCTGTAGCATAGGAAAATTCACAAGCCAAAACAAAAGATAACCCAATGCATTTCCTTGCCTACTTACAATTTCTGTGGTTTTAGATCTATTATTCCAGGTATATTTGCAGGAGATGTTGCACCTGCCTGGTCTCTCTCTCTGTCCAGAGAGGGAACAACAAAGAGAACCACAAACAAATCCTCCCCCCTGATTTGAAAATAGCTTTTTTCCTCATTGGTCCTTCTGGTCAGGTGCCAGTTAGGTTATTTGAGCTTCTTAACCCCTTACAGGTGAAGCGATTTAGTACAGCTTCCCAGGAGGGATTTTATGCTACCCTTCTCTTTATATTTATGACAGCTTGTTGTAGCTGGGCTGGTCTCAGGATATCGGAGAGACAAGAGAGGTAATGGCGAAAGAGACATGATTTTGAGCAGTCCTGAGCTCTTATTCAGAACCAGAAGAACCGCTCTGTATAGCTCAAAAACGACTCTTTCAGCAAGAAAAGTTGGTCCAATCAAAGCTATTTTCTCCCCCACCTGGTTTCTCTAGTTATAAAGTTATCATTACTAATTAATACACTTCCAGCCACACAGCCAAGATGCTGAAACCACTGCAAAATGCTGGCTGTGTCTCAGTATGTCGCTCCTTTTCACTGGAGCAGTTTAGCCAATGCTCAGGGCCTCGCAGATCATTTCCATGCAGGAGAAATTGTAGATGTGGGTCAGGTATTTCTTTTGTACAATCCTGTTTATCTCTCAAGAATGGAGGCACAGACATCTTTCCCTCAACACAGCAGGTAACAAACTGCAGGGGGAAGTTTCCTTCCTCAGAAATCCAAGCCTGCTTGTAGACAGTACTCTGCCCAACAAGATTTCCCTTGGCTTCCTCTCAGGGCTCCTCTGGCTTGCTGAAGTCTTTTTTGGGGCAGCTTTCTACTTCAGACACACATAGCTACAGTCCAATCAATGCCCCTGTTTCATTTATCACTAAGCAAAGGGGTATTTAATTGCTGCTTCATTTAGGCTGGTTGGAAGGCTGCTAACACCCCGTAGCTTCAGCGAGGTTCTGTGTTTGTTCACAGATCAAAGACAAGCTTCTTGGGAATGATCAACACCCTCCAGCACCACAATGACAACCACTCTACAGTTTTAGAAGGGATTGTTGTGTTTAATTTTCCCTTGCATTTTATCCTCATCAGAGATTGTGTATCTGCCTGCACTAGAATGTCGAGTCTAATTTCTCCATGTGTTACACACTCATCGGATTGTGTCTGTTTGTTTTCTAGTCTTTTCATTTCCCCTAGGTATCCCCATCCTCCACAACCCATTGCTTCTTTCTGAGGTAGCTGTCATGCCACACCCCCAAATCACAATCAGCCCTCCCCTTCCCCAGCTCCTTGCTCACCTACCTCCAGGAGGAGCGCGTGGAATCTCTGTGGCCTGGGGCACCCAGTCCCAGCACAGTCGGGAAAGTTGTTCTGAAATAAACGCTCAAAGAAATAAAGCAGTTTTGCCTTATTTCTGGTCCTGGTGGATGTATCACCCGCAACTGGCTGGGGAGGGAAGACTGCATGGAGAAGTGGCGTTCCTAGATGCCAAGGCAAGAAAGGTGGATGTGTGCCTCAGTTTCCCTGTGTGGTGCGTGTGTAATGAGGTAGAGGGAGAGGGTTCGTATTTGGAGAGTGCCAAGTGTGACCTCGCCTGGCAGCTGGGACCCCGCACAACGTCCTGGAGATGGGGGACCCTAACAACTGGTGATCTGGTGACCAGAAACCCTCCCCCCCTCTAGCTTGAAAGGCAGCTAGTTCTGGGCAGTGGAGGACAATGGGCAGAGCAGAGAAGACTCCAGTGACGTGTTTACCTGGGATGGAGGACATAGGACACAGAGGACAGGGGAGGAACTGTTGGGGCCAGTGATATCGGATGCCCAGCTGGAAGGAGAAGGCTTCTGGGCTGGGGAGAGAGCAGCCAGAGCCCCCCTGGATACAGGATAGACCCAGATATCCTTTGCTGAGGGTTGCTAGGACCGAGGGCCCTGAGAGGCTCCTGTGCTGGGTTCAGATGTTCAATAAACCTCCTGTGTTACGCTTGCGGAGAGTCAGTGCAGGGTAGAGACTGTGGGGTGTTGCTCCCCTTGGAGGTGGAGGCCGTGGGGGTACAGAGTGATGAGACTCCCTGAGGGGGCCCATGGCAGAGACAGGCCAGCTCAGAGGTGTGGTCTCAAGAGCAGAGATGCCCAGCTTGGGCCCATGGCGCGAGGGGGCTATTTCCACCGGACCTCGGAATATTCTGTGGCCAGGGCCTCTCGGGGCTCCCCCCCTTTGTGCTGCAGCTTGGAGAAGTCAATGGCAGCATAGTGCAGCTCGTTCAGCTCCCTGGGGCCTAGCGGGGCCTGGGCTGCTGCAGCCCCGTCCTGGACGCCTTTGGCTGGAGTCTTGTGATCCTGAGTGAGGAGCAAGACAGAGACACCAGGCAGAGACTTGCATCCACCCTGCTGAGCTAAGCTGATTGCATGGGCTGCCCCAGGCCTCATTTCCCCCACCCTCCATGCAAATGCATTTCCTGCATCGGGCGTGCACTAGCAAGAGGCGGGAGATTGGGTGTGTTTCACACTTGCTGCACCTATGAGTCGATCCCATGCCAGCACCAGCTCAGTTAATGCATTTACTGCCTTAGCTGCACAGGGCACGCATTAGCAAGATGCATGGGGTTGTGTGCATTTCATGCACCACGCATGCAGGATTTCATCTCATGCAATTAATCGCAGAACAGGCTCAGGAAATGTATTGACTGGATTTCACGCACTGAGCATGCATGAACTGCTCCCATGCAGCGTGGGGTAGCGCCGGCTAAGTTAACGCATTTACTGCATTGCCTGCACCAGCCATGCATTAGCAAGATGCCTGGGGCTTTGTGCATTTTATGCACTATGCATGTATGATTTGATCCCATGCATCTCATGGTTGCATAGACTATGGTGATGCGCTCATTGCATTTTCTGCAGGGTACATATATTTGCAACAGACATGGTACACCCTGCATGCATTGTTGGAGCATATGCACCTAATACCATAACAGGCAGCTGCATAAATGCATTTCTTGCCCAGCTGGTGCATTCAGGAGATGCCCAGGGATTGGCAGCATTCAAGCCCAAATCTAGTCCTGTGCACTTTGTGAATGCACATGAATGCATTCACTGCATGTCCTCCCTTCTGAGCGAGACCCGAGGGATGAGGTTCATTTTCTGCATGCAGGAGCTGATCCCATGCAGTTCAGGGAGCCCAGGCTGGTGGCAGGGGTGCATTTCTTCCACCGGGCATGCACGGGGGGGGGGTTGGGTGCCCTGGTGAAAGCCTGGCTTATATTCATGCATTGGTTAAGGGGGTGGGAAGGAGAAGATGTGGAGGGGGAAAAGATGGGATGGGGTGGGAAGAGCAGGTGGGCTTGGTCCCCCCTCCCCTCAGGTACATACCATGGGGATGATGGGGATGTTAATGTAGATCTGGCTGGCGTTGTTGGCTGTGTGCTTGGCCTGGCTCCCGTTAGCCATCTCCCCGGCCTCAGCGCTTGGGGGCGCCGGCTCCCGGCCCTGCAGTCTGCAGGGAAACAGATCAGGACAGACGCATGACACAGTTGGGGGGGGGTTAGAATAGCCCTGTGGGGAGGGAGAAAATGGGGACACCAGTATGGGAGGCTAGAGCACAGAGGCCTGGGATAGGCCAGAGAGAAGGGCTTGGAATAGCCCAGAGGACATGGCAGGGGATCTCAGCAGAATGTTGGGGGTGCAGCTGGGGGTCAGAGCAGGAGGCGTCACACTCACTTGATCACACAGAGCCTGAGAAGGAAGAAGCCGACGGTGATCCCCAGCCCACAGGCCACCCCGACACCCAGCAGCTTGAGAGGCTCCTCTGCACCTGCAAAAACATAGAGCATGGGGCATGGCTGGGACAGAACCCAGGAGTCCTGGCTCCCAGCCCCCTGCCCCCTCCAAACCCCAATCCTTTCCCAGCACTGAGGAGAGAACCCAGGAGTCCGAGTGGCTCACCTCTGTGCAGGCAGCTGAGTTCAAAGTGCAGGGCAGCATAGGTTCCGTGGGGGTTGGAACCGAGGCAGAAGATCTGGGAGCCCCCATCACCGATGCCCATCCAGTTCAGAGTGCTGATGGCCTCGTCCCCCTGGGCCCACGAGCTGACCTGCAGAGCCCCCTGTGAGCCGTTCCCAGCCAGGATCTCCCCGTCCACCTGCCACTGGAGCCAGGGCGGGGGCTGGGAGCGCAGGGAACAGCTGCAGTTAATGCTGGGACCTTGGCACTGGCAGGACGAGTTCAGCCTGGTCCCCGGCCGAGGGCTATCTGGGGAGAACAGGACACACAGAGACAATAGTCAGAAAAGCCAGTGGCAGGGAATCCCACAGATTAACCCCACTCACACCCAATGACAGGACGTTGTGTGGGTTAACCCCATTAATATCCAGGGGCAGGGAGTTCCATGGGTTAACTCCACTCACACTCAACAAGCAGCTGGAATGTCCCCTGGGCAGAGCTCTCCTGTCCCTGGGCCCAGCACCCATACAGCCCCCCGTCTCCCTCCTGCTGACAGGAACAAGGGCTGTCCTTATAGTGAAGCCTGATTTGATCCTTCATGTGGGCCTCTGATTTCCCCTCTGCCCTGGATCTGTAATGTGAGGGTCACAGGCCATTTAACAGGGGTTTTCCCTGGGACAGGGCGGGCCGAGGTCTCTGGGCACTGACCCCGGAGCATGTTTAGTGCTGGACGGTGACTGGGTCCGTTAACACTCTGCCCCATATAGAGCATCCACTGATCCCGGCAGAAAGGGCAGGGGGAGGAGAAGTGGTGGGATGGCCCAGGGAGATCTCAGGGGGAACTGGGGTAGCTGGTGTGTGTGTGGGGAATCCCAGCAAGTGGGGACTGGAATGGGGGAAGTGGATCGCAGCACAGGAGGATTCTGGGGGCAGGGCAGGTCAGGGGCAAAGAAGATCCTATTAGAGAAGGGCCTGGAGACCTGGGCGTGTGGATGGGAGGGGGTAGCCATAGCCAAGGGGAGCAGGAAGGGGTGAAGATCCCAAGGGAGAAGGGGCTGCAAGGTGTGGAGGGAAGGGGCCTGGAGGAGAATTGGCTGAGGGTGCATGGTGGGGGGTGGGGATCCCAGCAAAGGGCTGAGTTGGGGGTCAGGAGTGCAGGGGTGGGGATCCCAGCACAGGGCTGACTTGGGGGAGGGGCTGGAGGGCAGGGCTGGGGAGCCCAGGGATGGGGATCCCAGCAGAGGGGGCTGGGGGCCGGCGTGGAGGGGCTGGGCGGGGGGTCACTCACAGCCGACGTGGAGCTGTACAGTTCTGTTGGTGGAAGGTCCCTGTGGTGGCCTGTAGGTGACGGTGCAGACGAGCTCTTTGCCATAGTCCCCTGGGCCGGGCGTGAAGCTGAGCGCGGAGCTGTGGGCCCAGGTGCGGTTCGCCAGCTGGGCTGAGACGTCCCGGGCTGTGTCGCTGAACGGCCCCGTCCAGGTGACTCGGGGAGGGGGCCCGGAGCAGCGCCCAGGGGCTGTGCAGGTCACAGTCACTGGCTCCCCGGCCAGCAGCGTCCCTGGCAGCCCCCGCGCTGGCGAGATCTGGATCTCTGGCTCCTCCGTCAGCCCTGGACACGGGGAGAGGGGAGAGAATCACTGGGGGACACAGGGCCTTTCCCCTCTAGGGGCACGGCCCCGATCCGGCCCCAGGGCGGGGACTGGCTGGCTCAATGGGGCTGATCAGCGGTGACTGCGGCTGCTCTTACCTGGCACCGAGATCGCGAGCATTGCATCAGTGCCATCGGAATTGAAGCGGTAACTGTATTTAAAGTTTCCTTTCTCGACTCTAAGGAAATATCTCCCTGTATCTGTCTGTCGGGCGTCGCTGATTTGCAGGGAGCAGTCGCCGCGTGCTGGATTCTCTGCCAGCTGGAACCGACCCTGGGTCTCCTGCGACACTCCCCGGCTGGGGTCACTGCTGGCCACGGGTGGATCAGAGCCCACATTGGCCTGATCCTTGTACCAGTATCTGTAGAGCTGGGACTGGGGATTGTAGGTGTCGTACCAGGCTGGGTACGCGAAGGTGCAGGGGACGAGAACGCAGAGACCTTCCTGCACTGACACCGACTGCGGCACCGTCAGGGTAAATCCGGGCAGCTGGGACAGGGACCCTGAAGGGGATGGAGAGGGATTGATGTGGGACCCATAGAGAGCAGAGACCAACCTAGAGCTCCCCCCACAGCTCTGCCAGTGCCCATCACTCCCGACCCACAGCCCATCCATTGAGCCCCCTGTCCACTCCCTTTTGCTCGGCCCCCCTAGCACAACACTGGGGCAATGGGCTTCCTTCCCCCTCTCCCCAGTCTCCCTTCCAAGTCCTGGGACAGACCTGGCCCCGTTTAGTGCAGGTTTTGCCCTTCCCGCTGCAGTGGGGCTGCATGTGCTGCTTACTTACCCCTCCAGAGCAGGGCGAGGACCAGGACCCTCAACGTGGCTGCATGGGGGGGAGGAGCCCGTGCTCTCCAGGAGGAGCCCTGAGCCTGGAGATCCCATTCCCTTGCATCCTGCTGTGGCAGCAGGGCTCTGCCCATGGCTGGGGCTTCCGGCTGGGACAGACCTAGAGACAGACGGGGGGTGGAAAGTGTGAGAGCAGAGGCTGTGGGGAGGGACAGATCTGCCTTGGTGACCATCAGTGCTACTGGGCTCTGCAGGGGGCTGATCTGGGGCTGCTGTCAGAGCAGTGATCCCCCAAATCACCAGACAGTCCCATGAGATCGTGGGCTAAAAAAATCCTTAAATTGGTGAAAAAACAGAGATTTTCTGTAAGAATCAGCAGATCAGTCACAAAATCCCGAGCTGGTGACAGAAGATGGTCCAAAGGCAGCGCTGCTCCGTGACTGTTTGCTTCATCTTCCCACAAAAAACCAACATGTGAGCAGGAAGGGACCATGGACAACAAAGGGGAAAGGCTGCAGATCGGGATAAGTAAAGAACACGTCAGAGATGTTCCGACCAATTTGAATGAATTCAAATCATTGGGGCGAGACGCTGTTCAACCCAGGGGCTGAAGGAATTAGTTGGAACCACTGGCAATAATATTTGCAAACTCATGGATGCCAGGAGAGGTCCCAGAAAATGGGGGAAGGGCTAACAGAGTGGCCATCTTTAAAAGGGGAAAAGGAGGATCTGGGGAACTATAAACCAGTCAGCCTGACCTCGACACCCAGAAAGCTACTACAGCAAAGTACAAAATCTTCAGTTTGTGAGGACAAAAGGGTGATCACCAGCATGGATTTACCAAGAACAAATCCTGCCAAACCAGCTTGGTTTCCTTCTTTGACGAGGTAACTGGTTGGGGGCTGGGGGAAAGTGGTGGACATAACATACCTGGACTTCAGCAAGGCTTTTGACACAGTCCCACATGACATTCTCATACGTAAGCCGGAGAAGACTTCTGACGGAACTCAAATGTGAAATTGCAGAACTACTAACTGTGTTATGTAACACATCATTTAAATCAGCTTCTGTACCAGATGACTGGAGGAGAGCTAATGTGACACCAATTTTTAAAAAAGGCTCCAGAGGTGATCCCGGCAACTACAGGCCACTAAGACTAACTTCAGTGACCGGCAAACTGGTTGAAACTCAGAAGGGAATTATCAGATGCAGAAATGAACATGATATGTTGGGGAAGAGTCAATGTGCTTTATGTAAAGGGAAATTATCCCTCACCAATCTACTAAAATTTTCGGAAGGAATCAACAAGCATATAAAATGATGGGGTCTAAATTAGCTGGTACCACTCAAGAAAGAGATCTGGGAGTCATTGTGGAGAGTTCTCTGAAAACATCCACTCGATGTGAAGCAGTCGTCAAAAAAGTGAACAGAATGTTGGGAATCATTAAGAAAGGGATAGATAATAAGATAGAAAATATCACATTGACTCTATCTAAATCCATGGTACGCCAATATTTTCAGTACTGCGTGCAGTTCTGGTGGCTCTATCTCAAACTGGAATTGGAAAAGCTTCAGAAAAGGGCAACAAAAACGATTAGGGGTATGGAACAGCTTCTATACCGGGAGAGATTAATAAGAGGGACTGTTCAACTTAGAAAAGAGATGACTAAGGGGGATATGATGGAGCTCTGTAAAATCATTTCGACTTCCCCTAAAGTGATCTTCTGGACCAGGAAGAAAGTCCCTGCTTGCAGTTTCTGAAAGAAGCCAGTGTTCGGAAAGATGCCTGTGTCATGCACCTTTCCGGACCAGCCTGATTAATGTCTGTGAAATGCCTATGGTGATCCACAAGTACCTGGAGAACCATAGAGAAATACCCCCTTGTGATGAATGTACCTGGAGGCTAGGTGGTCTGGTGCCAGAATTGGAATGTGTGTGCCATCTATTGCCCTCTGCAGTTACGGAAGCCCATTTGTACAAAGCCATCCACAATGTCACACATGTTGCCCAGAGTCACGGTGTTTTGGAGCAGGATGCGATTAATGGCCCTGCAGACTTCCATCCACATGAGTCCAACGGTCGACTTTTCCACTCCAAACTGGTTAGCGACAGATCGGTAGCAGTCTGGAGTAGCCACCTTCCACAGTGCGAGCGCCACACACTTTCCCAATGACAGGGCAGCTCTCATTCTCATGTCCTTGCGCCGCAGGGCTGGGGCGAGCTCATCACACACTTCCAGGAATGTAGCTTTCCTCATGCGAAAGTTCTGCAGCTACTGCCCTGTCATCCCGGACGCGCATCACAATGTGATCCCACCGCTCAGTGCTTGTTTCCCAAGCCCCAAAGCGGCGTTCCACTGTGGTCAGCACCTCCGTGAATGCCACAAACAATCTCATGTCGTAGCTAGTACGCGTGGCGAGATCAATGTTGCAGTCCTCTTGCCTTTGTAGTTTAAGGAATAACTCCACTGCCATGCGTGACGTGTTGGTCAGAGTGAGCAGCATTCTTGTCAACAGTTCAGTCCATTCCTGCAGCCCAAAGAGGCAGGGTGCGCAGGACACAAACCGTTGAAAGATGACACCAAATGTGGATGGAACCACAGGGATTGGTGGAATGCGAAGCAATGCATCATGGGGCATTGGGACAGGACCCAGGATGCCGCGCGACCCCATCCACCTTCCTACAAGTCATAGCAGTAGAAGAGAAAGGGGTGCTCTGTGGGATAGCTGCCCAGCATGCACCGCTTCGAATACCACTGCAAATGCTGCAAGTGTGAACATGCTATTGAGCAGGAAGCTGACAGTGTGAACACACAACAGCGGTTTCCCTTCAGTGCTCTCTGAGCGGTGCTGTAACTGCTGGCACGTTGCCAGTGTAGATGTGCCCTTAGAAAAACAGCTCATCTTGGTTTAGCAATTGCGAGCGACAGAGAATCCACCAGGGCCCTTGGTAAGTTGTCCCAATGGTTAACCATTTCTACATCCTTTCCAGTCTGAATCTGTCTAGCTTCAACTTCCAGCCGCTGGATGGTGTTAGACCAGGGGTAGGCAACCTATGGCACATGTGCCGAAGGCAGCATGCGAGCTGATTTTCAATGGCATTCACCTTGCCCGGGTCCTAGTGGTTCTGCATTTTAATTTAATTTAAATTAAGCTTCTTATAGAAAGATACCTTCTAAAAAACATTAAAATGTATGACTGGCATGCGACACCTTAAATTAGAGTGAATAAATGAAGACTCGGCACAGTACGTCTGTGCTAGACTCTCCTCTGCCAGACTGAAGAGCCTGTTATTGTATATCTGTTCCCTACATGGGTATTTATAGATCAGGATCAAGTCACTCCTGAACCTGGTCTTTGTTAAGCTAAACAGCTGGATCACCCAGAGTCTCCCTCTGGGGCAGGTTTTCTAATTGTTTAGTCAGTCTCCTGCCTCCTCCTGAGCCCTCCCCGATGGGTCAACGTCCTTCTGGAACTGCAGGCACCAGAACTGGACATAGGATCCCAGCAGCGGTCGCACCAGGGCCAGATCCAGAGGGAAAATCACCTCCCCGCTCTGACTCCGGAGGCCACCGTTGATGCACCCAGGATGGCCGCAGCATCGCACGTGGAGCTCATGTTCAGCTACTTATCCAGGATCAGGCCCAAATTGTTGTCAGGGTCCCTGCTGCCCAGAAGAGCGTCCCACGTCCTGTGAGTCCGACTGGCACCCTGTGTTCCTAGATGTACATGCTGACATTGTTTGCTTGTGCCCAGTTTAGCAAGTGACCCGGAGTGCTCTGCAGCAGTAACCTGGCCTCCTCGTTATCTGCCAGTCCCCCCATCTGTGTGTCATCTGCAAACTTGATTTTATGTTGTCTTCCAGGTCGTAGAAAAAGGTATTAACAAGCATTGAGCTAAGGACAGTTCCCTGAGGGATCCTCGTGGAAACACGTGCTTGCTGCTGATTCCCTGGTGACAGTTACCTCTGGAGATCTAGCAGTTAGCCAGTTTTGAATCTGGGTCATGGTAATTTTGTATCCTTCTAGTTTTTGAATCAAAATGTCGGGTAGTGCCAAGTGAAACTCCCTATGGATGGCGATGGACATTCCATCCTCGCCATTGTCTTTAGAAACAGTGTGAAAAGCAGGAGGGAGGACAAGTAAGGCCCTATGAAACCCTGGCTGAGCTCAGGGCCTCATTGTGCCGGGCACTGCACAGATACAGACAGAGATAGGCCCTGCGCCAGATGAGATTGGGGCTCCAGCGTGCTGGGGATTTTCATAGTGGTTTACATGACTGCTGCATGTGTGCCTCAGTTTCCTTGTGTACTGAGTGTGTAACGAGGTGGTGGGAGAGGGTTCGTTGTTGATGAGGGCCAGGTGTCACCTCACCTAGCAGCTGGGACCCCGAACAATAGCCTGGAGATGGGGGACTCTAGCAACTGGTGACCAGAAGCACCACCCCCCCCACCCCTGGCTTGAAAGGCAGCTAGTTCTGGGCAATGGAGGTGTCATGGAGTCCCCGGGCGATGCTCTAAAACTGCTCCCCACAAAGCCAGTCAGGACTCTGGGGAGCCTCCTCTCCCTTGGAGCAGACTGTCTTCAGAGCAAGAAGCTCACACATCTTCACCTCCTAGGTCTCTCCTTGGAGCATTCAGCATCCTCTGCCCCTCCGTGTGCTTCCCACAGCGAGCCCACCCAGGCGGGGTCCTGGGGAAGCCATAGGGTCCTGCACCCCCACTTCGCAGTCAGACGTGACTCTCAGCCAGCCAGTAAAACAGAGGTTTATTTAGATGACGGGGATACAGTCCCAAACACGTCTTACTGGTACAGACAACAGGACCCCCTTTAGTTAGGTCCATCTGGGGCCCCAGGGAGGCCACAGCCCTGTCAGGGCTCCCCTCCGTTTCCCAGCCAGCTTCCAAACTGAAAACTCCCCCCAGCCTCTCATTCAGCCTCCCCCCGGCTGCTCCCCCAGCCTTTGTGTCCTTTGTCCAGTGTCCTGGGCAGAGGTGGCACCTGGCCTCCAACCCCCCTCCTGTGTCCTCAGGTTACATGCTCAGGTGTCCTCCCTTCCCCAATGCAGCCAGTCCCAGTTCCCCTGCAACCTTCCCAGGTCAATACCCCCCACTCCCCATTCACATAACACAGCCCGAACATTCCCACTTCCTCGGAGTGAGCAGCGAGGACCCCGGTGATGTGTTTACCTGGGATGGAGAACAAAGGACACAGAGGACAGGGGAGGAGATGTTGGGGCCAGTGATATAGGAGCCTCAGCTGCAAGGAGGGGGCTTTTGGGCTGGGGAGAGCAGCCAGAGCCCCCCTGGATAAGGGAGAGACCCAGATATCCTGTGCTGAGGGAGGCCAGGCCTGTGGCCCTGAGAGGCTCCTGTGCCCCTGAGAGGCTCCTGTGCTGGGTTCAGATGTTCAATAAAGCTCCTGTGTTACACTGCCTGAGAGTCACTGCAGGGTGGAGATGGGGGGGGGGTTGTTGCTCCCTCTGGGGGTGGAGGCCCTGGGGGGCCATAGTGAGGGGACTCCCTGAGGGGGCCCATGGCAGAGACAGGCCAGCTCAGAGGGAGTTAGGGTGCGGGAGGGCGCTCAGGGTGGAGTGTGGGGTCTGGGAGGGAGTGAGGGTGTGGGAGGAGGCTCAGAGCCGGGGGTCTGGGGTCTGGGAGGACGTTAAGATGAGAGAGGGGACTCAGGGTGGGGTGTGGGGTCTGAGAGGGAGTGAGGGTGTGGGAGGGTGCTCAGAGTGCAGGGTCTGGGAGGGAGTTAGGGTATGGGAGGGCACTTGGGGGGTGCGTGGTCTGGGAAGGAGTTAGGGTGCGGTAGGGTGCTCAGGATGCAGGAGGGTGCTCAGAGTGCAGGGTCTAGGAGGGAGTTAGGGTGCGGGAGGGCGCTCAGGGTGGTGGTGCAGGGTCTGGGAGGGAGTTAGGGTGCGGGAAGGTGCTCAGGGTGGGGGTGCAGGAGGAGATTCAGGGCTGTGGGTGTAGGGCCTAGGAGGGAGTTAGGGTGTAGAAGGGTGCTCAGAGTGGGGTGCAGGGCCTGGGAGGGAGTTAGGGTGTGGGAGGGGGCTCAGGGTGGCGGTGCAGGGCCTGGGAGGGAATTAGGATGTGGGAGGGGGTTCAGGGTGGGGGTGTGGGAGAGAGTTAGGGTGCAGAGGGGGCTCAGGGTGGTGGTGCAGGGTCTAGAAGGGAGTTAGGGTGCGGGAGGGGCTCAGGGTGGTGATGCAGGGTCTGGGAGGGAATTAGGATGCGGGAGGGGGCTCAGGGTGGGCGTACGGGAGAGAGTTAGGGTGCAGAG
Source organism: Aldabrachelys gigantea (assembly GCA_026122505.1). Lineage (NCBI taxonomy): Eukaryota > Metazoa > Chordata > Testudines > Testudinidae > Aldabrachelys > Aldabrachelys gigantea. Next base: position 71,396,150 of record CM047489.1, read on the forward strand.
GGGCTCAGGGTGGTGGTGCAGGGTCTAGAAGGGAGTTAGGGTGCGGGAGGGGGCTCAGGGTGGCGGTGCAGGGTCTGGGAGGGAATTAGGATGTGGGAGGGGGTTCAGGGTGGGGGTGCAGGAGAGAGTTAGGGTGCAGAGGGGGCTCAGGGTGGTGGTGCAGGGTCTACAAGGGAGTTAGGGTGCGGGAGGGGGCTCAGGGTGGCGGTGTGGGGTCTGGGAGGGAATTAGGATGCAGGAGGGGGCTCAACGTGGGGGTGCGGGAGGAGGCTCCAGGCTGAGGCAGGCAGGAGGTGCAGAGCACTTACCTGGGGCAGCTGCTGTTTGGTGCAGGGGGTGTGCAGGTGGCTCTGTGCAGCGCAGCGCCGCCCCCATGGCCATGATTCTGGGATCCACCCCCCCAGCAGGCAGGGCACTTGGAATGCAGGGGCTTTAGGGGCTGCAAGTCCCTGGGCTAAGGGGGCCCTGGCCTGCAGCTCTGAAGCCCCTTTTGGAAAGTGGCCCTGAGTCCTCCGGACCATGGCGGAGCAGGGGCAGCTGCGCAGCCAGTGGCCGGAGAGAAGTGGCACTTCCCCTTCAAACGGCCGCTTCTCTCCCACCGGCTTTGAAGGAGAAGTGCTGGGAGGGAGGTAGGAAGGGGGGGAGGCGGAGAAGAGGAACTCGTAAAGTCCCCCAAATGCCGTTAGAAGGGAGCGTGGCGCACACAGCTTTACAGGACACGTTCCCTAAGGGAGCAGCAACCTAACTTGGAAACAACGGTGAGCGGGAGGATGTTAAGTGAGGAGACACTGAATAGGCTCCTATTACCCCCACCCCCTGTCCTGATTTTTCACACTTGCTGTCTGGTCACCCCAGCTCCTGCCAGCTGCTGCCCCTGAGCGTGACCATCCTGCCCATCTGTGAAGCGAGTGGGTGAGGGCTCAGGCAGGGTAGAAGAGAGACTCTTTGTGGCTGGGGGGTGAAAGGCTCTTTCCCCCAGGGGCAGTGGTGTTTGGGAGGGGGCAGGCTTTGGGACCCGGCTGCAGGGGACTCTGGGATACCACCCCACGATGCAGCGCTCCAGCCTCTCCAAGGCCTAGTTGACTCTGCCCTGAGTCTGGGGCGGAGCAGGGATTTGCACCCAGGTTTCCAACTCGGGGCTGACCCCTTGCCACCTTTCCCCCTCCCTCACTGGACAGGCCGGAGACGCCCAGCCTGGGCCCATGGCATGAGGAGGCTATTTCAGCCAGACCTCAGAATATTCCGTGGCGGGGACCTCCGCAGGCTCCCCCCGTTTGTGCTGCAGCTTGGAGAAGTCAATGGTGGCGTAGTGCAGCTCGTCCGGTTCTCCGGGGCCTAGCGGGGCCTGGGCTGCTGCAGCCCCGTCCTGGACGCCTTTGGCTGGAGTCTTGTGATCCTGAGTGAGAAGCAAGGCAGAGACACCAAGCAGAGACTTGCATCCACCCTGCTGAGCTGATTGCATGGGCTGCCCCAGACTCGTTTCCCCCACGCTCGCTGCAAATGCATTTCCTGCATCGGGCATTCACTAGCAAGAGATGGGGGATTGGGTGTGTTACACACTCTGCACACATGAGCCGATCCCATGCCAGCACCAGCTCAGGTAATGCATTCACTGCCTCAGCTGCACAGGACATGCATTAGCAAGATGCATGGGGGTGTGTGCATTTCATGCCCCACACATGCAGGATTTCATCTCATGCATCTCATCACAGAACAAGTTCAGGAAATGTATTGACTGGATTTCATGCTCTGAGCATGCATGAACTGATCTCATGCATCTTAGGGCAGCACCAGTTAAGTTAATGCATTCTCTGCATTGCCTGCACTGGCCAACCATGGGGTTGTGTGCATTCATGATCTGATCCCATGTATCTCGTGGTTGCCCAGAATATGCTGATGTGTTCATTGCAATTTCTGAGGGGTGCAACAGACACAGAGCACCCTGCATACACTGTCTGATGACAAATACATGATACCATAGCAGGCAGCTGCAGAAATGCATTTCTTGCCGAGCTGATGCTTTTGGGAGATGCCCAGGGATTAGCAGCACTGCAGCCCCAATCTAGTCCTGTGCACTTTGTGAAGGCACATGAATGTATTCGCTGCATGTCCTCTCCTCTGAGCGAGACTCGAGAGATGAGGTTCATTTTCTGTATGCAGGAGCCGATCCCACACAGTTCGGGGAGCCCACACTGGTGGCAGGGGTGCATTTCTTGCACTGGGCATGCATGGGGTTGTTGGGTGCCCTGGTGAAAGCCTGGCTTATAGTCCTGCATTCATTAAGGGGGTAGGAAAGTGGGGGGAGGGAGGAGGAGAAATGGAGGGGGGCAGAGAGGGGGGGGAGGGCAGGTGGGCTTGGTCCCCTGCTCTCCCCAGGTACATACCATGGGGATGGTGGTGATGTTACTGTAGATCAGGCTGGCGTCGTCGGCCGTGTGCTCGGCCTGGCTCCCGTTAGCCATCTCCCCTGCCTCAGCGCTGGGAGACGCCGGCTCCTGGCCCCGCAGCCTGTGGGGAGATGGATCAAGACGGACTCATGAGACCGTGGGGGGGTTAGACTAGCCCCGTGGGGAGGGAGGAAGGTGGCAGCCCAGTATGAGAGTCTAGAGTGCAGGGGACTGGATAGGCCAGGGGGAGGGGTTGGGGGGGGGATCTCACTGGGGGAAGGGCTGCGGGGGGGCTGGAAAAGCCCAGGGGTGATGGCAGGGGATCTCAGTGGGATCTGGGAGGGGCAGCTGGGGGGCAGGGCAGGAGGCATCAGACTCACTTGATCACACAGAGCCCAAGAAGGAAGAAGCCGATGGCGACCCCCAGCCCACAGGCCACCCCGACACCCAGCAGCTTGACAGGCTCCTCTGCACCTGCGAAAACACACAGCACGGGGCACGGCTGGGAGAGAACCCAGGAGCAATGCTTCCTCTAATTTCTGACAGGCCGTGTGCTCAAAAAATGTCCTCTGTGCAAATTATTGTGTTTCTGTGCACATTTTTGTGCGTGTGGTGTTTCGCCATGTGCGTGGGGTTTAGGATCTGTGCGCACGCACAAACGCACACAGCATAGAGGGAACAGTGCCCAGGAGTCCTGGCTTCCAGCTCCGTGCTCTTACCACTAGACTCCACTCCCCTCCCAGGTCTGTGGATAGTATCTAGAAGTCCTAGTTCCCAACTCCCCTGCTTCCAGCAGCCAGACCCCACTCTTCTTCCAGGGCTGGGGAGAGAACCCAGGAGTCCTGGCTGTCTCCCTGAGCTGGGGACAGAACCCAGAAGTCCAAGTGTCTCACCTCTCTGCGGGGGGCTGAAGTCAAAGTGCAGGGCGGCATAGGTACCGTGCCGGTTGTAGCCGAGGCAGAAGATCCGGGGGCCCCCTTCCCCGCTCCCAGTCCAGTTCAGGATGCTAATGGCTTCATCCCCCTGGGCCCAGGAGCTGACCTGAAGGGCCCCCCGTGAGTCGTTCCCAGCCAGGGGCTCCCCATCCACCTGCCACTGGAGCTGGGGCGGGGGCTGGGAGCGCAGGGAGCAGCTGCAGCTGATGCTGGGCCCCTGGAGCTGGCAGAAAGAGTTCAGCTCAGTCGCCGGCCGGGGGCTGTCTGGGGAGAGCAGGAGACACAGCGACAAATTAATAGTTAGAAAGAGAAACCCGGGGCAGGGAGTCCCATGGGTTAACCTGCTGATATCTAGTGGCAGGGAGTCCTGTGGGTTCTTCTGCCCTGAGATGTCTCTTTGGTCGGCCCCTGGGCATTGATCTGGCCCCATTCTCGGCCAGCTGCACTTCACACCAACCCACCTGCTCCTCCACCCTCAGCCTGGGCTCTCACGGCCCTTGTAGACAGCCCAGGAGTCTGTTCACATCTCAGCTGCCCACCTTGGGGCTGCCCCTGAAGTAGCTAATGAACCATGGCATGGCGGGGATGGGGGGGTTGCACTGTCTCTGTTTACAGGGGCTGGGCGCCCTGTGACACCTGCTAGTACTCAGTGGCGAGGAGTCCCACAGATTAACACTGCTACTCTCCAGGGTCAGCGTCCCAGGGGTTAACCCCACTCACACTCGACGAGCAGCTGGAACGTCCCCTGGGCAGAGCTCTCCTTGTTCTGGGCCGAGCACCCGTACAGCCCCCTGTCCTCGGCTGTCACGTTCGGCAGCTCCAGCTGCAGCTGATTATCCCCCACAGGGCGGGTGCCCTCGATGGCTTGGCCCCCCCTCACCCAGCCCAGTGCAGCAGGGGAGCTGCTGGCGACAGAGCAGAGGAACCACAGGGAGTCGCCCTCCAGAGCCGTGAGCTGTGAGCCGTTCGCCACCAGGGTGCCGGGATCTGGGAATAGAAATAACACGGAGCCACGTGCACCCTGAGCCAGCCAGTCCCTGCCCGGGAACTGGATCGGGGCCAGTGCCCCCTAGAGGGGAAAGGCCCCATGCTCCACTCCCCACCCCCAGCGATACCTTGGAATAACTGGGGGTCGCTCCTGTTAGCTCTGGAGACGATAATTTGCAGCATCCTCGCTGGGGCTGAAATACCCACAGCAACGTATTAGATTGGAGAGAGCCCCCCACTGATCCCCTGCTCCGCAGCCCAGCACCTGACCCCCCACCTCCCCTGCAGCCCAGCGCCCCCATGGATCCACCACCCGCCCCCTGCAGCCCAGCGCCCCCTACTGACCCCCGCCTTGCTCCATGCAGCTAGCGCCCCCTACTAACCCCCTGAAGCACAGCGCCCCCTGCTGACCACCTGCTCCCTGCAGCCCAGTGCCCTCCATTAAGGCCCCTCTGTGTGGCACAGCGCCCCCTAGAGCCTTACACTGCACGTGCACACGCAGGGCCCGGCTGGCCGACCCAAAGGGATTCTTTGCCCAGCACCGATACTCCCCAGCGTCCCCTCTGCTGAGATTCGGCAGCTCCAGATGCCCAGCCCGTCCCTGGCTGGGGACCAGGGATTCGTTCCCCTTGGCCCAGCTCAGGGTGGCCTCGGGTCTGCTCCCAGCCTCACAACTCAGACTCAGGGAGTCGTCCTCACAGGTCTCCAGAGACACAACGTCGTCCTCAGCTCCCGACACTTCCAGCACTGAAAGACATAAGCAGGCAGGTTAGGTCCCCTCCAGAGATCCTCTACCAAGGTGCCACAATGGAGCCACCTCTGGGGTAGGGTGCGGGAGCTGGTTATACAGGGACCCTTGCCTGGTGTGGAGACATAGCCAGCTCTGGGGTGGGTGCCCAATCCCGGTGCCTTTGCAGCAGGTCTCTGTTGCAGAGATCGCTCCCTAATCCATCTTCTACTCGCTGCCCAGTGCCCACTTATGCCACCCTGGGGTCTGGAGACAGAGGGAACTGGGCCCAATCATCACACCACCCTCCTCACAACCCTGCGGATTTCTCAGAATCTCCCGTCTGGGCACAGAGCAGCCTCTCCTGGCTGATCTTGACTAGGAGGCGCTCGCTGATTCCCGGGGCTCGCAGTGCGGCCTCTCACCGGGGCGTCCGTTCCTGGTCAGGGTCCAGGTGATGTTGGGGGTCCCGGGCGGATCTGTAACACAAACCAGACAGGAGGGATCAGAGGAGCCTAGACATGGTGCCACGCTGTTAGCTTAGCTGGGGGACAGGAAAGTCCCTGAAGTGACACAAGACCCGTGGGTGGGGAAGGGAAATGACAGACCCGACTGAGCCCCACCCAAGAGGTGCCTGATAGAACCCAGAGGCTGAGTTAGGGTTACACTGGGGAACCAGAACTAGGAAATGAGCAGGGGGTTGGAAGAAGGGAAAGCAGTGGATGTGTTATTCCATGACTTTAGCAAAACTTTTGATACGGTCTCCCATAGTATTCTTGCCAGCAAGTTAAAGAAGTATGGGCTGGATGAATGGACTATAAGGTGGATAGAAAGCTGACTAGATCGTTGGGCTCAATAGGTCATGATCAATGGCTCCATGTCTAGTCGGCAGCCGATTTCAAGCAGAGTGCCCCAAGGGTCGGTTTTGTTCAATATCTTCCTTAATGATCTGGAGGATGGCGTGGACTGCACCCTCAGCAAGTTTGCAGATGACACTAAACTGGGAGGAGTGGTAGATACGCTGGAGGGTAGGGATAGAATACAGAAGGCCCTAGACAAATTAGAGGCTTGGGCCAAAAGAAACCTGATGAGGTTCAACAAGGACAAGGGCAGAGTCCTGCACTTAGGACGGAAGAATCCCATTCACTGTTACAGACTAGGGACCAAGGGGCTAGGCAGCAGTTCTGCAGAAAAGGACATAGGGGTTACAGTGGATAAGAAGCTGGATATGAGTCAGGAGTGTGCCCTCGTTGCCAAGAAGGCTAACAGTATTTTGGGCTGTATAAGTAGGAGCCAGCAGATCGAGGGATGTGATCATTCCCCTCTATTCAACGTTGGTGATGCCTCATCTGGAGTACTGGGTCCACTTTTGGGCCCCACACTACAAGAAGGATGTGGAAAAATTGGAAAGAGTCCAGCGGAGGGCAACAAAAATGATTAGGGGGCTGGAGCACATGACTTATGAGAAGAGGCTGAGGGAACTGGGATTGTTTAGTCTGCACAAGAGAAGAATGAGGGGGGATTTGATAGCTGCTTTTGACTACCTGAAAGGGGGTTCCAAAGAGGATTTGATCTAGATTGTTCTCAGTGGTAGCAGATGACAGAACAAGGAGTAATGGTTTCAAGTTGCAGTGGGGGAGGTTTTGGCTGGATATCAGGAAACACTATTTCACCAGGATGGTGGTGAAGCACTGGAATGGGTTCCCTAGGGAGGTGGTGGAATCTCCTTCCTTAGAGATTTTTAAGGTCAGGCTTGACAAAGCCCTGGCTGGGATGATTTAGTTGGGAATTGGTCCTGCTTTGAGCAGGGGGTTGGACTAGATGACCTCCTGAGGTCCCTTCTGACCCTGGTATTCTATGATTTTATGATTCTATGACTTGTACATGTCCAGCTTTTCTAAATAGTCCTTAACCTGTTCTTTCACTACTGAGGATTGCTCATCTCCTTCCTATACTGTGTTGCCCAGAGCAGCAGTTTAGGAGCTGACCTTGTCTATGAAGACCAAGGCAAAAAAAGCATTGAGTACTTCAGCTTTTTCCACATCCTCTGTCACTAGGTTGCCTCATCCACACTTTCCCTGATGTTCTTCTTGTTGCTAACATACCTGTAGAAACCCTTCTTGTTACCCTTCACATCCCTTGCTACCTGCATCTCCAATTGTGCCTTGGTCTTCCTGAATACACCTCTGCATGCTCTAGCAATATTTTTATACTCCTCCCTAGTCATCTTTCCAATCAAAACCCAAAGAACCAAAACCGGTAGGTCAAAATTTGGCCTAATTGGTGGAGGCACTAAAGAGGGGCCGAGCTGCTCCGGACTGGGTACTGGAGTGAGCGTCACCATCTTGGTGCCACAGTCTGCCCCGCGCCCTGGTGTTCAGTGTTCTGCTCTCCAAATGTGTTGTCCCCAGGGTGGGCCAGAGTCAGGGGTTTAAATAACTCAGCTCCCACCCTAGTCCCAGCCACCACCAGGGACATCAGACACCCCCCTCATGGGTCCTTTGCCTTCCCCCCTTGGTTCGTCTCTCCCCAGCCCTCTCCTTTTGCCCCCTGGCTTCGCCGGCGAGGCCTGGGTATTATGCAGCCCGGCTGCTTGGCTGCACCCAGAGAGGCATCTGAAAGCAACACCTGGAACAGCCAGACGCTGGTACCGGCTGGCCAGGAATGCCAGGGTTTGTCCACTTTGCTGTCAAAGCCCCATAGCCTGGGTCTGTTGGGTTGGGCTTGTTTCCAGCAAGGTCTGTGTAGACGTTCGGGGTCGGACTGGGGCCTGGGCTCAGACACGGTGAGGGGGCGGGGCAGTGTCCTTCTAAATCTCCCTCCGGCTGACAGGAACAAGGACCGTCCTTATAGTGAAACCTGATTTGAGCCTTCACCTCGCAAAGGCGGCTGCTGATTTCCCCTCTGCCCTGGATCCGCAGCACGACGATCACGGGCCATTGAACGAGAGTTTGCCCTGGGGCAGGGCGGGCCGAGGTCTCTGGGCACCGAGCCTGGAGCGTGTTTACTGCCGGACAGTGACTGGGTCCGTTAACACTCTGCCCCATGTAGAGCATCCACCGATCCCGGCAGGAAGGGGAGCGGGAGAAGAAGTGGTGGGATGGCCCAGGGAGATCTCAGGGGGAACTGGGGTAGCTGGTGTGTGTGTGGGGAATCCCAGTAAGGGGGGACTGGAATAGTGGGGAGTGGATCCCAGCACAGGAGAATTCTGGGGGCAGGACAGGTCGGGGGTGGAGAGGATCCCATTAGAGAAGGGCCTGGAGACCTGGGGGTGTGGATGGGAGGGGGGAGCCATAGCCAAGGGGGGCAGGAAGGGTGAAGATCCCAAGGGAGAAGGGGCTGCACGGTGTGAAGGGAAGGGGCCTGGAGTAGAATTGGCCGAGAGTGCATGGGGGGTGGGGATCCTAGTACTGGGCTGAGTTGGACGAGGGGATGGAGGACAGGGCTGGGGAGCCCAGGAGTGGGGATCCCAGCAGAGGGGGCTGGGGGCCGGTTTGGAGGGCCTAGGGGGGGTCACTCACAGCTGACATGGAGCTGAACGGTTCTGCGGGTGGAAGGTCCCTGTGGTGGCCTGTAGGTGACGGTGCAGACGAGCTCTTTGCCATGGTCCCCCGGGCTGGGTGTGAAGCTGAGCGCGGAGCTGCGGGTCCAGGTGCCGTTGGCCAGCTGGACTGAGACGTCCCGGGCTGTGTCGCTGAACGGCCCTGTCCAGGTGACTCGGGGAGGGGGCCCAGAGCAGCGCCCAGGGGCCGTGCAGGTCACAGTCACCGGCTCCCCGGCCAGCAGCGTCCCTGGCAGCCCCTGCGCCAGCGAGATCTGGATCTCTGGCTCCTCCATCAGCCCTGAGACATGGGGAGAGAATCACTGGGGCCTTTCCCCTCTAGGATTGCAGCCCAGATCTGGTCCCAGGGTGGGGACTGGCTGGCTCAGGGGGGCTGATCAGCGGTGACTGCAGCTGCTCTTACCTGGCACCGAGATATCTAGTGTAGAAGGAGTGCGATAGGAATTGAAGCGGTAACTGTATTTCAATGTCCCTTTCTCGACTCTAAAGAAATATTTCCCTGCATCCGTCCGTCGGGCGTCGCTGATTTGCAGGGAGCAGTCGCCTTGCGCTGGATTCTCTGCCAGCTGGAACCGACCCTGGGTCTCCTGCGATACCTTCTGGCTGGGGTCAGTGCTGGCCACGAGAAGATCAGAGTCATCGGCTGGATCCTTGTACCAGTATCTGTAGAGCTGGGACTGGGGATTGTTGGTGTCGTACCAGGCTGGGTACGTGAAGGTGCAGGGGATGAGAACGCAGAGACCCTCCTGCACCGACACCGACTGTGGCACCGTCAGGGTATATCCGGGCAGCTGGGACAGGGACCCTGCAGGGGATGGGGAGGGATCGAAGTGGGACCCATAGAGAGCAGAGACCAAGCCTGAACTCCCCCCACAGCTCTGTCAATGCCCCTCACTCCCGACCTGCAGCCCCCTGAGAGCCCAGCCCTGGGTTCCTGACCAAATCTCACGCCATTTAGTTTCCAGCCTTCCCTACATCGAGCCCCCTGCCCGCTCCCTGTGACTGAACGCCCCCTAACACCACACCGGGGCGCTGGGTTCCCCTCCCCCTCTCCCCAGTCTCCCTTCCAAGTCCTGGGACAGACCTGGCCCCGCTTAGCGCAGGTTCTGCCCTTCCCCCTGCACTGGGGCTGCAGGTGCTTCTTACTTACCCCTCCAGAGCAGGGCGAGGATCAGGACCCTCAGAGTGGCTGCATGGGGGGCAGGACCCTCTGTTCTCCAGGGGGGGCCCTGAGCCCAGAGCTCCCGTTCCCTTGCATCCTGCTGAGGTGGCAGGGCTCTGCCCATGGCTGGGGTTTGGGCTGGGACAGACCTAGAGACAGACAGGGGGTTGGGAAGTGAGAGAGTGCAGGCTGTATGGGAGTGGGGGACAGATCTGCCTTGGGGACCAACAGTGCTGCTGGGCTCTGCGGGGGGCTGATCTGTGGCTGCTGGCACTGTAGTGACCCCCCCAATCACTAGATGATCCTGAGAGATCGTGGGCTAAAAAAATCCTTATATTGGCAAAAAAACCCTGAGATTTTCTCTAAGAATCATGAGATGAAAATCCCGAGCTGAAGATGGTGGGAAGGCAGCGCTGCTCAGTGCCTGCTTTGCTTCAGTCTTCCCATAAAAAAACAACATGTGAGCGGGCGACCAGCTCAGGAGAGATTACTAAGACTGGGACTGTTCAGCTTGGACAGGAGACGACTAAGGAGGGATATGAGTGAGGTCTAGAAAATCATGACTGGTGTGGAGAAAGTAAATCAGGAAGTGTTATTTACTCCTTCTCATACCACAAGAACTAGGAGTCTCCAAATGAAATTAACAGGCTGCAGGTTTAAAACAAACAAAAGGAAGTTTTCTCCACACAACGCACAGTCAATCTGAGGAACTCCTTGCCAGAGGATGTTGTGAAGGCCAAAAGTATAACAGGGTTCAAAAAAGAACTGGATAAATTCATGGACAATATGTTGTTACCTAGCAGCTCTGTGTTCTTGGGGAACCAGGGTGCAGTACCCAGCCTGTCTGACTCATGAAAGACCCCCCACATACACCTCTGCTTGAACCAAATCTGTATAAGAAGAAGGACTGACAAAAAGCAATGGAAAGGCCTTGGGAGACACCCCTAAGCCCCTGAGACAAGAGTGACAGGATTAAGGAAACTCCCCTAGCCTCATTTGCATTGAAGACGGGACAAGGAGGCATCTCCATTAGCAGACAGAATGGAGAACAGAGATTCCAAGGCAAGAACTGCATGGAACTCTGGGACCAGAAAAGCTGGGAAGCAGTGCATGATGGGGGATCTCTGCTCCAGATGTTAATGAGCCCACCTGCACTCACCCAGCTCAGCAGTTATCAGACCAATTCTAGTAACGAATCCTTGATTGGTATCCAAAATAGTGAAGCTCCCTAATTGCATTGTGAGCTCCCTCCAAGGAACACCGCCCCAAACCAGAAGTGATCAGTTCCCATGTCCAGCCTGAACAAAACAACGTTGGTATCTCCCGTGTTTACATATCAACAAATCTAGTGTTCTCCTTTGAACCATTGTTTCTCTACAAAAACCCCTTCCCATGCTCAAGGAAGTGTTCTGATGCCTGGATCAAAATCTGCATCAGTTCCACTGGGACTTCATCTCCTGAGTGATCGTGCTGGGGGCTCTGCCTGTCTCCACCACCCCAGACTCTCAGCTACCACCACCATCTGGGAACCCCGATGGATTCAACTTCACGGAGTGGTGAGAACCCATCTCTCTCTCTCTCTCTCTCTCTCTCTCTCTCGTGGGTGTTTTTTTGGTTTCCTCATTCGCTCTGGCAGCTCCCCGTAGCTCCGCCCCGTCCCGCCCCCCTGCTCCATCTCACCTCCTTCTCCTCCTCTGCGAGCGTCCCACTGCGTCCTGCTTCTCCCCCCTCCCTCCCAGTGCTTGCGCTGCGAAACAGCTGATTTGTGGGGCAGGGAGGAAGAGGGAAAAGGGTGAAAGCAGCGCGCTGGGGGATGAGGCAAGGCTGGGCTGGGACTTTGGTGATGGGGTTGCAATGGGGCCAGGGCCAGAGGAGGGGATGGGGTGGAGTTGGGGCAGAGCCAGGGGTGGGGAAAGGGGCAAGGGGGGGCATGGGCACCCACCAGCGCCAAGAAAGTTGGTGCCTATGCCTAAGCTAAAAAATCCCTGCAGCAGCTCAAAATCCTGTGGGGTTTGCTCATCAAGTGGGTTACTCCAAGCACAATTGTAACATGGAAGCGAGGATAGGGACGTGCTGAGTCCAGGGGCATATGAGGGTGGGAGATTGAAACTGCTGCTCAACCCAGCCTGTTCAGGCGTACGCTATTGTGGTGCGGTGCCCATGGCCTATGAGGGTGACAGCTTGGAGGTGCTGCTCGACCCAGCCCACTGACCTAGGGACATCTAAGGGGTCAGCTTGGGAGCCTTGGTTAACCCGGTCCTCTCAGACGTGCTCTGTTAAAGTGTGTGTGTGTGTGCCCCTGCTGGGTGTGTGTGCGTGTGTGTGTTCATCTGATTCTGGGCTGGAAAAACCCAGCCCTGGGAACCTAGGTCCTACAGGATCGCTCCATTGGGAGGGTGTGACAAAGTGGAAATGTTCTTAATGTTTTCTCTGAATACTGTGTGGGTGCCTCAGTTTCCCCTATGCATTTCTTAGGTATCTAGGTGGAGGGATCAGGGTGTATGATTGTTGCAGAGCCCAAGCAGGCCTCTGTGATATTGTCTGCACAGAGAATGGCCGACAGTCTGTCTCCTGGGAGGAGATGACGCTGAGTGGCTTGAAGGTGTCTACTACAACGGAAAAAGTGATGGTGGTGTGGAAGAGGTGAACCTCTCCATGACCCTTGGACGTATGCAGCAACAGCAGATCAAGGAGCTGTGCACTAGCCTCGCGCTGATGTTCTCAGCCACCCCAGGACGGACCGAACGGGCACAGCACTCCATTGACACAGGTAATGCTCACTCAATTAGAGCCCAACCTCACCGGGTGTCTCCTCAGGCTAAAACTGCTATAGAATGGGAGATCCAGAATATGCTACAGATGGACATAATCCTCCCCTCTGACAGTGCATGGGCCTCTCCAGTGGTTCTAGATCCCAAACCAGATGGGGAAATACATTTTTGCATGGACTACTGTAAGCTAAATGCTGTAACTCTTCAGACAACTATCCCATGCCAGGCACAGATGAGCTACTGGAGAAATTGGGACGTGCCCAGTTCGTCCCTACCTTAGACTTAACCAAGGGGTACTGGCAGGTACTGCTAGATGAACCCGCCAAGGAAAATTCAGCCTTCATCACCCAGGCAGGGGTGTATGAATTTAATGTGCTCCCTTTCGGGTTGCGAAACGTATCCGCCACCTTTCAAAAACTTGTAAATGGTCTCCTAGAGGGACTGGGAGAATCTGCCATCGCCTACCTTGACGATACGGCCATATTTTCTCATTCATGGGCAGAACACCTGGAACATCTGCAAAAAGTCTTCCAGCGCATCAGGCAGGCAGGACTAACTGTTAAGGCTAAAAAGTGTCAAATAGGCCTTAACAGAGTGACTTATCTTGGACACCAGGGAGGTCAAGGAACTATTAACCCCCTACAGGCCAAAGTGGATGATATCCAAAAGTGGCCTGTCCCATAGTCAAAGAAACAGGTCCAATCCTTCTTGGGCTTGGCTGGATATTACAAGCAATTTGTATCACACTACAGCCAAATTGTCACCCCACTGACAGACCTGACCAAAAAGACACAGCCAAATGCAGTTCAGTGGGCTGATGAGTGTCAGAAGGCCTTTAACCAGCTAAAAGCGACACTCATGTCCGACCCTGTGCTAAGGGCCTCAGACTTCGACAAACCATTCCTAGTAACCACAGATGTGTCCGAGCATGGTGTGGGAGCAGTTTTAATGCAGGAAGGACCGGATCAAGAATTCCATCCTGTCGTGTTTCTCAGCAAGAAACTGTCCAACAGGGAAAGCCACTGGTCAATCAGCAAAAAGGAATGCTACGCCATTGTGTACGCGCTGGAAAAGCTACGCCCATACAACTGGGGACAGCGTTTCCAACTACAAACCGACCATGCTGCACTGAAGTGGCTTTATACCACCAAGTGGAATACCAAACAACTTCTTCCGTGGAGTTTTGCTCTCCAACATTTTGATTTTGAAATACAACACATTTCGGGAGCTTCTAACAAAGTGGCTGATGCACTCTCCCGTGAAAGTTTCCCAGAATCAACTGATTAAAAATTGTTCTTGGAATGTGGGACATATTGTTAGTTTTTATATAATCAGTAGTATATCTAAAGGTTCATGTGTCTTATTAACTCTGTTTTCTCCTTCAGCTCCAGGAAGAAATCACAGTCAGCGTGGAACTGGCTGTCAAACACTATCTGTGATTTGGGGGGCGTGTCATAACTAGAAAGGAAAGGGAGCAGCCCTCCCATGTACAATACTATAAAATTCCTCCTGGCCAGAGGCACCAACATCCTTTTACCTGTAAAGGGTTAAGAAGCTCAGGTAACCTGGCTGACACCTGACCCAAAGGACCAATAAGGGGACAAGATACTTTCAAATATTGGCTGGGGTGGGGAGGCTTTGGGTTTGTGCTCTTTGTTTTGGGGGTGGTTCTCTTTTGGGACTAACAGGGACCAGACATCAATCCATGCTCTCCAAATCTTCCTGCACAAGTCTCTCATATTTCAAACTTGTAAGCAACAGCCAGGCAAGGTGTGTTAGTTTATCTTTGTTTTCTCAACTTGTAAATGTTCCTTTTGCTAGAGAGTTTATCCCTGTTTTGCTGCTAAGTCTGAGGGGGTTCCTCTGGGCTCTTTGAATCTGATTACCCTGTAAAGTTATTTCCATCCTGATTTTACAGAGATGATTTTTATCTTTTCTTTTTAATAAAATCCTTCTTTTAACCACTTGACTGATTTTTCCATTGTCCAAAGACCCAGGGGTTTGGATCTTTGATCACTTTGTAACCAATTGGTGAGGATATTATTCTCAAGCCTCCCCAGGAAAAGGGGTGTAAGAGCTTGGGAGGATATTTTGGGGGAAGAAGAGGAACTCCAACTGATCCTTTCCCTGTTTCTGGTTAAATCACTCGGTGGTGGCAGAATACCAGGTTTTAACCTAAGCTGGAAGAAATAAGCTTAGGGGGCTTTTATGCCTATCCCCACATCTGTACCCTGGAGTTCAGAGTGGGGCAGGAACCCTCACAGGCTGGTTGAGAGTCACGATGAATCACAGGAAGCTGGGGGTGTGGGGGCCTTGTCTCCCCCAAACTCCGTGACAGAGGGAACTTGCAGAAGGGGAACGTAGAGCTCCATATGAGAACACAAGTGACACAAGCAGCACATTGATAGAAGTACAGAACCCCCACCTCCCACCCCAGAAGAGTAACCCTAAGAAATGAGCGTACCCCAAGGTAACAGGCAAAGCTGGTAACAAGGTCCATCAATGGCTATTAGCCACGATTGGTAGGGATGGTCTCCTTAGTCTGTGTTTGCCAGAAGCTGGGAATGGGAGACAGGGGATGCATCACTTGATGATTCCCTGTTCTGTTCATTCCCCCTGGGGACCTGGCATTGGCCACTGTCAGGAGACAGGACACTGAGCTAGATTGTCCTTTGGTCTGACCGGTACAGCCGTTCTTATGGAGAAATGTGGGCTTGGTGGAACTACCATTAAGTGGCTTCATAACTGGTTAAACAACTGCAATAAATGAATAACTGTTAATGGAATGATGTGGGATTGGAGGGAGGTCTCAACTGAAGTCCCGCAGGGATCTGTTCTCGGTCCCGTGTTGTTTAACGTCTTTATCAATGACCTGGATGTAGGACTAGTGAGCAGACTGATCAGATCTGCAGAGGACACAAACCTAGTGGGGGAGTTGCCAACACTTTGGAGGATGAAGCTAAAAATCAGAGGGACCTCGATGAATTGCAGAACTGGACTGTAGATGACACAATGAAATTCAAGAAGGACAAAGGGAAGGTGCTCCACTTAGGGAAGAAAAACCAAATGCACAAATACAGGATGGGGAAGAACTGGCTTGGCAACAGCACAGCTGAGAAGGAGCTGGGAGTTGGGGTGGATCACAACCTCGACAGGAGTCAGCAATGCGATGCTGTTTCAAAAAAACAAACGCAATTTCAGGTTGCATTAACAGAGGCAGAGCATACAAGTCACGTGAGGTGACAGTACCGCTTTACTCAGTGCTGACTAGGCCTCAGCTGGGGACTGTGTCCGGTTTTGGTCACCAATGTATAGAAAGGATGCAGAGAAAGCGGAAAGGATCCACAGATGAGGGATGAAGACGATCAAAGGGATGGAATGGAAGCCCTAGGGACACAGCCTGAAGGAACTGAGCATGATTAGTTTGGAAAAAGAGATGGAGGACGGGGACATGATTGCGGTTTTCAAATACTTCAAAGGCTGCCATAGAGAAGCTGGAGAAAGTTGTTCTCTCTCGCCCCAGAGGGCAGGACAAGGGGCAATGGATTCAAACTACAGCAGAGCAGATTGAGATTAAATCTCAGGGAAAACTCCCCAGCTGTGTGAGCAGTCGGACAATGGACCAGACGCCGAGGGAGGTCATGGAAGCTCCTTCACTGGAGGGTTTCGAGATGAGGCTGGACAACATCTGTCTGGGATGGGTTAGCTCCAACCAATCGTGCATCTTGGCAGGGATTGGACTGGGTGACCTCTGCGGTCCCTTCTCACCCTGTGGGTCTGTGATTCTAGGATTTGCTAAAAACTCCTGAGATTTAATGTGAACATAAGTCCCTGCCCCTGCTTGAAACTCACTAATAAATCCTGAGGTTTTCTTTAAGAATCCTGAGATTGGCTTTTAAAATCCACAGATTTATGCTTTGTCTCCACACGCCTTGTTGTTTGGGACCCGTTATCTTATCCCTCTCACTGCTGCCCCATGGGTGCTCTTGTTGCCCCTGTGTGTTGAGTGGCTTTGTTCTGTGTGGACCGAGGGGAGCTGGATGGCCCATAGGTGGGTAAAGTGTCCTAGGAGGGGAGGGTGCAGAGAGCTGATGGCTCCCCCCTCTGCAGTCAGGATGGGGCACTAATGCTGTCATCCCTGCCCCAGATCTGTCTCCCCCAGCCTCATTGCACCCTGCTTCTCGGACTCTCCTCTCCTCCTTTTTTTTTTGAATGGAGATATACCTATCTCTTAGAACTGGAAGGAACCCCAAAGGGTCATCAAGTCCAGCCTCCTGCCTTCACTAGCAGGGTCAAGTACTGATTTTGCCCCAGATCCCTAAGTGGTCCCCTCAAGGATTGAATTCACAACCCTGGGTTTAGCAGGCCAATGCTCAAACCTCTGAGCTATCCCTCCCCCCATGAAAGTAGCACTGGTCACTCCCCCGTCCCCACTTTTCTGAGAATGGTAGGGGCCACTCCCTCCTCCCCACTACTCACAAATAAATGGAAGAGTATCAACCTTTATGTATGCAGTAACATAAATCCCTCCTGGCCAGAGATACAGAATCACTTTACCTGTAAGGAGTTAAGAAACTCAAATAAGCTGGTTGGTACCTGACCAAAAGGACCATAAGGAAAGAAGATACATTCAAATCTGGTGGGGCAGGGAGAGGTTTTGTTTGTGCTCTCTTTGTTTGTTCCCGGAGACAGGGACCAAGTAGGTAAAACATCTCCTGAAAACATACCTGAAATGACACATCTAAAATTACAGAAATTGTAAGTAAGGGCAAGGAAATGCGCTGGATTATCTTTTGTTTTAGCTTGTGAATTTTCCCTGTGTTAAGAGGGAGTTTTATTCCTGTTTTTGGATCTCTGAAGCTGAGCCTAGAGGGGAATCCTCTGTGTTTAAATCTTTTTATTACCCTGTAAAGTTACCTTCCATCCCGATTTTGCAGATGTGATTCTTTTACTTTTTCTTTAAAGTTCTTCCTGTAAGAACCGGTTTGATTTTCAGTGTCCTAGGTAGAAAGGGTCTGGTCGGTACTCACATTATTCTCAAGCCTCCCAGGAAAGGGGGTGAAGGCTCTTGGGGGAATATTTGGGGAACAAGAGACTCCAAGTGGCCCTTTTCCTGAACTTTTATCTAAATCACTTGGTGGTGGTAGCAATACCATCCACGGACAAGGGAAGGAATGTGTGCCTTGGGGAAGCTTTTAACCTGAGCTGGTAAAAATAAGCATAGGGGTCTTTCATTGGGGTCCCCACATCTGTCCCCCAGAGTTCAGAGTGGGGAGGGAACCTTGACGCATGTGAAAATGGTATTGGCCACACACACCTTCTCTTCTCACCTGTTAATATGGTTTGAGCCCCTCCCTCTTCCTCTTCCTCACTTATGAGAATGGTATGGGCCACTCACTCTTCTCCCTTCCTCCCCCATGAAAATATTTTGGACTACTTTACTCCTCACCCCTCCTTTCCATTTAAAATGGTATGAGCCACTCCCCTATTCCCCATTCCCTTTCTGTACAAATGATACGGGGGCAATGGCTCCTCGCACCCACATGAAAATGATACATAAGAGAGGTCGTACTGGGTCAGACCAAAGGTCCATCCAGCCCAGTATCTGTCTACCGACAGTGGCCACTGCCAGGTGCCCCAGAAGGAGTGAACCTAACAGGCAATGATCAAGTGATCTCTCTCCTGCCATCCATCTCCATCCCCTGACAAACAGAGGCTAGGGACACCATTCCTTACCCAGACTGGCTAATAGCCATTAATGGATTTAACCACCATGAATTTATACAGTTCTCTTTTAAATGTGGTTATATTCCCAGCCTTCACAACCTCCTCAGGCAAGGAGTTCCACAAGTTGACTGTGCGCTGTGTGAAGAAGAACTTCCTTTTATTTGTTTTAAACCTACTGCCTCTTAATTTCATTTGGTGACCCCTAGTTCTTGTAATATGGGAATAAGTAAATAACTTTTCCTTAATCACTTTCCTCACATTACTCATGATTTTATACACCTCTATCATATCGCCCCTTAGTCTCCTCTTTTCCAAGCTGAAGAGTCCTAGCCTCTTTAAGCTCTCCTCATATAGGACCCTCTCCAAACCCCTAATCATTTTAGTTGCCCTTTTCTGAACCTTTTCTAGTGCTAGAATGTCTTTTTTGAGGTGAGGAGACCACATCTGTACACACTATTCAAGATGTGGGTGTACCATGGATTTATATAAGGGCAATAATATATTCTCAGTCTTATTCTCTAGCCCCTTTGTAATCATTCCTAACATCCTGTTAGTATCATCTGCAAACTTTGTCACCTCACTGTTTACCCCTTTTTCCAGATCATTTATGAATAAATTGAACAGGATTCATCCTAGGACTGACCCTTGGGGAACACCACTAGTTACCTCTCTCCATTCTGAGAATTTACCATTTATTCCTACACTTTGTTCTCTGTCTTTTAACCAGTTCTCAATCCATGAAAGGATCTTCCCTTTTATCCCATGACAACTTAATTTACGTAAGAGCCTTTGGTGAGGGACCTTGTCAAAGGCTTTCTGGAAATCTAAGTACACTATGTCCACTGGATCCCCCTTGTCCACATGTTTGTTGACCCCTTCAAAGAACTCTAACAGATTAGTAAGACATGATTTCCCTTTACAGAAACCATGTTGACTTTTGCCCAACAATTTATTTTCTGCTATGTGTCTGACAATTTTATACTTAACTATTGTTTCGACTATGTTGCCCGGTACCGGCGTTAGACTTACCGGTCTGTAATTGCCAGGATCGCCTCTAGAGCCCTTTTTAAATATTGGCGTTACATTAGTTATCTTCCAGTCATTGGGTACAGAAGCTGATTTAAAGGACAGGTTACAAACCCTAGTTAATAGTTCCGCAATTTCACATTTGAGTTCTTTCAGAACTCTTGGGTGAATGCCATCTGGTCCCGGTGACTTGTTAATGTTGAGTTTATCAATTAATTCCAAAACCTCCTCTTGTGACACTTCAATCTGTGACAGTTCCTCAGATCTGTCACCTACAAAAACTGGCTCAGGTTTGGGAATCTCCCTGACATCCTCAGCCGTGAAGACTGAAGCAAAGAATCCATTTAGTTTCTCCGCAATTACTTTATCGTCTTTAAGCGCTCCTTTTGTATCTCGATCGTCAAGGGGCCCCACTGGTTGTTTAGCAGGCTTCCTGCTTCTGATGTACTTAAAAAACATTTTGTTATTACCTTTGGAGTTTTTGGCTAGCCGTTCTTCAAACTCCTCTCTGGCTTTTCTTATTACACTCTTGCACTTAATTTGGCAGTGTTTATGCTCCTTTCTCTTTGCCTCACTAGGATTTGACTTCCACTTTTTAAAGGAAGTCTTTTTATCTCTCACTGCTTCTTTTACAAGCTTGTTAAGCCACGGTGGCTCTTTTTTAGTGCTTTTACCATGTTTCTTAATTTGGGGTATACATTGAAGTTGGACCTCTATTATGGTGTCTTTAAGAAGCATCCATGCAGCTTGCAGGGATTTCACTCTAGTCACTGTACCTTTTAATTTCTGTTTAACCAACCCCTTCATTTTTGCATAGTTCCCCGTTTTGAAATTAAATGCCACAGTGTTGGGCTGTTGAGATGTTCTTCCCACCACAGGCATGATAAATATTCTTATATTATGGTCACTATTTCCAAGTGGTCTTGTTGTTATTACCTTTTGGACCAGCTCCTGCGCTCCACTCAGGACTAAATCTAGAGTTGCCTCTCCCCTTGTGGGTTCCCGTACCAGCTGCTCCATGAAGAAGTCATTTAAAGTATCGAGAAATTTTGTCTCTGCATTTCGTCCTGAGGTGACACGTTCCCAGTCAATATGGGGATAATTGAACCCCCCCTCACTATTATTGAGTTCTTAATTTTGATAGCCGCTCTAATCTCCCTTGGCATTTCATCGTCACTATCACTGTTCTGGTCAGGTGATCGATAACAGATCCTTAATGTCATATTCTTATTAGAGCATGAAATTTCTATCCATAGAGATTCTATGGAACATGCGGACTCACTTAAGATTTTTACTTCATTTGATTCTACATTTGCCTTCACACATAGTGCCACTCCCCTCCTCTCCCCCCACACGAGCTGTTCTGTCCTTCCGATATATTTTATACCCCAGAATAATTGTGTCCCATTGATTGTCCCAAAGCCACCAAATTTCTGTGATGCCGATTATATCAATAGCCTCCTTTATCACGAGGCACTCCCCCCTTTCCCTCCTCTACCTAAAATCTCCTCTCAGCTCCTGAGGTGGGAGCTGCCTCCCTCCTGCAGCACCCCTGATTGCCTGCCCTTCTCCAGGAGGTGGGATAAGTGGGCAGGGCAGGAGGGGCATGGACCAGCCTCGAGAGATCCAACCTCCATCCCCATCCCTGGGGGGCTGCCCTGCCCATGTGCAGTGTCTGGGAGCCCCAAGGGGTCTGTGCCCCACACAGCTCCATGGGGAGCAATGGGGTGAGCACAGCTGGAGGTTGGGAGAGAAGTTTCCATCTATAACTGCCCCCTCTGCAGTGCCTGCCCTCCCTGCCCCCCAAATCCACCCCAAGGGGAAGGGGAAACTCCCAGCAGTTCCATTTCCCACCATCCCTCTGCTACCCTCAGGTGTTCTCGGGAAGGAGGCTGAGAGATGGGAGCTGGGGAACCCCCTGCTGTACGTGGGCCCTGGAGCTGACACCTCCAGTGTGGTCCCCATGATGGGGGATCCCTGGGGCGGGACCCTGCTCGGGCTGAAGGGGCACCAGAAGAGCTGTGGAAGCAGGGAGCCCAGGGCTGGGATAGCAAGGGGCCGCAGGTCGGGACTGAGGGGCAGCCCAGTCTCCACTGACCTCCTAGCTCCCTCCCCCACATTTCCACTCACCCCTAGACCTGCAGAGAGGGTCCCAGTGCCTGGCTCTCCGACCCTGCAGCTCAGGTTCCCCAGGGTTTGTGACTCGGAGCCTGGGGAAGCAGCAAGCACAGGAATGTGAAAGCAGAAGTTGGTGCAGACCGGAGGGGGTTGTGGGGAGATGCTCTCTCAGAAACCCCAGCACCAGCATCCTGTCGACTTCCCTCCCTCTGATTGGGGCTGCCTGCGGCTACCCTGCAATGGGGCAGGCTTCATATTGCTTGTGGGGCTGGAAATAGAACCCAGGAGTCCAGGCTCTGAGCCCCTCTACACACCACTCCCCTCCCAGAGCCAGGGACAGAACCCAGGAGTCCTGGCTCCCAGTGGCCCCCCCCCCACCACTCCCCTCCCAGAGCCATGGATTGAACCCAGAAGTCTGGGCTACCTGTCCTCTGTCCCAGCTCTATCCCTTTATTACTGCTTTTTCCAGTAACACAACAATATTTTAACGTTAGCAGCTCACACCTCGTATTGTATTGTACATGCTGCAGACGCTAATCACTCACCCCGAGCTGAGATGCAGCCGTCTCTGCGGTGGGGCGGCTGGGAACAGTGCACTGGAAGAGCAGATACCCGGCTAGGACGGCTGGTGAATCCCGACTCCAATTTGAAGAACCGGGTGCATGAGGAGACCTCCCTGGCAGGGAGCGGGTATGAGTGTCAGGGCGAGGGCTGGGGCGAGATGTGAGATTTCAAGACAGGAAGAGGAAGTCAGAGTGGAAATCTGGCCCTAGAACATCTTGCAAAAGCTGGTTCCAGTAGCTGGAGATCTTGGTGCCATTGACGCAAGCGGGAGATTGTCACAGATACAGGCAGCTCCCACTGACAGCCGGCTTCTGGCCCCACCGCGGAGAGGGAGTAGAGGGAACTGGCTATCGGAGCGGGGGAATGGGGCATGGGGTCTTTCCCCTCTAGGGACACCGGCTCTAATCTGCCCCAGGGTGGGGCACTGGCTGGCTCTGGCGGGTGGGAATGGGACCGGGGTCCTTCCCCTCTAGAGTCTCTCAGCAGAGGAGATGCCAGCAGATCGGAGCCAGTCCATTGAACTCAGTGTTTGTTTTCTGTCTCTCGGTTCCTCAAATGCCTCCCAGGTACCAGGTCACTGAGTCTGGGGATTCCCTTGTGATGGGACCTGCGCCATCGGCTGGATCAGGACATGCAGCTGGATTTTACCACCCGCCACAGACTCCGTCCTTCGACTTAAGAGCTGAGACGCAGAGAATCTGGCCTGGGGGCTGTTTACACAGGGACCTCTCCCCAGTGCTGAGATGTGGCTGCCTCTGTGGTGGAGCGTGGGGGCTGTTTATACAAGGACTCCTTGACCGGTGTGGAGATACACAAGGGTTTGGGAGAAACCTAGAACTAAAAGAAACACAGCGGCCCCTTAGGGGCATTGGGACCAGCCCCGACGGCCAGGTCCTCCCAAGTCTCCCACCCCAGCCAGACCCTGGCCTGCTCTGCCCCAGGCCAGTCAGCTCTGCCCCCCTGCTTGTGGGCGCTGGCAGCTGTGCTGGGAAGCTGGTTGTTAAGCGGATCTTGCATAACAGGAAGTTTCCAGTCAGTGAGTTTCTGATTTCAGACTTTCTAATCAGCTGCCTGGGAGGTTTCCCTCAGTGGCTGTTAAACAGATGCCCCACTTGGAAGTGGCTGCATTTCAGCACCAGCCGGGCAAGGGATCCTTATAGAAACACCCCCACATTCCACCCTCAGAGGTGGCCGCATCTCAGCACTGGGCAAGGGGGTCCCTGTATAAATAGCCCCTGCGCTCCACCCCAGAGGCAGCCTCATCTCAGCTCTGGGCAAGGGATCTTTGTGCATTGCATTGAGCTCATTATTTGACTTGTGTGTTTTTCTGGGGTCTTGGCAATTACCAGGTTCAGATGCAGGAAAAACCGGGAAACCTTAGAACAGCTGGGTTGAGTTCAAAACCTGACATGGCTGATAACATGGAGATCACGGTGATTGGGATCTCTCTCTTACTGACACAGGATGGCAAGGGTTAATTACCAGTAATCTATCCATCCCCATTCACCCCCTCTCTCTATCTAAATAATTTCAATGTCTGTTTCTTTCTATGTCCTGAAGATATTTTAAAACATGGGGCGGGGGGGAATTGAAAAATGTGGGATATTTTTTGTGAAAAATTCCTAGCCAGTGAATTTTTTCCGGTGATCATTAGTTTTAAATGGCCAAGATCTCAGTGAAGCCTTTCTAAAAACCAAAAAATCCTGTGATTGGTTTTTAGGAAAGGGAACATTTGCACAAAACTTTTATTTTAAAAAGCAACTTGTGACCAAGTGGGGAATTTCGTGAGTGTTTTGATGAATACTGGTTTGCCTCAGTTTCCCTGTGTGCTGCGTGCGGAACGAGCTGGTGGGAGAGAGGGACTGTGTTTGCAGAGGGCCAGGTGTGACCTCACCTGGCAGCAGGGACCCCAGACACCAGCTTGGACATTCTGGAACGTAGCAACCAGTGGCCTAGAGTCCCAGCCCATCATGGGAGCCAGCCGGTTCTGGCCAGTGGAGACAAAGGATGGAAGAGAGGGGGCCCAGGTGATCTGTTCACCTGGGATCGAAGGCAAAGGGTGGAAGAGGGACTGGTGGGGGAGGGGATATGGGGGGCTTGGCTGGAAGGAGGTCGCTTCTGGACTGGGGACAAAGAGGGGCCTGAGCTACCTGGATGGGATCAGACCCAGCTGGACGGTGCTGAGACAGGCCAGGCCCAAGGGCCTTGAGAACTGCCTGTAGCGGGTTCAGACATTCAATAAACCTCCTGTGTTACAATAGCTGAGACTCACTGCAGGGTAGAGATGGAGGTGGAGGAGAGGCCGAGGGGCCGGACGTCTCCAGGGCACATCAGAAACCAGAGATGTGGTCACTGCAGGCAGCGGGGCAGGGCCCAAGACACAGGAAATCTTGGCCCAGGAGAAACTCAAAGGGTTAACGTGGCAGATGGGAGCCAGCGGGTAACTGGCTCACAGAATGAACTGTGACTAGCCTGGGGGAGGAAGCAGCCACCCACTACCCCGGGGCAGAGCTGACCAGGGGAGGGAGGGTGCAGATGAGTCCCCTCCGAGCCCAGTGCACGTCATGTCTGCTTGCACCTTGGGGCTCTGGCCCCCAGTAAGAGCAGATGGGGTGGTCAATGGGGAGACATTCGGGTGGTGGAGAGATTCTGGGAGCAACAGATTCTTGTCGGGGTGGGGCAACTCCCCCAGATGTGAGGGGCCGCATGAGTGGGGGGAAGGCCCCCCGAACTGGGCAAGGGTTGTGGGTTCCAAAGCCCAGGGAGTGGAGAGAAGCTGGGACAGGTATGTGCACTGATGTGTAGTAAGAACAGGAAATATGGCAGGCGACCGGCTTGGCTTAACACAAGTGTAACCCTTCTGCCAGGCTGAGTTGACAGCAGCAAGGGCCGGGTTCACTACATAGGGGTCCCCTCCCAACAACGTAACGCAAAACCAGCTCAAGCCCCCACCCAGTGACCTGGGAAAATCTTACACACACCGCCGGGTGCCTCAAAGAGGCAATACTCCCCCTCTCACAAGCACCGAGTCTCGGTGTAGCAGAAAATGTTTAACAACATGAGATAAACGAATCAGCATTAAACTGGGAAACCACCAACTAGGGTTCATAGACCAAACCATGAGTAAAGACCCACCCCAGCTCAGTGGTTTGAGCATTGGTCTGCTAAACCCAGGGTTGTGAATTCAATCCTTGAGGGGGCCATTTAGGGAACCGGGCTAAAAATCTGGGGATTGGTCTTGCTTTGAGCAGGGGGTGGACTAAATGACCTTCTGAGGTCCCTCCAGCCCTGATATTCTAAAATAAATTGGGCCACGTCCTTTCCCTTGGGTTCTTGAGTCCAACACCCCAAAAGTCTCTTGAGTCCAGCGATCCAAGAATCACACCGTCCGAAAAGTCTCTGTCCCTGGTCAGTGCAGTTCAGAAGTTCATCAGAGTTTTACCCCCCAGTCTGGGTGGAAATGGGGGTGGGGGGTACACAGGGTGTTAACGGGCACCTTACATGGTCCGGGCCCGACTGCCCCGCCTCTCCATGGGGTTCTGCCACAGCCTTCACCACAAGCCGCTCCTCCAGCCGTCTCTGCAAACTGCTCAGCTCCACTCGCTGTTCCGCAGGCCTGTCCAAACTGCTCCACCAGCCACTTAGCAATATAGCTTCAGGCTCCCCCACTAGTTAACGCAGCGCTCAGTCATTTCAGCTTGCAGCAGGGGAGCCCCAGTGCTGGGGCACCACTGGCCCAAAGTGAATTCAGCTCAGCAGCCTGTAACTAGCCTCCTAAAGGAATCAAAATCAGCTCTGCTCTTCAGCAGCAGAGAGAGGAGGAGCAGCAGCAGAGAGGGGGGACATGTGTGTGCACAATTACTGTTTCAGGCTCACAGAAGGGGCCCACACCATCCTCTGGCCCCGTGTCCCTCCCAGGACCCCAATGCTTTGTTAGCTGGGGTGCTGCCCCCTGGCACTAACCCCTTTTTCTCAGGGTCTCCCCTCCCTGGGAAACTCACCTCACCTCAGTATATGGCTACTGCTAGTCACTGTCTAGCCCCACACTCTGGGGCAGGCTGCAGTATCAGCCACTCATCCCTGGCAAGGAGGGTTTGGACCTGCTGCCTTGGCCTGCCCCCGGGCTGCCCTCTGCAACCCCCAGTACCCCTTGGCCTTCTGCTAGGCTGCAGCCTGGGGCTTTCTAGGCTGGAGCTCCCCAGCTCCTCTGCCTTTCTCCAGCCCTGGTCTGGTCTGGTCCCGTGTCCAGCTCTCCCCTCTGCAGCCAGGGTGGGGCACTAATCCTGCCCTCCCTGCCCCACAGCTTTCTCCTCCACCCCCACTCCACCCTGCTCCTCCTGCAGCTGTGACTCTCCTCCCCCCCGTTTGAAAATGGTATTGGCCACTCACTCCTTTCCCGCTCACCTCTCCACTGCTGTCAGAATGGTATGGGTCACTCACTGCTCTCCCCCCCTCCCTTTTGAAAATGGTGTGGACTATTTACTCCTCACCCCTCCTTGCCTTTTAAAATGGTATGAGCCACTCCCTTGCATCCCCCATTCCCCTTCTGTGCAAATGGTACAGGGCAATGGCTCCTCGCACCCCCATGAAAATGGTACAGGCCACCCCCCCTTTCCCTCCCCTACCTAAAAACTCCTCTCAACTCCTGAGGGGGGAGTTGCCTCCCTTCTGCAGCACCCCTGATTGGCTGCCCTTCTCCAGGAGGTGGGGCAAGTGGTCAGGGCAGCCTATCAGAGGGGGTTTCAAGGATGGAGTTCTGCAGCCTTGGGGCCGGTCAATGGTGCAGTGAGCTGGGTGGGTCTCAGCCTGGATCCCCTGTGGCCCATGCACCATCCCCTACCAGAGCAGGGTGGGACAGGGTCTGCTGTCCTGGGGCTGGCCATGAGAGATCCAGCCGCCATCCCCATCCCTCTGCAATGCCTGCATTCCCTGCCCCCCAAAACCACCCCTATGGGGAAGGGGGAAAAGCCCAGCAGTTCCATTTCCCACCATCCCTCTGCTGCCTTCAGGTCTTCTTGGGAAGGAGGCTGAGATATGAGGCTGTACGTGTCCCCCTGAGCCCATGGCTCCAGAGTGGTCCCCATGGTGAGGGAGCCCTAGGACAGGACCCAGTTCGGGCTGGAGGGGCACTGGCAGAGCTGTGGGGGCAGGGAACCAGGGGCTGGGATGGGAAGGGGCTGTCGGTTGGGACTGAGGGGCACCCCAGTCTCCACAGACCATCCAGCTCCCTCCGCGACCCTAGTTCCACTCACCCCTAGACCTTCAGAGGGGGGCCTGGCACCTGGCTCTCTGACCCTCAGCCCGGGTCCCCCAGTTTGTGACTCGGAGCCTGGGGAAGCAGCATGCACAGGAATGTGAAAGCAGAAATGGATGCTGAGGGGAGCAGTGGGACATGCTGTCTCAGAAACCCCAGCACCAGCATCCTGCCGACTTCCCCTCCCTGTGGTTGGGGCTGCCTGTGGCTTCCCTGCAACAAGGGCAGGCTGCATATTGCTTGTGGGGCTGGAAATAGAACCCAGGAGTCCAGGTTCTGAGCCCCTCTACACCTCATTCTCCTCTCAGAGCTAGGGACATAACCCAGAAGTGTTGGCTCCCAGCTCCCTGTCCCAGCTCTATCCCTTTATTACTGCTTTTTCCAGTCACACAATAATATTTTAACACTAGCAGCTCACACCTCTTATCGTATTGTACATGCTGCAGACACTAATCACTTACCCCGAGCTGAGATGCAGCTGCCTCCGGGGCGGGGCAGCTGGGGAACAGCCACACAGCGACATTGTCCAGGGGTTAGTCACTTGGAGCTGAGATGCATCTGCCTCTGGGGTGGGGCGGCTGGGAATAGTGCACTGGAACAGCAGATGCCCAGTTAGGATGGCTAGTGAATTCCGACTCCAATGAGAAAAGTCGGGTGCCTGAGGAGACCTGCCTGGGACAGAGAAAGTGCGAGTGTCAGAAAGAGGGTTGCGGTGAGATGTGAGATTTCAAGACAGGAAGGGGAAGCCAGCATATGAATCTGGCCCTAGAACATCTTGCAGAAGGTGGTTCAAGTGGCTGGAGATCTCAGTGCAATCGATGCAAGAAGGAGATTGTCACAGACAGAGGCAGCTCCCACTGACAGTCGGCTTCCGGCCCCCGGGGGGGGGCTGGCTGGGGGTAGGGGGAATGGGGCACAGGGCTTTTCCAGTCTAGGGGGCACTGGCTGTGATCTGCCCCAGGGTGGGGCACTGGTTGGGTCTAGGGAGTTGGAATGGGACCCGGGGCCCTTCCCCTCCAGGGTCTCTCAGTCAGGCAGACGCCAGTAGATCAGAACCTGTCCATTGAGCGCAGAGGTTTGTTTTCTGTCTCTCCATTCCTCAAATGCCTCCCAGGTTCTGAGTCACTGAATCTGGGGATTCCCTTGTGCTGGGACCCAGGTCATTGACTGGATCAGGAGAGACAGCTGGATTCCATGGCCCAGCACAGACACCGTCCGTTGGCTTAAGAGCTGAGATGCAGCTGAATCTGGCCTGGTTCCTGGGGGCTGTTTACACAGGGACCTCTCCCCAGTGCTACAATGGGACTGCCTCTGGGGTGGGGCGCGGGGGCTGTTTATACAAGGACTCCTTGCCCGGTGTTGAGATACACAAGGGTTTGGGGGAAACCTAGAACTAAAAGAAACACATTGCCCCATAGGTGCATTGGGACCAGCCCTAATTGCTGGGTCCTCCCAAGTCTCTCACCCCAGCCAGAGCCTGACCCACTCTGCCCCAGGCCAGTGGCACATCAGCTCTGCCCCCCGCGTGTGGGCCCTGGCGGCTGTGCTGGAAGGCTGGTTGCTGAGCGGATCTTCCACAACAGGAAGTTTCCAGTTAGTGAGTGTGCTGCATCTCCGGCCGGTCGGCCCCGGTTTGGGGCTGGGCGAGAGTCATGGAGAGCAAGTGAGAGGGTCCTACTGAACACTGAGGTGCGGCTGCTTGGACATAGGTCCCCAGCCAGTGGCAGAAGGGGAGAGCCCGGGGCAGATTCCTGCAGGTCTAGTGGGTTATAACCTGCTGCACTGGATCCATGCGGATCAGGGCAGACCCTTGGTCATTGGGGTGAGATCCGGGGCAGGAAGTCCGGTGTCTGGGCTGGCCCCTAGTTTGGTTTGTTACATTCTGCCTCTGGTTAATCCCCATTAGGTTTCAGACTCTTTTTAATTAGGTCCCGGGGAAGTTTCTCTTGGTGGCTGTTAAACAGATGCCCTACCTGAAGGTGGCTGCATCGCTGCGCCAGCCAGGCAAGAGATCCTTATATAAACAGCCCTTGCACCCCACTCCAGATGTGGCTGCATCTCAGTGCTGGGCAAGGGATCTTTGTTCATTGTATTGAGCTCAGTATTTGGCTCGTGTTTTTCCTAGGTCTTGGGAATTACCAGGTTCAGATGCAAAAAAAAACAAACAGAGATTCACTGGGAAACCAAAATTGCTGACTCATTTCCGAGGCCAGTATACAGGCTAATGCAAAGGACACATTTTCTTGTATTGATTCCATAGTCCCTGCTAACAATAACAAATTCTTTTCACATTTCACTTGCCATACTGGAAGCATTTTAGAAAATAATTGTTGACCCATTGCTAATGTTGATAAGGTTGCACGGATGGACTTTTCCAATTCTTGTATTTCAGCTGTAGCATAACAGTTTGTTTGCCATTACCTCTATGTTAGTAGCATCCAACTCGTAATCCAGTTTTACCCAAAGCAGTTCAATACACTTCATGGGAGCCTTTTCTTTAGGGTACCCCTCCCTCCTGGCTGCCAGCTATATCCAATAACCTTCAGTAGTTCACATTGAGATAGTATTAGGGCAGGTCTACCTTCACTGGGCCTTTATCGTACTGCCCCTTGTAGTAATCAGGCAAGGTGTTGTAATGGCCTTTCTTGCCTTACATCTAATTTAATGCAACACACAGGTGCATTCATCTGGGCTTGCATGCTGGAAGTTGATAAAGATTAGCCAATTATTACTGATTCCCCCCCCCCCCCCCCAAGAAACCAATGATTTCACATACCCTTTTTTCCCTTGGCTATATCACTTTGTTTTTCAATTTTTTTAATTTTAATCTTCCATTCCGACCAACAGATAAACCTTGTGTCTTATGCATATTTTGTCTTTTAATTTGCCTTTTAGCACGTCAGGATGTTTCCCTATTAACCGACTGGCATTCCTTGATCTCTGCTTTTCTGCACCATTGGTTTCTGTAAATACAGTTAGAATGCGTATTAATCTTTTTCTGCCCAATGCACTATTTTCCCTTTTGTAACACAATACACAACAATGCTAGCAACAAGACAAACAACATAAGTCAAAAGAAACACAAAACACTATCTTTGATACAACAGTAGATTCAGGGTATTCTGGGTTGCTCTTCAGCTGGTACCAGCTTTTCCTGATTTTCTGAAAGACAAAAAGAACATGTTTCTACCCCCTTTGGGGTGGCAGATTATTGCTTAAAATATCCCTTCCTTCTACAAATACCCTTGCTGATTGCTCCGTTTTGCCTGCAATTACCCCCATACTTTCCTGTGTTTTGTTCTATAGGCAGGCCAGGTTTAATGGCTTTTATCTTTTAAGGGTTTAGGGGAAATTATCCCACTGTTCAGTCAGGACATTTATGAAGTGGTGTACCTCAGTTTCCCTTTTTATACAGAAGACCAGGTATGTAATTTTTTTTTCTGCTGTGCTAAGTTGCAAGTTTATTCACAGGTAAAAGCTGAGAAGCATCATTACCATATGGCCTTAAAGGTTTTTTCCAAAAATCTTATACATTATACATTTTTAGAGGGGTGCTTATTAACAGCAAATTTATCCCAATGTTTAATACTAACAATATCAGTAGTATACTGCTCGATACCATTCATCACCATGCATTTTTGACAGGTTGCCACCCCCCATTGAGGGCTTACGTCCTGCCTTCCCACCCCGTTTCCATTGGAGCCAATGTTTGGTGCCGTCAGCCATTTTGAAAATGTGTGTGTGTGTATTTGACTAAGGGAAGTGTTGTGTGTGTTTTGCTTGGGTACATGGAGAGAGACAGGTTGAAAGAAGAGAATGAAAGTGTAAAGATGAAAAAAGAAAGTGTGGGCAAGGTTTAGAGAAAAAAGGAAAGAAAGGTTATTGGATGTGACTGAGTAAGGAGAGAGATTGGTAAAGGAAGGTTATTCAAGAACAGAAAGAAAAAAGGAAATATTTGTTTTTAAAGGGTTAGTTTAAGAAAAAAGTTAAATAATATTAAAAATTAGGTTTAAAAAGAACCCATATGGCCAAAAAATTGAATTTACTAAGGCCAGCCTGTTTAGTTTACTAAAGGCCAGTTTACTAAGTTTACTTAGTTTACTAAGGCCAGGCTGTTTACGAGGGCCAGCCTGTTTAGTACCCAGTACCCTGTTTAGCACTCCATGTACCCAAGCAAAACACACACAACATTTCCCCTAGTCAAATACACACACACATTTTCAAAATGGCTGACGGCACCAAACATTGGCTCCAATGGAAACGGGGTGGGAAGGCAGGACATAAGCCTTCAATGGGGCGTGGCAACCTGTCAAAAATTCATGGTGATGAATCCTGTCTAGCAGTATACTACTCACATCAGCATGAAATCTATTCAAGGTATCTTGTTATATCATTAATTATATCCTTGGGGTTTTGGTGAGTTAAAAGGTATAAGCAGACCCTTTTTGTACCTGTCTTCAGATTTCAGCACTGCACAGATGCAGGAAAAAGAATATTTTTTCCTACTTAGGGTTAATTTGTCCCTTTCTTATTCTTAGGTTTGACTCCTTTTTTTCTCTCCTTCCTCTTGAGGGTTGGAGTTTGAGACTTTAGGTTTCAGGTAGTTTGTTTGCTGACCAGGTCCGTCCTTTATCTGAGGCTCCGTTGTGCTGCCATTTATGGGCAGTTCTGGTTACTCGTTCTTGGAATCAGCCAAGAAATAATCATAAACCAAGGTCGAACTCGAGTAGTATTGGGGCTTGATTTATTACTTGCTTCCCTTATCTGCACAATTATACTCACACACACATTGCATTCATTCTACTGGCAGATTGCAGCTGCAGATGTTATTTTCAGTCTTAGGTGACTGGAGGTGATCAGGCTCCAGCTGCCCAGAGATCAAAACCACTAAGTGATGAGAATCCCTGGAGTCCCTTCACATCTGCAGGAGGGCTCCACTGCTTCCAGTCGGGTCCTGAGTTCTTGCTGTCATGGATTACATCTCTCTGTTGGCTGCTACTGCCGGAGGTTTATATATTGTCCCCTATACACTTGGATTACCCTTACCTGAGAATATTTTGGTTCAAGCCTTGCCACTGGTTTCTTACACTCATACTGTCTCAGTCACTCCTTACATATTGATTACATATTCATAAGCACAAATACAATTGGTGATATAGCTTTAAACAAGCACCTCACATCAGTGAGAACTTCTGCTATTTGTGGTTCAGATAGGAAACTGTGCAAATCGCACTTTAAAGGCAAGGTAACTGGTAAAACAGGAAACCTACACAGACCCAGACTGCATTTGGAAGAGGAAAAAGGGAGGCACGTGCAGCAGGGACTGTGGGGACCATGTCTGGCTAGAGTTCTCTCCTTCCTCTATGAGTTAGGTAATTTGCATTAACACAGAGGCTTTCTGGCTTGCTTTTGGATTCAAAGCTATCAGCAGCTCAGAGATTCTGTCTTAAAAGGGACATAGTCAACTTCCACCAGATTTAATTAAGTAGCATGTTTTGTTTGCATTTCTTTGACCCATTCTACAATATACACTGCACATGTCCTGGGGAAAATGCACCTTCCTTCCATAGTTTAACTTCTAGAACATTATATTAGCCATATCAATTTTTACATATGGTGTAACTGTTTCTTTTGTACTCACAGAGTTTTCAGGTACCCTTATCAAAATGACAGTCTGATTACTCAGATCCACCTTAAGGCATAGTGTTCCCAATGTTGTATTTTTTGTGCACCTCACCCCTGCTGTTGCTCTACAGAGGCGCTGTCTTTAAAAAAAAATTTCTTATTATATTACTACAGCTCCTATCTGCTATTTTGTTACCAGAAAATGAATCCAGAATCTTTCCCCTTTCTCCTGGGTTTGACTGCCCTGCTGCAGCCACCACGTTGGTCTTTAAAAAGATCTTGAACTTTATAAAGTATTGAGGTACTTTAAGGGTTAAATGCTCAATACCAATCCCAAACAACACCAGTTACCTGTGTCTGACAAACAGTGTCTGTCAGTTTTGCAACTTTGAATGAAAGAGTCAAATGGATATTTAGTGGTGTTATTGAAAAACAAACAAGTTAATCTTAAACTCACAAAACAGAGTTTTACAAACCAGGAGCGTTGGTTTAAGTCCTAAACACTCCACATATTTACACAATATATTTACACACATGCACACAGATACACACACACTCTTTTACTTAACATCTCCTTACACTACTTCTTTACACAGCTATACATAGATTACATTTGTATACATTTGGAGGCAGTTATGTTCCAATAGAAACTCCTTATGTTCCTTTAGCGAATTTGACTAAATTGTTCCTAGTCAAATGACTTCAATCAGATTGTCTGTGTCTGGCTGATTTACAGACCTTCCTTTGGAAAAGGGCGCATTTTCCCTTCAGAATGGTTAGAAAGAAACCAAAAATTCTTTCCATAACACTCTAAAAAAAACCAAAACATTTTTACAATGTTCAGCTGCTTAATTCCCTCCAGCCTCTGCAGAGTTAACATCTCAATCTCTTTCCTTAAATCACTTGCTTATCTCCCAAACTGACACCTCCATCGGCCCAGATATCACCCTTCCTAGTATTGTCTCAGGGATCTGAATTCCCCATGCCTGCACTTACTTCTCCTCTTACTCTTACCACTATGACCTCAGGACTCCCTACCTGTTTTCTCTGTTGCCTGCCTGCTTGTCTGGGCCCAATCCTGCTTTCCTCACGGAACTGCCCCTTCCTGTGGGCACAGACTTTGACACAGTAACCATTTAGCAAGGGAGATGGGGGGCTCCTCATCTAGTCCCCACCCCTTCTGGTCCCTTTTCTCAATTCACTTTCTCTCTTGTTGCTCTGGGGGTGGGGGAGGAGGGGGTCACTTTGCCAGATAAGTAGTGACCCATCCTGACAGCAGGCACAGGTACTCGGCTATTATTTACTGGGTTAGACTCTGTCATTTCAGTCCAAAAGACCTTAGGCTGCCCAGGCATTCGCCACCAAATTGTTATCCCCACAAAATTCTCTATTACTCACACACTCAAGGACACCTGCCCTTACTGTGTTCCTGGGGCTCTAGGCCTCACCTTACAATGTAGAGCACCCACCTTACTCTCTTCCTAGGCCTCGGGCAGAACCCTGCGGGTTTGCAGGACTTTTTACCAGTGAAAGAGCCTTACACAGTAATATCCTATATAACCTCTATTTATTAACAATCACCCAAAACAGACTGCACACACTACACATAGAATCCTAGAAGAACCATAGAATATCAGGGTTGGAAGGGACCTCAGAAGGTATCTAGTCCAACCCCCTGCTCAAAGCAGGATCAATCCCTAGGCAGATTTTTGCCTCAGATTCCTAGATGCCACCCCCGCCCCCACAAGGACTGAACTCACAATGCTGGATTTAGCAGACCAGTGCTCAAAGTTATCTCACCCCCACATGCAGTGCTCTCCACTCCCAATAAGACAGATGAACTTTTCTTGATGGCCAGTCAGGATCAGGTCCATCTGGGGGACTCCAGTTTCTGCCCAGTGTCATTGGCAGAGAGTTGAGGTCTGGCAGCTCTGATCTTGGGGCTGTGTCCTGGAGTTGGTACCCAAAGAACTTCCTTTTCGACTCCAGTTTATATAGTGAAATTTGAGTCTTTTTTAGCTGTACCTTAACCAATCATTGTACTAACATTTTACTAACCGATCCTAACATAGTGTAACAAAACTCTAACCAATCCTACCCCACCACCTTAATTAATTTACACCCAGCAAAATTAATTATGCAACATACAAAACAATTAAAGAACCAGAGAGAGACCGGACAGATATACAGTAGGGAAGTGGGAACCAGAATGACAAATCAATGAAGAAATGAGGATTTCACAACCACAGCTATTGATGAGTGATTTCTTGACAGACAGGATGCTATCAAACTAAATCCTCACCCTGGGCCCCACCCCTTTCCCGAGCGCATCACCTTCCTCCCTCTTCTCTTCCAGCGCTTGCTGCCATGGAGCAGAACTCTGCAGTCATACAGAAGCAATCCTGGCTGTGGGGTGGGCCCTTAAGCTGCAGGTGTAACTATTTGGGTGCCACTTTACTGTGTACACTCACCACTCATCCTGACAGGATACACCAAATGAAAGGGGCCCAACGCCAAGCTCCTGAGATGGAGTCTGAGTCTCCAGGATTATGAGATGGAGATGGGATATGGAAATAGGAGTCTGAATGTTATAGTCGAGGCTTTGTCCCAGAAAGAGGTACCTGAACCTCCCTGGGTCACTGGCTGAAGTGACCCTGCTGAGTTCAGACTCAAAGTGGGAGACAGATATGATGAAGTGGGGGATTTTGTTAGTGTTTTGCATGAATATGGTGCGTACCTTCATTTCCCTGTGTGCTGCGTGTGTAACAAGGCGGTGGGAGAGGGGGGTTGTGGTTACAGAGGGCCAAGTGTGATGTCACATAGCAGCCTGCACTCTGGACACCAGCCTGGACACTGAGGATCTTAGCAGCCAGTGACCCAGAGGACCATCCCATCTAGGGAGCTAGCCGGTTCTGTCCCTGTTCAATATATAGCTAAAGGTAGCATAAAATCCCACCTGAGCAGCTGTACTGAATCCTTACCTGTAAGAGGTTAAGAAGCTCAAATAGCCTGGCTGGCACCTGACCAAAAGGACCAATTAGGAAAGAAGATACTTTCAAATGCGGTGTGGGGGACAGAGGTTTTGTCTGTGTTCTCTAGACACAGAAATAGAGAGAGCGAGAGCGACCAGGTAGGAAAACCTTCTCCTGAAAAGACACTTGAAATGAGCATCTAAGATTACAAAAATTGTAAGTAAGGGCAAGGAAATGCCTTTGATTATCTTTTGTTTTAGCTTGTGAATTTTCCCTATGCTAAGAGGGAGTTTTATTCCTGTTTGTAGTAACTTTCAAGCTGAGCCTAGAGGGCAATCCTCTGTGTTTAAATCTTTCTATTACCCTGTAAAGTTACCTTCCATCCTGATTTTGTGCAGGTGTGATTTTTTTTTACTTTTTCTTTAAATAAAATTATTTTTTTAAGAACCTGATTGATTTTCAGTGTCCTAAAAACCAAGGGGTTTGGTCTGTGCTCACACTGTAACTAAATAGGTTAGTATATGATTCTCAAGCCTCCCCAGTTAAGCGGTGAAGGGATCTGGGGGGAATATTTTGGGGAACAAGGGACTCCAAGTGACCCTTTTCCTGATTTTTTTTGTCTAAATCACTTAGTGGTGGCAGCAATATTGTCCAAGGACAAGGAAATGATTTGTGCCTTGGGGAAGATCTTAACCTAAGCTGGTAAAAATAAGCTTAAGGGGTCTTTCATGCTGGTCCCCACATCTGTACCCCAGAGTTCAGAGTAGGGTGGGAACCCTGACAGCCCCTAGGAGGACAAAGAATGGAGGAGAGAGGGCCCCATAAGGCAGCTGGTTCTGGTCAGTTCAGGAACAAAGGATGGAAGAGATGATGCCCAGGTGACCTGTTTGCCCAGGGACATAGACAAAGGGTAGAGGAGGGGCTGGTGGAAGGAGGTCGCTTCTGAACTGAGCTATCTGGATGCGGACAGACCCAGCTAGACAGTGCTGAGATTGGCTAGGTCTGAGGACCCTGAGAACTGCCTGTGCTGGGTTCAGACATTCAATAAACCTCCTGTGTTATGCTGGTGGAGAGTCACTGCAGGGTGTACATCTACATAAAAATACTGAACACAATCAATCCTGCATTTCTCCAAAGACTTAACACTTGCTCACACACTATGTCTGGCTTTGTGTAACTGCGCCATCTGGTGGCTCCATCAAGAACAGCATCCCGTCTCTCCTCTTCAGGCTTCTTTGCCCAGAGCCCAGACCTGGGCCTGAGGGTCCCAGAAATGGTGTGAGCATGGGTGGGTCTCTGCTTCATCATCCCTTGCACATTCAGGCCACTGAAATGGCCTGGATCGGATGTAGGGATCTGTGGGCCTTGCTTCATGGAGCAAGCGGACATGTTCTGGGGGAAACCCGTCGCTACCAACATTCTCTGCAGAGAGGTGTTGGGGGAGGCGCAGGGCCACTTCTGGATGCTGGGGTACCTGGAGAACAGGGGCTGCTCCTTGGGCATCGAGAACATGTGAGGCAGGGATGAGGGCTGCTATTATCTGCACATCACCAAGGGGAAATTGTTCAGCACAGCTACGGAGCAACACAGTCTGCACTCATCATCACAGGTATCCCACCTCTGCCACCTGAGCCAGCTAGTCCCCCACCCTGGAGCTGGATACAAGCCATCACCCACGAAAGGGGAAAGGCCCAGTGCCCCATTCCCCGCCTGGCTTGTGGCTTGAAACAGAAATTGGTCACAAATTTTAGCAAATCGAAAACTGTTTGGGTCGAAACAAAAAGAAAAATGGTTGATGTTTTTGGCAAACCAAACATTTGAAAAAAATACTTTGGGGTCAATCTGAAAAGCATAATCTGATAAATTTTAAGGGAACCCAAAGTCAGGGGCAAAAAATCTTTTAATGTAAAACCAAAAATGAAAATTGGTCAAAATGTTCAGCAAACTAGAAGGTCAGAAACAGATTTGGTTTGAGGATGAAACATTTTGTTTAGATTTCTAGCTTTTTAGATGTTTTTTAACTACAAAGTAAAATTACAGGAAATTTCAAACCATACAGTGCGTTTGAATTGAGAAAGTGAAACGTTTCTTTTTGAAAATGCCTAAATGAAAACTTTCAATTTTGGGGAATTTCGGGAGGTTTTTTTCCCCAAACAAACAAATTGGCAAAATCGACCCAGATTTACACAAAGTTTTGGTGTTGTCAAATTTGCATTTTGCACCCAAAAAATAGTTTGTCAGTGAAACTTGCTCCCCGCGCTGGCTGCGAATGGCCTTCAGAGCCACTGAGTTTGGCATTGTCTTGCAGGGATCAGTAACTATCATCAGCTGGTCTGCTCTGTTCTCTAGAGGGTCTCATACTGTGTTTGTCACCAGGGTATCTGGGTGCCGGCCGGTCATCACAGAGCCAACAGAGTCATAATCATCAAGGCAATAAACAGATCATCTAATGGTCATATAAACATTACAAGCAGCTTCCATCTGCTTCCCAGGCCCATGGGTATGATTCAGAGGGGCAGGGAAGGGGCGGGATACCAGGCCTATGATGGGGTTCATCCGGAGGCGTAGGGAGGGGGCAGGATATCAGGCTAGATCGCCCGGTTAATCTCACCCAGGGTGGCAGTTCCCCCGGCTGAGGACTCATTCTCTGTTTCCTCAGTCCCCTGAGCTTCCAGTTCTTTGTCAGCTCTTCGGTGGCTGAAGAACATCCCGATCTACACGCCAGACTTGGGCACCGTGGATTCCCTGGCCCCCGGCCTGTCCTTCCTTCTGCTTCCACAAGAACAGCAGGGTGTCCTGGGAGAGAGAGATTCTAGGGTATATAAGTGGCTGGCAGTCTGGATAGATAGATAGATAGATAGATAGATAGAAGGGGTGGAGGGATGGGAGGGATGGTAGGTGAGTAAGTAGATGGGTACATAGGTGGGTGGGTAGTTGGTTGGGTAAGTGGGTAGAGAGAAAGGAGGTAGGTTGGTAGATCAGTAGGTGGGTACAGTAGGTGGGTAGGAGAGTGGGTTGTAGCTAGGCGATGTTGTAGGTAGATAGGCGGATCAATGAATAAATAGGTAAGTAGGTGAGTACATAGGTGGATGAGATGGTAGGTGGTCGGGTGAGTAGGTTGGTAAGTTCCTAGGTAGGTAGTTAGGCAAGGTGCTAAGTGGGTAGATGGGTGGGTCAGTGGGTTGGTAGCTAGGTGGGTACATAGGTGGGTTGCTGGGTAGATGGGTTAGTAGCTGAGTTACCGTCTGTAATAGAGCAGGGTGAGGTAATAGGCCAGGAAGAATCCAGTCACCATGAAGATGAGTTTGCAGCTGATTTCGATAAATGCCCAAGTGAGGCCACCTGTGGGAGCTGGAAGAAGCCGAGAGTCTGGGATAGATCCCTGCAATCCCTGCCCCGAGCCGGCCAGCCCCTGCCCTGGGGCCGGGAACGAGCCAGCACCCCCTAGAGGGGGAAAGGTCCTGTGGCCCAATGCCTGCCCACCTCCCCCCACAAGCCAGCCAATCCCCTCCCTGGGGCCAGATCAGCGCTCGCACTCCCTAGTGGGGAAGCGCTCTCACGTATTTCCGGTGGGCTCAGCAATACTGTACAGCGAACATCCTGTGGATGTTGGAGCAGAGGCAGAAGATCCGGGTCTCTGTCCCCGTCCAGCTCAGGGTGCTGACGGCCTCATCCCCCTGGGACCACGAGCTGACCTGCAGGGCCCCCCAGAGCTGTTCCCAGCCAAGGGCTCCCTGTACAGCTGCCACTAAAGCCGGGGCAGGGGGTGGGAGCTCAGGGAGCAACTGTATCTGACCCTGGGCCCCTGGTGCTGGCAGGACGAGTTCAGCCTGGTCCTCAGCTTGGGGATATCTGGGGAGAGCAGGACACACAGCAACAAATTAATAGTCAGAGAGAGAAACCCAGGGGCAGGGAGTCCCACGGGTTAACCATACTAATACCCAGGGGAAGGGAGTCCCATAGATTAACCTGCTAGTATCCAGTAGGGGAGTCTCACAGGTTCTTCTGCCCTGGGCACTGATCCGGCCCCATCCTCGGTCAGTTGCCCTTCACACCAACCCACCTGCTTCTCCACCTTCAGCCTGGGAGCTCACGGCCCTTGTAGACAGCCCAGGGGTCCGTTCAAGCCTCAGCTAGCCCCCGTGGGGCTGCCCTAAAGCAGCTAATTAGCTATGGGAGCCTCCCACTCCCCAGATGTGTCCTTTCCCAGCTGGGCCAGAGCCAGGGGACTAAATAACCTCACTCCTGCCCCCAGCTGAGTCCCAGCCACCACCAGATATGGCAGACACCCCCCTCGGTTCATCTCTTCCCAGCCCTCCCCTTTCACCCTCTGGCTTAGCCAGCGTGGCCTGGGTACTTTGCAACCCGGCTGCGCCCAGAGGGCGGCACGTGAAATCAACACCCAGAACAGCTGCACGCTGGTATCGTCTGGCCAGGCCTCACAGCGTCCGTCCACGCTGCATTCAAAGCCTTGCGGCACAGAGGCTCAGAGCCTGGGTCCGTTGGGTTGGGCTCGCAAAGGCGGCCACTGATTTCCCCTCTTCCCTGGATCTGCAGCACAAAGGTCCCAGGCCATTGAATGAGGGTTGGCCCTGGGGCAGGGAGGGCCGAGGTCTCTAGGCACCGACCCCGGAGCGTGTTAAGTGCTGGACAGTGACTGGGTCCCATTAACGCTCTGCCTCATATAGAGCATCCACCGATCCTGGCAGAAAGAAGAGGGAGGAGGAGACGTGGTGGGACAGCCTGGGGGGATCTCAGGGGGAACTGGGGTGGCTGGTGTGAGGGGAAATCCCAATAAGGGGGATTGGAATGGGGTGGTGGATCGCAGCATAGGAGGCTTCTGGGGGGCAGGGCAGGTTGGGAGTAGAGAGGGGAGCCTTAGCCAAGGGGGGCAGGAAGGGGTGAAGATCCCAAGGGAGAAGGGGCTGCACGGTGTGGAGGGAAGGGGCCTGGAGGAGAATTGGCTGAGGGTGCATGGTGGGGGGTGGGGATCCTAGCACAGGGCTGAGTTGGGGGAGGGAAGGCCAGGGGAGCCCAGGGGTGGGGATCCCAGCAGAGGGAGCTGGGGGCCGGCGTGGAGGGGCAGAGGGGGTCACTCACAGATGATGTGGAGCTGGATGGTTCTGTGGGTGGAAGGTCCCCGTGGTGGCCTGTAGGTGACAGTGCAGACGAGCTCTTTGCCATGGTCCCCCGGGCCAGGCGTGAAGCTGAGCATGGAGCTGTGGGCCCAGGTGCCGTTTGCCAGCGGAGTTGAGATGTTCCGGGCTGTGTCGCTGAATGGCCCCATCCAGGTGACTCGGGGAGGGTGCCCAGAGCAGCGCCCAGGGGCCGTGCAGGTCACAGTCACCGGCTTCCCGGCCAGCAGCATCCCTGGCAGCCCATGTGCCGGCGAGATCTGGATCTCTGGCTCCTCCGTCAGCTCTGAGACACGGGGAGAGGAGAGAGAATCATTCAGGGACACGGGGCCTTTCTGTTCAAGGGGCGCAGCCCCGATCCGGCCCCAGGGCGGGGACTGGCTGGCTCAGTGGGGCTGATCAGCAGTGACTGCGGCTGCTCTTACCTGGCACCGAGATCGTGAGCTTTGGATCAGTGCCATCGGAATGGAAGCGGTAACTGTATTTAAAGTTTCCTTTCTCGACTCTAAGGAAATATCTCCCCGTATCCATCCGTCGGGCGTCACTGATTTGCAGGGAGCAGTCGCCGCGCGCTGGATTCTCCACCAGCTGGAACCGGCCCTGGGTCTCCTGCGACACCCCCTGGCTGGGGTCACTGCTGGCCATGGGCAGATCAGAGCCCACGTTGGCCTGATCCTTGTACCAGTATCTGTAAAGCTGGGACCAGGAAGTGTCGTACAAGGCTGGGTACGTGAAGGTGCAGGGGATGAAAACGCACAGACCCTCTTGCACTGACACCGACTGCGGCACTGTCACGGTAAATCCGGCCAGCTGGGACAGGGACCCTGCAGGGGAGGAGGAGGGATCGATGTGGGACCCATAGAGAGCAGAGACCAACCCTGAGCTCCCCACACAGCTCTGTCAATGCCCCTCACTCCCGACCTGCAGCCCCCTGCGAGCCCAGCCCTGAGTCCTCGACCAAAACTCCCTCCCTTTAGTTTCCATCCCTCCCTACTTCAAGCCCCCTGCCCGGTCACTGTCACTCAGCGCCCCCTAGCACTGCTTCCCTACCTGCCGGATCAGTGGGCAGTGATTGATCCAGCAGGGATAGATTTATTGCGTCTAGTTTAGATGTGATAAATTGACCCCCAAGCGCTCTCCTGTGACTCCTGTACTCCAGCGTTGCGAGAGGCGCAGGCAGAGTCAACAGGTGAGTGGCAGCAGTAGACTCACCGTGGTAAGTTGATCTAAGTACGTTGACTTTAGCTACATGAATTACATAGCTGAAGTTGTGTAACTAGATCGATCCCCACCCCTCCCAGTGTAGACGAGGGCTAAGAATCATAAGATCGGAGATAAAATCCCGAGCTGGTGACAGAAGATGGTGGGAAGGCAGCGCGGCTCAGTGCCTGCTTTGCTTCAGTCTTCCCACAAAAAACAACCTGTGAGCAGGCCACCAGTGAAGTTACTGTGGACAGCAAAGTGGAAAGGCTGCAGATCGGGATCAGTAAAGAACACGTCAGAGATGTTCTGACCAATTTGAATGAATTCACATCAGTGGGTCGGGACACTGTTCAACCCGGGGGCTGAAGGAATTAGTTTGAACCACTAGCAATAATATTTGCAAACTCATGGATGCCAGGAGAGGTCCCAGAAGACGGGGCAAGGGCTAACAGATTGTATCTTTAAAAGGGGAAAAGGAGGATCTGGGGAACTATAAACCAGTCAGCCTGACCTCGACACCTGGAAAGACACTAGAGCAATG
Organism: Aldabrachelys gigantea; assembly: GCA_026122505.1. Lineage (NCBI taxonomy): Eukaryota > Metazoa > Chordata > Testudines > Testudinidae > Aldabrachelys > Aldabrachelys gigantea. The sequence continues at coordinate 71,438,846 of CM047489.1, forward strand.
TATAAAATCTTCTGTTTGTGAGGCTGAAGGGGTGATTACCAGCATGGATTTACCAAGAACAAATCCTGCCAAATCAGTTTGGTATCCTTCTTTGACGAGGTAACTGGTTGGGGGCTGGGAGGAAGCGGTGGACATAATATACCTGGACTTCAGCAAGGCTTTTGACACAGTCCCACATGACATTTTCATACGTAAGCTGGAGAAGACTTCTGACGGAAGTCATATGTGAGATTGCAGAACTGCTAACTGTGGTATGTAACCTATCATTTAAATCAGCTTCTGTACCGGATGACTGGAGGAGAGCTAACGTGACAGAAATTTTTTAAAAAGGCTTCAGACATGATCCCAGCAATTAGAGGCCACTAAGCCTAACTTCAGTGCCGAACAAATTATTTGAAACTACAGTAAAGAACAGAATGATCACATGCATAGATGAACATGATTTGTTGGAGAAGATTTCCATTTTTAAAAAAACATGTTGACTCATCTCTCACCAATTTAATAGAATTTTTGAGGGAGTCAACAAGCATATAGACAAGGGTGATCCAGACGATATAGCGTACTGAGATTTTCAGAAAGCCTTTGACAAGGTCCCTCACCAAAGGCTCTTAAGCAAAGTGAGCTGTCATGGGATAAGTGGGAAGGGCATCTCTTGGATCAGTAACTGGTTAAAAGAGAGGGAAAAATGATAGGAATAAATGGTCAATTTTCACAGTGGAGAGACATAAATAGTGGTTTCCCCCAGGGGTCTGTACTGGGACCAGAGCTGTTCAACATATTCATAAACAATCTGGAAAAAGGGGTAAACAGTGAGGTGGCAAAATTTGCAGATGATACAAACATGCTCAAGATAGTTAAGTTGAAAGCTGACAGCAAAGAGCTACAAAGGATCTCACAAAACTGGATGACTGGGCAACAAAATAGCAGATGAAATTCAACGTTAATAAATGCAGAGGAACACACATTGGAAACAGGGCCAGGTCCACGTTTTCTACTGCCTCAAGTGGCGTGGAAAAAAAAAGAAAAAACACCGACTGGTGGCAGTTGGGGGGGTGGGTCCTTCACTCCATACAAACTATACATATAAAATGAGGTGTTACCACTTAAAAAAAATAAAAAAAAATAAAAAAAGATCTTGGAGTCATTGTGGATAGTTCTCTGAAAACATCCACTCAATGTGCCGCAGCCGTCAAAAAAAGGTACAGAATATTGGGAATCATTAAGAAAGGGATAGATAATAAGACAGAAAATATCACATTGCCTGTATATAAATCCATGGTACGCCCACATCTTGAATACCGTGTGTAGATGTGGTCGCCCTCATCTCAAAAAACATATATTGGAATTGGAAAAAGTACAGAAAAGGGCAACAAAAATGGTTATAGGTATGGAACGGCTACCGTATGAGGAGAGATTAATAAGACTAGGACTGTTCAACCTGGACAAGAGATGCGTAAGGGAGGATATGATAGAGGTTTATAAGATCATGACAGGTATGGAGAAAGTAAATCAGGAAGTGTTATTTACTCCTTCCCGTAACACAAGAACTAGGAGTCCCCAAATGAAATTAACAGGCAGCAGGTTTAAAACAAAAGGAAGTATTTCTTCACACAACGCACAGTCAACCTGTGGAACTCTTTGCCAGAAGATTTTGTGAAGGCCACAACTATAACAGGGTTGAAGAACAACTGGGTAAATTCATGGAGGACAGGTTGTTACCTAGCAGCTCTGTGTTCTTGGGGAACCAGGGTGCAGTACCCAGCCTGTGTGACTCACAACCCACCCCTACCCAGCCTCTGCTTGAACCAAATCTGCATCAAAAAATCTAGACTTACACCTAAACCCCTGGGATAAGGGTGACAGAATTAAGGAAACTCCCCTGGCCTCATTTATATCGAAGACGGGACAAGGAGGCATCTCCATTAGCGGACAGAATGGAGAATAGAGATTTCAAGGCAAGAACCGCATGGAACTCTGGGACCAGAAAAGCCAGGAAGCACGGCATCATGGGGGAATCTCTGCTCCAGATGTTTATGAACCCGCCTGTCCACACCCAGCTCAGCAGTTATCAGACCAATTCTAGTAATAAATCCTTGATTGGTATCCAAAATAGTGAATTGCATTGTGAGCTCCCTACAAGGAACACCACCTACAGCCAGGAATGATCATCTCTTGTGTCCAGCCTGAACAAAACAACGTAGGTATCTCTCATGTTTACACATCAACAAATCTAGTGTTCTCCCTTGAACCATTGTTGTTTCTCTACAAAAACTCCTACCCAGGCTCCAGTAAGTGTTCTGATCCCTGGAATCAAAATCTCCATCCGTTCCACTGGGACTTCGTTTCCTGACTGATCGTGCTGGGCTCCCCTATGGTTATTACCTAGCAATAAATAACTTCCATGATTAAATGGGTTGCTTCTCTCTCTCTCTCCCCCGCCCACCCCCCATGGGGGTATTTTGGTTTCCTCATTCGCTCTGCAGCAACGCTCCTTGTACCTAAGCTAAAAGATCCCTGCAGCACCCAAAAATCCTGTGGGGTTTGCTCATCAGGTGGGTTACTCCCAGCACAATTGTAACGTGACAGTGGGGATAGGGATGTGCTGAACCTGTGACATATGAGGGTGTCAGATTGAAAGTGCTGCTCGACCCAGCCTACTGAATCCAGAAACATCTAAGGGGTCAGCTTGAGAGTGCTGATTAACCCAGTCCTCTTAGCCGGGAGGAGTTGCCAACACTTTGGAGGATAGAACTAAAATTCAGAGGGATCTCAATAAATTGGAGAACTGGGCTGTAGACAACACAATGAAATTCATCAATGACAAAGGGAAGGTGCTTCACTTAGGGAAGGAAAACCAAATGCACAGATACAGGATGGGGAAGAACTGGCTTGGCAGCAGCACAGCTGAGAAGGATCTAGGAGTCGGGGTGGATCACAACCTCGACAGGAATCAGCAATGTGATGCTGTTGCAAAAAAACAAATGCATTTTCAGGTTGCATTAACAGAGGCAGAGCATGCAAGTCAGGAGAGGTGACAGTACCGCTCTATTCGGCGCTGGCTAGGCCTCAGCTGGGGACTCTGTCCAGTTTCGGTCACCAATGTATAGAAGGGTGCAGAGAAAGTGGAAAGGATCCAGAGGCGAGGGATGAAGATGATCAGATGGATGGAAGCCCTAGGGGCACCGCCTGAAGGAACTGAGCAGGGGTATTTGGAAAACTGATTGAAGAAGGAGGGGGACATGATCGTGGTTTTCAAATACTTGAAAGACTGCCATAGAGAAGATGGAGAAAAGTTGTTCTCCCCCTCCCCCGCCCCGAGGGCAGGAAAAGGGGCAATGGGTTCACACTACTGCCCATTTTCTCATCCCTCCCCCCACCACATGGATGCTGGAGTCGCCTTCACATGGTGAGTGTCTTGGTTCTGCAGGGACCCCGTGGAGCCGGATGGCCCGGAAGGGGGTAAAACGTCCCCCGGGGTGGGGAGTGCAGAGAGCTGATGGCTCCCCCCTCTGCAGCCAGGGTGGGGCACTAATCTTACTCTTCCCCATCCCCACTCCACCCTGCTCCTCCTGCAACTGGGACTCTCCTCCCCCCATGAAAATGGGACCGACCACGCCATCCTCCCCACTCTTCTCAGCATGGTAGGGGCCACTCGTCCCTCCCCTCTCCCACCAAGCTCTTGTGAGAATGGTATGGGCCATTCCCTCCTCCCCACCCCTCACATGTGAAAATGGTATTGGCCACTCACACCTTCCCCCCTTCTCACCTGTTAATATGGTTTGGGCCGCTCCCTCTTACCCCTTCCTCACCTGTGAGAATGGTATGGGCCACTTGCTCCTTCCCCCCGCCATCCTTATGAAAAATGGTATGGACTATTCACTCCTCACCCCTCCTTTCCTTTTAAAATGGTATGAGCCACTCCCCCCCAGCCCCATTCCCCTTCTGTGTAAATGGTACTGGGACAGTGGCTCCTCGCACCCCCATGAAAATGGTACAGGCCTGTGACGTAATGCGTGTGATACAATATCTCATTGAAAGGTGACAGGGCCAGAAAGGGTTAATCACCTCCCAGACTGACCTGACCCAGGGCCCAGCTTTAGAGGCCAGTTCGGAAGATCTGGCAATGAACCGAGCTTTGAAATGCAGCCGGGGTTGTTAGAGATACACGGGGAGAGGTTTACCCAGGACTTGCCCAGGGCTGGGATGGGAAGGGGCTGCGGGTCGGGATTGAGGGGCACCCCGCTCTCCGCAGACCTTCCAGCTCCCTCCCCCCCATTTCCACTCACCCCTAGAGCTGCAGAAGGGGGCTTAGCACCTGGCTCTCCGACCCTGCAGCCCGGGGTCCCCAGGGTTTGTGACTCGGAGCCTGGGGAAGCGGCAAGCACAGGAATGTGAAAGCAGAAGTTGGTGCAGACAGGAGGGGGTTGTGGGGAGATGCTTTATCAGAAACCCCAACACCCGCATCCTGCCGACTTCCCCTCCCTCTGGCTGGGGCTGCCTGCGGCTTCCCTGCAACGGGGGCAGGCTGCATATTGCTTGTGGGGCTGGAAATAGAACCCAGGAGTCCGGGCTCTGAGCCCCTCTACAAACCACTCTGCTCCCAGAGCCAGGGACAGAACCCAGGAGTCCTGGCTCCCTGTCTCCACCCTCCCACTGTAACCCACTAGACCCTGCTCCCCTCCCAGAGCCAGGGACAGAACCCAGGAGTCTGGGCTACCTGCCCCCTGTCCCAGCTCTATCCCATTATTACTGCTTTTTCTAGTCACACAATAATATTTTAACACTAGCGGCTCATACCTCTTATTGTGTTGTACATGCTGCAGATACTAATCACTCACCCGGAGCTGAGATGCGTCCGCCTCTGGGGCGGGGCACTGGGAACAGCGCACTGGAACAGCAGGTGTCCGGTTTGGAAGGCTAGTGAATGGGAAGAGCCAGGTGCGTGAGGAGACCTGCCTGAGAGGCAGCGGATGCAAGTGTCAGGGCGAGGGCTGGGGAGAGATGTGAGATTTCAAGACAGGAAGGGGTAGTCAGGGCTGGAGATTTTGATGCCATCGACGCAAGAGGGAGATTGTGAGAGATACAGGCAGCTCCCATGGACAGCTGGCTTCCAGCCCCACCACAGGGGGACTGGGTGGGGTAGGGGGGATGTGGCATGGGGTCTTTCCCCTCTAGGGAGCCCTGGCTCTAATATGCCCCGGGATGGGGCACTGGCTGGTTCTCAAGGAGTGGGAGTGGGACCCGGGGTCCTTCCCCTCTATGGTCTCTCAGCAAGGGAGACGCCAGCAGATCGGAGCTGGTCCATTGAGCACAGATGTTTGTTTTCTGACTCTCAGTTCCTCAAATGCCTCCCAGATTCAGTGACCTGGAATCTGAGGATTCCCTTGTGATGGGTCCAGGGTCATTGGCTGGATCAGGAGAAGCAGCTGGATTCCACCACCTGCCACAGACTCCGTCCTTCGACTTAAGAGCTGAGATGCAGAGAATCTGTCCTGGGTCCTGTTTACACAGGGACCTCTCCCCAGTGCTGAGATGTGGCTGCCTCTGGGGTGGGGCACGGGGGCTGTTTATACAAGGACTCCTTGCCCGATGTTGAGATACACAAGGGTTTGGGAGAAACCTAGAACTGAAAGAAACACAGCTCCCCTTAGGGGCTTTGGGACCAGACCAAGTAGCCTACGATCCCGAGTCTCACACCCTAGCCAGACCCTGGCCCGCGTCTGCCCCAGGCTAGTGGCACGTCAGCTCTGCCCCCCTGCGTGTGGGCCCTGGCGGATGTGCTGGGAGGTTGGCTGCTGAGCAGATCTTGCACAAGAGGATGTTTTCAGTCGGTATATTTGCTCCACCTCCGGCCAGTTGGCCCCTATTCAGGGCTAGGTGAGAGTCACAGAAAGCAGGTGAGAGGGTCCCATTGACCACTGGGGCATGGCTGCTTGGACACAGGTCCCCAGCCAGTGGTGGAAGGGGTGAGCCTGGGGCAGATTCCTGCTGGGACAGTGCCTGCCAGGTCTAGTAGGTTATTACTGGCTGCGCTGGATCCATGCGGATCAGGTCAGAACCCTGGTCATTGGGGCAAGATCCGGGGCAGGAACCCTGGTGTCCGGGCTGACCCTTAATTTGGTGTGTGTAGCATCGCAGGACTCACCAGCACGGCACCTCCAGGAATAGCTCATCCAGCATCCAGAGCACCCTCTGCAGGCCGGTGTCCCGCTACCACTTGACCCCTGGGTCCCTCCCAGACCCGGTGCCCCATTATCTGGGGGTTCTGCCCCCTGGCTGTAACCCCTTTCTCTAAGGGTCTCCCCTCCCCAAGGAACCCCCACCCTCTATCCCCCCCTTGCCTTAGCCTATGGGCTTCTGCCAGTCACCATCTACCCCCCTGGCACTGGGGCCGACTGCAGGTTGTATAAGCCAGTCATCATAGGCAAGAGAGGTTTTGACCTGCTGCCTTTCCCTGCAACCCAGGACCCCCAGGGGCCTTGTACAAGGCCCTGCAGCCTGGGGAGTTGTTGGCCTGCAGCTCCCCTGGCCTTTCCGCAGCCTGTCTTCACTCCCAGTGTCCTTCAGCACTCAGGCAGCCAGGTCCATCTCCTTCCTCAGCTGGAGGAAGACTGCCTGCTCCTGGCCCACTGCCCTCTTATAAGGGCCAGTGGGGCCCTGATTGGGGCATGGCCACCACTGAAGCTGCTTCTCCAATCAGCCTTTCCCCAGCCCCAGCCCTTCCCAGGGCTGCTTTTAACCACTCCAGGCAGGAGCAGGGTGACCATTCTGTTACAGTGTTAGTACATTCTGCCTCTGGTTATTCCCAATTTGCTTTCAGACTCGTTTTAATTAGCTGCCTGGGAGGTTTTCCCTGGTTGCTGTTAAACAGATGCCCCACCTAGAGGTGGCTGCATCTAAGTGCCAGCTGGGCAAGGGATCCTTATATAAACAGCCCCCACGCCCCACCCCAGAGATGGCTACATCTCATTTCTGGCCTTGGGGTCCCTGTATAAACAGCCCCGCACTCCACTCCAAAGGCAGCTGCATCTCAGTGCTGGGCAAGGGATCTTTGTGCATTGTATTGAGCTCAGTATTTGACTCATGTGTTTTTCCAGGGTCTTGGGAATTACCAGATTCAGATGCAGGAAAAATAGAGATTCACTGGGAAACCTTGGAACCGCCAGGTCGAGATCAAACCCTGACAGGGCTGATAACATGGAGATCATGGGGACTGGGGTCCGTCTCTTACTGATATGGAAGGGAAAGGGTTAATTACCAGTCCATTAATTATCTAATCTAATCTAATCTAATCTATCATTTTAATAATTCAAATAATCCTGTTTCTTTTTATGTCCTGAAGATACTTGATACATGGGAGCAGGGAGGGTGGGGAATTGAAAAATATGGGACATTTTTTGTGAAAAATTCCTAGCCAGTGAATTTTTCCCAGTGACCATTCATTTTAGATGGCCAAGATCTCTGTGAAACCTTTCTAAAAAACAAACAAACCTGGGATTAGTTTTTAGCAAAGGGAACTTTTGCACAAAACTATTATTTTAAAAACAACCTGTGATGAAATGGGGGATTTTGTTAGTGTTTTTCATGAATACTGAGTGTGCCTCTGTTTCCCTGTGTTCTGTGTGTTTAACGAGGTGGTGGGAGAGGGGGATTGTAGTTGCAGATGGGCAGGTGTGACCTCACCTAGCAGCTGGGACCCCAGACACCGGCCTGGACATTATGGGACTCAGCAACCAGTGGCCCAGGGGCCCAGCCCATCATGGGAGCCAGCCGGTTCTGGCCAGTGGGAGGACAAAAGGTGGAGGAGAGAGGCCACCGGTGACTTGACCAGGTCTTAATCTCCCAGAGTGAGTGTGACTCCGAGAGGGGCTGTCACACTGGGGGGTTCCTCCCAGGGGCCTGGGAGTCTCTGACACAACCCAGATCTGTTGTGATAGTTTTAATAGAACAAGCAAAATATAATTAGCATTGTTATATAAAATATATCCTAAAATAATAGTCAATATGTGTGTGTGCACAGTCTATATGTACTCACTCACTCTTTCTATATGTGTGTGTGTGTATATATATGTGTGTGTGTGTGTGTGTGTGATTATATACACACAGAGATATATTACATTAACATAAAACTGAGCATAATTAGATATATAGTTTATATATACTTTGTGTGTGTGTGTGTATATATATATATATATATATATATAACAGTAGATATAAATACAAACACATATATATGGGTGGGGTATATAAGTACATAAAATATTCAACACAATCAATCCAGCATTTCTCCAGAGACTTAACAGTTGCTCGCACACTAAGATTATGTCTGGATTTGTGTAACTGCGCCATCTGGGGGCTCCATGCAGAATAGCCATGTTCCTCCCATCCCATCTCTCCTATGCAGGATTCTTTGCCCAGAGCCCAGACCTGGGCCTGAGGGTCCCAGAATTGGTGTGAGCCTGGGTGAGTCTCTGCTTCATCATCCCCTGCACATTCAGGCCACTGATGGGGCCTGGATCTCATGGGGGATCTCTAGGCCTTGGTTCATGAAGCAAGTGGACCTCTTCTGGGGGAAACCCATTATTGGCAACATCTCCTACCAAGAGTTGTTGGAGGAAAGGTGGGACACTTCTGGATGCTGGGGTACCTGCAGAAGGGGAGCTGCTCCATGGGCATCGAGAACATGTGAGCCAGGGATGGGGGCTGCTATTATCTGCACATCACCAAGGGGAATTCATTGCGGCACAGTTACTGAGCAACACAGCCTGCACTCATTGTCACAGGTATCTGCTCCCTGAGCCCGCCAGTCCCTATGATACATTTCACCCCCACTCTGAACTTTAGCGTACAGATGTGGGAACCTGCATGAACACCTCTAAGCTTAACTACCAGCTTAGATCTGGTCTTGCTGCCACCATCCAGATGTCTGAGTCATCTGGAAAACTCTGTCTTCCCCACAAAACCTTCCCCTCCCTGGGTAGCCTTGAGAGACGACTCCACCAATTCCCTGGTGAACACCGTTCCAAACCCTTGGATCTTAACACAAGGAAAAATTAGTCCTTCCCCCTCCCTTTTTCCCCCTCACCAATCCCTGTTGAGTCCAGATCCAATGCCCTAGGATCTAAAAAAAACAGGGGAAAAAATCAATCAGGTTCTTAAAAAGAAGGCTTTTAATTAAAGAAAAGAAAGATAAAAGAAAAAATCTCTGGGAGACAGCATACAAGCTGATCTCACAGACAACAGATTTAAAACACAGGATGTTCCCCTGGGCAAAAACCCCAGTACACTCAAAAATACTCAATTACATAATTCCCCTAATTGCACAAAGACAAAGTCACAAAAGAAAATAAACATAAACCTCTCTATTCCTTTCTAAAACTTACGACTCTGGTAAGAGGCTGGTTTCTTGATCTTTTCCACTCGGGCTGAAACTGAAACTGACTCTAAACAAAGGAAACTTCCCTCCTTCCTTTTGAAACATCCTGTCCTCCCATTGGTTCCTCTGGTCAGGTGTCAGCTAGACTAGGTGAACTTCTTAACCCTTTGCAGGAAAAAGAGGCATTAACCCTTAACTATCTGTTTATGACAGTCCCCCACCCAAGGGCTGGATCCAAGCCATCACCCAGTGGCCCATTCCCCACCTGGCTAGTGGCTTGAAACAAAAATTAATCAGAATTTTAGCAAACTGAAACCTGTTTGGATCGAAACAAAAAAGAAAATCTCTTGCATTTTTTGGTGAATGAATCGTTTGAAAAAAATATTTGGGGGTCAATCTGGAAACATAATTTGATAAATTTTGAGGGAACCAAAATTAAGGGAAAAAAACATAAAACTGAAAATGAAAATTGGTCAAAAAATATTCAGCAAACCAGAAGGTCAGAAATAGATTTGGCTTGAGGATGAAACATTTTGTTTTGATTTCAAGGATTTTAGAGTTTTTTTAATTAAAAAAAAAACTAGGAAATTCCAAATTATAGAATGATTTTGAATCAAGAAAGTGAAATGTTTCTTTTTGAAAATGCCTAGAAGAATCTTTCCATTTTCGGGAATTTTTCGAGTTTTTCTCACCTAATAAACAATTCAGCAAAATCGACCTGGATTCACACAACATTTTAGTGTTGCTGAATTTCCATTTTGCATTAAAAAAAAAGTTTGTCTGTGAAACTTTCTCCCCACGCTGGCTGGGAGCGGCCTTTAGACCTGCCTGGTTGGGCGTTGTCTTGCAGGGATCAGTAACCAGCATCAGCTGGTCTGCTCTGTTCTCGCTGGGCGTGGGGGGGGGCAGGTCTCAAACTTCATTGCACCATAACCCGCTTCTGACAACAAAACTTACTCCACGACCCCAGGAAGGGGGGACTGAAGTCTGAGCCTGCCGGAGCCCTGCCACCCCGGGTGGGGGTGTGTGTGGCAAAGCCAAAGCCCAAGGGCTTCATCGCCAAGTGGGGGGCCCTATAACCTGAGCCCCGAAAGCTGAGGGCTGAAGCTCTCAGGCTTCAGGTGGTGCAGTTCGGGCTTTGGCCACGGGCCCCAGTAATTCTCAGCCCGCTCAGCTGAGCCTGTTAAAATGGTCTCATGACCCATTTTTGGGTCCTGATCCACAGTTTGAGAACCACTGCTCCAGAGGGCATCGTCCTGCAGTCGTCACGAGGGTATCTGGGTGCCTTGCAGACATCACAGAACAAAGTCAGGCACGGGTGAATGGGGCAAATCTGGAGCGGGGGTGCCCCCCGCTGGCATCTGGAGCCCCGCAGCTCCTGCCCCCTGCCTTGGAGCCGCCCCTGGCCAGCTACTCCTGGGAGCTTCCTGACTGCTGAAAGGAGCACGGGGGGAGGGGACATCCCCATGTACCCCATCTCCGCAGAGCGGAGGGGTGGGGCAGACAGGGCTCACCGAGAGCAGGACAGCTCTGCTGGCAGCTGCTGCTGTGTCTGAAGGAGCTTTCCTTGAGCCGGCTGAGTGCTCCTCTCAAAGGGGCAGTGCACGGTCTCTCTCACACTCCCTCAGCTCACAGACGCCATCTTTTTCACACTCATCACCCCCCAACACATACTTAGACTGTTGTTGTTACTTCTTGTTACTTCCTGCAATGCACATATATGCTCTGTAATTTCCTTCTTTCAAAGTGCTGTTAGTTGAGGTTTTTGACTGGTCTCTGCATCTCATAATTTTATTTTTCTCTTATGCTCACACTGAATTCTTTTAGTAGTGAGTTCTAAACTGCCTAACCTGCCCTGGAAGGAGTAATTAGCATTGTTAATGTTATTACCATACTGCACTTTGTCATTCATTATGTAAAGTGGTACAATCAAATAATAATATTCTCCTAGAATGGAACTTTAGCTTGTACTCACTTTACTATTCTCAGTTTCAAAAACATGAGCTAAACAGAACTATAGACACTGCGCAGATGAAAGTTGCCTGTTTTCAAATTGTATTTTTCGTTAGATCTGTAAATTAACTTAAAATGTGCATGAAAATAACTGCAGTTCCAACTATGACACCAATAGCAATGATGGAGTCAAATGGCACATGATTTTGACTGGTAAACATAAATGCCAAAAGAATTAGAAAAAATAATTTCCTTATTTAATAAAAAAGAAAACAAAACCTTAATCACATATGTTAAAATTAGGTTTTAAGTGAAAAAGGACTGACTAAAATAGAGGAGATAATGGCAGTAACACAGTGTGTCTGTGTAAGCAGATTTTATTTATCTCTACTAAAGATTGTGTACAAAGTCTCAGACGTGTGTTTCTGATATCTGCATTAAAGCTCCAGAACTGATTCCTCAAGTCTTGGGATTGGGAACATCTTGCTATATAATCTCCTGATTGTTCTAAATTTACATATAAACTTTAAACGTGGCTTTAAATGGCATTGGTATATATTTTTTCTTCTTTATATAACAATTAGATACAGTGCTCTGGTCAGCTAATCCCTAAGTTATTATTTGCAAAACCTCCTGGAGCGTTCAGGTTCCTAAGTAGTCCCTGGAATCACGGTTAAGGTTTCCTTCCCCTCCGCCGCTCCCAAATCTCAACTGGTGCCCCTGCCCCGGGTGAGCCAGGAGTGGCCAGGGGGCTGCAGCAGGCCATGGGCTCTGGTGAGATGCAGCCCGCGTGTGACAGCGCGAAGCCTTGAGCCACATGCTGAGCACCAGGCACCACAAGCCCCAGCAGCAGCGCAGGAGGGTGGCAACACCCCATGTGCCAGGCCCCCCTGACTTCTGCGCTGCTGCTGGCAATGGCGCTGCCTTCAGAGCCGGGTGGCCTGACAGGGGCCTGGGGCAAAGCAATTTCGGGGGCCCCTTCCATAAAAAAAGTTGCAATATGATAGTATCATGTCTTTGGAAATGTAAAAAATAACCAGTGAAATACATTCAAAACTTAATTTTTAATAATTTGAAAATACACCTCTACCTCGAACTAACGCTGTCCTCAGGAGCCCAAAAGTCTTACTGCGTTATAGGTGAAACCGCATTATACTGATCGTACTTTGATCCATGGAGTGCACAGCCCCACCCCCGAGTGCTGCTTTACCGCGTTATAGCCGAAATCGTGTTATAGCGGCTTGCGTTATATCGGGGTAGAGGTGTACACGAAATACACTATTTAAAAACATTAAATGCTTTAATGGGCTGTCAACATTTGCAATTACATAATGGGCTGTCGCTGGGTGATGGTGATGGTTGGTGCCAATGGGCTGTCGCTGCCTGGGGGTGGCGCTACTGTTGCCCAGGTCTGGGTGGGGAGCTGGGCTCTGGGTTGGGCTCAGAGCTGGGGGTCAGGGCTGTGGGGGGATGGGGTCGGGGCTGCCTAGCTCAGAGGGGCTGGGCTCAGAGCTGGGGATCAGCAGTGTGGGGGGGGTTAGGGGGTGCCCAGCTCGGAGGGGCTAGACTCGGAGCTGGGGATCAGGGCTGGGGAGCAGGAATCAGGAGCGTGTCCGGCTCTGAGGGGCTGGACTCGGAGCTGGGGGTCAGGGCTGGGAAGGGGGTCAGGAGGGTGTCTGGCTCAGAGGGACTTACCATGCTGCTTACTCCCACCTTCCCTCTCTCCCGGAGCCTCAGAGCGCCGCGTCCAGAGCTGCTCTGCCCCTGGACAGCGCTGCAGTGGCCTGGCTCTCTCAGGACCTGAGCTTGCAGCCCAGCCCCACTACCACGTGGCTCCGAGCAGGAGGCGCTCAGGCACCACCCCCTTACCATGCAGCTCCGAGCAGGAGGCGCTCTGGCCCTGACTGAGCCATGCCTCTTTAGCTCTATCCGGGGCCACTCCTGGATGCGGCGTGCTGAGACGCCGGGGGATAGGGGAAGGCGGTGGGAGGGAGCCTCCAACATTCTCTGGGGGCCCCTGCAGGGCCCAGGGCCTGGGGAAAATTGCCCCAATTGTTCCCTTCCGGGTGGCCCTGGCCAGGGCTTAGCTCTGGCACCTCTTTCAATACAAATTAAACACCGTGGGAGGCAATGGGGCCCAGAGGTAATGGGGGGGTACCCAGGGGGCCCATGGGGGCCAGGAATGATGCGGGGGGGCACCATAATACAAGTTCGCCCAGGGTGCCATTTTCCCTAAGGCCGGCCCTGGTCATAACCATCAGGACAACAAACAGATCATCTACTGGTCATATCAATATTACAGGCAGCTTCCACGTGCTGCCCAGCCCCACGGGTCTGAGCTGGAGGGGAAGGGAGGGGGCCATGTACTGGGCTAAACAGGCCCATTGTCCTCCCCTGGGGTGGCAGTGCCCCCAGATGAGCTCTCATTCTCCGTTTCCTCAGTCCTGTGAGATTCCAATTCTTTGTCGGCTTTTCGGTGGCTGAGGAATGGCCTGATCTATACGCCGGACTCGGGCATTGTGCATTCCCTGGCCCCCGGCCTGTCCTTCCTTCTGCTTCCACGACAGCAGCAGGATGTCCTGGGAGAGTGAGAGAAAGAGAGAGATTCTGTGGTATGTAAGTGGCTGGAAGTCATGATAGAGAGATAGAGAGACAGGTGGATGTATTGGGGATGAATAGATGCGTAGATGGGTGGGTAGGTACATAGTTGGGTGGGTGGGTGGGTGGACAGACAGTAGGTAGGTGGATACATAGGTGGGTAGGTCCATAGGTAGGTGGTAGCTGAGTTACCGTCTGTAATAGAGCAGGGTGAGGTAATAGGCCAGGAAGAATCCAGTCACCATGAAGACGAGTTTGCAGCTGATTTCGATAAATGCCCGAGTGAGGCCACCTGTGGGAGCTGGAAGAAGCCGAGAGTCTGGGATAGATCCCTGCAATCCCTGCCCCGAGCCAGCCAGCCCCCGCCCTGGGGTTGAGTGGAAGCCTGTGCCCCCAAGAGGGGTAGGACCTGCACCTGTTCCCGGTGGGCTGAACAGTAGAATATGGAACCCGTCGGGGTTGGAACCAAGGCAGAAGATCTGGTGGCCCCAGTCCCTGCTCCCCATCCAGCTCAGGGTACTGATGGCCTTGTCCCCCTGGGCCCGCGAGCTGACCTGCAGGCCCCCCCGTGAGCTGTTCCCAGCCAGGGACTCCCCATCCATCTGCCACTGGAGGTGGGGTGGGGGCTGGGAGCGCAGGGAGCAGCTGAAGCTGATGCTGAGCCCCTGGCACTGGCAGGATGAGTTCAGCCCAGTCCCTGGCCCGGGGCTGTCTGGGGAGAGCAGGAGACACAGCAACAAATGAATAGTCAGAGAGAAAACCCAGTGGCAGGGAGTCCCATAGATTAACCTCACTAATATCCAGTGGCAAAAAGTCCCACAGGTTTACCCCACTCACCCTCAGTGGCAGGGAGTCCTGTGGGTTAACCCTGCTAATATCCAGAGTCAAGGAGTCCTGCAAAGGACTCAGCCAAAAGAAACCTGATGAGGTTCAACAAGGACAAGGGCAGAGTCCTGCACTTAGGACGGAAGAACTCCATTCACTGTTACAGACTAGGGACCAAGGGGCTAGGCAGCAGTTCTGCAGAAAAGGACATAGGGGTTACAGTGGATAAGAAGCTGGATATGAGTCAGGAGTGTGCCCTCGTTGCCAAGAAGGCTAACAGTATTTTGGGCTGTATAAGTAGGAGCCAGCAGATCGAGGGATGTGATCATTCCCCTCTATTCAACGTTGGTGATGCCTCATCTGGAGTACTGGGTCCACTTTTGGGCCCCACACTACAAGAAGGATGTGGAAAAATTGGAAAGAGTCCAGCGGAGGGCAACAAAAATGATTAGGGGGCTGGAGCACATGACTTATGAGAAGAGGCTGAGGGAACTGGGATTGTTTAGTCTGCACAAGAGAAGAATGAGGGGGGATTTGATAGCTGCTTTCAACTACCTGAAAGGGGGTTCCAAAGAGGATTTGATCTAGATTGTTCTCAGTGGTAGCAGATGACAGAACAAGGAGTAATGGTTTCAAGTTGCAGTGGGGGAGGTTTTGGTTGGATATCAGGAAACACTATTTCACCAGGATGGTGGTGAAGCACTGGAATGGGTTCCCTAGGGAGGTGGTGGAATCTCCTTCCTTAGAGATTTTTAAGGTCAGGCTTGACAAAGCCCTGGCTGGGATGATTTAGTTGGGAATTGGTCCTGCTTTGAGCAGGGGGTTGGACTAGATGACCTCCTGAGGTCCCTTCTGACCCTGGTATTCTATGATTTTATGATTCTATGACTTGTACATGTCCAGCTTTTCTAAATAGTCCTTAACCTGTTCTTTCAGTACTGAGGATTGCTCATCTCCTTCCTATACTGTGTTGCCCAGAGCAGCAGTTTAGGAGCTGACCTTGTCTATGAAGACCAAGGCAAAAAAAGCATTGAGTACTTCAGCTTTTTCCACATCCTCTGTCACTAGGTTGCCTCATCCACACTTTCCCTGATCTTCTTCTTGTTGCTAACATACCTGTAGAAACCCTTCTTGTTACCCTTCACATCCCTTGCTACCTGCATCTCCAATTGTGCCTTGGTCTTCCTGAATACACCTCTGCATGCTCTAGCAATATTTTTATACTCCTCCCTAGTCATCTTTCCAATCAAAACCCAAAGAACCAAAACCGGTAGGTCAAAATTTGGCCTAATTGGTGGAGGCACTAAAGAGGGGCCGAGCTGCTCCGGACTGGGTACTGGAGTGAGCGTCACCATCTCGGTGCCACTGTCTGCCCCGCACCCTGGTGTTCAGTGTTCTGCTCTCCAAATGTGTTGTCCCCAGGGTGGGCCAGAGTCAGGGGTTTAAATAACCCAGCTCCCACCCTAGTCCCAGCCACCACCAGGGACATCAGACACCCCCCTCGTGGGTCCTTTGCCTTCCCCCCTTGGTTCGTCTCTCCCCAGCCCTCTCCTTTTGCCCCCTGGCTTGGCCGGCGAGGCCTGGGTATTATGCAGCCCGGCTGCTTGGCTGCACCCAGAGAGGCATCTGAAAGCAACACCTGGAACAGCCAGACGCTGGTACCGGCTGGCCAGGAATGCCAGGGTTTGTCCACTTTGCTGTCAAAGCCCCACAGCCTGGGTCTGTTGGGTTGGGCTTGTTTCCAGCAAGGTCTGTGTAGACGTTCGGGGTCGGACTGGGGCCTGGGCTCAGACACGGTGAGGGGGCGGGGCAGTGTCCTTCTAAATCTCCCTCCGGCTGACAGGAACAAGGACCGTCCTTATAGTGAAACCTGATTTGAGCCTTCACCTCGCAAAGGCGGCTGCTGATTTCCCCTCTGCCCTGGATCCGCAGCACGACGATCACGGGCCATTGAACGAGAGTTTGCCCTGGGGCAGGGCGGGCCGAGGTCTCTGGGCACCGAGCCTGGAGCGTGTTTAGTGCCGGACAGTGACTGGGTCCGTTAACACTCTGCCCCATGTAGAGCATCCACCGATCCCGGCAGGAAGGGGAGCGGGAGGAGAAGTGGTGGGATGGCCCAGGGAGATCTCAGGGGGAACTGGGGTAGCTGGTGTGTGTGTGGGGAATCCCAGTAAGGGGGGACTGGAATAGTGGGGAGTGGATCCCAGCACAGGAGAATTCTGGGGGCAGGACAGGTCGGGGGTGGAGAGGATCCCATTAGAGAAGGGCCTGGAGACCTGGGGGTGTGGATGGGAGGGGGGAGCCATAGCCAAGGGGGGCAGGAAGGGTGAAGATCCCAAGGGAGAAGGGGCTGCACGGTGTGAAGGGAAGGGGCCTGGAGTAGAATTGGCCGAGAGTGCATGGGGGGTGGGGATCCCAGTACTGAGCTGAGTTGGACGAGGGGATGGAGGACAGGGCTGGGGAGCCCAGGAGTGGGGATCCCAGCAGAGGGGGCTGGGGGCCGGTTTGGAGGGCCTAGGGGGGGTCACTCACAGCTGACATGGAGCTGAACGGTTCTGCGGGTGGAAGGTCCCTGTGGTGGCCTGTAGGTGACGGTGCAGACGAGCTCTTTGCCATGGTCCCCCGGGCTGGGTGTGAAGCTGAGCGCGGAGCTGCGGGTCCAGGTGCCGTTGGCCAGCTGGACTGAGACGTCCCGGGCTGTGTCGCTGAACGGCCCTGTCCAGGTGACTCGGGGAGGGGGCCCAGAGCAGCGCCCAGGGGCCGTGCAGGTCACAGTCACCGGCTCCCCGGCCAGCAGCGTCCCTGGCAGCCCCTGCGCCAGCGAGATCTGGATCTCTGGCTCCTCCATCAGCCCTGAGACATGGGGAGAGAATCACTGGGGCCTTTCCCCTCTAGGATTGCAGCCCAGATCTGGTCCCAGGGTGGGGACTGGCTGGCTCAGGGGGGCTGATCAGCGGTGACTGCAGCTGCTCTTACCTGGCACCGAGATATCTAGTGTAGAAGGAGTGCGATAGGAATTGAAGCGGTAACTGTATTTCAA
The DNA here is from genome assembly GCA_026122505.1 of Aldabrachelys gigantea. Lineage (NCBI taxonomy): Eukaryota > Metazoa > Chordata > Testudines > Testudinidae > Aldabrachelys > Aldabrachelys gigantea. The sequence goes on from CM047489.1 coordinate 71,456,638, forward strand.
TGTCCCTTTCTCGACTCTAAAGAAATATTTCCCTGCATCCGTCCGTCGGGCGTCGCTGATTTGCAGGGAGCAGTCGCCTTGCGCTGGATTCTCTGCCAGCTGGAACCGACCCTGGGTCTCCTGCGATACCTTCTGGCTGGGGTCAGTGCTGGCCACGAGAAGATCAGAGTCATCGGCTGGATCCTTGTACCAGTATCTGTAGAGCTGGGACTGGGGATTGTTGGTGTCGTACCAGGCTGGGTACGTGAAGGTGCAGGGGATGAGAACGCAGAGACCCTCCTGCACCGACACCGACTGTGGCACCGTCAGGGTATATCCGGGCAGCTGGGACAGGGACCCTGCAGGGGATGGGGAGGGATCGAAGTGGGACCCATAGAGAGCAGAGACCAAGCCTGAACTCCCCCCACAGCTCTGTCAATGCCCCTCACTCCCGACCTGCAGCCCCCTGAGAGCCCAGCCCTGGGTTCCTGACCAAATCTCACGCCATTTAGTTTCCAGCCTTCCCTACATCGAGCCCCCTGCCCGCTCCCTGTGACTGAACGCCCCCTAGCACCACACCGGGGCGCTGGGTTCCCCTCCCCCTCTCCCCAGTCTCCCTTCCAAGTCCTGGGACAGACCTGGCCCCGCTTAGCGCAGGTTCTGCCCTTCCCCCTGCACTGGGGCTGCAGGTGCTTCTTACTTACCCCTCCAGAGCAGGGCGAGGATCAGGACCCTCAGAGTGGCTGCATGGGGGGCAGGACCCTCTGTTCTCCACGGGGGGCCCTGAGCCCAGAGCTCCCGTTCCCTTGCATCCTGCTGAGGTGGCAGGGTTCTGCCCATGGCTGGGGTTTGGGCTGGGACAGACCTAGAGACAGACAGGGGGTTGGGAAGTGAGAGAGTGCAGGCTGTATGGGAGTGGGGGACAGATCTGCCTTGGGGACCAACAGTGCTGCTGGGCTCTGCGGGGGGCTGATCTGTGGCTGCTGGCACTGTAGTGACCCCCCCAATCACTAGATGATCCTGAGAGATCGTGGGCTAAAAGAATCCTTATATTGGCAAAAAAACCCTGAGATTTTCTCTAAGAATCATGAGATGAAAATCCCGAGCTGAAGATGGTGGGAAGGCAGCGCTGCTCAGTGCCTGCTTTGCTTCAGTCTTCCCATAAAAAAACAACATGTCAGCGGACGACCAGCTCAGGAGAGATTACTAAGACTGGGACTGTTCAGCTTGGACAGGAGACGACTAAGGAGGGATATGAGTGAGGTCTAGAAAATCATGACTGGTGTGGAGAAAGTAACTCAGGAAGTGTTATTTACTCCTTCTCATACCACAAGAACTAGGAGTCTCCAAATGAAATTAACAGGCTGCAGGTTTAAAACAAACAAAAGGAAGTTTTCTCCACACAACGCACAGTCAATCTGAGGAACTCCTTGCCAGAGGATGTTGTGAAGGCCAAAAGTATAACAGGGTTCAAAAAAGAACTGGATAAATTCATGGACAATATGTTGTTACCTAGCAGCTCTGTGTTCTTGGGGAACCAGGGTGCAGTACCCAGCCTGTCTGACTCATGAAAGACCCCCCACATACACCTCTGCTTGAACCAAATCTGTATAAGAAGAAGGACTGACAAAAAGCAATGGAAAGGCCTTGGGAGACACCCCTAAGCCCCTGAGACAAGAGTGACAGGATTAAGGAAACTCCCCTAGCCTCATTTGCATTGAAGATGGGACAAGGAGGCATCTCCATTAGCAGACAGAATGGAGAACAGAGATTCCAAGGCAAGAACTGCATGGAACTCTGGGACCAGAAAAGCTGGGAAGCAGTGCATGATGGGGGATCTCTGCTCCAGATGTTAATGAGCCCGCCTGCACTCACCCAGCTCAGCAGTTATCAGACCAATTCTAGTAACGAATCCTTGATTGGTATCCAAAATAGTGAAGCTCCCTAATTGCATTGTGAGCTCCCTCCAAGGAACGCCGCCCCAAACCAGAAGTGATCAGTTCCCATGTCCAGCCTGAACAAAACAACGTTGGTATCTCCCGTATTTACATATCAACAAATCTAGTGTTCTCCTTTGAACCATTGTTTCTCTACAAAAACCCCTTCCCATGCTCAAGGAAGTGTTCTGATGCCTGGATCAAAATCTGCATCAGTTCCACTGGGACTTCATCTCCTGAGTGATCGTGCTGGGGGCTCTGCCTGTCTCCACCACCCCAGACTCTCAGCTACCACCACCATCTGGGAACCCCAATGGATTCAACTTCACGGAGTGGTGAGAACCCATCTCTCTCTCTCTCTCTCTCTCTCTCTCGTGGGTGTTTTTTTGGTTTCCTCATTCGCTCTGGCAGCTCCCCGTAGCTCCGCCCCGTCCCGCCCCCCTGCTCCATCTCACCTCCTTCTCCTCCTCTGCGAGCGTCCCACTGCGTCCTGCTTCTCCCCCCTCCCTCCCAGTGCTTGCGTTGCGAAACAGCTGATTTGTGGGGCAGGGAGGAAGAGGGAAAAGGGTGAAAGCAGCGCGATGGGGGATGAGGCAAGGCTGGGCTGGGACTTTGGTGATGGGGTTGCAATGGGGCCAGGGCCAGAGGAGGGGATGGGGTGGAGTTGGGGCAGAGCCAGGGGTGGGGAAAGGGGCAAGGGGGGGCATGGGCACCCACCAGCGCCAAGAAAGTTGGTGCCTATGCCTAAGCTAAAAAATCCCTGCAGCAGCTCAAAATCCTGTGGGGTTTGCTCATCAAGTGGGTTACTCCAAGCACAATTGTAACATGGAAGCGAGGATAGGGACGTGCTGAGTCCAGGGGCATATGAGGGTGGGAGATTGAAACTGCTGCTCAACCCAGCCTGTTCAGGCGTACGCTATTGTGGTGCGGTGCCCATGGCCTATGAGGGTGACAGCTTGGAGGTGCTGCTCGACCCAGCCCACTGACCTAGGGACATCTAAGGGGTCAGCTTGGGAGCCTTGGTTAACCCGGTCCTCTCAGACGTGCTCTGTTAAAGTGCGTGTGTGTGTGCTCCTGCTGGGTGTGTGTGCGTGTGTGTGTTCATCTGATTCTGGGCTGGAAAAACCCAGCCCTGGGAACCTAGGTCCTACAGGATCGCTCCATTGGGAGGGTGTGACAAAGTGGAAATGTTCTTAATGTTTTCTCTGAATACTGTGTGGGTGCCTCAGTTTCCCCTATGCATTTCTTAGGTATCTAGGTGGAGGGATCAGGGTGTATGATTGTTGCAGAGCCCAAGCAGGCCTCTGTGATATTGTCTGCACAGAGAATGGCCGACAGTCTGTCTCCTGGGAGGAGATGACGCTGAGTGGCTTGAAGGTGTCTACTACAACGGAAAAAGTGATGGTGGTGTGGAAGAGGTGAACCTCTCCATGACCCTTGGACGTATGCAGCAACAGCAGATCAAGGAGCTGTGCACTAGCCTCTCGCTGATGTTCTCAGCCACCCCAGGACGGACCGAACAGGCACAGCACTCCATTGACACAGGTAATGCTCACTCAATTAGAGCCCAACCTCACCGAGTGTCTCCTCAGGCTAAAACTGCTATAGAATGGGAGATCCAGAATATGCTACAGATGGACATAATCCTCCCCTCTGACAGTGCATGGGCCTCTCCAGTGGTTCTAGATCCCAAACCAGATGGGGAAATACATTTTTGCATGGACTACTGTAAGCTAAATGCTGTAACTCTTCAGACAACTATCCCATGCCAGGCACAGATGAGCTACTGGAGAAATTGGGACGTGCCCAGTTCATCCCTACCTTAGACTTAACCAAGGGGTACTGGCAGGTACTGCTAGATGAACCCGCCAAGGAAAATTCAGCCTTCATCACCCAGGCAGGGGTGTATGAATTTAATGTGCTCCCTTTCGGGTTGCGAAACGTATCCGCCACCTTTCAAAAACTTGTAAATGGTCTCCTAGAGGGACTGGGAGAATCTGCCATCGCCTACCTTGACGATACGGCCATATTTTCTCATTCATGGGCAGAACACCTGGAACATCTGCAAAAAGTCTTCCAGCGCATCAGGCAGGCAGGACTAACTGTTAAGGCTAAAAAGTGTCCAATAGGCCTTAACAGAGTGACTTATCTTGGACACCAGGGAGGTCAAGGAACTATTAACCCCCTACAGGCCAAAGTGGATGATATCCAAAAGTGGCCTGTCCCATAGTCAAAGAAACAGGTCCAATCCTTCTTGGGCTTGGCTGGATATTACAAGCAATTTGTATCACACTACAGCCAAATTGTCACCCCACTGACAGACCTGACCAAAAAGACACAGCCAAATGCAGTTCAGTGGGCTGATGAGTGTCAGAAGGCCTTTAACCAGCTAAAAGCGACACTCATGTCCGACCCTGTGCTAAGGGCCTCAGACTTCGACAAACCATTCCTAGTAACCACAGATGTGTCCGAGCATGGTGTGGGAGCAGTTTTAATGCAGGAAGGACCGGATCAAGAATTCCATCCTGTTGTGTTTCTCAGCAAGAAACTGTCCAACAGGGAAAGCCACTGGTCAATCAGCAAAAAGGAATGCTACGCCATTGTGTACGCGCTGGAAAAGCTACGCCCATACAACTGGGGACAGCGTTTCCAACTACAAACCGACCATGCTGCACTGAAGTGGCTTTATACCACCAAGTGGAATACCAAACAACTTCTTCCGTGGAGTTTTGCTCTCCAACATTTTGATTTTGAAATACAACACATTTCGGGAGCTTCTAACAAAGTGGCTGATGCACTCTCCCGTGAAAGTTTCCCAGAATCAACTGATTAAAAATTGTTCTTGGAATGTGGGACATATTGTTAGTTTTTATATAATCAGTAGTATATCTAAAGGTTCATGTGTCTTATTAACTCTGTTTTCTCCTTCAGCTCCAGGAAGAAATCACAGTCAGCGTGGAACCGGCTGTCAAACACTATCTGTGATTTGGGGGGCGTGTCATAACTATAAAGGGAAGGGAGCAGCCCTCCCATGTACAATACTATAAAATTCCTCCTGGCCAGAGGCACCAACATCCTTTTACCTGTAAAGGGTTAAGAAGCTCAGGTAACCTGGCTGACACCTGACCCAAAGGACCAATAAGGGGACAAGATACTTTCAAATATTGGCTGGGGTGGGGAGGCTTTGGGTTTGTGCTCTTTGTTTTGGGGGTGGTTCTCTTTTGGGACTAACAGGGACCAGACATCAATCCATGCTCTCCAAATCTTCCTGCACAAGTCTCTCATATTTCAAACTTGTAAGCAACAGCCAGGCAAGGTGTGTTAGTTTATCTTTGTTTTCTCAACTTGTAAATGTTCCTTTTGCTAGAGAGTTTATCCCTGTTTTGCTGCTAAGTCTGAGGGGGTTCCTCTGGGCTCTTTGAATCTGATTACCCTGTAAAGTTATTTCCATCCTGATTTTACAGAGATGATTTTTATCTTTTCTTTTTAATAAAATCCTTCTTTTAACCACTTGACTGATTTTTCCATTGTCCAAAGACCCAGGGGTTTGGATCTTTGATCACTTTGTAACCAATTGGTGAGGATATTATTCTCAAGCCTCCCCAGGAAAAGGGGTGTAAGAGCTTGGGAGGATATTTTGGGGGAAGAAGAGGAACTCCAACTGATCCTTTCCCTGTTTCTGGTTAAATCACTCGGTGGTGGCAGAATACCAGGTTTTAACCTAAGCTGGAAGAAATAAGCTTAGGGGGCTTTTATGCCTATCCCCACATCTGTACCCTAGAGTTCAGAGTGGGGCAGGAACCCTCACAGGCTGGTTGAGAGTCACGATGAATCACAGGAAGCTGGGGGTGTGGGGCCTTGTCTCCCCCAAACTCCGTGACAGAGGGAACTTGCAGAAAGGGAACGTAGAGCTCCATAGGAGAACACAAGTGACACAAGCAGCACATTGATAGAAGTACAGAACCCCCACCTCCCACCCCAGAAGAGTAACCCTAAGAAATGAGCGTACCCCAAGGTAACAGGCAAAGCTGGTAACAAGGTCCATCAATGGCTATTAGCCACGATTGGTAGGGATGGTCTCCTTAGTCTGTGTTTGCCAGAAGCTGGGAATGGGAGACAGGGGATGCATCACTTGATGATTCCCTGTTCTGTTCATTCCCCCTGGGGACCTGGCATTGGCCACTGTCGGGAGACAGGACACTGAGCTAGATTGTCCTTTGGTCTGACTGGTACAGCCGTTCTTATGGAGAAATGTGGGCTTGGTGGAACTACCATTAAGTGGCTTCATAACTGGTTAAACAACTGCAATAAATGAATAACTGTTAATGGAATGATGTGGGATTGGAGGGAGGTCTCAACTGAAGTCCCGCAGGGATCTGTTCTCGGTCCCGTGTTGTTTAACGTCTTTATCAATGACCTGGATGTAGGACTAGTGAGCAGACTGATCAGATCTGCAGAGGACACAAACCTAGTGGGGGAGTTGCCAACACTTTGGAGGATGAAGCTAAAAATCAGAGGGACCTCGATGAATTGCAGAACTGGACTGTAGATGACACAATGAAATTCAAGAAGGACAAAGGGAAGGTGCTCCACTTAGGGAAGAAAAACCAAATGCACAAATACAGGATGGGGAAGAACTGGCTTGGCAACAGCACAGCTGAGAAGGAGCTGGGAGTTGGGGTGGATCACAACCTCGACAGGAGTCAGCAATGCGATGCTGTTTCAAAAAAACAAACGCAATTTCAGGTTGCATTAACAGAGGCAGAGCATACAAGTCACGTGAGGTGACAGTACCGCTTTACTCAGTGCTGACTAGGCCTCAGCTGGGGACTGTGTCCAGTTTTGGTCACCAATGTATAGAAAGGATGCAGAGAAAGCGGAAAGGATCCACAGATGAGGGATGAAGACGATCAAAGGGATGGAATGGAAGCCCTAGGGACACAGCCTGAAGGAACTGAGCATGATTAGTTTGGAAAAAGAGATGGAGGACGGGGACATGATTGCGGTTTTCAAATACTTCAAAGGCTGCCATAGAGAAGCTGGAGAAAGCTAAATTAGCCTCCATCATATTGTATGTATAGTTGGGGTTATTTTTTCCAATGTGCATTACTTTACATTCATCCACATTAAACTTCATTTGCCATTTTCTTGCCCAATCACTTAGTTTTGTGAGATCTTCTTGAAGTTCTTCACAATCTGCTTTGGTCTTAACTATCTTGAGCAGTTTAGTATCATCTGCAAACTTTGTCACCTCACCACCTCACTATTTACCCCTTTTTCCAGATCATTTATGAATAAATTGAATAGGATTCATCCTAGGACTGACCCTTGGGGAACACCACTAGTTACCTCTCTCCATTCTGAGAATTTACCATTTATTCCTACACTTTGTTCTCTGTCTTTTAACCAGTTCTCAATCCATGAAAGGATCTTCCCTTTTATCCCATGACAACTTAATTTACGTAAGAGCCTTTGATGAGGGACCTTGTCAAAGGCTTTCTGGAAATCTAAGTACACTATGTCCACTGGATCCCCCTTGTCCACATGTTTGTTGACCCCTTCAAAGAAATCTAACAGATTAGTAAGACATGATTTCCCTTTACAGAAACCATGTTGACTTTTGCCCAACAATTTATTTTCTGCTATGTGTCTGACAATTTTATACTTAACTATTGTTTCGACTATTTTGCCCGGTACCGGCGTTAGACTTACCGGTCTGTAATTGCCGGGATCGCCTCTAGAGCCCTTTTTAAATATTGGCGTTACATTAGTTATCTTCCAGTCATTGGGTACAGAAGCTGATTTAAAGGACAGGTTACAAACCCTAGTTAATTTCAGAACTCTTGGGTGAATGCCATCTGGTCCCGGTGACTTGTTAATGTTGAGTTTATCAATTAATTCCAAAACCTCCTCTTGTGACACTTCAATCTGTGACAGTTCCTCAGATCTGTCACCTACAAAAACTGGCTCAGGTTTGGGAATCTCCCTGACATCCTCAGCCGTGAATACTGAAGCAAAGAATCCATTTAGTTTCTCCGCAATTACTTTATCGTCTTTAAGCGCTCCTTTTGTATCTCGATCGTCAAGGGGCCCCACTGGTTGTTTAGCAGGCTTCCTGCTTCTGATGTACTTAAAAAACATTTTGTTATTACCTTTGGAGTTTTTGGCCAGCCGTTCTTCAAACTCCTCTCTGGCTTTTCTTATTACACTCTTGCACTTAATTTGGCAGTGTTTATGCTCCTTTCTATTTGCCTCACTAGGATTTGACTTCCACTTTTTAAAGGAAGTCTTTTTATCTCTCACTGCTTCTTTTACAAGCTTGTTAAGCCACGGTGGCTCTTTTTTAGCGCTTTTACCATGTTTCTTAATTTGGGGTATACATTGAAGTTGGACCTCTATTATGGTGTCTTTAAGAAGCATCCATGCAGCTTGCAGGGATTTCACTCTAGTCACTGTACCTTTTAATTTCTGTTTAACCAACCCCTTCATTTTTGCATAGTTCCCCGTTTTGAAATTAAATGCCACAGTGTAGGGCTGTTGAGATGTTCTTCCCACCACAGGCATGATAAATGTTCTTATATTATGGTCACTATTTCCAAGTGGTCTTGTTGTTATTACCTTTTGGACCAGCTCCTGCGCTCCACTCAGGACTAAATCTAGAGTTGCCTCTCCCCTTGTGGGTTCCCGTACCAGCTGCTCCATGAAGAAGTCATTTAAAGTATCGAGAAATTTTGTCTCTGCATTTCGTCCTGAGGTGACACGTTCCCAGTCAATATGGGGATAATTGAACCCCCCCTCACTATTACTGAGTTCTTAATTTTGATAGCCGCTCTAATCTCCCTTGGCATTTCATCGTCACTATCACTGTTCTGATCAGGTGATCGATAACAGATCCCTAATGTCATATTCTTATTAGAGCATGACATTTCTATCCATACAGATTCTATGGAACATGTGGATTCACTTAAGATTTTTACTTCATTTGATTCTACATTTGCCTTCACACATAGCGCCACTCCCCTCCTCTCCCCCCACACGAGCTGTTCTGTCCTTCCGATATATTTTATATCCCAGAATAATTGTGTCCCATTGATTGTCCCAAAGCCACCAAATTTCTGTGATGCCGATTATATCAATAGCCTCCTTTATCACGAGGCACTCCCCCCTTTCCCTCCTCTACCTAAAATCTCCTCTCAGCTCCTGAGGTGGGAGCTGCCTCCCTCCTGCAGCACCCCTGATTGCCTGCCCTTCTCCAGGAGGTGGGATAAGTGGGCAGGGCAGGAGGGGCATGGACCAGCCTCGAGAGATCCAACCTCCATCCCCATCCCTGGGGGGCTGCCCTGCCCATGTGCAGTGTCTGGGAGCCCCAAGGGGTCTGTGCCCCACACAGCTCCATGGGGAGCAATGGGGTGAGCACAGCTGGAGGTTGGGAGAGAAGTTTCCATCTATAACTGCCCCCTCTGCAGTGCCTGCCCTCCCTGCCCCCCCAAATCCACCCCAAGGGGAAGGGGAAACTCCCAGCAGTTCCATTTCCCACCATCCCTCTGCTACCCTCAGGTGTTCTCGGGAAGGAGGCTGAGAGATGGGAGCTGGGGAACCCCCTGCTGTACGTGGGCCCTGGAGCTGACACCTCCAGTGTGGTCCCCATGATGGGGGATCCCTGGGGCGGGACCCTGCTCGGGCTGAAGGGGCACCAGAAGAGCTGTGGAAGCAGGGAGCCCAGGGCTGGGATAGCAAGGGGCTGCAGGTCGGGACTGAGGGGCAGCCCAGTCTCCACTGACCTCCTAGCTCCCTCCCCCACATTTCCACTCACCCCTAGACCTGCAGAGAGGGTCCCAGTGCCTGGCTCTCCGACCCTGCAGCTCAGGTTCCCCAGGGTTTGTGACTCGGAGCCTGGGGAAGCAGCAAGCACAGGAATGTGAAAGCAGAAGTTGGTGCAGACCGGAGGGGGTTGTGGGGAGATGCTCTCTCAGAAACCCCAGCACCAGCATCCTGTCGACTTCCCTCCCTCTGATTGGGGCTGCCTGCGGCTTCCCTGCAATGGGGCAGGATTCATATTGCTTGTGGGGCTGGAAATAGAACCCAGGAGTCCAGGCTCTGAGCCCCTCTACACACCACTCCCCTCCCAGAGCCAGGGACAGAACCCAGGAGTCCTGGCTCCCAGTGCCCCCACCACCACTCCCCTCCCAGAGCCATGGATTGAACCCAGAAGTCTGGGCTACCTGTCCCCTGTCCCAGCTCTATCCCTTTATTACTGCTTTTTCCAGTAACACAACAATATTTTAACGTTAGCAGCTGACACCTCGTATTGTATTGTACATGCTGCAGACGCTAATCACTCACCCCGAGCTGAGATGCAGCCGTCTCTGGGGTGGGGCGGCTGGGAACAGCGCACTGGAACAGCAGATACCCGGCTAGGACGGCTGGTGAATCCCGACTCCAATTTGAAGAACCGGGTGCATGAGGAGACCTCCCTGGCAGGGAGCGGGTATGAGTGTCAGGGCGAGGGCTGGGGCGAGATGTGAGATTTCAAGACAGGAAGAGGAAGTCAGAGTGGAAATCTGGCCCTAGAACATCTTGCAAAAGCTGGTTCCAGTAGCTGGAGATCTTGGTGCCATTGACGCAAGCGGGAGATTGTCACAGATACAGGCAGCTCCCACTGACAGCCGGCTTCTGGCCCCACCGCGGAGAGGGAGTAGAGGGAACTGGCTATCGGAGCGGGGGAATGGGGCATGGGGTCTTTCCCCTCTAGGGACACCGGCTCTAATCTGCCCCAGGGTGGGGCACTGGCTGGCTCTGGCGGGTGGGAATGGGACCGGGGTCCTTCCCCTCTAGAGTCTCTCAGCAGAGGAGATGCCAGCAGATCGGAGCCGGTCCATTGAACTCAGTGTTTGTTTTCTGTCTCTCGGTTCCTCAAACGCCTCCCAGGTACCAGGTCACTGAGTCTGGGGATTCCCTTGTGATGGGACCTGCGCCATCGGCTGGATCAGGACATGCAGCTGGATTTTACCACCCGCCACAGACTCCGTCCTTCGACTTAAGAGCTGAGACGCAGAGAATCTGGCCTGGGGGCTGTTTACACAGGGACCTCTCCCCAGTGCTGAGACGTGGCTGCCTCTGCGGTGGAGCGTGGGGGCTGTTTATACAAGGACTCCTTGCCCGGTGTGGAGATACACAAAGGTTTGGGAGAAACCTAGAACTAAAAGAAACACAGCGGCCCCTTAGGGGCATTGGGACCAGCCCCGATGGCCAGGTCCTCCCAAGTCTCCCACCCCAGCCAGACCCTGGCCTGCTCTGCCCCAGGCCAGTCAGCTCTGCCCCCCTGCTTGTGGGCGCTGGCAGCTGTGCTGGGAAGCTGGTTGTTAAGCGGATCTTGCATAACAGGAAGTTTCCAGTCAGTGAGTTTCTGGTTTCAGACTTTCTAATCAGCTGCCTGGGAGGTTTCCCTCAGTGGCTGTTAAACAGATGCCCCACTTGGAAGTGGCTGCATTTCAGCACCAGCCGGGCAAGGGATCCTTATAGAAACACCCCCACATTCCACCCTCAGAGGTGGCCGCATCTCAGCACTGGGCAAGGGGGTCCCTGTATAAATAGCCCCTGCGCTCCACCCCAGAGGCAGCCTCATCTCAGCTCTGGGCAAGGGATCTTTGTGCATTGCACTGAGCTCATTATTTGACTTGTGTGTTTTTCTGGGGTCTTGGCAATTACCAGGTTCAGATGCAGGAAAAACCGGGAAACCTTAGAACAGCTGGGTTGAGTTCAAAACCTGACATGGCTGATAACATGGAGATCACGGTGATTGGGATCTCTCTCTTACTGACACAGGACGGCAAGGGTTAATTACCAGTAATCTATCCATCCCCATTCACCCCCTCTCTCTATCTAAATAATTTCAATGTCTGTTTCTTTCTATGTCCTGAAGATATTTTAAAACATGGGGCGGGGGGGAATTGAAAAATGTGGGATATTTTTTGTGAAAAATTCCTAGCCAGTGAATTTTTTCCGGTGATCATTAGTTTTAAATGGCCAAGATCTCAGTGAAGCCTTTCTAAAAACCAAAAAATCCTGTGATTGGTTTTTAGGAAAGGGAACATTTGCACAAAACTTTTATTTTAAAAAGCAACTTGTGACCAAGTGGGGAATTTCGTGAGTGTTTTGATGAATACTGGTTTGCCTCAGTTTCCCTGTGTGCTGCATGCGGAACGAGCTGGTGGGAGAGAGGGACTGTGTTTGCAGAGGGCCAGGTGTGACCTCACCTGGCAGCAGGGACCCCAGACACCAGCTTGGACATTCTGGAACGTAGCAACCAGTGGCCTAGAGTCCCAGCCCATCATGGGAGCCAGCCGGTTCTGGCCAGTGGAGACAAAGGATGGAAGAGAGGGGGCCCAGGTGATCTGTTCACCTGGGATCGAAGGCAAAGGGTGGAAGAGGGACTGGTGGGGGAGGGGATATGGGGGGCTTGGCTGGAAGGAGGTCGCTTCTGGACTGGGGACAAAGAGGGGCCTGAGCTACCTGGATGGGATCAGACCCAGCTGGACGGTGCTGAGACAGGCCAGGCCCAAGGGCCTTGAGAACTGCCTGTAGCGGGTTCAGACATTCAATAAACCTCCTGTGTTACAATAGCTGAGACTCACTGCAAAGTAGAGACGGAGGTGGAGGAGAGGCCGAGGGGCCAGATGTCTCCAGGACACATCAGAAACCAGAGGTGTGGTCACTGCAGGCAGCCGGGCAGGGCCCAGAGACACAGGAAATCTTGGCCCAGGAGAAACTCAAAGGGTTAACGTGGCAGATGGGAGCCAGCGGGTAACTGGCTCACAGAATGAGCTGTGACTAGCCTGGGGGAGGAAGCAGCCACCCACTACCCCGGGGCAGAGCTGGCCAGGGGAGGGAGGGTGCAGATGAGTCCCCTCCGAGCCCAGTGCACGTCATGTCTGCTTGCACCCTGGGGCTCTGGCCCCCAGTAAGAGCAGATAGGGGTGGTCAATGGGGAGACATTCGGGTGATGGAGAGATTCTGGGAGCAACAGATTCTTGTCGGGGTGGGGCAACTCCCCCAGATGTGAGGGGCCGCATGAGTGGGGGGAAGGCCCCCCGAACTGGGCAAGGGATGTGGGTCCCAAAGCCCAGGGAGTGGAGAGAGACTGGGACAGGTATGTGCACTGATGTGTAGTAAGAACAGGAAATATGGCAGGCGACCAGCTTGGCTTAACACAAGTGTAACCCTTCTGCCAGGCTGAGTTGACAGCAGCAAGGGCCGGGTTCACTACATAGGGGTCCCCTCCCAACAACGTAACGCAAAACCAGCTCGAGCCCCCACCCAGTGACCTGGGAAAATCTTACACACACCGCCGGGCGCCTCAAAGAGGCAATACTCCCCCTCTCACAAGCACCGAGTCTCGGTGTAGCAGAAAATGTTTAACAACATGAGATAAACGACATCAGCATTAAACTGGGAAACCACCAACTAGGGTTCAGAGACCAAACCATGAGTAAAGACCCACCCCAGCTCAGTGGTTTGAGCATTGGCCTGCTAAACCCAGCGTTGTGAATTCAATCCTTGAGGGGGCCATTTAGGGAACCAGGGTAAAAATCTGGGGATTGGTCCTGCTTTGAGCAGGGGGTGGACTAAATGACCTCCTGAGGTCCCTTCCAGCCCTGATATTCTAAGATAAATTGGGCCATGTCCTTTCCCTTGGGTTCTTGAGTCCAACACCCCAAAAGTCTCTTGAGTCCAGCGATCCAAGAATCAAAAAGTCTCTGTCCCTGGTCAGTGCAGTTCAAAAGGTTATCAAAGTTTTACCTCCCCAGCCTGGGTGGAAATGGGGGTGGGGGGTACACAGGGTGTTAACGGGCAGCTTACGTGGTCCGGGCCCAACTGCCCCGCCTCTCCGTGGGGTTCTGCTGCAGCCTTCACCACAAGCCGCTCCTCCAGCCGTCTCTGCAAACTGCTCAGCTCCACTCGCTGTTCCGCAGGCCTGTCCAAACTGCTCCACCAGCCACTTAGCAATATAGCTTCAGGCTCCCCCACTAGTTAACGCAGCGCTCAGTCATTTCAGCTTGCAGCAGGGGAGCCCCAGTGCTGGGGCACCACTGGCCCAAAGTGAATTCAGCTCAGCAGCCTGTAACTAGCCTCCTAAAGGAATCAAAATCAGCTCTGCTCTTCAGCAGCAGAGAGAGGAGGAGCAGCAGCAGAGAGGGGGGACATGTGTGTGCACAATTACTGTTTCAGGCTCACAGAAGGGGCCCACACCGTCCTCTGGCCCCGTGTCCCTCCCAGGACCCCAATGCTTTGTTAGCTGGGGTGCTGCCCCCTGGCACTAACCCCTTTTTCTCAGGGTCTCCCCTCCCTGGGAAACTCACCTCACCTCAGTATATGGCTACTGCTAGTCACTGTCTAGCCCCACACTCTGGGGCAAGCTGCAGTATCAGCCACTCATCCCTGGCAAGGAGGGTTTGGACCTGCTGCCTTGGCCTGCCCCCGGGCTGCCCTCTGCAACCCCCAGTACCCCTTGGCCTTCTGCTAGGCTGCAGCCTGGGGCTTTCTAGGCTAGAGCTCCCCAGCGCCTCTGCCTTTCCCCAGCCCTGGTCTGGTCTGGTCCTGTGTCCAGCTCCCCCCTCTGCAGCCAGGGTGGGGCGCTAATCCTGCCCTCCCTGCCCCACAGCTTTCTCCTCCACCCCCACTCCACCCTGCTCCTCCTGCAGCTGTGACTCTCCTCCCCCCCGTTTGAAAATGGTATTGGCCACTCACTCCTTTCCCGCTCCCCACTCCACTGCTGTCAGAATGGTATGGGTCACTCACTGCTCTCCCCCCCTCCCCTTTGAAAATGGTGTGGACTATTTACTCCTCACCCCTCCTTGCCTTTTAAAATGGTATGAGCCATTCCCCTGCATCCCCCATTCCCCTTCTGTGCAAATGGTACAGGGCAATGGCTCCTCGCGCCCTCATGAAAATGGTACAGGCCGCTCCCCCCCTTTCCCTCCTCTACCTAAAAACTCCTCTCAGCTCCTGAGGGGGGAGTTGCCTCCCTTCTGCAGCACCCCTGATTGGCTGCCCTTCTCCAGGAGGTGGGGCAAGTGGTCAGGGCAGCCTATCAGAGGGGGTTTCAAGGATGGAGTTCTGCAGCCTTGGGGCTGGTCACTGGTGCAGTGAGCTGGGTGGGTCTCAGCCTGGATCCCCTGTGGCCGATGCACCATCCCCTGCCAGAGCAGGGTGGGACAGGGTCTGCTGTCCTGGGGCTGGCCATGAGAGATCCAGCCGCCATCCCCATCCCTCTGCAATGCCTGCATTCCCTGCCCCCCAAAACCACCCCTATGGGGAAGGGGGAAAAGCCCAGCAGTTCCATTTCCCACCATCCCTCTGCTGCCTTCAGGTCTTCTTGGGAAGGAGGCTGAGATATGAGGCTGTACGTGTCCCCCTGAGCCCATGGCTCCAGTGTGGCCGCCATGGTGGGGGAGCCCTAGGATAGGACCCAGTTCAGGCTGGAGGGCCACTGGCAGAGCTGTGGGGGCAGGGAGCCGGGGGCTGGGATGGGAAGGGGCTGTCGGTTGGGATCGAGGGGTACCCCGGTCTCCACAGACCATCCAGCTCCCTCCTCCATCCTAGTTCCACTCACCCCTAGACCTTCAGAGGGGGGCCTGGCACCTGGCTCTCTGACCCTCAGCCCGGATTCTCCAGGGTTTGTGACTCGGAGCCTGGGGAAGCAGCATGCACAGGAATGTGAAAGCAGAAGTGGATGTTGAGGGGGCGGTGGGACATGCTGTCTCAGAAACCCCAGCACCAGCATCCTGCCGACTTCCCCTCCCTGTGGTTGGGGCTGCCTGTGGCTTCCCTGCAACAGGGGCAGGCTGCATATTGCTTGTGGGGCTGGAAATAGAACCCAGAAGTCCAGGCTCTGAGCCCCTCTACACCTCATTCTCCTCTCAGAGCTAGGGACATAACCCAGAAGTGTTGGCTCCCAGCTCCCTGTCCCAGCTCTATCCCTTTATTACTGCTTTTTCCAGTCACACAATAATATTTTAACACTAGCAGCTCACACCTCTTATCGTATTGTACATGCTGCAGACACTAATCACTTACCCCGAGCTGAGATGCAGCTGGCTCCGGGGCGGGGCAGCTGGGGAACAGCCACACAGCGACATTGCCCAGGGGTTACTCACTTGGAGCTGAGATGCATCTGCCTCTGGGGTGGGGCGGCTGGGAATAGTGCACTGGAACAGCAGATGTCCAGTTAGGATGGCTAGTGAATTCCAACTCCAATGAGAAAAGTCGGGTGCCTGAGGAGACCTGCCTGGGACGGAGAAGGTGAGAGTGTCAGAAAGAGGGTTGCGGTGAGATGTGAGATTTCAAGACAGGAAGGAGAAGTCAGCATATGAATCTGGCCCTAGAACATCTTGCAGAAGGTGATTCAAGTGGCTGGAGATCTCAGTGCAATCGATGCAAGAGGGAGATTGTTACAGACACAGGCAGCTCCCACTGACAGTCGGCTTCCGGCCCCCAGGGGGGGGGGCTGGCTGGGGGTAGGGGGAATGGGGCACAGGCCTTTTCCAGTCTAGGGGGCACTGGCTGTGATCTGCCCCAGGGTGGGGCGCTGGTTGAGTCTAGGGAGTTGGAAGGGACCCGGGGCCCTTCCCCTCCAGGGTCTCTCAGTCAGGCAGACGCCAGTAGATCAGAACCTGTCCATTGAGCACAGAGGTTTGTTTTCTGTCTCTCTGTTCCTCAAATGCCTCCCAGGTTCTGGGTCACTGAATTTGGGGATTCCCTTGTGCTGGGACCCAGGTCATTGACTGGATCAGGAGAGACAGCTGGATTCCATGGCCCAGCACAAACACCGTCCTTTGACTTAAGAGCTGAGATGCAGCTGAATCTGGCCTGGTTCCTGGGGGCTGTTTACACAGGGACCTCTCCCCAGTGCTGCAATGTGGCTCCCTCTGGGGTGGGGCGCGGGGGCTGTTTATACAAGGACTCCTTGCCCGGTGTTGAGATACACAAGGGTTTGGGGGAAACCTAGAACTAAAAGAAACACATGGCCCCATAGGTCCATTGGGACCAGCCCTAATTGCCGGGTCCTCTCAAGTCTCTCACCCCAGCCAGACCCTGACCCACTCTGCCCCAGGCCCGTGGCACATCAGCTCTTCCCCCCGCGTGTGGGCCCTGGCGGCTGTGCTGGAAGGCTGGTTGCCGAGTGGATCTTCCACAACAGGAAGTTTCCGGATGCAGCCTCTGCTGCATATCCAGCCAGTCGGCCCCGGTTTGGGCTGGGCGAGAGCCAAGGAGAGCAAGTGAGAGGGTCCTACTGAACACTGAGGTGCGGCTGCTTGGACATAGGTCCCCAGCCAGTGGCAGAAGGGGACAGCCCAGGGCAGATTCCTGCAGGTCTAGTGGGTTATAACCTGCTGCACTGAATCCATGCGGATCAGGGCAGACCCTTGGTCATTGGGGTGAGATCCGGAGCAGGAACTCTGGTGTCTGGGCTGGCCCCTAGTTTGGTTTGTTACATTCTGCCTCTGGTTAATCCCCATTCGGTTTCAGACTCTTTTTAATTAGGTCCCAGGGAAGTTTCTCTTGGTGGCTGTTAAACAGATGCCCTACCTGAAGGTGGCTGCATCGCTGCGCCAGCCAGGCAAGAGATCCTTATATAAACAGCCCTTGCACCCCACTCCAGATGCGGCTGCATCTCAGTGCTGGGCAAGGGATCTTTGTTCATTGTATTGAGCTCAGTATTTGGCTCGTGTTTTTCCTAGGTCTTGGGAATTACCAGGTTCAGATGCACAAAAAAAACAGAGATTCACTGGGAAACCAAAATTGCTGACTCATTTCCGAGGCCCGTATACAGGCTAATGCAAAGGACACATTTTCTTGTATTGATTCCATAGTCCCTGCTAACAATAACAAATTCTTTTCACCTTTCACTTGCCATACTGGCAGCATTTTAGAAAATAATTGTTGACCCATTGCTAATGTTGATAAGGTTGCACGGATGGACTTTTCCAATTCTTGTATTTCGGCTGTAGCATAACAGTTTGTTTGCCATTACCTCTATGATAGTAGCATCCAACTCGTAATCCAGTTTTACCCAAAGCAGTTCAATACATTTCATGGGAGCCTTTTCTTTAGGGTCCCCCTCCCTCCTGGCTGCCAGCTATATCCAATAACCTTCAGTAGTTCACACTGAGATAGTATTAGGCAAGGCCTACCTTCACTGGGCCTTTACCGTACTGCCCCTTGTAGCAATCAGGCAAGGTGTTGTAATGGCCTTTCTTGCCTTACATCTAATTTAATACAACACACAGGTGCATTCATCTGGGCTTGCATGCTGGAAGTTGATAAAGATTTGCCAATTATTACTGATTTCTCCCCCCCTCCCCCCAAGAAACCAATGATTTCACATACCCTTTTTTCCCTTGGTTATTTCACTTTGTTTTTCAATTTTTTTAATTTTATTCTTCCATTCCGACCAACAGATAAACCTTGTGTCTTATGCATATTTTGTCTTTTTATTTGCCTTTTAGCACGTCAGGATGTTTCCCTGTTAACCGACTGGCATTCCTTGACCTCTGCTTTTCTGCACCATTGGTTTCTGTAAATACAGTTAGAATGCGTATTAATCTTTTTCTGCCCAATGCAGTATTTTCCCTTTTGTAACACAATACACAACAATGCTAGCAACAAGACAAACAACATAAGTCAAAAGAAACACAAAACACTATCTTTGATACAACAGTAGATTCAGGGTATTCTGGGTTGCTCTTCAGCTGGTAACAGCTTTTCCTGATTTTCTGAAAGACAAAAAGAACATGTTTCTACCCCCTTTGGGGTGGCAGATTATTGCTTAAAATATCCCTTCCTTCTACAAATACCCTTGCTGATTGCTCCGTTTTGCCTGCAATTACCCCCATACTTTCCTGTGTTTTGTTCTATAGGCAGGCCAGGTTTAATGGCTTTTATCTTTTAAGGGTTTAGGGGAAATTATCCCACTGTTCAGTCAGGAGATTCATGAAGTGGTGTACCTCAGTTTCCCTTTTTATACAGAAGACCAGGTATGTAATTTTTTTTTCTGCTGTGCTAAGCTTCAAGTTTATTCACAGGTAAAAGCTGAGAAGCATCATTACCATATGGCCTTAAAGGTTTTTTCCAAAAATCTTATACATTATACATTGTTACAGGGGTGCTTATTAACAGCAAGTTTATCCCAATGTTTAATACTAACAATATCAGTAGTATACTGCTCGATAGCATTCATCACTATGCATTTTTGACAGGTTGCCACCCCCATTGAGGGCTTACGTCCTGCCTTCCCACCCCGTTTCCATTGGAGCCAATGTTTGGTGCCGTCAGCCATTTTGAACATTTGTGTGTGTGTATTTGACTAGGGGAAGTGTTGTGTGTGTTTTGCTTGGGTACATGGAGAGAGACAGGTTGAAAGAAGAGAATGAAAGTGTAAAGATGAAAAAAGAAAGTGTGGGCAAGGTTTAGAGAAAAAAGGAAAGAAAGGTTATTGGATGTGACTGAGTAAGGAGAGAGGTTGGTAAAGGAAGGTTATTCAAGAACAGACAGAAAAAAGGAAATATTTGTTTTTAAAGGGTTAGTTTAAGAAAAAAGTTAAATAATATTAAAAATTAGGTTTAAAAAGAACCCATATAGCCAAAAAATTGAATTTACTAAGGCCAGCCTGTTTAGTTTACTAAAGGCCAGTTTACTAAGTTTACTTAGTTTACTAAGGCCAGGCTGTTTACGAAGGCCAGCCTGTTTAGTACCCAGTACCCTGTTTAGCACTCCATGTACCCAAGCAAAACACACACAACATTTCCCCTAGTCAAACACACACACACATTTTCAAAATGGCTGACGGCACCAAACATTGGCTCCAATGGAAACGGGGTGGGAAGGCAGGACATAAGCCTTCAATGGGGCGTGGCAACCTGTCAAAAATTCATGGTGATGAATCCTGTCTAGCAGTATACTACTAACATCAGCATGAAATCTATTCAAGGAATCTTGTTATATCATTAATTATATCCTTGGGGTTTTGGTGAGTTAAAAGGTATAAGCAGACCCTTTTTGTACCTGTCTTCAGATTTCAGCACTGCACAGATGCAGGAAAAAGAATATTTTTTTCCTACTTAGGGTTAATTTGTCCCTTTCTTATTCTTAGGTTTGACTCCTTTTTTTCTCTCCTTCCTCTTGAGGGTTGGAGTTTGAGACTTTAGGTTTCAGGTAGTTTGTTTGCTGACCAGGTCCGTCCTTTATCTGAGGCTCCGTTGTGCTGCCATTTATGGGCAGTTCTGGTTACTCGTTCTTGGAATCAGCCAAGAAATAATCATAAACCAAGGTCGAACTCGAGTAGTATTGGGGCTTGATTTATTACTTGCTTCCCTTATCTGCACAATTATACTCACACACACATTGCATTCATTCTACTGGCAGACTGCAGCTGCAGATGTTATTTTCAGTCTTAGGTGACTGGAGGTGATCAGGCTCCAGCTGCCCAGAGATCAAAACCACTAAGTGATGAGAATCCCTGGAGTCCCTTCACATCTGCAGGAGGGCTCCACTGCTTCCAGTCGGGTCCTGAGTTCTTGCTGTCATGGATTACATCTCTCTGTTGGCTGCTACTGCCGGAGGTTTATATATTGTCCCCTATACACTTGGATTACCCTTACCTGAGAATATTTTGGTTCAAGCCTTGCCACTGGTTTCTTACACTCATACTGTCTCAGTCACTCCTTACATATTGATTACATATTCATAAGCACAAATACAATTGGTGATATAGCTTTAAACAAGCACCTCACATCAGCGAGAACTTCCGCTATTTGTGGTTCAGATAGGAAACTGTGCAAATCGCACTTTAAAGGCAAGGTAACTGGTAAAACAGGAAACCTACACAGACCCAGACTGCATTTGGAAGAGGAAAAAGGGAGGCACGTGCAGCAGGGACTGTGGGGACCATGTCTGGCTAGAGTTCTCTCCTTCCTCTATGAGTTAGGTAATTTGCATTAACACAGAGGCTTTCTGGCTTGCTTTTGGATTCAAAGCTATCAGCAGCTCAGAGATTCTGTCTTAAAAGGGACATAGTCAACTTCCACCAGATTTAATTAAGTAGCATGTTTTGTTTGCATTTCTTTGACCCATTCTACATTATACACTGCACATGTCCTGGGGAAAATGCACCTTCCTTCCATAGTTTAACTTCTAGAACATTATATTAGCCATATCAATTTTTACATATGGTGTAACTGTTTCTTTTGTACTCACAGAGTTTTCATGTACCCTTATCAAAATGTCAGTCTGATTACTCAGATCCACCTTAAGGCTTAGTGTTCCCAATGTTGTATTTTTTGTGCACCTCACCCCTGCTGTTGCTCTAGAGAGGTGCTGTCTTTAAAAAAATATTTCTTATTATATTACTACAGCTCCTATCTGCTATTTTGTTACCAGAAAATGAATCCAGAATCTTTCCCCTTTCTCCTGGGTTTGACTGCCCTGCTGCAGCCACCACTTTGGTCTTTAAAAAGATCTTGAACTTTATAAAGTATTGAGGTACTTTAAGGGTTAAATGCTCAATACCAGTCCCAAACAACACCAGTTACCTGTGTCTGACAAACAGTGTCTGTCAGTTTTGCAACTTTGAATGAAAGAGTCAAATGGATATTTAGTGGTGTTATTGAAAAACAAACAAGTTAATCTTAAACTCACAAAACAGAGTTTTACAAACCAGGAGCGTTGGTTTAAGTCCTAAACACTCCACATATTTACACAATATATTTACACACATGCACACAGATACACACACACTCTTTTACTTAACATCTCCTTACACTACTTCTTTACACAGCTATACGTAGATTACATTTGTATACATTTGGAGGCAGTTATGTTCCAATAGAAACTCCTTATGTTCCTTTAGCGAATTTGACTAAATTGTTCCTAGTCAAATGACTTCAATCAGATTGTCTGTGTCTGGCTGATTTACAGACCTTCCTTTGGAAAAGGGCGCATTTTCCCTTCAGAATGGTTAGAAAGAAACCAAAAATTCTTTCCATAACACTCTAAAAAAAACCAAAACATTTTTACAATGTTCAGCTGCTTAATTCCCTCCAGCCTCTGCAGAGTTAACATCTCAATCTCTTTCCTTAAATCACTTGCTTATCTCCCAAACTGACACCTCCATCGGCCCAGATATCACCCTTCCTAATATTGTCCCAGGGATCTGAATTCCCCATGCCTGCACTTACTTCTCCTCTTACTCTTACCACTATGACCTCAGGACTCCCTACCTGTTTTCTCTGTTGCCTGCCTGCTTGTCTGGGCCCAATCCTGCTTTCTTCACGGAACTGCCCCTTCCTGTGGGCACAGACTTTGACACAGTGACCATTTAGCAAGGGAGATGGGGGGCTCCTCATCTAGTCCCCACCCCTTCTGGTCCCTTTTCTCAATTCGCTTTCTCTCTTGTTGCTCTGGGGGCGGGGAAGGAGGGGGTCACTTTGCCAGATAAGTAGTGACCCATCCTGACAGCAGGCACAGGTACTCGGCTATTATTTACTGGGTTAGACTCTGTCAGTTCAGTCCAAAAGACCTTAGGCTGCCCAGGCATTCACCACCAAATTGTTATCCCCACAAAATTCTCTATTACTCACACACTCAAGGGCACCTGCCCTTACTGTGTTCCTAGGGCTCTAGGCCTCACCTTACAATGTAGAGCACCCACCTTACTCTCTTCCTAGGCCTCGGGCAGAACCCTGCGGGTTTGCAGGACTTTTTACCAGTGAAAGAGCCTTACACAGTAATATCCTATATAACCTCTATTTATTAACAATCACCCAAAACAGACTGCACACACTACACATAGAATCCTAGAAGAACCATAGAATATCAGGGTTGGAAGGGACCTCAGAAGGTATCTAGTCCAACCCCCTGCTCAAAGCAGGATCAATCCCTAGGCAGATTTTTGCCTCAGATTCCTAGATGCCACCCGCGCCCCCACAAGGACTGAACTCACAATGCTGGATTTAGCAGACCAGTGCTCAAAGTTATCTCACCCCCACATGCAGTGCTCACCACTCCCAATAAGACAGATGAACTTTTCTTGATGGCCAGTCAGGATCAGGTCCATCAGGGGGACTCCAGTTTCTGCCCAGTGTCATTGGCAGAGAGTTGAGGTCTGGCAGCTCTGATCTTGGGGCTGTGTCCTGGAGTTGGTACCCAAAGAACTTCCTTTTGGACTCCAGTTTATATAGTGAAATTTGAGTCTTTTTTAGCTGTACTTTAACCAATCATTGTACTAACATTTTACTAACCGATCCTAACATAGTGTAACAAAACTCTAACCAATCCTACCCCATCACCTTAATTAATTTACACCCAGCAAAATTAATTATGCAACATACAAAACAATTAAAGAACCAGAGAGAGACCGGACAGATATACAGTAGGGAAGTGGGAACCAGAATGACAAATCAATGAAGAAATGAGGATTTCACAACCACAGCTATTGATGAGTGATTTCTTGACAGACAGGATGCTATCAAACTAAATCCTCACCCTGGGCCCCACCCCTTTCCCCAGCGCACCACGTTCCTCCCTCTTCTCTTCCAGCGCTTGCTGCCATGGAGCAGAACTCTGCAGTCATACAGAAGCAATGCTTGGCTGTGGGATGGGCCCTTAAGCTGCAGGTGTAACTATTTGGGTGCCACTTTACTGTGTACACTCACCACTCATCCTGACAGGATACACCAAATGAAAGGGGCCCAACACCAAGCTCCTGAGATGGAGTCTGAGTCTCCAGGATTATGAGATGGAGATGGGATATGGAAATAGGAGTCTGAATGTTATAGTCGAGGCTTTGTCCCAGAAAGAGGTACCTGAACCTCCCTGGGTCACTGGCTGAAGTGACCCTGCTGAGTTCAGACTCAAAGTGGGAGACAGATATGATGAAGTGGGGGATTTTGTTAGTGTTTTGCACGAATATGGTGCGTACCTTCATTTCCCTGTGTGCTGCGTGTGTAACAAGGCGGTGGGAGAGGGGGGTTGTGGTTGCAGAGGGCCAAGTGTGATGTCACATAGCAGCCTGCACCCTGGACACCAGCCTGGACACTGAGGATCTTAGCAGCCAGTGACCCAGAGGACCATCCCATCTAGGGAGCTAGCCGGTTCTGTACCTGTTCAATATATAGCTAAAGGTAGCATAAAATCCCACCTGAGCAGCTGTACTGAATCCTTACCTGTAAGAGGTTAAGAAGCTCAAATAGCCTGGCTGTCACCTGACCAAAAGGACCAATTAGGAAAGAAGATACTTTCAAATGCGGTGTTTGGGGACAGAGGTTTTGTTTGTGTTCTCTGGACACAGAAATAGAGAGAGCGAGAGCAACCAGGTAGGAAAACCTTCTCCTGAAAAGATACTTGAAATGAGCACCTAAGATTACAAAAATTGTAAGTAAGGGCAAGGAAATGCCTTTGATTATCTTTTGTTTTAGCTTGTGAATTTTCCCTATGCTAAGAGGGAGTTTTATTCCTGTTTGTAGTAACTTTCAAGCTGAGCCTAGAGGGGAATCCTCTGTGTTTAAATCTTTCTATTACCCTGTAAAGTTACCTTCCATCCTGATTTTGTGCAGGTGTGATTTTTTTTTACTTTTTCTTTAAATAAAATTATTTTTTTAAGAACCTGATTGATTTTCAGTGTCCTAAAAACCAAGGGGTTTGGTCTGTGCTCACACTGTAACTAAATAGGTTAGTATATTATTCTCGAGCCTCCCCAGTTAAGCGGTGAAGGGATCTGGGGGGAATATTTTGGGGAACAAGGGACTCCAAGTGACCCTTTTCCTGATTTTTTTTGTCTAAATCACTTAATGGTGGCAGCAATATCGTCCAAGGACAAGGAAATGATTTGTGCCTTGGGGAAGTTCTTAACCTAAGCTGGTAAAAATAAGCTTAAGGGGTCTTTCATGCTGGTCCCCACATCTGTACCCCAGAGTTCAGAGTAGGGTGGGAACCCTGACAGCCCCTAGGAGGACAAAGAGTGGAGGAGAGAGGGCCCCATAAGGCAGCTGGTTCTGGTCAGTTCAGGAACAAAGGATGGAAGAGATGATGCCCAGGTGACCTGTTTGCCCAGGGACATAGACAAAGGGTAGAGGAGGGGCTGGTGGAAGGAGGTCGCTTCTGAACTGAGCTATCTGGATGCGGACAGACCCAGCTAGACAGTGCTGAGATTGGCTAGGTCTGAGGACCTTGAGAACTGCTTGTGCTGGGTTCAGACATTCAATAAACCTCCCGTGTTACGCTGGTGGAGAGTCACTGCAGGGTGTACATCTACATAAAAATACTGAACACAATCAATCCTGCATTTCTCCAAAGACTTAACACTTGCTCACACACTATGTCTGGCTTTGTGTAAATGCGCCATCTGGTGGCTCCATCAAGAACAGCGTGTTCCTCCCATCCCGTCTCTCCTCTTCAGGCTTCTTTGCCCAGAGCCCAGTCCTGGGCCTGAGGGTCCCAGAATTGGTGTGAGCATGGGTGGGTCTCTGCTTCATCATCCCTTGCACATTCAGGCCACTGAAATGGCCTGGATCGGATGTAGGGATCTGTGGGCCTTGCTTCATGGAGCAAGCGGACATGTTCTGGGGGAAACCCGTCGCTACCAACATTCTCTGCAGAGAGGTGTTGGGGGAGGCACAGGGCCACTTCTGGATGCTGGGGTACCTGGAGAACAGGGGCTGCTCCTTGGGCATCGAGAACATGTGAGGCAGGGATGAGGGCTGCTATTATCTGCACATCACCAAGGGGAAATTGTTCAGCACAGCTACGGAGCAACACAGTCTGCACTCATCATCACAGGTATCCCACCTCTGCCACCTGAGCCAGCTAGTCCCCCACCCTGGAGCTGGATACAAGCCATCACCCACGAAAGGGGAAAGGCCCAGTGCCCCATTCCCCGCCTGGCTTGTGGCTTGAAACAGAACTTGGTCACAAATTTTAGCAAATCGAAAACTGTTTGGGTCGAAACAAAAAGAAAAATGGTTGACGTTTTTGGCGAACCAAACATTTGAAAAAAATACTTTGGGGTCAATCTGAAAAGCATAATCTGATAAATTTTGAGGGAACCCAAAGTCAGGGGCAAAAAATCTTTTAATGTAAAACAAAAAATGAAAATTGGTCAAAATGTTCAGCAAACTAGAAGGTCAGAAACAGATTTGGTTTGAGGATGAAACATTTTGTTTAGATTTCTAGCTTTTTAGATGTTTTTTAACTACAAAGTAAAATTACAGGAAATTTCAAACCATACAGTGCGTTTGAATTGAGAAAGTGAAACGTTTCTTTTTGAAAATGCCTAAATGAAAACTTTCAGTTTTGGGGAATTTCGGGAGGTTTTTTTCCCCAAACAAACAAATTGGCAAAATCGACCCAGATTTACACAAAGTTTTGGTGTTGTCAAATTTGCATTTTGCACCCAAAAAGTAGTTTGTCAGTGAAACTTGCTCCCCGCGCTGGCTGGGAATGGCCTTCAGAGCCGCTGAGTTTGGCATTGTCTTGCAGGGATCAGTAACTATCATCAGCTGGTCTGCTCTGTTCTCTAGAGGGTCTCATACTGTGTTTGTCACCAGGGTATCTGGGTGCCGGCCGGTCATCACAGAGCCAACAGAGTCATAATCATCAAGGCAATAAACAGATCATCTAATGGTCATATAAACATTACAAGCAGCTTCCATCTGCTTCCCAGGCCCATGGGTATGATTCAGAGGGGCAGGGAAGGGGCGGGATACCAGGCCTATGATGGGGTTCATCCGGAGGCGTAGGGAGGGGGCAGGATATCAGGCTAGATCGCCCGGTTAATCTCACCCAGGGTGGCAGTTCCCCCGGCTGAGGACTCATTCTCTGTTTCCTCAGTCCCCTGAGCTTCCAGTTCTTTGTCAGCTCTTCGGTGGCTGAAGAACATCCCGATCTACACGCCAGACTTGGGCACCGTGGATTCCCTGGCCCCCGGCCTGTCCTTCCTTCTGCTTCCACAAGAACAGCAGGGTGTCCTGGGAGAGAGAGATTCTAGGGTATATAAGTGGCTGGCAGTCTGGATAGATAGATAGATAGATAGATAGATAGATAGATAGATAGATAGATAGATAGATAGATAGATAGATAGAAGGGGTGGATGGATGGGAGGGATGGTAGGTGAGTAAGTAGATGGGTACATAGGTGGGTGGGTAGTTGGTTGGGTAAGTGGGTAGAGAGAAAGGAGGTAGGTTGGTAGATCAGTAGGTGGGTACAGTAGGTGGGTAGGAGAGTGGGTTGTAGCTAGGCGATGTTGTAGGTAGATAGGCGGATCAATGAATAAATAGGTAAGTAGGTGAGTACATAGGTGGATGAGATGGTAGGTGGTCGGGTGAGTAGGTTGGTAAGTTCCTAGGTAGGTAGTTAGGCAAGGTGCTAAGTGGGTAGATGGGTGGGTCAGTGGGTTGGTAGCTAGGTGGGTACATAGGTGGGTTGCTGGGTAGATGGGTTAGTAGCTGAGTTACCGTCTGTAATAGAGCAGGGTGAGGTAATAGGCCAGGAAGAATCCAGTCACCATGAAGATGAGTTTGCAGCTGATTTCGATAAATGCCCAAGTGAGGCCACCTGTGGGAGTTGGAAGAAGCCGAGAGTCTGGGATAGATCGCTGCAATCCCTGCCCCGAGCCGGCCAGCCCCTGCCCTGGGGCCGGGAACGAGCCAGCACCCCCTAGAGGGGGAAAGGTCCTGTGGCCCAATGCCCGCCAATCCCCTCCCTGGGGGCAGATCAGCGGTCGCACTCCCTAGTGGGGAAGCGCTCTCACGTATTTCCGGTGGGCTCAGCAATACTGTACAGCGAACATCCTGTGGATGTTGGAGCAGAGGCAGAAGATCCGGGTCTCTGTCCCCGTCCAGCTCAGGGTGCTGACGGCCTCATCCCCCTGGGACCACGAGCTGACCTGCAGGGCCCCCCAGAGCTGTTCCCAGCCAAGGGCTCCCTGTACAGCTGCCACTAAAGCCGGGGCAGGGGGTGGGAGCTCAGGGAGCAACTGTATCTGACCCTGGGCCCCTGGTGCTGGCAGGACGAGTTCAGCCTGGTCCTCAGCTTGGGGATATCTGGGGAGAGCAGGACACACAGCAACAAATTAATAGTCAGAGAGAGAAACCCAGGGGCAGGGAGTCCCACGGGTTAACCATACTAATACCCAGGGGAAGGGAGTCCCATAGATTAACCTGCTAGTATCCAGTAGGGGAGTCTCACAGGTTCTTCTGCCCTGGGCACTGATCCGGCCCCATCCTCGGTCAGTTGCCCTTCACACCAACCCACCTGCTTCTCCACCTTCAGCCTGGGAGCTCACGGCCCTTGTAGACAGCCCAGGGGTCCGTTCAAGCCTCAGCTAGCCCCCGTGGGGCTGCCCTAAAGCAGCTAATTAGCTATGGGAGCCTCCCACTCCCCAGATGTGTCCTTTCCCAGCTGGGCCAGAGCCAGGGGACTAAATAACCTCACTCCTGCCCCCAGCTGAGTCCCAGCCACCACCAGATATGGCAGACACCCCCCTCGGTTCATCTCTTCCCAGCCCTCCCCTTTCACCCTCTGGCTTAGCCAGCGTGGCCTGGGTACTTTGCAACCCGGCTGCGCCCAGAGGGCGGCACGTGAAATCAACACCCAGAACAGCTGCACGCTGGTATCGTCTGGCCAGGCCTCACAGCGTCCGTCCACGCTGCATTCAAAGCCTTGCGGCACAGAGGCTCAGAGCCTGGGTCCGTTGGGTTGGGCTCGCAAAGGCGGCCACTGATTTCCCCTCTTCCCTGGATCTGCAGCACAAAGGTCCCAGGCCATTGAATGAGGGTTGGCCCTGGGGCAGGGAGGGCCGAGGTCTCTAGGCACCGACCCCGGAGCGTGTTAAGTGCTGGACAGTGACTGGGTCCCATTAACGCTCTGCCTCATATAGAGCATCCACCGATCCTGGCAGAAAGAAGAGGGAGGAGGAGACGTGGTGGGACAGCCTGGGGGGATCTCAGGGGGAACTGGGGTGGCTGGTGTGAGGGGAAATCCCAATAAGGGGGATTGGAATGGGGTGGTGGATCGCAGCATAGGAGGCTTCTGGGGGGCAGGGCAGGTTGGGAGTAGAGAGGGGAGCCTTAGCCAAGGGGGGCAGGAAGGGGTGAAGATCCCAAGGGAGAAGGGGCTGCACGGTGTGGAGGGAAGGGGCCTGGAGGAGAATTGGCTGAGGGTGCATGGTGGGGGGTGGGGATCCTAGCACAGGGCTGAGTTGGGGGAGGGAAGGCCAGGGGAGCCCAGGGGTGGGGATCCCAGCAGAGGGAGCTGGGGGCCGGCGTGGAGGGGCAGAGGGGGTCACTCACAGATGATGTGGAGCTGGATGGTTCTGTGGGTGGAAGGTCCCCGTGGTGGCCTGTAGGTGACAGTGCAGACGAGCTCTTTGCCATGGTCCCCCGGGCCAGGCGTGAAGCTGAGCATGGAGCTGTGGGCCCAGGTGCCGTTTGCCAGCGGAGTTGAGATGTTCCGGGCTGTGTCGCTGAATGGCCCCATCCAGGTGACTCGGGGAGGGTGCCCAGAGCAGCGCCCAGGGGCCGTGCAGGTCACAGTCACCGGCTTCCCGGCCAGCAGCATCCCTGGCAGCCCATGTGCCGGCGAGATCTGGATCTCTGGCTCCTCCGTCAGCTCTGAGACACGGGGAGAGGAGAGAGAATCATTCAGGGACACGGGGCCTTTCTGTTCAAGGGGCGCAGCCCCGATCCGGCCCCAGGGCGGGGACTGGCTGGCTCAGTGGGGCTGATCAGCAGTGACTGCGGCTGCTCTTACCTGGCACCGAGATCGTGAGCTTTGGATCAGTGCCATCGGAATGGAAGCGGTAACTGTATTTAAAGTTTCCTTTCTCGACTCTAAGGAAATATCTCCCCGTATCCATCCGTCGGGCGTCACTGATTTGCAGGGAGCAGTCGCCGCGCGCTGGATTCTCCACCAGCTGGAACCGGCCCTGGGTCTCCTGCGACACCCCCTGGCTGGGGTCACTGCTGGCCATGGGCAGATCAGAGCCCACGTTGGCCTGATCCTTGTACCAGTATCTGTAAAGCTGGGACCAGGAAGTGTCGTACAAGGCTGGGTACGTGAAGGTGCAGGGGATGAAAACGCACAGACCCTCTTGCACTGACACCGACTGCGGCACTGTCACGGTAAATCCGGCCAGCTGGGACAGGGACCCTGCAGGGGAGGAGGAGGGATCGATGTGGGACCCATAGAGAGCAGAGACCAACCCTGAGCTCCCCACACAGCTCTGTCAATGCCCCTCACTCCCGACCTGCAGCCCCCTGCGAGCCCAGCCCTGAGTCCTCGACCAAAACTCCCTCCCTTTAGTTTCCATCCCTCCCTACTTCAAGCCCCCTGCCCGGTCACTGTCACTCAGCGCCCCCTAGCACTGCTTCCCTACCTGCCGGATCAGTGGGCAGTGATTGATCCAGCAGGGATAGATTTATTGCGTCTAGTTTAGATGTGATAAATTGACCCCCAAGCGCTCTCCTGTGACTCCTGTACTCCAGCGTTGCGAGAGGTGCAGGCAGAGTCAACAGGTGAGTGGCAGCAGTAGACTCACCGTGGTAAGTTGATCTAAGTACGTTGACTTTAGCTACATGAATTACGTAGCTGAAGTTGTGTAACTAGATCGATCCCCACCCCTCCCAGTGTAGACGAGGGCTAAGAATCATAAGATCGGAGATAAAATCCCGAGCTGGTGACAGAAGATGGTGGGAAGGCAGCGCGGCTCAGTGCCTGCTTTGCTTCAGTCTTCCCACAAAAAACAACCTGTGAGCAGGCCACCAGTGAAGTTACTGTGGACAGCAAAGTGGAAAGGCTGCAGATCGGGATCAGTAAAGAACACGTCAGAGATGTTCTGACCAATTTGAATGAATTCACATCAGTGGGTCGGGACACTGTTCAACCCGGGGGCTGAAGGAATTAGTTTGAACCACTAGCAATAATATTTGCAAACTCATGGATGCCAGGAGAGGTCCCAGAAGACGGGGCAAGGGCTAACAGATTGTATCTTTAAAAGGGGAAAAGGAGGATCTGGGGAACTATAAACCAGTCAGCCTGACCTCGACACCTGGAAAGACACTAGAGCAATGTATAAAATCTTCTGTTTGTGAGGCTGAAGGGGTGATCACCAGCATGGATTTACCAAGAACAAATCCTGCCAAATCAGTTTGGTATCCTTCTTTGACGAGGTAACTGGTTGGGGGCTGGGAGGAAGCGGTGGACATAATATACCTGGACTTCAGCAAGGCTTTTGACACAGTCCCACATGACATTTTCATACGTAAGCTGGAGAAGACTTCTGACGGAAGTCATATGTGAGATTGCAGAACTGCTAACTGTGGTATGTAACCTATCATTTAAATCAGCTTCTGTACCGGATGACTGGAGGAGAGCTAACGTGACAGAAATTTTTTAAAAAGGCTTCAGACATGATCCCAGCAATTAGAGGCCACTAAGCCTAACTTCAGTGCCGAACAAATTATTTGAAACTACAGTAAAGAACAGAATGATCACATGCATAGATGAACATGATTTGTTGGAGAAGATTTCCATTTTTAAAAAAACATGTTGACTCATCTCTCACCAATTTAATAGAATTTTTGAGGGAGTCAACAAGCATATAGACAAGGGTGATCCAGACGATATAGCGTACTGAGATTTTCAGAAAGCCTTTGACAAGGTCCCTCACCAAAGGCTCTTAAGCAAAGTGAGCTGTCATGGGATAAGTGGGAAGGGCATCTCTTGGATCAGTAACTGGTTAAAAGAGAGGGAAAAATGATAGGAATAAATGGTCAATTTTCACAGTGGAGAGACATAAATAGTGGTTTCCCCCAGGGGTCTGTACTGGGACCAGAGCTGTTCAACATATTCATAAACAATCTGGAAAAAGGGGTAAACAGTGAGGTGGCAAAATTTGCAGATGATACAAACATGCTCAAGATAGTTAAGTTGAAAGCTGACAGCAAAGAGCTACAAAGGATCTCACAAAACTGGATGACTGGGCAACAAAATAGCAGATGAAATTCAACGTTAATAAATGCAGAGGAACACACATTGGAAACAGGGCCAGGTCCACGTTTTCTACTGCCTCAAGTGGCGTGGAAAAAAAAAGAAAAAACACCGACTGGTGGCAGTTGGGGGGGTGGGTCCTTCACTCCATACAAACTATACATATAAAATGAGGTGTTACCACTTAAAAAAAATAAAAAAAAATAAAAAAAGATCTTGGAGTCATTGTGGATAGTTCTCTGAAAACATCCACTCAATGTGCCGCAGCCGTCAAAAAAAGGTACAGAATATTGGGAATCATTAAGAAAGGGATAGATAATAAGACAGAAAATATCACATTGCCTGTATATAAATCCATGGTACGCCCACATCTTGAATACCGTGTGTAGATGTGGTCGCCCTCATCTCAAAAAACATATATTGGAATTGGAAAAAGTACAGAAAAGGGCAACAAAAATGGTTATAGGTATGGAACGGCTACCGTATGAGGAGAGATTAATAAGACTAGGACTGTTCAACCTGGACAAGAGATGCGTAAGGGAGGATATGATAGAGGTTTATAAGATCATGACAGGTATGGAGAAAGTAAATCAGGAAGTGTTATTTACTCCTTCCCGTAACACAAGAACTAGGAGTCCCCAAATGAAATTAACAGGCAGCAGGTTTAAAACAAAAGGAAGTATTTCTTCACACAACGCACAGTCAACCTGTGGAACTCTTTGCCAGAAGATTTTGTGAAGGCCACAACTATAACAGGGTTGAAGAACAACTGGGTAAATTCATGGAGGACAGGTTGTTACCTAGCAGCTCTGTGTTCTTGGGGAACCAGGGTGCAGTACCCAGCCTGTGTGACTCACAACCCACCCCTACCCAGCCTCTGCTTGAACCAAATCTGCATCAAAAAATCTAGACTTACACCTAAACCCCTGGGATAAGGGTGACAGAATTAAGGAAACTCCCCTGGCCTCATTTATATCGAAGACGGGACAAGGAGGCATCTCCATTAGCGGACAGAATGGAGAATAGAGATTTCAAGGCAAGAACCGCATGGAACTCTGGGACCAGAAAAGCCAGGAAGCACGGCATCATGGGGGAATCTCTGCTCCAGATGTTTATGAACCCGCCTGCCCACACCCAGATCAGCAGTTATCAGACCAATTCTAGTAATAAATCCTTGATTGGTATCCAAAATAGTGAATTGCATTGTGAGCTCCCTACAAGGAACACCACCTACAGCCAGGAATGATCATCTCTTGTGTCCAGCCTGAACAAAACAACGTAGGTATCTCTCATGTTTACACATCAACAAATCTAGTGTTCTCCCTTGAACCATTGTTGTTTCTCTACAAAAACTCCTACCCAGGCTCCAGTAAGTGTTCTGATCCCTGGAATCAAAATCTCCATCCGTTCCACTGGGACTTCGTTTCCTGACTGATCGTGCTGGGCTCCCCTATGGTTATTACCTAGCAATAAATAACTTCCATGATTAAATGGGTTGCTTCTCTCTCTCTCTCCCCCGCCCACCCCCCATGGGGGTATTTTGGTTTCCTCATTCGCTCTGCAGCAACGCTCCTTGTACCTAAGCTAAAAGATCCCTGCAGCACCCAAAAATCCTGTGGGGTTTGCTCATCAGGTGGGTTACTCCCAGCACAATTGTAACGTGACAGTGGGGATAGGGATGTGCTGAACCTGTGACATATGAGGGTGTCAGATTGAAAGTGCTGCTCGACCCAGCCTACTGAATCCAGAAACATCTAAGGGGTCAGCTTGAGAGTGCTGATTAACCCAGTCCTCTTAGCCGGGGGGAGTTGCCAACACTTTGGAGGATAGAACTAAAATTCAGAGGGATCTCAATAAATTGGAGAACTGGGCTGTAGACAACACAATGAAATTCATCAATGACAAAGGGAAGGTGCTTCACTTAGGGAAGGAAAACCAAATGCACAGATACAGGATGGGGAAGAACTGGCTTGGCAGCAGCACAGCTGAGAAGGATCTAGGAGTCGGGGTGGATCACAACCTCGACAGGAATCAGCAATGTGATGCTGTTGCAAAAAAACAAATGCATTTTCAGGTTGCATTAACAGAGGCAGAGCATGCAAGTCAGGAGAGGTGACAGTACCGCTCTATTCGGCGCTGGCTAGGCCTCAGCTGGGGACTCTGTCCAGTTTCGGTCACCAATGTATAGAAGGGTGCAGAGAAAGTGGAAAGGATCCAGAGGCGAGGGATGAAGATGATCAGATGGATGGAAGCCCTAGGGGCACCGCCTGAAGGAATTGAGCAGGGATATTTGGAAAACTGATTGAAGAAGGAGGGGGACATGATCGTGGTTTTCAAATACTTGAAAGACTGCCATAGAGAAGATGGAGAAAAGTTGTTCTCCCCCTCCCCCGCCCCGAGGGCAGGAAAAGGGGCAATGGGTTCACACTACTGCCCATTTTCTCATCCCTCCCCCCACCACATGGATGCTGGAGTCGCCTTCACATGGTGAGTGTCTTGGTTCTGCAGGGACCCCGTGGAGCCGGATGGCCCGGAAGGGGGTAAAACGTCCCCCGGGGTGGGGAGTGCAGAGAGCTGATGGCTCCCCCCTCTGCAGCCAGGGTGGGGCACTAATCTTACTCTTCCCCATCCCCACTCCACCCTGCTCCTCCTGCAACTGGGACTCTCCTCCCCCCATGAAAATGGGACCGACCACGCCATCCTCCCCACTCTTCTCAGCATGGTAGGGGCCACTCGTCCCTCCCCTCTCCCACCAAGCTCTTGTGAGAATGGTATGGGCCATTCCCTCCTCCCCACCCCTCACATGTGAAAATGGTATTGGCCACTCACACCTTCCCCCCTTCTCACCTGTTAATATGGTTTGGGCCGCTCCCTCTTACCCCTTCCTCACCTGTGAGAATGGTATGGGCCACTTGCTCCTTCCCCCCGCCATCCTTATGAAAAATGGTATGGACTATTCACTCCTCACCCCTCCTTTCCTTTTAAAATGGTATGAGCCACTTCGCCCCAGCCCCATTCCCCTTCTGTGCAAAAGGTACTGGGACAGTGGCTCCTCGCAACCCCATGAAAATGGTACAGGCCTGTGACGTAATGCGTGTGATACAATATCTCATTGAAAGGTGACAGGGCCAGAAAGGGTTAATCACCTCCCAGACTGACCTGACCCAGGGCCCAGCTTTAGAGGCCAGTTCGGAAGATCTGGCAATGAACCGAGCTTTGAAATGCAGCCGGGGTTGTTAGAGATACACGGGGAGAGGTTTGCCCAGGACTTGCCCAGGGCTGGGATGGGAAGGGGCTGCGGGTCGGGATTGAGGGGCACCCGCTCTCCGCAGACCTTCCAGCTCCCTCCCCCCCATTTCCACTCACCCCTAGAGCTGCAGAAGGGGGCTTAGCACCTGGCTCTCTGACCCTGCAGCCCGGGGTCCCCAGGGTTCGTGACTCGGAGCCTGGGGAAGCGGCATGCACAGGAATGTGAAAGCAGAAGTTGGTGCAGACAGGAGGGGGTTGTGGGGAGATGCTTTCTCAGAAACCCCAACACCAGCATCCTGCTGACTTCCCCTCCCTCTGGCTGGGGCTGCCTGCGGCTTCCCTGCAACGGGGGCAGGCTGCATATTGCTTGTGGGGCTGGAAATAGAACCCAGGAGTCCGGGCTCTGAGCCCTTCTACAAACCACTCTGCTCCCAGAGCCAGGGACAGAACCCAGGAGTCCTGGCTCCCTGTCTCCACCCTCCCACTGTAACCCACTAGACCCTGCTCCCCTCCCAGAGCCAGGGACAGAACCCAGGAGTCTGGGCTACCTGCCCCCTGTCCCAGCTCTATCCCATTATTACTGCTTTTTCCAGTCACACAATAATATTTTAAGACTAGCGGCTCATACCTCTTATTGTGTTGTACATGCTGCAGATACTAATCACTCACCCGGAGCTGAGATGCGTCCGCCTCTGGGGCAGGGCACTGGGAACAGCGCACTGGAACAGCAGGTGTCCGGTTTGGAAGGCTAGTGAACGGGAAGAGCCAGGTGCGTGAGGAGACCTGCCTGAGAGGCAGCGGATGCAAGTGTCAGGGCGAGGGCTGGGGAGAGATGTGAGATTTCAAGACAGGAAGGGGTAGTCAGGGCTGGAGATTTTGATGCCATCGACGCAAGAGGGAGATTGTGAGAGATACAGGCAGCTCCCATGGACAGCTGGCTTCCAGCCCCACCACAGGGGGACTGGGTGGGGTAGGGGGGATGTGGCATGGGGTCTTTCCCCTCTAGGGAGCCCTGGCTCTAATATGCCCCGGGATGGGGCACTGGCTGGTTCTCAAGGCGTGGGAGTGGGACCCAGGGTCCTTCCCCTCTAGGGTCTCTCAGCAAGGGAGACGCCAGCAGATCGGAGCCGGTCCATTGAGCACAGATGTTTGTTTTCTGACTCTCAGTTCCTCAAATGCCTCCCAGATTCAGTGACCTGGAATCTGAGGATTCCCTTGTGATGGGTCCAGGGTCATTGGCTGGATCAGGAGAAGCAGCTGGATTCCACCACCTGCCACAGACTCCGTCCTTCGACTTAAGAGCTGAGATGCAGAGAATCTGTCCTGGGTCCTGTTTACACAGGGACCTCTCCCCAGTGCTGAGATGTGGCTGCCTCTGGGGTGGGGCACGGGGGCTGTTTATACAAGGACTCCTTGCCCGATGTTGAGATACACAAGGGTTTGGGAGAAACCTAGAACTGAAAGAAACACAGCTCCCCTTAGGGGCTTTGGGACCAGACCAAGTAGCCTACGATCCCGAGTCTCACACCCTAGCCAGACCCTGGCCCGCTCTGCCCCAGGCTAGTGGCACGTCAGCTCTGCCCCCCTGCATGTGGGCCCTGGCGGATGTGCTGGGAGGTTGGCTGCTGAGCAGATCTTGCACAAGAGGATGTTTTCAGTCGGTATATTTGCTCCACCTCCGGCCAGTTGGCCCCTATTCAGGGCTAGGTGAGAGTCACAGAAAGCAGGTGAGAGGGTCCCATTGACCACTGGGGCATGGCCGCTTGGACACAGGTCCCCAGCCAGTGGTGGAAGGGGTGAGCCTGGAGCAGATTCCTGCTGGGACAGTGCCTGCCAGGTCTAGTAGGTTATTACTGGCTGCGCTGGATCCATGCGGATCAGGTCAGAACCCTGGTCATTGGGGCAAGATCCGGGGCAGGAACCCTGGTGTCCGGGCTGACCCTTAATTTGGTGTGTGTAGCATCGCAGGACTCACCAGCACGGCACCTCCAGGAATAGCTCATCCAGCATCCAGAGCACCCTCTGCAGGCCGGTGTCCCGCTACCACTTGACCCCTGGGTCCCTCCCAGACCCGGTGCCCCATTATCTGGGGGTTCTGTCCCCTGGCTGTAACCCCTTTCTCTAAGGGTCTCCCCTCCCCAAGGAACCCCCACCCTCTATCCCCCCCTTGCCTCAGCCTATGGGCTTCTGCCAGTCACCACCTACCCCCCTGTCACTGGGGCCGACTGCAGGTTGTATAAGCCAGTCATCATAGGCAAGGG
The DNA here is from genome assembly GCA_026122505.1 of Aldabrachelys gigantea. Lineage (NCBI taxonomy): Eukaryota > Metazoa > Chordata > Testudines > Testudinidae > Aldabrachelys > Aldabrachelys gigantea. The sequence continues at coordinate 71,494,103 of CM047489.1, forward strand.
AGGCTTTGACCTGCTGCCTTTCCCTGCAACCCAGGACCCCCAGGGGCCTTGTACAAGGCCCTGCAGCCTGGGGAGTTGTTGGCCTGCAGCTCCCCTGGCCTTTCCGCAGCCTGTCTTCACTCCCAGTGTCCTTCAGCACTCAGGCAGCCAGGTCCATCTCCTTCCTCAGCTGGAGGAAGACTGCCTGCTCCTGGCCCACTGCCCTCTTATAAGGGCCAGCGGGGCCCTGATTGGGGCATGGCCACCACTGAAGCTGCTTCTCCAATCAGCCTTTCCCCAGCCCCAGCCCTTCCCAGGGCTGCTTTTAACCACTCCAGGCAGGAGCAGGGTGACCATTCTGTTACAGTGTTAGTACATTCTGCCTCTGGTTATTCCCCATTTGCTTTCAGACTCGTTTTAATTAGCTGCCTGGGCGGTTTCCCCTGGTTGCTGTTAAACAGATGCCCCACCTAGAGGTGGCTGCATCTAAGTGCCAGCTGGGCAAGGGATCCTTATATAAACAGCCCCCGCGCCCCACCCCAGAGATGGCTACATCTCATTTCTGGCCTAGGGGTCCCTGTATAAACAGCCCCGCACTCCACTCCAAAGGCAGCTGCATCTCAGTGCTGGGCAAGGGATCTTTGTGCATTGTATTGAGCTCAGTATTTGACTCATGTATTTTTCCAGGGTCTTGGGAATTACCAGATTCAGATGCAGGAAAAATAGAGATTCACTGGGAAACCTTGGAACCGCCAGGTCGAGATCAAACCCTGACAGGGCTGATAACATGGAGATCATGGGGACTGGGGTCCGTCTCTTACTGATATGGAAGGGAAAGGGTTAATTACCAGTCCATTAATTATCTAATCTAATCTAATCTATCATTTTAATAATTCAAATAATCCTGTTTCTTTTTATGTCCTGAAGATACTTGATACATGGGAGCAGGGAGGGTGGGGAATTGAAAAATATGGGACATTTTTTGTGAAAAATTCCTAGCCAGTGAATTTTTCCCAGTGACCATTCATTTTAGATGGCCAAGATCTCTGTGAAACCTTTCTAAAAAACAAACAAACCTGGGATTAGTTTTTAGCAAAGGGAACTTTTGCACAAAACTATTATTTTAAAAACAACCTGTGATGAAATGGGGGATTTTGTTAGTGTTTTTCATGAATACTGAGTGTGCCTCTGTTTCCCTGTGTTCTGCGTGTTTAACGAGGTGGTGGGAGAGGGGGATTGTAGTTGCAGATGGGCAGGTGTGACCTCACCTAGCAGCTGGGACCCCAGACACCGGCCTGGACATTATGGGACTTAGCAACCAGTGGCCCAGAGGCCCAGCCCATCATGGGAGCCAGCCGGTTCTGGCCAGTGGCAGGACAAAAGGTGGAGGAGAGAGGCCACCGGTGACTTGACCAGGTCTTAATCTCCCAGAGTGAGTGTGACCCCGAGAGGGGCTGTCACACTGGGGGGTTCCTCCCAGGGGCCTGGGAGTCTCTGACACAACCCAGATCTGTTGTGATAGTTTTAATAGAACAAGCAAAATATAATTAGCATTGTTATATAAAATATATCCTAAAATAATAGTCAATATGTGTGTGTGCACAGTCTATATGTACTCACTCACTCTTTCTATATGTGTGTGTGTGTATATATATATGTGTGTGTGTGTGTGTGTGTGTGTGATTATATATAGACACAGAGATATATTACATTAACATAAAACTGAGCATAATTAGATATATAGTCTATATATACTTTGTGTGTATGTGTGTATATAACAGTAGATATAAATACAAACACATATATATGGGTGGGGTATATAAGTACATAAAATATTCAACACAATCAATCCAGCATTTCTCCAGAGACTTAACAGTTGCTCGCACACTAAGATTATGTCTGGATTTGTGTAACTGCGCCATCTGGCGGCTCCATGCAGAACAGCCATGTTCCTCCCATCCCTTCTCTCCTATGCAGGATTCTTTGCTCAGAGCCCAGACCTGGGCCTGAGGGTCCCAGAATCGGTGTGAGCCTGGGTGGGTCTCTGCTTCGTCATCCCCTGCACATTCAGGCCACTAATGGGGCCTGGATCTCATGGGGGATCTCCAGGCCTTGGTTCATGAAGCAAGTGGACCTCTTCTGGGGGAAACCCATTATTGGCAACATCTCCTACCAAGAGTTGTTGGAGGAGAGGTGGGACACTTCTGGATGCTGGGGTACCTGCAGAAGGGGAGCTGCTCCATGGGCATCGAGAACATGTGAGCCAGGGATGGGGGCTGCTATTATCTGCACATCACCAAGGGGAATTCATTGTGGCACAGCTACTGAGCAACACAGCCTGCACTCATTGTCACAGGTATCTGCTCCCTGAGCCCGCCAGTCCCTATCATACGTTTCACCCCCACTCTGAACTTTAGCGTACAGATGTGGGAACCTGCATGAACACCTCTAAGCTTAACTACCAGCTTAGATCTGCCACCATCCAGATGTCTGAGGCATCTGGAAAACTCTGTCTTCCCCCACAAAACCTTCCCCTCCCTAGGTAGCCTTGAGAGACTCCTCCACCAATTCCCTGGTGAACACCGATCCAAACCCTTGGATCTTAAAACAAGGAAGAGTTACTTCTTCCCCCTCCCTTTTTCCCTCTCACCAATCCCTGTTGAATCCAGATCCAATTCCCTTGGATCTAAAAAAAAACGGGGAAAAATCAATCAGGTTCTTAAAAAGAAGGCTTTTAATTAAAGAAAAGAAAAGTAAAAGAAAAAATCTCTGGGAGACAGCATACAAGCTGATCTCACAGACAACAGATTTAAAACACAGGATGTTCCCCTGGGCAAAAACCTTAGTACACTCAAGAATACCCAATTTGATTATTCCCCTAATTGCACAAAGACAAAGTCACAAAAGAAAATAAACATAAACCTCTCTATTCCTTTCTAAAACTTACGACTCTGGTAAGAGGCTGGTTTCTTGATCTTTTCCACTTGGGCTGAAACTGAAACTGACTCTAAACAAAGGAAACTTCCCTCCTCCCTTTTGAAACATCCTGTCCTCCCATTGGTTCCTCTGGTCAGGTGTCAGCTAGGCTAGGTGAACTTCTTAACCCTTTGCAGGAAAAAGAGGCATTAACTGTTAACTATCTGTTTATGACAGTCCCCCACTCAGGGGCTGGATCCAAGCCATCACCCAGTGGCCCATTCCCCACCTGACTAGTGGCTTGAAACAAAAATTAATCAGAATTTTAGTAAACTGAAAACTGTTTGGGTTGAAACAAAAAAGAAAAACTGTTGCATTTTTTGGTGAATGAATCGTTTGAAAAAATATTTGGGAGTCCATCTGGAAACATAATTTGATAAATTTTGAGGGAACCAAAATTAAGGAAAAAAAAACCTTTTCACATAAAACTGAAAATGAAAATTGGTCAAAATTTTCAGCAAACCAGAACATCAGAAATAGATTTGCCTTGAGGATGAAACATTTTGTTTTGATTTCAAGGATTTTAGAGTTTTTTTAATTAAAAATAAAACCAAGAAATTTCAAATCATAGAATGATTTTGAATCAAGAAAGTGAAATGTTTCTTTTTGAAAATGCCTAAAAGAATCTTTCCATTTTGGGGAATTTTTCGAATTTTTCTCACTTAAAGAACAATTCAGCAAAATCGACCTGGATTCATACAATGTTTTGGTGTTGCTGAATTTCCTTTTTGCATTTAAAAAAAAAGTTTGTCTGTGAAACTTTGTCCCTGCACTGGCAGGGAGCAGCCATTAGAGCCGCTGGGTTGGGCGTTGTCTTGGAGGGATCAGTAACCAGCATCAGCTGGTCTGCTCTGTTCTCGCAGGGGGGTCTCAAACTTCATTGCACCATAACCCCCTTCTGACAACAAAACTTACTCCATGACCCCAGGAAGCGGGGACTGAAGTCTGAGCCTGCCGGAGCCCTGCCACCCCAGGTGGGGGTGTGTGTGGCAAAGCCAAAACCCAAGGGCTTCATCGCCAAGTGGGGGGCCTTATAACCTGAGCCCCAAAGCTGAGGGCTGAAGCTCTCAGGCTTCAGGTGGTACAGTTCAGGCTTTGGCCATGGGCCCCAGTAATTCTCAGCCTGCTCAGCTGAGCCTGTTAAAATGGTCTTGTGACCCATTTTTGGGTCCTGATCCACAGTTTGAGAACCACTGCTCTAGAGGGCGTCGTCCTGCAGTCGTCACCCGGGTATCTGGGCGCCTTGCAGGAAAGAAAGTCAGGCACAGGTGTATGGGGCAAATCTGGAGCAGGGGTGCCCCCCACTGGCATCTGCAGCCACACGGCTCCTGCCCCCTGCTTCGGAGCTGCCCCTGGCCAGCTGCTCACGGGAACTTCCTGTCTGCTGTAAGGAGGAGGGGGAGGGGCTCTGATGTCAGACAGTCCCCTACCCCCCCATGTACCCTATCTCTGCAGAGCGGGGTGGGGGCAACAGGGCTTACTGAGGGAGGGACGGAGCTGCTGGCAGACTGCTGAGTGCTCCTCTCTTAAAGGAGCAGTGCATGGTCTCTCTCACACTCCTCCAGCTCACACGTCTTCTTTTTCACACTCATCACCTCCCAACACATACTTATCTTGCTGTTGTTACTTGATGGTACTTCCTGCAATGCACATATATTCTCTGTAATTTTACTCTTTCAAAGTGCCGTTATTTGAGTTTGTTGACTGGTCTCTGCATTTCATAATTTTATTTCTCTCTTACGCTCACGCTGAATTCTTTGACTAGTGAGTTCTAAATTGCCTAACCTGTCCTGGCTGGAATAATTAGCATTATTAATGTTATTACCATATTGCACTTTGCCATTCATTATTTAAAGTGGTACAATCAAATAATAGCATCCTCCTAGAATGGAACTTTAGCTTATACTCACTTTACTAATGTCAGTTTCAAAAACATTAGCTAAACACAGAACTATAGACACTGCGCAGATGAAAGTTGCTTGTTTTCAAATTGTATTTTTAGTTAGATCTGTAAATTAACTTAAAATGTGCATGAAAATAACTGCAGTTCCAACTATGATACCAACAGCAATGATGGAGTCAAATGGCACATGATTTTGACTGGTAAACATAAATGCCAAAAGAATTAGAAAAGTTAATTCCCTGTCTTAATAAAAGAGAAAACAAAACCTTAATCACATATGTTAAAATTAGGTTTTGAGTGGAAAACAATTGACTAAAATAGAGGAGATAATGGCAGTAACCCAGTGTGTCTGTGTCAGCAGATTTTATTTAACTCTACTAAAGATTGTGTACAAAGTATCAGACGTGTGTTTCTGATATCCGCGTTAAAGCTCCAGAACTGATACCTCAAGGCTTGGGATTGGGAATATCTTGCTGTATTAGCTCCTGATTGTCCTAAATTTACATATAAACTTCAAATGTGTCTTTAATTGGCATTTGTACATTTTTTTTTCTTTCTTTATATCACAATTAGATACAGTGCTCCGGTCAGCTAATCCCTAAGTTATTATCTGCAATGCCCCGAGAGTTTTCAGGTGCTTAAATAGTCCCTGGAATCATGGCTAAAGTTTCCTCTTCCCACTCCAAATCTGAACTGGTGCCCCCCCCAGGTGAGCCAGGAGTGGCCAGGGTGCTGTGGGAGGCCGTGGGCTCTGGCGAGATGCAGCCCACGTGTGACAGTGCAAAGCCTTGAGCCACATGCTGAGCACTAGGCACCACAAGCCCCAGCAGCAGCGTAGGAGGGTGGCAACACCCCATGTGCCAGGCCCCCCTGACTTCTGCGCTGCTGCTGGTGGTGGCGCTGCCTTCAGAGCTGGGTGCCCAGCCAGCACCTGCCAGTATCAGGCCACCCTGCCGGGGCTTAATTTGAGCCACAGCTGAGCTCTGGTATCTCTTTCAATACAAACTAAACACCGTGGGAGGCAATGGGGCCCAGAGGTATTGGGGGTGGAATCCCAGGGAGCCTGTGGGGGCCAGGAGTGATAGAGCGGCACCAAAATACAAGTTCACCCAGGGTGCCATTTTCCCTAAGGCCGGCCCTGGTCATAACCATCAGGACAACAAACAGATCATCTACTGGTTATATCAATATTACAGGCAGCTTCCATGTGCTGCCCAGTCCCATGGGTCTGAGCTGGAAGGGTAGGAATAGGGTCAGGTACTGAGTTAAACTGTTCTGTTGGCCTCACCTGGGGCAGCAGTGCCCCCAGCTGAGGTCTCATTCTCCATTTCCTCAGTCCTGTGAGATTCCAATTCCTTATTGGCTCTTTGGTGGCTGAGGAACGACAGGGTGTCCTGGGGGGGAGAGAGAGAGATTCTGGGGTATGTATGTGGCTGGCAGTCGGAATAGATAGAGAGAGAGAGATAGATACATGTATGGGTGGGTGGGTGGATGGGATGGTAGGTGAGTAGGTAGATGGGTGGGTGAATAGGTAGCTAGACTGGGTGGTAGGTGGGTAGATGGGTACATAGATGGGTGGGTAGGTAGGTAGTTGGGTAAGAGGGAAGAGAGAGATAGGAGGTAGGGGGTACGTAGGTTGGTAGATCAGTAGGTGGGTAAGTCAGTGGGTGGTTGGGTCAGCGGTTGGTAGCTAGGCGAGGTAGTCGGTAGATGGGCAAGTCAATGGTTACATACGTAGGTAGGTGGGTACGTAGGTGCATGGGGGGTGAATAGGATGGTAAATGCATAGGTAGGTAGCTAGGCAGGTACTGAGGTGGGTAGAATGGTGGGTAGGTATATGGGTAGGTGGGTAGGTCGGTAGCTGAGTTACCGTCTGTAATAGAGCAGGGTGAGGTAATAGGACAGGATGAATCCAGTTGCCACAAAGACGAGTTTGCAGCTGATCTCGATAAATGCCCGAGTGAGGCCACCTGTGGGAGATGGAACAAGCCGAGAGTCTGGGATAGATCCCAGCCCCTATGCCAGCCAAACCCACCATGCCAAGTAGGAGCTGGAGACCACTTGAGGGGAAAGATCCCATGGTCCAATCCCTGTCCTCCCCTGCAAGCCAGCAAATCTCCACCTCTGGGCCAGTTTGGCGCTCGCTACCCCTAGTGGGGAAGGGCTCTCACCTGTTTCCGGTGGGCTCAGCAGTACAGCGAACGTCCTGTCAATGCTGGAACCTAGGCAGAAGATCTGAGGGCTCCCATCTCCATTCCCTGTCCAGCTCAGGGTGCTGACAGCCTCGTCCCCCTAGGCCCAGGAGCTGACCTGCAGGGCCCCCCATGAGCTGTTCCCAGACAGGGACTCCCCGTCCACCTGCCACTGGAGCTGGGGCGGGGGCTGGGAGCACAGGGAGCAGCTGCAGCTGACGCTGGGCCCCTGGCACTGGCAGGATGAGTTCAGCCCAGTCCCCAGCCAGGGGCTGTCTGGGGAGAACAGGAGACACAGCGACAAATTAATAGTCAGAGTGATACCCAGGGACAGGGAGTTCCATGAGTTAACCATACTAATGCTCAGGGGCAAGGAGTCCCATAGATTAACCTGCTAATATCCAGTGGCAGAGAGTCCCACAGGTTCTTGTGCCCTGGGGTGTCTCTTTGGCCAGCCCCTGGGTGCTGATCTGGCCCCATCCTCCGCCACCTGCACTTCACACCAACTCACCTGCTTCTCTGCCCTCAGCCTGGGTGCTCACAACCCTTGTAGACAGCCCAGGAGTCCAATCAAGCCTCAGCTGCCCCCTTTGGGGCAGCCCTTGATGCAGCAAACTAACTATGACAGTCTCCTGATCCCCAACCATGTCCTCCCCAGGGCAGGACAGAGCCAGGGGTCTAAATTACCCCGCTCCTGCCCCCACCCCTGTCCCAGGCACCACCAGGGACATCAGACACCCCTGTCAGGGATCCTTTACCTTCCCCGCTTGGATTGTCTCTCTTCAGCCCTCTCCTTTTGCCCCCAGGCTTAGCTGGCCAGGCCTGGCTATTTTGCAGCTGGGCTGCCCCCAGAGGGGCAGCTGAAAGCAACACCCGGAATAGCCGGATGCTGGTATCAGCTGGCCAGGCCTGGCAGGTCCATCCACGCTGCCCTTAAAGCCCCAGTGCCGAGGTTTAGAGCCTGGGTCCGTTAGGTCGGGCTGCGGGTCTCTGATCGCAGCGTGGACGTTTCCTCCGAGGTCTGTGTAGATGTTCGGAGTCGGGCTGGGGCCTGGGCTCACACATGGGAGTGGGTGGGAGTTTCGTTCTAAATCTCCTTCCAGCTGAGGGAACAAGGGCTATCCTTACACTGATGCCTGATTTGATCCTTCAACTCGCAAAGGTGGCCGCTGATTTTCCCTCTGCCCTGGATCTGCAGCACAAGGGTCACGGGCTGTTTGACAAGGGTTTCCCTGGGGCAGAGCGGGCTGAGGTCTCTGGGCACCAAGCCTGGAGCGTGTTTAGTGCTAGACAGTGACCGGGTCCCATTAATACTCTGCCTCATATAAAGCATCCACCGATCCCGGCAGAAAGGGGAAGGGGGAGGAGACACAGTGGGACAGCTCAGGGGGATCTCAGGGGGAACTGGGGTGGCTGGTGTGAGGGGGAGAATCCCAGCAAGCAGGGACTGGAATGGGGGGGGGGCGGATCCCAGCACAGGAGGATTGTGGGGGCAGGGCAGGTCGGGAGTGGAGAGGAGAGGATCCCAGAAGAGAAGGGCCTGGGGACCTAGAGGTCTGGATGGGGGGAGCCGTAGCCAAGGGGGGCAGGAAGGGGTGAAGATCCCAAGGGAGAAGGGGCTGCATGGTGTGGAGGGAAGGGGCCTGGAGGAGAATTGGCTGAGGGTACATGGTGGGGGGTGGGGATCTCAGCACAGAGCTGAGTTGGGGGAGGGGCTGGAGGACAGGGCTGGGGAGCGCAGGAGTGGGGATCCCAGCAGAAGGGGCTGCACGGTGTGGAGGGAAGGGGCCTGGAGTAGAACTGGCTGAGGGTGCATGGTAGGGGATGGGGAGCCCAGCAAAGGGCTGAGTTGGGGGAGGGGCTGGAGGGCAGGCCTGGGGAGCCCAGGGGTGGGGATTCCAGCAGAGGGGACTGGGGGCCGGCACGGAGGAGTTGGGGGGGTCACTCACAGCCGACATGGAGCCAGATGGTTTTGCTAGTGGAAGGTCCCTGTGGTGGCCTGTAGGTGACGGTGCAGACAAGCTCTTTGCCGTGGTCCCCCAGGCTGGGCGTGAAGCTGAGCGCGGAGCTGTGGGCCCAGGTGCCGTTCGCCAGCTGGGCTGAGACGTCCTGGGCTGTGTCGCTGAACGGCCCTGTCCAGGTGATTCAGGGAGGGGGCCTGGAGCAGCGCCCAGGGGCCGTGCAGGTCACAGTCACCGGCTCCCCGGCCAGCAGTGTCCCTGGCAGCCCCCGCGCCGGCGAGATCTGGATCTCTGGCTCCTCCATCAGCCCTGGACACGGGGAGAGGGGAGAGAATCACTCGGGGACAAGGGGCCTTTCCCCTCTAGGGGCTCAGCCCCGATCTGGCCCCAGGGCGGGGACTGGCTGGCTCAGGGGGCTGCTGAGCGGTGACTGCGGCTGCTCTTACCTGGCTCTGAGATCGTGAGCGTAGAGTGAGTGCGATTGTTATTGGACAGGAAACTGTATTTCAATTTTCCTTTCTCAATTCTAAGGAAATATCTCCCTGCATCCGTCCTCTGGGCGTCGCTGATTTGCAGGGAGCAGTCACCACTTAGCAGATCCCCTGCCAGCCGGAACTGGCCCTTGGCCATCTGCGACACCCCCTGGCTGGGGCCACTGCAAGATCCTGGCCCACAATGGCCTGACCCTTGAACCAGTATCCATAGAGCTGGGCCTAGGGATTTTCGGTGTCAAATGAGACTGGGTACGTGAAGGTGCAGGGGACGAGAGCACAGAGACCCTCCTGCACTGACACCAACTGCGGCACCTTCAGGGTAAATCCAGGCAGCTGGGACAGGGACCCTGCAGGGGACGGAGAGGGATCAAAGTGGGACCCATAGAGAGCAGAGACAAACCCTGAGCGCCCCCCTAACTCTGCCGATGCCCCTCACTCCCGACCTGTAGCCCTCTGCAAGTCCCCTCTCTGCTCCCTTTTTCTCGGCATCCCCTAGCACCACACTTGGGCACTGGGCTCCCCTCCCCCTCTGGCCAGTCTCCCTTCCAAGTCCTGGGACAGACCTGGCCCCGTTTAGCGCAGGTTCTGCCCTTCCCCCTGCACTGGGGTGGCAGGTGCTGCTTACTTACCCCTCCAGAGCAGGGCGAGGCTCAGGACACTCAGCTCGGCTGCAGGGGGGGGAAGGACCCCACTGCCCTTCATGGGGGACCTTGAGGTGGGATCTCCCTTTCCCTGATGTCCTGCTGTGGCAGCAGGACTCTGCCCATGTCTGGGGTGTCCAGCTGGGACAGACCTAGAGACACACAGTGGGTGGGAAGTGTGAGAGTGGAAGGTGTTTGGGGGGCACAGATCTACCTTGGGGACCATCAGTGCTGCTGGGCTCTGCAATGGGCTGATCTGGGGCTGCTGCTAGTGCACTGAAGCCCTCCCCTCCATCACCAGATGGTCCTGAGAGATCGTAGGCTAAAAAAATCCTTAAATTGGTGAAAAAACCTGAGTTTTTCTCTAAGAATCATGAGATTGGCCAGAAAATCCCGAGCTGGTGACAGAAGATGGTGGGAAGGAAGCGCTGCTCAGTGCCTGCTTTGCTTCAGTCTTCCCACAAAAAACAACATGTGAGCGGGGAACCAGTGAAGTTACCACGGACAACAAATGGGAAAGGCTGCAGATCAGGATCAGTAAAGAACACGTCGGAGATGTTGCGACTTGAATGAATTTGAATGAATTCAGATCAGTGGGGCAGGAAGCTGTTCAACCCAGGGGCTGAAGAAATTAGTCAAAGAAATCTTGGAGCCACTGGCAATAATATCTGCAAACTCATGGATGCCAGGAGAGGTCCCAGAAGACAGGGGAAGGGCTAACAGAGGGGCCATCTTTAAAAGGGGAAAAGTAGGAGCTGGGGAACTATAGACCAGTCAGCCTGACCTCGACACCTGGAAAGCCACTAGAGCAATGAATAAAACCTTCAATCTGTGAGGCCAAAGGGGTGATCACCAGCATGGATTTACCAAGAACAAATCCTGCCAAACCAGCTTGGTTACCTTCTTTGACGAGGTAACTGGTTGGTAGCTGGGGGAAAGCGGTGGACATAACATACCTGGACTTCAGCAAGGCTTTTGACACAGTCCCACATGACATTCTCGTAAGGAAGCTGGAGAAGATTTCTGATGGAACTCAAATGTGAAATTGCAGAACTACTAACTCATTTAAATCAGCTTTTGTACCAGATGACTGGAGGATAGCGAATGTGACACCAATTTTTAAAAAAGGCTCCAGAGGTGATCCCGGCAGTTGAAGACCAATAAGCCTAACTTCAGTGACGGGGCAAACTGGTTGAAATTACAGTAAAGTGAAAGTATAGCAAAGAACAGAATGATCAGATTCAGAGATTTGTTGGGGAAAACTCAATATGGTTTTTGTAAAGAGAAATGATGGTTCACTAAACTACTAGAATTTTTGGAGGGAGTCAACAGCATGTGGACAAGGGTGACCCAGTCCATGTATTTAGATTTTCAGGAAGCCTTTGACAAGGTTCCTCCCAAAAGGCTCTTAAGCAAAGTGAGCTGTCATGGGATAAGTGGGAAGGGCCTCTCCTGAACCAGTGACTGATTAAAAGATAGCAAACAAAGGATAGGAATAAAAGGCTAATTTTCACAGTGGAGAGAGGTAAATAGTGGTGTCCCCCAGGGGTCTGTACTGGGACGAGAGCTGTTCGACATATTCATACATGATCTGAAAAAAGGGGTGAACAGTGAGGTGGAAAAATTTGCAGATGATACAAAACTGCTCAAGAGAGTTAAGTTCAAAGCTGACTGCAAACAGCTACAAAGGAATCTCAAAATGGAGTGATTTGGGTAACAAAATGGCAGATGAAATTCAATGTAAATAAATGCAAAGTTATGCACATTGGGAAACATAATCCCAACTATATATATAATGTGATGGGGTATAAATTAGCTTTTACCACTTGTGGCAAATTGCCGGTACTGTTCTGCTGGGTCTCGCGCTTTCTCTTCTCTGGGGTAGGTTCAGGGCGCTATTGCTTGCCTCTGAACCAGTTCTTAATCACTCCACTAGTGTCCTTGGAGGAGGGGAGTGGAGAGGGAGGGACCTGGGCCCGCCCTCTACTCCAGGTCCCAACCCAGGGGCCCTGGGGGTTGTGGCGAACCACTTGACTTAGCGGTTCCTTCCCCTGGGTTACTTCCCTCTCATACCCTTCAGCTTGTGAAGGGCTTCTTGCCTCTCTTCTACACAAGCCTGTTGCCCCTTACCTAGGGTTTCTTTTGGGCTCCACAATCCACCGCAGCACTCCTCCAAACCTTCTATTTCTCTCTGGTCAAACTCTTCTCTTCTGCAACCTGCACTCTGCTCCAATCCAACCTTTCTCCTTCAACTACCACACCCTGTCTGACTGAAGCAGGGGTTTTTATCACATGACTGGAGTCAGGTGCTCTAATTGGAGTCAGGTGCTCTAACTGGAGTCAGGTGCTCTAATTGGCCACAGCTGTTCTAGTTAATCTAAAGCAAACCTTCCTCCCTTGGCAGGGAATAAGGCCCCCTGCTAACACTCTTATGCTGCCCTCTGGCCATGCTGTATCACATACTCAAGGAAGAGGTCTGAGAGTCACTATGGATAGTTCTCTGAAAACACCCACTCAGTGTGCAGCGTCCACCAGGAATGTTGGGAATCATTAAGAGGAGGAAAGATAATAAGAGAGAAAATATCATATTGCCTCTATATAAATCCATGGTACACCCACATCTTGAATACTGTGTGCAGTTCTGGTGGCCCCATCTCAAACTGGAATTGGAAAAGATTCAGGAAAGGGCGACAAAATGATTTTGAGTGTGGATCAGCTTTCATAGAAGGAGAGATTAATAAGACTGGGACTGTTCAGCTTGGAAAAGAGATGACTAAGGGGGATATGATAGAGTCTATATAATCCTGACTGGTGTGGAGAAAGTAAATAAGTTAGTATGATTTACTCCTTCCCATAACACAAGAAACTAGAAGGCCCCAAATGATATTAATAGGCAGCAGGTTTAAAAGAAATGTAAGGAAGTATTTCTTTACACAACTCACAGTTAACCTGTGGAACTCTTTGCCAGAGGACGTTCGGAAGGCCAAAACTATAACAGAGTTAAAAAAGAAATGGATAAATTCATGGAGGACAGATCTATCAATGGTCATTAGTCATGATGGACAGGGATTGTGTCCCTAGCCTCTGTTTGCCAGAAACGGTGAATGGGCGATAGGGGATGGATCACTTGATGGTTGCCTGTTCTGCTCATTCCCTCTGGGGCACCCGGCATTGGCCACTGTTGGAAGACAGGATACTGAGCTAGATTGTATTTTGGTTTGACCCAGTATGGCAGTTCTTGTGGAGAAATGTGGGCTTGGTGGAACTACTATTACGTGGATACAGAACTGTTTAAACAACCGCAAACAGGAAGTAACTGTTAATGGACGATGTGAGATTGGAGGGAGGTCCCAAGTGGGGCTCCGCAAGGATCTGTTCTGGGTTCCGTGTTGTTTAACATCATTATCAATGAACAGGCAACCATCAAGTGATCCATCCCCTATCGCCCATTCTCAGTTTCTGGCAAACAGAGGCTAGGGACTCTATCCCGGTCCATCATGGCTAATGACCGTTGATACACCTGTAGGACTAAGGAACAGACAGATTAAATCTGCTGATGACACAAAGCTAGTAGGGGTTGCAAATACTTTGGAGGATGGAGCTAAAATTCAGAGGGATCTCGATAAATTGCAGAAATGGGCTGTAGACGACACAAGGAAATTCATCAAGGACAAACAGAAAGTGCTCCACTTATGGAAGAAAAACCAATTGCACAGATACAGGATGGGGAAGAACAGGCTTGGCAGCAGCACTGCTGAGAAAGAGTTGGGGTGGATCATAGCCTTGCCATGAGTCAGCAATGCGATGCTGTTGCAAAAAAACAAATGCAATATGAGGTTGCATGAACAGAGGCAGAGGATGCAAGTCAGGGGAGGTGATAGTACTGGTGTATGCCTCAGCTGGAGGACTGTATCCAGTTTTGCTCACCAATGTATAGAAGGGATGTAGAGAAACTGGAAAGGATCCAGAGGTGAGGGATGAAGATGATCAGAGGGATGGAATGGAAGCCCTAGGGTCACAGCCTGAAGGAACTGGGTATGGTTACTTTGGAAAAGAGATTAGCGGGGTGGAAGGGGATATTATCGAAGTTTTCAAATACTGTAAAGGCTGCCATAAAGAAGATTGTTCTCTCTCGCCCCACAGGGCAGGACAAGGGGCAACAAGTTCAAACTACAGCAGAGTCAATTAAGATTAAATCTCACAGAATACTCTCCAGCTGTGTGAGCAGTCGCACAATGGAGGTCATAAAAGCTCCTTCACTGGAGGGTTTCAAGAGGAGTCTGGACAGCATCTGTCTGGGACGGATTAGACCCAACCAATTCTACACCAGAGGTTGGACTAGGTGACCCCTTCTCACCCTGTGGGTCTGTGATTCCAGGACTCGCTAAAAAATCCCGAGATTTAATGTGAACATCATGACATTGGGAACCCCCCCCCCCAAAAAAAATTTGCTGATAAATCCTGAGGTTTCCTCTAAGAATCATGTGATTGGCTTAAAAGGGTTTCAGAACCCTGAGATAGGGTTTTAAAATCCACAGATTTGTGCTTTGCCTCGAAACACCCTGTTCTTTGCAGCCTGTTGGCTCAGCCCCCCACCCCCACCCAGTGATGGCATCGCCCCTGAACAGTGAGGGGCTGGTTCTGCAGGGATCCAGTGAATCTGGATGTGGGTAAATCACCCCCGGGGGGTGCTGCAGAGAGCTCATGGCTTCCCCCTTTGCAGGCAAGGTGGGGCGCTAATGCTGCCTTCCCTGCCCCACAGCTGCATTTCCCTCTTCCCCTCTCTACCTGCTCCTTCTTGGGATGAAACTCTCCTCATTGTCAGTGTTACAGACCCCTCCATCCTCTTCATTCTTGTGAGAATGGTGGGGACCATTGCCTCCTTCCCCTCCTCACATGTGAATTGGGCCACACTTTGTGCTGACTCAACTCCATAGGGGGCAATGGAGTGAGCGCATTTGGACTACTTGTGATAAGTTTGCACGTATGCACCCAACCTGGGGTATCTATAAATACTCCTTCCGCAATACCTGCCATCTTCCCCCCCAGAACCACCCATATGGGGAAGGGGAAACCCCCGGCAGTTCCATTTCCCTCCATCCCTCTGCTGCCTTCAGGTGTTCTCGGGAAGGAGGCTGAGAGATGGGAGCTGGGGAACCCCCTGCTGTACGTGGCCCCCGGAGTCGATACCTCCAGTGTGGTCCCCATGCTGGGGGAGCCCTGGGGTGGGACCCTGCCCAGGCTTGAGGGGCCACGGCAGAGCTGTGGGGGCGGGAAGCCCAGGGCTGGGATAACAAGGGGCTTCAGATCGGTATTGAGGGGCACCCCAGTCTCCACAGACCTTCCAGCTCCCCCCGCCATTTCCACTCACCTCTAGATCTGCAGAGGGGGGTTCAGCACCTGGCTCTCAGACCCTGTAGCTGGGGATCCCCAGGGTTTGTGACTTGGAGCCTAGGGAAGCAGCATGCACAGGAACCTGAAAGCAGAAGTGGGCGCTGGCAGGGGCTGTTGTGGGGAGATGCTTTCTCAGAAACCCCAGCACTAGGATCCTGCCAACTTCCCCTCCTTCTGGCTGCCACTGCCTGTGGCTTCTCTGCAACAGGGGCAGGCTGCTTATTGCTTGTGGGGCTGGAAATAGAATCCAGAAGCCCAGAATCTGAGCCCTGCTACCCCCAACTCTTCTCTCAGCACTCAGACAGAACCCAGGAGTCGTGACTCCCTGACTCCACCCCTGCCCCCGTAACCCACAAGACCCCACTCTCCTCCCAGAGCTGGGACAGACCCCAGGAGTCCTGGTTCCCAGCCCCCCTACTCAACCCAGGAGTCCTGGCTTCCAGCCTCCCTACTGTAACCTGCCAGACCCCACTCACCTCCAAGAGCCAGGGACAGAACCCAGTAGTGGTGGGGGGGGGCAGCCCCTGCATCTGCTCTATCCCTTTATTACTGCTATCTCCAGTTACAAAACAATATTTTAACCCAGCAGTTTGTGCCTCTTATCATATTGTACGGGCTGAAGATCTTAATCACTTACCCGGAGCTGAGATGTGTTCGCCTCTGGGGTGGGGTGGCTGCAAAAAGCGCACTGGCGCTGCTCAGAGAACTCTTCCTAAATCCTAAAATACTGAATTAACTTCAGGAGAAATAAAGAAATATGCACAGATCCATGTCAAAATCATTGTCAGTTTATTTAGGGAGTTTGCAGACTCAATAACAAAAATAATGTTCGGTTCTCTCTATTCTTTCCTGGACGTGTACGGAATAGAAACACAAATAAGAGGCTTTGAACGTTCCTGTCTTTGTTGTTGTTACTTCTGCTTTTTTAGTCCTGCTGGCGAATGAGTCTGCTGCTGTGCAAAGTGATCCCTGTATGTCAATAGCTCTTTCCACCATAGGCGCAGACTTTTATTTTTCCCTAGGGAATGCTCCACCCCGGGAGCTCTGCCTGCCCTGGCCCCACTCCACTCCCTGAGACCCGGCCCTTGCTCCGCCTTCCCCCTCCACTGAGGCCCTGACCTCGCCCTTCTCTCTTCCCCAAAGGTTCCCTCCCCCGCCAATTGCTGTGCTTTGTTATCCCCTACACCACTCCCCGAGCCACTAAACAGCTGTGGTTGGTGGGTGCTCAGCACCCACTATTTTTTCCCATGGGTCTTCCAGCCCAGGAGCACCCACAGAGTTGCCCCCTGAGCTTTTTACAGCCTCCCAGCTAGCTCCTAAGTCTGCTATGAAAAGGGGCAAACATACACGTGTCCCTTTTCCCAGCAGACTTACCCCGGCGGTCCAGGGGACAAATTAAGCCCTGGATGGGGAGGTGAGTAGGGAAGCAGTGGGGGCCAGGGGCAATAGGGGGACTGGATGGGGGCTCAGGGAGGCAGTGGGGGCTAGGGGCGATAGGGGGACTGGATGGGGACCTTGGAGAGTCAGTGGGAGCCATGGGTGGAGGGGATGAACCTGGGGCTGGAGCCTACTGCTGCATGACCAGGGGTCAGGGCCAGAGCCCATGGGACAGGGCCCAGGGATGGACCCTGGGACCTGAAGTTAGAGCCCCAAACCCCACAGCTGGAGCCTGCCATCCCAGGGCTGAAGACCGACACCACCACCCCTGGGAAGGTGGGGAACTCACTTACCCCCTGCTCCTCCATTGCAACAACAATCTATATGGTCCCAGTTCACATTAATAACATGACACCCCGAGAGAGAGTGGAGCCTCAAGAAGGGCTATCACACTGAAGGGGCTTCCTCCCAAGGACATGGGGAGCCAGGAGAGAGCATGAGTCCTGTAAGTCTGTGACAACTTGGTAGCAGAAGATGGTTGGTGGCAGACCTCACCCCACTCCACTCCGTCCCCAAGGCCCCACCCCACCTTTTCCTGCCCCTACTCCGCCCCCACTCCACTCCCATTCCACCCCTTGGTCCAAGCCCCTGCCCCACCTGTTTCCGGCTTTCACCCCCTCCCTCGAGCGACCTCAGGAGCCAGCAGGGCAGAGTGGAGCGCGGTTGGCTGGGGCCGGGTTGTTTGCTGCTGCTGGTGCCAGGCCCACTGCTAACCAGGGTCCCCCAAAGCATGGAGCTTGGGGCAGTTGCCCCAGTCCATCCTGGTGGCTCTGGTTGGTGGTGTTATCAGATGTTCAGCTGCATGTGTGTGTTCTCCCTGTGTGCCGTCCCAGCTCTGCACACACAGCCGGACCAGCAGACCTCGAGTGATCCACCCAGTGACCACAAGATCCATCAAGACGTGAAGTCGCTTGGTCAGGTGTATTGTCAGCAAAGCACAGTCCTAGCTCCCTGGATCCATGTCTATTGTTATGCTAGCACGTGTATTCCCGTGACAATGGACCAGCTCAGTTAGTGGTGGGACTTTCCGCTATCCCCTAGGCCAGACAAAGACACTCTGTTCCCCGGGGTTCTTTCAACCCAAAGCTCTTGGTAACTTTTACTCTGTGCGAGGTGGTGTCAGGAAATAAATCAGGGGAGACACGACCGTCCAACCGATAGATGGCAGGCACAAACAGGACCACACAAGTGCTTTCACTTAAAGCTAAACTTTACTTGGTCTCAAGCACTTATACACATCCGCAACAGGTTAGTAAAACACCCTCAACCCTTGATAATTACCAAAGCTGAGTGTGGCTCTCGAGTGACACAGCGGCAGGCTTCCGGTGGCCAAATCTTCCGTCTGCAGGTGGGGTCTGCAAGATGTATCCAGAGGGAGAGTCCAAAAAGAGTCCTCAAAATGAGTCCAATTATCTCAAGCTTTTTCCCCTTATTTATACATTAGTAATAGAATGACATGTCCCTTAAAGAAACCTTGTTAAGAAAGCAATTTCAATAATCCAGCAAGACGTTCCTTCTGATTATTGATTAACCAGGTGTGGGTCTGCTGTGGTTTCTGTAGCAAATGCTGATGACACAATGATTTCATCAGTGGACAAGGGAGACGTCACTAGCACTTCACCTTGTCCTTTTCTTCTCCCACTCAGGAGGAGGGGCAGAAGTACCTGAAGTAGAAACAAGCTGACCTGCAGTTGATGTAGAATCATCTGGAGGCGGAGGGATCTTTTTGTAGTGAGAAGCATGGGTCCAGGTGATCAGTCCTTGGCACTTCACAGCAGTGTTCGTAGTCAGCCGGACTTGGTAAGGGCCTTTCCAGCATGGAGCCAAAGCAGTCTTTCACTGGTGGACCTTTACGTAGACCCAGTCTCCTGGTTCCAAAGAGTAGCAGGGCTGTTCAGGGTCCTTGGGTAATGCTTCTTTTATGTGTGAGTAAAAAGACTCAACACATTTCATTAGTGCTTGGCAGTAACTAAGCATCATATTATCCATCAAATGAATGTCCATATGAGCAATGGCCAGTGGGGGTGCTACTGGAATTCACATCAGGTGCCCTGTCAAAATCTCTTGTGGACTGAGTCCAGTCTTTCAGTTGGGAGTGGCCCTCGTGCTCATCAATGCTAACAGCAAAGCATCTGGCCATCTGAGATTTGTCTCTGCACGAATTTTAGCCAGTTTGTTTTTCAGAATCCCATTGTGACGTTCCACTGTCCCAGAAGATTGTGGATTGTGAGGGCAGTGGAGGTTGTGCTGCATTTGCAAGGCTACACATAATTCTTTTACAATCTGTCCAGTAAAATGCGTGCCATGGTTACTGTTGATACTCACAGGTGTACCAAATTTTGGTACAAAGTTTTCGAGCAAAATTTTCACAACAGACTTGGCATCTGCCCTCCTGCAGGGAAAAGACTCAAACCAGCTTGAAAAAACATCAGCTGATACCAATAAATATTCATAACTATAACATTTAGACATTTGAATGAAATTAATCTGAATATTTACAAACGGTCCCCAAGGAGGGAGACGGGCTGCTTGTCTGGTTTTAACAGCTTTACCAACATTGTGTTGCTGGCAGATTGAACATTGTTGGCAGTAGTGCTGGGCCACAGGAGGCGGCCCTGGGGCATACCAATCATGTTCCACTGCAGCAAGCATCCCCCCTTTGCTCACATGCGCCACCCCGTGCTGCACGCAAGCAAGATAGGGCAGAAGCACCCTTGGGGCAACCAGGCGGCTGTCTTGGAAGCGCCAAAGGTGAGCAGGGTGCAAGGTGCACCCAGCAACCTTCCAAGAACATTTTTTTGGTCTCTGGCGCCATTTCCTGGATCCTAGCAAGGTCTTCAAGGGAAGCCAGTGGAGGTTGCTTAATTAAGGCAAAAATAAAAGCAGCCTTGTCATGGTATAAATCCCCACTTAAAACCTTAGAGTCCAAAAGATGGGGTACCAGCATGAATTCCTCTAAGCTTAATTACCAGCTTAGATCTTGTAGTGCTGCCACCAACCAGGACTTGGAGTGCCTGGTACACTCTGGTCCCCCCAAAACCTTCCCTGGGGACCCCCAAGACCCAAACCCCTTGAGTCTCACAACAAAGGGAAATAAACCATTCCCCCTCTCTCCTTTCTTCCTCCCAGATCCTTCCCTCCCTGGGTACACTAGGAGATCACTGTGATTCAAACTCCTTGAATTTTAAAACAGAGAGGAATTCTACCTTCCCCCCTCCTCTTTTCCCCTCCCCAAGAGGCAATACAGATTCAAGCTCCGTGAATCTAAAACAAAGAGGAAATTCACCTTTCCCCCCTTCCCCCTCCTCTCTCCCGGAGAGAGAGACAGTGACTAACACAGAGAGAAAGCAGGTTTTTCCTCCCCCCTTCTCTCCTTTCCCCCACCAATTCCCTGGTGAATGCAGACTCCCTCCCCTGGGGTCTTATACAAGACAACGAAAAAATCAATTAGATTCTAAAAAAGAAAAGCTTTTAATAAAAGAAAGAAAAACATAAAAGTTGTCTCTGTAATCAAGATGGTAAATGTTACAGGGTCTTTCAGCTTATAGACACTAGAGAGAATCCTTCCCCCCAGCATACATACAAATTACAACAGAGATACAATTCTTCCAGCAAAATACCAATCAAAATCCGTCCAGCAAAATACACATTTGCAAATAAAGAAAAACAATCAAAAAGACTAAATCGCCTTTCTACTTGTACTTACTGCTTGAACAGAAAATAGGGAGCCTGTAGGTACGTCCGGTCACTCTCAGATCCCAGAGAGAACAACAGACAAAGACAAGACACAAAACAAAGATTTCCCTCCCCCGAGATTTGAAAGTATCTTGTCTCCTGATTGGTCCTCTGGTCAGGTGTTCCAGGTTCACTGTTTGTAACCCTTTACAGGTGAAAGAGACATTAACCCTTAACTATCTGTTTATGACAAGCCTGAGGGCCAGAAAGGGCCACATCCTTGGCTGCTGAATCAGCCAAAGCATTTCCATGAGTAACTTCATCACGAGGGGTTTGATGAACAAGGCATTTTAGAATAGTAACAGCTTTGGGCAACAAAAGATCACTCCAAAGAGCAGATACATACTGACTATTCTTACTGAGGGAAACCAGAGGAAGTAAGGAAATCTCTTGTGTTTCCAAAGTATACCCATAATTATGAGCCACTCCAAAAGCATAGCGACTATTAGTGTAAATAGTAACGGTTTGATCCTGGGCCAGAACACATGTCTGTGTCAAGGTCACGAGCCCAGAATCTGAGCTGAAGAGACAGAGGGAAGGAAAGCACTTTTAATAACAGAATATAAAGAACAAACAGATAACCAGCCACTAATTTTTTCTTAGAGTTTTGCAAACAAGAACCATTTACAAAATAAATAAGATCAGGATTTTGCAAAGGCACATCGGTAAGATCTTCCCTTGGGCGGGTAAGAATAGAAGTAACAGACACACAATTATGAGGCTCTTCCTTGAGGGGCCCTGGTAACAGAGAAGTAGGATTTACAATGGGGCAACCGAGCCAAAGTCATATGAGACAAAGATAACAGAATAAGCTTATATTTGGTAAGTCTGGAAGTAGACAAATGCTGCACCTTAGATTTTAATAGAAAAGCTGCTACAGCATGAGGTACTGAAACAGTTAAAGGCAAGCCTAAAACAATAGATTTAGATTCTTGTACAGACAGAGCGGCTGCTGCTACCACCCTGAGGTATGGAGGAAAGCCAGTTACTACCGGATCTAACGCAATGCTGTAATAAGCTAGTGGACTGTGTTTATTTTTATATTTCTGCGTTAAAGCAAATTCATTCCGGTCACAACAGTAAAGAATAAATGGTTTAGCATAAGCAGGGAGTCCCAGGGCAGGCGCACTACATAAAGCTTGTTCAATAGTTACGAATGCTTGTTCTGTCTCCTGAGACCAAAAGAGTGGCTCAGGGGTGTCCATTTTAGTTAACTCTTGAAATGGTTTGATTATTGCAGCATAACCCCAAATCCACTGTCTGCAATATCCAGTCATGCCAAGAAAGGGTTGTTTGCATTTAAGATATAGTAACAGGCCTCGGTATTTTTAAAATAGCTGTAATACAAAAGTCTGACAGATGACGAAAACCAGATGAAATATCATGACCTAGGTAGTGCACTCTAGATCGGCACAACTGAAGCTTTTCCCGAGAGGCCTTGTGACCCTTTAAAGCAAAGAGCAGGCAAAAGAACCACAGTATCAGTTTTACAAGAATCAAAGGAAGGAGACGCAAGCAAAAGATCTTCCACCTATTGGATAAGCACAGAGTTTCCTGGAAAGATGACATCATTCAAGTCCTTTTTTAGGATCTGAGAAAAGAAGGAAGGTGATTCTCTATACCCTTGGGGTAAGCGAGCCCGGGCATATTGGCGTCCCTTATAGGTAAAGGCAAACAAATATTGGCTATTGGGGTGAATAGGAATAGAAAAGAAAACTGAACAAAGATCCACAACAGTAATATAAGTAGCTGTAGAGGGAATACAAGATAAAATAGTTGCCGGGCTTGGAACCATAGGAAAAGATGGCAACACAACAGCACTAATCGCATGGAGATCCTGAACAAAGCGATAGTGTTCTTCCCTGGTTTCCTTACAGGGGAAACAGGAGTTTTACAAGACCTAATCACAGGAACAATAATATCTTGCTGCAATAAAGAATCTATTACTCGGGCTACACCTTCCTCTGCATCGGGGCACAGTGGGTACTGTGGTAACCTCGGAAGGGTCAACCAGGATTTTACTGGCTCCGCAGTCTGAATCTGCCCCACTTCGCTCTCATGCTAAGACCAAAGGCAAGCAGGCATCTTGCGATAACAAATTAGCAAAGTCATTGCCAAGAGCTGTGTTTACTTGAACTGGCTGCTGAGTTTGGAGACTGGCCAGTAGCAGATTCGTATTCTCATTAGGAACGTCTAAGCATACGCCATCTGGTGTACAATAGATAGCACATCATTTACATCATAAATCTCTTCCTAATAGATTAACAGGAGAAGTTGGACTAAACAAAAATGCCTGTTGGTCCATAATAGGTCCCACAAAAATAGAGAGAGGTTTGGTAACAGGATGGGGAACAGATTGATTGAGGATGTTTACGACCCTTTTACACCTCCTTTCAGCAAAGAGTGTCAGCTAGTCTTAAAGAGGTGATGCCATGTACTTTAATTGCTTCTGGTAAGGTGATCAGATCAGTCAGTGGCTCAGGTGGGGAGGAGAGGGGGAGTGTCATAGGTTTCACTCCCACTCTGGACTTTAGAGTACAGATATGAGAACCTGCATGAGAAGCCCTAAGCTTAATTACCAGCTTAGATCTGGTTTTGTTGCCACCATCCAGATGTCTGAGTCATCTGGAAAACTCTGTCTTCCCCCACAAAACCTCCCCCTCCCTAGGTAGACTTGAGAGACTCCTCCACCAATTCCCTGGTGAACACCGATCCAAACCCTTGGATCTTAAAACAAGGAAGAATTACTCCTTTCCCCTCCCTTTTCCCCCCCACCAATCCCTGATGAGTCCAGATCCAATCCCCTTGGATCTAAAAAAAACAGGGGGAAAAATCAATCAGGTTCTTAAAAAGAAGGCTTTTAATTAAAGAAAAGAAAAGTAAAAGAAAAAAAACCTCTGGGAGACAGCATACAAGATGATCTCACAGACAACAGATTTAAAACACAGGATTTTCCCCTGGGTAAAAACCTTAGTACACTCAAGAATACCCAGTTTGATTACTCCCCTAACTGCACAAAGACAAGTTACAAAAGAAAACAAACATAAACCCATTTATCCCTTTCTAAAACTTACTACTCTGGTAAGAGGCTGGTTCCTTGATCTTTTCCACTCAGGCTGAAACTGAAACTGACTCTAAACAAAGGAAAACTTCCCTCCTTTCTTTTGAAACATCCTGTCCCCCCATTGGTTCCTCTGGTCAGGTGTCAGCTAGGCTAGGTGAACTTCTTAACCCTTTGCACGTAAAAGAGGCATTAACCCTTAACTATCCGTTTATGACAGGGAGGAAAGATGCGGTTACACAATCCTAGACCCATGCAGCCTTTTTGCCGGTTATGCCATGCAGAGACAGCCCACCTTGGGTTGGATTTTTTATCAATCCACTAAGATGCAATCACTGAGCTTGCGTGAAAGACATTCCTGGTCACAAGTTTTTGCCTTTGCAGGGAGCTTTGGGCATTTTTGTACGACTCTTATTTACACTGGTTGGCACCCCCTCCCCCCCCCCCCCCGCCAAGGCCTCTATTTCTTTATACCACGATGCATTGTTTTGTTTTGTTTTGTTTTTAACCTGAAGGTGTTGCCACAAACCCTCTGTCCAGACTGAACACACCTGTGTTCTCCTCTGAGGGCATTACCACAACCCCTCAACTCAATAGGTCTGACCTAAGCCACACATTGGCCTACCCTGGGGCAACAACATATTTCCCAGCCCCGCGTATGCATACAACTAACCTTACGTGGGGCGACCAATTCCCAAACACCACTCTGTGTCTGATCCTGTTGCATAAACAAAAGTTCGCGTGGCCTGAACCCAGGGGGACAGACAGCCCCACGGTCAATCCTCCTCTGACCCCAATAGAGATTTCAAAAGGTCTCTTACCTCTGAGTTGGCCTGGGGTTTGAAGGGGAATGGTCTGTAGTAGCAGTCACTGCCTCAGTCGGCTGTAGCCATCCGAGTCACGGCACCAATTATTGTGGAAGAAACAAAACTCCACTCTCAAGTTGGAAGCAACAAAATCAGAGACAGTTTTATTCAAGCAATTGCAGGGGAAGAATACAGCTGGCAGAGAGCATCTCTGCCTCAGTTTCTCCAATGTACAAGCAAAATCACACAAGCATTTATACCTCTTTGTGATGTGCATGAAATTAAAAACATCTACATTCTATTTAGACTATTTGCTATCTACTCCAGTATTTTCTCACTTTCTCTTCTCAAAAACATTGTTACCTCAAGGCTAGGTCACACCGGCTATTCTGCTGTTTTCTGCTCTCTTCTGATGTGACCCCTGCTTCTACAGGTCTCGCAATATTAGGCTAAGACTTAGCTCAACAGTTGTTCTGTCTCTGACACTTAAATGGCTGCACTTAAACCCTCTCTTCTTTCCCTGCTTCCACACTGGGTACATGGAATCTGGGGGACGAGTGAGTAACTAAACAACTGATAAGCCAAACTGTGAGATTTCAACAACAAATTAGTGAATGAATGGCACAGCAACTATCGGCAGTTGCCACAGGGTGGAGAACAGCAGTAGAGGTAAACTTCTAGTTAACTCGTTGGGCAGAGGAGCTGGTGACATGTGTGGGGGATGGCTTCAGATGATTAACATGGGGAGGAGTGTGTGTAGATATTCAAAATGCTCAGTTAATAATGTTAACCTATATTAGGAGAGACGCTTGGTCAGAACAATGGCCTTCGGTGTTAAATCGGGAGGCTAGCCCATATTTATCCACAATTGCAAAAATATACCCATCTTCCTGGAAAATAACATCCCTGACCTATGGGGAGAGTTCTTGTGTAATTGTTTCTATGATACCATGTAAAGGAAATGCAAATAAGATGGTCCCCTTAAACCCTATGGAAGTAACTAGGGAAGGGGGAGTGCGTTGGGAGACACTAGGAAATAGGTGTGGGGGGGTAGAAAGGGGTAAATTGGACTATCATCACATTAAGCAGCTGTATATCCAGAGGACTACGGATGTGCCCCTCTCCTATGACTCTGGAGGAGCAGGATCAATGGCCTATTGCAAAGGTAGGGGGCATTTAGGGGTAATGTATATGGGGCATGGGGCATTCTGTTGGCAATGTGTGCAATCCTGCAAGATAACACTAGGAGGCAAAATCCTTCCAGTATATGACCAAATTATGAACTTCTGTACACTGCCACCTGGACTATGGTGCACCAATGGATCAGTGGACTTAATCATAGTAAACAATCGAACCAGCACCTACTACCTCAGGCCATACCAAGTAGTTGAACTGGTTTGGACAATACCAGATTTCACTGTGGATATTCAATGGACACACAATACAGACAAAAGTACGCAAAAATTACAAGAGCAACTTGCTGCAGGCGCCAACAGCTGGACACACTTACAATACACACGTCAGGATGGCACTGACAAAATTTTAACCCTGTCAAAGGAGGAGAAGCAGTGTTCTTGGTGGTGGCCAGGATGTCGGACCATCCTGCAGTGGTCAGGACTGTCGGTGTTGCTGTGGCTGATCATAGCGGCTGGTGTATTGTTAACTGTATTTGTGTTACGTTGTATATGGAAACGATCAAGGGGGGCACAACCCCGTCGAGAACAGCTACTAATTAGTAATGTAATGTAGTAAGCCCTCCCCCCTCTAGTGTACTAGATAACCCAGACCCAATCTTCTCGGGCCCTCTATAAGGGAAGTCTGGAGCATTAATTGGAATGGGTGTGGTATGTCCAAACCAGAGAAGGTGCCGGGCATTGTACTACACAAGGGGCAGTGGGACAGATGGAGCATCGACACCTTCCACTATGATGCCTGGCCCTATCAGGAAATGTGTCACCATATGTCTTGTGCTTTTCCGGGGGTACCTGGGCAGCAGGATCCCAAAAGAATAAAAAAGACATGGAGTGTTAGGATATAGATATTCAGGCCTGTCTGTAAAGGTCTATACTTTAAGAATTTAGGTATATGTTTAACATTTAGCTAGCTATAGAGGTGTAAAATAAAGAATCAAAATCACTGTCTGCCTGTGTCTGTGCCTTCTCTCACTGTGACAGTCTGAGGCCTGGTTCTTAGGCTAAGGCCTTTGGCTAAGCAGCAGGGGCAGCCATACGCTGGGAAGTGAACGGTCACATCCTCACATCCCAAACCCGTCACACTGAAATAAGGGGGTATTGGGCTGTTAGGAAGACAATCCTCTCCTGATAGTGCTCATTGCCACCAGATAAAGATGGCTAAAGAAAACTTAGTTTGAGAGCATCCTGTCTGGCAAGAAATCACTTCTCAATGGTTG
This sequence comes from Aldabrachelys gigantea, assembly GCA_026122505.1. Taxonomy (NCBI): domain Eukaryota; kingdom Metazoa; phylum Chordata; order Testudines; family Testudinidae; genus Aldabrachelys; species Aldabrachelys gigantea. The sequence continues at coordinate 71,521,092 of CM047489.1, forward strand.
TGGGTGTAAAACCCTCATTTTCGTCTGTTTCATCTTTATGGCCCCCACTTTTCTATTGCTAATCTGTCGGGTTCTCTAATTGTTTCTGGCTGCTGTATAATTAATTTAGCTGGGTGTAAGTTAATTAGGGTAGCGGGATATAATTGGTTAGAGAATTATGTTACAATATGTTAGGATTGTTTAGATAGATTTCAGTAAAATGATGGGTTAAGGTATAGCTGAGAATATTCCTTCAGACTTTGGGTATTGCTGCTCTCTGTTCATGCGAGAAGGACCAGGAAGTGGGAGGGTGAAGGAAGTAGCTCTCTAAAATCTTGATGCCGTGACTCGCATATATCACATTGGAAAAGTGAGTAGCAGCCTGTAAGTCCCCCTCCCCAACAGGCGGCGAAGATGTTTGGAGGGGGTCTGGCGAACTCTCGTGATGGTAGTTTCAGGTTCTGGCAAGCTGGGGTGATGAAAGCCGATCTCCTCCACCACGTTAACAAGCCCTGGTGGTCTGGACAGTAGTACTTTCTGAGGGGGCCCACGGCAGAGACAGGCCAACTCAGAGGCAATTCCCAGGAGGGGATGGGGCCAGAGGGCCTAATCCCAGAGAGAGAGAGAGAGAGAGAGAGTGCAACCGTCCCAGGGACTGTCACACCAAAGGAGGGTCACTCCCAGGGGCCATATGTAGCCAAGCCAAAATGAGTCCTGTGAGCACACAGCGAGAGACTGGCCCTGCCCGAGCTGAGATCCAGGCCCCGTCATGCCGGGTGCTGCCCAGAAACCAGATGCGATCGGGGCCATCCCAGGGGAAAAGCAGACGAAAAAACTAATTCTTTACTGGACACAAATCAGTCATAGTTGTTAGTGGCCCTTTGTTAAAAAAGTAGCCGTGACAAAAAATGACACATGAAAATCTATTTCAAGTAACAGCTTGTAAACAGGGCCCTTCACTCCAAAGCCAAAAGCATCCGACTGTAAACATGTTAACTTCAATAGAACATTGTTATTACAAAGTTATAATCACGTGGCACTGATTGACCTAGACAGAGACCAGGGCGCTGTTGTGCCAGGTGCTGCCCAGACACAGTGAGAGACACTCCCTGCCCCTAAGAGTTTATAACATAACTAGCCCAGGGCACCATTATTATCCCAATTTTCAAGGTGAGGAAACCGAGGCCAGGCAGATGCAACAACTGGCTCAGCCTCACCTACAGCAGATTCAGTGGAGCAGGGACTAGAACCCAGGAAGCCTGAGTACCAGGCCAGCATGTTAGACACAAGCCCATCCCTCCGCTACTGCCAACTGCTGCCCCTGAGCGTGACCATCCTGCCCATCTGTGAAGCGAGTGGGTGAGGACTCAGGCAGGGTAGAAGAGAGAGACTCTCTGGGGCTGAGAGGCTCTTTCCCCCAGGGGCAGTGGGGTTTAGGAGGGGGCAGGCTTTGGGGCCCGGCTGCAGGGGACTCTGGGATACCTCCCCTCAATGCAGCGCTCCAGCATCTCCAAGGCCTACTTGACTCTGCCCAGAGTCCAGGCCAGAGCAGGAATTTGCATCCAGGTCTCCTACGTCGCGGGTCCAGCCCTGGGCTGACCCTTTCCCTCTTCCCTCCTCATTATGATCGTCCCTGCACTGGACAGGCCAGATACACCCAGCCTGGGCCCATGGCATGAGGGGCCTATTTCAGCCGGACCTCGGAATATTCCGTGTCCGGGACCTCCGGAGGCTCCACCCCTTTGCACTGCAGCTTGGAGAAGTTGATGGAGGCGTAATGCAGCTCATCCGGCTTCCCCGGACCCAGCGGGGCCTGTGCTGCTGCAGCCCCATCCTGGATGCCTTTGGTCCGGTGGGCAGCTGGAGTCTTGTGATCCTGAGTAAGAAGCAAGGCAGAAACACCAGGCAGAGACTTGCATCCACCCTGCTGAGCTGATTGCATGGGCTGCCCCAGGTCTCGTTTCCCCCACCCGCCCTGTAAATGCATTTCCGGCATCGGGTGTGCACTAGCAAGAGGCGTGGGATTGGGTGTGTTTCACACTCGCTGAACCATGAGCCGATCCCATGCCAGCACCAGCTTGGTTAATGCATTCACTGCCTCAGCTGCACAGGCCACACATTAGCAAGATGCATGAGGTTGTGCACATTTTATGCACTGTGCATGCATGATTTGATCCCATGCATCTCATGGATGCATAGACTATTCTGATGCATTCTTTGCATTTTCTGCAGGGTGCATATATTTGGAACAGACATGGTGCACCCTGCATGCACTATCTGAGCACATGCATCTAATACCATAGAAGGCAGCTGCATAAATGCATTTCTTGCCCAGCTGGTGCATTTGGGAGACACCCAGGGGTTGGCAGCATTCAAGCCCCAATCTAGTCCCGTGCACTTTGTGCCCTAGTGAAAGCCTGGCTTATATTCATGCTTTCGTTAAAGGGGTGGGAAGGAGAAGAAGTGGAGGGGGCAGAGAAGGGGTGGGGTGGGCGGGACAGGTGGGCTTGGTCGCCTGCTCCCCCCAGGTACATACCATGGGGATGGTGGTGACGTTAATGTAGATCAGGCTGGTATCATCCGCTGTGTGCTTGTCCTGGCTCCTGTTAGACATTTCCCCGGCCTCAGCAGTAGGGAGTGCCAGATCCTGGCCCCACAGCCTGTGGGGAAACAGATCAGGACAGACGCATGAGACTTGGGGGGGGAGGGGGGAAAGAGACCCATGAGGAGAGAGAAAGTAGGGACACGAGTGGGGGAGGCTAGAGCACAGGGGACTGGGATAGGCCAGGGAGAGAAGCTCGGGGAGGGAGGGATCTCACTTGGGGAGGGAGAGGGCTGGAATAACCCAGAGGACATGGCAGGGGATCTCAGTGGGATCTTGGAGGGGCAGGTGGGGGTCAGGACAGGAGGCTTTAGACTCACTTGATCACGCAGAGCCCGAGAAGGAAGAAGCCAACGGCGACCCCCAGCCCACAGGCCACCCCCACGCCCAGCAGCTTGCTAGGCTCCTCTGCACCTGCGAGAAAACAGAGCATGGGGCACTGCTGGAACAGAACCCAGGAGTCCTGGTTCCCAGCCCCTGACTCCCCTCCCCAACCTGGGGTCAGAACCCAGGAGTCCAAGTGTCTCACCTCTCTGCGGAAGGCTGAGTTCAAAGTGCAGGGCGGCGTAGCTCCCATGACGGTTGAAGCCGAGGCAGAAGATCTGGGGGCCCCTCTCCTCACTCCCCATCCAGCTCAGGGTGCTGATGGCCTCGTCCCCCTGGGCCCACGAGCGGACCTGCAGGGCCCCCCATGAGCTGTTCCCAGCCAGGGACACCCCATCCACCTGCCACTGGAGCTGGGGTGGGGGGTGGGAACGCAGGGAGCAGCTGCAGCTGATGCTGGGCCCCTGGTGCTGGCAGGATGAGTTCAGCCTGGTCCCCAGCCGGGGGCTGTCTGCAGAGAGGAAGAGATTCTGACTGTTGTCACTGTGAGAGAAACCCAGTGGCAGGGAGTACCACAGGTTAACCCCACTAACACCCAGTGGTAAGGAGTTGTGTGGATTAACTCCACTAATATCCAGGGGCAAGGAGTCCCACAGGTTAACCCCACTCACACTCGACCTGCAGCTGGAACGTCCCCTGGGCAGAGCTCTGTTTGTTCTGGGCCCAGCACCCGTACAGCCCCCCGTCCTCGGCCGTCACGTTGGGCAGCTCCAGCTGCAGCTGATTCTCCCCCGCGGGACGGGTGCCCTCGACGGCTTGGCCCCCCCTCATCCAGCCCAGCGCAGCGGGGGGGCTGCTGGCGACAGAGCAGAGGAACCGCAGGGAGTCGCCCTCCCAGGCCGAGAGCTGTGAGCCGTTCGCCACCAGGGTGCTGGGATCTGGGAATAGAAATAACACGGAGCAACTTGCACCCTGAGCCAATAAGTCCCTGCCCTGGGGGCTGGATGGCGGCCAGCGCCCCCTAGAGGGGAAAGGCCCCGTGCTCCACTCCCCACCCCCAGCGATACCTTGGAATAACTGGGGGTCGCTTCTGTTAGCTCTTGAGACGGTGATTTGCAGAGTCCTCTCCAGAGCTGAAATACCCAAGGCAACGTATTAGATTGGAGAGAGCCCCCCACTGACACCCTGATCTGCTGCCCAGCACCCCCAATACCCCCTGCCCCTCCACACACCCCCATGGATCCCCTGCCCACCCCCTGCAGCCTAGTGCCCCCTGCTGAGCCCCCAAACCAGCCCCCTGCAGCACAGCGCCCTTCACTGAACCCCTGTCCTGATCTTTGCAGCACGGCTCCCCCAAGAGCCTTACTCTGCACATGCACACGCAGGGCCCGGCTGGCCGACCCGTAAGAATTCTTTGCCCAGCACCGATACTCCCCAGCGTCCCCTATCCTGAGATTTGGCAGCTCCAGGTGCCCGGCCCCTTCCTGGCCAGGGCTCAGAGACCTGTTCATCCTGGCCCAGCTCAGAGTGGCCTCAGGTCTGCTCCCAGCCTCACAGCTCAGGCTCAGGGAGTCGTCCTCCTGGGTCTCCAAAGACACAACATCGCCCTCAGCTCCCAATGAGGCCGGCCCTGGAAGAGACAAGCAGGCAGGTTAGCCTCCCCTGCTGGAGATCCCCTCCGAAGGAGTCGAGATGCAGCCATCTCCGGAGTGGATGCCCTTCCAAGGCAGCAGGTCTCCGTCTCAGAGATCGGTCCCTAAGCCACCCCCTCCACACTGACTAGCGCCCCCTTAATGCCACTTTGGGGTCTGAAGACAGAGGGAACCAGGCCTGCTCCCCCCACCACCCTCCCCACAGCCCTGCAGCTTTCTCTGGCTCTCCCCTCTGCGTACGGACCAGCCTGGCCCGGCTGAGCCTGGGGCCTGGCCCTAAGCGCGGGCAGAGCATGACTAGGAGGTGCTCGCTGATTCCTGGGGCTTGCAGCACGGCGTCTCACCGGGGCGTCCATTCCTGGTCAGGGTCCCGGTGATGTTGGGGGGCCCGGGCGGGTCTGTAACACAAACCAGACAGGGAGAAATCAGGGGGACTGGACAGCACTGGGGGGGAAGGGGGTGTTGCTAGTGATCACTGAGCCTAGACATGGCCCCTCGCTGTGAGCTCAGCTGGGGGACAGGAAAGTCCCTGAAGTGACATGAGACCCGTGGGCAGGGAAGGGAAGAGACCGAGCCCCACCCAAGAGACGCCTGATAGAACCCAGGGGCTGGGTTAGAGCCACGCTGGGGAACCAGAACCATGGGAAATGGAAACCCAAGAGACCAAAACCGGGAGGTCAAAACTCAGCCTAATAGGCAGAGGCACTAACGAGGGGCTGGGCTGCTCAGGCCTGGGTACTGAAATGAGTGTCACCATTTCAGTGCCACTGTCTGCCGGGCGCCCAGGTGTTCAGTGTCCTGCTCCTCAAACATCTCCTCCCCAGGGTGGGACAGAGCCAGGGGTCTAAATAACCCCACTCCCAGCTCCGGCTGAGCCCCAGCCATCACTAGGGACATCAGACACCCCCGTCATGGGTCCTTTGTCTTCCCCCCTCTGTTCATCTCTTCCCAGCCCTCTCCTTTTGCCTCTGGGGCTTGGCTGGCCAGGCCTGGGTAGCACCCAGAGAGGTGGCTAGAAGCAACACCCAGAACAGCCAGACACTGATACCGGCTGGCCAGGCCTGGCAGGGTCCATCCACTCTGCCCTCAAAGCCCCGTGGTGCCGAGACTCAGGGCCTGGGTCCGTTGGGTTGGGCTGCGGGTCTCTGATTGCAGTGTGGACATGGGAGTGGAGAAGGGGGGCAGTTTCCTGCTAAATCTCCCTCCGGCTGAGGGAACAAGGGGCATCCTTACAGTGAAGCCTGATTTGATCTTTCGCCTCACAAAGGCAGCCGGTGATTTTCCCTCTGCCCTGGATCTGCAATGCGAGGGTCACAGGCCATTTAACTGGGGTTTGCCCTGGGGCAGGGTCAGCCGAGGTTTCTGGGCACTGAGCCTGGAACGTGTTTAGTGCCAGGCAGTGACTGGGTCCCGTTAACAGTCTGCCCCATACAGAGCATCCACTGATCCTGGCGGAAAGGAGAGGGGGGAGGAGATGCGGTGGGACAGCCTGGGGGGATCTCAGGGGGAACTGGGGTGGCTAGTGTGAGGGGTGGAATCCCAGCAAGTGGGGGCTGGAATGGGGGGAGGGGTGGATCCAAGCACAGGAGGATTCTGGGGGCAGGGCAGGTTGGGGGTGGAGAGGATCCCATTAGAGAAGGGCCTGGAGACCTGGGCGTGTGGATGGGAGGGGGTAGCCATAGCCAAGGGGGGCAGGAAGGGGTGAAGATCCCAAGGGAGAAGGGGCTGCACGGTGTGGAGGGAAGGGGCCTGGAGGAGAATTGGCTGAGGGTGCATGGTGGGGGATGGGGATTCCAGCAAAGGGCTGAGTTGGGGGTCAGAAGCGCAGGGGTGGGGATCCCAGCACAGGGCTGAGTTGGGGGAGGGGATGGAGGGCAGGGCTGGGGAGTCCAGGAGTGGGGATCCCAGCAGAGGGGGCTGGAGGCTGGCGTGGAGGGGCTGGGGGGGTCACTCACAGAAGACATGGAGCTGGACGGTTCTGCGGGTGGAAGGTCCCAGTGGTGGCCTGTAGGTAACGGTGCAGACGAGCTCTTTGCCATGGTCCCCTGGGCCGGGCGTGAAGCTGAGCGCGGAGCTGTAGGCCCAGGAGCCATTTGTCAGCTGGGTTGAGACGTCCTGGGCTGTGTCGCTGAACGGCCCCGTCCAGGTGACTCGGGGAGGGGGCCCGGAGCAGCGCCCAGGGGCCGTGCAGGTCACAGTCACCGGCTCCCCGGCCAGCAGAGTCCCTGGCAGCCCGTGTGCCGGCGAGATCTGGATCTCTGGCTTGTCCGTCAGCACTGAGACACGGGGAGAGGAGAGAGAATCACTTGAGGACAGGAGGCCTTTCCCCTCTGGGGTTGCCGTCCCTGATCCGGCCCCAGGGCGGGGACTGGCTGGCTCAGTGGGGCTGATCAGCGGTGACTGCAGCTGCTCTTACCTGGCACGGAGATCGCGAGCTTTGCATCAGTGCCATCGGAATTGGAGAGGTAATTGTACTTCAGTGTTCCTTTCTCGAATCTAAAGAAATATTTCCCCGCATCCGTCCGTCGGGCGTCGCTGATTTGCAGGGAGCAGTCGCCGCGTGCTGGATTCTTCGCCAGCTGGAACCGACCCTGGGTCTCCTGCGACACCATCCAGCTGAAGTCACTGCTGGCCACGGGTGGATCAGAGCCCACATTGGCCAGATCCTTGTACCAGTATCTGTAGAGCCAGGGCCAGGAACTGTAGGTGTCGAACGAGTCTGAGTACGTGAAGGTGCAGGGGATGAGAACGCAGAGACCCTCCTGCACTGACACCAACTGCGGCACCGTCAGGGTAAATCCGGGCAGCTGGGACAGGGACCCTGCAGGGGATGGGGAGGGAATGAAGTGTGACCCATAGAGAGCAGAGACTAACCCTGAGCTCCCCCCACAGCTGTGCCGGTGCCCCTCAGTCCCAACCTGCAGTCCCTTGCGAGCCCAGTCCTGGGTCCTTGACCAAATCTCACTCCATTTACTTTCCAGCCTTCCCTACATGGGGCCCTCTGCCCCTATTCCCTGTCACTCATTGCCCCCCAGCACCGCACTGGGGCACTGGGTTCCCCTCCCCCTCTCCCCAGTCTCCTTTCCAAGTCCTGGGACAGACCTGGTCCCGCTTAGCGCAGGTTCTGCCCTTCCCCCTGCACTGGGGCTGCAGGTGCTTCTTACTTACCCCTCCAGAGCAGGGAGAGGATCAGGACCCTCAGCATTGCTGCAGGGGGGGCAGGACCCCCTGCTCTCCAGGGTAGCCCCTGAGACAGGGGCTCCCCTTCCCTGGCGTCCTGCTGTGGCAGCAGGGCTCTTCCCATGGCTGGGGCGTCCGTCTGGGACAGACCTAAAGACAGATGGGGGGGGAGTTTGAGTGCAGAGGCTGTTTGGGGGGACACAGATCTATCTTGGGGACCATCAGTGCTGCTGGGTTCTGCAGGGGGTTGATCTGGCACTGCATGAGCCCCCCAAATCCCCAGACAGTCCCAAAAGATCATGGGCTAAAAAAAAAAAAATCCTTACATTGGCAAAAAAAACCTGAGATCTTCTCCAAGAATTGTGAGATTGGCCAAAAATCCCGAGCAGGTGACAGGCGATGGTGGGAAGGCAGCGCTGCTCAGTGCCTGCTTTGCTTCAGTCTTCCCACAAAAAACAACACTTGAGCGGGCGACCAGCGAAGTTACCACGAACAGCAAAGGGGAAGGCTGCAGATCGGGATCAGTAAAGAACACATTGGAGATGTTCCAACCAATCTGAATGAATTCAGATCAGTAGGGGGGGAAGCTGTTCAACCCAAGGGGCTGAAGGAATTAGTCGAAGAAATCTTGGAGCCACTGGGAATAATATTTGCAAACTCATGGATGCCAGGAGAGGTCTCAGAAGATGGGAGAAGGGCTAACTGAGTGGCCCTCTTTAAAAGGGGAAACACGGAGGAGCTGGGGAACTATAGAGCAGTGATCCTGACCTCGACACCTGGAAAGCTACTAGAGCAATGTATAAAACCATCAATTTGTGAGGCCAAAGGGGTGATCACCAGGATGATTTGACCATATTCTGCCAGCCACCCTCTCTTAAAGCAGGAATCCACGGCCTAATGGACCATTGGTAAAGACGCATCAGCCAGAATCTTCTGTCTGAAGCTGATTTCAAGGCAGTAACAGACCTTTAGGGTCACCACTTTGTTGTAGGTTTAAAATTAGCATTTTGAGATAAGTAAAAGGACGCCAGGATTGTTTTCTCCTGCAATGCAATTTGATGTTCCTGTTCAAATGTTCTGTGTAAATCAGTTCTGTTTTCCGTGTGAATGAGGAAGGTGTGCATTAGAAGATAAGTGCGAAGGCTATTACCGGACCAGATGTTCTAGGGAGGATCTGAGGATAGACATAAAGGCACCAGAAAATTGCAACCTGTCCCTATTGAGATGCCAGAGGAGGGCAGATTGACGACTCTAAAAGATGAGGCAGGCATCTATCAATGGGGAAAAGATGCTGTGATCAAAACAGACATGGGGAAACTCCCTGAGAGAGTGATGAAAGAACAAGATAAAGGACGAGAACAACAATTTAAGAGAACAAGGACCCATGAAACAGTGATTTATTAGAGCATGATGGTGCAAAACTCATTGGTCCCAATGAAGGAAGATCACTATATAAACAGGGTGCTTTGCCAAGAAACTTTGGGTTCGTCCTGCCAAGACTTCCCAGGAGCATCATGTTGCGACCAACACAACCCGGCTCCTCTCTACCCTTGATCAACTTGGCTGGCCACTAGATTGATCTGGACTTAGGACTGGTAACTATAACATTGACTGGTGGGATAGTTTGTGTGTGTGTGCGATTCAATGCATATGCTAATAAATGTGGCGTTTTGCCTGTTCCCCTGAAGATGATGCCGTGTGCTTCTTATAAGCATAACATAACTGCCCCCTCTGCAATGCCTACCCTCCCTTCCCTCCAAAATCGCCCCATGGGGAAGGGGAAACCCGAAGTAGTTCCATTTCCTGCCCTCAGGTGCTCTCGGGAAGGAGGCTGAGAGATGGGAGCTGGGGAACCCCCTGCTGACCGTGGCCCCCTGAGCCAATTCCTCCAGTGTGGTCCCCATGCTGGGGGAGCCCCAGGACGGATCCTGCTTGGGCTGGAGGCAGAGCTGTGGGGGCAGGGAGCCCAGGGCTGAGTTAGCAAAGGGTTGCCGGTCGGGATTGAGGGGCACCACAGTCTCCACAGACCATCCAGCTCCCTCCCTGACCCTAGTTCCACTCACCCCTAGACCTGCAGAGGGGGTCCCAGCACCTGGGTCTCCGACCCTGCAGCCCAGGTTCCCCACGGTTTGTGACTCAGAGCCTGGGGAGCTGTCATGCACAGTAACCTGAAAGCAGAAGTGGGTGCTGAGGGGGCCATCGGGGAGAGATGCTATCTCAGAAACTCCAGCACCAACATCCTGCCAACTTCCCCTCCATCTGGCAGGGGCTGCCCTCGGCTTCCCTGCAACTGTAGCAGGCTGCATGTTGCTTGTGGGGCTGGAAATAGAACCCAGGAGTCCGGGCTCCAAGCCCCCTAACCCTCACTTTCTTCCCAGAGTTGGGACAGAACCCAGGAGTTGTGACTCCCTGCCTCTACCCCCCACTCTAACCCACTAGCCCCTGCTCCCCTCCCAGAGCCAGGGACAGAACCCAGGAGTCCTGGTGTGACATTGCACTCCATATGTTTATGGAAATATGCTTATGAGTGTGAATATAATGTAATTGGAATATGCTTTATGCATAAGGTCTCTTGTAAGGGATCATTACAAAGCTTATAATCCACTGAGTGAGTTCATCCTATTTGTACAAATGCATCATGCTTGTATATGAAGCTAGAAATATGAAGTTAACTCTGAAGTCCTCTCGCAATTACGCAAAGTTTGGGCCATTAATGGTGGTTTAGACTTTTCATGGCTCCAACTGACCAGGACAATTGGTTGTAAATGGCTGTTTACCTGAAAACCTTCCTGTGAATGAGGCCAAAAACAATGGAGGCTGGGGTCTCACAGGACATGTGACCATGTCACCTGGTACTGGAATCCATCTTAAACCTGGTGCTTTTCCATTTAGAAGGAGGGTTGGGAAGCCAGAGAGACAAAGGATTCCCACCTTGTGCCAAAGCCATAAAAGGGGATGGAACAGAACAAAGAGGGCTGCAGTCATGAGAAAACCCCTAGTTACCGCCGGAGCTGGAACTAACAAGGATTGTACTGGGGAGAGGATTGTGCCCAGACTAGGAAGGAGCCTAGTCTGTGAAAGAAGCTCATTGGAACATCTCTGAGGGTGAGATTTACCTATATTCAGTTTCTTAAACATATTAGGCTTAGACTTGTGTATTTTCTTTGATTGTGCTTGGTAACTATTTTGTTCTGTCTGTTATTTCTTGAAACCACTTAAATCCTACTTTTTATACTTAATAAATTAACTTCTGTTTATTAATGAACCCAGAGTAAGTGATTAATACCTGTGCATCTCTCTCTATCAGTGTTATAAAGGGTGTACAATTTATGAGTTTATTCTGTATAAGCTTTATACAGAGTAAAACAGATTTATTTGGGGTTTGGATCTCATTGGGAATTGGGTGCCTGGATTCTGGAGACAGGTGACCTGCTGAGTGGTTTTCGGTTCAAGTCTGCAGCTTTGGGAGCATAGACCAGACCTGGGTCTGTGTTACAGCAGACTGGCGTGTCTGGTTCAACAAGGCAGGGTTCTGGAGTCCCAAACTGGCAGTGGAAAACAGGCTCAGAGGTAGCTTCAGCACATCCAGTGACTGTCCCAAGGGGTCTCTGTGACCAAACCCATCACACCTGGCTCTGAGACCCTCTACACCCAGTCTCCTCCCAGAGCCATGGATGGAAGCCAGGAGTCCTGACTACTTGCCTCCCATCCCACCTCTATCCCTTTATTACTGCTTTTTCCAGTCACACAATAATATTTTAACGCTAGCAGCTCACACCTCTTATCATATTGTACATGCTGCAGACACAAATCACTCATTACAAACGAGATCCAGCTGCCTCCAGGGCAAGAGAGCTGGGGAACAGCCACACAGCGACACTGCCAAGGGGTTGCTTACCCAGACCAAAGATGTGTCTGCCTCTGGTGTCGGGAGGCTGGGAACAGTGCACTGGAACAGGAGATGCCAGGTTAGGATGGCTAGGGAATCCCAAATCCAATGAGAAGAGCCAGGTGCGTGAGGAGACCTGCCTGGCAGGGAGCAGGTACAAGTGTCAGGGCAAAGGATGGGGTGAGAAGTGAGATCTCAAGACAGGAAGGGGAATTCAGGGCGTGAATCCGGCTCTAGACTGTCTTGCAGAAGCCCCGTTCCAGTGGCTGGAGATCTCGGTGCCATCGATGCAAGACGGAGATTGTCACAGATACAAGCAGCTCCCATGGACAGTTGGCTTCCAGCCCCAGCCCAGGGGACTAGCTGAGAGTAAGGGGAATGGGGCACAGGGCTTTTCCCTCTAGGGTCTCTCAGCAGGGTGGGGCACTGGCTGGCGGGAATGGGACCTGGGGTCTTTCCCCGGTAGGGTCTCTCAGCAGGGGAGACGCCAGCAGATTGTAGACGGTTCATTGAACTCAGATGTTTGTTTTCTGTCTTTCAGTTCCTCAAACGCCTCCCAGGTCCCGGGTCACTGAGTCTGAGGACTCCCTTGTGATGGGACCTGGGTCATCGGCTGTATCCGGAGAGGCAGCTGGATTCCACAGCCCACCACAGAATCCATCCTTCTACTTAAGAACTGACACGTAGCTGAATCTGGCCTGGGTCAACAGAGGGACATCTCCTCGGTGCTGAGATGTAGCTGCCTCTGGGCTGGGGCATGTTTATACCAGGACTCTTCACCCAGTGTTGAGATATGCAAGGGTTTGGGAAATACCTATAACTAGAAGAAACAGTGCCCCCAGGGGCATTGAGACCATCCCCGATGGCCAGGCCCTCCTGAGTCTCGCACTCCATCAAGACCCAAGCCCACTCTGCCCCAGGCCAGTGGCACATCAGCTCTGTCTCCCTGAGCGTGGGCACCAGCGGCTGTGCATGGAAGCTGGTTGCTGGGCAGACCTTGTACAACAGGAAGTTTCCAATCAGTGAGTTGCTCCACCTCCAGCCCGTAGGCACCAGTTTGGGGCTGGGGAAGAGCTGCGGCGAGCAGGTGAACAGGTGTGATGAAACAGGGATTTTTGTTTTGTTTTTTCAATGATTGGCAGCAGAGGGCATGAGACTCAGTTTCCCTGGGTATTACTGGTTTAACGAGGTGGTGGGAGAGGGAGTTTGTTGTTACAGAGGGCCAGCGAATGGCCTGGAGGATGGACACCCCAGCAACTGGTGACCAGGAGTGCCAGTTTGGGAGTCACAGCTGGTTTGGGCCAGTGGGAGGACAATGGGTTGTAGGGAGAGGACCCCAGTGACCTGACCAGCTGGTTCCAGCCACAGGGTGACAAAGGATGGATGAGAGGAGAGGAGGCCCAGGCAACCTGTTTTTCTCAGACAGAAGACAAAGGACAGATGCAGGAGCTGGTGATATTGGATGCCCAGCTGGAAGGAGGGGGTCTCTGGGCTAGGAAGAGAGCAACCAGAGCCCACTTGGAGGCTGGAGAAACCTACATGTGCTGTGCTGAGGGAGGCCAGGTCTGAGGCCCTGAGAGTTTCCTGTGCTGTGTTCAGACATTCAGTAAACCCTCCTCTGTTACACTGGCTGGGAGTTGCTTTGGTCTAGAGATCAGGGTGGCATTATTCTCTCTGGGAGTGGAGGCCCCAGGGATCCAGAGCGAGGGGACTCCCTGAGGGGCCCCAAGGTGAGAGACAGGTGTGCTAAAGCTCAGGAGACCGAGCAGGCATCAACAATCCAGGGGGCTGCAGTCCATGTGGCAGGGCCAGGGGGAGGGGAACAACAGGCCAGGCCAGCTGGGGAAGGCAGGGCTCCAGCCCTGGAACACCCACACTCAAATTCACCAACCGACCTGGGAAGAGAATCGCTACATCATCCCCATTAAGGTGTGGGGGGAAGGAGTGTCTAGGGCTTCTGGGACATGAGCACCGAGGTGACACTGGTGCAGCCCGAGGGGGTGGACCCAGACCAGCTAGTGCCCGATGCCTCCATGACCCTGAGGAGAGTGTTTGGGCCCCCGTCAAGGTGCCTGTAATGAGGATCCATCTGAAATGGGGAACTAAGGAGGGCCCCAATGAGCTTGGGTTGCATGATCAGCTACCCACGGTGGTGCTAATGGGTAGGACTGGCTGGCTAGCACTCAGAGTGCCCTGGTCCTCACCCAGAGCCAGTGAGAGACAAACATGTCCCGATCCAGCAGTGCAGGACCTCCCAATAGCAGGGAGTGAAGCACCGAGGATAGGGCTTGACAGGGCTAGGCCTGAACCTCTGTCAGAAGGGGGGGAACTGAGGCACAGCCAACCAGAGCTGTGGCCCTAAACCCAGCAGTTGAATTCCTGACAGAGTGCCCAAGGATCCCTCCTTAAAGAAGCTGAGGGCCCTTACTGGCCACAGCAGTGCACGGTCCAGGGGGAGGACCGCCGGCAGAGATTCCTGTGGGAGAAGGGATTTCTGTACCAGGAATGGGCTGGCCTGGGGTAAACTGAACCTTGGAAAGCCAGGAGGCAGCTGATGGTTCCCCAGAGGAACTGCCACAGACTGTTGTACTCAGCCCATGATATTCGCCTCTCGGGATCATCAGGGCATCCGGCGCACCAGGCAGAGGTTGCTGCAGAACTCTTATGGGCTCGGGGACTTTGACAATGTCTGGCAGCACTGCAGGTCCTGTGACCCCTGTCAGAGGGTGGGGAAGGCCTGGGATAAATGTAAAGAACTGCTGACACCTTCGCTCATCATAGAGGAGCCTTTCCAGAAGGTAGCTGTGGACATAGTGGGGCCCCTCAGCAGGGTGACTGGTTAGGGAAGAAATACATGCTGGTGGTGGTGGATTTTGCTGCACGCTACCTTGAGGTGGTGGCCCTGGCCTCTATCAAGGCAGACACTGTGGCAGATGAGCTGTTGAACATTTTCAGTAAAGTGGGGTTCCCCAAAGGGTTCCTTATAGACCAGGGGTCCAACTTCCTGTTGGCCCCACTCCAGTGCTAGTGGTGAAGTGTGGGGACTGACACACCTGGGCCTCTGTGTATCACCCTCAGTCCAACGGGCTGGTGGAGAGGTTCAATGAGACCCTAAAGATGATGCTCAAAACATTTATGGACCAGCACCCGCAGGATTGGGACAAGTATTTACCCCACCTGCTGTTCGCCTACAGGGAAGTGCCCCAGGAATCCACAGGGTCCTCCCTGTTTGAGTCGCTCCATGGGAGGAGAGTGAGGGGACCCCTGGACTTGATGAGGGATGGGTGGAAGGGGAAGGCCGTTCCCCATGGAGAGTCAGTGGTGGAGTATGTCCTGACTCTCCCAGAAAAGCTCCCTGGCCAAGCCCATGAGCTCAGTGAGAACCTAGCCAGGGCCCAAGGGATGCAGGACTGACTATAAAAGCTGGAACGTGTGAAGTGGGGATGGCAGAGGTGTCATACCTGGGCCAAAGGGTGAGGAGCAGCCACCTAAAGCCAGAGCTGTCTAAGTGTGGCCAATCAAGGAGTGGCCCGCTCCCCAGAAGTGGCAGTGGACTCAAGCTTTCATTGGGATGGTGGGGTATTACCAGAGGTTTGTGCCCTATTTTAGCCCCCTGTAGAGGAGCAGACTCACCTCTGCGGTGCCTCCTGCTGGTGCCTTCTGGGAATTAGCTCATTCCAGCTCTGGAGTGCCCTCTGCGGGCCGGTGATCCGCCTGTCCTCTGGCCCCCGTGCCCCTCCCTGGACCCGGTGCCCTTTTACATGGGGTGCTGCCCCCTGGCAGTAAACCCTTTCTCTCAGGGTCTCCCCTCCCCAGAAACCCCCACCCCACCCTCGCTTCAGTATAAGGCTACTGCCCAGTCTCTGTCTAGCCCCCAGACCGTGGGGCAGACTGCAGTATTAGCTACTCATCATAGGCAAAGGGGTTTGGACCTGCTACCTTGGCCTACTGCCCTCTGCAACCCCCAGTACCTGTTAGCCCAATGCTAGGCCGCAGCCTGGGGCTTTCCAGGCTGGAGCTCCGTAGCTCCTCTGCCTTTCCCCAGCCCTGCTCCACTCAGGTACCCTGTATCCAGCTCCCTGCAGCCAGGCTCTTCTCCCTCTACAAATGGGGAGAGACTGTGGCTACCCCTGGCTTCTCTGCCTTTATAGGGCCAGCTGAATCTGTTTGGGGCATGGCCCCAGCTGCAGCCACTTCCCCCAATCAGCCCAGCCTAAAAGCTGCTTTCCCCATCCACAGCCCCCTCCCAGGGCTGTATTTAACCCTTCAGGGCAGGAGCAGGGGTCCATCCCGCTACACTCCCCTTACGGAGCTGTGTAGGAAGGGGAAGCCAGACAGGGTGGTCTGGACCGAGCAGTGCCAGAGGGCTCTCTGGGCACTGAAGGAGGCTCTCATACAAGGCCCAGTGCAGGTAAACCCAGGTTTTAGCAAACCCTGGTGTTCACTGATACCTCAGACACCGGGCTGGGTGCAGTGCTGATGCAAACTGATACTAAAGAGGAGAGACACCCCACTGTGTACCTGAGCAAGAAGCTGCTCTCCTGGAAGCAGCACTATGCAGCCATAGGAAAGCAATACCTGGCCATGGGCTGGGCCCTTAAAGCTGCAGCTGTATCTTTTTGAGCTGCACTTATAGTGGGTACACTGACCATTTGCCCTTGATGTGGCTGCACCAGATGAAAGGGGCTAATGCCAAGCTCCTGAGATGGAGCCTGTTCCTCCGGGGGTATGACATGGAGGTGGGCTACGTGCAGGGGAGCGCCGATGTTATAGCCAGGGCCCCTGAACTTCCCCAGGTAACTAGCTAAACGACCCCACTCAGTTCAGACTCAAAGAGAGGAGGGATGGCATGAAGAGTGGGAGGTGAGGAAAGTCTTGGTTTTTGCAATGGTTTGCATGCAGAGTGGGTGGGACTCAGTTTCCTTGGGTATTACTGGTTTAACGAGGTGATGGGAGAAGTAGTTTGTTGTTACAGAGGGCCAGCAGAAAAAAAAAAGTCACCTTTTACTTATTAATTAACCCAGAGTATGTATTATTGGGGGGGCGGGGAGAACCACGGTGCATACCTCTTGATCAGTGTTATCAAGGGCAAACAATTCATGAGTTTACCCTGTATAAGCTTTATACAGAGTATAACGGATTTATTTGGGTTTAGACCCCATTGGGAGCTGAGTGTTAAAGACAAGAACACTTCTGTGAGCTGCCTTCAGTTAAGCCTACAGCTGTTAGGGGATGTGATTCAGACCTGGCTCTGGGTTTGCAGCAGGCTAGTGGGTCTGGCTCAAACCAGGCAGGGCACTGAAGTCCTAAGCTGATGGGGCAGGAAAGCAGGGGCAGAAGTGGTCTTGGTGCATCAGGTGGCAGCTCCCAGGGGGGTTCTGTGATTTAATCTGTCACAGGATGAGCCCCCGCATTAAATACAGAAAGTCGGATTTAAGTGGTTCCAAGTAGTAACAGACAGAACAAAGTGAATTACTAAGTAAAATAAACTAAAACATGCAAATCTAAGTCTAATACAGGAAGAAACTGCATACAGATAAGATCCCACCCTTAGTGAGGTTTCAATAAGTTTTTCTCAGACTGGACATCATCCTAGTCTGGGCACAATCTTTGCCCCGGTACAGCTCTTGCTCCAGCTCAGGTGCTAGCTAGGGGATTCCTCATGATGGCTCACCCCTTTGTTCCGTTCCACCCACTTATATATCTTTTGCATAAGGCAGGAATCCTTTGTCTCTCTGGGTTCCCACCCCTCCTCACTAGAAAAGCACCAGGTTAAAGATGGATTCCAGTTCAGGGGACATGATCACATGTTAGTGTAAGACTCCAAGCCTCCATTCCTCCCAGCCTGACTCACAGGAAGGCTGCCTGCAAACAGAGCCATTGACAGGCAATTGTCCTGATTAATAGGAGCCATCAAGATTCCAAACAACCATTAATTGCCCACACTTTGCATAATTACAATAGGGCCTCAGAGCTACATTTCATATTTCTAGTTTTAGATACAAGCGTGATACGTTTATAGAAATAGGATGACCACACTCAGTAGATCATAAGCTTTGTAATGATACCTTGAGACCTTTTGCATGAAGCATACTCCAGTTACATTATATTCACTCATTAGCATATTTTAATAAAATAATATAGAAGCAACATCACACCCTCAACTGTGAACATTTAAATAGATACAAATTACACAAAAGGCTTAAAAATAAACATCAATATTCTTAGTTGAATTCTGCCAAGCCCAAGTATATACTATTGTAACGAGCAATGCATAACAGACGTTACTCTTTGGAGTATTGTGGCAGAGCTCTGACCTTGTCCCCGTGGGTCCCACACTTCTAGGCGGTTTCGCTAGCCTCAATGTCTCACTGTGACCCTCTACGTAGCCCTTCTCTCTCTAGGGCCCGGGTTAGTCTATTGAGCCCATTTCATCATAGGCTAGCAAGGAGGTTGGTGAGAGAACTCCCACAGTCTCTGTTGTCTCTAGGACTTATTTCAGAACAGTTTAGCCTCCTGTCCCGACAGGGGCCTGACTTCCCCTCCCAGGAGATGTTCATGTAGTGGTGGGTTGCAGGGAACCTGGTCCCACCCTCTACTCCAGATTACAGCCCAGGGACCCTAATGGTAGCAGCTGTTAGCAGCCAAACTTTCACTACCAGAATTGCTACATTTCCCTGGGCTGCTTCCCCACAGCTCTCCTGCTTCTCCCTTACCTTAGGGCTCCCTTAACAATGGCTCAAGAGGGCCTTCAGCCACACTTCCTCTGCTCTCTGACCAGAGTGAGCCCTTTTATAGTACCAAAAGGGCCTTAACTAGAGCCAGGTGTTCACATTACCTTAATGGACTCACCTGACTCTTTGCAGGTTAATTGGAGTCAGGTGTTCTCATTAGCCTGGCACAGCCCCTGCTCTGGTCAGTCAGGGAACAGAAAACTGCTAATCCAGTGGCCAGTATATCTGCCTTCTGCAACTCTGCTGTACCCAACTGGCCTGGGTGTATCACAGTATACACAAAATCAAAGTCCAGTTTTTGGACCTCTGGACAGAACTGCAAAATTGCTAAAAATAAACCGGAGAAACAAACCCCACAAAATAGAGGCCCTAGAAATGGCCTTTTCCAGCCATCCACAGAGCAACAAGGGCTGGGTTCAGTATCTAGGGGTTCTGTTTTAATAACACAATGCAAAACCTGCTCGAGCCCCCACCTATTGACCTGGGACAATTACATATCATCCCCCAGGCGCCTCTAAGAGGCAATACTTCCCCTCTCGCAAGCACGGAGTCCGAGTGTAGCAAAAGCCTTTTAATAAAGAAGGGAAACAATGGGGCATTATGTTGGGGAAACACCACTGTCATAAACAGACAGTTAAGGGTTTAGAAGTTCACCTAGCCTCGCTGACACCTGACCAGAGGAACCAATGGGGGAACAAGATGTTTCAAGAGGAAGGAGGGAAGTTCTTCCTTTGTTTGATTCCCTAAGTTCTGTGTCGGAGTTAAAAAATCCAGGAATCAACCAGAGTAGTAAGTATTAGAGAAGGAATGAATTAGCTTATGTTTATTTCCTTTTGTGATTTGTCTTTTTGCATTAGAGGGATAATCAAATTGGGTTTTCTTTTGTGTAACTAAGGTTTTTGCCCAGGGGAACATCCTCTGTGTTCTGAGTCTGTTGTCTGTGAGATTTCCTTGCATGTTAACCTCACGGAGGTTTTCATTTCACCTTTCTTTTTTCTTTAATTAAAAGTCTTGTTTTAAGAACCTGATTGATTTTTCCTTGTTTCAAGATCCAAGGGGGTTGGATCTGGACTCATCAGGAATTGGTGGGGGAAAGGGAAATTAAACTCCAATCCTGCCAGAAAAGGAGGGGATGAGTAATTTCTCCTTGGTTTAAGATCCAAGGATTTTGGATTGTGTTCACCAGGGAATTGGTGGGGAAGGGGAAGGAAAAGTTTCCAAATGATTTTCCCCTAAATGTGTGTTTAAACCATTTGGTGGTGGCAGCAACCAGATCTAAGCTAGTAATTAAGCTTAGAGGTTCTCATGCAGGTCCCCACATCTGTACCCTAAAGTTCAGAGTGGGGGTGAAACCTATGACAACCACAAACAGGATTCATAGCACAAATCATGAGCAAAAGACACCCGCCTCCCGAGTATCCTAGTCCCCTCAGGGTCTTACGTCCAGCAACCCAAAAATCACTCCAAAGTCCAACAACCCAAAAGTCTCTGTCTCTGGTCAGTGCAACCCCAGCATTCAAAAAGTTTATCTGCAGAGTTTTACCTCCCAGCCTGGGGGTGGGGTGGGGCAGGGCGGGCTTAAGGGGCACCTTACATGGTCCGAGTCTGACTACCCCACCTCTCCATGGGGTTCTACGCAGCCTTCACTGTGAGTCACTCCACCAGCCACTCTGCTCCACTAGTTATCTCGCAAGCAGCTCCAGCTGTTCTGCAAGCTGCTCTGCTCACCTCTCAGCAATATAGCTTCAGGCCCCCACACTGCACTCAGTGATTTCAGCTCTTAATAATTTCAGCTCTTTAGCAATTTCAGCTTGTAGTAAAGGAGCCCCAGTGCTGGGACACCATTAGCCCAAAGTAAATTCAGCTCAGCAGCCTGCAACTAGATTCATAATAGAATTAAAATTAGCTCTGACAGCCCACAGTAGACCAAGAAGATGCAATTAGTATTTCAGGCTTTCAAAGGGAGTCCATAACATCAGGCACAAACACCTACACCCCCCCCCGCTTCTCTCTATTCACTAGGTGTTAGAGCCCATGTCCCTTGTCTAGCAAATGCTACTTAGTTAATGGTGAGTCCCTTTGTCATAAAACAGTTTCATTGTCCTTAATTCACATACTCAGGGTAACAACATTTTATTCTTCCTGCCCCAATAACAGAGAAACTAGGGATCCCACAGCAGCCAAAGTGACCGTTTGGGCTGCTGTGGGATCATGCTAGGCAGGGTGGGTGTGCCTATGCAAATGAGATCAGCCCTGAAGTTCTTTTCCACAACTTGCCACAATTCATCACCAGATGTCAGGGTAGAGTTCATCCTGACTCTGCTTACATCAGTGACTACTAAGGAGACACTCCTGTACCCCCACTATTCCTTCCCCAGCTTGCTCTTCTGGTCCCCTTCCTAAGACACATTTCTCTGTGCTCCCTAGGAAGGGTTCTGTTGCTTGTTCATCTTCAAAACTCTGTTAGCTAACACCTGGGAAGTTTCCTTAATCATTGACAACACTTCTCCTGTCCCTGTGCCTGAGGGCATGTTGCCTTCTGCGGGAAAAAAATCTAATCTTAACCCCTCCCAGTAGCGTAGCTGAAGGGGGCGCAGGGGGAGCATCTGCTCCCCTGAGCCCAGATTTCCCCAAGTGGCGCCTTTTCTGCTCATCCATGATTTTGGTGGCACGCTGCTCTGCTTTTGGTGGCCTTGTGCATGTGCCACTCCATCTTTTGATGACATTTTGGCGCATGCGCAGGGCCGCCAAAATGCCGCCGAAGGGCATGTGCCTTTTTTCTCCGCCACTTCTCCTCGGCAGCAACCTTTGGCTACGCCACTGGCCCCTCCCATACTTGGAAGCACCCTGCTTCCTGGTTTTACAGACTCACAGGAATCCTCTCCCACCTCAGTGGTTTCTGAGATCCCCTGCCCCTTCTCTGGGCTCTCCTCTGGGTCACATTTCTCTCTGCTCCCTACAGCTGGTCTGTCTCTGGTTCAGCTGCAACCTGCTGGCAGCTAACAACCTGGACATTTCTCTCCCTGGCAGCATTACACCCCTATCCCTTTCTGATGTGGTGTTACCTCCAACTGCAGTACAGGAATTGGTCTCAACCAGCCTCCCATCTGGAAGTATGCAGCTTCCTCCACTGCAGAAGAATCATAGAGACTCTCTCCCATTCTTGCCGCAGTTCCTGAGACCTTTCACTTTTCCTCAGGGGTCCCAGCATAACAGTCCCTCCTGCTGTAGGCAAATACTTTAACCTGAGCTACACGGAAAAAAAATTATTATGAAGAAGCAGGTCATCTAGCAGGTGTTCCATTACCCCTGCAGTCAAAACACTTCCCAAAACTTCTCACACCAGATGGATTTTAGCTACTGGTACGTGAAGTCTACTTTCACCCACCCCCCACAATCTCTGCCATTTGGCCAGGCAACATAATGGCCTTTGGGACAACACTCTGCTTAATCAGAGAGATCTGTGCCCATGTATCCTTCTGCCCCAAGTACTCCCTGCCTTTAATTCTGACAACCTTAACATGCTCCATCTCTGGTTCTGCAGAGGCTAATCTACCAATATGATAAGTTTTGATTGCCTGTGGGCTTTCTGTGTTGAGGACAGCAGAACTAACATGAGCTACTGGTTGCCTGCCAGGGCATTTATTCCTCAGGTGATCAGTGGAACTACATTGATAGCACATTTGGGGCTCTTCTGCTTTTATAGGAGATTTGGGATAGGAGTTACTGGCAGAGGGATGTTTTGGGGTAAGAAATGTTTAGGCTGCCAGCCCCCTAATCTCTTCCCAGGGACAAAATGGGACCCTCCCTGCCCAAGAGTTTTAAATCCCCCTTTCTGTGGCCTGCCATCAATAGATGCCCAGTTATGTTCAAAGGCATCAGCTAAAAAAGCCATCTCATGCATAGACCTTACATCTTTGTCCCACAGACACTGCTTCACATCAGCCTTTCATATGCTTAGGAAATGCTCTTGAGCAACAAGATCCAACATTCCTTCAAAACTCGTCACCTCTTTGCCTCTCATCAATTTTCCCAACAAATCTTTCATTTTGTTTACATATTCCCCATTACTCATCCCACTATCCCTTTTAAAATCCCTAAATTTAATTGTATATGTTTTTGGTGTAATCTGAAAACTTTGCAAAACAGCATTTTCAAATTTACAATAGTCTAAAGCATCTTCACTAGGCATTCCATTGAATACATTTCGAGCTTTACCAGTTAATTTCTCAATAAGGGTAGTGTCATAAATAGAAAGGGAAGGGTAACAACCTTCCTGTATACAGTACTATAAAATCCCTCCTGGACAAAGGCACAAAATCCTTTTACCTGTAAAGGGTTAAAAAGCTCAGGTAATCTAGCTGGCACCTGACCAAAAGGACCAAATAAGGAAACAAGATACTTTCAAACTGGGGGGCAGGGAGGCTTTGTTTTGTCTGTTCTCTGTCTGTCTGTTCTGTGTGATTGCCGGAAACAAATCAAGAAAGCAAGCAATCCAGCTCCATAAAAATTAGTAAGTACTAGCAAGGAAATGTGTTAGCTTACTTTTATTTTGGCTTGTGATTTTCTCTGTGCTGAGAGGGAGGTGTATTCCTGGTTTTCTTTTTGTAAATTTAAAGTTTAGCCCAGAGGGAAATCCTCTATGTTTTGAATCTGATTGCCTTGTGAGATTATTTTCCATTCTAATTTTACAGAGGTGCTTCGTTTACCTTTTTTCTTTCTAATAAAGTTCTGTTTTTTAAAAAATCTGATTGGTTTTTTAGTGTCCTAAAAAAGCCCAAGGTTGGTTTGTGCTCATCTTGTTTATTCTCAAGCCTCCCCAGGAAAGGGGGTGTAGGGTTTGGGGGGATATTAGAGGGGAGTAGGAACTCCAAGTGGTCCTTTCCCTGAGTTTTGTCTAATCACTTGGTGGTGGCAGCATTACTTAATCCAAGGTACAAGGGAGAATTTGTGCCTTGGGGAGTTTTTAACCTAAGCTGGTTAAAATAAGCTTAAGGGGTCTTTCATGCGGGTCCCCACGTCTGTACCCTAGAGTTCAGAGTGGGGAGGGAACCCTGACAGGTAGGAACTCTGTTATCATCAGGGATTTTGTGTATTACACACAGCCTTTCAAAGGTAGTCAAATATTCAGCAATTTCGTCCTTCTTTCTGTATGCAGAGCATAAGCATTCCCATTTGCGGATTTTTGGAGTGATGGGAGTCCTTGGGGTCAGGGCCATCTGGTTCTGCTGCTCTAGAAGGCCCAGCTGGTGTGTGTTTGTTCTCTGTGTCTCTCTCTCTCTCTTCCCCCTCCCCCCATAGCCCATGTATGCTGCCTCCTCCCTGACTGCCTCTGCCTCCACAGCCCTTCTGGGTGCCACCTCCTCTTCTTTAAGCCTCATTTCTGCCTGCCACATTTCAAACTCGTTTCCCTTCTCTGCCGCCTCCAGTCTGGCCAGCTCTAGCTTTGTAGCTGCTTCACTGGTAGTCATTTTTCTCCTTTCCTGTGCTTATTTCCCTCACCTGAAATAAACAAACAGAAAATAACAAAACGGTGACCTCTTCCTGACTGCTCTTAGCCATTGAACTTAGGATTCACTTCACATCACAAATATCAGTGCTTTAAGTGTGAACTCTACTTGGAGTAACAAACCACACATACACCCTGCTGGCTGCGTCACTGTGGCATTCCCCTGGTGTTATCTGGACTAGTGATCGGCTAGGCCACTCCAATCCTCAGCTCTGGGAGCCAGCCTTACATCATTCTGCTCTGAGAACCCCCATTCCCGGGCTGTTCACACACGGCCTCTAGCATGTAAATTGCTCCCAGCACATGAGTGAACAGTTTTGGCCACTGCTTGGATCGTGCAACTGAATGACACTAGCCAATATCTCCCGTCCCAGACACAACCCTAGGAACCTTCATCTTGCTGTGTCCAGTTATGCCCCCCTGGACGCTGCAAGCTTATATGAGTTCGTCAATTTAACAAAGAAATTGATATGTACCAGGCTTGTTATCCCAAGGGGAGTCTCTGACCTGCTTCAGACCAAACACACTGCCTCTGCTAGAATAAACAAACAAATTTGTTAACTACAAAAGATAGATTTTAAATTATTATAAGTCAAAGCACAACAAGTCAGATTTGGTCAAATGAAATAAAAGCAAAACACATTCTAAGCTGATCTTAACACTTTCTATGCCCTTACAAACTTCGATGCTTCTCACCACAGGCTGGCTGGTTGCCCTTCATCCTGGATCTCCCCTTTGATCAGTGCTTCAGTCACTTGGTGGTGATATCCGTAGCTGTAGGCAGAAGAAAGAAAGCATGGCAAACATCTCTCCCTTTTGTCATGTCCCTTCTTCCCTCTTGGTTTTGCGCCCCCGCTTCAGAGTCAGGTGAGCATTATCTCATTGCAGTCCCAAACTGACCAAGGGAAGAGGAGTGACTCCCTGGAGACTACAACAGATCCTTTGTTGCTGCCTATGCCAGTGTCCTTTGTTCCTGTGAGGCTGGGCTGGGTTTGTCCCATACATGCCCTCATGAGGTGTGAACTGCCCCGCTGCTCCTGGAGAGTTTTTGCTTGTTCTTGTTTTAAGCCATGAGGACACATTTTCAGCCTCATAACTATATACATGAAATTACAACCTATATCATCACTATAACAACAATTCTCAGTGCATCATGAGCCTTCCGAAGACACTCGACATGACAAACTTTGCATTGGATACCACACAATCTGACAATTGTCTGACCCAATATGGTCGTTCTTATGGAGAAATGTGGGCTTGGTGGAACTACCATTAAGTGGATACAGAACTGGTTAAACAACAGGAAACAACAAGAAACTGTTAATGGAACAATGTGGGATTGGAGGGAGGTCTCAGGTGGGGCTCCACAGGGATCTATTCTGAGTCCAGTGTTGTTTAACATCCTTATTAATGACTTGGCTGTAGGACTAGGGAGCAGACTGATGAAATCTGCAGATCATAGAATCATAGAAGATTAGGGTTGGAAGAGACCTCAGGAGGTGATCTAGTCCAACCTCCTGTTCCAGTCTTTCTGGAACTGCGGGCACCAGAACTGGACACAGGATCCCAGCAGCAGTCACACCAGGGCCAGATCCAGAGGGAAAATCATCTCCCCGTTCAGACTCCAGAGGACCTCTAAAGATGGAGATTCCACCACCTCCCTAGGGAACCCATTCCAGTGCTCCACCACCCTCCTAATGAAATAGTGTTTCCTAATATCCAACCTAGACCTCCTCCACTGCAACTTGAGACCATTACTCCTTGTTCTGTCATCTGCCACCTCTAAGAACAGCCAAGCTCCATCCTCTTTGGAACTCCTTTTCAAGTAGCTGAAAGTAACTATCAAATCCCTCCTCACTCTTCTCTTCCGCAGATTAAACAAGTCCAGTTCCCTCAGCTCTGCTTGTAAGTCATGTGCCCCAACCCCCTAATAAATTTTGTTGCCCTCTGGTGGACTCTCTCCAATTTGTCCACATCCCTTCTGTAGTGGGGGACCCAAAACTGGTCCCAATACTCCAGATGTGGCCTCATCAGTGCCGAATAGAAGGGAATAATCACTTCCCTTGATCTGCTGCCAGTGCTCCTACTAATGCAGCCCAGTATGCCATTAGTCTTCTTGGCAACAAGGGTAAACTGCTGACTCATATCCAGATTCTCATCCTCTGTAATCCCCAGGTCCTCTTCTGTAGAACTGCTGCTTAGCCAGTTGGTCCCCAACCTGTAGTGGTGCATAGGATTCTTCCATCCTAAGTGCAGGACTCTGCACCTGTCCTTGTTGAACCTCATCAGATTTATTCTGGCCCAATCCTCCAATTTGTCTAGGTCACTCTGGACCCTATCCCTACCCTCCAGCATGTTATGCTGATAAGAAGCACACAGGATCTTTTTCAGGGGGAAAGGCAATATGCTTCCTTTGTTGAAGATATAACAGTTAGCATATGCATTCAATCACACGCGCTGTCCCCCCAGTAGATGTTATAGCTGCCAGTCCAGAGTCTGGATCGATCTAGTGGCCAGCGAGGTTGATCACGGGTAGGCAGGAGCTGGGCGTCATCATGATGCCCTGCGGAAGTCTTGGCAGGATGAACCCAAAGTTTCATGGCATGGCATCCTGTCTTTATAGTGATCATCCTTAACTGGGACCAATGAGGTTTGCACCATCATGCTGTAATCAATTGTTGTTTGACGAGTGCTTGTTTTCTTAAATTGTCTTTCTCATCCTTTATCTTGTTTTTTCACTAAGTCTCTCAGGGAGTTGCCCCATGCTGGTTTTGGTCACAGCTATCTTGTCCCTATTGATAGGTGCCTGTGTCATCTTTAGAGTTGTCAATCTGCCATCCTCTGACATTTCAATAGGAGTGATGTTAGAACCTCCTGGCACCCTTGCGTCTATTTTCAGTTCCTCCCTAGAACATCTGATTCAGCGATGGCCTTCACGCTTATGTCTTAACACACGTTCCTCATTCATTCACAAAACAGAATTATTTTACACAGAACATTTTGAGCAAGAACATCAACTTACAATTCAAAAGAAAAGCATTCATGGCATTCTCTTTACCTATTTTAAAATGCTAAACCTACAACAAAGTGGTGACCCTCAGAGGCCCTTGAAATCAGCCCAGAAACAAAGAAATTCTTGCTGATGCATCTTTACCTATGGAACTTTAGGTCGTTCCTTTCTACTATTCGAAAAGGTTGTCTGGCAGGATATGGTCAAATCACATCAGTACGTTTAATAAATGCTACACTATTGCCTTGTTCTTCTTTATCCTTCATTCTAAATCATACAAAACATAAACATAAAATCCTACTACTACAAGCGTATCTAGCTCTCCCCCCAGCTTAGCGTCATCCGTGAACTTGCTGTGGGTGCAATCCATCCCATCATGCAGATCATTAGTAAAGATTTCGAACAAAACCGGCCCCAGGACCGACTCTTGGGGCACTCCGCTTGATACCAGCTGCCAACTAGACATCGAGCCAATGTTTACTACCTGTTGAGCCCGACAATCTAGCCAGCTTTCTATCCGCTGTGACAGGGGCAGGCCAGATGTCTACAGAAGAGTGATAGAAGGCAGATGTATTAGTCCCAGATTAAGCAGGTCCCTTTTCCCTGGGTAAGGTAACAGGGACAGTTCCAGAATAAGCAGGAACTTGGTGGAACCAATTAAGGCAGGCAGGATAATTAGGACACCTGGAGCCAATTAAGAAGCTCCTAGAATCAGTTAGGACAGGGTGGCTAATCAGGGCATCTGGGTTTAAAAAGGACCTCACCTCAGTCAGTTAGGCACGTGTGAAGAGCTGGGAGCAAGAGGCATTAGGAGCTGAGAGAGGGAAGGCGTACTGCTGGAGGACTGAGGAGTACAAGTGTTATCAGACACCAGGAGAAAGGTCCTGTGGTGAGGATAAAGAAGGTGTTGGGAGGAGGCCATGGGGAAGTAGCCCAGGGAGTTGTAGCTGTCACACAGCTGTTACAGGAGGCACTCTAGACAGCTGCAATCCACAGGGCCCTGGGCTGGAACCTGGAGTAGAGAGCAGGCCCAGTTTCCCCCAAACCTCCCAACTCCTGATCAGACACAGAAGGAGTTGATCTGGACTGTGGGTTCGACCAGAGGAGAAGGTCTCTGGTCTGTTCTCTAACCCACTAGGTGGATCAGCAGAGACTCCGAGGATTGTTGTCGTCTCTTTCCCCATGCTGGCCAGTGATGAGGTTAGCTGAGTGAACAGCAGATTTGAGCCACGAAAGTGTCCAAACAGAGGGCTGCCATGAATCTCTGAGGCGAGCAAATCTGCCAATAAGCGCAGGACCCACCAAGGCAGAGGAGGAACTTTGTCACACCACCTCATAGTCCATTCATCCAATCCATACTTTTAAAACTTGCTGTCAAGAATACTGTGGGAGACCATAGCAAAAGCTTTGCTAAAGTCAAGATATACCACGTCCACCACTTTCCGCATATCCACAGAGCCAGTTATCTCATCATAGAAGGCAATCAGGTTGGTCAGGAATGACTTGCCCTTGATCAATCCATGTTGACTGTTCCTGATCACCTTCCTCTCCTCCAAGTGCTTCAGTATGGTTTCCTTGAGGACTTGCTCCATGATTTTTCCGGGGAGTGAGGTGAGGCTGACTGGCCTGTAGTTCCCTGGATCCTCCTCCTTCTCTTTTTTAAAGATAGGCACTACATTAGCCTTTTTCCAGTTATCCGGGACCTCCCCCGATTGCCATGAGTTTTCAAAGATAATGGCCAATAGCTCTGCAGTCACATCAGCCAATTCCCTCAGCACCCTCGGATTTATTATATCTGGACACGTGGACTTCTGCATGTCCAGCTTTTCTAAATAGTCCTTAACCTGTTCTTTCACCAATGATGGCTGCTCACCTCCTCCGCAAAGCCAGTGGGGGTAGCCAACACTTTGGAGGATGGAGCTAAAATTCAGAAGGACCTCAATAAATTGTAGAAGCCTTGGAGAAGACCCTCCCTTGATTCCCTGCTCACCCTGAGCAGTGAGATATCTTCCATAATGATCATCTCCTGTGGAAAGTGTGGGGACAGCAATGATTATCAGCCATCCCCCCACAGTGTTGGCTCTCCCCAAGAGCCAGTGCCCTGTGTACAGCAGGGTCCGGGAAGAGTGATGTACCTGTCCCTGCAGCTACTCACCATTCTGGGGTCTTGTGCCTCATGTGTGCTTGCCTGGTACATGACAGGCGTGTGAGTACTGGCTGTGTTTTAAAGCATTGAATCAGTGTTGTCTGTGTTGCAAACAATCCTGCTTCCGTAAAACATTGCATTTAAGCTGCACAGAGATGACCTTGGCAGCCCAACCTCCCTCTTTGTTATTACCAGCTGAATGGCTGCACAGAATTAGAAAGCGGCTAAGAACTAAGAAGGACTTTCTCTGGGAGCTTATGATGCACTCCGTCGCCAAGAAACAGGAATTGAAGGAGTGATGGGGCAGGGAGAAGAGGGAACAAAAGGAGAATGCGGCGTGCTAGAACGAAGCCATGGAGCGGTTCTTAAACGTTACGAAGTGCCAAGTGTGTATTGTGCAAACCTGATCAGGACGATTTTATGTTGTCTTCTACTTCGTTAAAAAAGGTGTTAATGAGCGTTGGGCTGAGGCCAGTTCCTTGCAGGATCCTTCTGGAAACGTGCACTCGCTGCTGATTCCCTGGTAACTGTTACCTCTGGAGATCTAGCAGTTAGCCAGTTTTGAATCTGGGTCATGGTAATTTTGTATCCTTCTAGTTTTTGAAACAAAATGTCATGTGATGTCAAGTGAAACTCTCACAGACTGTGATGGATATTACACCACCGCTGTTGCCTTTAGCAATAGTGTGAAAATCAGGAGGGAGGACTAGTAAGACCGTATATGTGCGTGTTATTTGTATTGCAATAGTGCTTTTGAAACCCTGGCTGAGCTCGGGGCCCCGTCATGCCAGGCACTGCACAGATATGGATAGAGACAGTCCCTGCGCCAGATGAGATTGAGGCCCCAGCGTGCTGCTGTGAAGAACTTGAGGATTTTGGTTTACATGAATGCTCTGTGTGTGCCTCAGTTTCCCTGTGTGCTGCATGTGTAATGAAGTGGAGGGAGAGGGTTTGTTGTTACAGATGGCCAGGTGTGACCTCCCCTAGCAGCCGGGACCTCAGACAACGGCCTGGAGAGAGGGGACCCTAGCAACCGGTGACCAGGAGGCCCCCCAGCTCGAAAGGCAGCCAGTTCTGGGCAGTGAAGGACAATGGGCTGAGCAGAGAAGACCACGGTGACCCATTTACCTGGGATGGAGAACAAAGGACACAGAGGACAAGGGAAGAGCTGTGGGGGCCGGTGATATAGGAGGCTGGGATGGAAGGAGGGGGCTTCTGGACTCGGGGGAGAGAGCAGCCAGAGCCCTCCTGGATGTGGGAGAGACCCAGATGTGCTGTGCTGAGGGTTGCTAGGCCTGAGAGCCCTGACATCCTCCTGTGCGGGTTCAGATGTTCAATAAACTTTCTGTGTTACGCTGGTGGAGAGTCACTGCAGGGTAAAGATTGGAGGGTGTTGCTCCCTCAGGGGGTGAAGAACGAGGGGACTCTCTGAGGGGGCCCACGGCAGAGACAGGCCAGCTCAGAGGTGCGGTCCCAGGAGGCGCTGGGGCCAGAGGTCCTAACCCTGGAGAGAGAGAGCACCGTTCAGGGGGCTGTCATGCCGAAGGAGGGACACTCCCAGGGGCTGTACAGAGCTGAACAAGAATGAGTCCATGACAGCTGGATGCTGCTCAGACGCCAGCTCCCGACCTCCCCTGGCCCCACCCCTGCCCGCCTCTGGCCCTGCCCCTGCCCACCCCTGCATCACCCTCCCCGTGCCCAAATTCCACCCCTTCCCCCTAATTCCCTGCCCCACCTTTTTACCGCCTAGGGTGATCAGACAGCAAGTGTGAAAAATCGTGACGGGGGGAGGGGTAATAGGAGCCTATATAAGAAAAAGACCCAAAAACCAGGACTGTCCCTGTAAAATCGGGACATTTCGTCACCCTATTACTGCCTCCTCTCACGAGTGTGCCACATCCGCACTCCTTCTGCTCCCTCCCTAAAAATCCTAAGCGCTGCCGCATAGCTGTTAGGCAGCGGGCAGGAAGCGCTGTGGGGGCGGAGAGGGGATGCAATGCGTGAGGAGGAGGAGGCAGCGATGAGGGGGTAGGGGCAGGGGGAGCTTGGCTGCCGGTGGGTGCAGAGTACCCTCTAATTTTTCTCCATGGGTGCTGCAGCACTGGAGTCGGCTCCTATGCCAGACATAGCAAGGGACAGACCCTGCCCCAGCTGAGATCAGGGCCCTGTCACGCCGGGCGCTGCCCAGACACACAGCGAGAGACAGTCCCTGCCCCAGCTGAGATCAGGGCCCTGTTGTACCAGGTGCTGTCCAGACACAGCGAGGGAGAGGCTCTACCCCAGCTGGGATCAGGGCTGTGTTATGCCTGGCCCTGCACAGAAACCAGCTGCAATCAGGTCTTTCCCAGCGGAAAGGCAGACGTGAAAACTGATTCTTTATTGGACACAAATCAGTCATAGTTGTTAGTGGCCCTTTGTTAAAAAAGTAGAAGGGACAAAAAACGACACATGAAAATTTATTTCAAGTAATAGCTTGTAAACAGGAAATTTTACAGTCGGATGCTTTTGGCTTTGGAGTGAACATGTTACTTTCAACAGAACATTGTTACTAAGAATTTATAATCACGTGGCACTGATTGACCTCGACAGAGACCAGGACCTTGTTGTGCCAGGCGCTGCCCAGACACAGTGAGAGACACTCCCTGTCCCTAAGAGTTTATAACATAAGTGGCCCAAAGAACCATTATTATCCCAATTTTGGGGGTAAAAAAACTGAGGTGAGAGAGATGCAGCAAATGGCCAAACCTCACCTACAGCATTTTCAGTGGCGCAGGGACAAAAACCCAGAAAGCCTGAGTACTAAGAAAACATCTGAATCACAAACCCAGCCCTCAGCTCCTACTGGCTACTGCCCCTAGCGTGACCATCCTGCCCATCTGTGAAACGACAGGGTGAGGGCTCAGGCAGGGTAGAAGAGACACTCTCTGGGGCTGTGGGGTGAGAGGCTCTTTCCCCTGGGGGCAGTGGGGTTTAGGAGATGGGAGGCTTTGGCACCGGCTGCAGGGGACTCTGGGATACTTCCCCACAATGCAGCGCTCTAGCATCTCCAAGGCCTAGTTGACTCCGCCCTGAGTCTGGGGCAGAGCAGGGAGTTGCACCCAGGTTTCCCACATCACGGGCCTGCCCCTTTCCCCTTCCCCCCCTCACTGTGATACCCCCTCTCCGCACTGGATGGGCCGGAGATGCCCAGCCTGGGCCCATGGTGCAAGAGGGCTATTTCAGCCGGACCTCAGAATATTCCGTGTCTGGGGCCTCTGGGGGCTCCCCCAGTTTGCACTGCAGCTTGGAGAAGTCGATGGTGGCGTAATGCAGTTCGTCCGGCTCCCCGGGGCCTAGCGGGGCCTGTGCTGCTGCAGCCTTGTCCTGGACGCCTTTGGTCCTGTGGGCGGCTGGAGTCTTGTGATCCTGAGTGGGAAGCAAGGCAGAGATACCAGGCAGAGACTTGCATCCACCCTGCTGAGCTGATTGCATGGGCTGCCCCACTCTCGTTTCCCCCACCCGCCATGCAAATGCGTTTCCTGCATTGGGAGTGCACTAGCAAGAGAAGGGGGATTGGATGTGTTTCACACTCGCTGCACGCATAAGCCAATCGCATGCCAGCACCAGCTCGGTTAATGCATTCACTGCCTCAGCTGCACAAGACATGCATTAGCAAGATGCATGGGGTTGTGTGCATTTCATACACCGCACATACAGGATTTCATCCCATGCATCTCATCACAGCACAGGTTCACCGAATGTATTGACTGGATTTCATGCACCGGGCATGCATGAACTGCTCCCATGCACCTTGGGACAGCACTGGGTAAGTTAATGCATTTAATGCTTTGCCTGCACCAGCCACGCATTAGCAAGACACATGAGGTTCTGTGCATTTTACACATTGTGCATGCATGCACTGATCTCATGCATCTTGGGAAGACACCGGTTAAGTTAATGCATTGCCTGCACCAGTCATGCATTAGCAAGACACATGGGGTTGTGTGCATTTTATGCCCTGTGCATGGATGATTTGATCCCATTTATCTCATGGTTGCACAGCCCATGCTGATGCATTCATTGCATTTTCTGAAGAGTACAACAGACACGGAGCACCCTGCATACACTGTCTGATCAGAAGCACCTAATAACATAGCAGGCAGCTGCAGAAATGCATTTCTTGCCCGGTTGGTGCATCCAGGAGATGCCCAAGGATTGGCAGCATTCCAGCCCCAATCTAGTCCCATGCACTTTGTGAACGCACATGAAAGCATTCGCTGCATGTCCTCCCCTGTGAGCGAGACTTGAGAGATGAGGTGCATTTTCTGCATGCAGGAGCCGATCCCACGCAGTTCGGAGAGCCCAGATGGGTGGCAGGGGTGGATTTTTTGCACTGGGCACGAATGGGGGGTTGGGTGCCCTGGTGAAATCCTGGCTTATAGTCCTGCATTCATTAAGGGGTAGGAAAGAGGGGGTGGGAGAGGAGAAGAAATGGAGGGGGGCAGAGACAGGGTGGGGTGAAAAGTGCAGGTGGGCTTGGTCCCCCAGGAAGACTAGGTACATACCATAAGGATGGTGGTGATGTTACTGTAGATCAGGCTGGCGTCGTCGGCCATGAGCTTGGCCTGGCTCCCGTGAGCCATCTCCCCGGGCTCAGCTCTGGGGGGCACCAGCTTCCGGCTCCACAGCCTGTGGGGAGACAGATCAGGATGGACTCACGAGACTGGGAGGGGTAGCCCCATGGGGTGGAGGAAGGTGGCACACCAGTATGAGAGTCTAGAGTGCAGGAGACTGGGATAGACCAGAGCGATGGGTTGGGGGAGCGATCTCACTGGGGGGAGGGTTGTGGGGGGAGATGGCAGGGGATCTCAGCAGGATCGCAGCAGGGGGCAGCGGGAGAGGCATCAGACTCACTTGATCACACAGAGCCCGAGAAGGAAGAAGCTGACGGCGACCCCCAGCCCACAGGCCACCCCGAGGCCCAGCAGCCTGCCAGGCTCCTCCGCACCTGTGAAAACACACAACACGGGGCATGGCTGGGAGAGAACCCAGGAGTCCTGGCTCCCATCTCTCCTGCCTCCAACTCCTAGACCCCACTCTTCTTCCAGAGCTGGGGAGAGAACCCGGGAGTCCTGGCTCCCTCCCCATCCCCAAGTTGGGGACAGAACCTAGGAATCCGAATGTCTCACCTCTCTGCGGGGGGCTGAAGTCAAAGTGCAGGGCAGCGTAGCTCCCGTGAGGGTTGGAGCCGAGGCAGAAGATCCGGGGGCCCCTTTCCCCACTCCCCGTCCAATCCAGGATACTGATGGCCTCATCCCCCTGGGCCCATGAGCTGACCTGCAGGGCCCCCCATGAGCCGTTCCCAGCCAGGGGCACCCCATCCACCTGCCACTGGAGCTGGGGCGGGGGTTGGGAGTGCAGGGAGCAGCTGCAGCTGATGCTGGGCCCCTGGTGCTGGCAGGACGAGTTCAGCCCTGTCCCCGGCCGGGGGCTGTCTGGGGAGAGCAGAAGACACAGCGACAAATTAATAGAGAGAGAAACCGAGGGGCCGTGAGTCCCATAGATTAACATGCTAATATCTAGTGGCAGGGAGTCCCGCGGGTTCTTCTGCCCTGGGATGTCTCTTTGCTCGGCCCCTGGGCACTGATCTGGCCCCATCCTTGGCCAGCTGCACTTCACACCAACCCACCTGCTTCTCCGCCCTCAGTCTGGGTGCTTATGGCACTTGTAGACAGCCCAGGAGTCCGTTCAAGCCTCAGCTGCCCCCCTTGTTGCTGCCCCTGAAGCAGCTAATTAACTATGGCACAGGGGCATTGGCTCTTTCTCTGTTCAAAGGGGCCAGGCACCTGTGACACCTGCTAGTACTCAGTGGCTAGGAGTCCCATGGATTAACACTGCTGCTCTCCAGGGTCAGCGTCCTGGGGCAGGGAGTCCCATGGTTTAACCCCACTCGCACCCAGTGTCAGGGAGTGTCACAGGTTAACCGCACTCACACTCGACGAGCAGCTGGAACGTCCCCTGGGCAGAGCTCTGCTTGTTCTGGGCCCAGCACCCGTACAGCCCCCCGTCCTTGGCCGTCACGTTGGGCAGCTCCAGCTGCAGCTGATTCTCCCCCGCGGGGCGGGTGCCCTCGATTGCTCGGCCCCCCCCTCACCCACCCCAGCACTGCGGGGGGGCTGCTGGTGACGGAGCAGAGGAACCGCAGGGAGTCGCCCTCCCGGGCCGAGAGCTGTGAGCCGTTCGCCACCAGGGTGCTGGGGTCTGGGAACAGAAATAACACAGAGCCACTCGCACCCTGAGCCAGCCAGTCCCTGCCCAGGGGCCGGATCGGGGCCAGCGCCCCCTAGAGGGGAAAGGCCCCGTGCTCCACTCCCCACCCCCAGCGATACCTTGGAATAACTGGGGGTCGCTCCTGTTAGCTCTGGAGACGGTGATTTGCAGCATCCTCTCTAGAGCTGAAATACCCACGGCAACGTATTAGATTGGAGAGCGCCCTCCCCCCAGTGACTCCCCGCTCCACAGCCCAGCACCCCCCATGGATCCCCTGCCCGCCCCCTGCAGCCCAGCGCCCCCAACGGGGTTTCCGCCTCCCCTTGCAGCCCAGCACCCTCCACTGAGGCCCCTCCCTGTGGCCTGGCACCCCCTAACTCCTTACTCTGCACGTGCACACGCAGGGCCCGGCTGGCCGACCCGTAGGGATTCTTCGCCCAGCATCGATACTCCCCAGCATCCCCTCTGCTGAGATTCGGCAGCTCCAGGAGCCCGGCCCCTTCCTGGCCGAGGCTTAGGGACTCGTTCCCCTTGGCCCAGCTCAGGGTGCCCTTGGATCTGCTCCCAACCTCACAGCTCAGGTTCAGGGAGTCGCCCTCCTGGGTCTCCAGAGACACGACGTCGCCCTCAGCTCCCCACACATCTGGCACTGGAAGACGAGCAGGCGCGTTTGGTCCCCCCAGAGATCCCCCACTAAGGATCTGAGATGCAGCCACCACTAGGTGGGACATGGGGCCTGTTTATACAGGGACCGCTTGCCCGGCGCTGAGACGTGGCCCCTCTGGGGTGGCTGCACAATCTCGGTGCCTTGCCATGGCAGCAGGTCTCCCTCACAACAATCACTCCCTAACCCATCTCCTCCCTGCTGCCCAGCACCCCCAAGTGCTGCCCCGGGGTCTGGAGACAGAGGGAACCGGGCCCGCTCGCCCCCCGTACAGTCCTGAGGCTTCCTCAGCCTCTCCCCTCTGGGCACGGACCAGCGAGGCCCGGCTGAGCCTGGGGCCTGGCTCTGAGTGCGGGCAGAGCGTGACTAGGAGGTGCTCGCTGATTCCCCGGGCTCGCAATGCAGCCTCTCACCGGGGCGTCCGTTCCTGGTCAGGATCCCTGTGATGTTGGGGGGCCCAGGTGGGTCTGTAACACAAACCAGACAGGGGGGATCAGGGGGGCTGGACAGCACCGGAGTGGGGGTCACTAGTGATCACTGAGCCTAGACATGGCCCCTTGCTGTGAACTCATCTGGGGGACAGGAAAGTCCCTGAAGTGGCACAAGATCCATGGGCGGGGAAGGGAAGTGACAGACCCGACTAAGCCCCACCCAAGAGGCACCTGACGGAACCCAAGGGCCGGGTTAGGGCTGTGCCGGGGAACCAGAACCGTGGGAAATGGAAACCCAAGGGACCAAAACTGGTGGGTCAAAATGAGGCCTAATTGGCAGAGTCACTAACGAGGGGCTGGAGCCATACCCAAGGGAGAAGGGGCTGCAAGATGTGGAGGGAAGAGGGCTGGAGTAGAATTGGCTGAGGGTGCACGGTGGGAGGTGGGGATCCCAGAACAGGGCAGATTTGGGGGAGGAGCTGGAGGGAAGGGGAGGGGGCCTGGAGCAGTGCCCGGAGGCCGTGCAGGTCACAGTTACTGGCTCCCTGGCCAGCAACGTCCCTGGCAGCCCCCGCCCCAGCAAGATCTCGATTTCTGGCTCCTACATCAGCCTTGAGACATGGGGAGAGGGGATAGAATCACTCAGGGACACGGGTCCTTTCCCCTCTAGGGGCGCAGCCCTGATCCAGCCCCATGGCAGGGACTGGCTGGCTCAGGGGGGCTGCTGAGTGGTGA
The DNA here is from genome assembly GCA_026122505.1 of Aldabrachelys gigantea. Taxonomy (NCBI): domain Eukaryota; kingdom Metazoa; phylum Chordata; order Testudines; family Testudinidae; genus Aldabrachelys; species Aldabrachelys gigantea. The sequence continues at coordinate 71,558,196 of CM047489.1, forward strand.
CTGCGGCTGCCGTTACCTGGAACGGAGATCGTGAGCTTTGCATTAGTGCCATCAGAATTGAAGAGGTAACTGTATCTCAATGTCCCTTTCTCGAATCTGAAGAAATATCTCCCTGTGTCCCTCCATTGTGCTTCACTGATTAGCAGGGAGCAGTCGCCATGCACCAGTTCCCCCACCAGCCGGAACCGGCCCTGGGTCTCCTGAGACACCCCCCGGCTGGGGTCACTGCTGGCCACGGGCTGATCTTGGTTCTCATTGTCCGGATCCTTGTACCAGTATCCGTAGAGCTGGGTGTTGAGTTTGTTGTCCCAAAAATTGATGGTGTCGTATGAGGCTGGGTACGTGAAGGTGCAGGGGGCAAGAACACAGGAACCCTTCTGCACCGACACCAACTGTGGCACCGTTAGGGTAAATCCGGGCAGCTGGGACAGGGACCCTGCAGGGGACAGAGAAGGAACAAAATGGGATTCACAGAGAGCAGAGACCCACCCTGAGCTCCTCCCACAGCTCTGCCAATGCCCGTCACTCCCGACCTGCAGCCCCCTGCGAAACCAACCCTGAGTCTTTGACCAAATCTCACTCCCTTTTTCTCCATCCCTCACCCTGTCACTTGGCACCCTCAAGCACCACACTGGGGCACTGGGCTCCCCTCCCCCTCTCCCCAGTCTCTCTTCCAAGTCCTGGGACAGACCTGGCCCCGCTTAGTGCAGGTTCTGCCCTTCCCCCTGCACTGGGGATGCAGGTGCTGCTTACTTACCCCTCCAGAGCAGGGTGAGGATCAGGACCCTCAGCATGGCTGCAGGGGGGACAGGACCCCCTGCTGTCCAGAGGGGGGCCTGAGCTGGAAGCTTCCATTCCCTGGTGTCCTGCTGTGGTGGCAGGGCTCTTCCCATGGCTGGGGTGTCGGGCTGGGACAGACCTGGAGACAGACACGGGGGTGGGAAATGTGAGAGCAGAGGCTGTGGGGAGGGACAGATCTGCCTTGGGGACCATCAGTGCTCCTGGGCTCTGCAGGGGTCTGATCTGGGGCTGCTGGAAGTGCAGTGAGTCCCCAAATCCCCAAATCACCAGACCGTCTTGTGACGTTATTGATATAAACTGGAACCATATAGAACATGGGTTGCAACCAAGGTCCTGCAGTGGCACCAAATCCTATGTAAAGGGGGTCGTATAAGGTGTCTAAAACCAGGTTATGGGTTACTGGTAATGATTATGCTGTCTGCATGTCTGTATCATTTTTGTAGTTGAAGTTATGAATGTTGGCTGTGTACTGTCTGTATTCCAAATTGAAGCTGCAGTTCTGGGTAACACCCCAGACAAGTTGGTGTCAGCTCAGCTTAGCCTGCTTGATGGCCCATTAAGGACCATCAACTATACAATTGACCCATTGAGAGGAGGCGGATACGCCTTGTGACTCAGCAGGGTGTGCAGAAACTGGCCCATGTGACTGCAAACTCCATTTTGCTGTAACTTTCCACAGTAGGAACAAAGAAGTGTCTTTACACCTGGAAAAGCCTGTATAAGGCGGAGGCCTCATCTCCATTTTGTCTTCAATCCTGCTTCTACCTGTGGAGGGACTTTGGTACAAGCTAAAGCTCTGCACAAAGGACTGAATGACCCATCTCAGAAGGGGATGTTCCAGAGACTTGATTTGAACCTGCAGTTTATTTCATCACTGCTACAAGCCTGAACTAAGGACTTTGCCATTACTGCATGTACTTGATTCCATTTAACCAATTCTAGCTCTCATCTCTGTTTTTTTCCTTTTATGAATAAACCTTTAGATTTTAGATTCTAAAGGATTGGCAACAGCGTGATTTGTGGGTAAGATCTGATGTGTATATTGACCTGGGTCTGGGGCTTGGTCCTTTGGGATTGAGAGAACCTTTTTCTTTTACTGGGGTGTTGGTTTTCATAACCATTCATCCCCAGGACGTGTGGCACTGTTGGTGATACTGGGATACTGGAGTGTCTAAGGAAATTGCTTGTGTGACTTGCAGTTAGCCAGTGGGGTGAAACCAAAGTCATTTTTGTCTGGCTGGTTTGGTTTGCCTTAGAGGTGGAAAAACCTCAGCCTAGGGCTGTGACTACCCTGTTTGAGCAATTGGTCCTGATTTGGGACTCTCAGTTGGGTCCTGCCAGAACCACATTGTCACAGGTCCCAACAGAACGTGGGCTAAAAAAATCCTTAAATTGGAGAGAAAACCTGAGTTTTTCTCTAAGAGTCATGAGATTGGCCAGAAAATCCCGAGCTGGTGACAGAAGATGGTGGGAAGGCAGCACTGCTCAGTGCCTGCTTTGCTTCAGTCTTCCCACAAAAAACAACATATGAGCAGGCAACCAGTGAAGTTACCATGGACAACAAAGGGGAAAGGCTGCAAATCGGGATCAGTAAAGAACACGTCAGAGATGTTCCGACCAATCTGAATGAATTCAGATCAGTGGGGCAGGAAGCTGTTCAACCCAGGGGACTGAAGGAATTAGTTGAAGAAATCTTGAAGCCACTGGCAATAATATTTGCAAAATCATGGATGCCAGGAGAGGTCACAGAAGATGGGAGAAGGGTTAACACAGTGGCCCTCTTTAAAAGGGGAAAACAGAGGAGCTGGGGAACTATAAACCAGTGATCCTGACCTCGACACCTGGAAAGCTACTAGAGCAATGTATAAAACCTTCGGTTTGTGAGGACTAAGGGGTGATCACCAGCATGGATTTACCAAGAACAAATCTTTCCAAACCAGCTTGATTTCTTTCTTTGACGAGGTAACTGGCTGGTGGCTGGGGGAAAGTGGTGGACATAATATACCTGGACTTCAGCAAGGCTTTTGACATAGTCCCACATGACATTCTCATACGTAAGCTGGAGAAGACTTCTGACAGAACTCAAATGTGAAATTGCAGAACTACTAACTGTGGTATTTAATGAAGCATTTAAATCAGCTTCTGTACCAGATGACAGGAGGATAGCTAAGGTGACATCAATTTTTAGAAAAGGCTCCCAGCAATTAGAGGCCACTTAGCCTAACTTCAGTGTTGGGCAAACTGGTTGAAACTACAGTAAAGAACAGAATGATCAGATGCAGAGATGAACACAATTTGTTGGGAAAGAGTCCACATGGTTTTTGTAAAGGAAAATCATACCTCACCAATCTACTAGAATGTTTGAGGGAGTCAACAGCATGTGGACAAGGGTGACTCAGTCTATATACTCAGATTTTCAGAAAGCCTTTGACAAGGTCCCTCCCAAAAGGCTCTTAAGCAAAGTAAGCTGTCATGGGATAAGGAAGGGCCTCACCCAGATCACTAAGTGTTAAAAGATAGGAGAGAAAGGATAGGAATAAAAGGCTAATTTGCACAGTGGAGAGAGGTAAATAGTGGTTTCCCTCAGGGGTATGTACTGGGACCAGAGCTGTTTAACATGTTCATAAGCGATCTGTAAACAGTGAGGTGACAAAATTTGCAGATGATACAAAACTACTGAGGATATTTAAGTTCAAAGCTGACTGTGAACAGCTACAAAGGGATCTCACAAAACTGGGTGACTGGGCAACAAAATGGCAGATGAGGTTCAATGTTGATAAATGCAAAGGAATGCACATTGGAAAACACAATCCCAACTAGACATATAAAATGAGCTGATACCACTCAAAAAAAAGATCTTGGAATCACTGTGAATAGTTCCCTGAAAACACCCACTCAGTGTGCAGCGGCCTTCAAAAAAGTGAATGCAATGCTGGGAATCATTCAGAAATGGATAGATAAAAAGATAGAAAATATCATAATGACTCTATCTAAATCCATGGTACGCCCACACCTTCAATACTGCGTGCAGTTCTGGTGGCCTCATCTCAAACTGGAATTGAAAAGGTTCTGAAACGGGCAACAAAAATGATTAGGGGTGTGGAACAGGTTCCATATGAGGAGAGATTAATCAAACTGGGACTGTTCAGCTTGGAAAAGAGATGACTCAGGAGGGATATGATAGAGATCTATAAAATCATGACTGGTGCGGAGAAAGTAAATCAGGAAGCGTTATTTACTCCTTCCCATAACACAAGAACTAGGAGACCCCAAATGAAATTAACAGGCAGTAGGTTTAAACAAACAAAAGGAAGTATTTCTTCACACAACGCACAGTCAACCTGAGGAACTCCTTGCCAGAGGATGTTGTGAAGGCCAAAAGTATAATAGGGTTCAAAAAAGAACTGGATAAATTCATGGACAATATGTTGTTACTAGCAGTTCTGTGTTCTTGGGGAACCAGGGTGCAGTACCCAGCCCGTCTGACTCACGAAAGACCCCCCCACATACACCTCTGCTTGAACCAAATCTGCATCAGAAGAAGGACTGACAAAAAGCAATGAAAAGAACGTGGGAGACACACCTAAACCCCTGGGACAACAGTGACAGGATTAAGGAAACTCCCCTAATGTCATTTGCATCGAGATGGGACAAGGAGGCATCTCCATTAGCAGACAGAATGGAGAACAGATATTCCAAGGCAAGAACTGCATGGAATTCTGGGACCAGAAAAGCAGGGAAGCAGTGCATGATGGGGGATTTCTGCTCCAGATGTTAATGAGCCTGCCTGCACACACCCAGCTCAGCAGTTATCAGACCAATTCTAGTAACGAATCCTTGACTGGTATCCACAATAGTGAAGCTGCCTAATTGCATTGTGAGCTCCCTCCAAGGAACATCACCCATAGCCAGGAGTGATCAGTTCCCATGTCCAGCCTGAACAAAACAACGTTGGTATCTCCCTTGTTTTCACATCAACAAATCTAGTATTCTCCCTTGAACCATTGTTGTTTCCCTACAAAACCCCCTATCCAGGCTCAAGTGTGCTACGATGCCTGGATCCAACTCTGCATCAGTTCCATTTGGGACTTCATCTTCTCCTTACTGATTGTGCTGGGGGCTCTGCCTGTCTCCAGCACTCCAGACGCTCAGCCTGTCTCTAGCACTCCACCACCACCTGGACCCCCGATCGATTCAAGCTTCACGGAGTGGTGAGAACCCATCTCTCTCTCTCTCTGTGTCTCTTCTAGGTATAGCCTTCTGACCCTGACTTGTGGGATCAGTTATAGCAGTGGTTCCCAACTTTTCTGTTGCAATAGCATATTCATGTTCCCAGAAGAGTGTGGCAGGTGCCGGAAGACCAGCCGCCGAAATGCCGCCGAGAAGCAGCGGCATTTCGGTAGCGGCACTTCTTGGCATTGCTGCTTCTCGGTGGCATTTCGGCGACTGGTTGTCCAGAGGCCACACTCCTCAGCGGCGGATTGTCCAGCGGAAGTACTGCTCTACTCAGTGCTGGTTAGGCCTCAGCTGGGGACTGTGTCCAGTTTTGGTCACCAATGTATAGAAAGGATGCAGAGAAACTGGAAAGGATCCAGAGGTGAGGGATAAAGATGATCAAAGGGTTGGAATGGAAGCCCTAGGGGCACAGCCTGAAGGAACTGAGCATGGGTAGCTTGATAAAGAGATTGGGTGAGGGGCACTTGATCACGGTTTTCAAGTACTTGAAAGGCTGCCATAACGAATATGGGGACTATTTGTTCTCTCGCCCCACAGAGGGCAGGACAAGGGGCAACGGGTTCAAACTACAGCAGAGATGATTTTGATTATTTCTGAGGGAAAACTCCCCAGCTGTGAGAGCAGTTGAACAATGGACCAGATGCCCAGGGAGCTGGTGGAAGTGCCTTCACTGGACAGTTTTGAGAGGAGGCAGGACAGCATCTGTCTGGGATGGGCTAAACCCACCAAATCCTGCATCTTGGCAGGGGTTGGACAGGGTGATCCCTGTGGTCCCTCCCCACCCTATGGGTCTGTGATTCTAGGGTTTGCTAAAAAATCCCAAGATTTAATGTGAACATGACAAGTCCCTGCCCCCACCCTAGAAATTTGCTAATAAATCCTGAGGTTTACTCTAAGAATCCTAAGATTGGCTAAAAATAGTGAGATTTGCTCTCAGAATCCGGAGATTGGCCTTTAAAATCCACAGATTTGTGCTTTGTCTCTGTACACCCTATTGTTTGCGGCCCGTTGTCTCATCACCTACCCATGGGTGCTTGTGTCGCCCCTGCTCGGTGAGTGGCTCAGTTCTGCACCCAGTGGAGCCGGATGGCCCAGAAGTGGGTAAAGCATCCCGAGCAGGGAGATGGTGGTGGGGGGAGTTCAGAGAGTGATGGCTCCCCACTCTGTAAACAGGGCGGGGCACTAATACTGCCCTCCCTGCCCCCAGTTATCTCCACTGTCCCCACTCCACCCTCCTCCTCCCACGAAAATAGTACTGGCCACTCCCTCCTCCCCACTCTTCTGAGAATGGTAAGGGCCACTCCCTCCTCCCCACCCCTCACATGTGAAAATGGTATTGGCCACTCACACCTTCCCCCCTTCCCACCTGTTAATGTGGTTTGGGCCGCTCCCTCTTACCCCTTTCTCACCTATGACAATGGTATGGGACTCTCACTCCTTCCCCCCTCCCCCATCTACTGCTGTCAGAATGGTATGGGCCACTCTACCTTCTCCCCTCCTCCCCTATGAAAATAGTGTGGACTATTTACTCCTCACCCCTCCTTTCCTTTTAAAATGGTATGAGCCACGCCCCTCCTCCCCAATCCCTTTCTGTGCAAATGATACTGGACAATGGCTCCTCGCATCCCCAAGAAAATGGTACAGGCCACGCCCCCTTCTCCCTCCCCTACCTAAAAATTCCTCTCAGCTCCTGAAGGGGGAGCTGACTCCCTCCTGCAGCACACCTGATTGGCTGCCCTTCTTCAGGAGGTGGGGCAAGTGGGCAGGGCAGCCTATCAGACGGGGGAACCCCCTCTGGGCAAAGCTGGACTTGTGCAGCCTTGGGGCCGGTCACTGGTGCAGTGAGCTGGGTGGGTCTCAGCCTGGATCCTGCATGGCCCATGCACCATCCCCTGCCAGAGCAGGATGGGACGGACCCCACTGCCCTGGGCTGGAGGGGCAGGGACCGGCCCCGAGAGATCCATCCCCATCCCTGGGGGGCTTCCCTGCCCCTGTGCAGTGTCTGGGAGCCCCAGGGGGTCTGTGCCCCACACCGCTCCATGGGGGAGGGGCAATGGGGTGAGTGCAGCTGGAGGATGGGGGAGAAGTTTGCACGTATGTGCTCCCCCTGGGGTATCTATAACTGCGCCCTCTGCAATGCCTGCCCTCCCTGCCCCCCAAAACCGCCCCCATGGAGAAGGGGAAACCACCGGCAGTTCCATTTCCTACTATCCCTTTGCTGCCCTCACGTGCTCTCAGGAAGGAGGCTGAGCTATGAGATTTGGGGAACCCCCTGCTGTATGTGGCCCCTGAGCCGATGCCTCCAGTGTGTTCCACATGCTGGGGGAGCCCCAGGGTGGGATCCTGCTTGGGCTTGAGGGGCAGTGGCAGAGCTGTTGGGGGCAGGGAGCCCAGGGCTGAGTTAGCAAAGGGCTGCTGGTCAGGATTGAGGGGCACCACAATCTCCATAGACCATCCAGCTCCCTCCCCCACATTTCCACTCACCCCTAGACCTGCAGAGAGGGTCCCAGTGCCTGGCTCTCCGACCCTGCAGCCCAGGTTCCCCGGAGTTTGTGACTCGGAGCCTGGGGAAGTGGCAAGCACAGGAATGTGAAAGCAGAAGTTGGTGCAGACCGGAGGGGGTTGTGGGGAGATGCTATCTTAGAAACCCCAGTACCAGAATCCTGCCGACTTCCCTCCCTCTGACTGGTGCTGTCTGCGGCTTCCCTGCAATGGGGCAGGCTGCATATTGCTTGTGGGGCTGTAAATAGAACCCAGGAGTCTGGGCTCTGAGCCCCCTGAACCCCCACTCTCCTCCCAGAGCCAGGGACAGAACCCAAGAGTAGTGACTCCCTGCCTTCAACTCCTGCTCTAACCCACTAGACCCTGCTCCCCTCCCAGAGCCAGGGACAGAACCCAGGAATCCTGGCTCCCAGAGCCTCACCCCCTGCTCTGACCACTAGATACCACTCCCCTCCCAGAGCCATGGATTGAACCCAGAAGTCTGGGCTACCTGTCCCCTGTCCCAGCTCTATCCCTTTATTACTGCTTTTTCCAGTAACACAACAATATTTTAACGTTAGCAGCTGACACCTCGTATTGTATTGTACATGCTGCAGACGCTAATCACTCACCCCGAGCTGAGATGCAGCCGTCTCTGGGGTGGGGCGGCTGGGAACAGTGCACTGGAACAGCAGATACCCGGCTAGGACGGCTATTGAATCCCGACTCCAACGGGAAAAGCCAGATGCGTGAGGAGACCTGCTTGGCAGGGAGCGGGTTTGAGTGTGAGGGCGAGGGCTGGGGCGAGATGTGAGAGTTCAAGACAGGAAGGGGAAGTCAGTGTGTGAATCTGGCCCTAGAATGTCTTGCAGAAGCCAGTTCCAGTGACTGGAGATCTCGGTGCCATTAATGCAAGACGGAGATAGTCACAGGTACAGGCAGCTCCCACGGACAGCCGGCTTCTGGCCCCACCATGGGGGACTGGCTGGGGGAGAGGGGGATGGGGCATGGGGTCTTTCACCTCTAGGGGCCCTGGCTCTAATCTGCCCCAGGATGGGGCACTGGCTGGTTCTCGGGGGTGAGAGTGAGACTCCGGGTCCTTCCCCTCTAGGGTGTCTCAGCAGGGGAGACGCCAGCAGATCGGAGCCGGTCCATTGAACTCAGTGTTTGTTTTCTGTCTCTCGGTTCCTCAAATGCCTCCCAGGTCCCGGGTCAATGAGTCTGGGGATTCCCTTGTGATGGGACCCATGTCATTGGCTGGATCAGCAGAAGCAGCTGGATTCCACCACCCGCCACAGACTCCGTCCTTTGACTTAAGAGCTGAGACGCAGCTGAATCTGGCCTGGGTCATGGGGGCTGTTTACACAGGGACCTCTCCTCAGTGCTGAGATGTGGCTGCTTCTGGGGTGGGGCGCGGGGGCTGTTTATACAAGGATCCCTTGCCTGGTGTGAGATACACAAGGGTTTGGGAGAAACCTAGAACTAAAAGAAACACAGCACCCTTAGGGGCATTGGGACCAGCCTGATGGCTGGGTCCTCCCGAGTCTCTCGCCCCAGCCAGACCCTGGCCCGCTGTTCCCCAGGCCAGGGGCAAGTCAGCTCTGCCCCCTGCGTGTGGTCACTGGCGACTTGTGTTGGGAAGCTGGTTGCTGAGCAGATCTTGCAGAACAGGAAGTTTCCAGTCAATGAGTTTGCTCCACCTCCAGTCGGTCAGCCCCAGTTCGGGGCTGGGCAAGAGAGCAGGTGAGCAGGAGTAACAAACCGAGGTTTTTTGTTCTGTTTTTTGTAATGGTTGGCATGCAGAGGGGGTGGGACTCAGTTTCCCTGGCTGTTATTGGTTTAACGAGGTGGTGGGAGAGGGAGTTTGTTGTTACAGAGGGCCAGCAAACGGCCTGGAGAGTGGACAGTCAAGCGTCTGGTGACCTGGTGACCAGGAGGCCCAGCTTAGGAGTCACAGCCGGTTTTGGCAAGTGGGAGGACAATGGGCTGCCGGGAGAGGGCCCCGGTGACCTGATCAGATGGTTCCAGCCAGTGGGGAACATAGTACGGATGAAAGGAGAGGCTGAGAGGAGAGGAGACCCAGGCAGCCTGTCTACCTAGGACAGAAGGCAAAGGACAGAGGTGGGGCTTGGGTGAGGGTGACATTGTATGGGGAGACTTCGGCAAACCAGTAAAGTGCCTGAAACCACTATGGCTTATTGTTAAAGACAGCCTAGTCAGCAAGCTGTTAAAAGCAAGTCTCAGCTTGACTAAGGCAGGAGGGGAGGGGGATTTAGGGTGCCACCAAAAGGGCAGCTTGGCCCCGCGTCCTTCCTGATAAGAATTGAGTTAAAATTGCTGATACATGCTGTCATAAACAGATAGCTAAGGGTTAATGTTTCTTTTACCTGTAAAGGGTTAACAAAGGGAACCAAACACCTAACCAGAGGACCAATCAGGAAACAAGATTTTTCAGATCTCAAAGGGGGGAAGTTTTGGGTGCATGTTCTTTGTCTCGTCTCTGTTGCTCTCTCGGCTCGGAGAGTGATCTCTCTATCTCCAGGTTTTCTAATCTTCTATTTCCAAGTTGTGAGTACAAAGGTAGAAAGACAATAGGCTTATATTGGTTTTTTTTTGTATTTACATGTGTGTGGTTTGCTGGAATGTTTAAATTGTATTTCTTTTTGGATAAGGCTGTTTATTAATTTTTTTCTTTTAAGCCAATAACCCTGAATATTGTCACCTTGATACAGAGACCATTTTTATGTCTTTTTCTTTCTTTTTATATAAAGCTTTCTTTTTAAAACCTGTTGGATTTTTTTTTTAGTTGGGGCTCAAGGAGATTGAGTCTGCAGCTCACCAGGGAATTGGTGGGAGGAAGAAGACAGAGGGGAAGAGAAAATCTCTTTGTATTAGAGTTACAAAGCTTGCATTTGCAGGGACTCTGAGTGAGGGTGAGAGAAACCTGATCTCTCTGGTTTGCGTTTCAAGGAATTGAAACAGGGTGATCTTCCAGGGTCATCCAGGGAGGGGGTTATTTCCCTTTGTTGTAAGACTCAGGGCATCTGAGTCTTGGGGTCCCCCAGGGAAGGTTTTGGGGAGACCAGAGTGAGCCAGGCACTGGAATTCCTGGCTGGTGGCAGCTCAATCAGATCTAAGCTGGTAATTAAGCTTGGAGGTTTCATGCAAGCACCCATTTTGGACACTAAGGTTCAGAATTGGGACTTATGCTTTATGACACATGCGTTTTCAAAGAGTAGGATATGCTCCAGGAATGTCTATTGAGGTCTCAAGGCTGCAAGTTCTGGAAAAACCCACACCTGGTTAATCAATAATCAGAAGAAACCTTTTGCTTGAAACTGTTTACTTAACAAGGTTTCTTTAATTACTAATGTATAAATAAGGAGAAAAAGCTTGAGACAGTTGGGACTCCTTTCAGGACTGGCCTCTTCCTCTGGATGCATCTTGTGTTCCCCAGCGGCAGACGGGCTGCCGCTGTATCACTCAAAAGCCAGACTCAGCTTTGGTAATTATCGAGGGTTGGAGGTGTTTTACTAACCTGTTGCGGACGTGTGTAAGTGCTTGAGCCTAAGTAAAGTTTAGCTTTAAGTGAAACCGCTCTTGTGTTGTCCTGTTTGTGCATCTATCGGTCGGGACAGCCGTGTCTCCCCTGATTTATTTCCTGACACCACCTCACACAGAGTAACGTTACCAAGAGCTTTGGGTTGAAGGAACCCCGGGTAACAACAGTGGATGCCCAGCTGGAAGGAGGGCGTCTCTGGGCTCGAGAGAGAGCAGCCAGAGCCCACCTGGAGGCTGGAGAGACCTAGATGTGCTGTGCTGAGGGAGGCCAGGCCTGCGGCCCTGAGAGTTCCCTGTGCTGGGTTCAAACGTTCAATAAACCCTCCTGTTTTACGCTGGCTGAGAGTCGCTGCAGTCTAGAGAGCAGGCTGGCATTATTCCCTCTGGGAGTGGAGGCCCCAGGGGTCCAGATTGAGTGGACTCCTTGAGGGGGCAAGAGACAGGTGTGCTGAAGGCTCAGAGAGGTGCAGCTCCAGGAGGCGGAGGAGCTGAACCCCAGGAAAGAGCGGACCCCCAAGAAGGGCTGTGGCTCTGAAGGGGGTTCCCTCCAAGGACCATACAGAGCCGACAGAGCACGAGTCCTGTGAGTCCGTGACAACTGGTCCCATTGAACACTGGGGTGCGGCCGCTTGGGTCCCCAGCCAGTGTTTTCCTGGGTCTTGGGAATTACCAGGTTCAGACTCCAGAAAAATAGAGATTCACTCAGAAATCTTGGAGCCCCAAAGCTGAGATCATGGCTGGGAACATGAGGATCATGGTGACTGGGGTCCATCTCTTACTGCTCTGCCCTGGGACGGTAAGTGTTAATTGCCAGTCATTAGCTGTCTGCCTATCCCCAAACTATCTATCTATCTATCTATCTATCTATCTATTTTAATAATTCAAATGTTCATTTTTTCTCTATCATGAGGATATTTTAAATCATGGGAGGTGGGTTTGGTAATGGAAAAATTTGGGATTTTGTTGTGTGAAAAGTTCCTACCCAATGATTTTTTTCCAGGGACCATTTGCTTTAACTGGCCGACATCTCTGTGAAACATTTTGAAAAACCACAAATCTTGTGATTATTTTTTAAGAAACAGAACATTTCCACAAAAAACATTTATTTTAAAAACCAGCCAAGATTTTGTGCAGAAATTTTAGTACAGAAAACAAAATATAATTAACATTATTATATAAAATATATCATAACATAACAGTCAACATACATTTCTATATATATACACACATAGTCTCCCTCTCTCTACATATTAACATAAAGGTAAGAATAATTAGATGCTCTCTATATATTGTGTTTGTGTATGTGTATATATATGGGTAGATATTTAGTAATATTATAGTATAATATATATATATATATATATACACATATATAGATCTATATAGCTACATAAAATAATGAACCTAATTAATTTTACATTTCTTCGAAGACTGAACACTTGCTCACACGCTAAGACCTTGTATGACTTTCTGTAAGTGCACCATCTAATGACTCCCTCCAGAACAGCCTGTTCCTCCTGCCCCATCTCTCCCATGCAGGATTCCTGCACATTCAGACCATCAACCAACTTTGAATTTGTCTTGTTTAATGGGGCAAGTGAATGTCATCTGGTGGAAAACCATCGCTGCCGTCATCCTCTACAGGGAATTGTTGGAGGGGGCACGGGGCCACTGCTGAGGGACCTGGAGAAGGTGGGCTGCTCGCTGGACATCGAAGATGTGAGAGACGGGGATCAAGGCTGCTGTTACCTGCACATCGCTAGGGGGAATTCATTCCGGACAGCTACCGAGCAACACAGCCTGAACTCATTGTCACAGGTACCCCACTGCTACCACCTGAACTAACCAGTCCCCTGCCCTGGGGCAGACTGGAGTCAGTGTCCCCTAGACGGGAAAGGCCCCGTGTCCCATTGGCACCCCTGAGCCAGCCAAACCCTTACCCTGGGGATGAATTGGAGCTGGCACCCCCTAGGGATGAAAACCAAAGGTCTCATATCCCAAGCTAACCTCCGTCGTCTCCTTGGTCTCACAGAGCTGATGGAGCAGCTGGTATTCGGGGTCTTCGAGGTGCTGCTGCCCAGCGTCCGATGAACATGACCAGCCAGGCTCCAGGGACCTTCTTTGGGACCCCTCCCCAAATCACCTGGATGGGAGGGTTCAACTCCAGAGCCAGAGACCTCTCAGTCTCCCTGGCGAACAGCAGCATCTCCTACAGCTCAATACTCAGCTTCACACCGGCCCCAGGGGACCACGGCAAAGAGTTCATTTGCAGTATCACAAGCCCCATGGTCGGGATCTCCACCCATAGAGCCCTCTGGCTCCAGGCTGGCTGTGAGTGACCCCCCTCCAGCTCCAGGAGGGGAGTGTAGTCTAGTGATTAGACTAGGGGTGGGAGCCAGGACTCCTGGGTTCTAGCCTCGGCTCTGGGAGGGGAGTACGGTCTAATGGTGAGAGTAGGGGAAAGGAAACACTTTAGAAACTGCAGTATAACACCCAGCTCCAGAAACAAATGGGAAACAGCAAATTAAGGGAGACTCACTTCCGAGCCCCGAGCTGCTAACTGGCTACCCCCTCATTGCAGCCAGGCTTCCGGCCCAGGCACTGCAGCTTCCACCCGTCATCACATGGGTCTGCAAGGGAGCGTTATGGCGGCCGGATTCCTCCTGGTGTTCCTGTGGGTGAGCTCCCATGGGTAAGTCCCCACCTGGCTGCACCGCACAGACCATTTTCTACACACCACAGAGATCCCTGGGCAAGTTCCTCCCGAGCTGGTGTGTGAACCACAGTATCCTGGTGATATGCCCAGCTGGGTGTCTCTGTTCTGCATCCATCAAACCCCCGCAGCTACAGGGTTCTCTTTCACATCTTGTCCCAATTGTGTGTGGCTGTTAGCCAGCTGCTGCACCCCAGAGGTGGCTGCATCTCAGCGCCGGGTGAGGGATCCCTGTGTAAACAGCTTGTGTCTTTGCATAACTCGAGGTTGATCTCTGCAGTGAGTCTCTTGTGTCCGTTTCCATCCCTGTCTGAGTTGCTCTGTTTCCCTACAGGAAAAGCCCAGTGGAAACCCAGTAACCCCGATGCTTCAGCTGAGGGGAATTTCCCAGCGGCTCCTTCCTCCAGCATCAGCCCAAGGGAGCTGGGATGTCAGACCCCTGTGTGCCACTGTCTGACTCCTGATGTGCAATGACTTGGCTGGGGCTCAGAGCCATTCCCAGCTGCGCAGAGGCACATGGAGAAACTGCACCCTTGGCAGCAGCTGGCTCCATCTTTCACAGAATGGGCCGCTGTGACTTCATGGTCAGAGCCAGCGCCCCAAAGAGGGGAAAGGCCCCATGACCTGTTCCATGACTCCCCTCCTGTTCACCCCCCTTCCCCTGAACCAGCCAATCCCCGCCCTGCTAGAATGGGGCTAGAATGGGGCCAGTGACCCCTAGAAGGGAAAGGCCCCCTGCCCAATTCCCCACCCCGCTGAGTCAGCCAGTTCCTGCCCTGGGGCCAATCAGATTAGAGAGGAAAGGTCCCGTGTCACGTGATGGTTTTGTCCCCATGTCTCAGGGCTGACAGAGGAGCCAGAGATCCAGATCTTATCGGCATGGGGGCCAATGGGGGGGCACTCTCCAATTTAATGCTATTGCTGCGGGTATGTCAGTCCCTAGTGAGGACTCTGCAAATCACTGTTCCAGAGCTAGCAGGGACTCCCTACCACTTCATATTAGCAGGTTAACCTATGGGACTCCCTGCCACTGTGTTTCTATCTCTGACTGTTGTTGCTGTGTCTCTGCTCTCCCCAGAGAGCCCCTGGTTGGGGACCAGGCTGAACGCATCCTGCCAGCGCCAGGAGCACAGCATCAGCTGCAGCTGCTCCCTGCACTCCCACCCCCCACCCCAGCTCCAGTGGCAGGTGGATGGGGAGGTCCTGGCTGGGAACAGCTTGCGGGGGGCCCTGCAGGTCAGCTCCTGTTCCCAGGGGGACGAGGTCATCAGCACCCTGAGCTGAGTGGGGACGGGGCCCCCAGATCTTCTGCGGCAGCTCCAACCCCCATAGGATGTATTCTGTACTGCTGAGCCCACCAGAAACAGGTAAGAGCCCCTCCCCCCTCGGGGCGCCAGTTCTGACCCAGCCGAAGGGCAGGGACTGGCTGGCGCAGGGGGTGGGGAATGGGGCATGGGGCCTGTCACACACAGATAGTTAAGAATTAATGCCTCTTTTACCTGTAAAGTTTAAGAAGTTCACCTAGCCTAGCTGACACCTGACCAGGGGAACCAATGGGAGGACAGGATGTTTCAAAAAAGAAGGAGGGAAGTTCCCTTTGTTTAGAGTCAGTTTCAGTTTCAGCTCCAGTGGAAAAGATCAAGGAACCAGCCTCTTACCAGAGTAGTAAGTTTTAGAAAGGAATAGATAGGTTTATGTTTATTTTCTTTTGTGACTTTGTCTTTGTGCAAATAGAGGAATAATCAAATTGGGAATTCTTTTGTGTACTAAGTTTTTGCCCAGGGGAACATCCTCTGTGTTTTGAATCTGTTGTCTGTGAGAGTAGCTGGTATGCTAATCTCTCCCACAGGTTTTTTTTCTTTTACCTTTCTTGTCTTTAATGAAAAGTCTTATTTTTAAAAACCTGATTGATTTTTCCTTGTGTTAAGATCCAAGGGGATTGGATCTGGACTCACCAGAAATTGGTGGGGGGGGAAGAAGGGGGGATGGTTAAATTCTCCTTGTGTTAAGATCCAAGGGGTTGGATCGGTGTTCACCAGGAAATTAGTGAATAAGTCTCTGAAGACTACCCAGGGAAGGGAGTTAGTACTTGGGAGTGGGGGCAGCAAAACCAAATCTATGCTGGTAATTCAACTTAGGGGTTCACATGCAGGTCCTCATATCTGTACTCTAAAGTCCAGAGTGGGGGTGAAACCTATGACAGGGCCTTTCCCCTCTAGGGGGTCCAGCTCCATCCCAGCCCCAGGGCAGGGGGTGGCTGGCTCGGGGCAGGGATCTGTCCCACGTTCTCAGAGTGTTCCTGCTCCCACAGGTGGCCTCACTCAGGCATTTACTGAAATCAGCTGCAAACTCGTCTTTGTGGCGACTGGATTCTTCCTGGCCTGCTACCTCACCCTGATCTATTACAGATGCTAACTCAGCTACTGACCCACCTACTAACCTACCAACCCACTTAGCTGCCTACTTAACATCCTACTCACCCATCCAACTACCTAGCTACTTACCTACCAACCCACCTAGCTACCTACCTACCAACCTACTCATTCACCCACCTACATACCCACCAGCCTATCTACCTATTTAACTACTTTTCTACTTATCAATCGATCTACTTAAACTACCTACCTACCTACCTATCTGTCTCGCCAGCTGGCCAGCCTTCCATCCATCCATCCACTCTATCTATCTCTTTATCTCTCTCAGGATACCCAACTGCTGTTGTGGAAGCAGAAGGAAGGACAGACCTGGTGTCAGGAAATCCGTGGTTAGCGACTCAGGCATGTAGATGGGGTGGTTCCTCTGCTACCGGAAAAGCCGAGCTAAAAATAGAATCTCACTGGAAATAGGACATGAGACTTCATCTGGGGGACAGCTGCTCTGCCTCGGACCCATCTAGCCCAGTATCCAGCCCCATCCCTGCTGCCCCAGATCTGTCCCATAAGCCTGGAAGCACATGGAAGCTGCCTGTAATATTTTTATCACTATTATATATTGTCTGTTTTCCTGATAGTTATTATGATGTTTGCCCTATGTCTATGATGACTGATAGGAGCTCAGATACTCCAGTGATGAACGTGTTAAAAGGACATAGAAAGAATAGAACAGGATAGAATAGGATACCCATATTTACCGATCCTCACAAGAGAATGCAGAAACCAACAACTGTGAAGATCGTTCCCAACTAGAACTGGGTGAAATTTTGTTTTGGTGAAAAATGCAGATTCAGTCACACCAAAACTTTTGTGAATTTGTGTTGATTTTGTTGAATTTTTCATATGGGGGGAGGAGGGGGAACCTCCTCAAATTCTGAAAAGAATCAAAATGTTCCATTTTGACATTTGCCAAAAGAAAAGTTTAGATGTTTCTGTGTTTTTGTTTAGAAATGTAGTTTAATTTTTTTGAGAGTATGAAAAATTTTTTTTTACAAAGTCCTCAAAATTGAAATGAAATATTTCTTTCAAGCCAAAATAATTCCCCCCCAACTTTTTTGGGGCTCTGAAAATTTCAACATTGTTTTCTTTTCAGTTCATCACAAATTGAATTTTTTTCCCCCACCTCATTGTGGCCCAAAAATTTCAAAACAATTTTTTTTGGCTCAGTCTGAAATGAAAAGTGTGCTGAAAAGTAAGAAAACCATTGGTTTTGGTTCGACCCAAAATGATTTTTCCCCCCAGATTTTCAGTACGCTGAAAAATTCAACAAATTTTAGTTTTGGTTTCAATTGAACCAATTTTTTGTTTTGACATTATGATTTCTGGAAAATTTTGAAAAAAACCCACCCTTTTTCTTTCAGATCAAAATTAATATTTTTTTTTTAATTTGGTGTCTGAAAATTTAGAACGTTTTTGGTTTTGGTTTAACCTAAAATGAATTTTCCCTCTGATTTTTTTGGGATGCCCGCTGAACTAAAATTTCTGCTATTCTCCCAGCTATATCCTGACCCTCTGCAGAGCTGGCCAAAGCAGTCAGACCGGGCTGAAAGGGAAGAGAGGATGATGAATGATGTGGTTGATTCATAAATGAGATAGTCAGAGAGACAGACAGAGTCTGCTGGGGTACAGGGATGAGGGGGAACCTGGGATAAAATGGGCCTAGCTAAGCTGTAGCTCAGAAAACAACAGCTGCATCTCTTTCCTTGTTTTGCTGGCTCCTGCTGTTCAGATTAAACGAGACTTTGTTTGGAAAAGGCTACTGCTTCCTGTCCCCGGGTCCACACCGTGGTGTTGGCTCCCCAGGGGAATGTGGGTGCGTCCTGAAGTCCATGGGACCTGGCTGAGCAATCACGGCTGGGGTCCACAGGCTGGCACCTGCTCTGAGAGGTTCAGGCTGGAGAATTAAAGCCTGGAAGGGAGCACTTGGATAGAGCTGCTGAAGCGAGCAAGGGTGCAGCCAGTCTGGGCTGTGACAGGGCCCATCTAGCCTGGTATCCCACCCCCTAACTGCTGCCCCAGAGCAGCCACATGGGACAATCTAGCCCGGTACCCCACCCCCTAACTGCCGCTCCAGATTAGCCCTATGGGCCCATCTAGCCCGGTATCCTGCGTCCTGCTGTGACAAAACCAAACACCGATGCCTCGCCCCTAATTTGAGGCCCTGCTCCCCACTCACTCCATTCCCCCTCCCCCCGTCACTTGCTCTCCCCCACCCTCACTCACTTCCAGTAGACTGGGGCAGGAGGTTGCGGTGTGGGAGGGGGCGAGGCTCTGGGCTGGGGCTGAGTGGTTTATGGGTGCAGGAGGAGGCTCTGGGCAGTTGGGCTGCAAGAGGGGCTGTTAAAATTATATCAGTTAACCTTTACCCAAGGTCCGTCAGGTGGGCTGGCGAGGGGCAGCAGGGCTGGCATCCTGCCTGCCTGGCACAGCTGTGGCTGGGGCCGCTCCGGTGCAGCCGTGGCTGGCATCCTGGCATGGCTGGAGCTGGGTCGCTCCTACCTGGCCCACTCCAGCCTGCCTGGGTGGCTGGGGTTGCTCCAGTCCACCTGCCGGGCCTGGGGTCCCGCTGGCCCAGCCAAGGATGAGGTCCCTCTGGCACCGGCCAGCCCAGTGTGGCCAGCTGGCTGCCAGGGTAAATGGTTACGGTCTGGTTAATTGTAAGCCTAATGCTTAAAGGAGGGATTTAGGGCGTGTGCGGGGGTTCTGACCTGGGGCAGGGGTTTGGGGTGCAGGTGGGGGGGTGCGGGGTCTGAGAGGGAGTTAGGGTGTGGGAGGGGGTTCTGACCTGGGGCAGAGGGTTGGGGTGCAGATATGGGGGGGGGTGGGGGGTCTGGGAGGGAGTTGGGGTGCAGGAGGGGATTCTGACCTGGGGCAGACAGGGCCGGCGCTTCCATTTAGGCGGCCTAGGCAATAGCCTAGGGCGCCAGGATTATTGATGGGCAGCGTTTTGCCGGAGGGGGCAGCAAGCAGCTCCGGTGGAGTTGCCACAGTCGTGCCTGCGGATGGTCGGCTGTTCGTGCGGCTCCGGTGGACCTCCCGCAGCCACAGGACCAGTGCACGGGGCGGCGAAATTGCCGTGCGCCTAGGGCGCTAAAACCCCTAGCGCCGGTCCTGGGGGCAGATGTTTCGGGTGCGGGTGGGGAGGGTGATGTCTGGGAGGGAGTTAGGGTGCAGGAGGGGGTTATGACCTAGGGAAGGGGGTTCGAGGTGCGGGGGATGATGTCTGGGAGGGAGTTAAGGTGCAGGAGGGAGTTATGACCTAGGGCAGGAGGTTTGGGGTGCAGATGGGAAGCGTGTGGGGTCTGAGGGAGTTAGGGTGGGGGAGGGGGTTATGACCTGGGGCAGGGGGTTCAGGGTGCGGGTGGGAAGCATGTGGGGTCTGGGAGGGAGTTAGGGTGCGGGAGGAGGTTTTGACCTGGGGTAGGGGGTTCGGGGTGCGGGGGGAGGGGTGCTGTCTGGGAGGGAGCTAGGGTGGGGGAGGGGGTTATGACCTGGGGTAGGGGGTTCGGTGTGCGGTGGGGGGGTGCTGTCTGGGAGGGAGTTAGGGTGGGGGAGGGGGTTATGACCTGGGGTAGGGGGGTTCGGTGTGCGGTGGGGGGGTGCTGTCTGGGAGGGAGTTAGGGTGGGGGAGGGGGCTATGACCTGGGGTAGGGGGTTCGGGGTGCGGTGGGGGGGTGCTGTCTGGGAGGGAGTTAGGGTGGGGGAGGGGGCTATGACCTGGGGTAGGGGGTTTGGTGTGCGGTGGGGGGGGTGCTGTCTGGGAGGGAGTTAGGGTGGGGGAGGGGGCTATGACCTGGGGTAGGGGGTTCGGGGTGCGGTGGGGGGGTGCTGTTTGGGAGGGAATTAGGGTGGGGGAGGGGGCTATGACCTGGGGGAGGGGGTTAGGTGTGCGGTGGGGGGGTGCTGTCTGGGAGGGAGTTAGGGTGGGGGAGGGGATTATGAGCTGGGGTAGGGGGGTTGGGGTATGGGCTCTGTCTGGGCAGCGCTTACGCCAGGTGGCTCCTGGGGCTCAGGCAGGCTCCCTACTCTCAGAAGGGGCCTAAGGTGGGCATTATGACATCATTACTTCTGTGGTTACATCACAATGGGTGTTATGACATCATCACCAGCACCATGAGCTCATAGTTTCTGTGGGACATCGTCATTGGCATGAGGCATCATATTAGAGGCAGTTGTGCTGTGACATCACGGTATGTTATGACATCATCAAAAGCTGTGTGACATCATTGAGGATCGGGTCTTATGACGCCACAGGTCGGTGACCTTATCACTGCCAAGAACTGTGAGTGCCGTTGTCATGGGGACGGATCCAAGATGGCCGACAACACAGTTGCTCGGGGCAACACGTATACACTCCGCCTTCAGGGCCCCGCCCTCACCACCAAGTTTAGTTGCCCTACACCCTATTCCAAGGCAGGGCTCATGTAGGGGTGGGGTTTGATGCCTGTCACTCAAGGAAAGCAACAAATAGGTAGGGAGATTTGGCTACAGGAATGGTTGTCGAATCCAATAGTCTGAGGGAGGAGGCGGGTTTTAGTGTTTTTATCCAATAGGATTAAGAAGAGGGCTGGACTGACAATGAAACAGTATCCAATGGGATTGGAGAGAAGGCATTTGGGTATTATTCATATAATTGGATATTAAAGAAGGTGGAATTACGTCCGGGAATTAGCCAATGGCGTTATGGAGGAGACGGGAAATATGCACCGAGAACCAATGGGAATAGAAAATGGGCGGGAGAAAGGTGTGTATTAGGCAATCATAATTCAGATGATTGGTTAAATTCTCAGCCAATGGTATTCCAGTCGAGATTCAGGAGTCAGCCAATGGAGTGGCAGGAAGGGCGAGGCTAGTGCCGAATCAGCCAATGAACTGAGACAGTAGGCGAGACTACAGTAGCCGTCAGCCAATCAGCGCGGAGCCGCCCCTGCAAAGCTGCGGAGCCCACCCCGCGTTTTCCTTAGTGCCGGAGCTGGGAGCTAAAATGGCGGCCGCGGACGGAGATGACTCGCTCTACCCCATCGCGGTGCTGATCGATGAGCTGCGCAATGAGGACGTGCAGGTGCCGGTTGGGGCGGCCGGGTCGCGGCCGCGGGGAGGAGGCTGGGCTGCGGGGAGCCGCATGGCGAACGGAGCCCCGGGTCCGGCGTCCAATCACGGGCCGCCTCTCATCCCCTCAGCCGCGCTGCGAGCGTGAGAGGAGACGCCTGATTGGATGCGACTGCCGCGTTGGGTTGAATGGGAGTCTGGGGGCCACTGTGTCTGGTCAGATGAGAAACGGCCGCTGATTGGCTGAACGTCCCCCCCATTCATTCCAGCAGGGTGTCTCTTCTCCTGGCTCCATGAGCCCTGACCCCTGATTGGCTGTGAGATGCCTATAGAGCTGATCATGGGGTTTGGCTCACGTGATCTGGGGTGTGATGCGGGGGGGGGGTGGCTCCTTCCCAGGTATATCCCCCGTAGCCAATCACAGGCCATGCCTCGTTCCCCACGGGTGGGGTGGATGCGATTGGCCAGATTTGGGGGATGGGGGCCATGATATACTGGGGAGTCAGGGAGCCAATCAGAGGGGCTCTTAAAAGAGTAACTTACAAGCTACACCCTGATATACCGCTGAGCTGGGGCTCCCCTGTGGTATATAGAGCGGGGGTGGGGCCTGTGAGAGCCAATCCTTAACCTCTCTCTGTGACTGGCTGGGGGAAGTTTCTGTCTAGGGGAGCATGGTCTGTGGGAGCCAGTCCCTGCCACTGGCCTGTGGCCTCGCTGGAAGTGACCTGTGGCGGCCAATCCCGGGCGTCCCCTAGGAGGTGGTGAATGTGGCTGGTTGGGGCATATCCCAGGAGCGTGTCCTTTATCACAGCCAGTCCTAGGGCTTCCTTGCCATGCGCACCTTGTGATTGGTCCTTACTAGACTCCTCCATGATTAATGCTGGCCAAGGCTTGTAAAAACCAATCTCAGGGCTCCCCTCAATGAGCTGTTGCATAAAAGTGGCTGGGAAAGGCTGTGGTGTAGGGGGGGCATGCCCCCCGGGGGACCAATACGGGGATTACCCTAGGAAGCAGCTGTGTGATTGGCTGGAAAAGTTCCTGCCATGTAACCGTGGTATATATGGAGGGCACAGTGCTCTGATCTCTTCCTTTTGGGGGGATAGGGGACTCGGGCTTGGTTCAGGGGGTGCTCCGGTAGCTTAGATCTCAGGCTAAGAATGAGGGTGGTGGGTGATGGAGAATATGGGAGCAGAGGTGTGTGTGTGTTGGGGGATTGTCCATGGGGTGAGTGGGTTGGGGGGGGGATAATTAGATCAACATACGGTGTTTTAGGGCTGCCATGGGGATCTAAGCTGGGATGGGCAAACTTCTTGGCCCAAGGGCCACATCTTTCTATGGTCAGCCATGAATGCTCAAGAATTTGGGGGTTGGGATGCAGGTGGTGGTGAGGGCACTGGCTGGGGAGTGTGGGCCCTGGGGTGGGGCCAGAAATGAGTTCTGGGTGTGGGAGGGGGCTTTGCGCTGGGGTTGAGGTGCTGGGGGCAGGGTGAGGGCTCTGGCTGGGGATAAGGGGTTGAGGGTGCTCCAGGCTGGGACCGAGGGGTTTGGCAGGCGGGAGGGGGATCAGGGCTGGGGGCAAAGGGTTGGGACAATGGGAGAGGATTGGGGGTGCAGGCTCCTGGCGGCGCTTATCTCAAGCAGCTCCCGAATCTCTTATGTGGAAACACAGCCAGGCAGCCCTGCACTCTGTCCTGTTCGCTGGTACTGCCCTTTCAGTTCCCACTGGCCATGGTTCCTGGCCAATGGGAGCTGCAGGGACAGCGTTTGGGGCAGAGGCACCATGTGGAACCCCCTGGCTGCCACTATATTTAGGAGCCGGAAGGGGGACATGCCCCACTCTGCATGGCTCCCAGAAGCAGCGGCAAGCCCCAGACCCTGCTTCCTGGCAGGAGCTTGAGTACTAAATTAAAACATCTGGAGGAGGGCTGGATGCTACTCCTGGGCTGTAGTTTGCCCACCCCTGCTCTAATTGCATACCTGTGGGGATGTGCTAGGGGTGGGGAGTGTGTTGTGTGACAGGGCCTTTCTATCTGGCTATCTCCGGGGTGTGGCTCCCAGGGTGGGTATATCAGGCAGAGTAGGACTGGCCAGACAGGATGCCCCAGTGGTGATGCAGTGGAAGGGGTGTGGGAGTAGACCTTGCGAGGGGGAGAGGCTCTGGGCTGCATGTGGGGAGAGGTATGATCTAGGGGTTAGAGTGAAAGGAGCCTGAGAGCCGGGATTTCTGGATTCTCTCCCTGGCTCTGGAAGGGGGATGGGGTCTAGTGCATTAGAGCACAGGACTCCTGGGTTCTGTTCCTGTCTGAATGTGAACATTGGCCCAGCTTCTATGGGGAGTGGTGGCTGTGTAGCTTGGAAGGGGGACTGACCTTCTCAGGGATTGCCTGGATTAATCAGGAGGGTGTTAAACTAGTAACAAAAGAGAAGGATAAAAAGAGGGAAGATACGAGCCCTGAGCACAGAATTGAGATGTTGAGAACAAAATTAATCAAGGAACAGAAGGCCATGAAGAGAAGAAATTATTGACTTGCCTCTACTCCAGTGCTAGGCGCCTGGGTTACAAACCAAAGGAATTGGAATTACTCGTTTATGAGCAAAAGCTCAGTCGAGGTGATATTACTGAAACCTGGCGGGGTGATTTGCACAACTGGAATGTTAATATCAATGGTCATAAACTGGTGGTTTTCAGCCTGTGGTCCACAGATCCCGGGGGGTCCACAGACTGTGTTTAAGGGGTCAGCAAAAGGTAGTTGTTACCATAGAAGGGTGGTTTTCAACCTGTGGTCCATGGTTCCCTGGGGGCCTGCAGACTGTGTCTAAGATTTCCGAAGGAGTCCATGCTGTCATTTGAAAAATTTTAGGGGTCCGCAAGTGGAAAAAGGTTGAAAACCCCTGTTATAAATCCTTTAGGAAGGATCGAGTGGGCAGAAGGGGAGGGGCGCTGTCAAAATGACATCACCTGTTTCTGAGTCACTGATAACTCGGAAGAAAATGATCTTGAATGCTTATGGATAAATGTCCTAACAGAGGAAGCACAAGATGCAATATTAGTTGGGGTTTACTGTAGTCCATGCTGGGGAATAGGAGGACAGATCTATAACGTGCAGGAGGAAAAAGTGAGATCCTGAGGGGCTTCACTCTGACCTGCACTGGAGCTCTCAGGCTGCCAGTACTAAACATCTTTGGGATTTATAAGTGTTAGAGGACAATTTCCCAACTCAGAAAGGAGACAGGAGCAGAACCCAGGAGTCCTGTGCTCTAATGCACTAGACCCCACCCCGCTTCCAGAGCCAGGGAGAGAACCCAGAAATTGCTGCTCTCAGGCTCCTTTCACTCCAACCCCTAGATCACACTTCTCCCCACATGCATCCAACATAGGGGAATTCTATATTAGCTCTCGTCCTCTCAGTAAAGGGGAGCTAATCACAGACCTAGAAACTAATGGTAACTTAAGTGCGGGTGATCATGACTTGATCACATTTGTAATGTACAAACAGAATGAAGTCCAGACAAGTGAGAGAGATTTTTATTTGGTGCTTTAAAAGGGCCAGTTTCACAAAGCCAAAAACAACTGAGCCAAATCAACTGGGAGGAAGAATTGAATTAGGAAATGTGACTGATAATACATCACTGGTTATGAATCCCACTGGATGCCTGAAAAGCCCCAATCAAGGAAGAAAGCCATGCTGCTTAACAACTAAATCACACCAGTTTGTTGTTGTTGAAGGAAAGTGAAGGAAGCTATAAAAAAAAAAAAAGAAAATATATATATAAAAAAAAAAATTCCCCTCTCACCCCTATGGGTGGTATGTGTCTTCCTCAACCTCGGGTCGTCTACCAGAGGCCTGGGAGTTTGAGGGTTCTGCGCAGTATTTTAGCTGTTCTTAGCACTACGCTCTTCTGGACAGAGAGCTCTGATGTTGTTCCTGGGATCTGTTGGAGCCACTCACCCAGCTTAGGAGTCACAGCCCCGAGTGCTCCTACCACCACTGGGACCACTTTGGCCTTCACTTTCCACATCCTCTCTAGTTCCTCTTTCAGGCCCTGGTACTTCTCCAGCTTCTCATATTCCTTCTTCCTGATGTTGCTGTCACTTGGCACTGCTATATCTATCAGCACCGCTGTCTTCTGGTCCTTGTCTATTACCACGATGTCTGGTTGATTGGCCAGTACCTGCCTGTCCGTGTGGATCTGGAAGTCCCACAGAATCTTAGCCCTGCTATTCTCCACAACCTTCTGTGGAATCTCCCATCTGGTCTTGGGAGGGTCTAGCCCATACGCTGTGCAGATGTTCCTGTACACAATGTCAGCCACTTGGTTGTGCCGTTCAGTGTATGCCGTTCCTGCCTGCATCTTACATCCTGCCACTATGTGTTGGACTGTCTCTGAGGCCTCTCTGCACAGTCTGCACCTTGGGTCCTCTCTAGTGTGGTAGACCCCTGCTTCAATGGATCTGGTGCTCAGTGCCTGTTCCTGTGCCGCTATGATCAGTGCCTCAGTGCTGTCTTCTAGTCCAGCCCTTTCCAGCCACTGGTAGGATTTCCCAATGTCAGCCACCTCAGCTGTCTGTCGATGGTACATCCCATGGAGGGTCTTGTCTTGCCATGGCACTACTTCTGCTTGGTCTTCCTCCCATGTCTGCTGCTGCCTCAGGCATTCTCTCAGCAGCTCATCTTTGGGGGCCATCTTACTGATGTACTCCTGGATGTTCCGGGTTTCATGCAGGACAGTGGCTTTGACGCTCACCAAGCCCCGCCCGCCTTCTTTCCGGCTGGTATACAGTCTCTGGGTGTTGGACTTGGGGTGGAAACCTCCGTGCATTGTGAGGAGCTTCCAGGTCTTCACATCGGCAGCCTCCATGTCCTCCTTTGGCCAGCTCACTATACCGGCAGGGTATCTGATGACCGGCAGGGCGTATCCATTGATGGCATGGATCCTGTTCTTCCCACTGAGCTGGCTCTTCAGGACCTGTTTTATCCTTTGGTGACGCTTGGATGTTGCTGTCTTCCTTGCCTCCTCATCATGGTTTCCATGTGACTGTGGGACGCCAAGGTACTTGTAGCTGGTCTGTATGTCTGCTATGTGGCCCGCTGGTAGTTCCACCCCATCAGTCTTGACTACCTTCCCTCTCTTCACTACCATCCGGCCACACTTCTCCAGTCCGAATGACATCCCGATATCCTCACTGTAGATCCGCGTCAGGTGGATTAGCAAGTCGATGTCTCGTTCATTCTTAGCATACAGCTTGATGTCATCCATGTAGAGGAGGTGGCTGATGGTAGTTCCACTCCTGAACCTGTACCCGTATCCAGTCCTTGTGATTATCTGGCTGAGGGGGTTTAAGCCTATGCAGAACAGCAGCGGGGACAGTGCATCACCTTGGTATATGCCACACTTGATGGCCACTTGTGCAAGCTGCCTTGAGTTGACTTCTAGTGTTGTCTTCCATAGTCCCATTGAGTTCTTGAGGAAGGTCCTTAGTGTCCTGTTGACTTTGTATAGCGCCAGACATTCACAGATCCACGTGTGCGGCATTGAGTCGTAGGCTTTCCTGTAGTCAATCCAGGTTGTGCTCAGATTGGTCTGTCTAGACCTTGAGTCTTGGGCGACTGCTCTATCTATGAGCAACTGGTGTTTTGAGCCTCTGGTTTTGTTCCCAATGCCCTTCTGAGCTGTGCTCATGTAATGGCCCATGTGGTCCTGTAGCTTGGCAGCTATGATGCCTGATAGGACTTTCCATGTTGTGGGGAGGCAGGTTATTGGCCGGTAGTTGGACGGTTCTGTCCCCTTGCAGGGGTCTTTCATGATAAGCACTGTCCTTCCTTATGTTAGCCAGTTTGGGTGGGAGCCTGCTGCTAGCAGCTGGTTCATCTGTGCTGCTAGGCGTTCATGCACTGCTGTTAGTTTCTTTAGCCAGTAGGTGTGGATCATGTCTGGTCCAGGTGCTGTCCAGCTCTTCATGTTCTTGACCCACTGCTGGATGTCTTCTACTGTGATGGTGACTGGTTTCTGTTCTGGGAGATTGCTGTGCTCTGTTCTCAGGTCCTGCAGCCACTTTGAGCTGGTGTTATGAGTCTTCTCTTTCTCCCATATGTTCTTCCAGTACTGTTCAGTTTCTGCTGCTGGTGGCTCTGCTGTTATTGTGGTGTTGCACTGCAGTTGGAAGTACACCTTGGATGGTTCTTTGGAGAACAGGGCATTTACTTTTTTGGCCTCTGCTTCTCTAGTGTATCTCCTTAGCCTAGTAGCTAGTGCTGTGAGCCTTTGTTTAGCAGTCTCTAGGGTTTCAGATGGAGTCAGGCCCTTGTATTTTTTCAGTAGCCGAGTCTTATCCTTAATCTCTACACCCTTCTGTAGTTCCACCAGCTGACTAACTTCTCTCTGAGTCGCCTTGATCTTATCCTCCAACCTCATTTTCCAGGGTGGGTACATACTGTTGTTCTTCTTGATCGTGTAGCCAAGCATCTCCAGGATTACAGAGGCTGTAGCATATACCAGTTCATTGGTTTGAGTTATGGTGGTAGTAGGGATTGTCATGAGGGCTCTATTGGTATCTTCTAACATACTATCTGATGGTACTTCTCCACTGAGCCTTGGTAATCGGTCTCGAGGATTGACTGTAGCTAGTTTCTCCATGATCTTATGCCTCATATCAGCTGCTGTGCTCTGCAATGGAGGGGGTGGCTGTTACGGAGTCTGGGGGTTCCAGCCCCGCACCCCTCTTCCTGGACCCCACAGTGACTTTTATCCAGCCAGTAAAACAGAAGGTTTATTGGACAACAGGAACACAGGTTACAGCAGAGCTTGCAGGCACAGTCAGGACTCCTCCATCCAGTCCTTCTGGGGGTTCAGGGTGCTTGGATCCCAGCTAGGATACCCTGAATTCCGCCCCACAGCCCCAAACCGACCTGCCTCTCCTCCCCCCCCTGCCGGGGTCCTTTGTTCCCTTCTTCTCCCCCCAGGAGCTCTCCCCTCCCCCTTGCCGGGCTCAGGTTACCGACTGATCACCTGTCCCTCACCTAAAGACATCCCCTGCTTTCCCGTTCCCCACACAGACAGTCCCTACTCCATCACACCGCTCCCCCCTTCGAGACTGAACTGAGCTGGGTCACTCTGCCCAGTGACCTGGGGAAGTTCAGGGCCCCCTCTCCGGGACAACGCGTCCGCTATCAGGTTGGCACTTCCCTTCACATGGACCACATCCATGTCATAGTCCTGCAGGAGCAGGCTCCACCTCAGGAGCTTGGCATTGGCTTCTTTCATCTGGTGCAGCCAGGTCAGGGGAGAGTGGTCGGTGTACACGGTGAAGTGTCGCCCAAAGAGATATGGCTCTAGCTTCTTAAGGGCCCACACCATGGCCAGGCATTCCTTCTCGATGGCCGCGTAGTTTTGCTCCCGGAGTAGCAGCTTCTTGCTCAGGTACACAATGGGGTGTCTCTCCCCATTTTCATCCTCCTGCATTAACACCGCCCCCAGTCCCGTGTCTGAGGCCTCGGTGAACACCATAAAGGGTTTGTCAAAATCTGGGTTCGCCAGAACTGGGCCACTGACCAGAGCCTCCTTCAGCGCCCGGAAAGCCTCCTGGCACTGCTCGGTCCAGATTACCTTGTCTGGCTTCCCCTTTTTGCACAGTTCAGTGATGGGGCCGGCTATGGCGCTAAAGTGGGGCACGAACCTTCGATAGTACCCCGCCATCCCAATAAAGGCCTGGACCTGCTTCTTGGTTTGGGGAGCAGGCCAGTCTCTGATCACCTCCACCTTGGCTGGTTCCGGCTTCAGGCAGCCACTCCCCACCCGATGGCCCAGGTAAGATACTTCAGCCATCCCCACCTTGCACTTCTCAGCCTTTACGGTTAACCCAGCCTCCCGGATTCGATCCAGGACTTGTGTAACCTGGGACACATGGTCCTCCCAGGTCTGGCTGAAGACGCAGATGTCGTCAATATAGGCCATGGCAAAACTCTCCATCCCCATCAGTAGCTGATCCACCAGGCGCTGGAAGGTGGCCGGCGCTCCCTTGAGGCCAAAGGGCAGGGTCAGAAACTCGTAGAGCCCCAGAGGGGTGATAAAGGCCGATTTCAGCCTGGCATCTGCGTCCAGCGGCACTTGCCAGTAGCCCTTGGTAAGATCCATGGTGGTGAGGTACCGAGCACCTCCCAGCTTGTCTAGGAGCTCGTCAGGCCTGGGCATGGGGTAGGCATCAGATACGGTGATGGCATTGAGCTTTCGATAGTCCACACAGAACCGGATTGACCCATCCTTCTTGGGGACCAGCACCACTGGCGAGGCCCAAGGGCTAGAAGACGGCTGGATCACACCCAAAGCCAGCATGTCCCTGACCTCTCTTTCCAGATCCTGGGCAGTTTTACCAGTGACCCGAAAAGGGGAGCATCTTATAGGGGGATGTGACCCAGTCTCCACCCTGTGGACAGTCAAATTAGTGCATCCAGGCTGGTTGGAAAACAGCTGTCGGTATAGATGCAGCGCCCCTCTGATCTCAGCGTGCTGGGCCAGGGTCAGCTGATCAGAGAGGGGAATTGCCTCCAGGGGGGATCCCGCTTTTGTCCCAGGGAATAGATCCACTAAAGGGTCATCTCCCTGCCCCTCCCAGTGTCCACACACGGCCAACACCACATTCCCCCTGTCATAGTATGGTTTCATCATGTTCACATGGTACACCCGCCGGTGATGTGCCCGGTTTGACAGCTCCACCACATAGTTTACCTCATTCAGTTGCTTGATTACCTTGAAGGGTCCTTCCCAGGCAGCCTGGAGTTTGTTTTTCCTCACGGGGATGAGAACCATCACCTGATCCCCGGTGGCAAAGGCCCAGGCCCGGGCCGTGCGGTCATACCAGACCTTCTGCTTCCTCTGGGCTCGGGCCAGATTCTCCCTGGCCAGGCCCATGAGCTCGGCCAGTCTTTCCCGGAAGGTCAGGACATACTCCACCACTGATTCTCCCTCGGGAGTGGCCTTCCCCTCCCCTTCATCTCTCATCAGGTCCAGGGGCCCCCTTACTCGCCTTCCATACAACAGTTCGAAAGGCGAAAACCCGGTAGACTCCTGGGGTACCTCCCTGTACGCGAACAGCAGGTGAGGTAAGTATTTGTCCCAATCCTGCGGGTGCTGGTTCATAAATGTTTTTAGCATCATCTTCAGCGTCCCGTTGAACCTTTCCACCAGCCCGTTGGACTGGGGGTGATACGCTGAGGCCCAGTTGTGCTGCACCCCACATTTCTGCCATAAGGACCGGAGCAGGCTCGACATGAAGTTGGACCCCTGATCCGTTAAGACCTCCTTGGGGAACCCCACCCGGCTGAAAATTGTCAGCAGCGCATCTGCCACTGTGTCTGCTTCAATAGAGGACAAGGCCACCGCCTCGGGGTAGCGAGTGGCAAAATCCACCACCACCAGGATGTATTTTTTCCCTGACCGGGTCATCTTGCTGAGAGGTCCCACTATGTCCATGGCCACCTTCTGGAAAGGTTCTTCTATGATGGGTAAAGGCCTCAAGGCTGCTTTCCCCTTGTCCCGGGCCTTCCCCACCCTCTGGCAGGAGTCACAGGATTGGCAGTACTGTCGGACCTGGGTAAAGACCCCAGGCCAGTAAAAGTTCTGTAGCAGCCTCTGCCTGGTATGCCGGATTCCCCGGTGTCCTGCGAGAGGGATGTCATGGGCCAGGTACAGCAGCTTGTGGCGAAACTTCTGGGGAACCACCAGCTGCCTCCTGATCCCCCATGACTCTACCTCCCCTGGGGGGGCCCATTCTCGGTACAGGAACCCCTTCTCCCACAGGAACCCCTCCTTGCAACCTCTCCTCAGGGTCTGTTCCGCACTAAGGTCAGCCCGGTCCCTGGGCTTCCGCAAGGAGGGATCTTTCTGCAACTCCGCCTGGAACTCAGTAGCTGGGACAGGGATGGGGACCAGCTCTCTCTTGCTGGCGGGGTCTGAGGCCGCAGCCTCTCTGAGCCGTGCCCTTGGGCGTTCCCCGCCCCCCAGGTTAGGGTGCTGCACCTTGGGCCGAGTACCTTCCCCGTGGTCGGGGTGTAGTGGCCTTTGCCGACTCTGACTACGAGTCACAACCAGGGCACTCTGAGTGCTACTAGGCCAGTCCTCAAGATCCCCTCCCATTAACACGTCTGTGGGCAAATATGGGTGTACCCCCACGTCTTTGGGGCCCTCCTTGGCCTCCCACTTCAGATGTACTCTTGCCACGGGCACCTTGAATGGGGTCCCGCCCACGCCCATCAGGGTCAGGTAGGTGTCGGGCACCATCCGATCTGTGCCCACCACCTCGGGCCGGGCAAGCGTCACCTCTGCACCCGTGTCCCAGTACCCAGTGACCTCCCTCCCATCTACCTCCAGGGAAACAATGCACTCCTTCCGGAGGGGCAGCCCCGCGCCCACCCGGTAAACTAAGAACCCGGAGGTTGGAGCTTCCAGCCCCCCAGAGGAGCTGACCTGGGGGCCTCCTTCCTCCTTCGCAGGTGGTATGTTGCCAGCCCCCTTTTCCCGGGAATGTAGCCCATCTTCCGATTGGGTTTTTACCCAGTCCACCCTCTGCGGGTTGGGTCTGCTTGATCTGTCCCTGAGCTTGGGGCACTGGGCCCGGATGTGGCCTCGTTGGCCACATTGATAGCAGCCCATGTCTCGTGGGTCCCCTTGAGTGGGTCGGAGGGACCTGACACTGGATGTTCCCCTTTTGGGGGGGTTCTCCATAGGGCCCCGCTGGGAGGTCCCATGATGACTTTCTCTCTGCGTTGAGGCAGGCCTGCTCCTTCGAGACTCCTCCCTGCCATCCCCTGCCCGACTGTCCACAGATTGGTCGGCAAGTTGGCCTGCGTGCTGCGGGTTCTCCGGCTGCTGGTTCCTCAACCACAGCCTCAGGTCAGACGGGCACTGCTCATACAGGTGCTCCAGTATGAATAGGTCAAGCAGGTCCTCTTTAGTTTGGGCCCCAGCTGTCCACTTGCGGGCATACCCCTGGGCCCGGTTGACCAGTTGTAGGTATGTGATCTCACGGGTTTTACGCTGACTCCGGAACCTCTTCCGGTACATCTCAGGAGTCAGCCCAAACTCGCGGAGCAGGGCCTGTTTGAACAGTTCGTAGTCCCCTGCCTCCGCCCCTTTCAGTCGGCTGTACACCTCCACGGCCGTGGAGTCCAGTAAGGGGGTGAGAAATGAGATCCTGTCTGCAGGGTCAACCCTGTACAGCTCGCAGGCATTCTCAAAGGCTGTCAGGAAGGTATCTATGTCCTCCCCCTCCTTACGCCGGGGCAGCAAGCACTTATCAAAGTTCGTTGTAGGCTTGGGTTCCCCCTCACTCACCGCAGCCGGGGCCTCACGGCTCCTCAGCTGGGCCAGGTCCAGCTCATGTTTACGCTGTTTCTCCTTCTCCTCCAGCTCACGCTGGCGCTGGTTCTCCTCATGTTTACGCTGGTTCTCCTTCTCCTCCAGCTCATGTTTGCGCTGGTTCTCCTCATGCTCGCGCTGGTTCTCCTTCTCCTCCAGCTCTTGCCTCTTTAACTCGAGCTCCTCCTGTCTCAGCTCCCTTTCCTCTTCCAGCCACAGCTGCTCCACAGATGTCGAGCGTCGCCGGGAGGATCCCCTGCTGGGGGGTGAGCTTCGCTGCCAGGATCCCTTGTTGGCTGGGGGGGTCACGGTGCCCTCGGTATTCGCTGGGCTCCTCCCCGCCCTTCCCCTAGGCCTAGGAAGGGGGGGTCTCGGGAAGCCCTCATCCGCCGGCTGACCACTCCCAGCGGGGACAGACACTGGTGACTGCACTGCATCTGCCAGGCTGCTTCCCTCAGAGACAGGGCTCCGGTCTCCCTCCTCCGGTCTCCCTCCTCCAGCCGGGCAATCAGCTGGTACTTGGTCAGCCTCCCTATGCGCAGCCCCCTCTGCTTGCACAGCTCCAGCAGGTCACACTTGCGCAGCTTGGCGTACATCTCCCTGCTGGCCACTCACAGGCCGGGGTGCTCGCAGCTCCCCACGGTTTCCAGGGGACCCCTAGTGCACCAGCCCTTCTTGAGATCACCACCTCTCTGCCAGGGTCGAGCTGCAGACTCCTCCGCCCCTGGGACCACTCGCTGCAATCCCCAGGGGGACCCTGTTACTGCAAAGTCCTTCTCACTGGGCACACACTCCCAGGGGTTACTCACCCCTTTGTTTTACTGCTCCCCAGTCACTTACTGCAGGAAGCGCCGTCCACGGGGTGCAGTATCTCCCGCCACTGCCACCAGTTGTTACGGAGTCTGGGGGTTCCAGCCCCGCACCCCTCTTCCTGGACCCCACAGTGACTTTTATCCAGCCAGTAAAACAGAAGGTTTATTGGACAACAGGAACACAGGTTACAGCAGAGCTTGCAGGCACAGTCAGGACTCCTCCATCCAGTCCTTCTGGGGGTTCAGGGTGCTTGGATCCCAGCTAGGATACCCTGAATTCCGCCCCACAGCCCCAAACCCAAACTGACCTGCCTCTCCTCCCCCCCCGCCGGGGTCCTTTGTTCCCTTCTTCTCCCCCGAGGAGCGCTCCCCTCCCCCTTGCCGGGCTCAGGTTACCGACTGATCACCTGTCCCTCACCTAAAGACATCCCCTGCTTTCCCGTTCCCCACACAGACAGTTCTCCATGATCTTATGCCTCATATCAGCTGCTGTGCTCTGCAATGGAGGGGGTGGCAGTGAAGTTTCAGCTTCAGGTGTGGGCTGCACATCCACTTGTTCTTCCAGGTCTTCTTGAGTCTGGGATGTAATGTGGAGTTGGTCTATCTCAAGCTGTGAGAGCAGCTTCCTCTTTACTATGTTGAAGCGTTGGGTAACTAGCTGTTTCTCAGTAAGTGTGGATGTAGGTCGTTTGTCCATCCACAGTCCCCTCATATGTTTCATATATCCCCTCTCATTAGGTCTGCTGTTGTAGTAGCACATTCCATCAACTCCAGGTTCTCTTGTCTCGTCCATGAATGGTCTGTTCCAGTAGCCCACTTATCGTCAGATTGTCCTGGTTCCTCAACATCTGGCGCGGACCTTGTGCTATATATATATATAGCGGAAGAAAGGGGAACTAGAAAATTGATAAAGGAAGCAAAGGGACACAAGAAGAAATGTGTGTCCAGAAGTGTAATCACTGCCCTTTGATAGTCTCTTGCATGTCATGAGTTGGTGGGTTCTCAGTGCTGTTCCCAGCAGGGCAGGAGCCAATATCAAAAGTTGGCCTCAGGAAGCAGGTCTGAGGTAGCTGCAATCAGCGGTCAAGAGCTGAAATTAATTCCTGTCCCAGCAGCAATGCTCATTTGGCTACAGGGTTGATAAAGAGTGATGTGTTTTTATTTAAATCAGGTTTTTATTTTGTTTAAATTAGAATAATAATTTTTTCAAATAAACTTGCTTAAAATGAAATCTGAGTTTTATATGTTTAATATGTTCAGGCCTGAACTTAGGAGTCTCTTAAAACTCTTTAATAAAAAACAAATGCTGAATCTGAGAGTCTGTCGCAAACTTAGACTGAAAGGCTGCTTTTC
The DNA here is from genome assembly GCA_026122505.1 of Aldabrachelys gigantea. Lineage (NCBI taxonomy): Eukaryota > Metazoa > Chordata > Testudines > Testudinidae > Aldabrachelys > Aldabrachelys gigantea. The sequence continues at coordinate 71,592,986 of CM047489.1, forward strand.
CGTATAAAGAAAGAATTGGGAAAAATATCTAACTTTTTCAGTTAAGCTCTGTAAATCTGCTTCAATAGGTCATCTACTATATTAAGGACTTGCTCCTGTGGGGGACCGAGGACTTGCACTTCTGTGTGAGAGATTATTTAATACAAATAAATTGTACATGCTGTTTTGTGTATGTAATTAAATTCCAGTCGCCGTCCGAATGCAGCTCCACATAAATCACGAGGAAGAAGTGAATTAGCTAGTGAACGAGCCACTGATCAGTCACTTTTTTCTAACAGATTACAGATGTCATTAATAAGCATCTGAAAATACTGTGCTCTAGAATTGCTTAAATCAACGTATATCGTTAGTGTTTCCTTCTAAGCAGCCAAAAGACGAACAAAGTCTAGGCTGAGAGCTCCATTTAGCTGTAATTGACGTGTTTTAATGGTCCCATCAGCCAGGGAGAATGCGCCTTTCTTTAGACCATCACTGCAGCCCAAATGGAGAAGTTAATTAAACTTGGCAATTTAAACCGCAATCTGAAGTGAGGCAATTGCAATCCCCTTGCGGAAAGCCGCCATTACAAATTGCCTTGCTTTTAAATCGCCAGGTGGAAAGCCGATTTCAGTGGTGATTCAGATCCCCGGGGTCTGACCTAGCTTTTACCCCAGTGTCCCCCTCCCTGGTCTGCACCGGTCACCTAGTTCTCACCCACTCTCCTCTCCACACAGCTACGGCTCAACAGCATCAAGAAACTCTCCACCATCGCCTTGGCCCTCGGCGTGGAGAGGACCCGCAGCGAGCTCCTGCCTTTCCTCACAGGTAACCAGAGGGCTCCACGCTGGCCTCCAGGACTCCTGGGTTCTCGCCCTGGGTCTGGGAGGACAGTCAGGCTAGTGGGTTAGAGCAGGGGGCTCTGGGAGTCAGGACTCCTGGGTTCTACCCCGGCTTTGACCTTGAGTAAACTACCGCCGATCGCTGTGCTTTTTAAATGGTGGATAGCAAGAGCCAGCACTGGTGGCGGAGGGCAGGGCTGTTGGTGGGTGGATGGGGGGGAGGGCAGGGGCTTTGCAGGGCTGGAACGGGGGCTGTAGGCTTTCCACCCCCCTTCATGGCAGGAGCAAGCTCTAGAACGCTACTGCTGAAACCCTGTGTCCAGGTGAGCTGGGGAGGCAGGGCCCTGTGATGAGTCAACTAGCGGCTCTCGATTCCCCTCTGAACCCACGCGTCTGGCTTTCCAAGGCGTCCGTCGCCTCGTCCTCTCCCTGCTCACCCGCCACTTCTCTTGCAGACACGATTTATGATGAGGACGAGGTGCTGCTGGCTCTGGCTGAACAGCTGGGGACCTTCACTGCTCTGGTTGGGGGACCCGAATATGTGCACTGCTTACTGGTAGGTCAGACCCCTGCCATCTAGGGCATGGAGCCTCATCGTAGGGGCACTGAGGGTGGGGGGTCAGGACGCCTGGGTTCTATCCCCAGCTCTGGGAGGGCAGTGGGGTCTAGTGGGTTAGAGAGGGAGTGGGGGGAGCTTTGAGGCAGGATGCCTGGGTTCTCTCCCCAGCTCTGAGCCGGGGTGTGGGGTCCAGTGGTTTGGTGGGGGTGGGCTGGGAGTCAGGACGCCTGGGTTTTATCCCAGCTCTGAGTGGGGTGTTGTGGGTTTGGGCGGGGAGGGGAGGGGGCTGGACTCCTGGGTTCTCTCCCCACTCCAAGCAGGGGTGGAATCAGTCCAGCCTCGATCTCACTGCCCCCCGCAGCCCCCCCTGGAGAGCCTGGCGACGGTGGAGGAGACAGTGGTGCGAGACAAGGCGGTGGAGTCACTGCGCGCCATCTCCCATGAGCACTCGCCCTCGGACCTGGAGGGACACTTCGTGCCCCTGGTGAAGCGCCTGGCGGGGGGTGACTGGTTCACTTCCCGCACCTCGGCCTGTGGCCTCTTCAGCGTCTGCTACCCTCGCGTGTCCAGCTCGGTCAAGGCAGAGCTCCGGCAGTGAGTGAAACCCCTATGGGGCCGATTGTGCGACTGGGGGAGACCCTTGCAGGGCTGAATGCAGGGCTGGGTGAGAGCCTCTGGGTCAGTGGGACTCCTCCCTCCCCCCGCAGGGCTAATCACGGGGCTGCAAGGGACCCTGGGTCCATGGGACAAGTCCCTGTTACTTCATAATCCCCTTCAGAAATGGGATCAGTCTCTCTCTCTTTCTCTCTCTGTGATTGGAGGCAGTTGAGATGAGGTTCATCCTCCTTTGACTGGTCTGATCCGGGGTGGGACAGCAGGCTAGATGAGCCCTGGGGCTGAACCGGGGTGACAGGGAGGAGCTCTTACAGGCATCTCACTCCCCTGTCCCCGGCAGGTACTTCCGGAACCTGTGCTCCGACGACACCCCCATGGTGAGGAGGGCGGCAGCCTCCAAGCTGGGCGAGTTCGCTAAGGTCCTGGAGCTGGAGCATGTGAAGGGCGAGATTATCCCCATGTTCTCCAACCTGGCCTCCGATGAGCAGGTGAGAGCTGCGTGGGGGAAGGGGCTGGGTTCTCCTGTGTTCTCTCCCTGACTCAAGGAGGGGAGTGGGGCCCAGGACTCCTGGGTCTTCCTCTTGGCTCTGGGAGGGGAGTGGGGTCTGGCGTTAACCCATCCCTGCCTCTCTCCCACAGGACTCTGTGCGCTTGCTGGCGGTGGAGGCTTGCGTCAATATCGCTCAGCTCCTGCCCCAGGAGGACCTGGAGTCCTTGGTGATGCCCACGCTACGGCAAGCGGCAGAGGACAAATCATGGCGGGTCCGGTACATGGTGGCTGATAAGTTCACAGAGGTGACTGCTGCTTTCCTCCTCGCTCCAGTGATCTGCGGTGACCTAATGTTGTGTGGGCTGGCAGGAGGCTGTGGGTCAGGAGTGAGGGGCTCTGGCAGAGCTTTGGGGGAGGCGGGAGCCCAGGGCTGGGATCGCAGGGGGCTGCTGGTGGAGATTGAGATCCCTGCACAGTGTTGATGCTCGTCAATTTCCCCTGAGCTGAAATTGACAGGCTGTTGATCTGGTGACTCCCCATCTGTCTGGGGTCCGGATCCCTGAAATGCTCTGACCTGTGAGTCCCTTGCTGACCCACTGCCCTTTCTCTTCTTCCCCCTCACAGCTCCAGAAAGCTGTCGGGCCTGAAATCACCAAGACCGACCTGGTGCCGGCTTTCCAGAACCTCATGAAGGACTGCGAGGCCGAGGTGCGGGCTGCTGCCTCCCACAAGGTCAAAGGTCAGCCTTGGTGCCCCCTCTGTCAAGATTTGCCTCTGGAAGGACCAGCCAGAAGGGGTCGTTGCGGGGAGGGTGGATGGAGGTTGTGGGTGAGGCTGTGTGTTGGTTATAGTGTCCCCCAGGGACTGGCTGGGAACCCCGTGGCTGGAGCCCAGGGTAATTGGCTGGAGCTGGGATGGTCATGCCTGTCTCGTGGACTGGATAGACAGGGGTGGTCCTACCCTGCTGGGTGTGGGGTATTGACCTCAGCTGATCCTGGCCCCTTGGGGGAGGCCTTAGGGGGAGGGGGATGGACGGTGGATATGATCCTGGTCCTTTCTGCTGTTGGGGGGAGATTTGGGAGGGAACAAATAGACTTGGGGAGAGAAAGGGGGTGGGGGAAGATCACTTGCTGCATGTCTGAACTCCGGTCCCCTGTGCCAGACTCCTGAAGCAGCTGGCCCCAGCCCCCTATGGGAGCAGCTTCTTTCCCCCTCGTTAACCCCTGTCCCCGTTCACCATCTGCCCTCCCCAGAGTTCTGTGAGAACCTGTCAGCCGACTGCCGTGAGAACGTCATCATGACCCAGATACTGCCCTGCATCAAGGTACGGGGCGGGGCTCAGCCTGATTCCCCCTTGCTGCTGGCATCCCGCCTCCCGCAGGGGAAGGATGGCTGGGCGGTAGGGGAGCATAGGGGCACAATAGGGTAGAGGGAAGCATGGTGTCGGGGGGAGGAGGGTGTGAGAATAGGGGGCACAGGATGTGATGGAAGGGCAGGGGAGCATGGGGAGAGGGATGTAGAGGGCCCAGGGAGCACGGGCGTAAGAGGATGGTGGGAGTTGGGGTCAGGGGTTGCCACCAAGGACAGGAGTGTGAAGGGGTAGTGGGTGAGGTGGGGGGGGGGTGTTGAGGGTGGAGGAGGCATGGGAGGTTTAAGGGGAGCATAGGGGATTGTGGGAGGCAGCCCCTGCAGCTCACAGTGCCATGAGGCTGGCGTCGGCCCATCTGTGTTAACACCCCCCCCTCCTCCCCGAGCAGGAGCTGGTGTCAGACGCCAATCAGCACGTCAAGTCGGCGCTGGCCTCTGTCATCATGGGGCTGTCACCCATCCTGGGCAAGGACAACACCATCGAGCACCTGCTGCCGCTCTTCCTGGCCCAGCTCAAGGACGAGGTGAGAGCCCCGCCTCAGAGGTGGCTGCATTTCGGGGCCACTGTGCTGTGCTCCTGTCTTGCTGGTAGCTGTTTTTTCCTTTGGGAAGAGCTCAGTTGGGTTTAGTGATTAGAGCATGGGGAGCTGGGAGCCAGGATTCCTGAGTTCAATTCTTGGCTCTGGGAGGGGAGTGGGTCCCAGTGGTTACAGCACTGGGGAGCTGGGACTCCTGGGTTCCATCTTGTGTGGAAAGCCTTTGCTCTGAGCTCTGCCCCTCCCCCCAGTGCCCTGAGGTTCGGCTCAACATCATCTCGAACTTGGACTGCGTCAACGAGGTGATCGGCATCCGGCAGCTCTCGCAGTCGCTGCTGCCGGCCATCGTGGAGCTGGCCGAGGATGCCAAGTGGCGCGTCAGGCTGGCCATCATTGAGTACATGCCCCTGTTGGCCGGGCAGCTGGTAAGGAGGCCATGGGGAGCGAGGGGGCTTCAGGATTCAAGGCCTGGAGGGTCAGGCCTGGTTGGTGTCCTGTCTCTTGCTAAGCGGGGAGATGTCTGATCAGGATTTGAATGAGGGGGTCTAGGCTTCTCACTTGGTCAGGGCTGGCCCCGGTACCCCAGTGTAGCACTAGGGTGCGCTGTGCTGCGGGGATCTCCCCTGGCAGTCAGGACTAGCTCCGATGCCCTAGGGGGTGCTGTGCTGCAGGGAGCTCAATTCGTCAGGCCTGGGGTTGCTGGAAGCCAGGACTCCTGCCAGAACTAGGGAGAGAACCCATGGGAGTGGGGTTTCTAGTGGGTGAGATCAGGGGCCTGGGAGCCAGGACTCCTGGGTTCTCTCCTCCAGGAGCCCCTCATTCATGAAATGAGAACAGTGCCTGTTTTCCAGAGGCCCTGTCTCTCCCACTATGTCCCGGGTCTGGCACGGAGTTCCAGAGCTAACGGTCTCTTCCTTTCCAGGGGGTGGAGTTCTTTGACGAGAAGCTGAATTCCTTGTGCATGGCTTGGCTGGTGGATCACGGTGAGTGTCGCTCCAGGGACCCGCCCCTCAGGGCTCCCCCCATGGCCAGTGCTGGCTCTAGGGCCCTTGGTTTGAGTGGGGACTTCACCGCTGCAGGGTGGAGCCTCGCAGCTCTGACCGAGCAGTGGTGCATCGTGGGAGATGGGCTCTAAGGTCACAGGAGGCAAAGGCTGCTCGAGGCTCACGCAGAGGGCTGGGTGGCAGGACTCCTGAGCTCTGTTCGTGGCTGTGCCACAAACTGGCTGTAACCACCAGCAGGGCGTGGATCGCTTAGAAATCGGGGGTCTCACTCCCTCCTTCATTTCGACTGCGCTCTGTGGGGCCAGAGCCGTCTCTGCCAGGCGCCGCTCAGACACAGCCACTACAGAGGCTCTGCGTCCTGCTCGAATGCAAACAAATTACCCTTTGACTAATTGCCCTTTGGTCTATTGACTTAATAAGAGCTCCCAGAGCCTCTGCTTGGGGGTTTTATAGCCCCATCCACTTGGTCCGAGCTGTCACAGCCAGTGATACTGACAAGATCTAGGTCACTTCCCCCAGGGAAATGCAATTAACAGGAGTCTGGTCGGTTTCAGGACAGCTTTGCTCCTCAGCTCTGTGGCTCAGTTCAGTGCTATGGAGTGAGCAAGACTCAGTTGGTTTCACTCCCCCACTGCTCTGGAAGGGAGTGTGGGGGGGGCTCCCCAGGGGTAGTCCACTCCTGAAGGGGGTTACGTAGGGGCAGGTGAGAATTCCCCTCAGCTGCAGGGCAGTGGGTGGGACAGAGGGCTAGAAATGCAGCATCCTAGGCCTGCTTGTGTGATTTGGCTTGGGGTGTAAATGGTGAGGCATCCTCACCTCCAGGGCTCCCCTTGTGGTTGGACATGGCATTGCATAGGGCTTTGCCTCTTGTACCCTACAGGTCCCCCTCCGGTGGCTGTTTCCAGTCCCAGCTGGGGTCTTCTCCCAACTCCATCTCTGGGGAGTCGGTGGCTCGGTTCTCCGCCTGTCACTTCACTCCCCTTCCATGACAGCAAAAGGTCTAGCTTAGAGCCCAACCCAGGTGCCCGAATTAATAGTTCAGGCCCTCTCGGGCTCCACCGAAACCCTCCGCTGCCTGGCCCAGCGCCTCTCGCCTTGTGTCTTCCCCAGCAGCGTTCACCCGCTGCTTCCCTTCGCCAGCCACTCCTGCCGTTCATCTCTTCCTGGTCCGGGTGGGCCCTGTCTCAGGACTCCATCCCCAGTTCCCCCCAGAGTCTGCTCTGCTTCCTGGGCGTGGCTCGGCCTGGCTTCCTCAATTCTTCCCAGAGGGGAGCCGCCTAAATTCATGTGAGAATAAGGCACAGATCCAGACTGGAGGTATCTCTGGAAGGTGCTCTTAGCCACGCACAAGTTGTAGGACTCCATCCGGGGGCAGCTGGAGGAAATGGAACGGCCTGCGCTATGCGGCGATGACGCCGGCTGATCTAATTCGGCACTTCTGGACTCAGATCATGCAAAAATCCCAGCTCTTGTTTAAAAGGCACAGCCAATTCTTCACCGCCTTGGCCACGAGAAACCCCAAGCCCCGAGGCTGGTGGGGATTTCTGTTGGCATCTGATGGGGGATTATTAGGGACAATCGGCAACTCTTGCGCGGCAGGGAAAGCTGAAGCAGAAAGTGCCTGTGTTTTACATGAGAATTCCCAGAAACGTAGAGGGAAAACCTCGACAAATATTGTGTTTTGCAGGGCAGCTGCTGAAAATGGGGGATAAACAGAGCACCTGGTGAATGTGGGCTGCTGGGGGCAGGGTGAATTGTAACCCCTGAAGACTCAGAATCCAGAGGGTGACTCTTCCTAGCCCAGATCTCAGGGGGGAGGGATCGGGGTTAACGTGCCACTGTTGATAGCCAGCAGCCAGGATTGGCACAGAGCCCCGGCCACCCTGGTGATGTGTTTTCTCCTCCCTTTCCAGTCTACGCCATCCGGGAGGCAGCCACTAGCAACCTGAAGAAGCTGGTGGAGAAATTTGGCAAAGACTGGGCCCACGCCACCATCATCCCCAAAGTGCTGGCCATGTCGAACGACCCCAACTACCTGCACCGCATGACCACGCTCTTCTGCATCAATGTGAGTGCCCTGCTAGGGGCAGGGGGAGCCCAGACGCCTGGGTTGGGGGGCCGAGGAGTTAGAGCGGGGGACTGGAGCCAGGACTCCTGGGTTCTCTCCCCAGCTCTGGGAGGAAAATGGGGGTCAACAGGTTAGTGCTGGGAGCCAGGACTCCTGGGTTCTCCTCCTGTTTTGGGCGATCGGCACAGATTCAGCGCTGGCGTAAGGCTCTCCCCCTGCCCCCCAGGTGCTCTCGGAGGTGTGCGGGCAGGAGATCACCACCAAACACATGCTGCCCACTGTGCTGCGCATGGCGGGCGATGCCGTGGCCAACGTCCGCTTCAACGTGGCCAAGTCTCTGCAGAAAATAGGACCAATCCTGGACAACAGGTACAGCCAAGGGGCAGGGCTGGACCGGGCTGGGGCTGTGGCAGGGTTGGATGGGGTTGGGGAAGGGAGGTTGGGATCTTCTAGAGGAGCGGGGATAGGGTGTGTGGGGGGGGGGAAGGGGGGACTACTGAGGCAGGGCTGGGGGCATCAAGGGGAGGGGCAGAGGGAGGCAGGACTCACAGCTGCGGTTCTCCGAGTAGCTGCGAGTGTGGGGGGGAGGATTCCCTGGGCCAAGGTTCCAGTCTGCTCTGCCCCCCATGTCTCTTGCTGTGTGGGTTCCCCTAACTGCCCCGCTGCACCCCGCAGCACCCTGCAGAACGAGGTGAAGCCCGTGCTGGAGAAGCTCACGCAGGACCAGGATGTTGATGTGAAATACTTCGCACAGGAGGCCCTGACTGGTATGGGGAGGGGCTGGGACCGGGTTGCACCGGGTAGAGGGAGCGGGGTATTGCTGGGCCCTGCCTGTGATCCAGCCTCATGGGACCCTGTGGGGGTAGGGGGTGCTAGGCGAGGTCTGTAGTCATTATCTCCCGTCCCCAATCCTCCCCAGCTGTGGGGGGACTCAGACCTGCTGGGAGCATGGGGTTTAGGGGTGTCTTGGTCAAAGACCCCTTCTCTGCTGTGTGCGATGGGGTGGCCATAGCAGAGGGCTCCTTTATGGAGCGGGGAGACATCCAAGTGATTTGGGGTTCAAAGGGGAAGTTCCAGATGTCCTCTTCTCTCCCCGGGGCAATCAGCAGATGTCTGAGTGGGTTCCCTGTTCCCCTCTGATCGGGCTCAGCCTTGAACCCCCTCCCCCACATCAGATCAGGGGCAGTGTTGTGTGATTGGGGTGGGGGCTTCTGGGTTTCCCCCACTCTGACCCAAGTGTGGGGGGTGCTTCAGTGATACCCCGTCTGGCTTCTGCGATTCTCCAGTTGTGGGGGGATATGGGCCTGCAGGGAGAGCTCCCCCATCTGGAAAGGGGGAGGGTATCTGGGGCTGAGAGCCATGACCCTGTGATCTGACCCCCTCCTTTCCTCCCCACAGTGCTGGCGCTGGCCTGACCCCGAGGATGTGCCCTGTCGTCTCCCTGACCTTCAGCTGCCATTGGCCACTCGGTCCCCAGCCCCTCCCCAATCCTCTGTGCATGTGTATGAACCCCTGTTGGGTAGGGGTGCCCAACAGCCCAATACAGACCCCCCCCACATTCCGATCAGCCCCCTGGGCATCAGCTCACCAGGGCATCACTGCCCTTCCCCCTCCGACAGTCCCTCTCCCATCTGGTCACTCACCCGGGGCACAGCACTTGGCCCCCCAGTATCCTCCTCACACTCAAACACTGCAGTTTGGGGGGCACCTCATTGCTCCTGGAGTCCCGCATCCCTGTGGTGTCTCCCCCTCTGGATGGCTCGTCATGTCCCTTCTCGGCAGCTTCGCCCCTCCAGTCCCTGCCCAGCGTGTGAGGGGCACAGGAGGAGACGGGGCAGGGCCGCTTTCAGCTGGTTTTATGCACTGTGTCCCTGCTCTGCTCCTCCTTCATCCGTCGTTCTCACTCCCCTCTGCTGAAATCGCCGCCTTCTCCTCTTCCTCTGTAGCATTAAACACCCTCCAGACTCAGCATCGCCATCCTAGGCCTCCGTCCCTCACAGAGAGCCGCCCCCCCCCAAAATCAAAACTCCTCCCACTGCCCGAACCACCTCCCGGGGCAAGTTTTAAGCAGAGAAAAGACCAAACCTCCCCATGGAAACAGGTTTCTTCAATGTCAGTTTCAGTGCTGGTCAGTTTCACCCTGGGCTTGTGGCGGGGGGGTGGTCTCCTTTTTCAGTTTCACCTTTGGCTCTGGGCAGGTTCATGCTGGCAGGTGCCCGCCTGATGCCAGCCTCAAGGAGGCTGAAGATGCTTCTCAGCCATGGGGCAAAGGGCCTGAAACCCCCCGGGTGATCTCTCCAGGGTGTGAGATGCTGATTAGAACATGCCCCCCCTCCCCGCCACAGCTGGTCAGCTGACATCCTCAAAACCCTCACAAGGGTCTGAGCCCCTTTCCCCAGCCCCCATGGGGAGCTACAGTCGGAGAATTGAGCTGGGATTTTACAGGCAATGTTTGGGGTGGGGGGTCTTGACCTTGGTCTGGGTCATGCGGGGGGTGGGTAAAATCTGCTCCAAGATCACCCTGTGGCCTCTCAGCAGTGGTAGGGAAAAGCCTCCACTCCTCAGGTGCTGCTGTGTGGGCAGGAATTGGCTCAGGATTTCCCCTGGGTTCTAGCCCCATGGCTGTCAGTCCTGCCCCATGCCTCTGCTTTAAGTTCTTGGGGGTTGTGTCCCTCGCCTGGAAGGGGTGGGGCATCACAGCTGTCTGGTGGGGAATGGGGTGGTCTCTTGAGGTCGAGGGGGGTTGGGTCAGTCCCACTCCCACCCTTACCACGCAAACGCCTGTGCCCCAGTGTGACCCTTCCCTTCACTGCTGCCCTGGTGGTCGTGCACTGAGCAAATACAGGGTCACCCCTAACCCCCTGCACCCTTTAACACAAGTCCCCCCCGTCCCCCCCACCGTTAATGAGACGTCACTTTCAAGCTAATGGGTTTTTTTGTGAAAACTTGTTTTATTTTTTTTCTTCTCCATGATTAATAAAACGCTCGATCGTTCCTGCGTGGTTATGGTGTGGACAGAGCCATGTGGTCCTCAGGGCGGGGTGGAGGGTGGAACAAGAGGATCTTAGAGGGTTGAAGCAATGTTAGGGGGCAGTGGGGTGCAGGGGCTGTTTATACAGGGATCTCACACCTACTGCTGAGATGCAGGTACCTCTGGGGTGGGGCAGTGGGGCTGGTTCTGCAGGAACCCTTCATGTGGTGCTGAGAGGCAACCAGCTCTGGGATGGGTTAGCTGTTTATCCAGCTCCAGAGCAAGGCAGCTGCAGCGGCCGAGACAGGCTGTAATGGAAAATTCTGTGTCCCCATGAAACCTCTGTGGGGACTTGTGGGCGTTGGGAGGGATTTGAGCTGGGGATGGCAAGTCGAGGGCCTCAGGCCAAGCACTGAGGGAGTTTGTGACCCTTTCCCTGGAATTTCAGTTTCCTCCCAGACAAGTGCTGCAGTAGCCGAGGACCCTAGGACCATCCCTGCCCCTTGAGCCAGCCAGTTCCCCCAGCCTGGGGCTCTGCCCCCTATAGAGGAAAATACCTATGTCCTGTTCCCTGCCCCCCCTGCCCCCCAAGCCAGCCTGGAGCTGGGCCTGCATGTTCCCTGTCCCCCTGGGCCAGCTGGGCCCCTTTGAGGGGAAGGGCCCCTTTGAGGGGAAGGACCCCTCCCCAAGCCCCTGGAGAACAGCCTCTCGATCCCTTCCTTCTCTCCCTATAAGTACCATGACTGCTGGGGGCAGAGATGGGTCTGTCACCCGTTGGGGGGCTCTTTGTACCCCCAGTGGAGGCTGCCCCCTCCAGGAGAGCTGCCTGAGGTTTTCCAAAGGGCGGAGTCTGTGTTGGAAAACGCCACTGGATTGAAATGGACACAAGCTGGGGAAGGCATCTGTTCAGAGACAATTCCCTGGTAGGGGAGGCAGGTTCAAAGCCGGCGGACTTAGCTGAGTTGTTTCATTTCAAAATGACCCTTTTGGGGGGGTTCCGGATGGATTTGATGATTTTGATGTTTCTAGGGCAGGGATAGCTCAGTGGGTTGCGCATTGGCCTGCTAAACCCAGGGTTGTGAGTTCAATCCTTGAGGGGACCCCTTAGGGATCTGGGGCAAAAATCAGTACTTGGTCCTGCTAGTGAAGGCAGGGGGCTGGACTCCATGACCTTTCAAGGTCCCTTCCAGCTCTAGGAGATAGAGGTATCTCCTGTTATTATTAAGACAGGAACCAAAGCGGCAACTGACCTGGGTGCGTTGTGCAATGGAGCAAATGGAAACACCAGAATGGGTTCGGTTGGGCTTTTGAAATACATCAAAGGCAAATAAGTCGCCATTTCAGGGGGTGTGGGGGTGGTCATGTCTTGGTCAATAGTTATTTTTATATGATTGGTATTTTATCAATTGTATTTAACAAGTCCTGGTGGCATCAAACTGTTCCCATGCGCCCAAACCAACCTTGGGTTTGGGTTTTTTTTTCAAACCTGCTGTGACAAGTTTCACAATCTGGTATCTTTACGTTAGGTCTCTTTTGCTTCCGTTCAGAACCAAGGTGGGAGGAGTTTCCGTCCAAACTGGACTTGTGCTTCCTGGCCAGCTCCCACCTGAGGCCAGGAGAGAGGAGGTGGGACACGGGGCTTGAGATCTTGATTCTAGCCACAGCTTTGCCCCCGACCTGAGAGGAAAGGACCCGGGGGCAGGTGACATAGGAAAATATCCATGTCCCAGGCAGGGTCTCTCATAATGGGCAGAGCCCCCCTGCAGCACAGCGCCCCCTAGCACCACACTGGGGTATGGGGGCCATCCCTGCCTGCAAGGGCAGCTACCACCTTGCCCCATGCAGCACCGCACAGCACCCCCTACTGCCACCCAGAGGCATGGGCACCAGCCCTGCCTGCCAAGGGACAGCCCCCCGCTCCCTGCAGCACAGCGCCCCCTAGTGCCAGCCTGGGGCATCGGGGCCAGCCCAGACTGCCAGGGGAGAGCCCCCACCCTGCTCCCTGCAGCACAGCGCCCCGTAGCACCACACTGGGGCATGGGGGTCATCCCTGCCTGCCAGGGGAGCCCCCACCTTGCCCCGTGCAGCACAGTGCCCCCTAGTGCCACCCAGGGGCATGGGGGTCATCCCTGCCTGCCAGGGGAGCCCCCACCTTGCCCCCTGCAGCACAGTGCCCCCTAGTGCCACCCAGGGGCATGGGGGTCATCCCTGCCTGCCAGGGGAGCCCCCACCTTGCCCCCTGCAGCACAGTGCCCCCTAGTGCCACCCAGGGGCATGGGGGCCAGCCCTGACTGCCAGGGGAGAGGAACCCTAGCTGGCTCCCTGTGTTTCAGCGCCCCCTAGTGGCATAGGACTGGCCCTAACTGTCAGGGGAGAGCCCCCGTCCTGCTCCCTGCAGCGCAGCGCCCCCTAGTGCCATGCTGAGGCATCAGGGCCAGCCCTGACTCCCAGGGGAGAGCCCCCACCACACCCCCTGCAGTACAGCGCCCCCTAGTGGCAGAGGACTGGCCCTGACTGCCAGGGGAGAGCCCCCGTCCTGCTCCCTGCAGCGCAGCGCCCCCTAGTGCCAGGCTGAGACATCGGGGCCAGCCCTGACTCCCAGGGCAGAGCCCTCACCACACCCCCTGCAGTACAGCGCCCCCTAGTGGCATAGGGCTGGCCCTGACTGCCAGGGGAGAGCCCCCATCCCGCCCCCTGCAGCACAGCGCCCCCTAGGGCCATGCTGAGGCATCAGGGCTAGCCCTGCCTGCCAGGGGAGAGCTCCCTCAGCTGGATCCCTGCAGTATGGCATCTCCCCCGTCACACATGGGTTGGTGGCACCTCTTCGAAGGCTGCCTTGAAGGCTTGCACCAGCGGCCTCCGCACAGCGTCCTGGAACTCCCTCCCGGCAAAGACGTAGAGCAGAGGGTTGATGCAGCTGTTGAACATGGCCAGGCACTTGGAGAGAGGGATGGCCACGAGGCGCACGGCGCTGGGCATGTGGGCCGTGGAGATCCTGGCTAAGGCCAAGGCATGGTAGGGCGACCAGCAGAGGAAGAAGCAGAAGATGACTCTGGTGACCACCAAGAGGGGCTTGCTGGACTTGGTCAGCCTCTTCCGCCTCATGGCCACCACCAGGATGGAGTAGGACACGGAAATGACCATCAAGGGCAGGAGGAACTGGGAGAGGAAGATGAACACGGTCAAGATCTCAGCCTCTTGGCGCCTCCAGTCTTGGAAGACGTCCAGGTTGCTGCAGGAGCTCCGGTTCCTCTCCAAGGAGAGCTCAGAGAAGAGAAAGGAGCTGGGCACGAAGGTGGCCAGCGACAGGGCCCAGATAGTGGCACAGGCCACCCAGCTGAGCCGTGGGGTGCGGTGATTGCGGCACCAGACCGGGGCCACCACCACCACGCACCGGTCCACGCTGATGGCGCTGAGCAGCAGGACCCCGCTGCAGAGGCTCAAGCCGAAGAGGCAGTTGGCCAACTTGCAGGCCACGGAGCCGAAGGGCCAGTCCAGATCCAGGGACAGGTACAGGACGGTGACCAGGATCAGAGAGGTGGAGGCTACGTCGGCCACGGCCAGGTTGAAGAACCACACAGTGTTGGGGGTCCAGCGCAGCTTCCAGCCTGTGACCCACAGCACCGCCCCGTTCCCAGCCGCCCCTGCCAAGAAGATGAAGCCAAAGGCCACGGCCGTGGTGACCTTCATGGCCTGGCGCAGTGAGGCCTCCCCAGATGTGGCATTGATGGGCGGCATCGCCCTGCTGAAGAGACAGGATAGGTTGTGAAAGGCTCTATGCTTGGGTTCTCTCCCTGGAGGTTGGATCGAGGGCTGGGAGCCAGGTCTCCTGGGTTCTATCCCTGGCTCTGGGAGGGGAGTGGGATCTGATTAGTCATGGTAGGCAGGGGCTGGAAGCCCGGACACCTGGGTTCTACCCATGACTCTGGGAGAGGAGTGGAGTCTGGTAGGTTAGAGCAGGCAGGGGCTGGGAGCCAGGACTCATTAACTGGGCCACCATTGAGGTCCCAGTCTCAGCTGAATGCTGGATGATCCAAACCTCCACCCCCACCACTACCCATGTACTAACTAAACTAATGGTTGTGTATGATAATGGGGGCTAATATGAAAGGGGCTAATTTAGCTGCAACAAGTCAGCAAAAAGATCTTGGCGTCATCGTGGACAGTTCTCTGAAGATGTCCACGCAGTGTGCAGAGGTGGTCAATAAAGCAAACAGGATGTTAGGAATCATTAAAAAGGGGATAGAGAATAAGACAGAATATATTATTGCCCTTATATAAATCCATGGTACACCCACATCTTGAATAGTGCGTACAGATGTGGTCTCCTCACCTCAAAAAAGACATTCTAGCACTAGAAAAGGTTCAGAAAAGGGCAACTAAAATGATTAGGGGTTTGGAGAGGGTCCCATATGAAGAAAGATTAAAGACGCTAGGCCTCTTCAGCTTGGAAAAGAGGAGACTGAGGGGGGATATGATAGAGGTATATAAAATCATGAGTGGGGTGGAGAAAGTGGACAAGGAAAAGTTATTTACTTATTCCCATAAGACAAGAACTAGGGGTCACCAAATGAATTTAATGGGCAGCAGGTTTAAAACAAACAAAAGGAAGTCCTTCTTCACACAGCGCACAGTCAGCCTGTGGAACTCCTTGCCTGAGGAGGTTGTGAAGGCTGGGACTATAACAATGTTTAAAAGGGAACTGGATAAATTCATGGTGGCTAAGTCCATAAATGGCTATTAGCCAGGAAGGGTAAAAAAGTGGTGTCCCTAGCCTGTGTTTGTCAGAGGATGGAGATGGATGGCAGGAGAGAGATCACTTGATCATTCCCTGTTGGCTTCACTCCCTCTGGGGCACCTGGCATTGGCCACTGTCAGTAGACAGATACTGGGCTAGATGGACCTTTGGTCTGACCCGGTACGGCCGTTCTTATGTTTGTGTGTGTGTATGTGTGTGTGTCTCCAACCGTGCTGGAAGGAACGAGTGTGTGTGCGCGTGCATGTGTATGTGTGTGTTACGGCTCCCCCCACCCATCTCTCTCTTTGAGCCCCGCTCACTTAGTGACGCTAATGGGCACAGTTGCACTGACCGCAGGCCCCCCTCCTTGCTTTGTTCCCAAACAGCCAGCTGGGCCCAATGCTTCCATCCTAATGCATCAATTTCCCAGCCCCGTGGGGGTGAGAGCTCAGCTGGGTGCTGTGCCAGCGGGCGGCCTGGGGGGCCAGCGGCACTCAGCGCTCAGCACTGGGCGAGGAGCCAGCTCCCCAGGTCCCCTGCCCCTGTGGGGGGTGGTTAGGGCTCGAGCATGGCTGCTGCATGATCATCACTCCAGCAGCCGGCTGCTGGAGCCCAGGCCCCTGTGCCAGCTGGAAGGGCGTGTGTGTGTGGTGGGGGGGGGGCGGCGGAGAATTGGAGTCAGGATTCCGGGGTTCTAACTCTAGCTGTGGGAGGGGAGAGGGGTCTAGTGGTTAGAGGGGGGGAACTGGGAGGCAGTACTCCTGGCTTCTATCCCCAGCTCTGAGAGGGGAGGGAGGTCTAGTGGTTAGAGGGTGGGGGCGGGCTAGGAGGCAGGACTCCTGGGTTTTAGCTCTAGCTATGGGAGGGGAGAGGGGTCTAATAGTTAGACGCGTGGCTGGGAGGCAGGACGCCTGGGTTCTAGCTCTAGCTGTGGGAGGGGAAGGGAGTGGGGTCTATTGGTTGGGGTGCAGGGGTGGGAGGCAGGAGTCCTGGTTATTATCCCCATGTCTGGGAGGGGAGTGGGATCTAGTGGTTATGGTGGGGGTGGGGATACTGGGAGCTGGGACTCCTGGGTTCTATTCCCAGCTCTGGGAGGGGAGTGGGGTCCAGTGATTAGAGGGTGGGGGGTGTTGGGAGGCAGGACTCCTGGGTTTTATCCTGAACTCTGGAAGGGGAGTGGTGTCTACTGGTTAGAGCAGGGTGGGGCGAGGTTGGAAGCCAGGACTAGGACTCATGGATTCTTTCCCTGGGTCTGGGAGGGGAGTTGGGTCTAGTGGTCAGCACAGGGGGGTTGGAAGCCAGGATTGCTAGGTTCTTTCCCTGGCTCTGGGTGGATTTAAAGTTGCCACATCATATTTCCACAGTAAGGGGGGGGGTTCTTAGCCCCCCCGGCCCCCCCCACCGATATTGCTATTCTGTTTATCATTATTATTAGCAACAACCCTGAGCAGGACTCACCGACATTGGCCGGGGGGTTCTCGCTGCTTTTCGCAGAACTCAGCGAGTCCCGAGCTCCTTGCGGGGAGATGAAAAGCCTCGTCCGAAGCGCTGCTTGGCAGCCCTGCGTGTGGGGCAGAGCAGGGGGGCGCTGGGAGCCAGGACTCCTGGGTCCTCTTCCTGCCTCTGCGACTGATTCGCCGGGGGAGCGTCTGTCGCTCCTTCCTCTTCTCCGGCGTTCACGCCTCTGTATAAATACTATCTCACCCCCCCGCCCCAACCACTAGCCCCCACTCCGTGGCCAGAGCTGGAGAGAGAACCCAGGAGTCCTGCCTCCTGCCTCCCCCCACTAGACCCCACTCCCCTCCCACAGCTAGAACCCAGGTGTCCTGCCTCCAAGCCCCCCAGCCAGGAACAGAACGTACCTTCCCTCTCCTGCCGGTTCCCACCGCCCTCTGGCGGGACCCGTTCACCTGTTCCCCCCCTCCCGCCCCATGCAATGTTCCCAGACACACTGTACAGCTGTAGCCAGAGCAACGGCATCCATCCCCAAGGTCTCCGCTACAGAGCAGGCGGGGAACTGGCAGGGTGGCATCCCTGGCTGTGAATAGAACCCAGGAGTCCGGATTACTCCCCTCCCCCATCCGCTAGACTCCACTTGTCTCCTAGAAGTCCTGCCTTCCCCCCACCCCCCATCTAACCACTAAATACCAGTCCCCCTCCCAGAGCTGGGGGTGGAAGGAACCCAGGAGTCCTGGCTCCCACTCCCCATCTGACCACTAGATACCAGTCCCCCTCCCAGAGCTGGGGGTGGAAGGAACCCAGGAGTCCTGGATCCCAGCCCCCATGTAGATACCAGTCCCCTCCCAGAGCTGGGAGTGGAAGGAACCCAGGAATCCTGGCTCCCAGCCCACCTGCTCTAACCCATTAAATCCCAGCTCGCCCCCACCCCCCAATTCTCCACAGCAAAAGCAAAATCACTCACCTGAAGGAACAATTCTCCAGGGATTAGATTTGGCGAGGGGGGTGGGCTGGGAGCCAGGACTCCTGGGTTCTATCCCTGGTTGGGGGAGGGAAGTGGGGTCTAGTGGGTTGACGTGGGAGGGGCTGGGAGCCAGGACTCCTGGGTTCGACTCCTGGCCCGTAGAAAGGAGTGGGGTCTAGAGGGTAGAACAAAGGACGGGCTGGGAGCCAGGACTCTTGCCTGTCCCCGTGCCTCAGTTTCCCCAACTGCTTGAGGCGCGTAGCGCTGGTTTCCCGGGCGGTGGGGGACTAGGCGCTGGAACCAGCCGTGCTTGACGTGGTATCTATTAGATATACGGGGTTTGCAGTTTGGGTCAAGGGCTCTCAGATCCCCCTCCCATACAAATTGTTCCAGCGGGCGGGGGGTTAACCCTGTCTGGTAGGAGCCCAGAGGCCGCGGGGATGGGGGCCAGGCTGCCCAGCCCCCGGACAGGGAAAGGGGCGCGACTCACGCGGCTGCCGGGGGGGGCGCCGGGCGGGGGCGGGTCCGAGTCCGAGTCCAAGTCCGCTGCGCAGGGAGAAGGGCCGGGCGTGAGTGTCTGGAGGGGAGGAATGAGGGGGGCGGGGAGAAAGAAAGACTGTTTGTGGTGTGTGTGTGTGTGTGTGTGTCTACTGCCCCTGCTGGAGAGGGGATCAGCCCTGCTGTGGGGAGGGGGGGAAAGAGTGTCCGCCCCCAGCTGGAGGGCAAGAGCCCTGCGGGGTGTGTGTGTGTGTGTGTGTGTGTGTGTGTCTGCTGCCCATGCTGGAGAAGGGATCAGCCCTGCTCTGTGTGTGTGTGTGTGTGTGCGTGTCTGCTGCCCATGCTGGAGAGGGGATCAGCCCTGCTGTGTGTGTGTGTATGTGTGCGTGTCTGCTGCCTGTATCACACAGGTATCACACAGCAACGCTCAGCAGGGACACACACACAGAGCAGGCTTTGTCCCCGGCAGCAGGGGGCAGGAGGGATACATCCCCCCAATATCATTGTTAGATGAGGAAACTGAGTCAGAGAGAGGGGATATAATCCAGGAATTCTGCCCTCCCCCACCCACTCTAACCCCCTGGCCTCCACTCCCCTCCCAGAATCTGAAATAGAACCCGGCGTCCTGGCCCTCCACTCAGAGCGCACAAGATTCTGGAGCAGGAACTAGGACACGGGTCCTTTCCCCTCTAGGGGGCACCAGCGCTGGTCTGGCCCTGTGGCAGGGGACTGATGGCGGGGGGGGAGGGGGCTTGGAACCGTGCTGTGTTGACTCCAAGTGCACAGAAAAGCTGGTGCCGGTGGAACTCTCTGCTACAAGGCAAAGTAACTCACCCTCCACACACTGCCTGTGACAGGAATTGCTGCTGCATCCTGAGCTGGGGAGTACGTGCAGGGCCGTCCTTAGGATTTATGGTGCCCTAGGCGGGATTATTAAACTGGTGCCCCTGTCCCTGACTTGCTCTTAGCAACACAAACATAAGCTTACAGTATTGGAAAACTTGCCACATGCATGTTATTAAAACCAGTTTAACTTAATTAAGCACTCTGTAATGCTGATGGACAAGCACTAAAGAAGCAGCACTATAGAAAAAATTCTGATTTGACAGAATAGTGCAAATAATATAATTTTTTAAATTTGTCAACATTTTATTGGAAATTTCTATGAAGAGGTATTGAAACAAGGATTAGTTTTTAATTAAAAGCAATCTGTCTGGCTTTTTTGGCTGCAAAATCAGTAAGAATGTCATCGTATGACAAACACAAAGTGATGTCTTGTTTGATTGCAAGAATAGCAAGACCAGTCAAGTGTTCCTGACTCGTAGAGCGGAGATAGTTTTTAATGAGCTTTAGTTTTGAGAAACTCCGTTCTCCTGATGCTACTGTTACAGGAATTGTCAGTAGAAAATGAGTGGCAATGTGCACATTAGGATATATGTTAAGTTTTCTGGTATGAATAAACTGTACAATGTCCATCATTGATTTTGCATGTGGCAACAACTCAATTCTTCGTACTGTTCAAGTTCATTTAAATCAAAATGATCACTGTGCTTCAGGAGGCTATCTAGGTCAGGGGTCCCCAAAGTGGTGCCCAAGGGCACCATGGCGCCCACAGAAGTCTCTCAAAGCACCTGCATTCTGGCCAGAGGACGAGCATCTGCCGAAACGCTGCTGAAATTTGGCGATATTTCGGCACTGACACCTCTGTATGATATTGCTTGCTGCCGACAAGCATCATCATCCAGAGGCATCGCTGCTGAAATGCTGCCAAATTTTTGGCGGCATTTTGGCGGATGCTCGTCCGCCACCATGGTCCTTCATCTGGCACCTGCCAGACAAAAAAGGTTGGGGACCACTGCTCTAGGTTCTTGCACTTTGTCATTAATTGCTCTTGTTTTCCTATTTCATTGAATTTAGTCCCGCTCAGCCTGCTGTGAGCTGAGTGAATGGAACCCCAGGCCAACAGCGGGTTGAGTGGCTCAGCTGGGGTCTCAGCCGTCGGCCTGCTCAGCCTGCTGCCAGTCTGGGGTTCCTTGGGGGTCTGCAGCCAAGCAGCAGGTGCTGAGTGAGGCTGGCAGCCGGGACCCCAGGTGGCAATGGGGCAGCAGCCAGAACCCCAGAGCAGTGGCGGGCTGAGCCGCTCAGCCCACTGCTGCATGCCATCAAAAATCAGCTTGTGTGCCACCTTTGGCACGTGTGCCGTAGGTTGCTGACCCCTGCTCTGTACACTAGTAAGGAGATGAGCATATTACAGTTGTTGGAGGGCTCTATTTAGCAGTAACAGGGCTATAGGAAAGTCAGTCAACAATTTTTGTTTCTCTAATGAAAACTGCCCCACTCCCTTCCCCAAACCAAACTTGTCACATATAATTGTCAACAACTTAATTTTCTGTTTTTGGCTAAGATATTGATTTAAAAAAAATTGAAATTGAATTCAGGATTGTTAGCAAGCATTTTTGGCAAACAAATTTGCTCAATGACAATCAAAATGGCAATGCAGTACTGCTTTCATGCTTGGCTCACCCCCCAGCCTGCTGGTCCAACAGCTGCAGTAGAGGAGGAGATATGTGGAAAACTGCAGGATCCCAAAATCCACCTCTTGGGGTGCAGAGTGGCAACAGCAGCAGCAAACCCTCAGGTCTGATCACACTCCAGTGGGCACCACCGCCAGCCCAACAGACCATAGTGAAGTTAGCACAGCATCTGATCTCAGGGATGGGGCACCCATGGAGCCACAGCAGCTCATCCTGCCCTATGCAGCTCCCCCCTGATGAGATGGATCACTGCCAGTCCGGGGGAGAGATGCACTTCCCAGCTAGGGTGACCAGGTCCAGATGTCCTGATTTTATAGGGCCAGTCCCGATATTTGGGGCTTTGTCTTATATAGGCACCAATTACCCCCACCTAGGGTGACCAGACAGCAAGTGTGAAAAATCAGGACAGGAGGTGGGGGGGGGGGGAATACGAGTCTATATAAGAAAAAGACCCCAAAATTATAAAAGTGGGACATCTGCTCACCCTACCCCAACCCCCTGTCCTGATTTTTCACACGTGCTATCTGGCTATCCCCAGCCCAGCCATGTGTGATCATTCCAATCCTGGCTGCCTGCGAGGAAGGGAGTTGCTTTCACTGTCATTCCTCAGCAGGTAGCAGCCAGCCTTCCCCCCGCTCCCCAGGACCTCACCCAACTCAGCCCTGGCAGCCCTCACGCTGGGGGAAAGAGTCACACTCATAAGTGAGTTCCTTCCCCCTCCCCTGCCCAGAGACCCCAGCAGCCAATCCCCTCCCTCAGACTGTGCTGCATTCGGCTCTCTCTAGGACCCAGCAGCCCTGCTCTTACATGCTCCACTGCTTCCCGTCTGTCCGGGCTCCCGGCAGAGTGGTGCCCCCAGACCTAGTGGTGCCCTAGGCGGCTGCCTGTTCTGCCTATGGCTAAGGACGGCCCTGAGTACGTGCAGGGTCCCTCTCACCTCACTGTAACACAGCTAGCTTCAATCCACAGAGCCGCTTCTCTGCCCCAGGCCGTGCTGCCAGCTCTGCACCAGGGTCGTTGGGGTATTGGCTCTGTCTGGGACTGCATCTCTTGTGACTTCTTAGCATGGAGTCATCTGTGCTCTGCAGAATGGCCTAATGGTTAGAGCAGGGGGTAGCTGGGAGCCAGGACTTCTGGGTTCTATCCCCAGCTCTGGGAGGGGTCTGGTAGATTAGAGCAGGAAAACAGGAAATCGGGACTCCTGGGGTCTAGCTCTTGCTCTGGGAGGGAGGGATTTCAAGCATTATAAGTTGGGAATTTAACATCCAATTGACTTGAAACAAGACAGAGAAATTCACTATCTATCACAGACCTCGCATAATTATATCTCTTTGCACTGAGTCCCATAAGTTAACTCCACTAATACTCTGTGGTAGGGAGTCCTGCAGTTTGAACCCAATAATGCCAGTGGCAGGGAGTCCCACAGGTTAACCCACCAGTACCCAGCAGCAGGGAGTGCCACAGATTTTCCCTGATGATAAAAAGCTCTGTGATTTCCAGCAGGGCTTAGAATGGAAGTGGCTTTTCAGCCCCACCGAGGGGGTCTCTGCCCATTGTCTCGCCTCCCCCGGGTAGCGGGGCCGATGGGAACGCGGAGCCAGCGCGGTGAGAGACTCAGTGGAGAGAAATGTGAGTATTTGCTCGGCAAATGGTCCATGTGTCTGTTTCCCTCCCCCGTCCATGTGTTCACATCACTTCCTTTATCTCTGAATCTTCACACCCTGACCCCAGGCTGCTCTGTCTGAGCCAGACAACACAAACCATGAGTGGAAACAATAACTCAGCATCTGCCTTGGTGGGAAGAGTCCTGTGAGACTGGCTGGCCATACACCAGGCTGAGGCGGCAGCACGGCCAGACTGAGGGCCAGGGATGCACAGAAATGGGAGTCCAGCGGTACCCCCTGGGCAAATATCAACTTCACCCACTGCCCCTCAGAGGGACCCGCATGTCCAAAGGGGCTGGAGCTTCGACGGGGCTCCCAAAGAGGCACGTGCCCCACAGACACAGTCACAGTGGCCGGCATGAGTGTGGCCGGGCTGATGTCCCGGGGTTGGACGTGAATGTGCAGAGAGGAAAGGACTCTTGGATTCAGGGGGCCACTTGCAACCAGGTGCTGCAGATGCTGAGCTCAGAACTGCCCAAGGCCTTGGAGACCGAGTCCTCTCACAGCAGGTCTGCTAAGGGCACTCCTGCAGCCGGGCCTGTGGAGAAATCTCTTCCTGTTGGAACCAATGAGTCAAAGTTCTCTGAAAAACATGCGCCCACTCGGCTTGGCTTGAAATTGGCCATCTCTGAGCAAGGTCGGGGGCAGAGCAAATGGGGGCAGGTTTGGGTCCTTGGGATCCAGGGCCCTCAGTTAAAGCCACATGAAAAGGAGCCGCTCTTAATTTTTTCACGCTGCTCTGAAAACCCGTTGCAGACTCTCATTGACTTGGAAAGTGGCATGAAGCCGCAGGGGCTCTGCTGGAGTCTGTTGGAGCAAAGGGCGGTCGTTCGATCGGAGACTTCAGGAGATGCAGCCCCTTGAAGATGAACTGCTGTTAATATTCACATATTGCACTGACACCCTCATACTGGGGGAAACTGCCTTAAAAACCAGCACTTGGCAACGGAGACCGGGATGGAGTTTGTGATGCAAATTTGGGGTCATTTGGTCCAGGGGTTCCCGCGATACAGGGTCCCCTTCCCCACAGGTACTGATGGAACATTTTCAGGTTATAATGTTCTTGGTGCAGAGCGAGGGGGAAAAGCAAAGAGGCCAAATTTCAGGAAACATCGAGCTCAGATTGCCCTTGAGATCAGCTACGCAACAGGAGCGAAGGCTGGTGCAGCCGTACTGCAAAAGTGAGTCTGCTCCTCAAGCTGCTCACACGTGTGTTTAATAGCAGTTCACACCTCTGCAAGGTATGTCTTCCACTGGAAATTGAGGGTGAGTAACAGCCATGTTCAGCTGAAACGGGGGGGGGGGGGGCTTAGAGACACAGCCACTGCTCTCTCGATCTAAACATGGAGATGTTTGAGTTCTTGTCCCTATTATCACCTTTGACCTGGTGTCTTTAGCTTCAACGGGGCTGAATTGGGACCACTGATGGCATGTAAGTCCTGTGCCAATAACCAACTCTTCGGGTCTCTGATTATTCTGAATTTTTTTTTGCGGTGGGGGGGCATGTATTTGGAGACAACTCTAAATTTATTTATTTATTTATTTATTTTTGGCAAATGAAAAGGAAGGGAGCAGGGAAGGGGGAGTTTGTTTCAGTTGGAACAAAATGGTGGTTGTTTTTTTTGTGAGCTTGGATTTTACACATTTTAAATAAAAAATAAAATAAAATTGAAGCACATTTGAAGACAAAGCCATTTTGAGAAAGAAAATCAAAATGGTTCATATTGAAAATGTCAGATTTTTCGTGGTTGAGCGAAACAATCTGGCAAATTTGATATTAATTCATTAAATGTTTTAGTGACTAAGTTTGCTCTAACTGCTAGACCCCACTCCCCTCCCAGAGCTGAGGATTGAAGCCAGGAGTCCTGGCACCCAGCTCCCCCCACTCTACCCTCCTAGATCCCACTCCCCTGCTAGAGGCAGGTGAAGAACCCAAAAACTCTGAAGTGAAGTGAACAGAGCTACGCTGATTTACACTGACTGAGGGTCTGGCCTGCTTGCTCCATGCTCTACAGGTTTTCAGGCTTAATTTTCAAAAATAATTTGGTGATTATTTGTTCAGCTTCTATTTTTGGAGGGTTTCCCAGAGGAACACCCTTAAAGAGGCCAGATTTTCCAGAAGAAGGAGCTGAACGCTTTGTGAACATCCGGCCTCTTGGAAAGTGTCTCAGGTGAGTACATGCTTCCATGTGCTTCACCCACAATGTGGAGAATGTTCTCAGTTCCAGAGTTGCTGCCCTGAGGGGTCTTGTTTATAAAAGGATCTAGGTTCTGTAGTTTTTTCTTTAAAAATGCAGTGACTTGGAACCCAGGGTTTCTAGAACTAGCCACATATCTAGAATTCACAAGGTCCTATTGTTTTTTCAAACATAAAGGTGCTTGGAGCCCTTGAAGTGCTAGATCATGTCAGATCTGATTGGGTTTCAAGACATTGTCACACCTAGAACTGAAGAAGTTTAAGAACTCACCAAATATCTAGAACTCATGTGATACTACTGAGTGTGTATTTATTTTTACACACACACGCACGCACATATTTTATATATATATAAAATACAAAAGTGTCTCAGGAGTTCTAGACATTTAAATGGTTCTTGAACCTCTTGAGATCTAGATCTGACAAGTTGTTGAAAACCCAAACTGCTCCTACGTGGTCTAGGATGTCATATATGAGCTTGGAACCTTGGAACCTAGGATATTGTAGATTACATAGGAGCTATTTGGGTTTTAAAATCTTGACAGACCTACAACCCAAAGGTTCATGAACCAGCCAAATATCTAGAAAACATAGGATCCTATTGATTTTGAAACATACAGGGGCTTGGAAAACATGATGTCTAAATGTCATGATGTCTAGGCCACATCTGATGAGATCATATTTAAAATACTGACATAGCTGGGACCCAAGAGGTTAACAATTGGCCAGGACTCCTAGAATCCATGAGATCCTATTGAATGTTGAATCAGCGAGAGGTGGTGTCTGTCATGGTTGTCAGTCTTGTTTCATCTGAACAGTAAAATACACGTCTAACTTACCTACAGCCTCCACCCTGGGCTGATGGCCTATGCAGGTCTGGGCCCTAGGTGACAACTGGTGGAGCACCCCAACAACATCAGCCTCGCCTCTGGATAGAATCAGAGATTCCATGGCCAGATGGAGCATGGTGGTCCCCTACTCTGACCTCCTGCAGAACATCCATGAATTAGTTCCTGACTGAACTAGAGCAGACCTCTTTGAAAAACACCCAAACCTGCCTTAAAAATTGCCAGAGATGAGTAGAGCTGGCAGGTGGGATCTCCTGCGTTACTTGGACGTTACCCCTTCACTACCCTGAAGTGTTCATGGGTAGGTGGTTTCTCTGAAGCCGCTCTTTGTCCTTCCAGCTTGTTTTCCTTACTGGCCGCCCTTAAACTAAGGCAGAGTCTGAACAAATTAAATATCCCAGTGACCGGGTCACGTGGTGGTTGTAAAGTATTTCAGAGGTGCCCACAAACCTTACAGAATCTATGTAGTTCAAGTAACACCCGGGAGTAATTATTACTTATTATATTTCAGGTAGTTCTCAGAGCCCCAGTCCTGGACCAAGGCTCTGCTGTGGTAGATGCTGCACAAAGAACAAAAAGACAGGTGGTGTCCCAGAGAGCCCAGAGTCTAAGGAGAGGCAATGGATAGAGACCTGGGCAGAGATGTGGGAGACCTGGGTTTGTTCCCTGTTCTGTGACTGGACTGACCAAAGGTTCTACTGGGTGTCCTTGTCCAAGTCACTTCCCCAGTCTGTGCCTCAGTTTCCCCATTTGTAAAAACAGGAAGACTGCTACTGACCTCCTTGGTAAAGTTCTTTGAGATCTACTGAGGACAAGCACTAGAGAACAGCTAGATATTGCTACAGTAAAACACAGACTCTTCTATATGTGATATAGCATGGCCAGAGGGCAGCAGGAGAGGGTGAGCAGGGAGCCTCATTCCCTGCAAGCGGAGGAAGGTTTGCTATAGATTAACTATAGCACTTGAAGCCAATTAGAGCACCTGAAGCCAATTAGAGCACCAGCAGTCGGTCATGTGATAAAAACCCCTTGCTTCAGTCAGACAGTGTGGGAGTTGGAGCAGAAAGGCTTGTTGGAGCAGAGAGCAGTTTGAAGGAGCTGGAGAAAGAACAGTTTTGGAGAGAGACAAAAGGAAAGTTTGGAGAAGTGCTGCGGTGGGCTGAGAAATCCAAAAGAAACCCTAGGTAAGGGGCACCTGGCTTGTGTAGAAGGAGGGCAAGAAGCCCCTTCACAAGCTGAAGGGCAGGAGAGGGAAGTAGCCCAGGGGAAGGAACCGCTAGTTCAAGTGGTTCACCACAAACCTCAGGGCCCCTGGGTTGGGATCTGGAGAAGAGGGTGGGCCCAGGTCCCTCCCTCTCCACTCCCCTCCTCAAGGACACTAGTGGGGTAATTATAATACTGGTTCAGAGGCAAGCAATCGTGCCCTGAACCTTCCCCAAAGAAGAGAAAGCGCAAGACCCAGCATAACATTACCGGCAATTTGCCACATATAATATACCACATATAATAGATTAAAAACCATTTGGAAATTTAGAACCACAGTGAAAATTTTAGCAAACAATCTGGAACCTGTTGGATTCTATGTGGCTTGAAAACACTCTAGAATCTGGTGATGTCCAAGGCCCAGTCAGGAATCTAGAACCCATGGACTTTGAATATGAACCCACTGAGAGGCTTACAATAAAAGAGATTCCAGAGCCAGCTAGTGATGCAGAATCCAAGAGAGTCAATTAGGTGAGAACACACTGAGTGATCTGAAACGCACATGATTCTGGAGCTGGTGATTGATCTAGTGCCATTGATGACCCATTGAGTATGAAATGATTGGGAGACCTAGAACACATGGGATTCTGGAGAGAGCAGGGAATCTAGAATCAAGGGACACTGCAGGGTATATAAACAATGAGATACCTGGAAACCATCAGGTTTTAGAGCCATCAGGGATCTAGGAACAACTGGGATGGCAAGTTGTCAACTCTCCCTAAGTCTGGACAACTTCAGACCATCTCCTGTTTTGTGTTCTCAACTTCAGATACATGTCTTCCACTGTACTTGGGGCCGCTGCTACTGAGATCATCAATAAAAGCTGCTTTGACCAGAGTGAGAAGAGACGTCCTGAAGACCTGCCAGAACTTCTCCCCCACAAAGAGGTAGAGAATGGGGGTGAAGCAGGCATTGAAGCAGGATGTGAAGGTGTAAATGACCAAAAGAGCACCCATCACTGACTCTGGTACCTCCTTCTTGTAGAGATTCAAGCTCTGGTAGAGGTGATAGGGCAGCCAGCTGAGAAAGAAGGACACCACCACAGCCACCATGACTTTGAAGGGCTTCCCAGACCACACCAGCTTCTTCTCCTTCATCTTCAGGCCCACAAAGACATAGCATCCTGCGATGGTGCAGAAGGGCAGCAGGAAGCCCAGCAGGAACCGGACCATGAAGATGGTCAGGTGGACCCATCTGCCCAGGTCCTGCAGCTCTGCTCCATTCCAGTCTGTGGAGAGGGCGTAATTGTTGATGCAGATGATTCTGCCCCCATCCACCACCTGGGTCTCCCGGAAAGCCAGGAAGGGAGCACTGAGACCAAAGGAGGCCAGCCACACACCCCCAGTCAGCTTCTGAGCTCGGGGCACAGTGCGGTGATGCCGAGACCAGATGGGACGGTGAGTGAGGATGTAACGGTCCAGGCTGATGAGGGCGAGAAGGAAGACAGAGGTAAACATGCCCACAGAGATGCAGGTGTTGAGGATCTTGCACATGGCCGTGCCGAAGACCCAGTGGAAACCCAGGAGGACGTAGACGGCGAAGAAGGGGATCAGCAAGGTGAAGAGGAAGTAGCAGGAGACCAGGTGGAGGAACCAGAGTGTGGTCACCGTCCTCCTCATCTTCAGTCCCAGCACCCACAGGCACAGCCCGTTCCCCACCACACCCACCAGGAAGGTGGGGCAGAGCAACATGGCTGCAGCCAGGTGAGCGGCGCTTACAGCTGCTGGGGTCTGGCTGGAATTTGCCCCAGTGGTTGGTGGGAGAATTGTGTTGCCTTGGTCCATGGTGCCCTGGGGAGAGAGAGAAGAGGGGTTGGAAGGGATGACAGAGAAGGGGAAGAGGAGAAATAAGAGGGTGTTACGAAGGCACCATTGGAGAATATCTCTCCAGGCACCCTCTGGTCCTCCAGAATATGCAGGCTAGATAGTCTCAGCAACTGGGCTATAGTAGGTGGAACTCACTGCCACAAGGTAGAGCTATGGGAAGTAGAGGAGGGAAAGTGCAATAGTAGATGTGGTGACGGGGACAGTCTAGCAGGTCAAGTACACAGTTGTGCTGATAATTCCACGTGGCTATGATCAGGAGGGATGGGGAATGGGGTATGCGGCCTTCCCCACCAGGAGGCGCTGTTTCAGATCTGGCTCCAGAGTGGGGACTGGCTGGCTCAGGTAGGTGAGGATTGGTTTTGATGAGCTGGTGCCGGTGGCAATCACTGCTACAAGGTGGAAAAAGTCACCCTTCCCCTACCCTGTCTCTTGTGCTCATCTGTCTGCCACAGGAATTGCTCCTACACCGTGACTTGTGAGAGCGTGCAAGGTCCTTCTCATTCTCATTGTAGCACAGGAAGCCTCAAGCCACCGAACTGCTTCTCTGTCCCACAGCCCTGCTGCCAGCCCTTCAGCAGGGTCCTCTGGGCTATTGCCGCTGTCAAGGAGTGCGCCCCTCACAGCCTTGTCAGCATGGAGTCCTCTGTGCTCTGCAGACTGGCCTAATGGTTAGAGAAGGGACGGCTGGAAGCCAGGACTCCCGGTTTCTAACCCCAGCTCTGGGAGTGGAGTGGAGGTCAGAACTCCTGGGATTTGGGAAGAAAGGCGGGTCTTTTGACTTGAGCAGAAGTTCTCAGCGAACGGTGAGTGTACACAGAGATCTGTTGGGGGCACATCAACTCATCCAGATATTTGTCTAGTTTTACAATAGGCCACATAAAAAGCATGAGCTTAGTCAGTAGAAACTAATATTTCATACAATTACTTGCTTGTACTGCTCTATATACAACATTTATATTCCAATTCATTTCTAAGTATATGGGAAAAATGAGAAAATCAGGAATTTTTTAGGCATAGTGCAGCTGTGACCCATCTGTATTTTTAGGTCTGATTTAAGTAGTTTTGAAGGAAGGTAAAACTTGGGGATACTCAAGACAAATCAGACTCCTGCAAGGGGTACAGGAATCTGGAAAGGTTGAGAACCTCTGGCTCAGAGTTTTGTAAACAGGGAGCAGCTTGTCTGACTGACATGAAATAAGGGGGAAACATTCACCCACGTCACAGACCTCACCTACTACCTCTGTCTACTGAGTGCCCCAGGGGAACCCCACTGATAGCCAGTGGCAAGGAGTCTCCCAGGCTAACACCACTGATATCCAGTGGCAGGGAGTCCCACTGGTTTGTCTTTTCAATAGCAAATTTCTGTGGCTTCTAGGGGACCTTAGCAAGGAAATTGCCCTTTAGACCCAATATGGAGCCCTCTGTCCATCGTCTCGACTCACCTGGGCAGCAACTGGTGGAAACACAGACCCAGCGTAGAGAGAGCCTCAGATGGCGTGTCTTTGGCCAGCAAAGCGTCCATGTGTCTGTGCCCTGCACCCCAGAGCCCTCCCCTGCTGTTGAGTTCACTCCACCCCCTCCTGATCTCTGAGACCCACAAGCTGTAAACCATGAACGGAAATGATCATTGGACACTGTCTTAGCAGAGAAACCACCTAAACAACAACGATTGCTTTGAAACTAGCTCCCACTCCCTCCCAGAGCCTGACATAAAACCCAGCCCCCGCCAATGCACTAGAAGCTTGGCCAGCAGCTCAACTATTGAGCTGTGCCCCCCTGGAGAGGAAGGGCCTGTAAGTCTCACAATTCCTTTCCTGACAGGGGGCACTGGCAGTAAGGACCCTGGGTTCTGTCCCCAGCTCTGGGAGGGGGTGGGGTTTAGGGGTTAGAGCAGGTCAATAGCTGTGAGGGGTCCTGTGTTATCTACATGTTGTGGGTCCATCCCTGGGTGAGACAACTCATGTGACATCCTGCCCCTTCCTATTCTAGATAAAATCTCAGTCACACCAGCCCTCCCCAGAGTGTTCGTTACACAGGCCCCATCGTGAGAACCAGGACCCTGAGACCCCGACAGGAACCCAAGGCTCCTGGGAAAACAACCCCCAGTGACATGGTACATGAGACCAAGGTTGAATTCTGAGGGGAATGATGTCTAGTGGTTAGAGAGGGGGCTGGGAGCCTGGATTCCTGGGTACTATCCCTGGTAGGGGAGGGCAGTGGGGTCCAGTGGTTAGAGCAGGTCTGTATGGGGCATCAGAAACCAATGGTTCCATTCCCAACTCTGGATGGGGAATGGGGCCCAAAGGGTTAGCTTGAGGGGGGCTGGGAGTCAGGACTCCTGGGTCCTGGCTATGGCTCTGAGAGGGGAGTGTTGTGTACTGAGTTAGATTGAGGGGGTACAGGTGCTGGCACCCAGGATTCTGGTTCTACCCTGTGTGTGGCTGCAGCCTAATGGGTTTGTGCAGAGAGGAGAATGAAATGCCGTGTTTCTCACTGCTAGGGCACGGGCTGCACACGTCTGTCTATCTCTCTCCCTTCCCCTCTTCTGTCTCCTCCAATCCCCTTTGTGTTCTTCCTGCTGCTCCTTAGGGTCTCACGGCCCCTCCACCTTCCTGACTGGCCTGACCCCTCACTGGCCCTCCTCCAGACCCAGCAGCTGGAGCCCTCACTGCCTTTCTGCCTTCCCGGAAAGCCCAGCCCCTCATGGCCCCTCCACCTTTCTGGCTCCTCATGGCCCCTCTGCCTTCTCCGCCTTCCAGGCCTGTGACTTTGTACCGTATCTGATTTTATAAAAATATGCTAATGGCTGAATATAATGTAACTGGAATATGCTTCATGCAAAAGGTCTCTTGTATCATTACAAAGCTTATAATCTACTGAGTTTGGTCATCCTATTTGTATAAATGTCTCACTCTTGTATCTGAAACTAGAAATATGAAATATGACTCTCAGGGCCTATTGTCATTATGCAAAGTGTGGGCCATTAATGGTGGTTTGGAATCTTGATGGCTCCCACCAACCAGGACAACTGACTGTGGACAGCTCTGTTTGCAGGCAGGCCTTCCTGTGAGTCAGGCTGGGAGGAATGGAGGCTTGGGGTCTTACACTGGCATGTGATCATGTCAGCTGAACTGGAATCCATCTTTAACCTGGTGCTTTTCCATTTCTAAGGAGGGCTGGGAACCCAGAGAGGGACAAGGGATTTCCGCCTTATGCAAAAGATATATAAGGGGTGGAACAGAACAGCGTTTAAAAAAGAATTGGATAAATTCATGGTATGTTAAGTCCATTAACAGTTATTAGGCAATCTGGGTAAGGAATGGTGTCCCTAGCCTCTGTCTGTCAGAGGGTGGAGATGGATGGCAGGAGACAGATCACTTGATCATTACCTGTTAGGTTCACTGGGGCACCTGGCATTGGCCGCTGTCAGTAGACAGGATATTGGGCTAGATGGACCTTTGGTCTGACCCAGTATGGCCATTCTTGTGTTCTTAACAAAGGAAGCCGCAATCATGAGGAATTTTCTAGCTACCACCTGTACCAGGGGAAAGGATTGTGCCTATACTAAGAAGGCGTCCAGTCTGTGACAGAAGCTTAGTGAAACATTTGATGGTGAGATTTTATCTGTATTCGGTTTTCTTACTGTTCTAGACTTAGACTTGCGTGTTTTATTTTATTTTGCTGGGTAATTCACCTTGTTCTGTCTGTCAGTCAGCTGGCTGGGAAGGGAAGTCAAATCAAGTGGCACCGCTTGTGGCACGCTCTGCTGGGGGTGGCTGGCTGTGGGCTCTGCTTGTGGGTTCTGGGGCTGAGGCTGAGGATGATGGTGACCTCCCTCTTGTCCTTCCATCTGGTGCTCACCTACCTGCTCACATCCTGCTTTATAACTCTCTTCACATCTACATCTGCCTGGGTTTCCTCTGGGTCTTCGGCACGGCCATGTGTGAGCTCCTCAGTGCGTGCCTCTCCCTGGACCTGTTCTCCGCCATTTTCCTCCTCATCCTCACCAGCCTGGACAAGTGCACTCTCCCCTGCCGCCCTGTCTGGTTCCAGCATTACTGCACCGTGGCTAGGGCTAGGAAGCTGGTCGCAGTCGTATAGCTGATCTCTTTCGCCCTCAGCGCTCCCTAACAGGGTTTGCAGGAACTCCTGGAGATGGAGGTGGCATGGTCACTTGCACAAATAGTTACACCTTCTCTGGAGAGGGGGATGGAGCCGAAATGCAGGCCTGGAGGACATGTCTCCATCCAGTGCTGTTTAGGATGCAGTTCCTGCTGGGCTTCTTGCGGCCCCTCGGCACCAGCGTGGGATGCCAGGGACAGACAGGGCTGGAAATGAAGAAGAAGTGGTTGGCGAGGAACGAGAAGCCTTTCAAAGCCAGGGTGACTGTGGTGGTTTCATTCTTTGTCTGCTGGCTGCCCTACTGTCAAGGTTCCTTCCCCACTCTGAACTCTAGGGTACAGATGTGGGGACCTGCGTGAGAACCTCTAAGCTTAACTACCAGCTTAGACCTGGTTTTGCTGCCACCACCCAAATTATTTATGAGTCATTTGGGAAACTCTGTCTACCTGCCCCCCAGAATATCTCCCTCCCAAGTACTATAAGCCTTCCCTGGGTAGCCTTGAGAGGCTTCTCCACCAAGTTCCTGCTGAACACCAATCCAAACCCTTGGATCTTAAAACAAGGAGTAATTAACCATTCCCCCTCCTTTCCCTCACCAGTTCCTGGTGAGTCCAGATCCAACCCTCTTGGATCTTAAAACAAGGAAAAATCAACCAGGTTCTTAAAAAGAAGGCTTTTAATTAAAGGAAGAAAGGTTAAAATCATCTCTGTAAAATCAGGATGGAAATAACTTTACAAGGTAATCAGATTCATAGAGCCCAGAGGAACCCCCTCTAGCCTTAGGTTCAAAGTTACAGCAAACAGAGGTAAACACTCTAGCAAAAGGAATATTTACAAGTTGAGAAAACAAAGATAAACCTAACACGCCTTGCCTGGCTGTTACTTACAAGTTTGAAATATGATAGACTGGTGCAGAAAAATTTGGAGAGCCTGGACTGATGTCTAGTCCCTCTTAGTCCCAAGAGCGAACAACCTCCAAAACAAAGAGCACACAAACAAAAGCCTTCCCCCTACCAAGATTTGAAAGTATCTTGTCCCCTTATTGGTCCTTTGGCTCAGGTGTCAGCCAGGTTACCTGAGCTTCTTAACCCTTTACAGGTAAAAGGATTTTGGTGTCTCTGGCCAGGATGGATTTTATAGTATTGTACACAGGAGGACTGTTACCCTTCCCTTTATAGTTATGACATCTACCATCTCTACCATGGCCTGCTGCTCTACCAGAATGTGGTGCTGGTGTTGGTCATGAGCTCTCGAAAGTGCCTAGAGTTAGAAAGCATTGGAAACTTGTCATCCCACTTGTTCCTTCATCCCTGATGGTTCTGAAACCTGATGGGTTCCAGATTGCTCGATTGTTTATAAACCGAGCAGTGTCCTTGTGATTCCAGATTCCTTGTTATCTGAAGAATCCCATGTGTTCTAGGTCTCTCCATTTTTTCAAAGGGTTCCAGATCACTAATTGGCTCCAGAATCAATGTATTCTAACTTAACTGATTCTCATGGGTTCTGTGTCATTGGCTGGCTCTGGAATCTTCCTTTTAAGTCTCTCAAAGTGTTCCCACCCAATAGGGTCCATGAGTTCTAGATTCCTGACTGGTGCTGGGACCCTAGTGGATTCTAGAGTGTTTTAAAACCATATAGAATCCAACAGGTTCCAGCTTCTTTGCTTGATCTAAAAATCTCATGGGGGTTCTAGATTTCCGAATGGTTTAAAATCCATTTGGTGCAGTGTCTTATAGAAGGGTCTGTGTATTATAATAGCGATAACTAGCTCTTCTCTAGTGCTTGTCCTCAGTAGATCTCAAAGAACTTTGCCAAGGAGGTTAGCAGCAGTCTCCTCGTTTTTACAAATGGGCAATATGAGGCACAATGGAGTTTGGGGCCATGACTGCATCTCACACTGGGTTCTAGTCCTGGCTCTGGGAGCGGATGTGGGGTGAGTGAGCTAGTTTTAAAGCAGTGGCTGGTGTTTAGGTGGTTGCTCTGCTAAGACAGTGTCTGAATGATCATTTCCATTTATGGTTTGCAGTTTTTCGACCTGAGAAAGCAGGTTGAGGCGGAGCATGTAGAAGACACAGAGTTAAGGGGAGTGAACTCAGCACACAGGGAAAAGCTGAGGCAGGGACAGACACGCAGACGCTTTGCTGGACAAACACGTCATCTGAGTCTCTCTGCGGGGTCTGTTTCCACCACCCACTGCCCAGGTGAGTCAAAACAATGGTCAGAGGATCCAGAATTGGGTCTAAAGGGGAATTTCCTTTCTAAAACCACCTAGGAGCCACAAAAATATGTTATTGTAAAGGCAAACCAGTGGTAGACGGAGGCAGTAGGTGAGATCTGCGATGTGGGTGATTTTTTTCTGTTTCATTTCATGTTAATCAGATGAGGTGTTTCTCATCTGCAGAGTCTAAGCAACAGGATCCCACGTCCCTCCCCCAGCCCAGGAGTCTTGGATCCCAGCCACTCCCCCATTCTCTAACCACTAGGCCATTCTCCAGAGCAGATGGGATTCCATGCTAATAGGGCTGTGAGGGAGAAAATCCCAGACAGAGACAAAATCCCCGAGGTCCCTGCTGCAGAGCAGGCAGCACGGCTGGAGGGCAGAGAAGCAGCTTGGTGGATTGAGACGTCCTGTGTTACAATGAAGGTGAGAGGGACCCTGCACGCTCTCGAGTCAGGGTGTAGCAGCAGTTCCTGTGACTGGCAGAAGGGGTGGGAGAGAGGTGGTGTTTTCTTCCTTGTAACAGTGAACTGCACCATCACCAGCTCCTACATGCTAGGAGTGAACAGCACCAATCCTCACCTAACTGAGTGGGCCTGATCCCCTACCCTGCGGCAGATTAGAGCTGGCCACCCTAGAGGGGAAAGGTCCCAAGGCTCATTCACTGCTTCCCTGAGCCAGCCAGACGTCCAGATCACAGCTACGTGGTATTCTCTGCACAGTTGTATATTTGATCTACTAGAGTGTCCCCTTCCCCACTCCTCCCCCATCTGCTACCCCCTTGTCCTCTCCTACTGTTCACAGCTTTATCCTGTAGCTGTGAGTTCCACCGGCTATAGCCCAGTTTCTGACAATATCCAGCCTGGATATTCTGGAGGACCAGAGGGTGACCAGCGAGGTCCCCTCCAATGTTACCATCCTAACCCACTCTGGTATTTCTCTCTTCTCTTCCACTCTCCCTGAGCATTGGCCTGCTAAACCCAGGGTTATGAGTTCAAGCCTTGAGGGAGTCACTTAGGGATCTGGGGCAAACTCAGTACTTGGTCCTGCTAGAGAAGGCAGGGGGCTGGACTCGATGACCCTTCAGGGTCCCTTCCAGTTCTAGGAGATAGGTATATCTCAAATATTCTATTCTATTCTCCACTGTCGTCCCTTCCAACCCCTCTTCTGTCTCTACCCAGGGTACCATAGAACAAGATATCATGGCACTCCCACCAACCACAGTGCAAATTCCAGCAGGACCTCAGAGACCATGAAGACCCCTCACCTGGCCACTGCTGTGTTTCTCTTCATCAGGCTGTACCTGTGGGTGCTGAGGCTGATGATTTGCAGGAACAAACCGTCCCGATGTGTAGTAAATATGGCAGGTTACTGGCTTGGCTTAGCAGTGAAATCCTTGCTGACCTTAAACACGAAAAAGAAGCTTACAAGAAGTGAAACCTTGGACAAATGACCAGGGAGGAGTATAAAAATATTGCTCAGGCATGCAGGAGTGAAATCAGGAAGGCCAAATCACAACTGGAGTTGCAGCTAGCAAGGAATGTTAAGAGTGACAAGAAGGGTTTCTTCAGATATGTTAGCAAGAAGAAGAAGGTCAAGGAAAGTGTGGGCCCCTTACTGAATGAGAGAGGCAACCAAGTGACAGAGGATATGGAAAAAGCTAATGTACTCAATGCTTTTTTGTCTCTTTCTTCATGGACAAGGTCAGCTTCCAGACTACTGAACTGGGCAGCACAGTATAGGGAGGAGGTCACTAGCCCTCTGTGGAGAAAGAAGTGGTTTGGGACTATTTAGAAAAGCTGGACGAGCACAAGTCCATGGGATCAGATGCACTGCATCGGAGGGTGCTAAAGGAGTTGGGGGATGTGATTGCAGAGCCATTGGCCATTATCTTTGAAAACTCGTGGCAATTGGAGGAGGTCCCAGATGACTGGAAAAAGGCTAATGTAGTGCCCATCTTTAAAAAAGGGAAGGAGGTTCCAGGGAACTACAGGCCAGTCAGCTTCACCTCAGTCCCTGGAAAAATCATGGAGCAGGTCCTCAAGGAATCAATTCTGAAGCAGTTAGAGGAGAGGAAAGTGATCAGGAACAGTCAGCATGGATTCACCAAGGGCAAGTCATGCCTGACTAACCTAATTGCCTTCTATGAGGAGATAACTGGGTCTGTGGATGAGGGGAAAGCAGTGGATGTGTTATTCCTTGACTTTAGCAAAGCTTCTGATACGGTCTCCCACAGTATTCTTGCCAGCAAGTTAAAGAAGTATGGGCTGGACGATTGACTATCAGGTGGATAGAAAGCTGGCTAGATCGTCGGGCTCAGCGGGTAGTGATCAACGGCTTCTTGTCTAGTTGGCAGTCTGTACCAAGCAGAGTGCCCCAAGGGTCGGTCCTGGGCCTGATTTTGTTCAATATCTTCATTAATGATTTGGAGGATGGCGTGGACTGCACTCTCAGCAAGTTTGCAGATGACAGTAAACTGGGGAGAGTGGTTGATACACTGGAGGGTAGGGATAGGATACAGAGGGACCTAGACAAATTAGAGGATTGGGCCAAAAGAAATCTGATGAGGTTCAACAAGGACAAGTGCAGAGTCCTGCACTTAGGACGGAAGAATCCCATGTTTTCATACAGACAAGGGACCGAATGGCTAGGCAGCAATTCTGCAGAAAAAGACCTAGGGGTTACAGTGGACGAGAAGCTGGATATGAGTCAATCGTGTGCCCTTGTTGCCAAGAAGGCTAATGTCATTTTGGGCTGTATAACTAGGAGCATTGCCAGCAGATTGAGAGACATGATCATTCCCCTCTATTCGGCATTGGTGAGACCTCATCTGGAGTACTGTGTCCAGTTTTGGGCTCCACACTACAAGTAGGATGTGGAAAAATTGGAAAGAGTCCAGCGCAGGGCAACAAAAAAGATTAGGGGGCTGGAGCACATGACTTATGAGGAGAGGCTGAGGGAACTGGGATTGTTTAGTCTGCAGAAGAGAAGAGTGAGGGGGGATTTGATAGCAGCTTTCAACTACCTCTAGGGGGGGTTCCAAAGAGGATGGATCTAGACTGTTCTCAGTGGTAGCAGCTGACAGAACAAGGAGCAAAGGTCTCAAGTTGCAGTGGGGGAGGTTTATACTGGATTTTAGGAAAAACTATTTCACTAGGAGGGTGGTGAAGCACTGGAATGGGTTACCTAGGGAGGTGGTGGAACCTCCATTCTTAGAGGTTTTTAAGGTCCAACTTGACAAAGTCCTGGCTGGGATGATTTAGTTGGGGTTGGTCTGGCTTTGAGCAGGGGGTCAGACTAGATGACCTCCTGAGGTCCCTTCCAACCCTAATCTTCTCTCATTCTATGATCATGTTTTCCAAAGCCAATGCATCCAACGATATATTTCAAAAGCCAATGCATCCAACGAAGTGGGAATTCACCCACAAAAGCTCATGCTCCTATATGTCTATTAGTCTATAAGGTGCCACAGGACTCTTTGCTGCTTTTATAAAAGCCAATAATATCCTATGCATTCTAGATATTTGGCTGGTTCTTGAACCTCTTGGGTTCTAGTCTGTCCAAATTTTAAAACCTGAACAGGTCCTATGTAGTCTAGTTTCCAACCTCCTATATGACATCCTAGATTACAGAGGACCAGTTTGGGTTTTAAAAATGTTCTCAAATCTAGGACTGAAGAGGTTCAAGAACCACTACACTGTCTAGAACTCACAGGGTACTATTGTTTTTTAAATACCTGGTTTTGTGCGTGTCTCCATGTGTATGTATATGAGTATATATATTTATACATACATACACGTCTGGCCCGTCTTATGCCCCGGGGTTGGACGTGAGTGTGCAGAGAGGAAAGGGCTGTCAGATTCAGGGGGCCACTTGCAACCGGGTGCTGCCGACGCTGAGCTCAAAACTGCCCAAGGTCTGGGAGTCCCAGAGCAAATCTGCTAAGGGCGCTCCTGCACCTGCGCCCACAGAGAAAACTTTTCCTGTCAGAACCGATGAGCCAAAGTGCTCTGAAATCCACATGCCCGCTCGGCTTGGCTGGAATCTGGCTGTCTCTTGAGCAAGATGGTGATGCAGGGAACAGGGCAGATTTGGGGGCTTCAGACGTGGGGCCCTGAGTTAAAGCCGTATGAAAAGGAGCCACTCTTAATTTTTTCACACTGCCCTGAAAACAAGCTGCAGACTTGCATTGACTTGTGTAACCCTCTGCTTTAATAAAAGCAGGGAAGTAACTCAACATTAATTTGGGAAAACACCACAACTAGGGTTCATAAATACAAACCATGAGTAAAAGACCCACCCTCAAGTAGATTGGGCAGTGTCCTTTTCCCCTCAGGGTCTTAAGTCCAGCAACCCCCAATGTCCCTTTCATGTGCCCGTCCCTTCTTTGTACCCCACTCACAATTGCTGTTTTTGGCCAGTGGAGTCCCAGCCACTTTTCTCCACCAGCCTCTTGGCTTGCCGCTTGCCACCCTTCTCTGCCAGCTGGCCACTCACGAAGATGTCTTCAGCTCCCCCTTAACAGAGCTCTCAGTAACTTCAGGTGTTAGTGGGAGAGCCTCACTGCTAGTGCATATTAGCCAGTCTATTGCAATAGAAACACCATCCCAAAACATTAGACCTAGGTATCAGTAAGTTCAGCTCTGCAGCATGTAAGAATACTCTCAATTAAGTCTAAATTAGCTTTTTTATTATACCACAAAAAGTCAACTAGTGTCTATAACTCTAAAGCAACACCCCAATACAAGTACTCCCTCTCTACTCACTGGGCTTTGGAACCCATGTCCCCTGCCTAGCAATTGCTGTTTAGTTGAGGGTGTGCCAGGTACACGCACCATTGGGGTATGCCATTGGAGGGTGTGCTAAATACAGTTCTGCTGCTCTTGGTCCACATAACAAGGATAATAACCCTTTATTACTCCTGCCCCAATAACAAGGAGACCGAGGATCCAAAACTAGCCACAAGTGATCATTTGGGCAAGCAATCCCATCATGCTGAGCCCCCAGGCAGGGTGGGTGTGTCCATGCAAACGAGATCAGCTTCTGAAGACTTTTTCCACAGCTCACCGCTAGATGTCATCCAGACTCTGCTTACAGGTGGAAAGGGGCACCAAGCTGCAGGAGCTCTGCTGGAGCAAAGGGTGGTTGTTTAGTTGGGGACTTCATGAGATGCAGCCCCCTGATGATGGGCTGCTGTTAATATTCACAAATTGCACTGAAAGCCTCATGCATGGGGCAACTGCCTTGAAAAACGGCACTCTACAACGGAGGCGGGGGTGGGGTTTTTAATGCAAATTTGGGGTCATTTGGTTCCCATAATGCA
The DNA here is from genome assembly GCA_026122505.1 of Aldabrachelys gigantea. Lineage (NCBI taxonomy): Eukaryota > Metazoa > Chordata > Testudines > Testudinidae > Aldabrachelys > Aldabrachelys gigantea. Next base: position 71,633,068 of record CM047489.1, read on the forward strand.
GGGTACCCCTCCACTCCTGCACGTGTTGATTGCACATTTCCAGGTGGTTATAATATTCTCGGTGCAGAGCGAGGGGAAGTAGCAAAGAGGCAGAATTTCAGGAAACATCAAACCTGGACAGCCCCTGAGATCAGCTACACAACAGGACTAAGGGCTAGTACAGCCATACTGCAAAAGTGAGCCACCTTCTCAAGCTTCCTTGCACCTGTGCTTAATAGCAATTCACCCCTCTGCAAGGTACTTTCACCGGAAATTGAGGGTGAGTAACAGCCATGCTGAGCTGACACAAGGGGGCCTAGAATCACTCTTTTGATCTAGAAAGGGAGATGTTTGTGTTCTCGTCTCTATTATCATGTTTAACTTGGTGTCCTCAGCCACAGTGGGGCTGAATTGGGACCACTGATGGCATGTAAATCCTGTGGCAATGACGGATTCTTCAGGTCTCTGTTTATTCCAAAAATTTGGGAGAGGAGCACTTATTTGGAGATGACCCCAAATGAATTTCTGTGGTAAATGAAAAGTGTTTCAGTCCGAACAAAACGGTTTTTTTTGGTGAGCTTAGATTTTACACATTTTAAATGAAATTAAAGCACATTTCAAGACAAAGCCATTTCGAAAAAGAAAATCAAAATGTTTCATTTGAAAATGTCAGATTTTTGGTGACTGAGGGAAACAATTTGGCAAACTTGATACTAACTCACTAAACGTTTTGGTGTTACTAAGTTTGTTTTAACTGCTAGGGACCACTGCCCTCCCAGAGCTGGGGATTGAACTGAGGAGTCCTTGCTCCTAGACCCCTGCTAATCTGCTAGACCCCAGGGGTCTCCCAGAGGCAGGAGAAGAACCAGAGAACTCTAAAGCAAAGTCAACAGCTCTACACTGATTTACACTGGTTGAGGATCTCCCCAGTTCACTCCATGCCCTACTGCCTTACAGGCTTAATATTCCAAAATAATAGGTGATTATTTGTTATGCTTCTATTTTTGGAGGGTTTCCCAGATGAACAGAGTGACAGGGCACTACTCCCACTGCGGTGCCTCCTGCTGGCTGTCCAGGGAATTAGCACTGTGCCTTCTTCTGGTGGTGTCTTGCCTGCTGTCACCTCTGTTCCTGGACCTACCTCACTCCCAGGACCACGGCGTCCTCCTTCAGTGACACTACCCTCTGTTTGTGCCACACTTTCTGCACCCCCCTTCCAGAGGGATCTGTAGTCTACTGTCCGGCCACTCCCTTCAGTGGTAAACTTCAGTCCACAGTCTACCCGCTTCCTTCCATTGACAGCCCATTGAGTACGAAATAACTGGAAGACCTGGAACACATGGGATTCTGGAGAGAGCAGGGAATCTAGAATCAAGGGACACTGCAGAGTTTATAAACAGTGAGGTACCTGGAACACATCAGGTTTTAGAACCATCAGGGATCTAGGAACAGCTGAGATGGCAAGTTTTCAACTTTCCCTAAGTCTGGACAACCTCAGACCACCTCCAGTTTTGTGTTCTCAACTTCAGACCCATGTTTTCCACTATACTCGTGGGCACTGCTGCCGAGATCATCAACAAAAGCTGCTTTGACCAGAGTGAGAAGAGACGTCCTGAAGACCTGCCAGAACTTCTCCCCCACAAAGAGGTAGAGGATGGGGGTGAAGCAGGCATTGAAGCAGGATGAGAAGGTGTAAATGACCAAGAAAGCACCTGTTACCGACTTTGGCACCTCCTTCTTGTAGAGATTCAAGCTCTGGTAGAGGTGATAGGGCAGCCAGGTGAGAAAGAAGGACACCACCGCAGCCACCATGACTTTGAAGGGCTTCCCAGCCCACACCAGCTTCTTCTCCTTCATCTTCAGCATGACCCGGCCATAGCATCCTGCGATGGTGCAGAAGGGCAGCAGGAAGCCCAGCAGGAACCGGACCATGAAGACGGCCAGGTGAACCCGTCTTCCCAGGTCCTGTAGCTCGGCTCCATTCCAGACTCCGGAAAGGGTGTAATTGTTGATGCAGATGATTCTGCCCCCATCCACCACCTGGGTCTCCCGGAAAGCCAGGTAGGGAGCACTGAGACTGAAGGAGGCCAGCCACACACCGACTACTAGCTTCTGAGCCCGGGGAACGATGCGGTGATTCCGAGACCAGATGGGATGGTGAGTGAGGATGTAGCGGTCCAGACTGATGAGGGTGAGAAGGAAGACAGAGGTGAACATGCCCACAGAGATGCAGGTGTTGAGGAACTTGCACAAGGCTGTGCCGAAGACCCAGTGGAAACCCAGGAGGACGTAGATGGCGAAGAAGGGGATCAGCAGGGTGAAGAGAAGGTAGCAGGAGACAAGGTGAAAGAACCAGAGTGTGGTCACCGTCCTCCTCATCTTCATCCCCAGCACCCACAGGTACAGCCCGTTCCCCACCACACCTACCAGGAAAGTGGTGAAGAGCAACACAGCTGTGGCCAGGTGAGTGGTGCTCACAGCTGCTGGGATCTGGCTGGAATTTGCCCCCGTGGTTGGTAGGAGAGTCGTGTTGCCTTGGTCCATGGTGCCCTGGGGAGAGACAGAAGAGGGGTTAGAAGGGACGACAGACAAGAGGAAAAGGAGGAGGGGAAGAGGAGAAATGAGGTGGTTAGGAAGGCACCTTTGGAGAGCATCTCTCTGGGTGCCCTCTGGTCCTCTAGAATATCCAGGCTGGATATTCTCAGCAATTGGTCTATCACCAGTGAAACTCACTCCTATAAGGTAGAACTATGGGTAGAGGGAAAAAAGGCTAGTAGATGTGGAGGAGTGGTGACGGGGACAGTCTAGTAGCTTGAGAACACAGCTATGCTGATAATACTATGTTGCCATGATCTAGAGGACAGGCTGGCTCAGAGGGGTGGGGAATGGGATATGGGGCCTTCCCCACCAGGAGGCGCTGATTCCAATCAGGTTGCAGGGCAGGGACTTGTTGGCTCAGGCAGATGGGGATCAGCTCTCTTGAGCTGGTGCTGGTGGAACTCACTGCTACAAGGTGGAAAAAGCCACCCTTCCCCCACCCCATCTCTTGTACTCATCTGCCTGTCACAGGAATTGCTGCTGCACCGTGACTCGTAAGAACGTGCAGGGTCCTTATCACTCTCATTGTAGCACAGGAAGCCTCAAGCCACTGAGCTACATCTCTGTCCCACAGCAATGCTGCCAGCCCTGCAGCAGGGTCCTCTGGGCTATTGCTGCTGTCAGAGACTGCGCCCCTCACGGCCTTGTCAGCATGGAGTCCTCTGTGCTCTGCAGACTGGCCTAATGGTTAGAGAAGGGCAGGCTGGGAGCCAGGACTCCTGGTTTCTAACCCCAGCTCTGGGAGTAGGGTGGAGGTCAGAACTCCTGGGTTTTGGGAGGAAAGGGGGTCTTGTGGCTTAGAGCAGAGGTTCTCAGCCGGGGTGGGTGTATACAGAGGTCTGTTGGGGGCACATCAACTCATCTAGATATTTGCCTAGTTTTACAACAGGCCACATAAAAAGCACGAGCATAGTCAGTACAAACTACAATTTCATGCAATAACTTGCTTATCCTGCTCTATATACTATACACTGAAATGTAAGTACAACATTTATATTCCAATTCATTTATAATTACGTGGGAAAATGAGAAAGTAGCAATTGCTCAGTAATAGTGTAGCTGTGACACTGTTGTTTTTTTACATCTGATTTTGTAAGCAAGTAGTTTTTAAGTGAGATAAAATTTAGGGGTATGAAGATAAATCAGACTCCTGCAAGGGGTACAGGAGTCTGGAAAGGTTGAGAACCGCTGTCTCAGAGCTTTGTAAACGGGGAGCAACTCATCTAACGTGAAATAAGGGAGAAAATTCACCCATGTCACAGACCTCACCTACTACCTCTGTCTATTGAGTGCCCCATGGGAACCCCACTGATACCCAGTAGCAGGGAGTCTCCCAGGCTAACCCCACTGATACCCAGTGGCAGGAAGTTTCATAATCTATCCTCACTGATACCAAGTGGCAGGGAGTCTGCCAGGCTAACCCCACTGATTTCCAGGGGCAGGGAGTCCCACTGGTTTGTCTTTTCAATAGCAAATTTCTGTGCCTTCTAGGGGGCCTTAGCAAGGAAATTTCCCTTTAGACCCAACACAGGTCCCTCTGCCCATTGTCTCGACTCACCTGGGCAGCAGTGGTGGAAACTCAGACCAGGTGCAGACAGAGCCTCAGATGGCGTGTGTTTGGCCAGCAAAGCATCCGTGTGTCTGTGCCCTGCACCCTAGAGCCCTCCCCTGAGTGTTGCGTTCACTCCACTTTACCCTGTGTCTTCTACATGCTCCACCCCCACCTGCTCTCTGAGATCCACAAGCTGCAAACCATGAACGGAAATGATCATTGGACACTGTCTTAGCAAAGAAACCACCTAAACAACAACCAATGCTTTGAAACTAGCCCCACACCCTCCCAGAGCCTGGCATAGAATCCAGGAGTCCTAGTTCCCAGCGCCTCCTCTCTAATGCACTAGATGCTTAGCCAGTGGCTCAACTATTGAGGCGTGCCCCCATAAAGAGGGCCTGTATTTTGCACAACTCCTTGGATGATGAGCTGCCACGACCCAAAAATAACCCAGCTCTGTTAGCTCACAACAAAGGCTGAGTGACAAATGATGAAATTCCCAGCCAAGGAGTGAAGGGGTCTTGTGGGTTAGGGTGGGAGGAGGGGAGGGCTGGGAGCCAGGACTCCTGGGTTCTGTCCCTCCTCTGGGAGATGAGATGAGATGGGTCTAATGGGCTAGTACAGGGGGCAGCTGGGAATCAGAACCGTGAGTTCTGTCCCCAGCTCTGGGAGGGGGTAGGGTTTAGGGGTTAGAGCAGGTCAATAGCTGTGAGGGGTCCTGTGTTATCTACATGTTGTGGGTCCATCCCTGGGTGAGACAACTCATGTGACATCCTGACCCTTCCTGTCCTAGATAAAATCTCAGTCACACCAGCCCTCCCCAGAGTGTTCATTACACAGGCCCCATCCTCAGAACCAGGACCCTGAGATTCCCAAAGGGAACCAACACACTGGGGAAAAGAGCCCCCGACAGCACACTACACGAGGCCAAGGTTGAATTCTGAGGGGAGTGGGGTCTAGTGGACCCTGAGGGTGGCTGGAGCCTAATGGGTTTGTGCAGGGAGGAGAATGAAATGGCGTGTTTCTCACTGCTAGGGCACGGGCTGCACACGTCTGTCTCTCTCTCTCCCTTCTCCTCTTCTGTCTCCTCCAATCCCCTTTGTGTTCTTCCTGCTCCACCTTAGGGTCTCACAGCCCCTCCACCTTCCTGACTGGCCTGACCCCTCATGGCATCTCGGCCTTCGTAACCAGCCCAGCCCCATATGGACCATCTGCATTCCTGACTGGCTTGGCCCCTCACTGCCCCTCTGCCTTCCTGACAGGGAGATGGATAGCTGAGTGGTTTCAGCATTAGCTTGTGTTGGGAGTTCAATCCTTGAGGGACCATTTAGGGATCTGGGGCCAAAAAAAACCCCACACAGTTGTTGGGGTTTGGTCCTGCTTTGAGCAGAGGGGTTGACTAAATGACTTTCTCAGGTCTCTTCCAATCCTGATAGTCTATGAGCCATCTAGACACTCATGGCCCTTCCACATTCACAGGCAGTCCAGCTTTTCATAGCACCACTGACTTCTCAGCCACCCAAACCCTCATGTCACCTTTACCTTGCCTGGCCACTCAGCAGCCAATGAGAGCAAGCTGTAGCTGTTCAGGAAGGGAAGTCAAGTGGGTTTTGAGGATTATGGTGACCTCCATCTTATTCTTCCATCTGTTACTCACCTACCTGCTCCCATCCTGCTTTATAACTCTGTTTACATCTACATCTGCCTGGGTTCCCTCTGGGTCTTCGGTATGGGCATGTGTGAGCTCCTCAATGCCTGCCTATCCCTGGGCATATTCTCTGCCATTGTCCTCCTCATCCTCACCAGCCTGGACCTGAACCACTGTCACCTGCCACCATCTCTGGTGCTGGCATCACTGCACTGTGACCCAGGCCAAGAAGCTGGTTGTGGGCATGTAGCTGGGCTCCTTTACCGTCAGTGCTCCCTAATTGGGTTTCCATGAACTCCTACAGATGGATGGGGCAGGGCTACCCACATGAAGAGTTACACCTTCTCTGCAGAGGTGGACGGAACCAAGATGCAGGCTTGGAGGAGACGTCTCCATCTGCTGCTGTTTAGGGTTCAGTTCCTGCTGGGCGTCCTGTTGCCCCTCGGCACCAGGATGGGATGCCAGGGCCAGATGGGGCTGGAGATGAAGAAGAGGGGGTTGGAGAGGAGTGGGAAGCCTTTCAAAGTCATGATGACTGCGATGGTGCCATTCTTCATCTGCTGGCTGCCCAACCGCCTCTGCCATGGCCTGCTGCTCTCCAAGAATGCGGTTCCTGGAGTTAAAGAGCATTGGAAACTTGTCATCCCACTTGCTCTTTCATCCCCAATGGTTTTGAAACCCTATGGGTTCCAGGTATCTCAATGTTTATAAACCAAGCGGTGTCCTTGGGATTCCAGATTTCTTGTTATCTGCAGAATCCCATGTGTTCTAGGTCTCTCAATTTTTTCAAAGTCAATGGCTGTTAAGGGTTCCAGATAACTAGCTGGCTCTTGTTTGGTTTAGTCTCTCAATGTATTCTAACCTAACTGATTCTCATGGGTTCTGCAGCACTGGCTGGCCTTGGAATCTTCGTTTTAAGTCTCTTAAAGTGTTCACACTCAACAGGGTCCATGAGTTCTAGATTCCTGACTGGTGCTAGGACCACAGTGGATTCTAGAGTGTTTTTAAACCATATAGACTCCAACAACTTCCAGAGTCTGTGCTCATCTAAAAATCTTATGGGGGTTCTAGATTTCCAAATGCTTTAAAATCCATTTGGTGTGTTATATTATAGAAGAGTCTGTGTATTATAATAGTGATAACTAGCTCTTCTCTAGTGCTTGTCCTCCGTAGATCTCAAAGAACTTTGCCAAGGAGGTCAGCAGCAGTCAACCACTTTTTGCAAATGGGGAAACTGAGGCAGAGAGTATGGAAGTGACTTGGCTAAGGTCATTCAGTCTGCCTCCCAGTCTCTATTAAACACCAGCTCCTTAGACAGTAAGCTTTCTCTTGTCTTTATACAGTGCGTACCACAGTGGGGTTTGAGGCCATGACTACACCTCCCATGGGGCTCTAGCCCCGGCTCTGGGAGGGGGCTGGGGGCTATTTTTAAAGCAATGGCTGTTTTTTAGGTGGTTTCTCTGCTAAGACAGTGTCTGAATGATCATTTCCATATATGGTTTGCAGCTTTTTGACCTGAGAGAGCAGGTTGGGGTGGAGCATGTACAAAACACAGAGTTAAGGGGAGTGACCTCAACATGCAAGGCAGGGCTCTGGGGTGCAGGGGACAGATACACAGGTGCTTTGCTGGGCAAACACATGTCATCTGAATCCCTCCGCTGGGTCTGTGTTTCCACCATCCGCTGCCCAGGTGAGTCGAGACAATGGGCAGAGGGCTCAACATTGGGTCTAAAAGGGAATTTCTCTGCTAAGACAACCTAGGAGCCACAGAAATTTGCTATTGTAAAGGCAAACCAGTGAGACTCCCTGCCAGTGGGTATCAGTGGGGTTAGCCTGTGAAACTCCATGCCACTGGGTATCAGTAGGGTTAGCCTGCGAACTCCCTGCCACCGGTAGCCCTGGAGTTAACACGGGGCACTCAATAGACAGAGGTAGGAGGTGAGATCTGTGACCTGGGTGACTTTTCCTGTTTTGTTTCATGTAAATCAGATGAGGGGTTCCCCATTTGCAGAGTCTAAGCAACAGGATCCCATGTCCCTCCCACAGCCCAGGAGTCTTGGCTCCCAGCCGCTCCCCCATTCTGTAACCATTAGGCCATTCTACAGAGCAGACAGGACTCCATACTAATACGGCTATGAAGGAGGCAGCACGGCTGAGGGGCAGAGAAGCAGCTCAGTGGATTGAGACTTCCTGTGTTACAGTGAGGGTGAGAAGGACCCTGCACGCTTGCACGAGTCAGGTTGTAGCAGCAATTCCTGTGACAGGCAGATGAGCACAAGATATGGGGTGGGGGAGGGGTGGCTTTTTCTTCCTTGTAACACTAAGTTGCACTTGCACCAGCTAAGAGTCAACAGCACTGATCCTCACCTAACTGAGTAGGCCTGATCCCCTGCCCTGGGCCAGATTAGAGCTGGCCATCCAAGAGGGGAAAGGCCCCAGGGCCCATTCCCTGCTCCCCTGAGCCAGCCAGACGTCCAGATCACAGCTACGTGGTAATCTCTGTATAGATGTGTATTTGATCTACTAGAGTGTCCCCTTCCCCACTCCTTCCATGTCTGCTGCCCTCCTTGTTCTCCCCTACTGCTCGCAGCTCTATCCTGTAGCAGTGAGTTCCACCGGCTATAGCCCACTTTCTGGGAATATCCAGCCTGAATATTCTGGAAGACCAGAGGGTGCCCAGCGAGGTCCTCTCCAATATTACCTTCCTAACCCACTCTGGTATTTCTCCCTTCTCCTCTTTCACTCTCCCTTGTCGCCTGCAATGTTGTCCCTTGCAAATCCTGTAATGTCTCTTCCCAGGGTACAGTGGAACAAGATATGATGACACTTCCACCAACCTCAGTGGCAAATTCCAGCAGGACCCCAGAGGCCATGAAGACCCCTTACCTGACCTCTGCTGTGTTGCTCTTTATCACCTTCCTAGTGGGTGTGGTGGGGAACAGGCTGTACCTGTGGGTGCTGGGGTTGAAGTGAGGAGAAGGGTGACCACACTCTGGTTCCTTCACCTGGTCTCCTGCTACCTGCTCTTCACCTGGCTGATCCCCTTCTTTGCCATCTACATCCCCCTGGATTTTCACTGGGTCTTTGGCATGGCAATGTGTAAGTTCCTTAATGCCTGCATTTCTATGGGTATGTTCTCCTCTGTCTTCCTTCTCACCCTCATCAGTCTGAACCACTACACCCTCAGTCACCATCCCATCTGGTCCCGGAATCACCGCATCATACCACAGGCTGGGAAGCTGGTTGTGGGTGTGTGGCTGGCCTCCTTCATTCTCAGTGCTCCCTACCTGGCTTTCTGGGAGAGTCACATGGAGGATGGGGACAGTATTGCCTGCATCAATAATTACAATATAACTGGAAATTAGAATGAAGTTGAGAAGCAGGACTGAGGAGACGGGTCCACCAGGCCATCTTCACAGTCCAGTTCCTGCTGGGCTTCCTGCTGTCCTTCTGCACCATCGTGGGATGCTTTGTCTGTGTGGGGATGAATATGAAGGAGAAGAATCTGGCATGGATTGGGAAGCCCTTCAAAGTCATTGGTGGCCACGGTGGTTTCCTTCTTCCTCAGCTGGCTGCCCTACCACCTATACCACGGCTTAAGGCTCTACAAGAAGGAGGTGCCAGAATCACTGAAGGACATTCTCTGTCATTTACAGCTTTGTCAAGCTGGGCCTTAAAAACCTCTAAGGAAGGAGATTCCACCACCTCCCTAGGGAACCCATTCCAGGGCTTCACCACCCTCCTAGTGAAATAGTTTTTCTTAATATCCAACCTAGACCTCCCCCACTGCAACTTGAGACCATTACGCCTTGTTCTGTCATCTGTCACCACTGAGAACAGTCTAGATCCATCCTCTTTAGAACCCCCTTTCAGGTAGTTGAAAGCAGCTATCAAATCCCCCCTCACTTTTCTCTTCTGCAGATTAAACAAGCCCAGTGCCCTCAGCATCTCCTTGTAAGTCACGTGCCCCAGCCCCCTGATCATTTATGTTGAAACATACAGGGGCCTGGACAACATGATCATAGAAGATTAGGATTGGAAGAGACTTCAGGCCCAAAACTGGACGCAATACTTCAGATGTGGCCTCACCAGTGCCAAATAGAGGGGAATAATCACTTTCTTCAATCTTCATTAATGATCTGGATTATGGGATGTATTGCACCCTCAGCAAGTTTGCGGATGCCACTAAGGTGGGTGGAGAGGTAAATATGCCAGAGAGTAGGGATAGGGTCCAAAGTGACCTAGACAAATTGGAGGATTGGGATAAAAAAAATCTGATGAGGTTCAGCAAGGACAAGTGCAGAGTCCTGTTCTTTGAAAGGAAGAATCCCATGCACCGCTACAGGCTGGGGACTAACGGCTAAGCGGCAGTTCTGCAGAAAGGAACCTGGGGATTACAGTGGGTGAGACACTGGATATGAGTCAACAGTGTGCCCTTATTGCCCAGAAGGCTAACAGGATATTGGGCTGCATTAGTAGGAGCATTGCCAGCAAATAGAGGAAGTGATTATTCTCCTCTATTCGGCACTGGTGAGGCCACATCTTGAGTATTGCATCCAGTTTTGGGCCTGAAGTCTCTTTCAACCCTAATTTTCCATGATCATGTTTTCCAAGCCCCTGTATGTTTCAAAAGCCAGTAGGTTCCTATGCATTCTAGATATTTGGCTGGTTCTTGAACCTCTTGGGTTCTAGGTCTGTCAAAGTTTTGAAATCCAAACGGCTCCTATGTAGTCTCGTTTCCGACCTCCTATTTTACATTGTTTTACTTAAAGTGCTGCACAGGGATATTTTCAGGGTGGATAAGGCAAAGCACAACATTTACTGGTAATGCATGTAGCAATCAACACTGTATCATATGCATATGAAATATATCTCACACACACACACTCTATCTTGTTGTTGTTACCAACAAGTTGCTCCCCTTAACTTCACTGAATGAATTAGATGCTGGAGGGGTGGATCCAAGTTTCTGTCAATTTGGATCGATGCTCCGATGTTGACAAGATGAGACCCGGAATCCTCTGCAAGACACCTCACGTTTATAGCAGCTTCCCTCTCATGCAAATCTATACCAGATGCAAAATCTGTGTCTGTGTCAGTGGTCATCTGTGGTGCTTCCTTCTGGGTGTTGTCTTAATGCTGCCACATTTATTTTCAAGGAGGATGTTTTCAAAAGAAGGTGCTCGCTTCTAAATCTGGTGCTGGTGGATTCTCTGCAGCTTGAGGTCTTCAAACCACAATTTTGAGGACTTCAATAACTCAGTCATGGGTTAGGGGTTGTTATAAAAGTGGATGGGTAGGGTTCTGTGGCCTGCCTTGTGCAGGAGGTCAGACTAGATGATCATATTGGTCCCTTCTGACCTATGAGTCTATGAGTCTAAATCCCAAGGCCGTCAATATGTCTGATCTTTTTGAATGAGCTCACTTGACAAGTTTTATTATTCTTGGGTCTGGCTTCCATCCCTTCTCCAACTGTTGCAGCTGTCTAGAGGCGCTTGCCTTCCAAGCCTTCCTCATTCACACCTTGTTCATTCAACAGGGCAATTGATTAAAAGGGGAGAGATCTTATTCTACTCCTAGCAAAAAGATATTTTTCTTCTACCTTAACTATCCCTAGGGGCTATAACATTATACCAAGGCTCAATAAAAAGTTTCTATATAAGGATTTGATACAAAGGTCCTATATCAAAGGACTTGATACAAAGTTATAAGAAAATAGGTGTTACATATGGAAAGACTTAATACAAAATTATAGGAAGAGGCATAATGCAAAGTTATATGGAAATGATACATAGTTATACGAAGATGCTTAGTGCAGAGATTTATCTACAACATCCTAGAACACAGAGGACCAGTTTGGGTTTTAGAACAAATTTGTCAGACCTAGGACCCAAGAGGTTCAAGAACCTCTCAAATGTCTAGAACATATAGGGTACTATTGGGTTTTTAAATATGTGTTTGTGTATGTCTGTGTGTATATATATCATCAAGGTTCCCTCCCCACTCTGAACTCAGGGGTACAAACGTGGGGACCTGCATGAAAGACCCCCTAAGCTTATTTCTATTAGCTTAGGTTAAAACGTCCCAAAGGCACAAATCTTTTCCTTGTGCTTGGACGGTATTGCTGCCACCACCAAGTGATTTAGACAAAAATCCAGGAAAAGGACCACTTGGAGTCCCTGTTTCCCCAAAATATTCCCCCCAAACCCCTTCACCCTCTTTCCTTGGGAGGCTTGAGAATAATATGCCAACCAATTGGTTACAAAGTGAGCCCCTGGGTTTTTAGGACACTGAAAATCAACCAGTTTCTTAAGAGAAGAATTTTATATCAAAAAAGTAAAAGAATCACACCTGCAAAAATCAGGATGGAAGGTAACTTTACAGGGTAAATAAAAAGATTTAAAACACAGAGGATTCCCCTATAAGCTCAGCTTCAAAGTTACAACAAAACTGGAATAAAACTCCCTCTTTGCACGGGGAAAATTCACAAGCTAAAACAAAAGATAATCTAACACATTTCCTGGCCTTTACTTGTAATTTTAGATGTATCATTTCAAGTATTTTTTCTGAAGATGGTTTAATTGCTTGGTCTCTCTTTCTGTCCGAGAGGGAACCCAACAAAGAGAGAACAAAGAAAACCTATTCACTCCCTCCACCCCCCAGATTTGAAAGTATCTTCTTTTCTTATTCTTCCTGTTGGTCAGTTGTCAACCAGGTTATCTGAGCTTCTTAACCACTTACAGGTAAGCTGATTCTGTACCTGTGGCCAGGAGGGATTTTGTTACTGCATACTTAAAGGTTGTTACCCTTCCCTTTATCACACATCTATAAACTCAGACACGTGTTCAGGCAGATGCCCCGGGGTTGGACATGAGTGTGCAGAGAGGAAAGGGCTCTTGAATTCAGGGGGTCGCTTGCAACCAGGTGCTGCCGATGCTAAGCTCAAAACTGAGACTCCCACAGGAGATCTAGTAAAGACGCTCGTGCAGCCAGGCCTGCGGTGAAACCTTTTCCTGTCAGAACTGATGAGTCAAAGTGCTCTGAAATCCACGCGCCCACTCGGCTTGGCTTGAAATTTGCAGACTCTGAGCAAGGCTAGGGGCAGGGTGAATGGGGCAGGTTCAGTGGCTTGTGATCCAGGGCCCTCATTTAAGCTGCATGAAAAGGAGCTGCTCTTAATTTTTTTCACACCACTCTGAAAACCAGTTGCAGATTTGCATCGACTTGGAAAGTAGCACCAAGCCACAGGCGCTGTGCTGGAGTCTGCTGGAGCAAAGGGTGGTTGTTTGATCGAGGACATCAGGAGATGCAGCCCCCTAAAGATGAGCTGCTGTTAATATTCACAAATTGCACTGTCACCCCCATGCCTAGGTCAACTGCCTTGAAAAGTGGCACTGAGCAACAGAGGCAAGGGTGGGGTTTGTGATGCAAATTTGGGGTCATTTGGTGCCCAGTGGTACAGGCTCTCCCCACCCCCCATCAGGTTCTGATTGAACATTTTCAGATGGGAGGGGGAAAAAGCAACGAGGCCAAATTTCAGGAAACATTGAGCCCGAACAGCCCCTGAGATCAGCTACGCAACAGGACCAAGGGCTGGTACAGCTGTACTGCAAAAGTGAGTCCATTTCTCAAGCTGTTCGTATCTGTGTTTAATAGCAGTTCACACCTCTGCGAGGTATGTCTTCCACTGGAAATTGAGGGTCAGTAACAGCCACGTTGAGCTGACATGTGGGGACTTAGAGACACAGCCACTCCTCTTTCAATCTAAACATAGAGACATTTGAGTTCTCGGTCCTATTATCATCTTTGATCTGGTGTCTTCAGCCACAATGGAGATGAAATGGGATAACAGATGGCATGTTAAGTCCTGTGCCAATAAACAATTCTTCCGGTCTCTGGTTGTTCCGAAAACTCGGGAGGAGGTGACTTATTTGGAGATGACCTCAAATGATTTTTTTTTTTGGCAAATGGAAAGGGGAGGGGGGATTGTTTTAGTTGGATCAAAATGGTTTGTTTTGTGAGCTTGGAGTTTACACATTTTAAATACAAATTAAATAAAATTGTAGCACATTTCAATACAAAGCCATTTCGGAAAAAAAATGATTTTTTTTTATATTGAAAAAGTCAGATTTTTGGTGGCTGAGTGAAACAATTTGGCAAATTTGATACTAATTCACTAAATGTTTTGTTGTCACTGTTTTCTCTAACTGTTAGAGACCACTCCCTTCCCAGAGCTGGGCTTGAACCCAGGAGTCCTGGCACCCAGCTCCCCCCACTCTACCCTCCTAGACCCCAATCCCTGCCCAGAGGGAGGTGAGGAACCCAAGCACTCTGCAGTGAAAGTCAATTGAGCAACACTGATTCACACTGGCTGAGGGTCTGGCATCACTATACTCCACAGGTGTTCAGGTTTAATTTTCCAAAATACTTGATGATTATTTGTCATGCTTCTATTTTTGGAGGTTTCCCAGATGAACACCCCTGAAGAGGCCTGATTTTCCAGAAGAAAAAGCTGAACCCTTTGTGAACATAAGGCCTATTGGAAGGTGTCTCAGGTCTGTACATGCTTCCATATACTTTGCCTGAAAAGCAGAGAATGTCCTCAATTCCAGAGAGGCCACCCTGAGGGGTCTTGTTTGTAAAAGGTTCTAGGTTCCATAGTTTTTTTATATAAACAGAATGATTAGGAACCCAGGAATTTATAGAACTAGCCACATATATAGAATTCACAGCGTCCTATTGCTTTTTCAAACATATATGTGCTTGGAGTCTTTGAAGTACTAGATCATATCAGATTTGACTGGCTTTCAAGACATTGTCACACCTAGAACTGAAGAAGTTGCCAAATATATAGAACTCGTGATACTATTGTGTGTGTGTGTGTGTGTGTGTAAAACCCAAGAGTACCCCATGGGTGCTAGACAATTGAGTGATTCTTCAACCTCTAGATGTCTAAATCTGACAAGTTTTTTAAAACCCAAACTGCTTCTATGGAGTCTAGAACATCATATATGAGCTTGGAAACTAGGATGTTCTAGATTAAACAGAAGCTACTTGGATTTTAAAATCTTGGCAAACCTAGAACCCAAAGGTTCAAGAATTAGTCAGATATCTAGAACTCATAGGATTCTATTGGCTTTTGAAACATACAGGGGCTTGGAAAACATGGTGTCAAAATCTTGTCCACATCACATCAGATCACATTCAGAACACTGACAGAGCTGGGACCCAGGATGGTAACCATCAGCCAGGACTCCTAGAATCCATTGAATCAGCAAGAGTTGGTATCTGTCATGGTTTTCAGTCTTGTTTTGTCTGAACAGTAAAACACACATGTCTAGCTTATCTACAGCCTCCACCCTAAGCTGGTGGCCTACGCAGGCCTGGTTTCCTCAATCCACAATCTGGAACCTGTTGGATTCTATGTGGTTGGAAAACACTCCAGAATCCAGTGATATCCTAGATCCAGTCTGGAATCTAGAACCCATGAACTTTGAGTACAATCAGATTGATGGGCTTAGAATAAATGAGATTCCAGAGCCATCTAGAGATGCTGAATCCAACAATGTCAATTAGGTTAGAACACATTGAGAGACCTAAAACAAACAAGATTGTGGAGCTAGCTTGGAATCTGGAAACACTGATAGCCCATTGAGTTTGAAAAAGTTGAGAGTCCTAGAACACATGGGATTCTGGAGAATCCAGAGACAATGTGGGGTTTATGAAGTGTGATACCTGGAACCCTCCAGGTTTTAGAGCCATCAGGGATCTAGGAACAACTGGGATGGCACATTTTCAACTGTCCCTCAGTCTGGGCAACTTCAGACCATCTCCTGTTTTGTGTACTCAACTTCTGACCCATGTCTTCCACTATACTCATGGGCACTGCTGCCGAGATCGTCAACAAAAGCCGCTTTGACCAGAGTGAGAAGAGACGTCCTGAAGACCTGCCAGAACTTCTCCCCCACAAAGAGGTAGAGAATGGGGGTGAAGCAGGCATTGAAGCAGGACGTGAAGGTGTAAATGACCAAAAGGGCTCCCATCACTGACTCTGGTACCTCCTTCTCATAGATCTTCAAGCCATGGTGGAGATGGTAGGGCAGCCAGCTGATAAAGAAGGAAACTACCGCGGTCATCATGACTTTGAAGGGCTTCCCAGCCCACGCCAGCTTCTTCTCCTTCATCTTCAATCCCACCAGGCCATAGCATCCCGCTATGGTGCAGAAGGGCAGCAGGAATCCTAGCAGGAACCGGACCATGAAGACGGCCAGGTGGACCCGTCTTCCCAGGTCCTGCATCTCAGCTCCATTCCAGTCTGTAGAGAGGACGTAATTGTTGATGCAGATGATCCTGCCCCCATCCACCTCACGGGTCTCCCGGAAAGCCAGGTAGGGAGCACTGAGACTGAAGGAGGTCAGCCACACACCCACAGTCAGCTTCTGAGCCCGGGGCACAGTGCGGTGATGCCGAGACCAGATGGGATGGTGAGTGAGGGTGTAGCGGTCCAGACTGATGAGAGTGAGAAAGAAGACAGAAGTGAACATGTCCACGGAGATGCAGGTGTTGAGAAGCTTGCACATGGCTGTGCCGAAGACCCAGTGGAAACCCATGAGGAGGGAGACGGTGAAGAAGGGAATCAGCAGGGTGAAGAGGAGAGAACAGGAGACCAGGTGGAGGAACCACAGTGTGGTCACCGTCCTCCTCATCTTCAATCCCAGCACCCACAGGTACAACCCGTTCCCCACAGCACCCACCAGGAAGGTGGGGAAGAGCAACGCGGCCGCAGCCAGGTGAGAGGCACTCACAGCTCCTGGGGTCTGGCTGGAATTTGTCACAGTGATTGGTGGGAGAGTCATGTTGCCTCGGTCCATGATGCCCTGAGGAGAGACGGAAGTGTGGTTGGGAAGGTACAACAGAGGAGGGGAAAAGGGCAAGGGGAAGAGGAGGAAGGGAGAAATAAAGGGCGTTAGGAAGGCACCATTGGAGTCAATCTCTGTGGGCACCATGTGGTCCTCCAGAGTATCCAGACTGGGTATTCTCAGCAACTGGGCTATAGCCAGTGAAACTTACTGTTATAAGGTAGAACTATGGGCAAAGGGAAAAAGGGATAGTAGATGTGGAGGAGTGACGACAGAGACAGTTTAGTAGCTCAAGTACACAGCTATGCTGATAATACTACGTTGCTGTGATCTAGAGGATGGGGTGGCTCAGAGGAGTGGGGAATGGGATATGGGGCCTTCCCCACCAGGAGGTGCTGGTTCAGATCTAGCTCCATGGTGGGGACTCACTGGTTCAGGGAGGTGGGGATTGGTTCTGTTGAGCTGGTGCCGGTAGAACTCACTGCTACAAGGTGGAAAAAATCACTCTCCCCCCACCCTGTCTCTTGTACTCAACTGCCTGTCACAGGAATTGCTGCTACACCCTGACTCGTGAGAGTGTTCAAGGTCCTTTTTACTCTCATCATAGCACAGGAAGCCTCAATCCACTGAGCTACTTCTCTGTCCCACAGCAATGCTGCCAGCCCTTCAGCAGGGTCCTCTGGGCTTTTGCCTCTGTCAGGGACTGCACCGCTCACGGCCTTGTCAGCATGGAGTCCTCTGTGCTCTGCAGACTGGCCTAATGGTTAGAGAAGGGCAGGCTGGGAGCCAGGACTCCTGGTTTCTAACCCCAGCTCTGGGAGTGGGGTGGAGGTCAGAACTCCTGGGCTGTGGGAAGAAAGGGGGGTCTTGTGGCTTAGAGCAGAGGTTCTCAGCCGGGGTGGGTGTATACAGAGGTCTGTTGGGGGCACATCAACTCATCTAGATATTTGCCTAGTTTTACAACAGGCCACATAAAAAGCACGAGCATAGTCAGTACAAACTACAATTTCATGCAATAACTTGCTTATCCTGCTCTATATACTATACACTGAAATATAGGTATAACATTTATATTCCAATTCATTTATAATTACATGGGAAAATGAGAAAGTAGCAATTGCTCAGTAATAGTGTAGCTGTGACACTGTTGTTTTTTTACATCTGATTTTGTAAGCAAGTAGTTTTTAAATGAGGTAAAATTTAGGGGTATGAAGATAAATCAGACTCCTGCAAGGGGTACAGGAGCCTGGAAAGGTTGAGAACCGCTGTCTCAGAGCTTTGTAAACGGGGAGCAACTCATCTAACGTGAAATAAGGGAGAAAATTCACCCACATCACAGACCTCACCTACTACCTCTGTCTATTGAGTGCCCCATGGGAACCCCACTGATACCCAGTGGCAGGGAGTCTCCCAGGCTAACCCCACTGATACCCAGTGGCAGGGAGTCTCCCAGGCTAACCCCACTGATACCCAGTGGCAGGAAGTTTCATAATCTATCCCAACTGATACCGAGTGGCAGGGATTCTGCCAGGCTAACTCCACTGATTTCCAGGGGCAGGGAGTCCCACTGGTTTGTCTTTTCAGAATCAAATTTCTGTGCCTTCTAGGGGGCCTTATCAAGGAAATTCTCCTTTAGACCCAACACAGGTCCCTCTGCCCATTGTCTCGACTCACCTGGGCAGCAGTGGTGGAAACTCAGACCAGGTGCAGACAGAGCCTCAGATGGCGTGTGTTTGGCCAGCAAAGTGTCCGTGTGTCTGTGCCCTGCACCCTAGAGCCCTCCCCTGAGTGTTGCGTTCACTCCACTTTACCCTGTGTCTTCTACATGCTCCACCCCCACCTGCTCTCTGAGATCCACAAGCTGCAAACCATGAACGGAAATGATCATTGGACACTGTCTTAGCAAAGAAACCACCTAAACAACAACCATTGCTTTGAAACTAGCCCCACACCCTCCCAGAGCCTGGCATAGAATCCAGGAGCCTTGGCTCACAGCCACCCCGCTCTAATGCATTAGCTGCTTGTCCAGCAGCTCATCTATTGAGCTGTGCCCCTGTGAAGAGGAAGGGCCTATAATTCTCCCAATTCCTTTCCTGACAGGGGCTGCACCATGACCCAGAGATAACCAAGCCCTGTTAGCTCAAATGAAGTCTGAGTCACAAATGATGCAATTCCCAGCCAAGGAGTGGGGGGTTTTGTGGGTTAGAGCAGGGGGGCTGGGAGCCAGGACTCCTGGGTTCTGTCCCCTCCTCTGGGAGACGAGTGGGATCTAATGGTCTAGTGCAGGGGGCAGCTGGGAATGAGGACCCTGGGTTCTGTCCTCAGCTGGGAGGGGAATGGGGTCTAGTGGTTAAAGCAGGTCAATATCCCTGATGGGTCCTGTGTTAACTACATGTTGTGGGTCCATCCCTGGGTGAGACAACTCATGTGACATCCTGCCCCTTCCTGTTCTAGATAAAATCTCAGTCACACCAGCCCTCCCCAGAGTGTTCGTTACCCAGGCCCCATCCTCAGAACCGGGAACCTGAGACCCCCGAAGGGAACCCAACACACCTGGGAAAAGAGCCCCCGACAGCATGGTACACAAGACCAAGGTCGAATTCTGAGGGGAGTGGGGTCTAGTGGGTCCTGTGTGTGGCTGGAGCCTAATGGGTTTGTGCAGGGAGGAGAATGAAATGGCGTTTCTCACTGCTAGGGCACGGGCTGCACACGTCTGTCTCTCTCTCACCCTTCCCCTCTTCTGTCTCCTCCAATCCCCTTTGTGTTCTTCCTGCTCCACCTTAGGGTCT
Source organism: Aldabrachelys gigantea (assembly GCA_026122505.1). Classification (NCBI taxonomy): domain Eukaryota; kingdom Metazoa; phylum Chordata; order Testudines; family Testudinidae; genus Aldabrachelys; species Aldabrachelys gigantea. The sequence goes on from CM047489.1 coordinate 71,652,493, forward strand.
CAAGGCCCCTCCATCTTCCCGCAGGACTGACCCATCACTGCACCTCCACCTTTCTAGCCAGTCCGGCCCCACTTGGCCCCTCTGCCTTCACAGACAACCCGACCCCTCATGGCCCCCCCACCTTCACAGGCAGTCCAGCCTTTCATGATGCCTCCGACTTCTAAGCCAGTCCAGCGCCCCTACAGACCCTCGCCCTTCGCAGCCAGCAAGGCCCCTCACAGCCCTTCCACCTTCCCAGCCACCCCAACCCTCACGTCACCTCCACCTTCCCTGCTTGCGTGGCCTCTTGCCACCCCTTTGCCTTGTCAGGCATCCCAGCAGCCAAGAGCGACCTGCAGCTTTTTGGGAAGGGAAGTCAAGCTGCAGCTGCATGTGGCTGGCTGTGGCTCTGCCTGTGGGTTCTGGGGCTGAACATGAGGATGATGGTGGCCTCCCTCTTGTCCTTCCATGTTGTCCTCATCTACCTGCTCATGTCCTGCTTAATAACTCTGTTTGTGTCTACATCTGCCTGGGTTTCCACTGGATCTTTGGCACGGCCATGTGCGAGCTTCTCAATGCCTGCCTCTCCCTGGACATGTTATCTACCATCTTCCTCCTCACTATCACCAGCCTGGACCACTGCACTCTCGCCTCCTGCCCCGTCTGGTGCTGGTGTCACTGCACTGTGACTCGGGTCAGGAAGCTGGTTGCGGGCTGGTAGTCTGAGCTTGCTGCTCTACAAGGACATGGTGCCAGTGTCAGTCACAAGTGCCTGAAAGTGCCTGGAGATAGAGAGCATTGGAAACTTGTCATCCCACTTGTTCCTTCATCCCTGATGGTTCTGAAACCTGATGGGTACCAGGTGTCTCAATGTTTATAAACCGAGCGGTGTTCTTGGGATTCCAGATTCTTTGTTTTCTGCAGAATCCCATGTGTTCTAGGTCTCTCAATCTTTTCCAAGTCAATGGCTGTTAAGGGTTCCAGATCACTAGCTGGCTCCAGAATCTTGTTTGGTTTAGTCTCTTGATATATTCTAACCTAATTGATTCTCATGGGTTCTGAATCACTGGCTGGCCCTGAAAACTTTGTTTTAAATCTCTCGAAGTGTTCACACTCAATAGGGTCTAGTGGGTTCCAGATTCCTGACTGGTGCTAGGACCTCAGTGGATTCTAGAGTGTTTTTAAATCATATAGACTCCAACAGATTCCATATTCTTTGCTTGATCTAAAATCACATGGGGGTTCTAGATTTCCAAATGCTTTAAAATCCCTGTGGTGGTGTGTATTATAGATGAGTCTGTGTATTATAATAGCAATAACTAGATCTTCTCTAGTGCTTGTCCTCCGTAGATCTCAAAGAACTTTGCCAAGGAGCTCAGGAGCCATCTCCCAGTTTTTGCAAATGGGGAAACTGAGGCAGGGAGTATGGAAGGAACTTGGCTAAGGCGACTCAGTCCGCCAGTGGCAGAGTCAGGAATAGCACCAAGGGCTCCTAGCACCTGGACTTGGTCTCTATAAAACACTGACTCCTTAGACAGTGAGTTCTCTTCTGTCTTCATACAGTGCCTAGCAGAGCGGGTTTGAGGCCATGACTACACCTCCCACTGGGTTCTCGCCCTGGCTCTGGGAGGGGGCTGGGGGCTAGTTTTAAAGCAATGGTTGTGTCTTAGGTGGTTGCTCTGCTAAGACAGAGTCCGAATGATCATTTCCATTTATGGTTTGCAGCTTTTTGACCTGAGAGAACAGGTTGGGGGAGGAGGGTGTAGAAAACAGAGTTAAGGGGAGTGACCTCGACACGCAGGGGAGGGCTCTGGGGTGCAGGGGACAGATGCACGGATTCTTTGCTGGGCAAACACGTCATCTGAATCTCTCGGCTGGGTCTGTGTTTGCACCACCCGCTGCCCAGGTGAGTCGAGACAATGGGCAGAGGGCTCAGCATTGGGTCTAAAAGGGAATTTCCCTGCTAAGACCACCTAGGAGCCACAGAAATTTGCTATTGTAAAGGCAAACCAGTGAGACTCCCTGCCAGTGGGTATCAGTGGGGTTAGCCTGTGAAACTCCCTGCCACTGGGTATCAGTAGGGTTAGCCTGCGAACTCCCTGCCACCGGTAGCCCCAGGGTTAACATGGGGCACTCAGTAGACAGAGGTAGGAGGTGAGGTCTGTGATGTGGGTGACTTTTCCTGTTTTGTTTCATGTAAATCAGATGATGGTTTCCCCATTTGCAGAGTCTAAGAAACAGGATCCCACATCTCTCCCACAGCCCAGGAGTCTTGGTTCCCAGCCGCTCCCCCATTCTGTAACCATTAGGCCATTCTACAGAGAAGACAGGACTCCATGCTAATACGGCTATGAAGGAGGCAGCACGGCTGAGGGGCAGAGAAGCAGCTCGGTGGATTGAGACTTCCTGTGTTACAGTTAAGGTGATAAGGACCCTGCACGCTCTCGAGTCAGGGTGTAGCAGCAGTTCCTGTGACAGGCAGATGAGCACAAGATATGGGGTGGGGGATGGGCGGTTTTGTCTTCCTTGCACCGGCACCAGCTCTTACATGCTAGGAGTCAACAGCACCGATTCCCCTCCCCACCCCCAACTGAGTAGGCCTGATCCTCTGCCCTGGGCCAGATTAGAGCTGGCCACCCTAGAAGGGAAGGGCCTCAGGGCCCAGCGAGGTCCTCTCCAATGATACTTTCCTAACCCACTCTGGTATTTCTCCCTTCTCCTTGTCCACTCTCCCTTGTCGGCCCCACTGTCATCCCTTCCAACACCTCCTCTGTCTCTCCCCAGGGCACAGTAGAACAAGATATCATGGCACTCCCACCAACCCGCAGTGGCAAATTTCAGCAGGACCACAGAGATCATGAAGACCCCTCACCTGGCCTTTGTTGTGTTGCTCTTCATCACCTTCCTAGTGGGTGTGCTGGGAAACGGGCTGTACCTGTGGGTGCTGGAGATGAAGATGAGGAGGACAGTGACGACCCTCTGGTTCCTCCACCTAGTCTCCTGCTACCTCCTCTTCACTCGGCTGGTCCCCTTCTTTGCCGTCTATGTCCTCCTGGATTTCCACTGGGTCTTCGGCATGGCAATGTGCAAGCTTCTCAATGCCTGCATCTCTATGGGCATGTTCTCCTTCATCTTCCTTCTCACTCTGATCAGTCTGGACTGCTACACCCTCACTCACCATCTCATTTGGTCCCGAAATCGCCGCACCATGCCCTGGGCTGGGAAGCTGGTCATGGGCGTGGGCTGGCCTCACTTGGTCTCAGTGCTCCCTACCTGGCTTTCTGGGAGACTCATGTAGTGGATGGGGGCAGGATTGCCTGCATCAATAATTATGACGTGACCAGAGATTGGAATGGAGCCAAGACGCAGGACCTGTGGAAATGGGTCACCCTTGGCCAAGATCACCCAGTAAAATCTTCGGTCTCTCCAGAGGCAGAGCCGGGAACAAACCCAGCTCTCCTGTGTCCCAGCCCAGGTCTCTGTCCATTTGGAGCTCTCTGGGACATGGTCTTTTTGCTCTGTGTTTCTACAGTGCCTAGCACATCGGGGTCCTGGGCCAGGACTGGGGCTCCAGGCTCTGCTGAAATAAATAATAGGAATTAATAATAATTCCCAGGTGTTGCCTGAACTATGTGGTTTCCATAAGTTTTTTGCGGTGGCTCTGAAATAATTGCCAACACTATGTGACCCGACCTCTGGGAGATTTAGTGTGGGGAGGCTCTGGCTTAATTTAAGAGCAGCTGGTAAGGATAACAAGCTGGCAGGACAAAGAATGACTCCAGGGAACCCCACTGCCTGTGAGCACTTCAGGGTGGTGAAGAGGTAACGTCCAAGCTAGTAACTATGATGCTGTATGGAAAGTGGGTGACCATTCATAATATTATGGATACTAGTATTACGAAATTGCAGTGAATCATATGAGATATGCCATGTAAGGTTTCAGTGGAAAAGTTATTGTAGCAACGGAGTGTGGCCTCCTTCCCAGATGGCAGGAGAGACAGTCACAATTGCGCCCTGGTTGGCAGAACCAGGACATCTGTGCCCATCCCACTGGAAGCAGAGGGGCGGGACAGGAAGCAGAAGTATAAAAGGTTGTAGAGGAGCTGCTGGAGGGGAAGGATGTCTCCCACATGGTGCCGGAGCTTAGTGTCCAACAGTGTCCGCTCTAGCGGTTCAGACCTGGAGGGGCTGCCAGAGCTGTCAGTCGCTGGAGACACTGAGGAGTTGCTGGGTCTGCTGTTAGCTGTTTTGTCCTGGCAGGACGAACAACGATCCTGGGACCCAGGTACTTCCACCCCTCCACATCAACGGGAGTGTAGGAAGTTGCCCGGGGAGCTGAATAGAATTTGGCTGTGTTGCTGACTGACAACTGGCCAGTGTGTTGTGGCTGGATTTCCCCGCTGACCTAGTGGTGTACCAATCCACCACTGGTAGGGCCCTGGGCTGGGACCTGATGGAGTCGAGTGAGCCCGGATCCCCCTACCCTCTGCCGCCTCACCCAGGGATAGCAGGCTCCTCACTCTAGGCCAAAAGGCCCGCACTTGTTGGTGGTCTCCTGACTGTTTGGTGCCCTGCCCTTCCTGAGGGCCTGGGCTTATAGACACATTACTGCTCTGTCCTGGCTGCAGGCCAGAGCCCTCTGTTTGCTGCCCTGCCTGAGGGCCTGAGCTCATAGACACTGCTGCTTTACCTTGATTTCAGGCCAGAGCCTTCTAGTTGTTTGGTGCCTTGCCCTGTCAGAGGGCCTGGGCCCCTAACTATTTACTGCTCTATGCCGCCGAGTGATGGAGACCCTGGTGCCAAATCTTCATGAACTGTGCCCTTCCACCAGTGTTGCAGTGAGGGGGCATGGCCTCCCGCCCAGATGGAGGCGGAACAGCCACAACCACCTTAGAGTTATGACTTGCTAAATATTATAAGCTGATTTATATGTATGTGTCATCTGTGTATCGTGAGTTATAAATATGTGTGGTATATTGATATCTCCAACTTGTGCTGTGTATCTGAGTGACACCCCAGACACATTGGCATCTGCACTATCCAGCCTGTTGGATGGCCCATCCAGGGAACTCAGCTGTACAATGATCCCACTGGGAGAAGCCAGGGGCCACACCTATAAGTCATCAGAACATGTAGGGAGATGTCTGTGGACAGGGGATTCCAAGTGATTTTCCATGCCCATATGGTGGGAGCTTTTGTTTGGGACAGAGGATGTACACGCCATGTGGCAAACATATAAAAAGGCAGCTGCATCTTCTCTATTTTGTCTTCAATCCTGCTTCTTACCTCTGGAGCAATGTATCTACAAATTAAAGCTCTGAATGAAGATCTGACAGATCCATCCAAGATTTGGGTGTGTTCCAGAAGACCTTTACAAGCCAGCAAACTCACCAATGCTGCTAGGAACCTGAAATATGGACTCAGAGATCATATATATGCATCTGATTGCTTTCACCATTTAACAACTCTCTTCTCTTTTTTTTTCTTTTACTTTATAATAAAACCTTTAGTTGTTAGATACAAAAGGATTGGCTGGCAGCATGATATTTTGGGTAAGATCCAAATTAGTATTGATCTGGTAATGTGGTTGGCCCTTTGGGGACCACAACATTTTGTATAATGAACAGAGTTTTAAGTAACTTCTCACTTTACTGGAGTTATTTGCTGCCTGGGAGCCTGTGACTGGAATGCAATAAAGGGAGAGGAAGGTGATCAGGAACAGTCAACATGGACTCACCAAGGGCAAATCATGCCTGACCAACCTGATTGCCTTCTATGATGAGATAACTGGCTCTGTGGATATGGGAAAAGCGGGTGGATGTGATATATCTTGACTTTAGAAAAGACTTTGATACGGTCTCCTGCAGTATTCTTGCTAGCAAGTTAAAAAAGTATGGATTGGATGAATGGATTATAAGGTGGATAGAAAGCTTGTTAGATTGTCTGTCTCAAAGGGTAGTGTTCAACGTCTCAATGTCTAGCTGGCAGCCGGTATCAAGCAGAGTGCTTTTTTTTTTTTAATCTTCATTAATGATCTGTCTGATGGGATGGATTGCACCTTCAGCAAGTTTACAGATGACACTAAGCTGGGGGGAGAGGTAGATATGCCAGAGAGTAGGGATAGGGTCCAAAGTGACCTAGAAAAATTGGAGGATTGGGCCAAAAGAAACCTGATGAGGTTCAACAAGGCCAAGTGCTGAGTCCTGCACTTAGGACGGAAGAATCCCATGCACCGCTCCAGGCTGGGGACCAACTAGCTAAGCAGCAATTCTGCAGAAAAGGACCTGGGTATTACAGTGGACAAGAAGCTGGATATGTCAACAATGGGTAATGGCATATTGGGCTGCATTACTAGGGGCATTGTCAGCAGATCGAGGGAAGTGATTATTCCCCTCTACTCATCACTGGTGAAGCAACATCTGGAGTTTTGTGTTCAGTTTTGGGACCCCCATTACAAAAGGGATGTGGACAAACTGGAGAGAGTCCAGCGGAGGGCAATGAAAATGATTAAGGGGCTGGGCACATGACTTACAAGGAGAGGGGTTGCTTGCAACTAGGTGCTGCTGACGCTCCTGCATCTGTGCCCATGGAGAAAACTTTTTCTGTCAGAACTGATGAGTCAAAGTGCTCTGTAATCCACATGCCTGCTCGGCTTGGCTTGAATCTGGTTGTCTCCAAGCGAGACGGGAGTGGAATGAATGGGGCAAGTTCGGGGCCTTGGGATCAGGGGTCCTCAGCCGCATGAAAAGGAGTTTCTCTTAATTTTTTCACACCGCTTTGAAAACCAGTTGCAGACTCGCATTGACTTGTGAAACCCTTCTGCCAGGTGAAGCCAGCAGCAACAAAGGCCTGGTTCAGTTTCTGTGGGTTCCTTTTGAACAATACCAGACAAAACCTGCTCAAGCCCCACCCAGTGACCTGGGACAATTACATACCACCCTCTGGGTGCCTCAAAGAGGCAATACTTCCCCTCTTGCAAGCACGGAGTCTGAGTGTAGCAAAAACTTTTAATAAAAGAAGGGAAGTAACTCAGCATTCATTTGGGAAAACACCACAACTAGGGTTCATAAACACAAACCATGAGTAAAAGACTCACCCCCAGGTAGGTTGGGCGGTGTCCTTTCCCCTCAGGGTCTTAAGTCAGCAGCCACCAAAGTCCATTTAACTTGCCCGTCCCTTCTCTGTACCCCACTCACAATTGCTGACTTGGCCAATGCAGCCCCAGAGTTCAGCGGTTTATCCGCAGAGTTCACCGCCCACCCTTTGTGGAAGGTTGGCGTGGGGGGAATAAGGAGGCACCTTACATGCTGGACTGCTCAGGCACTCGCTGATCACCAGGCCTCTGCAGGGCTCTGCTCTGGGCGTCTCTGCCAGCTTCTGTTGGGAATGGCTAGGGAATTGTGGCCCTAGCCTCTATTCGCCAGAAGCTGGGAATGGGCAACAGGGGATGGATCACTTGATGATTCCCTGCTCTGTTCATTCCCTCTGGGGCCCTGGCACTGGCCACTGTCAGAAAACAGGATACTGGGTTAGATGGATCTTTGGTCTCACTTAGTAGGGCCGCTCTTATGTTCTTCTCTGCTAGCCACTTACTACGCCTCTCTGCTATCCACCTTGATGGCCACTCGCCAAGATGTCTTCAGGCCCCCCCCCCACATACACTTAAGCACAGTTCTCAGTGATTTCAGCTGTTAGCAGGGGAGCTTCACTGCTAGTGCACCTGGATAGCCTCATGCAATAGAAACACTGTCCCACAGTAGATCTAATACTTAGACCTAGATATCTTTGATTTCAGCTCTGCAGTATCTAAAAAGACTTTCAGCTGAATCTAAATTAGCTCTTTTATTATACCACCCAGGAAGAAAGAGTCTAAGACAAAAGACACTAATTAGCTAATTCATCTCCCTCTCTCTCCACTCATTGGTCTTTGGAATGCATGTCCTCTGCCTAGCGAGTGCTATTCAGTTGAGGGTGAGCCCCTCCAGTGTCATATGCCAGGTACTGCCTTCAGTTCACACAGCAAGGATGCCAATGTCTATTACTCCTTCCCCAATAACAAGGAGACTGGGGATCCAACACCAGCCACAAGTGATCATTTGGACAATGAATCCCATCATGCTGAGTGAGGCAGGGTGGAGGTGTCCATGCAAACGAGATCAGCTTCCACAGCTCACCACTAGATGTCAGGGGAGAGCTCATCCAGACTCTGCTTCCACTTGGAAAGTGGCACCAAGCTGCGAAGGCTCTGCTGGAGTCTGCTAGAGCAAAGGGTGGTCGTTTAGTTTGGGACTCCATGAGATGCAGCCCCCTGAAGATGAGCTGCTGTTAATATTCACAAATTGTAGTGAAACCAGCGTGCATGGGGCAACGGTCTTGAAAAACTGCACTCTGCAACGGGAACAGGAGTGGTGCTTGTAATGCAAATTTTGAGTCATTTGGTTTTCATAATACAAGCTTCCCCTCCCCCCTGCACATGCTGATGGTTATAATGTTCTCAATGTAGACAGAGGGGGAATAGAGCTGAGCCTAGAGGAAGAATCCTCTGTGTTTTAAATCTTTTCATTTACCCTGTAAAGTTACCTTCCATCCTGATTTTGCAGGTGTGATTCTTTGACTTTTTTTGTAAATAAAATTCTTCTTATAAGAACCTGATTGATTTTCAGTGTCCTAAAACCCCAGGGGTTTGGTCTGTGATCACTTTGTAACCAACTGGTTAGTATATGATTCTCAAACCTCCCCAGGAAAGGGGGTGAAGAGGCTTGGGGGAATATTTTGAGGAAAAGAGGACTCGAAGTCATCCTTTTTCCTGGATTTTTGTCAAAATCACTTGGTGGTGGCAGCAATACCGTCCAAGGACAAGGAAAAGAATTTGTGCCTTGGGGAAGTTTTAACCTAAGCTGGTAGAAATAAGCTTAGGGGGTCTTTCATGCCGGTCCCCACATCTGTACCGCAGAGTTCAGAGTGAGGAGGGAACCCTGAAATAGATATAGATAGATAGATTAGATAGATATAAACCCAACAGTACCCCATGAGTTCTGGATATTTGAGCAGTTCTTGAACCTCTTGAGAATTACGCCTGACCATTTTTTTTAAAAATCAAACTGGTCCTATGTCAGCTAGGACATCATACATGAGATTGGAAACTAAGAAGTTCTGGACCACTTAGGACCTACTGGGTTTTAAAATCTTGGCAGATCTAGAACCCAAAGGTTCAAGAACCAGTCAAACATCAAGAACTCATAGGATCCTATTGGCTTTTGAAACATACATGGGGATTGAAAACATGTCTAAATCTAGACCAGATCAGATCCCATTCAAAACACAGACAGAACTGGAACCCAAGAGGTTAACAACTGGCCAGGATTCCTAGAATCTATGAGATCCTATTTCATTTTGAATCAGCAAGAGGTGGTAACTGTCACAGATGTCAGGCTTGTTTTGTTTGAACAGTAAAACACACGTCTAACTTACCTACAGCCTCCACCCTGAGCTGGTGGCCTATGCAGGCTTCCTCAGACACTCCAATGGGCCCTAAGTAACAACTGGTGCACCACCCTGACAACATCTGCCTGTTCTCTGGACCTCCCCTATTCTGACCTCATTCAGAATTTCTTTGAATTAGTCCTCTGGTTGGAACTAGAGCAGACCTCTTAGAAAAACACCCAGTCCTGCCTTAAAAATTGCCATTGATGGAGAATCCAGCAGGCAGGTCTTTTCAAGTCTTTACTGTCCATTGGATCTGCTGGCCCGCAGCCTTGGACAAAGGTTTATAACTTGGCTGGAGCCGAGTGGTGGAGTCTTCTTGGTTACTTGGATGTTACTTCTTCACCACCCTGAAGGGAGGGTGGTTTATCTGGAGCTGTTCTTTGTCCTGCCAGCTTCTTTTCCTTATTGGCCACTCTTAAGTTAAGCCAGAGCCTCCACACACTAAATATCCCAGTGACCGGGTCACGTGGTGGCAGTAAAGTATTTCAGAGCCATCACACAAACTTCACATAATCTATGTCATTCAAGGAACGGCTGGGAATGATTATTACTAATTATAATTTATTTCAGGTAGTTCTGGGAACCCCAGACCCGACCCAGCACCCTGCTGTCCTAGGTGCTGTACAAACAGAGTAGAAAAACTGTCCAGGGCCCGGACAGCCCACAGTCTAAGGGGATGCAATGGATAGAGACCTGGGCTGGGACGCAGGAGACCTGGGTTTGTTTTCAGTTCTGCCACTGGCCAGACTGAAGGTTCTACTGGGTGACCTTGGCCAAGTCTTGTCCCCACTCTGTGCCTCAATTTCCCCATTTGTAAAAACAGGAAAACTGCTACTGACCTCCTTGCTAAAGTTCTATGAGATCTACTGATGACAAGCACTAGATAAGAGCTAGATACCACTATACTAATAGACAGATTCTTCTAGAATATACTACACCTAATGGATTAAAAACCATTTGGAAATCTAGAACCACAATGAAAATTTCAGAAAATAATCTGAAATCTGTTGGATTCTATTTGAAATGACTCTTGAATCCAGTGATGTCTTTGGTCGAGTCAGGAATCTAGAACCCATGGACTTTGAGTATGGACACACTGAGAGGCAGAGAATAAAGGAAATTCCAGACCCAGCTAGAGATGCAGAATCGAAAAGAGTCAATTAGTTTAGAAAACATTAAGAGTCCTAAAACAAACAAGATTCTGGAGCTGGCTACTGATTGATGCCATTGAGTGTGGTAAAATTGAGAGACCTAGAACACATCAGATTCTGGAGAGAGCAGGGGTCTAGAATTCAGGAACACTGCAGGGTTTATAAACAGTGAGGTATGTGGGACACTTCTGGTTTTAGAGCCATCAGGGATCTAGGAACAGCTGGGATGGAAAGGTTTCAAGTCTTCCTAAGTCTGGGCAAAATCAGACCATCCACTGTTCTATGTTCTCAACTTCAGACCCGTGTCTTCCACTAGACTTGGAGGCACTGCTGCCGAGTTCTTCAACAAAAGCTGCTTTGACCAGAGTGAGAAGAGACGTCCTGAAGACCTGCCAGAACTTCTCCCCCATGAAGAAGTAGAGAATGGGGGCAAAGCAGGCATTGAAGCAGGATGAGAAGGTGTAAATGACCAAGGAAGTGCCCACCACCTACTCTGGCACCTCCTTTTTATAGAGGTTCAGGCTTTGTTAGAAGTGGTAGGGCAGCCAGCTGAGAAAGAAGGAAACTACCGTGGCCTCCATGACTTTGAAGGGCTTCCCAGCCCACACCAACTTCTTCTCCTTCGTCTTCAGCCCCACACGGACATAGCATCCCGCTATAGTGCAGAAGGGCAGCAGGAAGCCCGACAGGAACCGGACCATGAAGATGGCCAGGTGGACCTGTCTTCCCAGCTCCTGCGGCTCAGCTCCATTCCAGTCTCCAGAGAGGGTGTAATTGTTGATGCAGATGATTCTGCTCCTGTCCACTATCTGGGTCTCCTGGATAACCAGGTAGGGAGCACTGAGACTGAAGTAGGCCACCCCATGCCTTCAGACAGCTTCCGAGTCTGGGGCATGGTGTGGTCATTCCAAGGCCAGATGGGTCGGTGAGTGAGAGTGTAGCAGTCCAGGCTGATGAGGATGAGAAGGAAGACGGAGGTGAACATGTCCATGGAGATGCAGGTGTTGAGAAGCTTGCACGTGGCCATGCCGAAGACCCAGTGGAAATCCAGGAGGACATAGATGGTGAAGAAGGGGATCAGCAGGGTGAAGAGGAGGTAGCAGGAAACCAGGTGATGGAACCAGAGCGTAATCACCGTCCTCCTTATCTTCAGCTCCAGCACTCACAGGTACAGCCTGTTCCCCATCACACCCACAAGGAAGTTGGAGAAGAGCAACACCGCCATGGCCAGTTGAGTGGCACTCAGAGCTGCTGGGTTCTGTCTGGTATCCGCCCCAGTGTTGGTGGGAGAGGCATCTTGCCTTGGTCCATGGTGCCATGGGGAAGAGATAGAAGAGGATTTGGAAGGGGTGACAGAGGAGAGTAAAAGAGGGAAGGGAAGAGGAGGAAGGGAGAAATAATCGGGAGTTAGGAAGGCACCATTGGAGAGGATCTCTCTGGGCACCCTTTGGTCCTCCAGAATATCGAGGCTAGATATTCTAAGAAACTGGGCTATAGCCGATGGAACTCACTGCTACAAGGTACAACTATGGGCAGAGGGAAAGAGGGATAGTAGATGTGGGAGGAGTGGGGACAGGGACACAGCTATTCTATCCAATGCTCTCTAACTCCAGGCTCTTTCAGGCACTCATGATCGACACCGGCACCGCATTCTTGGAGAGCAGCGGGCCATGGCAGAGGTGGTAGGGCAGCCAGCAGATGAAGAACGGCACCATCGCAGTCACCATGACTTTGAAAGGCTTCCCACTCCTCACCAACCCCCTCTTCTTCATCTCCAGCCCTGTCTGACCCTGGCATCCCATGCTGGTGCCGAGGGGCAGCAGGAAGCCCAGCAGGAACTGCACCCTGAACAGCAGAAGATGGAGATGTCTCCTCCAGGCCTGCATCTTGGCTCCATCCACCCACTCCAGAGAAGGTGTAACTGTTCATACCCTGCCCCCTCCAACTCCAGGAGTTCCTGGAAACCCAGTTAGGGAGCACTGAGTGCGCACCCACAACCAGCTTCTTGGCCTGGGTCATGGTGCAGGGATGCCAGCACCAGATGGAATGTCAGGGGAGAGTGTGCTGGTCCAGGCAGGTGAGAGTGAGGAGGAAGATGGCAGAAAACAGGCCCAGGGAGAAGCAGGCGTTGAGGAGCTCCCACATGACCACACCGAAGACCCAGAGGAAGCCCAGGCAGGTGTAGATGAGAACAGAGTTATAAAGCAGAACGTGAGCAGGTAGGTGAGGACCAGATGGAAGGACAAGAGGGAGGCCACCATCATCCTCATATTCAGCCCCAAAACCCACAGGCAGAGCCCACAGCCATCCACCCCCAAAAGGGGTTCCCACATGCAGCTGTCACTTGATTTCCCTTCCCGACCAGCTGGGGATTGCTCCCATTGGCTGCTGGGAAGGCAGAGGTACAGTGAGGGGCCAGATTGGATGGGAAGGCTGTGGTGCCACGAGGGGTCAGGCCAGTCAGGAAGGCGAAGGGGCCGTGAGACCCTAAGGAGCAGCAGGAAGAACACAAAGGGGATTGGAGGAGACAGAAGAGGAGAAGGGTGAGAGATAGACAGACGTGTGCAGCCCGTGCCCTAGCAGTGAGAAACACGGCATTTCATTTTCCTCCCTGCACAAACTCATTAGGCTGCAGCCACACACAGGGTAGAACCAGAATCCTGGGTGCCAGCACCTGTACCCCCTCAATCTAACTCAGTACACATCACTCCCCTTCCAGAGCCACGGCCAGAACCAAGGAGTCCTGACTCCTAACTCCACCAATCTAACTCAGTACACAACACTCCCCTCGCAGAGCCACAGCCAGAACCCAGGAGTCCTGACTCCTAACTCCACCAGTCTAATCCTTTGGACCACATTCCCCTCCCAGAGCTGGGGATAGAACCACTGGTTTATGATGCCCCGTATAGACCTGCTCTAACTACTAGATCCCACTCCCCTCCCCCAGTCAGGGATAGTACCTAGGAATCCTGGCTCCCAGCCCCTTCCCCCCACCCTAACCACTAGACCTCACTCCCTTCAGAATTCAACCTTGGTCTCGTGTACCATGACATTGAGGGCTGTTTTCCCAGGAGCGTTGGGTTCCCTATGGGGTTCTCAGAGTCCCGGTTCTGAGGATGAGGCCTGTAACGAACATTCTGGGGAGGGCTGGGTGTGACTGAGATTTTATCTAGAACAGGAAGGGGCGGGATGTCACATGAGTTGTCCCACCCAGGGATGGACCCACAACATGTAGATAACATAGGACCCCTCACGGCTATTGACCTGCTCTAACTCCTAGACCCCACCTGCCTCTCAGAGCTGAGGACAGAGCCCAGGGGCCTTACTGTCAGTGTTCCCCTCCCCCCAATACACACACACTCCAAACCACTAGACTCTCCCAATCCTGGCCTGGGAATTGCATCATTTGTGACTCAGACTTTGTTGTGAGCTAACAGGAATGGGTTATTTTTGGGTCGTGGCAGCCCATCACCCAAGGAGTTGTGCAAAATACAGGCCGTTCCTCTTCATGGGGGCACGCCTCAATACTTGATCTGCTGGCTAAGCATCTAGGGCATTAGAGAGGAGGGGCTGGGAACCAGGACTCCTGGGTTCTATGCCAGGCTCTGGGAGGGAGTGGGGCTAGTTTCAAAGCAGTAGTTGTTGTTTAGGTGGTTTTTTTGCTAAGACAGTGTCCAATGATCATTTCCGTTCATAGTTTGCAGCTTGTGGATCTCAGAGAGCAGGTGGGGGTGGAGCATGTAGAAGACACAGACTTAAGGAGAGTGAACTCAACACTCAGGGGAGGGCTCTGGGGTGCGGGGCACAGACACACGGATGCTTTGCTGGCCAAATACACGCCATCTGAGGCTCTCTCTGTGCTGGATCTGTGTTTCTACCACCCGCCTCCCAGGTGAGTTGAGACAATGGGCAGAGGGACCTTTGTTGGGTCTAAAGGGCAATTTCCTTGCTTAGGCCCCCTAGAAGGCACAGAAATTTGCTATTGTAAAGGCAAATCAGTGGGACTCCCTGCCCCTGGGAATCAGTGGGGTTAGCCTGGGAGACTCCCTGCCACTGGGTATCAGTGGGGATAGATTATGAAACTCCCTGCCACTGAGTAAGAGTAGGGTGAGCCTGGGAGACTCCCTGCCACTGGGTTTCAGTGGGGTTAGCCTGGAAGACTCCCTGCCACTCGGTATCAGTGGGGTTAGCCTGGGAGACTCCCTGCCACTGGATATCAATGACGTTAGCCTCTGAGATTCTCTGCCACTGGGTACAGTGGGGTTCCCATGGGGCACTCAATAGACAGAGGTAGTAGGTGAGGTCTGTGACGTGGGTAAATTTTCCCTCCTTATTTCATATTAGTCCGACGAGCCACTTCCCATTTACGAAGCTTTAAACCAGACTCCTGTACCCCTTCTCCTCGTACCCCTAAGTTTTACCTCACTTAAAAACTACTTGCTTGCAAAATCAGACATAAAAATACTAAAATGTCACAGCTACACTATTACTGAGCAATTGCCACTTTCTCATTTTTCCCATGTAATTATAAATGAATTGGAATATAAATGTTGTACTTACATTTCAGTGTATAGTATATAGAGCAGTACAAATAAGTAATTACATGAAATTGTAGTTTGTACTGACTACACTTGTGCTTTTTATGTAGCCTGTAAAACTAGGCAAATAGCTAGATGGGTTGATGTACCCCCTGACAGACCTCTGCGTACCCCCACAATACACGTACCCCTGACTGAGAACCTCTGTTCTAAGCCACAAGACCTCACTTTCTCCTCCCACAGCCCAGAAGTTCTAACCTCCGCCCCACTCGCAGAGCTGGGGTTAGAAACCAGGCAGCCCTTCTCTAACCATTAGGCCAGTTTGCAGAGCACAGAGGACTCCATGCTAACAAAGCCGTGAGGGGCGCAGTCCCTGAGAAAGGCAATAGCCCAGAGGACCCTGCTGCAGGGCTGACAGCAGGGCTGTGGGACAGAGAAGCAGCTCGGTGGATTGAGACTTCCTGTGTTACAGTGAGGGTGAGAAGGACCCTGCACGCTCTCACGAGTCAGGGTGTAGCAGCAGTTCCTGTGACTGGAAGATAAGCACAAGAGATGGGGTGGGGGAGGGGTGGCTTTTTCTTCCTTGTAGCACTCGCACCAGCTAAGAGTCAACAGCACCGATCCTCACCTAACTGAGTAGTCCTGATCCCCTGCCCTGGGCCAGATTAGAGCTGGCCATCCAAGAGGGGAAAGGGCCCAGGGCCCATTCCCTGCTCCCCTGAGCCAGCCAGAGATCCAGATTACAGCTACATGGTATTCTCTGCATAGCTGCATATTTGACCTACTAGAGTGTCCCCTTCCACACTCCTGCTACTCCCTTGTCCTTCCCTAATGCTCACAGCTCTATTCTGTAGCAGTGAGTTCTACCAGCTATAGCCCACTTTCTGAGAATATCCATCCTGGATCTTTTGAAGGACCAGTGGGTGCCCAGTGAGGTCCTCTCCAATGTTACCTTCCTAACCCACTCTGGTATTTCTCCCTTCTCCTCTTCCACTCTCCCTTTTTGCCTTCACTGTCGTCCCTTCCAACCCCTCTTCTGTCTCTCCCCAGGGTACAGTAGAACAAGATATCATGGCACTCCCACCAACCACAGTGGCAAATTTCAGCAAGACCACAGAGGTCATGAAGATCTCTCACCTGGCCTCTGCTCTGTTGCTCTTCATCACCTTCCTGGTGGGTATGGCGGGGAATGGGCTGTACATGTGGGTGCTGGGGATGAAGATGAGGAGGACGGTGACCACACTCTGGTTCCTTCACCTGGTGTCCTGCTACCTGCTCTTCACCCTTCTGATCCCCTTCTTTGCCGTCTATGTCCTCCTGGATTTCCACTGGGTCTTTGGCACGGCCACGTGCAAGCTTCTCAATACCTTCATTTCTATGGGCATGTTCACCTCTGTCTTTCTTCTCACACTCATCAGTCTGGACCGCTACACCCTCACTCACCATCCCATTTGGTCCCGGAATCACCGCACCGTGCCACAGGCTTGGAAGCTGATTGTGGGTGTGTGGCTGGCCTCCTTCAGTCTCAGCGCTCCCTACTTGGCTTTCCGGGAGATCCATGTGGTTGACGGGGACAGAATCATCTGCATCAACAATTATGCCCTCTCCACAGACTGGAATGAAGCCAAGCCGCAAGACCTGGACAGACAGGTCCACCTGGCTGTCTTCATTGTCCGGTTCCTGCTGGGCTTCCTGCTGCCTTTCTGCACCATCGTGGGATGCTATATCCGCGTAGGCCTGAAGATGAAGGATAAGAAGCTGGCATGGGCTGGGAAGCCCTTCAAGGTCATGGTAGCCGCGGTGGTTTCCTTCTTCCTCGGCTGGCTGCCCTACCATCTCTACCAAGGCTTGAAGCTCTACAAGAAGGAGGTGCCAGAGTCAGTGACAGGTGTCCTCTTGGTCATTCACACTTTCACATCCTGCTTCAATGCCTCCTTCTCCCCCATCCTCTACCTCTTCGTAGGGGAGAAGTTCTGGCAGGTCTTCAGGACATCTCTTCTCACTCTGGTCAAAGCAGCTTTTGTCGATGATCTTGGCAACAGTGGCTCCGAGTCTAGTGGAAGACACGGGTCAGAAGTTGAGAACACAAGGAAAGAGATGGTCTGACGGTGCCCAGACTTGGGGACAGTTGAAAACTTGGCATCCCCGTTATTCCTAAATTTCTGCTGTTTCTTAAACCTGATGGGTTCCAGGTGTCTCAACGTTTATAAACCCCTCAGTATCCCTGGATTCTAGATTCCTTGCTGTCTCTCTCTCAATTTTTTCAAACTCAGTGGGTCATCAGTGGCGCCAGATTGCTAGCCAGCTCCAGAACCCTGTTTGTTTTAAGTCTCTTAATGTGTTTTAACCTAACTGACTCTTGGATTGTGCATCTCTAGCTGGCTCCGGAATCTCATTTATTGTCAGCCGTTCAATAGGTTCAAACTCAAAGTCTGTTTAGGTCCCTGACTGGAGCTAGGAAATCACTGGATTCTAGAGTGTTTTCAGACCACACAGAATCCAGCAGGTTCCAGATTGTCTGCTAAAACATTCATCTTGGCTCTAGATTTCCAAATGATTTTTAATCCATTAGGTGTGATATATTATAGGAGAGTCTGTGTATTACTATAGCACTATCTAGCTCTTCTCCAGTGCTTGTCATCAGAAGATCTCAAAGAACTTTACCAAGGAGGTCAGTAGCAGTCTTCCAGTTTTTACAAATGGGGAAACTGAGGCATAGAGTGGAGAAGTGACTTGGCCAGTCACCCAGCAGGCCAATCGCAGAACTAGAACAAATGCAGGTCTCCTACATCCCAGCTGAGGTTTTTTTCCATTTCATATCTTTACACACTTAGCTCTCTGGGACTGGACCTGTTTTTTCACTATGTGTTTGTATAGTGCCTAGCACAGCGGGATCCTGGGCCAGGACTGGAGCTCCCAGCACTAATGAAATAAAAATAATGATTCCCAGGTTTTCCTTGAACTGCATAGTTTCTTAAAGATTGTGTGGCAGCTTTGACATAATTTACAAACACAGTGTGACCCAGTCACTGGGATATTTAGTGTGGGGAGGCTCTGGCTTAATTTCAGAGTGGCTGATAAGGAAAACAAGCCGGCAGAATAAAGAGCTGCTCCAGAGAAACCACCTGCCCATGAACACTTCAGAGCGGTGAAGAAGTAGCGTCCAAGCTAATAATAATGACATTGTATGGAATATGTGTGATCACTCATAATATTATGGAAACGAAATTGCAGTGAAACATACCAGATATGCCACATAAGGTATCAGTGGAAAAGTTAACATTTGATAAATATGATAATCTTGTTTATGTGTATACATCCTCTTTGTATCATTAGTTGTAAATATATGTGTTATACTGATATCTCAAACCTGTGCTGTGACCCCCCCCAGACAGATTACATCAGCACTATCCAGCCCATTGGATGGCCCATCAAGAACTGGCTGGCAGCGTTGTATTTTGGGTAAGATCCGAACCCCCTTTGGGGATCAGAAGAACATTTTGTACAATGAATGGAATTTTAAGTAACTTCTCACTGTACTGGACCTATTTGCTGATTGGGAGCCTAAGACTGGAATGCAATAAAGGGGGCTGTGGGATTTCTTTCTTTCTTTCTTTCTTTTTGGTTTCTTGATTACCGATGTGGCAGATCTGGAGCACAGCTTGTTACTGGTGGGGAAATCTAGCTACAGTGTTAATCACCACCTTTGGGACAAACTGCTCTCCTTTTTGCAGCCCACCCTGATCTAGGCTTTTTCAATGTGGGCTGCCCTGTGCACTTCTGGTCACAGGTCACAGTAACTGTAAAGATCTCATTTACCAGCTCCAGCTAAGTTACAAACCCTTGGCCAAGGCTGGGGTCCAGCACATCCAAAAGATGATAAAGAGTTAAAAAGATCCTCCCTGGTCGATTCTCCATCCCTGCAATTTTTAAAGCAGGACAGGATGGTATTTCTACCAGGTCTGCTCTAGTTCAACTAGGGATTAATTCAGAGATGTTCTGCAGCAGGTCAGACTAGGGGACCACCATGCTGCTTCTGGCCTTGTGTCATGAAGAGTTGGGGAATCCGGACCTGCACCCCTCTTCCTGGGACCCACAGTGACTTTCATCCAGCCAGTAAAACAGAAGGTTTATTGGACACAGGAAAGCAGGTTACAGCAGAGCTTGCAGGCACAGTCAGGACCCCTCCATCGAGTCCTTCTGGGCTTTCAGGGTGCTTGGATCCTAGCTAGAATACCCTGAATTCCGCCCACACAGCCCCAAACCCAAACTGAAAACTACTTCCCTCCTCCCACTCCCTCCTTTTGTCTACCTTCCCAGGCAAAGGTGTTGACCTTTCCCCTCCCTTACCTAGCTCAGGTTACAGGCTTCGGTATCGTCCATCCCCTAAAGACCTCCCCTGCTCTCCCATTCTCCACACAGACAGCCCCTACTCCATCACATCTCTCCCCCCTTCGGAACTGAACTGAGCGGGGTCACTCTGCCCAGTGACCTGGGGAAGTTCAGGGCCCCCTCTCCAGGACAACGCGTCCACTGTCAGGTTGGCACTTCCCTTCACATGGACCACGTCCATGTCATAGTCCTGCAGGAGCAGGCTCCACCTCAGGAGCTTGGCATTGGCTCCTTTCATCTGGTGCAGCCAGGTCAGGGGAGAGTGGTCGGTGTACACGGTGAAGTGTCATCCAAAGAGATATGGCTCTAGCTTCTTAAGGTCCCACACCATGGCCAGGCATTCCTTCTCGATGGCCGCGTAGTTTTGCTCCCGGGGTAGCAGCTTCTTGCTCAGGTACACGATGGGGTGTCTTTCCCCCTTTTTATCCTCCTGCTTTAACAACGCCCCCAGTCTCGTGTCTGAGGAGTCGGTGAACACCATAAAGGGTTTGTCAAAATCTGGGTTTGCCAGAACTGGGCCACTAACCAGAGCCTCCTTCAGCGCCCGGAAAGCCTCCTGGCACTGCTCGGTCCAGATCACCTTGTCTGGCTTCCCCTTTTTGCACAGCTCAGTGATGGGGGCGGCTATGGCACTAAAGTGGGGCATGAACCTTCGATAGTACCCCGCCATCCCAATAAAGGCCTGGACCTGCTTTTTGGTTTGGGGAGCAGGCCAGTCTCTGATCACCTCCACCTTGGCTGGTTCCGGCTTCAGGCAGCCACTCCCCATCCGATGGCCCAGGTAAGATACTTCAGCCATCCCCACCTTGCACTTCTTAGCCTTTACGGTTAACCCAGCCTTTCGGAGTCGGTCCAGGACTTGTTTAACCTGGGACACGTGTTCCTCCCAGGTCTGGCTGTAGACGCAGATGTCGTCAATATAGGCCACAGCAAAAATCTCCATCCCCCTCAGTAGCTGATCCACCAGGCGCTGGAAGGTGGCTGGCGCTCCCTTGAGGCCGAAGGGCAGGGTCAGAAACTCGTAGAGCCCCAGAGGGGTGATAAAGGCCAATTTCAGCCTGGAATCTGCGTCCAGCGGCACTTGCCAGTAGCCCTTGGTAAGATTCATGGTGGTGAGGTACCGAGCACCTCCCAGCTTGTCTAGGAGCTCGTCAGGCCTGGGCATGGGGTAGGCGTCAGATACGGTGATGGCATTGAGCTTTCGATAGTCCACACAGAACCGGATTGACCCATCCTTCTTGGGGACCAGCACCACTGGCGAGGCCCAAGGGCTGGAAGACGGCTGGATCACCCCCAAAGCCAGCATGTCCCTGACCTCTCTTTCAAGATCCTGGGCAGTTTTACGAGTGACCCGAAAAGGGGAGCATCTTATAGGGGATGTGACCCGGTCTCCACCCTGTGGACAGTCAAATTAGTGCATCCAGGCTGGTTGGAAAACAGCTGTCGGTATAGATGCAACACCCCTCTGATCTCAGCGTGCTGGGCCAGGGTCAGCTGATCAGAGAGGGGAATCGCCTCCAGGGGGGAACCAGCTTTTGTCCCAGGGAATAGATCCACTAAGGGGTCATCTCCCTGCCCCTCCCAGTGTCCACACATGGCCAACACCACATTCCCCCTGTCATAGTATGGTTTCATCATGTTCACATGGTACACCCGACGGTGATGTGCCTGGTTTGACAGCTCCACCACATAGTTTACCTCATTCAGTTGCTTGATAACCTTGAAGGGCCCTTCCCAGGCAGCCTGGAGTTTGTTTCTCCTCATGGGGATGAGAACCATCACCTGATCCCCGGTGGCGAAGTCACAGGCCCGTGCCGTGCGGTCATACCAGACCTTCTGCTTCCTCTGGGCTCGGGCCAGATTCTCCCTGGCCAGGTCCATGAGCTTGGCCTGTCTTTCCCGGAAGGTCAAGACATAGTCCACCTCTGATTCTCCCTCGGGAGTGGCCTTCCCCTCCCATTTGTCCCTCATCAGGTCTAGGGGCCCCCTTACCCGCCTTCCATACAACAGTTCGAAAGGTGAAAACCTGGTAGATTCCTGGGGTACCTCCCTGTACGCGAACAGCAGGTGAGGTAAGTACTTGTCCCAATCCTGTGGGTGCTGTTTCATAAATGTTTTTATCATCATCTTCAGCGTCCCGTTGAACCTTTCCACCAGCCCATTGGACTGGGGGTGATACGCTGAGGCCCAGTTGTGCTGGACCCCACATTTCTGCCATAAGGACCGGAGCAGGGCAGACATGAAGTTGGACCTGTGATCTGTTAAGACCTCCTTGGGGAACCCCACCCGGCTGAAAATTGTCAGCAGCGCATCTGCCACTGTGTCTGCTTCGATAGAGGACAAGGCCACCGCCTCGGGGTAGCGAGTGGCAAAATCCACCACCACCAGGATGTATTTCTTCCCCGACCGGGTCATCTTGCAGAAAGGTCCCACTACGTCCATGGCCACCTTCTGGAAAGGTTCTTCTATGATGAGTAAAGGCCTCAAGGCCGCTTTCCCCTTGTCCAGGGCCTTCCCCACCCTCTGGCAGGGGTCACAGGATTGGCAGTACTGTTGGACCTGGGTAAAGACCCCAGGCCAGTAAAAGTTCTGTAGCAGCCTCTGCCTGGTGCGCCGGATTCCCTGGTGCCCTGCGAGAGGGATGTCATGGGCCAGGTACAGCAGCTTGGGGCGAAACTTCTGGGGAACCACCAGCTGCCTCCTGATCCCCCAGGACTCTACTTCCCCTGGGGGAGCCCATTCTCTGTACAGGAACCCCTTCTCCCACAGGAACCTCTCCTTGCAACCTCTCCTCATGGTCTGTACCGCACTAAGGTCAGCCCGGTCCTGGGCTTCTGCAAGGAGGGATCTTTCTGCAACTCGGCCTGGAACTCAGCAGCTGGGACAGGGATGGGGACCGGCTCTCTCTTGCTGGCTGGGTCTGAGGCCGCAGCCTCCCTGAGCCGTGCCCCTGGGCGTTCCCCGCCCCCCAGGTTAGGATCCTGCACCTCAGGCTGAGTACCTTCCCCGTTGTCGGGGTGCAGTGCCCTTTGCCGACTCTGACTATGAGTCACGACCAGGGCACTCTGGGTGTTACTAGGCCAGTCCTCAAGATCCCCTCCCATTAACACATCCGTGGGCAAATGTGGGTGTACGCCCACGTCCTTAGGGCCCTTCTTGGCCTCCCACTTCAGATGTACTCTCGCCACGGGCACCTTGAATGGGGTTCTGCCCATGCCCATCAGGGTCAGGTAGGTGTCAGGCACCATCCGATCTGAGGCCACCACCTTGGGCTGGGCAAGCGTCACCTCTGCGCCCGTGTCCCAGTACCCAGTGACCTCCCTCCAATCTACCTCCAGGGAAACAAGGCACTCTTTCCGGAGGGGCAGCCCCGCGCCCACCCGGTAAACCAAAAAACCGGAGCCTGGAGCATCCAGCTCCCCAGAGGAGCTGACCTGGGGACCTCCTCCATCCTTCGCAGGTGGTATGTTGCCAGCCCCCCTTTCCTGGTGTAGCCCCTCCTCCGATTGGGTTTTTACCCAGTCCACCCTCTGTGGATTGGGTCTGCTTGGTCTGTCCCTGAGCTTGGGGCACTGGGCCTGTATGTGGTCTCGTTGGCCACAGTAATAGCAGCCCATGTCTCGTGGGTCCCCTTGAGTGGGTTGGAGGGACCTGACGCTGGATGTTCCCCTTTTGGGGGGGTTCTCCATAGGCCCCCAGTGGGCGGTCCCATGATGACTCTCTCTCTGCGTTGAGGCAGGCCTGCTCCTTCGAGACTCCTCCCTACCATCCCCTGCCCGACTGTCCACAAATTGGTCGGCCAGCTGGCCTGCGTGCTGCGGGTTCTACGGCTTCTGGTCCTTCAACCACAGCCTCAGGTCGGACGGGCACTGCTCATATAGGTGCTCCAGTATGAATACGTCAAGCAGGTCCTCTTTGGTTTGGGCCCCAGCTGTCCACTTGCGGGCATACCCCTGAGCCCAGTTGACCAGTTGTAGGTATGTGACCTCATGGGTTTTATGCTGGCTCCGGAACTTTTTCTGGTACTTCTCAGGAGTCAGCCCAAACTCGCGGAGCAGGGCCTGTTTGAACAGTTCGTAGTCCCCGCCTCTGCCCCTGTCAGTCGGCTGTACACCTCCATGGCTGTGGAATCCAGTAAGAGGGTGAGAACTGAGATCCTGTCTGCAGGGCCAACCTTGTGCAGCTTGCAGGCATTCTCAAAGGCCGTCAGGAAGGTATCTATGTCCTCCCCCTCCTTATGCTGGGCCAGCAAGTGCTTATCAAAGCTCTTTGTAGGCTTGGGCCCCCCCTCACTCACCGCAGCCGGGGCCTCACTGCTCCTCAGCTGGGCCAGCTCCAGCTTATGTTTACGCTGTTTCTCCTTCTTCTCCAGCTCACGCTGGTGCTGGTTCTCCTCATGTTTACGCTGGTTCTCCTCATGTATACACTGTTTCGCCTTCTCCTGCAGCTCTTGGCTCTTTAATTCGAGCTCCTCCCGTCTCAGCTCCCTTTCATATTCCAGCCACATCTGCTCCACGGATGCCGAGCGTCGCCGGGAGGATCCCCTGCTGGGGGGTGAGCTTCGCTGGCAGGCTCCCCTGCTGTCCGGGGGGGTCACGGTGCCCTTGATATTCGCTGGGCTCCTCCCCACCCTTCCCCTAGACCTAGGAAGGGGGGGTCTTGGGAAGCCCTCGTCCGCTGGCTGACCACTCCCAGTGGGGACAGACACTGGTGCCTGTGCTGCATCTGCCCGGCTGCTTCCCTCAGAGACAGGGCTCCATTCATTCATGCGGTCTCCCTGCTCCAGCTGGGCAATCAGCTGGTCCTTGGTGAACCTCCTCGTGCTCAGCCCCCTCTGCTTGCACAGCTCCAGCAGGTCACACTTGCGCCACTTGGCATACATCTCCCTGCTAGCCACTCACAGGTTGGGGTGCTAGCCGCTTCCCACGGTTTCCAGGGGGACCCTTAGTGCATCAGCTCTTCTTGAGGTCACCACCTCTCTGCCAGGGTCAAGCTGCAGACTCCTCCGCCCCTGGGACTGCTCCCTGCAATCCCCCGGGGGACCCTGTTACTGCAAAGTCCTTCTCACTGGGCACACACTCCCCAGGGGTTAACCACCCCTTCGTTTCACTGCTCCCCAGTCACTTACTGCAGGAAGCGCCATCCACGGGTTGCAGTATCTCCCGCCACTGCCACCAGTTGTCACGCAGTGTGGAGGAGTCCGGCCCTGCACCCCTCTTCCTGGGACCCACAGTGACTTTTATCCAGCCAGTAAAACAGAAGGTTTATTGGACAACAGGATCGCAGGTTACAGCAGAGCTTGCAGGCACAGTCAGGACCCCTCCATCGAGTCCTTCTGGGCTTTCAGGGTGCTTGGATCCTAGCTAGGATACCCTGCATTCTGCCTACACAGCCCCAAACACAAACTGAAAACTTCTTCCTTCCTCCCACTCCCTCCTTTTGTCTACCTTCCCAGGCAAAGGTGTTGACCTTTCCCCTCCCTTACCTAGCTCAGGTTACAGGCTCCAGTATCGTCCATCCCCTAAAGTCCTCCCCTGTTCTCCCATTCCCCACACAGACAGCCCCTACTCCATCACACCTTGGAATCTCTGATTCCATTCAGAGGTTAGGCAGATGTTGTTGGGGTGCTGTACCAGTTGTCACCTGGACCCACTGCGGTATCTGAGGAAGCCAGGCCTGAGTGGGCCACCATCTATGGGTGGAGGTCTGTAGGTAAGTTAGACATGCACGTAGCCCCTCTGTTTTAAAAATCTTTTTTCTATTGCTACTGTTCAGATGAAACAAGACTGCCAAACGTGACAGATACTACCTCTCGCTGATTTAGAATTGAATAGTATCTCATGGATTCCAGGAATCCTGGCCCACTCTTAACCTCTTGGGTCCCAGGTCTGTGAGCATTGTGAATGTGCTCTGACCTGATGTGGGCTAGATTTAGACATCATGTTTTCCAAGCCACTTTAAGTTTCAAAAGCCAATAGGATCCTATGCATTCTAGATATTTGGCTGGTTTTTGAACCTCTTGAGTTCTAGATCTGCCAAGATTTTGAAACACAAAGAGATCCTATGTGGTCTTGAGTATCCTAGTGTCCAATCTCATATATGACATCCTAGAACACATAGGACCAGTTTGGGTTTTAATCTTTTTTTGTCAGAGCAAGAACCCAAGTGTTTCAAGAATCACTCAGTAGTACCACATTAATTCTAGATATTAGTCTACTTCTTAAACCTCTTGTGTTCTAGGTATGACAATGTCTTGAAACCCAATGAGATCTGACATGGTCTAGTACCTGAAGGGTTCCAAGCACATGGAATCACGTACTG
Source organism: Aldabrachelys gigantea (assembly GCA_026122505.1). Classification (NCBI taxonomy): domain Eukaryota; kingdom Metazoa; phylum Chordata; order Testudines; family Testudinidae; genus Aldabrachelys; species Aldabrachelys gigantea. The sequence continues at coordinate 71,678,360 of CM047489.1, forward strand.
ATTTAAGATACTTTCCAGCAGGCCTCATGTTCACAAAGGGTTCAGCTCCTTCTTCTGGAAAATTGGGCCTCTTTAATGGTGTTCATCTGGGAAACCCCCCATAATAGAAGCATAACAAATAATAACCTATTATTTTGGAATATTAAGTCTGTAAGGCAGTAGGGCATGGAGCAGACAGGCCAGATCCTCAGCCAGTGTAAATCAGTGCAGCTCTGTTGACTTCACTTCAGAGTTCTTGGGCTCTTCTCCTGCCACTGGGAGATGAGTGGGGTCTAGCAAGTTAGTGTGGTGGGGCAAGGAGCCAGGACTCCTGGGTTGAAACCCCAGCTCTGTGAGTAAATGGTGTTTAGCAGTTACAGTAGACTTAATGACACCAAAACATTTAATGAATTAGTGTTAAATTTACCAAATTGTTTCCCTGAATCACCAAAAAGCTGACATTTTCAATATAAAACATTTTGATTTTCTTATTCAAAACAGCTTTGCTTGAAATTCTATAATTTTTTTTTTGATTATTCATTTCAAATGTGTAAAAACCAAGCTCAGGAAAAAAAAATGTTGGGACTAAAACAGTCCCCCCCCCCCTTTTCATTAGCTAATCATAATAATTTGGGATCATATCAAATGAGTTGTTCTCTCTCCCTCCCCCCGCCACCTCGGTTGTTCAGAAGAACCAGAGATCAAAAGAATCGGTATTGGCACAAGACGTACTTGCCATCTGTGGTCCCAGTTCAGCCCCCTTGTGGCTGAAGACACCAAGTGAAAGGTGATAACAGGGACGAGAACACAAACATCTCCATGCTTCATTCAACAGAGCAGTGGCTGTGTCTCTAAGCCCCACATGTCAGTTCAACGTGAGTGTTACTCACCCTCAATTTCCGGTGGAAGCTGTACCCATGGAGGTGTGAACTGCTATTTAGCACAGGTGCAAACAGCTTGAGGAGCGGACTCATTTTTGCAGTACAGCTGCACAGGCCGTCGGTCCCGTTGCGTAGCTGAGCTCAGAGGCCATCCAGGCTCGATGTTTCCCAAAGTTTGGACCTGTGACGTTGCAGTCTGTATGGTTTTATAAAAATATGCTAATAAGTGAATATAATGTAACTGGAATATGCTTCATGCAAAAGGTCTGTTGTAAGGTATCATTACAAAGCTTATAATCTACTGAGTGTGCTCGTCCTATTTATATAAATGCATCACTCTTGAATCTGAAACTAGAAGTATGAAATATAACTCTGAGGTCCTCTTGTAATTATGCAAAGTGTGGGCCATTGATGGTGGTTTGGAATCTTGATGACTCCCATTAACCAGGACAACTGACTGCAGATGGGTGTGTTTTACCTGTAAGTCTCTCTGTATACGTGTGTGCTGGCAAGTGGGCAGTGAAGTCTTGCAGTGACATGTGATCATATCATCTGAACTGGAATCCATCTTTAACCTGGTGTGTTTCCATTGAGAAGGAGGGGGTGGGGACCCAGAGAGGGACAAAGGATTCCCGCCTTATGCAAAAGATATATAAGTGGGTGGAACAGAACAAAGGAGTGAGCCAATATGAGGAATCCCCTAGCTAGCACCTGAGCTGGAACAAGAGCTGTACCAGGGGAAAAGATTGTGGCCAGGCCTGGAAGGTGTCCAGTCTGAGGAATAAACATACTGAAGCATCTTTAAGGGTGAGATTATCTGTGTTCAGTTTGATTAGACATAGATTTGCGCATTTATTTTGCTTGGAGACTTACTTTGTTCTGTCTGTCACTACTTGGAACCAGTTAAATCCTACTTTCTGTATTTAATAAAATCACTTTTTAGTTATTAATTTACTCAGAATATGTGTTAATACCTGGGTGGGCTAGCAGCTGTGCATATCTCTCTACCAGTGTTACAGAGGGCGAACAATCCATGAGTTTACCCTGCACAGGCTTTATACAGGATAACACAGATTTATTTGGGTTTAGACCCCAGTGGGTGTTGGGCATCTGAGACAAGAACACTTCTGTTAGCTGCTTTCAGTTACGCTTACGGCTGTTAGGGGATGTGAGTCAGACCTGGGTCTGGGTTTGCAGCAGGCTCGCGGGTCTGGCTCAAACCAGGCAGGGCATTGAAGTCCTAAGCTGACGGGGCAGGAAAGCAGGGGCAGAAGTGGTCTTGGCACATCAAGTGGCAGCTCCCAGGGGGGTTTCTGTGATCCAACCCGTCTCACGGCCTCTTTGCTATTTCCTCTCACTCTGCCCAGAGAACATTATAACCCTTTGAAAATGTTCAATCAGTGCGTGTGGGGGGAGGGGCCTGTATCGCGGGAACCTCTGGACCAAATGTCCCCAAATTTGCATCACAAACCCCACCCCCGCCTCTGTTGCTCAGGGCTGGTTTTCAAGGCAATTGCCCCCCGCACGGGGGCATCAGTGCAATGTGTGACTATTAAGAACAGCTCATCTTCAGGGGGCTGCATCTCCTCACATCCCCGATCAAACGACCGCCCTTTGCTCTCGCAGACTCCAGCAGAGCCCCTGAGGCTTGGTGCCACTTTCCAAGTCGATGCAAGTCTGCAACGGGTGTTCAGAGTGGTGTGAAAATATTAAGAGCGGCTCCTTTTCATGTGGCTTTATTTAACTGAGGGCCCTGGATCACAAGCCTCTGAACCTGCCCTCACTCACTCTGCCCCTGGCCTTGCTCAGAGATGGACAATTTCAAGCCAAGCCAAGTGGGTGTGTGGATTTCAGAGCACTTTGACTCATTGGTTCCTACAGGAAGGGGTTTCTCCGCAGGCCCGGCTGCAGAGGTGCCCTTAGCAGACCTGCTGTGAGAGGACTTGGTCTCCAAGGCCTTGGATAGTTCTGAGCTCAGCGTCTGCAGCACCTGGTTGCAAGCAGCTCCCTGAATCCAACAGCCCTTTCGTCTCTGCACACTCACATCCAACCCTGGGACTTCAGCCCGGCCACACTCGTGCCGAGCACCACAGCCGCATCTCTGGGGCGTGTGCCTCTTTGAAAGCCCCATCAAAGCTCTAATCCTTTGGACATGCAGCTTCCTCTGAGGGGCGGCGGGTGGCACTGATATTTGTCCAGGGGGTACAGCTGGACCCCCTTTCTGGGCATCCCTGGCCCACCATGACCGACCAGTTTAAGGAGCCCTTCTGGGCAATAGCAGATTATCCAATGGTTCGTCAGGGCCTGTGCCTAGGGGCTCTGGTCAATTGGGGGGTCCCTGGAAAAATGGATGCCCCATCCAGGAGGAATTCCCAGAGTCCTGGCAGAAGCACTGGGTGGGCAAGGTGTGGGAAACCCCTGCGCCCCAACACCACAACCCCGGCAGAAGCGCTGGGCAGGTTAGGGGAAGCCCCAGGTCCCGGACCCCCACTGCAGCCCTGGGATTGGAGGGATTTTGCCCCTTGCCATGGCCTCAGCATTAGTGGTTAGAGCAGGGGAGGGGTGACTCAGGACATCTGGGTTCTAGACCCAGATGTGGGAGGGGAGTGGGGTCTAGTGGGTTAGAGAAGCTGGGAGTCAGGGCTCTGGGCTCTATCTCTGGCTCTGGCAGGGGAGTAGGGGCTAGTTTTAAAGCAATGGCTGTTTCTTAGGTGGTTTCTTTGCTAAGACAGTGTCGGAATGATCATTTCCATTTATGGTTTGCAGCTTCTCCAGCTCACAGAGCAGGTGGAGGCGGAGCGTGTAGAAGACACAGAGTTAAGAGGAGTCAACTCAACAGACAGGACAGCATAGACTCATGGACGCTTTGCTGGGCAAAAACCCATCATCCGAGTCTCTCTGCGCTGGGTCCTGCACTGTCCAGGTGAGTCGAGATGATGGGCCAAGGCCCCTCGTTGGGTCTGATGGGGAATTTCCTTACTAATTCTACATAGGAGGCACAGACATTTGCTATTAACAGAGCAAACCACTGGGACTCCCTGCCACTGGGTATTAGTGAGGTTAATATGAGGACTCAATAGAGAGAGGTAGTCGGTGGGGTCTGCGATATGGGTGAATTTTTCCTCTCTTGTTTCATGTTAATCAGATGAGGTGTTTCCCATTCACGAAGCTCTAAGCCACAAGACCCCATGTCCCTCCCACAGCCCTACCCCTGCAGCTCTAACCCACTAGATGTGATTCACCTGCCAGAGGAAGGAATAGAACCCAGGAGTCCTGGCTTCCAGTCTCCCCTGCTGTGACCAACAGGCCAGTCTGCATAGCACAGAGGACATCACGCTGATAAGGCTACTGGGGGTGGGGGGCGCACTCCCTGAGAGAGACAGTAGCTGAGAGGTCCTCGGTGCAGATCCGGCAGCATTGCCGTGGGGGAGAGAAGCAGCTCGGTGCATTGAGGCTTCCTGTGTTACAATGAGGGTGAGAAGGACCCCGCAGGCTCTCTCACGTCAGGATGTAGTAGCAGTTCCTGTGACAGGCAGATGAGTACAAGAGATGGGGTGGGTGTGGGGTGGCTTTTTCCACCTTCTAGCAGTGACTTCCCCTGGCCACAGGTCCCGCATGCTGGAAGTCAATAGCACCAGTCCCCACGTCCCTGAGCTAGCCAATCCCTGCCCTGAGACAGATTGGAGCTGGCGTCTGCTGGGGGGAAAGGCCTCATGTCCCATTTCCCACCCTTCTCCGCCAGCCCATCATCCAGATCCCAGCAATGTGGTATTCTCAGCAGAGCTGTGTGTTTGACCTACCAGACTATCCCCTTTCCCCACTGCTCTCAGGTCTGCTACTCCTCTCTTCGTCCTCTGCTGCCCATATCTCTATCCTGCAGCAGTGAGTTGTGGCCCAGTTGCTGAGAATACCCAGCCTGGAGATTCTGAAAGATCAGAGGGTGCCCAGCTAGGTCCTGTCCAATAGTGTGTTCCTAAACCCCTCTACGATCTCTTCCTTCCTCTTCTTCCACTTTCCCTATCCCCCTCCTCTGTCGTCCCTTCTAACCCCTCTTCTGTCTCTCCCCAGGGCACCATGGACCAAGGCAACACAACCCTCCCACCAACCGCTGGGATGAATTCTAGCCAGAACCCAGCAGCTGTGAGCACCGTTCACTTGGCCTCTGCTGTGTTGCTCTGCCCAACCTTCCTGGTGGGTGTGGTGGGGAACGGGCTGTACCTGTGGGTGCTGGGGATGAAGATGAGGAGGATGGTGACCACGCTCTGGTTCCTCCACCTGGTCTCCTGCTACCTCCTCTTCACCCTGCTGATCCCCTTCGTTATCGTCTCCCTCCTTATGGGTTTACACTGGATCTTCGGTATGGCCATGTGCAAGCTTCTCAACACCTGCATCTCCATGGGCATGTTCTCTGCCATCTTCCGTCTCACCCTCATCAGCCTGGAATGCTATATCCTCCGTCACCATCCCATCTGGTCCTGGCATCACCACATTATTCCCCGAGCATGGAAGCTGGCTGTGGGTGTGTGGCTGGCCTCCTTTGGTCTCAGAGCTCCCTACCTGGCTTTCTGGGAGACCCGCGTGGTGGACAAGGGCAGAATCATCTGCATCAATAATTATTCTCTCTCCACAGACTGGAATGAAGCCGAGACACAAGACCTGGGAAGATGAGTCCACCTGGCTGTCTTCATTGTCCGGTTCCTGCTAGGCTTCCTGCTTCCTTTCTGCACCATGGTGGGATACTATGTCCACTTGGGCCTGAAAATGAAGAAGAAGAAGCTGCCGTGGGCTGGGAAGCCCTTCAAAGTCATGGTGACCACTGTGGTTTCCTTCTTCCTGGGCTGGCTGCCCTACCACCTCTATCACGGCTTGAAGTTGTACAAGAAGGTGGTGCCAGAGTTGGTGACGGGTGCCCCCTTGGTCATTTACACCTTCACATCCTCTTTCAATGCCTGCTTCACCCCCATTCTTTACCACTTTGTGGGGGAGAAGTTCTGGCAGGTCTTCAGGACGTCTCTTCTCACTCTTGTCAAAGCAGCTTTTGTCGACAATCTCGGCAGCAGTGCCTCCGAGTCTAGTGGAAGACACGGGTCAGAAGTCGAGAATATAAAACAGGTGATGGCGTGAAGATGCCCAGACTTAGAGAGTGTTGAAAACTTGGCATTCCATTCATTTCTAGATTCCTGATGGTTCAAAATCCTCATGGATTCCAGATATCTCACTGTTCATAAGACCTGCATTGTCCCTGGATACTAGATTCCCTGCTGGCTCCAGAATTCCATACGTCACTCAATTTTTTTCAAATTCAATGAGTCATCAATGGAACCAGATCAGTCGCCAGCTCCAGAATCTTGTTTGTTTTAGGTCTCTCAGTGTGTTCTAACTTAATTGACTCTCTTGGATTCTGCATCTCTATCTGGCTCTAGAATCTCATGCATTGTGTGATGAGAACACAACATCCAGAATCAATGTGTTCGAACTCAAAGTCTATGGGTTCTAGATTCCCATCTGGATCTAGGACATCACTGGATTCTAGGGTGTTTTCAAGCCACATAGACTCCAAATTTTTTGCTAAAAGTTTCATTGTGGTTCTAGATTTCTAAATGGTTTAAAATCCATTAGACGTAGTATATTATAGAGGAGTCTGTGTATTATAATAATGATATCTAGTCCTTCTCTAGTAGTTTTTCATCAGTAGACCTCAAAGAACTTTACCAAAGAGGTCAGTAGCAGTCTTCCAGTTTTTACAAATGGGGAAACTGAGGCACAGAGTGGGGACGTGACTTGGCCAAGGTCACCCAGTAGAAACTTCGGTCCATCCGCTGGCACAACTGGGAACAAACTCATATCTCCTCTGTCCCAGCCCAGGTCTCTATTTGTTGAATCTCCTTAGAGTGTGGGCTCTCTGGGACAGGGACTGTCTTTTCATTCTGTATTTGTACAGTGCCTGGCACAGTGGGGCTCTAGGTGAGCATTCAAGCTCTCAGAGCTACTGATATAAAAAAATAATAATGAATCATCATTCCTGGGTGTTGGGATTATGCCAGGTACAGTTCTGCTGCTCTTGGTTCACACAACAAGGATAACAACCCTTTATTAATCCTATCCCCCAAACAAGGAGACTAGGGATCCATCACCAGCCACAAGTGATCATTGGGGCAAGCAATCCCATCATGCTAAGCCCCCAGGCAGGGTGGGTGTGTCCATGCAAACGAGATCAGCTTCTGAAGTCTTTTTCCACAGCTCACCACTAGATGTCAGGGGAGAGGTCATCCAGACTCTGCTTCCACTTGGAAAGTGGCACCAAGCTGCAGGGGCTCTGCTGGAGCAAAGGGTGGTCGTTTGATTGGGGACTCCACAAGATGCAGCCCCCTGATGATGAGCTACTGTTAATATTCACAAACTGCACTAACGCGCCCATGCAGGGGGCAACTGCCTTGAAAAACGGAGGTGGGGGAAGAGGGGGTTGTAATGCAAATTTGGGGTCATTTGGTTCCCGTGATCCATACTCCCCCTCCCACCGCTTGCACGTGCTGATTGAAAATGTTCAGATAGTTATAATATTCTTGATTCAGAGTGAGGCGGAAAAGCAAAGAGGCCGAATTTCAGGAAACATCGAGCCCAGACAGCCCCTGAGCTCAGCTGCGCAATGGGAACGAAGGCCGGTGTGGCTGTACTGGAAAAGTGAGTCTGCTCCTCAAGCTATTCACACCTGCATTTAATAGCAATTCACACCTCTGCGAGGCACAGCTTCCACCAGAAACTGAGGGTGAGTAACAGCCACGCTGAGCTGACACAAGGGGGCCTAGAGACACAGCCACTGCTCTTTTGATCTAGAAAGGGAGATGTTTGTGTTCAGATCTCTATTATCACCTTTGACCTGGTGTCTTCAGCTACAACGGGGTTGAACTGGGACCACAGATGGCACCTGATCTCCTTCTTTGAGAAGGTGACGGATTACTTAGACAAAGGAAATGCGGTAGATCTAATTTACCTCGATTTCAGTAAGGCGTTTGACACGGTTCCGCATGGGGAACTGTTAGTTAAATTGGAAAAGATGGGGATGAATATGAAAGTTGTAAGGTGGATAAGGAACTGGTTAAAGGGGAGACTCCAGCAGGTCGTGCTGAAGGGTGAACTGTCAGGCTGGAAGGAGGTTACTAGTGGAGTCCCTCAAGGATCGGTTTTGGGACCGATCTTATTTAACCTTTTTATTACTGACCTTGGCACAAAGAGCAGGAATGTGCTAATAAAGTTTGCGGATGACACAAAGCTGTGGGGTATTGCTAACATGGAGAAGGACTGGGATACTATACAGGAAGATCTGGACCACCTTGTACACTGGAGTAATAGTAATAGGATGAAATATAATAGTGAAAAGTGCAAGGTCATGCACTTAGGGATTAATAATAAGAATTTTAGATATACATTGGGGACGCATCAGTTGGAAGCGACGGAAGAGGAGAAGGACCTTGGGGTATTGGTTGATAGCAGGATGACTATGAGCCGCCAATGTGATATGGCCGTTAAAAAAGCAAATGCGGTTTTAGAATGCATCAGGCGAGGTATTTCCAGCAGGGATAAGGAGGTGTTAGTACCGTTATATAAGGCGCTGGTGAGACCCCACCTGGAATATTGTGTGCAGTTCTGGTGTCCCATGTTTAAGAAGGATGAATTCAAACTGGAACAGGTTCAGAGACGGGCTACTAGGATGATCCGAGGAATGGAAAACCTGCCTTATGAAAGAAGACTCAAAGAGCTTGGCTTGTTTAGCCTCGCCAAAAGAAGGCTCCGGGGGGATATGCTTGCTCTATATAAATATATCAGGGGGATTAATGTTAGGGAGGGAGAGGAATTATTTAAACTAAGTACTAATGTAGGCACAAGGACAAATGGGTACAAACTGGATATTAGGAAGTTTAGACTTGAAATTAGACGAAGGTTTCTAACCATTAGGGGAGTGAAGTTCTGGAACCGCCTTCCGAGGGAAGTAGTGGGGGCAAAAGACTTATCTGGCTTTAAGACTAAGCTTGATAAGTATATGGAGGGGATGATATGATGGGATAGTTTAATTTGGGCAATTGATCTTGGATTATCAGCAGATAAGTCTGCTCAATGGTCTGTGAGGGGATGTTGGATGGGATGGGAACTGAGTTACTGCCGAGAATTCTTTCCTAGGTGCTGGCTGGTGAGTCTTGCCCACATGCTCAGGGTTTAGCTGATCGCCATATTTGGGGTTGGGAAGGAATTTTCCTCCAGGGCGGATTGGCAGGAGCCCTGGAGGTTTTTCGCCTTCCTCTGCAGCGTGGGGCATGGGTCGCTTGCTGGTGGATTCTCTGCAGCTTGAGGTCTTCAAACCACAAGTTTGAGGACTTCAATAACTCAGTCATGGGTTAGGGGTTGTTATAAAAGTGGATGGGTAGGGTTCTGTGGCCTGCCTTGTGCAGGAGGTCAGACTAGATGATCGTATTGGTCCCTTCTGACCTACGAGTCTATGAGTCTATGTAAGTCCTGTGCCAATAACTGATTCTTCGTGTCTCTGGTTCTTCCAAAAAATGGGGGTGAAGTGGCGGGGGCTCTTATTTGGAGATGACCCCAAATGATTTTTTTTTAGCAATTTTTTTAGCAAATGAAAAGGAGGGGGGGTTGTTTCAGTCTTCACAAAATGTTTTTTTTTGTTGTGAGCTTAGATTTTACACATTATAAATAAAATTGAAGTACACTTCAAGACAAAGCCATTTTGAAAAAGAAAATCAAAATATTTCATTTGAAAATGTCAGATTTTTGGTGACTGAGCGAAACAATTTGGCAAATTTGATACTAATTCACCAAATGTTTTGGTGTTACTAACTTTGCTTTAACTGCTAGAGACCGCTGCCCTCCCAGAGCTGGGGATTGAACTGAAGATTCCTTGCTCCTAGACCCCCACCCTGTTAAACTCCCCTCCCAGAGGCAGAAGAACCTGAGAACTCTGAAGTGAAGTCAACAGAGCTACACGATTTACACTGGCTGAGGATCTGCCCAGTTCACTCCATGCCCTACTGCCTTAATATTCCAAAATAATTGGTGATTATTTGTTATGCTTCTATTTTTGGAGCGTTTCCCAGATGAACACTGTGAAGGGGCATGACTCACCACTGCGGTGCCTCCTGCTGGCCGTCCAGGGAATTAACGCTGTGCCCTCTTCTGGTGGTGTCTTGCCTGCTGTCACCTGTGTTCTTGGGCCCACGTCACTCCCAGGACCACGGCGTCCTCCTTCAGTGACACTGCGCCCCGGCTGTGCCACACTCTATGTCCCCTCCATCACACCTAGAACTCAAGAGGTTTCAGAACTAGCCAAATATCAAGAACTGGCTTTGCGAACAGGGGGCTGCTAACAGGGAGTTTCGCAGGCGAGTTCTCCAGGTGAAGGAGGAGCAAATACAACATCTGTGGGGTAAGTGACTGTCTGCAGTGTGTGTGTGTTTGTGTTTGGGGGTTACTTGCTGTGTGCTGAGCTTGTGTTTGTCAGTCTGTTTGTTTGTTTTGGTTGTTTGAAGGACCGTGTGCTGTAGATGGCAGTTGGAGGCTGAGCGACAAGGAAGGTTTGAAAGTTAGAAGCCTCTGGTAACTGGCTGAGCTTTAACCAGGGGGCGGGGCATTCACCCAAGCCAGGGCTTTATAAAGCCGTGCACAAGCGACCAGGGGAGCTTTGCGAACAGGGGGCTGCTAACAGCGAGTTGCGCAAGGGAGTTTGGAAGGGGAGTAGGAAGGGGGTCCCTTGTTGGTCCTATCCGTGACCTATTAATCCCTTGAAAACCTATAAACCAAACTACATCCAAAACCTCTTTCTTTAAAGCAGAGTAGAGCGGACAGGGAGCTGCAGACAGGAAAGTTTGACAGAGGGAGGCTTACAATGGTTAGGAAGACCTGCAACACCTGTGCCAGCACTGCTTCTGTCTCCTTCACCTGCGCCTGTAGCCAGACAGAGCACCAGAGCATGGATGCTTCTACCCAGATTCTGGTGTGGTTTTGCAAAGACTGTAGCTTCCAATTTCCACTTACTGATATCCAGGCTGGGGGGAGCATCCAATGTGAAAGGTGGAATCTCTCAGGCAGCAGGCAGCAGGTGGGAGAGCTACAGGAGGAGGTGACTAAGTTGAGGAGCATCCATATCCACGAGCAATTCCTGGACAGTGTCCATGTGGAGACAGCTGAGGTAGCTGTCCCAGTTCACAGGACTCCTAACACACCACTGATGGAGGAGGAGTTGGCTCAGGGTGGACATTGGCAGCTGGTTGCTTCTGGCAGCAGGCAGTGCTCCACCCCTGCTGCGAACCCTCCCACCGTGGTAATAGGTAACCGTTATGCTCTTCTTGATACAGGAGAGAAGGAATCACCCCCTACAGTAGAGGAGGAGAAGACTTGTACCCCTAAGGCTGGGAGGTCTGCTGCCACTACTGAAAATAGGAAACCTAGGGTAGTGGTGGTCGGAGACTGTCTGCTGAGGGGGACAGAGGCGCCCATCTGTCGCCCTGACATTTCATCTCGGGAGGTATGCTGCCTGCCAGGGGCTCATATCCGAAATGTTATAGAGGCATCGTCGAGGATTATCTGGCCTTCTGACTAATACCTCATGCTACTCATCCATGTGGGCACAAATGATACTGTGAGGTGTGACAGTGAGCGGATCAAGAGTGACTACAGGGATCTGGGAGTACGGGTGAAGGAGTTTGGAGCGCAGGTGGTATTCTCTTCGATTCTTCCTGTCAAAGGTAGGGGCCCGGGCAGAGACAGATGCATCATGGAGGTGAATGCCTGGCTGCGAAGATGATGTCACCAGGAGGGCTTTGGCTTCCTCGACCACGGGATGCTATTTGAGGAAGGATTGCTAGGCAGAGATGGCGTTCACCTTTCAAAGAGGGAAAGACCCTATTTTCACACAGGCTGGCTAATCTAGTGAGGAGGGCTTTAAACTAGGTTCGACGGGGACAGGTGAGCAAAGCCCACAGGTAAGTGGGGAACAGGAAGACCTGGGAGATGGGTTGGAAACAAGAGGGATCATGGGCTATAATGGCAGAGAGAAAGGAGGGTCAGGGCAAAACTGGGAGGCAAGATCAAACCAGTATCTTAGATGCCTATATACAAATGCGAGAAGTATGGGTAATAAGCAGGAAGAACTGGAAGTGCTAATAAAAAATACAACTATGACATTGTTGACATCACTGAAACTTGGTGGGATAATACACATGATTGGAATGTTGGTGTGGATGGGTATAGTTTGCTCAGGAAGGCTAGACAGGGGAAAAAGGGAGGAGGTGTTGCCTTATATATTAAAAATGTACACACCTGGACTGAGGTGGAGATGGACATAGGAGACGGAAGTGTTGAGAGTCTCTGGGTTAGGCTAAAAGGGGTAAAAAACAAGGGTGATGTCATGCTAGGAGTCTACTACAGGCCACCTAACCAGGTGGAAGAGGTGGATGAGGCTTTTTTTAAAGAACTAACAAAATCATCCAAAGCCCAAGATTTGGTGGTGATGGGGGACTTCAACTATCCAGATATATGTCAGGAAAATAACACCGCGGGGCACAGACTATCCAATAAGTTCCTGGACTGCATTGCAGACAACTTTTTATTTCAGAAGGTTGAAAAAGCTACTAGGGGGGAAGCTGTTCTAGACTTGATTTTAACAAATAGGGAGGAACCCGTTGAGAAGCTTGGGTGAAAGTGATCATGAAATCATAGAGTTTGCAATTCTAAGGAAGGGTAGAAGGGAGTACAGCAAAATAGAGACAATGGATTTCAGGAAGGCGGATTTTGGTAAGCTCAGAGAGCTGATAGGTAAGGTCCCATGGGAATCAAGACTGAGGGGAAAAACGACTGAGGAGAGTTGGCAGTTTTTCAAAGGGACACTATTAAGGGCCCAAAAGCAAGCTATTCCGATGGGTAGGAAAGATAGAAAATGTGGCAAAAGACCAGCTTGGCTTAACCACGAGATCTTGCATGACCTACAAAATAAAAAGGAGTCGTATAAAAAATGGAAACTAGGATTACAAAGGATGAATATAGGCAAATAACACGGGAATGCAGGGGCAAGATTAGAAAGGCAAAGGCACAAAATGAGCTCAAGCTAGCTATGGGAATAAAAGGAAACAAGAAGACTTTTTATCAATACATTAGAAGCAAGAGGAAGACCAAGGACAGGGTAGGCCCACTGCTCAGTGAGGAGGGAGAAACAGTAACCGGAAACTTGGAAATGGCAGAGATGCTTAATGACTTCTTTGTTTCGGTCTTCACTGAGAAGTCTGAAGGAATGTCTAACAACGTGAATGCTTATGGGAAGGGGGTAGGTTTAGAAGATAAAATAAAAAAAAAGCAAGTTAAAAATCACTTAGAAAAGTTAGATGCCTGCAAGTCACCAGGGCCTGATGAAATGCATCCTAGAATACTCAAGGAGTTAATAGAGGAGGTATCTGACCCTCTAGCTATTATCTTTGGAAAGTCATGGGAGACGGGAGAGATTCCAGAAGACTGGAAAAGGGCAAATATAGTGCCCATCAAAAAAAAAGGAAATTAAAAAAAATCAGGAAACTACAGACCAGTTAGTTTAACTTCTGTGCCAGGGAAGATAATGGAGCAAGTAATTAAAGAAATCATCTGCAAACACTTGGAAGGTGGTAAGGTGATAGGGAATAGCCAGCATGGATTTGTAAAGAACAAATCGTGTCAAACCAATCTGATAGCTTCCTTTGATAGGACAACAAGCCTTGTGGATAAGGGAGAAGCGGTGGATGTGGTATACCTAGACTTTAGTAAGGCATTTGATACGGTCTCGCATGATATTCTTATCGATAAACTAGGCAAATACAATTTAGATGGGACTACTATAAGGTGGGTGCATAACTGGCTGGATAACTGTACTCAAAGTTATTAATGGCTCCCAATCCTGCTGGAAAGGTATAACAAGTGGGGTTCCGCAGGGGTCTGCTTTGGGACCGGCTCTGTTCAATATCTTCATCAATGACTTAGATGTTGGCATAGAAAGTACGCTTATTAAGTTTGCGGACAATACCAAACTGGGAGGGATTGCAACTGCTTTGGAGGACAGGGGCAAAATTCAAAATGATCTGGACAAATTGGAGAAATGATCTGAAGTAAACTGGATGAAGTTCAATAAAGACAAATGCAAAGTGCTCCACTTAGGAAGGAACAATCAGTTTCACACATACAGACTGGGAAGAGACTGTCTAGGAAGGAGTATGGCAGAAAGGGATCTAGGGGTTATAGTGGATCACAAGCTAAATATGAGTCAACAGTGTGATACTGTTGCAAAAAAAGCAAACGTGATTCTGGGACGCATTAACAGATGTGTTGTAAACAAGACACGAGAAGTCATTCTTCCGCTCTACTCTGCGCCGGTCAGGCCTCAACTGGAGTATTGTGTCCAGTTCTGGGCACCGCATTTCAAGAAAGATGTGGAGAAATTGGAGAGGGTCCAGCGAAGAGCAACAAGAACAATTAAAGGTCTAGCGAGCATGGCCTATGAAGGAAGGCTGAAAGAATTGGGTTTATTTAGTTTGGAAAAGAGAAGACTGAGAGGGGACATGATAGCAGTTTTCAGGTATCTAAAAGTGTGTCATCAGGAGAAGGGAGAAAACTTGTTCACCTTTAGCCTCTAATGATAGAACAAGAAGCAATGGGCTTAAACTGCAGCAAGGGAGATTTAGGTTGGACATTAGGAAAAAGTTCCTAACTGTCAAGGTGGTTGGACACTGGAATAAATTGCCTCGGGAGGTTGTGGAATCTCCATCTCTGGAGATATTTAAGAGTAGGTTAGATAAATGTCTATCAGGGATGGTCTAGACAGTATTTGGTCCTGCCATGAGGGCAGGGGACTGGACTCGATGACCTCTTGAGGTCCCTTCCAGTCCTAGAGTCTATGAATCTATAAATCTATACTACTTTCTTTCTTTCTTTGTATAGATAGATATTGATTGATATAGGTATATACACATATAAACCCAATAATACCCCATCAGTTCTAGATATTTGAGTAGTTCTTGAACCTCTTGAAATATAGGTCTGACAAGTTTTTTAAAACCCAAACTCGTCCTGTGTCAGCTTGGACATCATATATGAGGTTGGAAACTAGAATGTTCTGGACCACATAGCACCTATTGGGATTTAAAATCATGACAGACCTAGAACCCAAAGGTTCAAGAGCCATCCAAATATCTAGAACTCATAGGATCTTATTGGCTTTTGAAACATACAAGGGGTTTGAAAACTAAATATCCCAGTGACCGGCTCATTCGGTAATTGTAAAGTATTTCAGAGCCATCACACAAACTTTATGGAATCTAAGTAGTTCAAGTAACACCCAGGAATGATTATTATTTATTATTTGAAGTAGTTCTGGGAGCCCTAGTCCTGGCCCAGGACCTCACTGTGCTAGATGCTGTACAAACAGAGGAAAGAGAGAGTCCGTGTCCCAGAGATCTCACAATCTAAGGGGATGCAATGGATCGAGACCTGGGCAGGGATGCATGAAACCTGAGTTTGTTTCCAGTTCTGCCCCAGGACGGACTGAAAGTTCTACTGGGTGACCTTGGCCAAATCACTTCCCCACTCTGTGCCTCTGTTTCCTCATTTGTAAAAACTGGAAGACTGATACTGACCTTCTTTCTAAAGTTCTTTGAGATCTACTGATGCCTAGCACTAGAGAAGAGCTAGTTATCTCTCCTATAGTACTTAGACTCTTCTATGATATACTACACCACCTAAGAGATTAAAAACCATCTGGAAATCTAGAACCACAATGAAAGTTTTAGCAAACTATCTGGAACCTGTTGAATTCTATGTAGTTTGAAAAGACTCTAGAATCCTGTGATGTCCTAGATCTAGTTGGGAATCTAGAACCCATTGACTCCGAATTTGAACACATTGAGAGACTTACAAGAAACAATATTCCAGAGCCATCTAGTGATGCAGAATCCAAGAGATTCAATTAGGTGAGAACACATTGCATGATCTAAAACAAACAAGATTCTGGAGCTGACTACTGATCCAGTTCTTTGATGACCCACTGAGATTGAAAAAAATTGAGATACCTAGAACACATGGGATTCTGGAGCCAGCAGGGAATCTAGAATCCAGGGACACTGCACGGTTTATAAACATTGACATACCTGAAACCCATCAGGATTTAGAACCATATGGGATCTAGGAACAAAGGGGATGCCAAGTTTTCAACTTTCCCTAAGTTTGGGCACCTTCAGGCCATCTCCTGTTTTGTATTCTCGACTTCTGATGCCTGCCTTCTGTTAGACTCAGGGCACTGCTGCCAAGATCATCAACAAAAGCCTCTTTGACCAGAGTGAGAAGAAACACCCTGAAGACCTGCCAGAACTTCTCCACTATGAAGAGCTAGAGGATGGGGGAGAAGGAGGAATTGTCGCATGACGTGAAGGTATAAATGACCAAAAGCGTGCCTGTCACTGACTCTGGCACCTCCTTCCTGTAGAGCTTCAAGCTGTGGTAGAGATAGTAGGGCAGCCAGCCGAGGAAGAAGGAAACCACTATGGCCGCCATTACTTTCAGGAGCTTCCCAGCGCATGCCTGTGTCTTCTCCTTCATCTTCAGCCCCACATGGCCATGGCATCCCGTGATGGTGCAGAAAGGCAGCAGGAAGCCAGCAGTAACCAGACCATGAAGACAGCCAGGGGGACTGTCTGTCCAGGTTCTATGTCTTGGCTCCGTTCCAGCCTCCAGAGATGTTGTAATTATTGATGCAGGTGATCCTGCCCCCTTCCACCATGTAGGTCTCCTGGAAAGCCAGATAGGGAGCACTGAGAGCGAAGGAGGCCAGCCAAGCACCCACGGCCAGTTTTCCAGTCCAGAACAGGGTATGGTGATTTCGAAACCAGATGGGATTGTGAATAAGGGTGTTTAATCCAGGCTGATGAGTGCAAGAAGTAAGATGGAGATGAACATGTTCAGAGAGAGGCATGTATAGAGGAGTCTGCACATGGCCATGCTGAAGACCTAGTGGAAACCCAGGAGAATGTAGACAGTAAAGAAGGGGGTCAGCAGGGTGAAGATGAGGCAGGAGAAGACCAGGGAGAGGAACCGCAGCATGGTCACCGTCTGCTGCATCTTCAGCCCAACACACAGAGGTACAGCCCGTTCCCCATCACACCCACCAGGAAAGTGCGGAAGAGCAACACAGCTGCGGTGAGGTGAGAAGAGCTCACAGCAGCTGGGGTCTAGCTGGAATTCTCCCCAGCGGCTGTTTGGATGGTCGTGTTGCCTTGGTCCATGGTGCCCTGGGGAGAGATAGAAGAGAGCAAAAGAGAGAATGGAAGACAAAGAAGGGAGAAATACCAGAGGGTTAGGAATGTTCCTTTGGAGAGGACCTCTCTGGCACCCTCCAGTCCTCCTATCCAGGCTGGGTATTCTATGATCATCTGGGATATGGCCAGTGGAACTCACTGCTACAAGACAGAGCTACAGGTCACCTCTTGATTTGAGCATTTTGTGCCCAGGATTTTTGCAATATCCTCATCAGCACCCTTGTATGACCCTTTCCTTTCTAAGTGAGAGAAGGACCCTGGAATTATAGGAAATGGATGGAACCAGTTGGACACATCAGTGATTTATCACTATGAATTTCAAACCAGGTCTGGTTCCTTTTCAAAACTTTGATACAATTTTTTTGTTGTTAATGGAAAAAGTGGAAACTGTGTTTTTTTTTCCTTCAGGTTTGGGAACCTGACTGGGGTAAAAGATTTGGAAGTTTCAGTAAATGTTTCAGGAGATAGATAAAAATGACAGTTTTGATGAGAAAAAACATTGGGCTTGAGTCAAATGTTCAGTTTTTATAAACTGTTTTAAGCCCAAATTCTCGGGTTTTGAAAACAGATTTTTGGTAAGGGAAAAAAACCCAATCAGGTTTCAATAACTGTATTGGGGGGTTGATTAAACACTGTCAGTTTTGATGAAAATCATTTGGAGGTTTCGTAAAAGTCTTGAGTTTTCAGAAAACAGCTTTTAGCCCAAGCTTCGATTTTTGAAAACTTTTTTTTGGGGAAAAAACACTGATTTTTCAGTTTTAAAAAATACAGTTATCAGGCTGTTTTTTTGGTTAAAAAAAAAAACAAGTTCAAAGATTCTTTTCAAACTGCAAACTCACCACTTTTACCCCCAACATATAAAAGTTTGTACATTTTAAGTCAGAGGTTAGGAAACACTTTCTAACTCTCAAGGGGGAGATGCTCTGGAATTGGCTTCCAGGGGTGGTCTTGGGATCCCCATCACTGGAGGGTTTTAAGAACAGCCGGACAAACACCTGGTGGCTTTTCCGGAAATGCTCTTGGCAAACACGACGGATTGGGCTCAGTACAGGGGGACTAGTTGAGAGCCCCTTGCCTGGACTGTGCCAGAGATGAGACTGGAACGATCCAGGGGCCCGTCTGGGTTCCAGACGGATGGATTTATGAATCAGCAGTGGCAGGAGGCTGAGAATTCAGAGCAACTTTGCCTTCACATCAGAGCCCTCTCCACTGCGTTCCCTTCTTGCTGGGGATAAATGCGTTTGACATATGGCCAGCCAGATCACCGGCACACGTGAGGCTCGGCAGGCTGGGGGCAGGCAATGGGAAGGGGAACTGCTGTCTGGCTGATGCAGAAAACCTCAAAAGCTGAAGTGGTTTCACAAATGCACATGCCTAACCCAGCAGGAGAAAGTGCCGAGCTTCTGAGCCTGGAAGGGGCTTTCCACCTGACAGCCTCAGGCCTTTTTAAGGGCTGGGACTCAGGACACCTGGGTTCTATTCCTGCCTTTGGGGGGGTGGGGATCTAGGGGTTAGAGCAGTGGGGGCTGAGAATCAGGGGAGCTGGGTTCTATTCCTACCTAAGGGGATGGGGTCTAGTGGCTAAAGCTTAAATGTCCAAGGATAGAGAAACTGCTCAACAGGCCCATCTACCCCAGCGTCCTGTCTCTAGCAAAGCCCAGCTGCTTCCAAGGAAGGCACAAGACACATCCTAGTGGATAAGGGTGGAATTTCCCTGTGGGGGAAATTCACTGCTAGCCCCTTATGCCTAGGGGTTGGTTCCTACTCTGAACAAGTGAGTCTAACTTCTTTCCAAGGATCTTGTGCTGAGTTTTAACTCCTGGCTAGAAAGGCTCCGCTTGCCCTCGTTACTCATTTTACATTTTAGTCATGGGTATTTTTAGTAAATGTTATGGACAGGTCACGGGCAATGAACAAAAATTCTGGGCTTGTGACCTGTCCATGATTTTTACTATATACCTCTAACTAAAACGTGGGGTTGGGGTGCTCTGGGCGGCGGTCTGGGGGTGCCACAGGTGCTCAGGGAGTGGCCCAGTACCACCACTGATGTTGGGTGGGTGGGGGCGGTGGCGCACAGCCCAGGACTGCCATGAGTGTTGGGGGATGGGGTTGGCAGGGTCCCTGCTCTGACCAGCATGTGTGCAGCTCCTAGTGAGAGGGGTGTCCAGGGGGGCGCCGCATGCTGCTCCCACTACAAGCGCTGACTCCACAGCTCCCATTGGCTGGGAACCACAGCCAATGGGAGCTGCGGGAGCAGCACCTGCAGATGCGGGCAGCACGCTGAGCCCCCTGCTCCCTCAGCCTAGGAGCTGCAGGAACATGCTGGTGGGAGCCGGGGAGCCCATCCCCCCAGGTAAGCACTGCCCCGCACCCCAACCACTTGCCCCAGCCCTGAGCCCCCTCCTACACCCAAACTGCTGCTCCTGCAGGCTCAGAGACTGAACTCTGCACTTGTCCTTGTTGAACCTCATCAGATTTCTTTTGGCCCAATCCTCCAATGTGTCTAGGTCCTTCTGGACCCTATCACTACCCTCCAATGTATCTACCTCTCCCGCCAGCTTAGCATCATCTGCGAACTTGCTGAGAGTGCAATCGATCCCACCATCCAGATCATTAATGAAGATGTTAAAGAAAACCGACCCTTGGGGCACTCCGCTTGGTACCAGATGCCAACTAGACATCGAGCCATTGATCACTCCCTTGAGCCCGACATCCTAGCCAGCTTTCTATCCACCTAATAGTCCATTCACCCAGCCCTTACTTCTTTAACCTGCTGGCAAGAATACTGTGGGAGACTGTATCAAAGGCTTTGCTAAAGTCAAGATATATCACGTCCACTGCTTTCCCCATGTCCACAGAGCCAGTTATCTCAGTACATCTCAAAGAACTTTGCCAAGGAGGTCGGTAGCAGTCTCCTGGATTTTACAAAGAGGGAAACTGAGGCACAGATTGCGGAAGTGACTTGGCCCAGGGCACTCAGTCTGCCAGTGGCAGAGCCAGGAATAGTATCAAGGCCTCCTGAGACCTGGTCCAGGTCTCTATCGACCCTGACTCCTTAGTCAATAAGCTCTCTCTTTATACAGCGCACAGCACACTGGGGTTTAGGGACATGACTACTGGGTTCTAGCCCTGACTCGGCAGCATAGTGGGGGCTAGTTTTAAAGGAATATCTGTTTCTTAGGTGGTAGCTCTGCTAAGACAGTATCTGAATGCTCATTTCCATTTATGGTTTGCAGCTTTTCTATTTAGAGAGCAAGTGAGGGCGGAGAATGTAGTAGACACAGAGTTAAGGGGAGTGAACTCAACACACAGGACAGTACCGAGGACAGACAAACAGACACTTTGCTGGGCAAACACACATCATCTAAGTCTCTGCACTGGGTACGTTTCTACCACTTGCTGACCAGGTGAGTCAAGGTGATCGGCAGAGGCCCCCTCGTTAGGTCGGAAGGGGAATTTCCTTGTAAGGCCACCTAGAAATTACAGAAATTTGCTATTGTAAAGGCAAACCAGTGGGACTACCTGCCACTGGATATCAGTGGTGTTAGCCTGTGAACTGGGGGCACTCAATACACAGAGGCAGAAGGTGAGAGCTGTAATGTGGGTGAATTTTTCACTCTTGTTTCGTGTTAATCAGATGAGGTGTTCCCCATTTGAAGAGTCTAAGAAACCGGATCCCACATCCCTCCCAGTGCCCAAGAGTCTTGCCTCCCAGACCCTCCACCATTCTCTAACCGTTAGGCCTTTCTACAGAGCTAATATGGCTCTGAGGGGGGAAATCCCGGACAGAGGCAGGGGTCCCTAGTGCAGAGCTGGCAGCGGTGCTGGCGTCGGAGAAGCAGCTTGGTGGATTGAGGCTTCCTGTGTTACAATGTACGTGAGAAGGACCCTGCATGCTCTCACAATTCAGAGTGTAGCAGCAATTCCTGTGACTGGCAGATGAGCACAAGAGATGAGGTGGGGGAGGAGAGGTTTTGTCTTCCTTGTAGCAGTGAGTTCCACTGGCACCAGTATGCTACAAGTCAACAGCACTGATCGTCACCTAACTGAGTAGGCCTGATCCCCTTCCCTGGGGATAGATTGGAGCTGGCCACCCTGGAAGGGAAAGCTCCATGGCCCATTCTCTGCTCCCCTGAGCCATCCAGACGGCCAGATCACAGCTACGTGGTATTCTTTGCATAGCTGTATATTTGATATACTGGAGTGTCCCCTTCCCCACTCCTCCCATGTCTGCTACCCCTTATTCTCCCCTACTGCTCACAGCTGTATCCTGTAGCAGTGAGTTCCACCAGCTATAGCCCAGTTTCTGAGAATATCCAGCCTCAATATTCTGGAGTACCAGAATCCATTAGGGGTAGTATATTATAGAAGAGTATTATAATAGCATTATCCAGCAAGGTCGTCTCAAAAGTTACCTTCCTAACGCACTCTGGTATTTCTCCCCTCTCCTTTTCCACTCTCCTTTTTCACCTCCACTGTTGTCCCTTCCAACCCCTCTCCTGTCTCTTCCCAGGGTACCATGGAACAAGATATGATGACACTCCCACCAACCACAGTGGCAAATTCCAGCAAGACCCCAGAGACCATGAAGATCCCTCACCTGGCCTCTGCTGTGTTGCTCTTCATCACCTTCCTAGTGGGTGTGGTGGGGAACGGGATGTACCTGTGGGTGCTGGGGCTGAAGATGAGGAGGACGGTGACCACACTCTGGTTCCTCCACCTGGTTTCCTGCTACCTCCTCTTCACCCTGCTGATCCCCTTCTTTGCCATCTACATCCTCCTGGATTTCCATTGGATCTTTGGTATGGCCGCGTGCAAGCTTCTCAATGCCTTTATTTCCATAGGCATGTTCTCCTCTGTTTTCCTTCTCACCCTCATCAGTCTGGACCGCTACATCCTCACTCACCATCCCATTTGGTCCCGGAATCACCGTACCGTGCCACGGGCTGGGAAGCTGGTTGTGGGTGTGTGGGTGGCCTCCTTAAGTCTCAGCACTCCCTACCTGGCTTTTCGGGAGACCCGGGTGGTGGATGGGGACAGGATTGCTTGCATCAATAATTACAACATCTCAGGAGACTGGAATGGAGCCAAGACGCAGGACCTGGGCAGAAGGGTGCACCTGGCCATCTTCGTGGTCCGGTTCCTGCTGGGTTTCCTGATACCCTTCTGCACCATCATGGGATGCTATGCCCGCGTGGGGCTGAAGATGAAGGAGAAGAAGCTAGCATGGGCTGGAAAGCCCTTCAAAGTCATGGTGGCTGCAGTGATTTCCTTCTTCCTGGGCTGGCTGCCCTACCACCTCTACCACGGCTTGAACTTCTACAAGAAGGAGATGCCAGAGTCAGTGACAGGTGCTATCTTGATCATTTACATCTTCACATCCTGCTTCAATGCCTCCTTCACCCCCATTCTCTACCTCTTTGTAGGGGAGAATTTCTGGCAGGTTTTCCGGACGTCTCTTCTCACTTTGGTCAAAATGGCTTTTGTTGACGATCTCAGCAGCAATGCCCTTGCTTCTAGTGGAAGACATGGGTCAGAAGTCGAGAACACAAAACAGGAGATGGTCTGAAGTTGCCCAAACTTAGGGAAAGTTTAAAACTTGGCATCCCCTTTGTTCTTAGATTCCTGCTGGTTCTGAAGCCTAATGGGTTCCAGGTATCTCAATGTTTATTAACCCCTCAGTGTTCCTGGATTCTAGATTCCCTGCTGTCTCCAGAATCCTGCACGTTCTAGGTCTCTCAATTTTTTGAAACTCAATGGGTCATCAGTGGCACCAGGATGATAGCCAGCTCCAGAATCTTGTTGGTTTTTGGTCTCTCAGTGTGTTCTAACCTAATTCACTCTCTTGGATTCTACATCTCTAGCTGGCTCTGGAATCTCATTTATTGTAAGTCTTTCAAAGTGTTCAAACTCAACGTCTATTGAGTCTAGGTCCCTAACTGTATCTATGGCATCACTGGGTCCTAGAGTGTTTTCAAACTACAAAGAATCCAACAGGTTCCAGATTGTTTGTTTGCTATAACTGTCATCATGGTTCTAGATTGCCAAATGGTTTAAAATCCATTAGGTGTAGTATATTATAGAAGAGTGTGTGTATTGTAATAGCGATATCTATCTCTTCTCTTGTATTTGTAATCAGTAGATCTCAAAGATCTTTACCAAGGAGGTCAGTAGCAGTCATCCAGTTTTTACAAATGGTGAAATTGAGCCACAGAGTGGGAAAGTGACTTGGCCAAGGTCACCCAGCAGGTCAGTGGCAGAGCTGGAACAAATGCTGGTCCCCTACATTCCAGCTGAGGTTTCTTTCAATGTCATCTTCTTACGCAGTGAGATCTCTGGGATTGGTTCTGTATTTTCACTCTGTGTTTGTACTGTGCCTAGCACAGCAGGGTTCTGGGCCAGGAATGGAGTTCCCAGAACTACCAAAATAAATAATAATAATAGTAATAATGATTCCCAGGTTTTCCCTGAACTATGTAGTTTCTGTAAGGTTTGTGTGACAGTTCTGATGTAATTACAAACCCTGTGTGACCCAATCACTGGGATATTTCATGTGGGGAGGCTCTGGCTTAGTTAAAGAGCGGCCAGTAAGGAAATCAGGTTGGTAGAATAAAAATCTGCTCCAAAGAACCTGCCCATGAACTCTTAAGGGTGGTGAAGAGGGAATGTCCATGCTAATAGGAGTGACGATATATGGAATGTGGGTGATCATTCATAATTGTATGGATACGAAATTGCAATGAAACATACCAAACACGCCATGTAAGCTATCAGTGGAAAAGTTATCATTTGATAAATACGATAATCTTGTTTATGTGTCCGTAACATCTTTGAGTTGTAAATATGTGTGGTACATTGATATCTCAAACCTGTGCTGTGTATCTGGGTGACACCCCCAGAAAGTTCACATCAGCACTGTCCAGCGTTGTATTTTGGGTAAGAGCCAAACCAGTATTGATCTGGGAATGTGGCTGGCCCTTTGGAGATCAGAACAATATTTTATGTAGTGAATAGAATTTTAAGTAACTTCTCACTTTACTGGACCTATTTTCTGACTGGGAGCTGTGATAGAGTAGTTCTTTCTTTCTTTCTTTCTTTCTTTCTTTCTTTCTTTCCTGTGTTTTTATTTATTTCTGGTAAATGAATACACATCCATTTGATCCTGAAGGCAATATTTAAATTTGTAGTTTACCTCTGTGATGGGGCAAGGCCAGATGGGTACAGTAAAGCAGTGAGGAACAGATATGTTAGCCGCAGGCTAAACAAATCCCTGGTACAATGGTAACCAAATGGCAGTTGCTCCAGGTTAATCAAATATCAGAGAGGTAGCCGTGTTAGTCTGGATCTGTAAAAGCAGCAAAGAATCCTGTGGCACCTTATAGACTAACAGACGTTTTGGAGCATGAGCTTTCGTGGGTGAATACCCGCTTCATCAGATTCATGTAGTCAGATGGACATGTAGTCCACTACATGCATCTGACGAAGTGGGTATTCACCCACGAAAGCTCATGCTCCAAAACGTCTGTTAGTCTATAAGGTGCCATAGGATTCTTTGCTGCTTTTACAGGTTAATCAAGACACCTGGGGCCAATTAAGATCTTTCTAGAAGGCAGTGGAGATAGCTACATTGATTGGGACACCTGCAGCCAATCAAGGGCTGGCTGGAACTAGTTAAAAGCCTCGCACTTAGTCAGAGAGGTGTGTGTACGGAGCTGAGAGTGAGCAGGTGTAGTGCTGGAGGATTGAGGAGTACAAGCGTTATCAGACACCAGGAGGAAGGTCCTGTGCGGATGATAAAGAAGGTGTTTGAAGGAGGCCATGGAGAGGTAGCCCAGGGAGTTGTAGCTGTCATGCAGCTGTTACAGGAGGCACTCTAGACAGCTGCAATCCACAGGGCCCTGGACTGGAAACTGGAGTAGAGGGCAGGCCCAGGTTCCCCCCAAACCTCCCAACTCCTGATCAGACGCAGGAGGAGTTGACCCAGACTGTGAGTTCCACCAGAAGGGAAGATCACTGAGGTGAGCAAATCTGCCAATAAGTGCAGGACCCACCAAGGTAGAGGAGGAACTTTGTCACACCTCATGCTGCACCAATGCTCCCTTCCACAGAGCTACTGCTGCCAAGCAGCAGCTCTCTTTTCCAAGCCAGCCAAACTGCTCAAGCAGCTGTAATTTTTTCACGGGTAAAATTCATTGGAATTTATACTTATATTTAGTCGAAGCTGTAGCAATTGTGACGGCCTGTATTCAGCAGTCAGTGGTGTTGCTGAGGGTTGGCTAAATGCCAGTCTTTCCGAGAAGCAGAGCTTTTAAGTCCCATATCTTTCCCTTAACACTTGGACATTCTCAACTACTACGTTTGTGTCACTGTTAGTCTACCATAAAATCTGGGATTTAAGGATTCTGTCAATCCTTCTTTCATTTTCATCTCTCACACATAATCACAATCACCTAAAGGCATTACTTTTCCACATGGGGCAGTGGCCTGCAAGGGGAATGAACTACCCTTTTTTCTGGGGAGGAAGACATTATCTTAGTACTCCAATAATATGACCTTTCTTTCTGCTAAAAATTCACATAAAGTATTTTGCCTTATATTGCAGCCAAATTTTTTTGAACTGGAGACCTATATTGAGCTTATAAATTCATACTTAGGTACTGTGATAGACCCAGGCTAGCTGGGAACAGCAGAGTAGTTGAAGGGAGATATACTAGCCACTGGATAAGCAGTTTTCCATTCCCTGACTGACCAGAGCAGGGGCTGCTCCAGGCTAATGAGAACATGGTCACCTGACTCCAATTAACCTGCTAAGAGTCAGGTGAGGCTGTTAAGAACCTGGCTCTAATTAAGGCCCCTCTGATGCTATAAAACGGCTCACTCCAGTCAGGCCAAAGGGAGCCAGAGGAGAGGAAGTGCTTGTGAGGAACTGGGAGCAAGAGGTGTGCAAGAAGCTGAGAGTGAGTATGCATCCTGCTGGAGGTCTGAGAAGCACAAGTGTTACCAGACATCAGGAGGAAGGTCCAGTGGTAAGAACAAAGAAGCTGTTGGGAGGAGGCCATGGGGAAGTAGCCCAGGGAGTAGTAGCTATCGTGCAACTGTACCAGAAGGCACTCTAGACAGCTGTAGTCCACAGGGCCCTGGGCTGGAACCTGGGGTAGAGGATGGGCCCGGGTTCCCCCCAAATCTCCCAACTCCTGATCAAACACAGGAGGAATTGACCTGGACTGTGGCTTCTACCAGAGGAGAAGGTCTCTGGGCTGTTTCCCAACCCACGGGGTGAATCTGTGAGGTGAGCAAATCTGCCAATAAGCGCAGGACCCACAAAGGTAGAGGAGGAACTTTGTCACAGAGCCTGAGATTGGAATGCAATAAAGGGGGCTGTGGGATCATTGTTATTAGCTTCTGGATCACCCGTGTGGGACATCAGGAGCACAGCTTGTGACTGGTGGGTGAATCTAACTACAGTGTTAATCAGTTTTGGGATAAACTGTTCTCCTTTTTTCAGCCTGTCCTGATCTTAGCATTTTCAATGCAGGCTGACCTATGCACCTCTGGGCACAGTGAAGACCTCACCTGCCAGCTCCAGCTACGCTACAAAACCTTGGCCAAGGCTGGGGTCCAGCATGTCCAAAAGATGATAAAAAGTTAAAAAGATCCTCCCTGGTTGATTCTCCTTCACTGGCAATTTTTAAAGCAGGGCTGGATGGTATTTCAACTAGGGATTAATTCAGAGATGTTCTGCAGCAGGTCAGACTAGGGGACCACCATGCTGCTTCTGGCCTTGGAATCTCTGATTCCATCCAGATGTCAGGCAGATGTTGTTGGGGTGCTAGAAGTCTAAATAATAAGATGGGTGAACTAGAGTGCCTTGTGATAAAGGAGGATATTGATATAATAGGCATCACAGAAACCTGGTGGAGTAAGAGCAATCAATGGGACACAATCATTCCGGGGTACAAAATATATTGGAAGAACAGAACAGGTCGTGCAGGGGGAGGAGTGGCACTGTACATGAAAGAAAATGTAGATTCAAATGAAATAAAAATCTTAAGCTAATCCACATGTTCCATAGAATCGCTATGGATAGAAATTTCATGTTCTAATAAAAATATAACATTAGGGATCTATTATCGACCACCTGAGCAGGACAGTAATAGTGATGATGAAATGCTAAGGGAAATTAGAGAGACTATCAAAATTAAGAACCCAATAATAGTGGGGGATTTCAATTATCCTCATATTGACTGGGAACATTTCACTTCAGGACGAAAGGCAGAGATAAAATTTCTCGATATTTTAAATGACTGCTTCATGGAGCAGCTGGTACGGGAACCCACAAGGGGAGAGGCAACTCTAGATTTAATCCTGAGTGGAGCGCAGGAGCTAGTCCAAGAGGTAACTATAGCAGGACTGCTTGCAAATAGAGGCCATAATATAATAACATTCAACATCCCTGTGGTGGGAAGAACATCTCAACAGCCCAACACTGTGGCATTTAATTTCAAAAGGGGGAATTATACAAAAATGAAGGAGTTAGTTAAACAAAAGTTAAAAGGTACAGTGACTAAAGTGAAATCCCTGCAAGTTGCATGGGTGCTTTTTAAAGACACCATAATAGAGCCCCAACTTCAATGTATACCCCAAATTAAGAAACACAGTAAAAGAACTAAAAAAGAGCCATCGTGGCTTAACAACCACGTAAAAGAAGCAATGAGAGATAAAAAGACTTCCTTTAAAAAGTGGAAGTCAAATCCTAGTGAGGCAAATAGAAAGGAGCATAAACACTGCCAAATTAAGTGCAAGAGTGTAATAAGAAAAGCCAGAGAGGAGTTTGAAGAACGGCTAGCCAAAAACTCCAAAGGTAATAACAAAATGTTTTTTAAGTACATCAGAAGCAGGAAGCCTGCTAAACAACCGGTGAGGCCCCTTAACAATTGAAATACAAAAGGAGCGCTTAAAGACGATAAAGTCATTGCAGAGAAAATAAATGGATTCTTTGCTTCAGTCTTCGCGGCTGAGGATGTCAAGGAGATTCCCAAACCTGAGCTGGCTTTTGTAGGTGACATATCTGAGGAACTGTCACAGATTGAAGTGTCACTAGAGGAGGTTTTGGAATTAATTGATAAACTCAACAGTAACAAGTCACCGGGACCGGATGGCATTCACCCAAGCGTTATGAAAGAACTCAAATGTGAAGTTGCGGAACTATTAACTAGGGTTTGTAACCTGTCCTTTAAATCGGCTTCAGTACCCAATGACTGAAAGTTAGCTAATGTAACGCCAATATTTAAAAGGGGCTCTAGAGGTGATCCCAGCAATTACAGACTGGTAAGTCTAATGTCAGTACTGGGCAAATTAGTTGAAACAATAGTTAAGAATAAAATTGTCAGACACACAGAAAAACAAACAGTTGAACAATAGTCAACATGGTTTCTGTAAAGGGAAATCGTATCTTACTAATCTATTAGAGTTCTTTGAAGGGGTCAACAAACATGTGGACAAGGACATAGTGTACTTAGATTTCCAGAAAGCCTTTGACAAGGTCCCTCACCAAAGGCTCTTACGTAAATTAAGCTGTCATGGGATAAAAGGGAAGGTCCTTTCATGGATTGAGAACTGGTTAAAAGACAGGGAACAGAGGGTAGGAATTAATGGTAAATTCTCAGAATGGAGGGGGTAACTAGTGGTGTTCCCCAAAGGTCAATCCTAGGACCAATCCTATTCAATTTATTCATAAATGATCTGGAGAAAGGAGTAAAAAGTGAGGTGGCAAAGTTTGCAGATGATATTAAACTGCTCAAGATAGTTAAGACCAAAGCAGATTGTGAAGAACTTCAAAAAGATCTCACGAAATTAAGTGATTGGGCAAGAAAATGGCAAATGAAGTTTAATGTGGATAAATGTAAAGTAATGCACATTGGAAAAAATAAACCCAACTATACATACAATATGATGGGGGCTAATTTAGCTACAACTAATCAGGAAAAAGATCTTGAAATCATTGTGGATAGTTTGAAGATGTCCATGCAGTGTGCAGAGACGGTCAAAAAAGCAAACAGGAGGTTAGGAATGATTAAAAATGGGATAGAGAATAAAACTGAGAATATATTATTGCCCTTAAATAAATCCATAGTACGCCCACATCTTGAATAGCGTGTACAGATGTGGTCTCCTCACCTCATAAAAGACATTCTAGCACTAGAAAAGGTTCAGAAAAGGGCAACTAAAATGATTAGGAGTTTGGAGAGGGTCCCATATGAAGAAAGATTAAAGAGGCTAGGACTCTTCAGCTTGGAAAAGAGAAGACTAAGGGGGGATATGATAGAGGTGTATAAAATCATGCGTGATGTTGAGAAAGTGACTAAGGAAAAGTTATTTACTTATTCCCATAATACAAGAACTAGGGGTCACCAAATGAAATTAATGGGCAGTAGGTTTAAAACAAATAAAAGGAAGTTCTTCTTCATGCAGCGCACAGTCAACTTGTGGAACTCCTTACCTGAGGAGGTTGTGGAGGCTAGGACTATAACAGTGTTTAAAAGAGAACTGGATAAATTCATGGTGGTAACGTCCATAAATGGCTATTAGCCAGGATGGATAAAGAATGGTGTCCCTAGCCTCTGTTTGTCAGAGGACGGAGATGGATGGAAGGAGAAAGATCACTTGATCATTGCCTGTTAGGTTCACTCCTTCTGGGGCACCTGGCATTGGCCACTGTCAGTAGACAGATACTGGGCTAGATGGACCTTTGGTTTGATCCGGTACGGCTGTTCTTATGTTCTTATGCTGTACCAGTTATCAGCTGGACCCATTGGGGTATATGAGGAAGTCAGGCCTGTGTGAGCCACCACCCATGGGTGGAGGGCTGTAGGTAAGTTAAACATGCACATAGCCCCTCTGTTTTAAAAATCTTTTCCCATTGCTACTGTTCAGACAAAACAAGACTGCCAAACCTGACAGATACCACCTCTCGCTGATTCACAATTCAATAGGATCTCATGGATTCTAGAAATCCTGTATAGTTCTTAACCTCCTGGGTCCCAGGTCTATCAGTATTTTGAATGCGATCTGATCTGGTGTAGGTTAGATTTAGACATGTTTTCCAAGCCACTTTATGTTTCAAAAGCTAATTGGATCCTATACATTCTAGATATTTGGCTGGTTCCTGAACCTCTTGGGTACTAGATCTGCCAAGATCTTAATACCCAGAGAGATCCCATGTAGCCTAGAGCATCCTAGTTTACAACCTCATCTAAGATGTCCTAGCCAACATAGGACCAGTCTGGGTTTTAATATTTTTTTGTCAGAGCAAGAACCCAAGAGGTTCAAGAATTACTCAAATGTCTGGACCTCATGGGGTACTATTGTGTTTTTAAATATATGCATATACATGTGTGTGTGTGTGTATATATAAAATGCACACACACACACACACACACACACACACTAGTACTGCATTAGTTCTAGATATTTGGCTAGTTCTTAAACCTCTTGAGTTCTAGGTATGACAATGTCTTGAAACCCAATCAGATCTGACGTGGTCTAGTACCTGAAGGGTTCCAAGCATATGGAATCACATACTGACTTAAGACACTTTCCAACAGGCCTGATGTTCACAAAGGGTTCAGCTCCTTCTGGAAAATCAGGCCTCTTTAATGGTGTTCATCTGGGAAACCCTGCAAAATAGAAGCATAACAAATAATAACCAATAATTTTGGAATATTAAGTCTGTAAGGCAGTAGGGCATGGAGCAAACAGGCCAGATCCTCAGCCAGTGTAAATCAGTGCAGCTCTGTTGACTTCACTTCAGAGTTCTTGGGCTCTTCTCCTGCCATTGGGAGATGAGTGGGGTGTAGCAGGTTAGCAGGGGGGTGGCTAGGAGTCAGGACTCCTGGGTTCAAACCCCACCTCTGTAGGGAAATGGAGTTTAGCAGTTACACTAGACTTAGTGACACCAAAACATTTAATAAACTTGTGCAAAATTTGCCAAATTGTTTTGCTCAACCACCAAAAAGCTGACATTTTCAAAATAAAACATTTCAGTTTTCTTGTTCAAAGCAGCTTTGTTTGAAATTTTTCAAACATTTTATTTGCTTAAAATGTGTAAAAAAACAAGCACAGAGGAAAAAAAAATTTGGTTTGGACAGAAACAATCTCCCCGAACACATGCATACACCTTACCGTTAGCTAATAATAATACTTCGGAGTCATTCCAAATGATTCCCCTCCCAACCTAATTTTGTCAGGAGAACCAGAGACCCAAAGAATTGGTGATTGGCGCAGGACTTACATGCCATCTCTGGTCCAAATTCAGCCCCATTGTGGCTGAAGACACCAGGTCAAAGATGGTAATAGTAACCAAAACACAAACATCTCCACTTCTAGATCAAAAGAGCAGCGGCTGTATCTCTAAGCCCCTCATGCGTCAGCTCAATGTGTATGTTACTCACCCTCAAAACCCATCCTCACCCCATGTCTTGGACTCTTCTGCCTGTCATAGGAACTCCTGCTACACCCTGACTCGCGAGCGTGCAGGGTCCTTCTCATCCTCATTGTAACACAGGAAGCCTCAATCCACAAACTTGCTTCTCTGACCCTCAGCCATGCTGTGGCCCTGCACCAGGGACCTCTGGGCTGTTGTCTCTGTCAGGGACTGTGCTGCCCACCACCACCTTATCAGCATGGTGTCCTCTGTGCTCTGCAGACTAGCCTAATGGTTATAGCAGGGGAGACTGGAACCCAGGACTCCTGGGTTCTAGTCCTGATTCTGGGAGGTGAGTCAGGTCTAGTGGGTTACTGCTAGGAGGCAGGACTCCTGCGCTGTGGGAGGGATTGGGGGGGTCCTGCAACTTAGAGCTTGGTAAATGGGGAACACCTCATCTGACTAACCTGAAACAAAAGAGGAAAAATAAACCCATGTCACAGACCCCACTTACTATCTCTGTCTATTGAGTCCCTGTATTAATATGGAGTGCCACATACTGATACCCAGTGGCAAGGAGTCCCATTTGTTTACTTTGTTAATAACAAATGTCTGTGGCTTCTAGGTAGGATTAGCAAAGAAATTCCATGTCAGGTGCAACGATGGTGGGTGTTTCACCAGCAAAGTGTCCATGAGTCTGTGCTGCTCTGTGTGCGTCCCCTTAACTCTGTGTCTTCTACACGCTCCAGCTCCTGCTCTGTGAGCTGGAGAAGCTGCAAACCATAAATGGAAATGATCATTCGGACACTGTCTTGGCTAAGAAACAGCCACTGCTCTAAAACTAGCCCCCCACTCCACTGCCAGAGCCAGGGATAGAACCCAGAGCCCTGGCTACCAGCCCCCAAGCTTCTCTTACTCATTTGACCCCACTCCTCTCCCACATCTGGGGCTAGAACCCAGATGTCCTGCATCACCCCTTCCCTGCTCTAACCACTAACCCTGAAGCCTCAGCAGGGAGCAAGAGTCCTCCAGTTACAGGGCTACAGCTGGGATCTGGGCATTGGGGCTTTCCCCACCCTGCCAGGTACTTCTGTCAGGGAGTGGTGTTGGGGCACAGGAGTTTCTCCCATCTTGCCCACCAAGTGCTTCTGCCAGGGCTCCAGGATTTCTGCTGGGGTGGGGCATCTATTTTTCTGGGGGCCTCCAATTGTCCAGAGCCCCTGGGCACAGGCCCCGTCAGCCCATTGGATAATCCACTACTGCCCAGCCGGGCTCCTTAGACTAGCTGGGTGTGGAGGGCCAGGGATGCACAGAAATGTGGGTCCAATGGTACCTTCAGGGCAAATACCAAGTTTCTAGAACTAGCCACATCTAGAATTCACCGGATCCTATTGCATTTTCAAACATATAGGTGTTTGGAGCCCTTGAAGTGCTAGACCATGTCAAATCTGATTGGATTTCAAAATATTGTCACACCTAGAACTCAAGAGGTTTCAGAAATAGCCAAATATGTAGAATTCATGTGGTACGTGTGTGTGTGTGTGTGTGTATAGATAGATAGATAAACAAACCCAATTATACCCCATGAGTTCTAGATATTTGAATGGTTCTTGAACCTCTTGAGATCTAGGCATGACAAATATTTTTAAAATCCAAACTGGTCCTATGTCAGCTAGGACATCATATATGAGGTTGGAAACTAGGACAATGAAGACCACATAGGATCTCTTTGGGTTTTAAAATCTTGGAAGACCTAGAACCCAAAGATTCAAGAACCAGCCAAATATTTAGAACTCATAGGATCTTATTGGCTTTTGAAACATACAGGAGCGTGAAAACATTGTCTAAATCTAGCCCACATCAGATCAGATTGAAAACAACGATGTAGCTGAGACCCAAGGGGTTAACAATCAGCCAGGATTCCTAGAATCCTGGAGAACTTATTGAATTTTGAATCAGAGATGGGTGGTATCTGTCATGGTTTTCATTCTTGTTTTGTCTGAACAGTAAAACACACATCTAATTTACCTACAGCCCCCACCCTGGTCTGGTGGCCTACACAGGCCTGGCTTTCTCAGACACCCCAGTGGACCCTAGGTGACAACTGGTGCACCACCTCGACCTCTGGGTAGATTCAGAGCTTCCAAGGCCAGATGGAGCATGGTAGTGCCCTGTTTGAACTCCTGTAGAATATTCTTGAATTAGTCCCTGGTTGAACTAGAGCAGATCTCTTAGAAAAACAACCAGTCCTGCCTTTAAAATTGTCAATGATAGAGAATCCATCAGAGGGGTCTTCTAAAGTCTTTATTGTTCATTGGATCTGCTGGCCCCTGAGTTGGCCAAAGTTTTGTAACTTGGCTGGAGATGTCAAATAGGATCTTCTTGGTTACTTGGACATTACCTCTTCATTGCCCTGTAGTGTTCATGGGCAGGTGGTTTCTCTGGAGCCACTTTTTGTCCTGCCAGCTTGTTTTCCTTACCAGCCACTCTTAAACTAAGCTGGAGCCTCCACAGACTAAACATCCCAGTGACTGGGTCATGCAGTGGTTGTGAAGTCCTGGCCCAGGACTTGGCTGTGACAGGTGTAGTACAAACAGAGCAAAAAGACAGTCCATGTGCTAGAGATCTCACAATCTAAGGAGATGCAATGGATAGAGACCCGGGCTGGACACAGGAGATCTGGATTTGTTCCTGGTTCTGCCACTGGACAGACCGAAGGTTCTACTGGATGACCTTGGCCAAGTCACTTCCCCACTCTGTGTCTCAGTTTACCTATTTGTAAAAACTGGAAGACTGCTACTAACCTTGGTAAAGTTCTTTGAGATCTACTGATGACAAGCACCAGAGAATAGCTAGATATCGCTATTACAATACACTGACTCTTCTATAATATACTACACCTAATGGATTAAAAACCATTTGGAAATCTAGGACCATAATGAAATTTTTAAGAAACAATCTGGAATCTGTTGGATTCCATGTGGTTTGAAAACACTCTAGAATCCAGTGATGTCTTAGATCCAGTCAGGAATATTGAACCCATAGACTTTGAGTTTGAACACATTGAGATGCTAACAATAAATGATATTCCAGAGCCAGCTAGTGATGCAGTATCCAAGAGAGTCAGTTAGGTGACTGATCTAAAACAAGCAAGATTCTGGAGCTGACTACTGATCTGGTTCCATTGATGACCCACTGAGCTTGAAAAAATTGAGAGATCTAGAACACATGGGATTCTCGAGAGAGAGAGGAGGGAATCTAGAATCCAGGGACACTGCAGGGTTTATAAACAGTGATATACCTGGAACCCTCCAGATTTTAGAACCACATGGAATATGGGAACAAAGGGGATGCCAAGTTTTCAACTCCCTCCAAGTCTGGGCACCTTCAGCCATCTCCTGTTTTGTGTTCTGAACTTCTGCTCCTGCCTTCCATTAGACTCAGGAACATTGCCTCCATGATCATTGACAAAAGCCGCTTTGACCAGAGTGAGAAGAGACATCCTGAACACCTGTCAGAACTTCTCCCCCATGAAGAGGTAGAGGATGGGGGAGAAGGAGGAATTGAAGCAGGATGTGAAGGTGAAATGACAAAGAGGGTGCCTGTTACCAACTCTGGCACCTCCTTCTTGTTGAGCTTCAAGTTGTGGTAGAGGTGGTAGGGCAGCTGGCCAAGGAAAAAGGAAACTACAATGGCTACCATGACTTTCAGTGGGTTCTCAACCCATGCCCACTTCTTCCCTTTCATCTCCAGCCCCACGCAGACATAGCATCGCATGATGTTGCAGAAGGGCAGCAGGAAGCTAGCAGGAACCAGACCATGAGGACAGCCAGGTGGACCTGTCTGCCCAAAGCTTGCCTCTTGGCTCCATTCCAGTCTCTGGAGATGTTGTAATTGTTGATGCAGATGATTCTTCCTCTGTCCACCAGCTGGGTCTCCCCAAAAGCCAGGTAGGGAGCGCTGAGACCAAAAGAGGCCAGCCGCATGTTCACGACCAGCTCTCCAGCCCAGGGCAGGGAGCAGTGATTCTGAAACCAGATGGGATTTTGAATAAGGGTGTTTAAGTCCAGACTGATGAGGGCAAGAATTAAGATGGAGGTGAACATGCTCAGAGAGAGGCATGCACATATGAGTTTGAATATGGCCATGCTGAAGACCCAGTGGAAACCCAGGAGGATGTAGATGGCGAAGAGGGGGATCAGGATGGTAAAGAGGAAGTAGCAGGAGACCAAGTGGAGGAACCAGAGGGTGGTCACTGTCCTCCTCATCTTCATCCCCAGCACCCAGAGGTACAGCCCGTTTCCCACCACATCCGCCAAGAAGGTGGTGAAGAGCAACGTGGCTGCGGCAAAGTGAGTGGCACTCACAGCAGCTGGGGTCTGGCTGGAATTCTTCCCAGTGGTTGTTTGGGTGGTCGTGTTGCCTTGGTCCATGGTGCCCTGGTGAGAGACAGAAGAGGGGTTAAAAATGACCACAGAGGAGGGGAAAACAGAGAATGGAAGACAAGGAAGGGAGAAATACCAGAGGATCAGGAATGCATCATTGGAGAGGACCTCTTTGGGCACTCTCTCGTCCTCCAGTCTACCCAGGCTGTGTATTCTCAGATCAACTGATATATGGCCAGTGGAGCTCACTGCTACAAGACAGAGCTACAGGTCACCTCTTGATCTGAGCATTCTGTGCCCAGGATTTTTGCAATATCCTCATCAGCACCCTTGTATGACCCTTTCCTTCCTAAGTGATAGCAAGGACTCTGGAGTAATAGGGAAATGGATGGAACCAGACGGATATGTCAGCGATTTATCACCAGGAATAAACCAGGTGTGGTTCCT
Source organism: Aldabrachelys gigantea (assembly GCA_026122505.1). NCBI lineage: Eukaryota > Metazoa > Chordata > Testudines > Testudinidae > Aldabrachelys > Aldabrachelys gigantea. The sequence continues at coordinate 71,714,805 of CM047489.1, forward strand.
TTTCAAAAATGTAATGCAATTTTTTGTTATTAATGAAAGAAGTGGAACTGGATTTGTTTCAGGTTTTGGAAACTGACAGAGATAAAAAAAATTGGCAATTTGAATAAATATTTTTGGGGATGGATAAAAATGGTAGGTTTGGTAAGAAAAAAAGTGAGGCTTGAGTAAAATGTTCAGTTTTTATAAACTGTTTTAAGCCCAAATGCTTGGGTTTTGAAAACAGATTTTCAGTAAGGGAAAAAGCCCAATCAGATTTCAATAACTGCCTTTGGGGTTTGATTCAAAACTGTCAATTTTGATGAAAACCATTCAGAGGCTTCGTAAAAATCTTGAGTTTTCAGAAAAACAGCTTTTAGCACAATCTTTGATTTTTCCCAACTGGTTTTCAGGGAAAAAACACTGATTTTTCCATTTAAAAAAATCCAGATTCTTTTTAAACTGCAAACTCAACACTTTTACCCCCAAAATTTAAAAGTTTGTACATTTTAGGTCAGATGTTAGGAAAAACTTTCTAACTCTCAAGGGAGAGAAGCTCTGGAATTGGCTTTCTGGGCTGCTTTTGGGATCCCCACCACTGGAGGGTTTTAAGAACAGCCAGCCAGACACCTGGTGGCTTTTCCAGGAGATGCTCTTGGCAAACACAAGGAATTGGGCTCAGTACGGGGAGACTAATTGAGTGCGTCTTGCCTGGGCTGTGCCAGAGACGAGACTGGAACGATCTAGGGGCCCGTCTGGGTTCCAGACGGATGGATTTATGAATTAGCAGCATCAGGAGGCTGAGAATTCAGAGCAACTTTGCCCTCACGTTAGAGCCCTCTCCACTGCGTTCCCTTCTTGCTGGGAATAAATGCGTTTGACATCTGGCCAGCCAGATCCCCAGTGCAGACCTGAGCGTCACCGGCACACATGAGGCTCAGCAGGCTGGGGTCAAGCAATGGGAAGGGGAACTGCCATCTGGCTGCTGCAGAAAACCTCAAAAGCTGAAGTGGTTTCACAAATGCACACGCCTAACCCAGCAGGAGAAAGTGCCGAGCTTCTGTGCCTGGACGGGACTTTCCACCTGGCAGCCTTGGGCCTTTTCAAGGGCTGGGTCTCAGGATGTCTGGTTTCTATTCCTGCCTTGGGGGTGGTCTTGCCTGCCTTGGGAACTGCAGCTAATGGGAGCTGCAGGGCCGGCTCCTGCAGGCACCACACTGAGCCCCCTGACCCCACTGCCTAGGAGTTGCAGGGACATGCTGGTTGGAGATGGGGAGCCCACCTCCCAGGTAAGCACTGCCCTGCACCCCAACCTTCTGCCGCAGCCCTGAGCCCCCACCCAAACTGCTGCTGCTGGCCCCTGAGCCAGCACCGGCAGCTGCAGAAGTGATGGAGATCATGGAAAGTCATGGAATCTGTGACTTCCCTGACCTCTGTGACAGCCACGCAGCCTTACTCATAGGACCACCTCTTGATTTCTTCTGTGCTGTGATTGGCAGTGAGTTTCCTGTGGCCCTGAGTCCCCCAGGCCACCACTTTAATTCCAGGCCTTCCCTGTCATCTGACCCAACATCCTTTCCTTTGGCTGAGCAATTGGCCATGGCAGCATCCAGTGGCAAGGTGTTCCAGAGGTTGACGGTCTTGATATTGGATTTGACTGGTGTCAGATTTCATAGATTCATAGATTCTAGGCAGGACCGGCACTAGGGTTTCTGGCGCCCTAGGCGCCGGGCCATTTCACCGCCCAGCGCGTGGGTCTCTCGGCTCCGGCGGAGCTGCCGCAGGCATGCCTGCGGCAGGTCCACCGGAGCTGCAGGACTGGCAGACCGTCCGCAGATACGACTGCGGCAGCTCCACTGGAGCCGCCTGCTACCCCCCCGGCAAAATGCCACCCCCCCCAATGCTGGTGCCCCAGGGAAAGCGCCGGCCCTGGGCGGCTCCCTGACCGGGGGGGGGGGCGCCATGACCCCGGGGGGGGGGGCGCCCAGGGGTGCCGGGTCACGGCGGCAGCTCCCTGACGCCCGGGGCGGGGGGCACCTTGGGCTGCCTGGCTGCGGCTGCGGCTCGCTGACCCCGGGGGCGGGGGGCACCCTGAGCAGCCAGGCTGCGGCGGCGGCGCGCTGACCCCAGGGCGTGCTGACCCCGGGGGGGGCACCCTGGGCTGCCCGGCTGCGGCGGCGGCGCCCTGACTCCAGGGCGCGCTGACCCCGGGGGGGGCGCCCTGGGCTGCCCGGCTGAGGCGGCGGCGTGCTGACCCCAGGGCTTCCTGACGGGGGCGGCACCCTGGGCTGCCGCAGCGGCACCCTGACCCAGGGGACACCTTGAGCTGCCAGCTGCAGGCAGCTGCTGCCACCGGCAGCTCAGCCCCTCCAGCAGCAGCGGCTGCAACCATTTAAAAAAATTTGGGGGGGTGCCACTTTTTGGCGCCCCCAAATCTTGGCGCCCTAGGCAACCGCCTAGTTTGCCTAAATGGTTGCACCGGCCCTGATTCTAGGACTGGAAGGGACCTCAAGCCCTCATGGCAGGAGCAGATACTGTCTAGACCATCCCTGATAGACATTTATCTAACCTACTCTTAAATATCTCCAGAGATGGAGATTCCACAGCCTCTCTAGGCAATTTATTCCAGTGTTCAACTACCCTGACAGTTAGGAACTTTTTCCTAATGTCCAACCTAAACCTCCCTTGCTGCTGTTTAAGCCCATTGCTTCTTGTTCTATCATTAGAGGCTAAGGTGAACAAGTTTTCTCCCTCTTCCTGATGACACACTCTTAGATACCTGAAAACTGCTATCATGTCCCATCTCAAATCTTCTCTTTTCCAAACTAAACAACCCAATTCTTTCAGCCTTCCTTCATAGGCCATGTTCGCTAGACCTTTAATCATTCTTGTTGCTCTTCTCTGGACCCTCTCCAATTTCTCCACATCCTTCTTGAAATGCGATGCCCCAGAACTGGACACAATACTCCAGTTGAGGCCTGACCGGCGCAGAGTAGAGCTGAAGAGTGACTTCTCGTGTCTTGCTCACAACACACCTGTTAATGCATCCCATAATCATATTTGCTCTTTTTGCAACAGCATCACATTATTGACTCATATTTAGCTTGTCGACCACTGTAACCCCTAGATCCCTTTCTGCCACACTCCTTCCTAGACAGTCTCTTCCCAGTCTGTACGTGTGAAACTGATTGTTCCTTCCTAAGTGGAGCACTTTGTATTAGTCTTTGTTAAACTTCATCCTGTTTACCTCAGACCATTTCTCCTATTGTCCAGATCATTTTGAATTATGACCCTGTCCTCCAAAGCAGTTAAAATCCCTCCCAGTTTGGTATCGTCCACAAACTTAATAAGCGTACTTTCTATGCCAACATCTAAGTCATTGATGAAGATATTGAACAGAGCCGGTCCCAAAGCAGACCCCTGCGGAACCCCACTTGTTATACCTTTCCAGCAGGATTGGGAGCCATTAATAACTACTCTCTGAGTACGGTTACCCAGCCAGTTATGTACCCACCTTATAGTAGTCCCATCTAAATTGTATTTGCCTAGTTTATCAATAAGAATATCATGCGAGACTGTATCACATGCCTTACTAAAGTCTAGATATGCCACATCCACCACTTCTCCCTTATCCACAAGACTCGTTATCCTATCAAAGAAAGTTATCAGATTTGTTTGACATGATTTGTTCTGGATGACATGATTTGTTCTACATTTGTTCTAGATTTGCCACATTTCAATCACACCCCCGGGCCCTTCCTGCTTGGTTCATGGATTTGTTGGGGGATGGGAGTGAAGCTGGGAGTCCAGACTCCTGGGTTCTATTCTTGTTCCGATCATCCCATCTGACCTCCTGCATAGCCCAGGCCAGAGAACCAGCGATTCCTCCATCCAGCCCATATCTAATGGTTGAGCCTTGGAATGTATGAATCTGTCATTTTAACAAAGTATACAGATTCTTGGTTTCATAGAATATTAGGGTTGGAAAAGATCTCAGGAATTTATCTAGTTCAGTCCCCTTCTCAAAGCAGGACAAACACCAACTAAACTATCCCAGCCAGGGCTTTGTCAAGCCTGACCTTAAAAACCTCTAAGGAAGGAGATTCCACCACTTCCCTAGGTAACCCATTCCAGTGCTTCACCACCCTCCTAGTGAAATAGTGTTTCCTAAAATATCCAACCTAGAACTCCCCAACTGCCTCTTGAGACCATTGCTCCTTGTTCTGTCATCTGCCACCACTGAGAACAGCTGAGCTCCATCCTTTTTGGAACCCCCACTTCACATAGTTGATGGCTGCTATCAAATCCCCCCTCACCCTTCTCTTCTGCAGACTAAACAATTGCAGTTCCCTCAGCTTTTCCTCGTAAGTTATATGCCCGAGCACCCTAATCAATTTTGTTGCCCTCTGCTGGACTCTTTCCAATGTGTCCACATCCTTTCTGTAGGAACCTGTACGAAGTACTCACCAGTGCCAGATAGAAGGGAATAAGCACTTCTCTCGATCTGCTGCCAATGCTCCTACTAATACAGCCTAATATGCCATTAGTCTTCTTCGCAACAAGGGCACACTGCTGACTCATATCGCTGTAATCTCAGGTCCTTTTCTGCAGAACTGCCGCTTATCCAGTCGGTCCCCAGCCTGTAGTGGTGGATGGGATTCTTCCATCCTAGCGAGCTTTCTATCTACCTTATAGTCAAATCATCCAACCCATACTTCTTTAACTTGCTGACAAGAATACTGCAGGAGACCGTATCAAAAGCTTTCCTGAAGTCAAGATATATCATGTCCACCACTTTCTCCATACCCGCAGAGCCAGTTATCTCAGTAGATCTCAAAGAACTTTGCCAAGGAGGTCAGTAGCAGTGTCCTCGATTTTACAAATGGGGAAACTGAGGCACAGATTGCGGAAGTGATTTGGCCCAGGGCACTCAGTCTCCCAGTGGCAGAGCCAGGAATAGTACTAAGGCCTCCAGAGATCTGGTCCAGGTCTCTATAGACCCAGACTCCTTAGATATTAAGCTCTGTTGTGCATCTACTGTCTTTTTCCTCTCTCTTTATACAGTGCCTAGCAAAGTGGGGCTAGTGGCCATGACTCGACTTCCCACTAGGTTCAAGCCCTGGCTCTGGCAGCGAAGTGGGGGCTAGTTTTAAAGGCATATCTGTTTCTTAGGTGGTGGCTCTGCTAAGACAGTGTCCGAATGCTCATTTCCATATATGGTTTGCAGCTTTTCTGTTTAGATAGCAAGTAGGGGCGGAGAATGTAGCAGACACAGAGTTAAGGGAGTGAACTCAACACACAAGCCAGTACTGAGGCGGGGACAGACAAACGGACGTTTTGCTGGGCAAATACACATCATCCGAGTCTCTGCACTGGGTATGTTTCTACCAGTTGCTGCCCAGGTGAGCCTGACCTTGTTGGATTTGAAGGGGAATTTCCCTGTTAAGGCCACCTAGAAACCACAGCAATTTGCTATTGAAAAGGCAAACTAGTTGGACTCTCTGCCACTGGGTATCTGTGGGGTTGGCCTGTGAGACTCTCTGCCACTGGGTAGCTCTAGGATTAACATGGGAGACTCAGTAGACAGAGGTAGCTGGTGAGATCTGTAATATGGGTGAATTTTCGCTCTTGTTTCATGTTAATCAGATGAGGGGTTCCCCATTCGAAGAGTCTAAGAAACAGGAACCCACGTCCCTCCCAGTGCCCAAGACCCTTGCCTCCGAGCCCCTCCACCATTCTCTAACCATTAGGCCTTTCTACAGCACTAATAAGGCCGTGAGGGGGGAAATCCTGGAGAGAGGCAAAATACTAAAGGTCCCTGGTGCAGAGCTGGCAGCACGGGAGGGGAAGGGCGGCAGAGAAGCAGCTCAGAGGATTGTGGCTTCCTGTGTTACAATGAGGATGAGTAGGACCCTGCACGCTCTCACATGTCAGGGTGTAGCGCCAGCTCCAGTGACTGGCAGATGAGCACAAGAGATGGGGTGGGGGAGGGGTGGTTTTGTCTTCCTTGTAGCAGTGAGTTCCACCAGCACCAGCTCCTGCATGCTAGGAATCAACAGCACTGATCCTCACCTAACTGAGTAGGCCTGATCCCCGGCCCTGGGGCCAGATTAGAGTTTGTCACCCTAGAGGGGAAAGGCCCCATGGCCCATTCTCTGTTCCCCTGAGCCAGCCAGATCACAGCTACGTGGTATTCTCTGCACAGCTGTATATCTGATATACTAGAGTGTCCCCTTCCCCACTCCTCCCACGTCTGCTATCCCTCTTGTCCTCCCCTACTGCTCACAGCTTTATCCTGTAGCAGTGAGTTCCATCAGCTATAGCCTAGTTTCTGACAATATCCAGCCTGGATATTCTGGAGGACGAGAGGGTGCCCAGCAATGTCCTTTCTAACATTACCTCCCTAACCCACTCTGGTATTTCTCCCTTCTTCTCTTCCACTGTCCCTTTTCCCCGCCACTGCCATCCCTTCCAACTCCTTTAATGGCTCTTCCCAGGGTACCATGGAACAAGATGTCATGACACTCACACCAACTACAGTGGCAAATTCCAGCAAGACCACAGAGATCATGAAGATCCCTCACCTGACCTCTGCTGTGTTGCTTTTTATCACCTTCCTGGTGGGTGTGGTGGGGAACGGACTGTGTCTGTGGGTGTTGGGACTGAAGATGAGGAGGACGGTGACCACACTCTGGTTCCTCCACCTGGTCTTCTGCTACCTGCTCTTCACCCTGCTGATCCCCTTCTTCGCCATCTACATCCTCCTGGATTTCCACTGGGTCTTCGGCATGGCCACGTGCAAGCTTCTCAATGCCTTCGGTTCCATGGGCATGTTCTCCTCTGTCTTCCTTCTCACACTCATCAGTCTGGACCGTTACATCCTCACTCACCATCCCATTTGGTCCCGGAATTACCGCACTGTGCCACAAGCTGGGAAGCTGGTTGTGGGTGTGTGGCTGGCCTCCTTAGGTCTCAGCACTCCCTACCTGGCTTTCCGGGAGACCCATGAGGTGGACGGGGGCAGGATTGCCTGCATCAATAATTACAACATCTCAGGAGACTGGAATGGAGCCAAGACACAAGACCTGGGCAGACGGGTCCACCTGGCCATGTTTGTGGTCCGGTTCCTGCTGGGCTTCCTACTGCCGTTCTGCATCATCATGGGATGCTATATCCGTGTGGGGCTGAAGATGAAGGAGAAGAAGCTGGTGTGGGCTGGAAAGCCCTTCAAAGTCATGGTGGCCGCGATGGTTTCCTTCTTCCTGGGCTGGTTGCCCTACCACTTCTACCACGGTTTGAAGCTCTACAAGAAGGAGATGCCAGAGTCAGTGACGGGTGCCCTCTTGGTCATTTACACCTTCACTTCCTGCTTCAATGCCTCCTTCTCTCCCATCCTTTACCTTTTTGTGGGGGAGAAGTTCTGGCAGGTCTTCAGGACGTCTCTTCTCACTCTGGTCAAAACAGCTTTGGCTGATGATCTTGGCATCAGTGCTCCCAAGTCTAATGGAAGACATGGGTCAGAAGTTGAGAACACAAAAGGAGAGATTGTCTGAAAGTACCCAGACTTAGGGAAAGTTGAACACTTGGCATCCCCTTTCTTCTTAGATTCCTGCTGGTTCTGAAACCTAATGGGTTCCAGGTATCTCAATGTTTGTAAACCTCACACTGTCCCTGCATTCTAGGTTCCCTGCTGTCTCCAGAATCCCATACATTCTAGGTCTCTCAATTTTTTGAATCTGAATGGTCATCAATGTCACCACACTGATAGCCAGCTCCAAAATCCTTTTTCTTTTAGGTCTATCTATATGTTTTAACCTAATTGACTCTCTTGGATTCTGCAGCTCTAGCTGGCTCTGGAATCTCATTTACTGTAACCCTCTGTGTGGTCAAATTCTAAGTCTATTGAGTCTGGGTTCCTAACTGGATCTAGGACATCACCGGGTTCTAGAGTGTTTTCAGAACACATAAAATCCAACAGATTCCAGATTGTTTGCTAAAACTTTCATCTTGAGTCTAGATTTCCAAATGGTTTAAAATAAGTTATAGTATATTATAGAGGAATCTGTGTATTATAATAGCGATACCTAGCTCTTCTCTAGTGATTATCAGTGCATCTCAAAGAGCTTTACCAAGGAGGTCATAGCAGTCTTCCATTTTTATACAAATGGGGAAATTGAGGCACAGAGTGGGGAAGTGATTTGGCCAAGGTCACCCAGCAGGCTAGTGGTAGAACTGGAACAAATGCAGGTCTCCTATATCCCAGCTGAGGTAATAATATTTTCCAGGTTTTCCTTGAACTATGTAGTTTCTGTAAGGTTTGTGTGACAGTTCTGACATAATTTACAAACACTGTGTGATCCAATCACTGGGATATTTCATATGGGGAGGCTATGGCTTAGTTTAAGAGTGTCTGGTAAGGAAACAAGCTAGTAGAATAAAGAGCTGCTCCAGAGAAACCACCTGCCCATGAACTCTTCAGGGTGGTGAAGAAGGAAAGTCCAAGCTAATAAGTGTGATGCTATAGGAAAAATGGGTGATCATTCAAAATATTATGGATACAAAACTGCAATGAAACATACCAGATATGCCATGTAAGCTATCAGTGGAAAAGTTATCATTTGATAAATATATGTGTATGCATCCTCTTTGTATCATGAGTTGTAAATGTGTGGTACATTGACATATCAAACCTGTGCTGTGTATCTGGGTGACACCTTCAAATAGATTGCGTCAGCACTATCCAGTCTGTTGGATGGCCTATCAAGAACTGGCTGGCAGTGTTGTATTTTGGGTAAGATCCAACCAAGTATTGATCTGGGAATTCGACTGGCCCTTTCGTGATAAGAAGAACATTTTGTGTAGTGAATAGAATTTTAAGTGACTTCTCACTTTACTGGACCTATTTGCTGATTGGGATTTCAATAAAGGGGGCTATGGGGTTTCTTTTTCATTCTTGGCTTTTTCATGACCAGTTTGGTGGATCTGGAGCACAGCTTCTGACTGGTTGCTCTCCTTTTTGCAGCCCATCCTGACCTTTGCACCTCTGGTCACAGGTCACAGTAACTGTAAAGATCTCATCTTCTAGCTCCAGCTAAGTTACAAAACCTTGGCCACGGCTGGGGTCCAGCACATCCAAAAGATGATAAACTGTTAGAAAGATCCTCCTTGCTCGATTCTCCATCACTGGCAATTTTTAAAGCAGGGATGAATGGTATTTCTACCAGGTCTGCTCTAGTTCAACTGGGGATTAATTCAGAGACGTTCTGCAGCAGGTCAGACTAGGGGACCACCATGCTGCTTCTGGCCTTGAAATCTCTGATTCCATCCAGAGGTCAGGCAGATGTTGCTGGGGTGCTGTACCAGTTGTCACCTGGACCCACTGGAGTATTTGAGGAAGCCAGGCCTGTGTGGGCCACCACCCCCGAGTGGAAGGTTGCAGATAAGTTAGACATGCACCTAGATTTTAAAAGAGGGGATTTTCCACTGCTACTGTTCAGATGAAACAAGACTGCCAAACCTGACAGATACCACCTCTCGCTGATTCAGAATTCAATAGGATCTCATGGATTCTAGGAATCCTGGCCAGTTCTTAACTTCTTGGGTCCCAGGACTGTCAGTGTTTTGAATGCGATCTGATCTGGCATAGGCTAGATTTAGACATCATGTTTTCCAAACCACTTTATCTTTCAAAAGCTAATCGGATCCTATGCATTTGAGATATTTGGCTGTGTAGCGATGCAGACTCACACCTGTGGCACCTCCTGATGGTCGTTTCAGGGAATTAAATCTACAGCTTCCGGAGTGCCCTCTGTAGGCCTGTGTCCCACTACCATTTGGCCCCTGTGTCCCTCCCAGACCCAGTGCCCCATTATCTGGGATGCTGCCCCCTGATCTTGCTTCAGTTGTGGGCTACTGCCAGTCACAAACTGATCACTGGGGCGACTGCAGTATAAGCCACTTATCATCGGCAAGGTTGGGTTTGGACCTGCTGCCTCTGCCTACCCCTGGGCTACCCTCTGCTAGGCCGCAGCCTGGGGCTTTCCAAGCTGGAGCTCCCCAACTCCTCTGCCTTTCCACAGTCCTGCTCCACTCAGGTCTCTGCAGCCAGGTCCATCTCCCTCTACAGCTAGAGAGAAACTACTGAGCGCCTGGCTCCCAGCATCTTGAATAGGGACAGCTGAGGCCTGATTGGGGCATGGCCCAGCTGTGACTGCTTCCCCAATCAGCCTATTAGCTGCTTTCCCTGCCACAGCCCTCTCCCAGGGCTGTTTTAAGCCCTTCAGGCCAGGAGCAGAGTAACCACCTCGCTACAGGCTGGTTCTTGAACCTCTTGGTTCTAGATCTGCCAAGATTTTAAAACCCAAAGAGATCCTGTGTGGTCTGGCACATCCTGGTTTCCAATCTCATATATGACTTTCTAGAACACATGTGACCAGTTTGAGTTTTAAAATTTTTTGTCAGAGCAAGAACCCAATAAGTTCAAGAATCACTCAAATGTCTAGAACTCGTAGGGTATTATTGTGTTTTTAAATGTGTATTTGTAAAATACACACACACACACAATAGTACCACATTAATTCTATATATTTGGCTAGTTCTTAAACCTCTTGTGTTCTAGGTATGACAATGTCTTGAAACCCAATCAGATCTGACATGGTCTAGTACCTGAAGGGTTCCAAGCACATGGAACCATGTACTGACTTGGTGTCTCTTTCCAAGATGCCTGATGTTCACAAAAGATTCAGCTCCTTCTTCTGGAAAATCAGGCCTCTTTAATGGTGGTCATCTGGGAAACCCCCCAAAATAGAAGCATAACAAATAAAAACCTATTATTTTGGAATATTAAGTGTGTAAGGCAGTAGGGCATGGAGCGAACAGGCCAGATCCTCAGCCAGTGTAAATCAGTGCAGCTCTGTTGACTTCACTTCAGAGTTCTTGGGCTCTTCTCTTGCTGCTGGAAGATTAGTGAGGTCTAACAGGTTAGTGGTGGTGGATGGGGTTAGAAGCTAGGGCTTCTGGGTTCAAACCCCACCTCTGTGAGGAAATGGTGTTTAGCAGTTACACTAGACTTAGTGACACCAAAACATTAAATAAACTAGTGCCAAATTGTTTTGCTCAACCACCAAAAAGCTGAAAAGTTCAATATAAAAAATTTCCATTTTCTTATTTGCAACAGCTTTTCTTAAAATTCTTTGACTTTTTTTAGTCATTTAAAATGTGTAAAAAAAACAAGCTCAGGAAAAAAATTTTTTTGTTTGGATTGAAACAATCTCCCACCCCACATACACAAACACATCTTTTCGTTAGCTAATAATAATTTGGACTCATTCCAAATGAGTTCCCCGTGCCACCTTGGTTGTTCAGAACAACCAGAGACCAAAAGAATCAGTTATTGGCACATAATAATACTTTGGAGTCATTTCAAATGATTCCCCTCCCAACCTCGTTTTTTCAGAAGAACCAGAGACCCAAAGAATTAGTGATTGGTACAGGACTTACATGGCATCTGTGGTCCCAATTGAGTCCCGTTGTGGCTGAAGACACCAGGTCAAAGGTGATAATAGGGACGAGAACTCAAACATCTCCATCTTTAGATCAAAAGAGCAGTGACTGTGTCTCTAAGCCCCTACATCAGTTCAATATGAGTGTTACCCTCAATTTCCAGTGGAAGCCGTATCCACTGAGGTGTGAACTGCTATTAAACACAGGTGTGAATAGCTTGAGGAGCGGACTCACTTTTACAGTATGGCCACACTGGTCCTTGGTCCCGTTGCATAGCTGAGCTCAGGGGCCGTCCAGGCTCGACATTTCCCAAAGTTCGGCCTCTTTGCTATTTCCCCTCACTCTGCAGCGAGAACATTATAACCATCTGAAAATGTTCAATCAGCATGTGTGTGTGTGCGTGACGGAGTCTGTACTGTGGAAACCTCTGGACCAAATGACCCCAAATTTGCATCACAACCCCCACCCCTGCCTCTATTGCTCAGTGCCGGTTTTCAAGAGAGTTGCCCCCCGCACAGGCGCATCGGTGCAATGTGTGAATATTAACAGCAGCTCATCACCAAGGGGCTGCATCTCATGAAGTCCCTGATCAGACGACTCCCCTTGGCTCCCGCAGACTCCAGCACAGCCCCTGTGGCTTTGTGCCACGTTCCAATTCAATGCAAGTCTGCAAGTGGTTTTCAGAGTGGTGTAAAAAAAATTAAAAATGGCTTAGCTCTCCAGCCCTTGGCCCTTTGTGAAAGAGTCTTGTGCCATTAATCTCTTAGGAACACTCCTTCCAGAGCTGGGTCCTTCCCGAGATGCACAGTGTGATGAGTGGCTCCCATTAGGATGCCACCAGATGTGCTCAGATACCACTGAGCCTGCCTGTTATGCCAGCCTGGGCACCTTTTTTACCTGTCTTGCTGAGCCAAGCTATTAAGCTTCCTGCAGCACACAGAGAGGCAGGGCCACACCAAACTGCAGAACAAAACAGACACTGAGATCAGTTCAGGGAAGGTTCATCTTAAGGGACTTGCCCCAGCACTCAGGTGTCCACCTCCCTTGGAGTGCAGACCCAAAGGGATATTATGATATCAGCCTCCTCCCTCAATGTGGAGGAAAGTATGCACAGCCTCTTCCCCCCCAACACACACATTTTGGTTATGAACTGTACACACAGGGTTATATTATAAACAAGAAATAAGTTTATTAACTACAAAAGGTGAATTTCAAGTGAATATAAAAGAGACAACAGACAGAACAAAGCAGATTACTGAGCAAATAAAACAAAGTACACAAGTTACGTTTAATATGCTTAGGAAACAGGTTACAAAATATAATTTCTTATCCTGAACGTTATTTTAGGCCGGTTGCAAAGTTTCCATGGTTCAGAGTTTCAGTTATATTTCTTTTCAGACTGGACTCCTATCTGGACACATTCCCCCCACCCCACCCCGCCGCCCCCCGCCTTCCCTTAAGGTGGCTTTAGCAGTATCTCTGCTTGGGCAGACAGGCAGTTTAGAGGAGGAATCACATTTGTCTTCCTCCAAACTCTTAAATAGGATTTACATAAGGCAGAAACCCTTTCTTTCCCAAACTTGACCCCTACTTCTCTTCCAGTGGAAAGTTACAAGAAGTCCCATGAAATGTTTAATATAAGGTAACAAGGCCACCTGAATTATTGGTGTCAAGGTTAAGTCCCCGGATTCCTGCTTGGAGGGAGAGAGATTAGTATCTTCATTTTCTTGTTGTTCTTTCCTTATGGCTTATCACATCTGATGGCCTGTCATCTTCCCAATATGCACCGAGTTGTAATGGTTACATAGTCCATATTCCTTACTTTAGATACAGAAATGAAACATGCATACAAATTGGATAATCACATTCAATTAATTATAACCTTTCCAATCATATCTTACATCTTGCATAAAGTACATCTCAGTTATTTCATACCCATATCATAAGAATATTTCCATAAGGAATACGGCGTGCAATGTCACACACTGTTCCAGAAGGTCCTGTTTCCATTACCCTCAATGTCAGGATGGAGAATCTTCTCTCTTTCTGCAATGCCTGCAAGAGGGAGTTTGGGCTCTGGGCTGTATTTCTAAAAAACATGATTGACCAAGAACGCTGGAGATTCTGGAACCAGTCGGATACCTAGATCCCATGGGATGCTACTGGGTTTTCAAACATGCAGGAGCTTGGAAACCATGAGCTTGTAGACCACGATGGTACTGATCACATTTAAAAACACTGAAAAACCAGGCATATACTAGAACTTGTGGGATCCTATTGGGTTTTCAGATGTACAGAGGGTTAGAAAAAATGAGATTCTAAACCACTCAGGATCTGAATGAGTTTTTAGACATTGGCAGACCTAGAACCCAATAGGTTCCAGAACCAATGGTACGGTGATAATTCATGGGAACCTATTGGGTTTTAAAACATATAGAGGGTGGAAACAGTGCTGTTCTAGCCCACATCATATCTGATGCTATTTCAAAACATTGATGGGCCTAGAACCCAAGAGGTTCTAAAACCATTGGTATAACTAGTACTCATGGGAAACTCTTTGGTTTTTAACATATAGGGGGTTGGAAACCATGAGATTCTAGACTACATAATATTTGATAATATTCCAAAACATTGACAGACCTAGAATTTAAGAGATTCACAAACCACCCAGAATTCCTAGAACCCATGAGATCCTATTGAATATTGAAACATTGAGAGGTAGTCTATATCATGCTTGTAAGATTAACTGCACCTCTGTCCTGATAGTGCAACCTGCCAGGTGTCAGGTCTTGTGCTTTTAACCTTTCCCAGGGGGACTCTGGAAGTTTTCCCACACTTAATCTGAGTCCTGGCTCACAGCACCCTGTGGATCAAGCTGCTTACACTACAGGTCTGACTTCCAGAGTCTGAACAATGGGAAGCCAGCTTTAACCAAAGTCTTATTTCCATCTGAACATGAGCAATGAAACAGTTAAAGAAACAAGATTTTAAAAGAACAAAGGGGTTACACTCATATCTAACTCTGCTACAGCCTTCCACTCTGCCTGGTAGCCTATGCAGGCCTAGCTTGCTAAGACACCGGAGTGGGCCCTAGGTGACAACTAGTGGAGCACCCCAACAATGTCTGCCTGACCTCTGGATAGATTGAAATTTCAAGACCAGAAGGAGCAGGGTGGTCCTCTATTCTGACCTCATGCAGAACGTCCCTGAATTTGTCCCTGGTTGAACTAGAGTAGATCTCTTAGAAAACCACTCAGTCCTGCCTTATAAATCGTCGGTGATAGAGATTCCACCAGGGAGAGTCTTTTCAAGTCTTTATTGTCCATTGGATCTACTGGTCCCCAACCTTGGCCAAATTTTTGTAACTTGTCTGGAGCTGACAGGTGGGATCTTCATAGTTATTTTGACGTTTCCTCTTCTCCACCCTGAAGTGTTCACAGGAAGATGGTTTCTCTGGAGCTGCTCTTTGTTCTTCTGGCTTGTTTTCCTTATTGGCCACTCTTAAACTAAATCAGAGCCTCCACATACTAAATATCCCAGTGATTGAGTCACACAGTGGTTGCAAAGTATTTCAGAGCCATCACACAAACTTTACAGAATCTATGTCATTCAAGGAACACCCGGGAATGATTATTACTAATTATAAATTATTTCAGGTAGTTCTGGGAGCCCCAGTCCTGACCCAGCACCCCGCTGTGCTAGGTGCTGTACAAACAGAGTAAAAAAACAGCCCAGGTCCCAGACAGCTCACAATCTAAGGAGATGCAATGGATAGAGACCTGGGCTGGGATGCAGGAGACCTGGGTTTGTTCCCAGTTCTTCTACTGGAGGGACTGAAGGTTCTACCGAGTGACCTTGGCCAAGTCATTTCCCCACTGCGTGCCTCAGTTTACTCAGTTTATTACAGGTAGTGATGGGAGCCCGAGTCCTGGCCCAGGGCCCAGGTGTGCAAGGCACTGTACAAATACAGAGCAAAAAAGAATCCCTGAACAAGAGAGCTCATTTTCTAGGGAGGTAGGATAGGTAGAGGGCTGGACTGGGTCTCAGGAGGCCTTGGTACTATTCCTGGCTCAGCCACTGTCCATCTGGGTGATCTTGACCAAGTCACTTGTGCACTCAGTGCCTCAGTTTCTCCATTTGTAATAACTGGGAGATTGCTATTTACCTCCTTGGTAAAAAAAAACAACCTTGAGATCTTCTGAGGACAAGCACTAGAGAAGAGTTAGATATTGCTGTTATAATACACAGATTCTTCTATAATACACTATGCCAAATGGATTTTAAACCATTTGGAAATTTAGAACCCCCCATAAGATTTTTAGATCCAGCAAAGCATCTGGAACCTGTTTGGATTCTATATGGTTTAAAAACACTCTAGCATCAACTGGGGTCCTAGCACCAGTCAGGAATCTAGAACTCATGGATCCTACTGAGCATGAACACATTGAAAGACTTAAAATGAAGATTCCAGAGCCAGCCAGTGACACAGAACCCATGAGAATCAGTTAGTTTAGAACATATTTAAATTCTGGAGTCAGCCTAGTGATCTGGAACCCTTGAACACCCATTGAGTTTCATAACATTGAAAGATCAAGAAGAAATTAGGTTCTAGAGCCAATGATCTAGAATCATTAAAGACCTATTGATTTTGAAAAGATTGCAAGCTCTAGAACAAAGGGGATTCTGCAGATGACAAGGAATTGAGAATCCCAAGGACACTGATCAGTTTATAAATATTAAGATACCAGGAACCCATCACGTTTTAGTTCAATCAAGGATGAAGGGACAGGTGGAATGACAAGTTTCAAATGCTCTTTTACTCTAGACACTTTCAGGCCATCTCCAGTTCTGATCCTTCAACTTCTGTCCCTTTTTTTTCCGCTGGGCTCAAGTGCTTCGCTGCCGAGATCATCAACATAAGCTGCCTTGACTAGAGTGATGACGGACATCCTGAGCACCTGCCAGAACCTCTCCCCCACAAAAATGTAGAGAACAGGGGTGCAGCAATTGTTTAAACAAGTCAAGAGGGTGTAAATAAGCAGGAAGGCGCTTGTGATCAACACTGGCACTGCATTCTTGTAGAGCAGCAGGCCATGATAGAGGGAATAGGGCATCCAGCAGACAAAGAACGACACCACTGCAGTCACCATGACTTTGAAAGGCTTTCCACACCGCACTAGTCCCCTCTTCTTCATCTACAGTCCATCCAGCCTTGGCATCCCAAGCTGGTGCTGAGGGGCAGCAGGGAGCCCAGCAGGAACTGCATCCCGAACAGGACCAGATGGAGATGTGTCCTCCAGGCCTGCATCTTGGCTCCATCCCCCTCTTTGTAGAAGGTGCAACTATTGGTTCAGGCAACCCTGCCCCCTCCATCTCCAGGAGATCTCAGAAACCCAGTTAGAGAGTGCTGAGAGTGAAGAAGACAAGATATACGACTTTCAACAGCTTCCTCGCCTGAGCCACAGTAAGGTGATGCTGGGACCAGAAGGGGCATCAGGGGAGAGTGCAGCAGTCCAGGCTGGTGAGGGTGAGGAGGAAGAAGGCAGAAAAAATGCCCAGGGGGAGGCATTCATTTTAGGAGTTCATAGATGGCCATCCGGAAGACCCAGCGGAAACCGAGGCAGATGTAAACACCAACAGAGTAATAAAGCAGGAGGTGAGCAGGTAGGTGAGGACCAGATGGAAGGACAAGAGGGAGGTCATCATCCCCCTCATATTCAGCCCCAGAACCCACAGGCTGAGCCAACAGCCAGCAACCCCAGCAGGGGATGCCGCATGAAGCTGCCACTTGACTTCCCTTCAAACCCAGCTGAGGGTTCTCTCCTTTCGCTGCTGGGCTGGCTGGGAAGGTGTAGGGACTGTGAGGGGTCAGGCTGGCTGGGAAGGTTGGGAGGCCATGAAGGGTACTGTGACAAGTTGGATCAATAGAAACCCCCTTGGGAGCTGCCAACAGGTGTGCCTAGACTACCTCTGCTCCTGTTCTCTCTGCCAGCTTGGGGCCCTAGCACCCTGTCTTGCTGAGCCAGACACACCCGTCTGCTCCAACACAGACCCAGGGTCTGAATTACTTGCCCAAAAGCTGCAAGTTTACCTGAAAACAGCTCACAGAAGTGTTCCTGTCTTTAACACTCAGATGCCCAACTCCCAATGGGGTCTAAACCCCAAATACATCCATTTTACCCTGTATAAAGCATATACAGGGTAAACTCATAAATTGTTCACACTCTATAGCACTGATACAGAGACATACACAGTTGTTTGCTCCCCCGGGTATTAATATGTACTCTGGATTAATCAATAAGTAAAAAGTGATTTTATTAAATACAGAAAGTAGGATTTAACTGGTTCCAGTAGTAACAGACAGAACAAAGTAAGTCACCAAGCAAAATAAAATAAAACACGCAAATCTATGTCTAATCAAACTGAACACAGGTAATCTCACCCTTAGAGATGCTTCAGTAAGTTTTTTTCCTCAGACTGGACACCTTCCAGACCTGAGCACAATCCTTCCCCCTGGTACAGCTCTTGCTCCAGCTCAGGTGCTAGCTAGGGGATTCCTCGTGATGGCTCACCCCTTTGTTCTGTTCCACCCCCTTATATATCTTTTGCATAAGGCGGGAATCCTTTGTCTCTCTGGGTTCCCACCCCTCCTCACTGGAAAAGCACCAGGTTAAAGATGGATTCCAGTTCAGGGGACATGATCACATGTTAGTGTAAGACCCCAAGCCTCCATTCCTGCAAACAGAGCCATCCACAGGCAATTGTCCTGGTTAACAGGAGCCAACTAGATTCCAAACAACCATTAATGTCCCACACATTGCATAATTACAATAGGCCCTCAGAGCTACATTTCATATTTCTAGTTTTAGATACAAGCGTGATACGTTTATAGAAATAGGATGACCACACTCAGTAGATCTTAAGCTTTGTAATGATACCTTACAATAGACCGTTTGCATGAAGCACATTCCAGTTACATTATATTCACTTATTGTTAAATTTTTATAAAACCCTATAGACTGCACAATGTCACAGGTGGGCTGGCTGGAAAGGCAGAGGGGCTGGGTGGCCAGGAAGGTGGAGGGGCCTTGAGGTGCTGGGCCGGCCGGGAAGGTGGAGGAGCTGTGAGGGGCAGGGCTGGCTGGGAAGCCAGAGGGGCTGTGAGGTGCTGGGATGGCTGGGAAGTGCAGTGGCCATGAGTGGTCCGGCTGGCCAGGAAGATGGAGGTGCCTGGAGGGGCAGGGATGGTTGGGAAAGCAGAGAGGCCGTGACCCCTAAGGGGGTGTGGGAAGAACACAAAGGGGACTGGAGATGAGGGAGAGAGAGACAGAAGTGTAGAGCCCTTGCACTGATAATCCCTGCATTTCATTCTCCTCCCTGCACAACCCGACAAGTCCCCCAGCCTGATACGGGGAAAACCAGGAGTCCTGGCTCCCAACACCCAGGCCCCCTGATCTATCTCACTGGACCCCATCCCCTCCTTGAGCCATGGACAGAACCGTGGAGTCCTGACTCCCACCCCACTCTCCCCGCTCCAGCTCGCTAGACCCCACTCTCCACACAGAACTGGGGACAGAATCCAGGAGTTCTGGCTCCCAATCCCCGGCTGTAACCACTAAACCCCACGCTCCTCCGAATTCAACCTTGGTCTCGTGTACCATACTGTTGGGGGATGTCTTCTCAGTAGCGCTGGGTTCCTGTTGGGGAGCTCTGAGGATGGGGCCTGTGTAACGAACACTCTGGGGAGGGCTGGGTGTGACTGAGATTTTATCTAGAACAGGAAAGGGCAGGATGTCACATGAGTTGTCTCTCACCCAGGGATGAACCCACCACATGTAGATAACACAGGCCCCCCTTACGGCTATTGGCTTGCTCTAAACACTAGACCTCACCCACCGCCCAGAGCTGAGGACAGAACCCAGGAGCCCTGGCTCCCAGCTCCCACTTCTCTAACCCATGAGACTCCACTCCTCTCCCAGAGCCAGAAACAGAACCCAGGAGCCCTGGCTCCCAGTGCCCCCTTCCCCTGCTCTAACCCACAAGACCCCCCACTCCTCAGCTGGGAGTTGCATCATTTGTGACTCAGCCTTTTTTGTCAGCTAACAGGGCCGCTTTATCTCTGGGTAATAGTGCAGTCCGTGTCACTAAAGGACTTGTGCAAAATACAGGCCCTTCCTCTTCACGGGGGCACACCTCCAAAGATGAGCTGCTGGCTAAGCTTCTAGTGTATTATCACAGGGGGGCTGGGAGCCAGGACTCCTGGGTTCTTTGCCAGGCTCTGGGAGGGAGTGAGGCTAGTTTCAAAGCAATGGTTGTTCCTTAGGTGATTTCACTGCTAAGAGAGTGTCCAGTGATCATTTCCGTTCATGGTTTGCAGTGTGTGGATCTCAGAGAGCTGGTGGGGGTGGAGCATGTAGTAGACAGAGTAAAGGGAAGTAAACGCAACACACAGGGGAGGTCTTAGGTGTGCTGGGGACAGACGCACAGACGCTTTGCTCAGCAAACGCACGCTATCCAAGTCTCTCTCTGGGCTGGATCCTGCGCTGCCCAGGTGAGTCAAGACGATGGGCAGAGACCCCTCGTACTCTCTGAAGAGGAATTTCCATTTTAAGGCCACCTAGATGCCACAGAAGTTTGCCATTGTCAAGGCAAACCAGTGGTACTCCCTGCCACTGGGTATGAGTAGAGTTAGGCTGTGAGACTCCCTGCCACTGGGTATCAGTGGGGTTAGCCCAAGAACAGGGCTGGTGCAAGGATGTTTAGTGCCCTAGGCGAAACTTCCACCTTGCGCCCTCCTCTCCCCTGCAGCAGCTCCCCAACCTCAGCCCTGAGGCACCCCCCGCCTCAGCTCACCCCTGCTCCGTGCATGAGTAAGAGCACCAAGAGCACGCCGTGGCTGCTTCACTTCTCCCGCCTCCCAGGCTTGCAGTGCCAATCAGCTTAGGTGCCACAAGCCTGGGAGGCGGAAGAAGTGAAGCAGCCACGGCATACTTGGGGAGGAGGCAGGGCAGGGGTGAGCTGGGGCAGGGTGTTCCCCTGCGTGCCGCGCTCCCCTTCCTTGCTGCAGGCGGCCCTCCCCGCACTCCCCTGCCCCAGATCCCTTTGCCTAAATGCTGGTGGTGACCGGGCCAGTCGAAGATCTGACTGCTGCAGTTGCTGCCGAAGAAAATGGCTCCCCCAAATCCCAGCACCCTAGGGGACTGCCTAGGTCGCCTAAATGGTTGCACCGGCCCTGCCCAGGAAACTCCTTGCCACTGGGTAACACTGCGGTTAACCTGGAGCACTCAATAGACAGAAGTAGGAGGTGATATCTCCGACATGGGTGAATTTTTCTCTCTTTTTCACATTTAATCAGATGAGGTGTTTCCCACTTGCAAAGCTCTAAGACAAAAAACCCTGTGTCCCTCCCACAGCCCAGAACTTCTGACCCCCAACCCTCCACCTCACTCCCAGAGCCCAGGTTAGAACCCAGAAGTCCCAGCTCCACCCTGCTGCTCTAACCATTAGGCCATTCTGCAGAGCAGAAAGAGCTCCAATCTAACAAGGCTATGGGGAGGGGGGATGCAGTCCCAAGCAGAAGTAAGAACCCAGAGGTCCTCAATCCAGCCGGGAATCTAGAACCCATAGACTTTGAGTTTGAACACATTGAGAGGCTTACAAGAAATGAGATTCCAGATCCAGCTAGTGATGCAGAATCCAAGAGAGTCAATTAGGACAGAACACATTGTGCAGGACTGGCAGCACAGCTGTGGGGCAGAGAAGTAGGTCAGTGGATTGAGACTTCCTGTGTTACAATGAGGCTACCCATTCTCATGAGTCAGGGTGTGGAAGGAATTCCTGCGACAGGCAGATGAGCATAGAAGACAGGCTGGGGGTGGGGCAGTTTTTATCCAACTTTTAGCAGTGACTTCCACCATCACCACCTCCTGCATGATTGGAGTCAACAGCACCGATTCCCACTTCCCTGAGCCAGCCATTTCCTGCCCTGGAGGCTGATTGGATCTGGCATCTACTAGGGAGGAAAGGCTCTGTCTCCCATTCCCCGCTCCTCTGAACCAGCCCGTCATCAAGACCACAGTGACATGGTAGTTTCAGCAGAGCTGTGTGTTTCATCTACCAGACTGTCCCCTTTCCCCACTCCTCCCAAGTCTGCTATCATTCTTTTCCTCCTCTGCTGCCAATAGTTCTACCTTGTAGCTGTGAGTTCCACAAGCTATAGCCCAGTTGCTGAGACTATCGAGCCTGGATATTCTGGAGGACCACAGTGTGCCGAGCTACATCCTATCCAACTGTGTGTTGCTAACCCCCTCTGTTATTGCTTCATTCCTCCTCTTCCACTCTCCCCGTTCCCCTCCACTGTCATCCCTCCCAAACCCTCTTCTGTCTCTCCCCAGGGTACCATGGACCAAGGGAACACGAGTCTCCCACCAACCACTTGGGTGAATTCCAGTCAGCCCCCAGCAGGTGTGAGCGCTGCTCACCTCATCGCAGCCATGTTGCTCTTCCCCACCTTCCTTGTGGGTGTTCTGGGGAATGGGTTGTAACTGTGGGTGCTGGGACTGAAGATGAGGAGGTTAGTGACCACGCTCTGGTTCTTCTACCTGGTCTCCTGCTACTTCCTTTTCATTCTGCTGACCCCCTTCTTCATCATCTACTTCTTCATGGGTTTACACTGGGTATTTGACACAGCCATGTGCAAGATCCTCAACACCTGCATCTCCGTGGGCATGTTCTCCGCTGTCTTCCATCTCACCCTGATCAGCCTGGACCGCTACATCCTCACTCATCATCCCATTTGGTCCCGGAATCATCGCATTGTGCCACGGGCTGGGAAGCTGGTTGTGTGCGTGTGGCTGGCCTCCTTCATTCTCAGCACTCCCTACCTGGCTTTCCGGGAGATTCAGGTGGTGGACGGGGACAGGATCATCTGCATCAACAATTACACCCTCTCCAGAGTCTGGAATGGACTCGAGACAAAGGACCTGGGGAGACGAGTCCACCTGGCCATCTTTATTGTCCGGTTCCTGCTGGGCTTCCTGCTGCCTTTCTGCACCATTGTGGGATGCAATGTCTGCATTGGGCTGAAGATGAAGAGGAAGAAACTGACGTGGGCTGGAAACCCTTCAAAGTCATGGTGACCATGGTGGTTTCCTTCTTCCTTGGCTGGCTGCCCTACGACCTCTACCATGGCTTGAAGCTCTACAAGAAGGAGGTGCCAGAGTTGATCATGAGTGCCCTCTTTGTCATTTACATCTTGTTATCCTGCTTCAATGCCTACTTCACCCCCATCCTCTACCTCTTTGTGGGAGAGAAATTACGGCAGATCTTCAGGACGTCTCTTCTCACTCTGGGCAAAGTGGCTTTTGTTGATGATCTTGACAGCCGTGCCCACGAGTCTAGTGGAAGACAAGAGAAAACAAAACAGGTGATGGCCTGAAGATGCCCAGACTTAGGGAGAGTTGAAAACTTGGCATCCCATTTGTTTCTAGGTCCTGATGGTTCTAAATCCTAATGGGTTCCAAGTATCTAACTGTTCAAACACCCTGCAGTGTTCCAGGATTTTAGATTCCCTGCTCTCTCCAGAATCCCATGTGTTCTAGGTCACTCAATTTTTTCAAACTCAATGGATCATCAATGGCACTAGATCAGTAGCCAGCTCCAGGATCTTGTTTGTTTTATATCTCTCAATGTATTCACACCTAATTGACCCTCTTGGATTATACACCACTCACTGGCTCTTGAATCTCATTTCTTGTAAGCCTCTCAATGTGTTCAAACTCAGAGTTTATTGGTTCTAGATTCCTGATTGTATCTAGGACATCACTTGATTCTAGAGTGTTTTCAAAGCATATAGAACCCAGGAGGTTCCAGATTGTTTGCTAAAAGTCTTATTTGGGTTCTAGATTTCCAAATGGTTTAAAATCAATGAAGTGTAGTATATTATAGAAGAGTCTGTATATTACAATGGCAATATCTAGTTCTTCTCTGTACTTCTAGTCAGTAGATTTCAAGAAACTTTATCAAGGAGATCTTTAGCTGTCTTTCAGTTTTTACAAAAGGGAAAAACTGAGACACAGAGTGGGGAAGTGTCTTGGCTAAGGTCACCCAGTAGAACCTTCGGTCCATCCATTGGCACCACCAGGAAGAAACCCATGTCTACTGTGTCCCAGCCCAGATCTCCATCCATGCATCTCCTTATATTGTGAGTTCTCTTTGTGCAGCACCTAGCACAGTGGAGGCCAGGGCCAGGATTGGGGCTTGCAGCACTACCAAAATAAAAAATAATAATAAATAGTCATTCCCATGCATTCCTTGAACTACATAGATTCTGTAAATGTTGTGGGGCATCTCAGACATAATTTTAAAACTCCGCATGACACTCTCACTGGGATATTTCATGTGAGCAAGCTCTGGCTTAGTTTAAGAGCAGGCGGTAAGGAAAGCAAGCCGGCAGAAACAAGAGTGGCTCCAGAGAAACCCGCGTGCCTGTGAACATTCAGGGTGGTAAAGCTAGTAACGTCCAAGCTAGTAATTGTGGCACTGTATGGAATGTGGGTGCTCATACCATTATGGATACCAATATTAAGAAATTGCATGAATCATACCAGTTAGGTAAGGTATCAGTGGGAAAGGTATGATTTCCTACATATGGTAAGCTTGTTTATATGTATGTGCCAGCTTTGCATTGTGAGTTATAAATATGTGTGGTGTATTGATATCTCCAATTTGTGCTGTGTATATGGCTGACACCCCCAGGGAGATTGGTATTAGCACCGCATAGTCTGTTCTATGGCCCATCAAGGGTAATCAGTACAGTAAACCCATTGAGAGAAGCCAGGGGCTATGCCTCTGAGTCGGCAGGACTTGTTGGGACATGCCTGTGGACAGGAGACTCCAAGAGCTTTTCCAGACCCACTTGCTGGGAACTTGTGTTTGGGACAGAGGATGTACCCAGGATATAAGACGGCAGCTACATCTTCTCCATTTTGTCTTTGATCCTGCTTCCGACCTCTGGAGTAACTTCTCTATAAACTGCAGCTCTGGAAAAAGGACTGAATGACCCATCCAAGCTTTGGGTGTGTTCCAGGAGGATTTTACAAGCAAGGACACTCACCAGTTCATCTGAGAACTGGCATATGGACTTTGAAGTCTCTGTGTGTATCTGATTGCTTCAACCATTTAACAACTCTCTGCTTCTTCTTTTCTTTTTGTTTACAGTAAAACCTTTGGTTTTAGATATTAAAGGATTGGCTGACAGCATGGTATTTTGCGTAAAATCCAAACTAGTATTCATCTGGGAATGTGTCTGGTCCTTTGGGGGATGTGAAGAACATTTTGTACAGTGAATAGAGTTTTAAGTAACTTCTCACTTTACTCGACCAGTCTGCTGATTGGGAATCTAGACTGGAATGCAGTAAAGGCAGCTGTGTGATTTCTTTCTTTTTTTCTTGCCTTCTTGATAACCCATGTGGGGGATCAGAAGCACAGCTTGTGACTGGTTGGTGAATCTAACTACTGTATTAACCATCAATTTTGGGATAAACTGCTCTCCTTAATGCAGCCTGCCCTGACCTTGGCATTTTCAGTGTGGGCTGCCTTCTGCGCCTCTGGTCCCAGGTCCCAGTAACTGTGAAGATCTCACCTGCAAACTCCAGCCAAGTTACAAAACCTTGGCCAAGGTTGGGGATCAGCAGATCCAAAAGATGATAATGACTAAAAAAGACCAACCCGGTTTCTCCATCACCAACAATTTTTAACGCAGGGCTGCATGGTATTTCTAACTGTTCTAGGGCAGTTCTGAGCTCAGGGTCTGCAGCACCTGGTTACAAGCGGCCCCCTAAATCCAACAGCCCTTCCCTCTCTGCACACTCACATGCAACTCTGGAGCAACAGCCCAGCCACACTCATGCCAGGCACCGTGGCTGCATCTCTGGGGCATGTGCCTCTTTGAAAGCCCCCCTGAAGCTCTAGTCCATTTGGATACACAACTCCCTCCAATGGGTGGCAGGTGGCACTGATATTTTCTGAGGGGTGCCTCTGGACCCCACATTTCTGTGCATCCCTGGTCCTCTGCACCTGACCGGTCTAAGGAGCTTGTCTGGGCAGTAGTGGATTATCAAATGGACCAAAAAGGCCTATGTCTAGAGGCTCTGGCCAATTGGGGGTCCCCAGAAAAATGGACACCCCACCCCAGCGGAAATCCCGGAGCCCTGGCAGAAGCATTGAGTTAGCAAGGGAGGGAAAATCCTCGCCTCCTAACATTGCTCCTGACACCACTTCCTGGCAGAGGTGCCGGGTTGTGTGGAGGAAGCCCCAGCACCCAGACTCCCACTGCAGCCCTGGGACTGAAGGGCTTTTGCTCCCTGCTGAGGTCTCGGGTTAGTGGTCAGAGCAGGGGTGGGGTGACTCAGGACATCTGGATTCTAGCCCCAGATGTGGGAGGGGAGTGGGGTCTAGTGGGTTAGAGAAAGTGGGGAGGCTGGGAACCAGAGCTGCTGGGCTCTATCCCTGGCTCTGGGAGGGGAGTGGGGGCTAGTTTTAAAGCAATGGCTGTTTCTTAAGTGGTTTCTTTGCTAAGACAGTGTCCGAATGATCATTTCCATTTATGGTTTGCAGCTTCTCCAGCTCACAGAGCAGGTAGAGGCGGAGTGTGTAGAAGACACAGAGTTAAGGGGAGTGACCTCAACACACACTCATGAACGCTTTGCTGGGCAAACACCCACCATCCAAGTCTCTCTCTGCACTGGGTCCTATGCTGCTCAGGTGAGTTGAGACAATGGGCAGCTGCCCCTAGTTGGGTCTGAAGGGGAATTTCTTTGTTAGTCCTACCTAGATGCCACAGACATCTATTATTATAAAGGCAAACCTGTGGGACTCCCTGACACTGGGTATGAATGGGGTTAACATGGGGATTCAATAGACAGAGGTAGTAGGTGGAGTCTGTGACATGGTGAATTTTCCTCTTTTGTTTCAGGTTAATAAGATGAGGTGTTCCCCATTACCAAGCTCTAAGACACAGGACCCCCATCCCTCCCACAGTGCAGGAGTCCTGCCTCTCAGCTCCAAGCCACTAAACCTGTCTTGCCTGCCATAGCCAGGAGTAGAACCGCGGAGTCCTGCCTCATAGTGTCCCCTGCTGTAACCATTAGGTCAGTCTGCAGGGTAGAGAGGACACCAAGCTAACAAGGCTGTGGGGGAAGCAGTCCCGGACAGAGACAATAGCCCAGAGGTCCCTGGTTCAGAGCTGCAGCACTGCTGAGGGGCAGAGGAGCAGCTTGGTGGATTGAGGCTTCCTGTGTTACAATGAGGGTGAGAAGGACCCTGCATGCTCTCACGAATCAGAGTGTTGCAGCAGTTCCTGTGACAGGCAGATGAGTACAAGAGATAGAGTCTGGGAGGGGTGGTTTATTTCCACCTTGTAGCAGAAAGTTCCACTGGCTCCAGCTCCTGCATGCTAGGAGTCAACACCCCCAATCCCCACCTCCCTGAACCACCTAGTCCCAGGCCCTGAAGCCAGATCAGAGCCAGAGCCAGTGGGGAAAGGTCTCATCTGCTGTGCTGGAGTCTGCTGGGGAAAAGGGTGACCATTTGGTTAGGGAGTTCATGAAATGTGAGCCGCTCATAATATCCACACTGCACGGATGCCCCCATGTGTAGGGCAACTGTGCTGAAAAACTGCACTCTGAAACGGAGGCTGGGGTAGGGTTTGTGTGGCAAATTTGGGAGCATTGGGTCAAGAAGCTCCCGGGATTCAGCCACTCTCCAAAAAAATTGAGCCAATATCTCGTTTTCAGATTGTCAGGAAGTTCTTGATGTAGAGCCAGGGAAAAACCAAAGGCTTGGACCGTCATGAAATGCAGAGCAGGGACAGCCCCTGAACTTGGCTATTAAATGAGGGCAGGGACTGGTATAGAAATATTTCAAAAGTTTTTCCACTACTAAAGTGTTTGTACTTTGGCTCACGGCCTGTTCACATCTCTGCAGGCTGTAGCTTGCGCAGGAACTCTGCAGTGAGAAATATACACCCTGAACTGTGTGCTGGCTGGGGATGGACCACAGGCACCATTCTTTGTCTATGCACCTAGAGATGAGGAGTCTGATGTTGTCCTGATCCATCTTTGCACACCCAACCTGCAGTTTGTGAGGTGTCCCAGCAGGGCTGGGCATTACCAGAGGGGGTTAGCTAGACCAAGAGGAGGCAGCCTTTCTCAGGATTCAGTTCATGATTTAATGCATTGGCAAAATGTAGAGAATGCAGGAATCCTTGTTTTGTCTTTCCTTACCCTAACCGCTGGACAGCACTTCCCTGCCAGAGCCAGGGATAGACCCCAGAAGTCCTGATTCCCAGCATCCCCTGTTCTAACCACTAGACCCCACTCCCTACTCAGAGCTGAGGATAGACCCCAGAAGTCCTGGCTCCCAGCCCCCGCTGCTCTAACCCACCAGATCTCACTCCCCACCCCCAACTCAGAGGCAGTAGAATTACTCAAGAGTTCTGAAGTGAAGACAACAGACATACACTGATTTACACCAGCTGAGGATCTGGCCTCTTCACTCCATTGCCCAATTGACTTTCAAGCTTACTTTCCCAAAAATGTTGGCAATTTTTTGTGCTTCTAATTTCTCAGATATTTCTCAGCTGAGCACCCTTAAAGAGACCTGATATTCCACAGGGAGGGTGCTGAATAGTTTCTGAACATCACACCACTCACATCGGAGACACTCAAAATTTTGAAGCTCCAAGCATGACCAGCCACTTTGGCGAAGTTAAATCTCCAGCCCTTGGCCCTTTGCATAAGAGACTTGTTTCATAAATCTCCAAGTAACCCTCCTTCCAGAGCTGGGACCTTCCCGAGATCCACAGTGTAACGGGCTGCCCTCCTTAGGATGCCACCAGATGTGCTCAGATACC
Organism: Aldabrachelys gigantea; assembly: GCA_026122505.1. Classification (NCBI taxonomy): domain Eukaryota; kingdom Metazoa; phylum Chordata; order Testudines; family Testudinidae; genus Aldabrachelys; species Aldabrachelys gigantea. The sequence continues at coordinate 71,743,195 of CM047489.1, forward strand.
ACTGAGCCTGCTTGTTATGCCAACCTGGACACCCTTTATACCTGTCTTGCTGAGCCAAGCTATTAAGCTTCCTCCAGCACACACAGGCAGGGCCATAGCAAACTGCAGAACGAAACGGACACTGAGATCAGTTCTGGGAAGGTTCAGCTTATAAGAACATAAGGGACTTACCCAGCACTCAGGTGTCCACCTCCCTTGGAGTGCAGACCCAAAGGTATATTATGAAATCCGCGTCCTCCCTCAATGTGGAGGAAGGTACGCACAGCCTCTTCCCGCCCACCCCACCCCAACATACACATTTCAGTTATGAATTGTACACACAGGGTTATATTATAAAGAAGAAATGTTTATTAACTACAAAAGTGAATTTTAAGTGAGTATAAGAGACAACAGACAGAAGAAAGCAGATTACTGAGCAAATAAAACAAAGTACGCAAGCTACCTCAGTATACTTAAGAAACACGGAATCCTGTGGCACCTTATAGACTAACAGACGTTTTGGAGCGCGAGCTTTCGTGGGTGAATACCCACTTCGTCAGACGAAGTGGGTATCCACCCACGAAAGCTAACGCTCCAAAACGTCTGTTAGTCTATAAGGTGCCACAGGATTCTCTGCTGCTTTTACAGATCCAGACTAACACGGCTACCCCTCTGATACTTAAGAAACACGTTACGCCATGTAATTTCTTATCCTAAATGTTATTTTAGGCAAGTTGCAAAGTTTCTGTGGTTCACAGTTCCAGTTATATTTCTCTTCAGACTGGATCCCTGTTTCAGTGGACTCCCCCCCCCACCTTCTCTTCAGGTGACTTTAGCAGTCTTTCTTCTTGGGCAGACAGGCCGTGGAAAGGAGTCCCATTTCCCTTCCTCCCCACTCTTAAATAAGATTTACATAAGGCAGGAATCCTTTGTTTCCCGACCTTGACTCCCCTTCCCTTTCAGTGGAAAGTTACAAAAAGTCCCAGGTAATGTTTAGTATCAGGTGCCAGGACCACCCTGACCTAGTAGTGAGACAGGTTTCAGAGGGGAAGCCATTTTAGTCTATCAGGAAAAACAACAAGGAGTCCTTGTGGCACCGTAGTGACTATCCAATTTATTTGGGCATAAGCTCTTTAGGGGCTAAAACCCACTTCATCAGATGCATGGAGTGAAAAATACAATAAGCTGTATATATATTACTGCACATGAAAAGACAGGAGTTGCCTTACCAAGTGGGGGGTCAGTGCTAATGAGACCAGTTCAATCAAGGTGGAAGTGGCCTATTCTCAACAGCTGGGTGAGTTGCTGGGCTGGCTGGAAAGGCAGAGGGACCGTGAAGGGCTGGGCTGGCTGGGAAGGTGGAGGTGCCATGAGGGGTCTGGCTGTCTGGGAAGGTGGAGGGGCCAGACCAGCAGGGAAGGCAGAGGGGCCGTGAGGGATCAGGCTGGTTGGGAATGCAGAGGGGCCATGAGACCCTAAGGGGGTGTGGGAAGAACACAAAGGGGACTGAAGAAGAGAGAGAGAGAGACAGAAGTGTGGAGCCCTTGCACTGACAATCCCTGCATTTCATTCTCCTCCCTGTACAACCCGACAAGTCCCCCAGCCTGATATAGGGAAAACCAGGATTCCTGGCTCCCAACTCCCAGGCCCCCTGATCTATCTCACTGGACCCTATCGTCTCCCGGTGCCACAGATAGAACTGCAGGGTCCTGACTCCTACCCCACTCTCCACACAGAACTGGGGATAGAACCCAGGAGTCCTGGCTCACAGCCCCGCCTTGATCACAGGAGCCCACTCCCCAAGCAGAGAAAGAACCAAGATGTCCTGGCTCCCAGCCCCTTTCCCCCATTCTAACCACTAGGCCCCACTCTCCTCAGAATTCAACCTTGGTCTCACATACCATGCTGTTGGGGGTTGTTTTCCCAGTAGCGCTGGGTTCCTGTCGGGGAGCTCCGAGGAGGGGGCCTGTGTAATGAACACTCTGGGGAGGGGCTGAGATCTTATCTAGAAAGGGAAGGGGCAGGATGTCACATGAGTTGTCTCATGCAGGGATGTACCCACAACATGTAGATAACACAGGAGCCCTCATGGCTATTGACCTGCTCTAACCACTAGACCCCACCTCCCTGCCAGGTCTGAGGACAGAACCCAGGAGTCCTAGCTTCCAGTGACCTCTTTCCCCAAGCTCCAAACCACTAGACCCCCCCCACACGCACACACTGAGCTGGGACTTGCATCATTTGTGACTCAGCTTTTGTAGTGAGCTAACAGGGCTGGGTTATCTCTGGGTTATGGTGCAGCCCCTGTCAGGAAAGGACTTGTGCAAAATACAGGCCCTTCCTCTTCATAGGGGCACAGCTCAATAGATGAGCCGCTGTCTAAGAATCAAATGCATTAGAGCAGGGGGGCTGGGAGCCAAGGCTCCTGGGTTCTGTGCCAGACTCTGGGAGGAAGTGGGGCCCAGTTTTAAATCCATGGCTGTTGCTTAGGCAGTTTCTCTGCTAAGACAGTGTCCAATGATCATTTCCATTCATGGTTTGCAGCTTGTGGATCTCAGAGAGCTGGTGGGGGTGCAGCATGTAGAAGACAGCGTAAAGGGGAGTGAATACAATGCACAAGGGAGGACTCAGGAGTTCTGGGGACAGACTCAAGGATGCTTTCCTGAGCAAATAAACACCATCCAAGTCTCTCTCTCTGCTGGGTCCTGCGCTACCCAGGTGAGTCAAGACAATGGGCAGAGGGATTCCCAGGCAGAGGTAAGAACCCAGAGGTCCTAGATCCAGCCGCGAATCTAGAACCCATAGACTTTGAGTTTGAACACATTGAGAGGCTTACAAGAAATGAGATTCCAGATCCAGCTAGTGATGCAGAACCCAAGGGAGTCAATGAGGTTAGAACAGATTGTGCAGGGCTGGGAGCATGGCTGTGGGGCAGGGAAGTAGGTCAGTGGATTGATGCTTCCTGTGCCACATTGAGGTGAGAAGGACCCTGCCCACTCTCACAAGTCAAGGTGTAGCAGCAATTCCTGTGGCAGGCAGATGAGCTCAGAAGACAGGTTTGGGTGGGTGGTTTTGTCCAGCTTGTAGCAGTGACTTCCACCATCACCATCTCCTGCATGACTGGAGTCAACAGCACCGATTCCCACCTCCCTGAGCCAGTCAGTCCCTGCCCTGGAGATAGATTGGAGCTGGCATCTGCTGGGGGGGGGGGGAAAGGCCCTGTGTCCCATTCCCCATCCCCACCCTAAGCCGGCCCATCACCCAGATTACAGCTGTGTATTTGACCTACTAGAACATCCCCTTCCCCACTCCTCCCACATTTGTTACCCGCCTTTTCCTCCTCTGCTGCCCATTGTCCTACCTTGTAGCAGGGAGTTCCACTGGCTATAGCCCAGTTACTGAGAATATCCAGCCTGGATATTGTGGAGGACCAGAGGGTGCCCAGCTAGGTCCTATCCAATAGTGAGTTCCTAACCCCATCTGTTATTGCTTCATTCCTCCTCTTCCACTCTCCCCTTTCCGCTTCACGGTCATCCCTTCCAATCCCTCTTCTGTCTCTCCCCAGGGCACCATGGACCAAGGGAACACGACTCTCCCATCAACCACTCAGGTGAGTTTCAGTCAGCCTCCAGCAGCAGTGAACACCACTCACCTGGCCTCTGCAGTGTTGCTCTTCCCCACCTTCCTGGTGGATGTGGGGGGAATGGGCTGTATCTGTGGGTGCTGGGACTGAAGATGAGGAGGACGGTGACCACGCTCTGGTTCCTCTCCCTGGTCTCCTGCTACTTCCTCTTCGCCTTGCTGACCCCCTTCTTCATCGTCTACCTCCTCATGGATTTACACTGGGTCTTCGGCACAGCCATGTGCAAGCTCCTCTATACCTTCATCTCTGTGAGTATGTTCACCTCTGCCTTCCTTCTCACCCTGATCAGCCTGGATCGCTACATCCTCATGCACCATCCCATCTGGTCCCGGAATCACCGCACCGTGCCCCGTGCTGGGAAGCTGATTGTGGGTCTGTGCCTGGCCTCCTTTGGTCTCAGCACTCCCTACCTGGCTTTCCGGGAGACCCAAGAGGTGGATGGGGGCAGGATCATCTGCATCAGTAATTACACCCTCTCCAGAGACTGGAATGGAGCCGAGATAGGGGAACTGGGCAGATGAGTCCACCAGGCTTTCTTCATGGTTGAGTTCCTGCTGGGCTTCCTGCTGCCCTTCTGCACCATCATGGGATGCTATGTCTGCGTTGGGCTGAAGATGAGAGAGAAGAAGCTGGTGTGGGCAGGGAAGCCCTTCAAAGTCATGGTGGTCGCGGTGGTTTCCTTTTTCTTCGGCTGGCTGCCCTATCACCTCTACTATGGCTTGAAGCTCTACAAGGAGGAAACAGAGTTAGTGAGAGGCCGCCTCTTGATCATTTACATCTTGTCATGCAGCTTCAACACCTGCTTCACCCCCATCCTCTATCTCTTTATGGGGGAGAAGTTCTGGCAGGTCTTCAGGACGTCTCTTCTCACTCTAGTCAAGGCGGCTTTTGCTGACGATCTTGGCAGCAGTGGCCCCGAGTATACTGGAAGACATGGGTCAGAAGCTGAGAACACAAAACAAAGTGGTCAGAGTTAGGGAGAGTTGAAAACTTGACATTCTCTTTATCCCTAGATTCCTGATGGTTCTAAATCCTAATGGGTTCCAAGTATCTAACTGTTCATAAACCCTGTAATGTCCCTGGAGTCTAGATTCCCTCCTCTCTCTAGAATCCCATGCATTCTAGGTCACTCAATTTTTTCAAACTCAATTTGTCATCAGTGGCACCAGATCAGTAGCCAGCCTCAGAATCTTGTTTGTTTTAGATCTCTCAATGTGTTCTCACCTAATTGATTTTCTTGGATTCTGCATCACTAGCTGGCTCTGGAATCTCCTTTATTGTAAGCCTTTTAATGTGTTCAAATTCCCAACTGGATCTAGGACATCACTGGATTCTAGACTGCTTTCAAACCCCATAGAATCCAACAGGTTCCAGATTGTTTGCTAAAAGTCTCAATAGGGTTCTAGATCTCCAAATGGTTTACAATCCATTAGGTGTGGTATATTATATAAGGGTCTAGTATCAGGGGGTAGCTGTGTTAGTCGAGATCTGTAAAAGCAGCAAAGAGTCCTGTGGCACCTTATAGACTAACAGACATTTTGGAGCATGAGCTTTCGTGGGTGAATACCCGCTTCGTCGAAGGGTCTGTGTATTGCTATAGTGATATCTAGATCTTCTCTAGTGCTCGTCATGAGTAGATCTCAAAGAACTTTAGCAAGGAGGTCAGTAGCAGTCTTCTAGTTTTCACAAATGGGGGAACTGAGGCACGGAGTGGGGAAGTGACTTTGCCAAGGTCACTCAATAGAACCTTTGGTCCATCCAGTGGCATAACACGGAACAAACTCATGTCACCTGTGTCCCAGCCCAGGTCTCTGTCCATGGATCTCCATAGATTGTGAGCTGTCTGGGACAAACACTGTGTTTTTGCTCTGTGTTTTGTGAGGTCTTGAGCCAGGATTTGGGGTTCTCAGTGCTACCAAAATAAAAGATAATAATAAATAATATTTCCTGGGCATTCCTTAAACTACATACATTCTGTAAGTTTTCTGTGGTGGCTCTGACATAATTTACAAACACTGTGTGACCCACTCACTGGGATCTCTGCCTTAGTTTAAGAGTGACCAGTAAGGAAAAGAAGCCAGGAGAATGAAGAGTGAAGAGCAAAGAAACCACCTGCCCATGAACATTCAGGGTGGTGAAGAGGTAACGTCCAAGCTAGTAACCGTGACGCTGTATGGAATGTGGATGACTATTCATAATATTATGGATACCAATATTATGAAATTGCATGAATTATACCAGATATGCCACGTAAGGTATTAGTGGTAATATATGATTTGCTAAATATGGTAAGTTTGTTTATATGTATATGTGATATATATAGTTTGAGTTATAAATATGTGTGGTATATTGATAGTGTGCTGTGTGTCTGGGTGAAACCCCCAGACAGATTGGCATTAGCACTGTCTAGACTGTTGGATGACTCATCAAGGGAAATCAGTTGTACAATAAACCCATTGAGAGAAGCTGGGGGCTATGCGTCTGAGTCAGCGGGACTTGTTGGGACATGCCTGTGGACAGGAGACACCAAGAGCTTTTCCATACCCGCATGCTGGGAACGTGTGTTTGGCACAGAGGATGTACCCAGGATAGAAGAGGGCAGATGCACCTTCTCCATTTTGTCTTCAGTCCTGCTTTCAACTCTGGAGTAACTTCTCTACAAACTGCACCTCTGAACAAAGAACTGAGTGACCAATCCAAGATTTGAGTGTGTTCCAGAGGGACTTTACAAGCCAGCAAACTCACCACTGATAAATGGACTTTGAAGTCTCTGTGTGTATCTGATTGCTTCGACCATTTAACAACTCTCTGCTTCTTCTTTTCTTTCTGTTTACAGTAAAACCTTTGGTTTTAGATGTTAAAGGATTTGCTGGCAACATGGAATTTTTTGGGTAAAATCCAAACCAGTATTGATCTGGAAACGTGGCTGGCCCTTTGGGGATCTAGAAGAACATTTTGTACAGTGAATAGAGTTTTAAGTAACTTCTCACTTTACTGGACCAATTTGCTGATTGGGAGCCTCTACTGGAATGCAGTAAAGGGGGCTGTGTGATTTCTTTCTTTTTTTCTTGGCTTCTTGATAACCCACGTGAGGGATCAGGAGCACAGCTTGTGACTGGTTGGTGAATCGAACTACTGTATTAACCACCAGTTTTGGGATAAACTGCTCTCCTTTTTGCAGCCTGCCCTGACCTTGGCATTTTCAGTGTGGGCTGCCCTCTGCACCTCTGGTCCCAGGTCCTATTAACTGTGAACATCTCACTTGCCAGCTCCAGCTAAATTACAAAATCTGGGCCAAGCCTGGGGGTCAGCAGATCCAAAAGATTACAAAGAGTAAAAAGGACTCATCCTGATGATTTTTCCATCACCAGCAATTTTTAACGCAGTATGGACGGTATTTTTAACATGTCTGCTCCAGTTCAACCAGGGACTAATTCAGAGATGTTCTGCAGCAGGTCAGACTAGGGGACCACCATGCTCCTTCAGTCCTTGGAATCTCTGATTCTATCCAGAGGTCAGGCAGACGTTGTCGGGGAGCTGAACCAGTTGTCATCTGGACCCACTAGGGAATCTGAGGAAACCAGGCCTGTGTGGGCCATTAGCTATGGGCGGAGGTTGTAGGTAAATTAGACGTGCTTAAATCATCTATTTCAAAAATCTTTTTCCATTCATACTGCTCAAATGAAACAAGACTGCCAACTGTCACAGATAACACCTCTCCCTGATTAAAAATTCAATAGGATCTCCTGGATTCTAGGAATCCTGGGCCAGTTCTTAACATCTTGGATCTCAGGTCTGTCAGTGTTAGGAATGTGAACTGATCTGATGTGTGCTAGATTTAGAATATCATGTTTTCCAAGCCACTGTGTGTTTCAAAACTAATAGGGTCCTATTCATTAGAGATTTATGTGGCTGGTTCTTGAACCGCTTGGGTTCCAGGTCTACCAAAGCTTTAAAATCCAAACAACTCCTATGTGGTCTAGAACATCCCATTTTCTAACCTCATATATGATGTCCGAGACCACATAGGACCAGTCTGGGTTTTAAAAAACCCATGAGATTTAAGAACCAGTCAGATGTCTAGACTTCATTATGTACTACTAGGATTTTAATTATGTGTATATGTGTGTCTGCGTCTGTGTATAAAATAGACACATAGACACACACACACACACCATAGTACCTCATGAGTAACGCTAAGGATATGTCGCAGAGGTAGCAGAAGTCACGGAAACCATAACTCAGTGACCTCCATGACATTGTGGGCCTCGCAGTTGACCTGCCACTGCCAGCAGCAGCACATCCAACAACTGTCCAGCTGCCACAATCAGCAGTGACCCCTGAGCTGCCCAGCCACCAGCCCTGGCAATGTTCCACCCTGCAGCAGTGGCTTGTCTCCCACAGGCAACCAGGCCCCCCCGCAGCTCCCAGCTGCCACCACTTGCATCAGAGGAACCTCAGAGCTGCTCAGTGGCTGTGGGCGTGGGGGACCCCCGCAGCTCCAGCCCTGCAGGGTGGCAGGGGGATCCCTCCCAACTCCTGGGAAATGGGATTCCTGCAGCTCTTAGCCACTGTGAGGGGTGGAGGCACGGTGCTGGATCCTCCTGCCTCCACATTATGTCAGGGATGTTTTTATCAAAAGTCAGCGACAGGTTACGGCTTCCACAATATGTTGTTTATTGCCTGTGACCTGTCCATGACTTTTACTAAAAATATCTATAACAACATTGTAGCCTTAAGCCTTGGTTCTAGATATCTGGCTAGTTCTAGAACCTCTTGAGTTCTAGGTGTGACAATGTCTTGAAACCCAATCAGATCTGACATGGTCTAGCACTTCACGGGATCCAAACATCTATATGTGTGGGGGGGAAAATAGTGTCCTGTGAATTCTAGATTTGTGGCTAGTTCTAGAAACTCCTGGTTTCCAAGTCACTCCAGGACTCAAACCCACACTACTCCTCATTGTTCAGAGCAACTAGAGACCTGACAATTGGGTTATTGGCACAGGACTCACATGCCTTCCGTGGTCCCATTTCTGTTGCGGCTGAAGACACCAGGTCAACATTAATAATAGGGACAAGAACTCAAACATCTCCATGTTTAGATCAAAAGAGCAGTGGCTGTGTCTCTAAGCCCCCATGTGTCAGCTCAGCATGAGTGTTACCCTCAATTTCTGGTGGAAGCCGTACCTCGCAGAGGTATGAACTGCTATTAAATACAGATGTGAACAGCTTGAGGAGCGGACTCACTTTTGCAATACGGCCACACCTGTCCTCTGTCTTGTGGTGTAGCTGAACTGAGGGTCCAACCAGGCTCAATGTTTCCCAAAATTCAACCTCTTTCATTTTTCCCCTCACTCTGCACCACAAACATTATAACTATCTGAACATGTTCAAACAGCATGTGTGGGGAGGGGCCAGTACTGTGGGCACCCCTGGAACAAATGACCCCAAATTTGCTTCACAAACTCCACCTCCACCTTCGTTTCTGAGTGCCCGTTTTCAAGGCAGTTGCCCACCACATGGGGGCATCAGTGCAAGGTGTTAATATTAAGAACAGCTCATCTTCAGGGGGCTGCATCTCCCAACGTCCCTGATCAAACGACCGCCCTTTGGTCTCACAGACTCCAGCAGAGCCCCTGCAGCTTGGTGCCACTTTCCAAGTTGATGTAAGTCTGCAACTGGTTCTCAGAGCGTTGTGAAAAAATTAAGAGCAGCTCCTTTTCATGCAGCTTTAACTGAGGGCCCTGGATCACAAGTCTCTGAACCTGCCCCACTCGCTCTGCTCCTGGCCTTGTTCAGAGATGGCCAGTTTAAAGCCAAGCCGAGCAGGCGTGTGGATTTCAAAGCACTTTGACTCATCAGTTCCAACAGGAAGAGGTTTCTCCACAGGCCTGGCAGCCTGGGCGCCCTTAGCAGATCTGCTGTGGGCAGGATTCGGGCTCCCAGTTCTTGGACAGTTCTGAGCTCACTTTCTGCAGCACCTGGTTGCAAGCGGCCCCCTGAATCCAACGGCCCTTTCCTCTCTGCACACTCATGTCCAACCTCGGGGCATAAGCCTGGCCACACTCATGCCAGCCACCGTGGCTGTGTCTCTGGGGCACATGCCTCTTTGAGAGCCCTGTCGAAGCTCTAATGCCTTTGGACACACGACTCCATCCAATGGGTGGCGGGTGGTGTTGATATTTGTCCAGGGTGTACCACTGGACCCCATAGTTCTGTGCTCCCTTGCCCTACATGCCCGACCAGCATAAGAAGTCTGGCTGGGCAGTAGTGGACTATCCATTGGACTGATGGGGTCTGTGCCCAGGGACTCTGACCAATTTGGGGGCCCTGTAAAAATGGACACCCCACCTCAGCAGAAATCCTGGATCCTTGGCAGAAGCAGTGGGTGGGCTAGGTTGGGGAAACCCCTACGCCCTGACACCACTCCCAGGCAGAAGCACCAGGTGGTTTGGAGGAGCCCCAATGCCTGGACCCCCACTCCAGCCCTGGGACTAGAGGGCTCTTGCTTCCTGCCGAGGCCTCAGGTTTAGTGGTTAGAGCAGGGAAGGGGTGACTGAGGACATTTGGGTTCTAGTCCCAGATTTGAGAGGGAAATGGGGGCTAATGGATTAGAAAAGCTGAAGGTCTGGGAGCCAGGGTTCTTGATTCTATCCCCAGCTCTGGCAGGGGAGTGGGGGCTAGTTTTAAAGCAATGGCTGTTTCTTAGATTGTCTCTTTGCTAAGACAGCATCTGAATGATCATTTCCATTTATGGTTTGCAGCTTCTCCAGCTCACAGAGCAGGTGGAGGCGGAGCACGTAGAAGACACAGAGTTAAGGGGAGTCAACTCAACACACAGGACAGCACAGACTCATGGACACTCTGCTAGGCAAACACCCACCATCCGAGTCTCTCTCTATACTGGGTGCTGCGTTGCCCAGGTGAGTGGAGATGATGGTCAGGGGCCCCTCGTTGTGTCTGAAGGGGAATTTCTTTGCTAATCCTACCAAGATGCCACAGACATTTGCTATTACCAAGGCAAACCAGTGGGACTCTCTGGCACTGGGTATTAGTGGCAGGAGTAACGTATGGTTCTTCTGTAGTGCAGCAGAGGTAAAGAGATGGGCTTCCTGCCACACAAAAGAGATTTATTCGCTGGGTTTTTAGCTGGCCATGTAGACTAGGCATCATGAGCCAACACAATGGGAGGGCCATCTACATGGAAAGGAGCACCCATTAAAAAAAATACCGGCCGTATGCAAAGACAGAGGGGATAGAGGAAGAAGGCAAGGAGACATCATTTTATTCTGCATCAAGATGTCAGCCAGGGATCTCAACCGAGGTTGGTTGAAAGGCTGCGAACGTTATGGGTGACAGAAACTTTCTTAGGTGGGATCGCAGCCTTGTTGGTGAAATCTCTAGGAAGAAAGTTGTGATTTTGCTTTCTCTATGACCCATTTTTTCCCATTACTGGCTCTTCCATCATGCCCCTTGAATAACAAACATATGTATGTTTTCAGTATAAATACATCTCAGCGCTGTGATGTTGAGTTGAACCATACCAACAGGTGTGGGCACTGTTGAGGGGGATGGAGGATAAGAAGATGACTCATAGTCCTTGGTACCACAAAACGGTCATACTTGGGTTACTCCACTAATCCCCAGTGTCAGAGAGTCCCATGGGCTAATCCCCAGTGGCGTGGAATCCCATGGGTTAAGCCTAATAATACCCAGTGGCAGGGAGTCCCACAAGTTAATCCCAATGGCACTGAGTGCCGTCTATAACTGGGTGGCTGTTCCTTATGGGGAAATGGGCTTTAGTCCTCCTGAGGGGAGAGAGAGACCTTGAATTGTGAGCCATCTCCAGGATGGAGCACTGGTGACTCCCCACCTATGGAGATAGAAACACTGAACGAGGCTCAGGGCCCAGAAGGCCAATGTGTGTCTGGAGGAAATAAATTGGACCCCAGAAAGGGAATGTGGTTTTTTTCCCCTTTTGATATTAATACAAGGGGAACTAAGGCCGGGTACTGCAGCACAACATCTGACCTCAAGGAAGCGCTCAGGAGGCAGGCATCCTATTAGAGCATCCTCTGGATTGACACCATTCTTGTTCAGTAGCAGGGAGAACCTTGGGTTGATTACACTTGTGTTTGCTGGCAGGGAGTCCCACAGGTTAACCCCACTCATATCCAGTGGCAGGGAGTCCCACAGGTTAACCATAATGCTATCAAATTTCTGTGGCTTCTTATATTCAGAGATTCTAAGGTAAGAAGGGACCATTGTGACCCTATAGGAAAACTTCCTTCTATATAGCACAGGCCAGAGAACTTCCTCAAACTAATTCCTACAGCAGATTTTTCAGAAAAACGCCCAACCTTGATTATAAATAGCCAGTGATGGCGAATCTACCGCAAACCTCAGTCAATGGCCCCAATGGTAAATTCCCCTCACTGTTAAAGATAAGCACCTTATTTCCTGCCTGAATTTGTCTAATGTCAGCCTCAAGTTACTGGGTCATGTTAGACCTTCCTCAGCTAGATTGATGAGCCCACGGACAAATATTTGCTCCACATGGAAGTACTGACAGATGGGGATCAGGTCCCTGCTTAACTTTCTCTTTGTTAAGCTACTGAGAGGGACTCCTGGAGTCTCTCACTCTAAGACTGTCCACACTGGGGGCAGGGTATAGAACTCCACATCTCAGTCCAAAGGGAATTAAAACATTCTCCTTCTGGGAGCCAATTTATTAGGTCTGTGGCAGGGTGGATGAGGCCCTGAAGCCCCCTGCTGGAGGCCTCGTGGCCCTGCCACATCCTGACCCGGAAAAGGGCAGTGGAGAGGGTCCTCCAAGCTGCCTAGAGTGGCTGTTTGGGACACAGCCAATCAGAGAGGCTGCAGGGAGCAGCCAATCAACGTCCAGCAGGCCCATATAAAAGGTACTGAGTGCAGCTCTTTGCTGGAGTTGGAGGAGTGTGGATGTCCTGGTTGAGCTAAAGGCTCTGGGACAGAGCAGCGCTTGCAGAGAGCTGGGGGAGCAAGGAAGGGCTCTGGGGTGGTTGCTGGGGTTCAACCAGGACATGACCCTGAGGTGTGGGTGAAGAATGTGCTGTGGCTCTGAGGAAGTGGCCTAGTGAATTGTAGCAGTGACACAGTTTATTTAAAGAGACATGGTGGCTGATATCTGTGAGGTCCCTAGGCTGGGATCTGGAGTAGTGAGTAGGGCTGGATCTCACTAGCCACTGGGAAACTGGCCTGGACTTTTGATGCACCCCAGAAGGTGGAACTGAACTCTTTTAGTGGTGCAGCAGGAGAGCTGGGGCCAGAAAGGCCCAGAGACGGTGAATACATCAGTGCCTGGGAGGGAGCCCTGGGGCACTGCTCTATACCAGAGCAGGGACAATTTGAGAGAGCCCAGAAGGGGCTGGGAGCCAGTTTGAATCAGGGTGCTGTGAAGGACAGAGCTGCAGATTGACATGCCAGAGGGCACTGAGACAGGCTCCTGTTGGACTTGTACCTTGGGCAAAGTTTGGTTTGTATTTCACATACAGACTGTGTGTGACTTGTCCGGAGGGCTCAGTCATGGAGGGCTCACCACAAGGATCTGACATGGGGAGGTGCTGATGATAGACCAGTGCCACCCCATAAGAAGGCCTGATGCATTGGTCCTCCAGGAAGCAATGAATGACTCCGGCAGCGGGATGCTATGCAGCTAAAGTGAGGCTTGGAGAACATCACATGCAGGTGTAAAGAGTTGCATTAGGTATGTATCTGAAAAATCTGGGGTGTCTTTATTAACCTATGCTGGGCCTCTCTGTCCACATGGCTGCTTACAGCTAGATTAGCTGTCCAGGCAATGTCCCTACCCTAAGTGCTCTTAGATTGGAGTCTGTGGGTCAGGACTCCTGGGTTGTATCCTCAGCTCGGGGAGGTTTGAACGGTGGGGTGGTTGGGCATCGAGAAAAGAGAAGTGAGGATTCCTGTTTCACTGGCATGTTCTTGGTAAGTCCCTTGGTGAATTCATGGCAATGCTGCCACTTCCTTTTCTAGCTTAAAACCCTCAGTAACTCGAAGCTGTCCCCAGTGTATCTGTTACACAGACCCTGGCCATGGAGCTGGGACCCAGAGACCTCTGATGGGAACCCAACACTACTGGGAAAACAGATGGTATGAGACAACAAAAGTGAACTGTGAGGGGGTGGGGTCTAATTGGCAACCCCAGGGGATCTGCAAATCAGGAGTCCTGGGTTCTTTACCTGGCTCTGGAAGGGGAGTGGGGCCAAGTGGTTAGAGCAGGGGGAGGGGCCAGTAGCCTGATCTCCTGAGCTCTATTCTGTTTATAAGGTGGACTGTCTTTGGCTGGATGGTGAAGGAGATACGGTTCTTCCACTGCTGAGGCACGAGAATCCTTGTATCTCTGTTTGCCCCCTTCTCCAACCTCTTTTGGTCCCTCCCTCCTATGCCAAGGATCTCCCCTGCCCTTACACTATTCACCCTCACGCCAGCAAAGGAGCCATCTCTGGCCACCCCCGTGTGGGTAGGAGGGGAAATCAGTTCACAGCTGTGAGTTTTCTTCTTTGCCATCATCCTGCCATGGGGGGCTGGACCTGCAGGTGCTGGGGCTGAAGATGAGGAGCAGTGACCAGCCAGTGGTTCCTCTACCTGGTTATCATAGAATCATAGAATCATAGGTCAGAAGGGACCAACATGATCATCTAGTCTGACCTCCTGCACAAGGCAGGCCACGGAACCCCACCCATCCACTTTTATAACAACCCCTAACCCATGACTGAGTTATTGAAGTCCTCAAAATTGTGGTTTGAAGACCACAAGCTGCAGAGAATCCACCAGCAAGCGACCCACGCCGCACGCTACAGAGGAAGGCGAAAAACCTCCAGGGCCTCTGCCAATCCGCCCTGGAGGAAAATTCCTTCCCGACCCCAAATATGGCGATCAGCTAAACCCTGAGCATGTGGGCAAGACTCACCAGCCAGCACCCAAAAAGAATTCTCTGCAGTAACCCAGTTCTCATCCCATCCATCATCCCCTCACAAACCATCGAGCAGACTTATCTGCCGATAAGCCAAGATCAATCGCCCAAATTAAACTAACCCATCATATCATCCCCTCCATATACTTATCAAGCTTAGTCTTAAAGCCCGATAAGTCTTTTGCCCCCACCACTTCCCTCGGAAGACTGTTCCAGAACTTCACTCCCCTAACGGTTAAAAACCTTCGTCTAATTTCAAGTCTAAACTTCCTAATATCCAGTTTGTACCCATTCGTCCTCGTGCCTACATTAGTACTAAGCTTAAATAATTCCTCTCCCTCCCTAACGTTAATCCCCCTGATATATTTATATAGAACAAACATATCCCCCCGGAGCCTTCTTTTGGCCAGGCTAAACAAGCCAAGCTCTTTGAGTCTCCTCTCATAAGGCAGGTTTTCCATTCCTCGGATCATCCTAGTAGCCCGTCTCTGAACCCGTTCCAGTTTGAATTCATCCTTCTTAAACATGGGACACCAGAACTGCACACAATATTCCAGGTGGGGTCTCACCAGCGCCTTATATAACGGCACTAACACCTCTTTATCCTTGCTGGCAATACCTCGTCCGATGCATCCTAAAACTGCATTTGCTTTTTTAACGGCCATATCACACTGGCGGCTCATAGTCATCCTGCTATCCACCAATACCCCAAGGTCCTTCTCCTCCTCCATCACTTCCAACTGATACGTCCCCAACATATATCTAAATTTCTTATTATTAATCCCTAAGTGCATGACCTTGCACTTTTCACTATTATATTTCATCCTATTCCTATTACTCCAGTTTACAAGGTGGTCCAGATCTTCCTGAATAGCATCCCGATCCTTCTCCGTGTTAGCGATACCCCCCAGCTTCGTGTCATCCGCAAACTTTATTAGCACATTCCCGCTCTTCGTGCCAAGGTCAGTAATAAAAAGGTTAAATAAGATCGGTCCCAAAACCGATCCTTGAGGGACTCCACTAGTAACCTCCTTCCATCCCGACAGTTCACCCTTCAGTACGACCCGCTGGAGTCTCCCCTTTAACCAGTTCCTTATCCACCTTACAACTTTCGAATTCATCCCCATCTTTTCCAATTTAACTAACAGTTCCCCATGCGGAACCGTGTCAAACGCCTTACTGAAATCGAGGTAAATTAGATCTACCGCATTTCCTTTGTCTAAGTAATCCGTCACCTTCTCAAAGAAGGAGATCAGGTTGGTTTGGCACGATCTACCTTTAGTAAATCCATGTTGCAGTTCGTCCCAATTACCACTGACCTCAATGTCCTTAACTACTCTCTCCCTTAAAATTTTTTCCAAGACCTTACATACTACAGACGTCAAGCTAACAGGCCTATAATTACCCGGATCACTTTTTTTCCCTTTCTTAAAAATAGGAACTACGTTAGCAATTCTCCAGTCGTACGGCACAACCCCCGAGTTTACCGAACGCTTAAAAATTCTCGCTAACGGACTCGCAATTTCACGCGCCAGTTCCTTTAATATCCTCGGATGGAGATTGTCCGGGCCCTCCGATTTTGTCCCATCCAGCTGTTCAAGTTTGGCCTCTACCTCAGATGCGGTAATATCCACCTCCGTATCCTCATTCCCGTTCATCATCCCTCCATCATCCCTAAACTCCTCGCTAGTTTTATTAAAGACTGAGGCAAAATACTTATTTAGATATTGGGCCATGCCTAGGTTATCCTTGACCTCCATTCCATCCTCAGTACATAGCGGCCCCACTTCTTCTTTCTTTGTTCTCTTCTTATTTATGTGGCTGTAGAACCTTTTGCTGTTAGTTTTAATTCCCTTTGCAAGGTCCAGTTCTACTTGGCTTTTAGCCTTCCTCACTTTATCCCTACACGATCTGACCTCAATAAGGTAGGTCCCCTTGCTAATCCCACCTTTCTTCCACTCCCTGTAAGCTTTCTGCTTTTTCCTAATCCCCTCTCTGAGACGCTTGCTCATCCAGCTTGGCCTACAGCTCCCGCCCATGGTTTCTTTCCCCTTTCTCGGGATGCAGGCTTCCGACAGTTTCCGCAGCCGCGACTTAAAGTAATTCCAGGCCTCCTCCGCATTTAAATCCCCAAGTTCCTCCGTCCAATCCACTTCCCTAACTAATTTCCTTAACTCTTTAAAATTAGCCCTCGAGAAGTCGAAGACCCTAATCCCAGATCTACATTTGTTTATCCTTCCATCTAGTCTGAACTGAATCAGCTCATGATCACTCGAGCCAAGGTTATCCCCTACCACCATTTCTTCGAGATCCTCCCTGCTCACCAAAACCAAATCTAAGATGGCATCCCCTCTCGTAGGTACTTCAACTACTTGATGAAGAAAGCCATCCGCTATCACATCCAGAAAAATCTGCCCCCTATTATTCTTGCAAGCACTCGTCCTCCAGTCTATATCCGGAAAGTTGAAGTCTCCCATGATCACACATTTCCCCTTAGTGTTTACTTCATTAAAGACATTAAAGAGGTCTCTATCCATCTCCCAATCAGATCCCGGCGGTCTGTAGCACACCCCAAGCACTATCTCAGGGGAAGCTCTAGTAGCTTTTTTACCCAGCGTGATTTTTGCCCAGACAGACTCCGTCTTATCCATCCCATCACTTCTTATTTCATTACAGTTAACCTCATCATTGACATACAATGCTACTCCACCACCTTTGCCTTTCTTCCTGTCTTTTCTAAACAGCACATATCCTTCAATACCCGTACTCCAGTCATAACTGCTATTCCACCAGGTTTCCGTTATCCCTATAATGTCCGGTTTCACTTCCTGCACCAATAGCTCCAGTTCGTCCATCTTGTTACCTAGGCTCCTCGCATTAGTGTACAGACATTTTAATTTTCGGCGGTTGGCGTCAGTGACATTCTTTACCCCGTTGCTCTCAGACCTTCCACCACCAGCATCACCTGTCAGTCCAGTTTCTACTCCGCTTTTCTTCCTCGGGTCAATTCTTTGGTCCACAAGGGTATCCCCTCTGTTTACCTCCCTCTCCAGGTTAAATTCCGGCGTGGAGATCTCCCGGACATCTCCCAACCATCTCCCCCAACTTCCTAGTTTAAAGCTCTCTTAATGAGGTCGGCGAGCCTCGATCCTAGAAGTCTATTTCCCTCCTTACTCAGATGAAGTCCATCCCGAGCGAACAGTCCTCTGTCCGTAAATGCTTCCCAATGACCATACATCCCAAAGCCCTCCTTATAGCACCACTGCCTGAGCCATCCGTTAATCGTCATGATTTTGTCGCTCCTTCGTCGCCCCGCTCTAGGAACCGGCAGAATCCCACTGAAGATGACCTGAGCCTCGATTTCCTTGAGCGTCTTCCCCAGTCTGGCATAGTCCTCCTTGATTGTGTCCAGCGAGTAACTAGCCGTATCATTTGTCCCCACATGAAGGACAATCAACGGATTCTTTCCCGCACCCGCAAGGATCCTTTTCAGCCTAAGGTCCACATCCTGTATCTTAGCTCCCGGCAGACAGCACACCCTTCTGTTCTCCCAATCAGGTCTAGTTACAGGCCTGTCTATCCTTCTCAATAAAGAGTCTCCAATCACGTAGACTTGCCTTTTTCTGGCGACAGTGTGATTCTCCGGTCTGTCCCCCGCACCAGCTGGCTGCAAGTCTTCTCGATTCCTATATGCCGTCGCAATCCTCCTGGGGTTCATACTCGATGTCGCCTCCATCGACTCCTCCCCTCCTTCTGCAGGACTAGCCGCTCGCCTCTTTTTCCTCACCCTCTCTCCTTCAGCGAGCACCAGCTGAGCTCCATCTTCATTTTCCAACCCAGCAAACCTGTTCCTCAGTTCTATTTCTCCATCGCTGGCCCGTCTTTTCCTCTGCCTGGTTCTCCTAGTCACATGCTTCCACCGTCCACTTTCCTCATCCAGCGGCTCCTCAGAGCTCTTTGGTCCTGCTTCCATCTGCATATCTGGGCTTATCCCCTGTGCCTCATCATGTCTCTGTTCCATCATCTGCTCAAACCCCCTCCTGAACCCAGCCAGGGTTTCTACCTGCATCTCCAGACCTCTTATCTTTTCTTCCAGCAGCTCTATCAAACGGCACTTCATGCAGATGAAATTCCTTTCAGGTGCCCCCTCTAGGACCATGTACATGCCGCAGCTACTGCATCTGGTCATCCTCAGTGTGCCTCTACTTGCTGTCTCTGTCTCAATCATGGCCCTCCAGCTCTGTGCCTGGCGGTCCGGGCCACACACTACTCCACAGGCCCCCAACAAGTTCTGGGCTGCCAGCAGACCCCTACACCCTCACTTATCTGGCTTGCTATTCCTCTGCCCTGGTCTCCTCTGGAATCTCCCCCTGGAAACTCCCACTGAAACTCCCCTGTTAGCAGTCCTGGTCGCTGGCTCCTGTGCCGCTGCAGCTGTCTGTGCCGCTGCCTGAGTGCCTGGCTCCTTATATAGGGCCCCTAATCAGGTAAGCCCCGCCCCCAACTCAGGGCTCAGCCTCGCTCCCAGCACACGGCCCCTAGCAGCCTGCACACACACATCATCCCCCTGTTCTCCTCCTATTGTATATCTGTGTTTGCTGCGGTTCCGCTGGATCCAGCACCCCCTAGAGGGGAAGGGCCCTGTGGAAGTAGAGAAAGAACTGACAGGAATTTCAAGGGGATTTCAAATCCACCCAGTTTCCTTATGTGAGCAAGAGTCAGGCTAGTTGTAACCCTAATAATGTGAGATTTGTAGAAATGAGGATTGTGTGAGGCGAGTGGGAAAGAACTGTGTGAGAAGTTGACGCTACCTTCTGTTAGATATGGAATGTAGACTAGAGTCTAAATAGAAGTGAGAAAAATAGGATATCAGGATGACCTATGTATAAACAAAACGCAACTGTTGCTCATTATTGTATGTAACAAAGGTGTAAATGCTTGCTGTAATTGTTTACCTAGGGGAGACCTGTTTTGCTCTCTCCTCACACCCCACATGCAATTGCTAGAGAAAATAAAGTGTATCTGATTTGCTGCACCCAACCGGAGAGTGAGCACTCTGTTTTTCTCCGACAGCCCCATGTCCCTTTTCCCCACCCCTCTGAGTCAGCCAAACATCCAGATCAGAGCCACATCATGTTCTCTGCTTGGTCTACAGGGTCAAACACAACCATTTTCCCCTTCTCCGCTTCTCCCACTCGCACTGCCCTCCTTTCCACCTGCCATACTGTCTTGTGGCAGTGAGTTCCAGCAGTGAGAGAGTGTGCTGCAGAGTGACCTCTGGCCACAAGGGAGCACTCATGTAGCAGGCATCGTCTGAAAGACCCACGGGTAAATGCCACTTGTGTCCAGTGGTGAGGGGGGTTCCCAGGGGTTAACCTCTGGTCCCAGGTCCAGTAACTGTGAAGACCTCACTTGCAAGCTCCAGCTAAGTTACAAAACCTTGGCCAAGATTGGGGGGCCAGCAGATACAAAAAATAACAACTAAAAAAGACCAACCTGGCTTCGCCATCACCGGCAATTTTTAACACAGGGCTGCATGGTATTTCTAACGGTTTTAGGGCAGTTCTGAGCTCAGGGTCTGCAGCACCTGGTTGCAAGCGGCCCCCTGAATCCAACAGCCCTTTCCTCTCTCTGCACACATGTCCAGCTCCGGAGCAACAGCCCAGCCACACTCATGCCAGGCACCGTGGCCGCACCTCTGGGGCATGTGCATCTTTGGGAGCCCCATTGAAGCTCTAGTCCCTTTGGCCACACGACCCCCTCCAATGGGCAGTGCGTGGCATTGATATTAGCCCAGCGAGTACTGCTGGACTCTACATTTCAGTTCATCCCTGTCCCCGCGTACCCAGCTGGTCTAAGGATCCCATCTGGGCAGTAGTGCATTATCCAATGGACCAAGGGGGCCTGTGCCCAGGGGCTCAGGCCAATTGGGGGCCCCTAGACAAATGGATGTCCCACCCCAGTGGAAATCTGAGACCTGGCAGAAGCACTGGATGGGGTGGTGAAAGCCCCAACACCCAGACCCTCGCTGCAGGCTTGGGACTGAGGGCTCTTGATCCCTGCCAAGGCCTCAGGGTTAGTGGTTAGAGCAGGCGAGGGGTGACTCGACAGCTGGGTTCTAGCCCCATATGTGGGAGGGGAATGGGGTCTAGTGAGTTAGAGAAGCTGCAGGGCTGGGAACCAGGGCTCTGGGCTCTATCCCTGGCTTGGCGGGGGAGATGGGGCTAGTTTTAAAGCAATGGCTGTGTCTCACATGGGTTTCTTTGCTAAGACAGTGTCCGAATGATCATTTCCATTTATGGTTTGCAGCTTCTCCAGCTCACAGAGCAGGTAGAGGTGGAGCATGTAGAAGACACAGAGTTAAGGGGAGTGACCTCATCACACAGGGCAGTACAGACTAACGGATGTTCTCCTGGACAAACACACACCATCCGAGTCTCTCTCTCTACGCTGGGTCCCACACTACGCAGGTGAGTGGAGACCATGGAGAGGGACCCCTTGTTGGGTCTGAAGGGAAATTTCTTCGCTAATCCTACCTAGAAGCCATAGACATTTGCTATTAGCAAGGCAAACTAGTGGGACTCCCTGCCACTGGGTATTAGTGGGACTCCCTGCCTCTAGGTATGAATGGGGTTATCACGGGGACTCGAGACAGAGTTAATTGGTTGGATCTGTGACCTGGGTGAATTTTTCTCCTTTGTTTCATGTTAATCAGATGAGGTGTTCCCCATTTACGAATCTCTAAGCTACAGGACCCCATGTCCCTCCCACATCCCAGGATTTCTGACCTCCTACGCCTGCTCAACCCCTCCCCAATCCCAGAACTGGGGATAAAACCCAGGAGTCTGGCTCCCCTACCCCCTTCTCTAACCATTAGGCCATTCTGCAGAGTATAGAGGTCACCAGTTTACAAGTCTGGGAGGGGTGCATTCTGTGACAGGCAATAGCCCAGAGGTCCCTCGTCCAAAGCTGCAGCAAGACTGTGGGGTAGAGAAGCAGCTCAGTGGATTGTGGCTTCCTGTGTTACAATGAGGTGAGAAGAACCCTGCATGCTGTCACGAGCAGCAATTCCTGTAGATGAGCATAAGGTGGGTGGGGGTGGGGTGGCTTTTTCCATCTTGTAGCAGTGAGTTCTGCAGGCATCAGCTCCAGCATGCTAGGAGCCAACAGCACCGATTCCCCACCTCCTTTAGCCAGGTAGTCCTAGGCACTGAAGCCAGGTCAGAGTTGGTGCCTTCTAGTGGGGAAAGACCCTGTGTCCCATTCCCTGCCCCTTTGACCCAACCAGCCCTCCAGGTCACAGCCAATGTGATGTTCTCTGCATAGCTGTAATTTGATCGATTAGACAATTGTCCCCTTCCCCACTTGCCACACCTCTGCTATCCAGCTTTCCCTCCTCTGCTGCCTATAGCTTTATCTTGTAGCAGTGAGTTCCTCTGGTCATGGCCCTTTGCTGAGAATACCCAGCCTGGACATAGTGGAGGACCAGAGTGTGTCCAGAGAGGTCCCCTCTGTTGTTTTTCCTTCCTCCTCTTCCACTCTCCCTTTTCCTCTCCTCCGTTGTACCTTCAACCCCTCTTTTGTCTCTCCCCAGGGAACCATGGACCCAGGCAACATGACCCTCTTGCCCGTAACCTGGACAAACTCCAGCCAGCCCCCAACATCTATGAAGAGCACTAACCTGGCCATTGCTGTGTTGCTGTTTGCCACCTTCCTAGTGGGTGTGGTGGGGAACGGGCTGTACCTGTGGGTTCTGGGGCTGAAGATGAGGAGGACGGTGACCACCCTCTGGTTCCTCCATTTGGTCTCCTGTTCTCTCCTCTTTACCCTGATACTCCCTTTCTTCACTGTCCATGTTCTCCTTGGTTTCCACTGGGTCTTCGGAATGGCCATGTGCAAGGTCCTCAGTTCCTGCATCCACTTGGGATTGTTCTCCTCTGTCTTCCTCCTTGCCCTCATCAGCCTGGACCGCTACACTCTGACTTGCTACCCCATCTGGTCCCGGCGTCACCGCACCATGTCCTGGGTCAGGAAGCTGGTCGTGGGTGTGTGGCTGGCCTCCTTCACTCTTAGTGCTCCCTACCTCTTTTTCCAGGAGACCTGGGAGGTGGAGGGAGACAGGGTCATTTGCACCATTTATTACATCCTCTCCAGAGACCAAGACAGAGCTAAGGTGCAGGCCTGGAGGATGCATGCATATGTTGTGCTGTTCGTGGTCCGGTTCCTGCTGGGCTTCTTGCTGCCCTTCTGCGTCATTGCGGTATGCTACAGCCGGATGGGGCTGGAGATGAAGGAGAAGGGGCTGGCACGAAGCAGCAAGCCCTTCAAAGTCATGGTGGCTGCGGTGGTGTCGTTCTTCTTTGGCTGGCTGCCCTACCACCTCTACCAGAGCTTGACGCTCATCAGAGATGTGTCACAGTCATTGACTGATGCCTTCCTGCTTGTGAGCATCATCACGTTCTGCTTCAACGTCTGCTTCACTCCAGTTCTCTACCTCTTTGTGGGGCAGACGTTCCATCAGGTGCTCAGGACATCCCTCTTTGCTCAGGTCAAAGCAGCTTTTCATGAGGATCTCAGTAGTGATGTGTCTGGACCAGATTCTAGAGGGAGAACAGGCGAGAAACTAACTGAATGGAAGTAGAGTTAAAACTTGAACTCCTGCAAAATCTAGATATCTGTTACTTTAAAACAGATTGGTTCTAGGTATCTCAATGTGTCCTTACTGAATAGAGTTTCTTTGGGTCTAGATTCACAGCTGGCTCTAGATTCTCATGTGTTCTGTCTCTTGGCATATTATAATTAAGGCTCCAAGTCTGTCACAGAGGTCTTGGATTCTGTGACTTTTTGTGACCTCCATGACTTCTGTGGCTACTGGTGCTGGCTCTGGGGCTGCCTGAGCCGGGCATCCCCAGGGCCAGCAATAGCAGTTTGGGTGTGTGGGAGGGGGCTCAGGACTAGGGGAAAGTAGGGTGTGTGGGGGAGAGGTACTTCCTTTGGGATGGGGCCTTCCTGGCTCCCACTGGCATGGCCCTGGTGCTCCTAGTCAGAGGAGAGGCCAGGGGGCTCTGGGCACTGCCTGCACCTGCAGACTCCCCCCCTGGAACTCCCACTGGCTGTGGTTCCTGGCCAATGGGAGCTGCGCAGCTGTGATTGTGGTGGGAGCAGCGTGCGGAGCCCCCTAACCCCTCCTCCACCTAGGAGCTGCAGAGACATGTGGAGCCAGGTAGGGAGCCCCTGCTAGCCATGACTCTTCCCCAGCACCATCAGGGGTCCCGGGCCACAAGCTGCAGCCCAATCCACCCCCAGCACCAGTGGAATGTGGGCCACTTCACCCAGCACCTGCAGCACCACCAGAATGCCCCCCCACCAAAGCACCTGTGGCCCCTTGCCCAAGCTTTAGTTCGGGGTATATAGTAAAAGTCATGGACAGGTCATAGGCCATGAATATTGGTTTACTGTCTGTGACCTGTCCATGACTTTCACTAAAAATACCCATGGCTAAAACACAGCCTTAATTACAACCCCCTAGGGTCCAGAGAGTTCTAGATTCCTGTTTGGTTCTAGAACTCTATAGCTGTCATGGGTATAATTAGTGTAAAACTCCATATGATCCCATGAGTTTCATACTAGGCTGACTCTGGAACTGTGTGTAGTTTTAGATGTCAAAATGCTTTTCAACTGAATAAAAGTTCATGCATTCTAAATCTATTGCCGTTAGTAGATCCTCATGGATTCCAAGTTTCTTAAAGCCTGGTAGGGTCCCTTGGGCTCTAGATTCCTGGGTAGTTCCAGAATCTTGCACTTGGGGTATGGTTTTTATTCCCAGTGGTATTTCACAGGTTCTAGAGTCCTAGCATTCTAGAACCTCCTGAGTTTGACCACTCTCAAACTTTACAAACCAGTCTTTTCTAGAACCTTGTTCACCTGAAGCACCTGGTGTTAAAACCAGTTTCATGGTGGAGTAATCACCTCTTCCCAAATGGAATAAGCAAAAATCACTAGTTACTTTGGGGCATGGAGAAAATGGGTCAGATTGTGATCTGATGTAAACCAGCATAGCTCAGCTGAGCTTATTTCAGGACTCCTGGGTTCTATCCCCAGCTCTGGGAGGTGAGTGGGGTCTGGTGGGTTAAAGCATCCTAAATTAGGAATGGCTCATCTGATAGAATCGTGTTCAGTGCCATGGAGTCGCCTAGGTTGATGCCACTTGTGTTTGGTGGCAGGGAGTCCCACAGGTTAACCTCACTCATATCCAGTGGTAGGGAGCTCCACAGGTTAACCCTAATGATATCAGATTTCAGTGGCTTCTTATATTCAGAGATTCTAAGGTCAGAATTGACCATTGTGACCATATAAGAAGACTGACTTCTGTATAACACAGGCCAGAGAACTTCCCCAAACTAATTCCTACAGCAGATCTTTCAGAAAAATGCCTAACCTTGATTATAAATAGCCAGTGAGGGCGAATCTACCGCAAACCTCAGTCAATGGCCCCAATGGTAAATTCCCCTCACTGTTAAAGATAAGCACCTTATTTCCTGCCTGAATTTGTCTAACATCAGGCTCAAGTTACTGGGACATGTTAGACCTTCCTCAGCTAGATTGCTGAGCCCATGGTCAAATATTTGCACCACATGGAAGTACTGACAGATGGGGATCAGGTCCCTGCTTAACTTTCTCTTTATTAAGCTACAGAGATGGACTCCTAGAGTCTGTCTAAGACTGTCCACACTGGGGGAAGGGTATAGAACTCCACATCTCAGTCCAAAGGAAATTAAAACATTCTCCTTCTGGGAGCCAATTTATTAGGTCTATGGCGGGGTGGAGGAGGCCCTGAGGCCCCCTGCTGGAGGCCTCATGGCCCTGCCACATCCTGACCCGGAAAAGGGCAGTGGAGAGCGTCCTCCAAGCTGCCTAGAGTGGTTGTTTGGGACACAGCCAATCAGAGAGGCTGCAGGGAGCAGCCAATCCAGGTCCAGCAGGCCCATATAAAAGGTACTGAGCACAGTTCTTTGCTGGAGTTGGAGGAGTGTGGATGTCCTGGCTGAGCTACAGGATCTTGGACAGAGCAGTGCTTGCAGAGAGCTGGGGGAGCAAGAAGGAGCTCCGGGGTGGTTGCTGGGACTCAACCAGGACATGACCCTGAGGTGTGGGTGAAGAATGTGCTGTGGCTCTGAGGAAGTGGCCTAGTGAATTGTAGCAGTGACACAGTTTATTTAAAGGAACAAGCTGATTGGGTGATATCCATGAGGTCCCTAGGCTGGGATCTGGAGTAGTGAGTAGGGCTGGATCTCACTAGCCACTGGGCAACTGGCCTGGACTTTTGGTCACCCCAGAAGGGGGAGCTGAACTCTTTTAGTGGTGCAGCAGGAAAGCCAGGGCCAGAAAGGTCCAGAGAGGGAGAATACATCAGTGCCTGGGAGGGAGCCCTGGGGCACTGCTCCATACCAGAGCAGGGACAATTTGAGAGAGCCCAGAAGGGGCTGGGAGCCAGTTTGAATCAGGGGGCTGTGATGGATTGAGGAGGGAATCCAGGGACAGAGCTGCAGATTGACATGCCAGACGGCACCAAGACAGGATCTGGTTGGATTTGTACCCTGGACAAAGTTTGGTTTGTATTTCACATACAGACTGTGTGTGACTCATTCAGAGGGCTCAGTTGCTGAGGAGTCACTTCACAGCTGTGAGTTTTCTTCTTTGCCATTATCCTGCCATGAGGGGGCTGGACCTGCAGGTGCTGGGCCTGAAGATGAGGAGCAGTGACCACCCAGTGGTTCCTCTACCTGGTTTTCAGCTCCCTGTTCTCCTCCTATTGCATCCAGCGCCCCCTAGAGGGGAAAGACCCCTTGTCCCTTTCCCCACCTCCCTGAGTCAGCCAAACATCCAGATCAGAGCCACATCGTGCTCTCTGCTTGATTCTGTGTTTGACCCTGTAGACTATTTCCTCCTTCTCCGCTCCTCCCACTTGCACTATCCTCCTTTCCCCTCTCCACTTGCCAAGCTTTCTTGTAGCAGTGAGTTCCAGCAGTGAGGAAGGGTGCAGCAGAGTGACCTCTTGCCACAAGGGGGCACTCGTGTAACAGACACCATGTCACAGAGACCCACAGGTAAATGCTACTCATTTCCAGTGGTGGTGGGGGGTCCTGTGGCTTAACCCTGATCGTGTGGGTTAATGCCACTTTTGTCCAGTGGCAGGGGGGTCCCGTGGGTTAGCCACACTGAGGAACAGATCTTGTAATTTCTCATCTGTTTCAATGAGGAGAAACATTTTTGTCCTGGGACTTTTCCTTTCCGGAGTTGCACACTAGCAAAATGATTGTTTGCCACACCCCGGGCTTTCGGGCCCACACGCAGGATGGTTCCATTTGGCTATGATGGCATTTATAACAACCCTTCCTTGCCTCTGGCTTCTCTTGTTTTCACGGCTCTTGATGGCAGGCTTTTATGAGCAGCAGGACGCCCTCCAGCCCATGACTGCAGGTCTGGGCGCTTATGAAAGGTGGATTTACTCTGCAACGTACGCACATCGTTTTCTGGCTCACCCAGCCTTTTCGATTGTCTTGCCATGGTTTCAGCTGCCTGCGAAATGGTCCCCAGGATATTTGAGAAGTTCATTTAGTCTCTGTCACTGCTGAGTCTCACACCATGCCACACACGGTCCTTAATGCAGGAGTCCCACACATCTCCACAGTCACAAGATCACGCTGCCAGTTGTAGACAGATGTTGGACTGATTTATACTTTCCCCGTCTGGCTGACTTCCAGTGCAAAATTCCTGCCTTTTGGCTGGGAACGCTTCTCCCCCGTGCACAGCTCCACTGCTCATTCCTTAAGACTTGTGTATTTTTCTCTGTTGCATTATCAAATTGAAACCTGTTAAATTTCCTCTGCCACCTGGGGAAACCAAGCTGTTTGCAGCCGTTCATCTCTTTGTCTGCACACTGCCCTGCTCAAATCACAGCTTCTTCTCCGGCTCTCTGATGAGGTTCAACAAGGAGAAGTGCATAGACCTGCACTTAGGAAGGAAGAATCCCAGCACTGCTACAGGCTGGGGACCTACTGTCTAAGCAGCAGTTCTGCAGAAAAGAGCCTGGGGATTACAGTGGATGAGAAGCTGGATATGGGTCCCCAGCTCTGGGAAGCCCCAATGCCTGGACCCCAACTGCAGCCCTGGGACTGGAGGTTTCTTGCTCCCTGCCCAGGCCTCAGGGTTAGTGGTTAGAGCAGGGGAAGGGTGATTCAGGAAATCTGAGTTCTAGCCCTCGCTCTGGCAGGGGAATGGGGGCTAATTTTAAAGCAATGGCTGTTTCTTATAGGAGGACCAGATGAGAATTCTAAAATTTCGGGACCACTCCAGGGTAAACGCCTTTTCAATTGTTACACTCACTCATCTGAGTCTTCGGCAGCGCTTCGGTGGAGGGTACTTTAGTAGCTGACAGTCTTTGGTGGCATTTCAGCGGCAGGTAATATACCTTGCCGCGAAAGAAAGAAGTACCCGCCGCCGAAGTGCCACCGAAGACCTGGACGTGCCGGGTGAGTGTAACAATTGGAAAGGCACTCCCACTTGCCGGTCACCGCCACCTAAGCAACAAGGTGTGTGTGGGGGCGGGGGGAAGGCTCCAGAAACAACATATTGGGACTAATGGCATCATGACAGTACTTTGGTCAGGACGCGGGACAAACTGCTTGATATCCTGATTTTTATTGGGAGATCTGGTCACCCTAGTTTCTTAGGTGGTTTCCCTGGTAAGATAGTGTCTAAATGATCATTTCCATTTATGGTTTGCAGCTTCTCCAGCTCAGAGATCAGGTGGAGGTGGAGCGTGTAGAAGACACAGAGTTAAGGGGAGACACCTCAACACACAGGGCAGCACAGACTCACGGACACTTTGCTGGGCAAACACCCACCATCCAAATCTCTCTCTGTGCTGGGTCCTGTACTACGCAGGTGAGTAGAGATGATGGGCAGGGATCCCTCATTTGGTCTGAAGGGGAATTTCTTTGCTAATCCTACCTAGAAGCCACAGACATTTGCTATTATCAAGCCAAACAGAGAGACTCCCTGCCACTGGGTATTAGTGGGATTAGCCTGTGGGACTCCCTGCCACTGGGTATTAATGGGGTTAATATGAGGACTCAATAGACAGTTAGTAGGCTAGATCTGGGACCTGGGTGATTTTTTTTCGTCCCTTGTTTCAGGTTAATCAGATGAGGTGTTCCCCATTTACAAATCTCTAAGCTACAGGACCTCATGTCCCTCCCACAGCCCAGGAGTCCTGCCTCCCAGCCCCTGCAGCTCTAACCCACTAGACCTGTCTCACCTGCCACAGCCAGGAATAGAACCCAGGAGTCCTGGGTTCCAGTCTCCCCGCTGTAACCATTAGGCCAATCTGCAGAGCACAGAGGACAACATGCTAGCAAAGCGGGGGTGGCGGGGGTGCAGTCCCTGACAAAGACAACAGCCCATAGGTCACTGGTGCAGAGCTGCAGCATGGCTGAGGGTCAGAGAAGCAGGCTGGTGGATTGAGGCTTCCTGTGTTACAAAGAGGTGAGCAGGACCTTGCACGCTTTCGAGTCAGAGTGTAGCAGCAGTTCCTGTGACAGGCAGATGAGTATGAGACACAAGGTGGGGGAGGGATGGTTTTTTCCAACTTGTAGCAGAGTTCCCCTGGCCCCCAGCTCCTGCATGCTAGGAATCAACACCCCCAATCCCCACCTCCCTGAACCAGCTAGTCCCAGGCCCTGAAGCCAGATCAGGGCCAGAGCCTCCTAGTGGGAAAGTCTCGTGTTCCATTCCCTGACCCCCTGAGTGAATAGGCCCTCCAGGTCACAGGCATGTGGTGATCTCTGCATAGATTTGTATTTGATTTACTAGACTTTCCACTTCCTGACTTCTCCCAATCTCCTATCCCTCTTGTCCTTCCCAAGTGCCCATAGCTCTATCTTGTAGCAGTGAGTTCCACTGGCCATTGCCCACCTGCTGAGAATACCCAGCTTGGACATTGTGGAGGACCAGAGGGGGCCCAGAGAAGTCATCTCAATGGCACATTCCTAACGACACCTTCAGTCTGGTACAATTCCTCACATTTAGCACCTAAAAAGAATGGCCCATGTGGGAATCTCCCTCGCATCCTATTTTCAAACTGCTTTCAAAACCAGTTGGAGACTCAGACTGGCTTGCAAACTGGGATGCTGCCACCGGGGCTGTGCTGGAGTCTGCTGGGGAAATGGGTGATCATTAGGTTGGGAAGTTGATGAGATGCAGCCCCCTGAATGTGAAGTGCTGATAATATCCAAATTGAACAGAAACCCCTGTGTGTAAGGCAACTGCCTTGAAAACCAGCACTCTGCAATGGAGGCTGGGTGGGGTTTGTGTGGGAAATTTGGGATCGTTGGGTCAACGAGCTCCCAGGATTCAGCCCCTCTCCTGAAAATGTGAGCTGATTTCTCATTTTCAGAGTGTGAGGATGTTGTTGGTGCAGAGCCAGGGAAAAATCGAAGGCTTGGACCTTCATGAAATGCGGAGCATGGACAGCCCCTGAACGCAACTACTGAAGGTGGGGAGAGAATGGTACAGAAATATTTCAAAAGTTGTTCCACTACTAAAGTGTTTTTACTTTGGCTCACGGGCAGTTCACACCTCTGCAGGCTGTAGCTGGCGCAGGAGCTCTGCAGTGAGAAACATAGGAGCTGAGCTTTTGCTAGCGCGAGGTGGACCACGGGGACCGTTCTTAGTCTTTGCACCTAAAGACGAGTAGGGTGGAGAATCTTCTCAGTTTCTGCAATGCCTGCAAGAGCAAAAAAGAGTCCCTGTACAAGAGAGCTCACTGGCAGGATAGATAGAGACCAGGACTGAGTCCCAGGAGGCCTTGGTGCTATTCTTGGCTCTGTCATTGGCTCTCTGGGTGACCTCGGCCAAGTCACTTCTACACTCAGTGCCTCAGTTTCCCCATTTGTAATAACTGCTATTGACCTCCTTGGTAAAATACTTTGAGATCTACGGAGGACAAGCACCAGAGAAGAGCTAGATAATGCTATTATAATAGACAGATTCTTCTATAATACACTATGACAAATGGATTTTAAATCATTTGGAAATCTAGATCCCCTATGAGATTTTTGCATCAAGTACGGAATCTGAAACCTGTTGGATTCTATATGGTTTGAAAACACTCTAGGATCCAATGGGAGTACTGGCAATAGTCATGAATCTGGAACTCTTGGACCCTATTGAGTTTGAGAGACTTAAAATGAAGATTCCAGAGCCAGCCAGTGATGCAGAACCCATGAGAATCAGTGAAGTTAGAACACATTCAGAAACCTAAAACAAATGAGATTCTGGAGTCAACTGTTGATCCTGAACCTTTGATCACCCATTGAGTTTCATAACCTTGAAAAACCAAGAACAAATTAGGTTCTAGAGCTGGATAATGATCTAGAATCTTTAAGGACATATTGACTTTGAAATGATTGAGAGACCTAGAATACATGGGATTCTGCAGGTGACAAGGAATCTGGAATCCTAAGGACACTGCTCGGTTTATTAACATTGAGATATCGAGAGCCAAACATGTTTTTAGTTCAATCAGAGATGAAGGAACAGGTGGGTTGACAAGTTTCCAATGCTCTTACTCTAGGCACTCAGGCCATATCCAGTTCTGATTCTCAGCTTCTGCCCCTTGTTTCCCACTGACCTCAGGTGCTTCACTGCTGAGATCATCAGCAAAAGCTGCCTTGACCAGAGTGATGAGGGACATCCTGAGCACCTGCTGGAACCTCTCCCCCACAAAAATGTAGAGAACAGGGGTGCAGCAAGTGTTTAAACAAGTCAAGAGGGTGTAAAGAAGCAGGAAGGCACTTGTGACCGACACCGGCACTGCATTCTTGTAGAGCAGCAGGACATGATAGAGGCAGTAAGGCACCCAACAGATGATGAATGACACCACCGCAGTCGCCATGACTTTGAAAGTCTTCCCGCTCTGCTCCAATCCCCTCTTCTTCATCCCATCCAGCCTTGGCATCCCATGCTGGTGCAGACAGGTAGCAGGAAGCCCAGCAGGAACTTCACCCCGAACAGGACCGGATGGAGACGTGTCTTCCAGGCCTGGGTCTCGGCTCTGTCCCACTCTTCAGAGGTGTAACTATTGGTGCAGGTGACCCTGCCTCCTCCATCTCCAGGAGATCCCGGAAGCCCAGTTAGGAACGCTGAAGGTGAAGGAGACCAGCTATATGACCGCAACCAGCTTCCTGACCGGAGCCACGGTGCAGTGATGCCAGAATCTGACGGGGCAGCAGGGGAGAGTGCACTAGTCCAGGCTGGTGAGGGTGAGGAAGAAGATGGCACAGAATATGCCCAAGGAGAGGCAGGCATTGAGGAGCTCACACATGGCCATGCCGAAAAACCAGCAGAAACCCAGGCAGATGTAGATATAGGCAAACAGAGTTATAAAGCAGGATGTGAGTAGGTAGGTGAGCACCAGATGGAAGTCACCTTCATCCTTATCCTCATCCTCAGGCCCAGAGCCCACAGCCAGCCACTCCCAGCAGGGGGTGCCACACACAGCTGCCGTCCAGCTGGGGGTTGTTCCCATTGGCTGCTGGGCAAGGCGGAGGGGTAGGGAAGGTGAAGGGACTGTGAGACCCTGAGGAGGTGTGGGAAGACACAAAGGGGACTGAAGAAGAGGGAGAGAGAGACAGAAGTGTGGAGCCCTTGCACTGACAATCCCTGCATTTCATTCTCCTCCCTCCACAACCCGGCAAGTCCCCCAGCCTGATACAGGAAAAACCAGGAGTCCTGGCTCCCAACACTCAAGCCCTCGATCTATCTCACTGGACCCCATCCCCTCCCGAAGCCAGGGATATAACCCTGAAGTCCTGGCTTCCTCCCCACTCTCCCCGTTCCAATTCAGTAGACCCCACACTCCAAACAGAGCTTGGGATAGAACCTAGGAGTCCTGGCTCCCAGTACATCGCTCTAACCACTAGACCCCACTCCTCTTAGATTTCAACCTTGGTCTAGTGTACCATGCCACTGGGGGCTGTTTTCCCAGTAATACTGGGTTCCCGTCAGGGGTCTCAGGGTCCTGGTTCTGAGGATGGGGCCTGGGTAACGAACACTCTGGGGAGGGCTGGTGCGACTGACATTTTATCTAGAACAGGAAGGAGCAGTATTTTGCATGAGTTGTCTCACGCAGGGATGTACCTACAACATGTAGATAACACAGGCCCCCTAACGGCTATTGACCTGCTCTAACCACTAGATCCCACCCCACTATCAGAGCTGAGGACAGAACCCAGGAGCCCTGACTCCCAGTGCCCCCTCCCCCGGCCCTAACCCACAAGACTCCCCACTCCTCACCTGGGAGTTGCATTATTTGTGACTCAGCCTTTGCTGTGAGCTAACGGGGCTGGGTTATCTCTGGGTGCAGCCCCTGTCAGGAAAGAACTTATGCAAAATACAGGCCTTTCCTCTCTAGGGGGGGCACAGCTCAATAGATGAGCTGCTGGCCAAGCATCTAGTGCATTAGAGTGGGGGGCTGGGAGCCAGGACTCCTGGGTTCTATGCCAGGCTCAGGGAGGAAGTGGGGCCCAGTTTTAAAGCGATTGTTGTTGCTTAGGTGGTTTCTCTGCTAAGACAGTGTCCAACGATTATTTCCGTTCACGGTTTGCAGCGTGTGGATCTCAGAGAGCCGGTGGGGGTGCAGCATGTAGAAGACACAGAGTTAAGGGGAGTGAATTCAACGCACAGGGGAGGGCTCTTGTGTGCTGGGTACAGACTCACGGACACTTTGCTGGGAAAACACATGCCATCCAAATCTCTCTCTGCGCTGGGTTCTGACCTGCCCAGGTGAGTCGAGACGATGGACAGAGGGCCCCACATTGGGTCTGAAGGGGAATTTCCTTTCTAAGGCCCCCTAGAAGCCACAGAAATTTGCCATTTTCAAGGCAAACCAGTGGGACTCCCTGCCACTGGGTAGTAGTGGTGTTAGGCTGCGAGACTCCCTGCCACTGGCTGTGAGTGGAGTTAGCCCGTGAAACTGGGTAGCACTGGGTTACGCAGGAGCACTCAATAGACAGAAGTAGGAGGTGAGATCTGTGACATAGGTGAATTTTTCTCTCTCTTTCACATTTTACAAATCTCTAAGAAACAGGACCCCATGTCCCTCCCACAACCCAGGAGTTCTGACCCCCTCCCTGCACCCCATTCCCAGAGCCAGGAATAGAACCCAGGAGTCCCATTAGGCAATTCCAAAGAGCAGAAAGAGCTCCAATCTAACAAAGCGTGGGGGACACAGTCCCAGGCAGAGGTAAGAACCCAGAGGTCCTAGATCCAGTTGGGAATCTAGAACCCATAGACTTTGAGTCTGAACACATTGAGAGGCTTACAAGAAATGAGATTCCAGAGCCAGCTAGTGATGCAGAACCCAAAAGAGTCAATTAGGACAGAACACATTGTGCAGGGCTGGCAGCATGGCTGTGGGGCAGAGAAGTAGGTCAGTGGATTGAGACTTCCTGTGTTACAATGAGAGTGAGAAGGACCCTGCCCTTTCTCAAGAGTCAGGGTGTAGCAGCAATTCCTGTGGCAGGCAGAAGAGCTCAGGGGTTGGGGCGGCTTTTTCCTGCTTCTAGCACTGAGCTCCACCATCACCAGCACCTGAATACTGGGAGTCAAGAGGCTGATTCCCCACATCCCTGAACTGGCCTGTCCCTGCCCTGCAGACAGATTGGACCTGGCATCTGCTAGGGGGAAACACCCTGTGTCCCATTCCCTGCCTCTCTGAGCCAGCCCATTCTCCAGATCACTGCGACGTGGTATTTTTAGTATAGCTGTGTATTTGACCTACCAGACTGTTCCCTTCCCCACTGCTCCCATGTCTTCTGTCCCTCATATTCTCCTCGGCTGCCCATAGTTCTACCTTGTAGCAGTGAGTTCCACCTCTATAGCCCAGTTCCTGAGCATACCCAGCCCGGATATTGTGGAGGACCAGAAGATGCCTAGTTAGGTCCTGTCCAATAGTACGTTCCTAACCCCCTCTGTTGTTTCTTCATTCCTCCTCTTCCACTTACTCTTTCCCCCTCCTCTGTTGTCCCTTCCAATCCCTCTTCTGTCTCTCCCCAGGGCACCATGGACCGAGGCAACACGCCCCTCCCACCAACCACTGGGGTGAATTCCAGCCAGACCCCTGCAGCTGTGAGTGCCACTCACCTGGCCTCTGCAGTGTTGCTGTGCCCCACCTTCCTGGTGGGTGTGCTGGGGAACAGGCTGTACCTGTGGGTGCCGGGACTGAAGATGAGGAGGACGGTGACCACCCTCTGGTTCCTCCACCTGGTCTCCTGATCCCTCCTTTTCACCCTGCTGACCCCCTTCTTCTCCGTCTACCTCCTCCTGGATTTCCACTGGGTCTTCAATGTGGCCACGTGCAAGTTCCTCAACACCTGCATCTCTATGGACATGTTCTCCTCTGTCTCCCTTCTCACCCTCATCAGCCTGGACTGCTACACCCTCACTCACCATCCCATCTGGTCCTGGCATAACCGCACCCTCCCTTGGGCTGGGAAGCTGGTCATGGGCATATGGCTGGCCTCCTTCACTCTCAGCACTCCCTACCTGTCTTTCTGGGACACCCATGTGGATGCGGGCAGGATCACCTGCATCAATAATTACACCCTCTCCAGAGACTGGAATGGAGCCAAGACACAGGACTTGGGCAGAAGTGTCCACCTGGCTGTCTTCATTGTCCGGTTCCTGCTGGGCTTCCTGCTTCCTTTCTGCATCATCGTGATATGCTATGTTCACGTGGGACTGAAGATGAAGGAGAAGAAGTTGGTGTGGGCTGGAAAGCCCTTCAAAGTCATGGTGGCCACGATGGTTTCCTTCTTCTTGGGCTGGCTGCCCTACCACCTCTACCACGGCTTGAAGCTCTCCAAGAAAGAGATGCCAGAGTCAGTGATGGGTGCTCTCTTGGTCATTCACACCTTCACATCCTGCTTCAGTGCCTGCTTCACCCCCATCCTCTACCTTTTCGTGGGGGAGAAGTTCTGGCAGGTCTTCAAGACGTCTCTTCTCACTCTGATCAAAGCGGCTTTTGTTGACTATCTCGGAAGCAGTGCCTCTGAGTCTAGTGGAAAACACGGGTCAGAAGTCAATAACACAATACAATTGATGGCCTGAAGGTTCCCAGACTTAGGGAGAGTTGAAAATTTGCCATCCCATTTGTTCTAGATTCCTGATGGTTCTAAATCCAAATGGTTTTCAGGTATCTTACTGTTCATAAAGCCTGTAGTGTCCCTGGATTCTAGATTCCATGCTCTCTCCAGAATTCAATGCATTCTAGGTCACTCAATTTTTTCAAACTCAGTGGGTCATCAGTGGCACCAGATTAGTAGCAAGCTCCAGTATCTTGTTTGTTTTAGATATCTCAATGTGTTCTAACTCAATTGACTCTCTTGGCTTCTGCATCACTAGGTGGCTGTGGAATCTCATTTATTGTAAGTCTCTCAATATGTTCAAACTCAAAGCCTATGGGTTCTAGATTCCCATCTGGATCTAGGATATCACTGGATTCTAGAATGTTTTTAAACCACCTAGAATCTAACAGGTTCCAGATTGTTTGCTGAAAGTTTCATTGTGGTTCTAGATTTCCAAATGTTTTTAAATCCATTAGATGTAGAAGAGTCTGCATTATAATAGCAATATCTAGCTGTTCTCTAGTGCTTGTCATCAGTAGATCTTAAAGAACTTTACAAGGAGGTTAGTAGCAGTCTTCCAGTTTTTACAAATGGGGAAACTGGGACACAGACTACGAAGTGACTAGGCCAAGGTCACCTAGTAGAACCTTTGGTCAGTCCAGTCACAGAACCGGGAACAAACCCATGTCAGCTGTGTCTCTGCCCAGGTCTCTGTCCATGGATCCCCTTAGTTTGTGAGCTCTCTGGGACAGGGACTGTCTTTTCGGTCAGGATTCGGGCTCCCAGTGCTACCGAAATAAAAAATAATAATAAATAAACCTTCCTGGACATTCCTTGAACTACATCGATTCTGTATGTTTTGTGGGGTGGCTCAGACATAATTTACAAATACCAAATGACCCACTTACTGGGATATGTCGTGTGGGGAGGCTCTGGCTTATTTTAAGAGCAACTGGTAAATAAAACAAGCCAGCAGGGCAAGGAGCGGCTCCAGAGAAACCACCTGTCATGAACATTCAGGATGGTGAAGAGATATTTCCAAGAGGTCTGCTCTAGTTCAACCAGGAACTAATTCAGTGACGATCTGCAGCAGGTCAGACTAGGGACCACCATGCTCCTTCAGTCCTTGGAATCTCTGATTCTATCCAGAGGTCAAGCAGATGTTGTCGGGGAGCTGAACCAGTTGTCACTTGAACCCACTGGGATATCTGAGGAAGCCAGGCCTATGTGGGCCACCAACCTCGGCTGGAGGCTGTAGGTAAGTTAAACATGTGCTTAACTCCTCTAGTTCAACAATCTTTTTTCCATTCCAGCTGCTCAGATGAAACAAGACTGCCAAGCATGACAGATAACACCTCTCGCTGATTTAAAATTTAATAGGATCTCCAGGATTCTAGGAATCCTGGGCCAGTTCTTAACAACTGGGGTCTCAGGTCTATCAGTGTTTTGAATCTGAACTGATCTGATGTGGGCTAGATTTAGAGCATCATGTTTTCCAAGCCACTGTATGTTTCAAAAGCCAATAGAGTCCTATGTATTCTAGACATACAGCTGATTCTTGAACAGCGTGGGTGCTAGGTCTGTCAAAGTATAAAAATCCAAACAGATCCTATGCGGTCTAGGACATTCTAGTTTCCAACCTCATATATGATATCATAGACGACATAGGACTAGTTTGGGTTTACAAAAACTTTGACAGACCTAGAACCCAAGAGGTTCAAGAACCACTCAAATGTCTAGACCTCATGGTGTTCTAATGGGTTTTTAAAAGGTTGTGCAGGTGTGTGTGTGTATGTGTGTGCATAAAATACACACACACACAATAGTACTGCATGTATAATGCTAAGATTGTGTCACAGAGGTGACAGAAATCACAGAAACCATAATTCAGCAACCTTCATGACATTGGCAGCCTTGCAGCTGACCTACCACTGCCAGAAGCGGGGGACTTTGCAGCAGCCCAGCTTCCCGTGGTGGCAGGGAACCCTCCAGCAACTGACAGTGGTGATCCCTGAGCTGCTGAGCCACCATTGCTTGCAAAGTTCCCCCCAGCAGTGGCTCAGCTGCCGTGAGCAACCAGAGACCCCCGCTGCTCCCAGCTGCCACCATCGGTGGCAGAGGGACCCCGGAGCTGCTCAGTGGCTGTGGGTGGGAGGGATCCCTATGGCTCCAGCCCCGCAGAGTGGCAGGGGGATCCCTCCCAGCTACTAGGCAATGGGGCTCCTGCAGGTTCCAGCCACTGCAGGGGGTGGGGCACGGTGCTGGACCCTCCTCCCTCCCCATTTTGTCAGGGATGA
This sequence comes from Aldabrachelys gigantea, assembly GCA_026122505.1. Classification (NCBI taxonomy): domain Eukaryota; kingdom Metazoa; phylum Chordata; order Testudines; family Testudinidae; genus Aldabrachelys; species Aldabrachelys gigantea. The sequence goes on from CM047489.1 coordinate 71,781,276, forward strand.
TTTTAGTAAAAGTCAGGGACAGGTCACAGCTTCCATGATATTTTGTTTAATGCCCGTGGCCTCTTCATGACTTTTACTAAAAATATCTATGACAACATCGTAGCCTTACACCTTGGTTCTAGATATTTGGCTAGTTCTTGAACCTCTTGAGTTCTAGGTGTGACAATGTTTGAAACCCAATCAGATCTGACATGGTCTAGCACTTCAAGGAATCCAAGCATCTATATGTGTGAAAAAACAATAGTGTCCTCTGAATTCTAGATTTGTGGCTAGTTCTAGAAACTCCTGGGTTCCAAGTCACTCCAGGAGTCCAATCCCCACTACCCTCGATTGTTCAGAGCAACCAGAGACGCAAAGAATTGGTTATTGGCACAAGACTTGCATGCCATCTGTGGTTCCAATTCAGCCCGTTGTGGCTGAAGATACCAGGTCAAAGATGATGATAGGGCTGAGAGGTCAAACATCTCCATGTTTAGATCAAAAGAGCCATGGCTGTGTCTCTAAGCCCCCATGTGTCAGCTCAACGTGGGTGTTACTCACCCTCAATTTCCGGTGGAAGCCGTACCTTGCAGAGGTGTGAACTGCTATTTAGCACAGGTGTGAACAGCTTGAGGAGCGGACTCACTTTTGCAATATGGCTACACCGGTCCTCTGTCCCGTGGCATAGCTGAACTCAGGGGCCAACCAGGCTCTACGTTTCCCAGAGTTCAACCTCTTTCCTTTTCCCCCTTGCTCTGCTCGACACTCAGGTGAAGTATAAGTAGTCTCGTGGCCTGTCAAAGGCCGTGGTCAAATGTCTTGATGTTTTTGTTCTTTTGGCCTCGAGATGAAAATCTTGTCTGTGTCTCTTGGAACATTTTCTAAGTTATATCTGTTCTTATCAGTTTAACATCTGATATGTTCTTAATATGAGGACTGTATATTACATTGATTTTTTTAAACAGGGGTCAGGGAGATGGAATAGGAGCTTGCTCTGTCCACCCCATGCATCGAACTGGTATTGCAGTGTCTCCAAACAAAAAAAATGATAACCATCCAAAAACATTCAAACAGCACGTGTGGGGAGGGGCCAGTATCTTGGGAACCCCTGGAGCAAATGACCCCAAATTTGCATCACAAACCCCACCCCCGCCTCCATTGCTGAGTGCTGGTTTTCAAGGCACTTGCCCCCTGCACGGGGGCGTCGGTGCAATGTGTGAATATTAACAGCAGATCATCTTCAGGAGGCTGCATCTCCTCACATCCCCCATCAAATGGCCACCCTTTGCTCTTGCAGACTCCAGCAGAGCCCCTGCGACTTGGTGCCACTTTCCAAGTCCATGAGAGTCTGCAAGTGTTTTTCAGAGCAGGGTGAAAAAATTAAGAGCAGCTCCTTTTCCATGCTGCTTTAACTGAGAGCCCCGGATCACAAGCCTCTGACCCTGCCCCACTCACTCTGCCTTCAGCCTTGCTCTGAGATGGCCAATTTCAAGCCAAGCTGATTGGGCGAGTGGATTTCAGAGAACTTTGGCTCATCGGTCCTGACAGGAAGAGGTTTCTCTGCAGGCCCGGCTGCAGGGGCGCCCTTAGCAGTTCTTCTGTGGGCAGGACTCAAGCTCCCCGTTCTGAGCTCAGCGTCTGCAGCACCTGGTTGCAAGCGGCCCCCTGAATCCAAGAGCCCTTTCCTCTCTCTGCACACTCACGTCCAACCTCAGGACACCAGCCCGGTCACACTCATGCCAGCCACTGTGACTGGGTCTCTGGGGCATGTGCCTCTTTGAGAGCCCCGTCGAAGCTCCAGCCCCTTTACACATGTGACTGCCTCCGAGGGGCGATGGGTGGAGTTGATATTTGGACAAGGGGTACTGCTGGACCCCACATTTCTGTGCATCCCTGGCCCTCCATGCCTGACTGGTCTAAGGAGCCCGGCTGGGCAGTAGTGGATAATCTGTTGGACTGATGGGGTCTGTGCCAGGGGCTCTGGACAATTGGGGGCTGTCATAAACAGATAGCTAAGGGTTAATGTTTCTTTTACCTGTAAAGGGTTAACAAAGGGAACCAAACACCTGACAAGAGGACCAATCAGGAAACCAGATTTTTCAAAGCTTAAGGGAGGGAATTTGTGGGTTTTTCTTGGTCTTGGGTCTTTGTCTGTTCTGTGCTCTCTCAGCTATGAGAGGGTCTATTTCCAGTCCTTCTAATCTTCTGTTTCCCAGTTGTAAGTAGAAGGTAGCAAAAGTGTAGTCTTTTAAATTGTTTTGCTGTATTTGCATCTGTGTATCTGGCTGGTGGAGTCTTTATGTGTATTTGGCTATAAGTACTTTAAATTGCATTGTTTTTGGGTAAGGCTGTTTATCCCTTTTCCATTGTTTATTCATATTTTCCTTTTAAGTAATTGACCCTGTATTTGTCAACTTGATGCAGAGACTATGTTTATGTGTTTTTCTTTCTTTATATAAAGTTTTGCTTTTTAAGACCTGTTGATTTTTTTTCTAGTTGACCCACCAGGAAATTGGTGGGAGAAAGGAAAGACGGGGGGGAGGGGGAAACTGCTCTCTGTGTTTAACTCTCCTAGTGTCCCAGGGCGGGAAGAAGCTACAGGGGAAGAGAGAGAGAATCATCTGTGTTTCCTTGTGTTTGAGGTTTGTCTCTTTGTGGAAGAGAGGAGACATGCTTCTTGGTATTGTGATGTAAAGAGGTTGCATCAGTAACTCTCAGGTTAGCCCAGAGAGGAAATTCTGGGTGGGAGAGAGGTGGGGGGAATGGTTTATTTCCCTTTGTGGTAAGACTCAGAGCCTCTGAGTCTTGGGGTCCCCCAGGGAAGGTTTTGGGGAGGCCAGAGTGAGCCAACACACTGGAAATTCTTGGCTGGTGGCAGCGAGATCAGATCTAAGCTAGTAATTAAGCTTAGAGGGGTTCATGCTAGCTGCTCAGGTTATGAACGCTAAGGTTCAAATCTGAGTAGGAAAGCTATGATAGGGGCCCCCACAACAAATGGACTCCCCACCCCAGCAGAAATTCCACAGCCCTGGCAGAAGCACTGGGTGGGCAAAGTGGGGGAAACCCTTGTGCCCCAACACCACTCCCTGGCAGAAGTGCGTGGCAGGGTAGGGAAAGCCCCAGCGCCCAGGCCCCCGCTGCAGCCCTGGGACTGAAGGGCTCTTGCTTCCTACCAAGGCCTCAGGGTTAGTGGTTAGAGCAGAGGAGGGGTGACTGAGGACATCTGGGTTTTAGACCCAGATGTGGGAGGAGAGTGGGGTCAAGTGGGTTAGAGAAAGTGGGGGGGGATGCTGGGAACCAGAGCTCCTGAGTACTATCTCTGGCTCTGGGAGGGGAGTGGGGGCTAGTTTTAAAGCAGTGGCTGTTTCTTAGGTGGTTTCTTTGCTAAGACAGTGTCCGAATGATCATTTCGATTTATGGTTTGCAGCTTCTCCAGCTCACAGAGCAGGTGGAGAGGGAGCGCGTAGAAGACACAGAGTTAAGGGGAGAGTCCTCAACACACAGAGCAGCACAGACTCATGGACACGCTGCTAGGCAAACACCCACCATCCGAATCTCTCTCTGCACTGGTCCTGCGCTGCCCAGGTGAATCGAGACAATGGGCAGAGGCCCCTCCTTGGGTCTGATGGGGAATTTGTTTGCTAATCCTACCTAGAAGCCACAGACATTTTCTGTTACCAAGGCAAACCCCTGCCACTGAGTATTAGTGGGAGTAGCCTGTGGGACTCCCTGCCAGTAAGTATTAATGGGATTAACATGGGGACTCAATAGACAGAGATAATTGGTTGGATCTGTGCCCTTGGTGAATTTTTCTCCCTTGTTTCATGTTCATCAGGTGAGGTGTTCCCTATTTACGAATCTCTAAGCCACAGGACCCCATGTCCCTCCCACAGCCCAAGAGTTCTGACCTCCCACCCCTGCTCAACCCCTCCCCAAACCCAGTGGTCCTGGCTTCCACACCCCCTTCTCTAGCCATTAGGCCATTCAGCAGAGTACAGAGGTTGCCAGTCTAACAAATCTGGGAGGGGCATATTCTGTGACAGAGGCAATAGCCCAGAGGTCCCTCATGCAGAGCTGCAGCAAGGCTGTGGGGTAGAGAAGCAGCTCCGTAGATTGAGGCTTCCTGTGTTACAATGAGATGATAAGGACCCTGCAAACTCTCTCGAGTCAGGGTGTAGCGGCAATTCCTGTGACAGGCAGATGAGCACAAGATGGGTGGGGGTGGAGTGGCTTTTTCTACCTTGTAGCAGTGAGTTCCACAGGTATCAGCTGCAGCATGCTAGGAGCCAACAGCACCAATCCCACCTCCCTTAGCCAGCCAATCCTAGGCCCTGAAGCCACTTCAGAGTCAGTGCCTCCTAGTGGGGAAAGGCCCCATGTCGCATTCCCTGCCCCGCTGAGCCAAACATCCCCCCTGTCCCCTTCCCCACTTGCCACACATCTGCTACCCTGCTTTCCCTGCCCTGCTGCCCATAGCTCTGTGTAGCAGTGAGTTCCTCTGGCCATGGCCTGTTGCTGAGAATACCCAGCCTGGACACTGTGGGGGACCAGAGGGTGCCCAGAGAGGTCCAATCCCATAGTTCCTTCCTAACCCCCTCTGTTAATTTGCCCGCCCTCCTCCTCCAGTCTCCCTCTTTCCCACCTCCGTTGTTCCTCCAACCCCTCTTCTGTGTGCTCCTGTAAGTGCGTCAGGGAGGTTTTCCAAGCTTTTAATCCTTCTCTTGGCTCTTCTCTGACCCCCTCCCTGATTGGTCACCATCCCCCTCAGACTGTGGGCACCGGAACGGGACACAGGATGCTAGCAGGGGTCTAGTGGTCTAGATTCTAGCAGGGCAGGTCAGGACTCCTGGGTTCTTTCCCTACCTCTGGGAGGGGAGTGGGATCTAGTGGTTAGAACATGGGGGAGAGGCCAGTAGCCTGATCTCCTGGGTTCTATTCTGTTGATAAGGTGGACTGTCTTTGGCTGGATGGTGAAAGAGATACTGTTCTTCCACTGCTGAGGCAGGAGGGTCCCTGTATCTCTGTCTGCCCTCCTTTCCTCAACCTCTTTTGGTCCCTCTCTCCTGCGCCAAGGATCTCCCCTGCCCTGACACTGCTATCCACCCCCACGCCAGCAGAGGATTCATCTCTGGCCATCCCCATGTGAGTGGGAGGGGAAATCAGTTCACAGCTGCGAGTTTTCTTCTTTGCCATCACTCTGCTGTGGTGGGCTGGACCTGCAGGTGTTGGGGCTGAAGATGAGGAGCACAGTGACAAGCCAGTGGTTCCTCTACCTGGTTCTCGCCCCCTGTTCTCCTCCTATTGTATATTTGTGTTTGCTGCGGTTCCGCTGGATCCAGCACCCCTTAGAGGGGCAAGACCCCTTGTCCCTTACCCCACCTCCCTGAGTAGGCCAAGCAGCCAGATCAGAGCCACATCGTGTTCTCTTTCTGGTTCTGTGTTTGACCCTGTAGAGTATTTCCCCCTTCTCCACTCCTCCCACTCGCACTGTCCTCCTTTCCCCTCTCCACCTGCCATCCTGTCTTGTAGCAGTGAGGAAGGATGCTGCAGAGCGACCTCTGGCCACAAGGGGGCACTCATGTAGCAGGCACCAGAGACCCACGGGTAAATGCCACTCGTGTCCAGTGGTAGGTAATCCCGTGGGTTAACCCTGATCGTGTCCAGTGGTGGGGGGTCCCCTAGGTTAATGTTGCTTGTGTCCAGAAGCAGGGGGATCCTGTGGATTAGCCACACTGAGGAACAGATCTTGCGACTGGGCATCTGCTTTCATGAGGAAAAACATCTATCTGCCCTGGGACTTTTCCTTTCTGGAGTTGCACACTAGCAAAATGATTGTGTTTGCCACACCCTGGGCATTCGGGCCCACACGCAGGATGGTTCCATTTGGCTACAACGGCATTTATAACAACCCTTCCTTGCCTCTGGCTTCTCTTGTTTTCATGGCTCTTGATGGCAGGCTTTTATGAGCAGCAGGACGCCCTGCAGCCCGTGACCGCAGGAGTGGGTGCTTACAAACGGCAGATTTACACTGCAACCAACGCACATGGTTTTCTGGCTCACCGGGCCTTTTTGAGTGCCTTGCCGTGGTTTCAGTAGCCCCCAGCACGTTCAAGGGGTTCAGTTAGTCTCTGTTACCGCCCTAGCTCGCGCCGAGTCTCACACCATGCCACACCCGGTCCTTAATGCGGGAGTCTCACACGTCTCCACATTCACAAGATCACGCTGCCAGTTGTGGACAGATGTCAGACTGATTTATACTTTCCCCGTCTGGCTGACTTCCAGTGCAAAATTCCTGGCTTTCAGCTGTGAACGCTTCTCTACCCTGCACAGCGCCACCACTCATTCCTTAAGAGTTGTGTATTTTTTTCTGTCGCATTATCAAATTGAAATCTGTTCAATTTCCTCTCCCGCCTGCCACCTGGGGAAACCAAGCTGTTTGCAGCCATTCATCTCTTTATCTGCACACTGCCACACTCAAATCTCAGCTTCCACTTTCTCCGGTTCTCTCCGTAGTGCCATCCCCAAATGTCCAAAAATCCTGAGTTGCGCACTCCAAAAAATCATGAGATCACATAACCATACTAGATTGGGGGGTTATTTATTTGTCTTCTGCTTTTTGAGCCTTTAGGGGGCACTGGGGCACACTTGGAAGCTTTTTCCACCGCCATGAGGGTTAAAACTTCCTCTATTTTTTTTTTTTTAAAGAGGGAAGGCTGATATCGTGACTGATCAACTGATGCCAGGAGCTGGGGCTTTATGGAAAACAATACGGATCATGTGACCCACAACAGACCCATTAGAGTCGGGAACACCGTTTTCTCAAACACTGGCATTACAGGAGGTGTTTGTTGGCTGGTTCTTGCTTGTTCTCTTCTTTTCTTACTTTTCGTTTCGTTCTGACACCACAGCAACAAGTGCTGCCAACCAGCTGTTACAAGAAAAGCCACCTTCCCCTCCAGCCCACGTCTGTGTGGTGAGGTCACACTTTGTTATGGTTGGATCTTGTTTGCGCACACACACATACCTGCCCCCAGTTGCTATATTGGGTCCGGACAAGGCCAACCACAAATGGAAGCCACAGCTCAGATTCTGACTTAGCAGCAAAACCCACAGCAGAAAGTTTAGCTGCTTAAAAACCAGGCTGAGGTTGCAGCTTAGCAGAGCCTTGGGTCTTTGAACTGGAGGGGAGAGGTGCATAATTATGCAGGGCCCCAACTGTATCCCCTCAGCAAGTGCAACCATCCTCAAACCCTGGAAAAGCCCCAGACCTGTGAGTTTTTGAGTCCTGTCCTGGGCAGGTTTTGTTCTGCAAACTCCTCCTCTCCTGAGGACAAAGGTTTGCTCGAAGATCCGATGTTTCAAAGGCCTCTCGAATCCACGGGTGCAGTCGGATTGTCTTGAAACGTGCCTTGCCTCATTGGCACTGGGGGGACAGCGTGCTAGGACCTTCTGGGACCATTTGGTCAAGAGGCCCTTTAATACAGCTTCCCTTGCCCCCACCTCAAAGTGCTTCTCTGAATTTTTTCAGATTGCTCCGAAAACCACATGGAGGCTGGCAACCTCTTGGACGATGGGAGAGTGCCACAGATACTATGGGGGAGATTGTGCAGCTGGGAATCGAATCCAGGATTTCAGACCCCCGGTCTCTCCTGCTCTAACCACTAACGCCCACTGCCTTCCCAGAGCTGAGGATAGAACCCAGGAGTCCTGCCTCCCAGCCCTCCCTACTAGATTCTTGGCCAGGAGCTCATCTACTGGAACATGCCTGTATGAAGAGAAAGGGCCCATGATTCCAGAAAATCCTTTCCCAAGGGAACAGAAGAAGAGCACTGAGAGAAACTCTCACCAAAGGCTGAATCACCAGGACAAAACTCCTGCCCAAGGAGGGGAGTGGGGTCTAGTGGTTAGAGCGGGGGGGGGGGAGGCTGGGAGTCAGGACTCCTGGGTGCTCTCCCTAGCTCTGGGAAGGAATTGGGGTCTATGGGATGAGAGCAGTGGGTGACTGGGAGCCAGAAAAAGAGAATCGAGGGCTCCTGTGTGTTATCAACATGTTGTGGGTGCGTCCCTAGGTGAAATGCTTCTACTTCCTGTTCTAGGTGCAATGCGCAGCCCTCCTCAGAGTGTCATTATTCAGCCCTGGAACCCTGAACCCCCTGAGGGGAACCCAACTTTCTGGGGAAAATAACCTCCGGACTACATGGTAAGTGAGAACACGTGCCCCATGCTCCTGAGCCAGCCAGTCCCGCCGGATCAAAGACACAAAGCATTCTCTGTGTAGCTGTGGGTTTCAGCCCATAGACTATTTCCCTTCTCCCACTCCTTCCTCTCCTCCCATTTTCACTATCACTCTGTTCCCCCAGCCACCTCCCATAGCTCTATCTTATAGGAGTGAGTTCCACCAGCCATGGCCCAGTTGCTGAGAATATCGAGTCTGGATATTCTGGAGGACCAGAGGGTACCCAGAGAGGCCCACTCCAATGGTGCCTTCCTAACCCCCTCTTATTTCTCCCTTCCTCCTCTTTCCCTCCCCCTTTTCCCCTCTTCTGTCATCCCTTCCAACCCCTCTTCTGTCTCTCCAGGGCACCATGGACCAGGACAACATGACTCTCCAACCAATCATTGGGGTGAATTCCAGACAGACCCCAGCGGCCACGAGGGCCACTCACCTGGCTGTGGCCGTGCTGCTCTTCACCACTTTGCCAGTGAGTGTGGTGGGGAACGGGCTGTACCTGTGAGTGCTCAGGCTGAAGATGAGGACGGTGACCAAGCTCTTCTTCCTCCAGCTGGTTTCCTGCTACCTCCTCTTCACCCTGCTGATCCCCTTCTTCTCCATTTACCTCCTCCTGGATTTCCACTGCGTCTTCAGCATGGCCACGTGCAAGCTCCTGCATCTCTATGGACATGTTCTCCTCTGTCTTCCTTCTCGCTTTCATCAGTCTCATCGTGACACACTCACCTGCCACCCCATCTGGTCCCGGTATCACTGCACTCTGGCCCAGGCACGGAAACTGGCCACAGGGGTGTGGCTGGTCTCCTTCACTCTCAGCACTCCCTACCTGGCTTTCCGGGACACCCATGTGGATGCGGGCAGGATCACCTGCATCAATAATTACACCCTCTCCAGAGACTGGAATGGAGCCAAGATGCAGGACCTGGGCAGACAGGTCCACTTGGCCGTCTTCACAGTCCGGTTCCTGCTGGGCTTCCTGCTGCCCTTCTGCACCATCGCGGGCTGCTGCGTCTGCGTGGGGCTGGAGCTGTAGGTGAAGGGCCTGACACAGAGTGGGAAGCCCTTCAAAGTAATGGTGGCTGTGGGGGTGTCCTTCTTCCTCTGCTGGCTGCCCTACCACCTCTACTACGGCTTGATGTTCTACAGAAATGTGCCACAGTCAATGACAGATCATTTTCATCATTATGTTCTGCTTCAACGTGTTTCACCCCAGTCCTCTACCTTTTTGTAGAGGGGACATTCCAGCAGGTAGCAAGGACGTCTCTGTTTGCTCTGGTCAAAGCAGCTTTTGATGAGGATCTCAGTAGTGATGGGTCTGGACCAGAATCTAGTAGGAGACATGGGCCAGAAATTGACACCATGGAAATGGAGAAAAACTTGGAATCTTGTGGGTTCTAGAGACTTGGATATTCTGGACATGAGTTCCAGGTGTCTCGGTGTTTTAAAACTGAATAGAGTCCCTTGGGTTCTAGATTCCTAGCTAGCATCATAATCATATGTGTTTGTTTAAAAAACCCAGTAGGGTCCAGAAGGTTCCAGGCCCCTGTTTGGTTCTAGAACCCAGGAGGTGCCATGTCTACAAATGGTTTTAAACTCGATAGGCTCCCATGGGTTCTAGATTTCAGGCTGGGGCTACAATCTTTGTAGTTTTTATATGTCCAAATAGTTTTGCACAGCATAATATCCCATGAGTTCCAGATCTCTCAATGTGCCAAAGCCAGGTATGGTCCTGTGGGCTCTATGTTTCTGACTAGTACTAAAATCATGATTTCTGAATGATTTAAACCTTTGTGGTTTCTTGTGGGTTCCAGAATCCTGGCTGTTTCTAGAAACTTCTGTGCTCTCAAAATATTAAAACCTGATCAGATACCATTTGTTCTAGAATGTCATCAGTTCTAAAGCCAGTCAATGATTTAATGATGGGGTTCTAAGCTCCTGTCTGTATAACCTCATGGTTCTAGGTCTATCAATGTTTTTAAATATCCAGAACAGTGATCTAATTAAAAGGAAACCCCTCCTGTTGCTGTATCTAAAATAGAGAAGACTCTCCATTCTGCTAATGAAGTGCATGGACCAATGATCTCTCTATAGCTATATTTTTTCAGAAGTCCAAGTTCTGTGGCTTCATTGCAGGAGATTCTTACAAAAACACCAAGGGCTACAGACCTCCGCTTTCTAAAGTGGTCCATCATTTTGGTTGCCTGTAAATTCTGGAGGATCCTGACATGCAACTCCTTCAAAGAACCCTGCTTTTCAGAAACAGCTGAGTCATGGTTCTCTGAAAACCTGGCCCCTGTAAGTGGTGTCAAGATGGACACCCCACACCCAACCACGGAGACACTGAAAATCGCTAGTTTGGGAAATGGATCCCAAAACCCAGTGGAAGCATGGCGTGAACAAGCCAGATCTTGTGTTGATATAAATCAGTATAGCTCAATTATCCTCAGTTCAGAACTCATGGATTCTTTTCCCAGCTCTTTGAGGGGAGACAGGTTTAGTGGTTGGGGGCAGAGATGGGGTGCAGGACTCCTGGGTTTCATCCCCAGCTTTGGGAGGGTCATAGGGTCTAGTGGGTTAGAGCAGGGAAGCCTGGGAGCCAGGACTCCTGGTTCCTGCCCAGCTTTGTCAGGGTTGTAGGGTCTAGTGGTTAGAGCAAGGGGGGCTGGGTGCCAGGACTCCTGGGTTCTATCTTTGGCTCTAAGAGGGGAGTGATGTATTCCATACTTTGACTTCTCCAGCTCATTGATCCCAGCAACACACTTAGGGCCAGCCTCTGCTACAACACCCCCACCCCACTTCCCTGTAACACTGTCTTTGTGCAACACCCAGCAGTGGTGCGATGAGCCCGGAAGTCTCTTTTGCAAGCAGGTGTCTGAACACTTTCCCCCCACCCCCTCCCTGCTGCAGGCAGAGCCATGTGCAAGGGGAGTTGCTGGCCACCTGCTCGCTGGGCTCCAGAAATGGGCTGGTTCCACATCGGCCAGTGGGGTCTGCCGAGGGGGGGGCGCTGGGATCTGCATGGGGCGGGGGGAAGAGGAGCTGGGATCCAGCTCGGGGACAAGCTAGGAGCTGTGAAGGGTAAAACTAGGTGAGGGATCTGCCGAGGGGGAGCTGGGATCTGCGCAGGGCAAGGCCAGGTCAGGGATCTGCAGAGGCCGTGTGCCCTGTGCAGCGCAGGTTGGGAAACTGCTGTGGTGGGAACCAAGATATGTGACCTGGGTCCTTCCGCCAGGCTCTGGAAGGGGAAGTGCCCGTTGCTCAGAGGAACCCTTCAGATGTGGGACGCAACCCCACAAGGGAGCTGAGCTGCCCTGGGCCCTCAACTGCTCTGGCGGTGGTAGGGGAAGAGGTCGTGCCTTTCCCCTGCCACCCACCCAATACATTACGAGGTAAGCTTGGATTCCCTTTGAGCAAAGAGGGCTACGAGTCAAGAGCCCTGGCTCTGGGAAGGGAGGGAAATGGTATCTAGTGGTTAGAGCATGGGGAGGCAGCTGGGAGTCTGAACTCCTGGGTTCTATCCCTGGCTCTGGGAGGGGAGTGGGGTCTAATGGTTAGAGCAGGGGCTGGCTGAAGCTAGAACCCCTGGGTTCTCTCCCAAGCTCTGGGAGGGAAGAGGAGGGAGGGGATCCTAGTGGTTAGAGCACCTGCATAACTGGCAGTTCCCAGGTTTCGTAAGAGCGCTGGTGCACTTTGCACAGCTGGGTGGTGGTCTCTTCCCCTGCTTGTGAGGGGTGGGGGCAGGAGTGGGCTCAGTGTCCGTGGGGTTTGAATCTGGTAATCTAGGCCCAAAAGAAGGGACGTTGTGGTGGTGACTTTGAGACCACAGAGCCGTGTGGTTTCCCAACACTTTTTCCGGGACGGGGAGGCTGGGGGTGGGGGATGGGGATAGAGTTTGCGGGGGAGGAGCAGCATGATGGGGGAATGAGGGGACCAGGAGTTTGGGGAGCTGGGGAATGAAGGGTCGGGGGCATGGAGCAGTGGGGGGGGTTGGGAGGAGGGACTGGAAGTCCAGGGAAAGGGGGGATTTTGGGGAGGTGAGGGATGGGTGGAGGTGTGAGGAGGCTGGGGCCACAGGAGAGGTGGCAGTTTGAGGGAACGAGGGGGTCCTGTGGCCAATGTCTCACTGGGACTGTTTCACACACCCCCAGCAGCCTCCCTCGCCTCCTAGCCATGAACGGCTCCCGTGCCCCCCACAACACCACAGGGGCTGTGGAGGATGCCATGCGGCTCATCGCCATCAGCACCAATGCCTTGGTTTTGGGACTGGGCCTGGCTGGCAATGGACTGGTGATCTGGATCACCACGGCTGGCCGGCCTGGGCCACCCACCTTCCCCTCAGCCTGCTACCTCCACCTGGCTGTGGCCGACCTGCTCTTCTCCGCTGGGCGCATCCCGGCCATCGTCCAGGAGGTCTTCAGGTCCCGCTGGCCCTTCGGCCAAGCCCTCTGCAAGCTTCACTCCTTCGCTCGCTACTTGGTCGTCTTCGCCGGCGTCTTCGTGCTCACCCTCATCAGCCTCCACCGTTGCCTGCTGGTGGCTCAGCCCATCTGGGTCCGGAACCACCACAGGCCCAGGCTTGGGTGTTGGCTGATCGCTGGGGCCTGGATCCTGGCCATCTGCTTCAGCATCCCCTACCTGGTGGTCAGGGACGTGGAAATCAAACGGGGGGAGTCCTTCTGCGTCTACCGGACAGACCTGCGGCATTTCGTCGAGATGCCCCTGAGGTTGAGCCGGTTCCTGGGCGGGTTTCTGATCCCTTTTGCCATCATTGCCACGTCCTATGTGGTCTTGATCTGGAAGCTGAGGAGAAGAAGCTGGGAGGGTTCCCAGCGGACCTTCTCCTTGGTGCTGGCCGTGGTGGCTCTCTTCTTTGTTTGCTGGTTGCCCCATCACATCGTGGTGCTGCTCAGTACGTACCAGAAAAACAAAGAGATCTGGGGCGTGGCGCTCAAGCTGGCCAACGCCTTGGCCTACCTCCATAGCTGTCTCAACCCTGTGCTGTATGGGCTGGTGGGGTTCTCCCGGAGCAAGGGGCGCCGGAAGGGCTCCTTCCTGGGCATCTTTCGCAGGGCCCTGGCTGAGGAAGGAGAGGGATCGAGTGAGATGGAGGCATCGCAGAGCACTAGCCGGACTAGATGAGAGTGGAGGACTTGGGACTCCTGGGTTCTATCCTCAGCTCTGGGAAGGGAACGGAGTCTAGTGGATTAGGGCAGGGTGAGTGAGGAATCAGAACTCCTGGATTCTATTTTTCAGGTCTCTTGTTATTTCATTATGTGTGTGAGCAAGACCAATCTCTGAATCAGTCTCTCGCCTTCTGCTTCAATTTCTTCATCTATAAAATAGGGGTAGTAATCCTTCTGTTGTCTATTTAGACTGTAAACACAGTGGGGCATGGACAGTCACTCACTGTGTGTCTGTGCAGTGGCCAGCACAACGAGGGCTTTGATCTCATTCGGGGTCTATCTGTGTTAGATATTATGAGACAGCTTCATCAAAACTGTCGGTCTTTGTGTGAATGGCTCAGTTTTGTGGAGTTTCTTGACTCAAAAAAGTTTTGGAAGAAAACTTTCAAAGTTGTCGCCAGCTCACGTTTTCAAATGTCCAAAATGAAAATTCCACGTTTCCGGCCCCAAATGCTTTTTTTTTCTTTTTTAAATTTAGGCTCACTTGTGTTTTTAAAAAGTTTTCAGATGGTCAAAATTTAAAATGAAACATGTTGAAATGATCAAACCAAAATATTTTGATTGACCCAAATTGAAATCCCTCACCCCAATTTTCATGTTTGTGAATATTTTTGAGATTTATTATGTTTCCTCCCCATTTTTCACTGGCTAATTTTTCAAAATCTCCCCTTAAAATGTTGCAGGCCAGGAAATACCTGCTCAGATCTACAGATTATTTCAGAACGGCTTACTGTGCAGATGGAACTATCTGTGAGATAGTCACAAGTTGCATTAAAGCCAATGGGTGTCCTAACCACTCTGCTTCAGGCTCAATGGAAGGAGAAATGAAGCCAGCTTATGGAGTAGAGAGAGATACAGGCAGTGGAAGCTACCGCCCAAGGCATGTGTCCCGTCAGAGCTGAGCCATGTGGGTTATTCCCTGGTTGTGAACACGATGGTGAAGAGAGTAGCTGCAAACCATGTGCATGGGAGGCAGGAAGTCTTGAACAGGAGATCTGTGTGAGACCCAGAAAGGGAACAGAGAGCCAGTTTCTTGGGCACAAAGCCCGCTGGAGAGGCAGGCACGGGCATTGTGGTGCAAGTAAGCTGCCTGCTGCCCCTTGTTTCTACAACAGTTGGGGAATAAGGACAGTGTGTGTGTGTGTGTGTGTTCTCAGTAAATAAACAAGATTGTACCAAAGAATGGACCTGATTCAGAGCATCAATTTCTCCTCCTAATGGAACTTGCAACCCCACCAGGCCCAGAATATTAGCAAACCAGTGGGTTCAAAAGGACAAAGAGTTCCCAGAAAAATCAGGGTGCCGGGCTGCCCTGTACCCCTCAGTGTAATTCCCAGTGTGGGTAGACATACCTGCGCTAGCTTCGATGGAGGTAGCATGCTTAAAATAGACGATTTAGCCACAGCTAGTGGGGCTGGTTGCCCTGAGGATGTACCTAGGGTCTGGGACAGGATCACATCACTGGGCTACATGGCTAGCAGGGGGGTGTCTCCCCAAACTGAGAATCTCACCTCCAGCTGCAGTGTAGACGGACCCCGACTGGTAGAAGGCAGGTGACAGCTGAAGTGTTGCCAAGGGAGATAGTTCAAAATTTTCCAGTGGAACAGTTTCCCATCAGAAATCACTGATTTGACAACATGGAGACATTTCGGGGCAGGAATCAATTTTTGTTGGAATTTTTGAAGCAAAATTATCAAACAGTTAAGGCTGAGGCATTTCACCGTGTCTTTATTGTGTTGTTTTTTATATAACTAATATCCAAGGAGGGGTTGGCAGGATTCCAGTTTTATTGTTTTATGACACGGTTTGTTTTTAAATACCCATTTGAGACCTTTTCTGATCAACTTCGCATCTCATCGTCGCAGGGAAGTATGGCGAGGGCAGGGAGCCAATGACTATTTAATGGCAGTAGATAATGGGATTCACGAAGTTCAAAGCTTTACAGATGTTCAAATACAAATCGTCAACGTCACATGACAGACTATGCAAAGTAAATCGCCTTCAACCAAACTCAAAGAAGATCACAAGCAGTGTTTTTCTGACTTTGTCCATCTGTACATTTCAATGATTATCGCTCAAAATATTTTTTGGTGTGTGTACAGTGAAACTGACATTTACCGACAATGGCCGATAATAATCGAATACTTCCCAGCCTAAATAAAATACATCTTTATAGACTCCTAGATTTCAAAGCCAGAAGGGCCTGTTGTGGTCATTTTGTCTCATCTTCTTTGTAACATAGGCCAGAGAACTATCCTGAATTGATCTGTAGTTAATCTAGAGCAGATCTTTTAGGGAAAAAAAGATCTTGATTTAAAAATGGCCAGTGACGGAGACTCCACCATGACCCTTTGTAAACTGTTCCAATGGTGAATTGCCCTCATTGTGAAAAATGTACACCATTATATATTGGACAGGGATTCAGAAGACCTGGGTTTTATTCCAACGGCTGCCCCTGGCTGGCCGGGTATCCTTGGGGAAAGTAGTCACCAGTCTGTGCCTCAGTTTCCCAGACTAAGGAGGGATCTGATAATAGTTCTCAGTGGTGGGAAGGGCTGTTATAAAGAGGATGAGGATCAATTGTTCTCCATGTCCACTGAAGGTAGGACACGAAGCAACGGGCTTAATCTGCAGCAAGGTTGGTGGAGGTTGAATATTAGGAAAAACTGTCTCTCAGGGCAGTTTAGCTCAGGAATCAGCTCCCAAGGGAGGTTGTGGAATCCCTGTCACTGGAGGATTTTAAGACCAGGTTGGACAGTCATCAGTCAGGGCTGAGCTAAGTTGACTTGGTCCTGCCTGAGCACTGGGGATGTGATCAAAGCAAAATGTTTTGTAAAGGCCGTTTTGCTATTTCTGAAACAATGCTGGGTTTGTGGGGAATTTTGAAATTTCAGCTTTGGGTGAAAGAAAATTTGGACCTGTCAGAATTTCCCATGGGACACAAATTCCAACTGGCTCCTGTTGTCAACCCAAAAGGATGAAAAATCATGAGCTCAGCCCCCTTGAAAAAAATCACAAAATTGCCTTAAAAATCATAAGATTTGAATAATATGATCAGTTTGAGGTCCTTTTATTGAATTTCTGGTTCTTTTGGATTCATGTTTTCCAGCCCCTCGCCTCAAACTATGAGGGCTAGAAACTGTTTGTTTGTGGTAGTGAGGGCTGAGATTTTCCCCAGTCACATGCCTCCAGCAGCTGGGGATTTCAGATGAAATATGAGATCTGGTTTGTTCACGTAGCTGGATGTTGTAAAGAGTCACTGAGTTTACACAGTCTCTCAGGTAAAGAATTATAAGTAGCCACTTGTGGCAGACTTGGTTTTGTCTGCAAGTGAAATCTCAGACTCAACTTTTTGCCGATGTTTTGTTGGGCTAAAAGGCAGGGGGTAAACATCCGAAGGGGTTATGGCTGGTGGCACAGGGCATGCAAAGGTACATGACCCTAGTAGACCAAATCAGGACAGGACCATTGACTGGAATCTGGCCCATTGACACCAGTGGAGATACAGCCAATTGATCCCAGGTGGGGATTTGGCCCCATTATGTCCAATGGACCAATGTTGATATCAGCCAGTCCCTTGCCCCTGGGTTAGAGCAGAGCTTGCGCCCCCTAGAGGGGAAAGGCCCTGTGCCCCATTGACCACCCCCTTGAGCCTTCCAGTCCCCACCCTGGGACTGGATCAGAGCCAGTGCTCGCTAGAGGAGACAGGCCCCATGTCCCATTACCCCCCTGTGAGCCAGCCAGTGCCTGGCCTGGAGCCTGGTGGGAGCCAGCACCCTCTAGAGGGGAACGGACCCATGCCCCATTCCCTGCCCCCTTCCCGTTCCCCTCGAGCCAGCCAGTCCCTGCCCTGGGGCTGAATGAGAGCTAAAGCTCCCTAGAGGGGAAAGGCCACATGCCCCATTCTCTGCCCCCCATCCCGAGCCAGCCAGTCCCCACTCTGGGACTGGATCAGGGCCAGTGCCCACTAGAGGGGAAAGGCCATATGCCCCATTCCCTGCCCCCCTGAGCCAGCCAGTCCCCACTCTGGGGCTGGATCAGAGCCAGTGCCCGCTAGAGGGGAAAGGCCACATGCCCCATTCCCTGCCCACCCCCCCCGAGCGTGCCAGTCCCCGCCCTGGGGCTGGATGACAGCTAATGCTCCCTAGAGGGGAAAGGCCACCATGCCCCATTCCCTTCCCCCCTGAGCCAGCCTGGGGCGCTGAGGCCAGACAGTGAGAAATTAACAGGTTGTTGCTATCTGCAGGTGCCAGAGGCCAGCTGGGTTTCAGTCTCTCGGCACCGTCTGTGCCGGCCGGGTGTTGGGTTACAGGCGCTGAACAGGTAAAGGTCATTGTCTTAGCAGCTCCGTGGCCGGCTTTAAATGCACACGACCAGAAAATGCTCCAGACGCTTCCTTGCAGCATGACCTTCAGCTGCCCCCTTTGTTCAGCCTGATTTCCACCATCCAGGTGCTAAACCAGCCCTGGGCTCCCTCCGCCCCCAGCTCTGTCGGTGCCTTTCACTCCTGACCCACAGCCCCCTGCTAGCCCAGCCCTGCGTCCATAGCCCCTTACATTGTAAATGTCGGTGTAATAATCTATAGTCTGGGACCAGCCCTCCCAGCTGTTACACGAGCACCTGGATTGCACGTACGCTGCCATCTACGGGCCAGATGGTTTTACTGCCATCGTCAGGCCTGGGCCTTTGGACAACAGTGATTCTCAACCGGGGTCCGTGTACCACTGGGGGTACCCAGAGGTCTTCCTGGGGGTACCTCAATCCATCTAGATATTTGCTTAGATTTACAACAGGCTACATAAAAAGCACAATCAAAGTCAGTAGAAACTCTAATTTCACACAAGCCATGACTTCTTTAATCTGCTCTATATGCCAGTGGGTTTTAAACTGTGGGTTGCGACCCATTTCTGGGTTGCAGAATGTCAGGCACTGGGTCATGGCTGCTCTGGACAGCAGCACCGACCAGGCGAGTAAAAGTCAGGCTGGTCCCTATGTGTTCTGCCACTGCGCCGCACCCCCAAAGTGGCCAGCAGCAGGTCCGGCTTCTGGGTAAGGGGACCACGGGCTCTGCATTCCGTCCTCGCCCCGGGTACCAGCTCCACACTCCCATTGGCTGGAAAAAGACCAATGGGATCGGTGGGGCGGTGCTTGCAGGCAAGAGCGGTGCAGAGCCACTTGCGAACCTCCGCCTAGGAGCCAGGCCTGCTCCTAGCTGCTCCCAGGGCGCAGCATGGTCCACAGTGCCAGGAGAGGCAGGAAGCCTCCCTTAGCACCCCTGCTGCATTGCTGACCAGGAGCTGCCCGAGGTAAGCTCACGCCCCAACCCCACGACTCAATTCCCTGTTCCAGCCCTGAGCCTCCTCTCAAACCCGGATCCCCGTCCTGCACCCCAAACCCCTCATCCCTAGACCCACCCCAGAGCCTGCACCCTAGCCCAGAACCCTGACCCCCCCACCCCAACCCCCTGAACCCCTCATTCCCAGCCCCACCCTGCAGCCCTCATCCCTGCACCCCAGCCCTCTGCCCCAGCCCTGAGCCCCTCCAAAACCCCTCATTCCTGGCCTTACCCAGCAATCCTCACTTCCCTGCACCCCAACCCTCTGCCCCAGCCCTGAGCCCCTCCAAAACCCCTCATTCCTGGCCTTACCCAGCAGCCCACCCCCCTGCACCGCAACCCTCTGCCCCAGCCCTGAGCCCCTCCAAAACCCCTCATTCCTGGCCTTACCCAGCAGCCCTCACTCCCCTGCACCCCAACCCTCTGCCCCATCCCTGAGCCCCTTCCACACCCCAACCCCCTCATTCCCAGCTCCATTGGGTTGCAGGCATCAACAGTTTTCTTCAGCTAGGTCCCCAGAAAAAAAGTTTGAAAAGCACAGCTCTTTACTAGACACTAAAATGAAAGTACAACATTTACATTCCAATCGATTTATTTTATAATTACATGGCAAAATGAGGAAGTAACCGTCTGTCAGTGCTAGTGTGCTGTGACACTTGTCTTTTTATAGCTGCTATTGTAAACAAGTCATTTTTAAGTGAGGCGAAACTTGGGGGTACACAAGACAAATGAGAATTCAGAAAGGGGTACAGTCGTCTGGAATGGTTGAGAGCCACTGGTCTAAAGGGTCTTTTCCCACTGAGATGTGGCTACCTCTGGAGTGGGGCATGGGGGCTCTTTATATAGGTGACAGGGAGGAATGTGGGAAGTAGGGTGGGGTCAGGTTTGCTGGAACAATTTGTACAGTGGGGGGCCTGAGAGCCACTGAACCACACTATAAACCCTGTATATGATGGAAACCACTTCAAGCCAGTGGGTACAGCACCTGTGGGGGGACAGAGAGAGCTCTGAGGAGGCTGCTTTGAGAGGTGGGGTGGGGGGCAGGGACAGATCCAGGGGGTGGGGCTGCTGTGGGTGGTGGGGTGAGGGCAGGGAGCAAACTGGAGTTTGGGGCAGAGACAGATCTGGGGAGACGATTCTGGATTTGAGCCTAGCATTGAAGCTGGAAGGTTTAATCTCACTTTCTTACCTATGTCCTGGGGGAATCAGACACGGCAACTCAGAATTGATTCCTCCAGCACACACACACACACACACACACACACACACACACAACATGTGCAGCTCCCCCCCGACCCTGCTCATGGACTCTGTCTGGTGACAGGAAACTGTCTCCTTGGGGGAGACAGCACAGGGGAGTGGCTCAGCGCGGGTGAGAGATGCTCACAAAGCTGAGTCTGCAAAACCTCCTAGGTGGCCAGCTTCGGGCAAGCCTCAAACAGCTCGGCTCAGCTCTGGGGCCTCTCGTGATGAAGGGTCTGAGATGCTGTGTGCATAGAGATGATCGCCCACATCCGGGGTAGCTACAGCCCCAGAGCAGGTGCGACCGCATCATTGCCAAAATTCAGCCTGATAACACCTGGAGACACACCAGACCCAGCTTGGGCCCCTGAAGTGCCGCTGGGTCAGGAATGATTCGTGGGTGTGCCTTTGGCCCCGGTCAACTCTCCCACATCCAGGAGAGACCCTACCAGGTGGCGAGTGGATTGTGAATCTCTCGCTTCATTGGATGTAAGCCACACAACATAGTGTCTGCTCCACGACTGGCTGGTGGATTGGTTGGACGTTGCAAAGGGCGAAAGCTGTGTGAATTTTGGCCAGGAATATTGGGATTCATTAAGTCATTAGTTTAAAAAGCCACTGTGAGGGGGTACCCAGCGGGGCTGTGGGACCTCTGAGCCTTCTGTCCCACCAACCTGGGGTGTCCCTCTCACACTGCAATAGTGTATCAAGTGACAAACCTCTGGCAGGCTCTGCATTGACACAGCCATCCTCAGGCAGGGACTCACCCAGCTGAGTTCCATGAATGCTTCTCCCAGCCACTCATGATCATCAATAGGGAGGCTCCAACCAATTTCTCCCAGCTCCCCAGCTTTGCACACCAGAATCTAACCAATCCTACCTTGGTTAGAAGCCTGGCCAGTTCATTGCCCAGTCCACCCCTTCCATGATGTGGAGATGACACTTACCGGCTTTTGTAAATTGAGCTGAGATTTCCCAGCACTTCAACCAAACACACAGTTTTAGCTAGAATACAAAACAGGTTTATTAACTACAAACAGATGTAAAGTGATTATAAGCAGCGAGCACAGAGATCACAGTTGGTTACCCAAGAAATAAAAGTAAATTCGCAATCTGAGTTCTACAAACTAAACAGAGTTTGAATCAGGCCATGTTTCACCCTGATAGATGGCACATGCAGGTGACACAGCCTCAATGAACAAGCTGGGACTCTTCTCCAGCCTGGGACCCCCTCCCTAGTTCAAAGTCTTCGTCCTTCCAACATGTTTCCAGGTGTTGAGTTGTGGGGGCCATGAGGCCAAGTGGTGATGTCACTTCCCCTCTTTTGCAGTTTCATCCAATTTACTGGCACTACATTTTGCTACGATGTGGGTCAAACAGTCGCCATTGTCTACATGTTCTCTCTGAGAAATCTCCATTTTATACAGTTCCTGAGAGATAGTGGATTCTGGGATGGGCTCCTCCACCTGAAAGCCTGGTTTTGGTTATTCTGCACATCACACTTTATTTCAATAACACACACAGCAAAACATCACAACCTCACATACAATGACAGCACGTATAATCCATCAGGATATTAGTGTTCAACAGATCAATGTTTTTAAAATGATAGCTCAGAAGACAGATTTTGTTCATATGTATATGACAGTGGTGAATATGGGGGCTGAGGGGGCTGTTTTGAGGTACAGAGTAACACAGCCACACATTTTATTTAAAGTCCCCAATATTTTAAACACCTTCTCACTTCATTGGCTTCCAAAACAGAGCTGGACATTTCTGGTTTTCCAAAATGTTTGGCAGAGTTTTGTAGGGTCACAAACTCTTACAATTTCGTTGCGGCATTCACCATGCTTCCTGTTTTCCTCCAGGCCCCAGATACTGGAATCAGATGGTTAAGTGTGAATTTCAGCTCTCTTTTCTTTTCTCTTTTTAGGTGAGTCCCAGAGAAAAGCTTGAAATGGCTGGAAAAAAAATCGTAAGACAAAAAAGAAGGACCTAAATGTTTTTCTTTTCAAAGCAATCTCATGATGTTTTGGAGGTGGCCTGTGAGGACTGAAGCCTTTGGCTTGGCACTGAAGATACAGGACTAGACTTATAACAGTGGCTGAGGGATTTAGGTGAAAAAATCCCATTGAAGTTAGCCATTAAGCACCTAACTCACACAGGTGCTTTTGAAAAAAAATCAGTAGAAGCCTAAGTCAATTCAATTACATCACATAATGGCAGACAGCTAAAAAGTGACATTTAAGTTCTTATACACAAATACTAGAAATCTGAATAATAAGATGGGTGAACTCGAGTGCCTTGTATGAAATGAGGATATCGATACAACAGGCATCACAGAAACTTGGTGGAATGAGGATAATCACAGTAACATCCGGTTACAAAATATATCGGAAGGACAGAACAGGCTGTGCTGGTGGGAGAGTGGCACAATGTGTGAAAGAAAGTGTAGAGGTAAATGAAGTAAAAATCTTAAATGACCCAAACTGTACCGTAGAATCTCTCTGGAGTAATTCCATGCTTGAATAATAAGAATACAGCAGTAGAGATATACTATCAACCACCTGGCCAGGATGGTGATAGGACTGTGAAATGTTCTGGAAGATTAGAGAGGCTATAAAAATAAAACACGCAATAATTTTGGGAAAAGCAGCAAAGAAGCTAACCTGATTGAAACTATAGTAAAGAACTGAATTATCACACACATATACGGATATCATTTGTTAGGGAAGAGTCAACATGCTTGTAAAGGGAAGTCATGTCTCAGCAATCTAACAGAATCCTTTTTTGGGGTCAAAAAGTATATGGACAAGGGTGATCCAGTGGATATAGTGTACTTGGAGTTTCAGAAAGCCTGTGGCAAGATCCCTCACCAAAGACTCTTAAGCAAAGTAAGCTGTCATGAGTTGAGGGAAGGTCCTCACATGCTTCAGTAACTGGTTAAAAGACAGGAAACAAAGGGTCGGAATAAATGCTCAGTTTTCAGAATGGAGACATGTATATAGAGGTAGCCCCCAGGGGTCTGTAATGGGACCAGTGGTGTTTAAGATATTCATAAATCATCTGGAAAAAGGGATAAACAGTGAGGTGGCAAAATTTTCAGATGATCCCAAACTACTCACTATAATTAAGTTCAAAGCAGATTGTGAGGAGTTATAACGGTATTTCACAAAACTGGGTGACTGGGCAACAAAATGGCAGATGAAATTCAGTGTTATTAAATGCAAAGTAATGCACAATGGAAGCCATAATCCCAAGTACACATATATAAATTAGCAGTTTCCACTCAAGAAAGAGATCTTGGAGTCACTGTGGATAGTTCTCTGAAAATATCCACTTAACGTGCAGCGGCAGTCAAAAAAGGGAACAGAATGCTGGGAATCTTTAAGAAAGGGACAAACAATAAGAGTGAAAATATCATATTGCCTCTATATAAATCCATGATACGCCCACACCTTGAATACTGCGTGCAGATGTGGTTACCCTATCTCAAAAAAGATATATTGGAATTGGAAAAGGGCTACAAAAATGATTAGGGGTATGGGACAGGTTCCGTATCAGGAGAACTGGGACTGTTCAGCTTGAAAAAGAGATGACTAAGGGGGGATATGATAGAAGTCTATAAAATCCTGATTGGTGCTGAGTAAGTAAATAGGGAAGAGTTATTTATTCCTTCTCATAACATAAGAACTAGGAGCAGAGATGGAGTCCCTGGCCTCTGTTCTCCAAAAGCTGAGAATGGACGACAGGGGGTGGATCACTTGATAATTCCCTCTGGAGAACCTGGCATTGGCCACTGTCGGAAGACAGGACACTGGGCTAGATGGACCTGCCGACAGGTGAGTGGAAGGATTCCCAGAGATCACTGTACCACAAGCTGAACCCAACAGACAGGGCCCACATGCCCAAAACAATCATGAAAGCCAAGCTGGGCGTGCGGTGGTTCCGGGCTCACTCAGGGCACACCATGAGGATGCAGCGATCGACACTGAGGGCTGTGAGGAGGAAGACGCTGGAGAACACATCTAGGGAGGTGACGGTGCTGGTCAGCCTCTTGGCCCAGTCTAACTCCAGGAAGAATATGGAGATGATTTTGAGAGGCAGGAAGACAATAAAGATTAAGTCGGCCATGGCCCGGTTCCAGAACCACACGGGGCTGGCTGTCCTCTCCACATGGCAGCCGGCGATGAAGAGGACGTAGCTGTTCAACACCACCCAAGCAAGGAAGACTACACCACACAGCACCAGGAAGAGAACCGGGAGGATCACCATTCTCAGAGAAGTTGCAGTCACAATATCCCCTCCTCCTCCTCAGGGCTCAGCAGGAGCACCGCAGATGTTGTACTAAGCAAAGGAAGGAACCGCAATGAAAAGGGCTCCAAGAGAGGACACGGACAGAGACAGACAGCCGCAGAGTTTATAATCTCCTCAGAGTTTACAAACTCCCCAGATTCTGGGCTGAACTCAGATAGGATCAAATCCTTGTAGGCCAATGACACCAATGATTCAGAGACCTTAGAAGCATACGCCAGGGTGCTATACGGGGACTGCAAAAGTCATATCGTCTAACCTCCTGCCAAGATGCAGAACTTGTGTCTGCCCAAACTTTTTTGTTTTTACATAATATCATTTTTTCAACCAAACCAAATATTGAAATAAGCCCCACATATGCTTATTACTGAAAAGTCGGATTTATAGGCAAAGGAAGGTTCGCAATGAGGAGGGTGGTCCAAGATGCAGAGACAAATATAGGAGAAACACCCTTGCCCTCCCTCGGCAGCGTCACCAAAATTCCCAAATAACTTTCTTGCTTTTAGTTTCCCAGAGGAGCTGGTTATTCCTGTCTTGGTTAAACAAAAAAGTTGATGAATGATTGTTCCCCCCGACCCCCCCCCCTTTTTTTGAAATAATGGAATTTTTGAAAGCAAGTCTTCTCCAGCCCCCCACCCCTTCATATTGAAGTGGAGTTTTTGTGTGGTTTGGGCCAATTGGGGGAGAGGGGGTGAGTTAGTGGAACAGGCAAAATTGCCACTGAAAGAACCCGTCTGTGAAAACCTCCGGTGAGTGATGGAAGGCAACTCCCCAGGAGGAAAAAAGTAGGATTGAAACAACAACGGCAATGAAAAAGCCGACAAAGCACCAAAGGAAGAAGACACCAGTTACAAGGTAAAAAAACTTTTTTTTTAAATGGAAAGATATTGTAAGTGTCTATTTTAGTGGATAGAAAGGGAGTCCAGACGCCTGGGTTC
This sequence comes from Aldabrachelys gigantea, assembly GCA_026122505.1. Classification (NCBI taxonomy): domain Eukaryota; kingdom Metazoa; phylum Chordata; order Testudines; family Testudinidae; genus Aldabrachelys; species Aldabrachelys gigantea. The sequence continues at coordinate 71,806,497 of CM047489.1, forward strand.
CATCCCAGACTCTGCCAATGAACTGCTTGGGGAGCCCTGGACAAGTCATGGCCCCTTGCCTCAGTCTCCCCTCCAAACATTTCTCTGTTTAGAGAGTGAGCTCGCTGTGGCCAGGCCTGTTTCTCCCCGTGGGTCTGTGCAGTGCCTGGCACGATTTTGGCCCTGATCTTGGTCAAAGCCTTTGCAGCCTCCAGCGTGATGGGGGCCCCTGACCATTGACAAGAGGACCCACAAATAATTTCAGCTGGTTCTAACCGGAGTGGATGATGGGAGAAGACGTGGGAGCTGGAAGATACAGGGTGAAGCAGTGTGGGGAGCGGGTCAGACTGAAATCCAGTGGGGTAGCTGGAGGATTTATCTCATTTCCTTACCTGTGACTTGGGGGGGACGCGGCGTCTCAAAGTCGACCCCCGTCCCAGGTCTCTGACATGACGTCTGCAGCTCGCCCAGACTAGTTCAGCCTGGAGCAGGAAGCCGCTCATGTGGTGGTATATCGGGGGGTGGGGGAACGGGGGGTGGAAAAAAATGGGTGGAGATCACAGGAAGTGGCTGGGTCCGAATACATCTGCAAGGTCAGGAAGGGCTCCAGCACCCATAGCTACATGCAGACGTTATGCAAACCACAAGCTCCCCCTCGCTGGGCCCTCGTCAGGCATCTGCATTCGTCTGTCCACATCCGTGGGCAGGGGCCTCAGTGGGGAGCCAGGGCTGAGACAGACACTTCCAGCTGACTTCCCCGGGTGAGATCCCTGGACCAGAGACTCCAGCTGGGACTCTGCCCTCCAGCCCCTCCTTGCTGGGGAAAGTGAACAGAGACCCGCTGGGAGTCGGATGCATGAGATTCTCAGCCCTGCCTTTGCTGCAGAGAACCCACCCTCCCCTGTGACCACATTACAACCCTGCCAAGGCTAAGGAAATCCTCGCTCTGTGCTGGAGACCACATAAACCACAGCCCAGCCTGCAACTTGCCTTCATCTCTCGTCATTTGCCTGGAGACCTCAGGCGTGGGGACACTTTTCAGCTCAACGTGAGCTCCCAGATCCAAAGGGCTCTGGCCGTGCTGCGATGCATCAACAGGGAAATCTTGATTAAGAGCAGAGAGGTGATTGTCCCTCTGGATCCGGCCCTGGTGCGACCACAGCCCTGTGTCCAGGATCCTGTGTCCGGGATCCTGTGTCCAGTTCTGGCACCCACCCTTCAAGAAGGATGTTGAGCAACCAGAGGGGGTCAGAGAAGAGCCACGAGAAGGATTAACGGACTGGACCCCAGGCTTGGCAGACAGAAACTCCAGGAGCTCAGTCAGTTCAGTTTATCAAAGGACACGTCTACACCAGGAAGGCTGCACGGGTGCAGTTGCGCCACTGTAGCGGCTCAGTGAAGACATGGTCTATGCTGACGGGAGAGCTTCTCCCATCAATGACATTAATCCACCCCACCCCCCTGGGAGGCGGTAGCTGTGTTGACCAGAGAAGCATTGTCTACACTGGGTGTTAGGTCGGTATAACAACGTCACCCGGGGGGGGGGGTCCACACCCGTGAGCGACGTAGTTATACCAGCATTAATAGCTAGTGTCGACCAAGCGAAAGGGAAGGTGACGGGATGACTTGATTGCAACTTTCTGACAAAAAACTGAATTTCACATATGCTGCCATCTACTGGCCAGGTGGTTTTACTGCCATCGTCAGCTCTCTCTAGTCTATAGCAGTGGTTTCCAACTGGGGTACGTGTAGCACTGGGGTATGCAGAGGTCTTCCAAGGGATACATCAACTCATCTAGATATTTGCCTAATTTTACATCAGGCTACATAAAAAGCACTAGCCTAGTTAGTACAAACTACAATTGCATACAATGACTTCTTTCTACTGCTCTATATACTGCCCACTGAAATGTAAGTAGAATATTTATATTCTGATTGATTTATTGTATAATTATATGGTAAAAGGAGAAAGTAAACTATTTATCAGTATTAGTGTGATGTGACACTTGTAGTTTTTAAGTGAGGTGAAACCTGGGGGTACATAAGACCAATGAGAATCCGGAAAGAGGTACAGTCATCTGGAAAGGCTAAGAGCCACTGGTCTAAAGGGTCTTTTCCCACTGAGATGTGGCCACTTCTGGGGTAGGGCATGGGGGCTGTTTATACAGGTAACAGGGAAGAATTTAGGCAGGGGCTGCTGCAGGGAGTGGGATGGAGTGAGGGTTCCTGGAAAAATTTATATAGTGGGGGTGTTGAGAGTCACTGAATCAAAATGTAAACTCTGGATGATGGGAACCACTTCACTTCTGGGGCTGCAGAACTGATGGGCGGGGCAGGGAGAGATCTGGGGAGACTGATTTGGGGATCGGGGTCAGAGAGATCTGTAGAGGCTGCTATCAAGAGCAGGTAGGGAAATAGGGGGCTGCTGTGGGGGGGAGAGTAGGGACAGGGAGGAACCTGGGGTGGGGGTGGGGGCTAGAGACAGATCTGTGAGAGGTGGGGGATTGTGGATTTCACCCTAGCATTTCTTACCTATGTCATGGGGTAATCAGACATGGCATCTCAGAACTGATTCCCCCAATGCACATGCGCACACACACACACACCACCTGCAGTTCCCACCTCCCGCATGGAATCTGTCTGGGGGCAGGAAGCTGTCCTCTTAGGGAGTGGGAGAAAGGGGTGGAAGATGCTCACAAAGCTGAGTCTGCAAAACCTCTGAGTTGGGCAACTCTGTGCAAGCCTCAAACAGCTCAGCTCAGCTCTGGGGGCTCTCGTGACGAAGGCTCTGAGATCCCATCTGCAGAGATGGTAGCCCACATCCAGGGCAGCCACAGCCCGAGAGCAGGAGCTGAGCTGTAGCTGCATCGTTGCAAAAATTCAGCCCGTTCACATCTGGAGACACACCAGACCCAGTTTGGGCCCCTGAAATGCTGCTGGATCAGGTGGGATTCATGGGTGGGCTCTTCTTCCCTTCACTCCAGTCACTCCTCGACTATCCTGGAGAGACCTTTCCAGGTGGTGGGTGGTTTGGGAATCACTTGGTTTATTGGCTGTGAGCCACACAACATTATGTCTGCTCCACGACTGGCTGGTTGATTGCTTGAATGTTCAAGAACAGACAGTGACGTAGTGAAAGCTGCATGAATTTTGGCTGAGAATATCAGGATTCATTGAGACATTCGTTTCAAAAGCCACTGTGATGGGGTTCCCAGCCTGCAACCTGGACTGAGGGACCTGCTGAGTCCTCTGTCCTACCAACCTGGGGTATCCCTCTCACACTGTGATACTGTGTCAAGCTGCAAACCTCTGGCAGGCCCTGCACTTACACAGACATCCCCAGGCAGTGACACACTCAGCTGAGTTCCTTTAATGTTTGTCTGAGCCATTCATGAACCATGAATAGAGAGGCTCCAGTCAATTTCCACCGGCTCCCTGGCCTTGCAGAACCAGAAATGTACCATCCTGCTTTGGTCAGAAGCCTGGCCAGTGTAAGTTCATTACCCTATTGACGCCTCCCTCAGGCCTGGTCTACACTACGCTGTTAAACTGATTTTAACAGCGTTAAATCGATTTAATGCTGCACCCATCCACACTACACTGCTCTTTATATCGATTTAAAGGGCTCTTTAAATCGATTTCTGTACTCCTACAAAACGAGAGGAGTAACGCTAAAATCGATATTACTATATCGGATTAGGGCTAGTGTGGACGCAAATCGACGTTATTGGCCTCATTATTTTACAGTAGCTACCCACAGTGCACCGCTCCAGAAATCGACGCTAGCCTTGGACCATGGACGTACAAAACTGAATTAATGTGCCTAGTGTGAACGCGCCCAATCGACTTTATAATATCCATTTTATAAAATCAGTTTAAGCTAATTCGAATTTATCCTGTAGTGTAGACGTAGCCTCAATGTGGAGAGGACATGCACCAACTTTTGTAAACTGAGCTTGGAGTTTCCAAGTACTTCAACCAAACACACTGTTTCAGGTAGAATATAAACCTGGTTTATTAACTACAGACAGCTGGATTTTAAGTGATTATAAGCAGTGAGCACAGAGATCAAAGTTGGATACCTCAGAAATAAAAGTAAATTTGCAGTGTAAGTTCTCCAAACTAAACAGGATTTGGATCAAGCCAGTCTCACTTTGGCAGATGGTACAAGCAGGTGACAGTTCCTCAATACACAGGCTGGGCTTGTCTTCCAACCTGATACCAAACTTCTCCAGGTCAAAGTCTTTGTCCTCCAGACGTTTTCCCAGGTGTTGAGGGGAGTGAGGCCAAGTGGTGATGTCACTTCCCCTCTTTTGTAGTTTCTTCCAGCTTGCTGTAAAGATCTTTTGCTATGACGTGAGTCAAACAGTCTCCATTGTCTACGTGCTCCCTCTGAGAAACCTCCACTGTGTACAGGGCTTGAGATAGTGGGTTATTGGATGGGTGCTGATGAGCCTTTAAGGCTCTCTGGCTCCTCCATTGTCATACCTGAAAGGCTGGTTGTGGGTGTTCCCAACATCACAACTTATTGCAGTAACACACACATAGCAAAACTTCCAACTCCTCATACAATGACAGCACATACAATTCAAGAGGATATTAATAATCAACAAATCAAGGCTTTTTTAATGATACCTCACATGGCAGACTTTGTTCATATTGATATGACAGTGGTGAATATGGGGGTTCCAGGGTGCTGTTCTGAGAAACAGCGTGCCACAACCACCCACATTTTATTTAAAGTCCCCAATATTGTAAACACCTCCTGAACTCCATTGGCTTTCAAAACAGAGCTGGATATTCCTGCTTTTCCAAAATGTTTGGACACAAAATTAGGGTTACAAACTCTTACAATTTCGTTGCAGCGTTCACCATGCTTCTCGTTTTCCTCCAAGCCCCAGATACTGGTATCAGATGGTTATGTGTGAATTTCAGCTTTCCTTTCTGTTGTTTTTTTTTTTGGTAAATCACAGAGAAAAGCTTGAAATGGCTGGGAAAAAAAAATCATAAGACAAAAAAGAAGGACCCAAATGTCTCTCTTTTCAAACCAATCCATGATGTTTTGGGGGTGGCCTGTGAGGACTGAAGGCTTTGACTTGGCACTGAAGATACAGGACTAGACTTATAAAAGTGGCTGAGGGATTTAGGTGAAAAAATCCCATTGATGTTAGCCATTAAGCACCTAATTCACATAGGTGCTTTTGAAAATCTCACCCGCAGAAGCCTAAGTCAATTCAATTACATCACGTAATGGCAGACAGCTAAAAAGTTCTTATATACAAATACTAGAAATCTAAATAATAAGATGAGTGAACTAGATGCCTCGTGTTAAATGCGGATATTGATTTAACAGGCATCACAGTAACTTAGTGGAATGAGGATAATCAATGAAAGACGGTAATAGCAGTAATATATCGGAAAGACAGAGCAGATCATGCTGGTGGGGGACTGACACTAGATGTGAAAGAAAGCATATTGTCAAATGAAGTAAAAATCTTAAATGAACAAAACTGCACCATAGAATCTTGATGGATAGTAATTCTATGCTCCAACAACAAGAATATAGCAGTAGTGATATATAACCGACCACCTGACCAGGACGGTGATAGAGACTGTGAAATGTTCTGGAAGATTAGAGAGGCTGTTAAAATAAAAACAACTCTGTAATAATGAGGGATTATCAACTATCCCCATATTGACTGGATAGATGTCGCTTCAGGACAAGATGCAGAGATAAAGTTTCTTGACACCTTAAATATCTGCCTCTTGGAGCAGCTAGTCCTGGAACCCACCAGAGAAGAGGCAATTCTTGATTTAGTCCTAAGTATAGCACAGGATCAGGTCCAAGAGGTGAATATAACTGAACCGCTTGGTAATAGTGACCATAGTATAAATAAATTTAACATTCCTGTGGCAGGGAAAACACCACAGCAGCCCAACACTGTAGCATTTAATTTCTGAAAGGAGAACACCACAAAAATTCGGAAGTTAATTAAACAGAAATTAAAAGGTACAGCACAAAAGTGAAATCTCTGCAACCTGCATGGAAACTTTTTAAAGACACCATAATAAAGGCTCAATGTAAATGTATCCCCCAAATTTAAAAAAAAAAAAAAGAACCATAAAAGTGCCACCGTGGATAAGCAACTAAGTAAAGAAGCTTTGAGAGGCAAAAGGCATCCTTTAAAGAGTGGAACATAAATGCTCGTTAGGAAAATAGAAAAGAGCATAACTCTGGCAAATGGAGTGTAAAAATATAATTAGGGAGGCCAAAAAAGAACTTGAAGAATAGCTAGCCAAATACTGAAAAAGTAGTAGCAAAAAAATTTTTAAGTATATCAGAAGCAGGAAACCTGCTAAACAACCAGTGGGAACACTGGACAATTGAGATGTAAAGCAGAATTCAAGGACAATAAGGCCATTGAGGAGAAACAAAATGAATTCTTTGCATCAATATTCACAACTGAGCATGTGAGGGAGATTCCCAAACCTGAGCCATTCTTTTTAGGTGACAAATCTGAGGAACTGTCCCAGATTGAGGTGTCATTAGAGGAGGTTTTGATAAACTAAACAGTAATAGTCACCAGGACCAGATGGGATTCACCCAAGAGTTCTGAAGGAACTCAAATGAGAAATTGCAGAACGACTAACTGCAAGGATCTACAAAGGGGTTTCACACCTACGGGCATAAACATTTTAAGAACAGGACTTAGGTTACCCTTTATTTTATAGACCAGTTGATCTTCAACTAACACAAGAGAGAAAGCTCCACTGGGAGCGAAGATGACATGATGAGAAGAATAATGAAATGAAGATGCAGAAAATGACAGACCATAAAGAACCAACCACTCCAAAATGATCTAAAAATGAACAAAACCAAAACTCTATATATTTCATTCAAATGATAGATTCACAGATTCCAAGGCTGGAAGGGGACCATTGAGATCATCTCATCCTACCTGCCAGAGCACACAGGCCAGAGAACTGGCCCCAAATAATTCCTAGTGCAGAGCTTTTAGGAAAACATCCCAGCTGGATTTAAACTTGCTAGTGATGGAGGATCTACCACGATCCTTGGGAAATTGCTCCAATGGTCAGTTACTCTGATCGTTACAAATTTACATCTCATTTCCAGTCTGAATTTATCTAGGTCAACTTCTGTTCCCTGGACCATGTTAGACCTTCCTCTACTAGACTGAAGAGCCTGTTATTAACTACTTGTTCCCCACGTAGGTACTTACAGACTGATCAAGTCACCCCTTCAGTTTCTCTTTGTTAAGCTAAATAGATTGTGCTCCTTGAATCTCACTCCCAGGTAGGTTTTATAATCCAGTAATCATTCTTGTGGCTCTTCTATGAAAAAGGCCAAAAAATTCACTTGCTAAAAAAGACAATTTTGAGGTCAAGAGGAAGTTACATGTCCCAGCAAACAGAATTCTTTCTCCATACAAATATCAACAATTCCATCCATTCCTCTATTCAGCCGTCTCCAGCTCTGAGTTTCCGGTGGTTTGGGGATTGCGTGCATGTTGCCAGTACCTGAGAAACTGTTCCTCCATGGTCAGGTAGAAGATGGGATTGAGGCAGCTGTTGATATGAGAGGACACAAGCAAAATTGCTTTCTGTGACAAGAAAAGGCGGGGGGTACTTAGGTGAGATCAGCAGGAAGGAGAAGATGTGATATGGCAACCAGCGGAGGAAAAAGGTCGGGATCAAGCCAAGAAGGATCTTGAGCGGCTTGGTGGACTGGATCAGTCTGTTTCATCTCAGCTTGGCAGCTAGAATGCTGTAGATGGTTGGGATCAAGATCAAGGCTAATGGGATCAGAAACCCGACCAGGAACTGGATCGTAACCGTGGCCTTCACCCTCCCTTCATCCAGTGGGACATTCATGCTGGTGCTGACAGGTGAGAGGAGGGATTCCCAGAGATCACCGTACCACAAGCTGAACCCAGCAGATAGGGCCCATATGCCCATAACAATCATGAAAGCCAAGCGGGGCGTGTGGTGGTTCCGGGCCCACTCAGGGCACGCCATAAGGATGCAGCAATCGACACTGAGGACAGTGAGGAGGAAGGCGCTGGAGAACATGTGGAGGGAGGTAATGGTGTTCGGTATCTTGGCCCGGTCTAAATTCAGGATGAAGATGAATCTGAGGGGCAGGAAGACAATGAAGATGAAATCGGCCATGGCTCAGTTCAGGAACCACATGGCATTTGGTGTTCTCCCCATATGGCAGCTGGTGACGAAAATGATGTACCCATTCAACGGCAGCCCGGCGAGCAAGGCCAGGCCACTTAGCACCAGAGAGAGGATTGGGAACACCATTCTCAGAGGAGTTGAAGTCACAATATCCCCTCCTTCTCCTCAGGGCTTGGCAGGAGCAGCGCAGACATTGTACTGACCAAATGAAGGAAGAGCAATGAAACAGGCTCCAGGTGAGGACAAGGACAGAGTGAGACAGCCGCAGAGTTTATAAACTCCCTCGATCCTGAGCTGAACTCAAATAGGATCAAATATTTTTAAGCCAATGGCACCAATGGTTTAAAGACCTTAGAAGCGTAGATCCAGGGGCCTGGAAGGAGACCCCATGGTCATCTAGTCTACCCCCCTGCCAGGATGCAGGACTTGTGCCTATTCTCTGCCCGAATGTATTTGTTTTAACATAATATCGTTTTTTCAACTAAATGAAATATTTAAAAAAAAATAATTCAGCTTCTTGCTGAAAAGTTGGATTTCTAGGAAAAGGGGCAGTGGACCATTGATGAGGGTGGTCCAGATGCAGAGATGGAAAAAGGAGAGACCCCTCCCCCCGAATCCTCACCAATATTCCCAAATAATCTTCTTGCTGTTAGTTTTCCAAAGGAGCTGGTTATTTCCGTCTTGGTTAAAAAAACAGGTTAAGTGATGATGGTTTACCCCCTTTCTTTTGAAATAATGGATTTTTTGTAAGTGATTCTCCTCCTCCCTGCCCCCTTCATTTTGAAGTGGAGGTTGTGTGTGGTTTCAGGCATTTTGGAAGAGTGAGATAATGAGTCCGGGTGGGCAAAACCCCCACTTAACACCTCCCCCCCCCGTAAAAACCTTAAGTGATGGAGAACAGCTTCCAAGGAGGATAAAAGTAAGGTTGAAACAACAACGACAAAAAAGCCACCCTGCAAAACACAAGAGGCAGAAGAGACCAGGAACAAGCCAAAAGGAAGGACATCGCAAGAGTCTATTTTAGTGGTTAGATGGGGAGTCAGGATGCCTGGGTCCAGGGCCGGCTTTAAGCCGATTCACCCGATTCCCCGGAATTGGGCCCCACGCCGAAGAGGTCGCTGCACGCACACCTAAGGGGTCTTTGGCAGAATTTCGGCAGCAGGGGGGTTCTTCGATGCCACGGAAAACCAGGAGAGGACCCTCTGCCACCGAAGTGCTGCTGAAGCCCCGGATCGCCGCCGAGTATTCCAGTCGGACCCCACGGGTCATAAAGCCAGCACTGCCTGGGTCCGATCCCAGAGTCTGGCATTCAACTGCTTCGGGAGGTTGGAGAAGTCACGTCATGGCCCCGTGACTCAGTTTCCCCTCCAAACATTTCTCTGTTGAGACTGCGAGTTCATTGTGCCCAGGCCTGTTTCACCCTTTGGGTCTGTGCAACACCTGCCACGATGGGGCCCCTGATCCCACTGAGGGTCTGTGCAGTGCCTGGCACGATGGGCCCCCCCATCTCACTCAGAGTCTGTGCCCTGCCTGCAATGATGGAGCCCCCAACCTTGGTTGGGGTCTGGTCAGCACCCGGTATGATTGGGGATCCTGGCCTATGACTACAAGACCCACAAATAATTTCAATTAGCTCTATGCAGAGCAGATGAGGGGAGGGGATGGGGCAGCAGGAAGAGGGGAGCTCCAGGATATAGTTGGGGTGGGAGAAGAATGAGATCCAGTGGGGAAAGCTGAAGCATTTCCCTCATTTCCTTACCCTTGTCTTGGGGGCACACAGTGTCTCGGAATCAAACCCTGTCCTGATGCGATGCCTACAGCTCATCACGATTGGCTCAGCCCGGAGCAGGGAGCTGTTCATGTGGGGGTATATCTGACGGGGGAGGGAACAATGAGAGGAGCTCACGGTACATGGCGGGGTCCGATCACGTCTGTAAAGCCTGGAAGGCCACTGATGCCCACTGCTACATGCAGACATCACAAGAACCACAAGCTCTCCCCCCCTGGGCCCTTGCATTCGGCTGTCCACATCTGAGGACAGATGGAAAGGTCCCAGCAAAGAGCAGGGGCTGAGACAGCTGACTCCCCTGAGCGAAGTCCCAGGAGCAGAGACGCCAGCTGGGACACTGCCCTCCAGCCCGGGAAAGTGAACAGAGACCCACTGGCAGTGGGATGCAACGGATTCTTAGCCCTGCCTGTGCTGCGGGGAACCCACCCTCGGCGCGGGCCATGTTACAGACCAGCCAACACTAAGGAAACCCTTGCTCTGTGCTAGAGACCTCACAGACCACAGCCCGGCCTGCAGCCTGCCTTCGTCGCTCGTCTTTTGCCTGGAAGCCTCAGGTGTGGGGACGCTTTTCAGCTTAACATGAGCTCCCAGGGCCAACAGGGCTCCAGGCATCCTGGGTTGCATCAACAGGAGAGTCTCGATTAGGAGCAAGAAGGTGATTTGCCCCCTGTCCCTGGTGCAACCACAACTGGGATCCTGTGTCTGGTTCTGGCGCCCACCTTTCAAGAAGGATGTTGAGCAACCGGAGGGGGTCAGAGAAGAGCCACGCGAAGGAATAATGGACTGGACCCCAGGCTTGGCAGACAGCAACTCCAGGAGCTCAGTCAGTTCAGTTTATCAAAGGACACGTCTACACTGGGAAGGCTGCACCGATGCAGCTGTGTCGCTGTAGCGGCTCAGTGAAGACACGGTCTATGCTGACGCAAGAGCTCCCATCAGTGTAGTTAATCTACCCCCCACGAGCTTTGTTGACAGGAGAAGCATTGTCCACACTGGGTGTTAGTTTGGCATAACAGCGTCACCCTGGGGGCGGGGGGTTTCTGCACACCCCAGCGACACAGTTATACCAAAATCACTTGCTAGTGTATAACAGGCGACAGGTAAGTGGAAGGGGTGACTTGATTCCCACCTTAGGACAAGCACCTGAATTGTATGTGTGCTGCCATCTACTGGCCAGAAGGTTTTACTGCCATCATCAGCCCTGAGCCTTTGGATAAGTCTATAGCAGTGGTTCTCATTCAGGGGTACATGCTCCCCTAGGGGTACCCAGAGATCTCCCAGAAGGGTCATCAGCTCATCTAGATATTTGCCTACCTTTACAACAAGCTTTGAGCATGTGGACTCACCCCTGCGGCGCCTCCTGCTGGTCATCCGTGGGAATTAGCTCATTCCAGCCCTCTGGAGTGTCCTCTGTCAGCCGGTGATCTGCTCCCGCTGGGCCATCGGGTCCCTCCCTGGACCCTGGTGCCCCTTTAATGGGGTGTGCCCCCTGGCACTACCCCCACACTCTGGGTCTCCTCCTCCCAGGGGAACCCCCACCCCCTATCCCCACTTCACCTCAGTCTTGGCTACTGCCCAGTCTCCATCTAGCCCCCATTCACTGGGGCAGACTGCAGTATAAGCCACTCATGCTGCCTCTGGTTACCCATGGGCTGCCCCTGCAACCCAGTACCTAATAGGCCTTACCAGGCCTGCAGCCTGGGGCTTTCCTAGGCTGGAGCTCCTCAGCTCCCTTGGCCTTTCCCTAGCTCTGCTCTGCTCTGCTCTGCTCCGCTCCGCTCCGCTCCGCTCCGCTCCACTCCAGATACCTGGTTAACCTCCCTGCAGCCAGGCCCTTCTCTCCCTGAACACAGAGAGAGACTGCTGAGCTCCTGGCTCCCAGCCTCTTATATAGGGCCAGCTGAGGCCTGACTGGGGCGTGGCCCAGCTGCGGCTGCTTCTCCAATCAGCCTAATAGCTGCTTTCCCTGCCACAGCCCAATCCCAGGGCTGTTTTAAGCCTTTCAGGGCAGGAGCGGGGTAACCACCCGCTGCAAGGCTACATAAAAGCCACTAGCAAAGTCAGCGCACACTAAAATTTCATACAGACAATGACTTGTTTAATCGCACCTGGGGGAATTCTGCACTAATGTTGTGTGTGCATAATTAATGAGCCAGTGTAAACAGGTGTGGGACTCACCACCTGGCACCTCCTGCTGGTAACTCTGGGAATTAGCTCTGTCCAGTGGAGCGCCCCCTCCTGGTGGTGTCCCATCCGTTGTTCTGCCCTCTGTTGGTGTCTCTGGACCCGCGTTGCTCCTTGCTCAGCAGCGTCCCCTTCGAGGCCACTGCCCTCCAGCAGTGCCCCTTAGTCTATCTGCACCCCCTTCTGGGGATCGATCGTCAGCAGTCCTCCAGTCAAGCCTTCATGTGCAACCACCCGCCCTCAGAGTCTAATCCCTCTTGGCAGGGATCTGGCATGGTCTGTAATGGCCAGTGACTGGATATACCACAAGGAGGAAGGGGCGGGGTCCCGGCCCAGGGACCCTCTGGCGTCAGCCTCGCTGTCCTCCTCCTTTTCCTTCACAGCCTGTTTCCCTGGGCTGCTTCCCCTACGGCCCCTTGCACCCACTAGGCCCTTTCCCTCAAGACCTGAATCCCGGCAGCTAGGGGCTAGAGCCTTCTAACCTCCCTGAGCCTGCCCAGCACTGCACTGTCCGCGGTGCTAGTCTTGTCTTGTCTTGTCTTGTCTTGTCTTGTCTTGTCTTGTCTTGTCTTGTCTCCCCACCCCCTTGGAGACTGACCTTCTCCCTTCAAAGGCCTGGGACAGACTGACTAGTCCCTCCTCTGGGCAGCCTTTATATACCTCTAAGCCTGGCCCTGATTGGCTCCCTACAATCTGGGCCCTGATTGGCTCCCTATAAGCCCTTTCCTAATTGGCTCCCAGGCTGCGCAGGCTCCCTGGCCTGCCCCAGCCCATTCTCACAGGGTGTGGGGCAATTCGCCCCACTACAGCCAGACATATTTTTTTATTTTTTTGTGCCAAAAAAAGCTTCTCCTGAAATGTTGCTGCAGTTCTGCCTTTTGCCCAGCAGAGGGTGCTGTGGAGCTAGAACACAGCAGCAGCTCCCAGCCAGCAAGAGAAGTGGCTGCTGTGCCTTCTTGGCTGTGGGCTGGGTCAGGAGACAGGGGCTATGGGGAGTCAGACAGCATGAGGCTGATGGGAGGTCAGGGAGGGGCTCATAAAGACTAATGGGGGAGCACAGGGACTGAGTGGGACTGAAGGCACAGGGCCACACAGGGGAGCGAGGTGCAGGGCCATATGGTGTGGGGGGGGGTGCAGAGCTACATAAGGACAGAGAGTTGCTGGGTGGGGCACAGAGACACACTGGGACTGGGGAGGAGTGAAGCCAGATGGGGATGGAGGGAGTAGATGTCTGAGTGAGGATGGAGGGATACATATGGACAGGGGGTGCAAGACACATGGGGGTGCAGGAACACATAGCGACAAGAGCAGATGTGCCTGACTGAATGGGAGAGACTAGGGGTCAGCCAGGGTCTGCATGGGGATGGGGGGAGTGGGTGTCTGAGTGGGGGTGCAGGGCCACATGAGGACAGGGGGAGGGGTGCAGGGCCACATGGGGTTGGGAGAGTATCTGAGTCGGGGTGTGCTGATATGGTCTCTGGGAGCAGGCGCGGACACTCGCTATTCCATCGCTTAATAGATAAAGTGTTACCCATTTCCCCTCCCTTCTCCTTGTTAAGAATTGATAAGTGTTGCACCTGCATACGAAATGTGGGGATCTAAAGGATACCTTTTGGGTAAAGAAGTGTTATCTCCCCCTCCCTTCCTTTCCCAGCAACACAAGTGAACCTGGGGTCATGGCCCCTCCCTCCCTGCCCTGAGATCTGCAGATTAAGAGAATTTGTAACAACAGATGACATGTATATGATGGGAATCACTTCAATCCCAGAGGTGCAGCACCTACGGGGGGCGGGGGGCAGGGAGAGATCTGGCAGGGGGCATTGTGGATTTGTGGATTTCACCCTAACAATGAAGTTGGATGCTTTAATCTCACTTTCTTACATATGATCTGGGTGAATCAGACACGGCATCTCAGAATTGATTCCTTCAACACACACACACCACCTGCAGCTCCCCCCTATCCACCCCACGGACTCTGTCTTGGTGGGGAGTAAAGGAGGTGGCAGATGCTCACAAAGCTGAGTCTGAAAAGCCTCCAAGCCTGTCAGCTCTGTGCACGCCTCAAACAGCTCGGCTCAGCTCTGGGGCCTCTCGTGACGAAGAGTCTGAGATCTCATCTGCAGAGATGGTCACCTACATCCGGGACAGCCACAGCCCAAGAGCAGGAGCTGATGTGTGGCTGCATCACTGCAAAAATTCAGCCTGTTCACATCTGGAGATGCACCAGACCCAGCTTCGGCCCCTGAAGCAACACTTGGTTGGGAGTGATTCATGGGTGGATCCAGACATGCTTCACTCCCAGTTACCCCTCAAATGTCCTGGAGAGACCTTGCCAGGTGACGGGTAGATTGTCAATCTCTTGCGTCATTGGCTGTGACCCACATAATATAGTGTCTGCTCCACAACTGACTGGTGGATTGGTTTATGCTGGAGAATGGCCAGCGACGTAGCGAAACGCGAAAGCTACGTGAATTTTGTTTGGGAATATCAGGATACATTGGTTTAAAAAGCCAATGTGACGGGTTCTGTGAGACCGATGAGCCTTTTGTCCCACCAACCTGGGGTGTCCCTCTCACACTGTGATACTGTGTCAAGCTACAAACCTCTGGCAGGCCCTGCACTTACACAGCCCTCCCCAGGCAGGGATACACCCAGATGAGCACCATGAATGACCTTCCAATCACTCATGCATCATCAATAGGGAGGCTCCAGTCAATTCCCACCCCAGCTCCCTGGCCTGGCAGCCCAGAAATGTACCGTTCTGCACTGCTCAGAATCCCGGCCAGTGTAAGTTCCTTACCCAGTCTGCGCCTCCCCCGACATGGAGACCAACAACAGCAGCTTTGGAAACAGAGCTGAGATTTCACAAGCACTTACATCAAAACGCACAGTTCTAGGCAGAATATAAAACAGGTTTATTAACTACAGACAGATTTAAAGTGATTATAAGCAGCGAGTGTAGAGACCACAGTTGGTTACAAAAGACATAAAAGTAAATTCTCAGTTAAATAAACTAGACAGGATTTGAATCAAGCCATGTCTCACCCTTGCAGATAGTACAAGCAGGTGATGGTCCCTCCATACACAGGCTGGGCTTGTCTTCCAGCCCGATACCAAACTTCTCCAAAGTCAAAGTTTTTGTCCTCCCGCCACGTTTCCAGGTATTGAGTTGTGGAGGCAGTGAGGCCAAGCGGTGACATCACTTCACCTCTTTTATAGTTTCTTCCAGCTTGCTGTAAAGATCTTTTGCTATGACATGAGTCAAACAGTCTCCATTGTCTATGTGCTCCCTCTGAGAAACCTCCACTGTGTACAGGGCTTGAGATAGTGGATTCTTGGATGGGTGCTGATGAGCCATTAACCCTGTCTGGCTCCCCCATTGTCGTACCTGAAAGGCAGGTTGTGGGTGTTCCCAACATCATGGCTTATTTCAGTAACACACACATAGCAAAACTTCACAGCCTTCACAATGACAGCACGTACAATCCAATAAGATATTAATGATCAACAAATCATGACTTTTCAACTGATACCTCACAAGGCAGACTTTGTACAGAACATATCATAATTATATGACAGTGGTGAATATGGGGGTTCCAGGGTGCTGTTTTGAGGTACACACAGTACAACAGTCACCCACATTTTATTTAAAGTCCCCAATATTTTAATCACCTCCTCACTCCATTGGCTTCCAAAACAGAGCTGGATATTTCTCTTTTTATGGAAACTTGCGGTGGAGTTTTGTAGCATCACCGACTCTTACAATTTGGTTGCAGCATTCGCCATGTTTGTCCTTTTCCTCCAAGCCACAGATGCTGGAATCAGATGATTAGATGGGAATTTCATCTTTCTTTCGTTCTTTCAGAAAGTTTCCAGCCTTCATTGTTGCAGAGAAAAGCTTGAAATGGTGCCTTCCTTCCCCCCACAAAAAAAAACATAAGGCAAAAAAGAGGAACCCAAATGTCTTTCTTTTCAAACCAACTGCATGATGTTTTACGGGAGGGCTCATGAGGTTTGAAGGCTTGGGTTTTGGCAAAGAAGACACAGGACTAGATTTTTAATAGTCACTAATGGAGTTAGCTGCCAAATTCCCATTGATGTTATGATTTAAGCACCTAACTCACATAGATGCTTTTGAAAATCGCACCAGTAGAAGCCTCAATTCAATTACATCATGTAATAGCAGACAGCTAAAAACTGACATTTAAGTTCTTATATAGAAGTCTAAAGAATAAGGCGGGTGAACTTGAGAGCCTCGTATTAAATGAGGATATCGATATTACAGGCATCACAGAAACTTGGTGGAATGAAGATAATCAGCATTTAATTTAGGATTTAACCAATCCTAACATACTGTAACATAATTCTCTAACCAATTATATCCCACTACCCTAATTAACTTACACCCAGCAAAATTAATTATACAGCCGACAGAAACAATTAGAGAACCAGACGGATTAACAATAGAAAAGTGGGGGCTATGAGGATAAAACTAAAGAGCATTTTGGGCTGTATTTTCCTAGCACATTGAGGGATCATTCCCCTCTATTCAGCATTAGTGAGGCCTCATCTGGAGGACTCTGTCCAGTTTTGGCCCCACACTACAAAAAGGATGTGGAAAAATTGGAAAGAGTCCAGTGGAGGGCAACAAAAATGATTAGGGGGCTGGAGCACATGACTTACGAGGAGAGGCTGAGGGAACTGGGATTGTTTAGTCTACAGAAGAGAAGAGTGAGGGGGGATTTGATAGCTGCTTTCAACTACCTGAAAGGGGGTTCCAGAGAGGATGGATCTAGACTGTTCTCCGTGGTACCAGATGACAGAACAAGGAGTAATGGTCTCAAGTTGCAGTGGGGGAGGTTTAGGTTGGATATTAGGAAACACTATTTCCCTAGGAGGGTGGTGAAGCACTGGAATGGGTTCCCTAGGGAGGTGGTGGAATCTCCATCCTTAGAGGTTTTTAAGGCCCGGCTTGACAAAGCCCTGGCTGGGATGATTTAGTTGGGGATTGGTCCTGCTTTGAGCAGGGGGTTGGACTAGATACCTCCTGAGGTCCCTTCCAACCTTGATATTGTATGATTCTATGACTGAACAGGACACAACAATATCAGGTCACAAAATATATCACAGAACAGATGATGCTGGTGGGGGAGTGCCACTATATGTGAAAGAAAGCATAGAGTCAAATGAAGTAAAAATCTTAAATGAACCAAACTATACCATAGACTCTCGATGGATAGTAATTCCATGCCCGAATAATAATATAGCGATAGGGATATATTACCAACCACCTGACCAGGATGCTGATAGCAACTGTGAAATGCTCAGGGTGATTAGACATGCTATTAAAATAAAAAACTCAATAATAATGAGAGATTTCAACTATCCCCATATTGACTGGGTATAAATCACCTCAGGACAGGACTCAAAGATAAAGTTCCTTGACACATTTAAATGACTGTCTCTGTTAGAGGCTTTCCTTTCACCCTCTCCCCCGGTTCTTGGCACGCAGACAGTAAGCAGCAAAAGACCAGAAGTCCGAAGTGCAGACAATGTGATGCTTATTGGGGTTAATTTCCAAGCAAGCATATTCCAAAGCCCTTCGCACCAGTAGGGCTTATCTCTAAGGGCTGATAGGATCTGTTCTCCTGCGTCCTCCTTCCCAGCTCTGACATCGCAGAGCATTTACCTCTTGTCCCTTCCCAGCTCTGACCCCGCAGAGCCTAGCCTGTGTCCCTGTTCCCTGTTCCCTATTCCCGTTTCCCCCCTTAGCAAACATGATTCCAATTTCCCTTCCTCCTACTTCCTGTTTGATCCCAGTTTATAGAGTAATATTCTCAACTACACCTTAACCGATCATTTTACTGAAATTTAACTAACCAATCCTAACATCCTGTAACATAATTCTCTAACCAATTATATCCCATTAAGCTAATTAACTGACACCCAGCAAAATTAATTATACAGCAGGACAGAAACAATTAGAGAACCAGACAGATTAAGAATAGAGAAGAGGGGGGCCATAAAGATAAAACAATATAGAAATGAGAGTTTTACAACCACAAATATTTTTATGTGATTTCTTCCCAGACAGGATGCTGTCAAAATAAGCCTTCTTTAACCATCTTTATCTGGTGGCGATGGGCACTATGAGGACAGGATTGTATTCGCAATAGCCCAATACACCTTTATTTCAGTGTGACAGGTTTGGGATGTGAGGATGTGACTGTTCACTTCCCAACTTATGGCTGCCCCTACTGCTTAGACAAAGAACAAGGCCTCAGACTATACAGGCAGACTGTGATTTTGATTCTTTGTATTATACCCCTGTAACTAGCTAAGTGATAAAAATACACCTAAGTTCTTAAAGTATAGGCCTGTACAGGCAGGCCTGGATATCTATATTCCAATAGCTTCTTAGAGCAGCTAGTCCTGGAACCCACAAGGGAAGAGGCAATTCTTCATTTAGTCCTAAGTAGAGCACAGGATCTGGTCCAAGGGGTGAATATAACGGAACCGCTTGGTAATAGTGTCCATAATATAATTAAATTTAACATCCCTCTGGCCGGGGAAACAGCACAGCAGCCCAACACTGTACCATTTAATTTCAGAGAAGAAACTACACAAAAATAAGGAAGTTGGTAAAAAAGAAATGAAAAGGTACAGCACCAAAAGTGAAATCCCTGCAAGCTACATGGGACCTTTTTAAAGACACCATAATAGAGACTTAACTTAAATGTGGGTAAACAACTGAGTAAAGAAGCTCTGAGAGTCAAAAAGGCATCCTTTAAAAAGTAGAAGAGGAAAATAGAAAGGAGCATAAACTCCGGCAAATGAAGCATAGAAATGTAATTAGGAAGCCCAAGGACTCAAGAAGTAATAGCAAAAATATTTTTAAGGTACATCAGAAGCAAGAAACCTGCTAAACAACCAGAGCAGCCACTGCATGATCGAGATGTTAAAGGAGCACTGAAGGATTATAAGGTTTCCAGAGGAAAAAAATGAATTCTTTTCATTGATCTTCATGGATGAGCATGTGAGCTAGATTCCCAAACCCGAGCCATTCTTTTTAAGTGACAGATCTGAGGAACTGTCCCAGACTGAGGTGTCATTAGAGGAGGTTTTGGAACAAATTGATAAACTGAACAGTAATAAGTCACCGGGACCAGATGGCATTCACCCAAGTGTTCTGAAGGAATTCAAATGTGAAATTGCAGGACTACAAACTAACAAAGGGTAGGAATAAATGGTCAGTTTTCAGACAGGAGACAGAGACATAGCAGAGACTGTACTGGGACCGTTACTGTTCAAGATATTCATAAACGATCTGGAAAAAGGAATTAAGAGTGGGATGGCAAAATTTTCAGATGATGCAAAACTACTGCAAATAGTTCAGTGCAAAGCAGACTGCGAGGAGCTACAAAGGGGTCTCAGAAAACTGAGTGACAAAATGGCAGATGAAATTCAGTGTTATAAAATGCAAAGTAATGCACATTGGAAACCATAATCTCAACTATATATATATAAAAGGATGAGGTCTAAATTAGCTGTTCCACTCAAGAGAGAGATCTTGGAGTCAGTGTGGATAGTTCTCTGAAAACATCCATTCAATGTGCAGGGGCAGTGAAAAAATCAACAGTATGTTGGGAATCATTAAGAAATGGAGAGATGATAAGACTGAACATATCATATTGTCTCTATAAAAACCCATCTCAAAAAAGATATAGTGGAATTGGAAAAGGTACAGAAAAGGGCTAGAAAAATGATTAGGGGTTTGGAACGGATTGCACATGAGGAAAGATTGGTAAGATTGGGACTTTTAAACTTGGAAAAGAGATAACTAAGGGGGGATATGATTGAGTTGTGTAAAATCCTGACTGATTGCAGAAAGTAAATCAGGAAGTGTTATTTATTCCTTTCCATAACACAAGAACAAGGGGTCACCAAATGGAATTAATAGGCAGCAGGTTTAAAACAAACAAAAGGAAGTATTTCTTCACACAACGCACAGTCAACCTGTGGGACTCTGCCAAAGGATGTTGTGAAGACCAAGACTATAACAGGGTTATGTTATGTTCTGGTTAACACACAGTGAGGTTCCTATGGGCCTAAACACTTTTAAAAATAGGACTTAGATTCTTTTGAAAATATTACCCTTTGTTTCATAGACCCATTGATCTTCTAGAAACACCATATTTCTAAGCTTAATTTGTCTAGGTTCAACTTCTGTTCACTCGATCGGGTTACACCTTCCTCTGCCAGACTGAAGAGCCCGTTATTAAATATTTTTTCCCCACATAGGTACTTACAGACTGTGATCAAGTCACGCCTTCACCTTCTCTTTGTTAAGATGAATAGCTTGAGATCCTTGTGTCTCTCACTCCAAGGCAGGTTTTCAAATCCTGTAATCATTCTTATGGCTCTTCTTTGAGTAAGGCAAAAAAAAAATCACTTCCTAAAAAAGACAATTTTGGGGTCAAGAAGAAGTTACAGGTCCCAGAGAAGAGAATTTTTTCTCCATGCAAATATCGACAATTCATCCATTCCCCTATTCAACAGGTTCTGGCCCTGAGTTGTCAGTGCTTTAGGGGTTGTATACACTTTGCCGGTACCTCTGAAACTCTTCCTCCATGGTGAGGTAGAAGATGGGGTTGAGGCAGCTGCTGAAATATGTCAGGACACAAGCAAATGTGCTTCCCGTGTTCAGAAGAGTCTGAGGGTACGTAGCTGAGATCTGCAGGAAGGAGAAGATGTGATATGGCAGCCAGCACAGGAAAAAGGTCAGGATCAAGCCAAGAAGGATCTTGAGTGGCTTGATGGACTGAATCAGCCTGTTCCTTCTCAGCTTGGCGTGAGAATAATATAGGAGGTTGGGATCAAGATCAAGACTAGTGGGATCAGAAACCCAACCAGCAACTGGATGGCAATGGCGGCCTTCACCCTCCCTTCATCCAGTTGGAAGTTCATTCTGATGCTGGCAGGTGAATGCAGGGATTCCCAGAGATCACCGTGCCGCAAGCTGAAACCAACAGACAGGGCCCACATGCCTATAACCACCTTGAATGTCAGGAGGGGTGTGCGATGGTTCCTGGCCCACTCAGGGTGTCCCACTAGGATGCAGCGATCGACCCTGAGGGACATGAGGAGGAAGGCGCTGAAGAACATGTGGAAGGAGGTGATGGTGCTGCTCAGCTCATTGGCCGAGTCTAAGTCCAGAATGAAGATTGAGGTCAATCTGAGGGGCAGGAAAACGATGAACATTAAAATGGCCACAGCCCGGCTCCAGAACCACACGGTGCTGGCTGTCCTGTCCACACAGCAGCTGGTAACAAAGAAGGCATAGGCGTTCAACGGCACCCCGACCAGGAAAGCCACACCACACAGCACCAGGAAGAGGACTGGGAACTCCATTCTTGGAAGAGTTGAAGTCACAATATCCCCTCCTTCACATCAGAGTTCGGTGGGGATAGTTCAGATGTTGTACTGAGCAAAGGAAGGAAAAGCAATGAAAATGGCTCGAGGACAGGACAACGACAGAGAGAGACAGCTGCAGAGTTTATAATCTCCTTAGAGTTTATAAACTCCCCAGATCCTGAGCTGAATGCAAATAGGATGAAATCCTTGTAGGCCAATGGTACCAATGGTTTGAAGACCTTAGAAGCACAGAGCCAGTGGGTTAGAAGATGACCACAAGGGGCATCTTGTCTAACCCCCTACCAAGATGCAGGACTTGCATCTGTTCTCTCCCCAAACTTTTTTTGTTTTTACATAATATTGTTTTTTTCGACTACACCAAATATTAAAAATAACCTTACTGCAAAGTTGGATTTAAGGGCAAGGGGAGGTGGGCAATGAGGAGGGCGGTCCAAGGCAGAGATTGGAGAGACACACACATCCGCCACCCTCCGCAGCCTCACCAAAACTCCCAAATAATCTTCTATCTGTTAGTATCCCAAAGGATATTCCCGTCTTTGTTAAAAAAAAAAAAGTTAATGAATGATCACTTCCGCTCCACCTTTTTTTTGTTTTGAAATAATGGAATTTCTGAAAGAGAGTCTTCCTCAGCCCCCTTTCATTTTGAAGTGTAGTTTTTGTGTGGTTTGGGTCATGTTGTGGGGGTGAGTTAGTGGAGCAGGCACAATCCTCACCGAAAGATCCTCCCTGTGAAAACCTCTACTGATGGAGAGAAACTCCCCAGGAGGAGAAAAGTAAGATTGAAACAAGTACAACAACAAAAAAGCTGGCCAAACACTAGAGGAAGAAGAGACCTGTAATCAGCTAAAAAACTTTTTTTAAAAGGAAGGACATTGCAAAAGTCTATTGTAGTGGTTAGCCGGGGAATTGCATCCGAGACTTTCTCACTGAACTGCTTGGGAGCCTGGACAAGTCATGCCATGGCCCCGCGCCTCAGTTTCCTCTCCAAACATTAGAGTGTGAGCTCGCTGTGGCCAGACCTCTTTCTCCCTCTGGGGCTGTGCAGTGCCTGGCACGATGGGGTCTCCAAGCTCAGTCAGCGTCTACGCACCACCCTGTGTGACGGAAGCCCATGACCTCTGACAACAGGACCCACAAATAATTTCAACCGGTTCTAACTAGAGTGGATGAGGGGAGGGGATGGGGACAGCTGGAAGGGGGGCAGATGGGCAGTTTATCTCATTTCCTTACCCGTGTCTTGGGGGAGATGCAGTGTCTCAGAGTCGACCCCTGTCCAAGGTCCCCAGCGCGATGCCTGCAGCTCTCCCAGAGTGGCTCAGCCTAGAGCAGGAAGCTGTTCATGTGGGGCAGAGAGAACAGTGAGTGGAGATTAGAGGATGTGGCTGAGTCCGAATACTTCTGCAAAGCCTGGAAGGCCTTCTGCGCCCACAGCTACTTGCAGATGTTATGCGAACCACAAGCTCCTGTTAGAATATAGGTATTCAAGCCTGCCTGTAGAGGCCTATATTCTAAGAACTTAGGTGTATTTTTATCACTTAGCTAGTTACAGGGGTATAAAAACAAAGAATCAAAACTGCAATCCGCCTGTGTCTGGGCCTTCTCTTACTTTGAGAGTCTGAGGCCTTGTTCTTAGGCTAAGGCCTTTGGCTAAGCAGCGGGGGCAGCCATTCTCTGGGAAGAGAACGGTCACATCCTCACATCCCAAACTCGTCACACTGAAATAAGGAGGTATTGGGCTGTTAGGAAGATGATCCTGTCCTGATAGTGCCCATCACCACCAGATAAAGAAACAGATCCTGAGATGGTTAAAGAAAACTTAGTTTGACAGCAGCCTGTCTGGCAAGAAATCACTTCTCAGTGGTTGTGGTTGTGAAACCCTCATTTCTATCTGTTTTATCTTGATGCCCCCCCTATTCTTAATCTGTCTGGTTCACTACTTGTTTCTGTCTGTTGTATAATTCATGTTCCTGGGTGTAGACTATTGAGGGTAGTGGGATAAAATTGGTTAGAGAATTGTGTTACAATATGTTAGGATTGGTTAGATAAAGTTCAGTAAAACAATTGGTTAAGGTATAACTGAGATATAAACTGAGGTCAAACAGGAAGTGGGGGGAAGGAAAATTGGAATCACGCTTGCTGGGCATTAACTCCAATGAAGATCGCATTGTCTGCACTATGGATTTCCGCTCATTTGCTGCCTGCCCTCTGCATGACAAGAACCAGGGAAGTGGGAGGGTGGAGGGAAAACCTTCTAACAGCTCCCCCTCTCTGCTGGTCCCTAGCAAGGTGTCTGCATTACGCTGTCCACTTCCATGGGCAAGCGCGCAGGACCCCCGTCGGAGAGCAGGGACTGAGACATCCACCTCCAGCAGACTTCACCGTGCGAGTTCCCAGGAGCGTAGACAGCAGCTGGGACTCTGCTGAGGAAAGTGAACAGAACCCCACAGGGAGTCGGACGCATGAGATTCTCAGCCCTGCCGTTGCTGCACCCCTTGGCCCGGGCCATGTTACAGACCAGCCAATGCTAAGGAAACCCTCACTCTATGCTAGAGACCACACAAACCACAGCCCGGCCTCCATCCTGCCTTCTTGTTTCATCATTTGCCTGGAGGCCTCAGGCGTGGAGGCACTTTTCTCAGTTAGGAGCAAGGAGGTGATTTTCACTCTGGATCCAGCCCTGGTGCAACCGCTGCTGGGATCCTGTGTCCGGTTCTGGGGCCCACCCTTCAAGAGGATGTTGGGCAACTGGAGAGGGGTCAGAGAAGATCCACGAGAAAGATTAACAGCCTGGACCCCGGGCTTGACAGAAAGAGACTCCAGGAGCTGAGGCTGTTCAGGGAAGGCTGCACCGATGCAGCTGCACCACGGCAGCGGCTCAGTGAAGATGCTATTTATGCTTCTCCCATCGGCATAGTTAACGCCTCCCCCCCACCCCAAGAAGTGGTAGCTGTCCTAACAGGAGAAGCATTATCTACACCGGGCCTTGGGTCAGTATAACAGTGTCACCCAGGGCAGTGGGTTTCCACACCCATGACTGACATAGTTATACCAACATCGGTTGCTAGTGTAGACCAAGCGAAAGGGAAGGTGACGTGGTGACTTGATTGCCAGTTTCTGAGAAGCAACTGAATTGCCCGTGTGCTGCCATCAACGGGCCAGGTGTTTTACTGTACCCCTTTCAGGATTCTCATTTGTCTTGTGTATCCCCAAGTTTCTCCTAACTTTAAAACTGATTATTTACAAAACCAGACATAAATACACAAGTTTCACTAGTACTGATAAATAGTTTACTTTTTCATTTTACCATATAATTATGAAATACATCAACTGGAATATAAATAATGCACTTACATTTCAATGGACAGTATATACAGCAGTATAAAAAAGTCATCATATGAAATTTAAGTTAGTACTGACTATCTTAGTGCTTTTTATGTAGCCTGTTGTAAAACTAGACAAATATTTAGATGAGCTGATAATGTACCCACAGGAAGATCTCTGTGTAACCCCGGGGGTAAATGTACTCCTGGTTGAGAACCACTGCTATAGACTTTTATCCAAAGGCTCAGGACTGATAATGTGATTTGTTGGCTGTGACACACATGACATTGTGTCAAGTAACAGAGGGGTAGCCGTGTTAGTCTGGATCTGTAAAAGCAGCAAAGAATCCTGTGGCACCTTATAGACTAACAGACGTTTTGGAGCATGAGCTTTTGTGGGTGAAGTGGGTATTCACCCACGAAAGCTCATGCTCCAAAATGTCTGTTAGGCTATAAGGTGCCACAGGATTCTTTGCTGCTTTTACATGACATTGTGTTTGCTCCAAAACCAGCTGGTGGATGGGTTTGAATCTGAAGAATGGCCAGCAACGTAGTGAAGGGTGGAAGCTGCATGAATTTTGACCAAGAATATCAGGATTCATTGAGACACTGTTTTAAAGAGTCACTTTGACAGAGTTCCTGTCATGCAACCCGGACTGTGGGACTTCTGAGCCCTGTGCCCCACCAGCCTGGGGTGTCCCTCTCACTCTGTGATGCTGTGTCAAGCTGCAAACTTCTCGCAAATCCTACACTCCACAGCCATAGCTAGGCAGGAACACATCCCGCTGAGTTCCATGAATGACCTCCCAGCCACTCACGAACCACCAATAGGGAGGCTCCAGTCAAATCCCTCTGGCTCCCTGGCCTTGCTGTCCAATATATACAGTCCTGTATTGGGGAGATGCCTGGCAAACGTAAGTTCATTACCCAGTCTGCGCTTCCCCCCATGTGGAGAGCACAAACAGCAGCTTTGGAAACTTAGCTGAGATTTCCCAAGCACTTCCATCAAAACACACAGTTCTAGGTAGAATATAAAGCAGGTTTATTAACTACAGGCAGATTTAAAGTGATTATAAGCATCAAGCATAGAGATCATAGTTGGTTACACAAGAAGGAAAAGTAAATTTGCAGTCTGACTTAAATAAACTAGACAGGATATGAATCAAGCTGTGTGTCATCCTGGCAGGTGGTACAAGCAGGTGACAGTTCCTCAATACACAGGCAAGACTTGTCTTCCAGCCCAATGCCAAATTGCCACAGTTCAAAGTCTTTGTCCTTCAGACATGTTTCCAGGTGTTGAGTTGTGGTGGGGATGAGGCCAAGGGGTGATGTCACTTCTTCTTTTTTATACTTTCTTCCAGCTTGCTGGAATTCCGCTTTACTATGACTTGGGTCAAACAGTCGCCATTGTCTACATGCTCTCTCTGAGAAATCTCCACTGCTTACAGTTCCTGAGATAGTGGATTCTTGGAGGGGTGTTGATGAGCCAGTAATACTGTCTTGCTCCTCCATTGTCGTACCTGAAAGGCTGGTTGTGGGTGTTCCCAATATCACAACTTATTGCAGTAACACACACATAGCAAAACTTCCTAACTCCCCATACAATGACAGCACATACAATTCAACAGGATATTAATAATCAACAGAGCAAGACTTTTTTAATGATACCTCACAAGGCAGACTTTATTCGTATTGATATGACAGTGATGAATATGGGAGTTCCAGGATGCTGTTTTGAGGTACAGAGTGCAACAGCCAACCACATTTTATTTAAAGTCCCCAATATTTTATACATCTCCTCACTCCTTTGGTTTCCAAAACAGAGCTGGATTTTTCTGGTTTTCTAAAACTTTTGGTGGAGTTTTGTAGTGTCACCGACTCTAACAATTTGGTCACGGCATTTGCCATGCTTGTCCTTTTCCTCCAAGCCCCAGATCCTGGAATCGGATGATTATGTAGGAATTTCAGCTTTCTGTCTTTTTTTTTTAAAGTAAGTTTCCAGCCTTTGTCTTTGCAGAGAAAAGCTTGAAATGCTGCCCCCCCCCAAATAATATCAGAAGGCAAAAAAAGAAGAACCCAAATGTCTGTAATTTCAAACCAATCTCATGATGTTTTAGGAGGTGGCTCATGAGGTTTGAAGGTTCAGGATTGGCAATGAAGAGACAGGACTAGATTTTAAAAAGTGGCTAAGGGAGTTAGGTGCCAAATTCCCACTGAAGTTAGGAGTTAAGCGCCTAACTCAACGAGGTGCTTTTGAAAACATCACCTATAGAAGTTTAAGTCAATTCAATTAGATCATGTAATGGCAGACAGCTAAAAAGTGACATTTAAGTTCTTATATACAAATTCTAGAAGTCTAATAATAAGATGCATGAACTAAAGTGCCTCGTATTAAATGAGGAGATTGACATAATAGGCATCACAGAAACTTGGTGGAATGAGGATAATCAATGGGACACCGTAATATCAGGTTACATAATATATCGGAAGGACAGAACTGGTCCTGCTGGTCGGGAAGTGGCACTATATGTGAAAGAAAGCGTAGAGTCAAATGAAATAAAAATCTTAAATGAACCAAACTGTATCATGGAATCTCTCTGGATAGTAATCCCATGCTGTAATAATAGAAATATAGCAGTAGGGATATATTAGCAACCACCTGACCAGGATGATGACAGCGACTGTGAAATGCTCTGGGAGATTAAAGAGGCTGTTAAAATAAAAACAACTCTATAATAATGGGGGATTATCAATTATCCCCATATTGACTGGATAGATGTCACTTCAGAATGAGACACAGAGATTGTTGACTCCTTAAACGACTGCTTCTTCGTACAGGTAGTCCTGGAACCCACCAGGGGAGAGCCAGTTCTTGGTTTAGTGATAAGTAGAGCACAGGATCTGGTCCAAGGGGTGAATATAACTGAACTGCTTCATAACAGTGACCATAATATGATTTAATGTATCATCCCTGTGGCAGGGAAAACACCACTGCAGCCCACCACGGTAGCATTTAATTTCAGAGAAGAAAACTACACAAAAAGGAGGAAGTTAGTTAAATAGAAATTAAAGGAGACAGTGCCAAAAGTGAAATCCCTGCAAACTGCATGGAAACTTTTTAAAGACACCATAATAGAGGCTCAATTTAAATGGATCCTCCAAATTAAAAAACTTAGTAAGGGAACCGAAAAAGAGCCACCGTGGGTTCTTGTTGATCCTGTAGAGGGTGGTTGCTGGCATGTTGCTCAGCTTCAGCAGCATACAGATGGTCAGGAAGATGTTGCTCACCTCCACGAAGCTTTGAGAGGCAAAAAAGGCATCCTTAAAAGTGGAAGTTAAACCCTACTGTGGAAAATAGAAAGAGGCATAAACTCTGGCAAATGAAGTGTGAAACTATAATTAGGAAGACCAAAAAAGAATTTGAAGAACAGCTGGCCAAAGATGCAAGAAGTAATATGAAGAAAAAAAATTAAGTTCATCATAAGCAGGAAGTTCCCTCACCAAAGACTCTTAAGCAAAGTAAGCTGTTGTGAGCTTAGCAGGAAGGTCCTCCCATGGATCAATAACTGGTTAAATGATAGGAAACAGAAGGCTATGCTTATGTTCATTTTGGATAAAATGTGGTTTGCAGGGTGCTTATGCATAGGGAAGCAGGTTGTGGCTCACCCCCCTAGCGCCATTGTAGAGAAGGCCAGGGGTGGGGGAGCTCAGCATATGGAATGGAGAACTATGGGTATGTGATAAACAAATCTATATATGGAAAGGTTATCTCTGATTGGTTAGAGGTTCATGTTATGTAACTTGTAATGTAAGTGCCGTGTGATATAAAATAGCAAGGGGAGGGGTTCCTTGCTGGACAGACTCTGCCTGATTTTTGTACCAGGGCCTCTCCCTTTCTATACATTGAATAAAGCCTTGTTGAATCGCATCGTATCACATCAAAGTCCCCTGATTTCTGCCCAGCATCTGACCCATTGGGAACCACAAAATTCCAACGAAACAAAGAGCAGGAATAAATGGTCAGTATTCAGAATGGAGACAGATAAATAGAGACATACCCCAGGATGATCTGGAAAAAGAAGTAAACAGTGAGGTGGCAACATTTTCAAATGATACAAAACTACTCAAGACAGTTATGTTCAAAGCAGACTGCGAGAAGTTACAAAGGGGTCTCACAAAACTAGGTGACAGTAACAAAATGGCAGGTGAAATTCAGCACTGATAAATGCAAAGTAATGCACATTGGAAACCATAATCCCAACTATACATATAAAATCATGGGGGTCTAAATTTGCTGTTACCACTCAAGAAAGATCTTGGAGTCACTGTGGATAGTTCTATGAATACCTCCACTCAATGTGCAGCGGCCATCAAAAAAGCAAACAGAATGTTGGGAATCATTAAGAAATGGATAGATAATAAGACTGAAAATATCATATTGTCTCTATATAAATCCATGGTACACGCACATCCTGAATGCTGAGTGCAGATGTGGTTGCCCCACCTCAAAAATGATATATTGGAATTGGAAAAGGGTCAGAAAAGGGCTACAAAAATTGATTAGGGATATGGAACTGCTTCCAAAGGAGGAGAGATTACTAAGACTTTTCATCTTAAAAAAGAGATGACTATGGGGGGATATGATAAAGCTCTATAAAATCCTGACTAATGTGGAGAAAGTCATGACTGAAGTGTTATTTACTGCTTCCCATTACACGAGAACTAGGGGTCACCAAAGGAAATGAATAGCCAGCAGGTTGAGAAGAAATAAAAGGAAGTATATTTATAAATAAAAGAAAGTATTCCTTCACACAACGCACAGTCAGCCTGAGAAACTCCGTGTGAAGTATCTCTTCACACAACATATAATCAGATTGTGCAACTCTTTATCAGGGTTATTTTCTGTTATGTTCTCATTGACTCACAGCGAGGTTCCTAAGAGCCTAAACACTTTTAAAAATAGGCCTTAGACCCTTTTGAAAATGTTACCCTTTTTTTCAACAAACACAGGAAAGAAAGCTCCACTGGGAGCAAAGATGACAGAGAAGATGATGAGAAGGACAAAGATGATGAAAAGAATAATGACTCAAAGATGTAGAAAAGGACAGACCATAAAGAACAAAATTCCCCAAAATAATCTAAAGCAAGCCAAGCAAAACCAAGAATCCATATATTTTTAAATGACAGATTCACACATTCCAAGGCTGGAAGGGACCATTGTGATCATTTCGTCTGACCTCCCGAGTCACATGGGCCAGAGAACTGCCCCCAAACAATTCCTAGAGCAGAGCTTATAGAAAAATTTCCCAGCTTCCTTTGAAATTGCCAAGTGATGGAGCATCCACCACGACCCTTGGGAAATGGCTCCAATGGTCAGTTATTCTGACCATTAAAAATTTACACCTCATTTCCAGTCTGAATTTGTCTAGATTCAACTTCTGTTCACTAAATCATGTTAGACCTTCCTCTGCTAGAGTGAAGAGCCATTTATTAAATACTTGTTCCTCACATAGGCACTTACAGACTATGATCAAGTCACCTCTATACCTTCTCTTTGTTAAGCTAAATAGATGGGGCTTCATGATTCTTTCAGTGTAAGGCAGTTTTCTAATCCAGTAATCATTCTTGTGGCTCTTCTATGAATAAAGCCAAAAAATTCACTTGCTCAAAATGACAATTTTGGGATCAAGAGGAAGTTACAGGTCCCAAAGAACAGAATTCTTTCTCCATGAAAATATTGACAATTCCATCCATTTCCCTATTCAGCTGGCTCTGGCCCTGAATTGTCGGTGGTTTGGGAGTTGCGTATACGTTGCCGGTACATCAGAAACTCTTCCTCCATGGTGAGATAGAAGATGGGGTTGAGGCAGGTGCTTAAATATGTCAGGACATAAGCAGAAGCCCTTCCTGTGTTCAAAAGAGACAGAGGATACTTTGACAACAAGAAGAAGAAGAAGACATGATACAGCAGCCAGCAGAGGAAAAAGGTCGGGATCAAGCCAAGGAGGATCTTGAGTGGCTTAGTGGACTGGATCAGTCTGTTCCTTCTCAGCTTGGCAGCTAGAACGATGTTGAAGGTTGGGATCAAGATCAAGGCTAATGGGATCAGAAACCCGACCAGGAACTGGATCACAACGGCGGCCTTCACCCTCCCTTCATCCACTCGGAAATTTATGCTGGTGCTGGCAGGTGAGAGGAGGAATTCCCAGAGATCACCGTACCGCAAGCTGAACCCAAGAGACAGGGCCCACAAGCCCAAAACCATAATGAAAGCTAACTGAGGTGTGCGGTGGTTCCGGGCCCACTCAGGGCGTGCCACGAGGATACAGCGATCGACACTGAGGGTGGTGAGGAGGAAAGCGCTGGAGAACATGTGGAAGGAGGTGACGGTGCTGCTCAGCATATTGGCCCAATTTAAGTCCAGGATGAAGAAGGAGGTGAATCTGAGGGGTAGGAAGATGATGAAGATTAAATCGGTCACGGCCCGGCTCCAGAACCACACAGCGCTGGCCGTCCTCTGCACACAGCAGCCAGTGACAAAGAGGATGTAGCCATTCAATGCCCCCCCGGCGAGGAAGACCACAGCACACAGCACCAGGAAGGGAACTTGGAGGTACTCCATTCTTGGAAGAGATACAGTCACAATATCCCCTCCTCCTCCTCCTCAGGTCTAGTCTGGGGCAGCGCAGACGTTGTGCTGAGCAAAGGAAGGAAGAGCAATGAAAAAGACTCTAGGAGAGGTCACTGACAGAGAGAGATTCTTCTCAGGGTTTATAAACTCCTCAGATCCTAAGCTGAACTCAGATAGAATCAAATCCTTGTAGGCCAATGGCACCAATGGTTTGAAGACCTTTGGAGCATAGAGTCAGAGGGTTAGAAGGAACTACAAAGGTCATATCAAGTATCAGAGTGGTAGCCGTGTTAGTCTGGATCTGTAAAAGCAGCAGAGAATCCTGTGGCACCTTATAGACTAACAGACTATAAGGTTAGTCTATAAGATGCCACAGGATTCTCTGCTGCCTTTAAAGGTCATATTGTCTAACCTCCTGCCAAGTTGCAGGATTTGTTGTGTCTATTCTCTGCCCGAATGGTTTTTGTTTTGCCTCTGACCTCTGAAAACAGGCCCCACAAATAATTTCAACCAGTTCTAACCAGAGCGGATGAGGGGAGGGGATGGGGTCTGCTGGAAGGGGGGATATCTGGGGGCAGTGGTGTGGGCTTCTGGGGGCAGAACAGAAGGAGCTCCAGTGAGGAAGTTTGGGGGCTTGCCTCATTTCCTTACCCGTGTCTTGGGGAATGCAGCGTCTCAGAGTCGACCCCCGTCCAAGGTCCCCAACGCGACACCTTCAGCTCTCGCAGACTGGCTCAGCCCGAAGGAGGAAGCTGTTCGTGTGGGGCGGGGAGAACAATGACTGGAGATCACAGGATATGGCTGGGTCTGAACACTTCTGCAAAGTCAGGAAGGCCTCCGGCACCCACAGCTACATGCAGACTGAATCGGGGGAGGAACTGCTGGGAGAGATGGGGTGGGTACAATGAGGAACCTGGGCTAGGGGGTGTGGAGGCAGAGACAGATGTGGGGGGGAGAATTGTGGATTTCACCCTAGCATTGAATCTGGAAGGTTTAATCTCACTTTATTACCTATGTTCTGGGTGAGTCAGACACAGGATCTCAGAATTGATTCCCCCAACACACAAACACCATCTGGATCTCCCCCCACGCGCCACCCTATGGACGCTGTCTGTGGGCAGGAAGCTGTCCTCTTGGGGATGAATATGGGAGGGTGGCTCAGCAGGGATGGGAGATGCTCACAAAGCTGAGTCTGCAAAGCCTCTGAGGCGGCCAGTTCCGTGCAAGCCTCAAACAGCTCAGCTCAGCTCTGGGGCCTCTCGTGATGAAGGGTCTGAGATCCTGTCCGCAGAGACGATCGCCCACATCCAGGGCAGCCAAAGTCCCAGAACAGGAGCTGAGCTGCAGCCACATCGTTGCAAAAATTCAACCCATTCACACCTGAAATGCACCAGACCCAGCTTGGGCCCCTGAAGTGCTCCTGGTTCGGGAGTGATTTGTGGCTGGGCTGCGGTCATCCCTCGAACATCCTGGAAAGATCTTGCCAAGTGGCGGGTGGATGGTGAATCCCTCTCTTTGTTGGCTATGAGCCACACAACATTGTGTCTGCTCCACAACTGGCTGGTGGATTGGCTGGATGCTGGAGATTGGCCAGTGGCATACCAGGACAAAAGCTGAGTGAATTTTGGCCAGAAATATCAGGATTTATTGAGACACTGGTTTAAAAAGCCACAGTGTCAGGGTTCCTGGAGTGCAGGATGGGCTGTGGGGCCACTGAGCCCTCTGACCCACCAACCTGGAGAATCCCTCTCACACTGTGATGCTGTGTCAAGCTACAAACCTCTGGCAGGTCCTGCACTCCACAGCCATCCCTTGGTACGGACACACCCAGCTGAGTTCTATGAATGGTCTCCCACCCACTCATGAACCAACAATATGGAGGCTGCAGTCAATTTCCCCCAGGTCCCTGGCCTTGCAGCCCAGAAATGTACCATCCTGCACTGCTCAGAAGCCCGGCAAGTGTAAGTTCATTACCCAGTCAGTGCCTCCCCCGATGTGGAGAGCACAAACATCAGCTTTGGAAACTGAGCTGAGATTTCACAAGCACTTCAATCAAAATAGGTAGAATATAAAACAGGTTTATTAACTACAGACAGATTTAAAGTGATTATAAGCAGCGAGCGTAGAGATCACAGTTGGTCACCCAAGAAATAAAAGGAAATTTGCAATCTGAGTTCTACAGACTAAACAGGATTTGAATAAAGCCAGGTCTCACCCTCGCAGATAGGACAAGCAGGTGACACAGGCTAGGCTTGTCTTCCAGCCTGATACCAAACTTCTCCAGGTCAAACTCTTTGTCCTCCAGACGTGTTGCCGGGTATTGAGTTGTAGGGGGAGTGAGACTAAGTGATGATGTCACTTCCCCTCTTTTACATTTTTTTCCAGCTTGCAGTCTCCATTGTCTACGTGCTCTCTTTGAGAAATCTCCATTTTATACAGTTCCTGAGACAGTGGGTTATTGGATGGGTGCTGATGAGCCAGTAACGCTGTCTGGCTCCTCCATTGTCATACCTGAAAGGCTGGTTGTGGGTGTTCCCAACATCACAACTTATTTCAGTAACACACATATAGCAAAACTTCATAACTCCCCATACAATGACAGCACGTACAATTCAACTGGATATTAATAATCAGCAGATCAAGACTTTTTCATTTATACCTCACAAGGCAGACTTTGTTCATATTTATATGACAGTGGAGAATATGGAGGTTCCAGAGTGCTGTTTTGAGGTACTGAGTGCCACAGCCACACATTTTATTAAAAGTCTCCAATATTTTAAATACCTGCTCACTTCATTGGCTTCCAAAATAGAGCTGGATATTTCTGGTTTTCTGAAACTTTCGGTGGAATTTTGTAGCATCGTATACTCTTACAATTTGCTTGCAGCATTTGCCATGACCTAAATCCTGGAATCATATGTTTAAATGGGAATTTCAGATTTATTTTATATTTTTAGGTAAGTTTCCAGCTTTCCTTGTTTCAGAGAAAAGTTTGAAATGCCCCCTGCCCCAAAACAATCACAGGACAAAAAAGAGGAACCCAAATGTCTTTCTTTTCAAACTAATCTCATGATGTTTTAGGAGGTGGTTCATGGAGGTTTGAAGGCTCAGAATTGGCAGTGAAGAGACAGGGCTAGATTTTTAAAGTGCTAAGGGAGATAGGTGCCAAATTCCTATTGAAAGTCAATAGCAGTTAAGCACCTAATTCACGCTTTTGGAAAACTCACCCATAGAAGCCTAAGTCAATTCAATTACATCATATAATGGTAGAAAGCAAAAAAGTGAATTTTTTTAAGGGCTTATATACACATGCTAGTAGTCTAAATAATAAGATTTGTGAACTCGAGTGCCTCGTATTAAATGAGGATATCGATATAACAGGCATCACAGAAACTTGGTGGAATGAGAATAATCAATGGGACACAGTAATGCAGGGGTACAAAATATATCGGAAGAACAGAACACGACGTGCTGGAGGGGGAGTAGTGCTATATGTGAAAGAAAGCATAGAGTCAAAATGATGTAAAACTCTTAAATAAACTAAACTTTACCATAGAATCTCTATGGAAAGGAATTCCAGGCTTGAATAATAAGAGTATAGCAGTGGTGATACGCTACTGACCACCTGAGCAGAAATCGTGATAATGACTGTGAAATGCTGAGAGAAATTAGAGAGGCTGTTAAAATAAAAACAACTCAGTAATAATGGGGGATTTCAACTATCTCCATATTGACTGGCTACATGTCACCTCAGGACGGGATGCAGAGATAAAATTTCTTGACACCTTAAGTGACGACTTCTTGGAACAGCTAGTCCTGGAACCTTCAAGGGAAGAGGAAATTAGTCCAAAGTATAGCACAGGATCTGGTCCAAAGGGTGAATATAACTGAACAGCTTCGTAATAGTGACCATAATATGATTAAATTTAACATCCCTGTGGTGGGGGAAACAGCACACTATCCCAACACGGTAGCCTTTAATTTCCGAAAAGAGAATTACACAAAAATGAGGAAGTTAGTGAAACAGAAATTAAAATGTACAGCGCCAACAGTGAAGTCCCTGCAAGCTGCATAGAAGCTTTTCAAAGACACCATAATAGAGGCTTAACTTAAATTTATACCCCAAATAAAAAAAGATAGTAAGAGAACCATAAAAAAGTGCATCTGTGGGTAAACAACTAAGTAAAGAAGCTTTGAGATGCAAAATGGAATCCTTTAAAAATTGGAAGTTAAATCCTGTTGAGGAAAATAGAAAACAGCATAAACTCTGGAGCGATTAATAAGACTGGGACTTTTCAGCTTGGAAAAGACACGACTAAGGGGGATATGATAGAGGTCTACAAAATCGTGACTGTTGTGGAGAAAGTGAATATGGAAGTGTTATTTACTCCTTCCCGTAACACAAGAACTAGGGGTCACCAAATGAAGTTCATAGTTAGCAAACAAGAGGAAGTGTTTCTTCACACAACACAGTCAACATGTGGAACTTTTTGCCAAAGCATATTGTAAAGCCCAAGACTAAAACAGGGTTATGATATGTTATGTTATGATTGACTCTCAGAGAGGTTCCTACAGCCTAAGCAATTTTAATAATAGGATTTATAGTTTTGAAAATGTTAGCCTTTGTTTCATAGACCCATTGATCTTCAACAAACACAGGAAAGAAATCTCCACTGGGAGTGAAGATGACATGATGAGAAGAATAATGACATGAAGATGCAGTGAAGGACAGACTATAAAGAACCAACCGCTCCAAAATGATCTAAGAATGAACAAAATCAAAATGCTATATATTTCATTAAAATGACAGATTCACAGATTCCAAGGGACCATTGTGATCATCTCATCTCGATCACGTAGGCCAGAGAACTTCCTTCGAGAAATTCCTAGAGCAGAGCTTTTAGAAATACATCCCAGCTTGATTTAAAATTCCAGTGATGGAGGATCCACCATGACCCTTGGGAAATTACTCCAATGGTCAGTTACTCAGATTGTTACAAATTTACACCTCATTTCCAATCTGGATTTGTCTAGGTTCAACTTCTGTTCACTGCATAATGTTAAACCTTCCTCTGCTAGCCTGAAGAGCCAGTTATTAAATATTTGTTCCCCACGTAGGTACTTACAGACTGTGATCAAGTCAAACCTTCACCTTCTCTTTGTTAAGAGACTGAACGCCTTCTGTCCCATAATCATTCTCAAGGCTCTTCTTTGAGTAAGGCCAAAAAAATTAACTTTCTAAAAAAGACAATTCAAGTCAAGAGGGCGCTTTGGATCCCAGCTAACAAAATTCTTTCTCCATGTAAATATCAACAAATCCTTCCATTCTGCTATACAGCCAGCTCTGGTCCCGAGCTGTCAGTGGTTTGGGTGTTTCGTGCACATTGCTGGTGCCTCAGAAACTCTTCCTCCCTGGTGAGGTAGAAGATGGGGTTGAGGCAGCTGCTGAAATATGTCAGGACCCAAACATAAGCACTTCCCTGGTCCAGAATAGGCAGAGGGTACTTAGCTGAGATCAGCAGGAAGAAGAAGACGTGATATGTCAGCCAGCATAGGAAAAAGGTCAGGATCAAGCCAAGAAAGATCTTGAGTGGCTGGACCAGCTTATTCCTTCTCAGCTTTGCAGCTAGAACGATGTAGAAGGTTGGGATCAAGATCAAGGTTAATGGTATCAGAACCTACCAGGAACTGGAAGGCAACGGCGACTTTCACCCTCTCTTCGTCCAGTTGTAAATTCATCCTGATGCTGGCAGGTGAGAGCAGGGATTCCCAGAAACCACCATACTGCAACCTGAACCCAACAGACAGGGCCCACATTCCCAAAACCATCCTGAAAGCCAGTGGGGGCGTGCAGTGGTTTCGGGCCCACTCGGCGTGCAACGAGGATGCAGCTATCAACACTGAGGGCCATGAGAAGGAAGGCACTGGAGAACATATGGAAAGAGGTGACGGTGTTGCTCAGCCTCTTGGCCCACTCTAAGTCCACTATGAAGATGGAGGTGAATTTGAGGGGCAGGAAGATGATGAAGATGGTATCAGCCATGGCATTGTTCAGGAACCACATGATGCTGGCTGTCCTCTTCATGGCAGCAGGTGACCAAGGTTATGTAGCCATTCACACCACCCCGGCGAGGAAGACCATGCCACTCAGCACCAGGAAGAGAACTGGGAGGAACTCCATTCTTGGAAGAGGTACAGTCACAATTTCCCCTCCTCCTCCTCAGGTCTCAGTGTGGACGGTGCAGGGGTTGTGCTGAGAAGGGGAAGGAAGAACAATTAAAAGGGTTCCAGGGGAGGACAAGGACAGAGAGAGACACCCACAGAGTTTATAATCTCCTCAGAGTTTATAAACTCCCCAGATCCTGAACTAAACACAAATAGGATCAAATCCTTGTAGGCCCATGGTACCAATGGTTCAAAAACCTTAGAAGCATAGAGCCAGTGGGTTAGAAGGGACCACAAGGGTCATCTAGTCTAGCCCCCTTCCAATATGTGTGTCTATTCTCTGCCTGAACATTTTTTGTTTTTACATAATATTGTTTGTTTTACTCATCCAAATATTTAAAGAAACTCACATTTGCTTCTTGCTGAAAAGTTAGATTTCTAAGCAAGGAGGAGGTGGACAGCGGGGAGTGGGGTGTCCCAGATGTAGAGCCAGAGATATGACACACACCCCTGTCCCCTGGAGAATCACTAACATTCCCAAATAATCTTCTTGCTGTTAGTTTCCCGAAGGAGCAGGTTATTCCCATCTTTGTTAAAATTAAAAGTTAAAAAATGATCGTTCCCCCCCTTTTTTCCCCCAAATAATAGAATTTTTAAAAGTGATTCTTCCCCACACACACGCTTCATTGTGAAGTGCAGTTTTTGTGCAGTTTAGGCCATTTTGGGGAGATGAGTGAGTGGAGCAGAGAAAATCCCCACCGAAAGAACCCCCCTATGGAAACAAGGATAACAACAAAAAAGCCACCCCATAAAAAAAACAGAGGAAGAAGAGACCTGTAACAAGTCAAAAGATTTTTTCTTTAAAGGAAGGATATTGCAAGAGTCTATTGTAGTGGACAGACGTGGAGTCAGGACTCCTGAGTTGCACCCCAGACTCTGCCACTGATCTGCTTGGGTAGATTGGACAAGTCATGTCATGGTCCTGTGACTCAGTTTCCCCTCCAAACATTTCTCTGTTTAACTTTAGAGTGTGAGCTCGCTGTGGCCAGGCCTGTTTCTCCCTGTGGGGCTGTTCACTGCCTGGTGTGATGGTACCCCGGAGCTCGGTCAGGGTCTGTTCAGCACCCAGTGTGACAGGGCCCTGATCTCTGACAACAGAACCCACATATAATTTCAATCAGTTCTATCCAGAGCAGGTGAGGGGAGCTGATGGGGGAGATCCAGGGGGCAGCTAGAGGGTTTGGATCATTTCCTTACCTCAGTCTTGGGGATGCAGGGTCTCAGAGTCGACCCCGACCCAGGTCCCCAATGTGATGCTTGCAGCTCACCCAGACTTGCTCAGCCCTGGAGCAGGAAGCTGTTTGTGTGGGGGTATATCTCAGGCGAGAGGGGAACAATGCAGGGCGATCACAGGATGTGGCTGGGTCCAATCACGTCTGCAAAGACTGGAATGACTCCGGCTCCCACTGCTACCTGCAGATGTGACACAAACCACAAGCTGCCCCCACCACCGTGCAGGTGTCTAGCCAGGTGTCTGCATTCAGCTGCCCACATCTGGGGACAGGCGGGCGGGATCCCCAGTGGAGAACAGGGGCTGAGAAAGCCATATCCAGCCAACTCCACCGGGTGAGGTCCCAGGATCAGAGACCTCAGCTGGGACTCTGCCCAAGTCAGTACAACCTAAAATTTCATACAATGGCTTGCTAATACTACTCTATATCCTGTCCACTGAAATGTAAGGATAATATATATATAGTCCAAACAATTTATTTTATCGTTATATGATAAAATTAGATAGTCAGCAATTTGTCAGTACTAGTGTGCCGTGATACTTTTCTTTTTATGTCTGATTTTGGAAACAAGTAGGTTTTAAGTGAGGTGGAACTTGGGGGTACATGACAAATGAGATTCCTGGAAGAGTTACAGCAGTCTGGGAAGGTTGAGAGCTACTGGTCTATAGGGCCTTTTCCCACTGAGATGTGGCCACCTGTCATGGGGTGGGGGCTGTTTATACAGGTGACAGGGAAGAATAGGAGGGGAGCTGCTGTGGGGAGAGGGATGGGGTCCGTGTTTCTGGAAAAATGTATACAGTGCGGGGTGCTGAGAGCCACTGAATCGAACTGTAAACCCTGTCTATGATGGAAAGCATTTCAATCCAGGGGGTCCAGCACCTATGTGAAGGGCAGGAGGGATCAGAGGAGGCTGATATGGGGAGCAGTTAAAGATCTGGGGGGGGGGCTGCTGTGAGGGCAGAGAAGAACCTGCGGTAATGGGTGAGGGAACAGAGATAGATCTGGGTGAGGGGAGGCATTGTGGATTTCAGGCTAGCATTGAAGGTGGAAAGTTTAATCTCACATTCTTACCTATGTCCTGGGGGAATCAGACACGGGATCTGAGCATTGATTCTTCCAAGACACATACACCACCTGCAGCTCACCCCCCCCACCCCACGGATGCTGTCTGGGGGCAGGAAGCTGTCGTCTTGGGGGTGAACACGGGGGGGGGGTGGCTCAGCAGGGGTGAGAGATGCTCACAAAGCTGGGTCTGCAAAGCCTCCAAGGTGGCCAGCTCCATGCAAGGCTCAAACAGCTCAGCTCACCTCTGGGACCTCTCGTGATGAAGGCTGTCGGATCCTGTCTGTAGAGACGGTTGCCCACATCTGCAGCAGCCACAGCTCGAGCGCAGAAGCTAAGCTGCAGATGAGTCATTGCAAAAATTCAGCCTGTTAACACCTGGAGAAACACAAGACATAGCTTGGGCCCTTGAAGTGCCCCTGGGTCAGGAGAGATTCATGGGTGGGCCCTGCCGCCCTTCACCCAGGCCACCCCTCAAACATTCTGGAGAGATCCTGACAGGTGGCAAGTGGATCGTGAATCTCGTCATTGGCTGTGAGCCACACGACATTGTGTCTGTTCCATGACTGGCTGGTGGATTGGTTGGATGCTGGAGAACAGCCACCAACATACCGAAAGGTGAAAGCTTCATGAATTTGGCTGGGAATATCAGGATTTATTGAGACACTGGTTTAAAAAGCCACTGTGATAGGGTTCCCGGCCTGCAACCTGGACTGTGGGACTGCTGAGCCCTCTGTCCCACCAATCTGGGTGTCCCTCTCACACTGTGATACTGTGGCAAGCTGCAAACCTCCGGCAGGTCCTGTACTTCCAAAGCCCTCCCCAGGCAGTGACACACCATGAATGCTTCTCCCGGCCACTCATGGATCATCAATAGGGAGGATCCAGTCAATTCCCCACCGGCTCACTGGCCTTACAGCCCAGAAATGTACCGTCCTGCCTTCGTCAGAAGCCTGGCAAGTGTAAGTTCCTTATGCAGTCTGAGCCTCCCCTCGATGTGGAGAGCCCAAACGCCAGTTTTTGTAAACTGAGCTGAGATTAGCAGCAGCGAGCGTAGAGATCACAGTTGGTTACAAAAGAAAGTAAAGTAAATTCCCAATCCGAGTTAAATAAACAAGACAGGATTTGCATCAAGCCATGTCTCAACCTGGCAGATGGTACAAACAAGTGACAGTCCTTCAATATACAGGCTGGACTTTTCTTTCAGCCTGATACTGTACTTCTGCAGTTCAGTGTCTTTGTCCTCCAGATGTTTTTCCATGTGTTGAGTTGTGGAGGGAGTGAGGCCAAGCGGTGATGTCATTTCCCTTCTTTTGTGGTTTCTTCAGTTTTGATGGAAATATATTTTGCTATGATGTGGGTCAAACAGTCTCCATTGTCTACGTGCTATCTCTGAGAAATCTCCATTTTATACAGTCCCTGACATAGTAGATTCTTGGATGGGTGCTGATGAGCCAGTAACACTGTCTAGCTCCTCCATTGTCATACATACAATTCAACAGGATATTGATAATCAACGAGCAAGACTTTTTTAATGATACCTCACAAGGCAGACTTTGTTCATATTGATATGACAGTGGTGAATATGGGGGTTCCAGGGTGCTGTTTTGAGGAACAGCGTGCCACAACCACCCACATTTTATTTAAAGTCTCCAATATTTTAAACACCTCCTCACTTCATTGCCTTCTAAAACAGAGCTGGATATTTCTGGTTTTCTGAAATTTTCAGTGGAGTTTTGTAGTGTCATCGACTCAAACAATTTGGTTGTCTCATTCGCCATGCTTCTCCTTTTCCTCCAACCCCAGAGCTTGGAATCAGATGATTAGGTGGAAATTTCAGCCTTTTTTTTTTTGCATTGTTTTTCATTTTAGGTAAATTTCCACCCTTTATTATTGCAGAGAAAAGCTTGAAATGGTCTCCCCCCAGCCCCCTGCCAAGGAGGCAAAAAAAAACAAAAACCCAAATGTCTGTAATTTCAAACCAATCTCATGATGTTTTAGAGGGTGGCTCATGAGATTTGAAGGTTCAGGATGGGCAATGAAGAGACAGGACTAGACTTTTAAAAGTGGCTAAGGGAGTTAGGTGCCAAATTCCCATTGATCCTTTTGAAAAATCTCACCAGTAGAAGCCTCAGTCAATTCAAGTACATCACGTAGTGGCAGACAGCTCAAAAGTGACATTTAAGTTCTTATATAGAAATGCTAGAAGTCAAAATGATAAGATGGGTGAACTCGAGTGCCTCATATGAAATGAGGATATCGCTACAACAGGCATCACAGAAACTTGGTGGATGGAGGATAATCTATGGGAGACAGTAATACAAGGTTACAAAATATACCATAGAACAGGTTGTGCTAGTGTGGGAGTGGCACTATATGTGAAAGAAAGTGTAGAGTCAAATGAAGTAAAAGTCTTAAATGAACCAGACTGTCCCACAGAATCTCAATGGATAGTTATTCCATGCCTGAATAATAAGAATATAGCAGTAGGGATATATAACCGACCACCTGAGCAGGATGCTGATAGCAACTGTGAAATACTCAGGGAGATTAGAGATGCTATTAAAATAAAAATCTCACTAATAATGGGGGATTTCAATGGTTCCCATATTGACTGAGTAGATATTACCTCAGGACGGGACTGTAATTAGCTAAATTATGAAAATACATCTGAGTCCTTAAAGTATAAGCTTTACAGACAGTCCTTGAATCTATATTCTACACAAAAATGAGGCAGTTACTTAAACAGAACTTAAAAGGCACAATGCCAAAAGTGAAATCCCTGCAAGCTGCACGGAAACTTCTTAAAGACACCATAATAGAGGCTCAGCTTCAATGTACACACAAAATTAATAAACATGGTAAGAGAACCAAAAAAGTGCCACTGTGGGTAAACAACTGAGTAGAGAAGCTTTAAGAAGCAAAAAGACATTTAAAGAGTGGAAGATAAATCCTATGGAGGAAAATAGAAAGGAGCATAAACTCTGCAAATGAAGTATAAAAATGTAATTCAGAAGGCCAAAGACTCAAAAAGTAATAGAAAAAATATTTTTAGGTACATCAGAAGGAGGAAGCCTCCTGAACAACCAGTGGGGCCACTGAATTATCAAGATAGGAAAGGAGCAATCAAGGACGAAAAGGCCGTTGCAGAGAAACAAAATTAATTCTTTGCATCGGTCTTCATTGCTGAGGCTGTGAGGGAGATTCCCAAACCTGAGCCATTCTTTTTAGGTGACAGATCAGAGGAAGTGTCCCAGACTGAGATGTCATTAGAGAAGGTTTTGGAACAAATTGATAAAGTAAACAGTAATAAGTTACCACGACCAGATGGCATACACCCAAGTGTTCGGAAGGAATTCAAATGTGAAACTGCAGGACTACTTGTGGCTCTTCTTTGAGTAAGGCCAAAAAATTAACTTTCTAAAAAAAGATAATTTTGGGGTCAAGAGGAAGCTATGGGTCCCAGGAAAAAGAATTTTTCACCTATCTTAATGGAGGGATAGCTCAGTGGTTTGAGCATTGGCCTGCTAAACACAGTGTTATGAGTTCAATCCTTGATTCAAATATTGACAATTTGATCCGTTCTCATATTCAGCCGACTCCGGACCCAAGTTGTCAGTGGTTTGGGGGTTGCATGCACGTTTCCGATACCTTAGATACTCTTCCTCCATGGTGAGGTAGAAGATGGGGTTGAGGAAAGGGCTGAAACAGGTCAGGACTGAAATAAAAGAAATTGCCATGTCCAGAAGAGATGGATGGTACATAGTTGAAATCAGCAGGAAGGAGAAAACATGATACGGCAGCCAGGAGAGGAAAAACGTCGGGATCAAGCCAAGAAGGATTTTGAGTGGCTTTGTGGACTGGATCAGCCTGTTCCTTCTCAGCTTGGCAGCTAGAACGATGTAGAAGGTTGGGATTAAGATTAAGGCTAATGGGATCAGAAACCCGACCAGGAACTGGATCGGAACCCTGGCACTCACGCTGCTTTCATGCGGTTGGAAATAAATGAACATGCCGACATGTGGGTGGAAGGATTCCCAGATATCACCGTACCGCAAGCTGAATCCAACAGACAGGGCCCATATGACCAAAACAATCATGAAAACCAGGCGGGGCGTGCGGTGGTTCCAGGCCCACTCAGGGCGTGCCACGAGGATGCAGCGA
This sequence comes from Aldabrachelys gigantea, assembly GCA_026122505.1. NCBI lineage: Eukaryota > Metazoa > Chordata > Testudines > Testudinidae > Aldabrachelys > Aldabrachelys gigantea. Next base: position 71,850,720 of record CM047489.1, read on the forward strand.
TCGACAGTGAGGGCCGTGAGGAGGAAGGCACTGGAGAACATGTGGAAGGAGGTGATGGTATTGCTCAGCATCTTGGTCCAGTGTAAGTTCCTGGTGAAGATGAATCTGAGGGGCAGGAAGATGAGAAAAATGAAATCGCCCACAGCCAGGCTCAGGAACCACGCGGTGTTGGCCGTCTTCCCCATACGACAGCCGGAGACAAAGAGGATGTAGCAGTTCAACGGCACCCCGGCAAGGAAGGCGATGCCAGAAAGTACCAGACAGATTATGAACAACATTCTTGGAAGAGTTGCAGTTGCAATATCCCCTTCTTCTCCTCAGGGCTCGGTGGAGATAGCAGAGACGTTGTACCTAGCAAAGGAAGGAAGAGTAATGAAAAGGGATCCAGGAGAGGACACAGACAGAGGGAGACGGCCACCAAGTTTATAATCCCCTCAGAGTTTACAGACTCCCCAGATCCTGAGCTGAACTCAGATAGGATCAAATCCTCGTAGGCCCATGGCACCAATGGTTCAAAGACCTTAGAAGTATAGAGCCAGAGGGTTAGAAGGGGACCACAAGGATCATCTAGTTTAACCCACTGCCAAGATACATGACTTGTCGTGTCTATTCTCTGCCTGAATGTGTTTATTTTCACATAATATCTTTTTTCAACTAAAGCATATATTAAAAACAAAACACATATGCTTCTTGCTGAAAAGTTGGATTTCTAGGACAGGGGAGCAGTTCAGGATGTAGAGACGGAGACTGGAGAGACCCACCCTGCTCCGCAGCCTCACCAAAATTCCAAAATAATCTTCTTGCTGTTAGTTTCCCAAAGGAGCTGGTTATTCCTGTCTTGGTAAAAAAAAAGTTAAGGAATATTCATTTACCCCCTTTCTTTTGAAATAATGGAATTTTTGACGTTGAATTTTGGGATAAGACCTTGTACAAAAGCAGCCACCACTGCTTGTTTGGTAGTATTTTCTGCATTATTTATGCTGGGATGTCTCTCAAACACTTGTTTAAGATGTTCCATATAATCAGCAGGGTTCTTCCTTTGCTTTGTTTGCAAGCATTCATTTTAGTCCAGTCTCTTCTTTTTGGGCATACGGTAAGGACTTCAGTTACCAGATTGTTCTTATATGTAACTAAATTGTCATGGCTAAGATCTTGGTCAGTCTAAGGCCAGCTGGCCTTTTTATAAAGGCGATCCAGAGTTTCCCTGCATAGCATTGCTCTTAAAAGCTGATCTATGTCTGCCCAACCAATGACCATCCTCAATTGTTCTTGAAATTTAATTGGATTTTCTCTTATTTTCAGAAATTTATCGATTAGATTAAATAAATCCCAGGGTGACCATGAAGCATGCACAGTTACCATGACTCTCTGGCCCCACTAATTCATCCCTCCCACGATTTGTCGCAGGGAGAATATCAGGACCTCCTCAGGGAATAAGCCTAGGGTCTTCTGTATATCCCTAAGGATTGTTTTATGTCTATTATGATGTGCAGAGAGTGAATCTGCAACTTCAGGAGATTTTACAATTTCTTTCAAAATTTCGAATTGAGAAGACAAGCGTCGGATTGGCTCATCTTCTCCTTCTTCCGAGGCGAGGTGCCCTCTTAAATCAGTTATTATTTGATTGGCTTGTCTAGATAGGTCGGCAATTTGAACCTCCTGAGAAGCCGAAGATGATGGTGAAGAAGTCGAGGGCCCTGACATGGGGGATGTTAACAGTGTCTGAGATCCCTGGGAGGTGGACTCATCTTTATATGGGTATGGAGGCAGAGTGGGAGATCTTTGAGCAATGCTCCCCCTTCCAACCTCCTCCATCCCCACCTGGTGGAGATGCACCACTGCCTGACCGGGCAAGGGTGGGGAGACAGGCCACTGTCTGTTTTCCACAAATAAATCAATAAGTTCATCAGGCGGAGCTGAAGGGGTAGATCTAAGAAGTTGAACCTCTTGTTGAGGCCTTGAATGGTAGAGGGAGGTGTCCTGGCCAGCAGAATTCTGGGCAAGGGTTAATTTTTCCTGTGTTTCTTTAAGTTTAATTTAAGTTTCTCCTGGGAGACCCTAAAACTTCTCATATGAGATTCATGGTGCCATTTCTCTGTTTCCTCATACCAGTCAAAATATGCATCAAACTGATTTTGTGATACAACTTTGGCAATAAGCATTTCACTGAGGTGCACAAGCTTGTCAAGGTCAAAACTACCGTCTAAAGGGAACTGTAGTTTAGGGTCATCTCTCATATGCCAATTCCATTTTCTCAAAAATTTACAAGTGAGAGGACCGTAGTTCAAATATATATAAGCTGCGGATGTGCCTTTTGGTGGGACAGGAATTCCTTTCAACTCACCGGCCCCCAAGTTTTCAGTTTGACAGATCAGATCACTTTCACTCAGGTCTTTCGTACAGGGAAAGTTTGTTTAGGATGTCCACGACTGTCTACAACCTCGCCCAGCAAAGAGCGTCGGCTAGTCTGAGGGAGCACAACGCCGCTTACTCTGTTGCATTTGGTAGGGCGTTAGGACCCGTCAGTGGCTCATCAGACCGCCCTAAGGCGGGGGAGGGAAAAGGGAAGAGGTTAGGGTGAAGGGAGTCTCCGTCAATCTTGGTTCTGGAGTGGATAATGTGCCTTACTCCAGTCCAGAGGATTGAATCAAGCTCAGGGACCGTCCAAGGACGAGGGGAAAAGGACAGGGTCACACAAACCTAGACCCAAGCAGGTCCCTCGCCATGCAGAGGAAACCTAGTCCAAGTCAAGGTCTTTACTGACTTTTCTAAGGCGTGGTTGTAGGGTTGGCTTCCTACGACCCTCACTCACACCGGTCAGCCGACTTTCACTTTCATACTGGCACACAAATCAATACAGAGGCCTATTTAGCCACTCCCAGTGGCTCTTCCCGGGGACAGGTCAGAACAGAAGGGCGTCAGGCTGTCTGGTAGTAAAAGGTTCAGATCCAGCTTATAACTCACCCAACCCTGAGCCTATTGGCAAATCCTCCACCAACAACCCACAATAGAGATTTCAAAAGGTCTCTTATTACCTTTCAGCTGGGCCCAGGGTTTGGTGGAAGACTGTCCGCAGTCCTATGGTCTGGGGAAGTCATCTGTGGATCCCGGACGAGCCCGCAAATTGTTGTCAAAAATTGACCACACGGTTGGTTTTGGATCAGATAGCCTGAGGCTCCTTTATTTTAAGCAAGCATATAGGCAAGGAGAGTCAGCATGGCCCCATGCAAGGTGGCAAGCTGCTCTGCCTTCTGCAAATTTCTAGCCAGCTTATAAAGATTAAAACCACAGACAAATTACACACACATTGTACATTAATTACCTTATTTGGAATATACTGCAAAATATGATGCCGGTCAAAATCAAGCTCAACAATCAGTTTTCCATATTTGGCCTTTCCTGTTGTGGTTATTCCTAGTCTCGTTTTTGGTTTCACTTTTCTAATGCCTTCCCTGTGGTTTTGTTTCACAGCTTAGTTATTGCAAAGAAGCATCTCTGGGGACTTTCCACTTCACCTACTTATGCCCCTTCTGCACACAAAATCACTGTTCCTCTATCTTGGGATTTTTCCATATCACTCTGTCTTTCTATTCCCTTTATACAAAGAAGCAATACTCAGCTAACACTTTTGGGCCTATATACTTGACCAAAGCCCAAAAACTTTCCCTGACAGTAGATTTTCCCTGAGAACACTGTCTATGCTGATGTGAGAGCTTCTCCCATCTACATAGTTAATCCACCCCCACCCCTCCAAGAGGTGGTAGCTGAGTTGACAGAAGAAGCGATGTCTACGCCAGGCATTAGGTCAGTATAACAGCATCACCCAAGAAGGTGGTTTTTCCACACCCGCGAGTGGCATAGTTATACCAACATCAGTTGCACGTGTAGACCAAGCGAAAGGGAAGGTGACCGGGTGACTTGATAACAATTTCTGACAAGCAATTGAATTTCACCTATGCTGCCATCTACTGGCCAGTTGGTTTAATTGCAATTGTCAGATTTTGGACAAGGGTTTATAGAGGTTGTTTTCAACCAGGGGTACATGTACCACTGGGGGTACGCAGAGATCTTCCAATCCAAGGGGTACATCAGCTCATCTAGATATTTCTCTAGTTTTACAAAGGTACATAAAAAGCACTAGCCTAGTCAGTACAAACTAAAATTTCAAACAATGACTTCTTTCTACTGCTCTGCATACTGTCCACTGAAAGGCAAGCACAATATTTATATTCCAATTGATTTATTGTATAATTGTATGGTCAAATGAGAAATTAACCATCTGTCAGTATTAGTGTGCTGTGGCAGTAGTATTCTTATGTCTGATTTTGTAAACGGGTAATTTTTAAGTAAGGTGAAACTTGGGGGTACACAAAAGAAATGAGACCCCTGAAAGGATTACAGTTGTCTGGAAAGGTTGAGAGCCGCTGGTCTATAGCGTCTTTTCCCTCTGAAGTGTGGCCACCTCTGGGGTGGGGCATGGGGCCTGTTTATGCAAGAGACAGGGAGGAATTTGTGGGGGGGGGGCTGTTGGGAGTGGGGTCGGGTCAGGGTTCCTGGAACAATTTGTATAGACCCACTGAATCAAAATAAAATAAAGTTCCTTTATATGATGGGAACCACTTCAATCCAGGGTGGGGATTCAGCCCCGATGTTGAGGTCTGAAAGCTCAGAATTGGCAATGAAGAGACAGGACGAGATTTTTAAAAGTGCCTAAGGGAGTTAGATGCCAAATTCCCATTGATGTTGAGTTAAGCAGCTAACTCACATAGGTGCTTTTTAAAATCTCACCTGTAGAAGCTCAGTCAATTCAATTACATCACGTAATGGCAGACAGCTAAAAGGTGACATTTAAGTTCTGATATAGAAATGCTAGAAGTCAAAATGATAAGATGGTGAACTCGAGTGCCTCGTACGAAATGAGGATATCGCTACAACAGGCATCACAGAAACTTGGGGATTGAGGATAATCAATGGGAGACAGTAATACAAGGTTACAAAATATACCACAGAGCAGGTGGTGCTGGTGGGGGAGTGGCACTATATGTGAAAGAAGGTATAGAGTCAAAAATCTTAAATGAACCAAACTGTACCATAGAATCTCGATGGATAGTAATTCCATGCCTGAATAATAAGAATATATTCTCTGCAGTTTGAGGCCTTCAAACCACGATTTGAGGACTTCAATAACTCTGACATAAGTTAGGGGTTTGTTCCAGGAGTGGGTGGGTGAGATTCTATGGCCTGCATTGTGCAGGAGGTCAAACTAGATGATCATTATGGTCCCTTTTGACCTTAAAGTCTATGAGTCTATAGCAATAGGGATATATTACCAACCACCTGACCAGTATGGGGGTGATAGCGATTGTGAAATGCTCAGGGAGATTAGAGAGGCTATTAAAATAAAAAACTCAATAATAATGGGGGATTTCAACGGTCCCCATATTGACTGGGTATAAATCACCTCAGGATGGGACTCAACGATAAAGTTCCTTGACACATTTAAATGACTGTCTCTGTTAGAGGCTTTCCCTTCACCCTCTCCCCCGGTTCTTGGCACGCAGACAGCAAGCAGCGAAAGACCAGAAGTCCGAAGTGCAGACAATGTGATGTTTATTGGGGTTAATTTCCAAGTCAGCATATTCCAAAGCGCTTCACACCAGTAGGGCTTATCTCTATGCACCGATAGAGTCTGTTCCCCAGTGTCCTCCTTCCCAGCTCTGACGCCGCAAAGCCTAGCCTGTGTCCCTGTTCTCTGTTCCCTGTTCTCATTTCCTCCCTTAGCAAACGATTCCAATTTCCCTTCCCCCCACTTCCTGTTTGACGCCAGTTTATAGAGCAATATTCTCAACTATAACTTAACCGATCACTGAACTAAAATTTAACTAACCAATCCTAATATATTGTAACATAATTTTCTAACCAATTATATCCCACTAACCTAATTAATTTACAGCAAGCAAAATTAATTATACAGCAGGACAGAAACAATTACAGAACCAGACAGATTAACAATACAAAAGTGGGGGCCATTACGATAAAACAATACAGAAATGAGGGTTTCACAACCACAACCATTGAGAAGTGATTACTTGCCAGACAGGATGCTGTCAGACTAAGTTTTCTTTAACCATCTGTATCTGGTGGTCATGGGCACTATCTGGACCGGATCATCTTCCTAACAGCCCAACAGCACCTTATTTCAGTGTGGCTGGTTTGGGATGTGAGGACATGACTGTTCGCTTCCCACTTATGGCTGCCCCTGCTGCTTAGACAAAGAACAAGACCTCAGACTATCGTAGTGAAAGAAGGCCCAGACACAGGCAGACTGTGATTTTGATTCTTTGTTTTTATACCCCTGTAACTAGCTAACTGATAAAAATACACCTAAGTTCTTAAAGTATAGGCCTGTACAGGCAGGCCTGGATATCTATATTCCAATAGCATCTTGAAGCAGCTAGTCCTGGAACCCACAAGGGAAGAGGCAATTCTTCATTTACACAGCACAGGATCTGGTCCAAGGGGTGAATATAACGGAACCGCTTGGTAATGGTGATCATAATATAATTAAATTTAACATCCCTTTGGAAAGGGAAACAACACAGCAGCCCAACACTGTAGCATTTAATTTCAGAAAAGAGAACTACACAAAAATAAGGAAGTTAGTAAAAAAGAAATGAAAAGGTACAGTGCAAAATGTGAAATCCCTGCAAGCTGCATGGAACCTTTTTAAAGACACCATAATAGAGGCTCAGCTTAAATGTGAGTAAACAACTGAGTAAAGAAGCCTGAGAGGCAGAAAGGCACCTTTAAAAAGTGGAAGTTAAATCCTATTGAGAAAACAGAAATTAGCATAAACTCCAGCAAATAAAGTGTAAAAAAATGTAATTAGGAAGGCCAAAGACTCAAAAAGTAATAGCAAAAGTATTTTGAGGAACATCAGAAGCAGGAAGCTGCTAACAACCAGAGCGGCCACTGCATGAGTGAGATGTTAAGGGAGCACTCAAGGACGATAAGGCCATTGCAGAGAAACAAAATGAATTCTTTGCATCAGTCTTCACGGCTGAGGCTGTGAGGGAGATTCCCAAACCTAAGCCATTCTTTTTAGGTAACAGATCTGAGGAAGTGTCCCAGATTGAGGTGTCATTAGAGGAGATTTTGGAACAAATTGATAAACTGAACAGTAATAAGTCACCGGGACCAGATGGCATTCACCCAAGTGTTCTGAAGGAATTCAAATGTGAAATTGCAGGACTACTAACTAACAAAGGATAGGAATAAATGGTTAGTTTTCAGAAAGGAGACAGAGACATAGCGGAGACTGTACTAGGACCAGCACTGTTCAACATATTCATAAACGATCTGGAAAAAGGGATGAAGAGTGCAGTGGCAAAATTTGCAGCTGTTACAAACTACTCAAGATAGTTAAGTCCAAAGCAGACTGCAAGGAGCTACAAAGGGGTCTCACAAAACTGAGTGACTGGGCAACAAAATGGCCGATGAAATTCAGTGTTATTAAACGCAAAGTAATGCACAATGGAAGCCATAATCCCAAGTACACATATAAAAGGATGGGGTCTAAATTTGTTACCACTCAAGAGAGAGATCTTGGAGTCATTGTGGATAGCTCTCTGAAAACATCCACTCAATGTGCAGAAGCAGTGAAAAAATAAACAGCAATATTGTTCAAAGCTCAGACTCGCTTCAGTCAGGGGATTCTCACCCTTAAAGCCTTTCCCAGGGGCATTTCCCCTTCTTCTTTACCCATCTCTCGAACCTGTTGGTTTTCTCCTGGCTCAAGCAAGCAGCCACGGGGGTGGGGTTCCAGCTATCTCTACTTCCCTGATCTCACTAATGAGCCCTACCAAAAGCTCTTTCACTTTCACAAAATCTTTACTTTTAAGGCACAACTCTTAAGCTCATTGCACGGTCCCACAGTTATTCTAAGCATATTCTTAACTTAAACGTTACAGAACGTTACCAAATATTCTATGAGAGGGAAACCTCGCTAAAGGAGCTTAGTCTGAAAAAGGAAGAGACAGTTTGTTCTGGTCTGTGCCTCAGTTGCCCCACTCCGCAGCAACTACTCAACAAGTACCACGTGATTAGGGTCACATGCTGCCCTCGTTCCTCCACCGATTTGTTACCAGATTTGCCCATTACTTTGGGATATGCTTATTTCTTAGGTTTACTCTTCTAGGGGGAGGAGGCAGGGGGTCTGTGCTTCTATCAATGTGCTACTTATGTCACTTGTGTTCTCATACGGAGCTCGAATTCTCCCTGCTCTAAGTTCCCTCTCAATGGAGCTACCCTGCAGGACCTCGGTTCCTCAGGCTGGGTTCTTCCAGCCCCAGAATCAGACGAACACATACACACACACACATATTAACAGAGCGGGTCGGAGAGGACCAGGTTAATCAGCACTCCCAAGCTGACCCCTTAGATGTCTCTGGACTCAGTAGGCTGGGTCGAGCTGCTCTTCCAAGCTGTCATAGAATCATAGAATATCAGGGTTGGAAGGGACCTCAGGAGGTCATCTAGTCCAACCCCCTGTCAGCTTCATATGTCACAGGTTCAGCACATTCCTATCCCCACTTTCACGTAACAGTTGTTCTGGTAGTAACCCACATGATGAGCAAACCCCACTGGATTTTTGGGCATTGCAGGGATCTTTTAGCTTAGGTGCAAGGAGCGTTGCTGCAGAGCGAATGAGGAAGCCAAAAAACCACTCACGAGATGGGGAGAGAGAGAAAGAGAGAAAAGCAACCAGCTTAACCATGAAAGTTATCTATTGCCAGGTAATAACCATAGGGGAGGCAAACAAAACAGTGATAATATTAAATCTAACTTAAATTTGATTGCAAAAGGCAGGTTTATAAAACTATAACTGACCACAAAAATCAGGGTCAGAAGGGTACAGAGAGAGAGAGAGAGAGCTGGGTTCTCACCACTCCGTGAAGCTTGAATCAATCAGGGGTCCCAGGTGGTGGTGGTAGTTGAGGGTCCGGAGTGCTGGAGTCAAGCAGAACCTCCAACACGATCAGTCAGGAGAAGATGGAGTCCCAGTGGAATTGATGCAGATGTTGGATCCAGGCATCAAGACCCTGACTGGAGCGTGGGTAGGCGTTTTTGAAGAGAAAGAGCAATGGTTCAAGGGAGAATACTAGATTTGTTCATGAGTAAATTGATGGCTCAAGGGAGATGCCAAAGTTGTTTTGTTCAGGCTAGACAATAGGAACAGATTTTCCTGGTTTGGGGCAGTGTTCCTTGGAGGGAGCTCAAAATGCAATTAGGGAGCTTCACTATTTTGGATACCAATCAAGGATTCGTTACTAGCATTGGTCTGATAACTGCTGAGCTAGGTGTGGGCAGGCAGGTTCATTGACATCAGGAGCAGAGATCCTCCATCATGCACTGCTTCCCGGCTTTTCTGGTCCCAGAGTTCCATGCGATTCTTGCCTTGGAATCTCTGTTCTCCATTCTGTCTGCTAATGGAGATGCCTCCCTGCCCCATCTTCAATGCAAATGAGGCTAGGGGAGTTTCCTTAATCTTGTCACCCTTGTCCAGAGGGGTTTAGGTGTGTCTCTCACAACCTTTTCATTCCTTTTGGTAAATCTTTCTTCTGAATGGTTTTGATTCAAGCAGAGGCTGGGGTTGGGGGTGGGGAAAGGTCTTTCATGAGTCAGACAGGCTCAGTACTGCATCCTGGTTCCCCAAGAACACAGAGCTGATAGGTAACATGAGGATGTACATCTTTCTGATGCTCCGTGGCCTGATCCTCCTCGCCGGAATGTTTTTGAATGACAACATCATCTTCCTCCCTGGCTTCTTCATGGAGAGGATGGTCAACATCTGGTTCCTCAACTTGGCCATACTCCTTCTTCTCAAGGCTTAATTGTTAGATTGTGGCAGACAACACTTAATAGTGACGGTAATTAACCACTGAAGCAATTTTCCAAGAATTGTGATGGATTCTCCATCACTGGCAAATTTTAGATCAAAATTAGATGCTTTTCTGAAAGATAAACACTAGGCATCATTTTTTTAGAAAATTTCATGGCCTCTGTTATCGAGGAGGTCAGACTACAGTCTGAGCACAATGATCCTTTCTGGCCTTGGACTCCAGGGTTCTTTCCCAGATCTGGGAAAGAGGGGAGCTAGTGGATCAGAGAAGGGGCACTGGGCATCAGTCCCAAAGATTTTATCATCTAAACAGGCAAATGCAGGATTTTTTTACAGCATCGAAAGCTCCTGGTTTGAAGTCCTGTCTTATAGGCTGGGAACTGAACTCCTGACCCCAGGGGGCCGAGTCTCCTCAATCCTGTGGCCAAATGTAAATTGGGGGACATGGCAGGTTCTAGTTCTCTTTCCTTGCTGGTTCCTCTTTTTGGAAAAACAGAACCAGAATCAACATTCAAACTGAGGCCTTTATTGTTTGCCTTACACAGAATTCCATCCTAGCTAGGTGATAGCTCTGGGAGGGGAGTGAGGTCCGGTGAATAGAGCAGGGAGGTCTGGGAACCAGGATGCCTGGGCTCTATCCCCAGCTCAGGGGAAGGAAGTGGGGCCTAGTAGGTTAGAGTGGAGGGGTTGGTAGCTAGGACTCCTGTGTTCTATCTCCAGCTCAAGAGAAGGGAGTGGGGTCTAGTAGGTTAGAGCAGGGATGGGAGCCTGGGCTTCTATCCTCAGCTTGGGGAAGGGAGAGGTGTCAGTAGCCTGATCATAATTGGGGCAATTCTGCCTCTGATCTATTGCTGTCCTGGCTCTTGCTGGGGAGGGTGGCCTGGGCCTCAGCCTCACCCAAGGCCCTCTGGAAGGACAAGACCATGGAGCGCCACAGCGTGTCCTTGCAGCCCCAGCCCATGAACGCATACAGGGCAGGGTTGAGGCAGCTGTTCAGGTAGGCCAAGGGAAGCGCAACATCAAGGAGCACCTGTATTGCTGGAGTCACCCCTTTTGCCGACATGGCCAATAGGGTAGAGAGGTGGTAGGGGAACCAGCAGAGGAAGAAAGCTGTCACCACGGCCACCATGATCTTGTAGGGCCTGCCAGAGTGGACCAGATGGTTCCTCATCAATTTGGCCGCCATGACTCCATAGCAGGTCAAGATGATGGCAAATGGCACCAAGAACCCAGTCACAAAGCTGGTGAGCACCATGGCTTGGTGTCGATGCTTCCACAACGTGGTCACCTCCTCGCTAGTGAAGTTCCCCATTGGGATGTAGTTGTTGTAGCAGAGGGTGATGTCACCTTGAAGTGGGAAGCTCCTAATGTCCCGGAAAATGATATATGGTGCACTGAGAGCCAGAGCTGCCAGCCAAACAGCCACCGCAACCCAGAAAGCCAGCCGGGGCGAGCGGTGGTTCTTGGCCCAGACCGGCCAGGCCACGGAGATGCAGCGGTCGACGCTGATGACGGTGAGGAGGAAGACGCTGGCGAAGAGGTTGAGGAAGGACACTGCACTGTGGATCTTACATAGTGTCCGGCCAAAGGGCCAGTGGAAGTTCAGAGCTGCATAGGCCACCTCAATGGAGAGGAAGGAGGTAAAGATGAAGTCGGCCACGGCCAGGTTGAGGTACCAGATAGAGACCACGGTCTTCGTCATCCGGAAGCTGGCGATGAAGATAACCAGGCCATTGCCCATTACTCCGAATAGGAATCCCAGACCGAAGAGGACGGCAAAGAGAACTCCTATCCATTCATGTTGGGCTCCATTCTCTTCTCCGTGCTGGTAGGGATCCCTGAAGGGGTGTAGGGTGCTGTTCACATATGCAAAGGCGGAGTGGGCCCCGAGGGGCTGGAAGGGTGTCGTCTCCTCCATCCTACAACATCCAAACCCAGATCCACTGTCACCGTTAGCGCCAGTGGGCGAGAGAGCAGGGGTTAGAAGAGCTGGGCAGAAAACATTTTTCCCATGCCACACATTTTTGAAACTTTTGAAAAATTGTCCCATCCTGAATTGGAGCCAAATCTTGAAATCTCGACATTTTCATGAACCAAAAACCAAAAATCAGTTCAGGGCAATCATAGATTCCAAGGCCAGAAGGCACCATTGTGATAATCTAGTCTGACCTTTACAACACAGGCCAGAGAACAGCCCCAAATCCCAGCCTACTACCGAAATTGCCCATGGTGGAGAATCCACCCTCATCAAAACTCTCCATTCTGATCATTTCTAAATGTGGCATTTTCAATTCCATCTGCTTTTCATTTCTTTTTAATTGTTTTTACAAATGATAATTAGTTTAATTTTTTCCCAAACACAAAAGCTGTCAATGAATCAGCTGTTTTAAACATGAAACCATCTTGTCAAAAGTTTCCTGACCAGCTCTGGAGATAAGTAGAGTGAGACAGGGTGAAAACCCCAGCCCCCACCTCCCCTTGCAGAGGGGTTGGGGCATTCTCTTTCCTGAGGGGTGGGATTTCCCTGTTTGTCTCCTGTAGGAGTGGAGCAGCTTCCTACCTGTCTCCCCTCACCCACACTCTGGGATGGACCCGGGACTGAGTTGGAGGGATCTGAGCTTTTCCTTACCCAGGTCTCAGAGGGACGTCTCTTCGCGAATCCCCAGAGCGGCTCTCCTACCGTGGCCCCAGCAGCTTGCACTCTGGCCAGGCTGGGAAACTTGAAGGGCTCATGGGAAGGGGAAGCAGGACAGAGTTTGGGTCTGGGGCTGCAGACTCAAATCTGGAGAAGTCTCAGCATTTTCATTTCCTCTGGTGATTTGTTGCTAGCAAAGGGATCAGACAGCTTCTCAGGACTGCCCTGTGCTCCCCTCTCTGGTATTGTTCTAAGTTCCCTGTTTACTTTTTATCATGCCCCCTCCCTTGTGCCACTTGGACCCCACTCCCCTCCCAGAATGGAGGAGAGAACCCAGAAGTCCCAGCTCCCACTCTCACTCCTGTTCTAACTCACTAGACCCCAGGAGTCCTGACCCTTTCTAGTTCCGTCCCTGCTCCGTTTACACAACCTCAGGGGTGTGACGAAGTGGGGGATTTCCTGGTTTTTGACTTGTTTTTCCAATGGTTTGCATGCAGAGGGGGTGGGACTCAGTTTCCCTGGGTGTTACTGGTTTAATGAAGTGATGGGAGGGGGAGTTTGTCGTTACAGAGGACCAGCGACGGAACCTGGGACCCTGGCCAATGGCTGGGGACCTGGTGACCTGGAGGCCCAGCTCAGGAGTCACAGCCATTCTGGCCAGTGGGAGGATAATGGGCTGTAAAGAGAGGACCCTGGTGACCTAACCAGCCAGTTACAGCCAGAGGAGGCCAGAAGAGAGAAAAGGAAGCCCAGGCAACCCTGTTTACCTGGATAGACGACAATGGACAGAGGAGGGACTTGGAGCCGGTGAGATCAGATGCCCAGCTAGGATGCAGAGGATGTGATGTTGCAGTCTATAAAGTTTTATAAAAATATGCTAATGAGTGAATATAACGTAACTGGAATATGCTTCATGCAAAAGGTCTCTTGTAAGGTGTCATTACGAAGTTTATAATCTAGTGAGTGTGATTATCCTGTTTGTATAAATGTATCACTCTTGTATGTGAAACTAAAAATATGAAATATAACTCTGAGGGCCTATTGTAATTATGCAAAGTGTGGGCCATTGATGGTGGTTTGAAATCTTGATGACTCCCATTAACCAGGACCATTGTCTGCAGATGGGTGTGTTTTACCTGTAAGTCTCTCTGTATATGTGTGTGCTGGCAAGTGGACAATGAAGTCTTGCAGTGACATCTGATCATGTCACCTAAACTGGAATCCATCTTTAACCTGGTGTGTTTCCATTGAGAAGGAGGGGTGAGAACCCAGAGAGGGACAAAGGATTCCTGCCTTACACAAAAGATATATAAGGGGGTGGAACAGCACAAAGGGGAAGGAGCTGTCATGAGGAATCCCCTAGCTAGCACCTGAGCTGGAACAAGAGCTGTACCAGGGGGAAGGATTGTGCCCAGGCCTAGAAGATGTCCAGTCTAAGGAAAAAAACTTACTGAAGCATCTCTAAGGGTGAGATTATCTGTATTCAGTTTGATTAGACATAGATTTGTGTGTTTTATTTTATTTTGCTTGGTGACTTACTTTGTTTTGTCTGTCACTACTTGGAACCAGTTAAATCCTACTTTCTGAATTTAATAAAATCACTTTTTACTTATTAATTAACTCAAAGTACGTATTAATACCTGGGGGAGCAAACAGCCGTGCATCTCTCTCTATCAATTTATGAGTTCATCTTGCATAAGCTTTATACAGGGTAAAACAGATTTATTTGGGTTTAGACCCCATTGGGAGTTGGGCATCTGAGTGTTAGAGACAAGCACACTTCTGTTAGCTGCTTTCAGGTAAACCTGCAGCTTTGGGGCAGGTAATTCAGACCCTGGGCCTGTGTTGGAGCAGATGGGAGGGTCTGGCTTAGCAAGACAGGGTGCTAGGGTCCCAAGCTGGCAGGGAAGGCAGGGTAGAAGTAGTCTTGGCACATTGGGTGGCAGCTCCCAGGGGCGGTTCTGTGATCCAACCTGTCACAGGGGGGCTCTGGGGTGGAGAGGGGGAGCAGACAGATCTCACCTGGATACAGGGGGACTGGGATGTGCTGTGCTGAGGGAGGCCAGGCCTGAGGCTGGAGAGTTTCCTGTGCTCTGTTCAGACGCTCAATAAACCCTCCTGTTTTACGCTGGCTGAAAGTCACTGCAGTCTAGAGAGCAGGGTGGCATTATTCCCACTGGGAGTGGAGGCCCCGGGGGTCCAAAGCACGTGGACTCCCTGAGGGGGCCCATGGCGAGAAGCAGGTGTGCTAAGGCTCAGAGAGGTGCAGCTCCAGGAGTTTAACCCTCAAGAGAGAATTGATCCCTGAGAAGAGCTGTCACTCTGAAGGGGGTTCCCCCAGGGACTGCACGGGGCCAAGAGTGGGCACAACCTGTGAGTCTGTGACAAGGGGCAAGAAGCAACCCCCTCTGCTTCTCTCACCCCACTTGGACCATCCCCCTTGTGTCTCTGCTCTTCCTACCAATCCCTCAGGATCTCCGTTCTCCAGTTTAGGCCCATGGTGGAGGCAGGGATACCAAGCTCTAAGGCAGAGCAAAGGGGCATTTAATGAAGGAGTAGGATACCAGTCTATACAGGCCCATGAGTCTGATCTGGTGTGGCAGGAGACACCAGGTTACCTGGGCCCCTGGATCTGTTCCAGTGATGCCTGCCATCCCTGCACTCTAACCTACTAGATCCCTCTCCCTTTCTGGAGCTGGAATAGAACCCAGGAGCCCTGACTCCCAGCCACCCTGCTCCCATTCTAACTCTGGCCTCTGGGGTGGGGCCAGAAATGAGGAGTTCAGGGTGTGGAAGAAGGCTCCAGGCTGAGGCAGTGGGTTGGGATGCAGGAGGGAGTGAGGGCTCTGGCTGGGGGTGTGGGCTCTGGGGTGGGGCAGGGGATGAGGGGTTTGGGTGCAAGAGGGGGATCTGGTCTGGGGGGTGGAGCTAAGGGGTTTGGAGTATGGGAGTGGGCTCTCGGCTGAGGCAGGGGTTTGGGAGGGGTTATGGAATCTGGGCTGGGGGTGCGGGTTCTGGGCTGGGGCCAGAAATGAGGGGTTGAGGGTGCGGGAAGGGGCTTTGGACTGGGGTGGGGTTGGGATGTGAGGGGTCTGACTGGGGATGCAGGCAGGGATGAGGGGTTTGGGGTACAGGAGGGTGCTCTGGACTGGGACTAAGGGGTTCTGAGGGTGGGAGGGGAATCAAGGCTGGGGCAGGGAGCTGGAGCACAGGAGAGGGTGTGGATGCAGTCTCTGGGTGACGCTTACCTCAGGTGGCTCCCAGAAGCGGCTGGCATCTCCAACCTCCAACTCCTATATGGAGGCACGGCCAGGTGGTTCTGTGCATTGCCCTATCCACAGGCTCCCCCACCCCTTGCAATTCACATTGGCTGTGGTTCCCAACCAATAGGAGCTAAGGAGCTGATGCTTGGGGTAGGGGCAGTGCACGTAGCCTCCTGGCTGCCCCTACATGTCAGAGGGGGGCATGCCACTGCTTCCATGAGCCAAGCAGAGCCAGGTAGGGAGCCTGTATTAGCCCCAGGTGTCCTGACTCTGAGCTCCCCCTGCTCTAACCACTACACCCCACTCCCAAAGCTCTATTTCCAAATGAGTCACCATTTACTATAGTGATATCTGCTTATAATGCAGTAATGTCCCCTTTGCGAGACCCCTGCTGTAATCAGCTAAACTCTCCTTACAGATAATCCCCCTTATAGTGAATAATTTGTCCCTTATTGAGAATGTCTTATTTTTTTTAACAAAAAAAACAGAATTCTTCCATAACATAGATCTGTTGTCTTTCTTAGGTTGGCTGCTGTGTCCCCCATTCAGACACAATTTGCATCTCCAAGGAGCTATAAGCACCAACGTTTTATTTCATACATCCTCCACTTTTAGCAAAACTCTGCTAATTATGAAACGGAGAGATATGGTGTTAAAGAGGAAAGAAGAAAAGTCAAAGTTTTAGTGATTGTTTTGAGTGGCCAACTGGAGATCCTCTAAAGAGACTTCATTTCCATGTAGTCCCACTGAAGACCAGCTCTCTCCAGTTGGATGCCCCCAAATTTGCTCGTTGCTAGAGAACACCTTGCCCAAGTTACGCACACCGAACATATTTGATACAGATAAATTAATGAAGGATCCACCAACAGGCAATGGCATTTCACTCTTCACTGGCTTCTATCCATCCACATGGAAGCATCTGACCATAGAAATGTTGGGTTAGAAGGAACTTGGAGAGGTCTTCTAGTCCATCCCCTGCTCTGAGGCAGCACCAAGTAAAGCTAGACCATACCTGACGGGGTTGTCCGACCTGTTCTTAAAAATCTCCCAGGACAGGGATTCCACAGCCTCCCTTGGAAACCCATTCCAGGCCTTTGGAGTTAGAAAGTTTTTCCAAATAGCTAACCTAAATCTCCCTTGCTGCAGATTAAGCCCATTCCTGCTTGTTTTACCCTCAGTGGACATGGAGAACAATTAATCACAGTCCTCTTTATATTAACCTTGGATATATTTGAGGACGCTTACGTCCCTTCTCTGCTCTAGACTAAACATGCCCAGTTCTTTCAGCCTTGCCACAAATGTCATATTGATCATTTTTCAATTGGAAAGTTCTGTTTGGTGGACATCAAAAGATGTTGCTGAAACAAGCTGTAGACTAGCAGACTCACCCCTGCCGCGCCTCCTGCTGGTGACTTCCGGGAATTCGCTCGATTCCAGCTCCGGAGCGCCCTCTGCAGGCCAGTGATCCGCCTGTCCTCTGGCCCCATGTCCCTCCCTGGACCCCGGTGCCCCTTTAACCAGGGTGCTGCCCCCTGGCAGTAACCCCTTTCTCTCAGGGTCTCCCCTCCTCGGGGAACCCTCACCCATTATTCCCACCTCACCTCAGTAATGACTACTGCCAGTCATTGTCTAGCCCCTACACCCTGGGGCCAGGGCCAGCTCCAGGCCCCAGCACGCCAAGCGTGTGCTTGAGGCGGCATGCCGCGGCGGGCGCTATGCCGGTCGCCGAGAGGGCGGCAGGCAGCTCCGGTGGACCTCCCGCAGGCGTGCCTGTGGAGGGTCCGCTTGTCCCAAGCTCCGATGGAGCTTCTGCAGGCACGCCTGCGGGAGGTCCACCGGAGCCGCGGGACCGGCAAGCGGCAGAGTGCCCCCCTCGGCGTGCCGCCATGCTTGGGACGGTGAAACGGCTAGAGCCGGCCCTGCCTGGGGCAGACTGCAGTATCAGCCTACTCATCACTGGCAAGGGTGGGTTTGGACCTGCTGCCTTTGCCTACGCCAGGGCTGCCCTCTGCAGTACCTGTTAGCCCAATGCTAGGCCGCAGCCTGGGACTTTCTAGGCTGGAGCTCCCCAGCTCCTCCGCCTGTCCCTAGCCCTGCTTCACTCAGGTACTCTGTGTCCAGCTCCCTGCAGCCAGGCCCATCTTCCTCTACAAGCAGAGGGAGGCTGTTTGGGCTTCTGGCTCCCAGCCTTTTATAGGGGCCAGCTGGGCCTGATTGGGGCATGGCCACAGCTAGTCTACCTTCCCCAGTCCGCCTAGGCTTCTTGCCCCAGCTACAGCCCTCTCCTGGGCTGTTTTAAGCCCAAGAAGGGAAGGAGCAGGGGACCACTCCGCTATATAAGCCAATTTCGAC
Source organism: Aldabrachelys gigantea (assembly GCA_026122505.1). NCBI lineage: Eukaryota > Metazoa > Chordata > Testudines > Testudinidae > Aldabrachelys > Aldabrachelys gigantea. The sequence goes on from CM047489.1 coordinate 71,868,871, forward strand.
TTAATTTCATTTGGAGAAAAAATCAGAGTGGAATATTCAGAGAGATATATTCCAATTTTTTCTGACCTTTTGGGTACAGAACATTTTGATTTTCAAAATGATTCCATGCATTTAATTGAGTGTTTTTTTAAAAGTCAAGATCAGGATGAAACATTTTGATTAACTCAAAGTGACATTTTTAAATTTCATTTCAGAGGGAAATTTTGCATTTTTTTTTTTTGTTGTTGTTCCACTTTGGAATGGGAAAAAAATAAAAACCACTGGAAATTTCCCCCAAAATGGAAACTCCAGTTCTTGCACAGCACTGCTCATAATCATTTATTAATATTCACAAAGACCCTGTGTGGAAGAGAATTGTAAAACTCATTTTGCTAAGATATATAAGGCCATTATAAAGTCTATCGTGGAAGCCCAGGGCTGTGTTGGCCATACCGAGGGAGAGGAAGAAGGTGAAGATGAAGTCAACCACGGCCAGCTTGAAAAACCAGATGGCATTGACCGTTCTCTTCATCTGGAAGCCGGTGATGAAGATGACCAGCCCATTGCCCATCGCCCCCAAGACAAAGGAGATGCAATAGATCACCATGGAGACCACATGCATGCTGCTGAAGAGAGCTTGCTTCTGGGTCATGGTCATAGACATAGTCATACTCTGCACTGTAATAGGACATGGTGGGGATATCCAAGAGGGTTGCAGGGAGAGAGGTGCCCTTCACAGCCACAGAGATGCCTTACCTCTTTCTGTACCTGTAACATACCAACACAACTTGCCCATTAATTATATCCCCTGGCAACCTCTCAACCAGCCAGTGCTGTAGAGGGGATACCAGCCTTCAGATATCTGGAGGACAAAGCGAACAAGGGACACCGGTGTTTCGTTGCCGATTGCAAATGGCAGATCATTTGCACCCCATGAGAAAACTGGACAAAGAGGATAGAGAAAGGGGGGAAAATAGACTTTCCTGGCCCCTTAGCCGGAAATTTAACGTACGTGTCCTGTTCACTGGGTTAAACCAAACTTCAATTCTGGTCACTAATGTATAGAAAGGATGTGGAGAAACTAATGTGAGCTCTAGTACAGGGGATCTCAAACCTGGGGTTGGGACCCCTCAGGGGTCATGAGGTTATTACATGGGGGGTCGCCAGCTGCCAGCCTCCACCCTAAACCCTGCTTTGCCTCTAGCATTTACAATGGTGTTAAATATATTTTAAAAAGTGTTTTTAATTTATAAGGGGGGGTCGCACTCAGAGGCTTGCTATTTGAAAGGGGTCACCAGTACAAAAGTTTGAGAACCACTGGTCTAGCAGGTTAAAGCAGGCGGGGCTGGGAGTCCAGACTTCTGGGTTTTATTCCTGGTTCTGAGGTCTAGTCATTGGCCAGGCTAGCCAAGTCCATAGATTTGCCATGTTCCTTCTAAGGGCAGCATGTTCAAGTGAATAAGATTCTCATGCTTAGGACAACTGTTTCTTATCCCAAACTCTGTCTCTGTTAACTGACCTGTGTGGGGAGAGAAGGGGCTGCCTCCAGAGCTATTATGTTGTACCCCTCTGGAACCAAGAATACCACCCAGGAGTCCTGACTGCCAGTGCCCACGACACCCCACTCTTGTTCCAGAGCCAGGGATAGAACCCAGGAGGCCTAGCACCCACCCTGTGCTGTCTCCTGCTCTAACCACTAGACCTCACTCCCCTTCCAGAGCCTGGGATAGAACCCAGCAGTCCTGGCTCCCAGCCTCATCTGCTCTGACCCACTAAACCTCTTGGCCCTCCCAAAGCTGGTGATAGAACCAAGAGTCCTGGCTCTCAGCCACCCTCCTGCCCACTGCTCTAACCACAAATGTTTGTGCATCTAACACACTAGATCCCACTCACGGATTTTCCTTCCCCAAATTTGCATTTTCCAGAAATTTAAAACCTTTTCTTTTCGTTTCTTTTCAGAAGAATTTTTCCCCCAAATCCTGACATTTCCCATTAAATGAAAACTCTGGTTCCTGGTGAGTTCTACATATAAGCTCCTCAGAACCCATGAAGAAGTTAATTAATTTCATCCACCAAGTAATTTTTGACAAGATCTAACCTTCACAGGCAAGTACTGTGAGACTGATTGATCCAATCTCATGCCTGTGCATCCGGGCAGCGGGTTTCCCAGCTGCTTCTTAGCAAACATTATAAACTATGAGACAAATTGTCTCACTGATGGCCCAGACCCTGCACCATTCCTCAGGGTCTTCATCACCCAAAGAGAGACACGAATCCTATAATCACAGACAAGTTGGACTGGAAGGGACCTCGCTGGTCATCTAGTCCAGTTCCCGGCACTGAGACAGGACTAAGGGGATGTCTACACTTACCAGGGATCGATGCAGCAGTGATCAATCTACCGGGGGTCGATTTAGCAGGTCTAGTGAAATTGACCGCAGATCGCTTGCCTGTTGACTCCGGTACTCCACCGGAACAAGAAGCGTAAGGTAAGTCAATGGGAGAGTTTCTCGTAGCATTATTCATGTAGCTGGAGTTGCGTAACTTAGGTTGACTTAATCCCGTAGTGTAGACCAGGCCTAAGTATTATCTAGACCATCCCTGACAGGTGTTTTTCTAACCTGGTCTTAAAAATCTCCAGTGATGGAGATTCCACTACCTCCCCAGGCAATTTATTCCAGTGCTTAACCACCCGGATAGTTAGGACGTTTTTCCTAATGTCCAACCTAAATCTCCCTTGCTGTAATTTAAACCCGTTCCTTCTTGTCCTAGCCTCAATGGTGAGGCAGAACAATTTATCACATTCCTCTTTATAACAACATTTTACCTAATTGAAGCCTGTTATCATGTCCCCTCTCACTCTTCTCTTCTCCTGACTAAACAAACCCAGTTCTTTCAATCTTCCCTCATAGCTCATGTTTTCTAGACCTTTCATCATTTTTGTTGTTCTCCTCTGGACCTTCTCCAATTTGTCCACATCTCTCCTGAAATGTGGCACCCGGAACTGGACACAAGACTCCAGCTGAGGCCTAATCAGCGCAGAGTAGATCAGAAGAATCATTTCTCGTGTCTTGCTTAGAATGCTCATGCTAATACATCCCAAAAGGGATGTTTGTCAGAGGGTGGAGATGGATGGCGGGAGAGAGATCACTTGATCATTACCTGTTAGGTTCACTCCCTCTGGGGCACCTGGCATTGGCCACTGTCAGCAGACAGGACACTGGGCTAGATGGACCTTTGGTCTGACCCAGTACGACTGTTCTTATGTTCTCATGTTGCTTGTTTTGCAATAGTGTAATGTATTTAGTGTCTCATACCCCACTCTGACCGCCAGATCTCTTTCTGCAGTAATCCCTCATTTTGTATTTGTGCAATGGTTTATTCCTTCCTAAGTGGAGTACTTTGCATTTGTCCTTCCTGATCTGCACCCTCTTTATTTCAGACCATTTTGAATTATAATCCTGCCCTCCAAAGCGCACACAACCTCTCCCAGCTTGGGATCATCAGCAAACTTTAGGAGTGTGCTCTCTATACCATTATTCAAATGCTTTATGAAGATATTGAACAGACTCAGACTTAGGCCAGATCCCTGTGGGACCCCTCTCGATATGCCCTTCAGCTGAACTGTGAACCATTGATAACGACTGCCTGACTCAACAACATCTAGAACTCATCAAAAAGGACCCAGTGAGGATCAGTCAATATGTAAATTGCTTTCCTTCCATTTGTGTTTGATGAAGACACGTCATTCTATCCTGGGAAACTCCCCACTGTTTTCTGTTATGGAATCCACCCCTCCGTCTTCAGAAGAAGCGATTTTTGACACCAAGCTGTTTTTCCATTTGGAAAGCCAGCACTTGCTGCTTTGGAAACTGTCAGATGAGGGGGAAAATCCTGCAGGGCACTAAATTAAAATTGTCCCAGAAGCCCTCCCCTAACAACCATCAGCTCCTCTCCTCCACCGAACTGGTAACCAGATACACTGAGAAGGAAGCAAGAAAGTTAAGATGAGTGAAACACCAGAAGAGAAAGAAGAACCAATGAGACAGAGGGCACCACCTGCATGATGGGGCCCCCGATCCCGGGCAGGGGGTCTGCGCAGTGCCTGGCACTAAGGGGTCCCAATCTCGGGCCGGGATTCTGCGCAGCGCCTGGCACGAGGGGGCCCCGATCCCGGGCCGGGGGTGTGCGCAGTGCCTGGCACTAAGGGGTCCTGATCTCGGGCCGGGATTCTGCGCAGTGCCCGGTGCGAGGGGGCCCCAGTCAGCACCTTGCACAATGAGGGGCTCTGATATTAGTCGGGGTCTGTGCGGCACCCAGCACATGGCTGGGGCCTTGATCTCAGCTGTGCAACTCTCACTCAGATCTTACCCAGACGTTCATTAGTTTGTTTCTTCCTCACCTGTCTCTTGGGGCTGTGGCGTCTCAGCATTGATCCCTGACGTGGCGGCTGCAGCTCACATAGGTTGACTCTGTCTGAGGCCAGGAAGCTGATTTTCTGTGGGTTTCTCTGGGGGGATGCTCTGTGGAGCTCAGCGGAGGGGAAGGCGCAGAGCGGGGCTGGGGCTGCAAGCATCTGCAAACCTCAGAGGCGTCCAGCTCTGGCTGCTACCTGCTGAATGTCACATTAACCCCCCATCCCCCCAACTCACCCCTGGACTTCAGCACCTCTCTCTGCACGGAAGCAGCCTCGCAGTTCTCAGAAACAGATACTCCCATCCAGGGTGGTCACGAGCCGACAGCAGGAGCTGACACAAAGCCACATCCCGGCACAGCCCCAGGCCTGGACCAGGACCAGGGCAAGTGGAGGGAGCAGAGGAATTACAGAGGGGCGGCTGAGGGTAGAGAATGAAGTGGAGACCGGTTCATATCAGACCGTCCATCTGAGAAATGATTTGTAAAGCTGGGAATGGAACCGAGGAGTCTGACCCCTCAGCCCTGCCTGCTGCTCTAACCACTAGACCTCGCTCCCCTCCCAGAGCTGTGGATAGAACCCAGGAGTCCTGGCTCCCAGCCTCTGCTGCTCTAACCACTAGACTCCCCTCCCCTCCTAGATCTGGGGTGAGACCCCAGGAATCCCTGGATCTTCCTGATTCCTGCCCTCCCTGCGCTCCGTAAAAAGCCCTAGGGGCAAGAACCAAACCCCTCTGCAGCGCCCCATTGCAGCCAGGCAAGTCCCACCCCACCTCCATCTCTCTGGTCCTCTTCTAATTTTAAGAGCCACTTGCTAGGACACCCAGGCACTATCCAGTGTTGAGACATTTCAAAGAAGGCAGAACTGGGCCCTTCTCTGGAAACTCCTGCCCTGTCTGGGGTGGCAGGGGGAAGGGGATACCGGGATTGGTGTGACCCTGGGCTCCCCAGCATTTACCCGCTCCACATGACGGCACAAATATTTGTTCAAAATACGCCTTGAGAGTTGTCCTTTGAAAACTTCTAGCAGCAGGTGTCTCAGGCCTATCTGAATGCTCTGGTTGGGTTGGCACGAGACGTGACTTTATGAATTCCCTCACTGCCATTCTGCTCCACCGTGGCCTCACTGAGGTGAGGGTGACCAGCTGGCCTGGCCTCTGCAAAGCCAGGTGGGTTTGCCTGATTTTTCATATCAGCCCCATCAAGCCAAGCCAGCAGAGACTGCCCCGCTCCTGGACTGGAGAGATCAAGAATTAACACTGCTACAGAGGGACCCAGGAGGTTCCAACCCCGGAGACCATCCTGGCTTTTAGGCTGAATCCATTTGGGTGTATAAGCAGCAGCAGGAGGCTCCATCTTAATCCTTCAGAACACCAAGAAACCAAGAGATCGGATCCTTGCCCTGGGTCCCGGCCAGCAAAGAAAAAAAACAGTGAGGAGACAGGAGGTGTGAGAAACCATCTTGAGCAAAGCCTAGATCATGCTAGAGGAGATTCTAGACTCTCACAGGTGGGTTTTCCCTTTTATTTCCTTGTTGCCATCTCCTCCCTTCTCCTTGGCACCATATACAACAGGTGGTTAAATCATTTGTACGGCATCAGAGCTGGATCAGCACAGAAACGTAGGCATCTCTGGGCCATTGACAATCTGGAAGGTTTCACTGGCTCCACAGAGGCAGCAAACCCAACGCCTTTGCTGCGAAGGTCCAGAGAGAGGGACTGGGCCGAGAAGAAGAAGGATTTGTGGGGAAAATTCGGGGCTGGAAGGGTACTAACGTTGGCCTGCTACGAGTACCCAAGTTGGGGGAAGCAGGCAGTTGGAGTTTGAGCTCTGGATCAAAGTTGCGCAGCTATGAGACCACCCCGGATTACAAGGAAGGTATTGACTGCACCCCTTGTTACCCCAGAATTTCACATTCCTGCAGGTACCCCAGAGCTTGTCAGTACTGCAGTCAGCCATTTTGTAATGTGCCGCCACTGCCCTCTGAAAACCAAATATCACATAGCTAGGAATGATCTGAGGCCTTTGTGAGACAAGAGAGGCAGCTGCTCGCTTGCAGTTTGCTCATCAGAATGGAAGGGTGGGACAGAGAGCGATAGAAGAGAGTGAGTGGATAATGACCTGGGTTTTACATGCCCATGACATATTGTTGTTATGTCTGGAAATACTAGAAATGTTTTGAGATGCGTAGTTGCTGATATTAGGAGAACTGGTGAGGTTGTTAAGATGACCCACGAAGAGTCACTATAGGTTACATGCTTTGTTAGAGTTAGATATAAGAGATTGGATCAAAGGAAATACCTTGGAGCAGCCCGAGGAGCTGACATCTAAACTCCCCGTCAGCTGGATGGAAACAGGCCCCTGGAAGCCTGGCTTGTGATCACTCAAAACCAGCCTGTGGGCGACTATATCTGGGATGCCCCAAACGTACGTGTGTGTGTGTGTGTGTGTGTGTGTGTGTGTGTGTGTGTGTGTGTGTGTGTGTGTGTGCGCGCGCGCGCTAACTAATAAATTGTAGTTTTAGATCATGTGACAAAGCTCTGACCTTGTCTCCGTGGGTCCCATGTTTCCTGGCGGATTTCACTAGCCTCAGAGGCTCATGGTGACCCTCCACGTAGCCCTTCTCTCTCTAGAGTCTGAGCCCTTTTCATCATCAGCCAGCAAGGAAGCTGAGGAGAAGCCACCCTCCCTTGCACCGTCTCTATTGTCTCCCAATCTCAGTGATTAATGGGGAGATGAAGGGGGGAGCCTGGGCCCAACCTCTACTCTGAACTCCAGCCCAGGGACCCTAATAGTATCAGCGATGGTAGCTGACTTTTTAGAACCAGGATGCGTACAATTCTCTGGGCCACTTGCTCACAGCGGCCCCCACTTTCTCAGTATCTACTTCACCCTTAACCTCAGGGCCTCCTTCCATGTGCCTGATATGGTTTCTACTGCTCAGTCTCTCCAACAGCTCGGCTTCCTCCTACAGCTCCTGACATGCGCGCCCACCTGGCTAACTGAGAGGCTTTTAACTAGTTTCAGCCAACCCCTGATTGGCTTCAGGTGTCCCAATCTACCTAGCTGTCTTCCCTGCGTTCTGCAAATATCTTAATAGGACCCAGGTGTCTTAACTGACCTGGAGCAGCTGCCATTTGCTTATCCCGGTAACAGGGATTTGTTTAGCCTGTAGCTAATATATCTGTCTCCCACTACTTTACGATAGCCATCTGGTCTTGCCCCGTGTGGACAGGTCAACTCATCCCCGCGGCGCCTCCTGCTGATGACTTCTGGAAATTAGCTCGGTCCCAGCTCAGAGTGCCCTCTGCAGTTTGGTGATCCACCTGTCCTCTGCTGGCCCCCCGTGTCCCTCCCTGGACCCGGTGCCCCTTTAACTGGGTCTGCCCCCTTCCCCGGGAACCCCCACCCCACTATCCCCAGTTTGCCTCAGTATTGGCTACTGCCCAGTCATTGTCTAGCCCCCATGCCCTGGGGCAGACTGCAGTATCAGCCACTCATCATAGGCAAAGGGGTTTTGGCCTGGCTGCCTTTACCCACCCACCGGCTGCCCCTCTGCAAGCCCAGTACCTCGGAGGCCTAGAATTAGGCCCTGCAGCCTGGGGAGTTGCTGGCCGAGGGCTTCCCAGCTCCTAAGGCCTTTCCCCAGCCCTGCCTTCCTCTAGGTCCCCCCGGGTGAGTTCCCAAGCAGCCAGGCCTGTCTCCCTCTCCAGTCACAGAGAGACTGTCCTGGCCTTCTGGCTTCACTGCCTCTTATAGGGGCCTGCTGGGCCTGATTGGAGCATGGCCACAGCTTAGCCTACTTTCCCCAGTCAGCCCAGGCTTCGGGCCCCAGCCTACAGGCTGCTTTCTCCAGGCCCAGCCCCCTTCCCAGGGCTGCTTTTAACCCCTGCAAGGCAGGAGCAGGGATCCACCCTGCTACACCTCGTCACATGGGGCCGTGAGCACGGGCATCTACTTGGCGCGGTTTACCTCTGTCCCAGTCACCTGCTCCTTCTGCGACTTGAGGGAGACCCTGGCGCACGTTTACTTAGAGTGCGCCAGGTTGCAGCCCCTATACCGGCTCCTCACTAATCTCCTGTTGCGTTTTTGGCTGCACTTTTCCCCTCACCTCCTTCTCTACGCACTCCCTATCCGTGGCCCCATGAAGTCCCGGGACCTCCTGGTCAACATCCTCCTCGCCCTGGCTAAACAAGCCATCTACACGACCAGGGAGAGGAGGTTGGCCGATGGAGACTCCGGTGACTGTGGGGCTTGTTTCCGGTCCTTGGTCCGTTCACGTATCCGGGCGGAGTTCCTCTGGGCAGCGTCCACTGGCTTCCTTGACGCCTTCGAGGAGCAATGGGCGCTGTCCGGGGTTCTCTGCTCGGTGTCCCCGTCAGACTCCCTTCTTATGACCCTCTGACCACACTCCCGTCCCTGTTCTTTTATTAGTTGTCCCCCGTAATCAATGGGCTTCTGTGGTCTTGTGGGTCCTCCCCTTAGGCTGGGGGAGGATCCTTTAGCAGAGGGCTTCGCCCATCCACTTCCCGGAAACCCAATAGATACACCTCGTCACATGGGGCCGTGAGCACGGGCGTCTACTTGGCGCGGTTTACCTCTGTCCCCAACACCTGCCCCTTCTGCGGCGTGAGGGAGACCCTGGCGCACATTTACCTAGAGTGCACCAGGTTGCAGCCCCTATACCAGCTCCTCACTAATCTCCTGTTGCGTTTTTGGCTGCACTTTTCCCCTCACCTCCTTCTCTATGCACTCCCTATCCGTGGCCCCATGAAGTCCCGGGACCTCCTGGTCAAACTCCTCCTCGCCCTGGCTAAACAAGCCATCTACACGACCAGGGAGAGGAGGTTGGCTGATGGAGACTCTGGTGACTGTGGGGCTTGTTTCTGGTCCTTGGTCCATTCACATATCTGGGCGGAGTTCCTCTGGGCGGCGTCCACTGGCTCCCTTGATCCCTTCGAGGAGCAGTGGGCGCTGTCCGGGGTTCTCTGCTCGGTGTCCCCGTCAGACTCCCTTCTTATGACCCTCTGACCAGATTCCCGTCCCTGTTCTTTTATTAGTTGTCCCCCGTAATCAGTGGGCTTCTGTGGTCCTGTGGGTCCTCTCCTTGGGCTGGGGGGGGATCCTATAGCAGTGGGCAGGCTTTGCCCGCCCACTTCCCAGAAACCCAATAGATACACCTCGTCACAATAAGAACATGCTTGCTTGTGTCAATCATTTATCAGATGGAAGCACTGGGTTCCCAATGATTTATTCCTGACATCACCTGGAGAGAAACAGTTAAGTTAGGGTTCTGAAAACCCCCAGGTAACACCTTGCTGGTCTGGCAGAACCCCCAAATCCTCACTGTGGTTCTGAGCTAAGGTTGCCAACTTTCTACTCGCACGAAACTGAGCACCCTTACCCCGCCCCTTCTCTGACGCCCCACCCCTGCTCACTCCCTGTGGTTTGGAGTGCAGAAGAGGGCTTCTGGCTGGGGCAGGGGGTGAGGGCTCCAGCTGGGGCTGCAGACTCTGGGGTGGGGCTGGGAATGAAGAGTTTGGTGTGCAGGAGGGTGCGCCAAGCTGGGTGTAGGCTCCCAGTGCCAATTCCCTCAAGAAGCTCCCAGAAGGAGCGGCATGTCCCCCACCTGGCTTCTACGTGAAGGCACGGCCAGGCAACTCTGCGTGTTGCCCTGTCTGCAGGCACCACCCCTGCAAATCCCATTGGCCGCAGTTCTCGGCCAACAGAAGCTGCGAAGCTGGCATTTGGGGTGGGGGCAATGTGCGGAGCCCCATGGTTGCCCCTCATGTAGGAGCTGGAGGGGCAGAAGCGGCACGAGGGTTTTTGGCGCCCTAGGCGCAGGGCCGGCTTGCCAGTCCCGCGGCTCCGGTGGACCTCCCGCAGGCATTCCGGGATGGTCCGCTGGTCCCGCGGCTCCAGTGGACCTGCCACAGTCGTGCCTGCGGATGCTCCACTGGAGCCACGTGTGACGAACTGGGACTGTTTTAATGTTTGCTCTGAATACTGTGTTGGTGCCTCAGTGTCCCCTAGGCAGTTCTTAAGTATCTAGGTGGTGGGATAAGGTTGCTGCAGATGAAGGGGCCAGTGCCCCTAAATGCCTGGCACTCTGTCTCCTAGCAACTGATGGCCTGGGCCCCTCCCCTGCAAAGGTGCCTGCTGAAAGTGTTGGAGACAAAGGGATCAGGTGACCTCCTGGCCCGGGAAAGGGGCTGAGCAGAGAGGAGAGGTTGGAGGGGGTAGTTAGTCTGGAGCTGCCTGGGGACAAGGAGTGAAGTGCAGACCTAGGGGTCTGGCTCACTGCCCCCCAGAATGGACCCGGCCGAGGGGTCTGGTTCGCTGTATCTACAAGCTCTGTTTTAGACCCTGTTCCTGTCATCGAATAAACCTCTGTTTTGCTGGCTAAGAGTCACGTCTGACTGCCAAGTGGGGGTGCAGAACCCTGTGGCTTCCCCAGGACCCCGCCTGGGTGAGCTCGCTGTGGGAAGCACACGGAGGGGCAGAGGATGCTGAATGCTCCAAGGAGAGACCCAGGAGGTGAAGACGTGTGAGCTTCTTGCCCTGAACAAGTCTGCTCCGAGGGAGAGGAGGCTCCCCAAAGTCCTGACTGGCTTAGTGGGGAGCAGTTCCAGAGCATCGCCCGGGGACTCCGTGACACCACGGGACCAGTGGACCGTCCGCAGGCACGCCTGCGGGAGGTCCACTGGTGCAGTCTGCCACCCTCCCAAATCCTGGCACCCTGTCGCCTAAATGGAAGCGCCAGCCCTGTGGAGGGGGGACATACCAATGCTTTTGGGAGCCACATGGAGCCACAGCAGGCAGGGAGCTTGCCTTAGCCCTGCTGTGCCGCCAACTGGAGTTTTAACTGCCCCGTGAGTGGTGCTGACTGGAGCTGCCACGGTCCCTTTTCAATCAGCTATTCTGGTTGAAAACTGGACACCTGGCAACCCTATTCTGAACCAGGGCTGGCAGATCTGTGCCCAGGCCTTTGGACATGTCTGGGCCAGGCTGACCCAGGCAGGGGCAGGTGGCTGGCAGGGAGGTGACAGCTCCCACAGAGAGGGGAGAACATTGACAGGGAAGTGATCAGGGCGTTGGTCTGGCTGCGCTGTGGTCTGTCCATCCAGGCAGCCAGCAGGAAAAGGGGGGAGTGGGCCTTGCATTCTCTTGAATAAAGAAACTGGCCCAACTGACTGTCACAGGGAGCCAGAAATACTGGGTTGTATGCCCGGCTCTGGGAGGGAAACGGGGATGAGTGGGGTCACGCAATGGGGGCTGGGAGCCAGGACTCCTGGGTTCTATCCCCGGCTCTGGGAGGGAAATGGGAATGAGTGGGGTCATGCAATGGGGGCTGGGAGCCAGGACTCCTGGGTTCTACCCCCAGCTCCTGGCTGCACTTCCCTCAAGCTTCCCTACGCTGAGTTGCATCCAGGCGGCTCTGCGTGCTGCTCTGTCTGCAGACGCCACCCCCACAGCCCCCATTGACCATGGTTCCCAGCTAGTGGGAGCTGCGGAGCTAGCACTTGAGGTGGGGGCAGCAAATGGAGCCCCTCGCTGCCCCTATGTGTAGGAGCTGGAGGGGGGACATGCCGACACTTCCGGGAGCCTCACGGAGCCACAGCAGGCAAGGAGACTGCCTTAGACTGCTGTGCTGCCGACCAGACTTTTAACGACCCAGTGAGCCACTAGGGTCCCTTTTCAACCGCCCATTCTGGTTGAAAACCTGACACCTGGCAACCCTATTCTGAGCCAGGGCTGGCAAGGAGGAGACAGCTCCCATGGGGAGGGGAGAACATTGACAGGAAAGTGGTCAGGGCGTTGGTCCAGCTGCTCTGTGATCTGAACATCCGGGAAGCCAGCACGAAAAAGGGGGGATGGGCCTTGCGTTCTCTTGAATAAAGAAACTGGCCCAACTGATTGTCGCTGGGAGCCAGGACTCCTGGGTTCTATCTCCAGATCTGAGAGGGGAGTGGTGCCTAGTGATTAGAGTGGTGGGACTGGAGGTCAGGACTTCTGGGTTCCATCCCCAGCTTTACAAGTCGTTTCTCAGATGGATGGTCTGATATGAACCAGCCTCCACTTCATTCTCTACCCTCAGCCACCCTCCTGTAATTCCTCTGCTTCTTCCACTTGCCCTGGTGTGAATGGGCCTGGGGCCATGCTGGGATGTGGTCGTGTCTTCACACCTGCTCTCTGCTCATGGCTGCTCCAGATGGGAGAATCTGTCTCTGAGAACCATGAGGTTGATTCCGTGCAGCGAGAGATGCTGGGTCTCAGGGTGCGTCTGGGGACAGTGATGTGACATTTAGCAGGTAGCAGCCAGAGCCGGATACTTCTGAGGTTTGCAGATGCTATTAGCCCAAGCTCCCTCTGCTGATCCCCACAGAGAAATCCACAGAAGAGAAGCCTCCCAGCCCGAGGCACAGTCAGTTTGCATGAGCTGTAGCTGCTACATCAGGGACTGACTCTGAGACACCACAACCCTGAGAGATACAAGTCAAGAAAGCTAATGAAAATTGGGCTAGCTCTGATCTAGTGCTGCACAGACCCCAACTGAGATCAGAGGCCCCCATTGTGCCAGGCGCTGCACAGACCCCAGCCGAGATCAGGCCCCATTGTCATGGGTGCTGCACAAAAGCACCAGGAGAGACAGCCACCACCCCAAAGAGCTGTCAGCCTAAAGAGACAAGACAGTCAAAGGGAACGTGGAAGGAAAGTTCTGTTCACAAGGTCACCCAACGGGTTGGTGACATAACGGCGATTAAAATCCAGCTCTCCCAGCTCCCAGAGCCCCGTCTCTGTCAACAGACCAGACAGTCACTGAATCTTCCCTCTGTTATCCCTGCGGTTTGTTGCTCCCTCCTGTGCTACTTCTTCTTCCACTTCCAGTATTTGTGTCCTCTAACCTTTCTTCCTTCCTTCTGTGCCTGACTGCTTACCATTTCTAGGGAGCATGGGAAGGGGGGAGGCTCCTGCCAGTCGGGGAGGAAAACATTGGTGATTTTAACTTAGTGGGAGTTTCCCAGTCCCCAGATTTCACAATGAAAAGATGCTGGATTCCCAGCCCTTCTGCTTTCCAAATGGGCTTCTTCAGAATGGGTGGAAAACGTCCTTCAGAAATCCCATGGGGAAACCTTTGAAAAAGGAAGGTCGGGTCTTCACCAAGCCCTGATGGGAAGGAAATGACTGCAACATTGTGTTGAGCTTTATTGGGGGGTGTAGCGCGGTGGTTACCCACTCCTGCCCTCTGGGGCTTAAAACAGCCCAGGAAAGGGCTGTGACTGAGGCAAGAAACCTGGGCTAACTGGGAGAAAGCAGGCTTAGCTGTGGCCAGGTCCCAGTAAGGCCTAGATGGCCCCTATAAGAGGCTGTGAGCCAGAAGCCCAGACAGTCTCCCTCTGCCTGTAGAGGGATATGGGCCTGGCTGCAGGGAGCTAGACAAGGTGCCTAGAGTGGAGCAGGGCTGGGGAAAGGCAGAGGAGCTGGGGAGCTCCTGCCTGGAAAGCCCCAGGCTGCGGCCTAGCATTAGGCCAAGAGGTACTGGAGGTTGCAGGGGGGCAGCCCAGGGATAGGCCTAGGCAGCAGGTCCAAACCCCTTTGCCAATGATGAGTGGCTGATACTGCAGCCTGCCCCAGTGAACAGGGGCTAGATGGAGACTGGGCAGTAGCCAATGCTGAGGCAACGTGGGGATAGTGGGGGGGAGGTTGCCCTGGGAGGAGGAGACCCAGTTAAAGGGGCACCGGGGTCCTGGGAGGGACACGGGGGCCAGTAGCTGGAAGGCAGATCGCTGGCCTGCAAAGGGCACTCCAGGCTGGATTGAGGAGGTGCCACAGAGGTGAGTCCACATGTCTACAGGGGGTTTCACCAGCTCCAGCTGTTCACTCCCTCTGAGGGCTGGGGAACGGGAGAGAAGGCAGGGGGACGAGCCGTAGGGGAAGCGATCAGAGGTCTCCATGAGACAACTGCACTCAGTGTACTCGATCTTGCTAGGAAAGAGCTGGCGAACCTGCTGGCCCAGTGCCCGTCCTGGGATTGGATCAACCATGGCATTGTTTACCCGTGAAGACTGGATCCTGTCTGAACTACGTAGGTGGAAAGGATCAACATCTTCATGGCTTTGGAGGAGCACAAAGTACCTGCAGAATTTCTCTCTGTACCTTCCCCCTGCTCCATTTAGCTCTTTATCAGTTTCTCTCTCCCTTTGTGCTTCGGTCTCTATTCATTCCTTTGTCTTCCCAGCACTGGGAGCTGCCCTCAAGACGCTGATCGCCATTGTGTTCATCACCAGCCTGCCCATCCTCCTCGACATGTTGTTGAATGGCGACATCATCTTCTGTGCCGGAGTCCTCATGAAGAAGACGGCCAACACAAAGTGATTCCTAGACCTGGCCATGACCAATATGATCTTCCCCTGCATCCTGTCTTTCAGGATGGGCTGTGCATGGCCAAGCACCCATGAACTCTTCAGCAGGTGGCTATGTGAGCTGAGCAGCGTCATCACCTCCCTCCACATGTTCTCCAGCACCTACTTCTTGACAGTCATCAACACCGACCGCTGCCTCTCCATGGCCTGCCCCAACTGGGCCAGGAATCACCTCACATCCCATCTGGGTTCCTGTTCTGGGCACGTGCCCTTGGGGTACAGCTTGAGACACCCAGATATCTGGTAAGGCCTGATGCACTACTCTGATGTGGTGAACGCAGGTTCATTTAGTTACTTCTATTATGAAAGCCGGCTCTTGGTGGGGGGAAAGGTGATGCCAAGTGCTGTTATTTATCAATTTCTGGTTGGGTTCCCAGTCCCATTAGCTTTCATCATCGCTGGCTATGCCGTTCTAGCGGCCAAACTGAGGGGATTAAGCCGGCTTGCTTACACCAGCAAGTTCCGTCTTGCCTTGGTCTTGACTTTTTTCCTTAGCTGGACCCTGTGCCATGTCTTCTACTTCCTTCAGCTCTTTGTTCAGGCATCACCTCTAGAGAAATGAGGCTCCTTAGCCAATGGCAGCGTCTTTGCTTACGGCCTGGTCTCTTTGAAGACCTGTTTGAATCCAGTGTTTTGCCTCTGCTTGGGCCGGGAATTCAGAGCACAACGGAGACACTCCAACCAAATGGACGTCAGACTGGAATCGGAACCAGTGCAATAGGGGAGTGAATGGATTCCCTGGTGGAAAATGGAGAATTCATTTAGTTGCTTGATGCTTTTAGCAGGAACGGATTTGCTGCAGGAAAACGGCCTTTTTGCAGAAATAAAAACAAATTCATTTTTTCCCTACGTTAACCACTTGCTGTGTTGCAAGCGGTCATTGATTTTTTTGTGACTCTCATGGTATTTGACTTAAAACCCCAGCTCCTAGAAATATTGTAAGAGCATTTTAGCAGCTTGCATTAAGAAAATAAGGACATTTCTAGTCCTTTTGGTGAAAAGCTCAAAGATGTGACCCAGAACGGAGCAGGACCAGAAGATACATAAAAAGAGGTCCGATTTATTACTATTTCTCCTAACTGCAAGATTTTTAAATCCCATTCATTTTGGGACCTGTCCTACAGCTTTTGAACATCTGAGTTGGCCATATTGCCCTCGCCAAAAACTTGGAGGGAAACTGTAAACCAGAACATCTGATTTATGAGGGAATCTTTGTCTTTAGTTTTTTGGTCACTCTTTGTTTCTTTGTCTCCACTAGAGCAGTTTGGAAAGTAAAATTTTTATTTTTATTCCATTGGGGGACAGTCAGCTTCATAAAGTAGTGAAGAGTACAAAGAAAGCCAACTAGACTCCACTCCCCCCACAGAGGTGGGGATAGACACCGGGAGTCCTGACTTTCAGCCCCTCCTGCTCTAACCCACTGGACTCTACTTCCCTCCCAGAGCTGGGGATACAACCCAGGAGTCCTGGCTTCCAGCCCCTCCTGCTCTAACCCACTGGACCCCACTTCCCTCCCAGAGCTGGGGATAGAACCCAGGAATCACTATGGAGGGTTTGGGTGATCGGCATTTTGAAATGAATGAGATTTCCATCTGGTAATGGCCTTTTAATGGAAATGGAATGTTTGGTATCACTAACTAGGCTTCAGAGTTGTAGCCATGTTAGTCTGTATCCGCAAAAAGAACAGGAGGACTTGTGGCACCTTAGAGACTAACACATTTATTTCAGCATAAGCTTTCGCGGGCTACAGCCTGCTTCATCAGATGCATAGAATGGAACATATATTGAGGAGATATATATACACATACAGAGAGCAAGAAAAGGGGGGAGTTAGGCTGCTTTTCTAAATGCCCCATGTGTTGTGAGGCTAATGCTGATAATTTCATCGAGTCACGAAATTTTGAATGTTTCCCTTAAAGCCCCAGCACCTGCCGATTAGGCAGAAACAACAAGTCTCTAGCACTCAGGCTGTGAAGAAAAGAATCAAAAACCAGATCCCACCGTGCCCCAAAAGGCTCAGAAATGTGAGGGCAAGTTAAAAACATCTGCCAAATGTATAGACTTTAAAGTAACCTCATGAATTTTAGCCCGATTGCATGATGTTTTTCCACTTGACTGACAGTTTTTGAATATTCAAAATGTTCCTCTGTGTGTTTGTCCAAAAAAAAAATGATGAAAACTGTAAATAAAAATATTTAGCCTGTTTATTTAATGGGGGAGAGGTTACATTTTGGTTCTCTGTTTTGTCTTCGCTAGTGCTGGTCATAGAGCAGAAGTTTTGTTTGACATGAAAATTCAGAACTCGAGGAGGGGAGGGGAGGTGTAGTAGTGTAGTGCGTTAGAGCAGTGGGGCAGGGACCCAGGACTCCTGGGTTCTATCACCAGTTTGGGGAAGGGAGTGGGGTCTAGTGGTTATAGCAGGGGCAGAGTGGGACCCAGGACTTCTGGGTTCTGTCTCTAATGCTGGGAGGGGAGTGGGGTCTAGTGGGTTAAAGCAACGGCGTCATGATGAAAAGTAAACAAGGAACTGAGAATGATGCGGGATGAGAAGCTGTGCGACTCCTTTGTTAGCAACAAATTACATGGGAAAATGATGGTCCCAAGGCTGCTCAAAATCCGAGTCCCCAACTCCGTCTCCTCCTTCCTCTTCCCATGACCCCGCCAAGCTTCCCAGTTTGGCCAGAGCATCAGCTGCCTGGGTCACATAGGGAGACCTGCTCTGGAGATTCATGGGTAAGGAAAGGCTCTGATCCCTCCAGTGGAACCCCGGGTCCTTCCCAACTCCCCTCCCCCAGCAGGGTCCCTCTTGTGAGGAGTCCCCCAATACCCCACCCTGCCCTTGAAGGAGCCGGTGGATCCCCCCAGTGGCTGACGGGGCCGTGGGTCTGTACAGGGTACGGTCGGGGTGGCCCCTGGACTGAGTCAGGGAAGATTCGGAACAGAACAATGGGCCATGAGGGAGTAGCTTCAGAGGGAACCTCGTGTCCCATTATCCCCACTACTACCCTCCCACCAGTGTGGAGATGCTGGCCCACATCCAGCTGCTCCAGCCCTGGAAGGGAGATTTCCCATACAACCAACCCATCGCCCCCATTCCTATTCACAAGGCTGCACCCTACTTCGGCCTGTGGGGCTGTGGCCTGGGTTGGCTCCTCCCTCTCCTGCCCCCCACCCCCAGCACTGGTCTAGTCAGAACTGAATTGGACCAGCTCCTGCCCTTTCATCTCTCAATATCCCACAGCCAATTATTGAGTGGCACTGACATGTGGCCAATCTGCACATGGCAAGGCATGAGGCAGCAGCTGCCAATCAACAGACAGAGTGAGAGGGGAGAGGGAAGAAGCAGCCCCGCCCCTCTGAGAGAAAAGTGGAGAAGCCCCGCCCCCAGGGAAGAGAAAGCTCTGCCCACTCTGCAAGGGGAGGAATGGGGTGGGGGGTTCAGCCCATCTCACTACTTATCTGAAGAGCTGACATTTTCAGCAAGACTTTTTTGCTTGTCCAAAAATGCTGGTTGGAACTTGTCATGGGAATTCCATGGATCTCCCAACTCAAAAAAGTTTTTGGTTTTTTTGTTTTTTTTTGGGAGGGGGGGAGTTTTGAAATTCCAGATGAAAGAGTATGATTCTTCCAAAACAGCCTTTTTGTTTTGGCAAATATAAGCTAAAAAACATGTTCAAAGGGGTGGGATTGAAACATACCATGTTGAAGCGGGCGGAACAGAGCGTTTTGATGGGGGTGGAGCAGGGGCGGCTCCAGACACCAGCATGCCAAGCGCGTGCCTGGGGTGGCAAGCTGCGGGGGGCGGACTGCCGGTTGCCATGAGGGCAGCACTCAGGCTGCCTTTGGTGGCATGCCTGCGGGAGGTCCGCCGGTCCCGTGGCTCGGCGGTAATTCAGCGGCGCTGATGCCAAAGGCACAGGACTGGTGGACGTCCCATAGGCATGCCACCGAAAGCCGCCTGCCTGCCAAGCTTGGGGCAGCAAAATACATAGAGGTGCCCCTGGGGTGGAGTCTCTGCCACTGGCAAGTTTTAAAGCAAGTTGGGATATTTGTTATCTGCTCCTGTTCAAGCAGGAATTAAATCAGGAGAGTCCTATGACCTGTGTTAGCCACCTGGTCAAACTAGATTAGAGGTCCCCGGCCTGGGAAGGGCGCTCCCTAGGTGTGCGGTGAGGAACATGTGGGGATCATGGCTGGCACGGCTCCCCACCCCGGGGATCTGCTCTCAGCCCTGGCTGCCATCCCCGCATCAGGGCTCCATGTTCACTCCCAGCTGTGGCCCCAGCCTCGGCCCCCTTACCTCTGTCCACACCCCTCCCTCTCCTGGAGCTCCGCTCCCAGCCCCAGCTCTGGGAGGTTGGGTGGGGGGACATGGACAGCTGTAAGAGGGAGGCACAGTGTAAAAAATTTGGGGATCAGTTGACTAGATGATCACAATGGTCCCTTCTGGCTTTGGAATCTCTGATTGTCCCAAATCGATTTTTCCCCCCAGGTTTTTGGTTCATGAAAACATTGGAATTTCAAGGTTTGGTTCCAGTTTGGGCCAGGAACATTTTTCAGAAATGTGTGGCATGGGAAAACCAGTTTCTGCCCAGCTCTGTCAACCCCCTGCTCCCTCGGCCCACTGGCACTACTGGGGATGGTGGATGTGCGTTTGGATGGCATAGAATGGAGGAGACCATGCCCTTCCAGTCCCCTGGGCCCACCCCGCCTTTCCGTACATGAACAGCACCTTACACCCCTTCTTCGGGAATCTCTACCAGCACAGAAAAGAGGATGGAACCCAGCATGAATGGACAGGAGTTCTCTTTGCCACCCTCTTCAGTCTGGGATTCCTACTCAGCATGACAGACAACAGCTCGATCATCTTCATCGCCAGCTTATGGCCACCGTCTGGAACCTCAACCCAGCCGTAGCCGACTTCACCTTCACCTCCTTCCTCTCCACAGAAGAGGCCTTCGTCATTCTCCTGGGGGGCAAGAACCAGCCCCCTCTGCTCCTCCCACCCCACCTGGACCAGCCCCTCTGTCTCTCTTCTCCTCCTGCAACTCTTAGTGCCATGTGCTCTGAGATGATGGAGCTGTCCAGTGCTGAGAAAACTACCAGGCCTTCAGGAGCTCATGACTGTGATTTTGGCATCTGGTTACCAAGCTCTATGGCTGCGCAAAGGGGCATTAAATAAGGGGGTGGGACACCAGGTTGGCTAAGCCCATAGGCCTGATCTAGATCGTCAGGGAGGGGGCAGGATACTAGGCTAGATGGACCCATGACACTGATCTGGGGCAAAAGGGAGGGGGTGGGAGTGCAGGGTTAGATGAGTCTATGGGCCTGACCCAGGTAGGCAGGGACGGGGGCGGGACACTGGGCTGGATGGGCCCACAGGGCTGATCCAGTGATGGTAGTTCAGGCTGACACAGGCAGGGGGAGGTGGCTGGCAGAGAGTCGAGAGCTGCCATGGGGAGGTGGGAACATTGACAGGGAAGGAGTCAGGGAGTTGGTCCAGCTGCTCTGTGGTGTGTCAGTCTGTTCATCCCAGAGCAGGAGGAGGATGGGCCTTGTGCTTTCTTGCAGCCACAGCCAGAGGTTCTCTCCCCAGCTCCGGGAATGGGAATAGCATCTAGTGGGTAGAGCAGGGGTGGGTGGGAGCCAGGACTCCTGGGTTCTCGTCCCAGCTCTGGGAGGGGAGTGGGATCCAGTGAGTTTGACCTGGGTGTCCTTAGTGCATTAACTCCATTTGTACAGGAGTTAGTGCTTGTCAGATCCCTGCTCCCACTGGGTTTTAAATCCCACCATTATTATGAAGGCTGAATGCATCTCGCGAACCAGAGGCGACAAGGAAGGATCTGGTTTGGCCTATTCTGGCATCTGGCCCCTAAGTGCCAGCAATTTGGAGCCATCAGACAGGATGCTGACACTGACCAAGCCCAGGGTCCCTTCTGTCCTGTGCCCAGCTGTTCACAATCCTTCACCCCCTCCCTTCAAAAAAGCCACCTGCCCCATAATCACACACGGGACTCCTGCCTCCCAGTCCCCGCCATGCCCTGCTGTAACCCTTGACCCCACTCCCCTCCCAGAGCTTTGAATAAAACCCCGGAGTCCTGCCTCCCAGCCTCTCCCCTGTCCGCCTCCCCCCACTCTAACCCACTATGCCCCACTCCCCTCTTAGAGCTGGGGAGAGAACCTAGGAGTCCTGGATCCCAGCCTCTCCCCTGTCCTCCTCCCCCCACTCTAAACCACTAGACCCCACTCCCCTCCCAGAGCTGTATTTCCAAACAAGTCATCTTTTATTATAGTGATAACTTCTGATAATGAGCTCATGACCCCTTTGAGAGACCCTCCCACATAATGAACTAAACTCCTCTACAGAGAATCTCCCCTTATAGTGAACAATTTGCCCCTTATTGAGAAGGTGTCTTTTTTTTTAATGAAGAAACCAGAATCTTTCTACAACACAGCTCTATTGTCTCTATTATCTTGACTGTGTCCGCCACTCAGATACAATTCCCAGCTCCAAGGATCTGCAAGCACAGGCATTTTATTTCATACAGCCTCAGCTTTCAATAAAACTCTGTTAATTAAGAAACTGAGCAACATGCTATTAAGGAGGAAAGGAGAAAAGCCAAGATTTCAGTGTCTGTTCTCAGAGACAAAATGGAGCCATTTTAAAGAGATGTCATTTCGACAAAGCCCCTCTGAACACCAGATCTCTCTAGCTGGATGCCCCCAAAATCACTCTTGGGTATAAAAAATCCTGCTCGAGTTATGCTCGCTGAATGCATTTACAACAGAGAAATCAGCGAAGGATCCCACCACCAGGGGATGGCATTTTGTTCTCTGCTGTCTTCATCCATCCACATGGAAGTATCTGTTCACAGAAATGTAGGGTTAGAAGGAACCACAAGAGGCTTCCAAGCCTCTTCTCCCATGGCAAGACGGGACCAAGCGAACCTAGACCATCCCTGGCAGGGATATATCAACACAAGCAGAGCTGAGCGGGGAATCATATCTGTGGAAGGGTGGAGTTCACTGGGTTAGTTTTGCCCCTGTTGATGTGGGGTAGATTCTGGCCACACACGGCCGAGGTTCCCAGCTCTCAGCAGACCCATAGTGCCTAGAAGACCTGGGACTCCATATCTGTGGACTTGCTTTTTGTGTTCGCAGTGCTGCTGGCGGCCTCCTCGCTGAAGGCACTTTCAAAGGCTGAGAAGAGGGAGCGGCGCAGCTTCTCTTTGAAGTCCTGACCCATGAAGACGTAGAGGATGGGGTTGAGGCAGCTGTTGATGAAGGCCAGGCTGGCGGTCAAGGGGAGGCCAACAATGAGGGTGATGTCCAGGCTGGGTGTCCGGTTCATCTCCAGGAAGGAGAAGATGTGATAGGGGAGCCAGCAGAGGAAGAAAGCCACAATCACAGCAGCAATGACCTTGAAGGGCTTCCCAGATCGAGCCAGTTGGTTCCTCTTTAGCTTGGCCAAGATGGCACCGTAGCAGCACACGATGACGGTGAAGGGGATATAGAAGCCTAATATAAAGCGGCTGATGATCATGGCCTGGTGGTTGGTGTTTATCATCCTGGTTCTCTGCTCGTCGGTGACCCCTTCCCCGGCTGTGTCGAAATTGTTGTAGCAGATGGTGACATTCTTGTTGTGTGGGGAGGGTGCCGTGTGGCGGAAGTATAGGTTTGGAGAACACAAGACCAAGGCCAAGACCCACACACCCAAGGCTACCAGTAAAGCCAGGTTGGGTGTGCGGTGGTTTTGGGCCCACACAGGGTGCACTACGGAGATGCAGCGGTCTATGCTGATGACCATGAGGAGATAGATGCTGGCGTAGAGGTTGAGGAAGGCCAAAGTGCTGTTGATCTTACACAAGGCCCTTCCAAATGGCCAGTGGAAGCCCAGGGCTGTGTAGGCCACACTGAAGGGGAGAAAGAAGGTGAAAATGAAGTCGGCCACGGCCAGGTTGAGAAACCAGATGGTGTTGACTGTCCTCTTCATCCGGAAGCCGGTGATGAAGATGACCAGCCCGTTGCCCGTCACTCCCAACACGAAGGCAATGGAATAGATGATCATAGTGACCACATGCATTTTTTTGATGAGCGCTTGCTTCTGGTCCTCATCTTCATAATCGTAGCCAAAGTCATCATAATAGTAGGTGGAAGAGACATCCAACAGAGTTGTGGGGAGAGAGGTGCCCGTCACCGCCATGAGGATGTCTTCAGTTCTCTCCATCTTACCTCTTTCTCCACCTGTCACAAACCAACACAGCTTATCAATTAGTTATCTCCCCTGGGAACCTCCCAACCAGCCAGTGACTTGGAGGGAACACTACTCTTCAGAAGGGCCAAGGGAACTTGGGACTCCTGTATTCTGTCACACCACATTTACACTCGGTGAGAAACTTGGACACAGATGATGGAGAAAAGGGACCAAGATACTTTCCTGGCCCCTGACTGGTAAATTAACTTACTTATTTCCTGGTCACTGAATTAGGTCAAAGTCTTCAAACTCAAGGTTGGTGATAAATTGGAGAGGACTCAGAGAAGAGCGATGGGAATAATTCAAATATTAGAACACCTGCCTTACAGTGAGAGATTCTAGGGAATCCATCTATCTGGCTTAACAAAGAGAATTTGAAGGGGTCCCAATCTATAGGTACCTACATGGAGAACAAATATTTGACCATGGGTTCTTTGATCTAGCAAAGACTCAATGGCTGGAAGTTGAAGCAAGACAAATTTAAACTGGAAATAAGAGGCAACTTTTTAACGGTGATGAAATTCACCATCAGAATAACTTCCTAATGACTGTAGTGGATTCTCCATCACTGGCAGTTTCAAAATCAAGACTGGAGGTGTTTCTAAAAGATTGGCATTAGTTCAAGCAGAAATAACTGGAGGGAGGTCTATGGTGTGTGTTGGATGCCATTGGGTGCTCTCTAATAATGGACTTTTCAGTTCGTTGATGATTCCGAACCATCGAGGAGGAAAAATTGTTTCAGATCGAACCACAATGAAATTTTTTTGCAATTTTCAGTGACTGAAAAGGTCAGGAAAAATCAGTTTGGAGAACCAATTCCTTCAACCTGAACAGAATGATTTTGTTTGGATCTCAAGTGTTTTTCATGCCTTTGAATAATTTAAAAATGGATAAAATTCAAGGATATTTCAAAATGAGAAGTCATTTCGAATAGTCACTTTTCGTTTCCAAAAATGTCCAGTGGAAACATTTCAATGGGGCGGGGCTTGTTTTTTGGCAGGCCGAGTGGGGGCAGGATCCTGAAATGAACAATTTAGTGAACCCAGCCTGGATTCATGAAATGTTTCAGGGTCACCAAATCTGCATTTTTCACTGAAAAAAACAATTTGATCAAAATATTTCACCAGGTGATACTCAAGAATCTGTAATCTGCCAGTGGAGGGCACCAGACGCTGAGAAATTAGATGGAAAATCAAAATGCCTGTGGTATGTTGTGTGTTGCGCCATGATCAGCAAATTATTTACTACTATTTCAATGGGGTTTAAATTATTATTCAGCACAGGCCCTCCCATAGTTACCCCACTATGACCTTCAAACCATGCAATAGGGGACGAATTACCCAAATGTGGGAAACTGGCAGGGGGGAGGGTTTCTGTACCCCACAGTGATTAGCAGGCTGTTCGTTAATAGCTTCCCTCCCACCCAGGATAC
This sequence comes from Aldabrachelys gigantea, assembly GCA_026122505.1. Classification (NCBI taxonomy): domain Eukaryota; kingdom Metazoa; phylum Chordata; order Testudines; family Testudinidae; genus Aldabrachelys; species Aldabrachelys gigantea. Next base: position 71,893,373 of record CM047489.1, read on the forward strand.
GCCTTGCAAACTGTCAGAAAAAACTGGGGATGATCAGCAGGCCTGAGTTCTATCCCCACCTCTGGGTGGGGAGAGGGGTCCAGGGGTTAGAGCAGGGTGGCTGGGGTCAGGACTTCTGGGTTCTGGTAGTGGGAGGGGAGTGAAGTATGGCATGATGACTTGGGGGTCAGGACTCCTGGGTTCTATTACTGGTACTAGGAGGGAGGACTGGCTTTTAGGGTACCTGCCTCTGGGATCTAGTCGTTACAATGGTGGGTCCAGCCCAGCTAGCCAAGTTCATAAATCTGGCCCATTCCTTCTGAGAGGCAGCCTCTCCACATGAGAAAAACTTCCCACAGTCAGACTGCCCCTACCTGAACTCTGCCCCCAGTTAACTGATCTGTGCGGGGAGAGCAGGGGCTACCTCCCCAGCTTTTGGGAGGCAAAGACCTGGAGGTCTTGAGTTAAACGAAGGGCTGAGAAGTGCACGGAAAGATTTGTAAAATCTGTAGCAACTGATTATAGTAAACGCTGGTAACCTGGCAGCTGGAAGGATCTGTGCCCCCCTCTCGTGGTTCTCAGTCTGCTACCGCAGCCATTTCTTCGGCACACCCTGTTCAAACACCTGCTCTTCGACAAGCAGGCCTCAGGATCCGTCCCACCCCATGTCCCAACCCAGGGCCGGTTGTTAAACAGGGGAAGAGGAAAGAGACTCCACGCCACACCCGTCCCAGCGCCACTTCCTCTTCTGCACGGGATGGGAGCTCTGCTTACTTTAGATATTTATTTACCCCTCCAGAACCAAGAATACAGCCCAGCAGTCCTGGTTCCCAGCCCCCCACAGATGGGGAGAGAACCCAGGAGTCCTGGCTCCCAGCCCCCCTCTAACCCCTAGACCCAACTCCCCTCCCCAGAGCCATGTAGAGAACCCAGGAGTCCTGGTCACCCTCTTATACCTCTGAGTGCTCACCGTGCGTGTGATGTCTCCTTTCCTGTCTGTGGGGCTCTCTAAGGGCGACCTCCCCTGCTGATCCTCTTCTCTGAAGCCAGCCTCGTCTGCTCTTCTGGGGTAGAGGATCTCAAACCCTTCAGAGGCCCGGGATGGCTTTGTATTGTGCTGTCAGCAAGGCGTGATCCACAGCACTTGACCAACACAGGAAGAACACTGAGCTTCTGACCCAACAGAGAGAACAGCGGAAAAGTGATGTAACCCCTGAAATCTGCACAGGCGTGGAACAGGACTCCTGGGTTCTATCCTGGCTCTGGCTGAGGAGTGGGGTCTAGTGGGTGATAGCAGGGGGGTTGGGAGCCAGGATTCCTGCGTTTGGCTCTGGCTGAGGAGTGGGGTCTAGTGGGTTAGAACATGGGGGGCTGGGAGTCAGGACTCCTGGCTGCTGTTCCCCCACCTGTGGGTCTAGTGGTAAGAGTAGGGGGATATTGTATTAATTTATACTAACGGACCCCAAAACTCAAAGTTGTGACCACAAATCTGAAACTGTTCAACATTAAACAAGGTTCAGGGTTTGCTCTACAGAGTCTGCAGCCTGTCTCTGACTCCAGCAAACACCCTTTTATTAAAGAAACAAGGGGAGGCGGGGAGAGAGTGAATGCCTTTGCAATGTAAATTATTAAGTCAGGCTTTCACTTGAACCATAACCTTTGTGCCCTTGGATGCAGAGAGATTTGGGGAAGGGAAAAACCCACCTGGTCTGACAGTGTTTTAGCTGGTGCCAGAGATGATCCCTGTCCTTCAGGGGTTGGAGGAGAAGTCATCTGGGTTGGGCTGGAGCCGGTGTCCTTGCCGCTGTTGTTAAGGTCTGATGCTGTTTCCTAGAAGACAAAATGGGACAAAGCCACAGAAAAAGGTGAGAAAACCCCAGCAAGGCCAGAAAATGCTGCTTCTGTCTCCTGACGTGACTCTTGCGTGCAACTTCACTGCTGGAAAAGCCCCACACCAAGACCTGGCAAACTCGTACCAGCATCAGACTGTGCTGGGTGCTGCTTTTAGCCACCCCTCTGGATGCAGAGGAGTGGCAGGGCTGCAAAATACACAGGTGTGGCTGGCCAAGCCAGGCTCTTTTGGCCAGGTGGCAAAAGGAGGGGATGGGAGCAAGACAGGGAGAGGGAAAGGACCCACAAAGTGGGGTGTCTGACTTCACTGGTGATGGTTACGGCGTCCATCAGTTACGCCCAGTATCTGACACTCCAGCTGTGGTTCACTGATCTCCACTCCCGCACGTCTCGAGTTTCCCTGGCCTCAGCTTAGCACCCGCCAGACTTTGGGGTCCTCCTCTTTGGTTCCTTTTGGCACCTTTTCCCATCGACGTCAATCGTTCAAGGAGGTTGTGACAGAGACGGAATTTTCACTCACTTCTCACAGCTGAGCTCGCAGTTACAATTCGTTTGCAGGCCCAGTTATTACAACAGGGCGGGACAGTAGTGGGGTCTAGTGGTTAGAGCTGGGAGGGCACTAAGAGCTTGGGGACTTGCTGAGGCGGGGGGAAGGGTAACCCAGATCAGGAGCTTTACAAAGCCCAGGCAGATCACCTGGAACTTCCACTACTTCCATGTGTTGCAACGGAAACTTTTCTCTGTCCAGCTGGAGACCTGAAGTCCCCACAAGTTCCTGTGCCACCCTCTCCCCCTCTCCCTCTTCTATGTTCTCAGCAACATGAGCTCTCTTGCAGTTCGTGTAGCTCAGATGCCCCCATGGAGCCGGACTCCTGACTGGTGTCCATGGCATAGATCCATTGACTGAAACACATCACTTTGCTGCAGCTGGGGATCTAGCCCTACTGATTCCAGTGGAGCTACGACCCATTGACCTCAGCTGGGATCTGCCCCATTGACTCAAATGGAGCTACGTCCCATTGACCCCGGCTGGGGATCTGGCCCCATTGACGCCAATGGAGCTGCAGCTGATTGACCCCAGTTGGGGGGCTGGCAGATTTGTTTTGTCTTTCTCCCACAATCTATGCTGAAGTGCAAAGTGAGTTTAATACATCAGCTATTATGAGAGACTTGGCTAAAGTAGATTAGATAGATAGATAGATAGATAGATAGATAGATAGATAGATAGATAATATGGGGATGGAGAGAGGGGGGTGTATAGGGATGGGTACATGGGTGGTGGGTATAATAAGCCCAGGGAGGAAAAGCCTCCTCTAACCAAGCCCTGGCCCTGCCAATGCTGCACAGGGTTAGCCTCCCCAAAGCGGGGCTCATGTGCCGCCCATAGATGGAAGGGTAGTTTGGTAGATCAGTAACAGGGAGTTGTTCTTCTTCCTTCCTGCCCTGTCCCACAACTGTAAGTGAAGCAGGTTGGCAGGACTTTGCTCAGTTCTGCCCACAGAGTCGCAACTTCCCCAGCTGATGAAATGCCTGGTGCTTGTGGAGCTGAAATCATGTGGACGGTGCGTGCAGACTATCAGTCCTGGCTCCTGGGCCCTGTTGCCAGCACTGGGAGGGGAGTGGCGTGTAGATGGAAAGCTGCGGCCAACTGATACCAGCTTGGGGTCTGATCCCACTGACTCCAATGATGCAAAGGCCGATTGGGCTTAGCTAGGATTCTGGCCAATTTGCTTTTTCTTTCTCCCACAAGCTATTTTCAAATTCAAACTGATTTTCATACATCAGATATAAGGAGAGATTTGGACAGAAGAGACTTTTACTGCATCTGTTGTGGTGAGCCAAAGCCTAAGTAGATTGATGGTCTGTATCGGGATAGATAGATAGATAGATAGATCGATAGATGGATAGATAGATAGCCCCCCTCCAGTTCCCACTGATCCAGGCACTCCGTCCTCTCCAACCTGCAGAATCCTAAACCTACAGTAACTGAAGCAGTTTGAGAGGATGTTACTCATGTGTTACTAAGACCTTGTCTAGATTACAGAGTTTTGTTGACAAATGTTTTTCTTCTTTAATTAAGCAGTTGCGTGTCCACATGAGCTCCATGTGTCGGCAGCGCGCGTCCACACTCGTAGCTCTCGCACGGACACAGAGAGCAGCTCGGTGGGCTTTGGGAAGGGTTTGCAGTGCCTTGTGGGGCAGGGACAGCGTCACACAATGCCGGTGTCTCAATCCCATCCTTCCATGGGCATCCTGCTAGCTTGCCAGCTGCTTTTCAACTGAAGTGTGGGGGGAGGAGGGGGAACCGTGTGTGACAGGGACCATGGAGGCGGGGAAGACACCAAGACTAGTGTTTATTGGGGGAGTGAATATGTCATCACATCAGAACACAAGAACGGCCATACTGGGTCAGACCAAAGGTCCATCCAGCCCAGTATCCTGTCTACCGACAGTGGCCAATGCCAGATGCCCCAGAGGGAATGAACCTAACAGGCAATGATCAAGTGATCTCTCTCCTGCCATCCCTCTCCACCCTCTGACAAACAGAGGCTAGGGACACCATTCCTTACCCAGCCTGGCTAATAGCCATTAATGGACTTAACCACCATAAATTTATCCAGTTCTCTTTTAAACGCTGTTATAGTCCTACCGTTCACAACCTCCTCCGGCAGGGAGTTCCACAAGTTGACTGCGTTGCGTGAAGAACAACTTCCTTTTATTTGTTTTTTATTTGTTTTTATTTGTTTTGTCACGCTCTCTTTAAGTTCAGACAGTGGCTGTAACCAACTAGGCCTGAGATAGAGGAATGGGGACATCCCTGACATTACCCCCCCCGCCTCCCTTCCCGCTCTGCACAGCACAGCACAGCAGTCCCCTGCCCCCCCACCCCGAGCTGTGTTCCTTTTGCCGACCAAACTGGGTTGTGTAGACAAAGCCTGAGTCTCCACGTACAAAAATGATGCAATAAACAGAGGATGCTTGTGGGACAGACGTGCGGCGGTTATAGCATTCGGGGGTGCATGGGTGTGACGATGTGGTTCTGGCGGGACCCAACTGAGAGTGCCAAATCAGGATTAATTGCTCAAACAGGGCAGTCACAGCCCTAGGCTGGGGTTTCTTCACCTCTAAGGCAAACCAAACCAGCCAGACAAAAAGGACTTCAGTTTCACCCCACTGGCTAACCGCAAGTCACACAAGCAATTTCCTTAGACACTCCAGTCTCCCAGTATCACCACCAGTCCCACACGTCCTGGGGATGAATGGTTATGAAAACCAACACCCCAGTAAAAGAAAAGGTTCTCTCGATCCCAAAGGACCAAGCCCCAGACCCAGGTCAACATACACATCAGATCTTACCCACAAATCACGCTGTTGCCAATCCTTTAGAATCTAAAATCTAAAGGTTTATTCATAAAAGGAAAAAGATAGAGGTGAGAGCTAGAATTGGTTAAATGGAATCAATTACATACAGTGATGGCAAAGTTCTTGGGTCAGGCTTGCAGCAGTGATGAAGTTAACTGCAGGTTTAAATCCAGTCTCTGGAGAACATCCCCCACTGGGATGGGTCATCAGTCCTTTGTGCAGAGCTTCAGATTGCAGCAAAGTCCCTCCAGAGGTAAGAAGCAGGACTGAAGACAAAATGGAGATGAGGCCTTCCCCTTATATAGACTTTTCCAGGTGTAAGAACACTCCTTTGTTCCTACTGTGGAAAGTTACAGCAAAATGGAGTTTGCAGTCACATGGGCCAGTTTCTGCACACCCTGCTGAGTCACAAGGCGTATTCGCCTCCTCTCAATGGGTCAATTGTGTAGGTGATGGTCCTTAATGGGCCATCAAGCAGGCTAAGCTGAGCTGACACCAGCTTGTCTGGGGTGTCACCCAGCACTGCAGCACCAATTTAAAATACAGACAGTATACAGCCAATATTCATAACTTCAACTACAGAAATGATACAGACATACAGACAGTATAATCATAACCAGTAACCCGTAACCTGGTCTTAGACACCTTATATGACCCCCTTTACATAGGATTTGGTGCCACTACAGAACCTTGGTTGCAACCCATGTTCTATATGGTCCCAGTTTATATCAATAACGTCACAATGGGACTGCAGGTTCCATTCCATTCCCAGCTCCGGAGGGGTGTGGGGTCATGTGGATGTTGGTTCAGTGTTCAAGAGATCAGCGTTGCTGTACAGAGCACGGTCTCTAGGGGGCATCTCCTCTGACATTGGCGATAACCGTACCTAGCAGACCACAGCAGGAAATAGCCATGGAAGATATTTTATGCGGGAGAGTGAAATTCATAGACCCCAAGGCTGGAAGGGACCATTGTGATCATGCCGTGTGATCTCCTGGATAGCACAGGCCAGAGAACTCCCCCTAACTAATTCCTAGAAAAACACCCAGTCATGATTTTAAAATGGTCAGCGATGGAGAATCCACCACGACCCTGAGGGAATTGTCCTAATGGTTACTTCCCTCGCTGTCAAACAGTTACACTTCGTTCCAGGCTTCAACTTCCAGGCGTTGGACCGTGTCAGACCTTCCTCTTCTGGATAGAAGACCCCGTTACATGTTCCCCATGAAGATACTAACTGGGGTCAAGTCACCCTTTGACCTCCTCCTTGTTAAGCTAAATAGACTGAGCTCCTTGAGTCTCTCGCTCTAGTGCAGGTTTTCTAACCTTTCAATCATCCCCGTGGTTCTTCCCTGCTCCCTCTGCAATGGATCCACATCCTTCAGGAATTGTGGGCCCCAGGACCTGACACAGGATTCCAGTTGCACCCAAGCTAAATCCAGAGGGGAAATGACCTCTTTGCTCCTACTCGAGATTGCCCTGTGGATGCATCCCAGGACAGCCAGAGCCCTTTTGGCCACAGCATCCCAGTGGGAACTCATGTTCAGCTAATTATCTAGCACCAGCCCCAATCATAGCCAGCGTCCCTGCTGCCCACGAGAGCGTCCACCATCCTGCAAATCCCCTCGACACCCTTTGTTACTAGATGTAAACGTTGACATTTAGCCATATTAAAATGTTAATTGTTTGCTTGTGCCCAGTTTACCAAGCGACCCAGAGCGCTCTATATCACCGGCCTGGCCTCGTCGTTATTTACCACACCCCTGATTTTTGTGTCATCTGCAAATTTTATTCATGATCATTTTATGTTTTTTTTTCCCTGCTCACTAATAAAGATGTTAAAGAGCATAGGGCCAAGAATCAATCCCTGCAGGACCCCACTAGAAACGCACCCACTTGATGACGATTCCCCGGGTACAGTTACATTTGCAGATTAATCAGTTAGCCAGTTTGTAATCCGTTTACTATGGGCCACGTTCATTTTATATGCTGGGTTTTTTTAATCAAAATATCATGCAGTACCAAGGCAAACACCTAATAGGAGTCTCTGTCTACGACGTCGATACTGTTACTTTTATCAACCAACCTCCAAAAAAGATGTTGAGCTAATTTGACAGCCGCTGTTTTCCACAAACCAAGGTTGATTGGCATTAATGATGTTACCCTCCTTTCATTATTTATTAATCAAGTCTCGTATCAGCTGCTCCATTATCTTCTCAAAATCAATGTCCCCCTGATGGGCCTATAATTCCCAGATCATCCCATTTATCCTTTTTAAATATTGGTACAACATTCGTTTTCTTCCAGTCGTCTGCAACTTCGCCAGTGCTCCAAGACTTATGGAAAATCAACACTAAAGAGTTAGAGGCAGGGACTAGTTTTAGTGCAGGGTTAATAGGAGGGGCTAGTTTTAGGGTTCGGAGTGTAAGTTTGAGGGTAGGGTCCATGTTTAGGGTGAGGATGTCTAGTTAATTTTTGCTGCTTGGGTTAGCACTGTGGTAGGTTAGGGTTAGGGTTAGGGTTAAGGATAGGGCAGGGGTATAATTAGGGTTAAGACAGGGATTAGGGTTAAGCTATCGATGAGGGTTAAGGTTAAGGTTAAGGTTAGAAGTAGTGGTTAGAGTCAGTGATCAGTTTTAGGGTTGGGGTTGTTTTGGTGATGGCGTAGGGGTATGTTGAGGGTTAGGTTTAGAGTTTGTCATTAGAGTTAGGAGAGGTGGATTATGAGAGATTACAGTGACGAGTTTTATACACACACATGCATCATATTAAATAAAAAAACCCTCCTGGATTATGCAAAGTACAAAGTGTCAGAGAATTAACACCAAAACCAATTAAACAGATCATGCCACCACTGTGCCGGGCACTGCACAGACCCCAGCCGAGATCAGGGCCCCATCGCCCTGGGTGCTGCACAGCCCCAGAGTGAGAAGAACGTCCCTGCCTTCTGAAGAGCTCACAGTCTAAACAGACGAAGGCAGAATTATTTTCAATTTTTTACAAGTGGGGAAACTGAGGCACGGAGTGATCATGTGACTTTCCCACAGTCACCACCAACTTCTTCCATAGAGGCTACGAGATGGGGAATGACTCACCATCAGATTACAACCACACTCAACAGCCAGTGACGAGTGCAGGCAATGGGGAGAGCGGCAGTGTGTGTGGGAGGGGAATGACACTTGGAGCCAGGACTCCTGAGTTCTCTCCCCAGCTCTGGGAGGAGAGGCGAGTCTAGTGGATTAGAGCAGGTGGGGCTGGGACCCAGGACTCCTAGGGTCTATCCACAGCTTGACTCCATACCCTGAACCAGCCAGTTCCCCCACCATGGGGCCAACTGGGGAGGGTATAGTGTTACCTAGCAGGTCTGTGTCCTTGGGGAACCAGGGCACTGTACCCAGCATGTCTGACTCACGAAAGACCTTCCCCCTTCCCAGCCCCTGGGTTTGAACCAAATCTGCATCAGAAGAAAGACTGACAAAAAGTAATGGAAAGGTCGTGGTAGACGCACCTAAACCCCTGGGATAAGGGTGACAGGATTACGGAAATTCTCCTAGCCTCATTAACATACAGAATGGCAAACAGAGATCCCAAAGCAAGAACCGCATGGAACTCTGGGACCAGAAAAGCAGGGAAGCAGTGCATGATGGGGGATCTCTGCTCCAGATGTCAATGAACCCGCCTGCCCAGACCCAGCTCAGAGTTATCAGACCAATGCTAGCAATAAATCCTTGATTGGTATCCAAAATAGTGAATTGCCTTGTGAGCTCCCTCCAAGGAACACTGCCCAAAGCCAGGAATGATCAGCTCCCATGTCTAGCCTGAACAAAGCAATGTTGGTAACTCCCTTGTTTACACATCTACAGATCTAGTGTTCTCCCTCGAACCATTGTTGTTTCTCTACAAAAAACCCTATCCATGCTCAAGTTCCACTGGGACTCCATCTTCTCCTGACTGATCGTGCTGAGGGCTCTGCCTCCCTCCAACATCCCAGACTCTCAGCTACCACCATCACCTGGGACCCCTGATTTATTCAAGCTTCACGGAGTGGTGAGAACCCACCTCTCTCTCTCTCTCTAGGTGTAGCCTTCTGACCCTGACCTGTGTGATCTGTTATAATTTTGTAAGCCTGAGCTTTATCATCAAATTTGAGTTAAATTTAATATTATAGTTGTTTTGTTTGTTTGACTCCTCTATGGTTCAAAGTCATCATGTTTCTATTACGCCTCTGGCATTTAGGGCAGCGACGAAGCTCCTTCACTTCTGTCTGTCTCTGGCAAGTCTTTCAATGGTTCCCCAGCTCTGCCCCAGTTTTTTGAACTTGGCTTCCACAGCTCTTCACTGTGTTGTTTTCAGGCGTTGTCGTTTTCACTTGCCTTCAGGTGTCCATCTTATTGCTACTCTGGTGATGGAATCAGTTTTCATTCGAAGCACATGACTGATCTGTCTCCAACGCCTCCTGGCAATGATGGTGCTCAGATCCTCTTGGCTGCACTGTGTCAGCAGATCTTGGTTTGAGATTGTTCTGGGCCAAAAGATACGGACATTTTTTTCTGAGGCAGGTTGTATGGAATGAAGACAGTTTGGACATATCAGACTTTCTCATTCCCCAGCACTCTGCACTATAAAGTAGTGCTGAAGGCACATAGCTCTGATAAATCTTGAGTTTGGTGTTGGTGTTGTATTTTTATGATTTCCAGACTGTATTTTAAGCTCCTGAAGGTGTTCCTGGCTTTATTGATTCTGTTCCAGACGTCCTGGCTGATGGTGCTGCCCAAGTATGTGAATGTTTCTACATTGGTGAGAACATGATCCTCTATCCGTACTGGTGATGGTGAGGCAATATTAAAGGTCACGATAGCTGTCTTATTGTGGTTGATTTTCCGCCCATTTTGCTGGCTGAATGCGTTGAGTCGAGTTGCTTTTTCTTGTATATGGTGGTGAGTATGTGATAGGAGAGCGACGTCATCTGCGAAATCCAGGTCTTCAATGGATGAGAAGAGTGTCCATTTAATGCCTCTTGGCATGTCTTCTGTTGTACGCCGCATTACCCAGTAGATGGCAATGTTGAAGAGGATTGCAGACATGACACACCCCTGACGTACTCCTGTTTTGACTTCAAAACTGAGCTCACTGTGATCAACACTGCTTGTAAAGGTGAAACAGAAGCTTTTGATAATGTTGATTATACAGAAAGGAATTCCATATGCCCGCAGAATGTGCCATAGGTTGGTCCTCTGAATGCTGATTTTCAGTGGCATTCACACTGCCCAGGTCCTGGCCACCAGTCCGGGGAGGCTCTGCATTTTAATTTAATTTTAAATGAAGTTTCTTAAACATTTTAAAAACCTTATTTTCTTTACATACAACAATAGTTTAGTTATGTATTATAGACTTCTAGAAAGAGACCGTCTCAAAATGTTAAAATGTATTACTGGCACGTGAAACCTTAAATTAGAGTGAATAAATAAAGACTCGGCACAGCACTTCTGAAAGGTTGCCGACCCTTGCTGTAGAGTCACAAATTTTAGCAAGATTATTCTTAAGTACACCGTTTCGTCTTTCAACTGCACCTGCGCTCTGTGGGTGGTAGGGACAGTGCTACAGGTGTGTGATACATAATACACAATCCAGGTGTTGAACAAGTTGTCTGGTAAAATGTGTACCCCGGTCACTGGACAGAGTGGCAGGAATTCCCTTGGCAGGCATAATATGATTTAGCAAATATTTGGAAACAGACACTGAGTCAGCCTTGCGACAAGGAAAGGCTTCAATCCAACCAGAAAATAAACATACCATAACCAAGATAAATTCATATTGTTGACACTTAGGCGAAGCCCTGTCCATTTTCATCTGGTTGCTGTATACCCGAATGTTGCAGAAAACATCAGTCAGCCGGGTGCGATAGTCGCCCGGATTTTCTCCCTGTCGCTGTTTACAGCAGTGTATGGCCATCCAATTGGTTTTAGGAGTCCATACTCGAGGGATGGCTTCAAGCAGATTTTTAGCGAGGTCTGAAGGAAAAACTTGACACCAGTTGTAGAGATCCGAGGAGGCAAAGAGCTGCTTTTCTGAGTTCACCATCCTCTTTTATTATCTAAGATTACACATGCGCAACAAGTGCACAATACAAGGCAAAATTTCTTACAAAAATCTTCCATCACGAGCTTAACAGCATAGCAAGGCAAAAACAGTCCCAGCTGCAAAACACAGTAATCTTGTGAGAAGCTGTAAAGAAGCAAGATTACAAAACACTGCCAGATGCAAACAAGCAGTCTAGGAAGAAGCCGGGGGGAGAGTCCAGCTGCAGAGGGGGTAGTCTGAGAAAAGCTTCTGAGAAGCGAAGAGGCAAGATGGAGGAAGGCCAAGTTCCTGCGATAAGAGCTGCTGGGTGTGCCCGGCTTGCAAGCAGGAACAAAATGCCCCAGTTAAAGGGGCACCCAGGCCTGTGGGCCCAGGGCCATTCCTACAGAGGTCCTTACACTTTTCCTGGTATTCAGCGTCAGGACCGGTGTCTGGCAAATTAGAGTGGCGCTCACTGATGGGACAGTTTGCTGTTGTGAGCCATTTTTCATGCTTGCTAGGGGTTACAAGTAGCTTGCACAGCTGCAGGAGGTCTGCCTCAGAGGGTTCATAGGTGTCACACACTAACAAAAATTCCTCTGTGAATTTGGTAGGATTTTCCAGGGGCTTCGGAAAGCCTTTTACAATTGAATGGAGCTCTATGTGGGTCCAGGGTTTATAGTTCCAGGTGGGACCCCCTTCTTGGCCCCCCAGTATGCAGGATTCGGAGGGGAACCTGGACAGTTTTAGAGCCAGAGCACAAGTGGTGGGCCCAATCCTTATTCAGGTTATCTTTGCATATATAAGGCCACGTCTAGACTACGTGCCGTATCGGCGCGTTAAAATCGATTGCTTGGGATAGATATATCGCGTCTAATCTAGACGGGATATATCGATCCTTGAGCGCGCTTATATCGATTCCGGAACTCCACCAACCCCAACGGAGTTCTGGAATCGACATGGCGAGCCGCGGACATCGATCCCGCGCGGTGAAAACGGGTGAGTAAATCGATTTTAGATATTCGACTTCAGCTACGTTATTCACGTAGCTGAAATTACGTATCTAAAATCAATTTTACCCTGTAGTGTAGACCAGCCCTAAGAAAAAGCAGAGGAGTCAGGCAGACTGGAGGGTTTGGGGGGAACAAGGGATTTTTCTTTACAGGCCTGAGCAGTACCAGAAGAATGGGCCTGGGTGGCATTGGATGGTCCAGACTGGTCTGAACTAGTGACCTCTGAGACTTGTTCCTGAACTGGGGAGGCTGGGGATCATCTATTGATCTGACGCAAGGCTGCCAAGCCAATTAATGCGTCTTTCTCATCATCGTCCCCAGAATTTAAGAAGGGGTTTTCTTCGTCCTTTTCCACAATGAGATGGGAGTATGAAGGGGTGTAACCGAGCGGGCACTCACCCTTGCAGCGCCTCCTGCTGGTCACTCCTGGGAATTAGCTCAAACTTGCAGCTGGAGCGCCCCCTGCAGGCCGGTGATCCGCCTTCCGGCCTCTGCTACTGGCCCTATGTCCCTCCCTGGACCCTGGTGCCCCTTTTACATGGGGCTCTGCCCCCTGGCAGCAACCCCTTGTCCTTAGGGGTTTCCCTTCCCTGGGAACCCCCCACCCTCTATCCCCACTTTGCCTCAGTGTAGGCTACTGCCAGTCATTGTCTAGCCCCACGTCCTGGGGCAGACTGCAGTATCAGCCACTCATCATCAGCAAAGGGGTTTGGACCTGCTGCCTTGGCCTGCCCCTGGGTTGCACCCTACAACCCCAGTACCTCCTGGCCTAATTCTAGGCCGCAGCCTGGGGCTTTCCAGGCAGGAGCTCCCCAGCTCCTCTGCCTTTCCCCAGCCCTGCTTCACCCTAGGTAGCTTATCTCACCTTCCAGCAGCCAGGCCCTTCTCTCTCTTAACGCAGAGAGAGACTGTTCCAGCTCCTGGCTCCTCTGGCCTTCTTATCAGGCCCTGTGGCTCAGTTTGGGGCGTTGCCCCAGCTGCAGCCACAGTCCCCAATCAGCCCAGCCTAAAAGGCTGCTTTCTCCAGCCCCGGCCCCTTCCCTGGGCTGTTTTTAACCCCTTCAGCGCCGGAGCAGGGATCCACCCTGCTACAAGGGGGTTGGGATCGATCTGAGTCTGCTCGGAGAACAGGGTAAAGGGGAGCGCTTGGTCTGGTGGTGGGAGAGGAGGCTTCCAATAGAGCTTTTAACTTATCATTTGAACCTTAGTGAGAGGCAAATTTTGATTCTGTCCACCTACAATTTGCCTCTTCCCACCACTGCATGAAACAATCAACCTCTCCTCTGGCCAATTTAGTTTTAGGTTGGCCAAGTTTGTCTCTTAAGACGTCCACTGGGTCTTTGTCCCAAGATCCTAACAGTGGCCACTGGGTTTTGGGATCCCCCTGAGTTAGCCTAGACCATTTTTCCAGAAATTTACAGGAGTCCGGACCCTTCCTAAAATCCATAAAATGAGCCGGCGTTCCTTTAGGGAACTGTCCCGATTTAGATGTCTGGTTACCATACAGGAGGACTTCACACACCAATCACACAAGAAGGAAATTCGGGTTCATCAGAGCGATGTCCGGTGCAACACACAAAAGGAGCCCATAGGCTACTGCCTCAATCGCCCTTGCTTTCATACCAAGGGTTTTACCCAAAGTGCGATGTGGCTGCGATTGTGCAGATTTCACTCAGACCATGGGGACAGGAACCCCTTGGCAGGCCAATCCCCAGACGGAGATGGCACCCAGACTCAAACACTCCACAGGGAGGATGGATAGACACAGAGACAGGACAGTCCTCAGTCTGGACAAAACACAGAAATAATTACCTGACCAGATTCCTGATGTCAGATCCCGGGATCCCTACCAGAACAGAGTGGGAACCAACAGGTTCGATGGCGTAGACTTCACTGTGGTCGTGCGCCTTTCCATTCAGGCGGAGGACCGCTCCAGCCAAATGCCCAGGTGCCGGCTGCCACAGTCATCCTACAAAAACGGTCAGGAATCACACAGCCCCAGTGAAGATGATTGCCATCTCAGTGGGACCTCCAAATTGTCAAAGTTAGACTCAGGACTCACAGTTTGTCAGACCACTCTGTTTTATTAACACAGCGCTCTGCTAACACATCCAGATAATGTGAGTACCATGCAAGACCCACCCTACCTTATTTTATACAGATAAAAAGGGCGCAAACTTAACAAGAGGACAAAAGAAAGCAGAACTGAGAAGTTTATCTGAGGCTAGAGATACATCGCTAATTTCCTTACTAACTTTTACCAATCTCCCATTAATGTTCCACCACTAGCTTGAGTGGACTCATTGTTTATGCCTTAATGTTTCTTTTCCTGACACCTGTATTTCAACATTCCTTATTTCTGCTTAAAGGTACATTCAGCGTTTCTTTAATCCATTCTACTTTCACAATGAAGATGTGGTCTGTGCATCCACGCCCTTTCCAAAAACCAGCTTGCTCTTTTCTGAGAACACTATCAACTGCCTCTGATAAAGGCTGGACTATGATCTTACACAATACTTTGCTTGGCACAGATAAAAGTGTGACACCACGCCAGTTATTGTAAGCACTGAATTCCTTTCTTCGGTATCTTCACTATGACTATAGATAGATAGAGCCCTGCAGTGCCCAAAAGTCCTGTGGGGTTTGCTCATCAAGTGGGTTACTCCCAGAACAATTGTAACGTGACAGTGGGGATAGGGACATGCTGAACCAGGGACATATGAGGGTGGCAGCTTGGAGGTGCTGCTCGACCCAGCCTACTGAGTCCAGGGACATCTAAGGGGTCAGCTTGGGAGTGCTGATTAACCCAGTTCTCTCAGACGCGCTGTGTGTGTGTGTGAGAGACATAGAGAGAGAGAGAGAGAGAGAGATTCTGGGGCTGGAAGACCGCAGCCCTGGGGAACTGAGGTCCTGCAGGACAGCTCCATCGGGAGGAAACTTGCAGCAGGGAGAAGTCGAGCTCCGTATGAGAAGACAAGTGACACAAGCAGCACATTGATAGAAGTACAGAACCTCCCTCCTCCTCCCAGAAAAGTAACCCTAATAAATGAGCGTACCCCAAAGTAAAAGGCAAAGCTGGTAATAATAGGTCCCATTCCATGACCCCCTTTTGGCCAGCTGGGAGCCGGTGCCCCTAGAGAGGAAAAACCCCTGAGCCAACCCATCCCTTCTACACCAGGTGACACTCAGCCTCGGCGCTGGCCTTGCTTTTGCTGGCTGGGAGGGAGGACTGGCCGGAGACCTCACTGAAGGCGCTTTCGAAGGCCGACAGCACCGAGCTCCGGAGCTTCTCCCTGAAATCCCGGCCCACGAAGACGTAGAGGAGGGGGTTGAGGCAACTGTTGATATAGGCCAGGCCTGAGGCCAGTGGGATCCCCACTGCCAGGAGTGACTGAAGCTGGGGCATCACTGCAGTGACTGACACTTCCAGGAAGGAGAAGACATGGTAGGGGAACCAGCAGAGGAAAAAGGCCGTCACCACGGCCACCATGATCTTGTAGGGCCTGCCAGAGCGGGCCAGCTGGTTCCTCCTCATCTTGGCCGCGATGACTATGTAACAGGCCAGGATGACAGTGAATGGCACCAGAAAGCCAACCATGAACCGGGTCAGCACCATGGCCTGGTGCCGGCTCTCCCTCAGCCCAGCAATTTCCTCCCCCTGGAAGCCATCCGACAGGGCATAGTTGTTGTAGCAGTGGGTGACGTTCTCCTGAAAAGGGGAGCTCCCAGTGTCCCGGAAAACCACATAGGGGCAGCTGAGAGCAAGAGCTGCCAACCAAACGGCCACAGCCACCAGAGAGGCCAGCCGGGGCGAGCGGTGGTTCTGGGCCCAGACCGGCCAGGCCACAGTGACGCAACGGTCGGCGCTGATGGTGGTGAGGAGGAAGACGCTGGTGAACATGTTGAGGAAGGCCACAGCGGTGTTGATCTTGCACAAGGCCCGACCAAAGGGCCAGTGGAAGCCCAGGGCCACGTAGGCCACGGCGAGGGGGAGGAAGAAGGTGAAGATGAAGTCAGCCACGGCCAGGTTGAGGAACCAGATAGCATTGACCGTCCTCTTCATCCGGAAGCCAGTGATGAAGATGACGAGCCCATTGCCTGTCACCCCCAACACAAAGGCGATGGAATAGATCATCATGGAGACCACGTGCATGGTGCCACGCAGCCTGGCGCCGGCCTCCAAGCTGGAGTCGTCCTCGTAGTCTCCATCATAGTCGTAGGGGGAGGAAGCATTTTCAGCCATGCTGAAGGAGAACCTGCAGGAAGGAGTCATTGGCCATAAGGAGAAAGGCCCCGTGCCCCATTCCCCACCCCTCCTGAGCCAGCCAGTCCCCACCATGGGGCCAGATGGGAGCCAGCGCCCCCTACCGGGTAAAGATCGCATGCCCCATTCCCAGCTCAGACTGAACCCCTAAGACACTTGAGGTCCCTTCCAGTCCTAGAGTCTATGAATCTATGAAAACCAAGGCCCCCACCCTGGGCTTGGATTGGGACTAGTGCCCCCTAGAAGGGAAAAGCCCCATGCCCCATTACCTGCCCTCCTGAGCCAGCCAGTCCCCGCCCTGGGGCCCGATCTGAGCCAGCGCCCCTGACAGGGGAAAGGCCTCCAGTCCCATGCCCAGCCCTCTTGAGTCAGCCAGGCCTCAAAACATTTAGCTGTGTGGTACCAAGGAAACAAGGTAATTGCATCCAACTGACACTTTCCCAGATCCAGCCGCGTTGCCACATCGCTGTGGTTACTGGCTGGGCTAGGAAAATTCTGAGGCTGCGCAACTTCATTCTGGAGCCAGGATGCTGGTCACTCAGTCAGGAATACCACAGATGTGTGGGATGGTCCCCGGTCCAACACCCCTACTCCCCACCCAATTTCAGTCAGACTCTTCCCCTGTTCAGTACAGTAGCAAGAGACCCTGAGACACCCAGCGCGGACCCAGCTCCCACCAACTGTGACGGCTTCCCCTGAGCTCTCAGCTCTTCTCTGAGCACGACGGACCAAAGGCCTGGGAGCCAGGACTCCTGGGTTCTCTCCCCAGCTCTAGGAGGAGAGTGGGGGCTACTGGCTACAGCAGGAGGGGGCTGGGAGCAAGGACTTCTATGTATCCATCCCCATCCATTCCATCTATCTATCTGCCTATGTATCTATCAGCTACTACAGTGATGAAAATAGATAGATAGATAGATAGATAGATAGATAGATAGATAGATAGAGGGGGTGTATGGGGATAGATAGATAGATAGATAGATAGATAGATAGATAGATAGACAGACAGAGTGTGTGGGGATAGATAGATAGATAGAGGGAGTCTATGGGGATAGATAGATAGATAGATAGATAGATAGATAGATAGATAGATAGATAGATAGATAGATAGATAGATAGATAGATAGATAGTGGGGGTGCCTGGGAACAGACAGACGGACGATAGGTTTGCTCATGCTGGCCCAGAGGTTTGTTACCTTGTTCCTCAGTCTCTCCTCTGCTGACTTCGTGATTCACTCTCTCTCTCCCTGATGCCCCCGAGTGTCTGCAGAGATCTTGGTGCTGCCGGTGGCTATGGGGAGGTGCCAGGAAGTGGGGCGGGAGGTGGGGGGGGTCCTGGAAGTGGTGCTTCCCCCAGCCTTGGTCTCTGTCCTGGCACCAGGCTGCCCTCTGCTCTGGGATTCTCCGTGCAGTGGGGGGACTGTGGGGGTGTGGGGGCATTGTGGGGGTCTGTGTGTTGAGAGCTGTTGTGGAGATTGGGGGGCTGTGTCTGGGGGGCTTGAGGAATTATGGGGGTTGTGTTTGGGAGGTTCTGGGGAGCTGTGGGGTGGGGGCCTGTGCTGGGGCACTGTGGGTCATTGTTGGGGGCTGTTGCGGGGATTGGGGAACTGTGTTTGAGGAGAAATTAGTGGAGCTGAGAGTATTAAGGGGGCTGTTTGTGGGAGGTTCTAGGGAGCTGTGAGGGGTGGGGACCTGTGTTGGGGTGCTGTGGGGAAGATTGTGGGGTGTTGCTGGGGGGCTGTGTGTTGGAGGTTGTTGGGGGGATTTGGGGGCTGTGTTTGGAGGGAATTTGGGGGCTCAGGGGAATTAAGTGGGCTTTGTTTGTCGGGGTTCTGGTGAGCTGTGGGGAGTGTGGGCCTGGTGGGGTGCTGTGGGGTGGACTGTAGGGCATTGTTGGGGGGCTATAGTTGGGAGGTTGGGTGGCTGTGGAGAGTTGGGGGGATTATGGGGATTGTGTTTGTTGCGGGGTTCTGGGGAGCTTTGGGAGTGAGGGCCTGTATTTGGGTGCTGTGAGGAAACTGGGGTGTTGTTGGGGAGTTATGTGTTGGGGGCTGTTGGGAGGCTTTGTTTGGGGAAAATTGGAGGGTTGGGGTAATTATGGGGGCTGTGTTTGTGGGGGGTTCGTAGGAGCTGGGGGGTGGGCCTGTGTTGGGGTACTGTGAGGAGGACTGTGTAGCATTGTTGGGAGGATTGGTGGCTGGGGGAATTATGTGGGCGGGTTGTGGGGGGTTGTGGGGAGCTGTGGGGATGTGGGCCTGTATTTGACTGCTGTTGGGAGGACTGTGGGGCATTGTTGGGGGGCTGTGTTTGGGGAGCTTGAGGTCTGTAGGGGGTTGGGGGCATTATGGGAGCTGTGTTTGTGGGGGGTTCTGCGGAGCTGTAAGGTGGGGGCCTGTATTTTGGTTCTTTGTGGAGGACTGTGGGGTGTTGTTGAGGGGATTGGGGAGGGGTGGTTGGGGGCATTATGGGAGCTGTGTTTGTGGGGAGTTCTGGGGAGCTGTAGGGTGGGGACCTGTATTTGGGTGCTGTGTGGAGGACTGTGGGGCGTTGTTGGGGGCCTGAGTTGGGCAGTTGTTGGGGGAACTGGGGGGGGGAATGAGCCCTGCCTCCATGAGGGAAGTGGGGTCCGTGTGTCCGTCAATCGTCCATCCCCCCACCTCCAGTGCTCGTTCCCACAGAGTCAATTAGATCCAGGCTCTTAATCCTCCTCCCCCCCCCCCCCGCGCCCCCCGCGCAGGGTCTCATATTTCCCCATTAAGTGACTCAGGCCTTCCCAAACCAGGGCCATGGCAATTCCCCCTCCCCCGCTTTGCCAGTGCCCCTCACTCCTGACCCGCAGCCACCTCTAGCTGTGGCCGGGGGGCGGGGGGGGGGGGCGGTCAGGACTCCTGGCTTTACGCCAGCCTAAGCACCCAGCCTGGAGGTGGAGCAACCCAACAAACTCAACACGCAGTGGTGGGTGCCCTCAAACCACATCCTCGCACCAACGGGTCACAGGGGCTGGATCCATCTGCAGCTCTGAACCTACCCGTGGAAACACAAACAGTCCTTAGCAAAACCCCAACCCCAGGAAAACAAACCCCATTAAAAACCTCGTAACTAAGCAAAATTCCCGGCTGCCTGGTGGGCAGAGAGAAAACCACCAAAAGCCACTGGCCGGGCCTGTGCCAGAACCGCCCAGCGCCCGGGTCGGCCTGACGCTGGCCAAGGAATTTCAAACAGGGCAAGGGGGGTGGGATGCCCTGGGGCGACGCCGCTGGGCTCCTGCATCCGGTTCTGGGGCCCACGGTTCACCAAGGACGTTAGCGGGTTGGGGAGGGCTCAGAGAAGGGCCGGGAGGAGACCTGCCTCAGAGCGAGAGGCAAGTGAAAGGCTCCGTAGTTCTCAACCTCTTTTCCTCTGCCGGCTCCTAAAATCTTCCCCGTGCAGGTGCAGACCCCTTGGGAAATCTTAGCCAGCGTCTGTGGGCCCCCGGGGCCACGCTGGCCATGGGTTGGTGAATGGGTGAGTGGATCCTGTCTGTCCATACCGACACAGGGAGCAAATAATCAGGCAGGAAATCAGGCGACATTTGTGACCCGAGGGGGGAATGAACCGGGGAGCAGTGGGGAGCAGTTGCCCGAGGGGTTGGGTGGAGTCTCGGCACCCGGCAATTTTTAAATCACGTTTGGTTGATGGGGACAGAAGTCGAGGGGAGGGGTGTCAGATCACAAATGTTTGGGGGATTTTGATTTGTCGGCCGGATTTGAGAAGGGAACAATTGTTGGAAGAGTGAAAAATATTTACCAAAAAGGGGAAACAATGTGTGTGTGTGTGTGTTAGTGTCCCTGCTGCCTCCTGCTGGAGTGGACAGGCCCTGCTGTCTGTGTGTTAGTGTACCTGCTGCGGTGGACAGGCCCTGCTGTGTGTCTGTGTGTGTGTTTCTGTACAGCATGTCTGTGTGTTCATGTCTGTCTCTATGGGTTGCTATGTACAATGTGTATCTATAACTATGTGTATTCTGTGCGTGTTGCTGTACGCTGTGTGTGTGTTCTCTGGGTGTGTCAGTGCATCTCTCTACAGCCTCATCACTCCTCTACCCCCCAGCTCATCAGAACCCCCATAGGAGCTACAGGCTGAAGCCGGGTGTCACTCACCAGACCCTGAGCTACAGCTGCCGTCCCAGCCCTGGGGGAGCGGCTGTGGTTAGCACCGGGGCTGGGTGACACATGGCCCAGCACAGCCAGCGCATCTGTGGCAGGAAGGGGCCGTGGGAGGATGTGGCTGACTCTGTCCCCAGCTGCGGTCAGGATCAAGGGAGTGTGGGGGGGGTGAGGAGTCCCCAGGGGTTGCTTGGGAAGGATTCAACTCCAGATCCACGATCCAGTCAGCACAGAGACACACCACCAGTGTCTGCACCCCTTCCTGCCGCTCCAATCCCCAGCTCCACTCCCCCCCTACTGTAAGCATTAGATCCCACTCCCCTGCCAGAGCCAGGGAGAGAACCCAGGAGTCCTGGCTCCTAGCCCCCCATGCTCTAACCACTAAACCCCACTCCCCTTCCAGGGCTAGGGAGAGAACCCAGGAGTCCTGGCTCCCAGCACCCGCCCCCCCACTCTAACCACTGGACCTCACTCCCCTTCCAGGGCTAGGGAGAGAACCCAGGAGTCCTGGCTCCCAGCCCCCCCCCCACTCTAACCACTGGACCTCACTCCCCTTCCAGGACTAGGGAGAGAACCCAGGAGTCCTGGCTCCCTGCCCCCTGTTCTAACCCTGTCAAGGTTGAATCCCCACTCTGGCACTTCGCGTGCAGAAGGTGGGGCCCTCAAGGATACTAAAAATTAACACTGGCTACTCCAGGCTTGTATTCAACTTCCCAGGTTACAGCTTTTCTCTCACCTTGGCTTGATAAACGCTGCCACCACCCAAGAGCAGAACCCCTTGGAGAGCCCAGGAAGGGACACTTGGGAATTCCTCCCTGAGGGGTACCCTGAAGCCCTTTCACCCCCACTCTGGGGAAGAGCTGAGAAAGAAAACAAAAGAAATTAGCTGTTGCTACCAGAGAATCAAACAACATCCACAAACCTCTTAGGACGCCAACAATCCAGTCCTGTTCTTAAAAAAAAGGTAAATTTTATTAAAAAGAAAAAGAAAGAAAATACATCTGGAATTTAGGCTTTTGCTAGATTTAAAAAGAACAATTCCAAAAATCAAGCACCTACAATATTTTTTTTGGAGGGGTTCAGCTAAAGGTTACAAGCAAACAGAAGCATCTGGGGTTAGCACAGAGGAGTCCACAAGGCCAAGTAAGAAATAAACCTGATCGCGTCTACCTGGGCATTCCCTGTCCAATCAGTCCTTCCAGGTATGGAAAATCATTTTTCATACCTGGTTCAAACCTTACACAGATTCCTGCTTATAGCCTGGCTGCTCTGTGTCCCTGCAGCCGCAGGCGCTGGCTCCGTGGGTGCTCTGGGGCTGGAGCACCCACAGGGAAAAACTGGTGGGTGTGCTGCACCCACCGGCAGCTTCCCACCCCGCCGCCCTGCCCCAGCTCACCTCCCTTGAGCACGCAGGGCCGCCCAGAGGATTCAGGGGGCCTGGGGTCTTCGGCGGCGGGTCCCGGGGCAGGAGGACCCCCCGCCGCGGGTCTTTGGGGCACTTCGGTGGCGGGATCTGGAGCAGAAGGACCCCCCATTGCTGAATTGCCACTGAAGACCTGGAGCGGAAGAAGCTCAAGGGCCCCGCAAGAGTTTTCCAGGGCCCCCGGAGCAAGTGAAGGACCCCACTCCAGAGTCCCCGAAAAACTCTCATGGGGGCCCCTGTGGGGCCTGGGGCAAATTGCCCCATTTGCCCCACCCCCAGGCAGCCCTGTAAGCACGCTGCGTGGCCGCTTTTCCTCCCAGCGTTTGCGCCACAAAACAGCTGTTTCACATGCTGAGAGGGAGTGGGGAAGGAGGGGGAACGCGCACACTTGGGGAAGAGGCGAGGCCAGAGCAGGGATTTGGGGAAGGGGTCCAATAGGGGCAGGGAGGAGGCGGAGTTGGGGCGAGGACTTTGGGGCAGGGCTGGGGCGGGGAAAGGGTGGAGCAGGCCAGGGACGGGGGGTGGCGGGAGTCCAGAGACAACAACAAACAAAGAGAAAGTTTCTTTCCCAATTTTAAAAAGTTCTACCTTCCCATTGGCTCTTTTGGTCAGGTGCCCACTTCCTTTTCTTTATCTGGGGGACTTTTGAATCCCTTACAGGTAAAGCAAGTTAAGAACAGATACCAAGAGGGATTTTACAGCTAATTGGCTGGGTGAGTGTCCATCAAAAGGAGCTACCTCCTCCCCTTCATTTATCACACGCCCCCCAAATCACAGCCGGTGCTGGCCAGCTTGGTTCAGATCAGGTCCACGCCAGCTGGGATTTCTTCCTGGAGGCTTAGGAAACAGAGTTAATAAGATACATGCCCCTCTAATTTCACTAATAATTACATGAAGAACCAAACAATCCTTTATAGATTTCAGGGACTACAATGACTTAGAATGCAGGGACATTGTCACCCGGCTGATTCTGGGAAACCTTCCGGGGAGAGTGCATCAGCCACTCTGTTAGAGGCTCCTGAAACATGTTGTACCTCAAAATCAGTCTTGAAGAGCTAAACTCCACCGAAGAAGTTTTTGTTAGTCTCTTTGATGGTGTGAAGCCACTTCAGTGCAACATGGTCAGCGAGCAGGTGGAACCGCCGCCCCCAAACTATGGGCCTAGCTTCTCCAGAGCATACACAATAGCGTAACGCCCTGTTTCTGACACTGACCAGTGGCTTTCCCTCCCCTCTCAAAAAGCTTTTTACTGAGAAACACGACAGGATGGAATTGTTGATCTGGTCCTTCCTGCATTAAAACTGCTCCCACACCACGCTCGGGCGCATCTGTGGTTACGATGAACAGCTGGTCGAAGTCCGGGGCCCTCTCAGACGTAAGCTGGTTAAAGACTTTCTCACACTGTTGAGTCACCAAACTGCATTTGGCTGTTTTTTCCTGGTCAGGTCTGTCAGTGGGGTGGCAGTTTGGCTGTAGTGTGGTACAAATCGTCGGTAATACCCAGCCAAGCCCAAGAAGGATGGACCTGCTTCTTTGACTTGGGGACAGGTCAATTTTGGAGAGCATTTACCTTAGCCTGTAGGGGGTTGATAGTACCTTGACCCACCTGGTGTCCAAGGTACATTATTTGACACTTTTTGACCTTAACAGTTAATCCTCGAACCCTCATGAGCTGGAAGACAGCTTGGAGGTGTTCCAGGGGTTTTGCCCATGAATCTGGGAATACAGCCACACTGGTGACTGCAAATTCCCCAAACCCAGCCAGAAGGTTATCAAGCAGTGTCTAGAAGGGGGCAGGTGCATTAAATTCATACAGCCCTACATGGGTGATGAAGGCTGGCCTTTTCTTGGTGGATTCATCTAGCGGCGTTTGCCAGTTCTCTTTAGTTAAGTCTAAGGTAGAGATGAACTGAGCACACTGCAGTTTCTCCAAAAGCTCATCTGTGCCTGGCACTGGATAGTTCTCTGGGCAAGTTATAGCATTTCGGTTACAAAAGTGGATTTCCCTGTCTGATTTGGGAACCAGAACCACTGGAAAGGCCCATGCTCTGATTACACCCATCCGTAACATGTCCTTGATCTCTCTTTCTATTGTGGTTTTGGCTTAAGGAGCCATGCGGTAGAGAACCCAGGAGTCCTGGATCCCAGCCCCCCCTGCTCTAACCACCAGGCCCCACTCCCCTCCCATGGCCAAGGACAGAACCCAGAAGTCCTGGCTCCCAGCTCCCCCCTGCTCTAACACATCAGCCCCAGCTGATGCTGCACATGGGTCTAGGACAGGGTAAAGATGAGCGGACAAGGTGCGATGCACAATTTCATCAGCAGGTGGCACCTAAATCATTCCAGAACATACAGGCAACTTCTGGGTTCTCTCCCCAGCTCTAGGAGGGGAAGTGAGGTCTAGTGGTTACAGCAGGAGGAGGGGGCTGGGAGCTGGGACTCCTGGGTTCTCTCCTAGGCTTGGGGAGGGGAGCGGTGCCTAGTGGTTAGAGCGAGGGAGGGGCTGGGACTCCTGTGTACTCTCCCCGGCTCTGGGAGGGGAATGATGTCGAGAGATTACAGTGGGGAGGCTGGGATTCGGGACTCCTGGGCTCAGGGAGGGGAGCAAGGTCAAGTGGTTAGATCAGGAGGGACTGGGAGATTGGACTCCTGGGTTCAATCCCCAGCTATTGAAGGGGAGTTGTGTCTAGTGGTTAGACCAGAGGGGCTGAGCACCAGAACTCATGGAACCAGAGAATTGGAAGGGACCTCGAGAGGTCATCTACTCCAGTCCCCTGCACTCAAGGCAGGACTAAGTTTTATCTAGACCAGGGATGATCAAACTACAGTTCGGGGGCTGCATCTGGCCCTTCAGAAGTTTTAATCCAGCCCTCGAGCTCCCGCTGGGTACCAGGGTCCAGGGATTTCCCCGTTCCAGCTGGGGAGCAGGGCCAGGGGCTTGCCCCGCTCTGCACATGCCGCGACTCCACGCGGCTCCTGGAAGCAGCGGCATGTCCCCCATCTGGCTCCTACACATAGTGGCAGCCAGGGGGCTCCACACGCTACCCCCAACCCAAGCGCTGCCTCTGCAGCTCCTATTGGCTGTGAGCCGTGGCCAATGGGAGCTGCAGAGGTGGTGCCTGCGGACGGGGCAGCACACCGAGCTGCCTGGTCGTACCTCCGCGTAGGAGTCAGAGAGGGAACATGCTGCTGCTTGAGGTAAGCACCACCTGAAGCCTGCACCCTCAACCCCCTCCCATGCCCCAACCCCAGCCCTGATCCCTCTCCCACCCTCCAAATCCCTTGATCCCAGCCCGGAGCACCCTCCTGCACCCCCAGTCCCTCATCCTCAGTCCCACCCAGAGCCCACACCCCCAGCCAGAGCCGCACCCCCCCTGAACCTCCAACCCCCATGCTGCACCCTGACCCCCTCCTGCACCCCAACCTCCTGTCCCAGCCTGGATCCTCCTCCCATACCCAGAACTCCTCATTTCTGGCCCCACCCCAGAGCCCGCACCCCCAGCTGGAGCCCTCAGCCCCTCCCGCACCCCAACCCCGAATTTTGTGAGCATTCATGGCCTGCCATCCAATTTCCATACTCAGATGTGGCCCTCAGGCCCATCCCTGATCTAGAGCATCCCCTGGGTTCTCTCTCCGGCTCTGGGAGGGGAAGGGGGGTGTAGTGGTTAGAGCAGAGTGGGATGGGGCTGGCACGTCTCTCGGCTCCTGCTTTGTCTCAGTGACAGGCGGGCGGCCCCAGGGGACGGGTGTTGCCGGGCGGAGGTTCCCCGGCAGCTGCAGAGGAAATGGCAGCGCCCTGAGCCATGGGCTGATTAGGGCTCAGCACAGACTGTTTGGGAGACGTCGGCTCTTCTGCTGCCATGGAAATGGGGCCCTGCCAGCCTCTGACCACTAGACCCCGCTGCCCTCCCTGAGCCAGGAGAGAACCCAGGCATCCTGGCATCCAGACCCCCACCCTCCCTGCTCTAACCACTAGATCCCACTGCCCTCTCTGAGTCGGGGAGAGAAACCAGGCATCCTGGCTCCCAGCCACCCACCCTCCCTGATCTAACCACTATATCCTGCTGCCCTCCCTGAGCCAGGGAAAGAACCCAGGCATCCTGGCACCCAGAACCCCACTCTCCCTGCTCTAACCACTAGATATTACTGCCCTCCCTGAGCCGGGAAGAGAACCCAGGTGTCCTGGCTCCCAGGCTCCCACCCCCTCTAACCACTAGATCCCGCTGCCTTCCCTGACCCAGGTAGAGCACCCAGGCATCCTGGTTCCCAGTACCCCACCCCCCCACTCTAACCTCTAGATCCTGCCGCCCTCCCTGAGCTGGGGAGAGAAC
Source organism: Aldabrachelys gigantea (assembly GCA_026122505.1). Lineage (NCBI taxonomy): Eukaryota > Metazoa > Chordata > Testudines > Testudinidae > Aldabrachelys > Aldabrachelys gigantea. Next base: position 71,919,796 of record CM047489.1, read on the forward strand.
TCAGGCATCCTGGTTCCCAGACCCCCACCTCCCTTCTCTAACTGCTAGATCCCACTGCCCTCCCTGAGCTGGGGAGAGAACCCACGAGTCCCAGCTGTAACCACTAGACTCCCCTTCCCTCCTGAGTCATGGTACCATTCCCTTGTTCTCTCGATTGCCCAATGCCCAGTCTGGGCTGGGGAGCGCCTGACTGAGGTCAGGGCTGAGTCAGCCCATTGTGCGGAGCACATGCCGGGAAGGCTTCCCCATGGACCGTGCTCCATGCCAGTCTGTGCCGGGGAGGCAGCCATAGCTGGATGTGTATGTGGTGGGGGGAGCCTCTGGGATCCTGGGCCAACCTGCAGCTCCCCCCCCACACACACACCTCTAGGACTGAGAACCTACCTCCAGGCTACGCTGGTCCTCAAGAAGGTGCAGTCTCCCCTGTATCCAGCCTCCCGTGGCAGGGAGTTCCACTGGGTAACAGTGTGGGGAAATGCCTGGCACAACGGGTCTGGCTACCACTGCTAATCCTCAGTGGCAGAGAGTCCCATGGGTAACCCCAGTGGCCAGGAGTGTCTCAGGTTAAACACACTGATGCCAAGTGGCAGGGAGTCCCACAGGTTAACCCCACTAATCTCCAGTGGCAGGGAGTCCCATGGGTTAACCCCATTAATCCCCAGAGGCAGGGAATCTCCTATGCCCTTATTTTGCCACCAGTCCCGTTCCCTGTGTTGTCACGCTCACTAATCTGTCCATTGCTTCACAGCTCTGATCTCCGGGCCGGACCAGAGTGGGATGCATAAGGTCAAAGCTAATGGAATCAGCAAAGCCGGGAACTCCCCATTCACACCCCTGTGGGATGCAGACAAAGCTGGAGTCAGAAGGCACTGGGTGTGTGGGGGGATAGCGGGGCTGGGGGGCTGGGATTATGGAGGGGCTGGGGCAGTCAAGTTAAGTAGAGCGGGGGGCCTGGGGGCAGGGAGGGGCCAAGAGGTGGGGCAGAGGGCTGGGGAACAGGGTCAGCAAGATCAAGGGGGCAGAGGTGGGTCTGGGGGCCTGAGGTTAGGGAGAGGCTGGAGGTTACAAGGTTGGGGACTGGGGGGTGGGGGACTGGGCAGGAGTGGGGGGCAGGGAGGCCGGCAGCTGGGGGTCTCCAGGACAGAGATCCAGCCCCTTAGCTGGCAGCGGTGGGGGTCACAACTTCCCTGGACTATCAGGTGGTGGAGCTGCAGGTGCTCAGCCGGGTTACAGGAGCACGTATTGGGGCACATTCCCTCTGAGAGGCAAAGCAGAGGGCAGGACACCTGCCATGAGTCCCGGGCCCTCTGGAAAGGGGGCAGGATCCTCCAGCTGCCTCTGGGCAGGGCCAGGAGCCCAGGGCAGAGATTCACGGCTGGGGAGCGGGAATTACACCAGCCGGAGGCCGGGGTCCCAGCTCAGGGCAGAGGTCTCACAGCTCAGACACGTGCCCCCCCTCACCCATGCTTCCCCCATCCCAGCATGGCTGTGGAGGGGGCTGATCCCCGTGGTCCATCCAGGGGGTGGGTTAGTGTCCAGGGAGGGGGGGAGCTGTCCCTGCTGGGACTGAGGCTGAGACCCTGCAAACTCCATTCACATCTGAGGCCACTGAACCCCATATCCCAGTCCCCTTGTGGGGGGGGGGGATGGGAGAGGAAATGAGCAATCCAGCCCTACCCCCCAGGTGTCCAAGGGGTTGGGCACAGTCCAGAACCACGCCAGGAATGTGGGGTGGGTGAACCACAGGGCCGCACTCGCGGGCAGCCCTGGGTGACTCCCATTGCCCCTAATTCCCGGAACCCCACTCCCATTGCTAGCCCCGGCCCCAGCCCATAGCCCAGCCCCCACCCTCCCACACTTCACCCCCCCTCCACACACACACACACCTCCCTGCTTGCAAACTTCCCAGTGGGAGAGCAGCAGGTTGGGGCTGTAGGTGGGAGGGTGTTGGCACCTGGGTGAGGGGGGGGCAGCTCAGCAGAGAGGGGTGGGGGATCTGTGGGGTGGGGCCTGGCACAGGCAGGGGGAAGGGGAGGGGGGATCAGGAGGTGGGGACTGGCACAGCCTGGGGAGGAGGGGATAGGGAGATCTCTGGGATGGTAGTTGGCACAGGTGGGGGGAGGGAATGGGGGCATCTGTGGGGCAGGGACTGATATAATCCAGGGGGAAGGTATGAGGGAGAATCTGTGGGGCAGGTGCTGGCACAGATCAGGGAGAATAGGTTGGGGGAATCTCTGGGGCAGGAGCTGGCACAGGTGGGGGGAGGGGATGGGGGATCTGTGGGGCAGTGCCTGGCACAGGCAGAAGGAGGGGAAGGGGATCTGTGGGGAAGGGGCTGGCACAGGCAGGAGGGAAGGGGGATCTGGGGGCAAGAGCTGGCACAGGCAGGAGGGGAGGAGGGATCTGGGGACAGGGGCTGGCACAGGCAGGAGGGGAGCGGGATCTGGGGCAGGGGCTGGCACAGGCAGGAGGGGAGGGGGATCTGGGGACAGGGGCTGGCACAGGCAGGAGGGGAGGGGGATCTGGGGCAGGGGCTGGCACAGGCAGGAGGGGAGGGGGATCTGGGGGCAGGAGCTGGCACAGGCAGGGGGGGAGGGGGATCTGTGGGGCAGGGGCTGGCACAGGCAGGAGGGGAGGGGGATCTGTGGGGAAGGGGCTGGCATAGGCAGGAGGGGAGGGGGATCTGTGGGGAAGGGGCTGGCACAGGCAGGAGGGAAGGGGGATCTGGGGGCAGGGGCTGGCACAGGCAGGAGGGGAGGGGGATCTGGGGGCAAGAGCTGGCACAGGCAGGAGGGGAGGAGGGATCTGGGGACAGGGGCTGGCACAGGCAGGAGGGGAGGGGGATCTGGGGACAGGGGCTGGCACAGGCAGGAGGGGAGCGGGATCTGGGGCAGGGGCTGGCACAGGCAGGAGGGGAGGGGGATCTGGGGACAGGGGCTGGCACAGGCAGGAGGGGAGGGGGATCTGGGGGCAGGGGCTGGCACAGGCAGGAGGGGAGGGGGATCTGGGGGCAGGGGCTGGCACAGGCAGGAGGGGAGGGGGATCTGGGGGCAGGGGCTGGCACAGGCAGGAGGGGAGGGGGATCTGGGGACAGGGGCTGGCACAGGCAGGAGGGGAGGGGGATCTGGGGGCAGGGGCTGGCAAAGGCAGGAGGGGAGGGGGATCTGTGGGGAAGGGGCTGGCACAGGCAGGAGGGGAGGGGGATCTGGGGCAGGGGCTGGCAGAGGCAGAAGGGGAGGGGAGGGGAGGGGGATCTGGGGGCAGGAGCTGGCACAGGCAAGAGGGGAGGGGGGATCTGGGGACAGGGGCTGGCACAGGCAGGAGGGGAGGGGGATCTGGGGACAGGGGCTGGCACAGGCAGGAGGGGAGGGGGATCTGGGGACAGGGGCTGGCACAGGCAGGAGGGGAGGGGGATCTGGGGGCAGGGGCTGGCACAGGCAGGAGGGGAGGGGGGATCTGGGGGCAGGAGCTGGCACAGGCAGGAGGGGAGGGGGATCTGGGGGCAGGGGCTGGCACAGGCAGGAGGGGAGGGGGATCTGGGGGCAGGGGCTGGCACAGGCAGGAGGGGGGGGATCGGGGGGGCTGGGATGGAGTTCATGGAAAAGTGGATGACGGGGGGGCGGGGGCCCCGTATTGCTCAAGTCCCATCTATTTATTTTGTTGCCACCCTGACAACGGGCTCATCTGGGGCAGGATTAGGGAAGGTCCCAGCGTCAGCTCCGGGGCTGGGCTGGCAGGGGCAGCGGGTCAGGAGTGAGGGGCACCAGCAGGGCTGGAGGGGGGAGCCCCGGGCTGGGGTAGCAGGGGCTGCAGGTCAGGAGTGAGGGGCACCAGCAGGGCTGGAGGGGGGAGCCCCGAGCTGGGGTAGCAGGGGGCTGCAGGTCAGGAGTGAGGGGCACCAGCAGGGCGGGGGGGGGAGCCCCGGGCTGGGGTAGCAGGGGCTGCAGGTCGGGAGTGAGGGGCACCAGCAGGGCGGGGGGGGGGGAGCCCCGGGCTGGGGTAGCAGGGGGCTGCAGGTCGGGAGTGAGGGGCACCAGCAGGGCGGGGGGGGGGGGAGCCCCGGGCTGGGGTAGCAGGGGGCTGCAGGTCGGGAGTGAGGGGCACCAGCAGGACGGGGGGGGCAGGTTCCCTGCTGCTCTCTCTGCTGCTCTCCCCCCCGCCCCACTTCCTGTCTGGTTAACATCCAGCCCCCCGCCCGCCCCCCCGACTGACCAGCAGGACCCACCTGCGAGGCGGGGGCCGTGGGGGGGGTTACTCACTGGGCTGCCCCAACCCGCTGACGTTCCCAGCCCCCACAGCTCAGAGCCCAGGAATCTCCCCCGCCCCCTGCCCTGCCGGTGCCCCCCACTCCGGACCCGCAGCCCCCGGAGAGAACAGGGACCGGGCCAATATTCAGGGCTGGCTGATGGGCAGTGAATTCCCAGCCAGCGGGGGCGGGGGGAAGCGTGGCTGGGGGGAGGGGCGCAGCTGGGAAGAGGAAGGGGGGGACACTCGGGGGGGGGGAGGCTGGGTCGCTCAGCCTGACGCAGACACGGCGTGTCCCCCTCCCCCCGCCGCCAACACCCTCCTTCCCGCGGTTCAAAAGTTCCCCCCCGCCGCAGTAACGGAGCCAGAACTGCCAGCACCAGCGGAGAGAGCAGCCGGCAGCAGGTGAGGGCAGTGCGGTCCAGTGGTTAAAGCGGGGCGGGGGCAGGAGGCAGGACTCCTGGGTTCTCTCCCTGGCTCCGGGAGGGGAGGCTAGAGGTTAAAGCAGGGGGGATCTGGGAGCCCGGACTCCTGGGTTCTCTCCCTGGATCAGAGAGGGGAGGCTAGAGCTTAAAGCAGCGGGGAACTGGGAGCCAGGACTCCTGGGTTCTCTCCCTAGCTCTGGGAAATGAATGAGGGTGGGTGGTGAGGGTGGGGGCTGGGAGCTAGGACTCCTGGGTTCTCTCGCCAGCTCAGGGAGGGGAGGCTAGCAGTTAAACCAGGGGGGATCTGGGAGCCAGGACTCCTGGGTTCTCTCCCTAGCTCTGGGCAGGGTTGCCCTGGTGGGGGGCAAGTGAAGCAATTTACCCCAGGCCCCACGAGCCCTGGCTCAGCAGAGATCTGGGTCCTCGGCGGCGGTGGGGGGCCCTTCGGTGCTGCCAAAGTCAGGGAGTGACTGAAGGGCCCCCCGCTGCCAAAATGCTGCCGAAGACCGGGACCCCCGCCAGGTGAGTACAAGCACCAAAGCTCCCCTGCTTTGCCCCAGGCCCTTGGGGCGGCCCTGGCTCTGGGAGATGAATGGGGGTGGGTGGTTAGAGCAGAAGGTGGAGGCTGGGAGCTAGGACTCCTGGGTTCTCTCGCTGGTTCTGGGAGAGGAAGGGGGTCTGGTGGGTCACAGCAGGGGTGACCGGGATCCAGTGCTCCTGGGTTCCCTGACAGGGGGAGTGTCACGCTCCGTGTGGGTCATTTATTTATTCCAACGGACGGTTTCGGGTGCCAGTTGCTGTCATCCAGACAACACCTCCTTCCCAGCCCTGTTTAATCATCCCTATGGCCGTGCCCAGGGCCGGCTTTAGAAAGTGTGGGGCCCAATTCAAACATTTTTGGCGGGGCCCTGGCAGGGATGACTAAAAAAAAACAAAAACCTGTCATTTCTTTCATGTATTATTTGCTTCCCATAACTATATAAATAATACAATTATATATTATGTACATTGCATCATATATGCTGTTGATTGGTTATTAGTGACCATCATTTCACATGTGTGGGTCCCAGCTGCTCTCTGCCCCCCTCATTGAAGCAGGTGTGCAGGGTTACTGCCCTGGGAACTGCAGGGCAGCAGTGGACATGAGGCTGACTGGAGGCAGGGTCTAGCTGCAGGCAGGGCAAGGGATACATGGCTGGCTGGAGACGGCGGGGTGTGGGGCAGGCTGGCTTCAGGCAGGGCCGCAGGGGGTTGCAGCAGGGGTTGGCAGAGCTGGAGACAGAGGAGTGCGGGACTGGCTGGCTTCAGGCAGGGGGGTGCAGCAGGGTTGGCTGGAGACAGGGCAGGGTGTGCAGGGCTGGTGCAGGTAGCAGTTTGTGGGGGGCTGGCTGGCTTTGGGCAGGGCCACAGGGGTGTGTGGCTGGACACAGGGCAGGGGGTTTGGGGCTGGGTGTGGACAGGGCTGTGTGTGGGGGGGAGCTGGCTGGCCTTGGGCAGGGCCCAGGGGTGTGTGGCAGGGGGTGGCTGGAGACAGGGCAGGGGGTTTGGCAGGGGCTGGCTGTGGGCACAGGGTGCATAGCTGGCTGCAGGTGGGAGGGGCAGGGCTGGTGCGGGCAGGGCAGGGGGTGCAGCAGAGGCAGCTGGAGCCCCAGTCCTTTAAATAGCCCCCAAGCCTCCCATTATCCCAGGGCTCTGGGGGTTATTTAAAGGGCCCGGAGCTCCCCTGCTTCTTTCCCACCCTGGACCTTTTAAATAGCCGCGGGAGCCCTGGAGAATACATGGGGGGCTGCAGGGCTCCGGCGGCTATTTAAAGGACAGGGTGGCAGAGACAGTTGGAGCCCTGGCCTTTAAATAGCCCCCGGAGCCCCCTACTGCTATCCCAGGGCTTTGGGAGCTATTTAAAGGGCCCAGAGCTCCAGCCAGGAGAGCGATGCTGCGGGGCTTGCCATGCTCCGGCCGGGGCTCCAGCCGGGAGAGCGGGGCAGCTTGCCATGCTCTGGCCTGGGCCGCAGGGCAGCTTGCCACACTCCGGCCGAGTGAGTGGCGCTGCGGGGCAGCTTTGCCGCGTTCCGGCCAGGGCTCCAGCCGGCGCTGCGGAGCTGCTTTGCCGCGCTCTGGCTGGGGCTCCAGCCGGGGCTGCGGGGCAGCTTTGCCGCGCTCTGGCCGGGGCTGTGGGGCAGCGTGTCACTCTCCGGTGCGGGGCTCCAGCTCCCGGCTGCGCTTTGGTCAGGGGAGCGGGCCATGGAAGACTCTGGAGCAGACCTCAGCCGGCAGTAAGGGGAAAAAAAAAAATTAAAAAAGGCCTAAGGCGCGGGGCCCTCTTAGGCGCGGGGCCCGATTCCAGGGAATCGGCTGAATCGGCCTAAAGCCGGCCCTGGCCGTGCCCCAGAGCTCCTGCCAGTTTGGGCAGCCCTGGGCGGTGAAACCTCCATTGCTGAGCCCTGGGGGTGTCCAGTCCCCACCCATCCAACCGCAGCTCACCCCATTCCCATCCCTTGCAGAGATGGACCCCAGAAAAGCGCCTAAATACCTCATCTCCGCCGGGCGCCGCATACTCACCATAGTCTTTGCCCTGCTCATCTTGGGGGTCCTGACGTGGGCCTACGTCGCTGGGGTCCAGCTGGTGGCCGATGAGTATCGGATCATGGCCTTCGGCCTCTATGGAGCCTTCCTCGCCACCCACCTGGCCGTCCAGAGCCTCTTCGCTCTCCTGGAGCACCGGCGGATGAGGAGGGAGTCGTTGACCTGCAGCTACACCAAGACGGTGGCATTGACCATCTCAGCCTACCAAGAAGACCCGTCCTACCTCCGGCAGTGCCTGGAGTCGGTGCGGGCCACCCTGTACCCCCGCGAGAAGCTGCAGATCCTCATGGTGATCGACGGGAACAGCCCCGACGACCGCTACATGCTGGACATGTTCCAGGAGGTCTTCGCGGGCGAGGACGTGGGCACCTACATCTGGGAGAACAACTACCACCAGCAGCCCCCGCTGGAGGGCAAGGAGGGGGGCGGCAGCTCCCAGGGGGCGCGAGGGGAGGAGCCCGGGCCCTATGCCGAGGTGGAGATGGTGGACCCAGGCCAGCTGGTGGTGGAGGAGTTGATCCGCTCCAGGCGATGTGTCTGCATCATGCAGCGATGGGGCGGGAAGCGGGAGGTGATGTACACGGCCTTCAGGGCGCTGGGCGACTCGGTGGACTATATCCAGGTAAGAGCAATGAGCTGGCCACCCTCCCCCTACTCCCCCAGCGCAGCGCCCCCCACTGCCATTCTGGGCATCGGGGCCGGCCCTGTCTGCCGGGGGGAGCCCCTCACCCCATCCCCTGAAGCACAGTGCCCCCTAGCACTGCCCTGGGGCATCGGGGCTGGCCCTGACTGCCAAAAGATAACCCCTCCACTCCACTCCCTGCAGCACCCCACTCCCATGGGGCATCAGAGCCAGCACTGGCTGCCAAAGGAGAACCCCCCACCCTACCCCCTGCAGCACAGCGCCCCCTAGTGTCACACTAGTGCATCGGGGCCAGCCCTGACTGCTGGGAAGAGGCCAGTCCCCACCCTCTGCAGCACAGAGCCCCCTAGCGCCAGCCTGGGGCATCAGGCCAGTCCTGACTAGAAGGGGAGAGACCCCCATCCCGCCCCCTGCAGCACAGAGCCCCCTAGCGCCAGCCTGGGGCATCAGGCCAGTCCTGACTAGAAGGGGAGAGACCCCCATCCCGCCCCCTGCAGCACAGCGCCCCCTAGCGCCAGCCTGGGGCATCAGGCCAGTCCTGACTAGAAGGGGAGAGACCCCCATCCCGCCCCCTGCAGCACAGCGCCCCCTAGTGCCAGCCTGGGGCATTGAGGCCAGTCAGCCATGTTAGATCGCGTTTCCTACAGCGGACAGCTCGCTTACTCACCAGATCAGCGGTCGGGGTCACCAGTGTTGTCAAGAGGTGTTGTTGTCAGATGCCACCGGTGTGGTGCTCTGCTCTCTCCTTGTTGGTATCACTCGGCTGCGTGCGTGTGTTCCCTCTGTGTGCTGCCCCAGCTCTGCGCAGAGAGCGGACACAGCACACCCGACAAGAACCCCCAAAGACCACAGAGTCTAGTAAGGTACCAAGGCGCGTTGGCCAGGTTTATTGCCATATTGGACACAATAATAGTCCCCTCCAGATTGTTACTCTACAGGGCATACTACGAGTATGTGCCCACGGTCAATGGACTCGGCTCAGTCAGTGGCGGGACTTTCCACTGCCCCCTCGGCCGGACAAATATATTGCCCCAGGGATACACTCTTATACACAGGTACAAACAAGTTACATGTCACTCCTGACATATTGAGGTGCAACCCCTCTACATAGCGAGGTACAACCCCTCTACGTAGCGAGGTACAACCCCTCTACGTAGCGAGGTACAACCCCTCTACGTAGCGAGGTGCAACCCCTCTACGTAGCGAGGTACAACCCCTCTACGTAGTAAGGTGCCGCCTCTCACCTTGTACATGTTGGTTTGAACAAAACAACTGTATCCACCATTTTACCCTTTTGGCCCTGTCATTGGGATGGGCCAGCCTGTTCCTTGTTATCTGTATGAAATGTGCAAGTATGTGAATGTTCTGATCTCTACTGTTCAGTACCTTTTAGGTACGTATCTTCTTGCAGCATCAGCCCTTTCCTTGCCAGTTCTGTGAGCAGGGCCTGCCTCTGGCTCACAGCTCCACTTTGCTTTATGTTAGCAAAGTCTTAACCATTACTTTAGTTCAGGCCTCAGGCCTCATACTGGGCCTTTATCGGGGCCTTCACTTACTACATTGACTGGCAGTGGAGAGACCCCCCCCAGCTCCCTGCAGCACAGCGCCCCCTAGTGCCACAGTGGGGCATCGGCGCCAGTCCTGACAGCCAGGGGAGACCCCCACCCTGCCCCCTGCAGCACAGCGCCCCCTAGTGCCAGCCTGGGGCATTGGGACCAGTCCTGACAGCCAGGGGAGACCCCCACCCTGCTCCCTGCAGCACAGCGCCCCCTAGTGCCAGCCTGGGGCATCGGAGCCAGTCCTGACAGCCAGGGGAGACCCCTACCCTGCCCCCTGCAGCACAGTGCCCCCTAGTGCCAGCCTGGGGCATCGGGGACAGTCCTGACTGCCAGGGGAGACCCCTACCCTGCCCCCTGCAGCACAGCGCCCCCTAGTGCCAGCCTGGGGCATCGGGGCCAGTCCTGACAGCCACGGGAGACCCCCACCCTGCTCCCTGCAGCACAGCGCCCCCTAGTGCTGCACTGGGCATGAGGCTCAGCACAGCTCCCCCTGGGGGACTCAGCAGGTAACACCCCTTCTTGCTGCCCCCAGGTGTGCGACTCGGACACCAAGCTGGACCCCAGGGCCACGGTGGAGCTGGTGAAGGTGTTGGAGGCCAACAAGCACTACGGAGCCGTGGGGGGTGACGTGCGGATCCTGAACGTCTCCGACTCCTTCATCAGCTTCATGAGCAGCCTGCGCTACTGGATGGCCTTCAACGTGGAGCGCGCCTGCCAGTCCTACTTCGACTGTGTCTCCTGCATCAGCGGGCCCCTGGGTGAGCCTGCCAGGACGCCTGGGTTCTCCCACACTCTGGGAGGGGAGTGGGGGCTAGCGGTTAGAGCAGGGAGCGTGGGGGCTGGGTGTCAGGACTCCTGGGTTCTCTCCCCAGCTCTCGGAGGGGAGGGTGGTCTAGTGGTTAGAGAAGGGGGCTCTGGGAGGGGAGTGGGGTCTGTTGGGGAGAGCGACAGGGCTGGGAGCCAAGATTCCTGGATTCTCTCCCCAGCTCTGCCAGGGGAGTGGGGTCTAGTGATTAGAGCAGAGGGCTGGGAGCCAGGACGCCTGGGTTCTCCCCCTCTCCGGGAACGGAGTGGGGTCTGTTGGTTAGAGCAAGGAGGTGGGGGCTGGGAGCAAGGACACCTGGGTTGTCTCCCCACCTCTGGGAGGGGAGGGGAGGGGTGTCTAATGGTTAGAGAAGGGGGCTCTGGGAGGGAAATGGGGTCTGTTGGGCAGAACAATAGGGCTGGGAGCCAGGATGCCTGGGTTCTCCCCCTCTCCAGGAGGGGAATGGGATCTAGCGGTTAGAGCAGGGGGCTAGGAGCCAGGACGCCTGGGTTCTCCCCCTCTCCGGGAGGGGAGTGGGGGTTTGTTGGCTGGAGCAGGGGGTTCTATCCCGGCTCTAGGAGGGGCAGGGAAGGGAGTGCTGGGAATTCTGGCTTTGCTGACCCTGCGCTGCCTGCTGCCCCCTGCAGGCCTGTACCGGAACGACCTGCTGCAGCAGTTCCTGGAATCCTGGTACAACCAGAAATTCCTGGGCACCCACTGCACCTTCGGCGACGACCGGCACCTCACCAACCGCATGCTGAGCATGGGCTACGCCACCAAGTGAGTGCATGGCCCACCTGCACCTGGGGCTTCCTTTGGGGGCTCGGAGCCGGGACTCCTGGGTTCTCTCCCCTGCTGTGGGAGGGGAGTGGGGTCTAGGGGTTAGAGCAGCGGGGCTGGGAGCCGGGACTCCTGGGTTCTCTCCCTGGCTCTGGAAGGGAAGTGGGGACTAGCAGTTAGAGCAGGGGGGCAGGAGTCAGGACTCCTGGGTTCTATTCCTGGCTTTGGAAGGGGAGTAGGGGCTAGTGGTTAGAGTGAGAGGGGGCTGAAAGCCAGGACTCCTGGGTCTGGGAGGGGAGTGGGGTCTAGGGGTTAGAGCAGGGGGGATTGAGAGACAGGACTCCTGGGTTCTCTCTCTGGGTCTGGGAACTAGCAGTTAGAGCAGGGGGGATTGGGAGACAGGACTCCTGGGTTCTCTCTCTGGGTCTGGGAACTAGCAGTTAGAGCAGGGGGGATTGGGAGACAGGACTCCTGGGTTCTCTCTCTGGGTCTGGGAACTAGCAGTTAGAGCAGGGGGGATTGGGAGACAGGACTCCTGGGTTCTCTCCCTGGGTCTGGGAGGGGAGTGGGGACTAGCGGTTAGAGCAGGGGGGATTGGGAGACAGGACTCCTGGGTTCTCTCCCTGGGTCTGGGAACTAGCAGTTAGAGCAGGGGGGATTGGGAGACAGGACTCCTGGGTTCTCTCTCTGGGTCTGGGAACTAGCAGTTAGAGCAGGGGGGATTGGGAGACAGGACTCCTGGGTTCTCTCTCTGGGTCTGGGAGGGGAGGGGGACTAGCGGTTAGAGCAGGGGGGATTGGGAGACAGGACTCCTGGGTTCTCTCCCTGGGTCTGGGAACTAGCAGTTAGAGCAGGGGGGATTGGGAGACAGGACTCCTGGGTTCCAACCCCAGCTCTGCATTAGCTAAGCCCCCCACTTCCCCCCCACAGGTATACAGCACGCTCCCGCTGCTACTCAGAGACCCCCGCCCAGTTCCTGCGCTGGCTGGCCCAGCAGACCCGCTGGACCAAGTCCTACTTCCGCGAGTGGCTCTACAATGCCCTCTGGTGGCACCGGCACCACCTGTGGATGACCTACGAGGCCGTGGTGGCCGGCGTCTTCCCCTTCTTCGTGACGGCCACCGTCCTGCGCCTCTTCTACGGGGCCAGCCTGTGGGACGTGCTGTGGGTCTTGCTCTGCGTCCAGCTGGTGGCCTGCGTCAAGGCGCTCTACGCCTGCTGGCTGCGGGGCAGCCCCCGCATGCTCTTTATGAGCCTCTACGCCCTGCTCTACATGGGCGGCCTCCTGCCGGCCAAGTACTTCGCCATCGCCACCATGAACAAGAGCAGCTGGGGCACCTCCGGGAGGAAGAAGATGGTGGGAAACTTGATGCCCCTGCTGCCCGTCTCCATCTGGGGGCTGCTGCTGCTGGGGGGGCTGGGTTACACCCTCTACCAAGAGGCCCAGGCCGACTGGACCAGCCTGGTCAAGCAGGCCGAGCTGGGCTACCTGGTCATCGGGGTGGGCGTCTACCTGGGCTACTGGGCCAGCATGGTGCTGCTGTACTGGGTGTGGATCCGGCGGTGCTGTCGGAAGCGGGCCGATCACTACACAGTCCAGGTGTGAGGCCCGGACGCCAGGGTTCCTTGTTATTGTCTTCCTACCTCCCACCCCCAGCCTGGCTATGGGGAAGCTGGAAGGCCGGATTAGACAGGGAAGTGATGGCTAATGGGGAGTGAAGTGAATGAGGGCGCCAGGGGTCTGGGTTCCATGCCCTGCTCTGGGAGGGGAGTGGGGTCTAGTGGTTAGAGTGGCAGGGCTGGGAGCCAGGAGTCCTGGGTTCTATCCCCAGCTCTGAGAGGGGAGTGGGGTCTAGTGGTGGGAGCAGGGGGGCTCACAGCCCAGACTCCCAGATTCTATCCTTGACTTTCACAGGGGAATGGGGTCTAGTGCAGGGAATCTCAAACTGGGGGTCAATTCCCCTCAGGGGGTCTCAAGGTTATTATGTGGCAGTCACAAGCTGTCAGTCTCCACCCCAGACCCTGCTTTGCCTCCAGTATTTATAATAGTGTTTAATATAAAAAAATAGATTTTAATTTATAAAGGGGGGGTCACTTTCAGAGGCTTACTGTGTGAAAGGGGTCACCGATACAAAAGTTTGAGACCCACTTGCCTAGTGGTTAGAGCAGGAGGGCTAGGAGTCAGGACTCCTGGGTTCTCTCGTCACTACGGCCGTGTCTGCACTGCAGGAACTATAGTGACATAGGGTCAGTGCCAGAACGATGCCAGCCTAACCCCGTAGCATAGACTCAGCCGATGACAGGGGGGGCCCTCGGGGTAGGACACATCCCTCCCCGCTAGCGCCGCTCACGGACGCCTTCTTCCACCGACTGCTGGGCATCTCTTCAGCGCTCAGGAGGGTCGGGGGTGGTAGATTTTTCACCCCCGGCAGCACTGTTGCTCTGTCAGCCCTAAGACACAGCAGCTCGGAAATTTCCATCTTTCCCCTAGTACCTAGTTAATGTTCAGCTCCAGGAGATTGTCTGACCTCATTTTATTTATTAATCTCATCGTCTGCAGCTCCCATACCCGCATGTCTCCATTGGGACGTGCTTAAACCAGTGTTGAAATGCAGCTGCCCCTGGGGTGGGGCGCGGGCGCTGTTTACTCAGAGTGTCCCTTGCCAGGCGCTGAGACATCACTGTTTCTGCTGTTGGGTGCAGGAGCTGTTTATCTAGCATGGCACTGAGATGCAGCTGCCTCTGGGGTGGGGCGGCTGTTTACACAGGGATTCCTCACCCAACGCTGAGATTCATCCATCTCTGGGGAGGGGCGCATCATTGCGGGACTTCATGTTGTGGATGTCGTTACGTCTGCTGAATGGCCACGCTCGTTGGTCGACCCTCATCTCTTTCAAGTCAGAGATGCCTGCGAGCTACGGGAGGATCTCCCTTCACAGCGGTAGTAGATTTTTATCCTGCACTGTGCAGTTTGCCCACTCTGGTCCGACAAATGCTCCAAAGTTTACATTCTGTCACCGTTTGCTCGCACTGAAAAAAATCCCACCCCAGAGTCTGAGTTTGGGGATGAAGGTTTGGAGGGGAAATTTGCTGCTCTTGCTGGGTGGATCCTTTCACCTCGATAAACTTTACCGATCGTGAGGGCGAGAGGCGCCCCCTTTCCAGCAGGGAAATGAAGGAACGTCGTCTTATTTATTTGTCTGTAATAATTACAAAGAGCTGTTTAAGAGGAGAGATTTTATTGGATTTATTTTATAAAATGTGGCAAATAAAATGTATTTTTTTGAAAAATCGGTCTCCTCAACCCTTGTCATTAACTTTCCTTGTGTTAATTTGGATTGTTATTGATAAACCTTTGCTTTATACATGGACCCCTGGCCCGGTGCTGAGAGGCAGCCACTTCTGGGGTGTGGCGTGTGGGTCGTCTGTCCAGGAATCTGACCTCACTCCCTGCAGCACAGTAAACCCTACACCACACTGGGTCATTGGGACAAGCCCTGGCTGCCAGGTGTCACGGACTCACGGATCGAGCCCACTCTTGGCCCCATGCGGTCTGTGGGGGGTGCCCCATTCAGGGCAACAGCCCTTCTCAGGGGTCTACTCACTCTCGGGGTCAGGCCCCTCCACGTCCTGGAGCCACACCTCTCTGAGCCTTAGCACGTCTGACTGTCACCGTGGGCCCCCTCAGGGAGTCCCCTCGCCCTGGACCCTCCGGGGCCTTCTCACCCCCGAAGGGGTTGATGACCCCTGTTCTCCAGCCCAGAGCGACTTTCAGCCAGCATCAAACAGGAGGTTTATTGAGAGTTGAAACCAGTACAGGAAACTCTCAGGGCCTCAGGCCTGGCCTCCCTCCACCCAGCACATCCCAGTCCTCCTGCAGCCAGGTGGGCTCTGCCTGCTCCCCGTCTCCAGCCCCAAGCCCCCCTGCTCCCAGCTGGGCCTCTGATACCCCCGGCCCCAAGCCCCCTCTGTCCATTGTCTTTTCTCCAGGTAAACAGAGTTGTAAACAGGAAGATCTGGGTCTCCTCTCCTCTCAGACCTCCTGTGGCTGGAACCAGCTGGTCTGGTCACCGGGGTCCTTTCCCTGCAGCCCATTGTCCTCCCACTGACCAGAACCGGCTGTGACTCCTGACCTGGACCTCCGGGTCACCAGTCGCAGCTCCATCCTCCAGGCCATCGGCCGGGGTCCCAAGTTCCCTCTCCGGCCCTCTGTAACAACAAACTCCCTCTCCCCTCACCTCGTTAAACCCGTAGCACCCAGGAAAACTGAGCCCCACCCCTTCTGCATGCAAACCATAGGAAAACCAAGAAAATCCCCCATAGGAAACAAGGAAAAGAAGAAACTCCCCCACTTCGTCACATCTCTCTCCCCTTCGAGGCTGAATGGAGCAGGGTCACCTAGCCAGCGACCTGGGGAAGTTCAAGGCCCCCACCCTGAGATAAAGCGTCGGCTATAACTTTGGCCTCCCCCTCACATGAACCACCTCCATGTCATACCCCTTTTGGAGCAGGCTCCATCTCAGCAGCTTGGCATTAGCCCCTTACATTTGATGTAGCTATGTCAGGGGCAAATGGTCAGTGCACACCGTGAAGCGCCGCCCAAATAGATATGGCTGCAGCTTTTTGAGGGCCCACACCATGGCCAAGCCTCCCTTCTCTATGGCCGCATGGTGCTGCTCCTGGGGCAGCAGCTTCTGGCTCAGGTACACAGTGGGGTGTCTCTCCCCCTTCGTATCAGTTTGCATCAGCACCGCCCCCAGCCCTGTGTCTGAGGCGCCGGTGAACACCAGGAAGGGTTTGTTAAAATCTGGGTTTACGAGCACCGGGCCCTGGATAAGTGCCCCGTTCAGCGCACAGAGAGCCCTCTGGCACTGCTTGGTCCAGACCACCTTGTCTGGCTTCCCCTTCCTACACAGCTCCGTGAGGGGAGCTGCCAGGGAGCTCAACTGGGGCACAAACCTCCGGTAGTACCCCGCCATCCCAATGAAAGCCTGGACCTGCTTCTTAGTCCAGGACGTGGACCAGTCCTTGATGGCCTCTACTTTGGCCAGGTCCGGCTTCAGGTGGCCCACGTATCACACCTCTGCCATCCCCACCTTGCACTTTTCAGCTTTTACAGTCAGTCCTGCATCCTGAGGTGACCCAGCCCCCTCTTCACGTGGGACACATGTTCCTCCCAGGTCTGGCTAAAGACACAGATATTGTGGATGTACGCCAGAGCAAAGTCCTCCAGCCCCCTGAGCAACTGATCCACCAGGCGCTGGAAGCAAGGCCGGCTTTAGGCTGATTCACCCGACTTCCCTGAATCGGGCCCCACGCCTAACGGTATGTCTACCCTACGAAATTAGGTCTAATTTATAGAAGTCGGGTTTTCAGAAATCGTTTTTATACAGTTGACTGTGCATGTCCCCGCACAAAAAGCTCTAAGTACATTAAGTCAGGGGACTGCGTCCACAGTATCGAGGCTCACGTCGACTTCCGGAGCGTTGCACTGTGGGTAGCTATCCCACAGTTCCCGCAGTCTCCACTGCCCATTGGGATTCTGGGTTCGGATCCCAATGCCTGATGGGGCAAAAACAGTGTCACGGGTGGTTCTGGATAAATGTCGTCAGGCCTCCCTCTCCCTCCCTTCCTCCATGAAAGCAATGGCAGACAATCGTTTCGCATCTTTTTTCCTGGGTTACCTGTGCAGATGCCATACCATGGCAAGCATGGAGCCCGCTCAGCTCTCCATCACCATAAATCTTCTGGGTGCTGGCAGACGTGGGACTGCATTGCTACACAGCAGCAGCTCATTGCCTTTTGGCAGCAGATGGTGCATTATGATTGGTAGCCATTGTCGGTGTATTCCTGGGTGCTCTTTTAACTGACCTCGTGAGCTCAGTCACAGGCACCTGGGTAGACTCCTTCTGCCGAGCACCCAGGAGATGATAATGGCTAGTAGTCATAATGCAGCATCTTCTTCTAAGCACCCAGGAGCTGACAATGGGTAACAGTCAAACTGCACTGTCTGCTGCCACTCTAAAGATGTAAAAGACAGATGGAGTGAATCAAAACAAGAAATAGACCCGATTTGTTTTGTATTCATTTGCTTCCTCCCACCCGCCGTGAAATCAACAGTCTGCTAAACTCAGGGTTTTGAGTTTGATCCTTGAGGGGGCCATTCTGTGTGTGACAGTTGTTTGTGTTTCTCCTTGATGCAAAGACACCCCCTTTGTTGATTTTAATTCCCTGTAAGCCATGTTGTCAGTTGCCCCTCCCTCCGTCAGAGCAGACAATCGTTTCACACCTTTTTTCAGCTCAGACGCCATAGCACTGGGATCTTGGAGCCCGCTCAGATCGCCGCAGCAATTATGAGCACTTTAAACACCACACGCAGCATCCTGGAATATATGCAGAACCAGAACCTGCCAAAGCGAGACCAGGTGAGGAGGCGATGGCAGTGCAGTGACGAGACTGATGAGGACATAGACTTCTCACAAAGTACAGGCCCCCGCAATGTGCACATCATATTGTTAATGGGGCAAGTTCATTCTGTGAAACACCGATTCTGGGCCCGGGAAACAAGCACAGACTGGTGGGACCGCATAGTGTTGCAGGTCTGGGACAGTTCCCAGTGGCTGCGAAACTTTCACATGCATAAAGACACTTTCATGGAACTTTGTGACTTGCTTTCCCCTGCCCTGAAGCGCCAGAATACCAAGATGAGAGCAGCCCTCACAGTTGAGAAGCGAGTGGCGATAGCCCTGTGGAAGCCTGCAACGCCAGACAGCTACCGGTCAGTCGGGAATCAATTTGGAGTGGGCAAACCTACTGTGGAGGCTGCTGTGATCCAAGTAACCCTTGCAATAAAAGATCTGCTGATATCAAGGGTAGTGACTCTGGGAAATGTGCAGGTCATAGTGGATGGCTTTGCTGCAATGGGAGTCTCTAACTGTGTGGGGCGATAGACAGAAGTGAACCCATATCCCTGTCTTGGCCCTGGAGCACCAAGCCAGCGAGTACATAAACCGAAAGGCGTACTTTTCAATGGTGCTGCAAGCACTGGTGGATCACAAGGGACATTTCACCAACATCAACGTGGGATGGCCAGGAAAGGTACATGACGCTCACGTCTTCAGGAACTCTGGTCTGTTTCAAAAGCTGCAGGAAGGGATTTTCTTCCCAGACCAGAAAATAACTGTTGGGGATGTTGAAATGCCTGTAGTTATCCTTGGGGACCCAGCCTACCCCTTGATGCCATGGCTCATGAAGCCGTACACAGGCAGCCTGGACAGTAGTCAGGAGCTGTTCAACTACAGGCTGAGCAAGTGCAGAATGGTGGGAGAATGTGCATTTGGACATTTAAACGCGCGCCGGCGCAGTTTACTGACTCAGATAGACCTCAGCGAAACCAATATTCCCATTGTTATTACTGCTTACTGTGCGCGCCACAATCTCTGTGAGAGTAACGGGGAGACATTTATGGCGGGGTGGGAGGTTGAGGCAAATCGCCTGGCCGCTGATTACCTGCAGCCAGACATCAGGGCTGTTAGAAGAGCACAGCAGGATGCGCTGTGCATCGGAGAAGCTTTGAAAACCAGGTTCATGACTGGCCAGGCTACGGTGTGAAAGTTCTGTTTGTTTCTCAGTGATGAGCATCTCCCACCGTTGGTTCACTCTGCTTCCCTGCAAGCTAAACACCCTCCCCTCCCCCCTTTGATCACTGCTTGCAGAGGCAAAATGTCATTGTTGCTTCACATTCGTGCACTCTTAATTAATTCATCACACAAATAGGGGGATAACTGCCAAGGTAGCCCAGGAGGGGTGGGGGCGGAGGGAAGGACAAGGCCACACCACACTTTAAACTGAAACTTAAAAACTTTAAAACTTATTGAAGGCCAGCCTTCTGTTGCTTGGGCAATCCTCTGGGGTGGAGTGGATGGGTGGCCGGAAGCCCCCCCATCGCGTTCTTGGGTGTCTGGGTGAGGAGGCTGTGGAACTTGGGGAGGAGGGTGGTTGGTCACACAGGGGCTGTAGCAGTGGTCTGTGCTCCTGCAGCTCAACCATACACTGGAGCATCGAATCCTGCCTTCTGTCAGCAAGCTGACGCCACCTACCCTCTTCAGCCCACCAGCTCTCCTCGCATTCCTGTTGTGCTTTCCTGCACTCTGACATCGTCTGCCTCCATGCAATCCGGTGTGCTCTGTCAGTCTGGGATGAGAGCAGTAGCTCTGAAAACATCTCATCCCGAGTGCGTTTTCTTTTCACCTTCGAATCGTCGCTAGCCTCTGCGAAGGAGAAACATTTGCTGGGGAGAAAAGGAAGATTTGTGGTGAAAAAGACACATTTTAGAGAACAATAGGATCACTCCTTCCCATTAAACCTTGCTGTTCACATTACACAGCACATGTGCTTCTGTTACAAGGAAGCATTTTGCCTCTTATATTGAGGGCCTGCCGGTGTGGTGTGAGAGGTCACTCACGCAGGGCCAGGCAACAGAATCCGGCTTGCAGGCAGCCATGGTAAGCTACAGTCTTTTGGGTTCTTTAACTTTCATAACATGTGGGAATGGTTTCAAACAGCAGTGCCCTCGTTTTCCATATCAAGTGGTTGTTGGGTTTGCCATTTAAAATGGGTTTGCAATTTAAAAGAGGGGCTGCGGTTTGCGGGTTAGTGTGCAGCACAAACTCAAATACCCCCCCCCCACATACACACACACGCTATTCTCTTGGATGAGCACTTCATCCCTCCCCGCACCAGGTGGCTAACAGCGGGGAACATTTCTGTTCAGCCACAGCCAAACAGCCCATCAGGAACGGGCACCTCTGAATGTCGCCTTAATAAAAGCACCCTATTTCAACCAGGTGACCTTGAATGAGATCACTTTCCTGAGGATAACACAAAAAGAGATAAGGAATGGATGTTGTCTGAATGCCAGCAAACACCGGGATTTCCGCTCCATCCCTGTACGTTAACAGACTTTTCCAGTAGTTATACTGGCAGCAAATGCCAGGGCAGATTAATCATTAAACACGCTTGCCTTTAAACCACATGTAATATTTACAAAGGTACCCTCACCAGAGGTCCCTTCTCCGCCTGCAGGGTCCAGGATCACGCCTTGGGTGGGCTCCGGGGGTACTGGCTCCAGGTCTAGGGTGAGAATCATATCTCGGCTGTTGGGGAAACCAGTTTCTCTGCTTCCTTGCTATGAGCTGTCTTCAGTCTCTTCATCATCATCTTCCTCGTCCCCAGAACCCACATCCTCGTTGTGTGATTCTCCATTGACAGACTCAAAGCACAGGGTTGGGGTAGTGGTGGCCGCACCCCCTAGCATGGCATGCAGCTCAGCACAGAAGCGGCATGTTTGCGGCTCTGCCCTGGATCTTCTGTTTGTCTCTCTGGTTGTGGGGTAGGCTTGCCTTAGCTCCTTCATTTTCACACGGCACTGCTGTGCGTCCCTGGTACGGCCTCTGTCCTTCATGCCCTTTGAGACTTGTTCTAATGTTTTGGCATTTCGTTTACTGCAACAAAGTTCAGCTAGCACAGATTCGTCTCCCCATATGGCGAGCAGATCTCGTACCTCCCGTTCGCTCCATGCCGGAGCTCTTTTGCGAGCCTGGGACTCCATCACGGTCACCTCTGCTGATGAGATCTGCACTCACCTGCACCTTGCCATGCTGGCCAAACAGGAAATGAAATTCAAAAGTTCGCGGGCCTTTTCCTCTCTACCTGGCCAGTGCATATGAGTAGAGATCGCTGTCCAGAGCGGGCACAATGGAGCACTCTGGGATAGCTCCCGGAGGCCAATACTGTCGAATTGCATCCACACTACCCCAAATTAAACCTGGCAAAGCCAATTTCGTGCTAATCCCCTCGTCAGAGGTGGAGTAAAGAAATCGATTTAAAGAGCCCTTTAAGTCAGAAAAAAAGGGCTTCATTGTGTGGATGGGTCCAGGCTTAAATAGAGGTAACGCTGCTAAATTTGACCGAAAATCGTAGTGTAGCCCAGGCCTAAGAGGGCCCCACGCCCAAGCCCCGGCACAGCATACCGGTAAGAGCTGGTTCTCCACACCGGGTGGCCCGGCATCCCCAGGGGGCAATTTAAAGGGCCTGGGGCTCCCAGTGCCCCCTAGTGCCACCCTGGGGCATCGCGGCTGGCATCCCTGTGGGCCCCTTGTGAATTGTGCAGCCAGTCCCTCGCTGGCATGGGGGGTGATCGAGGGGCTACCCTCAGGGCAGTGCTAGAGCAAACTGCCTGCTCCAGCCCCACGCTGCTAAACGCTGATCCTGCTCCAAACACCCCCTGCTCCGTCCAGAAAGCAGCAGCTCCTTAAGACTCTGGTCTGGCAGCTTACGTCGATCTAAGCCCGTCCCTGCCCACACTGTAGTCTTGCTGCTGCCGATGCAAGTGCCCCGCTCCCCCAACCTAACAACCCCAGCTGCACGGAGGCACAGGGCTTATGTGGGCGTCTCTGGGGCGACACCGTGACCCGATGGCAGCTGTCCTCATCCACCGCTAGGGGCTGGAGCCCTGAAACTGACAAGCAAGGCAGGTGGGCTCCTGTTGTGAACCCTGTGCCCAGCTCGCAGGTCGGGTTTTCCTCCCTGGGCGGGGGTGGGGTTCCAGATAGATCCCAGCAGCCGCTCAGGCTCCCACTCCCCACCCTTTCCGGGAGCCCCGCATCCCAGAGGCCGGGGCCCTGGCAGGGAGCAGGGAGGCTGGGAAGCAGTGGAGTGCCAGGGCGCAGACGCGCTCCGAGCCCCACCCACTGCACCTCTTAAATCGATGGTGGACTGAAGCTTGTAGTTTAGAAATTCCCCCGTTTGTCCCTTTGTTGCCCTGGGCTGCCGGCTCCGGGCTGAGGCCTGTGCCAGCTGCAGATGAGCTCGGTGTTATTCACGCCGGTTACTCAGCAGCCAGGCTGGGCCAGGGCTGATGGATTAGCAGCAAGATGAGGCCGGTGACGGGGGATCAGGGTCCCTCCCAGCCCACCCTGTCTGCTCTGCACAGCTGGGCTCTGGGAGCGGTTTCCAGACGTCTGGTCAGGGCGAATTTCTGGTAAAGTGAGAACCTGGCGGGAAATGATCATCCGTCACTGCCTGGATTTGGGGAATGGGCCTTGGATCTTTCCGCTCTAGGGGGCGTCAGCTCCCATCCGGCCCCAGGTGAGGGACTGGCTGTCTCGGGGCGGGGAGAGGAACGGGGCACGGCACCCTATCCCCTTAGGAGCCACCGCAGAGGCACCACATCTCAGTGTTGGGCAAGGGGTTCCCATATAAACACCCTTGTACACTACCCCAGAGGTGGCTGCATCTCAGCACCGGGGAGGAATCCCTGTATAAAGAGCCCCAGAGGTGGCTGCATGGAATCACAGAATCTCAGGACTGGAAGAGACATCAGGAAGTTCTAGTCCAACCCCCTGCTCAAAGCAGGACCAATCTCCAACTAAATCATCCCAGCCAGGGCTTTGTCAAGCCTGACCTTAAAAACCTCTAAGGAAAGAGATTCTACCACCTCCCTAGGGAACCCATTCCAGTGCTTTACCACCCTCCTAGGGAAATAACCGAGCTGCATCTCAGAGCCAGGTGAGGGATCCCTGTATAAAGCATCCCTGTAGCCCACCCCAGAAGCGGCCGCATCTCAGCACCAGGCAAGCCATCTCCAGGCATCCAAGGCTTTGGGAGGCTCCCACAGGATTTGTGGGGGGCTGTGTGGCTGAGCCCAACCGCAGGCTCTAATTAGCCCTTATCAGCCATGTCGCCGGTTGGTTCGCACCCCACCCAGTCTAGCTTGCAGGCACTGGGCCCTGGCAAAGGGCCGGGGCAGCAGGGCAGGGGAAGGGGCGGAGGGTGCTGAGGGAATGGATAGACGGGTGGAGGAAGCGATGGGGTGGGAGAGAGGGAGACACCCAACTGAGCTCAACCTCGGGCAGGGGAGAGGGGACTGAACAAGGCACACCCATCGCTCCCCCCCCAACACACCCACACCGCTGCCAACATACACCCAGTGCCCCCCTCCCCACAGGCCCCATTCCCCACCCCCCTGAGCCAGCCAGTCCCGCCGCCATGGTGCTGGATGGGCGCCGGGATCCCAGCCCAGTTCTGGCCAGTAGGACCTGGGCTGAGACCACAGCAGCTCATGACATCCTGACACTGAAGGATGGGTTGGAGGTGAGGGCTGTGTTGGGTGCCATCACCACCTGCTGGACAAAGGGGAACCATCAGCCCCTGGGCGCCGCAGTGGAGACAAGTCAGCAATTGTGTGTGTGACACTGCTGCATTTTTATGTCTCATTTTGTACGTTTTGAAGTGACCTGGAACTTGGGGGTGCACAAGACAAGTTAGACTCCCGCAAGGGCTGTGGCCAACTGGAAAGGTTGAGCGCAGCTGTCCTAGGGCACAGCCGGGGAGCCCAGCCTGTGGGCCAGGACCCCCCACAGTGGGCACTGCACTAGCCCCCTGCCTCCCATCCTGCAGCCCCCTGCTAGCTCAGTCCTGGGGTCTCCCACTCCCGGCTCTGCTGGTGCCCCTCACTCCCGACCCACAGCCCCTGCTAGCCCAGGCCTGGGCTCCCCCACAGCTCTGCTGGTGCCCCTCACTCCCGACCTGCAGCCCCCTGATAGCCCTGGGCTCCCCCACTCCCAGATCTGCCGGTTCCCCTCACTTCTGACCTGCAGCCCCCTGATAGCCCAGCCCAAGACTCCTGCCCCTTCAGCTCTGCCGGTGCCCCTCACTCCCGACTCACAGTCCTCTACTAGCCTAGCCCTGGGCTCCCCAACCTTGAGCTCTCCCTCAAGCCCAACCCGCAATCCCTGGTTGTCCCAGCTTCCCATCCCTCGAGCTCTGTGATTCTCCCAGCTGATCTCCGCAGCGAGGGAAAAATAGTGACCCCCAGGCTGTGGGGGGCCTGTCTTTGATCAGAGCAACCTAGTGACCCCCTCCGACCTTTGCCTGCCAGGCAGGGCTGGTCAATGGAGGAGGGAGCAGCTGGGGTAAGGAGGGGTCCCTGTATAACTAGCTCCCACACTCTACCCAAGAGGTGGTCGCACCTCCGCACTGGGCAAAGTTTCCTTGTATAAACAGGCTCTGCGCTCCACCCCAGAGGTGGTCGCACCTCCACACCAGGTGAGGAGTCCCTGTATAACCAGATGGTAGTTTTCACTCTGGAGGTGTGTATAGGGGGGTTCTGCATGCCAGGGGTGTGTGTGTGACAGAGAGAGAGAGCGCACAGAACCCACAATTACAGGCAGGCAGACACAATGCCCCAGAGATACAAGCAGGGACACATGATCTATTTCAGGCTCTCACACACAGCAGAGCTCGTTCCCTCCAGCAGGGGGCAGCGTGCACGCGCGCGCGCGCACACACACACACACACTCCTGCCTCTAGCATCACCACACCCCTTTTGTGATGGCTTATGGGGAGAGCACAGATTGGTGCGAATCCCTTATAGCAAGCGGGGATGGGAGCCAGGACTCCTGGGTTCTATCCCTGGCTCTGGGAGGGGAGTGGGGCCTAGTGATTAAAGGGGGTTGGGAGCCAGGACTCCTGGCTTCCATACCCAGCTCTGCGAGTGGGGCAGGAATTCAGGATTTTGCGCGAGGGCGGTTGACGAGAAACCAAGGCATTAAATGTCCTTGCACGACCCCGATGTGAAATGTGCTGGCAGCATAAATTCTGTGACACCAACATCCCCGGCCGCCCCAGGCAGGGGGGAGGGCGGGTCTCTGGCTAGGAGGAGACAGCTACTAACTGGGGAGAATGGGGCGGGGGGGATACCATGGCGAGAAAGAAATGACAGCCCAGACCCCCCCCCCCCCGCAATGGGAACGGCAAGATTGGCTCCCAAAGGGTTAAATCCCCACCAGTGACTCCCAGGGCAGAGCGCCCCCTACTGACCCCCCATCACTTCCCTTGCAGCTCAGCGCCCCCTACTGACCCCATTATCTGCAGCCCAGCGCCCCCTACTGACCCCCATAGCCCCCCCCTGCAGCCCAGTGCCCCCTACAGACCCCAAACCCACCCCCTACTGACCCCCATAGTCCTCTCCCTGAAGCCCAGAGACCCCTACTGACCCCAAACCCGCCCCCTACTGACCCCCATAGCCCCCCCTGCAGCCCAGCGCCCCCTACTGACCCCCATAGCCCCCCCTGCAGCTCAGTGCCCCCTACTGACCCCAAGCCCGCCCCTATTGACCCCCATAGCCCACCCCCTGCAGCCCAGAGACCCCTGCTGACCCCAAACCCGCCCCCTACTGACCCCCATAGTCCTCTCCCTGCAGCCCAGCGCCCCCTACTGACCCCCATAGCCCGCCCCCTGCAGCCCAGTGCCCCCTACTGACCCCAAGCCCGCCCCCTATTGACCCCCATAGCCCACCCCCTGCAGCCCAGAGACCCCTACTGACCCCAAACCAGCCCCCTACTGACCCCGAACCCTCCCCCTGCAGCCCAGAGACCCCTACAGACCCCAAACCCACCCCCTACTGACCCCCACAGTCCTCTCCCTGCAGCCCAGAGACGCCTACTGACCCCCCATCACTTCCCCTGCAGCCCAGCGCCCCCTACTGACCCCCATAGCCCCCCCTGCAGCCCAGCGCCCCCTAGACCCCCATAGCCCCCCCTGCAGCCCAGTGCCCCCTACTGACCCCAAGCCCGCCCCCTATTGACCCCCATAGCCCACCCCCTTCAGCCCAGAGACCCCTACTGACCCCAAACCCGCCCCCTACTGACCCCCATAGTCCTCTCCCTGCAGCCCAGAGACCCCTACTGACCCCAAACCCGCCCCCTACTGACCCCCATAGTCCTCTCCCTGCAGCCCAGAGACCCCTACTGACCCCAAACCCACCCCCTACTGACCCCCAACCCTCCCCCTGCAGCCCAGAGACCCCTACAGACCCCAAACCCGCCCCTACTGACCCCCATAGTCCTCTCCCTGCAACCCAGAGACCCCTACTGACCCCAAACCCGCCCCCTACTGACCCCCATAGTCCTCTCCCTGCAACCCAGAGACCCCTACTGACCCCAAACCCGCCCCCTACTGACCCCCAACCCTCCCCCTGCAGCCGAGACCCCTACAGACCCCAAACCCGCCCCCTACTGACCCCCAACCCTCCCCCTGCAGCCCAGAGACCCCTACTGACCCCAAACCCGCCCCCTACTGACCCCCATAGTCCTCTCCCTGCAGCCCAGAGACCCCTACTGACCCCCCATCACTTCCCCTGCAGCCCAGCGCCCCCTACTGACCCCCATCACTTCCCCTGCAGCCCAGCGCCCCCTACTGACCCCCTGCAGCCCGGCGCCCACACTGACCCAAACCCGCCCCCCAGTGACTCTCCCACCCTGCAGCCCGGCCCGCCTAGGCCTCGGCCTCCCATCCCGGGGCGGGGGGGCAGGGGGGCTCAGGGCAGACTGGGATCCTGCCATCCGATTGGCCAGAACGAGCCAACCGAGGCGGGATTTCCCCATTGGCTGGGGAAGGAGGGCGTGGGGCAGGGGTGGGGCTTCCTCAATATCCCCTGTCTAGGCGCTGCCCGGGGTGACGGGACGTCCCAGCCTCGCCCCCTGCCTGTCCCCTTCCCCCCAGCCGCCCCCTGCCTCTCGCCTGCACCCCCCGCCCCCTGCCCACCCCAGCCTGTTACCTCCCCCTGCCCCGCCCCCCCCCGCACTCCAGCACAGCCCCCCCAGCCCCACCTCTCACAGTTCCCTCAGCCACATCCGACTTTCCATCCTCGTCCACCTCTGCAGCCACCCCTCCATCCACCCTTCCAGCCTAGACACCCCCACTCCCCCAGCCCTCCCTCCGCCCTCCAGCCATCCTGCCCCCGAGACATCTCGGTCCCTCCTCCCTCCCTCTGTCCTTTCATCCCCGGACACCCCCAGTATCCATCTATCCCCATCCACCCTCTGTCTGTCCCCACCCCCCTCTATCTATCTATCCCCGGACACCCCCAGTATCCATCTATCTCCATCCACCCTCTGTCTGCCCCCACCCCCCTCTATCTATCTATCCCCATCCACCCTCTATCCATCCCCGGACACCCCCACTATCTATCTATCCCCAGACACCCCCACTATCTATCTATCCCCATCCACCCTCTATCTATCCCCAGACACGCCCCACTATCTATCTATCCCCATCCACCCTCTATCTATCCCCAGACACCCCCCACTATCTATCTATCCCCATCCACCCTCTATCTATCCCCAGACACCCCCCACTATCTATCTATCCCCAGACACCCCCACTATCTATCTATCCCCATCCACCCTCTATCTATCCCCAGACACGCCCCACTATCTATCTATCCCCATCCACCCTCTATCTATCCCCAGACACCCCCCACTATCTATCTATCCCCATCCACCCTCTATCTATCCCCAGACACCCCCCACTATCTATCTATCCCCAGACACCCCCACTATCTATCTATCCCCATCCACCCTCTATCTATCCCCAGACACGCCCCACTATCTATCTATCCCCAGACACCCCCACTATCTATCCACACCACCTATCTATCCCCATCCAACCCGTGCATCTATCTGTCTATCCCCACCCCTATCTATCTATCCATCCCCGGACACCCCCACTATCTATCTATCCCCATCCACCCTCTATCTATCCCCACCCTCCTCTATCTATCCCCAGACACCCCCACTATCTATCCCCAGACACCCCCTGCATCTATCTATCCCCACCCTCCTCTATCTATCCATCCCCAGACACCCCCTGCATCTATCTATCTCTCTGTCCCCACCCCCTCTATCTATCTATCCATCCCCAGACACACCCACTGCCCCCTAGACTCACCCTGTTTGTTCCCCACCACCACCGTTTCTGCTCCCTCCAGCTCCCCCTGGGCTCGAGGGCTCTGTCCTGCTGGGGTACAGGGCTGAGGGTGCCCCCCTGCGCCCCGGCCAGGTGCCCGGAGACGGTGTCACTAAACCCGCCCCGGTCCCAACTACCCTGTGCATGGCTCGGGCAGGAGCAGGTCGATCCCCCCGCCCTCCTGCCCCGGGACAGATCGGGGAAGGGGCTGCGGCCCTGTGGCCCACCCAGCCATCGGGCTTTCCGCTGGGGCTGCCAGCCAAGGGGCTGAGACCCCACCGGGCCACTGAGCCAAAGGGGCCTGGAGCCCCCCAGCCAGCCCCCTGCCCTGGCAGGGAAAGGCCCCACCCCGGCCGGCCAGTCCCCGCCCTGCGGCCGGAGCGGAGCTGGGGAGGGCGAATTTCCCTGCCATTGTGAGCTCCCTCCCACTCCCCCAGCTAAGACCAGGCACCGCCCCCCCCTCCCCTTCCCGGCGCTCCCCGCTGCAGCAGCCAAGGGGGCGGGAGATGGAATTTTTTGCTTTGGCTTCCAGCCAAAGGCAGAAGCTGCCGGGTGCTGCGGGCGGGGGGAGCCCAGGGCTGCGGGTCGGGAGTGAGGGGCACCCGCAGAGCTGGGTGGGAGGGGGCAGAGCTGGGCTAGAAGGGGCTGTGGGTTGGGAGTGAGGGGCACCCGCAGAGCTGGGTGGGAGGGGGCAGAGCTGGGCTAGAAGGGGCTGTGGGTTGGGAGTGAGGGGCACCGGCAGAGCTGGGGTGGGAGGGGCTGCGGGTCGGGAGTGAGGGGCACCCGCAGAGCTGGGGGGGCAAGGGTGGGATAGCAGGGGGCTGTGGGTCAGGAGTGAGGGGCACTGGCAGAGTTGGAGTGAGAGGGGGCAGGGGTGGGATAGCGGGGGGCTGCGCATCAGGAGTGAGGGGCACCGGCAGAGTTGGAGTGAGAGGGGGCAGGGGTGGGAGTGAGGGGCACCAGCATTGGGGGTTCCCTCACTGTACCCTGATTCCTGAACTCAACCCCACATCCCAGGGATATATCCCCATCCCTTTGGCCTGGTGCCTCCCACTTTCTCTCTCATCCTCCCCTCACCCTGATGTCTGGTCCCTATAGACTGAGAGCCCCACTCCCCTGAGCCAGCGACTCCCCAACCCCATCCTGGATCAGAGCTGGTGCCTCTTTATCTCCCAACCCATCCCCTCTCGGGCCTCATCACCCCCTCCTTTTTGCCCCATCCCCCCCTTCTGACCCCACTATAAACAGCCCCTGTGCCCCTCCCCAGACATGGCTGCATCTCAGCACCGGATGAGGGGGTCCCTCTAGAAAGAGTGACAGTGCCCCACCCCAGTGACAGCTGCCTCTCCGTGCTGGGTGAGGGATTTGTGTCTGTGCAAAGCCCTTTGGGGCATCAGGTGCTAGAAAGAGAAGTTTGAATACCCCTGACATGGGAACACAGAGACCAGAGAGGTGAAAACGTCCCACCAACAGTCCTCAACACACACCCCCAACACACACACACCCTGACAGCCCTCAACACACACACATACCCATCCATCATCAAACACACACACACACACCGACACCTCTCAACACACACACCCTGACATCCCTCAACATCCCTCCCACACACACACCCTGACACCCCTCAACACCCCTCCCACACACACCAACACCCCTCAACACACACACCCTGACACCCCTCAACATCCCTCCCACACACACCGACACCCCTCAACACACACATCCTGACAGCCCTCAACACACACCCCCTGACAGCCCTCAACACCCCTCCCACACACACAGACAGCCCTCAACACACACACCCTGACAGCCCTCAACACACACATACACCAATAGCTCTCAACACACACACCCTGACAGCCCCATACACACACCGACAGCCCTCAACACACACCCATACACCAACAGCCCTCAACACACACCCCAACACACACACACGTACACCCTGACAGCCCTCAACACCCCTCCCACACACACCGACAGCCCTCAACTCACACACCCTGACAGCCCCATACACACACCGACAGCCCTCAACACACACACCCCTGACAGCCCTCAACACACACACCCTGACAGCCCCATACACACACCGACAGCCCTCAACACACACACACATGCCCTCAACACACACACATACACCCTGACAGCCCTCAACACACACACACCAACACACTGACAGCCCTCAACACACATACACATGCCCTCAACACACACACATACACCTTGAGAGCCCTCAATACACACACACACACTGACAGCCCTCAACACACACACACACACCCACACTGATAGCCCTCAGCGCACACACACACACCAACAGCCCTCAACACACACACACATGCCCTCAACACACACACATACACCCTGACAGCCCTCAGCACACATACACACACCCCAGACAGCCCTCAACATACACACAAACATACACCAACAGCCCTCAACACACACACACATGTCCTCAACACACACACACACACTGACAGCCCTCAGCACACACACACATACACCGATAGCCCTCAGCGCACACACACACATACCCTGACAGCCCTCAACATCCCCACACACACTGACAGCCCTCAACACACACACACACACTGACAGTCCTCAGCGCGCACACACACACACCGACAGCCCTCAACACCCCCTCAACACAGACACACCCCAACAGCCCTCCACACTCTCTGTCTCTCTCACACACACACACACTCCTTGACTGCCAATGCCCAGCCCGTCCTCCCGGTCCCCACCTGCAGGTCGTGCTGGCCCAGGGTGTCTGACCTGAGCCCAGGACCCCCCCACCAGAATGCCTCACCCAGCACTGGGCTAGTGGGTTGGGAGTGAGGGGCACCCGCTGGCAGAGCTGTGAAGGGAAGTCCAGGCCTGGGACAGGAGTGATTGCTCGTTATTGTTCTAGCTCCTGTTAATTAATTCTGCCCCCGATTAGCAGCGGATAATCCCATTTCTGCTGCATTATTTTCTTCTCTCCCTGCAGTGGGATGAATCCCTGAGGTCAGGGAAGCAATTCCCGTCCCCGTCACACAGTGTGAATGTGCAGACCCAGGGCCCATGGCAGGCCGGGGGGGACCTGAGACCAGAAACACTCCCGAGATCAACCCACAGTTGTATGTAGGGAGAATTGGCTGGTTCTGGGGGCAGGGAATGGGGCGCTGGGCTTTTCCCTTCGGAGGGGGGTCTCTGGCCCCAGGGCAGGGACTGGCTGGCTCTGGGGGCAGGGAATGGGGCGCTGGGCCTTTCCCCTCTGGGGAGAGATGGCCCCAGGGAAGGGACTGGCTGGCTCTGGGGGCAGGGAATGAGGCGCAGGGCCTTTCCCCTCTGGGAGGCACTGGCTCTGGGGGCAGGAAATGGGGCGCGGGGCCTTTCCCCTCAGGGGGGGCTCCAGCCCCAAGGCAGGGACTGGCTGGCTCTGGGGGCAGGGAATGGGACGCGGGGCCTTTCCCCTCTGGGAGGCACTGGTTCTGGGGGCAGGGAATTCGGCGCGGGGCCTTTCCCCTCGGGGGGGGGGGTTCCGGCCCCAGGGCAGGGACTGGCTGGCTCTGGGGGCAGGGAATGGGGCGCTGGGCCTTTCCCCTCTGGGGAGGGGTGGCCCCAGGGCAGGGACTGGCTGGCTCTGGGGGCAGGGAATGGGGCATGGGGCCTTTCCCCTCTGGGAGGCACTGGCTCTGATCTGGCCCCAGGCAGGGGACGGAGGGCACAGGTGGCAGCAGCGGCCTGGGTGGTGGGCATTGACTACGGAAATCCTGAACTCCAGGGCGGGGAATCTGTCGCTTTTTGCTTCCGGGACTCAGAATCCCTGGCTCTCTCCCAGCCCCCCCCAGCCGATGATGTCACCAGCACCCCCAAAGAGCCTCTCCCAGCATGCTGCGCGGAGGGCGCCCTCCTTGGCTGGGTGATGCAGATGGGGCTCGGGTCCTGGCAGGTGAGTTGAAGGCAGGGGCAGGGATGGGGTAGTGTGTGGCTGAAGGGGGGGGGTAGCATGGATACTGCTCCCCCCACCCAGCCAGCCAGCCCCGGGGAAGGACAGACACAGCTGGAGATTGTCTCTCCCTGCGGCTCAACAGACACTTCGGGGTCTGCAGATGACACCCCCCCCCCCCCATACGCCCTGTCTGTCTGTCTGTCCATCTATCCCCATACACCTAATTCCTCTATCCCTCCTTCTGTCGGTCTGCCCCAGACACCCCCATCTCCGTATCTATCTATCCCCATAGACCCCCCTCTATCTATCTATCTATCCATCCCCAGACACCCCCCATCCCCGTATCTATCTATCTATCCCCATAGACCCCCCTCTATCTATCTATCTATCCATCCCCAGACACCCCCCATCCCCGTATCTATCTATCCCCATAGACCCCCCTCTATCTATCTATCTATCTATCTATCCCCAGACACCCCCCATCCCCGTATCTATCTATCTATCCCCATAGACCCCCCTCTATCTATCTATCTATTTCTGGGTGTATCTTTCTATCCATCTCTCTCTATCCCTGTCTCTCTCCACCTCTCTCCCTCCATCCTTCCTTCCCTCTGTGTATTTCTGTCTGTCCATCCACACCCGGAGCTTTCTCATCCCTCCCCCTGGATATTCCGGTCTCTGCCGATCCATCCCCGGACCCGGGATCTATCTCCCGCGCCCCCCGCATCTCTCCACACCCCCCCCAGCTCCCCTTGTAGCTCTGGAGCGCCCCCCCCCCCCGCTCCCTCCCGCCTCTCTCCATCTCTGCATCTTTCGCTCTTTCTCCAGGCTCCGACCAGCAACCTGCCACATTCCCCCGCTCCCCACCCCCCGCCCAGTCCCCCCCCCCCGCTCCCGAGCCCAGCGCGCCAGCGAGGGTGGGGGGAGGACGGAGACGCAGCGGCTCCTGCCTTTTCCTCTCCTGCTGGGGGGCGCAGACACAGCCGGGAGGGGGGGATCGGGGCTCAGGGGGCCCCTCCCCCCCAGGTGCAGCCTGCAGCGCCCCCCCCCTCCCTGCCGGCTTCCCCCAGCCGGGCCCCTTGGAGGCGCTGCGGCCGGGGGGGAGCCGGGCGCAGCGGCGGCGGCTGAGCTGGTCAAGTTCGCGCAGAGGAGCCGGAGGATGCGGGGGGGGGGGTGTTGGATGGGGGGATCCCAGCCCCCCAGCACAGCCGGAGCGGGGGGGGGGGCAGACAGACGCACGGAGGGACGGCAGCCTCCCCCCCCGCCCTGAGTTCTTTGTTCATCTCCATGGGGTGGGGAGGGGGGCGCCCCCAGGCGCGCACCGCGTCCCCCCACCCCCAATGTACGCGTCGCGGCGCCGCTGGCGCTAGGAGCAGGTAGGTGGATGGGGTTTGGGGGGGGGGGGCTCGGATCGGTGGGGGAGGGGGGCCAGAGGAGACCCCCCCGCTTGGCACTGAGCTGTGTGGCCGCGGCTATGGGGGCTTCTCACCAATCTCGGGGTAAATGGGGAATCCAGCGGCGATCACCCCCCCAGACTGGACCTGAGCTGTGGGGTGGGAGATTGTGGGGGTTTCTGTGAATTTGAGGGGAAGGGGATAGACCCCAGATTGGCACCGGGCTGAGGGATGGCTCTGAACATGGGGGTCAGGGGGATCCAGAGGGGACCCCTCAGATTGGCACTGAGCTGCGGGGAGGAGTTATGGGGGGGGTCTCTCTGATCCTGGGGGAGGGGTTGGTGGAGGGGGACCCCCCAGAGTGTCACTAAGCTGCGTAAGGAGTATATTGGGGTCTAAGTTGGGGGGTTGGTGGAGGGGGACCCCCCAGAATGGCACTGAGCTGCGGGGGAGGGTTATGGGGGTTTCTGTGAATTTGGGGGGAAGGGGATAGCCCCCAGATTGGCACCAGGCTGAGGTAGGGGCTCTGAACATGGGGGTCAGGATGATCCAGAGGAGACCCCTCAGATTGGCACTGAGCTGCGGGTGGGAGGTTGTGGGGGGTCTTTGATCGTGGGGGAGGGGTTGGTGAAGGGGGACCCCCCAGAATGGCACTGAGCTGCGTAAGGAGTATATCGGGGTCTCTCTAAGTTGGGCGGTCGATGGAGGGAGACCCCCCAGATTGTCACTGAGCTGTGGAGGGGGAAGCTTTGGGGTCTCTCTGATTTTGGGGGGCTGGGTTTGGTGGGGGGGTGGATCTGAAAGGGAGACACTGAGCTGGGGGAGAGTTTGGGGGGGTCTAGCTCTGATCTGATGCTGAAGAATCTCTGTTGGGGGGGGGGAGAAATGGCGGCAGATCCCTGTGCCTGGGCTGATCCATCCCAAGTGGGGAGGGACCCCAAGGCCAGATGAAGGTGGAGAGTGGGGGAGGAGATGAGATGCCAGTGTAGGAAGCAGATGGGAGAGCAGAGTGTCCCTCCCCCCCTCCTGAAAGATAGACACACTGGGGTCCAGCTCACCCACTGGAGAATGGGGTGGTGGAGAGTCCAGGAAGGGAGTGGGATCTAGTGGTTAGAGCAGGTGGAGCTGGGAGCCAGAACTCCTGGGTTCTCTTTGCAGCTCTGGGAGAGGAGTGGTGTCTAGTGGTTAGAGCACTCAGAGGTGGATGGGAGGTGATGGGGCCTGCTGGCTTTTCCTCCTGAGGCTGGCTGAATATTCTTGTATAATGAATATTGCTGAGGACATGAAAAGGGGTCAGTGCAGAATATATGTGGGGGGAGGGTGTATTTTAGGCAGTGTATGTAACAACCCCCCTGCCTGATTTCTGCCTATCCCTTGGCAATATAATTTATTCCTCCCAAGATGCACCACGCTGCAGTTACAAAGAGTGGGAGGGGAGATCCTTGGCTCCCCACAGGAAGGGCTGCGGGTGGGGAGTGAGGGGCACCGGCAGAGCTGGGGACACACCCAGGGCTGGGCTAGCAGGGGGCTGCAGGTCGGGAGTGAGGGGCACTGTTTCCTCACAGAAGGGTTAATGATTTTGACTTGAACTTCCCAGAGACGGGACATTCCGGGGAGGGTGGGTAAGGTCAAGGAAAGGATGGGGAGGGACTTCCCTTTGCGGGGGGAGCCTGGGGCTCTGTTTGGGGGGGCAGGTTCCACTTTCCCTGAATTGCAGGGCCGCCCAGAGGATGCAGGGGGCAAAGCAATTTCGGGGGCCCCTTCCATAAAAAAAAGTTGCAATACTATAGAATATTATATTCTCGTGGGGACCCCTGCGGGGCTCGGGGCCTGGGGCAAATTGCCCCACTCGCCCCCCTCCAGGAGGCCGTGCTGAATTGAGCAGCCCTTCCCCCGCATTCCTGCCTCAGCCCCCCTAGATCTGAGCCGGTGCCTGGGAGATCCTGCCGGGGATTTGGGGAGGGGGTCGTGGGGAGTTTCTGTGGGGGAAGATGATCAGAGAGGGAATCGGACACCCCCCCCCCCCAATTCCAGACCTGGGGAGAGAACCCAGAAGTCCTAGCTCCCAGCCCCCACCCCCCATTGGACCCCATTCCCCTCCCAGAGCCAGGTTAGATGCAGCCTGTGCAGGGCCGTGGCGCTTGCAGGGTTAACGTCTGGCAGCGGTTGGTGGGGGGGTATTAAGGGGTCAAGGGGGAGCAAGTCCCAGGTGCAGACTGTCTGTGAAGCCAGACGAGGTCAGAGGTCACAGGCAGGGTCAGGGGTCGCTCCCAGCATTGTCGCCTGTGCATAAATCATAGCGTCTGGGAGAGGAGGAGGGTCTGGTGGGTTAGAGCGGGGGAGGGGGAGGGCTGGGAGCCAGGACTCCTGGGTTCATATAACTGCCACATTCCCATTACATATAGCCGTAGAAACATTCACACACACAGTGTGTATATATGTGCATGCACACTGAGCTGTTGTATGTGTGTGTGTGTGCATGCATGTGCCTTCCTGCCTGCCCTGCTGAAGGGGATGAGTCTGTGTGTGTGTGTGTGTGAGAGAGAGAGAGAGAGAGAGAGGGAAAGTGCGCATGTGGCTCTGTGCATATGTGTGTAGGGTGTTTGTGTGTCTGCAGATGAAGTGTGTACTTCCATCTGTGTGGGTGGGTGATCAAACAAGTGCATTTGTGGAGGGGCCCATGCACACATACACACAGTCACCTAAACACTCAGTTACACAATCACAGTTAAACACTGTTGTACAATCAGACTTACAGTTTCACACAGTGACAGTCTGACAATCAGATGTTTGCAGTCACACACATTCACTTGCACACAGTGACAATTGCACCCATGAACAGTCACAACCAGACATACAGTTATGCAGTGACAACCGCACACATGGACTGCCCCAATCACACCAACTCAGTCACACACAGTGACAGTTGCACACATGGGAGATCACAACCACACACACATTTACATACAGTGACAGTCACACACCCTGACAATGACAATTGCACACTCTTGCAGTGACAATTATACACACTCACTGTTAGACACAACTGCATGCAACACTTCACAATCACATGCTCACAGTCACACAAAATGCTGTTCACAACTACACACACAGAGTTGCATATGGTGACAGTTTCACATGCTCACAAGTTCGACACAATCGCACTGCATGACTGCCAGTCACATGCTCACGGTCACACACACTGATGTTCACAATCACACCCACACAGTTACAGATAGTGACAGACACCCAGTGACAGTCGCACACACTGCTGTCACAATTGCACACACACAATCTCACGATCTCAGACTCCACCTCCCCCCTTCACTTTCACTGTCTGGGTCAGAGCCAGAAGCCGCTTAGAAATGTGACCTTCTGGGACCTGGGAGGGAGCTGTGGGAGGGGGGAGAAGGAGCGAGGATGGCATGTCAGGAATGAAGGGCATCAAGAGGGGGGGCTCTGAGCAGCCCCCCCACCCCTCGTGACTCTCTACCCCACCCCCCCTCAGCTTAAACTCCCTCTACTGCCCCCACTCCAGCCCCATTTCTGGCCTCTCTTTGCATGGATTGAACCTGGGTTGGGTGTGAGGGGCACCTGCAGAGCTGGAGGAGGAGCCCAGGGCTGGTCTGGCAGGGGGCTGCGGGTTGGGAGTGAGGGGCACCGGCAGAGCTGGTGGTGGGGGAAGCTCAGGGCTGGGCTATCAGGGGGCTGCGGGTCGGGAGTGAGGGGCACCAGCAGAGTGGTGGTGGGGGAAGCCCAGGGCCGGGCTATCAGGGGGCTGCGGGTCGGGAGTGAGGGGCACCGGCAGAGCTGGTGGTGGGGGAAGCTCAGGGCTGGGCTATCAGGGGGCTGCGGGTCGGGAGTGAGGGGCACCAGCAGAGTGGTGGTGGGGGAAGCCCAGGGCCGGGCTATCAGGGGGCTGCGGGTCGGGAGTGAGGGGCACCGGCAGAGCTGGTGGTGGGGGAAGCTCAGGGCTGGGCTATCAGGGGGCTGCGGGTCAGGAGTGAGGGGCACCAGCAGAGCTGGTGGTGGGGGTCGGAGTGGGAATGTTATTTTCTACTTGAACTCTCTGGTTGATCCAGCTGGTTCTGTGACCTTTGACCCTAGGGGGCTGGGGTGGGGGTGACTCGGCCAGGGGAAGTGAGCTGGATTTGGGAGGGGGTTGGCTGGGAGATTTGGCAGTGTCTGTGCTGAGCTGGCAGGTGGGTGTGGGTGGGTGTGTCCCTGCTGCCCCCTGGTGGAGGGGATGGGCCCTGCACTCTGTGTGTGTGTGTCTGTGTGTGTGTGTGTGTGTCCCTTCTGCCCCTGGTGGAGGGGACGGGCCCTACTCTGTGTGTGTGTGGGGGGGGGTGTCCCTGCTGCCCCCTGGTGGAGGGGACAGGCCCTGCTCTGTGTGTGTGTATGTGTTTGTGTGTGTCCCTGCTGCCCCCTGGTGGAAGGGACAGGCCCTGTTCTTTGTGTGGGTGTGTCTCTGCTGCCCCCTCCTGGAGTGGACAGGCCCTGCTCTGTGTTTGTGTGGTTACAGGATGCCAGTGCTGCTCCACTGTGTTGTAACTGTAACACAATGGTTGTGTTGCTGCACAGCTCCAGTGGCAGGGTGGTACTGGTGCTGTGCGCTGGTTTTGCCATTGTGTCACAGCAGTGGCGTGGGCTGTGGGTGTGTTCTCATTACGCACAGGGAGGTGTCAGCCCTGGCTGGCTGTGGTCACGTGACCACAGTTGTGGTGTTGAGCGACTGTGCTGCTGTCTGGTTGTGTTACAGGCGCAGAGTTGTGTTGCCGTTGCATGACACTGAGCAGGTGTTTTCGGCAATGTTGCCATGCCATGCATATAAGGCCCCTATGGGGTGGGGCATGGGCTGGTTAGACAAGGACCCCTTGCCGGGCCCTGAGATGCAGCCACCTCTAGGGTAGGGCACTGGGCCTAGTTATACAGGGCCCCCTTGTCTGCCACTGAGATGCAGCCACCTCTGGGGTGGGGCACCAGCCTCTCCAGCCCCCACTTCCCTGCCCACACTCAGATCTGTTCCCCCCCACCCATTGACCAGGGAAGGAGCTGGCCGGGGAGCTGGAGAGGTTGAAGGAGGCTGAGAGGGATGAAAAGAAGTGGGGGGGGGGGCAGAAGAAAGGATGGAAGGGACAGGGGTGGAGATGGAGGAGGAGAAGAGGGAAAGATGGGGGGAGTGTAATGGAGGAGCTCCTTGCTGGGATAACCAGCTGGTAAGGCCTCAACTCCCTGCCCCCCCCCCCGCGAAAGGGTTAAAAGTTCAAGGCCAATGGGGTGATTTAAAGGGCCAGGCACATCTATTCTTTTGGGGGGTGTTCTTTGAGGAATTGGAGGGGATATGATGGGGGGTCATTCCAGGATCCAGCCATATTAGTGGCTATTCCAGACAGCCAGACCTCCCTGCCCCAGACCTGGGTCCCCAGTATCTCCCCACACCCTGTGTCCTTTCAGGGTGTGCTGGGGACTCCTTCAGGTGTCATTAGTCAGCAGCTGTTGCTTTAAGAAATGCCCCCCACCCACACTGGCTAGAGCAGGGAGCCTGGACTTCTGGGTTCTTTCCCTGGCTCCGGGAGGGGAGTGGTTCCTAGTGGTTAGAGCAGGGAGGCTGGAAGCCTGGACTTCTGGGTTCTTTCCCTAGCACTTAGAGGGGAGCAGGGCCTAGTGGTTAGAGTGAGGGGGGTGCTGGGAGCCCAGACTCCTGGGTTTTATCCCTGGCTCTTGAAAGGGAGCAGTGCCTAGTGGTTAGAGCAGTGGGGGGGGCTAGGAGTCAGTCCTATCTGCTTCAAGACAGCCAGTTCCCCTACTCTGGGGCTAGATTGGGGATGATGCCCTGTAGCGGGGAAAGGCCCTGGGCCCACAAACGGTCCAGATTATTTCTTGTGGCAGAGCCTGGGAGGGTGAAGTTGCACCCCTAATATATGTGTGTGTGTGTGTGTGTGTGTGTGTGTGTGTGTGTCCCTGCTGTCCCCTGCTGGAGGGGTCGGGCCCTGCTGTGTGTGTGTGTGTGTGTGTGTGTGTGTGTGTGTGTGTCCCTGCTGCCCCCTGCTGGAGGGGTCGGGCCCTGCTCTGTATGTGTGTGTGTGTGTGTGTGTGTGTGTCCCTGCTGCCCCCTGCCGGAAGGGGTCGGGCCCTGCTCTGTGTATGTGTGTGTACGTGCACACGCATTGTTGGTTTTGACTGTTCTTTTGGCCTTGGTGTGTCATTGTACCTGCTGTGTGTGTGACTGTGAGTCTGTCTGCTTGTATGGGCCTGCTTTGTATGTGTATGTGGTGTGCACACATGCTCGCTCTCCATTGTTGTGTCTCTGTTTCTCAATACATTGTGGTAGCCCACTGTTGTTGTGTCCCAATCTCCGTGCTACGTTGTGTATCTTTTCTCCGCCTGTGCCCCCCTGTGATGCTGTGTCTCCGCGTGGCCAGGAGGCTGTGCGTCGGTGTGTTGCTCTCGATGGATGTCATGGAGTTGTGGGGTCTCTCTCTGGGTGCTATTGTGTATGGCTGTGTCATTGTGTTGCTCTGCGTCTCACTGTGGTGTGAGGGGTCTGTGCGAGGCGCAACGTGTGTCTGTGCATTGCACGGGGGGGTGGGCCATCTCTGCGCATCCCCTGCTCCCTATGGGACCCCCAACAGCCCCCCTTCAGGGGTCAGGGAAAGCCAGCAAGACAGTCTGCTGCCATGGCAACGGGGCCTAACACAGCCCAGAGCCTGCCCCCCCCCCCCCCCGCATTAACTCTTCCTGGTCCAGGCCCTGCTCCCACCCCCCAGCTCTGTCAGTGCCCCTCAGTCCCAACTCAGGCCCCTGCTAGCCCAGCCCTGGGCACCCCCCACCCCAGTTCTGGCTCCCTCCCAGCCCCCCTGCTTTCCCATTCCCCTCCCAGAGCCAGGGAGAGAACCCAGGAGTCCTGCCTCCCAGCCCCCCACTCTAACCACTAGAGTCTAGACCCCTGGCCTGAGTTAATTCACCCCTGTTCACGGGATGATATAAACATGGTGGAACAGTTTCACCCAGTCCTGTGAACAGGGCAGTTTTAACTCAGTGAAACACAATGCAGTGTGAGTGTGACCTGCATTACGCATTTGTGTATAACACTTTTGACTCTTAACACAACTCTTTGATTGTGGAGTGTCGCATGAGTTTCTCCACACACAGGAGCATTAGCACAATGATTGTGTGGTCACACAAGTGTGTCCACACACACAGGCACTTTGAGAGGATTGTGTAGTATCACACAGGTGTGCATGCACACACTGGAATAATAACACAGTGACTGTGACATGTCACACAAGTGTGTCCACGCAAACGTACATAGGCACATCAGCACCATGCGTTTGGGGTGTCACACACGCAGGCACTACAACTTGACGATTGTGTAGTGTCACACAACTGTATAGACAGCCAGGCACATCAACACAATGATTGTACAATATCACACAAAAGTGTAGACAGATGTGTCAACACAACCATTTGTGTGTGCTTTATCCGCACAGGGCCAATCTGAGTCTAATTGGCTTTCGTGTTAACTACACAGTGTCCAAAACCCACGGTCGGGACTGTGCCTATAAAATTGGGACATCTGGTCACCCTAGTGACAAGCGACTTTCCTTTTGGGAAGGAAAATGTATCCTTGTAAGTCCCGCCCCCTCCCTCACAGCCCCGCCCCAGCCCCACACTTCCTGGGGCAGTGGGGGTGGGAGGTTCCGCAGCCCCACCCCACAGGATTCAGAAGGACACAGGCCAGCAGGGAAGCCACCCACAGTTGCTGAGCCAAGCCCGGCCAAAAACCTGCTGAGCAGAACTAATGAAGATCCAGGGAGAGAACCCAGGAGTCCTGGCTGCCAGCCCTCCCGTTGTGACCACTAGACTCCCCTCCCCTCCCCTCCCAGAGCTGGGGAGAGAAGCCAGGAGTCCTGGCTCCCAGCCTGCCTCCCCCCCCCCGCAACCACTAGGCGCCACTGCCCTCCCGCGCTGGTCTCTGGGGCCAATGCCATGGGGGGCTGGGGGCTCGAGGCTGGGGCCAGCCGGGCGCTGCCGATCCGCCCCCGGGGGGGGGGAGGAGAGAGTTAACCACAGGGCCGGCTGCTCCTTGGATGCCAGCCCAGCTCTGTTCTTGTTACCCACAATCCTTCATTCCTCCCCCCCCGCTTCTCTGGCACCGACCGGATCCCTGGCACTGAGGTTGGTCCGACAGTCCCCCCTCAGTCGGACCGCCCCTCCCTGCCATCCTCCCTCCCCGCCCGCCCCCCGGGCACTGCCTGGCAGCCCTGCCCAGCCCCACGGCCCCCGCGTGCCATCCTTCCACTCCTCCTCTCACCCCCTTTTCTCCTTCCTTTCTTCCCCGCAGCTCGGCCGCGCCCGGGACCCAGCCGGAGCCCTCGGGCCCATCGTGGGGAGATTTCAGGGTGAGCGTCTCCCCCCTCCTCCGTCGCCCCTTTTTGGCTCAGCTGGGGCTGCGGGTCGGGAGTGAGGGGCACCGGCACAGCGGTGGATGGGAGCCGAGGGCTGGGCTAGTAGGGGGCTGCGGGTCGGGATAGAGGGGCACCGGTGGAGCAGTGGGGTGCGGGTCGGGATGGAGGGGCACTGGCAGGGCTGTGGAGTGGGGAGCCAAGGGGGCTGCGAGTTGGGACTGAGGGGCAGTGGCAGGGCTTAAGGGGGGGACCCCCATTTGTTCAGATCCCTGGATCGCAGCAGGGAAAGCGTGTGATGGGCGGACAGGAGCCTTTGCTGGACAGAGGGACGCGGTGGGGGGGCAGCTCGCTCTGGGCGCCGAATACAAAATGGCGGCTGGTTGGTCGCACCCCACCCCCAGCCTGGAGAGTTGGGGAGTGGGACAATTTGGGGTTAACCCTTCCGATGCCAGGAGGATTTTAGGCTCCCTGGCCCACCCCTGCACCTGCTCCCTGGGCCCCTTACTCCCTGGGCCCCTTACCTGCAGCCCCCTGCCATCCCAGCCCTGGGTCCACCCCCCAGCTCTGCCAGTGCCCCTCACTCCCGACCCGCAGCCCCCTGCTAGCCCAGCTCTGCCTCCTCGCCCGCTCTGCCGGTGCCCCTCATTCCCGACCCGCAGCCCTTGCTAGCTGAGCCCTGGCACCCCTCTGCTGTACTAGCGTTGGGCTGCATTGCAGGGCTAGTCCCTGACGGATCAGCTTGTCAGGAATTCCCCCCGAGGGTCAGATCCGGACGCCGGTCTAGACAGGATGGCATTGGCTGCGGGGGGGTGGAAAGGGTCTGAAGATTGAGGGGTCCCTGCCCGCCCAATCCCACCTCACCCCCACCCCCCTAATCCCAGCTTCTAGCATCAGGAGAGAAGCCAAGAACGCCTGAGCCCTGCCGCCCCTTCTGCAGGCCTGTACATTGGCTCGGCCCTGGCAGAATGAGGGCTGGGAGAGCTGGGGGGCTGCGGGTCAGGAGTGAGGGGCACTGGCAGGGCTGGGGGAGCCTAGGGCTAGGCTAGCAGGGGCAGCAGGTCGGGAGTGAGGGGCACTGGCGGGGGGGAAGGGGAGGGTTGCTGGGCACACAGGGAGGTGCCTGGCCCGTTGCCAAGCACCCGGAGGCCGTTGCTAGGGAACCAGGTTCCCTTGGCAGCCGACCGGTTCTTTCACTTTCACTGAGTGGCGCAGAGGGGGGAGGGACTGAGCTCGTTGGGGGGTGCGCTCCCCCCAGGACAGGCTGAGGGGGAGGGGAAGGTCCCCCACTGACACCCCCTCTTACCTCCTCCCCATCATGGAACACAGACATAGACCCCTCCCCTCATTGACTCCACCTCTGAGGGACCCCCACTCCCATAGGCCCCTCCCCTTCATAGAACACATCCATAGACCCCGCCCCCATAGACCCCTCCCCTCATTGACTCCACCCCCTTAGGAATCCTAGTCCCATAGGCCCCGCCCCCTCATAGAACCCTGCCATAGACTCCGCCCCTCATTGCGCAGGACCCTAAGGAACCCCCACTCCTCATAGCCCCCCCGCCCCACCATTGGCCTCGCCCCTGTCTGGACTCCATCCTTAAGGATCCTCCTCCCATTGGCCCCACCCCCAATAGGCCCCACCCCCTTATGGGATGCTCTTATTGACTCCTCCCTTTATAGAATTGACTCCCATTGGCCCCTCCCTCCAATGACTCTGCCCCATTCACCCCCCACCCAGTCCCATCAGCCCCACCCCCAATAAGCCCCACCCCCTAATGGTATGTTCTTATTGACTCCTCCTCTTTATGAAACTGAGCCCTCATAGCCTCTCCCTCCATTGGCCCCACCCCCTTGGGGGACCCCCCTCACCATTGACCCTGCCCCCTCCATCGACTATCCCTTCTTAACCCATCCCCCAACCTCCCTACCCCACTGACCTCCGGGGTGGAGAGTGGCAGCTGGAGTCCTGATGGGGG
Organism: Aldabrachelys gigantea; assembly: GCA_026122505.1. Classification (NCBI taxonomy): domain Eukaryota; kingdom Metazoa; phylum Chordata; order Testudines; family Testudinidae; genus Aldabrachelys; species Aldabrachelys gigantea. The sequence continues at coordinate 71,963,370 of CM047489.1, forward strand.
AAGGGAAGAGCCCCCCTGAGGAGAGGCATTTCCCTGTGGGGGGGTGGTTTAGACTGGGTCTCCCCATCCCCCCATGTCCTCCACCCCACCCTGTTCTATGCAGGGGGCTGCTAGGGCACTTGGCAGGGTAGCTGGGAGCTCTGGGCAATGGAGGGGGGTTGTCCAGGGGGGCTGCCAGGTGCGGGGGCTCTCACTGGTTTAGAGGGGGGCAGATGCTCTCAGGCTGATCGTGTTTGTCTGCCAGGCCTGGGGGGTGTCTCTGGTGGGGCGCTTGCCGAGGGGGGGTGTCTGCTGCATGCGGTGAGGTGAATTCATTACAGCCTGGGGGAGGGGAGGCGGGCACCGACCTGCTGGCCAGACAATAGCAGCGGTCACCATGGCAATGCGCCCAGCCATGCCAGCGGCCCCCCTGCCCATACTGTCTAGGGGAGACATGACAGACAGACACAGCTTCCCCGCACCTGGAATGGCCCCTGCCCCCAAGCTGGGTGTATGTGAGGGGGCGTCACTCATTATGGCATAGTCTGTACCCAGGGAGCCCCCCCAGACCCCGTAGTCCCAGGCTCCCCCATTACAACTGAGGCACCCGGAAGGATGGGGAGGGTGTTGGCAGCGGTGCCCACAGCCTGGGGGGGGGCGTGAGGGAGCTGGCACCATGCCCAGGTCTGGGCATTTTCCTCCGTCTGCATCGCTCCTTTCCATTGTCTGCTTTGTTCCCTCACGCCCTAGCAGGGCACCCCTCCACCCCCCCGGTTCTTCCTTTCTCCTTCTTCCCCCCCATCTCCTTCCACGTCCATCCGTCCATCCATGCTGTGCCCCCCAACCTTCCAGAGAGGCGGTCACGCTCTCTTTCTCCCCCCCCAAAATCTCCCCCCCAACCATTGGAGGTGAGGTCTGAGGCGTGTGGTAAGGGGCCCAGCCCGTCCTTCTTTCCATCCGTCTGTCCTGTCTGCCCCCCCAGAATGGCCAGTGACTGAAAAGACGAGGTAAGCCGTGGTGGGGGTCCCTCTCGTTCCCCCTTTCCGCTTGTGTCCTCTCTTTTGCTCCTTTCTTCCCTTGCTTCTTCCTCTGGGAGGCAGGGGGTCTTGCAAGGGGAGTGACGAGAGACGGGTTCCCTCATGGGGGCATTTCAGGATTTGGGGTGATGATTCTGGTGGAGGCAGGGATAAGGGAGGAGCCTCATGGGACTTGGGGAAAACCATAGGACCTCAGACATCATTATCCTCAGAGAACCAGGAGTCCTGGCTCCCAGCCCCCCCTGCTCTAACCACTAGACTCCACTTCCTTCCCAGAGCCAGGGATCTCAGACCTAAATATGGGGGAAATGCTCACAGATGGGTGAGGCTGAGAAACCCAGCACTGGGCTGGATTCATTGGGCAGGGAACTCGGGGCTGTGGGGAGCCCAGGGCTGGGCTAGCAGGGGGCTGCAGATTGGGAGTGAGCGGCAGGGCTGGGCTGTCAGGCGCAGTGACTGGGGGATACCCTAGGGGGCGTTAATCTCCCCCAGTTCCCCTCTGTGATGTCGTCCCTGCTGGGGGTGCAGCCTGGTCACCGCTCCCAGCTTGCGTCAGGCCGTCCGGTGTGACAGCATAGGAGGGACATGAGTCAGAGCTGGGCAGCTGGCAGTCAGGGTTAGCTCCCATGCCCGCTGAGTGCTATTTATTAGGTGCATTACAGTAGCCCCTAACAGTGCTAGTATTGGCCCTGGACCCCATTGTGCCAGGAGCTATACATTATGAGTGCTATTTATTAGGGGTATTACGGTAGAATCCAGCAGCCCCAGTGCTGGCCCCAACCCCCATTGCGCCAGGCGCTGTACGTTATGAGAGTCATTTATTAGGGGAATTATGACTTCCTGCTTTAGTCAGCTCCCAGACTCCCTCCTAAGCCTACCCTTCTGCTCCCCCCCCCCCCCCCAGCCCTCTCTGCTCCGCTTCTTGTGCAGCAGCAGGGAGATCCATCCCCCACTGGGTGGCCCGGTCCTGGCAAGTGAGTTTGCCATTGTCTCTTCCGATTCCCCATTGATATGGACCAGTCTTGGACTGTCTATTCAGGGACCCGTTCAGTTCCCTCCCCTCTCAGACAGCTGGGTGGCACGTACACACCTGTGTCTCTTGGCCTGCCCGGAGAGTGAATGTAATCTTCTCCCCCACACCAGGTCACAGGGGCGGGGGGGGGGCGGAGAACTGAGGCACACACGGGCTTCATCAAAATATGAGTAAAACTTCCCACTTTGTCACACTCTGGCCAAGTCATTTAACCCCTCCGTGCCTCAGTTTCCCCATCTGTACAGTGGGGTGATAGCACAGCCCTGCCCCATTGTAATGCTGAGAGCATAAATACCTTGATGACTGTGAAGTGGTCTGAGAGCTGCTGGTGAGAAACACAATAGAAGCACTAGGTGGTATTCGTAGATTACAGGGTCTAACCCATAAACATGATCTTCATTAAGGGCCAGTATAGTTAAGCATTGTTACATTATAACCAGATAACTGTGTGTAAATGCACTGAGGGATGGCTTAGCCTATAAAATAGAAATAACATCCCATAAAATCTACCTTACATCACACGGTGTCTCTATTTTATTTTATTTTATTTTATTTTATTTTTATTTTATGTTTTCTATTCTAACACTGAGATAGATTCAGTATGCAGAGATTATGATGTTTAAGCTACATATTACATTATATTATATTATATTTATTAAACAATGCCTAAACTCACTTTACAGTAATATAGAATTTTATCTATAAGAATATGTAATATAAAATGAAATACAGTATATAGATAGCATGAGGTTTTCTATTTTACAGTTAGTTGAACAGCGCTGGAACATAATTTAATATTGAGTGAGTTTTTAATTATTTTTTACATTTAATTAACAATGCTTAAACATAGTTTATATAGAGCATGTTTATCCGTTAGAATACGTTTGTAATATAAAACCAAAAATGAAATATAGGATATAGATAGTCTATATTATATTATATTATATTATATTATATTATATTATATTATATTATATTATATTATAACTATCCTTAAACATAAATTACAGTAATATAGGACTTGTTTATCTGTACAAATTTATAATATAAAATTAAATATAGTGTATAGATACTGTATATGTTTTTATATTATATTTTACATTTAATTTAACAATACTTACACATACTTATGTTAATACTGAGTAAGAGTTTTTATATTATATTAGGTTTAACAATGCTTAAACATACACTACATTAATATACAATATGGGTTTATATTACAGTTTGTATTTAACAATGCTTAAACCTAGTCGATATTACTATACGTCAGGATATGTAATACACGACCTAAACTGAAATATCGTCTGTCACTAGTCTATATTATGTGATATGAGCGACCGGGTGGGGAAGGGGATCTCTTTTCTCTGGAGCCCGGCCGAGAGGTGCTGTGGGGCTGGGACAGGGGTGCCGAGTGGCCCAGTTACAGGCCGGGCAGAGCAGATTGTGCAGCATAACCAGGTTGCCCATGGTGTGACGGCCCGTTTGAGGTGGAGCGACCCGGGAACCCCTCTGCAGTCCTAGGACATGGGGTTAGTGGGTTCCGGGTGGTTGGAATGAGCCAGAAACCAGCGTCTCGGAGCGGCGAGCCCATAAGTCTTGGTGTCTAGCACCACACTGCGCACCTAGGCTATCCTGCGATGCTTATCGGCCACACACAACCGTTGGCCACACACAACCATCCATTGCGTTGCACCCTACCACACCTCCCGGCGAATCCACCCTGGCTCCCATCTAGGATACCCCTCTCCACACAGCTCAGTTTTGCTCCCTTCCACCACCGCAGACGGAGAAGTCTGCAGCAGCAGAGCCCCCCCCCCCCGCGTCTGTTCGCAAACTGTTTCCCCCCCTCGTCCCCGCCCCCCAACCTTACCTTCCTCCATCACCCAATATGGAGTCTCCAGGGCGCTTCTAGCGAGGCAGGTGCTCCCTTTGCCCTCGTACCCAGCAGAGGGAGTGCAACCGGCAGAAGGAAGAGGGCAAGTTCCTACGAGAAAAAGGGTGAAACGGAGGCACAAGGAATGGGCTTTGTTAACCATAGAAATAGTCGCTGGTATTTGTGAGAATCTCAGAAAATGTCAAAGAATTAAATGAAAAAAGCTGGGAGAGGACTCCTGGGTTCTCTCCCCAGCTCTGGGAGGGGAGTGGGGCCTATTGGGTTAGAACAGAGGGGGAGGAGGGAGGCTGGAAGCCAGGACACCTGGCTTCTGTTCCCTGCTCTGGGTGTGTTGTGTTGTTTTAAATATAGGAATGAAAAACATTTTTTGTTTTTCCAAGTTGAGAAATTTGTTCCTTGCAAGACTGAATATCTATCTAACTATCTATCCCCAGACACCCCCTCTATCTGTCTATCTGTCTATCTATCTATCTATCCCCAGACACCCCATCTATCTATCTATCTATCTATCTATCTATCCCCAGACACCCCCTCTATCTATCTATCTATCCCCAGACACCCCCCCCCTCTCTCTCTCTATCTATCTATCTATCCCCATCCACCCCCTCTAGCTAGCTAGCTATCCCCATACACCCCATCTATCTATCTATCTACTCCCATACACACTCCTCTGTCCGTCCAGCCATCTCTCCCACCCCCTTTCAGGTTCACCCCTGCTATCTGGCAGTCACAGTCCAAGGCCGGGACTGCCAGCCGCTGGGTCCCGCCATGGCGTTGCCGGTTGCCATAAACCCGTAGATCCGAACTTGCGGTACGACTGCCTCACACAAGCTCGAGTCTGTGGGTATGTGTCGATCCTGGCCAGGACATCTGGAGACAGACCCTGGGTTGACTCCGCCCACCAGCATTCCCAGCCCGCCCACTGAGCCATAGAATCCGCCCACCGGAATGGGGCCAGATCAGAACCAGCGCCCCCTAGAGGAGAAAGGCCCCATGTCCCGTTCCCTGCCCCCCAGGCCCAGCAGTCCCTCACCTTGAGGTCAGATCAGAACCAGCCCTAGATGGGAAAGGCCTCATGTCCCATTCCCTGCCCCCCTGGCTGCCAGCCCCCGGCCCTGGGGCCAGATCAGAACCAGCCCTAGACGGGAAAGGCCTCATGTCCCATTCCCTGTCCCCCTGGGCCTGCCAGCCCCCCGCCCTGGGGCCAGATCAGAACCAGCCCTAGACGGGAAAGGCCCCATCTCCCATTCCCTGCCCCCCTGGGCCTGCCAGCCCCTGCCCTGGGGCCAGATCAGAACCAGCCCTAGACGGGAAAGGCCCCATGTCCCATTCCCTGCCCCCCTGGGCCTGCCAGCCCCCCGCCCTGGGGCTGGATCAGGACCTGCTCCCCCTAGAGGTGAAAGGCCAATCAGTCGAGAACCCACCAAATCATTCCACCCAGAGACAGCCGACGCCTCTGGAGAAACCTCCCCAGCTGCTCTCGGCTGCTTCCTTCCCATTCCCCCAGCCGATCCCAAGACCCCCAGCCGTGCCTGACTCGAACCCCCTCTCCCTGGCCCGGCTCTTCTGCGTGCCTCAGGCTGAGGTAGTAGGTTGTATGGTTTAGAATAACACCCACAGGAGATAACTGTACAGCCTCCTAGCTTTCCCTGGGGCGCCGCTCAGCCTGGAGACCAGCCAGCAGGGAGCAGCAACGAGAGGAGGTGAGTAATGCAGTAATTTGCAGTGGTGGGATATGATTATCAGTGATGACCTGCGAAACTCCCTGCTACCGGGGATTGGCAGGGTTAACCCGTGGGACTTCCCGCCACTAGGGATTGGCAGGGTTAACCCGTGGGACTTCCCGCCACTGGGGATTGGCAGGGTTAACCCGTGGGACTCCCCGCCACTAGGGATTGGCAGGGTTAACCCATGGGACTCCCCACAACTGGGGATTGGCTGGTTAACTCATGGGATTCCCTGCCACTGCGAATTGGCAGGGCTGAACCACAGGAATCCCTGCCACTGGGGACTGGCTGGGTTAACCTACGGGACTTCCTGTGGCTGGGGATTGGCCAGGTTAATTCCTGGGTTGCATGCAGAGACATGGCTGCGTTGTGTGTGCTGTGTGGTCAGGGAATTGTGTGTAGTTGTTCAGTGGTATGGGCGAAGTGGTTGTTGGGATGTTGTGGTGGTGCATGGTTGTGTTGTGCAGTCAAGGAATTGAAGATGTGATTGTGAGGCGCTGCTGGGTTGTGAGATGTTGTCATGTCTTGTGTGTGTGGTTGAACAGTATTGTGTGTGGTGGGAACAGGGGATATAGGTGTGTTTCGCTGCTATCTTGTTTTACCTGTATGTGATTCTTGTATCCACTTGTGTATAATTGTGTGACATTGTGGTGTGTGTAGTTGTGCAGTATTGTGAGTGTGTTCAGGTGTATGTATTTGTTTGGTGTTATGTAGTTGTGCAGGGGATGTGTGGTTAGCATCTCTGTCATGCTGTGTGTGTGGCTGTATTTTACAGTGGGATGTGTTGTGTGTGCAGTATTGTTGTGACTTTGTATGGTGGGTTCAAGCTGTGTCGTATATGTAGGAATCTCATGTTGTGTGTACATAGTGGGTGTTGTGATTGTGCCACAGTGGGAGTGGATGTTGTGTAGTGTGCTGTGTGTGGTACTGGCCTGTTGTGTGTGCATGAAGAATGTGTGTTGTGCATGTGTTGTGGGTGTGGGGGTATTGTATTCTGTGTCTATATGTTATGGTTGGTGTGGGTGTTGTGAGTGGCATTGTTGTGATAAGTATGCATGGTGGGTGTGAGTGTTGTGATGGATATGGGGGTGTTGTGGGTGTGCATGCTGTGTGTGTTGTGCATCTATTATAGTGGGTGTGAGTGTGTTATGTGTAGTATTATGTTGTGAGGGATATTGTGTCTGTGTTATTGTGATGTGTATGTTATGGTGGTGGGGGATATTATGGAGTTTGTGTATGTTATTGTGATGCGGGAGATATTGTGAGGGTGTGAGTGTGTGTTATTGTGGTGGATGTGTGATGGTGTTGGGCTATTGTGTTGGGTGTGTTGTTTTGGTTGTGGGATATTCTGGGATGTTGTGTGTGTACTGTACTAGTGGAGTGTTGTGTTTCATGTGTTACTGTGGTGTTGTGTTATTGTGTTATGGTGGTGGGGTGTTGTATTGTGGCATGTTGTATGTGTGATGTGTGTGTCTTATGGTGGTGATATTGTGTTTGTGTGCTGTTGTGTTGTTGTGTTATGGTGGTGAGGTGTTGTATTGTGGCATGTTGTATGTGTGATGTGTGTGTCTTGTGGTGGTGATTTGTGTTTGTGTGTTATTGTGGTGGGGGATATTGTGGGGGTTGTTATTGTGGTGGGTGTGTTGTGGGGTGTGTGTGTTATGGTGGAGTTCTGGTTGTGGGGGTGTTATTGTGGGGGTGTTGTGTTATATGCAGGTGTGTTATTGTGGTGTAGGTCTTGTGTGGATGTATTGTAGCAGGGAGGGTAGTTGTGTGGGTGGGTGTTATGAGGGTGGTGTTTTGTGGCAAGGTGTAATTGGGGAGGTGTGTTGTGTTATGTGAAGTGTGTTGTGTGGGTGGGTGTTATTGTGGTGTGTGGGATGTGTTACAGTGGAGAAGCTGTGTTGTGGGGGGGTATTGGGTGTTATGTAGGGGTGTGTTATGGTGGAGGTGCCATGTTGTGTGTGGGTGCGTCATTGTGGTGTTGTGTGTGGGTGTTATTGTGATGTTGTGTGGGGATGTGTTACGGTGGAGGTACTGTGTTGTGTGGGAGAGTGTTATTGTGGGGTGTGGGAGGTGTTATGATGGAGGTGCTGTGTTGTGGGTGGGTATGTCATTGTGGTGTTGTGGGGGGGTGTGTTACGGTGGAGGTGCCATGCTGTGGGTGGGTGTGTCATTGTGGTGTGGGGGGGTGTTATTGTGGTGTTGTGTGGGGGGGTGTTACGGTGGAGGTGCCGTGTTGTGGGTGGGTGGGTGTGTCATTGTGGTTGGGGTGTTGTGTGTGTGGGTGTTACGGTGGAAGTCCTGTGTTGTGGAGGTGTTATTGTGGTGGGGGTGTTGTGTGGGGGTGTGTTATTGTGGAGTGTGGGGGGTGTTAAGGTGGAGGTGCTGTGTTGTGGGTGGATGTGTCACTGTGGTGGTGTCATTGTGGTTGGGGTGTTGTGTGTGTGCGTGTGTTATGGTGGAGGTCCTGTGTTGTGGGGGTGTTAGGTGTGGGGTGTTATTGTGGAGTGTGGGGGTGTTACGGTGGAGGTGCAGTGTTACGGCTGGGTGTGTCATTGTGGTGTTGAGTGGGTGTTATTGTGGTGTGTGGGGGTGTTACGGTGGAGGTGCAGTGTTGTGGGTGGGTGTGTTATTGTGTTGGGTGAGGGTGTGTTATTGTGGGGGGTGGGGGTGTTAACGGTGGAGGTGCTGTGTTGTGTGTGGGTGTGTCATTGTGGTGTTGGGTGGGTGTTATTGTGGTGTTGTGTGGGGGTGTGTTATTTTGGGGGGGGTGGGGTGTTACGGTGGAGGTACCGTGTTGTGGGTGGGTGTGTTATTGTGGTGTTAGGTGGATGTTATTGTGGTGTTGTGTGGAGGTGTGTTATTGTGGGGTGGGGGGTGTTACGGTGGAGGTGCCGTGTTGTGGGCGGGTGTGTTACTGTGGTGTTGGATGGGTGTTATTGTGGGGTGTGGGGAGTGTTATGGTGGAGGTGCCGTGTTGTGGGTGAGTGTGTTATTGTGGTGTTGGATGGGTGTTATTGTGGGGTGTGGGGGGTGTTATGGTGGAGGTGCCGTATTGTGGGTGGGTGTGTTATTGTGGTGTTGTGTGGGGGTGTGTTATTGTGGGGTGTGGGGGTGTTACGGTGGAGGTGCCGTGTTTGTGGGTGGGTGTGTTATTGTGATGTTGGATGGGTGTTATTGTGGGGTGTGGGGGGTGTTACGGTGGAGGTGCCATGTTGTGGGTGGATGTTATTGTGGTGTTGGATGAGTGTTATTGTGGGGTGTGGGGGATGTTACGGTGGAGGTCCCGTGTTGTGGATGGGTGTGTTATTGTGGTGTTGGGTGGGTGTTATTGTGGGATGTGGGGGGTGTTATGGTGGAGGTGCTGTGTTGTGGGTGGGTGTTACTGTGGTGTTGTGTGGGGGTGTGTTATTGTGGGGTGTGTGGGGTGTTACGGTGGAGGTGCCGTGTTGTGGGTGGGTGTGTCATTGTGGTGTTGGGTGGGTGTTACTGTGGGGTGTGTGTGGGGTTACGGTGGAGGTGTCGTGTTGTGGGTGGGGGTGTCATTGTGGTGTTGGGTGGGTGTTATTGTGGGATGTGGGGGGTGTTACGGTGGAGGTGCCGTGTTGTGGGTGGGTGTGTCATTGTGGTGTTGGGTGGGTGTTATTGTGGGGTGTGGGGGCGTTATGGTGGAGGTGCCGTGTTGTGGGTGGGTGTTATTGTGGTGTTGTGTGGGGGTGTGTTATTGTGGGGTGTGGGGTGGTGTTACGGTGGAGGTGCCGTGTTGTGGGTGGGTGTGTCATTGTGGTGTTGGGTGGGTGTTATTGTGGGGTGTGGGGGTGTTATGGTGGAGGTGCCATGTTGTGGATGGGTGTTATTGTGGTGTTGTATGGGGGTGTGTTATTGTGGGGTGTGGGGGTGTTATGGTGGAGGTGCCGTGTTGTGGGTGGGTGTTATTGTGGTGTTGTGTGGGGGTGTTACGGTGGAGGTGCCGTGTTGTGGGTGGGTGTGTCATTGTGGTGTTGGGTCGGTGTTATTGTGGGGTGTGGGGGTGTTATGGTGGAGGTGCCGTGTTGTGGGTGGGTGTTATTGTGGTGTTGTGTGGGGGGTGTTATTGTGGGGTGTGGGGGGGTGTTACGGTGGAGGTGCCGTGTTGTGGGTGGGGGTGTCATTGTGGTGTTGGGTGGGTGTTATTGTGGGGTGTGGGGGTGTTACGGTGGAGGTACCGTGTTGTGGGTGGGTGTGTCATTGTGGTGTTGTGTGGGGGTGTGTTATTCTGGGGTGTGTGGGGTGTTACGGTGGAGGTGCCGTGTTGTGGGTGGGGGTGTCATTGTGGTGTTGGGTGGGTGTTATTGTGGGGGGTGGGGGTGTTATAGTGGAGGTGCCGTGTTGTGGGTGGGTGTTATTGTGGTGTTGTGTGGGGGTGTGTTATTGTGGGGTGTGGGGGGGGGTTTCGGTGGAGGTGCCGTGTTGTGGGTGGGTGTTATTGTGGTGTTGTGTGGGGGTGTTACGGTGGAGGTGCCGTGTTGTGGGTGGGTGTGTCATTGTGGTGTTGGGTGGGTGTTATTGTGGGGTGTGGGGGTGTTACGGTGGAGGTGCCGTGTTGTGGGTGGGTGTTATTGTGGTGTTGTGTGGGGGTGTGTTACGGTGGAGGTGCCGTGTTGTGAGTGGGTGTGTCATTGTGGTGTTGGGGGTGTGTTATTGTGGGGTGTGGGGGTGTTACGGTGGAGGTGCCGTGTTGTGGGTGGGGGTGTCATTGTGGTGTTGGGTGGGTGTTATTGTGGGGTGTGGGGGTGTTATGGTGGAGGTGCCGTGTTGTGGGTGGGTGTTATTGCGGGGTGTGGGGGGGTGTTACGGTGGAGGTGCCGTGTTGTGGGTGGGTGTTATTGTGGTGTTGTGTGGGGGTGTGTTATTGTGGGGGGGGGGGTGTTACGGTGGAGGTGCCGTGTTGTGGGTGGGGGTGTCATTGTGGTGTTGGGAGGGTGGGTGCGGGTCCCACCTGCCGCTCGCTGCCTGCTCGGCCCCGGCCGCCCCCCGCCCACCCCCCGCCGGGCCCGGCAGCCGGCGCGGCTCCAGCCAGACAAGCGCCGCATTGCGATACCGGCCCCGCCGCGGGGAGGGGGAGCGAGACAGACGCGGGGAGCGGCCGAGCGCCACCGCCAGCGCCCGGCGGAGCGACAGAGCGAGCGAGCCGCCGGGGCAGCGAGGGAAGGAGACGGCCAAGGGCGGAGGAGAGCGACAGGCTGAGTCCCGCCGCGGGGTGGGCGCGGGGGCAGCAGCGGAAGAGGGAGGAAAGGGGGAGCGAGAAAGGCTCAGGGATGGAGGGGTGCGGGGGATAGGAAAGGATCATGGAGGGATAGAGGAAGGGGGATGGAGGGGTGTGGGGGGATGGGAAAGGAAGGGATGGAGGGATAGAGGAAACGTGGGATGGGGGGATGGAAGAAGGGGGTTGAAGCGGGATGGGAAAGGCAGACCCTGCACAGTTACAGGGGGGTGTGTGTGTTTTACAGGCTGGAGGGGGTATTGGGAGACGTCGGAGTTGTTGCAAGAGTTGTGGGGTATTACACGGGGTGTTGGGGGGCATTACAGGTTGTGGAGGTGTTAGGGGTAGATGGAGGTTGTGCAGGTGTTGGGAGCATGGGGGTTGTTGTGGGGGTTTTGGGACATAATGCAGTCTGTGGGGCGGGTGTTGTGGGGTTTTGCAGGGGATGTTGGGTGTGTTATGTGCTGTGTGGGTGTTTCATGGGGTGTTGGGGGGTGTTACAGGCTGTGGGGCAGGAGTTGGGAGCATGAGGGGTGTTGGGGGATGTTAGAGGCTGTGGGGTGTGTGTGTGGGGGTGCTGCAGGTCTCCAAGGCCCGCAGTCCCTCTGTCACGAGGGACAACAGGTGAGTATGACAGGGTCCCCCCGGCTCCTGCCCCTCTGTATCCCCGAATCGGGGACGGGCTGGGTCCCTGTGGCCCATCCAACCCTCGGCCTCCTGCCGGCGAGGGAAACTGAGCCCCAGCTAACTTGGTTCACACATGGAGCTGCTGAACCCCATTGTGCCCACACCCCCAAGCCAGCCACTTCCTGTCCCTCGGGCCCCATCGGGATCAGTGCCCCCTAGAGGGGAAGGGCCCCATGTCCCTATTTGGAGTCTGATGGGAGCTGACAGAAATTGGGTCTGGGTGATTCTCTAATAGTCTAGAAACCTTTGAATTTAGTTAAAAATGTGGGGGTGGCCCAGGGACACTCGGGGGTTCTGGCAAGGATATCGGAGGGCTGGGGAAGAGGGAGGCCTGGGGGGCCTTGGGGGGACTGAGGAAGAGTGGGGGGAGCTGGGGGATATGCAGGGAGAGGGGGTGGGGGTGACAGCCAGCCTCTCTGCCCCTTGGTGTCGGGCGAGAAGGTTCAGGGTTCAAAGCCCTGTTTTCTAGGGGAATTTGGGGTGGCTCCGTTTCTCTGAATTTCGGGCCAGCACCGGGGCCGTGGGAAAGGTCCCTGAGTCTGTGGCTTGGTGGATCCCTCTCCCCTACCGGGCACCCCAGGTGCAGCTTAGTGAGAGCGGCTCAGCAGCGCTACCAGTCAGTGACCAGCCAGGGCTGGGGATAGCTGCCCTCCCGCCATCCACTGCTCGCTGGCAGGTCACTAGCCTTCCCGGGTCCCAGTAGCCCAGTCTGGTGGCCAGGTGCTGACAGGGAGCCCGTCTGGTACCTGCCTGGCAGCTCTTTCCCATGGCCGATCAGTACCCCTTCTGGGTCGCCCAGCCCATGGCCGAGCCCCTCCAGCCCCTCCCTGGGCTGATAAAACCTGCATTTAACTGGCACCCCCAACGTGCCTCATTGCAACCCCCTGACTGGGGGTTGTTTGGGCAACAAAATCTGTCATTGCCCCCCCCCACACACACACCCACTGGGGAAAGGTCGACTAGTTCGGGGTGGGCTTCCCAGCGGGATGGAAGGACAGGCCTCCAGCCCCAGCACCTCCCTCCTGGAGCAGCGCTCCCTGGCTCCCCTCCTGACAGCGAAGAGAACCAGGGAAACAACCCAGAGTGAGTGAGGGGCTGGGCTGGCAGGGGGCTGTGGGTCAGGAGTGAGGGGCAATGGCAGAGCTGGGGGAAGGGAGCCTGGGCTGGGCTGGCGAGGGGCTGCGGGTTGGGATTGAGGGGCACCAGCAGAGCTGAGGGCAGCCCAGAGTAGAGATAAATGGCATGGGGCAGGGGGGGCAGGATTGAGGGGCATTGACAAAATCCATCAAAAATCCCCCACCCCCTCAATGTTAGCAGCAGCCCAGGCTCCTCCTTCCAGCCCACTCAGCTCACACCCTGGGTGCTCTCCCCCTTTTAACCTCTCAGCACCTGCTCTCTTCCTCTGCTCCAGCTGGACGAATGGGTCAGCCAGGCCTGCGCTCTCGTCCTCCCGCTCTGTCTCGCTGCCGGCAGCCGTCTCTGTCCCTGAGACCCTTAACCTGTGAGGGCAGCGCAGAATTCACAGGTGAGGTTCTTGGGAACCGAGCGACTGGCCCCACACAGCGCAGCCAGCGGGGCAGGTCTCAGCTCGTCACGCCGGGGGCAGGGGCAGCGTCACCGCTAGGGGCACGGGCAACCGAACCCCCCACACCTTAACCACTAGACCCCCTTCCCTCCCAGAGCCAGGCTAGAAACCAGGCGTCCTGGCTCCCCCCGGGATTGTGCCAGACTCCTTGTGCTACTCTGGAGAAACGACTTTCCTGCTCAGTGCCTCGGTTTCCCCAGAGCACGACGGGGCCCCGATGGCAGTCGGAGTCTTGGCTGAGCTCTGCCTGTGTCTGAGCTGAGACAACAGGCCTGGGAGGACACGGAGACGAGCCCCTCGGGGAGCTCCCTCCTCGCCCGCCCGCCCTCCCGAGGGAGCAGGTTTGACGGGTGTCTCTGTGCCTTCAAGGCTCCTGCTCCCAGAGACACCATCAAACAGCTGAATCCCCCAAGCCAAGCGACACGGGACACCCCCGAGGAAGGGGGGGGCCCTCATCACACACACACCCCCGCCCCTGCACTCCAACCACTCAACGGAGCTGGAGAGAGAACCCAGGAGTCCGGGCTCTCCCACTCCCCCCCCCCCCCGCTCTAAACACTCGACTCCTGCCTCCTTTTCCAAGGTTACTGGTGTGAAGGAATAATTCTGTGCCCGGCTCTAGCAGTGCCCCCCACTCCTGACCTGCAGCAGCGCCCTCGCCCCCCCACCCCGCGAGTTCTGCAGAGGGTGGGAGCAGGGAACCCAGGGCTGGGCTAGCAGGAGTGAGGGGCACCGGCAGATCGGGGGGGGACGTTTCTCATCCTTTTGGTGCACTCGTCCCCCGGCCCCGCAGCCCCCCCCCTCTGTTTAAGGGACATATTAATTGTCAGCTTCATGCCCGGCTGTCTGGTTTCCATGGAGACGGATCTCTGAGGCCGACAGCTCCGCCCCCCCCCCCCCCTTCTCCCGTCTGCCAGAGCTGCCTTCCTCCAGTCCTGGGCATGCGGGGACCCCTCGCCCGGCACTGGGACGCAGCCACCTCTGGGGTGGGACACGGGGGCTGGTTATACAGGGACCCTTCGCCTGGCATTGGGACGCAGCCACCTCTGGGGTGGGGTGAGGCTGGGGGCTGGTTATACAGGGACCCCTCGCCTGGCACTGGGGTGCAGCCACCTCTGGGGTGGGGTGAGGCTGGGGGCTGGTTATACAGGGACCCCTCGCCTGGCACTGGGGTGCAGCCACCTCTGGGGTGGGACACGGGGGCTGGTTATACAGGGACCCCTCGTCCTGCACTGGGGCGCAGCCACCTCTGGGGTGGGACACGGGGCTGGTTATACAGGGACCCTTCGCCTGGCATTGGGATGCAGCCACCTCTGGGGTGGGGTGAGGCTGGGGGCTGGTTATACAGGGACCCCTCCCCCGGCACTGGGACGCAGCCTCCTCTAGGGTGGGGTGAGGCTGGGGGCTGGTTATACAGGGACCCCTCGCCTGGCACTGGGACGCAGCCACCTCTGGGGTGGGGTGAGGCTGGGGGCTGGTTATACAGGGATCCCTCGCCTGGCACTGGGGTGCAGCCACCTCTGGGGTGGGACACGGGGGCTGGTTATACAGGGACCCCTCGTCCTGCACTGGGGCGCAGCCACCTCTGGGGTGGGACACGGGGCTGGTTATACAGGGACCCTTCGCCTGGCATTGGGATGCAGCCACCTCTGGGGTGGGGTGAGGCTGGGGGCTGGTTATACAGGGACCCCTCCCCCGGCACTGGGACGCAGCCTCCTCTAGGGTGGGGTGAGGCTGGGGGCTGGTTATACAGGGACCCCTCGCCCGGCACTGGGACGCAGCCACCTCTGGGGTGGGACACGGGGGCTGGTTATACAGGGACCTCCCGCCTGGTGCTGGGGCGCAGCCACCTCTGGGGTAGGGTGAGGCTGGGGGCTGGTTATACAGGGACCCCTCGCCCGGCACTGGGACGCAGCCACCTCTGGGGTGGGACACGGGGGCTGGTTATACAGGGACCCCTCGCCTGGCATTGGGATGCAGCCACCTCTGGGGTGGGGTGAGGCTGGGGGCTGGTTATACAGGGATCCCTCGCCCAGTGCTGGGATGCAGCCACCTCTTAGGTGGGACACGGGGGCTGGTTATACAGGGACCCCTCACCTGGCGCTGGGATGCAGCCACCTCTGGGGTGGACGTGGGCGGGCTGTAGCCCTGCCCCCTCCATTGTGATGTCCCATAGGTTCCGTGCCCCCTGTGCTGGGCGATGCCCACAGCCTCCCAGCTGCTGCTGCCCCTTTGCCTTGGCCTCCTTCTGCCCCCCCGGCCGCCCGCCTGCCTCGACTGCTTCTCCACCCCGCAGCAGCGCCTGCGCGTCTGCCAGGTCTTCCTGGGTCACACCAGCTCCTGGCACGTGGCCTGCCTGGGTGCCCTGCGGGCCGCCTTCCAGCCCCACGCCCAGCTGGTGGTGGGTGAGTGGGGCCCCGGAGCCAGGCGGCCGGCTGGCCCTCCGGCCTCACCCCGGCCTCCTCCTGCAGCTCTGTCTGTCCGTCTGTCTTCCGTTCCCTCTGTCCCTCCTGGCTGTCTGTCTGGCCCTCCCACAGCTCCGCCGGGCTCCAGCCTGTCCTTTGGCCTCTGCTTTAGCTTCCCCTGAGCCTTTGTTCCATTTCCAGCTCCATCACCCACCCATCCCTCAGCTCCATCCCTCCCTTCTCCAGCTTAACCGCCTCCTGGCCCTGCATTGCTACCTCCATCATCCCTCCGTCTTCACCCCCATCCATCCCTAGCTCCATCCCTCCCTTCTCCAGCTTAACCGTCCCCTGACCCTGCATCCCTAGCTCCATCATCCCTCTGTCTTCACCTCCATCCATCCCTCAGTTCCACCCCTCCTTTCTCCAGCTTAACCGCCCCCTGGCCCTGCACCCCTAGCTCCATCCTCCCTCCGTCTTCACCCCCATCCTCCCTCCGTCTTCACCTCCATCCATCCCTCAGCTCCATCCGTCCCTTCTCCAGCTTAACCGCCCCTTGGCCCTGCACCCCTAGCTCCATCATCCCTCTGTCTTCACCCCCATCCATCCCTAGCTCCATCATCCCTCCGTCTTCACCTCCATCCATGCCTAGCTCCATCTTCCCTCCGTCTTCACCCCCATCCTCCCTCCATCTTCACCTCCATCCATCCCTCAGCTCCATCCCTCCCTTCTCCAGCTTAACCGCCCCTGGCCCTGCATCGCTACCTCCGTCATCCCTCCGTCTTCACTTCCATCCATCCCTAGCTCCATCATCCCTCCATCTTCACCTGCATCCATCCCTAGCTCCATCATCCCTCTGTCTTCACCTCCATCCATCCCTAGCTCCATCCGCCCTCTGTCTTCACCCCCATCTTCCCTCCGTCTTCACCTCTATCCATTCCTCCATCTTCACCTCCATCCATCCCTAGCTCCATCTTCCCTCCGTCTTCACCCCCATCCTCCCTCCGTCTTCACCCCCATCCATCCCTACCTCCATCCATCCCTTCCTCCAGCTTAACCGCCCCCTGGCCCTGCATTGCTACCTCCATCATCCCTCCATCCCTGCCTCCATCCATCCCTACCTCCATCCCTCCCTTCTCCAGCTTAACCGCCTCCTGGCTCTGCATCGCTACCTCCATCCTCCCTCCATCTTCACCTCCATCCATCCCTAGCTCCATCCTCCCTCCGTCTTCACCTCCATCCATCCCTCAGCTCCATCCCTCCCTTCTCCAGCTTAACTGCCTCCTGGCCCTGCATCCCTAGCTCCATCATCCCTCTGTCTTCACCTCCATCCATCCCTAGCTCCATCCTCCCTCCGTCTTCATCTCCATCCATCCCTCAGCTCCATCCCTACCTTCTCCAACTTAACCACCCCCTGGCCCTCCATCGTTTCCTCTGTCATCCCTCCGTCTTCATCCTCATCCATCCCTAGCTGCATCCTCCCTCTGTCTTCACCCCCATCTTCCCTCCATCTTCACCTCCATCCATCCCTACCTCCATCCATCCCTTCCTCCAGCTTAACCACCCCCTGGCCCTGCATCGCTACCTCCATCATCCCTCCGTCTTCACCTCCATCCATCCCTACCTCCATCCTCCCTCCGTCTTCACCTCCATCCATCCCTAGTTCCATCCTCCCTCCGACTTCACCTCCATCCATCGCTCAGCTCCATCCCTCCCCTCTCCAGCTTAACCGCCTCCTGGCCCTGCATCCCTAGCTCCATCATCCCTCTGTCTTCACCCCCATCCATCCCTAGCTCCATCATCCCTCCGTCTTCACCTCCATCCATCCCTAGCTCCATCCTCCCTCCGTCTTCACCCCCATCCTCCCTCCGTCTTCACCTCCATCCATCCCTCAGCTCCATCCCTCCCTTCTCCAGCTTAACCGCCCCCTGGCCCTGCACCCCTAGCTCCATCCTCCCTCCGTCTTCACCCCCATCCTCCCTCCGTCTTCACCTCCATCCATCCCTCAGCTCCATCCCTCCCTTCTCTATCTTAACCACCCCCTGGCCCTGCATCGCTACCTCCGTCATCCCTCCGTCTTCACCTCCGTCCATCCGTAGCTCCATCATCCCTCTGTCTTCACCTCCATCCATCCCTAGCTCCATCCTCCCTCCGTCTTCACCCCCATCCATCCCTACCTCCATCCATCCCTTCCTCCAGCTTAACTACCCCCTGGCCCTACATCCCTAGCTCCATCCTCCCTCCATCCCTACCTCCATCCATCCCTACCTCCAGCTTAACATCTCCCTTGCCCTCCATCTCTAGCTCCATCCTCCTTCCATCCTCACCCCCATCCATCCCTAGCTCCATCCTCCCTCCGTCTTCACCCCCATCCATCCCGAGCTCCATCCTCCTGTCCTCTTCACCCCCATCCGTCCCTAGCTCCATCCATCCCTCCGTCTTCACCCCCATCCATCCTTAGCTCCATCCATCCCTTCATCTTCACCCCCATCCATCCCTAGCTCCATCCATCCCTCCATCTTCACCCTCATCCATCCTTAGCTCCATCCTTCCCTTCCTCCAGCTTAACCACCCCCTGGCCCTACATCCCTAGCTCCATCATCCCTCTGTCTCCACCTCCAGCCATCCTTCCATCCTCACCTCTTCCCATCTCTCCAACCATCCCTAGCTCCATCATCTCCTCCATCCATCCCTCCATCCATGCCCCCCCAGGGATGGACCCTGGAGCAGAACCTGTCCCCTCACCAGCCCCCCCTCGCCCTTCCCAGGTGTGGCAGAGATGGAGAAGCTGAAGGACATCTTCTCCAACGTCATCTTCTCTCTGGAGCAGAAGGGCATGGCCAAGGGTGGGTCAGAGCCGAGGTGGGGCCATGGGGAAGGAAGGGGGAGAGGAAGGATGCTGCAGGGGGAGCAAGGGGAATGGCTGGGAAAAGGGGAGGGGAGTGATAGGGTGTTGGGGGCTGGAAAGGCAGTAGGAGGGTGTGGGCAGGGGGCCTAGTTCTGACCCCCTCTCCCTCCCAGTTCCCTACCAGGTGGCCATACCGGAGGCTGTGGCGCAGATCCAGCCAGAGCTGGCTCAGCTGAAACCAGGTGAGAGGGGTGCTGGGAGCCAACTACCGGGTGGGACCCCTCCGTGGGACCCCCCCCATACACATAGCTTCCCATGCACCCACTATACTGGAACAGGTGAGGGAAGGAGGATGGGTCCCCCATGGCCCACCCAGCCCTCGGCCTTTTGGGAGGCAGGGGCTGAGACCCGGCAACCCCCCCGGCAATGATGCAGTCCCTGCTGGGAGGCTGGATCAGACCCAGCGCCCCCTAAAGGGCAGGTGGGAGTGGGTCTGCTGCTGCTGGGCGTAATGACCTGATATGGCCTCATCCTTGCTCCTGTTTCTCTCCCTTCACAGCTCCTGCCTGCGTCCCGCCATGCGGTGAGTCCTGACATCTGGCTGGGCGCCCCCCACACAGCCCTGCCGGTGCCCCTCACTCCCGACCTGCAGCCCCTTTACTAGCCCAGCCCTGGGCTCCCCCCAGCCCTGCCAGCGCCCCTCACTACTGACCCGTAGCCCCCTGCCAGCCCAGCCCTGGGCTTCCTCCTCCCCCAGGCTCTGCCGGTGACCCTCACTCCCAACCTGCAGCCCCTCTGCTAGCCCAGCCCTGGGCTCCCCCCAGCCCTGCCGGTGCCCCTCACTACCGACCCGCAGCCCCCTGCCAGCCCATCCGTGGGCTCCCTCCTCCCCCAAGCTCCGCTGGTGCCCCTCACTCCCAACTTGCAGCACCTTTTTAGCCCAGCTCTGGACTCCCCCTCCCCCAAGCTCTACCGGTGACCCTCACTCCCGACCCGCAGCCCCCTGCTAGCCCAGCCCCGGGCTCCCCCTTCCCCCAAGTTCCACCAGTGCCCCTCACTCCTAACCTGCAGCCCCTTTCTAGCCCGGCTCTGGGCTCCCCCCTCCCCCAAGCTCCACCGGTGACCTTCACTCCGACCTGCAGCCCCCTGCTAGCCCAGCCCTGCCCCCCCAGCTCTGCCAGTGCCCCTCACTCCTGACCTGCAGGCCCCTCCCAGCCCAGCCCTGGGCTCCCTCCTCCCCCAAGCTCCGCCGGTGACCCTCACTCCCGACCTACAACCCCCCGCAGCCCCCTGCCAGCCCAGCCCTGGGCTCCCCCCTCCCCCAAGCTCCATCAGTGCCCCTCACTCCCGACTTGCAGCCCCCTACTAGCCCAGTCTTTCCCCCCCAGCTCTGCCAGTGCCCCTCACTCCTGACCCGCAGCCCCCTGCTAGCCCAGCCCTTGGCTCCCCCGCCACTTTGCTGCTCTCTGCAGGGTACCAGAAAGACGCCCAGGTCTACAAATGCGCCTCGTGCAGCCGAGTGGAGTGTCAGCTCCCCCTGGACTGTCCAGGTACGTGCTACATCCCAAATCCCCCCATGGCACTAGGAGGTGCTTTGCTGCGGGGTTCCCTGGCCGTTCCAGATGATGAACCCAGAAGTCCTGGCCAAACCCAACCCAGGGGATTCTATTCAGCCTCCAGAAATCCCCCTTGTGCTTTCAGCTGATCACAGGAATCCCTGGATAA
The DNA here is from genome assembly GCA_026122505.1 of Aldabrachelys gigantea. Classification (NCBI taxonomy): domain Eukaryota; kingdom Metazoa; phylum Chordata; order Testudines; family Testudinidae; genus Aldabrachelys; species Aldabrachelys gigantea. Next base: position 71,983,532 of record CM047489.1, read on the forward strand.
CCAGCCCTGCGCCCCACCCCAGAGGTGGCTGCATCTCAGTGCTGGGCCAGGGATTCCCTCCGGGGTGGGGTCCCTATCTAACCAGCCCTGCACCCTGCCCCAGAGGTGGCTGCATCTTAGTGCTGGGCCACAGATTCCCTTCGGGGTGGGGTCCCTATATAACCAGCCCTGCGCCCCACCCCAGAGGTGGCTGCATCTCAGTGCTGGGTGAGGGATTCCCTCTGGGATGGGGTCCCTATCTAACCAGCCCTGCACCTCACCCCAGAGGTGGCCACATCTCAGTGCTGGGAGAGGGATTCCCTCCGGGATGGGGTCCCTATCTAACCAGCCCCCGTGCCCTGCCCCAGAGGTGGCCGCATCTCAGTGCTAGGCCAGGAATTCCCTCTGGGGTGGGGTCCCTATCTAACCAGCTCCTGTGCCCCGCCCCAGAGGTGGTCACATCGCCATCCCCACCCACAGTCACCCCCGCTCTTTGCCCTGCCAGTGGAGGACATCTGGAAGAACGAGGGGGAGAGGACGGCTCTGACATGCAGGGTCCCGTTCCAGACCCCCCCTGACGTCCGGTACAGCTGGAAGTTTGTCAAGGACGTGAGTGTGTGTGTGTGTGAGGGGGAGGGTCTGTCTTGCGTTGTGGTTGCCTCTTAGGGTAGCAGGAAGACATGCGGGGGGAGCACCTTGGCAGATGGGGGGGTGAAAGGAAGTAATTTTACTGGGGGGGGGGTCTGCTGCCCCAACTCCATGCCCCTTGCCCCCTATACCCCCTAGTGGCAGCCTTCGAGTCAGCCCAGCCCCTTCACTCTGCCCACGGTCCTGAGTTTGATTGCCCTGACGCCTGCCCCCCCCATCACCCTCTCGATTCGCTCTCCCCTGGCCCCCTAGCTCCGGACTCGAGATCTCTCCCTCTTCCGGGACCTGCACCCAGGTGCCAGCTCCTCCATCGTCCTCCGCCCCACGCGGGGCTCGCACCGCGGCACCTACGCCTGCCAGCTAGCCGAGGAGGACGACGTGCTAGCCCGGAACTACTTCTACCTCAATGGTAAGGAGGGGAGTGATGTTGAGTGGTTACAGCAGAGAGGCTGGGAGCCAGGACTCCTGGGTTCTCTCCCTGGCTCTCGGAGGGGAGTGGGGTTTAGTTGTTGGAGCAGTGGGGCTGGAAGCCAGGACTCCTGGGTTCTCTCCCCAGCTCTGAGAGGGGAGTGGGGTCTGGCAGATTAGACCCTGGCGGGCTGGGAGCCAGGACTCCTGGGTTCTCTCCCTGGCTCTCGGAGGGGAGTGGGGTTTCGTGGTTGGAGCAGTGGGGCTGAGAGCCAGGACTCCTGGGTTCTGTCTCCCCGCAGTGACTGCCAGCAGCCAGGGGGCAGAGACAGAGCTGCAGGATATGTTCCGCGCCATCCTGCAGTCCCCAGCGGGGCGCAGGGCTGAGGATCGGCTTCCTGGGCTCTCGGAGTTGCTGGCTGAACCCGACTCGCTGCACAGGAGGAATGTGGTGCTGCTGATGGTGGGGCTGGCGCTGAGCGCCCTGCTGGGCACCCTGCTGCTGGGGTGAGCTTGCCAGGACCCTCTGGATCAGTGCTGTGGGTCCCTCCAGCCCGGGAACCTCCCCCTCACCTCCAATGCCCAGCCTAACCAATGGGCCCATCCAGTCTGGGACTCTGTCCCCACCAGACCTGACCCATGGGCCTGCCTACCCAGACTGGTATCCAGTTGCAGGGAGTTCCACAGGTCTCCACTTCCCTTTCCTCCAGCTACCAAGCCCTTTGTGGCCCCAAACTCCCCACCCTGCCCCCAGCCCCCCACTGCCCTTATGGGTCCCAGCTTGGTCCAGCCCCCTCCATCCACGCACCGGGAGCAACACGTGGAGAGGGCAGTGTGTGCAGGGTTGGGGGGGGGCCTTCCAATGGTTTGTCCTCCCTCTGCTATGGCTCCCTTCTCGCTCGCTCTTTGCGCTTCTTCCCCACCCCCCATCTTCCCTCTCTCTCTCCCCACAGGGGCATCTGTCGCTGGGCCATGGGCCAGCCCTGATGCACCCGGCCTGGGCCCTGGACTCGGCTCTGCTTCGGTGGCCCGGGACTAGCACCATCAATTCTCTATTAGAATAAACCCAACTTCCAGCCTGAGCCTGGAGTCTCTGTCTGGGCTGCAAAAGGGGGGTCTCCCCTGGCGGTCAGCGCTGGCCCGATGCCCTGGGGGGGCACTGGGGGACAGCGTGGGGGGTCTCCCCGGGAGGTCAGCGCTGGCCCGATGCCCTGGGGGGGCACTGGGGGGCAGCTTGGGGGGTCTCCCCGGGAGGTCAGCACTGGCCCGATGCCCTGGGAGGGCACTGGGGGGCGCTGTGCTGCTGGGGGGCAGCTTGGGGGGGGTCCCCCTGGCGGTCAGCGCTGGCCCGATACCCTGGGGTGGCACTGGGGGGTGCTGTGCTGCTGGGGGGCAGCTTGGGGGGTCTCCCCGGGAGGTCAGCGCTGGCCCAATGCCCTGGGGTGGCACTGGGGGGTGCTGTGCTGCTGGGGGGCAGCTTGGGGGGTCTCCCCGGGAGGTCAGCGCTGGCCCAATGCCCTGGGGGGCGCTGTGCTGCTGGGGGGCAGCTTGGGGGGTCTCCCCAGGAGATCAGCGCTGGCCCGATGCCCTGGGGGGGCACTGGGGGGCAGTTTGGGGGGTCTCCCCGGGAGGTCAGCGCTGGCCCGATGCCCTGGGGGGGCACTGGGGGGCAGCTTGGGGGGTCTCCCCGGGAGGTCAGCGCTGGCCCAATGCCCTGGGGGGTGCTGTGCTGCTGGGGGGCAGCTTGGGGGGTCTCCTCGGGAGGTCAGCGCTGGCCCGATGCCCTGGGGGGGCACTGGGGGGCGCTGTGCTGCTGGGGGGCAGCTTGAGGGGGTCCCCCCGGGAGGTCAGCACTGGCCCGATGCCCTGGGGGGATACTGGGGGGCGCTGTGCTGCAGGGGGTGGGGTGGGGGGTCTCCCCTGGCGGTCAGCGCTGGCCCGATGCCCTGGGGGGCGCTGTGCTGCTGGGGGGCAGTTTGGGGGGTCTCCCCTGGCGGTCAGCGCTGGCCCAATGCCCTGGGGGGCACTGTGCTGCTGGGGGGCAGCTTGGGGGGTCTCCCCGGGAGGTCAGCGCTGGCCCGATGCCCTGAGGGGACACTGGGGGGCGCTGTGCTGCTGGGGGGCAGCTTGGGGGGTCTCCCCGGGAGGTCAGCGCTGGCCCGATGCCCTGAGGGGACACTGGGGGGCGCTGTGCTGCTGGGGGGCAGCTTGGGGGGTCTCCCCGGGAGGTCAGCGCTGGCCCGATGCCCTGGGGGGGGCACTGGGGGGCAGCTTGGGGGGTCTCCCCGGGAGGTCAGCGCTGGCCATTTCTGTGATTCTGTGAATAGCGGGTGCTGGGGTAGGGCCCTGGGTGAAGGGGGATCCCCCTGGATCGGGGGTCAGGCGGGGGGAGGGGAGGGGGAAGTTTGGGGAGTCTCTCGGCCCCCCAGCGTCCCTGTCACGTCCCCCTCCGCCTTCGCCCCCCCGCCCCTCTGGACTCGCTGCGGCCCCCCCGGTGCCCCCGCTGGGGGCGTGCGGGAGGGAGGGGAGGGGCGAGGGCCGGGAAGTTCCCACGGCCGCAGGATTTCCATATATGGGCAGTGACGCGGGGCGAGGCGGGGAATCCCCCGCCCCCTCCCGGCCGAGCCAGGCCCGGAGCAAACAGAACCGCGTGGCCAGGCGGCGAGAGCGCAGCGAACGGTGCGGCCGGGTCCGGGGCGATCGCGGGGGGCTCGCGGGGGGCTGGGGAAGGGGGAGGGGGATCGCGGGGGGCGCCGGAGAAGGGGGAGGGGGATCGCGAGTGGGGGCCGGAAAAGGGGGTCGGGGCAGAGCCCTTGTCTGTGTCTGGGGGGGTCACTGGGTTTGGGGGAGCCCCACGCGAGGGCCCGGCAGAGTTTGGGGGGCTGGGCTCAGCTGGGGGTGGGGTCTGATCAGCCCCTTCGCTCCGGCCGGGGGATCCGCTGTTGGGTCTGGGGCCGAAAGCCCAGCAACACCCCACCCCCGGGAGTGGGGGGGCTGAGATATGGGTTCCCCCCCGGGGCTGAGATATGGGGTCCCCCCGGCAGCTTTGTCTTTCACTTTCTCCTTCCGTTTGTGTCTCCCCTGCTCCGACGTCTGCAACTTCCTCATCGGGTGGCGGAAGCCAGCCCCCCCCCACACGGATGGGGAGGGGGAAGCTATGGGGAGGGGGGGGCTTGCGGTGCCAGGGAGCACAGGAGGGGGTGGGGGGGTTATGAGGGGCTGGGGGGGAGGAGGGGCTGGGGGGTGCAGGGAAGGTGGGGGAGAGGAAGGGGTGCGGGGACTGGTTATGGGGTGGTGGAGGGAGGGGTTATGGGGTGCCGGAGGGGGGAGGAGAAGGAGGGACGGGAAATGGGATTTCCCGGACGCCAGGAAATGTTTCCAAACATCCTGGTGTGAGGAAAGAGGCGGTGACGTGGGGAGCGGGAGGGAGACCCCTGCCTGGGGGGGCGGGGATGGGATTGGGGCAGGTGAGCCATAGGACTCAGGCGTCCGGGCTGGTATCTCCCCCCTCTCCGGTGACCCTGACATTGAGCTGGGCCATGTGGCGAGGGGCCTCGAGATCAAAAGTGTGTGTAGGGGGGAGCTATGGGGGGAGATGGAGGAATGTGACCCCCCCTTCCCCCCCCAGCTGTTGCTTGGGGGACAGCAACAACCCCTCCTCCACCATGGTCACCCACAGTGGAGACCAGCCTGGGATTCCCCCCACCCCAGGGGAGCCCCGGGCTGGAGTGTCTGGGATTTGGGGGGACAGAAGGGAGGTTCCCCAGGGCTTGGTCCAGGTTTCCCCTCCCTGAGAAGTTTTCTTGACAGTCTCATAAATGAGAGCTGGAGCTGGGTGTGTCAGGTTGGGGGGGCGGGGGAGATTGTGGGGGGTGGTTCTGGGTACCTCTGTGAGACCAGGTGGCTGTGTAGCTGTATCCTTGTGGCTGTGTGTCATTGTGTATCTGAATGGCTGTATCCTTGTGACTGTGTGTGTCTCTGTGCGCAACTGTGTATCTGTATGGCTGTATCCTTGTGGTTGTGTGAGTGTGTGTCTGGATGTGACTGTTTATTTGTATGGCTGTATCTTTGTGACTGTGTGTCCTGAGTGTGACTGTATCTGCATGACTGCATCTTTGTGGTTGTGTGTGGGGATGTGTCTGGATGCAATTGTGTATCTGTCTGGCTGTTCTGTGATGATATTTGTGTGTGTCTGGGTGCGGTTGTTTGTGCGTCTGCATCTCTGAGTGCCTATATCTTTGTGATGGTATGTCTCTGGGTGACGGTGTATATCAATAAGCCTCGGTGTGTAGTGTGGTGTTGGGACCCGCACTACATTTCCCCTCTCCCTCTGAGAGAAATGATTAACACCTCTCTGGCCTGGTCAGAGCCACACACACAAACAGGGTTGGCTTCCCCAACTGTCTCTGTGGCCTTGTCTCTATGCAATCGGGCCCTGTTGGGATCCTGTTTAGCAGAACTACGTCTGGCCTTGGGTCGGCCCTGCTGGGTTATCCGAGGCTGGAGGCCGCCAGCCCCGTGTCCATACCTGGCCGGGGGTGTCTCGTTGTCTGTCTCCACACCTGTGTCTTTGGGAGCCTCTTTCTCCAGGGGTGTCTTTCCCTCTTCCTGTCTCTATGTTGGGGGCTGCCTGACTGTGTCTGTGTGATTGTGTATCCTTCTCTGGGAGGGGGGTCTTTCTGTGTGTGTGTGTGTGTGTGTGTGTGTGTGTGTGTGTGTGTGTGTGTGTGTGTGTGTGTGTGTGTGTGTGTGTGTTGGGGACTGCCCAACTGTGTTTGTCTCTGTGTTTCTTGGTGGGTATCTTGACACGTTCCTTGACACTTCATGTGTGTCTTTGTGCACCTGTGTGTGTGTATTTCTCTGCAGGTATCTTTCTGTGTGTGTGTATGTGTTGGGGACAGTCTGTTTGTCTGTTTCCCTGGGGGTGTCTCTTACCCTGACTCTGCCCTCTCTGCCTGTATCTCTGTCTGACGGGTATGTGGGGAGGCGAGTGTCTCTCCCCTGCCTGTCGCCCCTGGATTTCCGGAGCAGGCGGCTGTGTTGTAACCACCTTGCGACACCGCTGGGCAGGCTGAGGGTGGGGAGACCAGCGGGGGCAGGTTGTGCCAGGAAACAGGCCAAGGAAGGGGAGAGATGATACCGGAGTGATGGGCCCGTGGAGGGGATCTGATTGGGGGCACCATGCCAGGGTGATGGGCCAGTGGAGGGGGATCTGGTGGGGGGCAGGATGCCAGGGTGATGGGCCCATGGAAGGGGATCTGGTGGGGGGCAGGATGCCAGGATGATGGGCCCGTGGAGGGGGATCTGGTGGGGGGCAGGATGCCAGGGTGATGGGCCCGTGGAGGGGGATCTGGTGGGGGGCAGGATGCCAGGGTGATGGGCCCATGGAGGGGGATCTGATGGGGGGCAGGATGCCAGGGTGATGGGACCGTGGGGGAGGATCTGGTGGGGGGCAGGATGCCAGGGTGATGGGCCCATGGAGGGGGATCTGGTGGGGGCAGGATTCCAGGCAGGCCGTGGGTCTGAGCCCAGCTGAGCAGACGATTGCTGATGTAACAGGGCTGCAATCCTGCCGTTGTTTCCTGACTCGTGGTGATGTTACTGGCTTGCGTCAGCCCCACAAACCCCCTCCCCCCTGCTTGGCCACCAAGAGGGACCCCTGGCCCTTGGAGCGGCTTTAACCCCTCGCTGCCCAGAGCTCCCCTGGGATCCAGGCCCTCAAGCCCCCTGAGCCCCTTACCCAGCCCCCCTTGCTCTGCCTGACTTCGACCCCCGCAGCAGCTCACTGGCGTCCCGTCCTCCCACAGGACAAGCCATGAGAGAGGAGGTGGAGACGGGCGCCCAGTTCCTGTCGCGCCTGGTGAACCGGCACGGCCAGCTGGACAAGGGGCGCATGGAGCAGTTCGGGGAGCGCCTGGCCGCCATCCTTCAAGAGAGGTACAGCCGGCACTGGTACCCCGAGAACCCCACCAAGGGGCAGGCCTACAGGTATGGGGCACGGAGTGGGGAGGCACCAGGAGTGGGGTGGCCGCCCGTGCGGCAGTTTGGCGTAGCTGGCTGCACCACAGGTGGCCCATGGGTGGAGCACGTTGCAGGGCGGGGGCAGCCGGGGGCTGCGTCGTGGGGCCGTTTGCCAGGCAGGTCAGTAACACTTTGCCCCGAGTGTGGGGCAGGAGGCCATCATGGGGGGGGCCGCAGCCGGAGGTCGCTGCATGGGTGGGAGGGGGGAGCTCTTTTGCAGGGCGCTTGGTGGGACGGTCACCTGCAGGGGTCCTGTTGGGCCCCTGGCGGTCTGACCCTCTCCCCTGCTCTCTCCCACTCCAGGTGTATCCGCATCAACCGGTGGCAGCGGGTGGATGAGTCGCTGCTCCGGGCCTGCGCGGGCTGCGGGCTGGAGTACTCGGAGCTGGCGCTGCCACGGGAGCTCTCGCTCTGGATCGACCCGGGGGAGGTCTGCTGCAGGTGAGCTTCCCCCCTGCCCCACTCCCCCACTGGCTGGGGTTAGCCCTTTCCCCAGCTCCAGGCACCCCTGCTGCTTCCATCTGGCAAGGGACAAAAGCCCTACTACTGCTGCAGCGCCTGGAGAATCACACAGTGGCGCAGCCAGCTGTGCCAGGACTCCTGGGTTCTTTCCTCCACGGGACCCCCTTCATGCACGTGGGGCTCACAGTGCTCCCACCAGGCACTGAACCCTGCCCCATACTCCTCTAGGAGGAGCAGGATCTGCTCCAGCCCCAGGGTGGGGGCTGGCTGGTTCAGGAGGATGGGGAATGGGGCCTTTCTCCTATAGGGGGAACCAGTTCTGCTCTAGTCCCAGGGTTGGGGGCTGGCTGGCTCGGGGGGGATGGGGCACAGGCCCGTTGTGAGCTAATGGGGCTCTGGTCCCAATTTCTAAAGCATCTTCTCCCCCCCCGCACCTCGGGTGCACCTGTCCCCCCCCAGACTCGGGGAGAACAGCCAGTACTTCACAGTGAGCCCCTCGGAAGGGGGAGGTGGCAAGGGGACCCCGGAGCCTGAGACGTCGGACTATCACTCAGAGTCACCATCGGAGAGCTCCTCGGAGGACGAGGGATCAGCCCAGCCCTCCCCGGCACCGGCACCGGCCCCAGCCCTGAGCAGACCCGCCCTGCGGGAGCCCAGCAAACAGGTGATGTGTGAATTGGGGGGCTGGGTCCCCATGGCCCGTTTGGTGCCTGAGGGCGGGAGGGGGTCCCTGTCCCTGCTGGGAATGGGGCTGAGACCCAGCAAACTCAACACACGCACAGGGCTTCTGAAGGGCTGAGTCAGAAGGGCCTGGAGCCTGTCCCCCCACAAGCCAGCCAGTCCACCCCTTGGCGCTGGAGCGGAGCTGGTGCCCCCTAGAGAAAGGCCCCATATCCCATCTCTCTGATGGGGACAGGTCACAGCAGATGTTCCAGAGATGGCTGCATCTCAGCACCAGGCGAGAGGTTCCTTTAAAAACAGCCCCTGCGCCCCACCCCAGAGGTGGCTGCATCTCAGTGTCGGGCAAGGGGTCCCTGCATAAACAGTCCGCATGCCCCACCCCAGAGGCAGCTACATCTCAGCACCAGGCGAGGGGTCCCTGCATCAACAGCCCCCACGCCCCACCCCAGAGGCAGCCACATCTCAGCGCCAGGCAACAGGTCTCTGGTTATTTCAGACTCCTGCTAAGGTCTCTTTTCTCTCCCCGCAGGCCGCTGAGTTGTTCTACGTCCCGGCCCCCATGTGGGTCCCCTGCACCACCCAGCGCCTGGTCAGCTACATCCCCACCTACCAACCCTTCACCTTCTACTACGTCAGCGTCGGAGCAAAGCCCTCGCCGGCGAAGAAATCCAACCCCGACCGGCTGCGGCGCCTCACCCACCGGGCTGCAAGGGCTTAGGGGCAGGGCAGGGAGAGGGGAGAGCCCCCAGCCCCTCTCCCTCCTGCCCCCACATCCCTTCCCCCCCAGTGATCTCCACCAGGCTCCCAGGCTGAGACTGGGTGGAGCTCAGCACAGCAGTAGAAACACCACCACCCAGTGGCCATGCAGCGAGCCAGGCTGGAAATAGCTGAAAGTTGGGGATGTCCTGCCTCCATCCTCCCGCCCAGCTGGTGCCTTAAGGGTTAACAGCCCCACTTCTTGTGCAGGGAGTGTGGCCCCGTGGCCGTGAGGCTGAGCCAGTTGAGACTCAGTATCCTACAGGCCCGTCTGCACAGGCAAAGTGCACGGGCAAACTTGCTGTGGAAGGGAAGACAGGCCTGGAAGCCAGGACACCTGGGTTCTCTCCCCACCTCTGGAAGGGGAGTGGGGTCTAATGCTTAGAGCAGAGGGGAGCTGGGGGCCAGGACTCCTGGGTTCCAGCGTCAGCTCTTCTGACCAGCTTCTGCCAAAAAAACCCCAAGCACACACACACAAAACCATCAAATATGTGCCTCAGTTTCCCCATCTGTAAAACTGGGATCATAACACTCACCTACCTCAGATTGGTGCTGCGGTGCAAACAAACACGGGCACTTTATAAAGGCTTTTTCCATGCTGCTTTGCCAGGCAGGGGAAAGGATTATTCTAATGATTTTAATATATATGCTGTAAATAGTGAGCCTCTGATATTTAATTTATGGAAGCAGAGAGAGCTGTTTAGCAGGGAGGTGCGTTGGGGGAGGGGGGTGTTTAATGCCAAATCTATTTATAGAGGGTTTTTTGCAAAAAAAAAATCAAAATCAAATCCTTTTTCTATAATTATTCACAAGTGCCTATTAAAGAGACCTCTGTGGTGACGCAGGAAATTGTGCGTATTGGCAGCCGTGCGGAGCCTCTTTCATTGGGGGAGCGGGCAGGGCTGGGGGCTTATTTCTGTTACGGCACCAGCTAGCGGCTCCGGGCACGGCATGGCCCCCGAGTGCGCTAGTCGCAGTGAATTGTTACTGCTATTGAGTATATTGTGGCTGGAGGAGGAGGGCTGGGAGCCAGCTCTTCTGGGTTCTCTCCCCAGTTCTGGGAAGGGAGTGCGGTCTAGTAGTTAGAGCGGGGGGTGCTGGGACTCCTGTGTTTTATTTCAGGGTCTGTTCTGGGACCTTCAGCAGGTAATTTCCCCCTGTTCTCAGGACACCCACCACCACCTGCCTCTAAAATGTCCCAAAGGAAGAAAAAAATTGTCAGACGTGAACAGGTGAGATTGGGGCCAGAGCAGCGGCACCTCTAGATACAGCCACTGGAGGGAGCCAGTGGGCTACATATGACCTGCCAGGGGCGAACCTGGAGGCAATTCCCAGGTCCAAGGACAATGCCTTCCCTTGGCCTGCTAGGGACACCAGAGCATGAGCTGTACCCTTGCCCGTCCTGGCTCACGGCCATGGGGGGACCTGTCCTCCAGGAACTTACCTGGGGCTTTTTTCAACCCAGAGTTATACTTTTGGCCTTCAAATATCCCCTGGCAAAGAGTTCCCCAGACTGACTGTGCGCTGTGTGAAGAAATACTGCCTTTTCTTTGTTTTAAACCTGCTGCCTAGTCATTTCATTGGGTGAGCCCTGGTTCTTGTGTTGTGAGAAGGAATAAATAACACGTCCTTATCTACTTTCTCCACACCCGTCAGGATTTTGTAGACCTCTGTCATATCCTCCCTTGGTCGCCTCTTTTTCAAGCTGAAAACACCCAACAATATTAATCTCTCCTCATACGGAGCCGTTCCATCTCCCTAATCATTTTTGTTGCCCTTTTCTGAACCTTTTCCAGTTCCAATAGATCTTTTTTGAGCTGGGGTGGCCACCTCTGCATGCAGCATTCAAGATGCTGGCGTCCCATGGATTTATATTGAGGCAATGGGATATTGTCTGTCTTCTTCGCTCTCCCTTTCTTAATGATTCCCAATGTTCTGGTCGCTTTTTTGACGGCCGCTGCACACTGAGTGGATGTTTTCAGAGAACTATCCACAATGACGCCAAGATCTTTCTTGAGTGGTAACAGCTAATTTAGACCCCATCATTTTACATCAGTAGTTGGGATGATGTTTTCCAATGTGCATCACTTTGTATTTATCGACACTGAATTTTACCTGCCATGTTGTTGCCCAGTCACCCCGTTTTGTGAGATCCCTTTGTAACTCCTCACAGTCGGCTTTGGATTTCACTAGTTTGACTAATTTTGTATCATCTGCGAACTTAGCCATCTCTCTGTCTTGCACCTTTTCCAGTTCATTTATGAATATGTTGGACAGGACTCGGCCCAGTACAGACCCCTGGCGGACACCACTATTTACCTCTCTCCATTCTTTCAACTGACCATTAATTCCTGCCCTTTGTTTCCTGTCTTTTACCAATTATTGACCCATGAGAGAACCTTCCCTCTTATCCCACGACACCTCACTTTGCTTAAGAGCCTTTGGGGAGGGACCTTGTCAAAGTCTTTCTGAAAATCTAAGTGCACTATATCCACTGGATTCCCCTTGTCCACATAGAATCAGAGAATTGGAAGGGACCTTGCGAGATCTCTATTCCAGTCGCCTGCACTCAAGGCAGGACTCAGTGTTATCTAAACCATCCTTGACAGGTGTTTGTCCAACTTGCTCTTAAAAATCCCCCATGATGGAGATTCCACAGCCTCCCTGGGCAATTTATTCCAGTGTTTAACCACCCTGACAGTTAGGATGTTTTTTCCTAAAGTCCAACCTGAACCTCCCTTGCTGCAATTTAAGCCCTTTGCTTCTTGTCCTGCCCTCAAAGGTGAAGAAGAACAATTTTTCTCCCTCCTTGTAACAACCTTTTATGTACTTGAAGCCTGTTATCAAGTCCCCTCTCAGTCTTCTCTTCTCCAGACTAAACAAACCCCATTTTTTCAATCTCCCCCCACAGCTCATGTTTTCTAGACCTTTAATCATTTTCCCTGGACTTTCTCCAATTTGTCCCCATCTTTCCTGAAATGTGGCCCCCAGAACTGGACACAAGACTCCAGCTGAGGCCTATCCAGTGCAGAGCAGAGCGGAAGAATCACTTCTCGTGTCTTACTTACAACACTCCTGCTAATACAGCCCAGGATGGTGTTTGCTTTTTTTGCAACAGCATCACACTGTTGACTCATATTTAGCTTGTGATCCACTCTGCCCCTAGATGCCGTTCTGCAGTTCTCCTTCCTAGGCAGCCATTTCCCATTCTGTGTGTGCAACTGATGGTTCCTTCCTGAGTGAAGCACTTTGCATTTGTCCTTATTGAATTTCATCCTATTTACTTCAGACCATTTCTCCAGTTTGTCCAGATCATTTTGAATTTTAAATCCTATCCTCCAAAGCACTTGCAACCCCTCCCAGCTTGGTATCGTCCACAAACTTTATAAGCGTACTCTCTATGCCATGATCTAAATCATTGATGAAGATATTGAACAGAACGTGCTTGTTGACCCTCTCAAAGAATTCTAATAGATTGGTGAGGCGTGATTTCCCTTTACAAAAACCATGCTGGCTATTCCCCAACAAACTGTGTTTATCTCTGTGTCTGATAATTCTGTTCTTTACTATAGTTTCAACTAGTTTGCGCAATATTGAAGTTAGGCTTCCTGGCCTGTAATTGCCAGGATCATCTCTGGGTTTCAGGTGGAAAGGAGGGAATTCATCACTGATGGTGGGGTGGGGTTTGGGGGTCAGGTGGGGATGGAGGAAGCCAGTGGGATGTGAATGTCTGAGGGGTCCCATGACCAGCCGGGGTCTCGTTGCATTAATAATTGATAGCGCCCAAACCAAGCAGCCTTGAGAATTGTTTAAGGTGGGAAGGGGGAGCTTTTGGTGCTTGGATCAGAGCAAGGGGGAGACTCGGAGCAGGAATTTGCTGTCCTGGGAGAGAAGGAGAGAGAGATTCCCTCTCTCTACAGCAGGTGCGATCTCTGAGATCCCTCACTAAGTGTGTTAAGAAGTGAGACGATACCATCCCCAGGGTCTGTGCCAGTGCCCTGCCCTGCCAAGGAGAAATGAATCATTCTGTGCATTACAGAAGCATCTACCAGTCACAACTGAGGTCGGGGCCCCGTTGTGCAGTCCTGGCCCCAGCTGAGATCAGGCTGCGTCACAGGGGACGCTGCATGGACAGAGACCGTCCCTTCAGTGAAAAGCTCCCCCATGGCTCAGGCACATCCCCCTGCCCATAAGTACCTAGCCCAGGGGCTGCGGCTGTTAACACCCAGCCCCTGAGTTGGCAGCCAGGAATTTCTTTACAGGGCTTGTCTGGATGTAGCCGGGTACAGGTCCCGCAGCCCAGCGAGAGGAACCCCCTGCCTCCACTAATCACTGCAAACAGGCCAGCCGACCAGGGGCGAACCGAACGCTGCAGCAGCCAGCTAAATGCAGGGCGGCCGGGGCTGCAGTGACCCAAACCCGGATTGGGAAGAAGGGGCCAAGGCCAATGAGGGGCGCTGGGGTCAGGGGGGCCAGGGCCCACCCGTTTTTAACACAAGAAACATGCTCAGCTGGGCCGACTCCTGCCTGCCTCTCATGGGCAGGGTCCGCGTGTGGCTTGGCTCCGCAGGCAAGTCCCAGCATTTAAACCCACGGCTCATCCGAGCCCCCCACCCCCCTCGTCCCAGCAGATTCTGGTGCCCCCCCAGTTCTCCGGGCCGCCCAGCAGCTCACTCCACAGCCCCCCTGGAGCGGGGGACTTTTCCTTGGTATCCCCAACAGCACAGGAACTGGGGGGGAGCCATGGTCCCCCCACTCTTTAGCGAGCAAAAAAAGATGAGTTTGCCCCCCCATTGGTGCCCCATAGTGGGGTCAGGACAGAATGAGGGCCATGGCTTCAGCAGATGGTACTGAGCATGCTCAGTATAAGTAAAGCTGCAAATCTGAGGGGGCACATGACCCCCCCCGCCACACATCACCTCTCTCCCCCACACACACTTCTACAAAGGCTCCAGTGCCACTGATGCCAATACTGAACTGGGAGGACCAGGTGAGGCTGGCAGACTGGGCGCCAGCTCGTGCTAGACCGGGTCCCTTGTGGCTAGTACAGAGCAGAGCGGTTCTTTAAGGCTTGAGTATCTTTGGGGTTTAAACAGCAGGAATGTAGCGGGCGCTTACTCGCCGTGTGTGCCCCATTCTAACGCGGTGCCAAGCGGTGCCAGGGTGTGTGCCCAGCCTGGGGAACAAATGACCCATCCGACGGGCAAGGTGCCGTGTGGGACGCAGAGGAAGGCTCATTTCAAAGCAAGTGGGAGTCGTTGCGTGTGACAACCGAGGTCAAAGATTTGAAATGCCTCGTCGCTCGCCGGCCTCAAAGGAAGAGCCCCTGGGGCTGGGGACCCTGGCAGCTTGTTCTCTGGGAGCGAGAGCTGTCGGTTTGGGTTCAGGGAAAGATCCTGCATCTCTGGCCTGTTTGGCGTCTAACGGGGTGGAACAGCTGGACAAGAAAAGGGAGATTCCCCAGGTTAGTCTGGGCCGCCCTGAGCCACGTGTGGGATCCCGGCAGGTTGCTGCATCTCTGCCCCCATTGGGAATTACAGCCTGTGACTCACCTGGGCAGGTATTGTACCTGCTTTAACCTCTCCATCACCCTCACTTCCTTTTCCGAGCTAATAAACCTTCAGGCGGTGAAGTGGGAGAGGGCTGGGGCAGGGGAAAAGCTGCGCTGATTGGGGGAAGCAGCCACAGGTGGGGCCATGCCCCAATCAAACCACAGCTGGCCCTGTAAGAGGGCTGAGGGCCTGAGATGGAGACTCTCTAGCTTCTGAGGGAGAAGGGCCTGGTTGTCTGGGAGCTGAGCAGGGTACCTGGGGTGGAGCAGGGCTGGGGAAGGGCAGAGGGAGCTGGGAACTCCTGCCTAGCAAAGCCCCAGGCTGCAGGCCAAGATAAGGGCCCACAAAGGGCACTGGGGCTGCAGAGGGGCAGCCCAGAGATAAGCAGAGGCAGCTGGTCCAACCCCCTCTGCCGATGTAGTTTACAGACGGCAGTTGGCCCTGAGGAGCAGGGGCTAGATGGTGACTGGCAGTAGCCACTGAGGCAAGGTGGGGATAGGAGGTTGGGGGTTCCCCTGGGAGGGGAGACCCAGACAGAGGGTGGGCAGAACCCCTGGGCAAAGGGCACCTGTGTCTGGGAAGGACGTGGGGCCAGTGGCAGGCGAGACATCAGCCAGCAGAGGGCGCTGCAGAGCGGGAAAAGAGCTAATTCCCTGGACGACCAGCAGGAGGCGCCGCACCGGTGAGTCATCGCCCTGCCATGGGCGGTTTGCTATAGAATTAGCTGCTGGCGGTGTCGTCGGATCCAGAGTCCCAGCTGATCTGGGGTGAGTGACGGGACTCTCGAGACTGTGGGGTGATTTTTGGTGAAAGTGACCAATGATCACAAAGCTCCGTTTGTCTGGGTGGCCAGACAGACTGGAGGGTCTCAGGGGCTGGCTGTGACTCCAAGGTCTAGTGATCCAGGAGTTCGCGTTTGTTACTGGACAGGTGAAATTGAATTCTAGCCCTCAGCACCGGCTTGGGGGGCTGCCCTGTGTCTGACGTCTGCCCTGAGGGTGGCACTCACGGGGCTGAGCCACTCCAGAGTGCGGGACAAACACCATCAGAAACCGCTTCCAAAGGGAGCATTGGACCCACCATCTTTAAACCCAGCCTGGGCGACCCTGCCTCGCCCCCCCATCAGCTATGGGCTGGATCAGGAGGTTCCTTGGGCGTGGGGCTCTGGCCTGTTGTAGCAGGTGGCTGGGGGGACTCATGGCTGCCCTGTGCCAGTTCTTTGTTCTGGAGACAATCATAGACCGAGTGAAACTGGTGGCTGTGCTGATGAGATGCCCAGGGGCCATGTAGCTCCCATTTCCCCCTTTCCCAGTGTCGCGATTTGCACCCAGACCAGCGAGGTTCTGCCCCCGGACGCCTGCCCCGGCCCCGACGATGTGGCAAGGTTCAGACACGATGTTGTCGCATGGCGCCCACACGGCGCAAGGCCGGCGGGTTGAGTTTCTCTTCGCTCCGCCACCAACCCTGGCTGTTCTCAACATGCTTCTGTCCCCTTTCAGACCCTCACTACGTTCCTGTCCAACCCGCTGCTCAGCTCCCCTGGACTCCGCATCCGCTGGGAGTCACATGCCTGTTCGGAGAGTCACACTCCCAACCACAGACGGATTTCCAGTCGGCTTCCCTAGCCCTGGGGTCTGGGTGTCCAACAGGCTCCGGGTCGGGAGTGAGGGGCACCGGCAGAGCTGGGTGGGGGAGCCCAGGCTGGGCTGGCAGGGGGCTGCGGGTCAGGAGTGAGGGACACCAACAGAGCTGGGAGTGGGGTCAGCCTAGGGCTGGGCTGGCAGGAAGCTGTGGGTCAGGACTGAGGGCCATCACCATAGCTGTCTCTCCACAGCTGCCCCCAGCCCCATTCCCAGAAGCCCTTGAGAAACAGAGTCATGACATGGGTTTTCTGGAATCTGCTTATTTGGGACCCTTCTTAGACAGTGACCCCCCCGGCTACATCCCCTCAGTTCCTGGAACCACCCCCACAAACACCCCCAGATGGATCAGGAAGCTCACGCAGGGGGTCAGGAACTGTGGACGCCTGGTTCTCTTCCCCAGCTCAGCCTCCCACTGGCAAGTCAGGGCCACTCACTATGCCTCAGTTTCCCTCTTTGTAAAATAGGGGTAATGATCCTGTTAGATTGTGAGCATTCAAGGCAGGGGCAGTCTCTGGCTGTGACTGGGCAGTGCCCAGCACGACAGGACCCCAAGCTCAGCTGCTACCTGTTGACACCCCTGTAATGCACAGAATTATTCATTTCTCCTTGGCAGGGACGGGAACTTTAAGACTCCAGGGACGGTTCTGGCTCATTCAGTTACAGACACAGTGAGGGAGCGTGGAGATTTCACCTCCAAACAGAGAACGTGGGAAACAAACCAGGGAGACAGACAGACACAGAGCAGGGCTCATCTTCTCCAGCAGGGAGCAGCGTGCGCGCACACACATACACACACACACCCTTGAACTTGCAACCAGATGTTCGACCTTCAGGGCAACACAGGACCCATCACCTCAGCCCGCGATTGCAGCACCCAGCCCATAGCTGGTCCCTGAGGTAGCGGCGATGGCTCGGGCACACCCAGCCGTCATGTAAAGGCACCTCCGTATCCCTGGATAACTTGTGCTAAGGGTCAATTTCCCACCATCTCCCGCTCCCGTTAACAAGCTGCACCTTCGTTCCAGGCGGAATTCGTCTCATTTCGGCTTCCAGCTGCCGGGTCCCGTTCTGCCTCAGGCTGCTGGATTCATCGCTTCCCTGAGCCAAAGAGCTCAAGCCCTAGCTCGTTCTTGTGCCTTTCCAGCCACAGCCAGGGTTAAATAGAGGCCTCCTTCGGGTTTACTCCACACGAAAAATTAAAGGGGAATCTTCCTCCAGGGGAAGGCAGTGTGGGGCATAGGATATGGATTTTGAATTCCCCTTAGTCTCTTTAAACTCACATGTTAAGAGCCCCCGAAAGACCCGAATGTCTGGGGGTGTGAACAAGGGAAGGGGAAGGTCAAGCAGAATTGAGTTTAAAGGGACGTATCGACATCCAGGAATTAATTTCAATTTTAAATATAGTGGCTTAAATTGCATCAGCGAATGGGGCAGGGGCCTTTCACCTTTAGGGGGCGCAGGCCCCAGTCTGGCCCCAGGTGTCAACACATTATGGCTCCCCCTTGTGGCCACATCTGGAAGTGCAGCTGCCCTGGCACTAGTCTCCCCTACAGTATTTCATTTTCTATGTCAGATTTTTCTTTTCAGTGACATTTTCATGGCAGGTGGGAGGCAGATGCTGGCTCAGAAATGCCCAGAGCTGGACCCTTCTGTGGTCCCCGTGGTCGGCACCGCACAGCCAGCCGATGTGGAAACAAACACTGAGCAGGACGGAATTACTTGCTCTAAGTCACAGAGCGGAACTGGAGATAGAACCCAGGAGTCCTGGCTCCCAGCCCCCCCACCTCCACCTCTATAAAGCCTACTTAACCGCACTCCCCTCCCAGAGTCGGGGATAGAACTCAGGAGTCCTGGCTCCCAGTCCCCGCACCTCCATATAACCTACTTGGCCCCACTGCCCTCCCAGAGCTGGAATAGAACCCAGGAGTTCCTGGCTTCCAGCCCCCGCTACCTCCATATTACCTACTTGGCCTCACTCCCCTGCCAGAGCTGGAATAGAACCCAGGAGTCCTGGCTCCCAGCCGCCCCTGCTGTAACCCATTCCAGTGTTTTAATATCCAACTCACCCTTTAGCAGCCTGCAGGGAGGATGTGGAATTTTGTGGCTCAGGAAAACAGGCAAGAACAGAATCTAACCCTGCGGCTTTGTCCTGTAACAACCCACCCACCCTGCACCCGTAACAGCCAGTTCAGTGCCCCTGGTGCACTGAAGTGAAAACCAGATTGCAAAGCGAACACGTGAGTTTTAATTACAGTGTCAAAGAGTCAAGATCCCACCCAAGCCCTCGAAGTTCTCTTGCACCCCAGCTTTAACTTCATCTGATGCCATTAAGCTGCTGCCTGCATGGTCTTGTCTTCCTGGCAGGGTCCCCAAAGCTGCTCAAAGGTGCAGTTCCCCGCACTGTCCCTCCAGGCAAATACTCCCACAGGCGCGGGACTGAGTTTAACTCCAGCTGGCCGGCCCAGCTGGGGGATCGCGGACACAGGCCAGCTCCTCTCAAGTTCTCTCTGTCGTCCCCACTCCTCCATGGCTGCCCAGGGCTGCCTCTGTCTGCGCGAGCTGGGCTGATGCCAACGTGTGGCCTGGCTGATTTTTATTCTGAGCCGCCAGGCGAATCCCATTTCTGGGAAGGCCAGATCCATCCTCCCGCATGCCACCGGGACAGACCCCAGTGAGTGGCCTGAGGGGCAGCCCCGGAGACCCTGGCATCACACCCCAGCCGCTGTGGCCGAAGGAGCTGGAGGGATCACACCAGCAGGGGTCACTGCACCACTGAGCCCTGCTGGGAAGCTGAGACCTGCGAAATCACGTAAAAGCGACTCCCCAAATTCACCGCTTGGCTTCCACTGAGCATGCTCAGTAGCTCTGCTGAAGCATTTGCCCTCACTCCGCCCTGCAGGGTCACCTGCCCGTGGCTGTGTCCTCCCTGCGTTTCTGTCCTGTTTGCTAACCCTGCCCCCACGTCCCCTCATCAAGCCAAGAATAAATCTTCCCTGCTGCTCTGCACCTGGCACAACCGTGCCGCTGTCCCGACGTGGGAGGGGATGGTGTTAAGGAGCGTGGAGATCGCTGTGAACGTTTCCAGCCACCCTGGCTGGTTGGGCTCCTTCTTGAGGGCTTCGAACTCTTGTCTCAGCCACTCGACCACTTTCTTCCACTCCTCCCTCCCCAGCGCATCCTGCAGAGAAGGACACGGGCGGCGTTACCGAGGGGGCTTGGGGCGCCCCCATTCTCATGTGAGCACTGAGCCCCTCAGCGAATCAGCCAGGGGCATGGGGCAGGTCGAGGGGCATTGAATGACAAGCAGGTCTGTCCCTCTGCGGGCGGCACCGCTCTGTCGGACGCTGGCAGCCCGCGCCCAGTCTCTTTACGAAGGAGGGTTGAGAAACTGGGGACGGTGCAGAGAAGAGCCCCCAGGGCTCAGGAGAAGGTCCGAGACCAGGCCAGGGCTTGGCTCGAGGCACTCCGGCAGCACAGTGCCAGGGCCAGAGGAAGGTTTTCCCCTCACTGGCACTAACCTACCTCCCCAAGCGGCAGTAGGGGGTGACAGGAGCATTTTTTCATCAGCCTGGCTATGGCCTGGGTTGGTTCAGCAGCGGGAAGTTCTCACACTTCCCCGAGCGCCATTGTGGCTGTTCAGTGCTGCCCAGGCCAGAGAGATCTCAGTCAGTTTCATGGCTCAAGCTCAAGCAGAGGAAATGCTGGATAAGGGCAGAGCAAAGAGCACAAGCTGATCAGTGTCTCAAGCCTCGTTGACATGACAGAGTTTTGTCAACAAAGGTTACACCGTCACCCTCACACAGCCATTAAACCACTGTGGCATGTTCACACCATGGCTACGCCTGCACTGCAGGACTGTGCCACTGCCCAGCTGCAAGGTGTGGCTGTTCCTTATCACTAGGGGAGTGAGACCTCTCAGCCAGGCAGGCCCTACCCATATGCAAATGCAAACTACGCCACACCAGATTTCCTGGTGCCCTCTGCTGCTGTGTTCTGTTCCAGTGGCCAGCCCAGTCCCCGGGCCTGCTGAGCCACCCAGGAAAGCTGCCCCCCCACAGCCCCCATCCCTGCTCTGTCATAGAATAGCAGGGTTGGAAGGGACCTCAGGGGGTATCTAGTCCAACCCCCTGCTCAAAGCAGGACCACTTCCCAACTATTTTTTTTTTTTTACCCCAGCTCCCTAAATGTCCCCTCAAGGATTGAACTCACAGCCCTGGGTTTAGCAGGCCAACGCTCAAACCACTGTTCTGCCCCAGCCCTGCCTCTTCCCACCTCTGCTCTGCCCCCGGCCCAGTTTCCTTCGTACCCCCCAAGCCTGCTCCTGCCCCCCACAGACCATGGGTGCAGCCTCGCGCCCCACAGAGGCCTGGGGCCGTCCCACCCCAGCAGGGAGGCTGCATAAGGCACCACAATGTCTAGGGGCAGCCCTGACTCCCGACGAGAAAATAAACCCACTGCCAGCGAGGGGCAGGACCTTCGTCCCCCGAAGCGCTGGCCACCCCGGCGCTTTTCATCATTACAACACAGCCCTGAGTGAGCGTCGTCTGAACGGTGAAGGTGCCAGTGTAGCCACGGCCTGTGCACCTTGAAGCGGTGGAGCGCGGCCACGCAGAGAGCAGGGCACGGCGAGTAGCCAGCCCGCTGAGCAACTGGCCACGGGGGGCTTTGGGAAGGGTTTGCAGCGCCTCACGGGGCAGGGACAGCGTCACAGGATGCAGATTTCTCAATCACATCCTTCCCTGGGCATCCTACTGGATTGCCAGCTGCTTTTCTACCGAATGGGGAAAAGTGTGTGACAGGGAGAATGTGTGTGTGTCTGTGTGTGAGAGAGAGAGACAGGCAGACAGCCAGAGTGTGTTGGGGAAGCATATGAGAGAATTTGCAGGGGGAAGTGTGTATGGGAGAGAGACACGTGTGTTGGGGGAGTGCGTGTGTTGGGGGACAGTGAGTGTGTCGTCACAATGTCTCTTTAAGTTCAGACAGTGGCTGGAAGCAATCAGTCCTGAGGCAGGGGGATGAGGACACCCCTGACTTTAGCCCCCATCTCCCTCCCTCCCCGTAGAGTGACCAGACAGCAAGCATGAAAAATCAGAACGGAGTGTGGGGGGTAATAGGTGCCCATATAAGAAAAAGCCCCAAATATCAGGACTGTGCTGATAAAATCGGGACATCTGGTCAACCTACTCCCTGGCTCCGCACAGCACAGCACAGCACAGCAGTCTGACACTGACACACACACACACACACACACACACACACACCCCTGCCTGCCTCCCACTGTGTTCCTAGTGCCAGGATCCCACGTGACTGTTTGTTGCCGGCTCAGATCGGCTCAGCCATCAGAACTTCCCCGAGCTTCGAAAGAGGAGGGTCACACGCCTGCATCGCTGGATCCAGGGCAATGGAGTTCAAAACAGCGAGAAAAGTGGTCACGGTGGGCATTGTGGGATACTGGGGGAGGCCATTTATGGCGACCTAACAAACGGCAGCATCGACACCGACTCTTTGTCGCTTTAACGTTGCCCCTGAAAGCTCTCGCCTCTCGTCGAGGTGGTTTTATTTCGTCAGCAAAACAGGAGAGCTTTGCTGCCCAAAGTCGCATTGTGGTGCATTGTCGGCAAAACGCACCACAAACCTGTGAGGAGGAGGAGAAGCTCTTTCACTGACACGGCATTGTCCACACCCGGCTAGGTTGGTGTAACTCACGTCACTCAGGGAGGTGGCTTATTCCCGCCCCGAGCAACACCACTAAGATGTCACGTGTACATTGACAAAGGCCTTGTCTCCACTGGCAAGTTTCTGCGCTGTCACGCCCGAGGTGCACACGCTGCCCAGCCACGTAGCGCACAGAAACCGCACAGGTGCAGTGCTGAAAGAAACCCACCTCGCTGAGCGTCTGAGGCCTTGTCTACCCTGGCACTTCACAGCGCTGCAACTTTTTCACTCAGGGGTGTGAAACACCCTCTTCCCCCCCAAGCGCTGCAAGTTTCTGCACTGTCACATGCCAGTGTAGACAGTACACCTGCCGCGCTCCCAGCGCTGGGAGCTACACCCCTTGTCAAGCTTCCTTCTCCCCTCTGAACTCTGGGGTACAGATGTGGGGACCCGCATGAAAGACCCTTAAGCTTATTTACTAGCTCAGGTTAACAGTGAGCTGCCACTACCAAGCGAGTTCCAAATCCTAGGGGGGAGCCACCTGGAACTCTGCCTTCCCCCCAAAATTTCCCAAGTCCCTAACCCCACCCCCCTTTCCTGGGCAGATTTGAGACTAATTCCTCCCGGCCAAGTCCTTACCCCCTTTCCCTGGGTAGGCTTGAGAGTAGCCCCTCACCAATTAGTCCTGGTGAACACAGATCCAAAACCTCTGGATCTTAAAACAATGAACAAATCAATCAGGTTCTTAAAAGAAGAATTTTATTAAAAGAAAAGGTAAAGTTCATCTCTGTAAAATCAGGATGGGAATCACTTTCCAGGGTAATCAGATTCAGAGGTCTCAGAGGAACCCCTGCTAGCCTTGGGTTCAAAGTTACAGCAAACAGAGGTAAACACTCTAGCACAAGGAACATTTAGGAGTTGAGAAAAACAAAGCTAAACTAACCCGCCTGGCCTGGCTGTTACTTACAAGTCTGAAATACGAGAGACTTGTGCAGGAAGATTTGGAGAGCCTGGATTGCTGTCTGGTCCCTCTTAATCCCAAGAGCAAACAACCTCCAAAACCAAAGAGCACAAAACAAAAGTCTCCCCCCTCCCCCATTTGAAAGTATCTTGTCCCCTTATTGGTCCTTTGGGTCAGGTGCCAGCCAGGTTACCTGAGCTTCTTGACCCTTTACCGGTAAAAGGATTTTGGTGCCTCTGGCCAGACTTGTACACAGGAGGATTGTTGCCCTTCCCTCTATAGTTATGACACCCCTCATAGAGGTGGGGGTTTTAGAGCTCTCAGCGCTGGTCCCGCAACTACACGAGCCATGTTGAAGTGCTGCCGTGGCAGGGGGCAGTTGTAACACCGCCAGTGATGTCATGCCCCGAAGCTACGTCTACACTTGCGCTGTTCATGTCCTTCCACCGGCTTGCAGCCCGGCCATCGCCGAAGGGCGCAGCGACCCCACAGTTCAGCTGTCTCCAGTTTGACAGCGGGTCTTGTGGGAAGGGGGAGATGGCAGCCCCCTCTCCCCAAACACCAATCAGCTCCAGCAGCTCAGCATTGCTCCAAGCAGGGGACCCTTTTATCCATGGCGCAGCCATTGTCACCTGGCCAGATAAGTGGATGCTTTCCAAGAAAAAGGGAAGGGGAGTTTCAAAGTTTCCGGGGCTTTACGGGAAGGGACGGACGTCTGTTTACCTGGCGTCAGAGCAGCAGAGCTGCTGGCCCCTTCGAGCGGCTTTTGAGGCCCCTGCCTGGAAGACGAGGCCGTGCAGATGGCAAATCAGTGACAGAAGAAGAAGTTAGACCTGGAGAATAAGGGACCTTTGGGAGTTTGGAAGCGCCCATGAAGGATTCCAATGCTCTGTGATTAAAACGCAAGTGCTTTGCAGCCCAGTTTTCACTTCTACTCGCACACCAAGCTGAATCAACTTGTCACAGGTGCAGGATGGTTGGGTTCTTATGGGACGAAGCCGCAGAGCGAGGCTTTATTGTATCCTCTTTTCCTGAGCCACAAAGTCTCGCATCCTCCCTGCTCGCTGCCGAAGGAGTGAGCTGGGTATTAAAACACTGGAAGGGGAAGTCAGGGAGTGGGGTCTAGTGGTTAAAGCAAGAGGCGCTGGGAGCCAGGACTCTGGGTACCATCGCTCAGTGCCAGAGCTAGACCCACCCCCAGCCCCGGCATGGGGATTTCCCCCAAATTCTCAGCGTTTGTTTCCTCCTCTGTACAATAGGCTGGTGGCCGGCTGCACGGGGCCAGCCCTGAGGACACACAGATTGGTCGAGCTCTTGCGTTTCTGAGCCAGAAAATGCCCCCGCCCCCCCCCCATGAAAATGTCCCTTAAAAGAAAAATCTTACATAGGAAATGAAATCGGGGCGATTGGAGGCAGGGCAGCTGCACTTCCAGATGTGCCCACCAGGGGGAGCCATGTGCAGACCTTAGAATAATACATCGACACCTGGACGCCCCCTGGAGGGGAAAGGCCGCGTGTCCCATTCCCCACCCCCTTGGGCCTGCCAGTCCCCTGCCCTGGAACCGGATCGGGGCCTGCAGCCCCTAGAGAGGAGAAGCCCCATGTCCTATTCCCAGATGTGATTTAAGCCGCTTTATTTAAAGCCAAAATTAATTCCTGGATGTTGTTACGTCCCTTTAGAGTCTATTATATTTCCCTTCCCTCGCTCCCACCCTCGGCCGTTCAGATCCTCCAGCTGCTCTTCACATCCGAGTTTTAAAGAGTCAAAGGGACATTTTAAAATCCATATCCTATGCCCCACACTGCCTCTCCCTGGAGGAAGATTCTCCTTTAATAATTCATGGATTGCAAAGCAGAAGGGGGCCTCTTTTTAACCCTGGCTGTTGCTGGAAAGCCACAAGAGCGAGCCGGGCTCTGGAAAACACCTTTCAAGAGATGTCAGGGATTTGAGCTCTTTGGCTTAGGGGAGCGATGAATTCAGCAGCCCGAGGCAGAACAGGAGCCAGCGGCTGGAAGCTGAAGTGAGACGAATTCAGCCTGGAACAAAGGTGCAGCTTGTTAACGGGGCAGAATCAACCCTTGGCACAAGTTATCCAGGGACACGGAGGTGCCTTTACATGAAGGCTGGGTGTGCCCGAGCCATCGCCGCTACCTCAGGGACCAGCTATGGGCTGGATGCTGCAATCGTTGGCTGAGGTGATGGGTCTTGTGTTGGGCCCAAGGTTGGTCATCCGGCTGCAAGATCAAGGCATGAATGTTTTGTGGTGACAGAGAGAGAGAGAGAGAGAGAGAGAGAGTGTGTGTGTGTGTGTGTGTGTGTGTGTGTGTGTGTGTGTCCCTGCTGCCCCCTGATGGAGGGGACAAGCTCTGCTGTGTGTGTGTGGGAGGGGGCGGTAGGAGGTGCTCTCATCCATCACACTTGTCTGTTCGGAGGTGACATCTCTGAGCTCCCTGTCACGGGGTCCCCAGGCGATGCTCTGGAACTGCTCCCCACAAAGCCAGGCAGGACTTTGGGGAGCCCCCTCTCCCTCGGAGCAGACTGTCTCCAGGGCAAGAAGCTCACACGTCTTCACCTCCTGGGTCTGACCTTGGATCATTCAGCATCCTCTGCCCTTCAGTGCACTTCCCACAGCGAGCCCACCCAGGCGGGGTCCTGGAGAAGCCAGGGGGTCCTGCACCCCCACTTGGCAGTCAGACGTGACTCTCAGCCAGCCAGTAACACAGAGGTTTATTCGATGACAGGAACAGGGTCTAACACAGAGCTTGTAGGTACAGAGAAAGGGACCCCTCAGCCGGGTCCATTCTGGGGCCCAGCGAGGCAAACGACCCCATCTGCCCTCACTCCTCATCCCCAGCCAGCCCCAAACTGCAACCCCCTCCAGCCCCTTCTCTCTGGCCTTTGTCTCTTTCCCAGGCCAGGAGGTCACCTGATCTCTTTGTTCTCCCAAACCTTTAGCCTCCCCTGGCAGGGGGGAAGGGCCCCGGCCATTAGTTGTCAGGAGAAAGAGTGTCGTCTGGAAAGTGAGGCACCCACACAGGATTCAGAGGACACATTAAGAACAGCCCCACTTCTTCACCCTCCCTCACTGTGTGTGTAACTTAATGAGCCTGAACCGTCCCTGGGGTCTCCGCCGGCTCCCATCCCTGCCAAGGAGAAATGAATAATTCAGTGCATTGCAGTTGTGTCACCAGGCACAACTGGGATCAGGGCCCAGTCATGCCAGGCGCTGCCCAGACACAGCCAGAGACAGGACCTGCCCCGAGCGCTCACAGTCTAACAGGATCATTAGCCCTATTTTACAGAGAGGGAAACTGAGGCAGAGTGAGTGGCCCTGACTTGCCAGTGGGAGGCTGAGCTGGGGAAGAAAGCTAGACAGCCCTTGTCTCTGACCCTCGTGTGTGCTTCCTGTTCTGTCCAGGGCGGAGGGGAAGGTTTCAGGAGCCAAGGGGAAGCCACTGGGGGTCACGAGCCAGACCTGAGCCTCGTGAAAGAAACAGAGTCCAGAAACGGCATGTCATGACTCTCATTTCCCCAAGGGCTTCTGGGAAGAGGTGGGGGGGACACTTATGGTGGGGGAGCACCTGAAGTTGCTGCTGTCCCAGTCCTGGACTCCCCCACAGCTCCGCCAGTGCCCCTCAGTCCCAACCCACAGCCCCCAGCTAGCCCAGCTCTGGGCTCCCCATGGGCCTGGTGCAGCGGCTGGGACTGGAGGGATTTCTCCCTATCAGGGGAAGGGCTCATATTTTCCAGCCCAGGATCCAGGCTGATTTCCGACCCCTCCCGAGGCTCCTGAAAATAGCCGTTAGCGGCTCACCCGTCCCTTTATGAATCATATTTTCTCTTCCTCCCACTTAGCAGAGCACCCTTATTCACCATGACAGGGCACCTTGGCTGCAGCTCATGCAACAGCTTCAGGGGTGCTCAGCTGGAGCCGAGATGCAGCCAGCTCTGGGGTGGGGCGTGAGGGCTGGTTATGCAGGGCCCCCTCGCCCGGTGCTGAGATGCAGCCAGCTCCGGGGTGGGGTGCGACGGCTGGTTATGCAGGGCCCCCTCGCCCGGCGCTGAGATGCAGCCAGCTCTGGGGTGGGATGCGAAGGCTGGTTATACAGGGTCCCCTTGCCCAGTGCTGAGGTGCAGCCAGCTCTGGGGTGGGACGCGAGGGCTGGTTATACAGGGCCCCCTCGCCCGGCGCTGAGATGCAGCCAGCTCTGGGGTGGGACGCGAGGGCTGGTTATACAGGGCCCCCTCGCCCGGCGCTGAGATGCAGCCAGCTCTGGGGTGGGACGCGAGGGCTGGTTATACAGGGTCCCCTCACCCGGCGCTGAGATGCAACCAGCTCTGGGGTGGGATGCGAGGGCTGGTTATACAGGGTCCCCTTGCCCAGTGCTGAAATGCAGCCAGCTCGGGGTGGGATGCGAGGGCTGGTTATACAGGGTCCCCTCACCCGGCCCTGAGATGCAGCCAGCTCTGGGGTGGGATGTGAGGGCTGGTTATACAGGGTCCCCTTGCCCAGTGCTGAGATGCAGCCAGCTCTGGGGTGGGATGCGAGGGCTGGTTATACAGGGTCCCCTCACCCGGCGCTGAGATGCAACCAGCTCTGGGGTGGGATGCGAGGGCTGGTTATACAGGGTCCCCTTGCCCAGTGCTGAAATGCAGCCAGCTCGGGGTGGGATGCGAGGGCTGGTTATACAGGGTCCCCTCACCCGGCCCTGAGATGCAGCCAGCTCTGAGGTGGGATGTGAGGGCTGGTTATACAGGGTCCCCTTGCCCAGTGCTGAGATGCAGCCAGCTCTGGGGTGGGATGCGAGGGCTGGTTATACAGGGTCCCCTCACCCGGCGCTGAGATGCAGCCAGCTCTGGGGTGGGGCGCGAGGGCTGGTTATGCAGGGCCCCCTCGCCTGGCACTGAGATGCAGCCAGCTCTGGAGTGGGATGCGAGGGCTGGTTATACAGGGTCCCCTTGCCCAGTGCTGAGATGCAGCCAGCTCTGGGGTGGGATGCGAGGGCTGGTTATGCAGGGTCCCCTCACCCAGCACTGAGATGCAGCCAGCTCTGGGGTGGGACACGAGGGCTGGTTATGCAGGGCCCCCTCACCCAGCACTGAGATGCAGCCAGCTCTGGGGTGGGACACGAGGGCTGGTTATGCAGGGCCCCCTCGCCTGGCGCTGAGATGCAGCCAGCTCTGGGGTGGGATGCGAGGGCTGGTTATACAGGGCTCCTTCACCCAGTGCTGAGATGCAGCCAGCTCTGGGTGGGAGGCGGGAGCTGGTTATACAGGGCCTCCTCACCCGGTACTGAGATGCAGCCAGCTCTGGGGTGGGGCACTAGGGCTATAACAGAATTCAGAAAAGAACTAGATAAACTCATGGAGAATCAGTCCATCAATGGCTATTAGCCAGACTGGGCAGGGATGGTGTCCCTGCCTCTGTTTGCCAGAAGCTGGGAATGGGCGACGGGGTGGATCACTTGATGGTTCCCTGCTCTGTTCCTTCCCACTGGGGCACCTGGCACTGGCCACTGACAGAGGACAGGACACTGGGCTGGATGGACCCTTGGTCTGAGCCAGTCTGGCCGTTCTTATGTTCTTCTGCAGGGACACCTCACCGGGTGCTGAGATGCGGCTGCTTCTGGGGCAGGGCAGCTGTGTATACAGGGGAACAAATCCCTAGCCCGTCCCAGGTCTGTGGTGGGGGGGGGGGGGGTCGGGGCGGGGCAGGGCTGGGAACCCAGCCGGGGAAATCAAGGATGCTACAGGATGTGCCTAGGCTGAGTCAGGGGTGGCAGCCTCCCTGGTGACTCAGAGCCCGGGGGGGGGGCGGGACTGAGAGGGGCTGGGGGGTGATTCAAAGCGGGGCAGAGGCGGCTCTGATGAAACAGTCACACCTCCTTCTTGGGGGGCACCAGCAGGGCTGGGTGGGGAGCCCAGGGCTGGGCTGGCAGGGGCTGCAGGTCGGGAGTGAGGGGCACCGGCAGAAGTGGGCGGCGGGGTGGGAGAGGAGCCCAGCCTGTGGCTTGGACGGAGCCTTTCGTTGAAAACTATCCGATCCCCCCGCCCCGGCTGGGGAAAGAGGGGAAGATGGGGGGGGCAGGGGGCAGATTCCAGCCCCTCCCACCTGGGCTCCCAGGGCTCCAAGCCAGGTCTCTCCCTTCAGAGCCCCCCACGCTGCCTGGGACTCAGGAATCCGCCAGCCACCCTCCCCGGCTCGGAGCCACCCCAGTGACAGGGGGTGGAGGGTATCCCTCCCCCCCCACCCCGTTCCTGGGGGGCAGGGTCTGGGATTCAGGTCCCACGCCACCCCCACCCCTGCCGGTGCCCCTCACTCCCGACCTGCAGCCCCTGCTAGCCCAGCCCTGGGCTCCTTCCCCCGCCCCTGCTGGTGCCCCTCATCCCGACCTCTGCTAGCCCAGCCCTGGGCTACACCCCGCCACCCCTCCGGGTGCCCCTCATTCCCGACCTGCAGCCCCCGCTAGCCCAGCCCTGCCGGTGCCCCTCACTCCCGACCTGCAGCCCCCGCTAGCCCAGCCCTGGGCTCCGCCCCCTCACCCCTGCCAGTGCCCCTCACTCCCGACCTGCAGCCCCCCGCTAGCCCAGCCCTGGGCTCCTTCCCCCGCCTCTTTCGTCCCAAGACACTTGCTGCTCCAAGTCCCTCCCCCCCGCCAGCCCTCGCCCTGCCCTGCCGCACCCAGGGGCCAGATCGCGGCGGGGCAGAGAAGGGAGCGACCCAGAGCCGAGCCCAGCAGCTGCCAGGTGCCCTCGCCGGCTGGGGATCCCCCCACTCCATCCCTCTGCCTGCCGCCCTCCTCCCTGCCCACTGCCTGTCTGGGTCTGCCACCCTCCTCTGCCACCTTCCCCTGCCCACTGCCACCTTCCCTCCACCTTCTCTCTGCCCCCTTCCTGCCACCTTCCCACTGCCACCTTCTCTCTGCCACCTTCCCCTGCCTACTGCCACCTTCCCTCCACCTTCCCTCTGCCACCTTCCTCTGCCTACTGCCACCTTCCCACTGCCAACTTCCCTCTGCCCCCTTCCTGCCACCTTCCCTCCACCTTCCCTCTGCCACCTTCCCCTGCCTACTGCCACCTTCCCTCCACCTTCCCTCTGTCCCCTTCCTGGCACCTTCCCTCCACCTTCCCTCTGGCACCTTCCTCTGCCTACTGCCACCTTCCCACTGCCACCTTCCCTCCACCTTCCCCTGCCACCTTCCCTCCACCTTCCTCTGCCCCCTTCCTGCCACCTTCCCTCCACCTTGCTCTGCCCCCTTCCTGCCACCTTCCCTCCATCTTCCCTCTGCCACCTTCCCCTGCCTACTGCCACCTTCCCTCCACCTTCCCCTGCCACCTTCCCCCTGCCCACTGCCACCTTCCCTCTGCCACCTTCCTGCCACCTTCATCTGCCCCCTTCCCCTGCCCGCTGCCACCTTCCCTCCACCTTCCCCTGCCACCTTCCATCTGTACTAACACCCCTTCATCTTTCTCCTCCACCTTCCTTCTATCTTTTTATCACTCCGTCTCTCTCTTCTACACTCCCTCCATTCTCTTCTCTCTTTGCCCATCTCTTCCAAATTCCCTCCTTTTCTCAGTCTCACCCACTCCCTTTCTTCCGTCGTCTCTTTCTGGGGCTGTCCCATTCCCGTGGTCCTGGCACCTCTGCCAGGCTGATTCGCTCATGGGCCTGTCTCTCCCCAGTCATCCCCTTCTCTCTCCCGCCGGCCTTTTGCAGTGACTTTCACCCCCTCCTTCCTTCCTTCCCACCCCCTCGATTTCTCCAGCTCTCTCTTTTTCTCTGTCCCCCCGTTTCTGCTCCGTGCCCCTGCCAGCCCACCTAGGGGTTGTGCCCCCACCCCGGTGTCAAGCTGGCTGCGTGCTGGTTGCTGAAGCGCCAGCGATGGGGACCAGCCGAGGGATCCCTTGCCCGCTGCCTGCCCAGGCCCCCTTACGCCCATGAGATGGGAGTCAAGCAGAACCCCCCCGAAGCCACCGTCCTGCCTGTGCCGGGGGCGCCGGGCGAGAACCTGCGGCGGCTGCGGCAGCGGAAGGGGCTGCTGAAGGCCGAGGGGCAGCTGGCAGGCTGGGGCCTGGCCCTGGCGCTCGGGGGGATCCTGCTCATGGTGCTGCACACGGAGCTGGCCTGGTTCGGGGGCTGCAAGGTAGGACGGTGCCCCTCAGCCCCGACCCGCAGCCCCCCTACCTGCTTCCCCACCCTCAGCTCTGCTGGTGCCCCTCACTCTTGACCTGCAGCCCCTGCTAGCCCGGCCTGGGTCCACCCCACAGCCCTGCTGGTGCCCCTCACTCCTGACCCACAGCCCCTGCTAGCCCAGCCTGGGTCCACCCCACAGCTCTGCTGGTGCCCCTCACTCCCGACCTGCAGCCCCTGCTAGCCTGGCCTGGGTCCACCCCACAGCCCTGCTGGTGCCCCTCACTCCTGACCCACAGCCCGTGCTAGCCCAGCCTGGGTCCACCCCACAGCTCTGCTGGTGCCCCTCGCTCCCGACCTGCAGCCCCATCCCGGAACTAGCCGCCACGTGCTGGAATTCGGTGACTGGTGGCACCAGCCCCAGGCTGCAGAAACTTATTCAAATAATTTATTTAACCAGCCGTCAGCCACGGGCCGTTGGGGGAGGGGGGAAGTGTCAGAGTGGAGGGGCTGGGAGCCCGGACTCCTGGGTTCTATCTCTAGATCTGGGAGGGGGGTGGGTTCTAGTGGGTTAGAGCACGGGGGAGGGGCTGGGAGCCCGGACTCCTGGGTTCTCATCTTGTCCTTTGCCGTAGAATCCAGGAGTCCTGACTCCCTGCTCTGGAATCTCGGTGGGGTTTGGCTAACGGCTGGGACTCTCCAGCAGCCAGTGGACCCTCCCAGCGATTAGCGGTGGGCACAGCCTGGCTTGGTGTCTGGAACGGGCCCCTGGATCCATTCTGGGCCCCCTCCCAGAACCCTCCCTTCTGTGGGCATGTCAGGGCGGGAACCTGCAGATGGTACAGAAACAACCTGTACTGCAGGGAGTGGGGTGGGGGCGCTCTCCTGGCAGGTAGGGCTGGCCTGATCTCCCGTGTGGTGCTAGGGGAGCCAGGGGAGGCAGTGGGGAAACTGAGGCACAAGCAGTGCTCATTTTGACGTCTCGCTGGGCACCAGCTCCTGGTGCAGACCTTGGCCATCCCGCTCCCGCTCTTGGCACCATCCAGCCGCATGTGCAAGAAGCCGCCAAGACTGGCTGCTCCGATTGTTCCCAACACAATCGCGCCCTTCACCAGGGGTGTTGATTCTGGGCCAGTGACAGGATAAATATTGATCAGGAAGGAGGAGGTGGCAGCTTCATACGGAAGGAGATCGATCAATCATTGCACAGGGCATGGGGGGAGGGTGATCTGTGGGTTAGAGTGGGGGGGGGTCTGGGAGATAGGACTCCTGGGTTCTCTCCCTGGGTCTGGGAGGGGAGTGGGGTCTAGTGGTTAGAGCAGGGGTAAGGGGCTGGGAGTCCAGACTCCTGGGTTCTATCAGGGCTGAGTTCTGGGTTCCCTGCGTCTGCCTCTCTTTGAGTGGCCTTGCCCGTGCCCTGCCCTCTTCTCTGTGGCGAATCCTCCCGGCCTCGCTCCAAACCCTCCACCTGCCCTGGCAGCCCCGTGTTTGCTCAAGGTAGGGCTGCGACCTGAACTGGGCCGGAGGTAGCCGTCTGCCAGCAGAGCCACGGGACGGCGGGAGGGAACAGGCGGGGGGACGATTCCCACCCCCCGCTCCCTTGGGGCCCGGCTGTGGTGTCAGCCTTGGCTGGCGGCCGCTTTCCTGGGTTGATTACAAAGAACAATGAGATTTTGCACCGAGAGCTACTGGCGGGAGTGGGGGTGTCGAACACCCCAGATCCACCCACCCTGGCTGGGGCGGGAATGGAGCTCGGGGCCTCTCCCCTCTAGGGGGTGCTGGCTCTGATCCAGCCCCAGGGCAGGGCCTGGCTGGCTCAAGGGGTTTCACCCCCATTTTCTCCCCCACCCCTCAGTGGTTTGCGTATCTGTTCCTGGTGAAATGCCTCCTCTCGCTCTCCACCGCCACCCTGCTGGCCCTCATCCTCGCCTTCCATGTCAAGGAGATCCAGGTAAGGCCCCTGCCCCCAAATGTCCTAGGAACTCCCCACACCCAGGCTTGCCTCTGATTCCCCCCACCCCCAAGAAGGCTCCCCTGCAGTGGGGGTGGGGTGGGGGTACATTTGGGGTTCCCCTGTTTGGGATTGAAGCTCCCCCCAGCTGCTCTGAGCTCTTGGATCGAAAGTGGCCACCTCCTTATCAGCTTTTCCTAAGTTAAATTGGAACCCAGGAGTCCTGGCTCCTCCCCCCCTCCCGCCCCCGCACTCTAACCACTAGACATCACTCCACTCCCACAGCTGGGGGGAAAAACCCAAGAGTCCTGGCTCCCAGCCCCCACTCCAACCCCCCAAACCGGTGACAGAAAACGCTCACTATTTTTCCATCAGTTGGGGGCAGATTCCATCTAATGTCCCCAGATCAGGCTGAGTCAGGGCTCCTCTAGCTGCCTCGGCTGCTGGTGGGTGACAGGGGCTGTGAGTTGTGGGTTGGCTGTTTATGTCCCTGCTGCACACACTCATACACACTCTCTCTGTCTCTCACACACACACACACACAAAGACAAAGACACAGACACACATGCACACAAAGACACACACAGAGAGACACACAGACACACACAGAGATATACACACACACAGAGACACAGAGATACACACACAGACACACACGGGCACACACGGACACAGAGACACACAGACACAGATAGAAATACACACACAGACACGCACACACAGATACATGGGCACACACAGGCACAGAGACACACACAGAGATACACACAGAGACACAGAGATACGCACACAGACACACGCACACGCAGATACACACACGGGCACACACAGACACAGAGACACACAGACACACATAGAGATACACACAGAGACACACGCATACACAGATACATGGGCACACACACAGAGACACACATAGAGATACACAGACACAGAGATACGCACACAGACGCACACACAGATACACGGGCACACACAGACACAGAGACACACAGACACAGATAGAGATACGCACACAGAGACACACGCACACACAGATACACACACGGGCACACACAGACACACATAGAGATACACACACAGACACACACGTGCTGTTGGAGTCCCAGCAGCCGGCAGGGTGGAAATGAGAGGTTGATCTTGTGAGGGTGGAAGTTTCCCGCCCCGGTTCTTGGGGCGGGAGAGCGAGGAGATCCCCGCTGTGAGTCACCGCACACACACACGCCTCTGGGCCCAGACAGACACACGCCTCATGGCCCAGACAGGGAGAAGGGCTCAGCCCCCCCCAGCAGTGGGTCACCTGCCCCCCCCACATCTCGGTCCAGCCTCTCCTGGGCCCCTCTAGCAGGAGAGTAGCTCTGGGTCTCCCTGCCCCTGCCCTGGTGGCCCCTAGGGGGCCAGGCAGTGGGGGGCCGTGACTGGCCCCTACCCGCAGCCGGGGGCCGGGTGGGGGGTTGCTCCACTGAACTGAGGATCCTCCTCCAGGCAGGGGCAAATCCCAGAGAGGCAAGAAAGATAGAGAAAGTGAAAACAAAAGAGAGAAACAGTGACCGGGCTGTGTGTGTGTGTGTGTGTGTGTGAAGTCAGGACTCCTGGGTTCTCTCCCTGGCTCCAGGAGAGGAGTGGGGTCTGGTGGGTTAGAGCCGAGCTCAGGGGGGATCCCGGACTCCTGGGTTCCATGCTCTCCTCCTCTCTTGCCCCCCACAGCTCTTCATGCTGGACAACTCGCTCCAGGACTGGCGCCTTGCGGTGAGCGGCCCCAAGCTGGGCCTGATCCTGCTGGAGCTGCTGGTCTGCTCCCTGCACCCCTTCCCCATGGGGGGCTCCCCGTGCCTGGCCCCCGAGCTGGCCCCCCTGGCCTCCTTCCTGCCGGGGGCCGAGACGCCGCTGTCGCTGCTGATGTTCCTGCGGCTGTACCTGGTGCCGCGGGCCGCGCTGCTGCAGAGCCGGGTGCTGGGGGACGCCTCGTACCGCACCATCGGCTCCCTCAACCAGATCCGCTTCCAGTACCCGTTCGTCCTGCGCCTGCTGGTCAACCGCCAGCCCGGCCGGGTGCTGCTGGTGCTCACCCTGGGGCTCTGGCTCACCGCCTCCTGGGTGCTGGCCGTCTGTGAGAGGTGTGGCGGGCGCGGGCAGCTCGGGGCCCCGGGGCATGCCGGGAAAGTGGCCAGCGTAGGCTCCGAGTCCATTGTGGGAGGGCAGGGCCGGCCCCGGGGCACGGCCGGGATGCAGGCAGCTGAGGGCCCTGGGGCGTCGTGGGAAACAGATAACTTCAGGTCCAGCTGCACTGTGGGAAAGTGGTCCAGGGCCAAAGTGCATTGTGGGAAAGAGGCCAACTTAGGGCCCAAGTGCACCATGGGAAAGCAGGTTAATTTAGGCCCAGGTGTATCGTGGGAAAGCGGCCATAGGCCAAGGTGCGTCATGGGAAAGTGGCAAAGGGCCAGCAGCATGGTGGGAAAACCGGCAATTGAAGGCGAAAGAGCAGCATGGAAAAGGGGCCAAGCAGCCAGGTGCATTGTGGGTTGAGGGGCTCCCGCTGTAGGCCCAAGGGCATGCTGGGAAAGCAGCCAGGCAGAAGGCCCAGGGGCATTGCGGGGGTGGGGGAGGCTCAGTGGGGGGTCTCTGATGCTGTCTCTGTGCCCCCCATGCCACAGGGAGAATGGAGCAGGGCACCTGGAGGGGACGCTGTGGGTCATCCCCATCACCTTCCTCACCATCGGCTACGGGGATGTGGTGCCAGTGACGGTGTGTGGCCGGCTGGTCTGTCTGTGCACTGGCATCCTGGTAAGGGCCCTGTCCCCTGCTCCTGGCCCCCTAGTGCTGCCCTGGGGCCGGCCCCCTCTTCCTGCAGCACAGCGCCCCCTAGTGCTGCCCTGGGGCCAGCTCCTCCCCTGCACCACAGCGCCCCCTAGTGCTGCCCTGGGGCTGGCCCCCTCCCCCGTAGCACAGTGCCCCCTAGTGCTGCCCTGGGGCCAGCTCCTCCCCTGCACCACAGCGCCCCCTAGTGCTGCCCTGGGGCCAGCCCCCTCCCCTGTAGCACAGCGCCCCCTAGTGCTGCCCTGGAGCCGGCCCCCTCTTCCTGCAGCACAGCGCCCCCTAGTGCTCTCCTGGGGCCGGCCCCCTCTTCCTGCAGCACAGCGCCCCCTAGTGCTTCCCTGGGGCCAGCTCCTCCCCTGCACCACAGCGCCCCCTAGTGCTGCCCTGGGGCTAGCCCCCTCCCCTGTAGCACAGCGCCCCCTAGTGCTGCCCTGGGGCTGGCCCCCTCCCCCGTAGCACAGCGCCCCCTAGTGCTGCCCTGGGGCCAGCCCCCTCTTCCTGCAGCACAGCGCCCCCTAGTGCTTCCCTGGGGCCAGCTCCTCCCGTGCACCACAGCGCCCCCTAGTGCTGCCCTGGGGCCAGCCCCCTCCCCTGTAGCACAGCGCCCCCTAGTGCTGCCCTGGGGCTGGCCCCCTCCCCCGTAGCACAGCGCCCCCTAGTGCTGCCCTGGAGCCGGCCCCCTCTTCCTGCAGCACAGCGCCCCCTAGTGCTCTCCTGGGGCCGGCCCCCCTCTTCCTGCAGCACAGCGCCCCCTAGTGCTGCCCTGGGGCCAGTCCCTCCCTCCGCACAGCACAGCGCCCCCTAGGGCTGCCCTGGGGCCAGCCCACTTCCTCCCCCCCACAGCACAGCGCCCCCTAGTGCCACCCTGGGACCAGCCCCCTCCCCCCGCAGCGCAGCGCCCCCTAGTGCTGCCCTAGGGCACTCCCTGGCTAATCACATCCTCTGTCTCTGCCTCAGGGCGTTGGCTGCACAGCCCTGCTGGTGGCAGTGGCAGCTGACAAAATGGAGTTCAACCGGGCGGAGAAACACGTTTACAACTTCATGATGGACATACAGTGCACTAAAGAGGTGGGGCAGACCCCAGGCGTCCGGCCCCCAGCCTCGCTCCCACCCTGCTCTAACCACTAGACCCTGCTCTCCTCCCAGAGCTCCCAGCCCCCCTGCTCTGACCTCACTCCCCTCCTGGTGCCGGGAACCTGGGTGATTTACAAACATCCTTCAGTGGGTGGGGATGGGAAATGCTCCCAGTGCCTGCTGGGGGTGGGGGGGAGAGGGCAGGGCCCCCCCGTACCCCCCTCCCCCAGCCAGGCCCTGCTCCCCCTCCCCCCCCAGGATGCTGGGGCTCGGCTGGGCCTGCACAGGCTAAGCAAACACAGGGGCATTGTGAGCAAGTGGCCAAGCCCTGGACATCCAGGTGCATTGTGGGACAGGGGAAAAGTAAAACCCGGTGCATTGTGGGAAAGTGCCCAGCCTCCAAGATCCAGGTGCATTGTGGGATGGGGGAATACTAAGACCCCAGGTGCATGGTGGGAAAGTGGCCAAGCCTGTGGCCCAGGTGCATTGTGGGAACTATAGGGAGGAACCTCAGAGTTCAGGTGCCTTGTGCCCCTCCCCATCCCACCCCAAGGGCCCAGCTCATGGGTCCCAGGTTCGGAGGGGAGGTAGGGCACAGCTGCCCCAGTGCATTGTGGGAAGGATGAGGGGCCCAGGATCCTGACATGTCTCCGTCTCCCCCAGATGAAGAACTCGGCCGCCAACGTCCTGCAGGCGGCTTGGCTCTTCCACAGACACAGCAAGGCCAGGGCCGGGCGTCCGGCCCGGACACGTCACAGGCGCTTGCTGGCGGCCATCCACAGGTGAGTGACAGCACCCGGACGCCTGGGTCCGCTCCCGGCCTGTAGGGGTGGGGGCGGTGGGATCTAGTGGTTAGCACACAGGGCTGGGAGCCAGGACTCCTGGGTTCTCTCCCCAGCTCTGGGAGGAAACTGGGGAGCCCATGGCTGGGCTAGCAGGGGCTGCGGGTCGGGAGTGAGGGGCACCAGCTGAGCTGTGCCGGGGGGTGGGGGGGGGCCCATGGCTGGGCTAGCAGGGGCTGCGGGTCGGGAGTGAGGGGCACCAGCTGAGCTGTGCCGGGGGCTTGGGGGCCCCATGGCTGGGTTAGCAGGGGCTGCGGGTCGGGAGTGAGGGGCACCAGCTGAGCGCTTTCTCCGGTTCTGCAGGTTCCGGGAGGTCCGGATTCGGCACCGGAAGTTCCGGGACCAGGTTAACACCCTGGTGGACATGTCGAAGGTGAGTCCTGCCTGCACGTCCCAGCGGAGGGGAGTCTTTGATCTGGGGATCCCACCCTGGCTTCCCCCTCCCAGGACCCCTAAGTAACCCAGCCACCCACAGCCCCCTGCTCAGGGACAATACGCTAGAAACTGCAGGGACTGAGCCCAGAGGGGGGGCTGGGGGCCAGGACTCCTGGGTTCTCTCCCCGGCTCCGGGGGGGTAGTGGGCTCTAGTGTGTTAGAGCAGGCGGCTTTCCCACAATGCCCCAGGGTTTTGTCTGCTCCCCTCCAGGTGCAGACGATTCTCTGCGACCTCAGCACTGGGCTCAGCACCTCCCAGCGGGGCCTGGAGAAGCGAATCAACACCCTGGACCAGAAGCTGGACGCGCTGACAAGGCTGGTGACGGCCGCCCTGGAGGCCAAACAACCGCAGGAGCCGTGGCTGCTACAGCCCCAGGACAGCCAGACAGGTGGGCACGGTGCCCCTCTCTCCCGACCCGCAGCCCCCTGCCAGCCCAGACCGCCGGTGCCCCTCACTCCCGACCTGCAGCCCGCTGGCAGCCCAGCCCCGCCAGTGCCCCTCACTCCTGACTTGCAGCCCCCTGGCAGCCCAGCCCCGCCAGTGCCCCTCACTCCTGACTTGCAGCCCCCTGCCAGCCCAGACCGCCGGTGCCCCTCTCTCCCGACCCGCAGCCCCCTGCCAGCCCAGACCGCCGGTGCCCCTCACTCCCGACCCGCAGCCCCCTGCCAGCCCAGACCGCCGGTGCCCCTCACTCCCGACCCGCAGCCCCCTGGCAGCCCAGCCCCGCCAGTGCCCCTCACTCCTGACTTGCAGCCCCCTGCCAGCCCAGACCGCCGGTGCCCCTCACTCCCGACCCGCAGCCCCCTGCCAGCCCAGACCGCCGGTGCCCCTCACTCCCAACCCGCAGCCCCCTGCCAGCCCAGCCCCGCCGGTGCCCCTCACTCCCAACCCGCAGCCCCCTGCCAGCCCAGCCCCGCCGGTGCCCCTCACTCCCAACCCGCAGCCCCCTGCCAGCCCAGCCCCGCCGGTGCCCCTCACTCCCAACCCGCAGCCCCCTGCCAGCCCAGACCCACCGGTGCCCCTCACTCCCGACCCGCAGCCCCCTGCCAGCCCAACCCCGCCGGTGCCCCTCACCCCTGACCCGCAGCCCCCTGCCAGCCCAGCCCCACTGGTGCCCCTCTCTCCCGACCCGCAGCCCCCTGCCAGCCCAGCCCCGCCGGTGCCCCTCACTCCTGACCCGCAGCCCCCTGCCAGCCCAGCCCAGCCCCGCCGGTGCCCCTCACTCCCGACCCGCAGCCCCCTGCCAGCCCAGCCCCGCTGGTGCCCCTCACTCCTGACCCGCAGCCCCCTGCCAGCCCAGACCCACCGGTGCCCCTCACTCCCGACCCGCAGCCCCCTGCCATCCCAGCCCCGCCGGTGCCCCTCTCTCCCGACCCGCAGCCCCCTGCCAGCCCAGCCCTGCCGGTGCCCCTCACTCCCGACCCGCAGCCCCCTGCCAGCCCAGCCCTGCCGGTGCCCCTCACTCCCGACCCGCAGCCCCCTGCCAGCCCAGCCCTGCCGGTGCCCCTCACTCCCGACCCGCAGCCCCCTGCCAGCCCAGCCCTGCCGGTGCCCCTCACTCCCGACCCGCAGCCCCCTGCCAGCCCAGCCCCGCCAGTGCTCCTCACTCCCGACCCACAGCCCTCTGCCAGCCCAACCCTGCCGGTGCCCCTCACTCCTGACCCGCAGCCCCCTGCCAGCCCAGCCCTGCCCCCTCCCACCCCAGCTCTGCCGGTGCCCCTCACTCCCAACCCGCAGCCCCCTGCCAGCCCAGCCCCGCCGGTGCCCCTCACTCCCGACCCGCAACCCCCTGCCTGCTCAGCCCCGCCAGTGCCCCTCACTCCTGACCCGTAGCCCCCTGCCAGCCCAGACCTGCTGGTGCCCCTCACTCCCGACCCGCAGCCCCCTGCCAGCCCAGCCCCGCTGGTGCCCCTCACTCCTGACCCGCAGCCCCCTCCTAGCCCAGCCCTGCCCCCTCCCTCCTCAGCTCTGCCAGTGCCCCTCACTCCCGACGCGCAGCCCCCTGCCAGCCCAGCCCCGCCGGTGCCCCTCACTCCTGACCCGCAGCCCCCTCCCACCCCAGCTCTGCCGGTGCCCCTCACTCCCAACCCGCAGCCCCCTGCTAGTCCAGCCCTGCCCCCTCCCCCCTCAGCTCTGCCAATGCCCCTCATTCCCGACCCACAGCCCCCTGCTAGCCCCCTGCTAGCCCTGCCTGTGCACCTCACTCCCGACCCGCAGCCCCCTGCCAGCCCAGCCATGGGCTCCCCCCCCAGCTCTGCTGGTGCCCCTCATTCCCGACCAACAGCCCCCTGCTAGCCCAGCGCTGCCCCCTCAGCCCTGCCCGTGCCCCTCACTCCCAACCCACTGCCCCCTGCTAGCCCAGCCCAGCCCCCTCAGCTCTGCCGGTGCCCCTCACCCCCGACCAGCAGCCCCCTGCCAGCCCAGCCATGGGCTCCCCCCCCAGCTCTGCTGGTGCCCCTCATTCCCGACCCACAGCCCTCTGCTAGCCCAGCCCTGCCCGTGCCCCTCACTCCCAACCCACTGCCCCCTGCCAGCCCAGCCCTGCCCCCTCAGCTCTGCCGGTGCCCCTCACCCCAGACCCGCAGCCTCCTGCTAGCCCAGCCCTGCCCCCCAGCCCCCAACTGCTCTGCCTGGAAATCCACAAGCCCCCCTTTTCCTCCCCACCCCTTAGTATGTGGGGGGAGGGGGGGCGCTGGGATGTGAAATGTAAAGGGCCAGGACCCTCGTTTTGGTTCCCCCGGGGCGAGATTAACCTCTGGCTCCGTTTCTCTCTGCTTTGCAGGCCGGTGAGGAGTTCTTGACCCGGCGTTGGAGCCCAGACCCTGGTCCAGGGGGTGCCTGCCCCATTGGGACTTGCAGGGACTCAGCCCCCTGTACCCTGACTGGGACTGAAGGAGATGCCACTTGGGGGGCTGGGAATGGGTGGACAACAGCGCTCCCTGGTGGCCGCAGGCTGCCTGTGCTCACCCCAGCTCCAAAGTGCAAGAGGGTTACACCCCCAAAGGGGGGCTGGTTAGATCACGGCCGCCGTCAGGTGAAATATGGAGGGCACACGTCTTCCTCGAGGGGCTCCCCACTGGGGAGCGACCCACGCAACAGGCCCACACTTTGCGGCAGGACACCCCCCCAGCTGCGAGTCGGCGTGCAAAGACCCAAGCTGCAGATGGAAGGCACGTGCTTTGCACCAGTAGATTTGATTGTGAACAGGCATGCGAGGGATCCAGGCTGTGAGCCAGGGAAGGCACATGCTTTGCACAAGGGGATCGCTGAGTGCGAGGAGCCCTGCAGGGGACTGAGAGTCTGAGAGACAGACAGTGCGTGCTCTGCACAAGAGGTGCTGTGACTGGCAGCAGGCGGGCGAGGGATCCAGCACGTGAGGGAGGGAAGACACAAGCTTTGCACAAGGGGCTCGGGGATTGTGAAGGCTCCAGGGTGTGAGACACAGCAGGCCCATGCTGTGCACAAGGGCGAGTGGTGAATGTGAGCCGTTGTGCAAAAGAACCAGGCTGTGAAACACAGCCAGCTTGCCCTTTGCACCAGGGGCAGCGTGACTGTGAACAGGCATGTGAGGGATGCCAGCTGTGAAACACGGCAGATGCATGCTTTGCACCAGGGGCTCTGGCATGTGAGGGACCCAGTGTGGGAGACTTGGAAAGCACCTGCTTTGCAAACGGGGCTTTGGGATTGTGAGCAGCCGTGCGAGCCCCTAGAAACGTGAAATAGAGCACATGGGTGTCATAACAGGTGGCGGCTCAGTGTGCAAGGCGGCTAAGTGTGAAAAAGCGGCTCCCCTCTTTAGACAAGGCTGTGCACACTCGCACCACTCGCTCAGGAAGCAGACCACGGAGGGCACAACCCTCACCCAGAGCAAATGGCCGTGCATACAGCACCAGGCGCGCCCAAGGCCGGTTCTTGTCGCTACCCAGCCTAGAGCACCAGGAAATAGCCAGGGCAGGAACGGCCCCTTGAGTGTGGGGTTTAATGCAGGGGACGCCGGTGCCTTGCACATTTCAGCCAAGAGACAAACCTGAGTTCTTGGCCCTTGTGGGCACTAGGGCCCTCCTGGTTCCCCTCCTGCCCCAGACTCAGGACATGAACCCAGGCATCCTGGCCAAAGCCCAGCTCCCGATTCCCTTCTGCTTCCCTAAACTGCCCACTGCTGTTTCAGTTCTCACTCACGCGCTGTCCTAAACCCCTGGAGGTGGCTGCATCTCAGCACCGAGGAGTCCCTGTATAAACAGTCCCTGGGCTCCACGTCAGAGGTGGCCGCATCTCAGCGCCAGGCAAGCGGTGCCTGTTTAGCCATTTGGGCTGACAGTCAGGAACATCTCAGGCAAAAATAGGAACCAGAAGTGTGTGTGTGTGGTGGAGGGGGACGGACGGACTGGAATTCCCTAAATTAACATGCCATGACAGCCCCCAGCGGGGCTAGACGGAGGGGGTTAAATACCCCGCAGACATGGTGGGGGGCATTTTGTGGCTGCCAGCTATTTGGGGCACGGACCAGCTTTGAGGTTGGGGTTTGTTCAGTGGGTGGCGTCCGGGCAGGAGGCAGGGGGAAGGACTGAGGCATCCCTACAGTCCCCCAAATGCCAAGCCGTGCTGCCGTACAGCACCTGGCACGTGGGGCCTGGAGGTGGTGGATTCCCAGCTGTGCTGCTGTACAGCCCCTGGCGCGGTGGCTCCTGTCGGTCTGATGGTTACAAACCCAGCTGCTGCATTGGAAATAAAAGAGCCGTTTGCCCACGTGCCCGTCTCAGCCTCTCTTACTTCCTTCTGAGCTCGCCTGCCTGGGGTCCAAAAATCCTCCCCTCTCCCCCTTCAGCAGCCCCCTTCCCCACACCGGCCCCCCCTCACCCCATAAAGGGCCCCTGCAGCCCCTTCCCCATCAGTCACCCCCAAAACCTGCTAGCCCACCCGCTCAGCTCCCCCTCCGCCACTCACCCCCATTGTCCCCCCTGCATCCTGCCCCCTACTATGCCAGCTCCCTTCCCCATTCACAGCCCCTCCCCTTTACACCTACATTCACCAAGGCCCCCTCAATCCCAGGGACACCCCCTTTTCTACTCCCACTGCCCTGTTTCGTTCCCCCAACCCTAGGGGCTCTCCAGGACTTCTGGGTCCGTGCCTCCCTTGACGGAGCTCGGCCTGGCTCCCCGAAAGAGAAGGGAGGCCTGCGGGGCGGGGGATGCTGGAAAAGATGGGGGTGGTG
This sequence comes from Aldabrachelys gigantea, assembly GCA_026122505.1. NCBI lineage: Eukaryota > Metazoa > Chordata > Testudines > Testudinidae > Aldabrachelys > Aldabrachelys gigantea. The sequence continues at coordinate 72,026,762 of CM047489.1, forward strand.
GGGGGGGAGGATCAGCTTCAGGGGGTCTAAAAAGCCCCTCACCCTCCCTGCTTCCACAGTTTCAGCATGGGGTTGGGTGGGAGGGTGCCCCGAGAAATCACCAGTGCCCCCACGCCAGGTCCCAGTGCCCCCTAGGGGTGGGGGGGAAAAAGTCGTGACAACTGACGCGCTTTAGTTGTTTAATTAGGAACAATCTAATTAGAACAAGGCTCAGGTCACTCAGTGGCAGCCAGACCCAGGATGGGAGCCAGCACCCCCTAGAAGGGAAAAGGCCCTGCCCCCCATTCCCTGCCCCCCATGAGCCAGCCAGTCCCTGCCATGGGGCCAGATGGGAGCCAGCGCCCCCTAGAGAGGAAAGGCCCTGTGCCCCATTCCCTGCCCCCCCTGAGCCAGCCAGTCCCTGCCATGGGGCCGGATGGGAGCCAGCGCCCCCTAGAGAGGAAAGGCCCCGTGCCCCATTCCCTGCCCTCCATAGGCCGGATAGGCGCTGGCGCCCCCTGCAGGGCATAGGCCCCGTGGGGCCCCGCTCAGGCCGGGGTGAGGAAGCTGTCCAGGCTGTAGACGCCCAGGGCGGGTGGCTGGTTCCGGATCCGATGCCAGAGGTAGCGGGGTAGGCGCTGGAAACCCACCCCACAGGGACAGCGGAAGCAGGAGGCCCCAGGGTGCCGCCCCCCATGGCGGCCCAGTGCCCGGCGCCCCTTCAGCGCCTCCCCACAGGCAGCACAAAGGAAGGCGGCGCCCTCCAGCTGCCAGAGCTGATGCCGCAGGAGGTGTAGGAGGCCCCGGAAGGGCCGGCCGCAGCCGCACAGCTGGTGCCCTGGCCCCCGGCGGTGGGAGCGGAGCTGGGCCGCCCGGCCGTAGCGCACCCCGCAGTCTGGGCACCAGAAGTGTCGGTGCCCGCTGGCATCCAAGGAGCGCTCAGGCCCTGCAGTGCCAGGCTGGCCAGCCACCACCTCCTCCCGCCCACCAGTGTCCGCCTCCAGCTCCACCACGATAAAGTCGTCCCCGGCCTCTGGTGCCACGCCCCCCGGCCAGGGCTCCGCTGCCAGCCCACCGCCCGGCGCGTACTCCAGCTCCAGCACCTGGGGCAGCTCGTCAGGGTGGGTGGGCACCAGGTGGAGGAGCAGGGGGGCCCGCGGAGAGGGGGGAAGTTTGAGCAGGCCTGGGGGGCGGCACTGTTGGTTGAGCGGCGGAAGGTAGCCCGTGAGCTGGAAAGCCGTGGGCTGAGCGTCTCCGGCCTCGTCGGGAAGCTCTCCCACCATCTGGCTGCCCCACGGCACAAGCCCCTGGGGGTCAGGGAGCAACGGAACCAGGCGAAGGGTCACCGCATCCACAGCCGTGCTGAGGCCGGGCTCGGCTTCCAGGAACAAGGAGGGCGGGAGCTCCTCAGCCCGCAGGGGCATGGGGTGGAGGGGACTCACGCCAACTTGGCCTTCCAAGATGGCCACCGGCTCCTCAGCTCCCACCACCACAGTCCGGAAAGAGTGGACAGGACTGGCGCCCACCAAGCTAGCCAAGATGGCTGCCTCCTCCTTGAGGTGTGCCGGTGGTGGGGGACTCCCACCAACCAGGCTCTCCAAGATGGCCGCTTGCTCCTCGGTATTGATGACCAGCGTCCTGAGAGGGCTCCCGTCAATCTGGCCATCCAAGATGGCCCCCTGCTCCTCAGTATTGATGACTAGTGTCCTGAGAGCGCTTCCACCAACCTGACCATCCAAGATGGCTGCCTGAAATGTGCTCCCGCCAATTTGGCTGTCCAAGATGGCCGCCTGAAGCATGCTCCCGCTAACCTGGCCATTCATTGGCTGCGGCGGACTCATGACAACCTTGCTGTCCAAGATGGCCACCCGCCCCTCGTCCTCCATGTTCATTGGCTGGGTAGGACTCATGCCAACTGGCCTAGGCAGGCTGAACTTCCGGCCCAGAGTCGGTCTACGCTGCCGAGTCCCTTTGGGCCCTTCTGTGCCCTGCTCCTTGCTCGCTGTCCGGGCCTCAGGCATCTGACGCTCCTTCGTCTGCCCCACACGCCTGCCAGGGCGGGCCCCACCCTGCTGCTTCCTGAGGCTGGGAGAACCCTCCCAGCTGGGCGGCGGGCAGGGAACATCCCCAGAACCTGCCTGGTTCTTCCTGGCGCCTGGCAGCTGGTAGACGTAAGAGGTGAGGGAGCAAGGCCGGGCCCCCCGTCTCCGCTGCACCCGGATGCCTGCCTGTGCCAGCTTGAGGTGCCACTTGACGTGTCTGGTGAAGCGGGGCTGGTGGGAGAATCTCTTTCCGCACTCCGGGCAGCGCTGCTTCCTCCGGGGCAGAGCTGGTCGGGGCCGCTGGGCCAGCTCCTGGGCATGCTCCTGGGCATGCTGGAGGTAGTGCCACTCCTCCACGAAGACCTGGCAGCACTCCTGGCACTGGTAGGCCCCGAACGCCTGGGTCCCTGGGGCGGCAGCAGGCCCCGGGCGGAAGGGGACAATGATGTTCTCCAGAGGCAGGGATTTTGTGGTGAAGGGGGGAGCCAGCAGGTTTGGCGCCAAGGGCCGAGGTGGGCGCAAGGGGGGCAGGGAGGTGGGGGCGGTGGTCTCCCCGTCGTCATCGCTGCTGGAGGCTTCCAGGCCTTCCCATGAGAGGCAGTTCTTAGCGTTCTCCTGGGGGGATGAAATGGGGTAAGTTGGGGAGGGGGGAAGCACCCCCACACCACTTCCTGTGATACAGCACCCCCTACTGACACACTGGGGAATCAGGGCCAGCCCTGACTCAGGGTTCCCCACCTCCTGCAGCACAGTCCCTGTCTTGCTGGCGTGGGGGGTGGGGGGCAGCCCTCACTGCCATGGGAAATCCCCCCATCTCACCCCCTGAAGCACATCAAGCTCTCTGTGGAGTCCCCACACAATGAACAGGACATAGAGTAAAGTTCTGAGTCCAGACCAAAACTACCCACCCTAAAATGACAGTCACATATGCAAAGTTCATGCACTTCCTGTCTCAAACTGTTAAGCAGCCCCCCCACCCCCCTCCAGAGGCAGCCGCATCTCACAGCCGGGTGAGGCGTCCTGTGTAAACAGCCTCTGCCCCACCCCAGAGGTGGCTGCATCTCCTGCCCAAGGCGGGCACCCGCTGCTCAGACACAAGCGCCGGGACATACCAGCCGCAGTGGCAGCTCCTCCAACAGGCCATCTTCGGTCACTTCAATCTCGGCCCCAACCTCCATTGCTGACACCGGCTCCATGGCTGCCTGGAAGCAAAGTGGGGAACACACTGAGTGGATCGGCGGCAGCTCGCTGCGCCCCCCAGCACCCTGACAGGACTTCACAAGTGCACAGCGGCCTGCTGCCTCCGGTAGGGCGAGGGGGCGAGAAACTGAGGCACACAAGTGGGGATGTGCACATGGTCGCACAAAGGAGAGGACAGAACCCAGGAGTCCCGGCTCCCAGGCCCTCTGCTCTAACCACTAGACCCCAGTTCCCTCCCGGAGCCAGGGAGAGAACCCAGAGTCCTGAGAAAGCAGAGGAAATCAGACCTCAGTTTGGGGGGGGGGGGGGTAAATTTTAGATACCCTGGGAGAGGAGTGGGGTCTAGTGGGTAGAGCGGGGGCGGGGGGCTGCCCAGGGCCTGTGCTGCCAACCGGGGGGTTCTCGCCTGGCCCGGGGTGCAGACACCCAGCCCAGCCCCTGCTCGTGCAGGGCCCTCGCTGGATCCCAAACACCCCGTGGGAGGGGGAGCAGCTCCCTACGGCCCCTTCCCCCGCCCCAGCCCCAGCCCCAGCCCCAGCCCGGAGCGGGCAGCCGGGGGGGATGCTGGGAAGTGTAGTTCCACCCCCCCCGCCATCAGCTGCGGGCTTTAAATGGCCCAGAGCTACGGAGCGGGAGGAGGGACAATGTGGCCTGTTTGTCTGGTACAGGGAAGGGGCCTCTGCTGGAGGGGGTGGGGACAGGGAAGCGGGTGCGGGGAGAGGGAAGAGGGTGGGGGCTGTGAGGAGGGGGCTGGGGGTCAGGGCGGAAAGGGACTGGGGGCTGTGGGGAGGGGGCGGGGAGGGGGGCTGGGGGTCAGTGCGGGGAGGGGTGGGGCTGTGGGGAGCGGGCGGGGAGGGGAGGCTGGGGGTCAGGGCGGGGAGGGGTGGGGGCTGTGGGGAGGGGGCTGGGGGTCAGTGCAGGGAGAGGGGGTGGGAGGCTGTGGGGAGGGGGCGGGGAGGGGGGGCTGGGGGTCAGGGCGGGGAGGGATGCGGGCTGTGGGGAGGGGGCGGGGAGGGGGGGCTGGGGGTCAGTGCAGAGAGAGGGGGTGGGAGGCTGTGGGGAGGGGGGGCTGGGGGTCGGGGCGGGGAGGGGTGGGGCTGTGGGGAGGGGGCGGGGAGGGGGGCTGGGGGTCGGGGAGGGGTGGGGCTGTGGGGAGCGGGCGGGGATGGGGGCTGGGGGTCGGTGCGGGGAGGGGGGGCTGGGGGTCGGGGAGGGGTGGGGCTGTGGGGAGGGGGGGCTGGGGGTCAGTGCAGGGAGAGGGGGTGGGAGGCTGTGGGGAGCGGGCGGGGAGGGGGGGCTGGGGGTCAGGGCGGGGAGGGGGGCTGGGGGTCGGGGAGGGGTGGGGCTGTGGGGAGGGGGCGGGGAGGGGGGGCTGGGGGTCAGTGCAGGGAGAGGGGGTGGGAGGCTGTGGGGAGCGGCCGGGGAGGGGGGGCTGTGGGGAGGGGGCGGAGGAGACACGTGGGTGCGGGCGGGCGGCCGGGGCGGCGCAGAGACAGATCGGGGGCCCCGGGGGGCCCCGGGTCTTTCCCCGCCGGGCCAGGCTGGGGGCGGGTCCCTGCTCGCGGTTATTTGTCTCTCGCTCATTAGCGCCCCCGGCGCTGGGGGAAACTGAGGCAGCGGGAGCCGGGTCCGACCCGAGCCGCACCGCGATCCAGGCGTCCTGGCTCCGCCCCCTGCTCCAACCCCTCGTCCCGCCCCGCTCCCGGAGCCATGCGGAGACCCCAGGAGTCCCTGCGCATGCGCACCACTGTCTCCCCGCCTCCACTTCCAGCCTCGTTCTGACTGGAGGCCACGCCCCTTAAGAGGGGTCTATTCTATCCATGCCAGAGCAGTGCGCATGTGCTGTCAGCGGCACGAGCAGGCGTGAAGCCGCCATTTTGGACACGCCCCCCTCGAGCGCAGGCGCGTTCCGAAACAACGGTGGCCGAGCAGGTTCGTTGCAAGCCGGCGCCTAGATGCTCTGTTCGCGCCGCCGGACTTCCCCCGCAGCCTGTCCCGGCCGCTGCACGGTACCTCAGCCCCAGTGAGCCGCCCGGTATCCCTCCGCCGTTACCGGGGAGACAGCCCCGGCTTCTGCTCTCAGCACCAGCGCTCAGGTATCGTTCCGCGGGCGGGGTAAATAGCGCCGGGCGACGCGTCACATTCCAGGTATCCCTCCGAGGGGCGGGCGGTTGAGACGATTTACCCAGTGCAGTATCTCTCCGCGGGTAGCTAGTTCGGGCTTCTCTTTACCTGGGGATTAATCCTCCGTCGGGTGTGTGGTGCTGCGGCCTCTTTCCGCCGCCCGCTGACCCGCGCAGGGCGTGACCTAGGGCGGTATCCCTCCGCGGGTGGGCACGCCACTGCCCCGCCCGCTTCCATTTGATATAGCGCCCCGTATCGCTCCGCGGGGTGAGGCGCCGGTGCGGTGCGCTGTATCCCTCCGCGGGCTGTATAGCTCTGGGTGAGGTGACGCGGCCACTTCTCTGCCCATCCTGTTACGGACCGTATAGCCGGGGGGGGGGGAATGGGTGATATCTCACCTCCATCCTGTATCCCTCCGCAGGCCGTATAGCCCCGGCGTGACCCCTCCCCCCATATCCCTGTGTGGGCTGTATAGCCCCTGGGTCGGTCCATATAGCTCCCAGCCGGGCACCTCGCATCTCTCCTGTATCCCTCCGCAGGCCATATAGATCCCAGCCGGGCACCTCGCATCCCTCCTGTATCCCTCCACGGTCCATATAGCTCCCAGCGTGGCACCTCGCATCCCTCCTGTATCCCTCCACGGTCCATATAGCTCCCAGCCGGGCACCTCGCATCCCTCCTGTATCCCTCCACGGTCCATATAGCTCCCAGCCTGGCACCTCGCATCTCTCCTGTATCCCTCCGCGGTCCATATAGCTCCCAGCCTGGCACCTCGCATCCCTCCTGTATCCCTCCGCGGTCCATATAACTCCCAGCCTGCACCTCACATCCCTCCTGTATCCCTCTACAGGCCATATAGCCCCAGCGTGATCCCTCCCCCCTATATCCCTGTGTGGGCTGTATAGCCCCTGGGTTGGTCCATATAGCTCCCAGCCTGGCACCTCGCATCCCTCCTGTATCCCTCCGCGGTCCATATAGCTCCCAGCCTGGCACCTCGCATCCCTCCTGTATCCCTCCGCGGTCCATATAGCTCCCAGCCTGGCACCTCGCATCCCTCCTGTATCCCTCCGCGGTCCATGTAGCTCCCAGCCGGGCACCTCGCATCCCTCCTGTATCCCTCCACGGTCCATATAGCTCCCAGCCGGGCACCTCGCATCCCTCCTGTATCCCTCCACGATCCATATAGCTCCCAGCCTGGCACCTCACATCCCTCCTGTATCCCTCCGCAGGCCACATAGCCCCAGAAGTGATGCCCCCTCGTATCCGTCTGTGGCAGGTATAGCCCGGGGGAGGTCATTGCCTGCCCCCATATTCCTCCGCAGGCCATGTAACCCCATAACATCTTATCCCTCCGCAGGATATATAATCCCAGTGGTGCTCCCCTCGGGGTGGGATCATAACCCCAGAATCCCTCAGCTGAGCAGGACTTATCGCAGCAACCTCCTGCCCCGTATCCATCCGCAGGGCTGGGACCCCCATGGGTCTGATAACACCCCAGCGCTTTAAGAGCAGGTTAAATATTCCTCCACCACGTGGGCTAAATAGTTCCCCACACGGGGGCTGGGACTAGGGGTGCGGCTTGACGTGGTTTCCAGCATATCCAGGGTTTGCAGTTTGGTTCAATGGCTCTCGGCCCCCCTCTGCCCCCACCCATGCATCTTGTCAACTTTTCTCCATGGTATCTCTCCACCATGCTGGAAAAGTAGTCCCGTGGCCTGCCGCTGCGCAGGTTAGGTAGTTTCCTGTGCTGGTTTGCTCCTCCACTGGGCTGGGTAAATAGTCCGTGGTGGTTCACCACCTCTCCAGTATCCCTCCGCCCTTCTGTGCTAGTGTCCTTCTGCCAGGCAGGATAAATAGTGCAGAAAAAATAGGCCCTGTCTTTGTCTTGCTGGACCCCGGTGCGCTTCCACCATGTTGAGTAAATAGACCCCAGTGATGGTGTCTCTTCTGTGATATCCCTCCGCAGTGTGGAGAAATAGTCCCCAAGAGTGTGCCTCACGCCTATAGGTATCCATCTGCCATACCAGGGAAATAGTCCCTAACGCCCTCTTTGTATGGTATTCCTCCACCCCACTGGGGAAATAATGCCCTGGTGCTGTCACATTCTCCCCCTCCTCACCCCTGTGCCGTGTCCCTCCGCCGCAGCGCTGGGCTTGACGTGACTCTCGCCCCCCACCCCGCAGGTGGCGGCCATGTCGGACTCCGGGCACAGCCAGCCCGGCCTGTACGGCCCCGACCGCCGGCGCCGCTGGAACCGCGACAAGGAGCTGGGCCCCCCGGGCGGCCCCCAGAGCCTGTCGGGGCCGGGCCGGGAGCGTGACTATGGCCCCTGGGACCGCGAGCGCCGGGTGAGTGACGGGGCAGGGGAGGGCTGCGGGGTGGGGAAGGGGCCACGCGGGGAGCCCCCCCTCACCGCTCTCTGATCTCTCCCCCAGGAGCCCACGGAGGAGCCGGTCGGGTCCGTGATGCAGAAGACGCCCATTATCCTGGCCAAGCCGCCCGCTGAGAGGGTAAGACCCACATGGGAAGGACGCTGCCCCCTCGGGCCTGTCACACCCACCCCGTGTGTGTGACCCCCACCGACAGTGGGGATTGAACCCACCACCAGCAGTGCCAGCCCACAGGACTCTGCTGCTTCAGCTAAAGGAGTGGCTTCGTCAGCAGGCAGCTGTAGTAGAGCTGGTATCCTCCACGTGAAACTAAAGGAGTTACTCTGTCAGCAGGCGGCAGCAGTAGGCTATTAGCTACTATACAGAGCAGCCACCGAGCAAGGGTGTCTCACCACCACTTCTTAACCTTTTCCAGGATACGTGAGTCCAGTAAGAGTATGAGCTGGGCAGACCTTGGTCAGGACTCCTGGGTTCTATCCCAGCTCTGGGAGGGGAGTGGGGTCTAGTGCTTAGAGCAGTGTGGGGTGGGAGTCAGGACTCCTGGGTTCTGTCCTCAGCTTGGGGATGGGACATGGGGTCTCTACCAGCTTCATTATCCCCACAGTCCAAGCTGGCCCCTGCCCCAGCTCCAGCCCCACCCGCCACTGCCCCACCCCCCATGGAGAAACCCATTGTGCTGATGAAGTCACGGGAGGAAGGCAAAGGCCCAGCAGGTGTGTCGGAGGGGGCTGCCCAGCTCCCCACAGCTGCTGCCAAAGGGGAGAAGGAGGGACAGCGCCCCACACAACCCGTCTACCAGATCCAGAACCGGGGCATGGGATCCGCGGCGTCCAGCAGCACCATGGACCGTGAGTACCCGCTGCGGGGGCGGGGCTAGGAGGAAGGCGGGGAGGAGAAGGAGGAAGGGGCAGAGGGTTGTAGCCCCAGGGAGGTGGGATGTGGGAAGAGAACTGGGTGTCCTTTAATATGCATGTAGTTACCAGTGCGTACCACGAGATGGCAGCCAACCCCGCCCTGCTGGGCTGTGGGGCCAGCCTCCAGGCAGCTGGGGGGGAAGGGCTGGGAGCCAGGACGCCTGGGTTCTCTCTCCAGTGAGTTAGAGCAGCAGGTAGCTAAGCCCCTGGTTGGGCTGTCAGCCTCTCTGATCCCATCTCTTTGTTCCTCCCCCAGCTGTGGTGGGCCAGGCAAAGCTGCTGGCCCCAGAGAAGATGAAGCACAGCATCAAGCTGGTGGACGATCAGATGAACTGGTGTGACAGTGCCATCGAGGTACCTGGCCCCAGGACACCCCCCACCCCACAGAGATCCTCCCAGCGACCCCCTGCCCTCCCCAGGCCCTGCTAGTGAGGCCAGATCAGAGCTGGCAGCCCCTAGCAGAGAGGCCCTGTGCCCCATTCCCTGCCCACCCCGAGCCAGCCAGACCCTGTCTTGGGACTAGATAGGAGCCGGCGCCCCCTAGAGGGGAAAGAGCCCATTTCCCGCCCCCTTGAGCCAGCTGGTCCCTGCTCTTGTACTGCTGCTCCAAGGACTCCTGGGTTCTCAGGGAGCCGGCAGTCACTGAGCTCTCTCTCCTCGGCAGTACCTGCTGGACCAGACTGACGTGCTGGTGGTCGGGGTGCTGGGATTACAGGGCACCGGCAAATCCATGCTGATGTCTCTGCTGTCGGCTAACCAGCCTGAAGAAGATCAAAGGTATGTGGGGTGAGAGGGGGCTTGCACGGGATCTGGCATGTTCATGGGGAAATGGGCGTGAATGCTGAGTGGCCGGGGCATGAGGGGAAAGGGGGAAGTTGGGGTGGGATGGGGGGTGGGCAGTGGATGTGGGTGCTGGGGGGGGGGCACCAGCAGTAGGGGCAGTGGCAAGTGTTTGGGGAGAAGGTGGGATGTTGAAGGGTGTTGGGTGGGGGATGGGCATCAAGAAGCAGGTCAAGGGGGCACATATTCCCCCCCCAATCCCTACTGACCCTTCTCTTCCCCCCCGCCCCGCCACCCCATCCCAGGGCCTACGTGTTCCGCACCCAGAGCCAGGAGATCAAGGAGCGCGGGGGGAACCAGACCAGCGGCATTGACTTTTTCATCACCCAGGAGCGCATCATCTTCCTCGACACCCAGGTCCCTGCCCGCCCCCTTCTCCAGAGGGCACCCCCCTCACAGCCAACTCTCTGGTGGCAATGGGCATGGAGATCCTGGTGCAATACCACCTCTGCCAAAGCTGGTCTGTGCTAGCCCAGCTTGTTACCCTGACGAGCTCAGCTCTCAGGGCTGATGCCTTGTGCCGGACGAGGCCCCCTGGACGGGAGCAGTAGAGGGTCTATGTGACGCATTGGTCGATGGGGGCTGATTGGTGGCAGGGTGGGGCTGGCTGGCTCTCTAGCAATGGGGGATTGCTACAGGCTGTGGGGGGATTCCCTCATTGGCCAAGGCACGGATACAGTGGGGTGATTCCCTCTGTGTATGTGTGTGTCGCCCCCTGCTGGCGGAGACGAGCCCTGCTCCGTGTGTGTCCCTGTGAGCACCTCGCACGGCTCGGGACAGTTGGACACTGTAACGCTCCCTGCCCCGTGTCTCCCTCCAGCCGATTCTCAGCCCTTCCATCCTCGACCATCTCATCAACAACGACCGCAAGCTGCCCCCCGAGTACAACCTGCCCCACACCTACGTGGAGATGCAGGTAGGCTGCTGCCCCCCACCTCCCATCCGGCCCCAGGGCCTGGGAGTGGCTGGCTCTGGGAGCTGGGGAACGAGACGGGGCCTTGCCCGTCTAGGGGACACTAGCTCTGATCCAGCCCCAGGGTGTGGGGGATGGAGGTGGTGGGTAGTGGGACACACAGCACTGATTGGTTGCTACTATTTGGGGGGCAGGGGTGGGAACATTTGCTTTGCTGGCCAGGTCCTGGGGGAGACCCCACCCCAGAGACTCCTCCTTTGACAGCTGCTCTGCTCCCCGCAGTCCCTGCAGATCGCAGCCTTCCTCTTCACCGTCTGCCACGTGGTCATTGTGGTGCAGGACTGGTTCACCGACCTCAGTCTGTACAGGTGAGCAGGGCCCTAGCAGGACGGCGGGTGGGGCATGGGGCCTTTCCCTTCTGGGGTCGCTGGCTCCCGTCCAGCCCCAGGGCTGGGACTGGCTGGCTCAGGAGGGTGGGGAATGGGACATGGGGTCTTTCCACCTGGAGGGCGCTGCCTCCCATCCAGCCCGAGGGCTGGGACTGGTTGGCTTGGGGCGGGGGGATGGGAAATGGGGCATGGGGTCTTTCCCCTTTAGGGGGTGCCGGCTCTGATCTGGCCCCAGGCTGTTTTGGGGGATGGGCTCCAGGCTCAGCAATTCATGTGTGAATCAAGTTTGCCAGGTCTCAGCCCCGTTCTCAGCAGGGACAGGGGACCTCCCCTGCCCCTCCCACAGGCACTAAATAGCCCCAGGGCCCCCCAGCTCCCCACTAACCACAGCTCCCTGTGTCCCCACGGCAGGTTCCTGCAGACAGCCGAGATGGTGAAACCCTCCACGCCCTCCCCCAGCCACGAGTCCACCGGCTCCTCGGGTACCGACGAGGGCACGGAGTATTATCCCCATGTCGGTGAGCAGCTGCTGCCCCCTGCTGCACAGCGCCCCCTAGTGCCACACTGGGGTATTGGGGCCAGTCCTGACTGCCAAGGGAGAGCCCCCCCCCCCACCCCACTCCCTGCAGCACAGCACCCCCTAGAGCCAACCTGGGGCATCAGGGCCAGCCCTGACTGCCAGGAGAGAGCCCCCACCCTGCTCACATAGCGCAGCGCCCCCTAGCGCTCCATTGGTTATTTGGGGCCAGGTTATTCTAGCAGGGGTTGGTCTGTGCTGTGATGTCCAGGCTGAATTTCCTTCCCACCATCCCCCTCCGGCCTCTCTGCCCCTCGCTCCAGTTTTCCTGCAGAACAAGGCCAAGCGGGAGAATTTCTGTCCCCGGAACCTGAAGCAGATGCACGTGGTTATCGATAAAATCATGATGCACTCGCACCTAAAATACAAGGGTAAGCCTTCCCCACTGGCTCCCCCCATCTGGGGGTGGGGTGAACGGGGCCCCGGACACCTGGGTTCCAGGACGCAGAGCTAATGGCCCAGCTCCTGCAGGGGAAAGTGCTGGGGGATTTGGATTGACCAGGAATGGCTGGAAGCTTGGGTGTGATTCTCACCTCAAAAGTAACACAGCGCCCCCTAGTGCTGCACTGGAGCAATGGGGCCAACCCTGCCTGCCAGGGGAGAGCCCCCACCCCGTCCCCACAGCACAGCACCCCCTAGTGCCGCGCTGGGGCAATGGGGCCAGCCCTGCCTGCCAGGGGAGACCCCCACCCCATCCCCACAGCACAGCGCCCCCTAGTGCCGCGCTGGGGCAATGGGGCCAGCCCTGCCTGCCAGGGGAGACCCCCACCCCATCCCCACAGCACAGCGCCCCCTAGTGCCGCGCTGGGGCAATGGGGCCAGCCCTGCCTGCCAGGGGAGAGCCCCCACCCCGTCCCCGCAGCACAGCGCCCCCTAGTGCCACGCTGGGGCCAGCTGGCATGTGTCTCTGTCTCTCAGGCACTCTCTCCATGCTGGAGTGTAACATCTTCCCTGGCCTCCCCTACGACTACCTGGACACGGAGGTGAATCTTTTCCTCCTGCCGTTCGCAGACAGTGACACCGACGACACTTTCCCCAGAGCAGGTAGGGAGATGGGATCCCGCCCCCAGAGTCCTCCTACCCTGCCATCCCTCTGTGCCGCCCTAGGTGGCGGGCGCTGTGTGTATTCCTCCCCCTGGGCTGGGGTGCAGGCAGCCGCAGTCCTGGGGCGTGGCCTCTAGGGCGGTGTTGTCCTATGCCCCCTTTCGGTCCCTGAGCACGGTCCCTAGGGCAGTGCCCTCCTCTGCCCCCCTGCAGTCCTCGGGGCAGCCCTATTTTCATTCTCTCCCCCCTTGTGCTTGCAGCTCCTGGGGGTGGCCCGCTCTTCTCCCTGCTGCCCGGGTACAAGGGGCACCCCAGCTTCCAGTCGCTGATGGCCAAGCTGCGCAGCCAGATCATGTCCATGGCGCGGCCCCAGCTCTCCCACACCATCCTGACGGAGAAGAACTGGTGAGGGGCCGGATACAGCCGTGGGAGCAGGGGATTATGGGTAGGCAAGTTGGGTAGGAGATTGTGGAGCAAAGAATTATGGGTAAGTAGGTTTGGGGATGTGCTGTAGGGGGTGGGGTGGGGGCTCTGCTGTCACAGGTAGGTCTGGCCCCGATGTCATAGGGGGCATTGTGCTGCTGGGAGGGGGGGGGTGGGGGGCTCTCCGCTGGCAGGCAGGGCTGGCCCGCATATCCTCGGGGGTGCTGTGCTGCAGGGGGTGGGGGCTCTCCCCCAACTCAGCGCTAACCCACATGCTGTGCACCCCTCCCGGCAGGTTCCACTACGCGGCCCGCATCTGGGACGGGGTGAAGAAATCCTCGGCGCTCTCGGAGTACAGCCGCCTGCTGGCCTGAGCGACTGCTGCCCAAGAAGCTGCTGCACTGGGGGGTCACACCGAGGCCCCCGCCCTCTGCCTCCTGGGGCAGAAGGGGCCTGCTGGGCAGCCTGGAAGTGCTGTTTGGTCGCTGGCTCCAGGCGCGGTGCATGAGAGTCTGGGCGGGATGCCCCTCCTGGGCCACCATCCCACTCCCAGAGGGCACTTGGGGCAGAGCTGTCCTGACCCCCTTAAGTCATCAGAGCTCCCCCAGCCAGACAGAGGTACTAGAGGGGGGGAGTCCTTGACTCTCCCAGCCTGCCCAGGGCTGAGAATGCACCCCCCACGATGCCATGGGGCAAGATCGGGGCGGGGCGAAGCATAGGGCAGGGCCATAGTCCTGAACCAGTGCCCCATGGAGCTGAGCCCTTCATCTCCTCCTCGCCCCCTTCCCTTCCTCCTTCCTTCCCCCCTTCATCTCTCCCCCTTCCCCCCCAACTTCATCTCTCCTTCCCTCCATCCCTCCTTCCTTCTGTCCTCCCCTTCATCTGTCCTCCTCTCCTCCTTCCACCCTTTCCTCCCTCCCTCCTTCCCCCCAACTTCATCTCTCCCCCTCCTTCTGTCCTTTCCCCCCACCTTCATCTCTTCTTCCCTCCCCCATATCTCATCCACACAACCTTAAGGAAGAATCTTTCCTCTCCCCTATTCACACCCCCTTTGCCCTTCCCACTGTCCCTGCCGCATGGGATGCTCTGACCCCATACTGGGGTCCCCCACAATGGCCGTAGGGTCTCCCCTCTGTGAGGACCCTCCATGCTGTGCCGCCCCCTCCCCCCGCTAATAAAGAGAGTTCAAGCTGGGCACTAACTTTGTGGTGGATTTTGTTAACACCCGGAGAAGGTGCACTGGGGTAGAGCACCTCATGCAGACCCCCCCACGCCACCCCCAGAACTGACCAATGGGCCTATCCACCTGGTATTGCACCCGCAAAGCACCAGAGCAACGGGCCCGTCTGCCGGGTGTTGGGCACCTGCGACGTGTCAGAGCAACGGGCCCGTCTATGCTGGTAGTGGGTTGAGTGGGGGCTCAGGTTAGACCTTTGTGGAAAGATTGTGAAGTCAGCCTTGTGTTCCCTCTCAAAGCCAGGGAGAGAACCCAGGAGTCCTGGCCTCCCCCTCCTTCCCTTCTCTAACCACTGGAGTCCTGGCTTCTCCCCTCCCTGGCGTGCCCCAACTGTAACCACTAGACCCCTTTCCCCTCCCAGAGCCAGGGATAGAACCCAGGAGTCCTGGCCTCCCACCCCCTCCCTTCTCTAACCACTGGAGTCCTGGCTTCTCCCCTCCCCTGCGTGCCCCAACTGTAACCACTAGACCCCTCTCAAAGCCAGGGATAGAACCCGAGTCCTGGCTCCCATTTTCTACCCCACCGTCACAAACTAAGTTTAATTTTAAAGTTTGTTTTTTAATCAACTACTCGCAAAACAATCCCGTTTTCCTGAACCGTTCCCTGATTGCACCAAAGCGAGGCTGATCCCAGACCAGGGGTGCTGAGCTCCCACAATCCTCCACAGGGAGCAGCAAGGCGCCCCCTGCAGGGCGCCAAAATAACCCCGTGGCCTCCCATGACCCCCTGGTTTGCTTTCTCCCTCCGTGAGGGGAGACCGCACAGCTGGCACGGACCAGGTGCCCCGGGGACAGGTCTGGAGAGCCTGTGGAGGCCAGCGAGTCACATGCTGCTCTGATACCTGCTGACTCCCCAGCCAGCGTCCATCAGCCCAACACCGATTTACTCTCGCTGAGGATCCAGCTCCGAAATCTCTCCTGCGTGGGGATTTCTGCCATGGCCGGTGGACTAAGCTCAGTGCCATGGCCAAGATCCCCCCTCGCCCCGACCGCGGGGCTCCCTGGTCCCTGTCAAAGTTAGACTCAGGACTCACAGTTTGTCAGACCACTCTGCTTTGTTAGCACAGCGCTCTGCTAATACACCCAGATAGTCTGTGTCTTGTATGGTGCTCACATTATCTTATTTATACAGCTAAAAGGGCAAGCACTTAGCAAGATAAGAAAGGAAGCAGAATCTGATAAGTTTACTTGGACTAGCCATGCATATCTTATTTCCTTACTAACTATTACCGATCTTCTGTTAATTTTCGCTATTAGCACCCTTGTTTATGCCTAATGTTTCTTTTCCTCGCACCTGTATTTCAACATTTCTTATTTCTGCTTAAAGGTACATACAACATTTCTTTAATCCTTTCTATTTTCACAATATAATTCATTCTACTTTCACATCCCTCTTCAAACATCCGTCTCAAAGGCCTTGATGAGGACATTGTGGGCGTCCCTGGCGACTTCCTCGAGGAAGCTGCGGAGCATGTAATAGGTAGTTCCGAAGGAGATCCCCCCGGCCGCCATGGACCCAAACACTGGCACCGTGCTGGCCAGGTACTCTATGAACATCAGCGCTCCCCCTCCGGCTTTGGTCAGCAACTTCAGCACCAGGTCCCTGGAGATCTCCCTGGCCAGAGGTGACCTAATGGCCTCCTTGATGTCCTCCACGGGTTTGCCCACCTTCTCGGCCAGCTTGCAGAGAGACTCGTCGTCCAAGCCGAAGGTCTGGCGGTACTCGGAGAGAGTTTTGACCAGGATGGTCACATCGCAGGTCACCGAGAGCCCCGGGATGGGGAGAGCAGCCACACCGCAGGAGATGATGGCCAGTTTCCAGATCTGCCTCTGCATGGCTTCCTTCTTCCTCTGCAGGATGCTCAGCGAAAGGTTGGGCAAAGCCAGGAGAAACGCGTGTCTCTTGTGAGCAGGCAGCTCCTTCTCCAAGGTCTCCTCCAGCGCCAGGAAGTCGTAGCTGCCCAGGTCCCAGCTGGAGAGAAGGAAGACAGTCGGGGAAGGCACCCCTTCGGCCAGCAGCCGCCGGCAGCAGTCGTCCCGGATCTGTGTCAGGACCCTGTGCTCGCTGTAGCTCGCCGGCCGCCTTTTTCTGGCCGCGTACAGGTCGGCATCCACCTTGGAGCGCACAAAGTAGAAGCGCTTGCCCATCTTCTGGATCTCCTGGGCCAGCTGGACATGGCTGGCTCGGAAGCGCTCGGAGGCGATGAGGATAAAGAAATCATAGCGAGGGAAGCCCACCCGCTCCAGGTAGGTGTGGGACTGGAAGTCTGGAGTCCCAATGCCCGGCAGGTCCCACAGCGTCACGTTGGGGTGCGTGGGGTGGGGATACGGTGTTGGCTCCGTGGTGGTCTCCACCACCCCCGTGGCGGCCGCTCCCTCGTCATCGTCTCGCAGGCCGCGGATGGCGTTGACGAAGGAGGATTTGCCGGAGCCAGACTCCCCTGTCACGGCGATGTGCAGCTGGGCCTTCTCCAAGTCCTCCAGGCTCTCCAGGATCTTCGAAGCGGCTTCGTCCAGCCGGCCCCCTTCCAGGGCATCTCTGATCTCCGCGATGTCTTCATTGGTGATGATGTCATACTCTTCCATGAAGTCGGCGGGACACTGGTCGCTCTCTGGGGGGGTCTGATCAGCCATGAGGCTTGGGAGAGTGCTGGTGGGGGGGCAGAGAGATGAAAAAGTGAGGGTTAATATAGGGAAACAGGACATGGGGCCTTTCCGCTCTGGGGACGTCGGCTCCCATCCTGCCCCAGCGCGGGGACTGGCTGGCCCAGGGGGGCAGGGAATGGGGCATGGGGGCCTCTCCTCTAGGGGCTGCCGACCCGGTTTCAGCCCATGACAGGGGACTGGCTGGCTGGGGGGTGGGGGACAGGGAATGGGATCCCTCCTTCCACTGGGGGTGGGCAAAAGCCAGGAGCCCAGGCCAGGGCACTGCTGGGCTGCGGTCTTCACCTGCCCCCACCCACATCGTCACCATCCCTGGGGTTCAGGCAGAAAGAGGGGGAGGGTTCCCCAGTTTCCACTCCCCCCCCGCCAGTCTGGGTCGGTCACTCTCTGGCCACCCCATTTGGGGTGGTGGAAGGAGGGATGGGGGGTCCCCACCCTGGGGGGGGGTCCCTGCCCTGCTCTGATTCAGTCTGTCCCCATCTCTGCTCCCCTTCCCCTCCCTCTGCCCCCCGATTCCACCCCCGGCTCCTCCGCCCTCTGCTCCCCATTCCGACCCCTTTACCCCCTGTCTCGCCCCCATTCTTCACCCTCTGCCCCCCGAGTCCACACCCGCGGCTCTCCCCCCGTCTCCCCCCCCGCTTCCTTCCACTCTCCCCCCAGCTGCCCCACCGGCCCCAGCTCCTTCCCTAGCCCCTTCTGTCTCTGCCCCCCGTCCCCGTGGTCACCTCCCGAGTGGGGCCAGATCTGCCCTTGCCCCACGCTGGGAGCAACCCGCCGGCTGGAGGGTTTCACTTTCGTTTCGTGTGTGTGTGTGTGTGTGTGTGTGTGTGTCGCTGCTGCCCCCTGCTGGAAGGAAGGAGCCCTGCTCTGTGTGTGTGTGTGTGTGTGTGTGTGTCGCTGCTGCCCCCTGCTGGAAGGACGGAGCCCTGCTGTGTGTGTGTGTGTGTGTGTGTGTGTGTGTGTAATTGTGCACATCCACCCCTGCTGGAAGGAATTAACTCCCCTGTGCCCCTCCCACAGCAAATCCCCACAACCTCCGCCCCCTGCCCTGTCTGAGCCCAGCCTACCGCTCATTTACCAGCTGCAGGCGTGTTTAACCTTTTGCCACTGGGCGCCTCACCCGCGAAGCAGGGTTCACCCCCGGCAGGGACCCACACGGCTCCCTCTCCTCCTCCGGCAAGGCCAAGCCCAGCTCTGTTTGCGGCACACAGCTAGGGTGACCAGATGTCCTGACTTTATAGGGACAGTCCTGATTTTGGGGATTTTTTCTTATATAGGCTTCTATTACCCCCCCCACTCCTGTCTTGATTTTTCACATTTGCTGTCTGGTCAACCTACACACAGCAGATTTCATCCCCTCCCCGCTGGGCCCTGGTCACTTAACAATCCAGCCTGGGGCTTGCTCAGAAAAACCAGTCCAGTCGTGCATGCGTGAAACCCCTTGTGCACCCACTGGCGCTCAACACCGCGAGGTGCTGCACTGTTCATTCACAGTCACTGGGCACAGTGGGATTCACACGGCAACAGTGTTTATAACCCAGAAAACCCACCTACGCTTGCAGGCTTCATCCTCTGTCCCGTGGGAGCCTCCAGCATAAGCTGTATCACTCGTCTTGCAAGGATTATTGCCTCTCCCCTCCAGGGCCGCCCAGAGGAAAGCAATTTTGGGGGCCCCTTCCATAAAAAAAAAAAAGTTGCAAAACTCTAGAATGTTATATTCTCATGGGGGCCCCTGCAGAGCCCGGGGCCTGGGGCAAATTGCCCCATTTGCCCCCGCCCTTTGGGCGGCCCTGCTCCCTTCCCCCCGAATTTCCTGCTACTGCAAATACTTGAAATAGATAAAAATGGGGAAAGGAAAATGTGTCAGAGAAATAATTTGGCACAACTGTGAACATGTAAATGATTAAAAAAAAAACCTTAAAAATCCAGAGGGCTATTATCCAGCCAAATTGTATATAAACAAATTGAATTATGCGGCGCCCGAATCTAGCCTGTGTGCAGTATTAGCTGTCTTGTGTGTTCCCTTACGTACATTGTATCGCGTGTCGCAGTGTGGTGAGGTGTGTGCCCCACTCAGGCCCCCAACAGCTTAGTGTGGGCCTGAGATGGCTGCAGGCTGCACCGGCAGAGCCAGCGGGAAAGAAGGGAAATGGGCAGCGGAAGGGGGCTGTGGGCAAGGAGTCAGCAGTCGCTCCATGGGACCAGCAGGAGCCCACGGGGAGGGAGAAGCCCTGGGGCCTAGTCTGGCTGGAGGAGGCTGGCAAGCAGCCGGGAAGGGTAGATCAGCCACTGAGCTGGAGCAGGCCCAGAGAGAAGGGCGGGATTTGGATGGCCAGCAGGGGCGACAGTGGAGGAAAACCCCATGGGAGATGAAGAGGCTTAGAAGGGCCAAGCGTAGGGTGACCAGATGTCCCGATTTTGTAGGGACAGTTCCAAGTATGGGGGCTTTTTCTTACATAGGCATCTATTACCCCCCACCCCCTGTCCTGATTTTTCACCCTTGCCCTCTAGTCACCCTAGCCACGCGTGAGCGAGGCCGGGTTGGACGAGCCCAGGAAACGGCAGGCTGGAGTGGCTGGTGACACTGGTGGCAGGTTCCGGTGCAGCGGGAGAGCCCGGTTTCCCCAACCAGCTGCTGGCCGGGCAGCGTGAGGCCAGAGAAGGGGGTCAAGACCGTCGGAAAGCCCAGAGGCAAAGGGGAAGCACCTCGACACCACGTGGCTACGGCAGGAGGAAATTGGCGACAGCAGGGAATTTTTCCTGGCCACGTGCTGTGTAGTCCCTGCAGCATGACTGCCCCTCATACGCTATCCTCACTGTCGTCAGATGTTCGGCTGCGTGCGTGTGTTCTCCCTGCGTGGGGTCCCCGTCTCGCTCTGGTTCAGATCCCCCAGTTTGGCGCAGGCAACCGGCTCAGCAGCCCTCACGAGAACGGCCCAGACTCAGTTCGTAGTGAAGGCACTTGGTCAGGTTTATTGTCAGCGAAGCACGGTGCTAAGGCCCTGGCTCAGTGGTCACAGGTACCTTAACACAGGTATGCCCGGGGCAATGGACTAGCTCAGTTCAGGACGGGACTTTCCATTATCTCCTAAGCCAGCCAAAGACTCTCTCTCTGTGTCTTTATTCACCGATACAAACAAGTTGTGCGTCACTCCTGACATATTTGGGTGCCACCCATTACCTTGTACACGTTGGTTCAATCAAAACATCTCTATCCATCACCCTGTCATCCTGCCCTTATCTTTCGGCTGGGTCAGCGTGTTCTGGTTCTCTTTGGGGGATTTGTTTGGTATTGAGGTGTTCGGGTACCACCAGGGCTGCCCAGAGGATTCAGGGGGCCTGGGGCAAAGCAAAATTGGGGGCTCCTTCCATAAACAAAAGTTGCAATACTATAGAATACTATATTCTCGTGGGGGCCCCTGCGGGGCCCAGGACCTGGGGCAAATTGCGCCACTTGCCCCCCCCCGCGGGCAGCCCTGGGTACCACCTTTCTGGAAGGTGCTTGCGTCTCTATTCTTACCCAGCGCTACTTAGGAATGTGTGTTTCTGTGGGGTTAGCCCTGTGCTTGCCAGGTCCTGTGAGCAGGGCCTGCCTCTTGCTCACAGCTTAACTTCGCTTTATATCAGCAAAGTTTTCACTACTTTAGCCAAGGCTTCGGGCCTCAGACCAGGCCTCTGATACACGGGCTTTCATCTCAGGCTCTCTTCCTACGACATTCCCCCACTTTTTGCGGGGAGGATGTTCACCCATCGTCCCTGAAAAGCACAGTGCATGGGCTGAAGACGACCCAGTGGGCTAAACACTGTTATGTGGTCACCTTACTTAGCCATCTGTACCTTCATGCCCCATCTGGCCAGGCCTGCTGACAGGGAGGAGGGGCAAAGGGGACAATTACCCAGGGGCCTGGCCAATTTAAAAGGGCCCAGGGGCCCCCGTCTACTGCTGCTGCTGCGGTAGTGTCCGCCAGGAGCCCCAGCTCAGGTCGGTGCCAAAGGAACCGGAGGGAGCAGCGGGGGGCCTGGAGGGCGGACTACTGGCAGGAAGGAAGGAAGCAGGAAAAACAACAAACAGAGACACCGGGGTGGGACTCTGTAGCCTCCAAGGGGAGCTGGGAGCCCAGGGCAGAGCAGCGGGTCCTTCCCCAGCTGGGCTTGCACCAGGGACTGACCGTGTGCCCAGCCCGGGGGGACTTTCTCTGGCTGGACCCAGCCCCGAGTCGCAGGCATCAGGTGCCAGAGAGACCTGGGGCCAGCGCTGGGTCCAGGCCGGGAGCCGCAGGTCTCGGAGCCCCTGGGGATCTGCTAACGGGCAGGGCACATGCCTGGGCAGGCCCTGGACAGCGACGGAGCCACCCCACTCCCTGCAGCACAGTGCCACGCTGGGGCTTCGGGGCCAGCTCTGACTGCCCAGGGGATAGCGCCCCCCACTGAGCCCCTCAGCCTGAAATGTCGCAGATGTTTGCATGCCTGTGCCCGGCTGCAGGTTTATGGGTGTGCGGAGCCCACTGAGGTCCGTGGGAGCTGCTGCTTTTCAGCTCTGCCACAAACTAGCCCAGTGAACCATGGGTTAAATTCTCAGAGATGGAGGCATCCAACATCCAGACCATTTGGGGAAAGCCCAGCCTTGGACACCCCTCCCAGGACTGCCCGTGCCTGAGCTGCCAGGAACCAGATAACAGCCCCAGATAACAGCTTCCCTAACAAGTGGGGAAAATCGGGGAGTGTTTTGGACACACGTGAGACTCTGTAAGAGAGAGCATTGCATCTGTCCATACTCACGCACTCATTCTATCTACCCCCATACACCTCCCTATCTAATCTATCTAATCTAATCTGGGTATCCCCAGACACCCCCTCTATCTATCTATCTATCCTCCATACACACCCATCTCTCTCTCTTTTCCTCCATTTCTCTACCCATTACCTCCCCTGTTGTGCTATTTCAGGGGCCTGGACAATGTTTGTATGTGGATGTGGGTGCGTGCGTGGTATGGGGGGGAATAGAATAAAACCAGTCAAATGACAGCCCCTGAGTAGTGCTTTAATGAGCAGTTTTGCATAACAACTAAATTTGACTACTTCACTGAAAGTGAATTAACTGATCCTCTGTTCCAAACGCAGTGTTTGCTTTCTTTGCTAAGGCAGTTCTGACATTTTGGGGTTCCACTCTCCAACCCCGTGTCTGTCTGTCTGTCTAGTCCCGCTCTCTGGTATATGCAGGAACTCAGAGCTGGCTGCAGCTGATTTCCAGGAAAGGGTGTGACTTGAATTTTCCCAGGGCTGCTTTTCTCTGCAGCATTTGCTTTCCGTTTGACTGCAGAGGGAAGCAGCCAGAGCCCTGCATCAGGGTGAGTCTTGTGCTTCGCGGGGAACATCCTGCTTGCTGGAGTGGCCGGTAAGGGGTTAAATCGCCCCCTCTCAGCTTCCAGAGCTTCTGCCAATCACTGGATGTGGTTGCATTAATAGCTGGGTACGTTTGCCAGCTCACAGAGCTCTTGAGGCCTGGTGGGGGCTGGCCCTGGGCTGGGTTTCACTGGGCACTTTCCCAGGGCCCTACTCCTTAGCTGGGGGGAGATTAGCAAAGGGCAGGTGGGTTCCCTGCTCCCAGGGGAAGCTTGAACCACACGGGGCAGGGGAAGGAGCAGAGAGGTTTGACCAGCCCATGAGCTCACCAGGGTGGGGTATGGCTGGGCTGTGGCCCGTGTGACAGGGCCCCAGTTCTGATTGGGGCTCAGGATACTGCAATGCGGAACTGATCAGTTATGATAATTAGGGACTGGGGACAGTAGTCCTTCCAACCTCCCCCCCCGCCCACACGCACGCACACACTTGGATTTGCAGTGGCATGGGATCCCCATTCACTTTTTCCCCAGGCACAGAGGCATTGGTGTCAGCAGTGCGATCCCCTGGAACTTACCCCCATCAGCTCAGGTGTCTCCGCTGGGGTGGTGATGGCAGAGGCCAGCCTGCTTCGCTTCTCCCCTTCTGCCCCACACAGAGTCCCCTGCAGGGGTGGGGTGAGGAGGGAGTTAACACCCCATTCAGGTGCACAGAACAGCTACCCCCTCAAAGTGATGAGTTGAGGCTCTCTGCAGATTCAGGCAGCAGCCCTGCATTAGCTCAAATGTACCTAAATGTAATCACATTTTTGAGTTTTTTTCTCACCAGTCACTAGGGTTAGGAAATTGCTCTCAATCTTTCAGTAACTGAAAGCTGAGATTCTTTGCCAATCAGCTGACAGACGCAGGAATATGCATTTACAATACCTAGGCCTTAATCCAGCCTTGAGTTCCTACTTGAACTGACCCTTTTAAGTCACCCGTTTATAAACCAACCCAGAGTAATGGTGATATCCATTTCCTTCTGTGCGGCAGATGGAGTCTCTCTCAGCTCTGACGAAGGGCATTGACATTGAATCAGACCCCAAGGGGTTTTTCAATGCAGCGCTACAGGTATATGAGAAATTCATGGAGCTTTTCAAGGACGGAGGCCAGGTAGAGGCAGCCTCCAAAGCTCAGGAGGATCTGGAGTCTCTGGAAAACACCAAGCTCAACATTGCTGTCACGGGGGAGACGGGCTCTGGAAAATCCTCCTTCATCAATGCCCTCCGTGGTTTGGGTTCTGAAGATCAAGGTGCGGCTCAGACTGGGGTTATAGAAACAACAAGAGAGCCGACGGCTTATCCCTACCCAAGCTACCCGAATGTGATCCTGTGGGATCTGCCAGGGATCGGGGCGATGGATTTTCGACCAGAGAGATACCTCCAAAAGGTGAATTTCAGCCGCTATGACTTTTTTGTCATTGTTGCTTCGGAGCGGTTCCGATCCAGCCACGCCGACCTGGCCCAGGAGATCCAGAGGATGGAGAAAAAGTTCTATTTTGTGCGCTGCAAAGTGGATGAAGACTTGGCCAATGCAAGAAGGGCTCATCCTCAAGCCTACATCGAAGAAAATGTTCTCCAGAGGATCAGGGAAAATGCCAGGAAATGCCTGAGAGACCAAGGAGCCATCAACCCCCAGGTCTTTCTTCTCTCCAACTGGGACTTAGGCCTGTATGATTTTCCATTGCTGGAGGAGACTCTGGAGAAGGACCTCCCCCATCTACAGAGACTTGTGTTCCTGCTCAGCCTCCCCAACTTCTCTCTGGAAATCATAGAGAAGAAGAAATCTGCTCTGCGTGGGCACTTATGGAAAATATCCCTGGTGTCAGCTTTTATCAATGTCCTTCCCATGGGAAGTGTCTCTCTCGCCTGTGATGTTGGCCTCCTGTTGGTATCCATGATCGCCTTCTACAAACAATTCAGCCTTGACGATGACTCCTTAGCTAAGCTGGCCAGGCGGGCTGGGAAGCCTGTTGCAGAGCTCAAGGCTGTTATCGTCTCACCGCAAGGGGAAGTTCTCACCCGAGATGTATTAATGAAGAAGATTGTCCAGGTTGGGTGCGGCCTCACTCGCTCAGTTGAACGATGCTTTGACCTCTTCCCAGTAATTAGCACCCTGGCTGCCGCTGGGTTGTCCTTTGCCACGTCCTACTCCATTCTGTCAAACTTCCTGGAGAAGGTGGCTGAGGATGCACAAAGAGTTCGCAAGAAAGCACTGGAGTAAGATAGGAAAGTGTCAAGATCGAGAAACAGAAATGCCATCGAGCCGAGTCTGACACCTCATTCCCTAGGCCAAGAAACACTAAAGTTAAAACTATCTGAGCTCACAGGGCTGTCGTGAGGATTATCTTATGTGTGTTTGTGAGACACTCTGTCTACTCTAGAACTATGTATATGGATTGCTAAGCAGCAGATAATAACATGCTGCTGCATTCCAAGCTGTTGTTTGATTATTGATTTTTATGGTTCTCATCTGATTTGCACTGCACTGATTATTAGCCTCTCCTCTGGCACGGCTGCCTTGTGTTCAAATGGCTGCACACTAGGTTGAGTGAAGAGCTGATTTTTTTGGTTCAGTGGCTGAATCAAAGCAATCTTTTTTTAAAAAAATCAATTCATTTAGAATGAAAACTGACATTTTCTTCTTGACAAAATAAAAAATATTTAAAATAAAAAAAAATCATTTTGGGTTGAACAAAACATTTTGTTTGTCCCTAGCTGATTTTTTTTTGTTTGGTTTTGTGTCTGGGTGGTTTTTTACCTCTCTGCTCCACCCTTTTTTTCAGTTAAGTGAATCTAGCTACATTTCAAAATGAAGCACCATTTGAAACCAAAGAGTCAAAGCATTTCATTCAGCAAATGTCAAAACAAACTGAATTTTTTTTTCCAGTTTTATTCAGCCAACATTATTTGTCATAAGAACATAAGAACGGCCATACTGGGTCAGACCAAAGGTCCATCCAGCCCAGTATCCTGACTACCGACAGTGGCCAATGCCAGGTGTCCCAGAGGGAGTGAACCTAACAGTCAGTGATCAAGTGATCTCTCTCCTGCCATCATCTCCACCCTCTGACAAACAGAGGCTAGGGACACCATTCCTTACCCATCCTGGCTAATAGCCATTTATGGACTTAACATCCATGAAATGTCCTGAATGTTGGACTTAGTTTTGGTCACTCTGGAACAGTATTTTTCAGCAAATGTACTATTCAACTGAAAAATGTCACCCATCTCCACTGCATGTTCCTGGGACTGCAATATATAAAATGATCGCAAAGAGGCTTGTGCTGCATAAACAACAGTTGACACAACATGCAAAGCCCAAACCTACTTGTGTTGCTAGGATCAGCTTTATTGACCAAGGGGACAGCAGTAAAACAACATAAAGATCAGCTTGGATCTCCTCCTTATGAGTGGCTGCTCCCAGGGTTCCTCCTTCAGCTTTGCTCTGCTCACACCCTAGGTCATCTCTCCTTAGAGACCCACTCCAACTTCCCTTAAACCCAGATGAGTCTCCCATGTAGTGACTCAGCAAAATCCTCATATTCCTTTCCCAGTAGGATCAATATTTGCTAACAGGGTGGGATGTTCAGATAAACAATGCTACCCTGGTACACATCTCTGTCTCATAGCTAGCGCTTGCAAACATCAGTTCTCTGTTTTCTTTGTTCTGTCATCAAGTCTCATGTAGAAATGGTTTTATAGTTGAATAAATACTTATTACATTGGAATTAAGAATCCGTGTATCTCTGTAAACTAGGCTAGTCACTAATGAATATGCTTATTTGCAAGGATATAAATGTATCTAATTAGTAGAACTGCTTAGAAAACTAATTTCTTTCCCCATGAGAAATTTTGAATGCAAAGTATTCAAAATTTTTTGGTTGGAAAATGTTGGAAGTTTAGAACCAATTCACACAGACCATTTTTGTTTTGAATCACCATTTATTTGAGTACTAACCGGAATTTTAAGTCAACACAAACATTTTCATTTCCAAATTTCCTGTGGGAAAACTGACATTACTATATCAGGGAGAGGAAAGGACAGGAAGTCTTTAAATCAAAATAGAGCGTCTTCCTAAAAGATACACTCTAGCTCAACTCTGGGCTCAATACAGAAGGAATTTGGTGAATGTATCTGCCCGATGTTATACAGGTGGTCAGGCTGATGCTCCAATGCTTCCTTCTGGCTTTCAGGTCTATGAATCTACAATAAGAAAAGCAAGAACTGTTTGGGGAATGTAAGGTTTTTCCCCCTCCATGAAACTGTGTGTGGGTGGGTTTTGTGTTGGTTTTGGTTTTGGTCAAAATTTTGCATAAAAATGTTCAGGGTTTTCTTCAAAATCTGACTTTTTTCAGTGTTTTTTTGTTAGTTAGTTTTGACAAAAGCTTGAAAAATATTTGAAAACAGTTATTTCTGTTTCAATGGAGAAAATACTGGCAACGAAAACTGGCTGAAAAATTTTCTTCCACCTCTAATACAAAACCTCTATTTCTTCGCAAGCAGAGATCTCCACCACAAAGCTGAGTCGTCTCTTTTTCTACCTCTGTTCTCTCCTGTTCATCTGAAGTGCTGATGAGTAAAGGTAACTCTTGATACATGTTAACTGTAAGCTTAGGTTTGCTATCTGCGGTGTCTTACCAGCCTTACAAAGAGGCAGAAACATTTGAAGAACCTTCACAACTCTTATTTCTGTCATCTATTGCTCCCATTTCCCCTTTCTGTTAATATTGGCTGACATTTTTCCTTTTCCCCAGAAAGATGGAGTTACCAAAAGGTGCTATGGCTGGTAGATCACAGGAGTTGGATTTTAAGCTCCCCACTATGTCCAAGGAGGATCTTGAAGAGCTACAGGACGCCATCGAGAGAGGAAATCTTTCAGCAGCAGCTTCCAAAGTTCAGGAATCCCTGGAGCTATTGAAAAATGCCAGGCTCGACATTGCCATCATGGGGGAGGCAGGCGCTGGGAAATCATCCTTCATCAATGCCATCCGGGGTTTGGAAGATGATGATGAAAGTGCAGCTATGGTTGGCATTACTGAAATGACAAGCGAACCAATTGCATATTCTCATCCTAAACTCCCCAATGTGAGGATGTGGGACCTACCGGCAATCGGGATTTCAAGATTCCGGCTTGACCCCTACCTCCGTCAGGTCAATTTTGCTCACTATGATTTCTTCATCATCCTTGTTTCACACAGGTTCAGATCCACGGATGCTGACCTGGTCCAGGAGATCCAGAGGATGGGGAAAAAGTTCTACTTTGTGCGTTCCAAGGTGGACATGGACTTGTATAACGAGAGAAGGAAAAAGAACTTCAGCCAGGAGGGTGTCCTGCAGAGAATCCGAAGTAATTGCATCGAGTCCCTGCGGAGGCAAGGGGTGAGTTCCCCACAGGCTTTCCTCATCTCCAGTTCAGAATTCGACAAGTACGATGGTCCCCAACTGCAAGAAGCTCTGGCAGAAGAACTCGATGCTCACAAGAGACATTTTTTCCTTCTTGCCCTACTCAACATTATCAGACCCATCTTTGAAAGGAAGAGGAAAGCCCTGCAGGGACAGGTCAGGGTACAAGCCCGCACCATCTCCGCTGTTTTTGATCTGGGTCTCTCCATTGCTTGTGACGTTCCTCAGTTGATGGGATGCATGGCAAGTTACTGCAAGAGCTTTGGCTTGGATGACGACTCCCTGGTTAACCTTGCCCAGCAGGTTGGGAAGCCTGTCGTGGACTTGAAAGCTGTGATAAGGTCTCCGTTAGGCAAAGAAATATCTAGTCGTTTTACTTTGGATCTGCTGGCCAAGGCTAGAGCTGACTGCATGACGATACCCAAGCATATCCTCAGTGCGATACCATTGATTGGTGGTTTGGTGGAGGCACAGATGGCTTTTTCAGTCACATGCACCATCCTACAGCGCTTTCTGGATAATGTGGCTGAAGATGCCCAAAGGGTCCTGATCAAGGCATTGGAAGCGGAAGAGAAAAAGTGAGTGCAGCACTTTCAGAAGTTCAGTAGTCCCCAGGCAGATACTCTCAAGGGAACAGGAGACCAGGAACCAGAATCTCTCACCTCTGGAGAAAGTTATTATGATTTATCACTTGTTTTACTTGCAGATGGAGCACTGGACTGGAAATCAGCAGACGTGGAGTCTGTCCCCAGCTCTGCTGCTGGTCTGCTAGTTGATCTTGGAAAAGTCACTTCCCTTCTCCCTGTCTCAGTTTCTCAATCTGTAAAGGCAGGATAATAATACTGACCTCTTTTGTAGAGCACTTTGAGACCTGTGGATGAAAACGGCCATAGAAGAGCAAGGGATTATTACTGTTATAGTTATTATGATTACGGTAGCATGTAGAGATGCCAGTTGCATATCAGTAAACCATTGTGCTAGGCACGATACAGACATGTAAGAAAATGTACAAAAGCGAGACAGGCCAAGAGGAGGACTGGTCTTGTGGTTAATACACTGACCTGGAGCTCACAGGACCCCAGTCAAATGGTGGGGAAAATCTATGGGTCAGAATCTCCACCTGAGTCAACGGGCCAGATCCCCAGCCTGGATCAAGGGGCTGTAGCTCCATTAGAGTCAATGGGGCCAGACCCCCAGCTGGGGTCAATGGGCCGTAGCTCCATTGGCGTCAATGGGGCCAGATCCCAGCTGGGGTCAATTGGCAGTAGCTCCGTAGTAAATGGGGCCAGATCCCAGCTGTGGTCAATGGCTCATAGCTCCATTGGAGTCAATGGGGCCAGATCCCAGCTGGGGTCAATGGGCCGTAGCTCCATTGGAGTAAATGGGGCCAGATCCCAGCTGGGGTCAATGGGCCATGGCTCTATTGGAGTCAATGGGGCCAGATCCCAGCTGGGGTCAATGGGCCATGGCTCTATTGGAGTCAATGGGGCCAGATCCCAGCTGGGGTCAATGGGCTGTGGCTCTATTGGAGTCAATGGGGCCAGATCCCAGCTGGGGTCAATGGGCTGTGGCTCTATTGGAGTCAATGGGGCCAGATCCCAGCTGGGGTCAATGGGCTGTAGCTCCATTGGAGTCAATGGGGCCAGATCCCAGCTGGGGTCAATTGGCCGTAGCTCCATTGGAGTCAATGGGGCCAGATCCCAGCTGGGGTCAATGGGCTGTGGCTCTATTGGAGTCAATGGGGCCAGATCCCAGCTGGGGTCAATGGGCTGTAGCTCCATTGGAGTCAATGGGGCCAGATCCCAGCTGGGGTCAATTGGCCGTAGCTCCATTGGAGTCAATGGGGCAGATCCCAGCTGGGGTCAATGGGCCGTAGCTTCATTGGAGTCAATCGGGTCAGATCTCAGCTGGGGTCAATGGGCCGTAGCTCCATTGGAGCCAATGGGGTTCTCAAACATCATAAGCATTATTAATAATTATTTTATTCTGTAAAATACCAGTTTGGTGGAATTTTACATCAGCAGTGAATCTGGGCCAATGGTAACAAAAAGACCCTAGCAAGGTTTGAGATGAGGACAAAGGTCCCAGCATGCTCCAGCCTGTGTTATCTCACCAGCTCTGTGGGCTTATGGGTGCGATGAAGGCTGAAACTCCTCTCTAAGAACATAAGAACAGTCATTAAGAATCAGAACAAAGGTCCATCCAGCCCAATAGCCTGTCTTCCAACAGTGGCCAATACCAGGTGCCCTAGAGGGAATGAACAGAACAGGCAACCATCAAGTGATCCATCCCCAGTCACAGGTTCTCTCACATTTCTACTGATGTAGTGTATTATTAATTATTAGGGTGGATGAAAATATTTCATCATTCTGTTTTGATTTTCTGTTAAACGAGTCAGATTTTTTTTTGTTAAAAATCCATAATTGCAGAAAACCAAAATATTTTGTTTTGCAATGCCTC
Organism: Aldabrachelys gigantea; assembly: GCA_026122505.1. Classification (NCBI taxonomy): domain Eukaryota; kingdom Metazoa; phylum Chordata; order Testudines; family Testudinidae; genus Aldabrachelys; species Aldabrachelys gigantea. The sequence goes on from CM047489.1 coordinate 72,056,744, forward strand.
ATGGGAGTTGTAGTTCATCCCTGTCAAGTCCCCATTCTCCTCTATGGGTGGGGATCGCCAGCTGGACTACATCCTTTAGGATGCACTCTGGTGAGAAGTTCCTGTGATGTTCTGCTTCTTTCTGCCTCCAAGAGGGGGAAGTGAAGTGTATCATGGGAAATGTAGTCCGACCAGTGAACATGGTCTATAGTGGTGAATGGGGGCATGAGGCACCTGAACTACAACTCCCATGAGGCATCACAGCAGTATTTCCTACTCAAAATATTTGGCTCATGATTTTTTTTGTGTATGTGTATGGAAAATTGAATTTCTTTGCAGACCCCTCAAATTTTCTAACCATATTTATTAATTATGTATATTACACTGGCACAAACATAGATCAAGGTCTCATCGCGCTAGGTGCTGTACAGGAAGAGTTAACTCTTGACCTGAAAATCTAAATAGACAAAGGATAGAAAGAGGAATAGAACCAACATCGTCTAAATCTCAGTGTGACCCACTGGGCCACAGATGGCCTGATACAATGTGACAATGACTACAATCTTTCTCTCCTCTTCTCCCAGGGAGATGGATGCTACTGGAGAAGCTTCATCTGGTATATTTCAAGATCGGGACATTAAACTCCCTAGTATGTCAGAGGAGGAATTCAAAGAGCTAAAGGCCGCAGTTCAAATGGGGAGCCTTTCAGAAGTAGTTTCCAAACTGGAGCAATCAAAAAACACTAAGCTCAATATCGCCATCATGGGAGAGTCAGGATGTGGGAAATCATCCTTCATCAACGCCATGCTGGGTCTGGATGATGATGACAAAGATGCAGCCAAGGTTGATGTGGCAAAAACAACAATGGAGCCAACTCCTTATCCTCATCCTAAACATCCAAACATTACCATGTGGGAACTTCCGGGAATGGGGACGCTGAATTTCCGACCTGACAGCTACCTCCAGCAGGTCAATTTTGCTTGCTATGATTTCTTCATTATCATCGCTTCGGAGCGGTTCAAATCTACCCATGCTGATCTGGCCCAGGAGATCCACGAGGTGGAGAAGAAATTCTTCTTTGTGCGCTCCAAGGTGGACGTAGACTTGCAAAATGAAAAAAGGAAGAAAAGCTTCAGTGAGGGGAGGATTTTGCAGAAAATCAGAGATGATTGTGTGACGAGGTTGCGGGGAGAAGGGGTGAACTCCCCGCAGGTTTTCCTTGTCTCCAGATGGGAGTTTGGCAAGTACGATTCTCCACAACTACAGGAAACTCTGGCAGATGACCTTGACTTGTTCAAGAGACAAGTTTTCCTTCTTTCCCTGCCCAGCATTTCCAGACCCATCCTGGAAAGGAAGAAGAAAGCCCTGCAGGGAGAGGTCTGGAAACAAGCCCTGGTGTCCTGCACCATCTCTGCCATTCCTATCTCAGGTCTCTCTGTTGTTTGTGACATTCCCCGGTTGATGGGCTGCATGGCAAGTTACCGCGAGGCTTTTGACTTGGATGACGAGTCCCTGGTTTACCTTGCCAAGATGACTGGGAAGCCCGTCGCAGACTTGACAGCCGTGGTAAGGTCCCCTCTAACTGAAGAAATATCAAAGGATATTACGTTGAATCTGATGGTCAAGGCTAAAGCTGATTGCATGACAAGAACAAAACGTATCCTTAGTGGGTTACCATTGATTGGTACATCTATCGAGGCAGAGTTGTCTTTTTGGGTCATCTACACTGTCCTGCAGCGCTTTCTAGATGACATTGCTGAAGGTGCCCAAACAGTCCTGACCAAGGCATTGGATGAAGAAGAGATAGTGTAAGTCTAAGATGTTCAATACTTCCCTAGGAGGGACTCTCACGGGAGCTGGAGATCATGTGCCAAAGTCTCTCACACTTTGGAGTAAATTATTATGATTATTTATTTGTATCACAGTAGCACATAGAAACCCCAGTCGTAGATCAAGGACCCATTGTGTCAGGTGCAGTACAAATGTATCAAAATGTACATGAGGACGACAGGATGTTTGGGTTTAATGCCTGGCTTTGTCTCAGACTCCTTGGATGACCGTGGGCAAATCACTTAAAAACCCACTGTGCCTCAGTTTCCCCTGACTATAAAATTGGGATAAAAATCCTTCTCTTTATTTATTTACACTGGAAACTCTTTTAGGCTGGGACTGTCCCTTCGTGTCTGTGCAAAGGGGCTCCAATCTCATCAGGGTCTATGTGGCCCCTGCCACCATGGGGGCCCTGACCTCAGTTGGGGTTTGTGCAGCATGTGGCAGAATGGGGGCCCCAATCTTGGGCTGGTTCTGTGCAGCCCCTGGCAGAGTGGGGGCTCTGATTCTGGGGCGCACCTCTGCACTGACAAGGCGCTAATCTCAGTTGGGGTAATTTCTTTAAAGTAAATAACAAGAATGATGTGTAACGTTGACAGTCCCTGTTCAGTGCCCTAACAACTAGGCCACAGCTGATTGGGTGACAGATGAGCATGACTGGCATATTTCTCTTCTCTTCCCTCCACCCCCAGGGAGATGGCGGCTACAGAAGAGGCATCAAGCAACCTATTTCAAGATCTGGATGTTAAAGTCCCTGGTATGTCCGAGAAGGATGTTGAAGAGCTAAAGGCTGCCATTGAAACAGGGAACCTTTCGGAAGCAGCTCAAAAAGCACAGGAGGCCCTGGAGCTGTCAAAAAACACCAAGCTCAACATTGCCATCACTGGGGAGTCGGGATCTGGGAAATCGTCCTTCATCAACGCCATGCTGGGCTTAGCCGACGATGATGAAGGAGCGGCAGAGGTTGGCATCACAGAAATGACAACAAAGCCAGTAGCTTATCTGCATCCCAGGCTCCCCAATGTGAAGATGTGGGACCTGCCTGGGATCGGGACTCCACGTTTCTGGCCTGACACCTACCTTCAGCAGGTCAGCTTTGCCCGCTATGACTTCTTCATCATTGTCACTTCGAAGCGCTTCAGATCCTGTAACGCAGACCTGGCCCAGGAGATCCAGAAGATGGGGAAGAAGTTCTACTTTGTGCGCTCCAAAGTGGATGAGGACTTGAGAAACGAAAGTAGAAAAAGAAACTACGACCAGGAGACCACCTTGCAGACAATCCGAGACGACTGTGTGGAGAAGCTGAGCAGAGAAGGGGTAAATTCTCCACAGGTTTTCCTCATTTCCAGGTGGGAATTCGACCAGTACGATTCTCCTCAACTGCAGGAAACTCTGGCCAATGAACTGGACTCTCACAAGAGACATGTTTTCCTCTTGGCGCTTCCCAACATCTCAAGGCCAATTCTGGATAAGAAAAAAGAAGCCCTGAAGAACCAGATCTGGAAACGAGCCCTGAAGTCGTGTGCTATTGCGGCTGTTCCCATCCCCCACCTTTCTGTCTCATGTGACGTTGACATTCTCGTGGAATCCATGACCGAGTACTGCAAAGTCTTCGGTTTGGATGAAGAATCCCTCGATAGACTCTCCAAACAGGTCAGGAAACCCATGTCTCAGTTGAAGGATGTGATCAAGACCCCATTGGCCAAGGAAATATCAAGAGAAGATGCTTTGGAGCTGTTGGGCCAGGTTTCAAGTAGTGCAGTGAGGTACGCTTCCAGTCGATCTCTCCACTGCTTCGTCAAATCGCGTGAGCCTGCTGATCTTGCCTGGGAGCAAGGGGACAAGGAGATGGGTGAAACCATGATAAAAGTTAAAAAGTACATAAGCCTCCTACCAGTGTATGGAACCCTCGTAGCTGCAAAGATCTCGTTCCTAGTCACAAACTATGCCCTTCATTACTTTTTGGATGGCGTTGCTGAGGATGCCCACCGGGTGCTCACCCAGGCTCTGGAGGTGGCAGAGAAAAAGTCCGTTTAGTGGCCCCGGGGAGGATGTTCTTGCAGTCAGAGTGTTGGAGTGTGACTCAGGAGACCTGCCTCCACCACAGCATGCCTGTGTGACCTTCATCACATCTAGTCATCTCTGTGCCTTAGTTTCCCCTGCCTATAACATGGAGAGAATAATCCTTTGTCTACTTAAATTGTAATCTCATTGGAGGCAGAAACTGTGTCTCCCTCTGGTGCAAAGGGGCCCTGATCTGGGTCAGGGTTGTAGAGAGATATTTATTGAAGATTATAATTTAGAGACGCTCCCACATAATGAACTGTATTATGAATGCAGGAATTTAGGATGCGCCCTGGAAGCTGGGTTGAGAACCCAGTACAGCTGTGCACAGCAGTTCAGAAACAAACTAGAAGCTCTTTAGTTTGTTTTATTAAAGTTGTATTCCTGTGTGTCACAGATGCAGAGGACTCATGCTCTCTAGGCTCTGTACAGTTCCTGGGGGGACCTCCCTTCAGTGTGACAGCCCTGCTCGGGGGTCCACTCTTGGGGGTTAAGCCCTGGACTCCAGCACCTCCTGGAACCACACCTCTTTGAGCCTTAGCATGCCTGGTTCTGCTGTGGGCCCCTCAGGGAGTCCACTCGCTCTGGACCCCCGGAGCCTCCACATCCAGAGGGAATAATGCCCCCCCGATCTCTAGCCCGGAGCAACTCTCAGCCAGCGTAACACGGGAGGGTTTATTGAGCATCTGAACAGGACAGGAAACTCTCAGGGCCACAGGCCTGGCCTCCCTCAGCACAGTACATCTAGATCTGTCCTGCCTCCAGCTGGCTCTGGTTGCTCTCTCCTTCTAGCCCAGAAAACTCCTCTTTCCAGCTGGGCATTCGATATCACCGTCCCCCAAGTCCCGTCTCTGTCCTTTGTCTTCTGTCCCAGGTAAACAGGCCTCCTGGGTTTCCTCTTCTTCCAGCCTCTCCTCTCCTCTGTCCTTTGTTCCCTTCTGGCTGGAACTGGCTGGTCAGGTCACCGGGGTCCTTTCCCCGCAGCCCATTGTCCTCCTGGCCAGAACCAGCTGTGACTATAAAGCAGTAGGTTAGAGGGCTTTTTCTTCACCCTCCCACTCCTCTCGTTCTTGTCACGCAGACAGCAGGCAGCAAACCACCAGCAGTTCATAGTGCAGACAATGCAATGTTCATTGGGGTTGATGTCCAGCAAGCATGATTCCAATTTCCCTTCCCCCCACTTCCTAGTTGACCCCCGTTTATAGAGTAATATTCTCAGCTACACCTTAACCGATCATTTTACTGCAATTTAACTAACCAATCCTAACATCCTGTAACATAATTCTCTAACCGATTATATCCCATTACCCTAATTCACTTACACCTAGCAAAGTTAATTACAGCAGACAGAAACAATTGGAGAACCAGGCAGATTAACAATAGAAAAGTGGGGGCCATGAAGATAAAACAGACAGAAATAAGAGTTTCACAATCACAACCACTGAGAAGTGATTTCTTGCCAGACAGGATGCTATCAAACTAAGGCCTTGTCTACACTGCCACGTTACAACTTTCTTGCTCAGGGGTGTGAAAAAACACCCCCCTGAGCGCAGCAAGTTTCAGCGCTGTAACGTGACAGCGCTGGGAGCTACAGAGGGTGGGTTTTTTACAGTTCTGGGAGAACTCTCTCCCAGTCCTGGCATCATGACTACACAAGCCACGGCAGAACTTTAACGTTGCTAGTGGAGACTTGCCCTAAGTTTTCTTCAACCATGTTAAGATCTGTTTCTTTATCTGGTGGTGTTGGGCACAATCAGAACAGGATCATCTTCCTAACAGCCTGTGATAAATGAAGGGGGGGAGGTAGCTCCCTTTTGTAGACACCCAGCCAGCCAGTAGCTATAAAATCCCTCTTAGTAGCTGTTCTCTAATTGCTCTACCTGTAAAGGGTTAAGAAGTCTCACTGCTACGCACAGGTAAAAGGAAGGGAGTGAGCACCTGGCCAAAAGAGCCAATGGGAAGGCTCAAACTTTTTAAAATTGAAAAAAGACTCCCCCCTTTTGTCCGTCTGTTGTTCTTTGGGGAGAGGTGGACAGGGCAGAGCTCTGCTGTAGGAAGCGTGGGCCAGGTATGAAAAATCATCAGTATCATACCTAGAAACTGCTCATTTGTAACCCTAGATTTGTAAGTAGATCAGGGAATGTCTAGGAAGGTGCAATTAGGTTTATCCCTTTTATTTCTTAATGGCTTGAGGATTCCTCTGTGCTAACCACAGGTGCTTTTGTTTTGCTTGTAACCTTTAAGCTGAACCTGAAGAAAGCTGTTCTTGGTGCTTAATCCTTATAGTTTTATGTTGTTTTTTTTTAAACCTAGCAATAGCCTGAGTTCCCAGATGTATTTTCTTTCTTTTTTTTTTAATTAATAACATTTACCTTTTTAAGGAACAGAATTGGATTGTTGGGTCTAAGAGGTTTGTGCATGTTGTTTAATTAGCTGGTGGCAACAGCTGATTTCCTTTGTTTTTTCTTTCTCAGCTCTTCCCCAGAGTGGGGGTGAAAGGGCTTCAGGGTACCCCTCAGGGAGGAATTCCCAAGTGTCCCTTCCTGGGCTTTCAAAGGGGTTCTGCTCTTGGGTGGTGGCAGCATTAACCAATCCAAGGTCAGAGAAAAGCTGTAACCCTGGGAGTTGAATATGAGCCTAGAGTGGCCAGTGTTAATTTTTAGAGTCCTTGTGGGTCCCACTTCCTGCGCTCAAAGTGCTAGAGTGAGGAATCAGCCTTGACACAGCCCCAAACCCCCTTATTTCAGTGGGGGGGGAGGGTTGGTTTGGGATGTGAGGATGTGACCGTTCACTTCCCAGCGTATGGCTGCCCCAGCTGCTTAGCCAAAGGCCTTAACCTAAGAACCAGGCCTCAGACTGTCACAGTGAGAGAAGGCCCAGACACAGGCAGACTATGGTTTTGAGTCTTTGTTTTGTACCCCTGTAACTAGCTAAGTGATAAAAACACACCTAAGTTCTTAAGTATAGACCTCTACAGGCAGGCCTGAATATCTATATTGTAACACTCCACCCCCTTTCTTTTCTGTTGGGATCCTCCTGCCCAGATATCCCTGGGAAAGCACAGGACGTACGGCGACACATTTCCTGATAGGGCCAGGCATCGAGGTGAAATGTGCCGATGCGCCATGTGTCCCACTGCCCCTTGTGCAGTACAATGCCCTGCACCTTCTCTGGTGCGGGCGTACCACAGCTGTTCCAATTAATGCTCCAGACTTCCCGTTGTCCTGGGCCTGAGGAGGTTGGGTCTGAGCTGTCTAGTGCACTGCGGGGGGGGGGGGGGTGTTACTACATTACGTATAGGTTATAGTTAGCGGCCGTTCTTTAGAGGGTTGACTGTTCCATATGTAACGTAACACAAGTATTCTTAACAATACACCAGCCGCCATGATAATCCACAGCAACACCGAGAGTCCTGACCACTGCAGGATGGTCCAACATCCCGGCCACCACCAAGAACACTGCTTCTCCTCCTTCAATAGCGTTAAAATTCTGTCAGCGCCATCCTGACGTGTGTATTGTAAGTGTGTCCAACTATTGGCTGTTGAGGTGAGTTCCTCCTGTAATCTTTGTGTACTCTGGTCCATGTTGTGTGTCCATTGACTATCCACAATGAAATTCAGTGCTGTCCGTGCCATTTGACTACTTGGGATGGGATTGGGTAATAGGTGCTGGTTCGATTGTGTGCAGCAATGAGTTCCACAGATCCATTTGCGCACCGTAGTCCCAATGGCAGTGCACAGCTGTGTGTAACTGTGCCAGATGCTGGTGCAATTGTGGCCCCAAGTGTTGTGTACATTCCCAGGAAACATCCCAGAACCCGTATATATCACCGCTAATGGCCCCCATTTGCAACAGGCCATTAATTCTGCCCCTCCATGGCCATTGCGGACGGACACATGCAGATATTTTCTCTGGACAAACAATGACTTAACTGAATCATTGTCCATTTTACACCATTCTATCCTCCCCAGCTCTCTCCCAGTGGGTCCCCGTGAGCTCCTCCCTTTCTCATTATTCCTATAGGGCTCATGGGGACCCACCTTCATAGCCATCCCATTCCAAGGCATCACAGTAACTGTTACACAGGCGCTAGCACCAGAGTTGACCGTTTTGTATCCCCATGCGCACCTCCCCCTCCCAAGTCAGCCTTTTGAGGTCACCTCCCACCCATGTCACGAGGTTTTCTGTCCACTGAGTTAGCCGCAGGTTCACTTTTGCTGTCCTTTTCCATCCCATTGCAGTTGCAGACTGTTGCTGGGCCAGTAGCTCATTGATTTGCTGCTGCAATTTTACATTCTGGCTTATCGGTTACTTAACGGTCCCCCAGATTTCACACACCCAACCCTGCATTTCCTGCTGCCCACAGAGCCCTTTCCAAGCGACGATTCCATGTATGTCCCCTCACCCACCCATTACGTTGTTGCTTCAACCCTTTTATGTATGTGCTGCAGTTGGGGTGTACCCGGTCCACCTACCATTCTCTGGGGTGCACCATCCATGTTATGGACTGGAAAGACACGCTGAAAAGTGCTGGTTGCACCCACTCCCACACATTCACCCGTTGAGGGGTATTTCTGGCTCCAGGCTGCAGCCAGCTTAGGTCAGGATTCTTCCAGCTTGGCATCCATATTACCTGTAGGGTTACATTCTGCAACGCGGTTAAATTGTCATACTCAGTGTCCTGGGGAGACTGTATGCTGGGAGGGGTCACTTAGGGGGTGCAGCAGGAGTGTGTGTGTACTGGGAGGGTTTGGGGGGGTCCTGGAGGAGGTACCTGGGGGGTACCTGAGAGGTGCTGGAGGGGGTACCTGCGGCCTCACTTTGGAGCTGGGAGGCAGTGTTGCTTCATGTTATGGTGGTGGATGCAAGCCCAGGAGGCAGCAACCGCCCGTCAGTCAGCACCTTCCTTTGGGCCTTTCCCACTGCCCAGGGTGGGGAGCTGGGGCCTGGCCTGTCACAGCAAGGAAGAATCCCAGACCTGGACATTTCCTCATATTTCAAAAAGCTGCGCGGACGGAGACCGAAGAACCAAAGAGAGGATCACGTCCAGGAGAACCCCAACATATGGTCACAATACCTCTCAGGAGCCTGTCCTGGTCCTTCAAAATGCCCCCTAAGGGGCCCCACCTTCCCCCTCATGGTCCCTCAATATCCCCCCTCGGGAGCCTCTGCCAGCCCCCCTCATGGTGCCTCAATATCCCCCCTCGGGGGCCCTGTCACCCCTCCATGGTCCCTCAATATCCCCGCTCAGGGTCCCCACCTTCCCCCTCATGGTCCCTCAGTATCCCCCCTTGGGAGCCTCTGCCAGCCCCTCTAGTGCCTCAATATTCCCCCTCAGGAGCCCCAGCCACCCCCTCACAGTCCCTTAATATCCCCTGTCAGGAGCTTCCCCCATCTCGCCTCCACAGTCCCTCAATACCCCCCGCCCCACTGAAAACACCAACTCCCTGTATCTCCCCATAGCTCACCTTGGTATCTCCCTCGTTGCACTTCCAACAGTTCAAAGGGTTTGGGGGCCAGGGGGTGTGAGACGGGGCAGCTTCCCCCTCAGTTCTTTGTGTCACCACCATTTCTTCCCACCTTTTCCAGATTTCCCTAGTAAGGTCCCCCGGGTACAGCCCCATGGTCTCCGACACAGCATGGGCGCAATCGGGACAGACCTCTAATGGACACAGGCCCTAAGTCCCTGGCTCTGGCCCTCTCCATCCCATTCTCCTCTCCTCCCACTGATCTGCCTCCTCTGTGTTCTCCAGGCTCTCTTGGTCCCTGCTGGGCTCCCTCCCTTCTCCGGACATCGGGCTCCATCCTTGGGACTCTCTTCCTCACCCTCTCCCAATATCCTGCCCTTGACTCAGGAGGACCAGAGCACTCCGGAGGACTGAGACACTGATTTCGGGGTCTAGGGCAGAGGTGCTGGAACAATTTGTGTAGGAGGGTGCTGAGATCCATTGACTCAAACTGTAAACCTTGTATATAATGGAAACTATTTCAAGCCAGGGGGTGTGGCAGCTCCCCCAGCCGCTCTAATTCCAGCACCTATGGTCTAGGGCAGCTCAAGACAAGAGGTCTGAGTCTGGTGGTTCGCCCTAGAGTCCCGAGCCAGTAGCAGTGACTGGACTCTCCCAGTCCCAGCTGGCTCAGAAGCATGTGGGACTCTATTCACACAGACCCCTGGCTGCACAGTGGGTGACAGCAGGGCCAGTTTGTAACAACCTTACCCTGGTCTCTAATAGCTGCAGATTGGCTTAAACACGGAAGCAGGAGGTTTAATAGACTTTCCAGTTTTCTGTTAGTGTTAATTATGACTCTGGATAGTCTTGATACCCATATAACTATCCAGTGCAAATCTGCAGGGCTGAGGGGGAGGTGGAGTCAAAGCCAGGGTCCAGCTGCTGCCCCTCACTCCGTGTTTTCCTAAGAGCCACAAAAATCAGATGCACAGAGTGTCAGATCCAACTGACTGGGAGTTTATTAAAAGACAAAAGTATTGCACTAAGATCTGCAGTGATGACAAAACCACAAGCAGCGAATACACAGAGCAAAGAGATGCAACTGCCTGAATTACTGACTGTGGAATATAGAGCAAATAATTTGCGATAGGCTGGTGCATGGCATCATATGAACCAATTGTCATCATAGCCCGACACATTGCAATTACAATCTGCAAATCCCAGGTGAGTCTGAGTGGTGTGGGGTGATTCCCTGACCCCAGGCCAACCTAAACTCCACATTAAATAAACACGTCAGCACCAAAACCACCGTCAGCAGCAGCTCAAACTGCAGCTCGGGCCCATATGAAAAATTTCACATCAGCAATTTGACTCGTAATCCTCTGATATGGGTTTAGGAGCCAGATGCTTCCAAACCCTGCTCAGGGTACAACTTAGTTACAGAGCTAATAACAGCCTCTAGCACGAGGACGGCAGACGGAGAAAAGAATCATTAGCAAACTTTGCTATGAGACCCATTAAACAGATCCCCAGAGCGGGTCAGTGGGATTGGATCAATGGAGCTCGGTGCAATACTGGGGATCTGTGCTTGGGGGTTTCTAACCAAGTCTGTTTCCCTGGGGCGCAGGGACCCGCATTAGAGCAGCGTTGACTTGAGAGCTGAGCCCATGGGAGCTGAGCAGGATACAGGTCTCAGGTCGGTGTCTTACTGCTCAGAAATCTGTTTTTAATGGTGTTTTTTTAATTAATTGTGTTCACAGGCTTTAGGTTGAATTGGTCTAACCCAGCATTGAATGGCAAAGGGAAAAGGACTCAGGAAAAGAACAAAAGCTGGAAGGAGCTGGTTCCAGTTTCAACTATTTTCTTATCACGTTTTGCACTGTTATCACAGCTCTGCTGGCTGCTCACGGTCAGATTCTGCACCGGTTTACACCACATGCAATATGCCACATCCTCAGCTCGTGTCAATCGCTCCATTGGACTCAAGAAATCTCCACTGGTTTACACAGAGAAAGTTAAAATATATTTTAAAAATCTTGCTTGATGTTTTTAATTAATTTAAATCAGGACCTTTTGAGCTGGTATTTGCCCTGATGCTGTCCCTCAACTATCCCAGCTGGGGCCTGGCTTAAAAAAATTGTGGGGCCAGGGAACTGTACCTCAGTTTTGCCTGTTCCTCTACACTAGAAATACATCTTTGTATTTTAAAGCTCAAACTCTGGAGATCTTTTTCAATATTTTTTTTTCTTTGGTTGCATGAAATCAGAGTACAGAAGAATCTGTCATTGTCCTCTGGTTGGCTCCAATCTCCATCTGCCAGAGGCGTGTATCAGTTTACTGGTCTTTTGTTGCTGTTATTCATTTGTTTTCTCTCTCCACTGCCTTGATCAGGACTCTCTGGGCGTCTTCAGCGACATCATCCAAAAAGTTGTTTAGCATTCTGTATGTCACTGTGAAAGACCTCTCTGCAGCAAATACGGTCCCAACAACCGGTACCATGCTGATAAAATGTTTAGCTAAAATTAGACCCTTTCCTGCAGCCTTAGTCAGCTGCTCCTTAGCCGTTTCTTTTGAAATATTTTTAGCCAACGGGGACTTGATCACACTCTTCAGCTCAGCAACAGACTTCCGAACCTGGCTAGCGAGTACAATGAGGGAAATGTCATCCAACCCAAAGATCTCACAGTACTCTCTCATGTTATCCACCAGGATGCCAACGTCGCACTTCACCGAGAGAGCCGGGAGAGGAACAGCTGCGATGGCACACGACTTCAGGGCTTGTTTCCAGATCTGCCTCTGCAAAACCTTTTTCTTCTTTTCTAAAATTGGTTTGGAAAGATTGGGCAGGGCCAGGAGGAAAATGTGTTTCTTGTGACTTTCCAGGTCCTTCAGCAACGTTTTCTGCAGTTTGGGAGAATCGTATTTCTGAAATTCCTTACTTGACACAAGGAAAACCTGCGGGGAGCTCATCCCTTCTCTGCCCAGGTGTTTGATGCAGTCGTTTCTGATTTTCTCCAGGGTTCTCTCCTCATTGAAGCTCTTTTTGTCTTTCTCGTTGTACAGGTCCAAGTCCACCTTGGAGCGCACAAAGTAAAACTTCTTCCCCATCCTCCGGATCTCCTGGGCCAGTTTGGTGTGGTTGGCTCTGAACCGCTCTGAAGCAATGATGATGAAGAAGTCATAGCGATTGAATGTCACCTGCTCCAGGTAAGTATGTGGCTGAAAATCTGGGGTCCCAATGCCTGGCAGGTCCCAGAAGATCACTTTGGGGTACTTGAAATGCTGGTACCGCTCTGGTTCTTTGGTTGTCTCTACAACCCCAGTCTCAGCTGATCCTTCATCTTCATCTCCCAGGCCCCGGAGGGCGTTGAGGAAGGACGATTTCCCAGCTCCTGACTCCCCTGTGATCGCGATGTTGAGCTCGGTGTTGTTAAACAACTCGTCAGACTTCTGCACCACACACGCTGCTCTTGAGAGGTCTCCTGCTTCGATGGCAGCCTTGATCTCATCAGTTTCCTGCTTAGACAGACCAGGTAGGGTATTTCTGTCTTTTGAAAATTTGTAACCAGGGATATATTTTAGTTCTTCCATCTTCCTATGGAGAAAAAGCAAAAATTACACAAAGTCTTTTTCCTCCCACAGAACAAAGTCATCTAGGAATTTAATCTGCAAAGAGTAAAAAAAAAGAAAAAAAAAATTATTCGGTGCTAGTTACTATCTGTGGGGGGAGGGTACCGATGACTCCATTTCCCTCCCCTGGCAGCTAGCGGATAGAACAGTAGACTGGGACTCAGTGGACCTGCATTCTATTCCCACCTCTGCCAATGGTGTGAAAATCACTGCCACGTGCCTCAGTTTCTCTATCTGTATAAGGGGGCTAATGGTAAGTACTTTAGAGCAGGGGTGGGCAAACTTTTGGCCCGAGGTCCACATCGGGGTTCAAAATTCTGTGTTTCCCCACCTGTAAAATGGGGATATTGAAAAGCGCTTTAGACTCATAGATTCATGGACTTGTAGGTCAGAAGGGACCAATATGATCATCTAGTCTGACCTCCTGCACAAAGCAGGCCACAGAACCCTACCCATTCACTGTTATAACAACCCCTAACCCATGACTGAGTTATTGAAGTCCTCAAAATTGTGGTTTGAAGACCTCAAGCTGCAGAGAATCCACCAGCAAGTGACCCATGCCCCCCGCTGCATAGGAAGGCGAAAAACCTCCAGGGCCCCTGCCAATCCACCCTGGAGGAAAATTCCTTCCCGACCCCAAATATGGCGATCAGCTAAACCCTGAGCATGTGGGCAAGACTCACCAGCCAGCACCCAGGAAAGAATTCTCTGCAGTAACTCAGATCCCATCCCATCCAACATCCCCTCACAGACCATTGAGCAGACTTATCTGCTGATAATCCAAGATCAATTGCCCAAATTAAACTATCCCATCATATCATCCCCTCCATATATTTATCAAGCTTAGTCTTAAAGCGAGATAAGTCTTTTGCCCCCACTACTTCCCTTGGAAGGCTGTTCCAGAACTTCACTCCCCTAATGGTTAGAAACCTTCATCTAATTTCAAGTCTAAACTTCCTAATATCCAGCTTGTACCCATTTGTCTTTGTGCCTACATTAGTACTAAGCTTAAATAATTCCTCTCCCTCCCTAACGTTAATCCCCCTGATATATTTATATAGAGCAAGCATATCCCCCCGCAACAAGCATATCCCCCTTTTAGACCTACTGATGGAAAAGCATGATATAAAAGTCAGGTATTCTTATTTATCATACGTGTCCTGTACTTCTGATGGGGCTGGCATGCTCTCCCCTTTACCCAGCGCCTCTGAGAGCCAACAGTTCTAGTCCGGCTCCGACCCGAGCCATGCTCCTTGGCACCCCCAGCGTAGCCTGTTCATGCTGTTCATGCTTGGCACCCTCCAGCTGCTGGGCCTCCCCCTTTGAAACACCCCTTCTCCAGCCTCACAGCTGGCCCAGAGTTGGCATTAAGCCTCAGGCTGCTGGTTCACCCTCGACAGGGACAGGGTTTGTTGGCTCCATCGCAGAGTCACGTCTGCTACAGACAGATGTGTAGAGTCTCTTCCCAGATTGGGGGTAGGGGACTCTGCACCTCCATCCAATGGCTAAGGGTGACATATCTGGGTGTGAGGGGAGGGAAATGGAGGCATCTGTACCCTTCCCCCACAGACACCCCCCATCCCTTCAAATCCTCCCCATGCTGGTGTCCCCTCTGCTGCCTCCCCGGTCCGGGGCAGGGACCCACAAGTCCTCACCTTCCCCATGCAGTGCCCAGCCATGGGGCAGAGCCTCCAGACTGCCCGTTCCTGCCCATTCCCCCCGATTCTGCTGCTTCAGGTCAGAGCTGCACAGTAGGCAGGGCCAGCGCTTCCATTTAGGCGGCCTAGGCAATCGCCTAGGGTGCCAGGATTATTGAGGAGTGGCATTTTGCCGGGGGTGGGGGCAGGCAGCTCCGGTCGACCCGCCGCAGTCGTGCCTGCGGAGGGTCCGCTGGTCCCGCGGCTCCAGTGAACCTCCTGCAGGCACGACTACAGCAGCTGCTCCAGAGCCGCGGGACCAGCGTGTGGGGTGGCGAAATGGCTGTGTGCCTAGGGTGCTAAAAATACTAGCGCCGGTCCTGACAGTAGGAGATACAGGAGGAGGGTTCAGCTGTGCCCATCCAAAGCCCTGTGTCTTCATGTGCCCCCATCTCTGTCCCCCCTTCCAAAAATGCCCTCGCTGACTCCACGTCAGTCCCTGCCTCCTCTTCCCTGGTCCTCAACCCTGACAATGCCTGCCCCCCTCCCACCCCCCAGGCCCAGGTGTGCTGGACAGGCAGAGAGATGGGAGGCAAGGAGCGGGAGAGCCAGGCTGTGGGCCATGGGGGTGCTGGAAAATGATCTTTCAAAAAAAGCCAAGGAAATGGACTGCCCCCAAAGTTTGTAGGTGCAGCGTTAAGGTGGCCTGGAGGTGCCCTTCCAGAACACGGAAAGTGGCTAAACGTAAACCTCTGACAATCGGGACGTGATGAGTTAAAAATACACCCCAGCCCCACAATGCAACCTTCATTCTGCTGCTGTCACTTACCTCTCAGTGATCCAGGCAGACCCTGGTCCCTACGCCACCAGACAGCCCATATTCCCCACAGCTAGAAGGCCCTGTGCACAGCTACTGCTGCAGCCTACCGAGCTCAGAGTTGGATCTCAGTACATCCACCCCTCTCCTCACCTCAGAGCGACAGCTCAGCCCCCTGCTCCAGCAACTCCGTCGTTCCTTGAGCCCGGCTGCACCTGCCCCAGCGAACAAGGTGTGTGCAGATGGGTGCTGGAAATTAAAACTGGAACACAGCGCAAACAACAACATTCCTTTCAGTTTGGGCACCACCCTTGCTCAACAAATCCCAGGTTGCCAATTTCAGGGAGGCTGTTAAGGTGGCTACTGATCTCCTAGCCCCTGTGTTTGCACCCCATAGTCCACACGGTTCAGCTCTGACCTGCCACACGACCTGCTGCTGTGGTCAGAGGCTTCCATTGTTTGCAGCTGTCTGTTCTACAGCAAAGAGGCTTAACTGTTGGGCAAACGTCAACGTGGTTTCTGTAAAGGGAAATCACGTCTTAGTAATCTGAGTTCTTTGAAGGGGTCAACAAAAATGTGGACAAGGGGGATCCAATGGCCAGAGCAGGAGGGAGGGATAGCTCAATGGTTTGAGCATTGGCCTTCTAAACCCAGTCTTGTGAGCCCAATCCTTGAGGGGGCCACTTTGGGGATCTGGGGCAAAATCAGTACTTGGCCCTGCTAGTGAAGGCAGGGGGCTGGACTCAATGACCTTTCAGGGTCTCTTCCAGTTCTATGCAATAGGCATATTTCCATCTATTATATTATTATTACTTAGATTTCCAGAAAGCCTTTGACAAGGTCCCTCACTAAAAGCTCTTATGTAAATTAAGTTGTCATGGGATAAAAGGTAAGATCCTTTCATGGACTGAGAACTGTTTAAAAGACAGGGAACAAAGGGTAGGAATTAATGGTAAATTCTCAGAATGGAGGGAGTAACTAATGGTATTCCCCAAGGGTCAGTCCTAGGACCAATCCTGTTCAACTTATTCATAAATGATCTGGAGAAAGGGGTAAAAAGTGAGGTGGCAAAGTTTGCAGATGATATAAAACTGCTCAAGATAGTTAAGACCAAAGCAGATTGTGAAGAACTTCAAAAACATCTCACAAAACTAAGTGATTGGGCAACAAAATGGCAAATGAAATTGAATGTGAATAAATGTAAAGTAATGCACATTGGAAAAAATAACTCCAACTATACATGAAATATGATGGGGACTAATTTAGCAACAAGTAATCAGGAAAAAGATCTTGGTGTCATCGTGGATAGTTCTCTGAAGACGTCCACGCAGTGTGCAGAGGTGGTCAAAAAAGCAAACAGGATGTTAGGAATCATTCAAAAAGGGATAGAGAATAAGACAGATATTAGAGAGGTGTCCGTGTTAGTCTGGATCTGTAAAAGCAGCTAAGAGTCCTATGGCACCTTATAGACTAACAGATGTATTAGAGCATGAGCTTTCGTGGCCCACGAAAGCTCATGCTTCAATACGTGTGTTAGTCTATAAGGTGCCACAGGACTCTTAGCTGCTTTTACGGAATAAGACAGAGAATATCTTATTGCCCTTGTATAAATCCATGGTACGTTCACATTCTGAATACTGCAGGCAGATGTGGTCTCTTCATCTCAAAAAACATATACTGGCATTAGAAAAGGTTCAGAGAAGGGCAACTAAAATGATTAGGGTTTGGAGAGGGTCCCATATAAGGAGAGATTAAAGAGGCTGGGACTCTTCAGCTTGGAAAAGAGGAAACTAAGGGGGGTGTAGGAGGGTGGACCTCTGCTCCTGGCCTGAAGGGGTTAAAAACCGCCTTGGGAAGGGGCTGTGCCTGGAGAAAGCAGCCTTTAAGCTGGGCTGATTGGAAAGTGGCTGCAGCTGGGCCACACCTCAGTCAGGCTACAGTTGGCCTGTATAAAGAGGCCAGGGATAGAGGGAGAAGGGCCTGGCTGTAGGGGGCTAGAGACAAGGTATCTGAGTGAAGCAGGGCTGAGGAGCTGGGGAGCTACAGCCTAGAAAGCCCCAGGCTGTGGCCTAGCATTCGGCTAACAGGCACTGGGGGTTGCAGAGTGCAGCCCATGGGGTAGGCCAAGGCAGCAGGTCCGGCTGGATGCTGGAAATTACTGGAATCCATCCACAAATGATATAGACACAATTACATAACATACGTTAACATAAGACTGCCTGGCGGGTTTCTGAACAAGGAAACTGGCTGCTGTTTGTTTCTCCTGTGTCCATAGAAACTGGTCTTTGTACACACCCGCAGGGCTGGTGCTATCATTAAGGCAAACTAGGTGGTTGCCTAGGGTGCCAAGATTTGGGGATGCCAAAAAGCAGTGCCCCCAATTTATTATTTTTTTTTTTTACAGCATTCCTGGGCTGGGCTGCCGGCGGCTTGCCGACACGTGTGGCTCAGACTCCCTCTCCCAGTTCAGCGGCCGCTCCATGCAATTATTATCATTACTGGCGGGGGGTGGCATGCTTGTGGAGGGGGCGTAGCAGAGGTGAGCTGGGGTGGGGAGCCCTGCGGCAGCTCCCCGCCCCAGCTCACCTCTGCTCCGCCTCCTCCCCAAGCACTCTGCCCCTGCTCTAATTCTCCTTCCCTTGTGGCGCCAAACAGCTGGGGTGGGGAGCTGCCGCACAGCTCCCTAGGGGGTGGGGAGCTGCTGTGGGGTGAGGTGCCTCAGGGCAGGGAGGGGGGAGCTGCCACAGGGCTCTCTTCCCCAGCCCACCTCTAGTTTCAGGGATACATACACAGAAATAGATCCGTCTCTAGCCGTTCACTAGGTAGCCTGATGTACAGTCATTTCCAGTGCTATAGGAATCATGTGAGCAGCTGGACCAGTCGCCTAATGGCTCAAGTGTGGTGTGGGCTTGTGAGGGCTCACAAATGTTTAGGTGGCAATTGAAATGTTTACGTGAACAGTATATAATAACAAGGGTGGGGGTTTTAACCATGCCGTGCATTAGAGCTGGATGGGAAACCATTTTCCCATCCCAAATCAGGCCTAAAAGTTGAAATCTAAAAACAAAACAAAACCTGAAAAAAAAATTCAGATTGGAATTGAAATGCTTCATTCTGATCTCTTCAAAAATCTTTATTTCAATTTCAACCTTTTTTCTTCTTTTACATTTTTTATTGTAAAATTATTTTCTTTTTAGAAACAAAAAAAAGCTTCAAATAAAAATGAAAACCTTCATTCTGGAAAGGTCAAAGCAGGATATTTCAACAGTTTGGAAACTTTTTACTAAACAGAAAATTCTCTGAAACTCATCCTTTCCTGCAAAACAGTTTGGTTGGGATGAATTGTCATTTCCAACAAATGTTTCTTCTAAAAACCTCTCCCAGCTCTACTGTCCTCAGCACTGGCCTCGCTTAGTTCCCTTCCAGGCCAATGGGCAAAAGTGGTCGGGACTAGCTCAACTCTGTTCTCACTGAAGTTTAGGGGCTCCAAGATGGAAATAGATTGTGTAACTAGAGAAGGAGAAAACTTCGAGCAGGAGTGGATTCTGCAGAGAATCAGAAATGACTGTTCTGAGTCCCTCTGGAGTAAAGGGGTGAGCTCCTCGCAGGTTTTCCTCATCTTCAGTTGGTGATTAGAGACTCGGGGCGCTTTTAGGCTCCAAAGCTTTACATTGTTTTATTTTTGAGTGCAGTTATGTAAAAATAAAAAATCTACATTTATAAGTTGCACTTTCACTCTAGAAGTTGCACTTATATAAGATGAATTGAAAAATACTATTTCTTTTTATCTTTTACAGTGCAATTATTTGTAATAAATAACAATATAAAGTGAGCACTGTACACTTTGATTTCAATTACACAGAATACAATATATTTGATCATTTAAAAACATCCAAAAATACTTAGATAAATGGTATTCTATTATTGAGTGCGATTAAAACTGTGATGATTTTTAAAAATGGTTTGATGACTCTAATAATTTTATTCTTTAAAATACCAGTTTAATGAGATGGGTCGAGTTTTACGTCAGAGGTAAATCTGGGCCAATGGTAAAAACAAAGAAGACTTTGAGATGAGGAGATCATGTTTCACCCTCTAGAGTAAATTATTATGATTATTTGTATCACAGTAACACATAGATGCCCCAGTCATAGATCAAGGACCCGTTGTGTCAGGCGCTGTACACATGTATCAAAATGTGCAAGAGGATGACAGAATATTTGAGTTTAATGTCTGGCTTTACCACAGACTCCTTCGATGACCATGGGCACAAAAAAAAAAGCCCTCTCTGTGCCTCAGTTCCTCCTCACTGTGTCTGTGCATCGGGGCCCCAATCTCAGCAGGTCTGTGCGGCGCCTACCATCATGATTTCAGTCAGGGTTTGGTTGAATCGGGGCCCCAATCTTGGTCTGGTTCTGTGCAGATCCTAGCATAGTAGGGGCTCTGATTTTGGACAGCGTCTGTGCAGTGACAGGGCGCTAGTCCCAGTTGGGGTTATTTCTGTAATGAAAAGAATAAATAATTAATAATGGGTAAGTTAGACAATCCCAGTCCATCATCCCTCAATAACCGCCCCCCCCATTCCCCCAAAGGTCCTTCAATACCCTGCCCACAATCACTCGCCCTCCTGTTTGTGGTCCCTCAATATCCCCGCTCAGGAGCCCCTGCTATCCCTTCTTGTTTCTCAGTATTCCCCCTAAGGATCCCATCACCCCCACATAGCCCCTCAACACCCCCGGATCCACACTCAGTACAGCAGCACCATGCCAGCCCAGTAGCCCAGGTAGACGCCCACCCCGATGACCAGGTAGCCCAGCTCAACCTGCTTGACCAGGCTGGTCCAGTCAGCCTGGGCCTCTTGGTAGAGGGTGTAACCCAGCCCCCCCAGCAGCAGCAGCCCCCAGATGGAGACGGGCAGCAGGGGCATCAAGTTTCCCACCATCTTCTTCCTCCTGGAGGTGCCCCAGCTGCTGTTGTTCATGGTGGCGATGGCGAAGTACTTGGCCGGCAGGAGGCCGCCCATGTAGAGCAGGGCATAGAGGCTCATAAAGAGCATGCGGGGGCTGCCCCGCAGCCAGCAGGCGTAGAGCGCCTTGACGCAGGCCACCAGCTCTCATAGCTGGGGATAAAACCCAGGTGTCCTGGCTCCAGCCCCCCACTGTAGCCCACTAGATCCCATCCCTCATAGTTCTTCCTTGTTGTGTACCATGCAGCTGGTGGTCTGTTTTCCCGGTAGTGTTGGCTTCCTGATGGGGGTCCCAGGGTCCCAGCTCTGCAGCCAGGGTCTGTGTAATGGACACATTAGGGAGAGCTCAGAGTTACTCAGGGGGTTTTGCCAGAAAATGAAGTGGCAGCGTTTCCATGAATTCTTTCCCCAAGGGACTTACTAAGAAAAAACAGGAATCCTCGCTTCTCGACACTCAGCCCCTCCTGCTCTAACCACCAGCCCCCATTCCTCTTCCAGAGCTGGGGAGAGAACCCAGGAGTCCTGGTGCCCAGCTGCCCTGCTCTAACCACTAGATCTCACTCCCCTCACCTGATGCCAGTTACTTTCCCTGCTGGTGCTGTCAGTTCTGGCTCCCTTACTCTGGCTGGGGGCAGTTTTTGGACTTTCTCTTTTTAGTTTGTTAATAAAATGTTCTGCGGTTCAGTGGCTGAGTTGAGATAAGATTAAGGAAGATTAATGAGTAAAGGCTACGAGTCGGTTGCGGATCCTATGATTTTATGTGACCTCCGCCACTTCAGCTCTGGTAGGTGGGGCTCCAGCTGTGAGCCCCAGTGGCAGGACTTGAACTTCCATGATTTATTGTTTATTGCCCATGTCCTATCCTTGACTTTTAATAAAAACACCCATCATAAAATCTTAGCCGTAATAATGAGACCAGCAGAGCAAATGGTCTTGATTCCAGTGCTGAGAACAGTCATCTGCCCGATCTATTTGGAAATATCCACTGTAAGAAGGTTTTCTTATTTATTGGTTCTTTGAGTTTCCATCATCTTTATCTAAGATTCGGCTAACCCTACATCAAGTTTGGACC
Organism: Aldabrachelys gigantea; assembly: GCA_026122505.1. Lineage (NCBI taxonomy): Eukaryota > Metazoa > Chordata > Testudines > Testudinidae > Aldabrachelys > Aldabrachelys gigantea. The sequence continues at coordinate 72,078,189 of CM047489.1, forward strand.
CATTTGATTTTCTATTGCATCAATTTGTGAGAAGATAATTAATTAATGATGTTCAAAGGGCCTTTATATCTTACAATAATTGCCAGAAAATAATTCTAGCTAATTTAAGAGTGAAGGCCGACGTAGGTCCTTAGTCTATCTAAATACAGCTAACATACTTGTTCTTTCAGCATTGGATTTAAAGAAAACGCTAGTAAGGAAGGTTGAAAAACAACTTCTACTTCTACTATGACCAAACCCTTACCTCCCATCACCTAGTATGAATGTGAAGTCACTGCGCTGAAGTCAATGGCTTTACTTTCGATTTGCACCAGCTCTTAGTAACTGAAGTCAGAATCTGGCCCTCCATACAGTACCTGACTAGGCTGAAATTTTCCAAATTTAGTCTCTGCCTAAAAGTGAATATAAAGAAAAGTCTGAGCAGAATTAGTTCAGCTATTTCTGAGCCATTCACCAAGTGGAGTGAACTCTCAGGGCCTGTTTGACCCATCACTTCTTCTTAGCATATCTGCCACATGCCGCAGCTGGCATGTGACCAGGATTCAGGGCCGGCTCCAGGCACCAGCATTCCAAGCTGGTGCTTGGGGCAGCAATCTGCAAGGGGCGGCAGTCCCTGTTGTTTTGTCCCCAAGCAGTGTGCTGAATTGCCACGGTGGGGGCAGTTCGTGTGCCGTTAGGGTGACAGGCACGTTTCCACGGTGGTGGCAATTTGGAAGCCGCTCCTATGTTTAGCTGTCTGCGGCAGCTTCAGCTAATCATAGAAGCTGTCACCGAATTGCCGCCGCCGCGGAAACGCGCCTGCTGCCCTAAGGGCACACCGACTGCCCATGGCAACAATTCGGTGAGCTGCTTGGGGTGGCAAAAACGGTAGAGCCCTGCCAGGATTCATTACCGAATTTGGTCCACTGGTTGGATTATTAGCTTCTACGGTGTGGGCCAGGTACTGAAGGGGAGTGTGACATGAACGCTGTTCCAAGGTCCCCAACCATCACTGAGTTTAGGTGATCACTTTGCTGGGAAACAACCTGATCACTCAGCACAGGCCTTGGCTACACTGGTGCTTTACAGCGCTGCAACTTTCTCGCTCAGGGGTGTGTGGAAAAAAACACCCCCAAGTGCAGCAAGTCACAGAGATGTAAAGCGCCAGTGTAAACAGTGCCCCAGTGCTGGAAGTGCGGTTCCCAGCGCTGCAAGCTAATCCCCATGAGGAGATGGAGTACCTGCAGCGCTAGGAGAGCTCTCTCCCAGTGCTGGCGCCACGACCACACTCGCACTTCAAAGCGCTGTCGTGGGAGCGCTTTGGAGTTTTGAGTGTAGCCAAGCCCCACAATGATCCATTTGTTTGCCACTGCCACACTTGACTAAACTTTGTAGGCCTTATTCTCACTTATACTAAGGGCCCTTTAAACTTAACCTCACACCTTTTCATAAGCTCTGGATCCCTGTTAAGATAGTGGAGGCAATGGAAACAAAGAACAATTGAAACAGGCTCAAGTCATGGGGAGAGGTTAAAGCTCTTCAGCATTGTCAAGCAGTGAATAAAGGGTGCGAGGGAAGCACGAGAAAAGCTCACAAATATCAGTCTCAATGAGGAAAAGAAATGCATCATGTTGACATGCAGCAGTGTTGCTAGCTCCTGTGCATTTATTATCAGCCTTGTGATATTTGGTGGGTGAAATTTTCAAGTTTCTACTGTGACAAAGTTCCTCCTCCACCTTGGTGGGTCCTGCGCTTATTGGCAAATTTGCTCACCTCAGTGATCTCCTCCACAGTCTGGATCAACTCCTCCTGTGTCTGATCAGGAGTCGGGAGGTTTGGCGGGGGGGTGGGCGGGGGCAGACCCGGGCCCGCCCTCTACTCTGGGTTCCAGCCCAGGGCCCTGTGGATTGCAGCTGTCTATAGTGCCTCCTGTAACAGCTGTGTGACAGCTACAACTCCCTGGGCTACTTCCCCAAGGCCTCCTCCCAACACCTTCTTTATCCTCACCACAGGACCTTCCTCCAGTAATACACCCTCTCACTCTCAACTCCTTGTGCCTCTTGCTCCCAGCTCCTCACACGCGCTCCTCCCTCCCTGACTGGAGTGAGCTTCTTTTTAAACCCAGGTGTCCTGATTAGCCTGCCTTGATTGGCTGCAGGTGTTCCAATCAAAGTAGCTATCTCCACTGCCTTCTAGAAAGATCTTAATCGGCCCCAGATGCCTTGATTGACCTGGAGCAACTGCCATTTGGTTACCAGGGTACTAGGGATTTGTTTAGCCTGGGGCTAACATACCTGTTCCTCAGTACTTTACTGTAGCCATCTGGCCTTGCCCCATCACACTACATTACACGCCAGAGGAAGTATCTGACTCCTATATAAGAGGGGAAGAGGAGGGAGAAAAAAGAGAGACAGAGATCAAGACACATCTTCTGCATCTGAGATAGATCCCTCTTTTCCACTCCAGTGAAGATCACCCTCTAAGGCCACCAGGAGCATTTGGAAAGCAATTCTCCATTGGTCTGCACCTTGTTCACTACTTTAACATTAATGAGCTGCCACTACTTCTTGGAAGACGTATTTTAAAATGACAGGTTTCAGAGTAGCAGCCGTGTTGGTCTGTATCTGCAAAATCAAAGCTCCAGCTAGCCAGTATCCTGCCTTTCTACAGTGAACGGTGCCAGGTGCCCCAGAGGGAATGAACAGAACAGGTAACCACATCTCCTGTCGCCCATTCCTAGCTTTTGGCAAACAGAGGCTAGGGACGCTATACGTGCCCCTCCTGGCTAATAGCCATTGATGGATCTATCCTCCATGAATTGATCTAGTTCTTTTTTGAATGCTGTTACAGTCTTGGCCTTCACAACAACCTCTGGCAAAGAGTTCCACAGGCTGACTGTGCGCTGTGTGAAGAAATACTTCCTTTTGTTTGTTTTAAATCTGCTGCCTATTAATTTCATTTGGTGACCCCTAGTTCTTGTGTTATGACAAGTAGTAAACAACACTTTCTTATCTACTTTCTCTACACCAGCCATGATTTTATAGCCCTCAATCATAACTCCCCTTAGTCATCTCTTTTCCAAGCTTATAACTCCCAGTCTGATTAATCTCTCCTCATACCTCTAATAATTTTTGTTGCTCTTTTCTGAACCTTTTCCAATGCCAATATATCTGTTTTGAGACGGGGCAACTACATCTGCACACAGTATTCAAGGTGTGGGCGTGCCATGGATTTATATAGAGGTAACCTGTTTCTACAGGATTCTGTTGCATTTGCACAGCATGGGTCCTAAACACTCTTTTAAAATACCCATAATCAACCACTTGATGTTTTACTTCCCTTTGTATTTTCCCTGTTGTCACTTGTTTGTTTGTGGTTTTGTTTTGCTGTTTGTGTCGCTTTATTACTTATTTTTACTGTTGTATGTGCATGAAGTATTAATGAAATTTAGAGTGGACATCTCAGAGAAATCGCATAAGCCTGAGTGAATGCCTTTTACTCTCCTTTCCAGTATCAGAAAATATTGTGTTAATATTTGCGATGAGAGCATAACTATTTCTAGTTGACTCACAGATTTGTTTAGCATCTTAAAGCTGAGCTATGTGTGTAGATAATATGCATGCAAGATGGATAGTTAATTATTATTAAGGGTTTTTTTTATGTAGTGTTTTTATCTAAAGTGCTTTACAGTAGTTAGCTAATAGTACAAACATTATTTGGAAAGATCATTAAGTGGTCTGCTGAGACCATCAGCAATTGTCAAGTGGTCTGCGAAAAAACGTTTGAGAATCACTACTGTAGATTATTTGACTTCTTGCAATTTGTAACCAAAGATCCTTTTCTTTCAGCTCGGTGGGTTTTTGTGTGCACTAATAATATGTTTACTGTGTGCAGGTTAATAAATTGTCTCTGGGCACAAAGTGCTTATCATGGCTGGAATTGGTGTTTCTTTCCCCAGGAAAATGACAGGTACAAGAAGTTTCTGGGCAGATTTATTTTTAGAATAGGGCAGTAACCTTAGTGGTCTGTCCCACGAGGAATCTGAAGAATTTCAGGCTGCTGTCTGTGCAGGAAACCTCGCTGAAGCCATCACAGTGGTGAAGAAGTCTGATGCGTTGTTAAAAAACACCAAGCTCGATGCTGCCATTGTGGGAGAATGGGGCTCTGGCAAGTCATCTTTCATCAACACCATCAGAAGCCTAGCTGACAATGATGAAGGTGCAGCTGAGACTGAGGTGATGGAATCAGCAAAGGAGTCAACTCCTTATCAGCATCCCAAGCACCCAAATGTCATGATGTGGGACCTGCCTGGGATTAGGATGCCAAATTATCCAACAAACACATATGTGGAGAAGGTGGATTTTGCTCGTTACGATTTCTTCATCATCACAGCAGGACAGTTCTGAAAGTCAGATGCCAACTGGGCCCAAAAGATACAGAGGATGGGAAGGAAGTTTTACTTTGTCAACTCCAATGTAAACGTGGACTTGCACAGTGAAAGAAAAGTTAAAATGCAGGTCAAGGAGGAGACTGTCCTGCAGACAATCAGAAAAGATTGCATCAGGAACCTGCAAGAAGCAAGCATCCTTTCCCCACAGGTTTTCTTGGTATCGAGATGGGACTTTGAGAAGTATGATGCCCTCTGACTTCAGGAGACCTTTTTGAATGAATTCAACACTCTCAAGAGACATGTCATCTTTCGTGGCCTGTTCAGCACCTCTGAACAACCCTTTAAACTGGAAGAAAGAGGCCCTGGAGCAGCAGATCTGGAAGCAAGCCTTCAACTCGGGCGCTATCGCTACCATTCCTCTCCCGTTTCTCTCTGTTTGGTAGGATGTTGGCATCTTGGTGGATAACGTGACCAGGGTCTGTGAGAGCTTTGGCCTGGACGATTATTCCCTCAGAGCCCTTGAAAAGCCCATGGGCAAGTCTAGTGAGCTGAAGACTGTGATACAATTCCCGCTGGCCAAAGATAGATCAAGAGATGATGCTTTCAAGCGTCTGAAAGAGGCTACAGGCAAGTTATGATGATAGCTAAGTATTTCATCAGCATGATCCCAGGGATTGGTACAGTGATAGCAGCAGTGACGTCTTGCGGAGTCACAGGCAGATTGCTGCGTACGTTCGTGGCTCACGTTGCAGAAGATGCTCAAAGAGTCCTGAAAAGGGCTTTGGAGGGAGCAGAGAGAATAGATTAAGAACAGCCACAAAAGAGCAACGTACCTGATACCTCATGGCAGCTGGAGATCAGAGCCAGCCAGTGGGGAGGTGACATTTCCCTTCATTCTCAAGCACTATGCAAAAAAGAAACTGTCAAGAAAGATCTCCAGACATTGGTGTATTTTAAAAACAAATATTATTTTTGAATGTGAGCGAAATGAGCAAAATTGAAGTAAAGGTATCTGATCCCACAATTTCTGTTAAACACCCTGAAGGGAAAGTGGAGGGAGACTCTCAGAACAAATACCACATATAGAAACTCTGGTTGATGTTATTTAGTAATACCTGACAGAATTTTTAGGAAGTACTCCACTTTTCATTATTTAAACTGCTGGGGCCATGCTCTCAGGTGGTGTAAAGTTAGTGTAACTTTCATAGATTAAAAGCTTCTAAAGCCAGAAGGAACCATTGTGATCATCTAGTCTAATGTCCTGGGTAATTCAGACCAGAGAACTGCCCCAAAACATTCAGTCTTGATTTAAAAGTCGCCATTGATGGAGAATCTGCCACTATCCTTGCTAATTTGTTCCAATAGTTAATTGCCCTCACCATTAAATAATTGTACCTATTTCCAGCTGGATTGAAGTCAAGATCTCGCCCTTCACTTCCTGCATCTCACCAAGTCACTTTCTTTCTTATGCGCTAGCACAAGGCTGTGATGTTTGGGTACCAGCAAAGCAGGGAAATCTTGAAATTCAAACCAAACTCTTTTCCCTGAATAACATGCTTCACACAATCTCATGAAAATATTTCTGTAGAGTTAAGGTCTGAATTTTTTTTTTTTTTGAAGAATAAAACCTGAATTTCAGGCCTGGCCCCTGAATATCTCCACTCAGGAGGTACCCCTACAATGCCCCTCACAGTCCCTCAATATCCTGCCCCAGGAGCCCCTGCCATCCCCCCCGTGGCCCCTCAGAATCCCTTCTCAGGAGTTACCCCCATGGCCCTCAATATCTCCCCTCAGGAGCCCCCGAATCCCACTCAGTCCTTCAATATCCTCCTCAGGTGTCCCCACCCACCCCCATGGTCCCTCAATATCCCCTCTCAGGAACCACTGCTGTTTGCCTCACAGTCCTTCAACATCCCAACCCCAAGAGCCTCTGCTGTCTCCTCTCATAGTCCCTCAATATCCCCCCTCAGGAGCCCCCGCTGTCCCCTCTCATGGTTCCTCAATATCCCCCATCAGGAGTTGCCTCTGCCCTCTCCCCATGGTCCCTGAATATCCCCCTTCAGCAGCCCCTGGTGTTCCCACATGGCCCCTCCATATTCCCCTCAGGAGCTCTGCTGCCCCTCTCCCCCACAGTCCCTCAATATCCCCCCCCCGCAGGAACAGCTGCCATTTGCCTCACGGTCCCACTATATTCCCTCTCAGGAGCCTCTGCCATTCCCCTCATGGTCCCTCAATATCCACCCTCAGGAGCCACTCCGCAGGTCTTCAGTATCCCCCTCAGGAGCCCCCAATACTCCCTCTCATACCTCCCCATAGCTCACCCTGGTATCTCCCTATGGTCACCCCATAATTTCCCTCATCGCCCCGCCCCCCCACCAAGGGTCTCTCCCTCTCCCAGGGGACACTGCCTTCAATGAGTTTGGGTGAAGGGGGCTGTGAGGCAGGGCAGCCTTCCCTTCAGTTCTTTGTGTCACCACCGTTTCTTCCCGCCTTTTCCAGATTTCCTTAGTAATGTGCCCCTGATACAGCCCCGTTTTCTTCCCTTTTGGGGTTAGTGTTACCACCTCTGAAGTTCAAAAAAAACAGCATCCATGCCCCCACAAGGCAAGCCTCACCCATAAGGCAAGTCTGCCACCCCCTTTAACAGTCTTTTATAGTATCTAGAGAGATAACACATATAGATAAGTAGTGACCCCGCACATCTCCTCACTCTTGCATGACTCAGACACTCTCTCACACCCACACAGTGCTCATGCATGCTGGTGGGCAGACACATGCTGTATTTTTAGCAGTTTTGATCTGCTATCGCTTAAAATGTGGAAGTGGGAACATTGCAGCGTCTATAGCTGGACTCAAACTTTTAACATTAGATATCCCAGTGTATTGTGATGATAATGCAAATCTTTAGACCCAAGTAAAGAAAACAAATCCCAGCAGATTAAATTATTTTTCTGGTAACACGAAAATCCATAAAGAACTGGCTGGTCAAATACTGGCCAGGTGGTGACCCTAGAGTTGGGACTCCTGGGTTCTATCCCTGGCCCTGTGAGGTGAGTGAGGTCTGATGGGTTAATGCAGGAGGAGAAGGCCTGGGAGTCAGATCTCCTGGTTTCCACAGCATAGGGAGTAGTATGTAGAAGGTAGAAAATAGAGGGAGAGTTCTGGGAATCAGGGCCTCTGGGTTATTTTTGTAGTGAGGGTAGTGGGGTCAATGGATTAGAGCAGTGGGAACCAGGAATCAGGATTTCTGGGTTCTAGTTCTGGGAGGGCAGTTGTGTCTAGCAGTTACAGCAGGAGAGTAGCTGGGAATCAGGACTCCTGGGTTTCATAGAGAGGGGACTATGATCTAGTGGTTATAGCAGGTGGGAGGTCAAAGATGGTCAGCATTTTTCAGATCTACTCCCAGCTCCACGCTGGGCTAGACTTAGCTGAGCTTTGCAAGGCTTTGACATGTCCAGGCTCCCCATGCAATGCATGGGGAGAGGAGGCCTGAGAGTGGGATCCACAAAGCCAGCCTGCTGAGCGGTGAAAATCCCGAGGAGAGAGTGTGGCCTAAGGGATTTAGGCTCCTCCCTCTCCATGGGATTTGCAGCCAGGAGCCCTGTTCTGGATCACATTACCTGGAGGGCACAGGCTGAATAGCTATCACACACCCCAGCGCTTAGCTCCCGGAGTGAGTCCGTGAGGCAGAGCAGAGAACCTGGGGCTAAATCTGTGGAGACAGATACCGCCGGAGCTAAGCCCTGGTCCCAGGGGATGGATCCCTCCAATCTGTCTGTGCACTCTAGGGTGTTACACTCGGGTGCTCAGCCCCTTGACTTCTGGACATTGATTCACCGCCTCGGTGCAAGCAGCATCCCCTGTTCACTAGCTTCCCCTCAGTTCAACCCTCTCCTCAGTCCCGGCGCTTAGTTGTGTCTCGAGTAAAACCAAATAGATGTTTATCAGATAGAGCTTAAAAATAAAGATTCCAACGGAGGCAAGTTTAAGGATCAGACCCAAACGCTTACAGATAAAAGCAGGTTCCTCTCCGGTCTAACAGGCTGTTTCTCACCCAAAGGTCAGTCCCTACACTGCTCATCCCGGCGTGCTAGCTGGGATCCACTGCTCGTGAGCCTCCCACACTCGCAGAGTGTCACCTCCATGATGATCCAAAGTCTAGTCATTGATTTATACAAAGTGGAACCACTTCACCAGGAGAGATGGAGAGAGATTACTAGTTTGGTTGATAAAAGTAACAGTGTTAATGTCATATAATTTGGATCAGCAGAATTCCATTTTTATTTTTTTTATAATTTTCCTGGATAATATTCGTGTTTATTTTTAAGCATTTTCCACCCCATTTTTATGAATTAAAATGTTAACGTTATCAGGAAATTATGTGGGGTGGACTCAGACAATAATAATTTCATAACAATAGCTGCTGAGATTCAAAAAGTTAAAAGTTTAATAACCCATTAAACACTATTAACATCCCCTGTTGATATATACAAAGTAAATAGCTGTAAATCAAACCCAAATAAGTTCTCACAGTGCATTTTTCTGACTTTGTCTGTCTGTACATTTTGATTACCATGCATGGGAATATTTTTTCATTGTGTGTGTGTGTGTGTGTGTGTGTGTGTGTGTGGGCGGTGAAACTGATATTTACCAACAGTTACTCATACAACACTAATCTTTTCAAGTGTAAGCATATCTTGATTTCTGTAAGGCATCTGACTTGGTACCGCATAGCATTTAATTTAAGAAACATCAGAAAGATACAAAATTAACACGGCACACATTATATGGATTAAAAAGTGGCTGACAGCTCTCAGAATGTAATTGTAAATGATGAACCATTTTTGAGCAGGTGTGTTTCTAGAGAGGTTCCCCACCAGGATCAGTTCTTGGACCTACGCTATTTAGCATTTTATCAATGAAGAAAGCATGAAATCCTCTCTGTAAAGTTTGCAGATGGCACACAGATTGGGGGAGTGGTAAATGAAGAGGATGGGTCACTGATACAGAGCAATCTGGATCACATGACAATTTGGGCACAAGCAGACAATATGTATTTTTATATGGCTCAATGTCAATCTGAACAGCTAGGAACAAAGGTTTGGGGGTCATGGTGGATAATCAGCTGAACATGAGCTCCCAGTGCCACGCTGTGGCCATCAGGGCTAATGTGATCCTGGGATGCTGGGACAGAATGTACCCCGTTTTCCCTGCTGTAATGATCTTTGCACAAAGTGAGAATTGTGAGGTATCATTTGAGAACTCATAACCCACTGGTCATTATTATCCTGGTAAAATGTGTGTGGCAACGTTGCATGCAAAGGTATAAGGCTCCACTGGATGGTGCTGTTCACGCATGTTCCAAACACAGCCCTGCCCAAACAGCAGGTGACAAACAGGTCTGTTGCAAATAGGGTGACCAGACAGCAAATGTGAAAAATCGGGACAGGGAGTGGGGGGTAATAGGACCCTATATAAGAAAAAGCCTCAAATATCAGGACTGTCCCTATAAAATCAGGACATCTGGTCACCCTAGTTGCAAACCAAAGAGGGTCAGGACAGGACTTAAACTGATCTTAATGAGAGACGGGGACTGAGCCGTAATATAGTGGGAAGTTCTCTTACAACGGCTGCTGCACCTTCCTCTGGATCTCCAGTGCTGGCCACTGTCAGAGACAGGCTACTGATGTAGACGGACCTCGGCTCTGACCCGTCTGGCAATCCCTCCATTCCAGTGATGGCCCCACCCCCATTCCAACTCCATCCCCAAAGTCCCCGTCCTAACTCTGCCCCCTCCCTGCCCCTATTGGATTCCTTCCTCAAATCCCCACCCTGCCCCCCCACTTTCCTCAGCACGCTGCATTCCCCCCTCTCCCTCCCTGCCCCATGAATCAGGTGTGTCACAGTGCAAGCGCTGGGAGGGAGCAAGGAGAAAGTCTCAGGTCCTGTGTGGGGAGATGCAATCCCGCCCACCCTGGGGTGAAGAGCTCAGTGAGGATGTTGCAGGGGAGACACCGGCCCCCTGAGTCCCTTTCGTGCATTAAACATCTCTGCTCGGGCTCTGTGGGGAGCCTGGTTCTGGGGTTTCACAGGATGCTGCTCTCGTCGTTTGCGTCCTGGTGGACGTGACTCCATTTGAAGCAGCCACCTCTCTGCACGTTCCTGTGGATGTTGCCTCTAAGCTGCTCCCTCCTGCCTAGCTGTGCCATTGCAGGGGACTCGGCCATTTCCTTGGCTGCGATGGTCAGTCCCAGTTGGTCCCTTCTCTGGGCTGCCTTGGTGGGTCTTCTGTGGCCAAGTCACACAACAGCCCAACCTCCACTTCCGGGGTTTAGCTCCAAACAAATAAGGCCCTGTGTCCTGCCTAGGCTTAGTTCAGCTTCTTTCACCCCTCCTGGGGCTTGACTCTAGAGTTCAGCCCCTCCCCCTTGTCAGGGTATTGACACCCCCCCCCAGCATTTCCCACACCAAGTACCACCTAAACCAACCTTCTGCCCCGCCTGGGATCCTACCTCCTTCCCTGGTCTGCACAGACCCCTGCTTGGGCTCTAGTCCTCTCCGCTCTAAGGCCCTGCCCCAGGAGCTGTGCCTCTTCCTGTACCTCTGCTTTCTGCCAGCCAACCCCAGCGACTGGCCCTTCCTCCTGGACTTTCCCAGAGAGCGGGGTCTCCCCTCCAGCCCAGCGCTCTCTGCTCCTTACACAGCTGAGCTCTGCATCCTCTGGTTGAGGCAATTGGTAAATCACCTCCCGGCTGCAGAGCGTAACTACTTAGGTAAGTTGTAAAAGGTCATAGAGGATAGGCCCATCCATGGCTATTAGCAGGGTGGCCAGGGACACAACCCCATGCTCCAGGTGTCCCTAAACCTACGACTGCCAGAAGCTAGGAGTGGATGACCGGGGATGGATCACTGGATAATTGCTCTGTTCTGCCCACTCCCTCTGAAGCACCTGGCATTGGCCACTGTCAGACACAAGTATCACAGGGGTAGCTGTGTTAGTCTGGATCTGTAAAAGCAGCAGAGAATCCTGTGCCACCTTATAGACTAACAGAAATTTTGGAGCGTGAGCTTTCGTGGGTGAATACCCACTTCGTCAGACGCAGGTAGTGGAAATTTCCAGGGGCAGGTATATATATGCTAGCAAGCAAGCTAGAGATAACGAGGTTAGTTCAATCGGGGAGGATGAGGCCCTGTTCTAGCAGTAAAGATGTGAAAACCAAGGGAGGAGAAACTGGTTCTGTAATTGGCAAGCCATTCACAGTCTTTGTTTAGTCCAGAGCTGATGGTGTCTGTCACGGAGTCCCCGGGCGATGCTCTGGAACAGCTCCCCACTAAGCCAGTCAGGACTTTGGGGAGCCTCCTCTCCCTTGGAGCAGACTTGTTCAGGGCAAGAAGCTCACACGTCTTCACCTCCTGGGTCTCTCCTTGGAGCATTCAGCATCCTCTGCCCCTCCGTGTGCTTCCCACAACGAGCCCACCCAGGCGGGGTCCTGGGGAAGCCACAGGGTTCTGCACCCCCACTTTGCAGTCAGACGTGACTCTTAGCCAGCAAAACAGAGGTTTATTCGATGACAGGAACAGAGTCTAAAACAGAGCTTGTAGATACAGCGAACCAGACCCCTCGGCCGGGTCCATTCTGGGGGGCACTGAGCCAGAGCCCTAGGTCTGCCCTTCACTCCTCGTCCCCAGGCAGCTCCAGACTAACCCTCCCTCCAGCCCCTTTCCCGGGCCAGGAGGTCACCTGATCCCTTTGTCTTCAACACCTTCAGCCGGCACCTTTGCAGAGGAGGGGCCCAGGCCATCAGTTGCTAGGAGACAGAGTGCCAGGCATTTAGGTGCACTGGCCCTTTGCTCTGCAGCAACCTTATCCCACCACCTAGATACTTTAAGAACTGCACAGGGGACACTGAGGCACCAACACAGTATTCAGAGCAAACATTAAAACAGTCCCAGTTCGTCACATCTCTCCCCCCTTCGAGACCGAACTGAGCCAGGTCACTCCAGCCAGTGACCTGGGGAAGTTCGAACCCACCAACATTCCCACGGATGCCCCAGCATCTCTCTGATTCCTTGGGGTGAGTTACACCAGCCCCTCCCAGTTTTGTGCCCTCTCTCTGCTTCAGCCTGCTTGATGGCACTTGCAGGCTGCAGGTGGGAAGGTTTATGCGGCCTGTACCCTTTTGCCTCCCAATACTCCTGGGGTTTAAACTGGGACAGGGTCTTCTCCCAGCCCCCTGGTCCGTGATTTGGGCTCTCTTGGTTAAGAGCCCCGATCTTGGCCTTGGGCAGCCACTCCCCACCTTGTGGTCCATATACAACACCTCTGCTGTGTCCACCTTACAGTTTCCAACTTTTACCATCAGTCCCACCTCCTTGAGGCAGCCCAGCCCCCTCTTCACCTGGGACACCTGTTCCTCCCAGGTCTGGCTAAAGATGCACATGTTATCCGTGTCTGCCAGGGCCAAGTTCTCCATCCCCCTCTGCTTGTCTAGAATCTCCCCAAACCTAGGCATGGGGTCAGCATCGGACACTGTGATGGCTTTAAGCTTCTGATAGCCCCCATAAAACCAGACCATCCTGTCTCCCTTGGGGATCAGCCCCACGGATGAGGCCCATGGGCTGTAAAATGGCTGGATCCCATCTAAAGCCAGCATGTCCTTGACCTCTCTCTCCAGGATCTGGGTTGCTTTCCCAGTGACTCTGAATGGGGAACACCTGATGGGGAGATTGGCTCCCACCTCAGGGAAGAGACCCACCAGGGAGTCTTTCCCCTTCTCCTCCCAATCCTCCTCTTTCAGGTCCAGGGGTCCCCTCACTCTCCTCTCATCCAGCAGCTTGAGAGGGAAGAACCCTGTGGATTCCTGGGGCACCACCAGCTGCCTCCTGCTTCCCCTCAGTTCTACTTCCCCTTGGGGAGTCCATTCCCGGGACAGGAATCCCTTCTCCCACAGGACTCTGTCCCTGCAGCCTTCCCCAAGGGGGTTTGCAGCGCTGTGGCCAGCAAGTTCCCTCAGCTTCTCCAAGGAGGGATCTCTCTGCAGCTTGGTCTGGGATTCAGCTGCTGGGGCAGGGAGTGGGACCTGTTCCCTCTCACTGGCTGGGCCTGGGGTCACAGCCCCCCTGAGCCTTGTCCCTGGTAGCTCCCTCCCTGCTGTATAATCATTTCCCAGCAGCACGTCTGGACCAGGCAAACCTGGTTGGCAGCTGACCTGCCTTGCCTGGGTGTCCCCCCACTTAGCTGGGGTCTCAGCTCCCCCCGTGCTCAGCACTGCCCTGGCTGTCCCAGTGGGGGCAGGCAGCGAGCTCTCTGCTCTGGTCCCAGCATCAGAGCCAGCGTGAGCCCCCTCTCCGGTGTGCAGGGGGGCGGGGAGCATCTCTCCCTCTCCCTCCCCCTCAGCCCCAGGGGGCTGGTTACAGGTAGGCAGGTATCCTGAGCCCAGCAGCCCCTCCCCACTGCCAGCAAGGTCATTTGCATTTTCACTGACCATTTCCATCCCAGCCAATTGGTTCCCTGGATTCAAATTCAAACCCTCGGCCGTTACAGGAGCAGGGCCTGGATCCTGTCCCAAGGGGAGACAGTCACCCCCCAACAGGGCCTCCCAGCCGATATCCTGGAGAACCCCAATGACCAGCCAGCCTGACCCCTCCTGCATCTGCACAGGAATCCGGGCCATAGGCAGGGCGAGGGGCTTCACCCCAGGGACCTTCACCCAGGTCCCACAGCCCCTCAGCATCTGCGGCTGCACCACCACAGTTCCCTCTGTCCCAGGGCCTCGCCCCTGCAGGCGTGTTTCCCCATTGACCCCTGGGCAGCCCCCTATGTCTCTCCACTCCACCATCACCAGTCCGTGCTGCTGCTGCTTCTCCTGCAGCTTTTCCTCAGCCTCTTGCTCTCTCTCATGGTCCTCTCGCTCTCTTGGGCTCTGCTCCAATCCCATCCGTCTCCGATCCCCTGATGGGGAACCCAATCGTGAAGATCCTTGTCTGGTTGGGGACCAGACTCTCAGGAGTGCCTGGCTGCTGCTCCAGCTGCTCCCAGATCCTCTTGTAGCCCCATCTGGGTCAGGAATCCGCTCCTCAGAGCGGTCCTCCTCCTCCAACTGCACGATTAACTGTGCCTTGGTGAACTTCCCCATGCGTAACCCTCTCTTTGTGCACAGGATCACAATGTCCTTCTTAAGGAGATGGGGACAGGCCATCACTTCACCGTTCCCAAGTGGCTCTGGACTCACAGGCCTGTGTGCTCTTGGCTCCCCCATGGTTTCCAGGAAGAACCCCTGGTGTGCCAGCCCTTCTCGTGATCACCACCTCTTTGCCAGGGTCGAGCTGCAGACTCCTCCGCCCCTGGGACTGCTCCTGCAATCCCCAGGGGAACCCTGCTACTGCAAAATCCTTCTCTCTCCCAGGGTCGAGCGGCAAGCTCCTCCACCCCTGAGACTGCTCACTGCAGTCCTCAGAGGGACCCCGTTACTCCAACAGTCCTTCTTCCTGGTCACACACTCCCAGAGGTTAACTGCCCCCTGAAACCGTCTCTCTCTTAGCCTTCAGCACGCCTGGTCCTCACTATCCCTCCTTTGTTTTACTGTTCCCCAGTCACTTACTGCAGGAAGCGCCATCCACGGGGTGCAGCATCTCCCTCCGCTGCCATCAGTTGTCACGGAGTCCCCGGGCGATGCTCTGGAACAGCTCCCCACTAAGCCAGTCAGGACTTTGGGGAGCCTCCTCTCCCTTGGAGCAGACTTGTTCAGGGCAAGAAGCTCACACGTCTTCACCTCCTGGGTCTCTCCTTGGAGCATTCAGCATCCTCTGCCCCTCCGTGTGCTTCCCACAACGAGCCCACCCAGGCGGGGTCCTGGGGAAGCCACAGGGTTCTGCACCCCCACTTTGCAGTCAGACGTGACTCTTAGCCAGCAAAACAGAGGTTTATTCGATGACAGGAACAGAGTCTAAAACAGAGCTTGTAGATACAGCGAACCAGACCCCTCGGCCGGGTCCATTCTGGGGGGCACTGAGCCAGAGCCCTAGGTCTGCCCTTCACTCCTCGTCCCCAGGCAGCTCCAGACTAACCCTCCCTCCAGCCCCTTTCCCGGGCCAGGAGGTCACCTGATCCCTTTGTCTTCAACACCTTCAGCCGGCACCTTTGCAGAGGAGGGGCCCAGGCCATCAGTTGCTAGGAGACAGAGTGCCAGGCATTTAGGTGCACTGGCCCTTTGCTCTGCAGCAACCTTATCCCACCACCTAGATACTTTAAGAACTGCACAGGGGACACTGAGGCACCAACACAGTATTCAGAGCAAACATTAAAACAGTCCCAGTTCGTCACAGTGTCAAATTTGCAAATGAACTGAAGCTCAGCAGTTTCTCTTTGAAGTCTGGTCCTGAAGTTTTTTTGCTGCAGGATGGCCACCTTAAGGTCTGCTATAGTGTGGCCAGGGAGGTTGAAGTGCTCTCCTACAGGTTTTTGTATATTGCCATTCCTGATATCTGATTTATGTCCATTTATCCTTTTCCGTAGTGACTGTCCAGTTTGGCCGATGTACATAGCAGAGGGGCATTGCTGGCATATGATGGCGTATATTACATTGGTGGACGTGCAGGTGAATGAACCAGTGATGGTGTGGCTGATCTGGTTAGGTCCTGTGATGGTGTCGCTGGTGTAGATATGTGGGAAGAGTTGGCATCGAGGTTTGTTGCATGAATTGGTTCCTGAGGTAGAGCTACTATGGTACGGTATGCAGTTGCTGGTGAGAATATGTTTCAGGTTGGCAGGTTGTCTGTGGGCAAGGATTGGCCTGCCACCCAAGGCCTGTGAAAGTGTGGGATCATTGTCCAGGATGGGTTGTAGATCCCTGATGATGCGTTGGAGGGGTTTTAGCTGGGGGCTGTATGTGATGGCCAGTGGAGTCCTGTTGGTTTCTTTCTTGGGTTTGTCTTGCAGTAGGAGGCTTCTAGCTTGCTTGCTAGCATATATATACCTGCCCCTGGAAATTTCCACTACCTGCATCTGACGAAGTGGGTATTCACCCATGAAAGCTCACGCTCCAAAACGTCTGTTAGTCTATAAGGTGCCTCAGGATTCTCTGCTGTCAGACACAAGACACTGGGCTAGATAGACGTATGGTTGGACTCAGTGTGAAGGGGTTCTCGGAGTTCAACCTGAACTGTGGGACCCCCGAGCCCCCTGTCCCACCAGCACTCTGACACTGTGATGCGGTGCCAAGCTACAGACCTCTGGCAGGTGCTGCACTTACACAGCCATCCCCAGGAACATCCAGCTAAGTTACATGAATGATCTCCCAGCCACTCATGAACCAATAGTAGGGAGGCTCCAGCCAATTCCCCCCAGCCCTGCACCCCAGAGCTGTGCCCTCTTGTCCTGGTCAGAAGCCTGGCCAGGGTCAATTCATTACCCAGGCCGCCGCTTCCTTGATGTGGAGAGGACACACACCAGCCTTTGTAACCTGAGCTGAGACACCCCACGCACTTCAACCAAACATACTGTTGAGGTAGGATATAAAATACGTTTATTAACAGAGAGATGTTGGCTGATTATAAGTAGTGAGCGTAGAGATCACAGTTGGTTACCCAAGAAATCAAATAAATCCGTAATCTGAGTACTATAAACTAAACAGGCTTTGAATCAAGCCATGTCGCACCCTGACTGATGGTATTAACAGGTCCCAGAACTTCTAAATGCAGGCTGGGACTCTCCTCCAGCCCAGGACCTCCCTCCCCAGTCCACAGCCTTTGTCCTCCAGACGTGTTTCCAGGTATTGAGTCATGGGGGGAGTGAGGCGAAGTCATGATGTCACTTCCCTTCTTTTATAGTTTCTTCCAGCTGGCTGAAAAGATCTATGGTTGTGACATGAAGGTCCGCCCCCACTGGTCAAGCAGTCTCCATTGCCTACGTGCGCTCTCTGAGAAGTGGCCATTGTACCCAGTTCCTAGGATAGTGGATTCTCTTTAAAGGGCCAGTGACAGTGGTGAATATGGGGGTGCCAGGGTGCTACTCTGAGGTACAGAGTGCCACTCAGTATGGCCGTTCTTATGTTCTCTCCCTTGCCTTACACCTCCCCTCTTGCCCTGCCCCTTTTTTTCATGGGAAAATATCAATGCAGATGCATTTTTTCCTCTTGTCAGGAAATTTCAAAATTAAAAATTTCTGAATGTTTGGTGTTTGGAAATGCGCAAGAGTTTGGTTTTCTATTTCCGATATTTGGCTGTTCATTTTTTCTTCTATTTTAATTTTCCCTTCCCTTTTCCCAATGAAAAGCTTAAAAAAAATGTGAGGAAGGAGAGAGAAACCTACTTTTTTCTTAATGATTTAGAACAGGAAAAAGTTGGGCAAAAGGAAGAACTTGTCTACAAAAACTAGGTAGTGGGCTCTTCAATCTAGCAGACAAAGGTCCCATTGACTCTGGCTTGGGGTCTGGCCCCATTGCTCCCAGCTGGGCTCTGTCTATGTTTTACATACCTGTCCCCTCCTGGGTAATCCCAGAGCAGAGCAAGTGAGTGGAAGACATTAGTCCAGTCCCAGCTCTGATGGGAAGCCAGGTCCAGTTGCTCCACGGGATGGTGCATGATGCCCCCTAGTGGTCACTGGTGGAATAATCTGGGCTATGGGAATGGGCTTTTTCCTACTTCCTCAATCCAAGTTTGATGGGCTCAGAAACAGGCAGGCCTGCGTCCCTTTTACACTCATCTCTCTAATGAGGCTGTGGATCATCTCATGGTCCATCGAAATGGCCAGTCATGTCTGAATCCTGGGGCTGGCAGTTTCCAATGGCAGGAAGTTCCACAGGTTAATGAAATCTCAACAGTAAAAAGTTATCATTTATCCTCTTTAAATCTTAGGCATCATCCACATTATCCTAGGTGGGTGGGTCTCTGTTGATTCTCTCGCTTTCCCCTCACCCTCTCTGTGGGATGATTTACTGTAGCACCAATATAACCCGGATCCAAACCAGTGTGTGACTTTCGCTCCCTCTAGTGGCTGGATCCTGTGAAGTGGTTTAGGGAGTTGTGATGCCACACACACAGCTATACATGCATCTCCTGTAATTCCAGTGTTAAACACTCCTGTGTTTATTTCTCCCCCCACCCTCCAAATCCAAGTTTCAATCCTGGTGCCCGGCATCTTTCCAACAAGTGCTCTGTGCAGGAAGCAGAGCTGCCCTGGCATCTCCAAGCGTGACAGGGGGCGGCGATGCCACTTTAACCCTTTTGAGTCTCCAGCACTGCTTGGTGGGTCCTGCACAAAAAAATATTTACAATTAAAAAAATTCGAGTTTTTTGGCTGAACATTTTTCATTTTTATGACAAAAACATTGGACTATTCTAAGAAATACCACCCCCACCCCAGTAAACAAACCCTATTTTCTAACAGACTCTAGGATCTGTAGGAGGGTGTGTGTGGCATGGGAGATGGTTGTGTTCCTATAGTATGTACATGCATGAGTGTGTTTGTGTGTACGTGTGCTCTCCTGATTCCACTGCTGGGAGTCATCCTAGTTCCAAACAGCTACAGAACTGGGCTTCTGATAGCCGCATGACCTTCGCACACACACACAGACACACGGTATCTGAGATTCATGATTACAGACAGACACACACACAGGACAATTTTCTTCTGTCTGTTTTATTCAGTTAATCCCACTAAAGGGAAAGTGAATCCGAGCTGGGCACGGGAGCCTTTGGCAGGGCTGTGCCCGCCCGCCACCTGTGGAGTGGTTATCCAGGGCAGTGTGGCTGTGCCGCAGGAGTGGGGCTCAGGAGAGGACGTTCGCCAGCAGGGTAGTAACGAGGGCTGGGAGGATGAGTCTGGCTCGTTCTGGAGCCATGCTGGCCACATGGGAGGCTGGTCTGCATTCGGCCGTGGTGAGATCTGTACTGACCCCTGGGAAGCTCCATTTGAATTGTATATTGGTACAAGCAGACTCGGTGGCGCAGCCTTTCATGGTGGTGTGCATGGTTGCCTCACCTGTGGGGGACAAAATGGGGGTCAGTGTCTGGGGACCTATGGCCTCTTGCTGCTCTGACCCTATACGACACCCTCCCCCTCCTCCTCTGCGCCACTCTTTGCTGCCCATCTGGACCTGCCCCCAACAGCCTCTTCTGCTCTGCTTTGTTGTAGTCTAATTCTGTGGACCTCTGGGCAAGTCATGTAGGGCCCGGTTACCAGATGTGCCCATTACTTTGTGATACACTCATTTATTAGGGTTATTCTTTGGAGGGGAGGGGGGTTCTGTAATTCTATCAATGTGCTGCTTGTGTCACTTTTGTGTTCATATGGACATCTACTTCTCCCTTCCACAAGTTCCCCCCTAATGGAGCTACCCTGCAGGACCTCAGTTTCCCAGGGCTGAGTTCCTCCAGTCCCAGAATCAGATGAGCGCGCGCGCGCGCACACACACACACACACACACACACACACACACACACACACACACACACACACACACACACACACACACACAGCAAGCCTGAGCAGACCAGGTCAATCAGCTCTTTCAAGCTGACCCCTTATATGCCCCTGAGGTCACAGGCTGGTTCAAGCAGCACTTTTAAGCTGCCCTCCTTATGTGCCAAAGGAACCACACTGCAATAGAGTAAGCCTGAGCAGGCTGGGTCGAGCAGCACTTCCAGGCTGCCACCCTTATATGCCCTGGTGTGACTGTGCCCCCCAGAAGGCTTTATGGAAATATGCTTATGAATGTATATTTGACATAACTAGGATATGTTTTATGCTACAGATGCCATGCAACATATCTCTGTAAAGGTTATGATCTACTGAATACATTCATCCTATTTGTATGCATGTGTCATTGTTGTATTCAAAGTTATGAATATTGGCTGTGTACTTGCTTGATTTTTAAGTAGCCTTGGTCAGCTTCTTTAGAAAGGAATTTGCAAGTTAAGTGCTCAATCAAGAAGCACTTAACACACCATGGATCTTGGAAGGCTCCAGTCCACACAAGAAGTCTACCTGAGGACGTTCAAGGTGGCATGTGAGCAATGCTGCTACCCATAAGTTGTGACTCATAACAAATTTATTTGGGCATAAGATTTCATTGGCTAGAACCCACTTCATCAGATCTATGAAGTAAAAGATGCAGAAGCAGGTATAAATACATGAAAGGATGGGGGTTGCTTTACCAAGTGTGAGGTCAGTCTAATGAGATAAATCAATTAACAGCAGGATACCAAGGAAGGAGAAATAACTTCTGAAGTGATAAGAAAGTGGCTCGTTACAGACAGTTGAGAAGAAGGTATGAGTAACAGCAGGGAGAAATTAGTATTGGGGAAATTAAGTTTAGGTTTTGTAATGACTCAATCACTCCCAGTCTCTATTCAGGCCTAATCTGATGGTCTCCAGTTTGCAAATTAATTCCAGCTCTGCAGCTTCACGTTGGAGTCTGTTTTTGAAGTTGTTTTGTTGAAGAATTGCCACTTTGAGGTCTGATATTGAGTGACCAGGGAGGTTGAAGTGTTCTCCTCCTGGTTTTTGAATGTTCTGATTCCTGATGTCAGATCTGTGTTCATTTATTCTTTTGCATAAAGACTGTCTGGTTTGGCCAATGTACATGGGAGAGGGGCATTGCTGGCACATGATGGCGTATATCACAATGGTAGATGTGCAGGTGAACGAGCCCCTGATGGCATGGCTGATGTGATTAGGTCCTATGATGGAGTCCAGTGGAATGGATGGGGCAATTCACATCTCAAAACGATTGTTTCAGGCTCTCTGTAACCTTGCGCTTGATCTATGCTTAAAACTCAGCTAGGCACCGCCATGTCTGCACTACAAAATTAACTCAACCTACCTTAGGTCAGCATACAGCTGCTGCAGTAATTACATTGCTTGTGAGTGTCTATACTTTTCTCGTTCTGTCGGTGCTGTGCGCCTTTGCCAGGATCTTGTCTATTGATTGTACTATCAGCACGTGGCATTGTGAGATGGCTTCTGAAAGCCAGTTAATGTAAGCAACACAGCTGTTGTAGTAGGGTTTTATGTTTGCATTTTGTATGATTTAGAATGAAGGATAAAGAATAATGAGATAATGTAGAAAGTATTACGTGTATTGGTGTATGATCTGATCACATCCTGCCAGCTGCCCTTTTTGAATAGCAGAAAGGCACGGCCTAATGGGCCATTTGGTAAAGATGCATCAACTGGAATCTGTGTTTGGGCTGATTTCAAGGCAGTAACAGATGTTTTATGGTCATTTTTTGTGGTAAGTTTAGCATTTTAAAATAAGTATAAGAATTCCATGAGTGTTTTTCTTTTGCATTGCAATTTGATGTTCCTGTTCAAAATGTTCTGTGTAAATTAATTCTGTTTTGTGTGTGAATGAGGAATGTGTGTGTATAGAGATAAGTGTGAAGGCCACTGCTGAACCAGGTGTACGAGGGAAGAATCAGAGACAGATGCAAGGGCACCAGGAGGCTGCAACATGCCTGTAAGGAGTTGCCCTGGCTCCCTGTCGCACCTGAGGGGAACGAGCCAGAGCAGACACCTTCGTGGGCGGAGCCACTACCGCCTGTTCCCGCCCCCCGGAAGTCAAGGGGCGGGACAGGAAGTATAAGAGCCAGGGCTCAGAGCTCAGTTCAGTGCCGGCCGCCGAGGAGGACGGACGTGGAGGCCCGAGCTCCCGCTCGGCCCAGCCCACCTCAGGCCCACTACCCAGCCGAGCGCTGGCCGGAGCTGCCCCGGGCCCACTATCCCGAGGAGCGTTGGACCGACCTGCCCCGCGCCAGGTACCCCGAGGACCTCCAGCCACAACGACCCTGTGCCGGCTATCGGAGGAGCCACCGGACCCTACTGCCTCCCCGGGCTCTGAGGAACCCATGGTCTGGGACCCGCCGACAGACGTTGAGGAAGGACAGGTACCGGGAGAAGGGGGGACTGGAAGTAGCCCGGGGGCGGCTGACCACAGTCAGGCCGCAGAGGACCCCGAGCCTATGGTCGTGTGTATCGGCCACGATCCCTACCGATCACCCAGTCAGTGATCCCCACTGACCGCCTCAGCGGCGACAGCCGCTACTAGTGCCCTGGGCTGGGACGCAGAGGAGTGGGTGGGCCTGCGTTCCCCCTGCCACCCGTAGCCGGGTGGCAGTGTCCCCCTTCACCCAGAGCTACAGTGGTTTGTTGCTCTGCCCTTCCCCAAAGGACCAGAGCCCCCCTGACTGTGTGCTGCCCCGCCCTACCTGAGGGCTTGGGGCCATAGACTCTGGCCAGGTCTACACTACGCCTTTAAATCGGTTTAATGGCCGATAAATCGACTTAACGCTGTACCCGTTCACACGACGTTGTCATTTATATCGATATAAAGGGCTCTTTAAATCGATTTCTGTACTCCACCCCGACGAGAGGAGTAGCGCTAAATTCGATATTAACAACTCGGATTACGGTTAGTGTGGATAGAAATCGACATTATTGGCCTCCGAAAGGTATCCCACAGTGCACCACTGACCGCTCTGGTCCGCAATCTGAACTCAGATGCAGCGGGCATGTAAACAGGAAAAGCCCTACGAACTTTTGAATTACATTTCCTGCTTTCCCAGCGCCGAGCTCTGATCAGCACGGGTGGCGATGCAGTCTCAAATGCAAAAATAGCTCCAACATGGACCGTACGGGAGATACTAGATCTGATCGCTGTATGGGGAGACAAATCTGTTGAATCAGAGCTCTGTTACAGAACAGGAAATGCCAAAGCATTTGAAAAATAAACTCCAGGATACACAGCGCTGCGTGACAAGCGTAACGGGAAGCCAGAGACTCAAATGGATGCTCATGGAGGGAGGGAGGGGGTACTGAGGACTTCAGCTATCCCACTCTCCACAGCAGTTTCTGACAACTATTTGCATTCTTGGCTGAGCGCCCAATGTCTGTAGCTTAAAACACAGTGTCTGGCGTGGTTCACGGAACAGCTCATCAGTCTCTTCCCCCCCCACCACGTGAAAGAAAAGTAAAAGAAATCATTCCTTGACTACTGTAAATGTCACCCTGTGTGTACTGAATGCTGCTGGTAGACGCGACGCTGCAGCAGTGAAGAGTAGTATCCACTCCTCTCTCCCCCTCCCCGGTGGTAGACCATCAGCCAGTGAGTGCTCCTGGCTGAGGCTGGCCAGGGGCGCCTGGGTAAAAATGGGAATGACTCCCAATTTCTCCCAGTAGATGGTCCAGAACAGCTGGTAACTGTCTTCATCGTAGCAACTGGGGGCTGAACATCAGCCCCCTCCCTCTCCTGTGTA
Organism: Aldabrachelys gigantea; assembly: GCA_026122505.1. Classification (NCBI taxonomy): domain Eukaryota; kingdom Metazoa; phylum Chordata; order Testudines; family Testudinidae; genus Aldabrachelys; species Aldabrachelys gigantea. The sequence goes on from CM047489.1 coordinate 72,101,812, forward strand.
AAGAAAAGATTCTGAACTGCATGGACTGTCATAGCCCATGGAGGCTGACTCCCCCTCATTTTATCTCACTAACAAGTCTCTGATTCTTATTCCTGCATTCTTCATAACATCATGCCAACAATGGGGGGGGGGGGGCACACTGCCACAGTAGCCCGGGAAGGTGGGAAGCAACAGGTGCAGTAGTTGCAGGGGCACCCCCTAGGAATACTGACACGGAGCAGCTGTGCTGTGATACACTGCTTCTTTAATACACTTGACCCTATTCTTGTCAAGACTGACTCTATTTTTAGAAACCATAAAGGAAGGGATTGATTCAGTCCCAAGTGAATCAATCCCAATTCTGCTTTCAAAAATTTTCAGCCAGGGGCACTCATGATAGCAGCAGACAGTGCAAAGAGGAGAAGATAACCGTTATGTCATTGCCAGTTTTCTCCGGCAGTAGATGGTACAGAACGACTGATAACCATCTCTGCTATCATTGCAAAAGCAATTGAATGCTGCTGTGTAGCACTGGAGTATCACCTCTGTCTCCGCGGCATCTAGTACACATACGGTGACAGGAATAAAAAAAACCAGACGGGCTCCAGGGTTGCCATGCTATTGTGTCTGCAAGGGCAATCCAGGAGAAAACGGTGCGAAAGGACTGTCTGCTGATGTTTTCCCGGAGCAAGGAATGACTGATGACATTTACCCAGAACCCCCCGCGACCATTAACATTCGCCCCTGAATTTCAAGGGGCGGGGGAGCATGGAGGAAGGGAAGGGGGTGCTATCCCACAGTCCTCAGCAGTCTCTGACAACTATTTGCATTCTTGGCTGAGCGCCTAATGTCTGTAGCTTAAAACACAGAAGGTGGAAATAGATGGCAGGAGAGAGATCACTTGATCATTGCCTGTTAGGTTCACTCCCTCACGGGCACCTGGCACTGGCCACTGTCGGTAGTCAGGATATAGGGCTGGATGGACCTTTGGTCTGACCCAGTATGGAAATTTTTATGTTCTTATTTTAATTACTGTCTTCACTGAGCCTTGAAAGCAAGTGCTGGGCTTTCATGGAGAGCCCTGGCTCCCATCCTCCCTGCTCTAACCACTACACCCCACTCCCCTTTGGACACAACCCTGCTGCTGTGTGGCACTCATTGCCCTTCTGGGGAAGCAATGGTGTCACCTATATGCAGGGTGAAAGCTGAATCGATGTTGTGAGAGCTGGGGCCAATTGCTTCAAGGAAGCCCTGCACCAGTCAGTGCAACTGCCCTGAACGCAGTGAGGGGCCACTGGAGCAAATGCCACTGAAGAAGAAAACACAAGTCTTTGGGTGATAACGCTCCACATACAATGACACATTTACTTCAGTGATATTTGCATCACCTGCAGACCTATGCTAACACCTCCCCGAGTGACATTAGCTGTAACCACTGGAACCCTTGTCCTCTGCCGTGGCTGGGTCTGCACTGGGGCTTTTGTCAGCAGAGCTACATCAGCCAGAGGTGGGATCCTTTCATGTCCTTGATCATGCTCAGACCCAGTGTCATGGGTTTTCTCTGCAGTCTACCTACAGTGTGTCCCCTTATATGTAGGGTTACCATATTTCAAGTTCCCTAATAGAGGACACTGTGGGGGTGAGGTACAGTAGTGGGGTAGTGGAGGAGTATTTTTGGGGAGTGCTGCAGGGTGTTTATGGGTGTGTGTGAGTGTGTACTGGGAGGGGATATTTAAGTACCTGGGAGCTACTGGGAAAGTGTACATGAGGCCTAACTTTCTAAGTGGGGGGCAGTGTTGCTTCCTGTCATGGTTGTGGATGTAGGCCTGGGATGCAGCGCCCATCCATCAGTAAGAACCTGAACCTCCCGTTGGGCATCTCCCCCTGCCCAGGGCGGGAAGCTGGGGCCTGGCCTGTCACCCCTCACAACCTGGCCAGGCTCTGAGGCCCCAGGGTGAGGAAGGTGGCTCGGTGAGAGGTGCTTGGGCAGGATGGGCATTTACCTGGCAGGCTGGGCTGAGCTGGGCAGGATCCAGCAGCTGCAGATTCAGGGGAGGGACCAGCCGAGGTGCCAAGACGGATCTTTCTCTGCTACAATCAGCAAGGAAAAATCCTGGACCTGGAAATTTCTTCATATTTCAAAAAGCTGCCTGGAGGATAAAAAAGAGGGAGCTCTCAGGAGCTCCCTCCGTCCACTGGTCCCTCAGTATCCCCCCTTAGAAGCTCCACCAAATACCTCACGGTCTCTTAATATTCCCCCTCCGGACCTCCACCATCCCCTCCATTGCCCCTCCATATCACCCCTCAGATACCCTGCCATACCCCTCACAGTCCCTCAATATCTCCCATCAGGAACTCCCACTGTCCCGATATGTACCCTCAATGTTCCTCCATTTCTCTACCCATCATTTCCCCAGTTTTGCTATTTCAGGGGCCTGGACAACGTTTCTGTGTGGGTGTGGGTGCGTGCGCGGTATGGGGGTGGAATAGAATAAAAACCAGTCAAATGACAGCCCCTGAGTAGTGCTTTAATGAGAAGTTTTGCACCACAACTAACCTTGGCTACTTGACTGAAAGTGAATTAACCGAGCCTCTGTTCCAAACGCAGTGTTTGCTTTCTTTGCTAAGGCAGCCCTGACATTTTGGGGTTCCACCCTTCAACCCCGTGTCTGTCTGTCTGTCCAGTCCCGCTCTCTGGTATATGCAGGAACTCAGAGCTGGCTGCAGCTGATCTTCCAGGAAAGGGTGTGGCTGGAAATTTCCCAGGGCTGCTTTTCTCTGCAGCATTTGCTTTCCATTTGACTGCAGAGGGAAGCTGCCAGAGCCCTGCATCAGGGTGAGTCTTGTGCTTCGCGGGGAGCGTCCTGCTCACTGGGGTGGCCAGTAAGAGTTTCTTCCCAGGTAGGGGGTTAAATCGCTCCCTCTCAGCTCCTGGAGCTGCTGCCCCCCTTCACTGTTCCTCAATATTTCCCCTCAGGAACCCCCGCCCTCCCCATCGTGGTCTCACAACAACCCCCACACTCCCACCATGGTCCCTCAATACCACCCTCACAGTCCCTCTCCCTCGTGGTCCCTCAATGTCCCTCCTCAGGAGCTTCTGCTGCCCCCTGTCATGATCTCTCAATATTCCCCCTCGGGAATCCCCACAGCCCTCCACTGTACCTCAATATCCCCCCTCAGGAGCCCCTGCCGTCCCCCCATGTCCCCTCAATCTCTTTTCTCAGGAGTCCCTACTGCTCCCCCTTCCTCGTCCCTCAGTATCCCCTTCAGAATCCTCCCCAGTCATCCCCATGGTCCTTCCATATCCCCCCTCAGGAGCCCCTGCCGTCCCCCCCCCAATTCTCTATATCCCCCCTCAGGAGCCCTGCCGTCCCCCACCACAATTCCTCTATATCCCCCCTCAGGAGCCCCTGCCGTCCCCCACCACAATTCCTCTATATCCCCCCTCAGGAGCCCCTGCCGTCCCCCACCAACATTCTCTATATCCCCCCTCAGGAGCTCCTGCCGTCCCCCACCACAATTCCTCTATGTCCCCCATCAGGAGCCCCTGCCATCCCCCACCAACATTCCTCTATATCCCCCCTCAGGAGCCCCTGCTGCCCCCCTTATAGTCCCTCCATATCCCTTCTCAGAAGCCCCCACCCCGCCTACAACTCCTCAATATCCCCCCTCAGGAGGCCTTGCCCTCATCACCATGGTCCCTGAATATCCCTGAATATTCCCGCTCTAGAACCCTCACGTCCCCCATCACCAACCCTCAATATCAGACCTCAAGACAAGAGGTCTGAATCTGGTAGTTCGCCCTAGAGCCCCAGAGCCAGAAGCAGTGACTGGACTCTGCAGTGTCCCAGCTGCACCAGGGACAGACAGTGTGCCCAGCCCGGGGCACTCTATCTATCTATCTATCTATCTATCTATCTATCTATCTATCTATCTATCCCATAGACCCCATCTATCTATCTATCTATCTATCTATCTATCTATCTATCTATCTATCCCCATAGACCCCCTCTATCTATCTATCTATCTATCTATCTATCTATCTATCTATCTATCCCCATAGACCCCCTCTATCTATCTATCTATCTATCAGCTGATCTTCCAGGAAAGGGTGCGGCTGGAAATTTCCCAGGGCTGCTTTTCTCTGCAGCATTTGTTTTCCATTTGAGTCCGAAGAGGGAAGCAGCCAGAGCCCTGCATCGAGGGGTGTGTGGTGCTTCGCGGGGAACGTCCTGCTCGCTGGGGTGGCCAGTAGGAGTTTCTGCCCAGGCAGGGCCAGTGCAAGGAAGTTTCGCGCCCTAGGTGAAACTTCCACCTTATGCCCCCTTAGCCCTGAGGCAGCTCCCTGCCCCCCACTCTGCCCTGAGGCACCCCCCCATGGCAGCTTCCCACCCCAGGGAGCCATGCAGCACCTCTCCACCCCAGCTCACCTCTGCTCCGCATCGTTCCCAAGCACGCCGCCCCCTCTCTAATTCTCCTCCCAGGTTTGCGGAGCCAAACAGCTGATTGGCACCGCAAGCCTGGGAAGCGAGAGCACTTTCTCAGGGCCCTACTCCTTAGCTGGGGGGGAAAGTATTAGCAGGGCAGGGGGCACCCTGCTTCCAGGGGAAGCTTGAACCACATGGGGCAGGGGGAAGAGCAGAGAGGATTGACCAACCCATGAGCTCCCAGGGGTGGGGTATGTCTGGGCTTTGGCCCATGTGACAGGGCCCCAATTCTGATTAGGGTTCAGGATACTGCAATGCGGAACTGATCAGTTATGATAATTAGGGACTGTAGCCCTTCCAACCTCCCCACACACACACACGCACACACTTGGATTTGCAGTGGCATGGGATCCTCATTCACTTTTTCCCCAGGCACAGAGGCATTGGTGTTAGCAGTGCGATCCCCTAGAATTTACCCCCATCAGCTCAGGTGTCTCTGCTGGGGTTGTGATGGCAGAGGTTGGCCTGCTTTGCTTCTCCCCTTCTGCCGCACACAGAGTCCCCTGCAGGGGTGGGGTGAGGAGGGAGTTAACACCCCATTCAGGTGCACAGAACAGCTACCCCCTCAAAGTGATGGGTTCAGGCTCTCTGCAGATTCAGGCAGCAGCCCTGCATTAGCTCAAAGGTACCTAAATGTAATCACATTTTTGAGTTTTTCTCACCAGTCACTAGGGTTAGGAAATTGCTCTCTCTCATTTAGTAACTGAAAGCTGAGATTCTTTGGCAATCAGCTGACAGATGAAGGAATATGCCCATGTCTTTCTTCTCTCCAACTGGGACTTACACCAGCATGATTTTCCATTGCTGGAGGAGACTCTGGAGAAGGACCTCCCTCAACCACAGAGACTTGTGTTCCTGCTCAGCCTCCCCAAATTCTCTCTGGAAATCATAGAGAAGAAGAAATCTGCTCTGCGTGGGCACTTATGGAAAGTATCCCTGGTGTCGGCTTTTATCAATGTCCTTCCCATGGGAAGTGTCTCTCTCGCCTGTGATGTTGGCCTCCTGTTGGTATCTGTGATCGCCTTCTACAAACAATTCAGCCTTGACGATGACTCCTTAGCTAAGCTGGCCAGGCGGGCTGGGAAGCGTGTCGCAGAGCTCAAGGCTGTTATCGTCTCACCGCAAGGGGAAGTTCTCACCCAAGATGTATTAATGAAGAAGATTGTCCAGGTTGGGTGCGGCCTTACCTGCTCAGTCGAACGATGCTTCGACCTCGTCCCAGTGATTAGCACCCTGGGTGCAGCTGGGTTGTCCTTTGCCATGTCCTACTCCATTCTGTCAAACTTCCTGGAGAAAGTGGCTGAGGATGCACAAAGAGTTCGCAAGAAAGCACTGGAGTAAGATAGGAAAGTGTCAAGATCGAGAAACAGAAATGCCATCGAGCCGAGTCTGACACCTCATTCCCTAGGCCACGAAACAATAAAGTTAAAACTCTCTGAGCTCACAGGGCTGTTGTGAGGATTATCTCATCTGAGTTTGTGAGACACCTGTGTCTACTCTAGAACTATGTCCACGGATCACTAAGATGCAGATATGAACATGCCGCTCCCATTCCAAGATGTTTGAGTTATTGCTGTCTGTTGATGTCAATGGTCTCTCATCTGCTGGAGCGTTGATTTGCACTGCACTGATTCCCTGGCACGGCTGGCATGTGTTAAATGTCTGCTGGGAAGAGCTGAGTGGATTTTTGTTCGTTCAGTGGCTGAACAAAAACAATCTTTAGAAAAATCAGTTCATTTAGAACCAAAACTGTTTTTTGTTTTTTTCATGACTAAATAAAAATAAAATCATTTTGTGTTGAACAAAACATTTTGTTTGCCCCTAGTTGATTTTCTTCCTTCCTTTCTTTCTTTCTGTTTCTGGAATTTTTTTTACCCCTCTGTCCTCCACCATTTTTTTTAGTTAAGTAAGTTTAGCTACATTTCAAAATGAAACACTATTTGAACCAAAAGGTCAAACCATTAGAAAATGTCAAAACAAACTTAAAAAATATTAACAGTTTTTAATCAGCCAACATTATTTGTTCTGATATTGTAATGAGTTTTGGTTACCCTGGAAGTGCGTTCTTCAGCAAATGTACTATTCAACTGAAAAATGTCACCCAAGTAGTCTCCAGGTTACTGGGACTGTGATAGATAAACTATCACAAAGAAGAGGCTTATGGTGCATAAACAACAGCTGACACAACATGCAAAGCCCAAACCCACCCTGAGATCAGCTTTATTGACCAAGGGAACAGCAGTAAAACAACATAAAGATCAGCTTGGATCTTCTTATGAGTGGCTGCTCCCAGGGTTCCTCCTTCAGCTTCGCTTTGCCCACAGCCTAGGTCATCTCTCCTCAGAGACCCACTCCAACTTCCCTTAAATCCAGATGACTTTCCCATCTAGTGACTCAGTAAAATCCTCATATTCCTTTCCCAGTAGGATCAATATTTGCTAACAGGATGGGATGTTCAGATAAACAAATGCTAGTCTGTTATACATCTCTGTCTCATAACTAGCGCTCGCAAACATCAGTTCTCTGTATTTTTTTTGTTCTGTCATCATGTTTCATGTAGAAATGGTTTTAGAGTTGAATAAATTCTTATTACATTGAAATCAAGAATCTGTGTCTCTCTAAACTAGACCAGTCACTAATGAACATGCTTACTTGCCAGTGTATAAATGTATTTAATTAGTAGAACTGGTTAGAAAACTAATTTTTTTCCCCATGAGAAATTTTGAATGCAAGTGTTTGTTCAAAATTTTTTGGTTGAAAGTTTGTAATCAATTCACACAGAGCATTTTTGTTTTGAATCACCATTTATTTGAAACCAAACTGGAATTTTAGGTCAACACAAACATTTTCATTTCCAAATTTCTTGTGGGAAAACTGACAATATATCGGGGAGAGGAAAGGGCGGGAATGTTGGTGATTGAAACTGGGATAATTCAGGTTAAACTGTGAAAAAAAACACACTTGAAAAAAATCTCTTCCAAGTCCTCAGAGAGAGAATTTGCTGAGCAGCTATTCACTTTTCTTGTTTAAAAGATGATGCACAAGAGTCTGGTGGATTTTGCATCATGTGGGGCCTTTAAATCAAAATAGAGCATCTTCCTAAAAGATACACTCTAGCTCAACCGTGGGCTCAATACAGGAGTAAATCAGTGAACGTCTCTGGCCAGTGTTATACAGATGGTCAGGCTGATGCTCTAATGGTCTCTTCCTGAATCTACAATAAGAAAAGCAAGAGCTGTTTGGGGAATGTAGGTCCTTTTCTCTCCATGAAATTCTGTGTGTGTTTGTGTTGGTTTGGGGCAAAATTTTGCATAAAAAATGTTCAGGTTTTTGACAAAATCTAACTATTTTGGGGTGGAGTTTTTTTTGGATAAAAGCTTGAAAAATATTTGAAAACAGAAATTTCAGTTTCAATGGAAAAGCCACTGGAAAAAAACACTTGCTGGAAAATTTTCACCCAGCTCTAATACAAAGCTACTTGGAATTGGGATTCCGAGATTCTGGCCCAACACCTACCTCCAGTAGGTCAACTTTGCCTGCTACGATTTCTTCATCATCTTTGTTTCACACAGGTTCAAATCTACCCATGCTGACCTGGCCCGGGAGATCAAGAGGATGGGGAAAAAGTTCTACTTTGTGTGCTCCAAGGTGGACATGGGCTTGTGTAACGAGAGAAGGAAAAAGAACTTCAGCCAGGAGGGTGCCCTGCAGAGAATCCAAAGTGATTGCATCAAGTCCCCGCAGAGACAAGGCGTGAGCTCTCCACAGGCTTTCCTCATCTCCAGGTGGGAATTCGACCAGTATGATGGCCACAGACTGCAAGAAGCTCTGGCAGATGAACTCAATGCTCACAAGAGACATGTTTCCCTTTTGCCCTACCCAGCATTTTCAGATCCATCTTTGAAAGGAAGACGGAAGTCCTGCAGGGGCAGGTTAGGGTACAAGCCGGCACCATCTCTGCCATTTTTGATCTGGGTATCTCCATTGCTTGTGACGTTCCCCAGTTGATGGGATGCATGTCAAGTTACTGCAAGAGCTTTGGCTTGGATGACGACTCCCTGGTTAACCTTGCCCAGCAGGTTGGGAAGCCTGTCGTGGACTTGAGAGCTGTGATGAGGTCTCCGTTAAGCAAAGAAATATCTAGTCGTTTTACTTTGAATCTGCTGGCTCGGGCTGGAGGTGCTTGCATGACAAGAACCAGACATATCCTCAATGCGATTCCATTGGTCAGTAGTTTGGTGGAGTGTGATGGGGTGTTTGCCCCACACTGGCCCATAGGGGAGGCTGTGCAGGAGGTAGCCAATTAGGAAGGGGCTGCGTGAAATAACCAATTAGGGCCAGGCAGACCCATATAAGAAGGGCTTCAGAGCAGCTTCAGTTACTCTCTGGAGCTCAAGGAGAAAGGACTGGCTGCCTTGCAGTCAGTATGAAGCTAGCACCCTCGACAGAGCCATGCTGGGCAGGAACAGAGGAGTGAGAGAGAGCTTCTGACTGGCTTCTAAGGCCAGCCTGCTGAGGCCTGAGATAAGCATGAACAGGGTGCCGGAGTCATGTGGGAAGTGGCCCCTGTCGCAACTCTAAAGTGCACGCTTAAAACAGGGCCTCTTTATGGCCAATTGTCGGTCCATAGCCATTTTGTTTTAGTAAAATGACAAGGCGGTCTCCATTTTGAGTCAGGTTCTTGTTCCTTCAAAGGACAGGAAAGTCCCAAGATGTCGTGCGCATAACCCTAGTGTGCAGGGTGCAGCCTCTGTGGGCCGTATACAGACATGTAATCATATCTCAAAGAAAGAAGTAGCGTGCCAAGTGCAGCTTCTGCTGACGTAGGGGGCTCCAGTCCTGAACTCGGAAGGCGAAGGAGCTAGGGAGCCACAGCACAAGTAAAAGGGAACCAATCTGAAACTGACACAAGTAAAAGCCCCCAGACAAAACCGTAGCCTGTGCAAAATCTGCAGGAGTCTCCTCGTGTTAGCTGAGGGGCCTGATCAACCTTTCAGCCAGGAGATTTTCCTCTGTTTTGCCAGCTCGGGTCGTATCGTGTCGTATAAACAAACCCACTTCCCCCCAATTTGTCATGTTCCTGGAGTCTATGCTGCTGGTCAGCTGTATCTGGAAAGCGGTACGTATTTTATAACTTTTGTAAGGATTCTGCCCTCGCAACCCACCCCATCTTTGACCCCCCCCCTTCTGTTTTCTGCGTGCGGCTTTATTCTGTGTAGAAAGGAAACAGTTAGTTTCACTTTTATAGTTTGTTCTTTTGCCTTACTTCCCTTTTTGTATAAAACAGTTCATGATTTAAGTAGATAAGGATTACACTTAACCAGTTGCTTCCCTGGTCCAAATTGTAACCTCTTCCCAGAACTAAAATAAACGCAGTTATTTGGCTGTAAAACTTATCCTGTTGTGTTGTCCTCCCCTGTTAAAACACTACCCGAACCTTATGTGTCGCAGACAGCCCCGGGATAATGGACTGCAGTTTCCACTGAGTGAGGGAGTGGTAGGACAGAGATTGCTGGTCCCCGACGAGGGGGAAACAGTGTGGCAGAGTCACTGAAGAGGAAGCTGTGGTCCGTGGAGAGACACGGCTCCAGGAACAGAGGAGACGGCAGGTGAGACACCACCAGAGTCGGGAGCAGTGCTAATTCCCAGAACAGCCAGCAGGGGGCACTGCAGTGGTAAGTGGCACCCCGTCACACTCACATGGAGGCACAGATGGCTTTTTCGGGCACATGCACCGTCCTGCAGCACTTTCTTGATAATGTGGCTGAAGATGCCCAAAGGGTCCTGATCAAGGCACTGGAGGCAGAAGAGAAAAAGTGAGTTGAGGAGCACCACAAGTTCCATAGCCCCCATGGAGAGACTCTCAAGGGAGCTGGAGACCAGGAACCAGAGTCTCTCACTTCTGGAGAAAGTTACTATGATTAATCACTTGTATTACATGCAGACGGAGCACTGGACTGGAAATCAGGAGACGTGGAGTCTGTTCCCAGCTCTACTGCTGGGCTGCTTGTTGGTCTTCGAAAAGTCACTTCCCTTCTCCCTGTCTCAGTTTCTCAGTCTGCAGAAGCAGGATAATGATACTGACCTCCTTTGTAGAGCGCTTTGAGACCTGCAGATGAAAACTACCATAGAAGAGCGAGGAACTATTACTGTTATAGTTATTATGATTACGGTAACATGTAGAGATGCCAGTTGTATATCAGTAAACCATTGTGCTAGGCACGATACAGACATGTAAGAAAATGTACAAAAGCAAGACAGGCCAAGAGGAAGACTGGTGTTGTGGTTAATACGCTGACCTGGAGCTCACAGGACCCCAGTCAAATGGTGGGGAAAATCTATGGGTCAGAATCTCCACCTGAGTCAACGGTCCAGATCCCCAGCAGGGGTCAATGGGCCGTAGCTCCACTGGAGTCAGTAGGGCCAGATCCCAGCTGGGGTCAATGGGCCGTAGCTCCACTGGAGTCAATGGGGCAGATCCCAGCTGGGGTCAATGGGCCGTAGATCCACTGGAGTCAATGGGGCAGATCCCAGCTGGGGTCAATGGGCCGTAGCTCCACTGGAGTCAATGGGGCCAGATCCCAGCTGGGGTCAATGGGCCGTAGCTCCACTGGAGCCAATGGGGCCAGATCCCAGCTGAGGTCAATGGGCCATAGCTCCATTGGAGTCAATGGGATCAGATCCCAGCTGGGGGGAATGGGCTGTAACTCCATTGAAGTCAATGGGGCCAGACCCCCAGCTGGGCTCAATGGGCCGTAACTCCATTGGAATCAATGGGGCCAGATCCCAGCTGAGGTCAATGGGCTGTAGCTCCATTGGAGTCAATGGGGACAGATCGTAGCTGGGGTCAATGGGCTGTAACTCCATTGAAGTCAATGGGGCCAGACCCCCAGCTGGGGTCAATCGGCTGTGGTTCCACTCGGGTTCTCAAACATCTTAAGCATTATTAATAATTATTTTACTCTTTAAAATATCAGCTTAATGAGATTGGTGGAGTTTTACACCAGAGGTGAATCTGGGCCAGTGGTAAAACCAAGTACTTAGCAAGGGTTCAGATGAGAATATAGGCACTGCCTGTGTCCCAGCATGCTCCAGCCTGTGTCATCTCAATAGCTCAGTGGGCTTATGGGTGTGATGAAGGCTGTTCTTCATTGCCCACTAATAGAGTCAGATTTTTTGTTGTTGAAAAAAATCCATAATTGCCGAAAACCAAAATATTTTGCCTTGGAAGGGCAGCTGCAGTACCTCATGGAAGCTGTCATTCATTCCCCTCATGTCCCCTTTCTCTTCTATGGGTGAGGATACCTGACTGGACTATATTCCTCGTGATGCACTATGGTGAGAGGTTCTGTTCATTTTCTGCCTCGCTCTCTCTCCAAGAGGGGAAAGGTGTGGTGCATTATGGGAAACGTAGTCTGAACCTGGTCTATAATAGCAAATGGGGTGCTTGAGGCACCTGAACTACAACTCCCACAAGGGATCACAAAAGCATTTCCAAAACAAAATATTTTGGTTCATGATTTTTTTAGCAAAAAATTATTTTTTTTTCAGACCCTTCCATTTTCTAACCGTAGTTATTAATTATGTGTATTAGTGCCCAGCATAATGAGGCCCCAATCTGGAATCTGATACCAATCATGGCATCTGATACCATGGAGGCGCTGAGCTCAATTGGGGTTTGTGCAGCATGCAGTAAAGTGGAGGCCCCAATCTTGGTCTGGTTCTGTCCAGCCCCTGGCATACTGGGGGCCTGATTTTGTGGGGCATCTCTGCAGCGACAGCGCGCTAAACTCAAGTGGGGTCATTTCTGTAAATTAAATAATTAATAATCATAATTAATATTATTGGACAACTTAGACAGTCCCTGTTCAGTGCCCTAACAACTGGACTGCAGCTGGTTGGGTGCGAGATGAGCATGACTAGCATCTTTCTCTTCACTTCCCTCCACCCCCAGGGAGATGGCGGCTACAGAAGAGGCATCAAGAAGCCTATTTCAAGATCTGGATGTTAAACTCCCTGGTATGTCCGAGAAGGATGTTGAAGAGCTAAAGGCTGCCATTGAAACAGGGAACCTTTCGGAAGCTGCTCAAAAAGCACAGGAGGCCCTGGAGCTGTCAAAAAACACCAAGCTCAACATCGCCATCACGGGGGAGTCGGGATCTGGGAAATCTTCCTTCATCAATGCCATGCTGGGCTTAGCCGACGATGATGAAGGAGCGGCGGAGGTTGGCATCACAGAAACAACAACAGAGCCAATCGCTTATCTGCATCCCACGCTCCCCAACGTGAAGATGTGGGACCTGCCTGGGATCGGGACTCCAAGTTTCTGGCCTGACACCTACCTTCAGCAGGTTAGCTTTGCCCGCTATGACTTCTTCATCGTTGTCACTTCGAAGCGCTTCAGATCCTGTAATGCAGTCCTGGCCCAGGAGATCCAGAAGATGGGGAAGAAGTTCTACTTTGTGCGCTCCAAAGTGGACGAGGACTTGAGAAACGAAAGTAGAAAAAGACACTACAACCAGGAGACCACCTTGCAGACAATCCGAGACGACTGTGTGAAGAAGCTGAGGAGTGAAGGGGTAAATTCCCTGCAGGTTTTCCTCATTTCCAGGTGGGAATTTGACCAATACGATTCTCCTCAACTGCAGGAAACTCTGGCCAATGAACTGGATTCTCACAAGAGACACATTTTCCTCTTGGCGCTTCCCAATATCTCAAGGCCAATCCTGGATAAGAAAAAAAAAGCCCTGAAGAACCAGATCTGGAAACGAGCCCTGAAGTCGTGCGCCATCGCAGCTGTTCCCATCCCCCATCTCTCTGTCTCATGTGACGTTGACATGCTGGTGGAATCCATGACCGAGTACTGCAAAGTCTTCGGTTTGGATGAAGAATCCCTTGTTAAGCTCTCCAAACAGGTCAGGAAACCAGTGTCTCAGTTGAAGGATGTGATCAAGACCCCATTGGCCAAGGAAATATCAAGAGAAGATGCTTTGGAGCTGCTGGGCCAGGTTTCAGGTAGAGCAATGAGGGCACATACCTATGGGCCTTTTATATCACTTGAGCCTACTGATCCTGTCTGGGAGCAAATGGACAAGGAGTTGGGTGAAATCACGATAAATATTAAAAAGTACATAAGCCTCCTACCAGTGTGTGGAACCCTCCTAGCTGCAGAGATCTCGTTGCTAGCCACATTCTACGCCCTGCATTCCCTTCTGGAAGGTGTTGCTGGGGATGCCCACCGGGTGCTCACCGAGGCTCTGGAGGTTGCAGAGAAAAAGTCAGTTTAGTGGCACCGGGGAGGATGGTCTTGCAGTCAGAGTGTTGGAGTGTGACTCAGGAGACATTGGTTGTGTTCCTAGTTCTACCAAAGCCTGCCTGTGTAAGCTTTATCACATCTAGTCATCTCTGTGCCTCAGTTTCCCATGCCTATAACATAAGGAGAATAATATTTTGTAGACTTTGTAAACTGGTTGGGGCCAGAAGTCACCTATTACAGGACAGGAACAACAAAGAAAGTAACAGAACGCCTCTAGTTGTCACCTACAGCCTGCAACTAAAACCTCCCCAGCACATCATCAAGGATCTACAACCGATCCTGAAGGACAATCCCTCACTCTCATAGAGATTGGGAGACAGGCCAGTCCTCGCTTACAGACGGCCTCCCAACCTGAAGCAAATACTCGCTGGCAACTACACACCACACAACAAAAAGACTAACCCAGGAGCCAATCCCTGCAACAAACCCTGTTGCCAACTCTGTCAGCTTATCTATTCAAGGGACACCATCACAAGACCTAACCACATCAGCCACACCATCCAGGACTCATTCACCTGCACATCTACCATTGTGATATATGCCATCATGTGCCAGCCGGACTGTCTCTACGCAAAAGAAAAAATGGACAGAAATCATACATCAAGAATTGTAATATTTGAAAACCAGTCAGAGAACACTTCAATCTCCCTCGACACTCAATAACAGACCTAAGAGTGGCCATTCTTCAACAAAACAACTTCAAAACCAGACTCCAATAAGAAACTGCAAAACTGGAATTAATTTACAACTGGACACCATCAAATTCGGCCTGAATAAAGACTGGGAGTGGATAAGTCACTACAAAAAGTAATTTTCCCTCTGCTGATACTCACAACTCCCATCTTTTCATGTGCTATAATATATATTCTGCATACTGTATTTTTCACTCCATGCATCCAATGAAGTGGTTTTTAGCCCACGAAAGCTTATGCTTATGCTTAAGCTTATGCCCAAATAAATTTGTTAGTCTCTAAGGTGTTGTTTTTGCTGATACAGACTAACACAGCTACCCCTCTGAAATGTGTCTCCCTCTGTGTCTGTGCAGCACCTGGCGCAACGGGGCCCTGATCTGGGTCAGGATTGTAGAGATATGTTTGTTGAGGATTATAATTTAGAGACGCTCCCACATAATGGACTGTATTATGAATGCAGGCATTTAGTGATGCACCCTGGAAGCTGAGTTGAGAGCCCAGTATAGCTGTGCACAGCTGGTGAGTACAGACAGAAACTCTCTAGTTTGTTTTATTAAAAGTTGCATTCCTGTGTCATTCACTGGTTTGGATGAGAAGGAGAGTGCAGTCATCCTGAAAGTAATTCCTATGTTTGAAACTGAAAGCAGAGGCTAGGGGAGTGGAGCAGCAAACAGAGCAGAACAAAGGCTTGTGTATGTATTTTAAGAGCACAATAGTAGCTTGACGAGTTAAGAAGGGATAAAAAGCCAAAAATGGATGTGCTGCAGTCTCCATCCAGTCTGTGGTTGTCAGGCAATGTTGTAGAGAACTGGAAAAAATTCCTACACAGATTTGAATTGTATTTAGCAGCCACAGGGGCAGAGGGGAAAAAATATAAAATCTAATAATCAAATCTTTTTGCATGTTGTCGCAGGGGGCATTGGATATTTATAACAACTTCAAGTTTGAAAAAGGGGAAAGCATGATGTTTAGTAAAATATTGACTGAATTTGAGGAACATTGCATGCTAAAAAGCAATGAAACATTTGAGAGAGAGAGATTTTTAAATATGCATGCAAAAAATGGAGGGCACCACAGAGCAGTGTCACAGAATTAAGGAAACTCAGTAACACCTGTGAATTAGGCGAGTTGACAGAATCTCTGATCAGAGATAGAATCACTGGTACACTAAAAACAAGGTGTTAAGAGACCAACTGGTCCGTGAAGGAGATTTAACTTTAGAGAAAGCTCTGCAGATCTGCAGGGCAGCAGGAAGTGAGAAAGCGCCAGCCAAAGAGCTGAATTGACCAGAAGGGGTTATCCATGGACTAAGTACAAAAGAATCGAGCCAGGACAGGTCAAATCCCAACGTGGAACCACTCGCTCTGAAAACCACTGCTGTAGGGGAGGCTGGGTAAAGAGCTATGTGTAGGGTTACCATATTTCAAGTTCCCAAGCAGGACAGTGTGGGGGAATTGTTTGGGGGGTGTTGCGTGTTGGAGGCGTCTGGGTGTACTGGGTGGGAATATTTGGGGGGTTCTGGAGAGGCTCACTCATGAGGTGGGGGGCAGTGTTGTTGCCTGTCATGGTGGCGGGCACAGGCCCAGGATGCAGCGCCTGCCTGTCAGTCAGCACCTTCCTTTGGGAGTCTCCCCGTGTCCAGAGCGGGGAGCTGGGCCTGGCCTGTCACCCCTCCCAGCCGGGCCGGGCTCTGAGCACAGGTTGGGCAGGCGGCCCTGCAAGAGGCGCTTTGTGGCTTTGCTTACCTGGCAGGGCAGGCGGGATCCGGCAGCTGCAGCTGCAGGGGAGGGACCAGTCGGGGTGCCAAGGTGGATCTTTCTCTGCTGCAGTGAGCAAGGAAACTGACATATGGTCACACTGCCCTCCTGGAGCCCCTGCCTTCCCTTCCTCTGCCCCTCAATATCCCCCCACTGGAGCCCCCAGTGCCCCTCAATTTTCCCCTCAGGAGCCCCCGCTGTCCCCCCTCATGGTCCCTCTAACCCCCGCAGCAGCCCCTGCCATCTCCCCATGGTCTCTCAATATCCCACCCCCCGAACCCCCAATATTCCCTCTCTCTCCCCATAGCTTATCCTGGTATCTCCCTTGTTGCATTTCCAACAGTCCAAAGGATTTGGGGGAAAAGGGCTGTGAGGTGGAGCAGCCTCCCTATCTGTTCTTTGTGTTCCCGCCTTTTCCAGATTTCCTTAGTAAGGTCCCCTGGTACAGCCCCATGGTCTCCAGCCCGGCACAGCCGCGATCGGGACAGACCCCTAATGGACACAGGCCCTAAGTCCCTGGCCCTGGCCCTCTCCGTCCCATTCTCCTCCCCTCCCACTGATTTGCCTCCTCTGTGTTCTCCAGGCTCTCTTGGCCCCTGCTGGGCTCCCTCTCTTCTCTGGACATCCGGCTCCATCCTTGGGACTCTCTTCCTCGCTCTCTCCCGATATCCTGCCCTTGACTCTCCCCTAGTTCTCTCTTCCTACCTAGAGTCTCCCTATTTCTCTGCCTCCCCCTCTTAACTCTGCCTCCCAGCCCTCCTTCAGGTGTCCCTTCCCCACACTGGAGTTCCCCTCTTTCTCCTTCTCCTTGTGATCCTTACCTTAGTGGTTCTGCCCCCAGCACCCTCCTTCCCTTGGCATCCCATCTTCCACCCCAGGACTTTCCCCCATTGCTGAGTGACCTCAACTCTTAGCTCACTAGCACCCAGCCACTTCCCCACTCTGTGCCACTGGGTGTGTCGTCACTCGCATAACCCCAGACCCAAACACTGGCCCATCCTGCCTGCAGCCCCTCCCCACTCCCCCTTTACTTTCTCACATGGACCCACAACTGCCCTGTCACAACTCTCCAGCTTTTGCACCTGTTAATTCCCGAGCACCAGAGATGTCTTCTTGCAGCACCTCCTTGTTTCTCTCTGCACCCAGATTCCAGCTTCACCGCAAGCCCCCAAATACTCACTAATTAATTCTGTGTCCCACCAACCCCACATCTGCCAGATCACTCCCTTGTCTGGTCGTACACCCTGACCGACACACAGCTATGCTGATTTAACTTTCAAGCGTGGGAATGGTTCCTTAAACTCCTACATCGAGTGAGATCAGGCTTGGGGATGGGGCGCTCTCAGGACTTTTGATATTTTCAGTGTCTTGTAACTCTCGAGTGCTTTGAGAGTGAAGTCACTGGGGTCCTCGCTGACCCGTTGTTCCTAGCATGGGCAGTGAGTGAGGTTTCCCCTTGGGGAGACTAGCCCCTGACCTGCCTTTTCAGGCTGAGGCC
Source organism: Aldabrachelys gigantea (assembly GCA_026122505.1). Lineage (NCBI taxonomy): Eukaryota > Metazoa > Chordata > Testudines > Testudinidae > Aldabrachelys > Aldabrachelys gigantea. The sequence goes on from CM047489.1 coordinate 72,119,541, forward strand.
CCACCTCTGCTCATTGCTCTCAGCCCCCCCTGTGACCCCGGCCAGAGGGCAGGGGGTGGGGCTGAGACCTGGCCACCTCCCCACTATGGCCCTGGCCAGAGTGGAGGGGATCTGAGAGCTCAGTCCAGCTCTCAGCCCGGCCGGGACCATGGCAGACCTTTCGTCCCTGGCCAGAGCTCGGAGCCCTTCATCCATTCCGCCCCTTCTGCCCATGGCCAGACCCCATTTGACCCTTCCCACAGCCTCAACCTTGGTCCACTTATGGCCCCGGCCCATTCCACCCCTTCCCCCTGTGCAATAATCTGCCACAGCCCCGCCCCCACCCCAGTTTTCTAGCCAGCCAGTTATCCCTGAAGAGGTTCATAGATTCTTAGGGCAGAAGGGGCCTTTGTGACCTTCTGGATAACACAGGTCAGAAAATGTCTCCAAAATAATCCCTGCAGCAGATCTTCTAGAAAAACTTCCCATCTTTGATTAAAAGTTGCCAGCGATGGAGAATCCACCACGCCCCTGAGTAAGTCGTTCTGATTGTTAATTACTTTCACTGCAGTTAAAAAGCCCAGACCCCCCACAACGTAGGTGCCTTAGGGGCAAGTGTATAAGTGACTGGGGCACTCAGGAGGGCTCAGACAGATTTGAGGTCTAGGATGGCTCAAGACAAGAGGTCTGAGTCTGGTAGTTCACCCTAGAATCCCGAGCCAGAAGCAGTGACTGCATTCTGCACTGTCCCAGTGGCTCACAAACACATTGGGGGGACCCAGCAGTTTGGTCTACTGACAACAGACCCCTGGCTGCACAGTGGGTGACAGCAGGGCCTGTTTGTAACACCTTCCCCTAGTCTCTAAGAGCCAGCGTTTGGATTAAACACAGAAGCAAGAGGTTTAAGAGCCTTTCCAGGTTTTTGTTAGCATCAGTTATGACTCTGGATAGTTTTGATACCCATATAACTGTCCAGTGCAAATCTGTAGGGCTGAGGGGGAGATGGAGTCACAGCTGGGGTCCAGCTGATGCCCCTCACTCCGTGTTTTCCTAAGAGCAATAAAAGTCAGATGCACAAAGTGTCAGATCCAACTGACTGGGAGTTTATTAAAAGACAAAAGTATTTCGCTAAGATCCGCAGTGATGACAAAACCACAAGCAGCGAATACACAGAGCAAAGAGATGCAACTATATGAATTACTGACTGTGGAATATAAAGCAAATCAGTTGCACTAGGCTGGCGAGTGTCTACAGCTGTGCTATGGTAGTGGTGTAAGTGTAGACATAGCTTAAATGTGACCTTGGTCAGGTCACTTAATTTCTCTGTGCCTCAGTTTCCCCACTGAAATATGTGAATACGAATCCTTTCTTTGTCTTGTTTATTTAGACTGTAAGCTCTTAGAGACACAAACTGTCTTTTGCTAATTTTGTACACTGCCCTACGCAATGGGGCCCCTGATCTTGGTTGGGGCCTCTATGCGATTCTGTAATGAAGATGATAATTACATTAAAAAAGTCATTACATTTTCCCTTCCTTACAGGTTTAATGATCAATCCATTAAAGACCCACAACAAAGGAAACAAAATTCATGCAAGAAACTTAAAATATGGCGAGATTCTTCTCTTCGGTGCAAACAGATCTTTCTTGACACCTTTCTCGACTCTTTATTTATGATGTTGTGACAGTCTGTACCCATTATACACTATTATAATAATCTTTGTACAAATATGCCTTGTGAGGTGCCATCTGAAAACTCATAACTTGCTGATCAATATTGTCCCAATGAAATATGTGTGGTAACATTGTTTGTAAAGTTATAGGATTCCACTGTAAGGTGTTACTCAGACATATTCCAAGTCTGGGGAGTGGCCAAACCAGTTCCTCAGGAACAAATGATAAGCTAACATGTCAGCCAGTTAGATCAAATGGCTTATCTCCTGCTTAGATAGCTATTCATTGGCAAGAAAAAGGATCTGGGTGAAAAATCTGCCTCTTAAAAAGAAATAGCTTTGTGTTCCCATCCACATCGACTTTTTGTCTCCTGAACCTCAGCTGGAGATGCTTCCTGAAGAAGCTATAAGAAGGGAAGACAGACACCTCAAATCATTCTTCCCTTTCTCTCATCCCACAGCATCCACGACACCTGAAGAAAGGAAGCAGCATTTGATCGGAGGAGGGATCCTGATTGAAAGAAAGTTCAGCAACTGGAACTGTTGAAACATGGTGAGAAAGACATTGGTTTGAATTCACTCTAGTTTATTAAGTTAGACATTAGATATGTTTTACTTTTATTTTTCTTGTAACCAATTCTGACTTTTATGCCTCATTACCTGTATTTACTTAAAATCTATCCTTTTATTGGTAATAAACTTTTTAAAGCTAATCTAGACTGTACCCTGGGTACGTCACAGATGCATAAACAGGGGAATTGCGAGTTCACCTCTGTATTTGGCACTGGTGCGACCGCTGCTGGAATCCGGTGTCCAGTTCTGGTGCCCAATGGGAACACTCATGGAAAAAAATTAGTAGGTGCTCAGCACCCACCGGCAGCCAAGCTCCTCCTTCCCCAGCTCCTCCCTCCCTTTGGCAGCCAATCAACTCATCCCTCTCCCTCCCAGCACCTCCCACCAGCAGTAGATCAGCTGTTCTGCCCTGTGCAGGAGGTGCTGAGGGAAGGGGAGGAGCAGGGACAGGGCGTGCTCGGGAGAGAGGCAGGAAGAGGCGGGGTGGGAAGAGGTGGGTTTGGGGCCTTGGGGGAAGGGGTGGAGAGGGGGCAGGGCCTGGGGATGAGTGGGGGTTGAGCACCCCCGGGGAAAGTCGGAAACCAGCACCTGTACCCAGCCCCCCGCCCATATTTTCCACACTTTCCATCCAGTCCAGCTCATCCTCAGTATGGCCAAGCCCACAAGTTGAAAAATCATAAGTTTTTTTTATTTTTTTTTAAAGTTTGACTGGTGCTTTTAGGTCTGGCTTCTGGTTGTTTGATGCCCCCGAGTGCATGTTGCCAACTCAGCTAACTTTTCTGGCCCTCGCTGCAGGAGCTTTCGCAAGAGGGACCCAGTGAGATCAAATTACAAACATCGGTATAAAATGCTGTCTGGTGATGCAGAGATTCCAGCTTCACCGCAAGCCCCACAGTTCCAATTAATGCTGTGTCCCACTAGCCCCAAATCTGCCTGTCCCCAAGTCCTCAGTTAATACTGCCCCCAAGCGTTTCATACACCCATTCCCTAGCCCAACAATTAATTAGGCCCCCTCACATACTCCACATCAATTCACCCTCCCAGACCCACATTTTAGTTAATTCATTCTGTGACTCCCTCCAATCCCCGTGTGGGTTCTGCCCTCACACCCCACATGATAGAGTTCTATACAATCATGACTGGTGTGCAAAAAGGGACTAGGGAAGTGTTATTTATGCTTCAAAAACCAGGGGTTACCAAATGAAATTAATGGGCAGCAGGTTTAATACAAAACAGGAGGCATACTTTTTCCACACAGCACACAGTTAACCTGTGGAACTCATTGCCAGAGCAAAGATATAAAAAGGTTCAAAACAGAATTAGATAACTTCATGGAGGATGGGTCTATCAATGGCTATTAGTCCAGATAGTCAGAGGTGCAAACTCATGCGTAGGATGACCTTAAACCTCTGACTGCCAGAATTCAGGATGGAAAGACAGGGGTGGATCTCTCCATAATTGCCCTGTTCTGTGCACTGTCCCTGAAGTTCTGGCTCTGCCCACAGGACTGGGCTAGATGAAAAAATGGTTACTCACCTTCTCATAACTGTCATTCTTTGAGATGTGTTGTTCATGTCCATTCCAATCAGATGAGAGCACTCTGCATGCACAGTCGTAGGAAAAATTTCCCTTAGCAGCTCCCATCGGGTTGGCTGTGGAGGCCCCTGGACTGGCACCTTCGTGGCGTTGGATATAGGGCCCTGCCAACCCTGCGTCTCCTCAGTTTCTTATTGCCAGCTACTCCGACAGCGGAGTAGGAGGGTGGGTACTGGATTGGACATGAATAACACATCTCAAAGAACAATAGTTATGAGAAAGTGAGTAACTGTTTTTCCTTCTTTGAGTGATTGTTCGTGTCAATTCCAGTCAGGTGACTCCCAAGCCTCACCCTGCACTTGCGGTCAGAGTTAATTAATCACTGATTGGAGAACCACCCTGCCGAAAGCTACATCATCTCTGGCATGCTGGGTGATAGAATAATGAGCATCATTATAATAATATTATATTATAAATAATATTATAAATGTTATTATTATTATTTACAATATATTATAAATAATGAGCAATCCTCTGGAAAAGGTCCTGGTGGGCCCTTTGGTCAATTGGAGGAGGGCCCGAGGTTGAAGCTCCTTCCACCGCTTCATCCAGGGATGAAGATGAGTAGGCCCGAGGCAGTACAGGGTCCTCCTGACCCTCTGGATCCTTGACCTCCTACTGGTCAGGGCCTGGGTCCCCTGTGACAACTGTAGCCATGGTGGTAGTATCCTGGCCTTGCAAGGGGTCTTGCCTCAGAGTCACCTCAGCGGCAACCTGGGCTGATGGTGGGGCTTGCACCAAAGTTGCCTCAGATCCCTGGGGCGTAGGCCGGTCTTTGGCTGGCTGGTTTGGTCGGTGCTCAGAGGCCACCAAGCGGGAGCCCCTGAAAGAGGTTCCCTGGGCCTGATGGTAAGCCTAGGGAGTCCAAAAGGACCATTGTGCTGGAGGCTGCCATTGGGGTTGCCATGCCATTGGTGCCTCCTTCTGGGAATAGAAGGAATCACCGTCTGAGTCCGATGAGATGGATCTCGACGGTGATGACCACAGTGGAGCCGAAGGGTATTGCACTAGGGATCGGTGCCGAGCTGATGATATGGAGCACCAGTGTCGAGGTGCCTGTGCTGGGAACCAGTGCCAGGAATCTGGTGTCAGGGACTGGTGCCAAGGATCTAGTGCTGAGTATCGATGCTAGTCCTCTCTCAGAGCCGGGGATCGTTGCCACTCTATTCTTGGTGCTGAGGAAGGGGAATGCTGTCCTGCTGGTGCCAGGGAACGTTGCATGGAAGCTGGTGCCGGAGAGCAGTGCCTTGGCAATGGTGATTTGGAGTGGTGCCGAGGCAAACGGTGCTGGGCAGGAGAGGGTGACTGCCACATCACGACCTGCTTGCCTCTAGACAGCATGGGTCACGGCAGTGCCAGAGACTTATCTCTGACTGCCAGGGGCTGAGGAGCCATTATGGCAATTCAATCTCTGGCAGCTTCAAAAGCTCCAACTCCTCCACCTGACATTGCCCATCCAGGGAGTCGTTGGGTGTTAGATTCGATGGTCCCCTCGGGGGAACCAAAGTCCATGGTGCCGACTCTTGCTGCTTGGGCACCGAGTGCTCCTTCATGGGATGCACTGGTGCAGTGCCTGCTAGTCCCACTGCTTTCATCACCGGGGAGCGCCTCCTGTCAGCTTTTCTATGTTGCTTGTACAGCACCGGTGAATGTGAGCAGTGCTGGGTTGTCTCCCAACGTGCGGTGCCGGAGAATGCTGGTGCTGAGGGTCTCTTAGACTACAGTCCTTCCTCGGCACCATGTCATGTACCAATGCCAGGGCACTCCCAGCTTTGTGGGTGAGAGAACTATAAGTGAAATTTGTAATGCTAGACACTGACAGCCTTAAACCAGCTGTCTCAGGAATCTGCCAAGAACTTTTTTGAAAATATGTTCCTTATCTTAGCAACAGAGCTAAGACTTATCACACATCTGCCCACCTGTATTCAAATGAAGCTCCTTCTGATCGAACAGGTCAGGCATTGTCAGTTTTATCCAGAACAATTTACAAACTTGGAACCTAATCCTGTAAACCCTTAATCCAGGGGTAGGCAACCTATGGCACGTGTGCTGAAGGCAGCACACTAGCTGATTTTCAGTGGCACTCATGCTGCCCAGGTCCTGGCCACTGGTCCAGAGGGCTCTACATTTTAATTTAATTTTAAATGAAGCTTCTTAAACATTTTAAAAACCTTATTTACTTTACATACAATAGTTTAGTTATATATTATAGACTTATAGAAAGAGACCTTCTAAAAATGTTAATGTATTACTGGCACGCAAAACCTTAAATCAGAATGAATAAATGAAGACTCGGCACAGCACTTCCAAAAGGTTGCCGATCCCTGGTTTAATCATTTGATCAATCTCATTGAAAATAATGGGACTACAATAATAAAAGTTAGAGCTGTTTGGGGAGCAGTTTCCCTCCATGAAACTTTGTGTGGGGGAGGGGCACAGTGGGCGGGGGCTGTGTTGGTTTTGGTTTTGGTCCAAATTTTGCATCAAAAATTTTCAGGCTTTTGTCAAAATCTGACTTTTTCAGGTGTTTGGGTTTTTTTGTTTGTTTGTTTTTGACAGAAACTTGAGAAATATTTGAAAATAGGTATTTCTATTTTGATGGAAAAGTCACTGGCATATAAAAAAACTTGCTGGAAATTTTTCTCCCAGCTCTAATACAAACCTCTATTTCTTCACAAGCAGAGATCTCCACCACAGAACTGTGAATTATCACTTTTTCTACCTCTCTTCTCCCCTGTTAATCTTAAGCACTGATGAATAAAGGTTATTCTTGATACATGTTATCTGTAAGCTCTGGTTTGCTATCTACTGGTGTCTTACCAGCCTTACAAAGAGGCAGGAACATCTGAAGAATCTTTACAATTCTCATTTCTGTCATCTACTGCTCCCATTTCCCCTTTCTGTCAGTACTGACTGGCGTATTTCTCCTTTTCCCCAGAAAGATGGAGTTACCAAAAGGTGCTGTGGCTGGTAGCTAATAGGATTTGGATTTTAAGCTCCCTGCTATGTCTGAGGAGGATCTGGAAGAGCTACAGGCTGCCATTGATAGAGGAAACCTTTCAGCAGCAGCTTCCAAAGTGCAGAAATCCCTGGAGCTATCAAAAAATGCCAAGCTCAACATTGCCATCATGGGGGAGACGGGCGTTGGGAAATCATCCTTCATCAATGCCATCCGGGGTTTGGAAGATGATGATGAAGGTGCAGCTAAGGTTTGCTTCTTTGAAATGACAATGGTGCAAACTGCTTATTCTCTTCCCAAACACCCCAATGGGAGGCTGTGGGACCTACCAGGAATCGGGACACAGAGATTCTGGCTTGACACATACCTCCAGCAGGTCAACTTTCCCCACTATGATTGCTTCGTCATCATCACTTCAGAGCGGTTCAAATACACCCATGCTATCCTAACCCAGAAGATCCAGAGGATGGGGAAAAAGTTCTACTTTGTGCGTTCCAAGGTGGACATGGACTTATGTAACGAGAGAAGGAAAAAGAACTTCAGCCAGGAGGGTGTCCTGCAGAGAATCCGAAGTAATTGCATCGAGTCCCTGCAGAGACAAGGGGTGAGCTCCCCTCAGGTTTTCCTCATCTCCAGATGGGAATTCGACCAGTTCGATGCTCCCCAACTACAGAAAACTCTGGCAGATGAACTCGATATTCACAAGAGACGTGTTTTGCTTTTTGGCCTACCCGGCATTTTCAGACTCATCTTTGAAAGGAAGAGGAAAGCCCTGCAGGGACAGGTCAGGGTACAAGCCCGCACCATCTCTGCCAGTTTTATCCCGGGTCTCCCCTTTGCTTGTGTCGTTCCCCAGTTGATAGATTGCATGTTAAGTTACTGCAAGAGCTTTGGCTTGGATGATGACTCCCTGGTTAACCTTGCCCAGCAGGTTGGGAAGCCTGTCGTGGACTTGAGAACTGTGATAAGGTCTCCCCTAGGCAAAGAAATATCTAGTCATTTTACTTTGAATCTGATAGCCAAGGCTAGAGCTGACTGCATGACGATACCCAGGCGTATCCTCAGTGCGATACCATTGATTGGTGGTTTGGTGGAGGCACAGATGGCTTTTTTGGTCACATGCACCGTCTTACAGCGCTTTCTGTATAATGTGGCTGAAGATGCCCAAAGGGTCCTTATCAAGGCACTGGAAGCGGAAGAGAAAAAGGGAGTGCAGCAGTTTCAGAAGTTCAATAGTCCCCAGGCAGATACTCCCAAGGGAGCAGGAGACCAGAGACCAGAGTCTTTCACACACTGGAAAAAGTTATGAGTATTAATCATTTGTATCAGCACCTCTCCCCTCCCTCCCAGTGCCTCCTGCCTGCCATGATCAACTGCTCCATGGCATGCAGGAGGTGTTGAGGGGGAGAGGGAAGGTGTGAGGGAGTGGTGCACTTGAGGAAGGGGGCAGAATGGGGTGGGAAGAGGGGAGGTGGGGTGGAGTGGAGCAGGGATGGGAAGAGGCAGGGTGGTGGTGGGGTCCTGGGGGAAAGGTTGGAGTGGTAGAGGTGCTGGGACAGAGCTTGGGGTCAAGTACCCTGGCACATTAGAAAGTCGGTGCTATGGTTTTGTGGTTAATACACTGGCTTGGAGCTCAGAGGACTCTAGTCTGATGGTGGGGAAAATGTATGGGTCAGAATTTCCACCTGGTGTGAATGGGCCATTGCTCCACCAGAGTCAAAGGAGCCAGATCCCAGCTAGTGTCAATTGTCCATAGCTCCATTGTAGTCAATGGGGCCAGATCCTAGTTGGGCTCAATGGGCTGTAGCTCCATTGGAGTCAATGGGGCCAGATCCCAGCTGGGGTCAATGGTCCATAGCTCCATTGTAGTCAATGGGGCTAGATCCCCTGCTGGGGTCAATGTGCTGTAGCTCCATTGGAGTTAATGGGGTCCTCAAACATCACAAGCGTTATTAATAATTATTTTATTCTTTAAAATATCAGTTAAATGAGATCAGCAGAGTTTCACACCAGAGGTGAATCTGGGCGAATCATAAAACTAAGAAGAACTTAGTGTAACACCAACAGACCCCGGTTGTTGGCGGGCGGGATGGAACCTAGAATCTGTGAAGCTTAGTGCATGAGCCTCTACTGCATGAGCTAAAAGCCACATGGCCCTTAGCTAAGACTGTAGAGCAGACTCTTTAATCTCTCTCTAAATGGTCTCAGTACCACTAGAGAGGACAGAGCACTGCACCCAGGATGTGTGTGGGTTACATAAGCAGGGTTTGAGATGAGGACCTAGGTGCTGCCTGCATCCCAGAATGCTCCAGCCTGTGTTATCTCACCAGCTCTGTGGGCTTATGGTTATGATGAAGGCTGAAACTCCTCACTCATTTCTACTGACTGCAGCTTATCACTAAATATTAGAGCAGATTTTTTTGTTAAAAACAGCCATAATTACAAATATATATATAATTACAAATTATTTTATATATATATATATGTATAAATTATGGATGTTTTTAACAAAAAAAAATCTGACTCAGCACATGATCAAAAACAGATCTGATGAAAAATTTTCAACTACTCTAATAGTTAGTGATAAGCTGCAGTCAGTAGAAATGAGTGAGGAGTTTCAGACTTCATCGCAACCATAAGCCCATAGAGCTGGTGAGATAACATAGGCTAGAGCATTCTGGGATGCAGGCAGCACCTATGTCCGCATCCCAAACCCTGCTTATGTAACCCACACACACACACACACACTTTTTTTTTTTTTTTTTGGAAGGGCAGCTGCAATGCCTCATAGGAGTTGTAGTTCATTTCCCTCATGTCCCCATTCTCTATGAGTGAGGATCCCTGGCTGAACTACATCCCCCATGATGCACTATGGTGAGAGGCTCCTGTGATGTTTTGCTTCTCTTTCTCACTCAGAGGGGAATTAATGGTGCATTGTGGGAAATGTAGTTCGACCAGTGAGTCTGGTCTATAGTGGTGGATGGGGGTATGAGTCACCTGAACTACAACTCCCATGAGGCATCACAACAGGCTTTCCAAATCATAGTCTTTTAGTTCATGATTTTTTCTGCAGAAATTTTTTTGTAGACCCTTCCCATTTACTAACCATAATTATTAATTATGTATATTACAGTGGCACAAACATAGATTAAGGTTGCATTGCGCTAGATGCTGTAGAGGAAGAGTTATAGGCCTTGACCTAAATAGACAAAGGGTAGAAAGAGGAATAGAACCAACATCTTCTAAATCACAGCCTGACCCACTGGGCCACAGATGGCCTGGTGCAATGTGACAATGACTACAATCTTTCTCTTTTCTTCCTCCAGAGAGATGGATGCTACTGAAAAAACTTCATCTGGTATATTTCAAGATCTGGATGTTAAACTCTCTGGTATGTCTGAGAAGGATCTTGAAGAGCTAAAGGCGGCTTTTGAAACAGGGAACCTTTCAGAAGCAGCTCAAAAAGCACAGGAGGCCCTGGAGCTGTCAAAAAACACCAAGCTCAACATCGCCATCACTGGGGAGTCAGGATCTGGGAAATCGTCCTTCATCAACGCCATGCTGGGCTTATCCGATGATTATGAAGGAGCGGCAGAGGTTGGGATCACAGAAACAACAACAGAGCCAATCGCTTATCTGCATCCCATGCTCCCCAATGTGAAGATGTGGGACCTGCCTGGGATTGGGACACCAAGTTTCCGGCCTGACACCTACCTTCAACAGGTCAGTTTTGCCCACTATGACTTCTTCATCATTGTCACTTCGAAGCGCTTCAGATCCTGTAATGCAGACCTGGCCCAGGAGATCCAGAAGATGGGGAAGAAGTTCTACTTTGTGCGCTCCAAAGTGGACGAGGACTTGAGAAACGAAAGTAGAAAAAGTAACTACAACCAGGAGACCACCTTGCAGACAATCCGAGACGACTGTGTGAAGAAGCTGAGGAGTGAAGGGGTAAATTCCCCGCAGGTTTTCCTCATTTCCAGGTGGGAATTCGACCAGTACGATTCTCCTCAACTGCAGGAAACTCTGGCCAATGAACTGGACTCTCACAAGAGACATGTTTTCCTCTTGGCGCTTCCCAACATCTCAAGGCCAATCCTGGATAAGAAAAAAAAAGCCCTGAAGAACCAGATCTGGAAACGAGCTCTGAAGTCGTGCGCTATTGCGGCTGTTCCTATCCCCCACCTCTCTGTCTCATGTGACGTTGACATCCTGATGGAATCCATGACTGAGTACTGCAAAGTCTTTGGTTTGGGTGAAGAATCCCTCATTAAACTCTCCAAACAGGTTAGGAAACCCTTGTCTCAGTTGAAGGATGTGATCAAGACCCCGTTGGCCAAGGAAATATCAAGAGAAGATGCTTTGGAGCTGCTGGGCCAGGTTTCAGGTAGTGCAGTGAGGTACGCTTCCAGTCGATCTCTCCACTGCTTCGTCAAATCGCGTGAGCCTGCTGATCTTGCCTGGGAGCAAGGGGACAAGGAGATGGGTGAAACCATGATAAAAGTTAAAAAGTACATAAGCCTCCTGCCAGTGTATGGAACCCTCGTAGCTGCAGAGATCTCGTTCCTAGTCACAAACTATGCCCTGCATTACTTTCTGGATGGCGTTGCTGAGGATGCCCACCGGGTGCTCACCCAGGCTCTGGAGGTGGCAGAGAAAAAGTCCGTTTAGTGACCCCGGGGAGGATGTTCTTGCAGTCAGAGTGTTGGAGTGTGACTCTGGAGACCTGCCTCCACCACAGCATGCCTGTGTGACCTTCATCACATCTAGTCATCTCTGTGCCTTAGTTTCCCCTGCCTATAACATGGAGAGAATAATCCTTTGTCTACTTAAACTGTAAGCTCATTGGAGGCAGAAACTGTGTCTCCCTCTGGTGCAAAGGGGCCCTGATCTGGGTCAGAGTTGTAGAGATATATTTATTGAAGATTATAATTTAGAGACGCTCCCACATAGTGAACTGTATTACGAATGCAGGAATTTAGGATGCGCCCTGGAAGCTGGGTTGAGAACCCAGTACAGCTATGCACAGCAGTTCAGAAACAAACTAGAAGCTCTTTAGTTTGTTTTATTAAAGTTGTATTCCTGTGTGTCACAGATGCAGAGGACTCATGCTTTCTAGGCTCTGTACAGTTCCTGGGGGGACCCCCCTTCAGTGTGACAGCCCTGCTCGGGGTTCCACTCTTGGGGGTTAAGCCCTCGACTCCAGCACCTCCACATCCAGAGGGAATAATGCCCCCCCGCTCTCTAGCCTGGAGCAACTCTCAGCCAGCGTAACACGGGAGGGTTTATTGAGTGTCTGAACAGCACAGGGAACTCTCAGGGCCACAGGCCTGCCCTCCCTCAGCACAGTACATCTAGATTTGTCCTGCCTCCAGCTGGCTCTGGTTGCTCTCTCCTTCTAGCCCAGAAAACCCCTCTTTCCAGCTGGGCATTCGATATCACCGTCCCCCAAGTCCCGTCTCTGTCCTTTGTCTTTTGTCCCAGGTAAACAGGCCTCCTGGGTTTCCTCTTCTTCCAGCCTCTCCTCTCATCCGTCCTTTGTTCCCTTCTGGCTGGAACTGGCTGGTCAGGTCACCGGGGTCCTTTCCCCGCAGCCCATTGTCCTCCTGGCCAGAACCAGCTGAGACTATAAAGCAGTAGGTTAGAGGGCTTTTCCTTCACCCTCCCACTTCTCTCGTTCTTGTCACGCAGACAGCAGGCAGCAAACCACCAGCAGTTCATAGTGCAGACAATGCGATGTTCATTGGGGTTGATGTCCAGCAAGCATGATTCCAATTTCCCTTCCCCCCACTTCCTAGTTGACCCCCGTTTATAGAGTAATATTCTCAGCTACACCTTAACCGATCATTTTACTGCAATTTAACTAACCAATCCTAACATCCTGTAACATAATTCTCTAACCGATTATATCCCATTACCCTAATTCACTTACACTCAGCAAAGTTAATTACAGCAGACAGAAACAATTGGAGAACCAGGCAGATTAACAATAGAAAAGTGGGGGCCATGAAGATAAAACAGACAGAAATAAGAGTTTCACAATCACAACCACTGAGAAGTGATTTCTTGCCAGACAGGATGCTATCAAACTAAGGCCTTGTCTACACTGCCACGTTACAACTTTCTTGCTCAGGGGTGTGAAAAAACACCCCCCTGAGCGCAGCAAGTTTCAGCGCTGTAACGTGACAGCGCTGGGAGCTACAGGGGGTGGGTTTTTTACAGTTCTGGGAGAACTCTCTCCCAGTCCTGGCATCATGACTACACAAGCCAGGGCAGAACTTTAACGTTGCATAGTGGAGACTTGCCCTAAGTTTTCTTCAACCATGTTAAGATCTGTTTCTTTATCTGGTGGTGTTGGGCACTATCAGGACAGGATCATCTTCCTAACAGCCTGTGATAAATGAAGGGGGGGAGGTAGCTCCCTTTTGTAGACACCCAGCCAGCCAGTAGCTATAAAATCCCTCTTAGTAGCTGTTCTCTAATTGCTCTACCTGTAAAGGGTTAAGAAGTCTCACTGCTACGCACAGGTAAAAGGAAGGGAGTGAGCACCTGGCCAAAAGAGCCAATGGGAAGGCTCAAACTTTTTAAAATTGAAAAAAGACTCCCCCCTTTTGTCCGTCTGTTGTTCTTTGGGGAGAGGTGGACAGGGCAGAGCTCTGCTGTAGGAAGCTTGGGCCAGGTATGAAAAATCATCAGTATCATACCTAGAAACTGCTCATTTGTAACCCCAGATTTGTAAGTAGATCAGGGAATGTCTAGGAAGGTGCGATTAGGTTTATCCCTTTTATTTCTTAATGGCTTGAGGATTCCTCTGTGCTAACCCCAGGTGCTTTTGTTTTACTTGTAACCTTTAAGCTGAACCTGAAGAAAGCTGTTCTTGGTGCTTAATCCTTATAATTTTTTTTTTCTTTTAAACCTAGCAATAGCCTGAGTTCCCAGATGTATTTTCTTTCTTTTTTTTTTTTAATTAATAACATTTACCTTTTTAAGGAACAGAACTGGATTTTTGGGTCTAAGAGGTTTGTGCATGTTGTTTAATTAGCTGGTGGCAACAGCTGATTTCCTTTGTTTTTTCTTACTCAGCTCTTCCCCAGAGTGGGGGTGAAAGGGCTTCAGGGTACCCCTCAGGGAGGAATTCCCAAGTGTCCCTTCCTGGGCTTTCAAAGGGGTTCTGCTCTTGGGTGGTGGCAGCATTAACCAATCCAAGGTCAGAGAAAAGCTGTAACCCTGGGAGTTGAATATGAGCCTAGAGTGGCCAGTGTTAATTTTTAGAGTCCTTGTGGGTCCCACTTCCTGCGCTCAAAGTGCTAGAGTAGGGAATCAGCCTTGACACAGCCCCAAACCCCCTTATTTCAGTGGGGGGGGAGGGTTGGTTTGGGATGTGAGGATGTGACCGTTCACTTCCCAGCATGTGGCTGCCCCAGCTGCTTAGCCAAAGGCCTTAGCCTAAGAACCAGGCCTCAGACTGTCACAGTGAGAGAAGGCCCAGACACAGGCAGACTGTGGTTTTGAGTCTTTGTTTTGTACCCCTGTAAGTAGCTAAGTGATAAAAACGCACCTAAGTTCTTAAGTATAGACCTCTACAGGCAGGCCTGAATATCTATATTGTAACACTCCACCCCCTTTCTGTTCTGTTGGGATCCTCCTGCCCAGATATCCCTGGGAAAGCACAGGACGTACGGCGACACATTTCCTGATAGGGCCAGGCATCGAGGTGAAATGTGCCGATGCGCCATGTGTCCCACTGCCCCTTGTGCAGTACAATGCCCTGCACCTTCTCTGGTGCGGGCGTACCACAGCTGTTCCAATGAATGCTCCAGACTTCCCGTTGTCGTGGGCCTGAGGAGGTTGGGTCTGAGCTGTCTAGTGAACTGCAGGGGTGTGTGTTACTACATTACGTATAGGTTATAGTTAGTGGCCGTTCTTTAGAGGGTTGACTGTTCCATATGTAATGTAACACAAGTATTCTTAACAATACACCAGCCGCCATGATAATCCACAGCAACACCGAGAGTCCTGACCACTGCAGGATGGTCCAACATCCCGGCCACCACCAAGAACACTGCTTCTCCTCCTTCAATAGCGTTAAAATTCTGTCAACGCCATCCTGACGTGTGTATTGTAAGTGTGTCCAACTATTGGCTGTTGAGGTGAGTTCCTCCTGTAATCTTTGTGTACTCTTGTAGTAAACGTTTTTCCCAAATCTGGACTTTAGCGTACAAAATCTAGGTGCTTACTGTGAACCTTCCCCAAGCTGTACCCAGCTTGGATCTTTCTCGCTGCCACCAGCCAGGAATTTACAGGGCCTGACCCCCTTTCCCTCTCTCTGGTCTCCCCAACCCTTCCCTGGGGGGCGGGGGACCCCAAACCCCAAATCCCTTGGATTCTTAAAACCAGGAGAAATAACCCCTTTCCCCCCTCCCTCCCAGGCTTGCCTCTTTGTCTAGCCTTCGAGTACCGAGAAAACCTGTTTCTCTGCTTCCCAAGAGATAATCGTTCTATCACCTTGGGACAATAGGAACACAAAAGACCAACAGCTGGCTTTGCCTTCCCCCTAGCCTGTCACCCCGAGGTAGACAGACTAAACACAGAAATCTCTATCCCTTTGCCTCACTAGGAAAGAACTTTCACAAGTTTAAAAAGAAAACTTTATATAAAAAGAAAGAAAATACAGAACAATAATACTGCATTAAAGATCAATACAGGCTCTTGCTTATAAGAAAATATGAATAACCAGTCTGATTTAAAAAATAGCCAATTTAAAACAGTCTAGCAAATCAACACACAGTAAATACAAAGCAAAGCACATCACAGCCGATTTACTTTGTTTCCTTTTGTACTCACAGACTTTTAGTAGAATATTAGAAAGAAGATTGGAGTTAGAGAGAAGCTTGTTTTCCCATAGCTGAGGAAAACACAAAGACACAGATTACCCAATTCCCGCCCCTGACTTTTAAAAAATCCAGTTCTCTGATTGGTCCTCTGGTCAGGTGTTTGGTTCCCCCTTTTTCACCCTTTACAGGTAAAAGAAAATTAACCCTTACCTATCTACTTATGACAACTCTGGTCCATGTTGTGTGTCCATTGAGTATCCACAATGAAATTCAGTGCTGTCCGTGCCATTCGACTACTTGGGATGGGATTGGGTAATAGGTGCTGGTTCGATTGTGCGCAGCAATGAGTTCCACAGATCCTTTTGTGCACCGTAGTCCCAATGGCAGTGCATAGCTGTGTGTAACTGTGCCAGATGCTGGTGCAATTGTGGCCCCAAGTGTTGTGTACATTCCCAGGAAACATCCCAGAACCCGTATATATCACCGCTAATGGCCCCCATTTGCAACAGGCCATTAATTCTGCCCCTCCATGGCCATTGCGGACGGACACATGCAGATATTTTCTCTGGACAAACAATGACTTAACTGAATCATTGTCCATTTTACACCATTCTATCCTCCCCAGCTCTCTCCCAGTGGGTCCCCGTGAGCTCCTCTCTTTCTCATTATTCCTATAGGGCTCATGGGGACCCACCTTCATAGCTATCCCATTCCAAGGCATCACAGTAACTGTTACACAGGCGCTAGCACCAGAGTTCAGCGTTTTGTATCCCCATGCGCACCTCCCCCTCCCAAGTCAGCCTTTTGAGGTCACCTCCCACCCATGTCACGAGGTTTCTTGTCCACTGAGTTAGCCGCAGGTTCACTTTTGCTGTCCTTTTCCATCCCATTGCGATTGCAGACTGTTGCTGGGCCAGTAACTCATTGATTTGCTGCTGCAATTTTACATTCTGGCTTATTGGTTACTTAACGGTCCCCCAGATTTCACACACCCAACCCTGCGTTTCCTGCTGCCCACAGAGCCCTTTCCAAGCGACGATTCCATGTATGTCCCCTCACCCACCCATTACGTTGTTGCTTCAACCCTTTTATGTATGTGCTGCAGTTGGGGTGTACCCGGTCCACCTACCATTCTCTGGGGTGCACCATCCATGTTATGGACTGGAAAGACACGCTGAAAAGTGCTGGTTGCACCCACTCCCACACGTTCACCCGTTGAGGGGTATTTCTGGCTCCAGGCTGCAGCCAGCTTAGGTCAGGATTCTTCCAGCTTGGCATCCATATTACCTGTAGGGTTACATTCTGCAAAGCGGTTAAATTGTCATACCCAGTGTCCTGGGGAGACTGTATGCTGGGAGGGGTCACTTAGGGGGTGCTGCAGGAGTGTGTGTGTACTGGGAGGGTTTGGGGGGGTCCTGGAGGAGGTACGTGGGGGGTACCTGAGAGGTGCTGGAGGGGGTACCTGTGGCCTCACTCTGGAGGTGGGGGGCAGTGTCGCTTCTTGTTATGGTGGTGGATGCAAGCCCAGGAGGCAGCAACCGCCCGTCAGTCAGCACCTTCCTTTGGGCCTTTCCCACTGCCCAGGGTGGGGAGCTGGGGCCTGGCCTGTCACAGCAAGGAAGAATCCCAGACCTGGACATTTCCTCATATTTCAAAAAGCTGCGAGGATGGAGATAGAAGAACAAAAGAGAGGATCACATCCAGGAGAACCCCAACATATGGTCACAATACCTCTCAGGAGCCTGTCCTGGTCCTTCAAAATGCTCCCTCAGGGGCCCCACCTTCCCCCCATGGTCCCTCAATATCCCCCCTCGGGATCCTCTGCCAGCCCCCCTCATGGTGCCTCAATATCCCCCCTGAGGGGCCCTGTCACCCCTCCATGGTTCCTCAATATCCCCACTCAGGGGACCCCACCTTCCCCCTCATGGTCCCTCAGTATCCCCCCCCAGGAACATCTGCCAGCCCCTCTAGTGCCTCAATATTCCCCCTCAGGATCCCATTCACCCCTCCTCCATAATCCCTCTATATCTCCCCTCAGGAGCCCCAGCCACCCCCTCATGGTCCCTTAATATCCCCTGTCAGGAGCTTCCACTGTCCTGCCTCCACGGTCCCTCAATCCCTCTGCCCCACTGAAAACACCAACTCCCTGTATCTTCCCATAGCTCACTTTGGTATCTCCCTCGTTGCACTTCCAACAGTTCAAAGGGTTTGGGGGCCAGGGGGTGTGAGACGGGGCAGCTTCCCCCTCAGTTCTTTGTGTCACCACCATTTCTTCCCACCTTTTCCAGATTTCCCTAGTAAGGTCCCCCGGGTACAGCCCCATGGTCTCCGGCACAGCATGGGCGCAATTGGGACAGACCCCTAATGGACACAGGCCCTAAGTCCCTGGCTCTGGCCCTCTCCATCCCATTCTCCTCCCCTCCCACTGATCTGTCTCCTCTGTGTTCTCCAGGCTCTCTTGGCCCCTGCTGGGCTCCCTCTCTTCTCTGGACATCCGGCTCTATCCTTGGGACTCTCTTCCTCACCCTCTCCCAATATCCTGCCCTTGACTCAGGAGGACCAGAGCACTCCGGAGGACTGAGACACTGATTTCGGGGTCTAGGGCAGAGGTGCTGGAACAATTTGTGTAGGAGGGTGCTGAGATCCATTGACTCAAACTGTAAACTGCCAGGGTGTGTGGCAGCTCCCCCAGCCGCTCTAATTCCAGCACCTATGGTCTAGGGCAGCTCAAGACAAGAGGTCTGAGTCTGGTGGTTCGCCCTAGAGTCCCGAGCCAGTAGCAGTGACTGGACTCTCCCAGTCCCAGCTGGCTCAGAAGCATGTGGGACTCTATTCACACAGACCCCTGGCTGCACAGTGGGTGACAGCAGGGCCAGTTTGTAACAACCTTACCCTGGTCTCTAATAGCTGCAGATTGGCTTAAACACAGAAGCAGGAGGTTTAATAGACTTTCCAGTGTTTTGTTGGTGTTAATTATGACTCTGGATAGTCTTGATACCCATATAACTATCCAGTGCAAATCTGCAGGGCTGAGGGGGAGGTGGAGTCAAAGCCAGGGTCCAGCTGCTGCCCCTCACTCCGTGTTTTCCTAAGAGCCACAAAAATCAGATGCACAGAGTGTCTGATCCAACTGACTGGGCGTTTATTAAAAGACAAAAGTATTGCACTAAGATCTGCAGTGATGACAAAACCACAAGCAGCGAATACACAGAGCAAAGAAATGCAACTGCATGAATTACTGACGGTGGAATATAAAGCAAATCAGTTGCACTAGGCTGGCGAGTGGCATCATATGAGCCAATCGTAATCAGACCCCGACACAAAGCGATTACAATCCGCAAATCCTAGGTTAGTCTGAGCAGTGTGAGGTAATTCCCTGATCCCAGGCCAACCTAAACTCCACATTAAACAAACACGTCAGCACGAAAACCACCGTCAGCAGCAGCTCAAACTGCAGCTTCAGTCTATAAGAAAAATCTCACATCAGTGATTTAACTATTAAGCCTCTGCTATGGGATTAGCAGACAGATACTTCCAAGCCCTACTCAGGATACAATTTAGTTACAGGGCTAATAACAGCCTCTAGTGTGAGGATGGCAGACGGAGAAAAGAATCTTTAGCGAACCTCTGCTAAGAGACCTGTTAAACGGATGTGCCTGGAAGGCCAGATCCCCAGAGCAAGTCAATGGGATTGGATCAGTGGAACTAGGTGCATACTGAGAATCTGTGCTTGGGGGTTTCTAACCAAGTCTGTTGGGATTCAGGGATCTGCATTAGAGCAGCGTTGAGTTGAGAGCTGAGCCCATGGGAGCTGAGCAGGATAGAGGCTCAGGTCGATGTCTTACTGCTCAGAAGTTGATTTTTAATGGTGTCCTTTTAATTAATTGCGTTCAAGTGCTTGGGGTGAAACTGGTCAAACCCAGCATTGAATGACAAAGGGAAAAGCACTCAGGGAAAGAACAAAAGCTGGAAGGAGCTGGTTCCGGTTTCAGCTATTTTCTGATCATGTTTTGCACTGTGATAACAGCTCTGCTGGCTGCTCACGGTCAAACTGCACTGGTTTACACTGCATACAGGAGGCCACATCCTCCGCTGGACTCAAGGAATCTTCACCGATTTACACAGAGAAAATTAAAGTATATTTTAAAAATCTTGTCCAATGTTTTTAATGAACATAGACCAGGACTTCTTGAGCTGGTATTTGCCCTGCTGCCGTCCCTCAACTTTCCCATCTGGGACCTGGCTTAAAAAAATTAGGGGGTGAAGAAACTGTATCTCAGTTTTGCCAAACTCTGGAGACCTTTTTCAATGTTTTTTCTTTAGTTGCATTAGATTTGAGTACAGACGAATCTGCCATTGTCCCTTGGTTGGCTCCAAGCTCCATCTGCCAGAGGCGTGTATCCAGTTTACTGGTCTTATGTTGTTGTTATTCATTTGTTTTCTCTTCTGTCTCCAATGCCTTGATCAGGACTCTTTGGGCATCTTCAGCAACACCATCCAAAAAGCTGTTCAGCATTTTGGAAGTCACTGTGAAAGACCTTTCTGCAGCAAATACAGTCCCAGCCACTGGTATCATGCTGACAAAATGTTTAACTACCATTAGACCTTCCCCTGTAGCTCGTGCCAGCAGCTTCTCGGCGGTTTCTTTTGAGATATCTTTGGCCAATGGGGATTTGATCACATTCTTCAGCTCAGCGACAGACTTCCGAACCTGGCTAGCGAGTATAATGAGGGAAATGTCATCCAACCCAAAGCTCTCACAATACTCTCTCATGTTATCCACCAGGATGCCAACATCGCACTTCACCGAGAGAGCCGGGAGAGGAACAGCTGCGATGGCACACGACTTCAGGGCTTGTTTCCAGATCTGCCTCTGCAAAACCTTTTTCTTCTTTTCCAAAATTGGTTCAGAAAGATTGGGCAGGGCCAGGAGGAAAATGTGTTTCTTGTGACTTTCCAGTTCCTTCAGCAACGTTTTCTGCAGTTTGGGAGAATCGTATTTCTGAAATTCCCTGCTTGACACAAGGAAAACCTGTGGGGAGCTCATCCCTTCTCTGCACAGGTGATTGATGCAGTCATTTCTGATTTTCTCCAGGGTTCTCTCCTCGTTGAAGCTCTTTTTGTATTTCTCATTGTAAATGTCCAAGTCCACCTTGGAGCGCACAAAGTAAAACTTCTTCCCCATCTTATGGATCTCCTGGGCCAGTTTGGCATGGTTGGCCCTGAACCGCTCCGAAGCAATGATGATGAAGAAGTCATAGCGATTGAATGTCACCTGCTCCAGGTAAGTGTCTGGCTGAAAATCTGGGGTCCCAATCCCCGGCAGGTCCCAAAAGATCACATTGGGGTACTTGGAATGCTGGTACCACTCTGGTTCTTTGGTTGTCTCCACCACCCCAGTCTCAGCTGATCCTTCATCCTCATCTCCCAGGCCCCGGAAGGCATTGAGGAAGGATGATTTCCCGGCTCCTGACTCCCCTGTGATCGCGATGTTGAGCTCAGTTTTTTTAAGCAGCTCGTCAGACCTCTGTACCAGATACGTTGCTAGTGAGAGGTCTCCTGCTTCGATGGCAGCCTTGATCTCATCAGTCTCCTGCTCAGACAGACCAGGCAGTGTATTTCTGTGTTTTGTAAATACGTTACCAAAGAGAAGTTTTAGTTGTTCCATCCTCCTATGGAAAAAAACCACCCCAAATTAAGTGTCAGTCTTAGTCTTTTTCCTCCCTCAGAACAATTCACCCAGAACTGTAACATGCAGTGAGTAAAAAAGAGTGTTACGTAGAGGACAGAACACTAGACGGGGGCTCAGTTTCCCCATCTGTAAAATGGGGATAATGAAAAGCGCTTTAGACTACAGATGGAAAAGCATGATGGAAAAGCCAGGTATTATTATTTATCATATGTGTCCCATACTTCCCGTGGGGCTGGCATGCTCTCCCCTTTACTCAGCACCTCTGAGAGCTGACAGTTCTTGTCTGGCTCCTGACCCGAGCCGTGCTCCATCTCACCTGCAGCGTAGCCTGTTTGCCCTATTTTCCTGCACCACCTGGTAGTGCTGGGCCTCCCCCTTTGAAACACCCCTTCTTGACCCTAACAGCTGGCCCAGGGTTGCCATTAAGCCTCAGGTTGCTGGTTCACCCTTGACAGGGACAGGGTTTGTTGGCCCCGCCGCAGAGTCATGTCTGCTGCAGACAGATGTGTAGGGGAGTAGGGGACTCTGCACCTCCACCCGATGGCTAAGGGTGAAGTATCTGGGTGTGAGGGGAGGGAAATGGAGGTATCTGTATCTTCCCCCCGCAGACACTCCCCCATCCCTTCAAATCATCCCCATGCTGGTGTCCCCTCTGCTGCCTCCCCAGTCAGGGGCAGGGACCCACAAGTCCTCACCTTCCCCATGCGGAGTCCAGCCATGGGGCAGAGCCTCCAGACTCCCCCTTCCTGCCCATTCCCCCCGATTCTGCTGCTTCAGGTCAGAGCTGAGCAGTAGGAGATATAGGAGGAGGCTTCAGCTGTGCCCATCCAAAGTCCTGTGTCTTCATGTGCCCCCATCTCTGTCCTCCCTTCCAAAAATGCCCTCGCTGACTCCATGTCAGTCCCTGTCTCCTCTTCCCTGGTCCTCAGCCCTGACAATGCCTGCCCCCCTCCTACCCCCCAGGCCCAGGTGTGCTGGACAGGCAGAGAGATGGGAGGCAAGGAGGGGGAAAGCCAGGCTGTGGACCATGGGGGTGCTGGAAAATGATCTTTCAAAAAAAGCCAAGGAAATGGATTGCCCCCAAAGTTTGTAGGTGCAGCGTTAAGGTGGCCTGGAGGTGCCCTTCCAGAACATGGAAAGTGGCTAAACGTAAACCTCTGACAATCGGGACGTGATGAGTTAAAAATACACCCCAGCCCCACAATGCAACCTTCATTCTGCTGCTGTCACTTACCCCTCAGTGAGCCATGCAGACCCTGGTCCCTACGCCACCAGACAGCCCATATTCCCCACAGCTAGAAGGCCCTGTGCACAGCTACTGCTGCAGCCTACCGAGCTCAGAGTTGGATCTCACGGTACGTCAACCCCTCTCCTCACCTCACAGCGACAGCTCAGCCCCCTGCTCCAGCAACTCCGTCGTTCCTTGAGCCCGGCTGCACCTGCCCCAGCGAACAAGGTGTGTGCAGATGGGTGCTGGAAATTAAAACTGGAACACAGCGCAAACAACAACATTCCTTTCAGTTTGGGCACCACCCTTGCTCAACAAATCCCAGGTTGCCAATTTCAGGGAGGCTGTTAAGGTGGCTACTGATCTCCTAGCCCCTGTGTTTGCACCCCATAGTCCACACGGTTCAGCTCTGACCTGCCACACGACCTGCTGCTGTGGTCAGAGGCTTCCATTGTTTGCAGCTGTCTGTTCTACAGCAAAGAGGCTTAACTGTTGGGCAAACGTCAACGTGGTTTCTGTAAAGGGAAATCACGTCTTAGTAATCTGAGTTCTTTGAAGGGGTCAACAAAAATGTGGACAAGGGGGATCCAATGGCCAGAGCAGGAGGGAGGGATAGCTCAATGGTTTGAGCATTGGCCTTCTAAACCCAGTCTTGTGAGCCCAGTCCTTGAGGGGGCCACTTTGGGGATCTGGGGCAAAATCAGTACTTGGCCCTGCTAGTGAAGGCAGGGGGCTGGACTCAATGACCTTTCAGGGTCTCTTCCAGTTCTATGCAATAGGCATATTTCCATCTATTATATTATTATTACTTAGATTTCCAGAAAGCCTTTGACAAGGTCCCTCACTAAAAGCTCTTATGTAAATTAAGTTGTCATGGGATAAAAGGTAAGATCCTTTCATGGACTGAGAACTGTTTAAAAGACAGGGAACAAAGGGTAGGAATTAATGGTAAATTCTCAGAATGGAGGGAGTAACTAATGGTATTCCCCAAGGGTCAGTCCTAGGACCAATCCTGTTCAACTTATTCATAAATGATCTGGAGAAAGGGGTAAAAAGTGAGGTGGCAAAGTTTGCAGATGATATAAAACTGCTCAAGATAGTTAAGACCAAAGCAGATTGTGAAGAACTTCAAAAACATCTCACAAAACTAAGTGGTTGGGCAACAAAATGGCAAATGAAATTGAATGTGAATAAATGTAAAGTAATGCACATTGGAAAAAATAACTCCAACTATACATGAAATATGATGGGGACTAATTTAGCAACAAGTAATCAGGAAAAAGATCTTGGTGTCATCGTGGATAGTTCTCTGAAGACGTCCACGCAGTGTGCAGAGGTGGTCAAAAAAGCAAACAGGATGTTAGGAATCATTCAAAAAGGGATAGAGAATAAGACAGATATTAGAGAGGTGTCCGTGTTAGTCTGGATCTGTAAAAGCAGCTAAGAGTCCTGTGGCACCTTATAGACTAACAGATGTATTAGAGCATGAGCTTTCGTGGCCCACGAAAGCTCATGCTTCAATACGTGTGTTAGTCTATAAGGTGCCACAGGACTCTTAGCTGCTTTTACAGAATAAGACAGAGAATATCTTATTGCCCTTGTATAAATCCATGGTACGTTCACATTCTGAATACTGCGGGCAGATGTGGTCTCTTCATCTCAAAAAACATATACTGGCATTAGAAAAGGTTCAGAGAAGGGCAACTAAAATGATTAGGGTTTGGAGAGGGTCCCATATGAGGAGAGATTAAAGAGGCTGGGACTCTTCAGCTTGGAAAAGAGGAAACTAAGGGGGGTGTAGGAGGGTGGACCTCTGCTCCTGGCCTGAAGGGGTTAAAAACCGCCTTGGGAAGGGGCTGTGCCTGGAGAAAGCAGCCTTTAAGCTGGGCTGATTGGAAAGTGGCTGCAGCTGGGCCACACCTCAGTCAGGCTACAGTTGGCCTGTATAAAGAGGCCAGGGATAGAGGGAGAAGGGCCTGGCTGTAGGGGGCTAGAGACAAGGTATCTGAGTGAAGCAGGGCTGAGGAGCTGGGGAGCTCCAGCCTGGGAAGCCCCAGGCTGTGGCCTAGCATTCGGCTAACAGGCACTGGGGGTTGCAGAGTGCAGCCCATGGGGTAGGCCAAGGCAGCAGGTCCGGCTGGATGCTGGAAATTACTGGAATCCATCCACAAATGATATAGACACAATTACATAACATACGTTAACATAAGACTGCCTGGCGGGTTTCTGAACAAGGAAACTGGCTGCTGTTTGTTTCTCCTGTGTCCATAGAAACTGGTCTTTGTACACACCCGCAGGGCTGGTGCTATCATTAAGGCAAACTAGGCGGTTGCCTAGGGTGCCAAGATTTGGGGATGCCAAAAAGCAGTGCCCCCAATTTATTATTTTTTTTTTTTTACAGCATTCCTGGGCTGGGCTGCCGGCGGCTTGCTGACACGTGTGGCTCAGACTCCCTCTCCCAGTTCAGCGGCCGCTCCATGCAGTTATTATCATTACTGGCGGGGGGTGGCATGCTTGTGGAGGGGGCGTAGCAGAGGTGAGCTGGGGTGGGGAGCCCTGCGGCAGCTCCCCCCCCCCAGCTCACCTCTGCTCCGCCTCCTCCCCAAGCACTCTGCCCCTGCTCTAATTCTCCTTCCCTTGTGGCGCCAAACAGCTGGGGTGGGGAGCTGCCGCACAGCTCCCTAGGGGGGTGGGGAGCTGCTGTGGGGTGAGGTGCCTCAGGGCAGGGAAGGGGGAGCTGCCACAGGGCTCTCTTCCCCAGCCCACCTCTAGTTTCAGGGATACATACACAGAAATAGATCCGTCTCTAGCCGTTCACTAGGTAGTCTGATGTACAGTCATTTCCAGTGCTATAGGAATCATGTGAGCAGCTGGACCAGTCGCCTAATGGCTCAAGTGTGGTGTGGGCTTGTGAGGGCTCACAAATGTTTAGGTGACAATTGAAATGTTTACGTGAACAGTATATAATAACAAGGGTGGGGGTTTTAACCATGCCGTGCATTAGAGCTGGATGGGAAACCATTTTCCCATCCCAAATCAGGCCTAAAAGTTGAAATCTAAAAACAAAACAAAACCTGAAAAAAAAATTCAGATTGGAATTGAAATGCTTCATTCTGATCTCTTCAAAAATCTTTATTTCAATTTCAACCTTTTTTCTTCCTTTACATTTTTTATTGTAAAATTACTTTCTTTTTAGAAACAAAAAAAGCTTCAAATAAAAATGAAAACCTTCATTTTGGAAAGGTCAAAGCAGGATATTTCAACAGTTTTGAAACTTTTTACTAAACAGAAAATTCTCTGAAACTCATTCTTTCCTGCAAAACAGTTTGGTTGGGATGAATTGTCATTTCCAACAAATGTTTCTTCTAAAAACCTCTCCCAGCTCTACTGTCCTCAGCACTGGCCTCGCTTAGTTCCCTTCCAGGCCAATGGGCAAAAGTGGTCGGGACTAGCTCAACTCTGTTCTCACTGAAGTTTAGGGGCTCCAAGATGGAAATAGAATTGTGTAACTAGAGAAGGAGAAAACTTCAAGCAGGAGTGGATTCTGCAGAGAATCAGAAATGACTGTTCTGAGTCCCTTTGGAGTAAAGGGGTGAGCTCCTCGCAGGTTTTCCTCATCTTCAGTTGGTGATTAGAGACTCGGGGCGCTTTTAGGCTCCAAAGCTTTACATTGTTTTATTTTTGAGTGCAGTTATGTAAAAATAAAAAATCTACATTTATAAGTTGCACTTTCACTCTAGAAGTTGCACTTATATAAGATGAATTGAAAAATACTATTTCTTTTTATCTTTTACAGTGCAATTATTTGTAATAAATAACAATATAAAGTGAGCACTGTACACTTTGATTTCAATTATTACACAGAATACAATATATTTGATCATTTAAAAACATCCAAAAATACTTAGTGTGATACAGCATGGCCAGAGGGCAGCATAAGAGTGTTAGCAGGGGGGCTTATTCCCTGCCAAGGGAGGAAGGTTTGCTTTAGGTTAACTAGAACAGCTGTGGCCAATTAGAGCACCTGACTCCAATTAGAGCACCTGACTTCAGGTAGAGCACCTGACTCCAATTAGAGCACCTGACTTCAGTTAGAGCACCTGACTCCAGTCATGTGATAAAAACCCCTGCTTCAGTCAGACAGGGTGTGGTAGTTGAAGGAGAAAGGTTGGACTGGAGCAGAGTGCAGGTTCCAGAAGAGAAGAATTTGACCAGAGAGAAATAGAAGGTTTGAAGGAGTGCTGCGGTGAATTGTGAAGCCCAAAAGAAACCCTAGGTAAGGGGCAACAGGCTTGTGTAGAAGAGAGGCAAGAAGTCCTTCACAAGCTGAAGGGTATGAGAGGGAAGGAACCCAGGGGAAGGAACCGCTAAGTCAAGTGGTTCACCACAACCCCCAGGGCCCCTGGGTTGGGACCTGGAGTAGAGGGCGGGCCCAGGTCCCTCCCTCTCCACTCCCCTCCTCCAAGGACACTAGTGGAGTGATTAAGAACTGGTTCAGAGGCAAGCAATAGCGCCCTGAACCTACCCCAGAGAAGAGAAAGCGCGAGACCCAGCAGAACAGTACCGGCAATTTGCCACACGTGGTGTCAGGGGTGGGATTTTCGCGCTGGGGACATAGTCCAGGGGGAGACATAACCCTCCCACCCTTAAGATGGACGACGTGGTCAAGGCCCTTATACATGCCACCGCAGCCCAGCAGGAGGCTACCAGGGTCCAAGCAACCGCCCAACAAGAGGCGACTAGATTGCAGCAAGAGACCAATCAGCTGTTGCTGAGTCAGGCTGCTCAGGACCGAGCCCTGCTGAGAGATCTGGTGAGCCAGATGAAGACCCTTATGGAACAGAATCACCACTGGGAAGGGACCCGGACCATACGGGCTAGCCATTGCTTACAGAAAATGACCCGGGAGGATGATGTGGAAGCATACCTCCTGGCTTTTGAGAGAGCAGCCCTGCGGGAGGCCTGGCCCCGAGAACAATGGTCTGGTATCCTTGCCCCATTCCTATGTGGGGAAGCCCAGAAGGTCTATTACGATATGTCTGCAGAAGCTGCAGCAAACTATTCCCAGCTAAAGGCAGAGATCCTGGCCAGGTTCGGAGTAACAACGGCACTGCGAGCCCAGAGGTTCCATGAATGGCGATATATGGAGGACAAGACACCCCGATCACAATTGTTTGACTTGATCCACCTGACCCGGAAATGGCTGCGCCCTGAGGCCCATAGCTCTGAGGAGATGATGGAGGTACTAATATTGGACTGGTATATGCGGGGGCTACCACCAGGTCTCAGGACTTGGGTGGGTCAGAATGACCCCTCTACCTATGATGAGTTGGTCTCCCTCGTGGAAAGACAACTGGCAGCCCGTGAACTGTTCCAGACCCCAAGCGGGGAGACACGGCAACCCAGGAAGACAATCCCAAACGCAAGGCCCCGGACTGTCGAGAACTCTGGGAAAACTATAACCGGGAGGAACGACAGCGAGGAATGGCTCGAGGCCAGAAAGGGACCTGGGGGTTTGGGAAGAGTGGTGGGGGGCCGGCCAACTAGCCCCAGGCAGAGGGTGATAACCGGAATGAGGGGACGGTGTTATGAATGTGGGGAATTGGGGCATATAGCAGCCCAATGTCCCAACAAGGAGGTGCCTATGCAGTGTAATCTGGGGAATTATGGGGAACAATGTGGCCTGATCAACCTGGTAGGGGTTACATTGACCTCACATGGATTTACCAGACCAGTAAAAATGAATGGTATAAAAACCATAGCATTAATAGATTCTGGGAGTGCTGTCACGTTGGTCTCGGGAAAGTTGGTGGGAACAGACCAACTAACTCGGGCCAAAAGCACAGGGGTAACATGCGTACATGGCACCGTGAATTTTTACCCTACAATTCCAGTACGTATTGAAATCCAGGGGAATACCACCAGAGTTTCTGCAGGAGTAGTCCCCAAGCTCCCTTATCCTGTTTTGATTGGGAGAGACTTCCCTGGGTTTGAGAACTTACTGACCCCGATAGAGGCAGGAGAGGGTAGCAACCCCCAGGTTGAGACAGAGGCAACTAAAGATAGCCTCGCCCCAATGTTTGCTGAATTTGCTCCAGAATTATTCTCATCCCCTGGAAAACCCCGCAGGGCTAGGCGAGAACGAAGGGCGGCTAAAAAGTTAGGGACCAGGATTCTGGCAGCTAATCAAAAGACTTCCCTTGTGGATAGGCGAACCCGCCCAGGAAACCAGGAGATGGTTCGGGCCACGAAGGACTCAGAGGAGGTTCCTGGCCCAAGTGGGAGCACCCCAGGGGGAAGAGTTGAAATAGGCCCCCTGGAATTAGGTCAGTTCAGTAATGCACGTGAGACCTTTGGGCAGGACCAGGCCGAAGATCCATTATATGCGAACGTGAGGGAGGAGGTAGTGGAAGTAAATGGAGTGCCTGTAGAAGGAAAAGTCAAAGGCCCAAGGCCATATTACGTGCTCAAACGTGATCTGTTGTACAGAATAGAGCAAATACGAGGGGAAGAAGTAGAGCAACTCCTAGTCCCACGGAAACACATAAGGGCTGTACTAGAGCTAGCTCACAGTCATTTATTTGGAGGACATCTAGGGGTAGACAAGACGCTGGATAGAATCCTAAGAAGGTTTTATTGGCCAGGGATACGAGCAGAAGTCCAGCGTTATTGTGCCTCCTGCCCTGAATGCCAGTTGCATAGCCCCCGACCTCACTTGCGGGCCCCACTAGTACCTTTACCTATTATTGATGTCCCTTTCGAGAGGATAGCTATGGACATAGTGGGCCCACTAGAAAAGTCGGCACGGGGCCACCGAAACGTACTAGTCATCCTTGACTATGCCACGCGATATCCAGAGGCCATCCCTTTAAGAAACCCCACGTCTAAGGCAATAGCTAAAGAACTACTACAGGTTTTCGCCAGAGTGGGCATCCCTAAGGAGATCCTGACAGACCAGGGAACCCCGTTTACGTCAAAACTAATGAAAGACTTATGTGCCCTGCTCCGTATACAAGCCATTCGGACATCAGTCTACCATCCACAAACAGACGGACTAGTCGAAAGATTTAATCGAACCCTTAAAAGTATGATCCGGAAGGTGGTAGCACAGGATGGAAAAGACTGGGACACTCTTTTACCGTATCTAATGTTCGCTATACGGGAAGTTCCCCAGGCGTCCACGGGTTTTTCTCCCTTTGAACTCTTATATGGACGCCACCCACGCGGGATTTTAGATATCGCCAAGGAGGATTGGGAGGAACAACTCAACCCAGGAAAGAATATTATTGAGCATGTGACACAGATGAGAGAACGGATAACTCGAGTAACCCCGATAGTACGTGAACATTTGGAAAAAGCACAAGAGGCACAGCGGACATACTACAACCGTCGGGCGAAAGTACGAAGATTTCAGCCGGGGGAACGGGTGATGGTGTTAGTGCCGACCACAGAAAGCAAACTCCTAGCCAGCTGGCACGGACCATATGAGATAGTGAAAGCCATTGGGGAAGTGAATTATAAGGTTAGACAACCAGACCGCCGGAAGCCAGAGCAAATCTACCACATCAACTTACTGAAGCCCTGGCATGACAGAGAGACGTGTCTGGTCACTCGAGGAGCTCTACCTCATGCAGATGGCCCACAGGAGCAGGTAAAGATATCTCCTGACTTAACCCCAGAACAACGGACGGAAGTCATTGAAATGATCCACCGGAACCAGGACGTATTTTGTACCCAACCAGGTAGAACGACACTAGTCCAACATCATATTGTCACCAACCCCGGAGTAAGGGTAACGATAAGACCCTATCGAATACCGGAAGCTAAGAGGGAGGAAATTAGGATGGAAGTGCGGAAGATGCTGGAACTCGGGGTCATTGAAGAATCTCACAGCCAGTGGTCCAGTCCGATTGTACTAGTCCCCAAGCCTGATGGCACCCTGAGGTTTTGTAACGACTTCCGGAAATTGAATGAAGTATCCCACTTCGACGCCTACCCGATACCACGCATTGACGAGCTGGTTGATCAGTTAGGCAAGGCCAAATACCTAACCACCCTAGATCTGACCAAAGGATATTGGCAAATACCCCTGGCCAAGGATGCCAGGGAAAAGACTGCCTTCTCTACGCCCGATGGCCTGTTCCAGTACACTGTCCTCCCTTTCGGACTCCATGGGGCCCCTGCCACATTCCAAAGACTGATGGATAAGTTATTACGACCCCATGCCAACTATGCTGCCGCCTATCTAGACGACATAGTTATACATAGCCCTGATTGGGAGACACACCTAGACAAAGTGGAAGCAGTGCTGGACGCTTTGCGAAAGGCTGGTCTCACCGCTAATTCTCTGAAATGCGTGATAGGACTAGCTGAGGCCAAATACCTCGGGCATGTTGTAGGGAGAGGTGTGGTAAAGCCCCAGTGGAACAAGGTGGAGGCAATACAAGATTGGCCTCGACCAATCCGCAAAAAGCAGGTCAGAGCATTTTTGGGAATAGTTGGATACTATAGGAGATTCATCCCTCATTTTGCCACAAGAGTGGGGCCATTGACGGATCTGATAAAAGCTCGGGGCCCCGAGATAGTGAAGTGGACGGATGCGGCGGAAGCAGCATTTGCAGATTTACGGACAGCCCTATGCTGCCATCCGGTACTCATGGCCCCAGACTTCGAGAAGGAATTCATCCTGCAGACGGACGCCTCGGAGGTGGGACTCGGTGCCGTCCTTTCCCAGATGATAGGGGAGGAGGAGCACCCCATCTTGTACCTCAGCCGGAAGCTCCTCCCCAGGGAACAAAAGTACGCTGTTGTTGAAAAGGAATGTCTGGCGATAAAATGGGCTATGGAGACTCTCCGCTACTATCTCTTGGGGCGGCGGTTTACCCTTGTGACTGATCACGCCCCGCTCCAGTGGATGCATAGGAACAAGGAAAGAAACGCCAGAGTGACGAGGTGGTTCCTCTCTTTGCAACCTTTCCATTTTCGTGTCCAGCATAGGGCTGGAAGCCAACACGGCAACGCTGATGGCCTCTCACGCCGACACTGCCTCTCGTCCCGAGTAGCCCAACCCCTTGGTGTTGAGCAGGGGGGGGGGATATGTGATACAGCATGGCCAGAGGGCAGCATAAGAGTGTTAGCAGGGGGGCTTATTCCCTGCCAAGGGAGGAAGGTTTGCTTTAGATTAACTAGAACAGCTGTGGCCAATTAGAGCACCTGACTCCAATTAGAGCACCTGACTTCAGGTAGAGCACCTGACTCCAATTAGAGCACCTGACTTCAGTTAGAGCACCTGACTCCAGTCATGTGATAAAAACCCCTGCTTCAGTCAGACAGGGTGTGGTAGTTGAAGGAGAAAGGTTGGACTGGAGCAGAGTGCAGGTTCCAGAAGAGAAGAATTTGACCAGAGAGAAATAGAAGGTTTGAAGGAGTGCTGCGGTGAATTGTGAAGCCCAAAAGAAACCCTAGGTAAGGGGCAACAGGCTTGTGTAGAAGAGAGGCAAGAAGTCCTTCACAAGCTGAAGGGTATGAGAGGGAAGGAACCCAGGGGAAGGAACCGCTAAGTCAAGTGGTTCACCACAACCCCCAGGGCCCCTGGGTTGGGACCTGGAGTAGAGGGCGGGCCCAGGTCCCTCCCTCTCCACTCCCCTCCTCCAAGGACACTAGTGGAGTGATTAAGAACTGGTTCAGAGGCAAGCAATAGCGCCCTGAACCTACCCCAGAGAAGAGAAAGCGCGAGACCCAGCAGAACAGTACCGGCAATTTGCCACATTAGATAAATGGTATTCTATTATTGAGTGCGATTAAAACTGTGATGATTTTTAAAAATGGTTTGATGACTCTAATAATTTTATTCTTTAAAATACCAATTTAATGAGATGGGTTGAGTTTTACGTCAGAGGTGAATCTGGGCCAATGGTAAAAACAAAGAAGACTTTGAGATGAGGAGATCATGTTTCACCCTCTAGAGTAAATTATTATGATTATTTGTATCACAGTAACACATAGATGCCCCAGTCATAGATCAAGGACCCGTTGTGTCAGGCGCTGTACACATGTATCAAAATGTGCAAGAGGATGACAGAATATTTGAGTTTAATGTCTGGCTTTACCACAGACTCCTTCGATGACCATGGGCACAAAAAAAAAAGCCCTCTCTGTGCCTCAGTTCCTCCTCACTGTGTCTGTGCATCGGGGCCCCAATCTCAGCAGGTCTGTGTGGTGCCTACCATCATGATTTCAGTCAGGGTTTGGTTGAATGGGGGCCCCAGTCTTGGTCTGGTTCTGTGCAGATCCTAGCATAGTAGGGGCTCTGATTTTGGACAGCGTCTGTGCAGTGACAGGGCGCTAGTCCCAGTTGGGGTTATTTCTGTAATGAAAAGAATAAATAATTAATAATGGGTAAGTTAGACAATCCCAGTCCATCATCCCTCAATAACGCCCCCCCATTCCCCCAAAGGTCCTTCAATACCCTGCCCACAATCACTCGCCCTCCTCTTTGTGGTCCCTCAATATCCCCGCTCAGGAGCCCCTGCTATCCCTTCTTGTTTCTCAGTATTCCCCCTAAGGATCCCATCACCCCCACACAGCCCCTCAACACTCCCGGATCCACACTCAGTACAGCAGCACCATGCCAGCCCAGTAGCCCAGGTAGACGCCCACCCCGATGACCAGGTAGCCCAGCTCAACCTGCTTGACCAGGCTGGTCCAGTCGGCCTGGGCCTCTTGGTAGAGGGTGTAACCCAGCCCCCCCAGCAGCAGCAGCCCCCAGATGGAGACGGGCAGCAGGGGCACCAAGTTTCCCACCATCTTCTTCCTCCCAGAGGTGCCCCAGCTGCTCTTGTTCATGGTGGCGATGGCAAAGTACTTGGCCGGCAGGAGGCCGCCCATGTAGAGCAGGGCGTAGAGGCTCATAAAGAGCATGCGGGGGCTGCCCCGCAGCCAGCAGGCGTAGAGCGCCTTGACGCAGGCCACCAGCTCTCATAGCTGGGGATAAAACCCAGGTGTCCTGGCTCCAGCCCCCCACTGTAGCCCACTAGATCCCATCCCTCATAGTTCTTCCTTGTTGTGTACCATGCAGCTGGTGGTCTGTTTTCCCGGTAGTGTTGGCTTCCTGATGGGGGTCCCAGGGTCCCAGCTCTGCAGCCAGGGTCTGTGTAATGGACACATTGGGGAGAGCTCAGAGTTACTCAGGGGGTTTTGCCAGAAAATGAAGTGGCAGCGTTTCCATGAATTCTTTCCCCAAGGGACTTACTAAGAAAAAACAGGAATCCTCGCTTCTCGACACTCAGCCCCTCCTGCTCTAACCACCAGCCCCCATTCCTCTTCCAGAGCTGGGGAGAGAACCCAGGAGTCCTGGTGCCCAGCTGCCCTGCTCTAACCACTAGATCTCACTCCCCTCACCTGATGCCAGTTACTTTCCCTGCTGGTGCTGTCAGTTCTGGCTCCCTTACTCTGGCTGGGGGCAGTTTTTGGACTTTCTCTTTTTAGTTTGTTAATAAAATGTTCTGCGGTTCAGTGGCTGAGTTGAGATAAGATTAAGGAAGATTAATGAGTAAAGGCTACGAGTCGGTTGCGGATCCTATGATTTTATGTGACCTCCGCCACTTCAGCTCTGGTAGGTGGGGCTCCAGCTGTGAGCCCCAGTGGCAAGACTTGAACTTCCATGACTTATTGTTTATTGCCCATGTCCTATCCTTGACTTTTAATAAAAACACCCATCATAAAATCTTAGCCGTAATAATGAGACCAGCAGAGCAAATGGTCTTGATTCCAGTGCTG
Source organism: Aldabrachelys gigantea (assembly GCA_026122505.1). Lineage (NCBI taxonomy): Eukaryota > Metazoa > Chordata > Testudines > Testudinidae > Aldabrachelys > Aldabrachelys gigantea. The sequence goes on from CM047489.1 coordinate 72,153,851, forward strand.
AGAACAGTCATCTGCCCGATCTATTTGGAAATATCCACTGTAAGAAGGTTTTCTTATTTATTGGTCCTTTGAGTTTCCACCATCTTTATCTAAGATTCGGCTAACCCACATCAAGTTTGGACCCATTTGATTTTCTATTGCATCAATTTGTGAGAAGATAATTAATTAATGATGTTCAAAGGGCCTTTATATCTTACAATAATTGCCAGAAAATAATTCTAGCTAATTTAAGAGTGAAGGCCGACGTAGGTCCTTAGTCTATCTAAATACAGCTCACATAGTTGTTCTTTCAGCATTGGATTTAAAGAAAACGCTAGTAAGGAAGGTTGAAAAACAACTTCTGCTTCTACTATGACCAAACCCTTACCTCCCATCACCTAGTATGAATGTGAAGTCACTGCGCTGAAGTCAATGGCTTTACTTTCGATTTGCACCAGCTCTTAGTAACTGAAGTCAGAATCTGGCCCTCCATACAGTACCTGACTAGGCTGAAATTTTCCAAATTTAGTCTCTGCCTAAAAGTGAATATAAAGAAAAGTCTGAGCAGAATTAGTTCAGCTATTTCTGAGCCATTCACCAAGTGGAGTGAACTCTCAGGGCCTGTTTGACCCATCACTTCTTCTTAGCATATCTGCCACATGCCGCAGCTGGCATGTGACCAGGATTCAGGGCCGGCTCCAGGCACCAGCATTCCAAGCTGGTGCTTGGGGCAGCAATCTGCAAGGGGCGGCAGTCCCTGTTGTTTTGTCCCCAAGCAGTGTGCTGAATTGCCACGGTGGGGGCAGTTCGTGTGCCGTTAGGGTGACAGGCACGTTTCCACGGTGGTGGCAATTTGGAAGCCGCTCCTATGTTTAGCTGTCTGCGGCAGCTTCAGCTAATCATAGAAGCTGTCACCGAATTGCCGCCGCCGCGGAAACGCGCCTGCTGCCCTAAGGGCACACGGACTGCCCATGGCAACAATTCGGTGAGCTGCTTGGGGTGGCAAAAACGGTAGAGCCCTGCCAGGATTCATTACCGAATTTGGTCCACTGGTTGGATTATTAGCTTCTACGGTGTGGGCCAGGTACTGAAGGGGAGTGTGACATGAACGCTGTTCCAAGGTCCCCAACCATCACTGAGTTTAGGTGATCACTTTGCTGGGAAACAACCTGATCACTCAGCACAGGCCTTGGCTACACTGGTGCTTTACAGCGCTGCAACTTTCTCGCTCAGGGGTGTGTGGAAAAAAACACCCCCAAGTGCAGCAAGTCACAGAGATGTAAAGCGCCAGTGTAAACAGTGCCCCAGTGCTGGAAGTGCGGTTCCCAGCGCTGCAAGCTAATCCCCATGAGGAGATGGAGTACCTGCAGCGCTAGGAGAGCTCTCTCCCAGTGCTGGCGCCGCGACCACACTCGCACTTCAAAGCGCTGTCGTGGGAGCGCTTTGGAGTTTTGAGTGTAGCCAAGCCCCACAATGATCCATTTGTTTGCCACTGCCACACTTGACTAAACTTTGTAGGCCTTATTCTCACTTATACTAAGGGCCCTTTAAACTTAACCTCACACCTTTTCATAAGCTCTGGATCCCTGTTAAGATAGTGGAGGCAATGGAAACAAAGAACAATTGAAACAGGCTCAAGTCATGGGGAGAGGTTAAAGCTCTTCAGCATTGTCAAGCAGTGAATAAAGGGTGCGAGGGAAGCACGAGAAAAGCTCACAAATATCAGTCTCAATGAGGAAAAGAAATGCATCATGTTGACATGCAGCAGTGTTGCTAGCTCCTGTGCATTTATTATCAGCCTTGTGATATTTGGTGGGTGAAATTTTCAAGTTTCTACTGTGACAAAGTTCCTCCTCCACCTTGGTGGGTCCTGCGCTTATTGGCAAATTTGCTCACCTCAGTGATCTCCTCCACAGTCTGGATCAACTCCTCCTGTGTCTGATCAGGAGTCGGGAGGTTTGGCGGGGGGGTGGGGGTGGGGGAACCCGGGCCCGCCCTCTACTCTGGGTTCCAGCCCAGGGCCCTGTGGATTGCAGCTGTCTATAGTGCCTCCTGTAACAGCTGTGTGACAGCTACAACTCCTTGGGCTACTTCCCCATGGCCTCCTCCAAACACCTTCTTTATCCTCACCACAGGACCTTCCTCCAGTAATACACCCTCACCCTCTCAGTCTCAACTCCTTGTGCCTCTTGCTCCCAGCTCCTCACACGCGCTCCTCCCTCCCTGACTGGAGTGAGCTTCTTTTTAAACCCAGGTGTCCTGATTAGCCTGCCTTGATTGGCTGCAGGTGTTCCAATCAAAGTAGCTATCTCCACTGCCTTCTAGAAAGATCTTAATCGGCCCCAGATGCCTTGATTGACCTGGAGCAACTGCCATTTGGTTACCAGGGTACTAGGGATTTGTTTAGCCTGGGGCTAACATACCTGTTCCTCAGTACTTTACTGTAGCCATCTGGCCTTGCCCCATCACACTACATTACACGCCAGAGGAAGTATCTGACTCCTATATAAGAGGGGAAGAGGAGGGAGAAAAAAGAGAGACAGAGATCAAGACACATCTTCTGCATCTGAGATAGATCCCTCTTTTCCACTCCAGTGAAGATCACCCTCTAAGGCCACCAGAAGCATTTGGAAAGCAATTCTCCATTGGTCTGCACCTTGTTCACTACTTTAACATTAATGAGCTGCCACTACTTCTTGGAAGACGTATTTTAAAATGACAGGTTTCAGAGTAGCAGCCGTGTTGGTCTGTATCTTCAAAATCAAAGCTCCAGCTAGCCAGTATCCTGCCTTTCTACAGTGAACGGTGCCAGGTGCCCCAGAGGGAATGAACAGAACAGGTAACCACATCTCCTGTCGCCCATTCCTAGCTTTTGGCAAACAGAGGCTAGGGACGCTATACCTGCCCCTCCTGGCTAATAGCCATTGATGGATCTATCCTCCATGAATTGAGCTAGTTCTTTTTTGAATGCTGTTACAGTCTTGGCCTTCACAACAACCTCTGGCAAAGAGTTCCACAGGCTGACTGTGCGCTGTGTGAAGAAATACTTCCTTTTGTTTGTTTTAAACCTGCTGCCTATTAATTTCATTTGGTGACCCCTAGTTCTTGTGTTATGACAAGTACTTAACAACACTTCCTTATCTACTTTCTCTACACCAGCCATGATTTTATAGCCCTCAATCATAACTCCCCTTAGTCATCTCTTTTCCAGGCTTATAACTCCCAGTCTGATTAATCTCTCCTCATACCTCTACACAGTATTCAAGGTGTGGGCGTGCCATGGATTTATATAGAGGTAACCTGTTTCTACAGGATTCTGTTGCATTTGCACAGCATGGGTCCTAAACACTCTTTTAAAATACCCATAATCAACCACTTGATGTTTTACTTCCCTTTGTATTTTCCGTGTTGTCACTTGTTTGTTTGTGGTTTTGTTTTGCTCTTTGTTTCGCTTTATTACTTATTTTTACTGTTGTATGTGCATGAAGTATTAATGAAATTTAGAGTGGACATCTCAGAGAAATCGCATAAGCCTGAGTGAATGCCTTTTACTCTCCTTTCCAGTATCAGAAAATATTGTGTTAATATTTGCAATGAGAGCATAACTATTTCTAGTTGACTCACAGATTTGTTTAACATCTTAAAGCTGAGCTATATGTGTAGATAATATGCATGCAAGATGGATAGTTTATTATTATTAATGGGTTTTTTTATGTAGTGTTTTTATCTAAAGTGCTTTACAGTAGTTAGCTAATAGTACAAACATTATTTGGAAAGATCATTAAGTGGTCTGTTGAGACCATCAGCAATTGTCAAGTGGTCTGCGGAAAAAAGTTTGAGAATCACTACTGTAGATTATTTGACTTCTCGCAATTTGTAACCAAAGATCCTTTTCTTTCAGCTCGGTGGGTTTTTGTGTGCACTAATAATATGTTTACTGTGTGCAGGTTAATAAATTGTCTCTGGGCACAAAGTGCTTATCATGGCTGGAATTGGTGTTTCTTTCCCCAGGAAAATGACAGGTACAAGAAGTTTCTGGGCAGATTTATTTTTAGAATAGGGCAGTAACCTTAGTGGTCTGTCCCACGAGGAATCTGAAGAATTCCAGGCTGCTGTCTGTGCAGGAAACCTCGCTGAAGCCATCACAGTGGTGAAGAAGTCTGATGCGTTGTTAAAAAACGCCAAGCTCGATGCTGCCATTGTGGGAGAATGGGGCTCTGGCAAGTCATCTTTCATCAACACCATCAGAAGCCTAGCTGACAATGATGAAGGTGCAGCTGAGACTGAGGTGATGGAATCAGCAAAGGAGTCAACTCCTTATCAGCATCCCAAGCACCCAAATGTCACGATGTGGGACCTGCCTGGGATTAGGATGCCAAATTATCCAACAAACACATATGTGGAGAAGGTGGATTTTGCTTGTTACGATTTCTTCATCATCACAGCAGGACAGTTCTGAAAGTCAGATGCCAACTGGGCCCAAAAGATACAGAGGATGGGAAGGAAGTCTTACTTTGTCAACTCCAATGTAAACGTGGACTTGCACAGTGAAAGAAAAGTTAAAATGCAGGTCAAGGAGGAGACTGTCCTGCAGACAATCAGAAAAGATTGCATCAGGAACCTGCAAGAAGCAGGCATCCTTTCCCCACAGGTTTTCTTGGTATCGAGATGGGACTTTGAGAAGTATGATGCTCTCTGACTTCAGGAGACCTTTTTGAATGAATTCAACACTCTCAAGAGACATGTCATCTTTCGTGGCCTGTTCAGCACCTCTGAACAACCCTTTAAACTGGAAGAAAGAGGCCCTGGAGCAGCAGATCTGGAAGCAAGCCTTCAACTCGGGCGCTATCGCTACCATTCCTCTCCCGTTTCTCTCTGTTTGGTAGGATGTTGGCATCTTGGTGGATAACGTGACCAGGTTCTGTGAGAGCTTTGGCCTGGACGATTATTCCCTCAGAGCCCTTGAAAAGCCCATGGGCAAGTCTAGTGAGCTGAAGACTGTGATACAATTCCCGCTGGCCAAAGATAGATCAAGAGATGATGCTTTCAAGCGTCTGAAAGAGGCTACAGGCAAGTTATGATGATAGCTAAGTATTTCATCAGCATGATCCCAGGGATTGGTACAGTGATAGCAGCAGTGACGTCTTGCGGAGTCACAGGCAGATTGCTGCGTACGTTCGTGGCTCACGTTGCAGAAGATGCTCAAAGAGTCCTGAAAAGGGCTTTGGAGGGAGCAGAGAGAATAGATTAAGAACAGCCACAAAAGAGCAACGTACCTGATACCTCATGGCAGCTGGAGATCAGAGCCAGCCAGTGGGGAGGTGACATTTCCCTTCATTCTCAAGCACTATGCAAAAAAGAAACTGTCAAGAAAGATCTCCAGACATTGGTGTATTTTAAAAACAAATATTATTTTTGAATGTGAGCGAAATGAGCAAAATTGAAGTAAAGGTATCTGATCCCACAATTTCTGTTAAACACCCTGAAGGGAAAGTGGAGGGAGACTCTCAGAACAAATACCACATATAGAAACTCTGGTTGATGTTATTTAGTAATACCTGACAGAATTTTTAGGAAGTACTCCACTTTTCATTATTTAAACTGCTGGGGCCATGCTCTCAGGTGGTGTAAAGTTAGTGTAACTTTCATAGATTAATAGCTTCTAAAGCCAGAAGGGACCATTGTGATCATCTAGTCTAATGTCCTGGGTAATTCAGACCAGAGAACTGCCCCAAAACATTCAGTCTTGTTTTAAAAGTCGCCGTTGATGGAGAATCTGCCACTATCCTTGCTAATTTGTTCCAATAGTTAATTGCCCTCACCATTAAATAATTGTACCTATTTCCAGCTGGATTGAAGTCAAGATCTCGCCCTTCACTCCCTGCATCTCACCAAGTCACTTTCTTTCTTATGCGCTAGCACAAGGCTGTGATGTTTGGGTACCAGCAAAGCAGGGAAATCTTGAAATTCAAACCAAACTCTTTTCCCTGAATAACATGCTTCACACAATCTCATGAAAATATTTCTGTAGAGTTAAGGTCTGAATTTTTTTTTTTTAAAGAATAAAACGTGAATTTCAGGCCTGGCCCCTGAATATCTCCACTCAGGAGGAACCCCTACAATCCCCCTCACAGTCCCTCAATATCCTGCCCCAGGAGCCCCTGCCATCCCCCCATGGACCCTCAGAATCCCTTCTCAGGAGTTACCCCCATGGCCCTCAATATCTCCCCTCAGGAGCCCCCGAATCCCACTCAGTCCTTCAATATCCTCCTCAGGTGCCCCCACCCACCCCCATGGTCCCTCAATATCCCCTCTCAGGAACCACTGCTGTTTGCCTCACAGTCCTTCAACATCCCAACCCCAAGAGCGTCTGCTGTCTCCTCTCATAGTCCCTCAATATCCCCCCTCAGGAGCCCCCGCTGTCCCCTCTCATGGTTCCTCAATATCCCCCATCAGGAGTTGCCTCTGCCCTCTCCCCATGGTCCCTGAATATCCCCCTTCAGCAGCCCCTGGTGTTCCCACATGGCCCCTCCATATTCCCCTCAGGAGCTCTGCTGCCCCTCTCCCCCACAGTCCCTCAATATCCCCCCCCCCCGCAGGAACAGCTGCCATTTGCCTCACGGTCCCACTATATTCCCTCTCAGGAGCCTCTGCCATTCCCCTCATGGTCCCTCAATATCCACCCTCAGGAGCCACTCCGCAGGTCTTCAGTATCCCCCTCAGGAGCCCCCAATACTCCCTCTCATACCTCCCCATAGCTCACCCTGGTATCTCCCTATGGTCACCCCATAATTTCCCTCATCGCCCCGCCCCCCCACCAAGGGTCTCTCCCTCTCCCAGGGGACACTGCCTTCAATGAGTTTGGGTGAAGGGGGCTGTGAGGCAGGGCAGCCTTCCCTTCAGTTCTTTGTGTCACCACCGTTTCTTCCCGCCTTTTCCAGATTTCCTTAGTAATGTGCCCCTGATACAGCCCCGTTTTCTTCTCTTTTGGGGTTAGTGTTACCACCTCTGAAATTCAAAAAAACCAGCATCCATGCCCCCACAAGGCAAGCCTCACCCATAAGGCAAGTCTGCCACCCCCTTTAACAGTCTTTTATAGTATCTAGAGAGATAACACATATAGATAAGTAGTGACCCCGCACATCTCCTCACTCTTGCATGACTCAGACACTCTCTCACACCCACACAGTGCTCATGCATGCTGGTGGGCAGACACATGCTGTATTTTTAGCAGTTTTGATCTGCTATCGCTTAAAATGTGGAAGTGGGAACATTGCAGCGTCTATAGCTGGACTCAAACTTTTAACATTAGATATCCCAGTGTATTGTGATGATAATGCAAATCTTTAGACCCAAGTAAAGAAAACAAATCCCAGCAGATTAAATTATTTTTCTGGTAACACGAAAATCCATAAAGAACTGGCTGGTCAAATACTGGCCAGGTGGTGACCCTAGAGTTGGGACTCCTGGGTTCTATCCCTGGCCCTGTGAGGTGAGTGAGGTCTGATGGGTTAATGCAGGAGGAGAAGGCCTGGGAGTCAGATCTCCTGGTTTCCACAGCATAGGGAGTAGTATGTAGAGGGTAGAAAATAGAGGGAGAGTTCTGGGAATCAGGGCCTCTGGGTTATTTTTGTAGTGAGGGCAGTGGGGTCAATGGATTAGAGCAGTGGGGACCAGGAATCAGGATTTATGGGTTCTAGTTCTGGGAGGGCAGTTGTGTCTAGCAGTTACAGCAGGAGAGTAGCTGGGAATCAGGACTCCTGGGTTTCATAGAGAGGGGACTATGATCTAGTGGTTATAGCAGGTGGGAGGTCAAAGATGGTCAGCATTTTTCAGATCTACTCCCAGCTCCACGCTGGGCTAGACTTAGCTGAGCTTTGCAAGGCTTTGACATGTCCAGGCTCCCCATGCAATGCATGGGGAGAGGAGGCCTGAGAGTGGGATCCACAAAGCCAGCCTGCTGGGCAGTGAAAATCCCGAGGAGAGAGTGTGGCCTAAGGGATTTAGGCTCCTCCCTCTCCATGGGATTTGCAGCCAGGAGCCCTGTTCTGGATCACATTACCTGGAGGGCACAGGCTGAATAGCTATCACACACCCCAGCGCTTAGCTCCCGGAGTGAGTCCGTGAGGCAGAGCAGAGAACCTGGGGCTAAATCTGTGGAGACAGATACCGCCAGAGCTAAGCCCTGGTCCCAGGGGATGGGTCCCTCCAACCTGTCTGTGCACTCTAGGGTGTTACACTCGGGTGCTCAGCCCCTTGACTTCTGGACATTGATTCACCGCCTCGGTGCAAGCAGCATCCCCTGTTCACTAGCTTCCCCTCAGTTCAACCCTCTCCTCAGTCCCGGCGCTTAGTTGTGTCTCGAGTAAAACCAAATAGATGTTTATCAGATAGAGCTTAAAAATAAAGATTCCAACAGAGGCAGGTTTAAGGATCAGACCCAAATGCTTACAGATAAAAGCAGGTTCCTCTCCGGTCTAACAGGCTGTTTCTCACCCAAAGGTCAGTCCCTACACTGCTCATCCCGGCGAGCTAGCTGGGATCCACTGCTCGTGAGCCTCCCACACTGGCAGAGTGTCACCTCCATGATGATCCAAAGTCTAGTCATTGATTTATACAAAGTGGAACCACTTCACCAGGAGAGATGGAGAGAGATTACTAGTTTGGTTGATAAAAGTAACAGCGTTAATGTCATATAATGTGGATCAGCAGAATTCTATTTTTATTTTTTTTATAATTTTCCTGGATAATATTCGTGTTTATTTTTAAGCATTTTCCACCCCATTTTTATGAATTAAAATGTTAACGTTATCAGGAAATTATGTGGGGTGGACTCAGACAATAATAATTTCATAACAATAGCTGCTGAGATTCAAAAAGTTAAAAGTTTAATAACCCATTAAACACTATTAACATCCCCTGTTGATATATACAAAGTAAATAGCTGTAAATCAAACCCAAATAAGTTCTCACAGTGCATTTTTCTGACTTTGCCTGTCTGTACATTTTGATTACCATGCATGGGAATATTTTTTCATTGTGTGTGTGTGTGTGTGTGTGTGTGTGTGGGCGGTGAAATTGATATTTACCAACAGTTACTCATACAACACTAATCTTTTCAAGTGTAAGCATATCTTGACTTCTGTAAGGCATCTGACTTGGTACCGCATAGCATTTAATTTAAGCAACATCAGAAAGATACAAAATTAACACGGCACACATTATATGGATTAAAAAGTGGCTGACAACTCTCAGAATGTAATTGTAAATGATGAACCATTTTTGAGCAGGTGTGTTTCTAGAGAGGTTCCCCACCAGGATCAGTTCTTGGACCTACGCTATTTAACATTTTATCAATGAAGAAAGCATGAAATCCTCCCTGTAAAGTTTGCAGATGGCACACAGATTGGGGGAGTGGTAAATGAAGAGGACGGGTCACTGATACAGAGCAATCTGGATCACATGACAATTTGCGCACAAGCAGACAATATGTATTTTTATATGGTTCAATGTCAATGTGAACAGCTAGGAACAAAGGTTTGGGGGTCATGGTGGATAATCAGCTGAACATGAGCTCCCAGTGCCATGCTGTGGCCATCAGGGCTAATGTGATCCTGGGATGCTGGGACAGAATGTACCCCGTGTTCCCTGCTGTAATGATCTTTGCACAAAGTGAGAATTGTGAGGTATCATTTGAGAACTCATAACCCACTGGTCATTATTATCCTGGTAAAATGTGTGTGGCAACGTTGCATGCAAAGGTATAAGGCTCCACTGGATGGTGCTGTTCACGCATGTTCCAAACACAGCCCTGCCCAAACAGCAGGTGACAAACAGGTCTGTTGCAAATAGGATGACCAGACAGCAAATGTGAAAAATCGGGACAGGGAGTGGGGGGTAATAGGACCCTATATAAGAAAAAGCCTCAACTATCAGGACTGTCCCTATAAAATCAGGACATCTGGTCACCCTAGTTGCAAACCAAAGAAGATCAGGACAGGACTTAAACTGATCTTAATGAGAGATGGGGACTGAGCCGTAATATAGTGGGAAGTTCTCTTACAACGGCTGCTGCACCTTCCTCTGGATCTCCAGTGCTGGCCACTGTCAGAGACAGGCTACTGATGTAGACAGACCTCGGCTCTGACCCGTCTGGCAATCCCTCCATTCCAGTGATGGCCCCACCCCCATTCCAACTCCATCCCCAAAGTCCCCGTCCTAACTCTGCCCCCTCCCTGCCCCTATTGGATTCCTTCCTCAGATCCCCACCCTGCCCCCCCACTTCCCTCAGCATGCCGCATTCCCCCCTCTCCCTCCCTGCCCCATGAATCAGGTGTGTCACAGTGCAAGCGCTGGGAGGGAAGAGGGAGAAAGTCTCAGGACCTGTGTGGGGAGATGCAATCACGCCCACCCTGGGGTGAAGAGCTCAGTGAGGATGTTGCAGGGGAGACACCGGCCCCCTGAGTCCCTTTTGTGCATTAAACATCTCTGCTCGGGCTTTGTGGGGAGCCTGGTTCTGGGGTTTCACAGGACGCTGCTCTCGTCGTTTGCGTCCTGGTGGACGTGACTCCATTCGAAGCAGCCGCCTCTCTGCACGTTCCTGTGGATGTTGCCTCTAAGCTGCTCCCTCCTGCCTAGCTGTGCCATTGCAGGGGACTCGGCCATTTCCTTGGCCGTGACGGTCAGTCCCAGTTGGTCCCTTCTCCGGGCTGCCTTGGTGGGTCTTCTGTGGCCAAGTCACACAACAGCCCAACCTCCACTTCCGGGGTTTAGCTCCAAACAAATAAGGCCCTGTGTCCTGCCTAAGCTCAGTTCAGCTTCTTTCACCCCTCCTGGGGCTTGACTCTAGAGTTCAGCCCCTCCCCCTTGTCAGGGTATTGACACCCCCCCCCAGCATTTCCCACACCAAGTACCACCTAAACCAACCTTCTGTCCTGCCTGGGATCCTACCTCCTTCCCTGGTCTGCACAGACCCCTGCTTGGGCTCTAGTCCTCTCCGCTCTAAGGCCCTGCCCCAGGAGCTGTGCCTCTTCCTGTACCTCTGCTTTCTGCCAGCCAACCCCAGTGACTGGCCCTTCCTCCAGGACTTTCCCAGAGAGCGGGGTCTCCCCTCCAGCCCAGCGCTCTCTGCTTCTTACACAGCTGAGCTCTGCCTCTTCTGGTCGAGGCAATTGGTGAATCACCTCCCGGCTGCAGAGCGTAACTACTTAGGTAAATTGTAAAAGGTCATACAGGATAGGCCCATCCATGGCTATTAGCAGGGTGGCCAGGGACACAACCCCATGCTCCAGGTGTCCCTAAACCTACGATTGCCAGAAGCTAGGAGTGGATGACCGGGGATGGATCACTGGATAATTGCTCTGTTCTGCCCACTCCCTCTGAAGCACCTGGCATTGGCCACTGTCAGACACAAGTATCAGAGGGGTAGCCGTGTTAGTCTGGATCTGTAAAAGCAGCAGAGAATCCTGTGGCACCTTATAGACTAACAGAAATTTTGGAGCGTGAGCTTTCGTGGGTGAATACCCACTTCGTCAGACGCAGGTAGTGGAAATTTCCAGGGGCAGGTATATATATGCTAGCAAGCAAGCTAGAGATAACGAGGTTAGTTCAATCGGGGAGGATGAGGCCCTGTTCTAGCAGTAGAGATGTGAAAACCAAGGGAGGAGAAACTGGTTCTGTAATTGGCAAGCCATTCACAGTCTTTGTTAGTCCAGAGCTGATGGTGTCAAATTTGCAGATGAACTGAAGCTCAGCAGTTTCTCTTTGAAGTCTGGTCCTGAAGTTTTTTTGCTGCAGGATGGCCACCTTAAGGTCTGCTATAGTGTGGCCAGGGAGGTTGAAGTGCTCTCCTACAGGTTTTTGTATTTTGCCATTCCTGATATCTGATTTGTGTCCATTTATCCTTTTCCGTAGTGACTGTCCAGTTTGGCCGATGTACATAGCAGAGGGGCATTGCTGGCATATGATGGCGTATATTACATTGGTGGACGTGCAGGTGAATGAACCAGTGATGGTGTGGCTGATCTGGTTAGGTCCTGTGATGGTGTCGCCAGTGTAGATATGTGAGCAGAGTTGGCATCGAGGTTTGTTGCATGGATTGGTTCCTGAGCTAGAGTTACTATGGTACGGTGTGCAGTTGCTGGTGAGAATACGTTTCAGGTTGGCGGGTTGTCTGTGGGCAAGGATTGGCCTGCCACCCAAGACCTGTGAAAGTGTGGGATCATTGTCCAGGATGGGTTGTAGATCCCTGATGATGCGTTGGAGGGGTTTTAGTTGGGGGCTGTATGTGATGGCCAGTGGAGTCCTGTTGGTTTCTTTCTTGGGTTTGTCTTGCAGTAGGAGGCTTCTAGCTTGCTTGCTAGCATATATATACCTGCCCCTGGAAATTTCCACTACCTGCATCTGACGAGGTGGGTATTCACCCATGAAAGCTCACGCTCCAAAACGTCTGTTAGTCTATAAGGTGCCACAGGATTCTCTGCAGTCAGACACAAGACACTGGGCTAGATAGACCTATGGTTGGACTCAGTGTGAAGGGGTTCTCGGAGTTCAACCTGAACTGTGGGACCCCCGAACCCCCTGTCCCACCAGCACTCTGACACTGTGATGCGGTGTCAAGCTACAGACCTCTGGCAGGTGCTGCACTTACTCAGCCATCCCCAGGAACATCCAACTGAGTTACATGAATGATCTCCCAGCCACTCACGAACCACAGTAGGGAGGCTCCAGCCAATTCCCCCCAGCTCTGCACCCCAGAGTTGTGCCTTCTTGCCCTGGTCAGAAGCCTGGCGAGTGTCAGTTCATTACCCAGGCTGCCACTTCCTTGATGTGGAGAGGACACACACCAGCCTTTGTAACCTGAGCTGAGACACCCCACGCACTTCAACCAAACATACTGTATAGGTAGGATATAAAACAGGTTTATTAACAGAGAGATGTTGGCTGATTATAAGTAGCGAGCATAGAGATCACAGTTGGTTACCCAAGAAATCAAATAAATCTGCAATCTGAGTACTATAAACTAAACAGGCTTTGAATCAAGCCATGTCGCACCCTGACTGATGGTATTAACAGGTCCCGAAACTTCTAAATGCAGGCTGGGACTCTCCTCCAGCCCAGGACCTCCCTCCCCAGTCCACAGTCTTTGTCCTCCAGACGTGTTTCCAGGTATTGAGTCATGGGGGGAGTGAGGCGAAGTCATGATGTCACTTCCCTTCTTTTATAGTTTCTTCCAGCTGACTGAAAAGAACTATGGTTGTGACATGAAGGTCCGCCCCCACTGGTCAAGCAGTCTCCATTGCCTACGTGCGCTCTCTGAGAAGTGCCCATTGTACCCAGTTCCTAGGACAGTGGATTCTCTTTAAAGGGCCAGTGACAGTGGTGAATATGGGGGTGCCAGGGTGCTACTCTGAGGTACAGAGTGCCACTCAGTATGGCCGTTCTTATGTTCTCTCCCTTGCCTTACACCTCCCCTCTTGCCCTGCCCCTTTTTTTCATGGGAAAATGTCAATGCAGATGTATTTTTTCCTCTTGTCAGGAAATTTCAAAATTAAAAATTTCTGAATGTTTGGTGTTTGGAAATGCGCAAGAGTTTGGTTTCCTATTTCCGATATTTGGCTGTTCATTTTTTCTTCTATTTTAATTTTCCCTTCCCTTTTCCCAATGAAAAGCTTTAAAAAAATGTGAGGAAGGAGAGAGAAACCTACTTTTTTCTTAATGATTTAGAACAGGAAAAAGTTGGGCAAAAGGAAGAATTTGTCTACAAAAACTAGGTAATGGGCTCTTCAATCTAGCAGACAAAGGTCCCATTGACTCTGGCTGGGGGCCTGGCCCCATTGCTCCCAGCTGGGCTCTGTCTGTGTTTTACATACCTGTCCCCTCCTGGGTAATCCCAGAGCAGAGCAAGTGAGTGGAAGACACTAGTCCAGTCCCAGCTCTGATGGGAAGCCAGGTCCAGTTGCTCCATGGGATGGTGCATGATGCCCCCTAGTGGTCACTGGTGGAATAATCTGGGCTATGGGAACGGGCTTTTTCCTACTTCCTCAATCCAAGATTGATGGGCTCAGAAACAGGCAGGCCTGTGTCCCTTTTACACTCATCTCTCTAATGAGGCTGTGGATCATCTCATGGTCCATTGAAATGGCCAGTCATGTCTGAATCCTGGGGCTGGCAGTTTCCAATGGCAGGAAGTTCCACAGGTTAACGAAATCTCAACAGTAAAAAGTTATCATTTATCCTCTTTAAATCTTAGGCATCATCCACATTATCCCAGGTGGGTGGGTCTCTGTTGATTCTCTCGCTTTCCCCTCACCCTCTCAGTGGGATGATTTACTGTAGCACCAATATAACCTGGATCCAAACCAGTGTGTGACTTTCGCTCCCTCTAGTGGCTGGATCCTGTGAAGTGGTTTAGGGAGTTGTGATGCCACACACACAGCTATACATGCATCTCCTGTAATTCCAGTGTTAAACACTCCTGTGTTTATTTCTCCCCCCACCCTCCAAATCCAAGTTTCAATCCTGGTGCCCGGCATCTTTCCAACAAGTGCTCTGTGCAGGAAGCAGAGCTGCCCTGGCATCTCCAAGCGTGACAGGGGGCGGCGAAGCCACTTTAACCCTTTTGAGTCTCCAGCACTGCTTGGTGGGTCCTGCACAAAAAAATATTTACAATTAAAAAAATTCGAGTTTTTTGGCTGAACATTTTTCATTTTTATGACAAAAAGATTGGACTATTCTAAGAAATACCACCCCCACCCCAGTAAACAAACCCTATTTTCTAACAGACTCTAGGATCTGTAGGAGGGTGTGTGTGGCATGGGAGATGGTTGTGTTCCTATAGTATGTACATGCATGAGTGTGTTTGTGTGTATGTGTGCTCTCCTGATTCCACTGCTGGGAGTCATCCTAGTTCCAAACAGCTACAGAACTGGCCTTCTGATAGCCGCATGACCTTCGCACACACACACAGACACACGGTATCTGAGATTCATGATTACAGACAGACACATACACAGGACAATTTTCTCCTGTCTGTTTTATTCAGTTAATCCCACTAAAGGGAAAGTGAATCCGAGCTGGGCACGGGAGCCTTTGGCAGGGCTGTGCCCGCCCGCCACCTGTGGAGTGGTTATCCAGGGCAGTGTGGCTGTGCCGGAGGAGTGGGGCTCAGGAGAGGACGTTCGCCAGCAGGGCAGTAACGAGGGCTGGGAGGATGAGTCTGGCTGGTTCTGGAGCCATGCTGGCCACATGGGAGGCTGGTCTGCATTCGGCCGTGCCGAGATCTGTACTGACCCCTGGGAAGCTCCATTTGAATTGTATATTGGTACAAGCAGACTCGGTGGCGCAGCCTTTCATGGTGGTGTGCATGGTTGCCTCACCTGTGGGGGACAAAATGGGGGTCAGTGTCTGGGGACCTATGGCCTCTTGCTGCTCTGACCCTATACGACACCCTCCCCCTCCTCCTCTGCGCCACTCTTTGCTGCCCATCTGGACCTGCCCCCAACAGCCTCTTCTGCTCTGCTTTGTTGTAGTCTAATTCTGTGGACCTCTGGGCAAGTCATGTAGGGCCCGGTTACCAGATGTGCCCATTACTTTGTGATACACTCATTTATTAGGGTTATTCTTTGGAGGGGAGGGGGGTTCTGTAATTCTATCAATGTGCTGCTTGTGTCACTTTTGTGTTCATATGGACATCTACTTCTCCCTTCCACAAGTTCCCCCCTAATGGAGCTACCCTGCAGGACCTCAGTTTCCCAGGGCTGAGTTCCTCCAGTCCCAGAATCAGATGAGCGCGCGCACGCGCACACACACACACACACACACACACACAGCAAGCCTGAGCAGACCAGGTCAATCAGCTCTTTCAAGCTGACCCCTTATATGCCCCTGAGGTCACAGGCTGGGTCAAGCAGCACTTTTAAGCTGCCCTCCTTATGTGCCAAAGGAACCACACTGCAATAGAGTAAGCCTGAGCAGGCTGGGTCGAGCAGCACTTCCAGGCTGCCACCCTTATATGTCCTGGTGTGACTGTGCCCCCCAGAAGGCTTTATGGAAATATGCTTATGAATGTATATTTGACATAACTAGGATATGTTTTATGCTACAGATGCCATGCAACATATCTCTGTAAAGGTTATGATCTACTGAATACATTCATCCTATTTGTATCCATGTGTTATTGTTGTATTCAAAGTTATGAATATTGGCTGTGTACTTGCTTGATTTTTAAGTAGCCTTGGTCAGCTTCTTTAGAAAGGAATTTGCAAGTTAAGTGCTCAATCAAGAAGCACTTAACACACCATGGATCTTGGAAGGCTCCAGTCCACACAAGAAGTCTACCTGAGGACGTTCAAGGTGGCATGTGAGCAATGCTGCTACCCATAAGTTGTGACTCATAACAAATTTATTTGGGCATAAGATTTCATTGGCTAGAACCCACTTCATCAGATCTATGAAGTAAAAGATACAGAAGCAGGTATAAATACATGAAAGGATGGGGGTTGCTCTACCAAGTGTGAGGTCAGTCTAATGAGATAAATCAATTAACAGCAGGATACCAAGGAAGGAGAAATAACTTCTGAAGTGATAAGAAAGTGGCTCGTTACAGACAGTTGAGAAGAAGGTATGAGTAACAGCAGGGAGAAATTAGTATTGGGGAAATTAAGTTTAGGTTTTGTAATGACTCAATCACTCCCAGTCTCTATTCAGGCCTAATCTGATGGTGTCCAGTTTGCAAATTAATTCCAGCTCTGCAGCTTCACGTTGGAGTCTGTTTTTGAAGTTGTTTTGTTGAAGAATTGCCACTTTGAGGTCTGATATTGAGTGACCAGGGAGGTTGAAGTGTTCTCCTCCTGGTTTTTGAATGTTCTGATTCCTGATGTCAGATCTGTGTTCATTTATTCTTTTGCGTAAAGACTGTCTGGTTTGGCCAATGTACATGGCAGAGGGGCATTGCTGGCACATGATGGCGTATATCACAATGGTAGATGTGCAGGTGAACGAGCCCCTGATGGCATGGCTGATGTGATTAGGTCCTATGATGGAGTCCAGTGGAATGGATGGGGCAATTCACACCTCAAAGCGATTGTTTCAGGCTCTCTGTAACCTTGCGCTTGATCTATGCTTAAAACTCAGCTATGCACCGCCATGTCTGCACTACAAAATTAACTCAACCTACCTTAGGTCAGCATACAGCTGCTGCAGTAATTACATTGCTTGTGAGTGTCTATACTTTGCTCGTTCTGTCGGTGCTGTGCGCCTTTGCCAGGATCTTGTCTATCGATTGTACTATCAGCACGTGGCATTGTGAGATGGCTTCTGAAAGCCAGTTAATGTAAGCAACACAGCTGTTGTAGTAGGGTTTTATGTTTGCATTTTGTATGATTTAGAATGAAGGATAAAGAATAATGAGATAATGTAGAAAGTATTACGTGTATTGGTGTATGATCTGATCACATCCTGCCAGCTGCCCTTTTTGAATAGCAGAAAGGCACGGCCTAATGGGCCATTTGGTAAAGATGCATCAACCGGAATCTGTGTGTGGGCTGATTTCAAGGCAGTAACAGATGTTTTATGGTCATTTTTTGTGGTAAGTTTAGCATTTTAAAATAAGTATAAGAATTCCATGAGTGTTTTTCTTTTGCATGGCAATTCGATGTTCCTGTTCAAAATGTTCTGTGTAAATTAATTCTGTTTTGTGTGTGAATGAGGAATGTGTGTGTATAGAGATAAGTGTGAAGGCCACTGCTGAACCAGGTGTACGAGGGAAGAATCAGAGACAGATGCAAGGGCACCAGGACGCTGCAACATGCCTGTAAGGAGTTGCCCTGGCTCCCTGTCGCACCTGAGGGGAACGAGCCAGAGCAGGCACCTTCGTGGGCGGAGCCACTACCACCTGTTCCCGCCCCCCGGAAGTCAAGGGGCGGGACAGGAAGTATAAGAGCCAGGGCTCAGAGCTCAGTTCAGCGCCGGCCGCCGAGGAGGACAGACGTGGAGGCCCGAGCTCCCGCTCGGCCCAGCCCACCTCAGGCCCACTACCCAGCCGAGCGCTGGCCGGAGTTGCCCCGGGCCCACTATCCCGAGGAGCGTTGGACCGACCTGCCCCGCGCCAGGTACCCCGAGGACCTCCAGCCACAACGACCCTGTGCCGGCTATCGGAGGAGCCACCGGACCCTACTGCCTCCCCGGGCTCTGAGGAACCCATGGTCTGGGACCCGCCGACAGACGTTGAGGAAGGACAGGTACCGGGAGAAGGGGGGACTGGAAGTAGCCCGGGGGCGGCTGACCACAGTCAGGCCGCAGAGGACCCCGAGCCTATGGTCGTGTGTATCGGCCACGATCCCTACCGATCACCCAGTCAGTGATCCCCACTGACCGCCTCAGCGGCGACAGCCGCTACTAGTGCCCTGGGCTGGGACGCAAAGGAGTGGGTGGCCCTGCGTTCCCCCTGCCACCCGTAGCCGGGTGGCAGTATCCCCCTTCACCCAGAGTTACAGTGGTTTGTTGCTCTGCCCTGCCCCAAAGGACCAGAGTCCTCTGAACTATTTGCTGCTCTGCCCTGCCCCAAAGGGCCAGAGCCCCCCTGACTGTGTGCTGCCCCGCCCTACCTGAGGGCTTGGGGCCATAGACTCTGGCCAGGTCTACACTACGCCTTTAAATCGGTTTAATGGCCGATAAATCTACTTAACGCTGTACCCGTTCACACGACGTTGTCATTTATATCAATATAAAGGGCTCTTTAAATCGATTTCTGTACTCCACCCCGACGAGAGGAGTAGCGCTAAATTCAATATTAACAACTCGGATTACGGTTAGTGTGGACGGAAATCGACATTATTGGCCTCCGAAAGGTATCCCACAGTGCACCACTGACCGCTCTGGTCTGCAATCTGAACTCAGATGCAGCGGGCATGTAAACAGGAAAAGCCCTACGAACTTTTGAATTACATTTCCTGCTTTCCCAGCGTCAAGCTCTGATCAGCACGGGTGGCGATGCAGTCTCAAATGCAAAAATAGCTCCAACATGGACCTTACGGGAGATACTAGATCTGATCGCTGTATGGGGAGACAAATCTGTTGAATCAGAGCTCTGTTACAGAACAGGAAATGCCAAAGCATTTGAAAAATAAACTCCAGGATACACAGCGCTGCGTGACAAGCGTAACGGGAAGCCAGAGACTCAAATGGATGCTCATGGAGGGAGGGAGGGGGTACTGAGGACTCCAGCTATCCCACTCCCCACAGCAGTTTCTGACAACTATTTGCATTCTTGGCTGAGCGCCCAATGTCTGTAGCTTAAAACACAGTGTCTGGCGTGGTTCACGGAACAGCTCATCAGTCTCTTCCCCCCCACCACGTGAAAGAAAAGTAAAAGAAATCATTCCTTGACTACTGTAAATGTCACCCTGTGTGTACTGAATGCTGCTGGTAGACGCGATGCTGCAGCAGTGAAGAGTAGTATCCACTCCTCTCTCCCCCTCCCTGGTGGTAGACCATCAGCCAGTGAGTGCTCCTGGCTGAGGCTGGCCAGGGGCACCTGGGTAAAAATGGGAATGACTCCCAATTTCTCCCAGTAGATGGTCCAGAACAGCTGGTAACTGTCTTCATCGTAGCAACTGGGGGCTGAACATCAGCCCCCTCCCTCTCCTGTGTAAAGAAAAGATTCTGAACTGCATGGACTGTCATAGCCCATGGAGGCTGACTCCCCCTCATTTTATCTCACTAACAAGTCTCTGATTCTTATTCCTGCATTCTTCATAACATCATGCCAACAATGGGGGGGGGGGGGGGCACATTGCCACAGTAGGCCGGGAAGGTGGGAAGCAACAGGTGCAGTAGTTGCAAGGGCACCCCCTAGGAATACTGACACAGAGCAGCTGTGCTCTGATACACTGCTTCTTTAATACACTTGACCCTATTCTTGTCAAGACTGACTCTATTTTTAGAAACCATAAAGGGAGAGATTGACTCAGTCCCAAGTGAGTCAATCCCAATTTTGCTTTCAAAAAGTTTCAGCCAGGGGCACTCATGATAGCAGCAGACAGTACAGAGAGAAGAAGATAACCGTCATGTCATTGCCAGTTTTCTCCGGCACTAGATGGTACAGAATGACTGATAACCATCTCTGCTATCATTGCAAAAGCAATTGAATGCTGCTGTGTAGCACTGGAGTATCACCTCTGTCTCCGTGGCATCTAGTACACATACGGTGACGGGAATAAAAAAAACCGGACAGGCTCCAGGGTTGCCGTGCTATTGTGTCTGCAAGGGCAATCCAGGAGAAAACGGTGCGAAAGGACTGTCTGCTGATGTTTTCCCGGAGCAAGGAATGACTGATGACATTTACCCAGAACCCCCCGCGACCATTAACATTCGCCCCTGAATTTCAAGGGGCGGGGAAGCATGGAGGAAGGGAAGGGGGTGCTATCCCACAGTCCTCAGCAGTCTCTGACAACTATTTGCATTCTTGGCTGAGCACCCAATGTCTGTAGCTTAAAACACAGAAGGTGGAAATAGATGGCAGGAGAGAGATCACTTGATCATTGCCTGTTAGGTTCACTCCCTCAGGGGCACCTGGCACTGGCCACTGTCGGTAGTCAGGATATAGGGCTGGATGGACCTTTGGTCTGACCCAGTATGGAAATTTTTATGTTCTTATTTTAATTACTGTCTTCAATGAGCCTTAAAAGCAAGTGCTGGGCTTTCATGGAGAGCCCTGGCTCCCATCCTCCCTGCTCTAACCACTAAACCCCACTCCCCTTTGGACACAACCCTGCTGTTGTGTGGCACCCATTGCCCTTCTGGGGAAGCAATGGTGTCACCGATATGCAGGGTGAAAGCTGAATTGATGTTGTGAGAGCCGGGGCCAATTGCTTCAAGGAAGCCCTGCACCAGTCAGGGCAACTGCCCTGAACGCAGTGAGGGGCCACTGGAGCAAATGCCACTGAAGAAGAAAACACAAGTCTTTGGGTGATAACGCTCCACATACAATGACACATTTACTTCAGTGATATTTGCATCACCTGCAGACCTATGCTAACACCTCCCCAAGTGACATTAGCTGTGATCACTGGAACCCTGGTCCGCTGGCGTGGCTGGGTCTGCACTGGGGCTTTTGTCAGCAGAGCTACATCAGCCAGCGGTGGGATCCTTTCATGTCCTTGATCATGCTCAGACCCAGTGTCATGGGTTTTCTCTGCAGTCTACCTACAGTGTGTCGCCTTATATGTAGGGTTACCATATTTCAAGTTCCCTAATAGAGGACACTGTGGGGGTGAGGTACAGTAGTGGGGTAGTGGAGGAGTATTTTTGGGGAGTGCTGCAGGAGTGTATATGGGTGTGTGTGAGTGTGTACTGGGAGGGGATATTTAAGTACCTGGGGGCTACTGGGAAAGTGTACATGAGGCCTAACTTTCTAAGTGGGGGGCAGTGTTGCTTCCTGTCATGGTTGTGGATGTAGGCCTGGGATGCAGCGCCCATCCATCAGTAAGAACCTGAACCTCCCGTTGGGCATCTCCCCCTGCCCAGGGCGGGAAGCTGGGGCCTGGCCTGTCACCCCTCACAACCTGGCCAGGCTCTGAGGCCCCAGGGTGAGGAAGGTGGCTCGGTGAGAGGTGCTTGGGCAAGATGGGCATTTACCCGGCAGGCTGGGCTGAGCTGGGCAGGATCCAGCAGCTGCAGATTCAGGGGAGGGACCAGCCGAGGCGCCAAGACGGATCTTTCTCTGCTACAATCAGCAAGGAAAAATCCTGGACCTGGACATTTCTTCATATTTCAAAAAGCTGCCTGGAGGATAAAAAAGAGGGTCACGTCCAGGAGAACCCCAATATATAGTCAGTCCACCTCTCAGGAGCTCCCTCTGTCCACTGGTCCCTCAGTATCCCCCCCTTAGAAGCCCCACCAAATACCTCACGGTCTCTTAATATTCCCCCTCCGGACCTCCACCATCCCCTCCATTGCCCCTCCATATCACCCCTCAGATACCCTGCCATACCCCTCACAGTCCCTCAATATCTCCCATCAGGAACTCCCACTGTCCCGATATGTACCCTCAATGTTCCTCCATTTCTCTACCCATCATTTCCCCAGTTTTGCTATTTCAGGGGCCTGGACAACGTTTCTGTGTGGGTGTGGGTGCGTGCGCGGTATGGGGGTGGAATAGAATAAAAACCAGTCAAATGACAGCCCCTGAGTAGTGCTTTAATGAGAAGTTTTGCACCACAACTAACCTTGGCTAATTGACTGAAAGTGAATTAACCGAGCCTCTGTTCCAAACGCAGTGTTTGCTTTCTTTGCTAAGGCAGCCCTGACATTTTGGGGTTCCACCCTTCAACCCCGTGTCTGTCTGTCTGTCCAGTCCCGCTCTCTGGTATATGCAGGAACTCAGAGCTGGCTGCAGCTGATCTTCCAGGAAAGGGTGTGGCTGGAAATTTCCCAGGGCTGCTTTTCTCTGCAGCATTTGCTTTCCATTTGACTGCAGAGGGAAGCTGCCAGAGCCCTGCATCAGGGTGAGTCTTGTGCTTCGCGGGGAGCGTCCTGCTCACTGGGGTGGCCAGTAAGAGTTTCTTCCCAGGTAGGGGGTTAAATCGCTCCCTCTCAGCTCCTGGAGCTGCTGCCCCCCTTCACTGTTCCTCAATATTTCCCCTCAGGAACCCCCGCCCTCCCCATCGTGGTCTCACAACAACCCCCACACTCCCACCATGGTCCCTCAATACCACCCTCACAGTCCCTCTCCCTCGTGGTCCCTCAATGTCCCTCCTCAGGAGCTTCTGCTGCCCCCTGTCATGATCTCTCAATATTCCCCCTCGGGAATCCCCACAGCCCTCCACTGTACCTCAATATCCCCCCTCAGGAGCCCCTGCCGTCCCCCCATGTCCCCTCAATCTCTTTTCTCAGGAGTCCCTTCTGCTCCCCCTTCCTCGTCCCTCAGTATCCCCTTCAGAATCCCCCCCAGTCATCCTCATGGTCCTTCCATATCCCCCCTCAGGAGCCCCTGCCGTCCCCCACCACAATTCCTCTATATCCCCCCTCAGGAGCCCCTGCCGTCCCCCACCACAATTCCTCTATATCCCCCCTCAGGAGCCCCTGCCGTCCCCCACCACAATTCCTCTATATCCCCCCTCAGGAGCCCCTGCCATCCCCCACCACAATTCCTCTATGTCCCCCATCAGGAGCCCCTGCCATCCCCCACCAACATTCCTCTATATCCCCCCTCAGGAGCCCCTGCTGCCCCCCTTATAGTCCCTCCATATCCCTTCTCAGAAGCCCCCACCCCGCCTACAACTCCTCAATATCCCCCCTCAGGAGCCCTTGCCCTCATCACCATGGTCCCTGAATATCCCTGAATATTCCCGCTCTAGAACCCTCACGTCCCCCATCACCAACCCTCAATATCAGACCTCAAGACAAGAGGTCTGAATCTGGTAGTTCGCCCTAGAGCCCCAGAGCCAGAAGCAGTGACTGGACTCTGCAGTGTCCCAGCTGCACCAGGGACAGACAGTGTGCCCAGCCCGGGGCACTCTATCTATCTATCTATCTATCTATCTATCTATCTATCCCCATAGACCCCATCTATCTATCTATCTATCTATCTATCTATCTATCTATCTATCTATCTATCTATCTATCTATCCCCATAGACCCCATCTATCTATCTATCTATCTATCTATCTATCTATCTATCTATCTATCTATCTATCTATCTATCCCCATAGACCCCCTCTATCTATCTATCTATCTATCTATCTATCTATCTATCTATCTATCAGCTGATCTTCCAGGAAAGGGTGCGGCTGGAAATTTCCCAGGGCTGCTTTTCTCTGCAGCATTTGTTTTCCATTTGAGTCCGAAGAGGGAAGCAGCCAGAGCCCTGCATCGAGGGGTGTGTGGTGCTTCGCGGGGAACGTCCTGCTCGCTGGGGTGGCCAGTAGGAGTTTCTGCCCAGGCAGGGCCAGTGCAAGGAAGTTTCGCGCCCTAGGTGAAACTTCCACCTTATGCCCCCTTAGCCCTGAGGCAGCTCCCTGCCCCCCACTCTGCCCTGAGGCACCCCCCCATGGCAGCTTCCCACCCCAGGGAGCCATGCAGCACCTCTCCACCCCAGCTCACCTCTGCTCCGCATCGTTCCCAAGCACGCCGCCCCCTCTCTAATTCTCCTCCCAGGTTTGCGGAGCCAAACAGCTGATTGGCACCGCAAGCCTGGGAAGCGAGAGCACTTTCTCAGGGCCCTACTCCTTAGCTGGGGGGGAAAGTATTAGCAGGGCAGGGGGCACCCTGCTTCCAGGGGAAGCTTGAACCACATGGGGCAGGGGGAGGAGCAGAGAGGATTGACCAACCCATGAGCTCCCAGGGGTGGGGTACGTCTGGGCTTTGGCCCATGTGACAGGGCCCCAATTCTGATTAGGGTTCAGGATACTGCAATGCGGAACTGATCAGTTATGATAATTAGGGACTGTAGCCCTTCCAACCTCCCCACACACACACACGCACACACTTGGATTTGCAGTGGCATGGGATCCTCATTCACTTTTTCCCCAGGCACAGAGGCATTGGTGTTAGCAGTGCGATCCCCTAGAATTTACCCCCATCAGCTCAGGTGTCTCTGCTGAGGTTGTGATGGCAGAGGTTGGCCTGCTTTGCTTCTCCCCTTCTGCCGCACACAGAGTCCCCTGCAGGGGTGGGGTGAGGAGGGAGTTAACACCCCATTCAGGTGCACAGAACAGCTACTCCCTCAAAGTGATGGGTTCAGGCTCTCTTCAGATTCAGGCAGCAGCCCTGCATTAGCTCAAAGGTACCTAAATGTAATCACATTTTTGAGTTTTTCTCACCAGTCACTAGGGTTAGGAAATTGCTCTCTCTCATTTAGTAACTGAAAGCTGAGATTCTTTGGCAATCAGCTGACAGATGAAGGAATATGCCCATGTCTTTCTTCTCTCCAACTGGGACTTACACCAGCATGATTTTCCATTGCTGGAGGAGACTCTGGAGAAGGACCTCCCTCAACCACAGAGACTTGTGTTCCTGCTCAGCCTCCCCAAATTCTCTCTGGAAATCATAGAGAAGAAGAAATCTGCTCTGCGTGGGCACTTATGGAAAGTATCCCTGGTGTCGGCTTTTATCAATGTCCTTCCCATGGGAAGTGTCTCTCTCGCCTGTGATGTTGGCCTCCTGTTGGTATCTGTGATCGCCTTCTACAAACAATTCAGCCTTGACGATGACTCCTTAGCTAAGCTGGCCAGGCGGGCTGGGAAGCGTGTCACAGAGCTCAAGGCTGTTATCGTCTCACCGCAAGGGGAAGTTCTCACCCAAGATGTATTAATGAAGAAGATTGTCCAGGTTGGGTGCGGCCTTACCTGCTCAGTCGAACGATGCTTCGACCTCGTCCCAGTGATTAGCACCCTGGGTGCAGCTGGGTTGTCCTTTGCCATGTCCTACTCCATTCTGTCAAACTTCCTGGAGAAAGTGGCTGAGGATGCACAAAGAGTTCGCAAGAAAGAACTGGAGTAAGATAGGAAAGTGTCAAGATCGAGAAACAGAAATGCCATCGAGCCGAGTCTGACACCTCATTCCCTAGGCCACGAAACAATAAAGTTAAAACTCTCTGAGCTCACAGGGCTGTTGTGAGGATTATCTCATCTGAGTTTGTGAGACACCTGTGTCTACTCTAGAACTATGTCCACGGATCACTAAGATGCAGATATGAACATGCCGCTCCCATTCCAAGATGTTTGAGTTATTGCTGTCTGTTGATGTCAATGGTCTCTCATCTGCTGGAGCGTTGATTTGCACTGCACTGATTCCCTGGCACGGCTGGCATGTGTTAAATGTCTGCTGGGAAGAGCTGAGTGGATTTTTGTTCGTTCAGTGGCTGAACAAAAACAATCTTTAGAAAAATCAGTTCATTTAGAACCAAAACTGTTTTTTGTTTTTTTCATGACTAAATAAAAATAAAATCATTTTGTGTTGAACAAAACATTTTGTTTGCCCCTAGTTGATTTTCTTCCTTCCTTTCTTTCTTTCTGTTTCTGGAATTTTTTTTACCCCTCTGTCCTCCACCATTTTTTTTAGTTAAGTAAGTTTAGCTACATTTCAAAATGAAACACTATTTGAACCAAAAGGTCAAACCATTAGAAAATGTCAAAACAAACTTAAAAAATATTAACAGTTTTTAATCAGCCAACATTATTTGTTCTGATATTGTAATGAGTTTTGGTTACCCTGGAAGTGCGTTCTTCAGCAAATGTACTATTCAACTGAAAAATGTCACCCAAGTAGTCTCCAGGTTACTGGGACTGTGATAGATAAACTATCACAAAGAAGAGGCTTATGGTGCATAAACAACAGCTGACACAACATGCAAAGCCCAAACCCACCCTGAGATCAGCTTTATTGACCAAGGGAACAGCAGTAAAACAACATAAAGATCAGCTTGGATCTTCTTATGAGTGGCTGCTCCCAGGGTTCCTCCTTCAGCTTCGCTTTGCCCACAGCCTAGGTCATCTCTCCTCAGAGACCCACTCCAACTTCCCTTAAATCCAGATGACTTTCCCATCTAGTGACTCAGTAAAATCCTCATATTCCTTTCCCAGTAGGATCAATATTTGCTAACAGGATGGGATGTTCAGATAAACAAATGCTAGTCTGTTATACATCTCTGTCTCATAACTAGCGCTTGCAAACATCAGTTCTCTGTATTTTTTTTGTTCTGTCATCATGTTTCATGTAGAAATGGTTTTAGAGTTGAATAAATTCTTATTACATTGAAATCAAGAATCTGTGTCTCTCTAAACTAGACCAGTCACTAATGAACATGCTTACTTGCCAGTGTATAAATGTATTTAATTAGTAGAACTGGTTAGAAAACTAATTTTTTTCCCCATGAGAAATTTTGAATGCAAGTGTTTGTTCAAAATTTTTTGGTTGAAAGTTTGTAATCAATTCACACAGAGCATTTTTGTTTTGAATCACCATTTATTTGAAACCAAACTGGAATTTTAGGTCAACACAAACATTTTCATTTCCAAATTTCTTGTGGGAAAACTGACAATATATCGGGGAGAGGAAAGGGCGGGAATGTTGGTGATTGAAACTGGGATAATTCAGGTTAAACTGTGAAAAAAAACACACTTGAAAAAAATCTCTTCCAAGTCCTCAGAGAGAGAATTTGCTGAGCAGCTATTCACTTTTCTTGTTTAAAAGATGATGCACAAGAGTCTGGTGGATTTTGCATCATGTGGGGCCTTTAAATCAAAATAGAGCATCTTCCTAAAAGATACACTCTAGCTCAACCGTGGGCTCAATACAGGAGTAAATCAGTGAACGTCTCTGGCCAGTGTTATACAGATGGTCAGGCTGATGCTCTAATGGTCTCTTCCTGAATCTACAATAAGAAAAGCAAGAGCTGTTTGGGGAATGTAGGTCCTTTTCTCTCCATGAAATTCTGTGTGTGTTTGTGTTGGTTTGGGGCAAAATTTTGCATAAAAAATGTTCAGGTTTTTGACAAAATCTAACTATTTTGGGGTGGAGTTTTTTTTGGATAAAAGCTTGAAAAATATTTGAAAACAGAAATTTCAGTTTCAATGGAAAAGCCACTGGAAAAAAACACTTGCTGGAAAATTTTCACCCAGCTCTAATACAAAGCTACTTGGAATTGGGATTCCGAGATTCTGGCCCAACACCTACCTCCAGCAGGTCAACTTTGCCTGCTATGA
Organism: Aldabrachelys gigantea; assembly: GCA_026122505.1. Classification (NCBI taxonomy): domain Eukaryota; kingdom Metazoa; phylum Chordata; order Testudines; family Testudinidae; genus Aldabrachelys; species Aldabrachelys gigantea. The sequence continues at coordinate 72,181,534 of CM047489.1, forward strand.
TTTCTTCATCATCTTTGTTTCACACAGGTTCAAATCTACCCATGCTGACCTGGCCCGGGAGATCAAGAGGATGGGGAAAAAGTTCTACTTTGTGTGCTCCAAGGTGGACATGGGCTTGTGTAACGAGAGAAGGAAAAAGAACTTCAGCCAGGAGGGTGCCCTGCAGAGAATCCAAAGTGATTGCATCAAGTCCCCACAGAGACAAGGCGTGAGCTCTCCACAGGCTTTCCTCATCTCCAGGTGGGAATTCGACCAGTATGATGGCCACAGACTGCAAGAAGCTCTGGCAGATGAACTCAATGCTCACAAGAGACATGTTTCCCTTTTGCCCTACCCAGCATTTTCAGATCCATCTTTGAAAGGAAGACGGAAGTCCTGCAGGGGCAGGTTAGGGTACAAGCCCGCACCATCTCTGCCATTTTTGATCTGGGTATCTCCATTGCTTGTGACGTTCCCCAGTTGATGGGATGCATGTCAAGTTACTGCAAGAGCTTTGGCTTGGATGACGACTCCCTGGTTAACCTTGCCCAGCAGGTTGGGAAGCCTGTCGTGGACTTGAGAGCTGTGATGAGGTCTCCGTTAAGCAAAGAAATATCTAGTCGTTTTACTTTGAATCTGCTGGCTCGGGCTGGAGGTGCTTGCATGACAAGAACCAGACATATCCTCAATGCGATTCCATTGGTCAGTAGTTTGGTGGAGTGTGATGGGGTGTTTGCCCCACACTGGCCCATAGGGGAGGCTGTGCAGGAGGTAGCCAATTAGGAAGGGGCTGCGTGGAATAACCAATTAGGGCCAGGCAGACCCATATAAGAAGGGCTTCAGAGCAGCTTCAGTTACTCTCTGGAGCTCAAGGAGAGAGGACTGGCTGCCTTGCAGTCAGTATGAAGCTAGCACCCTCGACAGAGCCATGCTGGGCAGGAACAGAGGAGTGAGAGAGAGCTTCTGACTGGCTTCTAAGGCCAGCCTGCTGAGGCCTGAGATAAGCATGAACAGGGTGCCGGAGTCATGTGGGAAGTGGCCCCTGTCGCAACTCTAAAGTGCACGCTTAAAACAGGGCCTCTTTATGGCCAATTGTCGGTCCATAGCCATTTTGTTTTAGTAAAATGACAAGGCGGTCTCCATTTTGAGTCAGGTTCTTGTTCCTTCAAAGGACAGGAAAGTCCCAAGATGTCGTGCGCATAACCCTAGTGTGCAGGGTGCAGCCTCTGTGGGCCGTATACAGACATGTAATCATATCTCAAAGAAAGAAGTAGCGTGCCAAGTGCAGCTTCTGCTGACGTAGGGGGCTCCAGTCCTGAACTCGGAAGGCGAAGGAGCTAGGGAGCCACAGCACAAGTAAAAGGGAACCAATCTGAAACTGACACAAGTAAAAGCCCCCAGACAAAACCGTAGCCTGTGCAAAATCTGCAGGAGTCTCCTCGTGTTAGCTGAGGGGCCTGATCAACCTTTCAGCCAGGAGATTTTCCTCTGTTTTGCCAGCTCGGGTCGTATCGTGTCGTATAAACAAACCCACTTCCCCCCAATTTGTCATGTTCCTGGAGTCTATGCTGCTGGTCAGCTGTATCTGGAAAGCGGTACGTATTTTATAACTTTTGTAAGGATTCTGCCCTCGCAACCCACCCCATCTTTGACCCCCCCCCCTTCTGTTTTCTGCGTGCGGCTTTATTCTGTGTAGAAAGGAAACAGTTAGTTTCACTTTTATAGTTTGTTCTTTTGCCTTACTTCCCTTTTTGTATAAAACAGTTCATGATTTAAGTAGATAAGGATTACACTTAACCAGTTGCTTCCCTGGTCCAAATTGTAACCTCTTCCCAGAACTAAAATAAACGCAGTTATTTGGCTGTAAAACTTATCCTGTTGTGTTGTCCTCCCCTGTTAAAACACTACCCGAACCTTATGTGTCGCAGACAGCCCCGGGATAATGGACTGCAGTTTCCACTGAGTGAGGGAGTGGTAGGACAGAGATTGCTGGTCCCCGACGAGGGGGAAACAGTGTGGCAGAGTCACTGAAGAGGAAGCTGTGGTCCGTGGAGAGACACGGCTCCAGGAACAGAGGAGACGGCAGGTGAGACACCACCAGAGTCGGGAGCAGTGCTAATTCCCAGAACAGCCAGCAGGGGGCACTGCAGTGGTAAGTGGCACCCCGTCACACTCACATGGAGGCACAGATGGCTTTTTCGGGCACATGCACCGTCCTGCAGCACTTTCTTGATAATGTGGCTGAAGATGCCCAAAGGGTCCTGATCAAGGCACTGGAGGCAGAAGAGAAAAAGTGAGTTGAGGAGCACCACAAGTTCCATAGCCCCCATGGAGAGACTCTCAAGGGAGCTGGAGACCAGGAACCAGAGTCTCTCACTTCTGGAGAAAGTTACTATGATTAATCACTTGTATTACATGCAGACGGAGCACTGGACTGGAAATCAGGAGACGTGGAGTCTGTTCCCAGCTCAACTGCTGGGCTGCTTGTTGGTCTTCGAAAAGTCACTTCCCTTCTCCCTGTCTCAGTTTCTCAGTCTGCAGAAGCAGGATAATGATACTGACCTCCTTTGTAGAGCGCTTTGAGACCTGCAGATGAAAACTACCATAGAAGAGCGAGGAACTATTACTGTTATAGTTATTATGATTACGGTAACATGTAGAGATGCCAGTTGTATATCAGTAAACCATTGTGCTAGGCACGATACAGACATGTAAGAAAATGTACAAAAGCAAGACAGGCCAAGAGGAAGACTGGTGTTGTGGTTAATACGCTGACCTGGAGCTCACAGGACCCCAGTCAAATGGTGGGGAAAATCTATGGGTCAGAATCTCCACCTGAGTCAACGGTCCAGATCCCCAGCAGGGGTCAATGGGCCGTAGCTCCACTGGAGTCAGTAGGGCCAGATCCCAGCTGGGGTCAATGGGCCGTAGCTCCACTGGAGTCAATGGGGCAGATCCCAGCTGGGGTCAATGGGCCGTAGATCCACTGGAGTCAATGGGGCAGATCCCAGCTGGGGTCAATGGGCCGTAGCTCCACTGGAGTCAATGGGGCCAGATCCCAGCTGGGGTCAATGGGCCGTAGCTCCACTGGAGCCAGTGGGGCCAGATCCCAGCTGAGGTCAATGGGCCATAGCTCCATTGGAGTCAATGGGGTCAGATCCCAGCTGGGGGGAATGGGCTGTAACTCCATTGAAGTCAATGGGGCCAGACCCCCAGCTGGGCTCAATGGGCCGTAACTCCATTGGAATCAATGGGGCCAGATCCCAGCTGAGGTCAATGGGCTGTAGCTCCATTGGAGTCAATGGGGACAGATCGTAGCTGGGGTCAATGGGCTGTAACTCCATTGAAGTCAATGGGGCCAGACCCCCAGCTGGGGTCAATCGGCTGTGGTTCCACTCGGGTTCTCAAACATCTTAAGCATTATTAATAATTATTTTACTCTTTAAAATATCAGCTTAATGAGATCGGTGGAGTTTTACACCAGAGGTGAATCTGGGCCAGTGGTAAAACCAAGTACTTAGCAAGGGTTCAGATGAGAATATAGGCACTGCCTGTGTCCCAGCATGCTCCAGCCTGTGTCATCTCAATAGCTCAGTGGGCTTATGGGTGTGATGAAGGCTGTTCTTCATTGCCCACTAATAGAGTCAGATTTTTTGTTGTTGAAAAAAATCCATAATTGCCGAAAACCAAAATATTTTGTCTTGGAAGGGCAGCTGTAATACCTCATGGAAGCTGTCATTCATTCCCCTCATGTCCCCTTTCTCTTCTATGGGTGAGGATACCTGACTGGACTATATTCCTCGTGATGCACTATGGTGAGAGGTTCTGTTCATTTTCTGCCTCGCTCTCTCTCCAAGAGGGGAAAGGTGTGGTGCATTATGGGAAACGTAGTCTGAACCTGGTCTATAATAGCAAATGGGGTGCTTGAGGCACCTGAACTACAACTCCCACAAGGGATCACAAAAGCATTTCCAAAACAAAATATTTTGGTTCATGATTTTTTTAGCAAAAAATTATTTTTTTTTCAGACCCTTCCATTTTCTAACCGTAGTTATTAATTATGTGTATTAGTGCCCAGCATAATGAGGCCCCAATCTGGAATCTGATACCAATCATGGCATCTGATACCATGGAGGCGCTGAGCTCAATTGGGGTTTGTGCAGCATGCAGTAGAGTGGAGGCCCCAATCTTGGTCTGGTTCTGTCCAGCCCCTGGCATACTGGGGGCCTGATTTTGTGGGGCATCTCTGCAGCGACAGCGCGCTAAACTCAAGTGGGGTCATTTCTGTAAATTAAATAATTAATAATCATAATTAATATTATTGGACAACTTAGACAGTCCCTGTTCAGTGCCCTAACAACTGGACTGCAGCTGGTTGGGTGCGAGATGAGCATGACTAGCATCTTTCTCTTCACTTCCCTCCACCCCCAGGGAGATGGCGGCTACAGAAGAGGCATCAAGAAGCCTATTTCAAGATCTGGATGTTAAACTCCCTGGTATGTCCGAGAAGGATGTTGAAGAGCTAAAGGCTGCCATTGAAACAGGGAACCTTTCGGAAGCTGCTCAAAAAGCACAGGAGGCCCTGGAGCTGTCAAAAAACACCAAGCTCAACATCGCCATCACGGGGGAGTCGGGATCTGGGAAATCTTCCTTCATCAATGCCATGCTGGGCTTAGCCGACGATGATGAAGGAGCGGCGGAGGTTGGCATCACAGAAACAACAACAGAGCCAATCGCTTATCTGCATCCCACGCTCCCCAACGTGAAGATGTGGGACCTGCCTGGGATCGGGACTCCAAGTTTCTGGCCTGACACCTACCTTCAGCAGGTTAGCTTTGCCCGCTATGACTTCTTCATCGTTGTCACTTCGAAGCGCTTCAGATCCTGTAATGCAGTCCTGGCCCAGGAGATCCAGAAGATGGGGAAGAAGTTCTACTTTGTGCGCTCCAAAGTGGACGAGGACTTGAGAAACGAAAGTAGAAAAAGACACTACAACCAGGAGACCACCTTGCAGACAATCCGAGACGACTGTGTGAAGAAGCTGAGGAGTGAAGGGGTAAATTCCCCGCAGGTTTTCCTCATTTCCAGGTGGGAATTTGACCAATACGATTCTCCTCAACTGCAGGAAACTCTGGCCAATGAACTGGATTCTCACAAGAGACACATTTTCCTCTTGGCGCTTCCCAATATCTCAAGGCCAATCCTGGATAAGAAAAAAAAAGCCCTGAAGAACCAGATCTGGAAACGAGCCCTGAAGTCGTGCGCCATCGCAGCTGTTCCCATCCCCCATCTCTCTGTCTCATGTGACGTTGACATGCTGGTGGAATCCATGACCGAGTACTGCAAAGTCTTTGGTTTGGATGAAGAATCCCTTGTTAAGCTCTCCAAACAGGTCAGGAAACCAGTGTCTCAGTTGAAGGATGTGATCAAGACCCCATTGGCCAAGGAAATATCAAGAGAAGATGCTTTGGAGCTGCTGGGCCAGGTTTCAGGTAGAGCAATGAGGGCACATACCTATGTGCCTTTTATATCACTTGAGCCTACTGATCCTGTCTGGGAGCAAATGGACAAGGAGTTGGGTGAAATCACGATAAATATTAAAAAGTACATAAGCCTCCTACCAGTGTGTGGAACCCTCCTAGCTGCAGAGATCTCGTTGCTAGCCACATTCTACGCCCTGCATTCCTTTCTGGAAGGTGTTGCTGGGGATGCCCACCGGGTGCTCACCGAGGCTCTGGAGGTTGCAGAGAAAAAGTCAGTTTAGTGGCACCGGGGAGGATGGTCTTGCAGTCAGAGTGTTGGAGTGTGACTCAGGAGACATTGGTTGTGTTCCTAGTTCTACCAAAGCCTGCCTGTGTAAGCTTTATCACATCTAGTCATCTCTGTGCCTCAGTTTCCCATGCCTATAACATAAGGAGAATAATATTTTGTAGACTTTGTAAACTGGTTGGGGCCAGAAGTCACCTGTTACAGGACAGGAACAACCAAGAAAGTAACAGAACGCCTCTAGTTGTCACCTACAGCCTGCAACTAAAACCTCCCCAGCACATCATCAAGGATCTACAACCGATCCTGAAGGACAATCCCTCACTCTCATAGAGATTGGGAGACAGGCCAGTCCTCGCTTACAGACGGCCTCCCAACCTGAAGCAAATACTCGCTGGCAACTACACACCACACAACAAAAAGACTAACCCAGGAGCCAATCCCTGCAACAAACCCTGTTGCCAACTCTGTCAGCTTATCTATTCAAGGGACACCATCACAAGACCTAACCACATCAGCCACACCATCCAGGACTCATTCACCTGCACATCTACCATTGTGATATATGCCATCATGTGCCAGCCAGACTGTCTCTACGCAAAAGAAAAAATGGACAGAAATCATACATCAAGAATTGTAATATTTGAAAACCAGTCAGAGAACACTTCAGTCTCCCTCGACCCTCAATAACAGACCTAAGAGTGGCCATTCTTCAACAAAACAACTTCAAAACCAGACTCCAATAAGAAACTGCAAAACTGGAATTAATTTGCAACTGGACACCATCAAATTAGGCCTGAATAAAGACTGGGAGTGGATAAGTCACTACAAAAAGTAATTTTCCCTCTGCTGATACTCACAACTCCCATCTTTTCATGTGCTATAATATATATTCTGCATACTGTATTTTTCACTCCATGCATCCAATGAAGTGGTTTTTAGCCCACGAAAGCTTATGCTTATGCTTAAGCTTATGCCCAAATAAATTTGTTAGTCTCTAAGGTGTTGTTTTTGCTGATACAGACTAACACAGCTACCCCTCTGAAATGTGTCTCCCTCTGTGTCTGTGCAGCACCTGGCGCAACGGGGCCCTGATCTGGGTCAGGATTGTAGAGATATGTTTGTTGAGGATTATAATTTAGAGACGCTCCCACATAACGGACTGTATTATGAATGCAGGCATTTAGTGATGCACCCTGGAAGCTGAGTTGAGAGCCCAGTATAGCTGTGCACAGCCCGTGAGCACAGACAGAAACTCTCTAGTTTGTTTTATTAAAAGTTGCATTCCTGTGTCATTCACTGGTTTGGATGAGAAGGAGAGTGCAGTCATCCTGAAAGTAATTCCTGTGTTTGAAACTGAAAGCAGAGGCTAGGGGAGTGGAGCAGCAAACAGAGCAGAACAAAGGCTTGTGTATGTATTTTAAGAGCACAATAGTAGCTTGACGAGTTAAGAAGGGATAAAAAACCAAAAATGGATGTGCTGCAGTCTCCATCCAGTCTGTGGTTGTCAGGCAATGTTGTAGAGAACTGGAAAAAATTCCTACACAGATTTGAATTGTCTTTAGCAGCCACAGGGGCAGAGGAGAAAAAATATAAAATCTAATAATCAAATCTTTTTGCATGTTGTCGCAGGGGGCATTGGATATTTATAACAACTTCAAGTTTGAAAAAGGTGAAAGCATGATGTTTAGTAAAATATTGACTGAATTTGAGGAACATTGCATGCTAAAAAGCAATGAAACATTTGAGAGAGAGAGATTTTTAAATATGCATGCAAAAAATGGAGGGCACCACAGAGCAGTGTGTCACAGAATTAAGGAAACTCAGTAACACCTGTGAATTTGGTGAGTTGACAGAATCTCTGATCAGAGATAGAATCATTGGTACACTAAAAACAAGGCGTTAAGAGACCAACTGGTCCGTGAAGGAGATTTAACTTCAGAGAAAGCTCTGCAGATCTGCAGGGCAACAGGAAGTGAGAAAGCGCCAGCCAAAGAGCTGAATTGACCAGAAGGGGTTATCCATGGACTAAGTACAAAAGAATCGAGCCAGGACAGATCAAATCCCAACGTGGAACCACTCGCTCTGAAAACCACTGCTGTGGGGGAGGCTGGGTAAAGAGTTATGTGTAGGGTTACCATATTTCAAGTTCCCAAGCAGGACAGTGTGGGGGAATTGTTTGGGGGTGTTGCGTGTTGGAGGCGTCTGGGTGTACTGGGTGGGAATATTTGGGGGGTTCTGGAGAGGCTCACTCTTGAGGTGGGGGGCAGTGTTGTTGCCTGTCATGGTGGCGGGCACAGGCCCAGGATGCAGCGCCTGCCTGTCAGTCAGCACCTTCCTTTGGGAGTCTCCCCGTGTCCAGAGTGGGGAGCTGGGCCTGGCCTGTCACCCCTCCCAGCCGGGCTGGGCTCTGAGCACAGGTTGGGCAGGCGGCCCTGCAAGAGGCACTTTGTGGCTTTGCTTACCTGGCAGGGCAGGTGGGATCCGGCAGCTGCAGCTGCAGGGGAGGGACCAGTCGGGGTGCCAAGGTGGATCTTTCTCTGCTGCAGTGAGCAAGGAAACTGACATATGGTCACACTGCCTCCTGGAGCCCCTGCCTTCCCTTCCTCTGCCCCTCAATATCCCCCCACTGGAGCCCCCAGTGCCCCTCAATTTTCCCCTCAGGAGCCCCCGCTGTCCCCCCTCATGGTCCCTCTAACCCCTGCAGCAGCCCCTGCCATCTCCCCATGGTCTCTCAATATCCCACCCCCCGAGCCCCCAATATTCCCTCTCTCTCCCCATAGCTTATCCTGGTATCTCCCTTGTTGCATTTCCAACAGTCCAAAGGATTTGGGGGAAAAGGGCTGTGAGGTGCAGCCTCCCTATCTGTTCTTTGTGTTCCCGCCTTTTCCAGATTTCCTTAGTAAGGTCCCCTGGTACAGCCCCATGGTCTCCAGCCCGGCACAGCCGCAATCGGGACAGACCCCTAATGGACACAGGCCCTAAGTCCCTGGCCCTGGCCCTCTCCGTCCCATTCTCCTCCCCTCCCACTGATTTGCCTCCTCTGTGTTCTCCAGGCTCTCTTGGCCCCTGCTGGGCTCCCTCTCTTCTCTGGACATCCGGCTCCATCCTTGGGACTCTCTTCCTCGCTCTCTCCCGATATCCTGCCCTTGACTCTCCCCTAGTTCTCTCTTCCCACCTAGAGTCTCCCTATTTCTCTGCCTCCCCCTCTTAACTCTGCCTCCCAGCCCTCCTTCAGGTGTCCCTTCCCCACACTGGAGTTCCCCTCTTTCTCCTCCTCCTTGTGATCCTTACCTTAGCGGTTCTGCCCCCAGCACCCTCCTTCCCTTGGCATCCCATCTTCCACCCCAGGACTTTCCCCCATTGCTGAGTGACCTCAACTCTTAGCTCACTAGCACCCAGCCACTTCCCCACTCTGTGCCACTGGGTGTGTCGCCACTCGCATAACCCCAGACCCAAACACTGGCCCATCCTGCCTGCAGCCCCTCCCCACTCCCCCTTTACTTTCTCACATGGACCCACAACTGCCCTGTCACAACTCTCCAGCTTTTGCACCTGTTAATTCCCGAGCACCAGAGATGTCTTCTTGCAGCACCTCCTTGTTTCTGTCTGCACCCAGATTCCAGCTTCACCGCAAGCCCCCAAATACTCACTAATTAATTCTGTGTCCCACCAACCCCACATCTGCCAGATCACTCCCTTGTCTGGTCGTACACCCTGACCGACACACAGCTATGCTGATTTAACTTTCAAGCGTGGGAATGGTTCCTTAAACTCCTACATCGAGTGAGATCAGGCTTGGGGATGGGGCGCTCTCAGGACTTTTGATATTTTCAGTGTCTTGTAACTCTCAAGTGCTTTGAGAGTGAAGTCACTGGGGTCCTCGCTGACCCGTTGTTCCTAGCATGGGCAGTGAGTGAGGTTTCCCCTTGGGGAGACTAGCCCCCGACCTGCCTTTTCAGGCTGAGGCCCCACCTCTGCTCATTGCTCTCAGCCCCCTCTGTGGCCCCGGCCAGAGGGCAGGGGGAGGGGATGAGACCTGGCCACCTCCCCACTATGGCCCTGGCCAGGGTGGAGGGGATCTGAGAGCTCAGTCCAGCTCTCAGCCTGGCCGGGACCATGGCAGACCTTTCGTCCCTGGCCAGAGCTCGGAGCCCTTCATCCATTCCGCCCCTTCTGCCCATGGCCAGACCCCATTTGACCCTTCCCACAGCCTCAACCTTGGTCCACTTATGGCCCCGCCCCATTCCACCCCTTCCCCCTGTGCAATAATCTGCCACAGCCCCGCCCCCACCCCAGTTTTCCAGCCAGCCAGTTATTCCTGAAGAGGTTCATAGATTCTTAGGGCAGAAGGGGCCTTTGTGACCTTCTGGGTAACACAGGTCAGAAAATGTCTCCAAAATAATCCCTGCAGCAGATCTTCTAGAAAAACTTCCCATCTTTGATTAAAAGTTGCCAGCGATGGAGAATCCACCACGCCCCTGAGTAAGTCGTTCTGATTGTTAATTACTCTCACTGCAGTTAAAAAGCCCAGACCCCCCACAACGTAGGTGCCTTAGGGGCATGTGTATAAGTGACTGGGGCACTCAGGAGGGCTCAGACAGATTTGAGGTCTAGGATGGCTCAAGACAAGAGGTTTGAGTCTGGTAGTTCACCCTAGAATCCCGAGCCAGAAGCAGTGACTGGATTCTGCACTGTCCCAGTGGCTCACAAACACATTGGGGGGACCCAGCAGTTTGGTCTACTGACAACAGACCCATGGCTGCACAGTGGGTGACAGCAGGGCCTGTTTGTAACACCTTCCCCTAGTCTCTAAGAGCCAGCGTTTGGATTAAACACAGAAGCAAGAGGTTTAAGAGCCTTTCCAGGTTTTTGTTAGCATCAATTATGACTCTGGATAGTTTTGATACCCATATAACTGTCCAGTGCAAATCTGTAGGGCTGAGGGGGAGATGGAGTCACAGCTGGGGTCCAGCTGATGCCCCTCACTCCGTGTTTTCCTAAGAGCAATAAAAGTCAGATGCACAAAGTGTCAGATCCAACTGACTGGGAGTTTATTAAAAGACAAAAGTATTTCGCTAAGATCCGCAGTGATGACAAAACCACAAGCAGTGAATACACAGAGCAAAGAGATGCAACTACAGGAATTACTGACTGTGGAATATAAAGCAAATCAGTTGCACTAGGCTGGCGAGTGTCTACAGCTGTGCTATGGTAGTGGTGTAAGTGTAGACATAGCTTAAATGTGACCTTGGTCAGGTCACTTAATTTCTTTGTGCCTCAGTTTCCCCACTGAAATATGTGAATACGAATCCTTTCTTTGTCTTGTTTATTTAGACTGTAAGCTCTTAGAGACACAAACTGTCTTTTGCTAATTTTGTACACTGCCCTACGCAATGGGGCCCCTGATCTTGGTTGGGTCCTCTATGCGATTCTGTAATGAAGATGATAATTACATTAAAAAAGTCATTACATTTTCCCTTCCTTACAGGTTTAATGATCAATCCATTAAAGACCCACAACAAAGGAAACAAAATTCATGCAAGAAACTTAAAATATGGCGAGATTCTTCTCTTCGGTGCAAACAGATCTTTCTTGACACCTTTCTCGACTCTTTATTTATGATGTTGTGACAGTCTGTACCCATTATACACTATTATAATAATCTTTGTACAAATATGCCTTGTGAGGTGCCATCTGAAAACTCATAACTTGCTGATCAATATTGTCCCAATGAAATATGTGTGGTAACATTGTTTGTAAAGTTATAGGATTCCACTGTAAGGTGTTACTCAGACATATTCCAAGTCTGGGGAGTGGCCAAACCAGTTCCTCAGGAACAAATGATAAGCTAACATGTCAGCCAGTTAGATCAAATGGCTTATCTCCTGCTTAGATAGCTATTCATTGGCAAGAAAAAGGATCTGGGTGAAAAATCTGCCTCTTAAAAAGAAATAGCTTTGTGTTCCCATCCACATCGACTTTTTGTCTCCTGAACCTCAGCTGGAGATGCTTCCTGAAGAAGCTATAAGAAGGGAAGACAGACACCTCAAATCATTCTTCTCTTTCTCTCATCCCACAGCATCCACGACACCTGAAGAAAGGAAGCAGCATTTGATCGGAGGAGGGATCCTGATTGAAAGAAAGTTCAGCAACTGGAACTGTTGAAACATGGTGAGAAAGACATTGGTTTGAATTCACTCTAGTTTATTAAGTTAGACATTAGATATGTTTTACTTTTATTTTTCTTGTAACCAATTCTGACTTTTATGCCTCATTACCTGTATTTACTTAAAATCTATCCTTTTATTGGTAATAAACTTTTTAAAGCTAATCTAGACTGTACCCTGGGTACGTCACAGATGCATAAACAGGGGAATTGCGAGTTCACCTCTGTATTTGGCACTGGTGCGACCGCTGCTGGAATCCTGTGTCCAGTTCTGGTGCCCAATGGGAACACTCATGGAAAAAAATTAGTAGGTGCTCAGCACCCACCGGCAGCCAAGCTCCTCCTTCCCCAGCTCCTCCCCCCCTTTGGCAGCCAATCAACTCATCCCTCTCCCTCCCAGCACCTCCCACCAGCAGTAGATCAGCTGTTCTGCCCTGTGCAGGAGGTGCTGAGGGAAGGGGAGGAGCAGGGACAGGGCGTGCTCGGGAGAGAGGCAGGAAGAGGCGGGGTGGGAAGAGGTGGGTTTGGGGCCTTGGGGGAAGGGGTGGAGAGGGGGCAGGGCCTGGGGATGAGTGGGGGTTGAGCACCCCCGGGGAAAGTCGGAAACCAGCACCTGTACCCAGCCCCCCGCCCATATTTTCCACACTTTCCATCCAGTCCAGCTCATCCTCAGTATGGCCAAGCCCACAAGTTGGAAAATCATAAGTTTTTTTTATTTTTTTTTAAAGTTTGACTGGTGCTTTTAGGTCTGGCTTCTGGTTGTTTGATGCCCCCGACTGCATGTTGCCAACTCAGCTAACTTTTCTGGCCCTCGCTGCAGGAGCTTTCGCAAGAGGGACCCAGTGAGATCAAATTACAAACATCGGTATAAAATGCTGTCTGGTGATGCAGAGATTCCAGCTTCACCGCAAGCCCCACAGTTCCAATTAATGCTGTGTCCCACTAGCCCCAAATCTGCCTATCCCCAAGTCCTCAGTTAATACTGCCCCCAAGCGTTTCATACACCCATTCCCTAGCCCAACAATTAATTAGGCCCCCTCACATACTCCACATCAATTCACCCTCCCAGACCCACATTTTAGTTAATTCATTCTGTGACTCCCTCCAATCCCCGTGTGGGTTCTGCCCTCACACCCTACATGATAGAGTTCTGTACAATCATGACTGGTGTGCAAAAAGGGACTAGGGAAGTGTTATTTATGCTTCAAAAACCAGGGGTTACCAAATGAAATTAATGGGCAGCAGGTTTAATACAAAACAGGAGGCATACTTTTTCCACACAGCACACAGTTAACCTGTGGAACTCATTGCCAGAGCAAAGATATAAAAAGGTTCAAAACAGAATTAGATAACTTCATGGAGGATGGGTCTATCAATGGCTATTAGTCCAGATAGTCAGAGGTGCAAACTCATGCGTAGGATGACCTTAAACCTCTGACTGCCAGAATTCAGGATGGAAAGACAGGGGTGGATCTCTCCATAATTGCCCTGTTCTGTGCACTGTCCCTGAAGTTCTGGCTCTGCCCACAGGACTGGGCTAGATGAAAAAATGGTTACTCACCTTCTCATAACTGTCATTCTTTGAGATGTGTTGTTCATGTCCATTCCAATCAGATGAGAGCACTCTGCATGCACAGTCGTAGGAAAAATTTCCCTTAGCAGCTCCCATCGGGTTGGCTGTGGAGGCCCCTGGACTGGCACCTTCATGGCGTTGGATATAGGGCCCTGCCAACCCTGCGTCTCCTCAGTTTCTTATTGCCAGCTACTCCGACAGCGGAGTAGGAGGGTGGGTACTGGATTGGACATGAATAACACATCTCAAAGAACAATAGTTATGAGAAAGTGAGTAACTGTTTTTCCTTCTTTGAGTGATTGTTCGTGTCAATTCCAGTCAGGTGACTCCCAAGCCTCACCCTGCACTTGCGGTCAGAGTTAATTAATCACTGATTGGAGAACCACCCTGCCGAAAGCTACATCATCTCTGGCATGCTGGGTGATAGAATAATGAGCATCATTATAATAATATTATATTATAAATAATATTATAAATGTTATTATTATTATTTACAATATATTATAAATAATGAGCAATCCTCTGGAAAAGGTCCTGGTGGGCCCTTTGGTCAATTGGAGGAGGGCCCGAGGTTGAAGCTCCTTCCACCGCTTCATCCAGGGATGAAGATGAGTAGGCCCGAGGCAGTACAGGGTCCTCCTGACCCTCTGGATCCTTGACCTCCTACTGGTCAGGGCCTGGGTCCCCTGTGACAACTGTAGCCATGGTGGTAGTATCCTGGCCTTGCAAGGGGTCTTGCCTCAGAGTCACCTCAGCGGCAACCTGGGCTGATGGTGGGGCTTGCACCAAAGTTGCCTCAGATCCCTGGGGCGTAGGCCGGTCTTTGGCTGGCTGGTTTGGTCGGTGCTCAGAGGCCACCAAGCGGGAGCCCCTGAAAGAGGTTCCCTGGGCCTGATGGTAAGCCTAGGGAGTCCAAAAGGACCATTGTGCTGGAGGCTGCCATTGGGGTTGCCATGCCATTGGTGCCTCCTTCTGGGAATAGAAGGAATCACCGTCTGAGTCCGATGAGATGGATCTCGACGGTGATGACCACAGTGGAGCCGAAGGGTATTGCACTAGGGATCGGTGCCGAGCTGATGATATGGAGCACCAGTGTCGAGGTGCCTGTGCTGGGAACCAGTGCCAGGAATCTGGTGTCAGGGACTGGTGCCAAGGATCTAGTGCTGAGTATCGATGCTAGTCCTCTCTCAGAGCCGGGGATCGTTGCCACTCTATTCTTGGTGCTGAGGAAGGGGAATGCTGTCCTGCTGGTGCCAGGGAACGTTGCATGGAAGCTGGTGCCGGAGAGCAGTGCCTTGGCAATGGTGATTTGGAGTGGTGCCGAGGCAAACGGTGCTGGGCAGGAGAGGGTGACTGCCACATCACGACCTGCTTGCCTCTAGACAGCATGGGTCACGGCAGTGCCAGAGACTTATCTCTGACTGCCAGGGGCTGAGGAGCCATTATGGCAATTCAATCTCTGGCAGCTTCAAAAGCTCCAACTCCTCCACCTGACATTGCCCATCCAGGGAGTCGTTGGGTGTTAGATTCGATGGTCCCCTCGGGGGAACCAAAGTCCATGGTGCCGACTCTTGCTGCTTGGGCACCGAGTGCTCCTTCGTGGGATACACTGGTGCAGTGCCTGCTAGTCCCACTGCTTTCATCACCGGGGAGCGCCTCCTGTCAGCTTTTCTATGTTGCTTGTACAGCACCGGTGAATGTGAGCAGTGCTGGGTTGTCTCCCAACGTGCGGTGCCGGAGAATGCTGGTGCTGAGGGTCTCTTAGACTACAGTCCTTCCTCGGCACCATGTCATGTACCAATGCCAGGGCACTCCCAGCTTTGTGGGTGAGAGAACTATAAGTGAAATTTGTAATGCTAGACACTGACAGCCTTAAACCAGCTGTCTCAGGAATCTGCCAAGAACTTTTTTGAAAATATGTTCCTTATCTTAGCAACAGAGCTAAGACTTATCACACATCTGCCCACCTGTATTCAAATGAAGCTCCTTCTGATCGAACAGGTCAGGCATTGTCAGTTTTATCCAGAACAATTTACAAACTTGGAACCTAATCCTGTAAACCCTTAATCCAGGGGTAGGCAACCTGTGGCACGTGTGCTGAAGGCAGCACACTAGCTGATTTTCAGTGGCACTCATGCTGCCCAGGTCCTGGCCACTGGTCCAGAGGGCTTTACATTTTAATTTAATTTTAAATGAAGCTTCTTAAACATTTTAAAAACCTTATTTACTTTACATACAATAGTTTAGTTATATATTATAGACTTATAGAAAGAGACCTTCTAAAAATGTTAATGTATTACTGGCACGCAAAACCTTAAATCAGAATGAATAAATGAAGACTCGGCACAGCACTTCCAAAAGGTTGCCGATCCCTGGTTTAATCATTTGATCAATCTCATTGAAAATAATGGGACTACAATAATAAAAGTTAGAGCTGTTTGGGGAGCAGTTTCCCTCCATGAAACTTTGTGTGGGGGAGGGGCACAGTGGGCGGGGGCTGTGTTGGTTTTGGTTTTGGTCCAAATTTTGCATCAAAAATTTTCAGGCTTTTGTCAAAATCTGACTTTTTCAGGTGTTTGGGTTTTTTTGTTTGTTTGTTTTTGACAGAAACTTGAGAAATATTTGAAAATAGGTATTTCTATTTTGATGGAAAAGTCACTGGCATATAAAAAAACTTGCTGGAAATTTTTCTCCCAGCTCTAATACAAACCTCTATTTCTTCACAAGCAGAGATCTCCACCACAGAACTGTGAATTATCACTTTTTCTACCTCTCTTCTCCCCTGTTAATCTTAAGCACTGATGAATAAAGGTTATTCTTGATACATGTTATCTGTAAGCTCTGGTTTGCTATCTACTGGTGTCTTACCAGCCTTACAAAGAGGCAGGAACATCTGAAGAATCTTCACAATTCTCATTTCTGTCATCTACTGCTCCCATTTCCCCTTTCTGTCAGTACTGACTGGCGTATTTCTCCTTTTCCCCAGAAAGATGGAGTTACCAAAAGGTGCTGTGGCTGGTAGCTAATAGGATTTGGATTTTAAGCTCCCTGCTATGTCTGAGGAGGATCTGGAAGAGCTACAGGCTGCCATTGATAGAGGAAACCTTTCAGCAGCAGCTTCCAAAGTGCAGAAATCCCTGGAGCTATCAAAAAATGCCAAGCTCAACATTGCCATCATGGGGGAGACGGGCGCTGGGAAATCATCCTTCATCAATGCCATCCGGGGTTTGGAAGATGATGATGAAGGTGCAGCTAAGGTTTGCGTCTTTGAAATGACAATGGTGCCAACTGCTTATTCTCTTCCCAAACACCCCAATGGGAGGCTGTGGGACCTACCAGGAATCGGGACACAGAGATTCTGGCTTGACACATACCTCCAGCAGGTCAACTTTCCCCACTACGATTGCTTCATCATCATCACTTCAGAGCGGTTCAAATACACCCATGCTATCCTAACCCAGAAGATCCAGAGGATGGGGAAAAAGTTCTACTTTGTGCGTTCCAAGGTGGACATGGACTTATGTAACGAGAGAAGGAAAAAGAACTTCAGCCAGGAGGGTGTCCTGCAGAGAATCCGAAGTAATTGCATCGAGTCCCTGCAGAGACAAGGGGTGAGCTCCCCTCAGGTTTTCCTCATCTCCAGATGGGAATTCGACCAGTTCGATGCTCCCCAACTACAGAAAACTCTGGCAGATGAACTCAATATTCACAAGAGACGTGTTTTGCTTTTTGGCCTACCCGGCATTTTCAGACTCATCTTTGAAAGGAAGAGGAAAGCCCTGCAGGGACAGGTCAGGGTACAAGCCCGCACCATCTCTGCCAGTTTTATCCCGGGTCTCCCCTTTGCTTGTGTCGTTCCCCAGTTGATAGATTGCATGTTAAGTTACTGCAAGAGCTTTGGCTTGGATGATGACTCCCTGGTTAACCTTGCCGAGCAGGTTGGGAAGCCTGTCGTGGACTTGAGAACTGTGATAAGGTCTCCCCTAGGCAAAGAAATATCTAGTCATTTTACTTTGAATCTGATAGCCAAGGCTAGAGCTGACTGCATGACGATACCCAGGCGTATCTTCAGTGCGATACCATTGATTGGTGGTTTGGTGGAGGCACAGATGGCTTTTTTGGTCACATGCACCGTCTTACAGCGCTTTCTGTATAATGTGGCTGAAGATGCCCAAAGGGTCCTGATCAAGGCACTGGAAGCGGAAGAGAAAAAGGGAGTGCAGCAGTTTCAGAAGTTCAATAGTCCCCAGGCAGATACTCCCAAGGGAGCAGGAGACCAGAGACCAGAGTCTTTCACACACTGGAAAAAGTTATGAGTATTAATCATTTGTATCAGCACCTCTCCCCTCCCTCCCAGTGCCTCCTGCCTGCCATGATCAGCTGCTCCATGGCATGCAGGAGGTGTTGAGGGGGAGAGGGAAGGTGTGAGGGAGTGGTGCACTTGAGGAAGGGGGCAGAATGGGGTGGGAAGAGGGGAGGTGGGGTGGAGTGGAGCAGGGATGGGAAGAGGCAGGGCAGTGGTGGGGTCCTGGGGGAAAGGTTGGAGTGGGAGAGGTGCTGGGACAGAGCTTGGGGTCAAGTACCCTGGCACATTAGAAAGTCGGTGCTATGGTTTTGTGGTTAATACACTGGCTTGGAGCTCAGAGGACTCTAGTCTGATGGTGGGGAAAATGTGTGGGTCAGAATCTCCACCTGGTGTGAATGGGCCATTGCTCCACCAGAGTCAAAGGAGCCAGATCCCAGCTAGTGTCAATTGTCCATAGCTCCATTGTAATCAATGGGGCCAGATCCTAGTTGGGCTCAATGGGCCGTAGCTCCATTGGAGTCAATGGGGCCAGATCCCAGCTGGGGTCAATGGTCCATAGCTCCATTGTAGTCAATGGGGCTAGATCCCCTGCTGGGGTCAATGTGCTGTAGCTCCATTGGAGTTAATAGGGTCCTCAAACATCATAAGCATTATTAATAATTATTTTATTCTTTAAAATAT
Organism: Aldabrachelys gigantea; assembly: GCA_026122505.1. NCBI lineage: Eukaryota > Metazoa > Chordata > Testudines > Testudinidae > Aldabrachelys > Aldabrachelys gigantea. The sequence continues at coordinate 72,200,008 of CM047489.1, forward strand.
CAGTTAAATGAGATCAGCAGAGTTTCACACCAGAGGTGAATCTGGGCGAATCATAAAACTAAGAAGAACTTAGTGTAACACCAACAGACCCCGGTTGTTGGCGGGTGGGATGGAACCTAGAATCTGTGAAGCTTAGTGCATGAGCCTCTAGTGCATGAGCTAAAAGCCACATGGCCCTTAGCTAAGACTGTAGAGCAGACTCTTTAATCTCTCTCTAAATGGTCTCAGTACCACTAGAGAGGACAGAGCACTGCACCCAGGATGTGTGTGGGTTACATAAGCAGGGTTTGAGATGAGGACCTAGGTGCTGCCTGCATCCCAGAATGCTCCAGCCTGTGTTATCTCACCAGCTCTGTGGGCTTATGGTTATGATGAAGGCTGAAACTCCTCACTCATTTCTACTGACTGCAGCTTATCACTAACTATTAGAGCAGATTTTTTTGTTAAAAACAGCCATAATTACAAATATATATATAATTACAAATTATTATATATATATATATATATATATGTATAAATTATGGATGTTTTTAACAAAAAAAAATCTGATTCAGCACACGATCAAAAACAGATCTGATGAAAAATTTTCAATTACTCTAATAGTTAGTGATAAGCTGCAGTCAGTAGAAATGAGTGAGGAGTTTCAGACTTCATCGCAACCATAAGCCCATAGAGCTGGTGAGATAACATAGGCTAGAGCATTCTGGGATGCAGGCAGCACCTATGTCCACATCCCAAACCCTGCTTATGTAACCCACACACACACACATTTTTTTTTTTTTTGGAAGGGCAGCTGCAATGCCTCATAGGAGTTGTAGTTCATTTCCCTCATGTCCCCATTCTCTATGAGTGAGGATCCCTGGCTGAACTACATCCCCCATGATGCACTATGGTGAGAGGCTCCTGTGATGTTTTGCTTCTCTTTCTCACTCAGAGGGGAATTAATGGTGCATTGTGGGAAATTAGTTTGACCAGTGAGTCTGGTCTATAGTGGTGGATGGGGGTATGAATCACCTGAACTACAACTCCCATGAGGCATCACAACAGGCTTTCCAAATCATAGTCTTTTAGTTCATGATTTTTTCTGCAGAAATTTTTTTGTAGACCCTTCCCATTTACTAACTATAATTATTAATTATGTACATTACAGTGGAACAAACATAGATTAAGGTTGCTTGCGCTAGATGCTGTAGAGGAAGAGTTATAGGCCTTGACCTAAATAGACAAAGGGTAGAAAGAGGAATAGAACCAACATCTTCTAAATCACAGCCTGACCCACTGGGCCACAGATGGCCTGGTGCAATGTGACAATGACTACAATCTTTCTCTTTTCTTCCTCCAGAGAGATGGATGCTACTGAAAAAACTTCATCTGGTATATTTCAAGATCTGGATGTTAAACTCTCTGGTATGTCTGAGAAGGATCTTGAAGAGCTAAAGGCGGCTTTTGAAACAGGGAACCTTTCAGAAGCAGCTCAAAAAGCACAGGAGGCCCTGGAGCTGTCAAAAAACACCATGCTCAACATTGCCATCACTGGGGAGTCGGGATCTGGGAAATCGTCCTTCATCAACGCCATGCTGGGCTTATCCGACAATGATGAAGGAGCGGCAGAGGTTGGGATCACAGAAACAACAACAGAGCCAATCGCTTATCTGCATCCCATGCTCCCCAATGTGAAGATGTGGGACCTGCCTGGGATTGGGACACCAAGTTTCCGGCCTGACACCTACCTTCAACAGGTCAGTTTTGCCCACTATGACTTCTTCATCATTGTCACTTCGAAGCGCTTCAGATCCTGTAATGCAGACCTGGCCCAGGAGATCCAGAAGATGGGGAAGAAGTTCTACTTTGTGCGCTCCAAAGTGGACGAGGACTTGAGAAACGAAAGTAGAAAAAGTAACTACAACCAGGAGACCACCTTGCAGACAATCCGAGACGACTGTGTGAAGAAGCTGAGGAGTGAAGGGGTAAATTCCCCGCAGGTTTTCCTCATTTCCAGGTGGGAATTCAACCAGTACGATTCTCCTCAACTGCAGGAAACTCTGGCCAATGAACTGGACTCTCACAAGAGACATGTTTTCCTCTTGGCGCTTCCCAACATCTCAAGGCCAATCCTGGATAAGAAAAAAAAAGCCCTGAAGAACCAGATCTGGAAACGAGCTCTGAAGTCGTGCGCTATTGCGGCTGTTCCTATCCCCCACCTCTCTGTCTCATGTGACGTTGACATCCTGATGGAATCCATGACTGAGTACTGCAAAGTCTTTGGTTTGGGTGAAGAATCCCTCATTAAACTCTCCAAACAGGTTAGGAAACCCGTGTCTCAGTTGAAGGATGTGATCAAGACCCCGTTGGCCAAGGAAATATCAAGAGAAGATGCTTTGGAGCTGCTGGGCCAGGTTTCAGGTAGTGCAGTGAGGTACGCTTCCAGTCGGTCTCTCCACTGCTTCGTCAAATCGCGTGAGCCTGCTGATCTTGCCTGGGAGCAAGGGGACAAGGAGATGGGTGAAACCATGATAAAAGTTAAAAAGTACATAAGCCTCCTACCAGTGTATGGAACCCTCGTAGCTGCAGAGATCTCGTTCCTAGTCACAAACTATGCCCTTCATTACTTTTTGGATGGCGTTGCTGAGGATGCCCACCGGGTGCTCACCCAGGCTCTGGAGGTGCCAGAGAAAAAGTCTGTTTAGTGACCCCGGGGAGGATGTTCTTGCAGTCAGAGTGTTGGAGTGTGACTCAGGAGACCTGCCTCCACCACAGCATGCCTGTGTGACCTTCATCACATCTAGTCATCTCTATGCCTTAGTTCCCCCTGCCTATAACATGGAGAGAATAATCCTTTGTCTACTTAAACTGTAAGCTCATTGGAGGCAGAAACTGTGTCTCCCTGTGGTGCAAAGGGGCCTTGATCTGGGTCAGAGTTGTAGAGATATATTTATTGAAGATTATAATTTAGAGACGCTCCCACATAATGAACTGTATTACGAATGCAGGAATTTAGGATGCGCCCTGGAAGCTGGGTTGAGAACCCAGTACAGTTATGCACAGCAGTTCAGAAACAAACTAGAAGCTCTTTAGTTTGTTTTATTAAAGTTGTATTCCTGTGTGTCACAGATGCAGAGGACTCATGCTCTCTAGGCTCTGTACAGTCCCTGGGGGGACCCCCCTTCAGTGTGACAGCCCTGCTTGGGGGTCCACTCTTGGGGGTTAACCCCTGGACTCCAGCACCTCCTGGAACCACACCTCTTTGAGCCTTAGCATGCCTGGTTCTGCTGTGGGCCCCTCAGGGAGTCCACTCGCTCTGGACCCCCGGGGCCTCCACATCCAGCGGGAATAATGCCCCCCCGCTCTCTAACCTGGAGCAACTCTCAGCCAGCGTAACACGGGAGGGTTTATTGAGTGTCTGAACAGCACAGGGAACTCTCAGGGCCACAGGCCTGGCCTCCCTCAGCACAGTACATCTAGATCTGTCCTGCCTCCAGCTGGCTCTGGTTGCTCTCTCCTTCTAGCCCAGAAAACCCCTCCTTTCAGCTGGGCATTCGATATCACCGTCCCCCAAGTCCCGTCTCTGTCCTTTGTCTTTTGTCCCAGGTAAACAGGCCTCCTGGGTTTCCTCTTCTTCCAGCCTCTCCTCTCATCCGTCCTTTGTTCCCTTCTGGCTGGAACTGGCTGGTCAGGTCACCGGGGTCCTTTCCCCGCAGCCCATTGTCCTCCTGGCCAGAACCAGCTGTGACTATAAAGCAGTAGGTTAGAGGGCTTTTCCTTCACCCTCCCACTTCTCTGGTTCTTGTCACGCAGACAGCAGGCAGCAAACCACCAGCAGTTCATAGTGCAGACAATGCAATGTTCATTGGGGTTGATGTCCAGCAAGCATGATTCCAATTTCCCTTCCCCCCACTTCCTAGTTGACCCCCGTTTATAGAGTAATATTCTCAGCTACACCTTAACCGATGATTTTAGTGAAATTTAACTAACCAATCCTAACATCCTGTAACATAATTCTCTAACCGATTATATCCCATTACCCTAATTCACTTACACCTAGCAAAGTTAATTACAGCAGACAGAAACAATTGGAGAACCAGGCAGATTAACAATAGAAAAGTGGGGGCCATGAAGATAAAACAGACAGAAATAAGAGTTTCACAATCACAACCACTGAGAAGTGATTTCTTGCCAGACAGGATGCTATCAAACTAAGGCCTTGTCTACACTGCCACGTTACAACTTTCTTGCTCAGGGGTGTGAAAAAACACCCCCCTGAGCGCAGCAAGTTTCAGCGCTGTAACGTGACAGCGCTGGGAGCTACAGAGGGTGGGTTTTTTACAGTTCTGGGAGAACTCTCTCCCAGTCCTGGCATCATGACTACACAAGCCAGGGCAGAACTTTAACGTTGCTAGTGGAGACTTGCCCTAAGTTTTCTTCAACCATGTTAAGATCTGTTTCTTTATCTGGTGGTGATGGGCACTATCAGGACAGGATCATCTTCCTAACAGCCTGTGATAAATGAAGAGGGGAGGGGGTAGCTCCCTTTTGTAGATACCCAGCCAGCCAGTAGCTATAAAATCCCTCTTAGTAGCTGTTCTCTAATTGTTCTACCTGTAAAGGGTTAAGAAGTCTCACTGCTACGCACAGGTAAAAGGAAGGGAGTGAGCACCTGGCCAAAAGAGCCAATGGGAAGGCTCAAACTTTTTAAAATTGAAAAAAGACTCCCCCCTTTTGTCCGTCTGTTGTTCTTTGGGGAGAGGTGGACAGGGCAGAGCTCTGCTGTAGGAAGCTTAGGCCAGGTATGAAAAATCATCAGTATCATACCTAGAAACTGCTCATTTGTAACCCCAGATTTGTAAGTAGATCAGGGAATGTCTAGGAAGGCGCGATTAGGTTTATCCCTTTTATTTCTTAATGGCTTGAGGATTCCTCTGTGCTAACCTCAGGTGCTTTTGTTTTGCTTATAACCTTTAAGCTGAACCTGAAGAAAGCTGTTCTTGGTGCTTAATCCTTATAGTTTTTTTTTTTTTTTAAACCTAGCAATAGCCTGAGTTCCCAGATGTATTTTCTTTCTTTTTTTTTTTTAATTAATAACATTTACCTTTTTAAGGAACAGAACTGGATTTTTGGGTTTAAGAGGTTTGTGCATGTTGTTTAATTAGCTGGTGGCAACAGCTGATTTCCTTTGTTTTTTCTTACTCAGCTCTTCCCCAGAGTGGGGGTGAAAGGGCTTCAGGGTACCCCTCAGGGAGGAATTCCCAAGTGTCCTTTCCTGGGCTTTCAAAGGGGTTCTGCTCTTGGGTGGTGGCAGCATTAACCAATCCAAGGTCAGAGAAAAGCTGTAACTCTGGGAGTTGAATATGAGCCTAGAGTGGCCAGTGTTAATTTTTAGAGTCCTTGTGGGTCCCACTTCCTGCGCTTAAAGTGCTAGAGTGGGGAATCAGCCTTGACACAGCCCCAAACCCCCTTATTTCAGTGGGGGGGGAGGGTTGGTTTGGGATGTGAGGATGTGACCGTTCACTTCCCAGTGTATGGCTGCCCCAGCTGCTTAGCCAAAGGCCTTAACCTAAGAACCAGGCCTCAGAGTGTCACAGTGAGAGAAGGCCCAGACACAGGCAGACTATGGTTTTGAGTCTTTGTTTTGTACCCCTGTAACTAGCTAAGTGATAAAAACACACCTAAGTTCTTAAGTATAGACCTCTACAGGCAGGCCTGAATATCTATATTGTAACACTCCACCCCTTTTCTTTTCTGTTGGGATCCTCCTGCCCAGATATCCCTGGGAAAGCACAGGACGTACGGCGACACATTTCCTGATAGGGCCAGGCATCGAGGTGAAATGTGCCGATGCGCCATGTGTCCCACTGCCCCTTGTGCAGTACCATGCCCTGCACCTTCTCTGGTGCGGGCGTACCACAGCTGTTCCAATTAATGCTCCAGACTTCCCGTTGTCGTGGGCCTGAGGAGGTTGGGTCTGAGCTGTCTAGTGCACTGCGGGGGGGGGGGGGGTGTTACTACATTACGTATAGGTTATAGTTAGCGGCCGTTCTTTAGAGGGTTGACTGTTCCATATGTAACGTAACACAAGTATTCTTAACAATACACCAGCCGCCATGATAATCCACAGCAACACCGAGAGTCCTGACCACTGCAGGATGGTCCAACATCCCGGCCACCACCAAGAACACTGCTTCTCCTCCTTCAATAGCGTTAAAATTCTGTCAACGCCATCCTGACGTGTGTATTGTAAGTGTGTCCAACTATTGGCTGTTGAGGTGAGTTCCTCCTGTAATCTTTGTGTACTCTTGTAGTAAACGTTTTTCCCAAATCTGGACTTTAGCGTACAAAATCTGGGTGCTTACTGTGAACCTTCCCCAAGCTGTACCCAGCTTGGATCTTTCTCGCTGCCACCAGCCAGGAATTTACAGGGCCTGACCCCCTTTCCCTCTCTCTGGTCTCCCCAACCCTTCCCTGGGGGGCGGGGGACCCCAAACCCCAAATCCCTTGGATTCTTAAAACCAGGAGAAATAACCCCTTTCCCCCCTCCCTCCCAGGCTTGCCTCTTTGTCTAGCCTGCGAGTACCGAGAAAACCTGTTTCTCTGCTTCCCAAGAGATAATCGTTCTATCACCTTGGGACAATAGGAACACAAAAGACCAACAGCTGGCTTTGCCTTCCCCCCTAGCCTGTCACCCCGTGGTAGACAGACTAAACACAGAAATCTCTATCCCTTTGCCTCACTAGGAAAGAACTTTCACAAGTTTAAAAAGAAAACTTTATATAAAAAGAAAGAAAATACAGAACAATAGTACTGCATTAAAGATCAATACAGGCTCTTGCTTATAAGAAAATATGAATAACCAGTCTGATTTAAAAAATAGCCAATTTAAAACAGTCTAGCAAATCAACACACAGTAAATACAAAGCAAAGCACATCACAGCCGATTTACTTTGTTTCCTTTTGTACTCACAGACTTTTAGTAGAATATTAGAAAGAAGATTGGAGTTAGAGAGAAGCTTGTTTTCCCATAGCTGAGGAAAACACAAAGACACAGATTACCCAATTCCCGCCCCTGACTTTTAAAAAATCCAGTTCTCTGATTGGTCCTCTGGTCAGGTGTTTGGTTCCCCCTTTTTCACCCTTTACAGGTAAAAGAAAATTAACCCTTACCTATCTACTTATGACAACTCTGGTCCATGTTGTGTGTCCATTGAGTATCCACAATGAAATTCAGTGCTCTCCGTGCCATTCGACTACTTGGGATGGGATTGGGTAATAGGTGCTGGTTCGATTGTGCGCAGCAATGAGTTCCACAGATCCTTTTGTGCACCGTAGTCCCAATGGCAGTGCATAGCTGTGTGTAACTGTGCCAGATGCTGGTGCAATTGTGGCCCCAAGTGTTGTGTACATTCCCAGGAAACATCCCAGAACCCGTATATATCACCGCTAATGGCCCCCATTTGCAACAGGCCATTAATTCTGCCCCTCCATGGCCATTGCGGACGGACACATGCAGATATTTTCTCTGGACAAACAATGACTTAACTGAATCATTGTCCATTTTACACCATTCTATCCTCCCCAGCTCTCTCCCAGTGGGTCCCCGTGAGCTCCTCTCTTTCTCATTATTCCTATAGGGCTCATGGGGACCCACCTTCATAGCTATCCCATTCCAAGGCATCACAGTAACTGTTACACAGGCGCTAGCACCAGAGTTCAGCGTTTTGTATCCCCATGCGCACCTCCCCCTCCCAAGTCAGCCTTTTGAGGTCACCTCCCACCCATGTCACGAGGTTTCTTGTCCACTGAGTTAGCCGCAGGTTCACTTTTGCTGTCCTTTTCCATCCCATTGCGATTGCAGACTGTTGCTGGGCCAGTAACTCATTGATTTGCTGCTGCAATTTTACATTCTGGCTTATCGGTTACTTAACGGTCCCCCAGATTTCACACACCCAACCCTGCGTTTCCTGCTGCCCACAGAGCCCTTTCCAAGCGACGATTCCATGTATGTCCCCTCACCCACCCATTACGTTGTTGCTTCAACCCTTTTATGTATGTGCTGCAGTTGGGGTGTACCCGGTCCACCTACCATTCTCTGGGGTGCACCATCCATGTTATGGACTGGAAAGACACGCTGAAAAGCGCTGGTTGCACCCACTCCCACATGTTCACCCGTTGAGGGGTATTTCTGGCTCCAGGCTGCAGCCAGCTTAGGTCAGGATTCTTCCAGCTTGGCATCCATATTACCTGTAGGGTTACATTCTGCAAAGCGGTTAAATTGTCATACCCAGTGTCCTGGGGAGACTGTATGCTGGGAGGGGTCACTTAGGGGGTGCTGCAGGAGTGTGTGTGTACTGGGAGGGTTTGGGGGGGTCCTGGAGGAGGTACGTGGGGGGTACCTGAGAGGTGCTGGAGGGGGTACCGGTGGCCTCACTCTGGAGGTGGGGGGCAGTGTCGCTTCTTGTTATGGTGGTGGATGCAAGCCCAGGAGGCAGCACCCGCCCGTCAGTCAGCACCTTCCTTTGGGCCTTTCCCACTGCCCAGGGTGGGGAGCTGGGGCCTGGCCTGTCACAGCAAGGAAGAATCCCAGACCTGGACATTTCCTCATATTTCAAAAAGCTGTGAGGATGGAGATAGAAGAACAAAAGAGAGGATCACATCCAGGAGAACCCCAACATATGGTCACAATACCTCTCAGGAGCCTGTCCTGGTCCTTCAAAATGCTCCCTCAGGGGCCCCACCTTCCCCCCATGGTCCCTCAATATCCCCCCTCGGGATCCTCTGCCAGCCCCCCTCATGGTGCCTCAATATCCCCCCTGAGGGGCCCTGTCACCCCTCCATGGTTCCTCAATATCCCCACTCAGGGGACCCCAACTTCCCCCTCATGGTCCCTCAGTATCCCCCCCCAGGAACATCTGCCAGCCCCTCTAGTGCCTCAATATTCCCCCTCAGGATCCCATTCACCCCTCCTCCATAATCCCTCTATATCTCCCCTCAGGAGCCCCAGCCACCCCCTCATGGTCCCTGAATATCCCCTGTCAGGAGCTTCCACTGTCCTGCCTCCACGGTCCCTCAATCCCTCTGCCCCACTGAAAACACCAACTCCCTGTATCTTCCCATAGCTCACTTTGGTATCTCCCTCGTTGCACTTCCAACAGTTCAAAGGGTTTGGGGGCCAGGGGGTGTGAGACGGGGCAGCTTCCCCCTCAGTTCTTTGTGTCACCACCATTTCTTCCCACCTTTTCCAGATTTCCCTAGTAAGGTCCCCCGGGTACAGCCCCATGGTCTCCGGCACAGCATGGGCGCAATTGGGACAGACCCCTAATGGACACAGGCCCTAAGTCCCTGGCTCTGGCCCTCTCCATCCCATTCTCCTCCCCTCCCACTGATCTGTCTCCTCTGTGTTCTCCAGGCTCTCTTGGCCCCTGCTGGGCTCCCTCTCTTCTCTGGACATCCGGCTCTATCCTTGGGACTCTCTTCCTCACCCTCTCCCAATATCCTGCCCTTGACTCAGGAGGACCAGAGCACTCCGGAGGACTGAGACACTGATTTCGGGGTCTAGGGCAGAGGTGCTGGAACAATTTGTGTAGGAGGGTGCTGAGATCCATTGACCCAAACTGTAAACTGCCAGGGTGTGTGGCAGCTCCCCCAGCCGCTCTAATTCCAGCACCTATGGTCTAGGGCAGCTCAAGACAAGAGGTCTGAGTCTGGTGGTTCGCCCTAGAGTCCCGAGCCAGCAGCAGTGACTGGACTCTCCCAGTCCCAGCTGGCTCAGAAGCATGTGGGACTCTATTCACACAGACCCCTGGCTGCACAGTGGGTGACAGCAGGGCCAGTTTGTAACAACCTTACCCTGGTCTCTAATAGCTGCAGATTGGCTTAAACACAGAAGCAGGAGGTTTAATAGACTTTCCAGTGTTTTGTTGGTGTTAATTATGACTCTGGATAGTCTTGATACCCATATAACTATCCAGTGCAAATCTGCAGGGCTGAGGGGGAGGTGGAGTCAAAGCCAGGGTCCAGCTGCTGCCCCTCACTCCGTGTTTTCCTAAGAGCCACAAAAATCAGATGCACAGAGTGTCAGATCCAACTGACTGGGAGTTTATTAAAAGACAAAAGTATTGCACTAAGATCTGCAGTGATGACAAAACCACAAGCAGCGAATACACAGAGGAAAGAAATGCAACTGCATGAATTACTGACGGTGGAATATAAAGCAAATCAGTTGCACTAGGCTGGCGAGTGGCATCATATGAGCCAATCGTAATCAGACCCCGACACAAAGCGATTACAATCCGCAAATCCTAGGTTAGTCTGAGCAGTGTGAGGTGATTCCCTGATCCCAGGCCAACCTAAACTCCACATTAAACAAACACGTCAGCACGAAAACCACCGTCAGCAGCAGCTCAAACTGCAGCTTCAGTCTATAAGAAAAATCTCACATCAGTGATTTAACTATTAAGCCTCTGCTATGGGATTAGCAGACAGATACTTCCAAGCCCTACTCAGGATACAACTTAGTTACAGGGCTAATAACAGCCTCTAGTGTGAGGATGGCAGACGGAGAAAAGAATCTTTAGCGAACCTCTGCTAAGAGACCTGTTAAACGGATGTGCCTGGAAGGCCAGATCCCCAGAGCAAGTCAATGGGATTGGATCAGTGGAACTAGGTGCATACTGAGAATCTGTGCTTGGGGGTTTCTAACCAAGTCTGTTGGGATTCAGGGATCTGCATTAGAGCAACGTTGAGTTGAGAGCTGAGCCCATGGGAGCTGAGCAGGATAGAGGCTCAGGTCGATGTCTTACTGCTCAGAAGTTGATTTTTAATGGTGTCCTTTTAATTAATTGCGTTCAAGTGCTTGGGGTGAAACTGGTCTAACCCAGCATTGAATGACAAAGGGAAAAGCACTCAGGGAAAGAACAAAAGCTGGAAGGAGCTGGTTCCGGTTTCAGCTATTTTCTGATCATGTTTTGCACTGTGATAACAGCTCTGCTGGCTGCTCACGGTCAAACTGCACTGGTTTACACTGCATACAGGAGGCCACATCCTCCGCTGGACTCAAGGAATCTTCACCGATTTACACAGAGAAAATTAAAGTATATTTTAAAAATCTTGTCCAATGTTTTTAATGAACATAGACCAGGACTTCTTGAGCTGGTATTTGCCCTGCTGCCGTCCCTCAACTTTCCCATCTGGGACCTGGCTTAAAAAAATTAGGGGGTGAAGAAACTGTATCTCAGTTTTGCCAAACTCTGGAGACCTTTTTCAATGTTTTTTCTTTAGTTGCATTAGATTTGAGTACAGACGAATCTGCCATTGTCCCTTGGTTGGCTCCAAGCTCCATCTGCCAGAGGCGTGTATCCAGTTTACTGGTCTTATGTTGTTGTTATTCATTTGTTTTCTCTTCTGTCTCCAATGCCTTGATCAGGACTCTTTGGGCATCTTCAGCAACACCATCCAAAAAGCTGTTCAGCATTTTGGAAGTCACTGTGAAAGACCTTTCTGCAGCAAATACAGTCCCAGCCACTGGTATCATGCTGACAAAATGTTTAACTACCATTAGACCTTCCCCTGTAGCTCGTGCCAGCAGCTTCTCGGCGGTTTCTTTTGAGATATCTTTGGCCAATGGGGATTTGATCACATTCTTCAGGTCAGCGACAGACTTCCGAACCTGGCTAGCGAGTATAATGAGGGAAATGTCATCCAACCCAAAGCTCTCACAATACTCTCTCATGTTATCCACCAGGATGCCAACATCGCACTTCACCGAGAGAGCCGGGAGAGGAACAGCTGCGATGGCACACGACTTCAGGGCTTGTTTCCAGATCTGCCTCTGCAAAACCTTTTTCTTCTTTTCCAAAATTGGTTTGGAAAGATTGGGCAGGGCCAGGAGGAAAATGTGTTTCTTGTGACTTTCCAGTTCCTTCAGCAACGTTTTCTGCAGTTTGGGAGAATCGTATTTCTGAAATTCCCTGCTTGACACAAGGAAAACCTGCGGGGAGCTCATCCCTTCTCTGCACAGGTGATTGACACAGTCGTTTCTGATTTTCTCCAGGGTTCTCTCCTCATTGAAGCTCTTTTTGTATTTCTCATTGTAAATGTCCAAGTCCACCTTGGAGCGCACAAAGTAAAACTTCTTCCCCATCTTATGGATCTCCTGGGCCAGTTTGGCATGGTTGACCTTGAACCGCTCCGAAGCAATAATGATGAAGAAGTCATAGCGATTGAATGTCACCTGCTCCAGGTAAGTGTCTGGCTGAAAATCTGGGGTCCCAATCCCTGGCAGGTCCCAAAAGATCACATTGGGGTACTTGGAATGCTGGTACCACTCTGGTTCTTTGGTTGTCTCCACCACCCCAGTCTCAGCTGATCCTTCATCCTCATCTCCCAGGCCCCGGAAGGCATTGAGGAAGGATGATTTCCCGGCTCCTGACTCCCCTGTGATCGCGATGTTGAGCTCAGTTTTTTTAAGCAGCTCGTCAGACCTCTGTACCAGATACGCTGCTAATGAGAGGTCTCCTGCTTCGATGGCAGCCTTGATCTCATCAGTCTCCTGCTCAGACAGACCAGGCAGTGTATTTCTGTGTTTTGTAAATACGTTACCAAAGAGAAGTTTTAGTTGTTCCATCCTCCTATGGAAAAAAACCACCCCAAATTAAGTGTCAGTCTTAGTCTTTTTCTCCCTCAGAACAAGTCACCCAGAACTGTAACATGCAGTGAGTAAAAAAGAGTGTTACGTAGAGGACAGAACACTAGACGGGGGCTCAGTTTCCCTATCTGTAAAATGGGGATAATGAAAAGCGCTTTAGACTACAGATGGAAAAGCATGATGGAAAAGCCAGGTATTATTATTTATCATATGTGTCCCGTACTTCCCGTGGGGCTGGCATGCTCTCCCCTTTACTCAGCACCTCTGAGAGCTGACAGTTCTTGTCCAGCTCCTGACTCGAGCCATGCTCCATCTCACCCGCAGCGTAGCCTGTTTGCCCTATTTTCCTGCACCACCTGGCAGCTGCTGGGCCTCCCCCTTTGAAACACCCCTTCTTGACCCTAACAGATGGCCCAGGGTTGGCATTAAGCCTCAGGCTGCTGGTTCACCCTTGACAGGGACAGGGTTTGTTGGCTCCGTTGCAGAGTCACGTTTGCTGCAGACAGATGTGTAGAGTCTCTTCCCAGATTGGGGGTAGGGGACTCTGCACCTCCACCCGATGGCTAAGGGTGAAGTATCTGGGTGTGAGGGGAGGGAAATGGAGGTATCCGTATCTTCCCCCCACAGACACCCCCCATCCCTTCAAGTCGTCCCCCTGCTGTTGTCCCCTCTGCTGTCTCCCCGGTCAGGGACAGGGACCCACAAGTCCTCACCTTCCCCATGCGGTGCCCAGCCATAGAGCAGAGCCTCCAGACTCCCCCTTCCTGCCAATTCCCCCCGATTCTGCTGCTTCAGGTCCGAGCTAGGAGATATAGGAGGAGGCTTCAGCTGTGCCCATCCAAAGTCCTGTGTCTTCATGTGCCCCCATCTCTGTCCCCCCTTCCAAAAATGCCCTCGCTGACTCCATGTCAGTCCCTGCCTCCTCTTCCCTGGTCCTCAGCCCTGACAATGCCTGCCCCCCTCCCACCCCCCAGGCCCAGGTATGCTGGGCAGCAGAGAGATGGGAGGCAAGGAGGGGGAGAGCCAGGCTGTGGACCATGGGGGTGCTGGCAAATGATCTTTCAAAAAAAGCCAAGGAAATGGACTGCCCCCAAAGTTTGTAGGTGCAGCATTAAGGTGGCCTGGAGGTGCCCTTCCAGAACATGGAAAGTGGCTAAACGTAAACCTCTGACGATCAGGACGTGATAAGTTAAAAATACACCCCAACTCCACAATGCAGCCTTCATTCTGCTGCTGTCACTTACCCCTCAGGGAGCCCTGCAGACCCTGGTCCCTACGCCACCAGACAGCCCATATTCCCCACAGCTAGAAGGCCCTGTGCACAGCTACTGCTGGAGCCTATCGAGCTCAGCGCTGGATCTCTCAGGGTACGTCCACCCCTCTCCTCACCTCACGGCGACAGCTCAGCCCCCGGCTCCAGTGACTCTGTCGTTCCTTCAGCGTGGCTGCACCTGCCCCAGCGAACGAGGTGTGTGCAGATGGGTGCTGGAAATCAAAACTGGAACTCAGTGCAAACAACAACATTCCTTTCAGTTTCTGGCACCGCACTTGCTCAACAAATCCCAGGTTGCCAGTTTCAGGGAGGCTGTTAAGGTGGCTACTGATCTCCTAGCCCCTGTGTTTGCTCCCCATAGTCCACACAGTACAGCTCTGACCTGCCACATGACCTGCTGCTGTGGTCAGAGGCCTCCATTGTTTGCAGCTGTTCTACAGCAAAGAGACTTAACTGCTCTCTCCATTGAGCCTGAAAGAGAGTGCTGGGCTTTGATGGGCAGCCCTGGCTCCTGTCCTCCCTGTTCTAACCACTGTACCCCACTTCCCTTTGTGCACAACCCCACCGGTTCTGGCACCCATTGCTCTTCTAAGGAAGTAACGCTGTAATCGATATTCAGAGTGAAAGCTGAATCGATGCTTTGAGAGCTGGGGCTAATTGCTTCAAGGAATCCCTGCACCAGTCAGTGCAACTGCCCTGAAGGCAGTGAGGCCACTGGAGCGAATGCTACTGAACAAGGAAACACAAGTCTTTGGGTGATGACGCACTGCATACAACGACACATTTACTTCAGCGATATCTACTCCGCCCGCAGACCTAAACCAACACCTCCCCGAACGAAGTTAGCTGTGACCATGGGAACCCTCGTCTGCTGGCATGGCTGGGTTTGCAATGGGGCTTTTGTCAACACAGCTATGTCAGACAGCAGTGGGATTTTTTCATGTCCTTGACTCATGCTCAAACCCAGTGTCGTGGGTTTTCTCTGCAGTCTACCCACAGTGTGTCCCCAATGGAGCTTGGCCATTGTCTATCAGCAGTGGAGGTGGAAAGCTGGCAGAAGCAGCTCTGAGCATGACCCTGAGAAGAACCAGGAGACAGAGCCTCTGGAGCCGAGATCTCACTGTAGTCAGGCTGGGGGCATATGTAGTTCATTGGGCATGCAAACGATAGAAAGGTGAGGGAGGTGTCATTTCAGTTGTACACATCAGCAGAATCACAATTTCAGTGATCTTCCCCTCTGCGGCATGGGGGAAGAGGGGAAGAAATCGCTGCCCCCCAGCTCCAAGTGCTCTAATTGGTGGAAATTTTGATAATACAGCATTGCTGGAAATGGGACAAGTTGGGTATCACTGAAAAGCCTTTTCCCCCCAGACACCATGGCAGCAACTATGTCAAACCTAAAATAATTCTCTAGCTTCATAGACTCAGAGCAGTAGGACTGGAAGGGATGTCACTGGGTCGTCTGGTGCAGTCCTCTGTGCTGAGGCAGGACAAAGCTTTATCATTCTAGACCATCCCTGACAGGTGTTTGTCCGACCTCTTCTTAAAACCTCCAGAGATTCCACAGCCTCCCTAGGGAATTTGTTCCAGTGTCTAACCACCCTGACAGTTAGGAAGTTTTCCTAAAGTCTAACTGAAATCTCCTTTACTACAATTTAAGCGCATTGCTTCTTGTCCTCTCCTCAATGATGAACAATTTATCACCCTCATCTTTGTAACAACCTTTTACATTCTTGAAGCCTGGTATCATGTCCCTCATCTTTCGTCTCTTCTCCAGACTAAACAAACCCACTTCTTTCAATCTTCCCTCATAGCTCATGTTTTCTAAACCTTCCATCATTTTTGTTGCTCTTCTCTGGATTTTCTCCAATTTGTTCTCATCTTTCCTGAAGTGTGGTGCCAAGAACTGGACACAGTCCTCCAGCTGAGGCCTAATCAGTGCTGAGTAGAGCACAAGAATCATTTCTCATCTCTTGCTTACAACACTTCTGCCAATACATCTCAGAATGGTATTTTGCTTTTTTGCAGCAGTCTGACATTGTTGACCCATATTTAATTTGTGATTGACAATTGATTCTTCCTCTGTGGAGCACTTTGCATTTGTCCATGTTGCATTTCATCCTGTTTATTCCATTTCTCCAGGTTCTCCAGATCATTTTGAATTCTAATCCTGCCCTCCAAAGCGCTTACAACCCCTCCCAGCTTGGTATTATCTGCAAACTTTATAAGTGTGCTCTCTGTGCCATTATCCAAGGCAGTTATGAAGCTATTCAATAGACCCAGATCCAGAACAGATCCCTGCGGGACTGCACTTGATGGGCCCATCCAGCTTGACTGTGAACCGAGTACCGTTTTCCAACCAGTTGTGCATCCACAATAATAGGTTCTTCTAGGCTGTATTTCCCTAGTGTATGAGAAGATCATGTGAGGTGGTATAAAATATGTGTATTCGAGGAAATGTTTAAAAATCAATGTTGGTTTAATTACACTTTAACACAGGCAAGTCAAACATGCAGCCCTCACACATTTAAATTGTGGCTCTCGGCTGGCAGTGTGGTGTTAGCCGTTAACGCTCAGAACATGAGACCCGCTGAATGTCTGTAATGTTACAGATCACTGCCTGTGGAGGGAGAGCTTCAAACTGGCTTGTCACTGACAGCAAAACAGAAACCGTACAGAGGTGTAGATGATCAGCTTTGTGTATTATGCCAAAAGAGAAAGTGCTTGAGATGTCAGCATCCAGCCAGAAATAACTGGCTGGATGCTGGAAATTACTGGAATCTGTCCACTGTATGGTGTAGACACAGATACATTACATAAGACAGCCTGGCTGGTTTCTGAACAAGGAAACTGGCTGCTGTTGTTTGTTTCTCCTGTGTCCAGAGAAACTGGCCTTTGTACACACCCACAGGACCGGTGCTACCATTAAGGGAAACTAGGCGGTTGCCTAGGGTGCCAAAATTTGGGGGTGTCAAAAAGCGGTGCCCCCCATTTTTTTTTGCAGCGTTCCTGGGCTGGGCTACTAGCGGCGCACTGACACGTGCGGCTCAGACTCCCTCTCCCAGCGCAGCGGCCGCTCCATGCAATTATTATCATTGCCAGCGGGGACAGCATGCTCGGGGAGGGGGCGTAGCAGAGGTGAGCTGGGGTGGCCCTGCGGCAGCTCCATCTCCAACCTTGAGGCATCCCCCCCTGCGGCAGCTCCCCACCCCAGCTCACCTCTGCTCCGCCTCCTCCCCGAGCACACCGCCTCCACTCTAATTCTCCTTCCCTCTGAGGCTTGTGGCACCAGACAGCTGGGGTGGGGAGCTGCTGCACAGCTCCCTGGGTCAGGGGGCGCGGAGCTGCTGTGGGGGTGTGGTGTGCCTCAGGGCAGGGAGGCGTGAGCTGCTACAGGGTTCCTCTCCCCAGCTTACCTCTGCTATGCCCCCTCCCCGAGCACGCCGTCGCTGCTCCACTTCTCCCACCTCTCAAGCTTGCGGCGCCAATCAGCTGTTTGGTGCCGCAAGCTTGGGAAGGGAGGACAATTAGAGTGGGGGCAGCATGCTGGGGAGGAGGTGGAGCAGAGGTGAGCTGGGTGGGGAGCTGCCACACGGCTTCCCAGGGGGGAGCTACCTTGGGGGGGGTCGCCTCAGGGCGGAGGGGGGTTGGGGAGCTGCCACAGGGTTGGGGGGGGCAAGGTGGAAATTTCACCTAGGGTGCAAAACTTCCTTGCACTGGCCCTGCACACCTGCAAAGCTACCCACTTATCCCCCTTCACCCTGTCTTCACACTCTCCTCTGCCATCGTGCCTACAAACAGCCTGACAATGGGAACAAGGAGGGAGGTTGTAGCTAGTTAAGTGGGGAGGTGGTTGCTCTGAGTGGCTTTGCAGAGAGTGGAAGAAGAGGGCACCGGAGGGGTTTGCTGGGAGAAAGTTCACTGGTGCCGAAGACGACCAGGAGCACCTAAGACTCAGCACTGAACTGGAACTTTGCTCAGGACCCCTGAACTCAGTGTCTGCCCTTCCAGATTGTGCTCCCACTGGGCCTATGGGGCCTTGGTTTGGATGCAGCCCCCAACCCCGTATCTCCCCTTGTTGTTTTTCTCCTCTCATCCCTCTGTAAATAAATATCTCCCTTTCCTATATCCATTGTACTTTTCCTGTGGGTGGGTGTGTTCACTCTGGGGGGTTGGAACAGGTGTCCCTGGGGTGGAAGGGATTTCTCCTGCTGCATTCCAGTGTGCGCCTTCTCTTGGCCAGAGCTGCCTGCAGAGCAGACTCCATCTTGGCCATGAGGGCGCTAAAGTTCCATGTGTTTCTGCAGCATCTAGCACAAGGGTGTCCTGGTCCGGGGCTGGGGCTCCTGGAGGCTACCATAATACACCTAATAAATAGCAATAATAATGGACAGGGACTAGCATAGTGAGATCCTGGGCTGTGACTGGAGGACCTGGGTGCTGCTATAATATTCCTAATAAATAGCAATAATAATGGATAGTGCCTAGTGCAGTGGGATCCTTCCTGGGTGCTGCCCCAATACGACTAATAAATAATAATAACAGATATAAACATTCTCATGTAAAGTGTCTTCTTTCCTCAATTTCCCCCTCGTTCCCCTCTCCTCCAGGAAAATTGAATACTAAAGACTTTTGGCTGGAATCTGAATTTTTTTCAGTGTTTGGTAGATTTAGGCTGAAGGATTTGGGGGGATTGGCAGGTGTTTTTTGGGCTCATTTCAAATTTTTGATGAAAATTGAATTTTCCACTGAAAATTCTGAAGCAAACCAAAAATTTTCTGCAGAACCCGTCTCCATTTTCCAGCCAGCTGATACCGAGAACGATGCAGCGACCATCTGTGTCAGCTGAGCACGTGAGTCACCTTTTGGTTCCTTAGACTAAGCTTCCCAGCGCACAGAAGTTGTTGTTGTCTCTAAAGAATGATTTGTTTTAGTGGGGGCAGCTCCCAAATTTGGCACGATAAGCCCCATTGAGTGCCAGTCAAGTTAACCAAAGAATGCACATGTGTAGCCACACCTATGTTTAAATATAACTCCAGGTATTGACTTGCTGAATGGATGACGTGGGTGTGGTACAGGGACCGTGTGACTTAGTGGGTAGGAAGCCTGAGTGGGAGTCTGGGTGCTATTCCTGGCTTTGAGCAGGCAGCCAGGACTCCGGGGTTCCTCCTGTGATATTAGGAAGGAAGCGGCCTTGTGGGTAGGGAATGGGACTGAGGACTCCTGGGTCCTGTTTTCAGCCCTGGGAGGGAAGTGGAATGAAGTGGTTAGAGTAGGGGGTAGCTGGGAATCAGGATTCCTGGGTTCTATAGCAAGGGGAGAGGGGTCTAGTGGTCAGAGCACAGCAGATGGGAGCCAGGACTCCTGAGTTCTATCCCAGCTCTGGTAGGGGAGTGGGGTCTGGGCAGTTAATGAAGGAGGAAGGGGGTAGCTGGGAGTCAGGACTCCTGGGTTCTGCAGAGAGGGGAGTATAGTCTAGTGGTTATAGCGTGGGGGAGGGGAAAGATGGTCAGCATTCAGAAATCTACTGCCAGTTCTACCACTGACTCACTGCATCGCTTGGGAAAAGCCACGTGCTGAGCTTGACTCAGCCTTGCAAAGCTAAGGGGGGATATGATAGAGGTACAGTGAAACCCTGCTATAACACAATGATTGGGGTCAAAAAAATTGGATCACAATAAATGCGAGGTCACGGTATAGTGGGGTTTACCGTTTCAAGCTGGTCAATTTCTCTTGGGCAGAAAATGACTTGCGTTTGTGAACTGCCCATAACAGCAACTGAAAGCGTGCAGCTCCAGCAGCGGGGGCTCTCAGCCATGCAGCAAGAGAGGGAAACACTTGGGGAGAGCAGGGGAGATGTGCAAGGGGCAGAGGGAGAGCGAGGAGCACCTGGGGAGGAGAACGGCTTTTCTCGCCAAATGAAGAAGCAGGGGTAGGGGGGAAGAGGCAGTGAGGAAGGCACATTCCATTTTTTGTTTTTTTTTCCCCTTCGGCGGCACTCCAGCCTCTTTTTTTTCTTTTTTCTTTTTTCCTTTTTTGCGCTTTGGTGGTGCTCCGGCCACTTTTTTTTTTTTTTTTGCACTTCAGCAGTGCTCTGGCCATTCTTTTCTTTTCTTTTCTTTTCTTTTCTTTTCTTTTTTCCACTTCTGCGGTGCTCCAGCTGCTATTTTTTTTTTTGCTTGGGGCGGCTGGAGGCACCTTATGATCGCCTTATATCCAAATTCATGTTATTGCGGGGCACATTATAGTGGGATTTCCCTGTATATAAAATCATGAGTGATGTGGATAGGGAAAAGTTATTTACTTATTCCCATAATACAAGAACTGGGGGTCACCAAATGAAATTAATAGGTAGCAGGTTTAAAACAAATAAAAGGAAGTTCTTCACACAGCGCACAGTCAACTTGTGGAACTCCTTGCCTGAGGAGGTTGTGAAGGTTAGGACTGTAACAGCATTTAAAAGAGAACTGGATAAATTCATGGTGGTTAAGTCCATTTATGGCTATTAGCCAGGCTGGGTAAGGAATGGTGTCTCTAGCTTCTGTACATCGGAGGATGGAGACGGATGGCAGGAGAGAGATCACTTGATCATTGCCTGTTAGGTTCACTCCTCTGGGGCACCTGGCAGTGGCCACTGTCGGTAGTCAGATACTGGGCTAGGTGGACCATTGGTCTGACCCAGTACAGCCGTTCTTATGTTCTTATGTAAAGCTCAGCTTTGATGTGCCCAGGCTCCCCATGCGTTACACTCAGGTGCTCAGCCCCTTGACCTTTGGACATTGATTCACTGCCTCAATGCAAGCAGCGTCCCCTGTTCACGAGCTTCAGTTCATCCATCTCCTCAACCCTGGCGCTTAGTCGTGTCTCAAGTAAAACCAAATAGACGTTTATCTGATACAGCTTAAAAATAAAGATTCCAGTTGAGGCAAGTCTAAAGATTGGACCCAAATGCTTACGGATAAAAGAAGAATGTAAAACCCCACCTAGAGCCTGAACTGAATAACAGGTTCCTCTCCTGTCTAATAGGCTGTTTCTCACTCATAAGTCGGTCACCACATTGCTCTTCCCGGTGAGTTAGCTGGGATCCGCCGCTCATGAGCCTCCCATGCTGGCAGATTCATAGATTCATAGACTCTAGGACTGGAAGGGACCTCGAGAGGTCATCAAGTCCAGTCCCCTGCCCTCATGGCAGACCAGATACTGTCTAGACCATCCCTGATAGACATTTATCTAACCTACTCTTAAATATCTCCAGAGAGGGAGATTCCACAACCTCTCTAGGCAATTTATTCCAGTGTTTAACCACCCTGACAGGAACTTTTTCCTAATGTCCAACCTAAATCTCCCTTGCTGCAGTTTAAGTCCATGGCTGCTTCTTCTATCCTTAGAGGCTAAGGTGAACAAGTTTTCTCTCTCCTCCTTATGACACCCTTTTAGATACCTGAAAACTGCTATCATGTCCCCTCTCAGTCTTCTCTTTTCCAAACTAAATAAACCCAATTCTTTCAGCCTACCTTCATAGGTCATGTTCTCAAGACCTTTAATCATTCTTGTAGCTCTTCTCTGGACCCTCTCCAATTTCTCCACATCTTTCTTGAAATGTGGTGCCCAGAACTGGACACAATACTCCAGTTGAGGCCTAACCAGTGCAGAGTAGAGCGGAAGAATGACTTCTCGTGTCTTGTTTACACCACACCTGTTAATGGATCCCAGAATCACGTTTGCTTTTTTTGCAACAATGATCCAAAGTCTAGTCAAAGATTTATACAAAGTGGAACCACTTCACCAGGAGAGATGGAGAGAGATTACTAGTTTGGCTGATAAAAATAACAGTGCTGATGTCATATAATTTGGCTTGGCAGAATTTGATATTTATTTTTTCCTTATAATTTTTGTGGATAATATTCATGTTTATTTTTAAGCATTTTCTCCTAATTTTTATTAATCAACATTTTAACGTTATCAGGAGATTATGGGGGTTGGAGTCAGACGATAATTATTTCATAACAGTAGCTGCTGAGATTCAAAAAGTTAATAATAATAACCTGCAAAACAGGGATGGTCACTATCAACATCCCCTATTGAAACATACAAAGTAAATAGCTATAAATCAAACCCTAATAAGTTCTCACAGTGCGTTTTTCTAACTTTGCTTGTCTGTACATTTTGATTACCATGGATGGGAATATTTTTTCATTGGGTTGTGTGTGTGTGTGTCCAGTGAAATCGATATTTATCAACAGTTACTCATAAAACACTCATCTTTTCAAGTGTAAGCAAACCTCGACTTCTGTAAGGCATCTGACTTGGCACTGCATGGCATTTAGTTTAAAAAATGTTAGAATAATACAAAATTAACACAGCACACATTATATGGATTAAAAAGTGTCTGACAACTCTCAGAACGTAATTGTAAATGATGAAGCGTCTTTGAGCAGATATGTTTCTAGCGAGGTTCTCCATCAGGATCGGTTCTTGGACCAACGCTATATAACATTTGTGACAGACCCAGACCAGTGGGGTACAGGAGTCTGGTAGAGGGGAAATATACTGGTCACTGGATGAGTAGTTTTCTGTTCCCTGAGTGACCAGAGCAGGGGCTGCACTAGAGTAATCAGGAACCTGCTAGAAGCAATTAAGGCAGACAGGCTGATTAGAACACCTGCAGCCAATCAAGGCAGGCTAATCAGGGCACCTGGGTTTAAAAAGAAGCTCACTTCAGTTTGTGGTGTGCATCTGAGGAGCTGGGAGCAAGAGGCGCAAGGAGCTGAGAGTGAGAGGCTGTGCTGCTGGAGGACTGAGGAGTAGAAGCATCATCAGACACCAGGAGGAAGGTCCTGTGTGGAGGATAAAGAAGGTGTTTGGAGGAGGCCATGGGGAAGTAGCCCAGGGAGTTGTAGCTGTCATGCAGCTGTTACAGGAGGCACTATAGACAGCTGTGATCCACAGGGCCCTGGGCTGGAACCCGGAGTAGAGGGCGGGCCTGGGTTCCCCCCAAACCTCCCAACTCCGGATCAGACACAGGAGGAATTGACCCAGACTGTGGGAAGATCACTGAAGTGAGCAAATCTTTCAATAAGCGCAGGACCCACTAAGGTAGAGGAGGAACTTTGTCACACATTTTATCAATGAAGAAAGCAAGAAATCCTCACTAAAAAGTTTGCAGATGGCACACAGATTGGGGGAGTGATAAATGAAGAGGGAAGGTCACTGATGCAGAGCGATCTGGATCACGTAACAATTTGGGCACAAGCAGACAATATGTGTTTTTGTATGGCTCAATGTCAATGTGTGTAGCTAGGAACAAAGGTTTGGGGGTCTTGGTGGATAATCAGCCGAACACGAACTCCCAGTGCATCCAGGTTTTGTGGCTGGGAGCAAGCAGCCAGTGAGGGTGGCTTCGGCACCGGGAAGGCAGTGGGGGGCTCAAGAGCAGCCTGTGTGTGGAAAGGCTGCAGGCTTGGAAAGCTGAGGGTGCTGTGCATATGTCCTACTGGGGTGGGGATGGTGGGTGTCCCCATGGTTACAGTCCTTCTGTGGCAGGGTCTCTGTGGTTGCCGTGCTGCTAAATGGGGGTCACTCAGTGGTTAGACTCCTCCTTGGCGTGGTCTCCATGGTTAGAGTGGGACGGGGGCTGGGAGTCAGGACTCCTGGGTTCTATCCCCTTCTCCAGAAGAGGAGTGTGATCAACAGGGGCACGAGGCTGGACTAGGCCATAAAGACTGAACTCCCTTCTCTCTCCTAGAAGGGTTCCTCCAGGGCAGGTGGACACATAGGGAGGAGGAAGAGGGAGGCTGGGGGTGGGTGGGGTTTTTAAATTTGTTTTCTGGTACCTTAGCCATTACAGGTCATGTTTCCAGCTTGGCATCACATGAATATTGATAAAAAAAAGCTGAGATTCTCACATCATCACCTGACTCCTAGAGCTGAGTCTTTAAGGAAAACACCAACTGTTGTGAGACTTGTGATGAACCTGTGGGTTTCAGAGGCACTCAGGCTCTGACTCACCCCGCTAGCAATATCCAAGAACACACTCCTGAGTGCTCTCTAAGCCACGTGTGACTGATTTGGGTGTGCAAGGAAGTGGGGCTGAGGCTCAAACCTGAGTCAGAGCCAGGCTTAGTTCCCAGAATGGACAGACCCCAAAGAGATGCACTGAGGGGGGATTGGCTGAAAAAGAGCCAGGAAGCAGGAGCAGCAGGACTGCCAGCGACCCCTCAGACTAGAGGCAATGGAAGGGTGACCTGAGAAATGGTTTTGTCTCTTGGTTTGTTTATGTTTGGGACAATCAAACTGCAGAAAGAAGACTGGGGCTGTGGCAGTTTATCCTGGGAAGCTGGGGAGAAGCTCTGCCTTGTGACACTGTTATTGGTTATTCTCTGCTCCCTCCAAAGCCTTTTTCAGGACTCGTTGAGCATCTTCTGCAACTTCACCCAAAAATGTATGTAGCACTTCAGAGGTGACATTGTAAGATCTCTCCGCTGCTATCCCAGTGCCAATCAGTGGTACCACACTGATAAAATATTTAACTGTCATCATACCTTCCCCTGTAGCCTTTCTGAGCCGCTTCAAAGCCTCTTCTTTTGTTATATCTTTGGCCAGAGGGGACTTAATCACAGACTTCAGCTCAGCAACAGACTTCTTAACCTGCTTAGCGAGTGATTGGAGGGAATCATCCACCAGGCCAAAGGACTTGCAATACTCTCTCATGTTCTCCACCAAGATGTCGACATCACACTTAACGGAGAGAAATGGGAGAGGAACAGTAGCGAGAGCGCACGACTTCAGGGCTTGTTTCCAGATCTGTTCCTGCAGGGTCTTCTGTTTTTCTTTCAAGATTTTTTCGGAGGTTCTGGGCAGGGCACAGATGAGAACGTGTCTCCTGTGAGTGTCGAGTTCATTCGCCAAAGTCTCCTGCAGTTGGGGAGAATCATACTTGTCAAAGTCCCATTTCGACACCAGGAAAACCTGTGGGGAGATGATGCCTGCTTCTTGTAGCTGCTTGATGCAGTCACTTCTGATTACGCGTAGAGTTTTCTCCTCTTTAAAATCATGACTTCTTTGTTCATTAGCCAAGTCTACATCTACCTTGCTGCGGACAAAGTAAAACTTCTTTCCCATCTTATTGATTTCTTTGGCAAGGTGGTTATCAGCTTCTGTGAAGCGCGTGGCTGCGATGATGATGAAAAAATCATAGCAATCAAGGCTCATATCTTCTACATATGTTTTTGTTGGATATTTCGTTGTTCCGATCCCAGGAAGGTCCCACACAATCACATTTGGGTGAATGGGATGGGGATAAGCAGTTGGCCTTTTTGTTGTTTCTGTCAGCCCAGTCTTGGCTGCCCCACTGTCACCATCATTCAGGCTTCTTATGGCATTGATGAAAGACGACTTCCCAGAGCCTGTGTTCCCTGTGATGGCGATGTTGAGTTTGGTATTTCTTAGCAATTCATCAGACTTCTTCACCACAGAAATGGCTTCTGAGAAGTTCCCAGCTTTGACAGCGGTCTGGAATTTTTCAGTTTCCTCCTCAGACAGACCGGGCAGTTTCCTGCCCCATTTTGAAAACAAATCAGACCAGTGAGTTTTTGAATATTTCATAACCCTGAGAAAAGAAACAAATTTCAGTCAGGATTTGGGGTTTTCCCTCCCAGCACCTATTTATTAACCCACAGTCAGTAGAGTCAGAGTCATAGAGACATAGCGTTTAAGGCCAGAAGAGATGCCCCAGATCACCTAGTCTGACCCCCTGTATGTCCAGGCCACTCACAGGCCCCAGCACCCGCATACAAAACCCAACAACCAAAATGAGACCAAAGCATTATTGCCCTCAGGAGACCAAATTATCACTTGTCACAGAAGGGGAGCAAAAGGCACCGAGCTGCACCAGTGCCCAGGGCCACTGGGGTAGCAAGGAACTGATAAAGTGAAAGAGACCCAGTAAAAAGGGATGCCCTTATTTCCATGTAAGCAGACTTAGGGACTGGTAGGAGAGGAGCTATTGGTCACAATGTGCACTAAATAAATAAAATAATCTAGAGTTTAAATAAACATTTTACAATGTCCAAAGGAGAAAGCTTCATTTCTGCGTACATGTGCCAATAGGGGGCGCTGTGCTGGAGGGAGTGGGGTGTGGGCTCTCCCTTGGCAATCAGGGCCGGTCCCAATGCCCCAGGGAGGTGCTAGGGGTCCTGTGCTGCCAGGAAAAGCCTGAGAAAAAACTGCAACATTTCACTTTTAAGTTTCTGAAATCACAGGAAATCTGTCTTCCCTCCTAGTAACTGAACAGGGCCTGATCACATGATTTCACGACCCTTAAATGTTAATTTCCTTGAGTCTATGGGTTTGGACTTGGAGAACAGCCAAGTGGAAATGGAAAATGGGTCACCATGGGGGGCTTCCCAAGCCCACTCTGCTCAGAGCTGGCCTGAGCCACTCACCGAAGCGCGTGTTTGGGGCGGCAAGCTGCGGGGGGTGCTCTGCCGTCGCTGCGAGGGCAGCAGGCAGGCTGCCTTCGGCAGCTTGCCTGCGAGAGGTCTGCTGGTCCCGCGGCTTCGGTGGACCTCCTGCAACCATGCCTGCGGAGGGTCTGCTGGTCCTGCGGCTTCGGGCATGGCTGCGACAGATTTGCTGAAGCCACGGGACCAGCAGACCTTCCTCAGGCAAGCCGCCGAATGCAGCCTGCCTGCTGTGCTTGGGGCGGTGAAATGCCTAGAGCCGCCCCTGGCAGCAGGGAGCTGCAGAGATGGCCCAGGAGCTGTGGCCAGAGCTGCATGTGGAAGAATCTGTGACTGACAGACGTTACAGCTGGGTGCTGTGTCTGTGGGACTTATAGGGGAGCAGCAGAGGCTTGGCAGGGAGCCAGGGCAGAGAGACACTGACTGAGTCTGGCCTGGAAACCTGCAAGCTCCTGTTTGCTGGACTAGAGACTGGAGTGGCGAGGGCTGCCCTGGCACTGACACTGAAGAGCCCTGGCTGTCGGCGGGAGTGACCCAGGGACCCAGACAGGAACCAGCCTGCAAGCACTGCATCTCACTCTGCTCTGTCATTGTTTCACCCTCTGTCCCTAGGGTCTCTGTAGCCTTCCCTTTCCAGTCAGCCCTAGTAAAAACGTTTCCCTCAGCCACGTTCTGAGTGGTTACTGGGACCCAGCAGGACTCGCATCGACAAGGCCTAGCTGCAAAACACCTACAGTGCTTGCGTCCAAGTCACAATAACCTGGCATGCGACAGGCGCCCTAGGGATCTGATGTACTGGGCAACCACAGTAATTACACTGTTGTCCAAGGTGGGATGCCAGCTGCAAATTTGACTGGCAAGGCTTATGGGGCAGGTACCGCACGTGCAAGGGCTGCTTGGTGGGTGGAAGTGACCAAACCTGATAATCAAAGTGTCCCCCTGAGCGCCAAGAGCAGAAATAGGGTGGGGCATGTGGAAAGATGGGGCCACCCAGCTTCATGCCCGGAGCTCATACTGGGGATGGCCAGGGCTGCGCTGGCTGAATCAGCCTGTCTGTGTGAGGTGCCCAAGTAAGTGGCTGGGGTGAGGCTGCCAAGCTGGATTTCCTTGGCCTGCTGCTCCAAGGCAAGGCCCAGGAGGGGTTTGAAGGACTGACACATGGTGCCGCAGGGAATATGCCTCTGTCAGGGGTGCCCCAGGGCGATCTCTGGATTGGATCCTGAGTGGAACCAGGCAGATGTCAACAACCAGAGACAAGAGAAGGGGGAATCTGTCAGTGATTTGGGGTATGCCTTTGGCGCCTGGCCACCAAAGCATTCCTAGACTATGAGGATCAAATGTGGGATTTACTGGGCAGAGACCAGTTTGGGATCCATAAAACTGGGAGAGAGATCTGGACTGCTCTTTGTAAGGACTGACCTAAAGCATGGAAGGGACCCTCAGGACTGGTGTGGAGCTAGAACTAGCATCATAGAAGCTACAGGCATAGCCACTGGCTTCCTCCGGGCCCGGGAGGTGCTCAACTCCCTCCCCTCCCCCAGGCCCTGCCCCCACCTGATCTCTTCCCCCAACCTCCATCCCGCATCTTCCCACCCTCACTCTGCCCCCTCCTCACTTCTTCCTAACAAGTTCCGCACCCTCTCCCAAATACACCCCCTCTTCGCTGATAGTGGGGGGCATGAGATGCTGGGATAGAAGGGGAGGAGTTGATCAGCTGGGCTGCTGGCCAGTAGGCTGGAGGTGCTGAGGATTTGGGGGGACAGCTGGCTGCCAGTGGGTGCTAAGCATGCACTAATTTTTTCCTTGCTAAATTTTTCGGTGCCTATGGTTATTGGAGAAGGACCTCAGTTTCAAGAGAGGCCTCTGTATCATCAAGCAGAGACAGTTTGCCATGATACCTGTTCGGGGGAAACAGGGGCGTGAGAGGAGAATGTGATGCTAGCCCCAAGGAGTGAGATAGTTGTTCCCAGATGGGTGAAAGGGGACCTGACAGAAGGGCTGGAAGGCATGCTGGAACCCAATCACTAGGCTGACATAAATTCCTCCTGGCCCGGGCCTTGCAAAAAAATACCCAAGGCATGGAGTTTGGTACATCTCCCCAGAGATGACTGTACCCAGATGCAGTGACCGAAGTACCAGCAATGCTGCAAGGCACTGAGGAAAGAGGGAATCACCATGACAGACTGAACATGGGACTGAAACACGTGTGGGAGAGAGAAACTCTGGGGCAGGAGCTGGGGCTGAGGAGGAGGAATCTGTTACCTGGAAACGGCAGGGAGCCTGGAACCTGTTGGGAAATTACCTTGATGTCTTCTCTACCTGAGGAAGACTGGGGTGCACTAGAAAAGGTTCATAAAAGGGCAACTAAAATGATTAGGGGTTTGGAATCGATCTCATATGAGGAGAGATTGAAGAGGCTAGGACTTTTCAGCTTGGAAAAGAGGAGACTGAGGGGGGATATAATAGAGGTCTATAAAATCATGAGTGATGTGGAGAAAGTGGATAAGGAAAAGTTATTTACTTATTCCCATAATACAAGAACTGGGGGTCACCAAAGAAATTAATAGGTAGCAGGTTTAAAACAAATGAAAGGAAGTTCTTCACACAGAGCACAGTCAACCTGTGGAACTCCTTGCCTGAGGAGGTTGTGAAGGCCAGGACTATAACAGGGTTTAAAAGAGAACTGGATAAATTCATGGAGGTTAAGTCCATTAATGGCTATTAGCCAGGATGGGTAAAGAATGGTGTCCCTAGCCTCTGTTTGTCAGAGGGCGAAGATGGATGGCAGGAGAGAGATCACTTGATCATTGCCTGTTAGGTTCACTCCCTGTGGGGCACCTGGCAGTGGCCACTGTCGGTAGACAGATACTGAGCTGGATGGATCTTTGGTCTGACCTGGTACGGATGTTCTTATGTGCACAGGGTTGACAAAGCCCTGGATGAAGACTGCAGATGCCAGAGTTGTGACACTGGGACCCTGGAGGATCCCTTTCCACCACCTGGCAAAGTTCAGCAAATAACTGCAACAAACGGTAGAAAAAGGCTCCCTTTGGTGTTGAATGACATTACTGTGAGGCAGGGCAGCCCAGGGAGGGGGCGGGCGAGCAAGTGGGGCAATTTTTGCCCCGGGCCCTGCAGGAGCCCCCACGAGAGTTTTTCAGGGCCCCTGAAGCGGGGTCCTTCACTCACTCCAGGGGCCCTGGAAAACTCTTGCGGGGCCCGGGCCCCCAAAGCTTCTTCCGCTCTGGGTCTTTGGCGGCGTGGGGTCCTTCCGCTCCAGGGTGGAAGGACCTCTCCCTGCTGCCGAATTACCACCGAAGACCCGGCACTTTGGCGGCGGGTCCCGCTTCAGCCGTAATTTGGCGGCAGGGGGCCCCCCACTGCGGGATTACCACCGAAGCAGGGGCCTCCTGCCGCCAAAGACCCCAGGCCTCCTGAATCCTCTGGGTGGCCCTGCTGTGAGGGATGCATATCCCTTTCCTAGGACACTCTAGACTTGCAGGAAAAGTCCTGTTTGTTCTCCCTGGACTTGACCAGCAGCTACTGGCAAGTAGAAGTAGTGGTGCCCACCAATGATGGACTGAAGATGGCATTCAACACCGTGAGAACATAAGAACGGCCATAAGGGTCGAGACCAAAGGTCCATCTAACCCAGTATCCTGTCTTCCATCAGTGGTCAATGTCAGGTGCTTCAGAGGGAATGAAGAGAACATGTAATCATCATCATTCCCCATTCCCAGCTTCTGGAACAGAGGCTAGGGACACCATCCCTGCCCATCCTGGCTAATAGCCATTGATGGACCTATCCTCCATGAACTTATCTAGTTCTTTTTTGAACCCTCCTATATTCTTGGCCTTCACAACATCCCCTGGCAATGAATTCCACAAACTGACTGCCTTGCATGAAGAAATTTGAAAAATCTTTTGTTTGTTTTAAACCTGCTACCTATTAAATTCATTTGGTGACCCCTAGTTCTAGTGTTATGAGAAGGAGTAAATAACATTTCCTTATTTACTTTCTCCACACTTGTCATGATTTTATAGACTTCTATCATATCTCCTCTTAGTTGTCTCTTTTCCAAGCTGAAAACTCCCAGTCTTATTAATCTCTCCTCATATGGAATCTGTTCCATACCCCTAATAATTTTTGTTGCACTCTTCTTAACCTTTTCCAATTCCAATAGATCTTTTTCTGAGATGGGGTGACCAGATTTGCACACAGTATTCAAGATGTGGTTGTATCATGGATTTATGTGTAGACAATGTGATATTTTCTGGCTTATCATCTATCTCCTTCCTCATGATTCCCAACATTCTTTTCATTTTTTTAACAGCCGCTGCTCATTGAATGGATGTTTTCAGAGAACTGTCCACAATGACTCCAAGATCTTTCTTGAGTGGTAACAGCTAATTTACATCCCATCATTGTATATGTATAGTTAGGTTTATGTTTTCCAATGTGCATTACTTTGCATTTATCAGCATGGAATTTCATCTGCCATTTTGTTGCCTAGTCACTCAGTTTTGAGAGATCCCTTTGTAGCTCTTCGCAGTCTGCCTGGGATTTAACTATCTTGAGTAGTTTTGTATCATGTGAAAACTTCACCACCTCTCTGGTTGCCCCCTTATCCAGATCATTTATGAATATGTCCCAGAACAGACCCCTGGGGGACACCACTATTTACCTCTCTTCCTTCTGAAAACTGACCATTTATTCCTATCCTTTGTTTCCTGTCTTTTAGGCAGTTACTGATCCATGAGAGACCTTCCCTCTTATCCCATGACAGTTTACTTTGCTTAAGAGCCTTTGGTGAGGGAGCTTGTCAAAGGCTTTCTGAAAATCTAAGTACACTATGTCCATTGGATCCCGCTTATCCACATGCTTGTTGATCCCCTCAATGAATTCTCTTAGACTGGTGAGGCATGGTTTCCCTTTACAAAAACCATGCTTACTCTTCTCCAATGAATTATATTCATTTATGTGTCTGACAGTTTTGTTCTTTTCTATAGTTTCAACCGGTTTGCCCAGTACTGAAGTCAGGCTTACCGCCCTGTAATTACCAGGATCGCATCTGGAGTCCTTTTTAAAAATTGGCCTCACATTAGCTATCCTCCAGTCATCTGTTACAGAAGCCAATTTAAATAATAGGTTACATAGCACAGTTAGTCCTTCTGCAATTTCACATTCGTGTTCCTTCAGAACCCTTGGGTGAATACCATCTTTCCTGGTCCTGGTCCAAAACCTCCTCTATTGACACCTCAATCTGGGACAGTTCCTCAGCTCTGTCACCTAAAAGGAATGGCTCCGTTTTGGGAATCTCCTGCACATCCTCAGCTGTGAAGACCAATGTAAAGAATTCATTTATTTTCTCTGCAAGGGGTTTATTGTCCTTGAATGCTCCTTTAGCATCTTAATTGTCCAGTGATCCCACTACTTGTTTAGCAGGCTTCCTGCTACTGATGTACTTAATTTTTTGTTTGCTGTTACTTTTCAAATCTTTGGCTAGTTGTTCTTCAAATTCTTTTTGGGCCTTCCTAATTATATTTTTACACTTCATTTGCCAGAGTTTATGCTTCTTTCTATTTTCCTCAATAGGAATTAACTTCCTCTTTTTAAAAGATGCCTTTTTGCCTCTCACTGCTTCTTTTACTTTGTTGTTTAGCCACGGTGGCAGTTTTTTTATGCTCTTACTATGTTTTTTAATTTGGGGTGTACAAGGACAAGTGCAGAGTCCTGCACTTAGGAAGGAAGAATCCCATGCATTGCTACAGACTAGGGACAGAGTGGCTAGGCAGCAGTTCTGCAGAAAAGGACCTAGGGGTTACAGTGGATGAGAAGCTGGATATGAGTCAGCAGTGTGCTCTTGTTGCCAAGAAGGCTAACGGCATTACGGGCTATTTACATAGGGTCACTGCCAGCAGATTGAGGGTTGTGATCATTCCCCTCTATTCAGCATTGGTGAGGCCTCGTCTGGAGGACTGTGTCCAGTTTTGGGCCCCGCACTACAAGAAGGATGTGGAAAAATTGGAAAGAGTCCAGCGGAGGGCAACAAAAATGATTAGGGGGCTGGAGCACATGACTTCTGAGGAGAGACTGAGAGAACTGGGATTGTTTAGTCTGCAGAAGAGAAGAATGAGGAGGGATTTGATAGCTGCTTTCAACTACCTGAAAGGGGGATCCAAAGAGGATGGATCTAGGCTGTTCTCAGCGGTGGCAGATGACAGAACAAGGAGCAATGGTCTCAAGTTGCAGTGGGGGAGGTCTAGGTTGGATATTAGGAAACACTATTTCACTAGGAGGGTGGTGAAGCACTGGAATGGGTTCCCTAGGGAGATGGTGGAATCTGCATCCTTGGAGGTTTTTAAGGTCAGGTTTGACAAAGCCCTGGCTGGGATGATTTAGTCGGGAATTGGTCCTGCTTTGAGCAGGGGGTTGGACTAGATACCTCCTGAGGTCCCTTCCCACCCTGATATTCTATGATTCTATGATTTAAGTTGAGCCTCTATTATGATGTCTTTGAAAAGTTTCCACACAGCTTGCAGAGATTTCACTTTTGGCTTTATTAAATTCCTCATTTGTGTGTAGTTCCTCTTTCTGAAATTAAATGCTATTGTGGTGTTTTGCCAACCACAGGGAAGTTAAATCTAATTATATTATGGTCACTATCACCAAGTGATTCAGCGATATTCACCTCTTGCATCAGATCCTGTGCGCCATTTAGGACTAAATCAAGAATTGCCTCTCCTTTTGTGGGTTCCAGGATAGCTGCTCCAAGAAGCAGTCATTTAAGATGTCAAGAAACTTTATTAGCCCTTCTAATATCCCTGAGCATTTCACAATCACTATCACCAACCTGATGGTTAATAGTACATCCCGACTGCTGTATTATTATTTAAGCATGGAATTACTATAAATTACTATTCAAGCATGGAGATTCTATGGTTCAGTTCAGTTCATTTTAGATTTTTACTTCATTTAACTCTACACTTTCTTTCACACAGAGTGCCACTCCCCCACCAACACGACCTGTTCTGTTCTTCTGATATATTTTGTACCCTGGTATTACGGTGTCCCATTGATTATCTTCATTCTACCAAGTTTCTGTGATGCTGTTACATCAATATCCTCATTTAATAAGAGGCACTCTAGTTCACTCGTCTTATTATTTAGTTTTCCATCATTTGTATATAAGCACTTTAAAAAATATCACTTTTTAGCTGTCTCCCATTACATGGTATAATTGACTGGGACTTGTTTTCATTTAACTAAAAGAACAGGAGTACTTGTGGCACCTTAAAGACTAACAAATTTATTTCAGTATAAGCTTTCGTGGGCTACAGCTCACTTCTTCGGATGCATAAAATGGAGCACACAGACAGGAGATATTTATACATACAGAGAACATGAAAAGGTGGAAGTATGCATACCAACAGGAAGAGTCTAATCAATTGAGATGAGCTATCATCAGAAGGAGAAAAAAAACCTTTGCAGTGATAATCCAGATGACCCATAGAAGGTGTGAGGAGAACTTAACATGGGGAAATAGATTCAATTAGTGTAATGACCCAACTGTTCCCAGTCTCTGTTCAAACCTAAGTTAATTGTATCTAATTTGCATATTAATTCAAGTTCAGCAGTCTCTCTTTGGAATGTGTTTTTGAAGTTTTTCTGTTGCAAAATTGTCACCTTCAAGTCTGTCACTGAGTGGTTAGAGAGGTTGAAGTGTTCTCCCACTGGTTTTTGAATGTTATGACTCCTGATGTCAGACTTGTGTCCATTTATTCTTTTGCGTAGAGACTGTCCGGTTTGGCCAATGTACATGGCAGAGGGGCATTGCTGGCACATGATGGATATATCACCTTGGTAGATGTGCAGGTGAACGAGCCCCTGATGGCATGGCTGATGTGATTAGGTCCTATGATGGTGTCACTTGAATAGATACGTGGGCAGAGCTGGCATCGGGCTTTGTTGCAAGGATAGGTTCCTGGGTTAGGGTTTCAGTTGTATGGTGTGCGGTTGCTGGTGAGTATTTGCTTCAGGTTGGGAGGCTGTCTGTAAGTGAGGACTGACCTGTCTCCCAAGATCTGTGAGAGTGAGGGATCATCTTTCAGGATAGGTTGTAGATCTTTGATGATGCACTGGAGAGATTTTAGTTGGGGGCTGAGGGTGAAGGTGACACAAGTACCCCTGTTCTTTTTGCAGATCCAGACTAACATGGCTTCTACTCTGAAACCTTTCATTTGACTGTTTCTCCTCAGATCCTACCCATATTTTATCATCTTCCATCCTCTCCTCCTTACTAGGACATAGAGAATCTCCGTTAATAGATCATCCCCTTAGTGCCCCTCCACATGCTCCTCCATACCTGTCGGCTTTCCCCCAGCCCATTGTTTAAAAACTCCTCTATGACCTTTTTAATTTTACAAGCCAACAAATAGGCCTTTTCAAATTTCCTGTCATGCCTTTGGGATTCTGTAGTGCTCCTGGCACTTTCCAAAGGCTGACGGATGTTGTGCTGGCAGACTTGCATGGCAGACCTTGCCCAGGGTACGCTGATGGCACCATTGTCATTGGGAGGCTGTTTGTGGAGCACTGGCAGAAGCTGGGAGCTGTGCTGGAGAGGCTACACCAAGCCAGTTTAAAGGTGAAATCAGCAAGATGCAATTTTTGCTGTAACACAGTAAATTACCTGAGGTGTGTTGCCCTCTGTTGGACTCTGTCCAATTTGTTCACATCCCTTCTGTAGTGGGGGGACCAAAACTGGATGCAATACTCCAGATGTGGCCTGACTAGTGCCGAATAGAGGGAAATAATCACATTCCCTTGATCTGCTGGCAGTGCTCCTAATGCAGCCCAATATGCCATTAGCCTTCTTGGCAATAAGGGCACACTGCTGACTTGTATCCAGCTTCTTGTCCACTCTAATGCCCAGGTCCTTTTCTGCAGAACTGCTGCTTAGCCAGTCGGTCCCTAGCCTGTAGCAGTGCATGGGATTCTTCTGTCCTTGTTGAACCTCAGATTTCTTTTGGCCCAATCCTCCATTTTGTCTAGGTCACTCTGGACGCTATCCCTACCCTCCAGCTTATCTACCTCCCCACCCCAGCTTAATGTCATCTGCAAACTTGCTGAGAGTGCAATCCATCCCATAATCCAGATAATTAATAAAGATGTTGAACAAAACTGGCCCCAGGATCGACCCCTGGGGCACTCTGCTTGATACCGGCTGCCAACTAGACATCAAGCCATTGATCACTACTCATGAGCCAAACAATCTGGCCAGCTTTCTATCCACCTTATAGTCCATTCATCCAATCTATACTTCTTTAACTTGCTGGCAAGAATACCGTGGGAGACCCTATCAAAAGATTTGCTAAAGTCAAGATATATCACATCCACCGCTTTCCCCATATACACAGAGCCAGTTATCTCAAGACAGAAGGCAATCAGGTTGGTCAGACGTGACTTGCCCTTGGTGAATCCATGTTCACTGTTCCTGATCACCGTCCTCTCCTCCAAGTGCTTCAAAATGGATTCCTTGAAGACCTGCTCCATGATTTTCCTGGGGACTGAAGTGAGGCTGACCAGTCTGTAGTTCCCCCAAGTTCTCTTTCTTCCCTTTTTAAAAGATGGGTACTATATTTGTCTTTTTCAATCGTCCGAGACCTCTCATGATCACCACGAATTTTCAAAGATAATGGCCAATGGCTATGCAATCACATTAGCCAACTCCCTCTGCACCCTTGGATGCATTAGATCCGGACCCATGGAATTGTGCACATCCAGCTTTTCTAAACAGTTTTTTACCTGGTCTTTCACCGCTGAGGACTGCTCACCTCCTCCCCATGCTGTCTTGCCCAGTGCAGCAGTCTGGGAGCTGACCTTGTCTGTGAAGACCGAGGCAAAAAAGCATTGAGTACTTCAGCTTTTTCCACATTCTCTGTCACTAGGTTGCTGCCCCCATTCAGTAAGAGGCCCACACTTTCCCTGACCTTCTTCTTGTTGCTAACATACCTGTAGAAATCCTTCTTGTTACCCTTCACATCCCTTGCTACCTGCATCTCCTATTGTACCTTGACCTTCCTGATTACACCCCTGAATGCTCAAGCAATATTTTTCAATTTCTACCTAGTCATCTGTCCAAATTTCCACTTCTTGTAAGCTTTTTTTTTGAGTTTAAGCTCACCAAAAATTTCACTGTTAAGCCAAGATGGTTGCCTGCCATATTTGCTATTCTTTCTGTACATCAGGATGGTTTGTTCCTGCAACCTCAATAAGGTTTCTTTAAAATACAGCCAGTTCTCCTGGACTCCTTTCCCCCTCATATTAACCTTCCAGGGATCCTGCCAATCAGTTCCCTAAGGAAGTCAAAGTCTGCTTTTCTGCAGTCCAGGGTCCATATTTTGCTACTCTCCTTTCTTTCATTTGTCAGGATCCTGAACTTAACTATCTCATGGGTCACTGCTGTCTAGGTTGCCACCCACTTCTAATTCCCCTACCAATTCTTCCCTGTTTGTGAGCAGCAGGTCAAGAGGAGCACAGCCCCTAGTCAGTTTCTCCAGCACATGTACCAGGAAGTTACCCCAACATTCTCCAAAAACTTCCTGGATTGTCTGTGCTCTGCTGTATTGCTCTCCCAGCAGATGTCAGGATGATTGAAGTCCCCCATTAGTACCAGGGCCTGTGATCTGGAAACTTCTGTTAGTTGTCTGAAGAAAGCCTCGTCTAACTCATCCCCCTGGTCTGGTTGTCTATAGCACACACCCACCACGACATCACCCTTGTTGCTCCCTCCTCTAAACTTAACCCAAAAACTGTCAACAGACTTTTCTCCTGTTTCATACTGGAGCTCTGAGCAATCACTCCATTGTCTTATATACAATGGAACTCCTCCACCTTTTCTTACATATCTGTCCTTCCTGAACAGTTTATACCCATCCATGACAGTGACCCAGTCATGTGAACTGCCCCACCAGGTCTCTGTTATTCCAATAATATCATAGTTCCTTCACTGTGCCAGGACTTTCAATTCTTCCTGCTTTTTTCCCAGGCTTCTTGCATTCATGTACATGCATCTAAGATAACTAACCGATTGCCCTACTTTCTCAGTATGAATCAAGAGGCTTCCCATCTTGTACCTTCCTCCTTGTGTTTCCTCCTGGTATCCCACTTCCCCACTTAACTCTGGGCTTAGGTCACCATCCCTCGGCAAACATAATTTAAAGCCCTCCTCACTAGGTTAGCAAGCCTGCCTGCGAAGATGCTCTTCCCTGTTTTTGTTAGGTGGATCCCATCTCTTCCTAACAATCCTTCATAGAACAACATCCCATGGTCAAAGAATCCAAAGCCCTCTCTCCAACACCACCTGCATAACCATGCATTCACCTCCACAGTTCAATGAGGTCTACCTGGGCCTTTTCCTTCAATAGGGAGGATGGACGAGACCATGACTTGCACCTCAAACTTCTTTATGCTTCTTCCCAGAGCCACATAGTCTGCAGTGACCTGCTCAAGGTCATTCTTGGCAGTATCATTGGTGCCCACGTGGAGAAATAGGAAGGGGTAACAGTCCGAGGGCTTGATCAGTCTCGGCAGACACTCCGTCACATTCTGAATTCTACCTCTAGGCAAGCACCACACTTCTCGAGTCTCCTGGTCTGGTCGGCAGATGAATGACTCTGTTTCCATTAGTAGGGAGTCCCCGACCACCATCACCAGTCTCCTTCTCTTGGGAGTGGTGGCCATGGAACCCCCATCCCTAGAACAGTGCATCTCATGCCTTCCGGCTGATGGGGTTTCCTTCTGATAGCTTCCCTCAGAGGGCTCTTCCAAATCCTTCTCTGCAGTAGTACCTGTGCAGAGAGCCTGAAAATGGTTTCGTGCCTCCATCCACATTGGGGGTACATGGCATGGGTTCTCCTCTTTATTCTTCTGGAGGTCACATGCTGCCAATATTCTTCCCCATTCTGCACCGCCCACTCTGATTCTTCAGCATGTTGTGCTTCCAGCACCAAACACTGACATCTATCCAGAAAAATCTTCATTTTCTCTGATGCAACAAAGGGTTGATAGTTGGTTGTCTAGTCCTTTAACCTTCTCTTCCAATATGCAGACCAGATTGCACTTCTTACAGATGAAGTAACTTCTGTCCTCTGGGAGAAAGACAAACATGGCACGTTCTGAGCAGGTCACAAGAGCTGATCACTCAAGATCCACATCTTCCTTCGAAGAGGCTCCTCAGATGTTGTATGTATTGATCACAGGAGCCTGAAAGGCAAAAACACTGGGTGCAAACTCCTCCCAGGCAAACTCCCTCTGTTTGCCTGTCCTTGGTTCGCTGCTCACTTGGTTCACAACTGGCTGCCTTTTTATAAGACTGCTGGCTCGAAGCAGGTGGCCCAGCTCAAAGCCTTACCTTGAATCAACCACTCAAGGCGGACCTGGAACAAAGCACTCCCAATTCACACTTTTCAATCAAACACCTTTTCAATCATCCTTTCTTCCAACAGAATGGGCATGGACTGTCACAGCCATCAAATTCTGTAGAAATAATTGACACTCTGTAGGAACAGACTGAACAGAAATCCAGGGAGAAAAAAGCCCCAAAGAGATTTTGGTAGATATAAAATTCTTGTGTGTTGGTGAAAGGAAACTGTCCTGACCGAAGGGCCCTGCATGTATATAAATAGCTGTTTGTTTGCTCTGTAATCTGTTAAATTATTCCTTTTCTCTCTGTCTGGGATAGGATGTTGGGCATCACCATTTGAGGCCTCATCAGGGGATGAGTCAAATCTGAGTGGTTGGGTGTCATGAGCTGTGTGAAACCTGGTTATGGGTTATGTTAAAACCTCAGGTGTGAACGTTCCCTTATCTTAAGATAGGTGTTAGATAGTCAAGGGGCACCTGTAACATAAGGATTAGTAGAGTTGGCCTAGAAACTAGCACCATGGGTACCAAAGGGGGCTTTCTTACCCACTGCCCATAGGGGCTTCAGTGTCCGTGAACGTCTCCGTCTTGTGGTGGTAGAGCTCTTTTAGAAAAGACTTCTGCAGCTGGAGAGAATCGTATTCCACTGGGTGTTGTGACCACTTGTGTGTGAGTGTGTGAAAAAGACACGCTGGGCTGCAAAGAAGAACAGAGACAGACTCAGAGCTAGAGGTAAAATGCAGGAAAGCTGAGCAGCAATCTGTGAGGTGGGTGAATGACCCCGGAGAAAGCCTAAGAGAGAGTTTTTGCGTCTGGTGTCGGCTAAAAAGGATTGGGGCTATCAGCTAAGAAACTATTCTTTTGTGTCTGGTTTCTCATGCATTTGGAGAAACAGGACTTTGGACATTCCTTGTAAATACACAAGATTGCATCGAAGAAAATACCAGACCCCGTCCTTACTATCTGCACCCAACTTGGACGTCCCAGGTCCTTGAACTCTGACTATCTCCTTGGGAACCAGGATCACAAAGGGACAGCAATATCAATTGTATGTTCTCTGTCTAGAAACCAAATCCTCCCGTGGATAAGGAGTCGGGATGCGAATGAAAAAGCGGAATTATTTCTGAAGTGTTTATTAGATGGCCTGTGTAAGGAGCATGGTGCTCAGCCCTGCTGCTTTCACAGCCAATGGGAATTCTGTCTGCCTTGGAGTTCCAGGATTTGTCCCCTCAGATGCTATGGGACGGGGTCTTTATTTTTGATTTTTTCCCCACAGTTGATATTATTTTAAAACAATGAATAAATGTGTAACACCCGCTAAAAGTACCAAAGGGGGCTTTCTTACCCACTGCCCATAGGGGCTTCAGTGCCCCTGAACGTCTCCATCTCGTGGTGGTAGAGCTCTTTGAGCAAACACTTCTGCAGCTGGGGAGAATCGTATTTCTGAAATTCCCGACTCGAGACAAGGAAAACCTGTGGGGAGCTCACCCCTGCTCTGCACAGGTGACTGATGCAATCATTTCTGATTTTCTCCAGGGTTTGCTCCTCATTGAAGCTCTTTTTGAGTTTCTCCTTATACAGGTCCAAGTCCACCCTGGAGCGTACAAAGAAAATCTTCTTTCCCATCCTCTGGATCTGCTGGGCCAGCTCAGTGAGGCAGAATCTGCTCCTCTCTGAAGCGATGATGATGAAGACATTGTAACGGCTGAACTTCACTTGTTTCAGATAAGTGTATGGCCGAAAATCTAGGGTCCCAATCGCTGGTAGGTCCCAGAAGACCATTATGGGACAGGTAAGATGACAATAGGGCACAGGTTCTTTGACCATTTCCAGCACACCGGTCTCAGCAGCACCTTCATCTTCATCTCCCAGGCCCCGGATGGCATTGACCAAAGATGATTTTCCAGATCCCCACTCCCCCATGATGGCGATATTGAACTCAATGCCTGACAAATTCTTAAACTTCTGCACCACAGAAGCTGCTTCTAAGAAGTTTCCTGCTTTGATAGCAGCCTCAATCTGTTTAGTTTGTTCCACAGACATACCAGGAAGAATATTTCTACATTCTGCATATAGGTCATCACAAGTAGGTTCGAGATTATCCATCTTCCTGGGAAAAGAAATAGTCACGGTTAGTTTTGTTTCCCCCATAGGATTCACCAGCACATTGTAAGTTGGAGACCAGTATCTAAATATTCCAGACATTTAACATATGTTAATGTGAAAAACATGGAGACCTGGGAGAAAGGTCAGAATATGGGGGGAACATGGCTGATATAGCAGAGGTAAAGGAGAGACCAGACAGAACTGGGGTAGGGCATCAAATCAGTATCTTAAATGTCTGCAAAAAAGAGTTCTACAAAAAGTGGAAACTCGATCAAATTACAAAGGATGAATATAAACAACTAACACAAGTCTGTAGGGACAAAATTAGAAAGGCCAGGGCACAAAATGAGATCAAACTAGCTAGAGACATAAAGGGTACCAAGAAAACATTCTGCTAATACATTAGAAGCAAGAGGAAGCCCAAGGACAGGGTGGGCCCATTACTCAATGAGGGGTGTTGGGAAATAATAACAGAAAATGTGGAAATGGCACAGGTGCTTAAAGACATCTTTGTTTCAATTTTCACCAAGAAGTTTGGTTGTGACTGTATGTCTAACAAAGTGAAACCCAGAGAAAATGAGGCAGGATCAGAGGGTAAAATAGGAAAAGAACAAGTTAAAAATTACTTAGAAAAGTTAGTTGTCTTCAAATCACCAGGGCCTGATGAAATGCATCCTAGAATACTCAAGGAACTGACTGAGGAGATATCTGAATCATTAGTGATTATCTTTGAAAAGTCATGGAAGACAGAAGAGATTCCAAGAGACTGGAAAAGGGCAAATACAATGCTCATCTATAAAAATGGAAATAAGGACAACCCAGGGAGTTACAGACCAGGCAGCTTAACTGCTGTACCTGGAAAGATAATGGAGCAAATAATTAAGCAATCAATTTGCAAACACCTAGAGGATAATAAGGTGATAAGTAACAGTCATCATAGATTTGTCAAGAACAAATCACGTCAAATCGACCTCATAGCTTTCTTTGACAGGGTAACAAGTCTTGTGGATGGGGGTGTATGACAGGTTTTGTCATAAGTTTCACCCCCACTCTGAACTTCAGGGTACAGATGTGGGGACCTGCAAGAGAACCCCTAAGCTTAATTACCAGCTTAGATTAGTATGCTGCCACCATCCAAATTGTTTAAACAACCGTTTATGAGTCATTTTGGAACTCTGTCTTCCCCTCAAAATATCTCCCTCCAACTACTATAACCCATCCCTGGGTAGCCTTGAATTCCCTGGTGAAAACCAATCCAACCCCTTGGATCTTAAAACAAGGAGAAATTAATCATCCCCCCCTTTCCTGGCAAGATTTGAGTTTAATTTCCCTTTCCCCCACCAATTCCTGGTGAGTCCAGATCCAACCCCTTGGATCTTAAAACAAGGAAAAATCAATCAGGTTTTAAAGAAAAGACTTTTAATTAAAGAAAAAAAAAGGTGAAAGGAAAACCTCTGGGAAATTAGCATGCAAGCTATTCTCACAGACAACAGATTCAAAAACACAGAAGATTTCTCTCTGGCATAACTTAAAGTACACAAAAGAAAACCCAATTTGATTCCCCCTCTATTATAAAAAGAAGTCACAAAAGGAAATAAACATAAGCTAATTTATTCCTTTTCTCATACTCACGACCCTGGTTGATTCCTGGAACTTTTCACTCTAGCACAGAACTTAATGAACAAACACAAAGGAAAAACTTCCCTCCTTCCTCTTGAAACATCTTGTCCCTCCATTGGTTCCTCTGGTCAGGTGTCAGCTAGGCTAGGTGAACTTCTTAACCCTTTGCAGGTAAAAGAGGTATTAACCCTTAACTGTTTATGACAGGTGGGATCAAAGAAACCCCCTTGGGACTACCACTTGATGTGCCAAGACTACTTCTGTCCCTGCTTTCATGCCCTGGCAGCTTGGGCCTTCCCTGCCCTGCCTGGTTTGAGCCAGATCCACTAGCCTGCTGCAAACCCAGACCCAGGTCTGAACCACATCCCCTGACAGCTGTTGGCTTATCTGAAAGCAGCTTAAGAAATGTTCCTGTCTTTAACAGTCAGATACCCAACTCCCAATGGGATCCAAACCCCAAATAAATCTGTTTTACCTCGTAGAAACTCATGAATTGTTCACCCTCTATAACATTGATAGAGAGCTATGCACAGCTGTTTTCCACATCCAGGTATTAATACATACTCTGGTTTAATTAATATGTAAAAATGATTTTATTAAATACAGAAAGTAGGATTTAAGTGGTTTTAAGTAGTAACAGACAGAAAGAAGTGAATTACCAAGTAAAATAAAATAGAACACGCAAGTCTATGTCTAACACAGTAAGAAAACTGAATAGAGATAAAACCTCACCCTCAGAGGATTTCCAGTGAGCTTCCTTTTACAGACTAGTCTCCTCCTAGTCTGGGTCCAGCAATCACTGCCACCCCCTGTAGGTACTGACCTTTGTTCC
The DNA here is from genome assembly GCA_026122505.1 of Aldabrachelys gigantea. Classification (NCBI taxonomy): domain Eukaryota; kingdom Metazoa; phylum Chordata; order Testudines; family Testudinidae; genus Aldabrachelys; species Aldabrachelys gigantea. The sequence continues at coordinate 72,243,358 of CM047489.1, forward strand.
AGTTTCTTTCAGGTATCCTTGGGTGTAGAGAGGCTGCTGAGCCAGCTGAAGACAAAATGGAGGGGTCTCCCAGGGGTTTAATAAACATTCTCTCATGGGTGGAGCCCCTCCTCCTCTCTCCTATGCAAAGTCTTAAGAACATAAGAACACAAGAACGGCCGTACCGGGTCAGACCAAAGGTCCATCCAGCCCTGTATTCTGTCTACCGACAGTGGCCAATGCCAGGTGCTCCACAGGGAGTGAACCTAACAGGCAATGATCAAGTGATCTCTCTCCTGCCATCCTTCTCCACCCTCTGACAAACAGAGGCTAGGGACACCATTCCTTACCCAGACTGGCTAATAGCCATTTTTATGGACTTAACCTCCATGAATTTATCCCGTTCTCTTTTAAACACTCTTATTGTCCCAGCCTTCACAACCTCCTCGGGTAAGGAGTTCCACTGGTTGACTGTGCGCTGCATGAAGAAGAACTTCCTTTTATTTGTTTTAAACCTGCTGCCTATTAATTTCATTTGGTGACCCCTAGTTCTTGTATTATGGGAATAAGTAAATAACTTTTCCTTATCCACTTTCTCCTCTTCACTCATGATTTTATAGACTTCTATCATATCCCCCCTTGTGTCCTCTTTTCCAAGCTGAAAAGTCCTAGCCTCTTTAATCTTTCCTCATATGAGACCCTCTCCAAACCCCTAATCATTTTAGTTGCCCTTTTCTGAACCTTTTCTAGTGCTGGAATATCTTTTTTGAGGTGAGGAGACCACAGCTGTACACAGTATTTGAGATGTGGGCATAGAGTGCATTTATATGAGGGCAATAATATAGTCTCCGTCTTATTCTCTGTCCCCTTTTTAATGATCCCTAATATCCTGTTTGCTTTTTTGACCACCTCTGCACACTGCGTGGACACCTTCAGAGAACTATCCATGATGACTCCAAGATCTTTTTCCTGGCTTGTTGTAGCTAAATTAGACCTCATCATATCGTATGTATAGTTGGGGTTATTTTTTCCAGTGTGCATCACTTTACATTTATCCACATTACATTTCATTTGCCATTTTGTTGCCCAATCACTTAGGTTTGCGAGATCTTTTTGAAGTTCTTCACAGTCTGCTTTGGTCTTAACTATCTAGAGCAGTTTAGTATCATCTGCAAACTTTGCCACCTCACTGTTTACCAATTTCTCCAGATCATTTATGAATTAATTGAATAGGATTGGTCCGAGGACTGACCCTTGGGGAACACCACTAGTTACCTCTCTCCATTTTGAGAATTTACCAAAGTTTATTCCTACCCTTTGTACCCTGTCTTTTAACCAGTTCTCAATCCATGAAAGGAGCTTCCCTTTTATCCCAAGTCCAGCTCCAAGATGGAGTTTTGGAGTCACATGGGCAAGTCCCATGTCCATGTATTACTCCGTTTTTACAGGCAGCAGCCATTGTTTACATGCTACCCTGAACGTCCCCAAGTAGACTTCTTATGTGGATTGGAGCCTTCCAAGATTCATTGTCCTTTAAGTGTTTCTTTATTGGGCACTTAATTTGCACATTCCTTTCTCAAGAGGCTAACCAAATTCTTTACTAAGGCTACTTAGAAACCAAGCAAGTACACAGCCAAAATTCATAACTTTGAATACAACGACAGATGCATGCAAATAGGATAAATAGATGCAGTAGCTCGTAACCTTTACAGAGATATGTTACATGGCGTGTGTAGCCTAAAACATATTCCAGTTATGTTATATATGCATTCATAAGCATATTTCCATAAAGCCTTATGGAGTGCACCATCACAGGGGAAGCGGTAGATGTGGTACATCTTGATTTCAATAAAGCTTTTGATACTGTCTCACATGACCTTTTCATAAACAAACTAGGGAAATGCAACCTAGATGGATCTACTATAAGGTGGGTGCAAAACTGATTGGAAAATCATTCCCAGAGAGTAGTTATCAGTGGTTCAGAATCATGCTGGAAGGACATAATGAGTGGGGTCCCTCAGGGATCAGGTCTGGGTCCTATTCTGTTCAATATCTTCATCAATGATTTAGATAATGACATAGAGAGTACACTTATAAAGTTTGTGGACAATACCAAATTGGGAGGGGTTGCAAGTGCTTTGGAGGACAAGATTAAAATTTAAAATGATCCAGACAAATTGGAGAAATGGCTTGAAGTAAATAGGATGACATTCATTAGGGACAAATGCAAAGTGCTTCACTTAGGAAGGGACAATCAGTTTCACACATACAAAATAGGAAATGACTGCCTAGGAAGGACAACTGCGGAAAGGGATCTGGGGGTTTTAGTGGACCACAAGCTAAATATGAGTCAACAGTGTAACACTGTTGCAAGAAAAGCAAACATCATTCTGGGATGTATTAGCAAGAGTGTTGTAAGCAAGTCACGAGAAGTAATTCTTCTGCTCTACTCTGTGCTGATTAGGCCTCAGCGGGAGCATGGTGTCCAGTTCTGGGTACCACATTTCAGGAAAGATGTGGACAAATAGGAGAAAGCCCAGAGAGAAGCAACAAAAATGATGAAAGTTCTAGAAAATATGACCTATGAGGGAACATTAAAAAAACATGGGTTTGTTCAGTCTGGAGAAGAGAAGACCGAGAGGGGACATGATAACAGTTTTCAAGTACATAAAAGGTTGTTATAAGGAGGAGGGAGAAAAATTGTTCTTGTTAGCCCCTGAGGATAGGACAAGAAGAAATGGTCTTAAATTGCAGCAAGGGAGGTTTAGGCTGGATAATAGGAATCTCCATCATTGGGGATTTTTAAGAGCAGGTTGGACAAACACCTGCCAGGGATGGTCTAGATAATACTTAGTCCTGCCATGAGTGCAGAGAACTGGACTAGATGACCTCTCGACGTCCCTTCCAGTCTTATGATTCTATGATCCCTCTCAGTCTTCTATTCTCCAGACTACACAATTATAAATTTAATCTGGCAAGATAAAGAGTAATAATGTTATTATTTAAACTGATATGCGCATTTAAGGAGCTTTGTTAAAGGTTAAAGTTCTAACTTATGGTACCAATAAGATATGAGCAGTATCATCAGGCCCGACGACCCACACTAGTGGTGGTGGGGGAGTTGATAAATCTAGGTATTAATTGCTGCCAAAAGGCCACAGTAACTCAGAACTTGTATGGTTTGAACTACCTTATTTCAGTCCCCTCAACTCTTTCGGGCTGTACCTCTAAACCACCTGCCTCAGTTTCACCCAGCTCTTTGGCAGGTCCCGACAAAGGAAAAATACCTCTCGATCAGCTACGAGCCATCGAGGGAAGAGAAGGGAACATGCCCCCACCCCTCTATTGTTTACTTTGGACTTATTGAGCAAAGTGTAAAAACTGGTTTTGGGTGGTGTTTCCTGTTGTTTCTGTGAAGGGACACTTTCAGTTTCAGAGTAAAGAACAGCAGAGTGTTCATTATACAGGTTATTACACAGGCTAGTCAATAGTGAAGTTGTAGAATTGAAATGAGTTCTATGTTACATGTTAAGGTGAGTGGAGCAAGGTCAAGAGTAGAGTCTGTAGGAGTTGCCTGCAGTCTGGCTTTAGAAAATCTTGCCAGAAAAGACATTCAGGAACATGGAGGAGGTTTAGTGCAGCTGAGAAATATCAAGATGATCTCTGAGCTTTGTAACCCATGTGGTTTTGTAAGTGAAGTGTTTGATGTGAAAACAGAGAAAAAAAAAAGCAAAACTGGTAAAGGAAATAGCTGTTAAATATCTGCTCATGGCTTGTAGTTCATTAGGAAAGAAATTAAATAAAAAAATTAGAGTTACTCAAGAAAGCCCAGCAAACTTTGGATGAGGGAGGAAAGATTATTCAGGATTTAACAAATTGGCTACATGTAGTGTCAAAGAAGCGGTCAGGACTTTTCTAAAAGAAGCAGAAGTTAAAGAAAATGTTAAAATGATGTAGGTACTAGGTATAAGAAGCAGGAAAGGAAGCATGTTGTTGGCAGAAGTGAATGGATGCCACCTTAAAATTGCTGGATGGCTATAAATCAGACCGTGGTTGGCTGTTGGAAAGAAGCAAAGAGTTGAAAAAAATAACAGACTCATAGACTCATAGACTCATAGGTCAGAAGGGACCAATATGATCATCTAGTCTGACCTCCTGCACCGTGCAGGCCGCAGAACCCTACCCATCCACTTCTATAAAAACCCCTAACCTATGCCCGAGTTATTGAAGTCTTCAAATTGTGGTTTGAAGACCTCAAGCAGATGCGTTAAAGAAGAACAAAGAATTGGTTCCCATCCCAACTGGCATGGTGGAACCGACGGAGATAGAAAAACCTGCAGGGCCAGTTACTAGAAGTAGGGTGAGAGAGTTAGTTCAGGTTGATACAGTACCTTTAGGAGCGGAGTTGGAGATGAGTCTCAGGAGCCACAGGGAGAGTCAAAAGAGAAAGCTAACAGTGCAGAAGCTACTAGCAGTCTGCAGATAGAAAAAGGAAGTCCCAGGGTGGCATCACAGGAGGTGGAGTTAAGTGTCATCATAGGGGAGGCAACTAGTGATGTAAAGGATGCAATTCCTGCTCCTCCACCCAATGTTACTTTGGCACCATATAGATCAGGAGACCCAGCCCCTTTGGGTGGACACATTAATATTTGGGCGATCATCAACATTGCCTTGGTCCCTAGAATTTTGTGGACCGTCTACACCCCCCTGGTATATGCTGGTATCACCTGGTCTACTGGTAAAACACCCTATCACACCAGATCTGAATGGACTAAAAGATGTCCAGAGTCATTGTGGAGATGCCTTGAGTGTAGGACGTAGAGGATTTATGGAACGTTACCCTGCTCATCCAGGATTATCTCCAGAGGAAAGTTCTAATAGCTCTGTTAAGAAAAATGTGGATTTGGATAGGACAAGTCAAAGCATAAAAATTATAAATTCAAACTCAGATAGAAGCTCAGATCCCGATCTGGAGAGAAAATCCTCAGATTCTAATTCTGATTGCCCTGTAGCAGCTGTTACAGATATTAAAACTCTAGATCTGGTAGCTAAGCAAGTAAGATTGACGAAGGATTCTTCAGTTGCAGTGCATGCACAACAATGTACAAGAAACAGCAAAAGTGTTTGGCTTAGCAAGGAAAGACTGGGTTAAAATCTTACAACTCACAGTAAATCGTGCATTATGAAGTACTTTGCCACCTTAGTTTAGGGTAGGAGAAAGATCTTTTAAAGACACGGTAGCCCGATTGGAACATAATCAGCATCTGAGGCAAGCTGGAGAGGCCATCCTGTCTAACCTAAAGCAAAAACCTAATCAGTCCCCACATCAATTTCACCTGAGGTTAAGTGCAGCATGGCACAGTCATGACAGAGGAAACAGATAAGCCACCATACGTTAGTTTGTTGGTCGATAACTCTCTTCCCCATTTGCAGGAAATGGTTAACATGCATGTAGCAGATAGCACTTCTTTGAAGGAGGCATTAGCCTTACTGGCCAAGGCATATTCCCAGGGAGACCCTAAAATAGTTTGGCTTGGAGCCCCTGTTGCAATACTTCAGGAACTACTGTGAGGATTAAGGAACCCCCAGGGTTAGGCTGAGGTGTTTCTAAATTCCCTAGGTACCAGCGTCGGCAAAATGAACCTAACCCACATAATAATCCTGGACCTTTGAGTAGGCATGTCCCTCAACAGGGTTATGCATCTGGATCCCATGTAGGGGCCCAGGACCTTGTTCCTTTCTTTTCAGTTGCTGCACAGAACAATTCACACCTGCAGAGATCCAAGTCACTGCCTCCTCACAGAGATGAGGACTCAGTTGTAATGATGTTTAAAACAGTGCAACAGATGCTTGAAGCCAATGACGGGATATCTGGGAACTCCCAGCCCGCGTGAATGAGCCAATAATGGAAGGCCAAGACCCAGCACCCTCAAACCGTCCAGTGGCCTCCGTTGACCCATTTCCTTCTCTCGGGTGAACAGCCTTTTCTCCTCCAGAGTTGGCTGCCTCCGGAGAGATAGAAGGAAAACCCGTAGATTATTTGTCTGCATACTTTACACATTACTCGGCATGACACCAACTGGCCCCAAGCGTAGTCATAGCCCCTTTAGGCAGGGATGCAAGTGGGAGACCCACAGTATCTGCAGTGGTAGGGGGCTGCCATAGGAATTTTATTATAGATACTGGGGCAGCAGTTAGCATTATCCATGTCGAGGCTCCTAGATCCTTTTTGTCATCAGGTTGTACAAAAGCACTTTCAACTTTTGCAAGCAGTCAGGTTGTTACCTCACTTTCTAAACCCATTGAAGTACAGATAGGGCACCTAAGAAAGGTTCATACCTTTGTGTTGATGAAATTAGCAGACCCAAGGAATTGCCTATTGGGAACTGATTTCCTACACAAACAGGGATGTGTTCTTGATTTGGGTAACCAACTGTTGTGTCTTACCCTAGAACAGGCAAAGGATGACTCACTAGTGGTCATACCGGAGTGTGGAATGATGTCTCCAGTGGAGGACTCTGAATCTGAGGGGTATGATTTGAACAAAATAGTGGCTAATCATGCAGACCAACCTGAGTTACAGGCTTTACTTCACAAGCATGCGGATGTCATTGCTAAGAACAAACATGATTGTGGATGCATGGCAGTCACTATTGTTGTGTGTGACACAGCATGGCCAGAGGGCAGCATAAGAGTGTTAGCAGGGGGCCTTATTCCCTGCCAAGGGAGGAAGGTTTGCTTTAGATTAACTAGAACAGCTGTGGCCAGTTAGAGCACCTGACTCCAGTTAGAGCACCTGACTCCAGGTAGAGCACCTGACTCCAGTCATGTGATAAAAACCCCTGCTTCAGTCAGACAGGGTGTGGTAGTTGAAGGAGAAAGGTTGGATTGGAGCAGAGTGCAGGTTGCAGAAGAGAAGAGTTTGACCAGAGAGAAATAGAAGGTTTGGAGGAGTGCTGCGGTGGATTGTGAAGCCCAAAAGAAACCCTAGGTAAGGGGCAACAGGCTTGTGTAGAAGAGAGGCAAGAAGCCCTTCACAAGCTGAAGGGTATGAGAGGGAAGTAACCCAGGGGAAGGAACCGCTAAGTCAAGTGGTTCACCACCACCCCCAGGGCCCCTGGGTTGGGACCTGGAGTAGAGGGCGGGCCCAGGTCCCTCCCTCTCCACTCCCCTCCTCCAAGGACACTAGTGGAGTGATTAAGAACTGGTTCAGAGGCAAGCAATAGCGCCCTGAACCTACCCCAGAGAAGAGAAAGCGCGAGACCCAGCAGAACAGTACCGGCAATTTGCCACATGTGGTGTCAGTAGTGTGATCTGCGCGCTGGGGACATAGTCCAGGGGGAGACATAACCCTCCCACCCTTAAGATGGACGACGTGGTCAAGGCCCTTATACATGCCACTGCGGCCCAGCAGGAGGCTACCAGGGTCCAAGCAACCGCCCAACAAGAGGCGACTAGATTGCAGCAAGAGACCAATCAGCTGTTGCTGAGTCAGGCTGCTCAGGACCGAGCCCTGCTGAGAGAGCTGGTGAGCCAGATGAAGACACTTATGGAACAGAATCACCACTGGGAAGGGACCCGGCCCATACGGGCTAGCCATTGCTTACAGAAAATGACCCGGGAGGAGGATGTGGAAGCATACCTCCTGGCTTTTGAGAGAGCAGCCCTGCGGGAGGCCTGGCCCCGAGAACAATGGTCTGGTATCCTTGCCCCATTCCTATGTGGGGAAGCCCAGAAGGTCTATTACGATATGTCTGCAGAAGCTGCAGCAAACTATTCCCAGCTAAAGGCAGAGATCCTGGCCAGGTTTGGAGTAACAACGGCACTGCGAGCCCAGAGGTTCCATGAATGGCGATATATGGAGGACAAGACACCCCGATCACAATTGTTTGACTTGATCCACCTGACCCGGAAATGGCTGCGCCCTGAGGCCCATAGCTCTGAGGAGATGATGGAGGTACTAATATTGGACCGGTATATGCGGGGGCTACCACCAGGTCTCAGGACTTGGGTGGGTCAGAATGACCCCTCTACCTATGATGAGTTGGTCTCCCTCGTGGAAAGACAACTGGCAGCCCGCGAACTGTTCCAGATCCCAAGCGGGGAGACACGGCAACCCAGGAAGACAACCCCAAACCCAAGGCCCCAGACTGTCGAGAACTCTAGGAAGACTATAACCGGGAGGAACGACAGCGAGGAATGGCTCGAGGCCAGAAAGGGACCTGGGGGTTTGGGAAGAGTGGTGGGGGGCCGGCCAACTAGCCCCAGGCAGAGGGGGATAACCGGAATGAGGGGACGGTGTTATGAATGTGGGGAATTGGGGCATATAGCAGCCCAATGTCCCAACAAGGAGGTGCCTATGCAGTGTAATCTGGGGAATTATGGGGAACAATGTGGCCTGATCAACCTGGTAGGGGTTACATTGACCTCACATGGATTTACCAGACCTGTAAAAATGAATGGTATAAACACCATAGCATTAATAGATTCTGGGAGTGCTGTCATGTTGGTCTCGGGAAAGTTGGTGGGAACAGACCAACTAACTCGGGCCAAAAGCACAGGGGTAACATGCGTACATGGCACCGTGAATTTTTACCCTACAATTCCAGTACGGATTGAAATCCAGGGGAATACCACCAGAGTTTCTGCAGGAGTAGTCCCCAAGCTCCCTTATCCTGTTTTGATTGGGAGAGACTTCCCTGGGTTTGAGAACTTACTGACCCCGATAGAGGCAGGAGAGGGTAGCAACCCCCAGGTTGAGACAGAGGCAACTAAAGATAGCCTCGCCCCAATGTTTGCTGAATTTGCTCCAGAATTATTCTCATCCCCTGGAAAACCCCGCAGGGCTAGGCGAGAACGAAGGGCGGCTAAAAAGTTAGGGACCAGGATTCTGGCAGCTAATCAAAAGACTTCCCTTGTGGGTAGGCGAACCCGCCCAGGAAACCAGGAGATGGTTTGGGCCACGAAGGACTCAGAGGAGGTTCCTGGCCCAAGTGGGAGCACCCCAGGGGGAAGAGTTGAAATAGGCCCCCTGGAATTAGGTCAGTTCAGTACTGCACGTGAGACCTTTGGGCAGGACCAGGCCGAAGATCCATTATATGCGAACGTGAGGGAGGAGGTAGTGGAAGTAAATGGAGTGCCTGTAGAAGGAAAAGTCAAAGGCCCAAGGCCATATTACGTGCTCAAACGTGATCTGTTGTACAGAATAGAGCAAATACGAGGGGAAGAAGTAGAGCAACTCCTAGTCCCACGGAAACACATAAGGGCCGTACTAGAGCTAGCTCACAGTCATTTATTTGGGGGACATCTAGGGGTAGACAAGACGCTGGATAGAATCCTAAGAAGGTTTTATTGGCCAGGGATACGAGCAGAGGTCCAGCGTTATTGTGCCTCCTGCCCTGAATGCCAGTTGCATAGCCCCCGACCTCACTTGCGGGCCCCACTAGTACCTTTACCTATTATTGATGTCCCTTTCGAGAGGATAGCTATGGACATAGTGGGCCCACTAGAAAAGTCGGCACGGGGCCACCGAAACGTACTAGTCATCCTTGACTATGCCACGCGATATCCAGAGGCCATCCCTTTAAGAAATCCCACGTCTAAGGCAATAGCTAAAGAACTACTACAGGTTTTCGCCAGAATGGGCATCCCTAAGGAGATCCTGACAGACCAGGGAACCCCGTTTATGTCAAAACTAATGGAAGACTTATGTGCCCTGCTCCGTATACAAGCCATTCGGACCTCAGTCTACCATCCACAAACAGACGGACGAGTTGAAAGATTTAATCGAACCCTTAAAAGTATGATCCGGAAGGTGGTAGCACAGGATGGAAAAGACTGGGACACTCTTTTACCGTATCTAATGTTCGCTATACGGGAAGTTCCCCAGGCGTCCACGGGTTTTTCTCCCTTTGAACTCTTATATGGACGCCACCCACGCGGGATTTTAGATATCGCCAAGGAGGATTGGGAGGAACAACCCAACCCAGGAAAGAATATTATTGACCATGTGACACAGATGAGAGAACGGATAACTCGAGTAACCCCGATAGTACGGGAACATTTGGAAAAAGCACAAGAGGCACAGCGGACATACTACAACCGTCGGGCGAAAGTACGAAGATTTCAGCCGGGGGAACGGGTGATGGTGTTAGTGCCGACCACAGAAAGCAAACTCCTAGCCAGCTGGCACGGACCATATGAGATAGTGGAAGCCATTGGGGAAGTGAATTAAAAGGTTAGACAACCAGACCGCCAGAAGCCAGAGCAAATCTACCACATCAACATACTGAAGCCCTGGCATGACAGAGAGACGTGTCTGGTCACTCGAGGAGCTCTACCTCAGGCAGATGGCCCACAGGAGCAGGTAAAGATATCTCCTAACTTAACCCCAGAACAACGGACGGAAGTCATTGAAATGATCCACCGGAACCAGGACGTATTTTGTACCCAACCAGGTCGAACGACACTAGTCCAACATCATATTGTCACCAGCCCCGGAGTAAGGGTAACGATAAGACCCTATCGAATACCGGAATCTAAAAGGGAGGAAATTAGGATGGAAGTGCGGAAGATGCTGGAACTCAGGGTCATTGAAGAATCCCACAGCCAGTGGTCCAGTCCGATCATACTAGTCCCCAAGCCTGATGGCACCCTGAGGTTTTGTAATGACTTCCGGAAATTGAATGAAGTATCCCACTTCGACGCCTACCCGATACCACGCATTGACGAGCTGGTTGATCAGTTAGGCAAGGCCAAATACCTAACCACCCTAGATCTGACCAAAGGATAATTGGCAAATACCCCTGGCCAAGGATGCCAGGGAAAAGACTGCCTTCTCTACGCCCGATGGCCTGTTCCAGTACACTGTCCTCCCTTTCGGACTCCATGGGGCCCCTGCCACATTCCAAAGACTGATGGATAAGTTATTACGACCCCATGCCAACTATGCCGCCGCCTAGCTAGACGACATAGTTATACATAGCCCTGATTGGGAGACACACCTAGACAAAGTGGAAGCAGTGCTGGATGCTTTGCGAAAGGCTGGTCTCACCGCTAATCCTCTGAAATGCGTGATAGGACTAGCTGAGGCCAAATACCTCGGGCATGTCGTAGGGAGAGGTGTGGTAAAGCCCCAATGGAACAAGGTGGAGGCAATACAAGATTGGCCTCGACCAATCCGCAAAAAGCAGGTCAGAACATTTTTGGGTTTAGTTGGATACTATCGGAGATTCATCCCTCATTTTGCCACAAGAGTGGGGCCGTTGACGGATCTGATAAAAGCTCGGGGCCCCGAGATAGTGAAGTGGACGGATGCGGCGGAAGCAGCATTTGCAGATTTACGGACAGCCCTATGCTGCCATCCGGTACTCATGGCCCCAGACTTCGAGAAGGAATTCATCCTGCAGACGGACGCCTCGGAGGTGGGACTCGGTGCCGTCCTTTCCCAGATGGTAGGGGAGGAGGAGCACCCCATCTTGTACCTCAGCCGGAAGCTCCTCCCCAGGGAACAAAAGTACGCTGTTGTTGAAAAGGAATGTCTGGAGATAAAATGGGCTATGGAGACTCTCCGCTACTATCTCCTGGGGCGGCGGTTTACCCTTGTGACTGATCACGCCCCGCTCCAGTGGATGCATAGGAACAAGGAAAGGAACGCCAGAGTGACGAGGTGGTTCCTCTCTTTGCAGCCTTTCCATTTTCGGGTCCAGCATAGGGCTGGAAGCCAACACGGCAACGCTGATGGCCTCTCACGCCGACACTGCCTCTCGTCCCGAGTAGCCCAACCCCTTGGTGTTGAGCAGGGTGGGGGGGATATGTGATACAGCATGGCCAGAGGGCAGCATAAGAGTGTTAGCAGGGGGCCTTATTCCCTGCCAAGGGAGGAAGGTTTGCTTTAGATTAACTAGAACAGCTGTGGCCAATTAGAGCACCTGACTCCAATTAGAGCACCTGACTCCAGGTAGAGCACCTGACTCCAGTCATGTGATAAAAAACCCTGCTTCAGTCAGACAGGGTGTGGTAGTTGAAGGAGAAAGGTTGGATTGGAGCAGAGTGCAGGTTGCAGAAGAGAAAAGTTTGACCAGAGAGAAATAGAAGGTTTGGAGGAGTGCTGCGGTGGATTGTGAAGCCCAAAAGAAACCCTAGGTAAGGGGCAACAGGCTTGTGTAGAAGAGAGGCAAGAAGCCCTTCACAAGCTGAAGGGTATGAGAGGGAAGTAACCCAGGGGAAGGAACCGCTAAGTCAAGTGGTTCACCACCACCCCCAGGGCCCCTGGGTTGGGACCTGGAGTAGAGGGCGGGCCCAGGTCCCTCCCTCTCCACTCCCCTCCTCCAAGGACACTAGTGGAGTGATTAAGAACTGGTTCAGAGGCAAGCAATAGCGCCCTGAACCTACCCCAGAGAAGAGAAAGCGCGAGACCCAGCAGAACAGTACCAGCAATTTGCCACATGTGGAAGGAGGAGAGATTTCAGCCCAAAGACAGTATCTTTACCCAGAACAGGCAAACTCATACACAGAAAATATTATCAAGCCTTTACTGACATAGGGAGTACTACGTTGATTTACTTCCACTACCAATTCCCCTATTTGGCATGTGAAGAAACCAGATGATTCTTGTCGTATCACAATTAATTACAGACGCCCGAATCACGTCAAACCCACTTGTCCCCATACAGTGGCCAAAATGCCGCATCTAATCAAGTCCTTTGATCCAGAGGCTGAGTGGTTTACTGTCCTTGACAGCAGTAACAGCTTTTGGACATTATCATTGGCCTGCATTTCACAGGACCGTTTTGCATGTAGTTTCCAGGGGCTCAATATTCCTGAACACATTTACCCCAGGGGTATAAAATTTCTTCAGCTTTATTCCATGTGCAAACAAGGCAGGTACTGTTGCAATTTTCTAAACCAGCTGTTCCATTTCAATACGTAGATGACCTTTGTTTAGCAACATGGACCAAGAAGGAGCATCTGGAAAGTCTTGATGAGCTTCTGCAGATCCTAAAGGACGCAGGGTTAAAGTGCAATCCGGCCAAGGCGCACTAATGGCCAATTATGTCTCTTGGGTCTGATCCTAACAAAATGGAGTAGAACCCCAGTGCAACAGAAAGTGGATGCAATCCAAACATTGCCTTTACCACAGGACCCAATGGCTTTAACATCCTTTTTGGGTTTAACTGAGTTACACTGGGATTTCATTCCCAATTTTGCTTCCATTGCAGGTCCCTTGGACCAACTGTTAAAGAAAAGTGTCCAATGGAAATGGAATGAGAAGCACCCGGAAGCAATATCCCAGCTAAAACAAGCCATTGTCAAGGCTCCGGTGTTGATCACTATAAATCCTGAGATACCCGATCATTTGGAGGTAGCGGTGAGTGTTAATGCATTAGCAGCTGTGGCTTCACAAGAGAGGCATGGGAAATTCAGACCTGTGGCCTATGCCTCACGTTTAATGTCATCAGTTGAACTTAAGTATGACAATTGTGAAAAATACCTATTGGCAACCAGCTGGGCCATACAACATTTTTTATTTTCTAATTGGCCTCAGCCCGATCATATTACACTCATTGCACACTCCCCTTCCATTCTCACTGTCCAGCTGGGTAAAAGATGGACAAGCTTCAAATGCTCACCTGGCCCACTGGGCATTACTGCTGCAAGGAAAAAAATATTGCAGTAAAACCTGGTAGGACACCATCCTTGTTACCAACTGCCCTCCTGTACCAAGGGGAGCCACAGGTGTGTCCCCATCTCAGTCAATTAGATCTAAGGGGGGAGGAAAAACAAAAGCTTTTGTGACTATTGATCCAGGAAACAAATTCCATTAAGAGGTATCATTTCTTTGTTAACAGTTCTAGTTATTACCATCAAGGCAAACCTTATACCGGGTTCGGAATCTGTGCAGTTCCTCCTGAGGAGAAAGCAGAGCCTTGGGAGAAGGCATATTCATGCATTCCACATTGGGCTCAATATGCTAAATTAGCAGCGGTAGCTTGTGCGTTGGAGTACTGTGTGCAGTTCTCCATCACTAACATATCCCAAAGTATCTGTCTGTTTTCAGACTCCACATAGGTATCCAATTCTCTCACAGAGTTTCTACCATGTTGGAAGACAAATGAGTTCACATCTTCTACTGGCTCACCTATTAGGTATGCATCGCTGGTGTAGTAAGATGAGGCCCTGAAACATAAACCCTTATCAGAGGCCCAATATGAGGCCTAAGTCCTGAACTAAGGTAATGGTTAAGCTCACGGGAAATTAGACCCCTATGCTACAGAAAATGGGAAGGCTGATAAATTAGCCTGAGAAGGTGCTCGATCAGGGGAATTCTGGGGGGGAGGAGGGGGAGATCAGGAATATTCTGTTATTAACCCTAGTCTCAGATGCCCTAGTGATGTTTTTGACAGGAACTGTGACCAAAGAGATCATTGTTGCAACCAGGGTCCTATGGTTGCATGAGGTCTTGTACAGAGGAGGCCAAGTGGGGTATCTATGGGAAGGTTGTAGTTTGCTGGTTATTATTATGCTGTCTGTAGGGGTGTATTTGAAGTTATGAATATTGGCTATGTACTTGTTTGATTCTAAGTAGCCTCAGTGAAGCATTTGGTCGGCTTCTTGAGAAAGGACAATTCTCAGTAAGTGGCCAATGAAAAAAACACTTAACTGACAATGGACTTTGGGAGACACCAATCCACATCTGAGCTTTCCTGGAAACCTTCAAACTAACATAAACAAGGATGTCGGCCTGCAAAAAGCTGAATCATTGACAGAAATATGACTTGCCCAGGTGACTGAAAACTCGATCGGAAACCTCCTTGGGACTGCCACCTGATTCATAGATTCTAGGACTGGAAGGGACCTTGAGAGGTCATTGAGTTCAGTCCTCTGCCCTCATGGCAGGACCAAATACTATCTAGGCCATCCCGGATAGACATTTATCTAACCTACTCTTAAATATCTCCAGAGATGAAGATTCCACAACCTCCCTAGGCAATTTATTCCAGTGTCCAACCACCCTGACAGTTAGGAACTTTTTCCTAATGTCCAACCTAAACCACCTTTGCTGCAGTTTAAGCCCATTGCTTCTTGTTCTATCCTTAGAGGGGAAGGTGAACAAGTTTTCTCCCTCCTCCTGATGACACCCTTTTAGATACCTGAAAACTGCTACCGTGTCCCCTCTCAGTCTTCTCTTTTCCAAACTAAACAAACCCAATTCTGTCAGCCTCCTTCATAGGTCATGTTCCCAGGACCTTTAATCATTCTTGTTGCTCTTCTCTGGACCCTCTCCAATTTCTCCACATCTTTCTTGAAATGCAGTGCCCAGAACTGGACACAATACTCCAGTTGAGGCCTAACCAGCGCAGAGTAGAGCGGAAGAATGACTTCTCGTGTCTTGTTTACAACACACCAGTTAATGCATCCCAGAATCACGTTTGCTTTTTTTGCAACAGTATCACACTGTTGACTCATATTTAGCTTGTGGTCCACTATGACCCCTAGATCTCTTTCTGCCATACTCCTTCCTAGACAGTCTCTTCCCTTTCTGTATGTGTGAAACTGATTGTTCCTTCCTAAGTGGAGCACTTTGCATTTGTCTTTATTGAACTTCATCCGATTTACTTCAGACCATTTCTCCAATTTGTCCAGATCATTTTGAATTTTGACCCTGTCCTCCAAAGCAGTTGCAATCCCTCCCAGTTTGGTATCGTCAGCAAACTTAATAAGCGTACTTTCTATGCCAACAACTAAGTCGTTGATGAAGATATTGAACAGAGCCGGTCCCAAAACAGACCCCTGTGGAACCCAACTTGTTATACCTTTCCAGCAGGATTGGGAACCATTAATAACCACTCTCTGAGTATGGTTATCCAGCCAGTTATGCACCCACCTTATAGTACCCCCTCTAAATTGTATTTGCCTAGTTTATCGATAAGAATATCATGCGAGACCATATCAAATGCCTTACTAAAGTCTAGGTATACCACATCCACCGCTTCTCCATTATCCACAAGGCTCGTTATCCTATCAAAGGAAGCTATCAGATTGGTTTGAAACGATTTGTTCTTTACAAATCCATGCTGGCTATTCCCTGTCACCTTCCCACCTTCCAAGTGTTTGCAGATGATTTCTTTAATTACTTGCTCCATTATCTTCCCTGGCACAGAAGTTAAACTAACTGGTCTGTAGTTTCCTGGGTTGTTTTTATTTCCCTTTTTATAGATGGGCACTAGATTTGCCCTTTTCCAGTCTTCCAGAATCTCTCCCGTCTCCCATGACTTTCCAAAGATAATAGCTAGAGGCTCAGATACCTCTTCTATTAACTCTTTGACTATTCTAGGATGCATTTCATCAGGCCCTGGTGACATGCAGGCATCTAACTTTTCTAAGTGATTTTTAACTTGCTCTTTTTTTATTTTATCTTCTAAACCTACCCCCTTCCCATAAGCATTCCCTATGTTAGACATTCCTTCAGACTTCTCAGTGAAGACTGAAACAAAGAAGTCATTAAGGATCTCTGCCATTTCCAAGTTTCCTGTTATTGTTTCTCCCTCCTCACTGAGCAGTGGGCCTACCCTGTCCTTGGTCTTCCTCTTGCTTCTAATGTATTGATAAAAAGGCTTCTTGTTTCCCTTTATTCCCATAGCTAGTTTGAGCTCATTTTGTGCCTTTGCCTTTCTAACCTTGCCCCTGCATTCCCGTGTTATTTGCCTATATTCATCCTTTGTAATCTGACCTAGTTTCCATTTTTTATATGGCTCCTTTTTATTTTGTAGGTCATGCAAGATCTCGTGGTTAAACCAAGGTGGTCTTTTGCCATATTTTCTATCTTTCTTACCCATCGGAATTAAGGATGATTTCCTTAATTACTTCCTCCATTATCTTCCCTGGCACAGAAGTTAAACTAACTGGTCTGTAGTTTCCTGGGTCACACTGGCGTGAATGAGTTTGCAAGGTGCAGGTAATGGAGAATCTTTCATTGCTCAAACAGCCTTGTCTGATTCACAGGGAGCTTTGTGAAAGTCTCAGGAGCCAGTTTGGATCCTGTGCTCCTGGAAACCAAAAGCAACAGGCTGAACTGCCCCTTTCCCAGAAATGGGCAGATGATGGGAAGTGGGGCTGGCTGTGAGCCACCAAACTGAAAACAATATTTCTACAGCCCTTAACTCTTGCAAGGAAACACAGGCGAGGGCCTGGCATGAGCAGCTCTTTAGTGGCAACCATCCAACAGCAGCTCAAAAGCTTATCTCTTTCCCCAGTAGAAGTTTGTCCAGGAAGAGATATTAGCCCACTCACCTTATCTCTCTCAAACGTTATGTAAGTGGGGGATGGGAGGGGAGAAGGAGGGATGGTTCCTGTATTGTGGGGAACTTTCCTGGCTTCTGCATTGTCCTGGTGGTGTCAGATAGTGAAAGGATCTGAGTCCTTGCACCAGGTCCCTGTACCCGAAGGTCGGCCTGCCCACGGGGGCTCCCCTTCCTCTCTCCCACTTGGCAGAGTCCTCGTAATCCTGACAAGGCTGGGCCCAGGATCCCTGGGGGCCTGAAACCTCACTCTTGTCATGATCAATCAGGACAGGGATTGGGGTGTCCCCACTCCAGGGTGCTCTCTCCACACTAGCCACTTCTCTAGCCCTCTGATCAGTGCATTAAGTTAAATCCAAATGCAATTTATTAAACAGCAACTGTAAGAAATATAAGGAAAAAAATAAAAGGTTAAAGGAACAGGGATCCCGCCCTGTGTCACTACAGCCAGCCATCTCTAGGGTGTAAGGAACATTCAGCGCCTGATCCTCCCACATCCCAGACTCCCCTCCCAGGTCCTAGCTCCGCTGTGGTGACACCGCAGTCAGACCCTGATCTGGCAGTGCCCACCCGCCCTCAGTTTCCAGGGGGCAGGATCCTTCTCCCAAGCACCAGTCCCCCCCATCAGGCTCACGTCTTTGCCCTGAGTCCAGTCTGCAAGGTCTCATGTCTGGTGACATCTCCCTGCTCTGGGCCTCTGCCCAGGGACCCCCGCCTCTCCCCAGCCACTCATGCAACATGTGGCAGGGCTGGTGCCCACCGTTCCAGCAATGGCCCAACAGCTCTCCCTGCAGCTTGGCCCTGGCTTCCCATCGGCGCGGCTGGTCTACCCTGCCCCAGAGCCCAACTTCCCCTCCTATGCCCTCAGCCCAGCTCAGGCTGCTGCTCTCCCTTTAGCTCTGCCCTGCCCTGGCCCAGGCAGCCCCAGCTCACACAGACCTTGGGCTTCTGATTCTCTCATTGGCCTGCATCCCTGTCAGTCAGGCTGACCTGTAGCATTGCCCTCTCCCCCTTCATCCCGGGGACTGTCCGTCGCAGGATCCTGACTCCTCTGTCACCCTTCTCTTTCATTTGGTATTGGACGAGGGCCAACAAAAAAACCAAACAGCCCCCTGCTTCTGCTGGCCATGCTCATGTGTTGTCTCGCTCAGACAATTCAACAAAAGGGTTCCCCAGAAAAGCCTTCCCAGAAAATCAGAGAATGGGCCACAGCCCCTCCCCACCCACCCCTTGGTACCCCAGGCACGGGAAGTACAAACAGAAGCCCTAATGTGCAGGGGTGGCTGGACCCCAAGGGAATGCAGGAACCTCATAAGCTACCTGTGCCTAAAGCTAAAGGAAGCTGTTTGGGGTTCAAGCAGGTCCAACACCCAATTGCAGTCTCCCCTGTCCTCTGGCAGGATCATGGTGCAGCTGATCTGGGGACGTACCTTATACAGCACGTGCTGATGCACCGTCCTTTGTTGTCCTGGAGCCCCTGGTGGGTCGAGGAACCAATCTTTGTTGCTGGAACAAATTCAGCTGTTGGGGGAAACTCTCCAGTACTTTGCTTCAGGGGCTGAAGAGACTGACTTCTCTACTGATTAAAGAGGTTTCAGTTTAAGTGAGGCACTGGTCAGGGCTGAGCAGGAAAAGGTTTCGTGTAGCCTGGGATGGAACAGAATTCGGTCCCTCCCCTGCTGAGATCAGGCAATGAGTTGATTCTTCGCCAAGCCACACCCCAATGCCCCCCACCCCCCGCCCCGAGAGTCCCCTGGGAAGGTAGATCAGCTTTGTATGTCATTGGTGTAAGCATCGCAAAGCATTTTGGAGAGGGTCAAATGTGTGTGAGTGAAGAATGAAAGTTTCCCTTGCAGATACGACAGACCAAGAGGGGAGAAGAGGAGAGAATGGGTCTAGAATGCTGCTATTCTGGCTCGGTGGAGTTGTACACCCACTTTGCACTGGTGTGAATGAGTTTGCAAGGTGCAGGCAATGGAGAATCTTTTATTGTGCACAGGCCCACCGATGAGGGGACAAAGGGGCAGCTGTCCCAGGCCATGGTGTTTTTAAAGTTCCTAGGGCTCCCGGCCGCTGCCACTGCTACCACAGTAGCAGCCAGAGCCCCGGGCCCTTTAAATTGCCACCAGAGCCCCAGTTCGTATGCGCTTGGCAGCACTAGCCCCCCCCCATCCCCAACCCCACCACTTCTGCCTGAGGCCCTGCCCCTTCTGGGGCTGGAGCCCCCCCACCCCAACCTTGCTGAGGGTCTGCCAAAATCGGTTGGTCACCCTGACTGTGCAAACAGCCTTGTCTGATTTACAGGGAGCTTTCTGACAATCGGAGGAGCTGGTTTTGATCCTGTTTTCCTGGAAACCAAAAGCAACAGGCTGAGCTGCCCCTTCCCCAGACATGGGAATTGGGGCTACAAACAATATATTGACAGCTCTTCTTTCCTGAAAGCAAACACAGATAAGGGAACAACATGTGAAGCTGTTTATCCTGGTGACTATCCAAGAGCAGCTTTGAAAGCTTGTGTCTCTCCCCAACAGAAGTTGCTCCAATAGAAAGTATTATCTTACCCAGCTTGTCTTGCTCATAAACTTTAGCAACATTTTCTTACATTTCCCCAGGCGAAAAAAATCTAAGAGAAAGTAGAAAACCACCTTCTCCCTCTATGTTCTACCGCTGCTGGCCACACCCTTGTGTTGGATCGCAGAGAGAAATCAAGAGAAGAGGTCTCCAGAAAAGCCTACCCAGAAAATCAGTTAATAGTTAGGAGTTTGGGTTGAATATTGGATGGGGTTTGTGTTATCTGCAGTTGTTATTTGGGTTCAGAGCTGTCTGATGCAATGAGAGAAAAGGGAGTGGCCGTTTTTAGAACAGGTGGGAGCAGCTGGAGTGGGCGGAGGGTGTGTATGTGAAGCTGTTAACACGTTCCAGTAATACAGACCCATGACTAGGACACCGTGTGCTGATGTATTAGTGGGCACTGGGCAGGATCAGAGGTTTGGAGACCTAGTTAGATCCCAGGAAATGCTCCTGAAAGTATAACAAATAAAATAATGAGATCCCCAAATTCATCACAGGAGTGCAGGGGGTGAGGGGTTGCCTGGGGGCAGAAGGTTTTAGAGCAGGAGCATAGGGGGAGAAGGGACAGCTCAAAGCAAAGGGACATCACGAGAGCAGGAGCAATAAGTTGTTCCAGGGGTTGGGGCCAGGAGCACAATTAAAAAGTGTGTGTGAGGGGAGTTTACAAATTCTTCAAACACGGCCAGGTGGGGGAAAGGCAGACATTTCCAAACTTATAAAAAAATAAAAAGCAAAAAAATCTTTTCAACTGGAAAAGGTGAAAAGGAGTTTTAATTCTTTAGAAAAATAAATATTTTGGGATGCGACGCGGGGTCCTGGGGCAGCTCACGTGGAAAATACCCAGGGCAGGGCAGGCTGCAGAAAAGGAGAGCAGATTCTCCCACAGCTGGTGGTTCGCACTGTCGTTACATTCACCGGCCAATCACACACAGGGAAAATAACAGAAACTGAACAGGGTTCATCTAGGATCTGTTCCCAAAATGGGAGGGACAAATCCTGTTCCACCCCAGGTTTCTCTTGGTTTCAGCCCCTGAAGCAAAGTCTAGAAGAGTTTCCCCCTAACAACTGTTTTTGTTCCAGCAGCAAAGAGTGGTTCCCTGACCCCACCCACCAGGGGCTCCAGGACCAGAAAGGACAGTTCCTCAGCACAGGCTGCGTAAGGTGCGTCCCCAGATTGGCTGCCCCACGATGCTGCCATGGGACAGGGGAACTTGCTGTTGCGGGTTGGACGCACTTGACCCACTAATCCCTTCCTTTAGCTTTAGGCACAGGCAGCTTTGGGGGCCCCTTGGGGACCAGCCACCCCCACACATGGAGGCTTCTGTTTGTGCTTCCCCTGCCTGGAGGAGCAAGGGGGCAGTGGAGGAGGGAAGCCGGCCCTTTGTCTCTATGGGAAGGCTTTTCTGGGGAGCCCTTTTGTTGAATTGTCTGAGTGATCCAACTTGTGGGTGTGGAAAGCAGGGGAATAAAACTGAGGGAAAGGGTTTTTTTTCCCCCACCGTCTCTGACTTTATTTTACATTTTTTCATCTGGGACAATCTGAGAAAAGTAAGAAAATGATGATAAATGTCAGGGGGCTGCTGGCCCCTCACTGAAACTTAGTGAGGTTTGATTTTTGTGTCCCTCTCCCGATAACACAAAAAGGGGAAGGACCAAAGAGAAATCATGACCCTGATACTGACTGTCCCCAGAGCCAGTCTTGCTTCCCAGCTTCCTCCCATTTCTGGGAAAGGAGCCTGTTGCTTTTGGTTTTCAGGAGCACTGGATCCAAACTGGTTCCTGAGACTGTCACAAAGCTCCCTGTGAATCAGAAGGGCTGTTTGAGTGATGAAAGATTCTCCGTTGCCTGCACCTTGCAGAATCATTCACACCAGTGCAAAGTGCGTGTACAGCACTTTGATCCAGAATAGCAGCATTCCGGACCCATTTTGCAGTGGTGTAAATGATGACGCAACATGGAGGAGAATCAGCCCAGCGCCTGATCTCAAGTTTCCCAAAAGACGAGCCAGCTTGGAAAGGGAACAATTTCCCATGTTTCCCTTTATGCACCAGGAGAGGTTGGGGGCAGAGAGGTTGGGGTTCCACCCCAGGCTACAAGAAACCTCTCCCTGCTTGACCCTAAGCCGCACCTCACTAAGATAGGACACTTTAATCCGTAGAGAAAAGTCAGTCCCTTCTCTTCGTTTCAGACATAAGAACATCAGAACTGCCAGACTGGGTCAGACCAAAGGTCCATCCAGCCCAGTGTCCTGTCTTCTGACAGTGGCCAGTGCCAGGTGCCCAGAAAGAATGAAGAGACAGGTGATCATCAAGTGATCCATCCCCTGTCACTCATTCCCAGCTTCTGGCAAACCCTGAAACAAAGTCCTGGGGAGTTTTTCCCCAACAGCTGATTTTGTTCCAGCACCAAAGATTGATCCCGTCCCCCTCCCGACCCACCAGGGGCTCCAGAACCAGGGAGGATGGTGAATCAGCAGCACAGGCTGTATAATGTACGTCTCCAGATCAGCTGCCCCACGATGCTGCCAGAGGACAGGGGAGCTTGCTGTTGGGTGTTGGACATGCTTGAAGCTAACAGCTTCCTTTAGCTTTAGGCACAAGCAGCTTTGTGGGCCCCTTGGGGATGAAGGGGGTGGTGTGGGAGGGGAGCTGGCCCATTGTCTGATTATATGGGGAGGCTTTTCTGGGGAGCCCTTGTGTTGAATTGTCTGAGCGACCCAACACACGGGCGTGGCCAGCAGAGGGATATAACTGTGGGAAATGGGAGGTTTCCCTACTCTCACTGACTTCATTTTACATTTTTTCACCTGGGAAAAGGTGACAAAGGAAGAAAATGATGCTAAATGCCAGGGGGCTGATGGTGGGAAGAGAGGTCCTGTCCCCTAGCTGCTGAGGGCGTGTGACACCGCCAGAGGAGGGTCGAACCGCAGTGACACTGCAGCTCATGCAGGGCATGGGAGACAGGCCTGGGACCTGTGAGGAGCAGACAGTGAACTTATCTCATGTGCCAAAGACAGTGGGTCGTGGTGTCCCCATGCCCAAAGGGGGCGTGTTACTTGTTTCTTTAACCCTTTCCATTTCTTCCTTATTTTGCTTACAGTTGGTGTTTAATAAGTTGTATTTGAGTTGAACGTCATGCAGGGATGAAGGGGCCAGGGAGGTGTCCAGTGTGCAGGGAGTACTCCAGGGTGGGGACACCCCATCCCCTGCCCTGAGTGACCATGGTGAGACTGGGGGTTCAACCCCACCCCACCCCCCCGGGATCCAAGGCCCAGCCTTGTTGGGGTTATGAGGACTCTACTGCTGAGGAGGGAGGGAGGGGAGCCCGTGAGGGCAGGCCGCTTTCCAGGTGAAGGGAGTGAGCATATCTCCAAAAGGGGGAGACAGCTTGGAAGGGGAACAATTTGCCATGTGTCTCTCTGTGCACCAGGCAGGAGTTGGGAGCTGATAGTTTGGGGTTTCAGGTATATGCTCTACTTGCAAAGGGCTGGGGAAGGGGTTACTGGGCTGGCCTGGGGAGAAGAGAATAGGGCCTGCAATGGTTGAGGATGGAATGATTCACTCTGCAGCTGTGGAGAGAGAACAGGGAAAATAACAGAAAAACTGAACAGGGTTAATCGAGGATCTGTTCCCAAAATGGGAGGGACAAATCCTGTTCCACCCCTGGCTACAAGAAACTGTTCCTTGCCCAGCCCTGATCCCTGCCTTGCTAAAATAGGAAACTCTTTAATCATTAGATAAGTCAGACCTTTCTCTTCATTTCCACCCCCGAAGCAAAGTCCAGGACAGTTTTCCCACAGCAACTGATTTTTCTCCAGCAGCAAAGAGAACGACACAGGATGGTGCATCAGCACAGGCTATGTAAGGGATGTCCCTAGACGGGTTGCACCACGATGCTGCCAGAGAAAAGGGGAACTTGCTCTTGGGGGCTGGATGTGCTTGAACCACTAATGAACCACTAACCACATGGAAGCTTCTCTTTGTGCTTCACTTCCCTGGGGAGGCATCAGGGCAGTAGGGGTGGGGGTTAGAGTTGCCAACCCTCCCCTATTTGCTGATAGACTCCCGGAACCAGGCTCTATCTCCCGGAGGCTCCTGAAGCCAACCCGGGAGATTCTTGGCCGCTGAAAGTCCAGTGGCGCAGCAGTGCTAAGGCAGGTTCTCTGCCTGCCCTGGCTCCACGCTACTCCTGGAAGTGGCCAGCACATCCCTGCGGCCCCTGGGACAGGGGACGGGGGTCTCGGTGTGCTGATCCCGCCCCGAGCACCGACTCCACAGCTCCAATTGGCTGAGAACTATGTCCAATGAGAGCTGTGTGGGTGAAGCCTGCAGGCAGGGGAAGCACACAGAGCCCACTTCTCCTCCCAGGGGTTGCAGGGATATGCAGATTGCTTCTGGAAGTGTATGGGGCCAGGGTAGGCAAGGAGCCTGCCTTAGCCCTGCTGCACCGCCAGCCGGGAGCTGCCTGATGTAAGCCCCACCCGACTGGATCCCACACCCCTGAAACCCTCCCACACCCCAAGCCACCTCCTGCACCCCGACCCCCTTCCCTAGCCCTGAGCCCCCTCCCAGAGCCCATACCCCAAATCCTGCCCTGCACCTCAATACCCTGCCTCACATTGAGCCCCCTCCTGCATCCTAACTCCCTCCCAGAGCCAGAACCTTAACCCCAATCCCCAGCCCTCAGCCCCCTCCCATGCCCACACCCCCTCCTGCACACCGACCCTCTTACCCCAGCCTTGAGGCCCCTCCGACACAGAAGCTCTCTAAAAGTGGGAGGGCCACTACCACCCGAACTGTGGCCCTGCCCCCCATGCTTTTCCTCCCCTGTGGCCCTGCCCCATAGGCAGCCCATTCCCCGCAGGACAT
The DNA here is from genome assembly GCA_026122505.1 of Aldabrachelys gigantea. Taxonomy (NCBI): domain Eukaryota; kingdom Metazoa; phylum Chordata; order Testudines; family Testudinidae; genus Aldabrachelys; species Aldabrachelys gigantea. The sequence continues at coordinate 72,268,077 of CM047489.1, forward strand.
CCACCCTGCAAGACCACGCCCCAGTGCCACCTCTTCTCCATGAACTCTGCCCACACACCGTCTCTTTCCCCAAGACTCTGCCTCTCACTCCCTCCTGTCCATCCCCTCTCCCCCATTGCTCACCCTTGCAGCCAGAAAAGAGTGGGAGGGCCATGCCCTCCGTTCCAGTACACCAGCTGTGACCCAGAGACAGGAATAGAAACTAGGGGACCGAACTCCCAGCCCTCCCTGCTGGAACCCACCAGACCCCACACCATTCCCAGGCCCCAGAATAGAACGCAGGAGCTCTGATTCCCGGTCTTTTATTGAACCCAGAAAACCACCCCCAACAGGAGAGTCTCATTTCTATTAGCATTATTTCCCAGCAGGAGAGAGAATCAGGGGTGTTTTTGTCAGCTGGGGCTGCTGGAGTTAAACCGTAATGTGCTGATTGCCAGAAGCTGGGACTGCTTGACAGGGGATGCTCCATGCACTGGGCATTTCTGCCAGGCTTGGAAATGGCCTACTTACCAACAACATGGGGTACATTACATATGAGTTTCAGGGACGGAGACACCAAAGGAAAGGCAAAGACAAGGGCCTCATTTAAAGAGGATTTAGTGGTGGGTGTGACGATGGGCTGGGAAGAAGGCAGGGAGCCTGATTTACAAGCAGGGAATGGGATTGGGGCCTGGGTGAATTTGGAAGGACCTTTGCAGTGGGGTAGGAAAGAGGAAAATAGAGGCAGAGGAGAAATGTAGCATGGAGAGAAGTGGGTGCTTCTACACTTGAATGCAGACACACCCTTCATTTCACAAACAATAATGGCCACTTGCATGACACCTTGGAGATACATTCCCCATGGAGCCCAAGCAGAGAATTTTAACGCATACAAGGGACTTATTGGGTTGAGACGGTGTCTCCTGCTCTGCATCCTCTTCCTCCTGTAGTGGGGTGACCTGCATGGCCACCAGGGAGTCCAGAGACACGAGGGGTTCGCCCAAGTCTCAGAAAGGGGTGTCTGGTTCTCCAGCATTATGCCGTGCACCACGGTAGCCTGCATCAGGGTTTGCAGCCTTGCGCTGGAGCTGTCGCTCACGACAATATCCATTTCATCAACCTAGACAACCTAGACAATTCATCGATGCTACAGGTGGCCAGAAAACTGGGATTTCTCCCCTCAGGAGCCCCCTCGATCCCTTTGTACTACCTCAATATCCACCCTCAGGAGCCCCCCCACAATTGCCCATCAGGAATCTCCACAAAATAGCCCCTGCTCAACCCTGAAAAGTGGTTCCACTCACCACAGGAAGGTCCCCTTGTGGCATAGCAGCTGTCTTGCCATCAGACATGGCCACCAAAGTTTGCTCCATCACTCTTCCCACAACCTGGCCTTGCAGCCAGGTGACATTTTATCCCCCCCTTCCGGTGTAACAGAGAGTTGAACTCAGCTGTAGTTCAATGACCTTACAGCAGGTGTGTCTGTCTCTGGGCTCTGTGGTCTGTACGTGGCTTACTTCAGGGATTTTTCCCCAACCTGCCTCAGCGGCAGCGGTGGCTGCAGGCATCAGTGCTTCAAGTGCGTGCCTGGGGCACCAAACTACAGGGAGCACCCTGTCCGTCCCTGCAAGAGCGGCAGTCAGGCTGCCTTCGGTGTCTTGCTTGCGGGAGGTCCACCGGTCCTGTGGATTTGGCAGCAATTCAGCAGTGGATATACCGAAGCCGTGGGACTGGCGGACCTCCTGCAGGCAAGCTGCCACAGGCTGCCTGATTGCTGTGCTTCGGGTGGGAAAAAGCTAGAGCCGCACCCTGCTCAGCGGCTAGAAATGTTACAGACAGGCCACTTAAAATTTATAACATTCAGGGGAGAAATGAAACTTAGGCCCAAATCCCACCCCTTTCTACAGGCTTGAAAGCTTCCCTATGTGTCACTGGGTGTATTTAAAATCAAACTGACAGGTAAATAACGTAAACCAGAGAACATTTATTACCTAGCACCTTAATAACAAAGATAATAAGTTTGGAAAAGTTACCAAGTCCTGAACAAAGAGACGATAGCAGCAGGAATAAAAGAGGAGAGAAAGAGAAGGGGAAGGAGGGAGGTTTCACAATCACCCAATTTCAAGCTCCGGACAGCTCAATATCCAGCTCCTCCAGTGGCTCTGAGGTGGCTGGACTAGATCCCTTCACAAGGTAAGTTTTCTCTTACTCTTCTGTCCTTCCTCCAGAGGTTAAGTAAACTACCCCAGTCGGGCAGAGTGAGTGTGATGTGCTGCCGTGAGGACAGGCAGTGTGTGTGGGTAAGTGCTATTCCAGGACCCAGTCTGCCTCTGAAGTGGTGGGATGGACAGCAGCTGTCTCTGAGCTGTGAGTGATGAACTGACGGCGACCTGACAGCTAGGGCGACCAGATGTCCCGATTTTATAGGGACAGTTCTGAAATTTGAGACTTTTTCTTATATAGAAGCCTATTACCCCCCACCCTCTATCCCAATATTTCACACTTCCTGTCTGGTCACCCTACTGACAGCCCTGCACCTGGCCCACTGCTTTGGCTGCACAGGCACCAAAAAGGGTGAGCTCTCTCTCTCTCTCTCTTTCTCTTTCTCTGTTTCTAGGCAGAATAGACATCATAGGACAACCAAAGCTTCCACAGGGAACTCATGGAATGCAAGGGAGGGAACTTATTAAAAAAAAGAAAAAGGGGAACCCAGGCCTGCTCTGTACTTCCGTGTGCCAATCCTGGAACCCTGTCTCTGTTCAGCCAACATTTATTCCCACCCAGCATTTTTAAAATTTGTAATATTGTTTTGTGAATGGTGCCGCATTGTCCTGATGCTCTTAGCAGGTATTTTAGGTGCCTGAGCTTGTCACACAAAATCCCCCTCTCCATGTGACCCTGCACTCCCAGAGGATGTGATCAGCCATTTCTTTGGCCCGGCCTGTCTCTCACAGCCCATCTCTGCATTTCTTAATTAAAGCCAAGTTACTGGTTAAGCCACAGTGTCCAGTAAGTATTCAGAGTAGAGCGACCTCACTCTTTCTCCCAGGTTCTTCCAGGGTGTCATTTTCAGTTCTAGGGCATATTTCACAAAATCATTTCCCCCTTGTTTCTTGTATCCATGTTTCCTGCCACCTCTGTCTGAGCTGATTTTTAATGAGATTTTTTAATTCCTGTTGGCTTAGAGGGATATGATATCTATGCCTTTTCCCCCAATTTTTACAGCATTTTTGCTACTTTGTCTGCCACCTCATGTCCTGCTATCCCAGCATGGGATGGGATCTATGCTCTGCTCCAATGTTTATTTCATTAATTAGATCGTTTTTGTTTCCAATTTTGATTCCCAGTAGTCCTGATAGTGAATCGGAGAAGATTACCACAGAGGTAGGTCACACTTCCACTATCCAATAGAACACCAACATTTTCCCTGCTATTTCAGTTGCCAGACCTACTACAAAAATTTCAGATTCTAATGGATTTCTCTATTCCAAATGTGCGGATGCAGAATGCTGTCCCCGTTCTCTTAGTTTTTGCATCTTTAGACCCATCCATATTATTTGGCAATGTTTGCCCCATTTATCACAAATATATCAATTTGCTATATTTAAAACATTGAGCTCCCCTTTCTTCTTTCAATTTCATTGTCTAGTTCCCCATTTATGTTGGGGGAGGGGGATGCCTTTCCACCTATAACACATTTTCCTATGGCTATACATGCTAATTTCTTCTCTCTTAGTTCCTTTCTCCATACGTTAATCATATTAACATGACACATTTTGAATCCCTCACCCCCACCCAATGTTGTCCACTGAGTTCCTGGCATTCTTCGTTATTTGTTTAGTGTTTTCTCTCTTCCCAGCTTCCAATGACTTTTACCCAAAAGATCAAGCCCAGTCATTTCATTCTCAATGTTGCAGGCATTTTATCAGCAGGTCTCTGCTTTACTGAAAAGGGGTCGTGACGAAGACATCACATACGATCCTTAATGCCTGCGCTTGGACTGAGTCTCATTTCCTTACATTCACTTTTGAAGCTGAACTAAATGTTTGACATTTGCACTCAAAGATTGGCCTTATTAGTGCTCTGTGAGGCATTACCATTGGTTTCCAATCCACACCCCAGGTGGTTCTGGAAGTACGCTTTAGTAGATTGAAAATATTATAGTTAAATGCAAAGGTAAAATCAATGGAAATGGCTATGTGTTCACACAACGCGTCTTTAATATCATGCTAACTCAACGCAATTACCTCAATATCACGTTGGTTACCCACATCCAGCTAACACTCTGCTAAATGTTTCCAGGCCTGATACTCATTTCAGCTAAGGCTTTGGCCTCTTCCCACTGCCAGATCAGCATAAAGTGCCCTTAATGGCAATGGGAATCAGGGCCTGAGCGTTTGGTCGCCGCATGTTCTAACGCTGTGTAACCTCCCAGCGCAGAGCAGACCCAGGACAGACAATGGTTACGGACTATGAAATATGGTACACGTCAGTAGTGTCGTGGTGGTGACATGGGCCAATCATCCTCTGAGCCCAACACAATGTGATTACAATCCACACACTCAGGTTAGTCTGAGCCATGATAGTGGTTCCTGGACACCCAGAAAAACCAAAACTCAGCATGAGAAAACAAGCAAGTAACTACAGCTCCAATCACAGGAGCTGCCTCTGGGATCGCTCTGCTCTGATACCTTCCCTGGACTATTATATTGGCGGCCTAGAGGCTTAGGTCCAGATTTTAGTTTGTGCTCACGTACACTCTGGAAATCCCTTTGACTTCACTGTAAGTCAGGGCCAAATTTAGTGCGAGCTCTGCACTGTTCTCTTTATTCATAGGAAAGGTTAAACGTTCCAGTCCCTTCTGGCCTTAAACATTGATGGAGTTTCAGTCACTTCAGGCCTGAAATTTAGATGTGGTTCATTTTACAAAAATTTCAAACCTTAATCCCTACAGAAATGGGTTCATGAGATTGTGTGAAGCACATTATTCAGGGCAAAGAGTTTGATTTGGATTTCAAGATTTCCCTGCTTTGCTGGTATCCAAACATCACCACCTTATGCTGGCGCATGAGAGCCTAAGAAAGAAAGTGACTCAGTGCGCTGCAAAAAGTAAAAGGCCAGATCATGACTTCAATCCAGCTGGAAATAGACAAAATATTTTAACGGTGAGGGTGATTAACCATTGGAATAAGTAATCAAGGGTTGTGGCAGATTCTGCAGCCCTGGGAATTTTAAAATCAAGACTGGATGTTCCTCTAAGAGATTTGCTCTAGGAATTGTCATGAGGCAGCTCTCTGGCCTGTGTTCTGCAGAAGATCAGGCTTGGTCATCACAATGGTCCCTTTTGACCTTGGAATCTATGACTCTATGAAATTTACACTAACTTTTCACCATATGAGGGTATGGCCCCAGCAGCTTAAATAATGAAAACTGGAGTATGTCTTAAAACTTGTGTCAGGTATGTAGCAAATTGCCGGTACTGTTCTGCTGGGTCTCGCGCTTTCTCTTCTCTGGGGTAGGTTCAGGGCGCTATTGCTTGCCTCTGAACCAGTTCTTAATCACTCCACTAGTGTCCTTGGAGGAGGGGAGTGGAGAGGGAGGGACCTGGGCCTGCCCTCTACTCCAGGTCCCAACCCAGGAGCCCTGGGGGTTGTGGTGAACCACTTGACTTAGCGGTTCCTTCCCCTGGGTTACTTCCCTCTCATATCCTTCAGCTTGTGAAGGGCTTCTTGCCTCTCTTCTACACAAGCCTGTTGCCCCTTACCTAGGGTTTCTTTTGGGCTTCACAATCCACCGCAGCACTCCTCCAAACCTTCTGTTTCTCTCTGGTCAAACTCTTCTCTTCTGCAACCTGCACTCTGCTCCAGTACAACGTTTCTCCTTCAACTACCACGCCCTGTCTGACTGAAGCAGGGGTTTTTATCACATGACTGGAGTCAGCTGCTCTAATTGGAGTCAGGTGCTCTAACTGGAGTCAGGTGCTCTAACTGGAGTCAGGTGCTCTAATTGGCCACAGCTGTTCTAGTTAATCTAAAGCAAACCTTCCTCCCTTGGCAGGGAATAAGGCCCCCTGCTAACACTCTTATGCTGCCCTCTGGCCATGCTGTATCACATATCCCCCCCCCCGCTCAACACCAAGGGGTTGGGCTACTCGGGACGAGAGGCAGTGTCGGCGTGAGAGGCCATCAGCGTTGCCGTGTTGGCTTCCAGCCCTATGCTGGACCCGAAAATGGAAAGGTTGCAAAGAGAGGAACCACCTCGTCACTCTGGCGTTCCTTTCCTTGTTCCTATGCATCCACTGGAGCGGGGCGTGATCAGTCACAAGGGTAAACCGCCGCCCCAGGAGATAGTAGCGGAGAGTCTCCATAGCCCATTTTATCGCCAGACATTCCTTTCCAACAACAGCGTACTTTTGTTCCCTGGGGAGGAGCTTCCGGCTGAGGTACAAGATGGGGTGCTCCTCCTCCCCTACCATCTGGGAAAGGACGGCACCGAGTCCCACCTCCGAGGCGTCCGTCTGCAGGATGAATTCCTTCTCGAAGTCTGGGGCCATGAGTACCGGATGGCAGCATAGGGCTGTCCGTAAATCTGCAAACGCTGCTTCCGCCGCATCCGTCCACTTCACTATCTCGGGGCCCCGAGCTTTTATCAGATCCGTCAACGGCCCCGCTCTTGTGGCAAAATGAGGGATGAATCTCCGATAGTATCCAACTAAACCCAAAAATGCTCTGACCTGCTTTTTGCGGATTGGTCGAGGCCAATCTTGTATTGCCTCCACCTTGTTCCATTGGGGCTTTACCACACCTCTCCCTACAACATGCCCGAGGTATTTGGCCTCAGCTAGTCCTATCACGCATTTCAGAGGATTAGCGGTGAGACCAGCCTTTTGCAAAGCGTCCAGCACTGCTTCCACTTTGTCTAGGTGTGTCTCCCAATCAGGGCTATGTATAACTATGTCGTCTAGATAGGCGGCGGCATAGTTGGCTTGGGGTCGTAATAACTTATCCATCAGTCTTTGGAATGTGGCAGGGGCCCCATGGAGTCTGAAAGGGAGGACAGTGTACTGGAACAGGCCATCGGGTGTAGAGAAGGCAGTCTTTTCCCTGGCATCCTTGGCCAGGGGTATTTGCCAATATCCTTTGGTCAGATCTAGGGTGGTTAGGTATTTGGCCTTGCCTAACTGATCAACCAGCTCGTCAATGCGTGGTATTGGGTAGGCGTCGAAGTGGGATACTTCATTCAATTTCCGGAAGTCGTTACAAAATCTCAGGGTGCCATCAGGCTTGGGGACTAGTACGATCGGACTGGACCACTGGCTGTGGGATTCTTCAATGACCCCGAGTTCCAGCATCTTCCGCACTTCCATCCTAATTTCCTCCCTTTTAGCTTCCGGTATTCGACAGGGTCTTATCATTACCCTTACTCCGGGGCTGGTGACAATATGATGTTGGACTAGTGTCGTTCGACCTGGTTGGGTACAAAATACGTCCTGGTTCCGGTGGATCATTTCAATGACTTCCGTCCGTTGTTCTGGGGTTAAGTCAGGAGATATCTTTACCTGCTCCTGTGGGCCATCTGCCTGAGGTAGAGCTCCTCGAGTGACCAGACACGTCTCTCTGTCATGCCAGGGCTTCAGTAAGTTGATGTGGTAGATTTGCTCTGGCTTCCGGCGGTCTGGTTGTCTAACCTTATAATTCACTTCCCCAATGGCTTCCACTATCTCATATGGTCTGTGCCAGCTGGCTAGGAGTTTGCTTTCTGTGGTCGGCACTAACACCATCACCCGTTCCCCCGGCTGAAATCTTCGTACTTTCGCCCGACGGTTGTAGTATGTCCGCTGTGCCTCTTGTGCTTTTTCCAAATGTTCCCGTACTATCGGGGTTACTCGAGTTATCCGTTCTCTCATCTGTGTCACATGGTCAATAATATTCTTTCCTGGGTTGGGTTGTTCCTCCCAATCCTCCTTGGCGATATCTAAAATCCCGCGTGGGTGGCGTCCATATAAGAGTTCAAAGGGAGAAAAACCCGTGGACGCCTGGGGAACTTCCCGTATAGCGAACATTAGATACGGTAAAAGAGTGTCCCAGTCTTTTCCATCCTGTGCTACCACCTTCCGGATCATACTTTTAAGGGTTTGATTAAATCTTTCGACTAGTCCGTCTGTTTGTGGATGGTAGACTGAGGTCCGAATGGCTTGTATATGGAGCAGGGCACATAAGTCTTTCATTAGTTTTGACGTAAACGGGGTTCCCTGGTCTGTCAGGATCTCCTTAGGGATGCCCACTCTGGCGAAAACCTGTAGTAGTTCTTTAGCTATTGCCTTAGACGTGGAGTTTCTTAAAGGGATGGCCTCTGGATATCGCGTGGCATAGTCAAGGATGACTAGTATGTTTCGGTGGCCCCGTGCCGACTTTTCTAGTGGGCCCACTATGTCCATAGCTATCCTCTCGAAAGGGACATCAATAATAGGTAAAGGTACTAGTGGGGCCCGCAAGTGAGGTCGGGGGCTATGCAACTGGCATTCAGGGCAGGAGGCACAATAACGCTGGACTTCTGCTCGTATCCCTGGCCAATAAAACCTTCTTAGGATTCTATCCAGCGTCTTGTCTACCCCTAGATGTCCCCCAAATAAATGACTGTGAGCTAGCTCTAGTACGGCCCTTATGTGTTTCCGTGGGACTAGGAGTTGCTCTACTTCTTCCCCTCGTATTTGCTCTATTCTGTACAACAGATCACGTTTGAGCACGTAATATGGCCTTGGGCCTTTGACTTTTCCTTCTACAGGCACTCCATTTACTTCCACTACCTCCTCCCTCACGTTCGCATATAATGGATCTTCGGCCTGGTCCTGCCCAAAGGTCTCACGTGCAGTACTGAACTGACCTAATTCCAGGGGGCCTATTTCCACTCTTCCCCCTGGGGTGCTCCCACTTGGGCCAGGAACCTCCTCTGAGTCCTTCGTGGCCCGAACCATCTCCTGGTTTCCTGGGCGGGTTCGCCTACCCACAAGGGAAGTCTTTTGATTAGCTGCCAGAATCCTGGTCCCTAACTTTTTAGCCGCCCTTCGTTCTCGCCTAGCCCTGCGGGGTTTTCCAGGGGATGAGAATAATTCTGGAGCAAATTCAGCAAACATTGGGGCGAGGCTATCTTTAGTTGCCTCTGTCTCAACCTGGGGGTTGCTACCCTCTCCTGCCTCTATCGGGGTCAGTAAGTTCTCAAACCCAGGGAAGTCTCTCCCAATCAAAACAGGATAAGGGAGCTTGGGGACTACTCCTGCAGAAACTCTGGTGGTATTCCCCTGGATTTCAATCCGTACTGGAATTGTAGGGTAAAAATTCACGGTGCCATGTACGCATGTTACCCCTGTGCTTTTGGCCCGAGTTAGTTGGTCTGTTCCCACCAACTTTCCCGAGACCAACGTGACAGCACTCCCAGAATCTATTAATGCTATGGTTTTTATACCATTCATTTTTACAGGTCTGGTAAATCCATGTGAGGTCAATGTAACCCCTACCAGGTTGATCAGGCCACATTGCTCCCCATAATTCCCCAGATTACACTGCATAGGCACCTCCTTGTTGGGACATTGGGCTGCTATATGCCCCAATTCCCCACATTCATAACACTGTCCCCTCATTCCGGTTATCACCCTCTGCCTGGGGCTAGTTGGCCAGCCCCCCACCACTCTTCCCAAACCCCCAGGTCCCTTTCTGGCCTCGAGCCATTCCTCGCTGTCGTTCCTCCCGGTTATAGTCTTCCTAGAGTTCTCGACAGTCCAGGGCCTTGGGTTTGGGGTTGTCTTCCTGGGTTGCCGTGTCTCCCCGCTTGGGATCTGGAACAGTTCGCGGGCTGCCAGTTGTCTTTCCACGAGGGAGACCAACTCATCATAGGTAGAGGGGTCATTCTGACCCACCCAAGTCCTGAGACCTGGTGGTGGCCCCCGCATATACTGGTCCAATATTAGTACCTCCATCATCTCCTCAGAGCTATGGGCCTCAGGGCGCAGCCATTTCCGAGTCAGGTGGATCAAGTCAAACAATTGTGATCGGGGTGTCTTGTCCTCCGTATATCGCCATTCATGGAACCTCTGGGCTCGCAGTGCCGTTGTTACTCCAAACCTGGCCAGGATCTCTGCCTTTAGCTGGGAATAGTTTGCTGCATCTTCTGCAGACATATCGTAATAGACCTTCTGGGCTTCCCCACATAGGAATGGGGCAAGGATACCAGACCATTGTTCTCGGGGCCAGGCCTCCCGCAGGGCTGCTCTCTCAAAAGCCAGGAGGTATGCTTCCACATCGTCCTCCCGGGTCATTTTCTGTAAGCAATGGCTAGCCCGCATGGGCCGGGTCCCTTCCCAGTGGTGCTTCTGTTCCATAAGGGTCTTTATCTGGCTCACCAGATCTCTCAGCAGGGCTCGGTCCTGAGCAGCCTGACTCAGCAACAGCTGATTGGTCTCTTGCTGCAATCTAGTCGCCTCTTGTTGGGCGGTTGCTTAGACCCTGGTAGCCTCCTGCTGGGCTGCGGTGGCATGTATAAGGGCCTTGACCACGTCGTCCATCTTAAGGGTGGGAGGGTTATGTCTCCCCCTGGACTACATCCCCAGCGCGCAGATCCCACTCCTGACACCACGTGTGGCAAATTGCCGGTACTGTTCTGCTGGGTCTCACGCTTTCTCTTCTCTGGGGTAGGTTCAGGGCGCTATGGCTTGCCTCTGAACCAGTTCTTAATCACTCCACTAGTGTCCTTGGAGGAGGGTAGTGGAGAGGGAGGGACCTGGGCCCGCTGTCTACTCCAGGTCCCAACCCAGGGGCCCTGGGGGTTGTGGTGAACCACTTGACTTAGCGGTTCCTTCCCTCTCATGCCCTTCAGCTTGTGAAGGGCTTCTTGCCTCTCTTCTACACAAGCCTGTTGCCCCTTACCTAGGGTTTCTTTTGGGCTTCACAATCCACCCCAGCACTCCTCCAAACCTTCTATTTCTCTCTGGTCAAACTCTTCTCTTCTGCAACCTGCACTCTGCTCCAGTCCAACCTTTCTCCTTCAACTACCACACCCTGTCTGACTGAAGCAGGGGTTTTTATCACATGACTGGAGTCAGGTGCTCTAATTGGAGTCAGGTGCTCTAACTGAAGTCAGGTGCTCTAATTGGAGTCAGGTGCTCTAACTGAAGTCAGGTGCTCTAATTGGCCACAGCTGTTCTAGTTAATCTAAAGCAAACCTTCCTCCCTTGGCAGGGAATAAGGCCCCCTGCTAACACTCTTATGCTGCCCTCTGGCCATGCTGTGTCACAGGTATTATTACTGTCGAGGTTATCTCTAGCCCAGACTTTTCAGGTTTGTTGTCTGACCGCAAAAGACAAACAACCCAGCAAGGTCCAAATCCCAAGTTCTTTATTAATGCATGCACACATCAACAAAGAAAAAGCCCGTTTTCCACACAGAACCAGCCCCCCTTCTGCAGATTCAAACTGTGTTTTATTAGCTGCTCTGTCACGTCATCACTGTACCTTCCCAGTTATACTTTCCCAGCATAGAAGAGAAAAACAAAGAGCAACAGTTATTTCTTGATAAGCTTCAAAAAGGTACAAGTTGCTTCATGAAGTGTCTGCAAGCATTTTTCCCAGACTCTGAAAGCACGCTCGTATCTAGCACGATCATAAATTTGGCCTGTCTACCCCAACCAGTAAATTTTTCAGTAGGCCTTGCTGTGTTATTGCTTAGCAAAACAGACCATCAAGGCAAACTCATCATTACTAAATAACATAGAGCAAAGTTTCGTTACACGGTATTTGTTCTGAGAGTCTCCCTACACTTTTCCTTCGGCGTCTTTAACAGAAATTGTGGGATCAGAGACCTTTACCTCAATTTTACCCATTTCTCTACTTTAAGAAAGAATATTTGTTTTTAAAATACACCAAAGTCTGGAGATCTTTTTTTTGACTGTTTCTTTTTTGCACTGTATTTGAGAATGAAGGGAAATGTCACCTCCCCCTCCACTGGCTCTGATCTCCAGCTGCCATGAGGTATCAGGTACGTTGCTCTTTTGTGGCCTTTGTTAATCTCTTTTCTCAGCTCCCTCCAAAGCCCTTTTCAGGACTCTTTGAGCATCTTCTGCAACGTGAGCCACAAATGTACGCAGCAATCTGCCTGTGACTCTGTAAGACACCACTGCTGCTGTCACAGTACCAATCCCTGGGACCATGCTGATGAAATACTTAGCTATCATCATAACCTGCCCTGTAGCCTCTTTCAGAAGCTTGAAAACCTCACCTCTTGATCTATCTTTGGCCAGCGGGAATTGTATCACAGGCTTCAGCTCACCAGACTTGCCCGTGGACTTTTCAAGGGCTCTGAGGGAATAGTCGTCCAGGCCAAAGCTCTCACAGAACTTAGTCACGGTATCCACCAAGATGCCAACATCCCACCAAACAGAGAGAAATGGGAGAGGAATAGTAGCGATAGCGCCTGAGTTAAAGGCTTGCTTCCAGATCTGCTGCTCCACAGCCTCTTTCTTCCTGTTTAAGGGTTGTTCAGAAGTGCTGAGCAGGACGTGAAAGATGGCATGTCTCCTGTGAGTGTCAAGTTCATTCGAAAAGGTCTCCTGAAGTTGGGGAGCATCGTACTTTTCAAAGTCCCATCTCGACACCAGAAAAACCTGTGGGGAAAGGATGCCTGCTTTTTGCAGGTTCCTGATGCAATCGTTTCTGATTGTCTGCAGGACTGTCTCCTCCTTGACCTTCGTTTTTCCTTTTCTTTCACTGCGCAGGTCCACGTCCACCTTGGAGCGAACAAAGTAAAACTTCTTCCCCATCCTCTGTATCTCCTGGGCCAGGCTGGCATCCGACTCTCGGAACCGCCCTGCTGTGATAATGATGAAGAAATCATAGTGAGCAAAATTCACCTTCTCCACATATGTGTTTGTTGGATAATTTGGTGTCCCGATCCCAGGCAGGTCCCACATCATGACATTTGGGTGCTTGGGATGCTGATAAGGAGTTGGCTCCTTTACTGATTCTATCACCTCGGTCTCAGCTGCACCTTCATCATCGTCAGCTAGGCTTCTGATGGCGTTGATGAAAGATGACTTGCCAGAGCCCTGCTCTCCGGTGATGGCAACTTCAAGCTTGGTATTTTTTAACAACGCATCAGATTTCCTCACCACCGTGATGGCTTCAGCAAGGTTTCCTGCACAGACAGCAGCCTGGAATTCTTCATATTCCTCATGGGACAGACCATTAAGGTTATTTACCCATTCTAAAAATAAATCTGCCCAGAAACTTCTTGTACCTGCCATTTTCCTGAGGAAAGAAACACAATTCCAGCCATGATCAGTACTTTGTACCCAGAGACAATTTATTAACCTGCACACAGTAAACATATAGAGATATCTCCTATTAGTGCGCACATAAACCCACCAAATTGTAAGAAAAGGATCTTTGGTTACAAATTGTAAGAAGTCAAATAATCTACGGATAACTTCTCAGAGTGGCCAGCAAGGAAGGGTTCATTTCCATATACCCTGATTCGCAGCTTCCCAATGTGACACTGGAGGGTGCTCTGCCACAGGGCATGTTTTGAGTGGTAGGAGAGGCCGTGTGCCCCTCAGTGCTGACCCCTGTGCCCAGCCCAGCGCTGTGCAGCAGAGAGCAGGGGGAGGGGATCAATCGGGTGTCATCTCCCCGCAGAGTCAGTGCTGATCCTGATGTCCCAGCGTGGTGCTGGGGGACTCTGTGCTGCACAGAACAAGGGGGGGACAGAATCCCCTCGGAGTCAGAGCTGACCTGAGTGCACCAGCACATTGTCAGGGAAAGCTCGTCTGCAGGGACAATCCTTCGTGGGGAAAATGCAGCACTTTTAAGTTTCTGAAATAACAGGAAATCTCTCCACTGTCCAAGAAACTGAACCTGGTCTGACCCTGTGATTTTGAGTCTCAACTTAATTTCCTTGGTTCTGTGGGTCTGGACTTGGAGAACAGCATGAGAGAGACTTCTGGCCCCTCTCTTTTCCCCATAAGCTGAATCCTGTGTCAAGGTCAGCTCTCATGTGGGGACGTGTGGAATGAATTCTCAATTAACACAAGAATGGCCAGACTGGGTCAGAACAAATGTCCATCTGCCCCAGTCTCCTGTCTTCCACAGTGGCCAGTGCCAGGTGCCCAAGAGGGAATGAACAGAACAGGGAACCAGCACGTGACCCATCCCCTATCAAGCAGCCCCAGCTTCTGGCAATCAGCACGTTACGGCTATGGCTACCCTACAGATGTGGAGAAATTGGAGAGGGTCCAGAGAAGAGCAACACGAATGATTAAAGGTCTTGAGAACATGGCCTATGAAGGAAGGCTGAAAGAATTGGGTTTGTTTAGTTTGGAAAAGAGAAGACTGAGAGGGGACATGATAGCAGTTTTCAGGTATCTAAAAGGGTGTCATAAGGAGGAGGGAGAAAACTTGTTCATCTTCCCCTCTAATGATAGAACAAGAAGCAATGGGCTTAAACTGCAGTGGGGGAGGTTTAGGTTGGAGATTAGGAAAAAGTTCCTAATTATCAGGGTGGTTGGACACTGGAATAAATTGCCTAGGGAGGTTGTGGAATCTCCATCTCTGGAGATATTTAAGAGTAGGTTAGATAAATGTCTATCCGGGATGGTCTAGACAGTATTTGGTCCTGCCATGAGGGCAAGGGACTAGGCTCAATGACCTCTCGAGGTCCCTTCCAGTCCTAGAATCGATGAATCTATAAACTGCAAACAAAATTCCTCCAGCCCTTAACTTTTGCATGGAAACACGGGCGAGGGCCTGGCACGTGGAGCTGTTTAGCCGGCAGCCATCTGACATCAGCTCAAAAGCTGGTCTCCCTCCCCCACGCAGGTTGTTCTAATACAAGATATTAGCTCACCCACCGTGTCTCTCATAAGTGGGAGTGGCCCGGCTATTGTGGGGAACTTTCCTGGCTTCTCCTCTGCCCTGGTGGAATAGCACAGTGACAGGATCTGAGTGCTCGCTCCCTTCACCCGGAAAGCAGCCTGACCTCACGGGCTCCCCTTCCTCCCTCCTCAGCAGTAGAGTCCTCGTAACCCCAACAAGGCTGGGCCTGGGATCCTGGGGGGGTGGGGTTGAACCCCCAGTCTCACCATGGCCACTCAGGGCAGGGGATGGGGTGTCCCCACCCTGGAGTACTCCCTGCACACTGGACACCTCCCTGGCCCTTTCATCCCTGCGTGACGTTCAACTCAAATACAACTTATTAAACACCAACTGTAAGCAAAATAAGGAAGAAATGGAAAGGGTTAAAGGAACAAGAGACACCCCCCCTCTGGGCACAGGGACACCACAACCCACTGTCTCTGGCACATGAGATAAGTTCACTATCTGCTCCTCACAGGTCCCAGGCCTGTCTCCCATGCCCTGCATGAGCTGCAGTGTCACTGCGGTTCGACCCTCCTCTGGCGGTGTCACACGCCTTCAGCAGCTAGGGGACAGGACCTCTCTTCCCACCAGCGGCCTCCTGCCATTTAGCATCATTTTCTTCCTTTGTCACCTTTTCCCAGGTGAAAAAATGTAAAATGAAGTCAGCGAGAGTAGGGAAACCTCCCATTTCCCACAGTTATATCCCTCTGCTGGCCACGCCCGTGTGTTGGGTCGCTCAGACAATTCATCACAAGGGCTCCCCAGAAAAGCCTCCCCATACAATCAAACAACGGTCCGGCTCCCCTCCCCCACTGCCCCCTTGCTCCAGGCAGAGGAAGCACAAACAGAAGCCCGCATGTGTGGTGGTGGCTGGTCCCCAGGGGGCCCCCAAAGCTGCCTGTGCCTAAAGCTAAAGGAAGGGGTTAGTGGGTCAAATGCGTCCAACCCCCAACAGCAAGTTCCCCTGTCCTGTGGCAGCATCGTGGGGCAGCCAATCTGGGGACGTACCTTACACAGCGTGTGCTGAGGAACTGTCCTTTACGGTCCAGATTCCCCTGATGGGTGGGGTCAGGGAATCACTCTTTGCTGCTGGAACAAATTCAGCCGTTAGGAGAAAAATCACCAGGAATTTGCTTCAGGGGGCGAAACAAGAAGGGACTGTTCTGTACTGATTAAGTAGTTTCCTGTTTTGGTGAGACGCGAGTCAGGGCTGAGCAGAGAGAGGTTGCTTGAATTCTAGGGCGGAACAGGATTTGTCCCTCCCATTCTGGGAACAGATCCTAGATGAACCCTGTTCAGTTTCTGTTATTTTCCCCCTGTGTGACTGGCCGGTGAATGTAACAACAGTGCAAACCACCAGCTTTGGGAGAAGCTGCTCTTCTTTTCTGCAGTCCACTCGACCCTGGGCATTTTCCATGTGCCCTGCCCCAGGTACCCTGTGTCACACCCCAAAATATGTATTTTTCTAAAGAATTAAAACTCCTTTTCCCCTTTTCCAGTTGAAAAGTTGGATTTTTTTTTAATTTGGAAAAGTCTTCCCCTCCCTCACCCACCCACGCACCCACGTTTGCAGACTTTGTAAACTCATTATGGGGATCTCATTATTTTGGTTGTTATAGCTCAGCGAGGTTGAGGGGGTGTCTCCGTACCCCCAGAAGGGGCAAGGCTGGGGGCTAGCCTCCCCCAATCAGCCCTTCAGCGCCGCTCAGGGCTCTGGTAGCAATTAAAAGGGCCCGGGTCTCTGGCTGTTACCATTGTAGCAGTGACAGTGACCGGGAGCCCCGAGCCCTTTTAAAGCAGTGGGGCCCGGGTCACCTGCCCCTTCATCCCCCCATAGACAGGTCTGTGTACAATAAAAGATTCTCTGTTGGCTGCACCTTGCAAACTCATTCACACCAGGGCAAAGTGGGTGTACAACTCCACCGAGCCAGAATGGCAGCATTCTAGACTCTTTTTGCACTAGTGTAAATGACAACACAACATGGTGGAGAATCAGCCCAGTGCCTGATCTCAGCATATCTCCAAAAGAGGGAGACAGCTCAGAAGGGGAACAATTTCCCATGTGTTGCTCTGTGCAGCAGGCAGGGGTTGGAGACAGAGAATTCAGGGTTTCAGGTATTTGCTCTACTTGGTAGAGGGCTGAGGAAGGGGCTCCCAGGCTGCCCTTGGGAGAAGAGAAGAGGACCTGCAATGGCTGAGGAAGGAATGATTCACTCTGCAGCTGTGCAGAGAGAACAGGGTTAATCTAGGATCTGTTCCCAGACTGGGAGGGACGAATCCTGTTCTACCCCAGGATACAGGAAACCTGACCCACGCCTCACTAAAACGGAAACCTCTGTAATCATTAGAGAAAAGTCTGTCCCTTCTCCTTGTTCCAGTCCCTGAAGCAAAGTCCAGAAGAGTTTCCCCCTGATTTTGTTCCAGCAGCAAACATTGGTTCCCCGACCCACCAGGGGCTCCAGGTCCAGGAAGGAAGATGCAACAGCACATGCTGCATAAGGAACGTCCCCGGATTGGCCACACCACGATGCTGCCAGAGGACAAGGGAGATTGTCATTGGGTGTTGGATGCACTGCAACCACTAACGGTTTCCTTTAGCTTTAGGCACAGGTAGTTTATAGGGTTCCTGCATTCCCTTGGGGTCCAGCCACCCCTGCACATGGGGGATTCTGTTTGTGCTTCTCCTGCCTGGAAGACCAAGGGGTGGTGGGGAAGGGGAGCCGGCCCATTGTCTGATTTTATTTGGAGGCTTTTCTGGGGAACCCTTTTGCTGAATTGTCTGAGCGAGACAACACATGGGTGTGGCCGGCAGAAGCAGGGGGCTCTTGGCCACTCACTGAACTGTAGTGGGGTGTTTTTTATTTTTTTGTTGGCCCTCGCCCGATACCAAATGAAGGGGAAGGGTGGAAGAGGAGTCAGGATCCTGCAACTGACAGTCCGCGAGACCAAGGGGGAGAGGGCAATGCTACAGGTCAGCCTGATGGACAGGGCTGCAGGCCAATGAGGGAATCAGGAGCCCAAGCTCCCATCCTCTGTGTGAGCTGGTGCAGGGCAGAGCTAAGGGGAGAGCAGCAGCCAGAAGCAGAAGAGGGGGAGTCAGGGGCTGGGCAGGTGCGGTGCAGACCAGCTGCGCTGATGGGGAGTCAGGGACAAGGTGCAGGGGGAGCTGGGGGCCAGAGCTGGGACAGAGGGGACCAGCCCTGCCACCTGTCACCCCACAGCCAAGCGCCATGAGCGGCTGGGGGGCTCTGGGCAGAGGCCCAGAGCAGGGAGATGTCACCAGACATGAGACCTTACAGACTGGACTCAAAGAGGGGATGTGGGCCTGATGGGGCGGGGGGCTGATGCTGGGGAGAAGGATCCTGTCCCCTGGAAACTGAGGGCGGGTGGGCACTGCCAGAGCAGGGTCTGACCTTGGTGTCACCATAGCGCAGCCAGGGCTGGGAGGGAGGCCTGGGATGTGGGGGGAACAGGTGGTGAACTTTCCTTACATCCCAGAGATGGCTGGTTGTGGTGTCCCCGTGCCCATAGGGTGGGATTCCTATTCCTTTAACCTTTTTTTTCTCTTATATTTCTTACAGTTGCTGTTTAATAATTGTATTTAGGTTGAATTTAATGCACTGATCAGGGGGTCTGGGAAGTGGCTAGTGTGGAGACAGGACCCTGAAGTGGGGACATCCTAACCCCTGTCCTGAGTGACCACGATGGGAGTGGGGTTTCAGGCCCCCAGGGATCCTGGGCCCAGCCTTGTCAGGGTTACGGGGACTCTGCTGTGTGGGAGGGCGGAAGGGGAACTCCCAAGGGCAGGCCGACCTCCGTGTACAGGGAGCTGGAGCGAAGACTCAGATCCTTTTACTATCTGATACCACCAGGACAATGCAGAAGCCAGGAAGGTTCCCCACAAGAGTGGGACCACCCCCAGCTTACCTAAAATTTGAGAGAGACAAGGAGAGAGAGCTAATATCTCTTACTGGACAAACTTCTACTGGGGAAAGAGAAGCTTTTGAGCTGCTGTTGGATGGTTGCCAGCTAAACAGCTCCACATGCCAGGCCCTCGTCTGTACTGCCTTGCAAGTGTAAGTGGGGGAATGGTCCTGCTATTGTGGGGAACTTTCCTGGCTTCTGCACTACCCCGGTGAAGTGGGCTAGCGGAAGGATCTGAGTCCTCGCTCCCACTTCCTTTACCCAGAGGCATCCCTGCCCTGGAGGGTTCCCCTTCCACTCTCCTGTCTGGCAGAGTCCTTGTAACCCTGACAAGGCTGGGCCCAGGATTCCTGGGGGCTCGACCCCCAACCCTGCTGTGGTCCCCTAGGACAGAGCCTAGGGTGTTCCCACTCCGGGGTGCTCTCTCTGCACTGGGCACCTCCCTGACCCTGATCATTTCATACAACTTAAAGCAAATACAAGTTATTTAATCAACAATTAATTTTTAAAACAAATAAGGAAACAAGGTTAAAGGGAAACACATCACGTTGCTCTGTGGCAGGGAACTTCATAAACAGTGTCTCTGGACATCAGGGCACTTCGCAGTCTGGCTGTGCTGCAGGGACGCTGTGGGTTGGACACTTGCAATGGTGGTGGCCACACACCTCTGGGCTTTGGGTGATGGGACTCTTCTTCCCAGTGTCAGCCCCCCATCGGGTTAAGATCCCCCTCCCAGCCTAGCCTGCAAGGACCCTTGGCTGAGGTGTCTTTCTGCACTGGGCCTTTTGCCCAGGGTCCCCCTTTGGGTGGCCCCAGTTGCTCACCACACCTGGCTCTGAGGCTGCAGCTCTGCTCCCAGAACAGGATCTGCCCTCCCTGGGCTGTCTCTGGCTCTGCTTCCAACTCTGACCTGCTTCCTGGGCTGTTTTTCTGGCCCCTCTGGATCTGGCCCAGTGCTGCTCCCTAGCTCAGCTTGGGCCCCTGCTCTCTCCTTAGCTCAGCCCAACTCTGTCTGACCCAGGCAATTCCAGCTCATATGGAGGATGGGACCCCCCTGGCCTCCTGACTCCTTGATTAGCCTGCCCGCCCTGTCCATCAGGCTGACCTGGAGCGTTGGCCTTTCCCCGTTCCCTCTGGGGACTGTCAGTCTCAGGCCCCTGATTTCCCCTCGACCCTTCACCTTTTGGTATTGGGAGCTAGCAACCAAAACACCCCACTGAGTGTTAATAAGGGGATAACAGTCCCCCTTACACAAGAGTTAAGGGCTGTAGGAATTTTGTTTGCAGGTTGGTGGTTCAAAGCCAGCCCTGCTTCCTGGCTTCCTCCCATTTCTGGGACAGGGGCAGCTCAGCCTGTTGTGTTCTGTTTCCAGGAGCACAGGTTGGAAATCATTTCCTGAGACTTTCATGAAGCTCCCTGCAAATCAGCCAGGGCTGTTTGAGTGATGAAATAGTCTCCATTGCCTGTGCCTTGCAAACTCCTTCACACCAACGCAAAGCAGGTGAGTAGTATATACCTATATAGTATCCATCACCATGTATTTTTGGACAAGTTTCCATGCTCCCTTTAGGATTTATGTCTTGCTCTCCATTCTCATTTCCGCTGGTGTCAAGGTTTAGCACCATTGGCCATATTTTTTATGTTTGAATAGGGGGAATGTGGCGTGCTGGTGCTCTGATACATTTGGTTGATTGTTTAGAGAAAAAAGGTTGAAAACAGATTGAGAGACATTAGGGAAAAATGATTTTATTTTTTAAAGGGTTACTTTGGAAGAATAGAGGCAAGCTACTGAAGAAAAGAAGGATTTTTGGTTACGTTTAGTAAGGAGAGATGATTTTAAAGGCCTTGTTTGGCATGTTATTAAAGAATAAAAAAAATTGAGATATATTTAAAAGGTGCGTTAAATATAAGGGTAGGTTAAAAAGGAACACATGCCAAAAAAAGAGAATTTTACAAAGCAGACACTATTTAGTAAGCACATTGTAAAAATATAGATGCTGGTTAATAAAGAAGCATTTAAAATATTAAATATAAGGGTAGGTTAAGAAAAGAACATTTAAAAAGAGTGCAATAAAAGAGAAACATGTAAAGATAGGTTAGAAGTGATAACAGGGTAAGAAAAGGTCATGGCTGAATCAGAGAAAGAGATCTTACTCTTCTGGCTGTTCCTGGGGAAGGAGGAAGCTTCCAACACTCACAACCCCTCAGGTTATCTTTGGATCAGACCAATCAGATGCTGTTCTACAGCTGCATCATAGAATACATTTTCCTGAACCAGTCCTATAGACCCAAGATTTTTAAACAAGAGCCATCTCCTTCCCCTCCCCTCATGACCCCCCCTTTAACTGCCTTATTCTTGTCTAAAAACAACAGATCCCCAAGCATTTGCCCCCCCACCCATATAACACTTCTGCATAGGTGCTTTAATAAAGGTTAAAATCATAAGCCCTTATTAACAAACAGTTTTTAAAAGTTTTCCCCCTATGTTTTAGACTAACATTGGTCATGTTTGAGTGAGGACAATTTGAAGCTGCTGCAAAGCCACTGTTAGCAAAAACAGGATGTAAGTCAGCAGATCAGAGATAAGAAGGCAACTTCTTCCCCTACTTCTTTTTTAACAAAAGCGTGTTATAGTAAGTTTTGTAAAGGAATAAAGCTCTTTATAATCACTTGAAAAGACAAGCCTGTATGAAGACACAGCGCTGGCCAGGAGCAACCAGGAGACACCAGCAGACGGTACAGTATGATTGCTAACTATCTTTGCTAACTTGCAAACGCAAGGAGCTGCTGCTGTGCAGCTCTGCAGTACTGTGTCTGCCAGTAGCACCCAGGAGACGTACGGTGATGGTGAGCTGAGTGGGCTCCATGCTTGCCGTGGTATGGCGTCTGCATGGGTACCCCAGGAAAAAAGGCGAAAAATGATGTTTTGCCATTGCTTTCATGGAGGGAGGGGGGTCCTGACATGTACCCGGAACCACGCACAAAAATATTTTTGACCCATCAGGCATTGGGAACTCAACCCAGAATTCAAGTGGCCAGTGGAGACTGCGGGAACTGTGGGAAAGTCGACACTAGCCTTGGTACTGTGGACGCACACAGCTGACTTAATGATCTTAAGTGGGGACACACAATCGACTGTATCAAATCGATTTCTAAAAAATCGACTTATGTTAAATCAACCTAATTTTGTAGTGTAGACATACCCTTAGTAACAGCTAGTTTATATTCCTTTTATTCTGTAATCCAGTGGATCAGAGAGAAGTTTTCCTCCCCACTTTTTAACAAATCCATACTTTTTTTTTCTTAGGACTTTTAGATTTAAGTATGATTTTTTTCTGTTGCATTATCAGAATGTCTTTGTTTTAAAATGTTTGCAACCCGTGTGCTGAGACATAGGTACAAGCTCCTGTGTTTGTTTTGGGTCTATAGATTTGTATGAAAATAATACATCATAGGCTGGGGCTTTCTCTACATGTTAAAAACAGATAGGACTAATTAGGCTAGCCAGTGACCCACGCACCATAGTCTACCTTAACAAGGCTCTAGGGGTCACCGCTTCAGTTTGCTTCTTTTCTAACTTTTTAAACCCTGTTAATGTTTTAACAAATGGTGAGATTGCATTGAAAGGCACTTTATGAAAGTTCTAACAAGCATTTTATTCCATTTACTGATTGTAAAAGACAAAACCCCATGACTTTGTGACTGCATGAAGCTCAGAGATAGCCTAGCTGAAGAGCACCCCACCCCTTGACTTTTCCCCCAGACTTTTAACACTTGCTAAACATGCAGTGTTTCATTATATAAAGGGTTTTTTAAAAAACATTTAACATGAAAATGCAGCATTGACTGAGCTGTAATATAACATGACCTTTTTAAAGGCTATTCTGTATGCAGTGAGGCCTTTTTGAAGCTTCATGTTTGTTTCTTTTTTTTAAAGTTTAACATGAAAAATCAGTATTGCCTGATGTGATACAGCATGGCCAGAGGGCAGCATAAGAGTGTTAGCAGGGGGCCTTATTCCCTGCCAAGGGAGGAAGGTTTGCTTTAGATTAACTAGAACACCTGACTCCAATTAGAGCACCTGACTCCAATTAGAGCACCTGACTTCAGTCATGTGATAAAAACCCCTGCTTCAGTCAGACAGGGTGTGGTAGTTGAAGGAGAAAGGTTGGACTGGAGCAGAGTGCAGGTTCCAGAAGAGAAGAGTTTGACCAGAGAGAAATAGAAGGTTTGGAGGAGTGCTGCGGTGGATTGTGAAGCCCAAAAGAAACCCTAGGTAAGGGGCAACAGGCTTGTGTAGAAGAGAGGCAAGAAGCCCTTCACAAGCTGAAGGGTATGAGAGGGAAGTAACCCAGGGGAAGGAACCGCTAAGTCAAGTGGTTCACCACAACCCCCAGGGCCCCTGGGTCGGGAGCTGGAGTAGAGGGCGGGCCCAGGTCCCTCCCTCTCCACTCCCCTCCTCCAAGGACACTAGTGGAGTGATTAAGAACTGGTTCAGAGGCAAGCAATAGCGCCCTGAACCTACCCCAGAGAAGAGAAAGCGCGAGACCCAGCAGAACAGTACCGGCAATTTGCCACACGTGGTGTCAGGGGTGGGATTTGCGTGCTGGGGACATAGTCCAGGGGGAGACATAACCCTCCCACCCTTAAGATGGACGACGTGGTCAAGGCCCTTATACATGCCACTGCGGCCCAGCAGGAGGCTACCAGGGTCCAGGCAACCGCCCAACAAGAGGCGACTAGATTGCAGCAAGAGACCAATCAGCTGTTGCTGAGTCAGGCTGCTCAGGACCGAGCCCTGCTGAGAGATCTGGTGAGCCAGATGAAGACCCTTATGGAACAGAATCACCACTGGGAAGGGACCCGGCCCATACGGGCTAGCCATTGCTTACAGAAAATGACCCGGGAGGATGATGTGGAAGCATACCTCCTGGCTTTTGAGAGAGCAGCCCTGCGGGAGGCCTGGCCCCGAGAACAATGGTCTGGTATCCTTGCCCCATTCCTATGTGGGGAAGCCCAGAAGGTCTATTACGATATGTCTGCAGAAGCTGCAGCAAACTATTCCCAGCTAAAGGCAGAGATCCTGGCCAGGTTCGGAGTAACAACGGCACTGCGAGCCCAGAGGTTCCATGAATGGCGATATATGGAGGACAAGACACCCCGATCACAATTGTTTGACTTGATCCACCTGACCCGGAAATGGCTGTGCCCTGAGGCCCATAACTCTGAGGAGATGATGGAGGTACTAATATTGGACCGGTATATGCGGGGGCCACCACCAGGTCTCAGGACTTGGGTGGGTCAGAATGACCCCTCTACCTATGATGAGTTGGTCTCCCTCGTGGAAAGACAACTGGCAGCCCGCGAACTGTTCCAGACCCCAAGCGGGGAGACACGGCAACCCAGGAAGACAACCCCAAACCCAAGGCCCCGGACTGTGGAGAACTCTAGGAAAACTATAACCGGGAGGAACGACAGCGAGGAATGGCTCGAGGCCAGAAAGGGACCTGGGGGTTTGGGAAGAGTGGTGGGGGGCTGGCCAACTAGCCCCAGGCAGAGGGTGATAACCGGAATGAGGGGACGGTGTTATGAATGTGGGGAATTGGGGCATATAGCAGCCCAATGTCCCAACAAGGAGGTGCCTATGCAGTGTAATCTGGGGAATTATGGGGAACAATGTGGCCTGATCAACCTGGTAGGGGTTACATTGACCTCACATGGATTTACCAGACCTGTAAAAATGAATGGTATAAAAACCATAGCATTAATAGATTCTGGGAGTGCTGTCACGTTGGTCTCGGGAAAGTTGGTGGGAACAGACCAACTAACTCAGGCCAAAAGCACAGGGGTAACATGCGTACATGGCACCGTGAATTTTTACCCTACAATTCCAGTACGGATTGAAATCCAGGGGAATACCACCAGAGTTTCTGCAGGAGTAGTCCCCAAGCTCCCTTATCCTGTTTTGATTGGGAGAGACTTCCCTGGGTTTGAGAACTTACTGACCCCGATAGAGGCAGGAGAGGGTAGCAACCCCCAGGTTGAGACAGAGGCAACTAAAGATAGCCTCGCCCCAATGTTTGCTGAATTTGCTCCAGAATTATTCTCATCCCCTGGAAAACCCCGCAGGGCTAGGCGAGAACGAAGGGCGGCTAAAAAGTTAGGGACCAGGATTCTGGCAGCTAATCAAAAGACTTCCCTTGTGGGTAGACGAACCCGCCCAGGAGACCAGGAGATGGTTCGGGCCACGAAGGACTCAGAGGAGGTTCCTGGCCCAAGTGGGAGCACCCCAGGGGGAAGAGTGGAAATAGGCCCCCTGGAATTAGGTCAGTTCAGTACTGCACGTGAGACCTTTGGGCAGGACCAGGCCGAAGATCCATTATATGCGAACATGAGGGAGGAGGTAGTGGAAGTAAATGGAGTGCCTGTAGAAGGAAAAGTCAAAGGCCCAAGGCCATATTACGTGCTCAAACGTGATCTGTTGTACAGAATAGAGCAAATACGAGGGGAAGAAGTAGAGCAACACCTAGTCCCACGGAAACACATAAGGGCCGTACTAGAGCTAGCTCACAGTCATTTATTTGGGGGACATCTAGGGGTAGACAAGACGCTGGATAGAATCCTAAGAAGGTTTTATTGGCCAGGGATACGAGCAGAAGTCCAGCGTTATTGTGCCTCCTGCCCTGAATGCCAGTTGCATACCCCCGACCTCACTTGCGGGCCCCACTAGTACCTTTACCTATTATTGATGTCCCTTTCGAGAGGATAGCTATGGACATAGTGGGCCCACTAGAAAAGTCGGCACGGGGCCACCGAAACGTACTAGTCATCCTTGACTATGCCACGCGATATCCAGAGGCCATCCCTTTAAGAAACCCCACGTCTAAGGCAATAGCTAAAGAACTACTACAGGTTTTCGCCAGAGTGGGCATCCCTAAGGAGATCCTGACAGACCAGGGAACCCCGTTTATGTCAAAACTAATGGAAGACTTATGTGCCCTGCTCCGTATACAAGCCATTCGGACCTCAGTCTACCATCCACAAACAGACGGACTAGTCGAAAGATTTAATCGAACCCTTAAAAGTATGATCCGGAGGTGGTAGCACAGGATGGAAAAGACTGGGACACTCTTTTACCGTATCTAATGTTCGCTATACAGGAAGTTCCCCAGGCGTCCACGGGTTTTTCTCCCTTTGAACTCTTATATGGACGCCACCCACGCGGGATTTTAGATATCGCCAAGGAGGCTTGGGAGGAACAACCCAACCCAGGAAAGAATATTATTGAGCATGTGACACAGATGAGAGAGCGGATAACTCGAGTAACCCCGATAGTACGGGAACATTTGGAAAAAGCACAAGAGGCACAGCGGACATACTACAACCGTCGGGCGAAAGTACGAAGATTTCAGCCGGGGGAACGGGTGATGGTGTTAGTGCCGACCACAGAAAGCAAACTCCTAGCCAGCTGGCACGGACCATATGAGATAGTGGAAGCCATTGGGGAAGTGAATTATAAGGTTAGACAACCAGACCGCCGGAAGCCAGAGCAAATCTACCACATCAACTTACTGAAGCCCTGGCATGACAGAGAGACGTGTCTGGTCACTCGAGGAGCTCTACCTCATGCAGACGGTCCACAGGAGCAGGTAAACATATCTCCTGACTTAACCCCAGAACAACGGACGGAAGTCATTGAAATGATCCACCGGAACCAGGACATATTTTGTACCCAACCAGGTAGAACGACACTAGTCCAACATCATATTATCACCAGCCCCGGAGTAAGGGTAACGATAAGACCCTATCGAATACCGGAAGCTAAAAGGGAGGAAATTAGGATGGAAGTGCGGAAGATGCTGGAACTCGGGGTCATTGATGAATCCCACAGCCAGTGGTCCAGTCCGATCGTACTAGTCCCCAAGCCTGATGGCACCTGAGGTTTTGTAACGACTTCCGGAAATTGAATGAAGTATCCCACTTCGACGCCTACCCGATACCACGCATTGACGAGCTGGTTGATCAGTTAGGCAAGGCCAAATACCTAACCACCCTAGATCTGACCAAAGGATATTGGCAAATACCCCTGGCCAAGGATGCCAGGGAAAAGACTGCCTTCTCTACGCCCGATGGCCTATTCCAGTACACTGTCCTCCCTTTCGGACTCCATGGGGCCCCTGCCACATTCCAAAGACTGATGGATAAGTTATTACGACCCCATGCCAACTATGCCGCCGCCTATCTAGACGACATAGTTATACATAGCCCTGATTGGGAGACACACCTAGACAAAGTGGAAGCAGTGCTGGACGCTTTGCGAAAGGCTGGTCTCACCGCTAATCCTCTGAAATGCGTGATAGGACTAGCTGAGGCCAAATACCTCGGGCATGTCGTAGGGAGAGGTGTGGTAAAACCCCAATGGAACAAGGTGGAGGCAATACAAGATTGGCCTCGACCAATCCGCAAAAAGCAGGTCAGAGCATTTTTGGGTTTAGTTGGATACTTTCGGAGATTCATCCCTCATTTTGCCACAAGAGCGGGGCCATTGACGGATCTGATAAAAGCTCGGGGCCCCGAGATACTGAAGTGGACGGATGCGGCGGAAGCAGCATTTGCAGATTTACGGACAGCCCTATGCTGCCATCCGGTACTCATGGCCCCAGACTTTGAGAAGGAATTCATCCTGCAGACGGACGTCTCGGAGGTGGGACTCGGTGCCGTCCTTTCCCAGATGGTAGGGGAGGAGGAGCACCCCATCTTGTACCTCAGCCGGAAGCTCCTCCCCAGGGAACAAAAGTACGCTGTTGTTGAAAAGGAATGTCTGGCGATAAAATGGGCTATGGAGACTCTCCGCTACTATCTCCTGGGGCGGCGGTTTACCCTTGTGACTGATCACGCCCCGCTCCAGTGGATGCACAGGAACAAGGAAAGAAACGCCAGAGTGACGAGGTGGTTCCTCTCTTTGCAACCTTTCCATTTTCGGGTCCAGCATAGGGCTGGAAGCCAACACGGCAACGCTGATGGCCTCTCACGCCGACACTGCCTCTCGTCCCGAGTAGCCCAACCCCTTGGTGTTGAGCAGGGGGGGGGGATATGTGATACAGCATGGCCAGAGGGCAGCATAAGAGTGTTAGCAGGGGGCCTTATTCCCTGCCAAGGGAGGAAGGTTTGCTTTAGATTAACTAGAGCACCTGACTCCAGTTAGAGCACTTGACTTCAGTTAGAGCACCTGACTTCAGTCATGTGATAAAAACCCCTGCTTCAGTCAGACAGGGTGTGGTAGTTGAAGGAGAAAGGTTGGATTGGAGCAGAGTGCAGGTTCCAGAAGAGAAGAGTTTGACCAGAGAGAAATAGAAGGTTTGGAGGAGTGCTGCGGTGGATTGTGAAGCCCAAAAGAAACCCTAGGTAAGGGGCAACAGGCTTGTGTAGAAGAGAGGCAAGAAGCCCTTCACAAGCTGAAGGGTATGAGAGGGAAGTAACCCAGGGGAAGGAACCGCTAAGTCAAGTGGTTCACCACAACCCCCAGGGCCCCTGGGTCGGGAGCTGGAGTAGAGGGCGGGCCCAGGTCCCTCCCTCTCCACTCCCCTCCTCCAAGGACACTAGTGGAGTGATTAAGAACTGGTTCAGAGGCAAGCAATAGCGCCCTGAACCTACCCCAGAGAAGAGAAAGCGCGAGACCCAGCAGAACAGTACCAGCAATTTGCCACATGTGGAAGGAGGAGAGATTTCAGCCCAAAGACAGTATCTTTACCCAGAACAGGCAAACTCATACACAGAAAATATTATCAAGCCTTTACTGACATAGGGAGTACTACGTTGATTTACTTCCACTACCAATTCCCCTATTTGGCATGTGAAGAAACCAGATGGTTCTTGTCGTATCACAATTAATTACAGACGCCCGAATCACGTCAAACCCACTTGTCCCCATACAGTGGCCAAAATGCCGCATCTAATCAAGTCCTTTGATCCAGAGGCTGAGTGGTTTACTGTCCTTGACAGCAGTAACAGCTTTTGGACATTATCATTGGCCTGCATTTCACAGGACCGTTTTGCATGTAGTTTCCAGGGGCTCAATATTCCTGAACACATTTACCCCAGGGGTATAAAATTTCTTCAGCTTTATTCCATGTGCAAACAAGGCAGGTACTGTTGCAATTTTCTAAACCAGCTGTTCCATTTCAATACGTAGATGACCTTTGTTTAGCAACATGGACCAAGAAGGAGCATCTGGAAAGTCTTGATGAGCTTCTGCAGATCCTAAAGGACGCAGGGTTAAAGTGCAATCCGGCCAAGGCGCACTAATGGCCAATTATGTCTCTTGGGTCTGATCCTAACAAAATGGAGTAGAACCCCAGTGCAACAGAAAGTGGATGCAATCCAAACATTGCCTTTACCACAGGACCCAATGGCTTTAACATCCTTTTTGGGTTTAACTGAGTTACACTGGGATTTCATTCCCAATTTTGCTTCCATTGCAGGTCCCTTGGACCAACTGTTAAAGAAAAGTGTCCAATGGAAATGGAATGAGAAGCACTCGGAAGCAATATCCCAGCTAAAACAAGCCATTGTCAAGGCTCCGGTGTTGATCACTATAAATCCTGAGATACCCGATCATTTGGAGGTAGCGGTGAGTGTTAATGCATTAGCGTCTGTAGTTTCACAAGAAAGGCATGGGAAATTCAGACCTGTGGCCTATGCCTCACGTTTAATGTCATCAGTTGAACTTAAGTATGACAATTGTGAAAAATACCTATTGGCAACCAGCTGGGCCATACAACATTTTTTATTTTCTAATTGGCCTCAGCCCGATCATATTACACTCATTGCACACTCCCCTTCCATTCTCACTGTCCAGCTGGGTAAAAGATGGACAAGCTTCAAATGCTCACCTGGCCCACTGGGCATTACTGCTGCAAGGAAAAAAATATTGCAGTAAAACCTGGTAGGACACCATCCTTGTTACCAACTGCCCTCCTGTACCAAGGGGAGCCACAGGTGTGTCCCCATCTCAGTCAATTAGATCTAAGGGGGGAGGAAAAACAAAAGCTTTTGTGACTATTGATCCAGGAAACAAATTCCATTAAGAGGTATCATTTCTTTGTTAACAGTTCTAGTTATTACCATCAAGGCAAACCTTATACCGGGTTCGGAATCTGTGCAGTTCCTCCTGAGGAGAAAGCAGAGCCTTGGGAGAAGGCATATTCATGCATTCCACATTGGGCTCAATATGCTAAATTAGCAGCGGTAGCTTGTGCGTTGGAGTACTGTGTGCAGTTCTCCATCACCAACATATCCCAAAGTATCTGTCTGTTTTCAGACTCCGCATAGGTATCCAATTCTCTCACAGTTTCTACCATGTTGGAAGACAAATGAGTTCACATCTTCTACTGGCTCACCTATTAGGTATGCACTGCTAGTGTAGTAAGATGAGGCCCTGAAACATAAACCCTTATCAGAGGCCCAGTATGAGGTCTAAGGCCTGAACTAAAGTAATGGTTAAGCTCACGGGAAATTAGACCCCTATGCTACAGAAAATGGGAAAACTGATAAATTAGCCTGAGAAGGTGCTCGATCAGGGGAATTCTAGGGGGGTGAAAGGGGGAGATCAGGAATATTCTGTTACTACCCCTAGACCCAGATGCCCTAGTGATGTTTTTGACAGGAACTGTGACCATAGAGATCATTGTTGCAACCAGGGTCCTATGGTTGCATGAGGTCTTGTACAGAGGAGGCCAAGTGGGGTATCTATGGGAAGGTTGTAGTTTGGTGGTTATTATTATGCTGTCTGTAGTGTGTATTTGAAGTTATGAATATTGACTATGTACTTGTTTGATTCAAAGTAGCCTCAGTGAAGCATTTGGTCAGCTTCTTGAGAAAAGACAATTCTCAGTAAGTGGCCAATGAAAAAAACACTTAACTGACAATGGACTTTGGAAGACGTCAATCCACATCTGAGCTTTCCTGGGAACGTTCAAGCTAACATAAACAAGGATGTCAGCCTGCAAAAAGCTGAATCATTGACAGAAATATGACTTGCCCAGGTGACTGAAAATTCAATCAGAAACCTCCTTGGGACTGCCACCTGATTCATAGATTCATAGACTCTAGGACTGGAAGGGACCTTGGGAAGTCATTGAGTCCAGTCCTCTGCCCTCATGGCAGGACCAAATACTGTCTAGACCATCCTGGATAGACATTTATCTAACCTACTCTTAAATATCTCCAGAGAGGGAGATTCCACAACTCCCTAGGCAATGTATTCCAGTGTTTAACCACCCTGACAGTTAGGAACTTTTTCCTAATGTCTAACCTAAATCTCCCCCCGCTGCAGTTTAAGTCCATTGCTGCTTCTTCTATCCTTAGAGGCTAAGGTGAACAAGTTTTCTCTCTCCTCCTTATGACACCCTTTTAGATACCTGAAAACTGCTATCATGTCCCCTCTCAGTCTTCTCTTTTCCAAACTAAATAAACCCAATTCTTTCAGCCTTCCGTCATAGGTCATGTTCTCAAGACCTTTAATCATTCTTGTTGCTCTTTTCTGGACCCTCTCCAATTTCTCCACATCTTTCTTGAAATGCGGTGCCCAGAACTGGACACAATACTCCAGCTGAGGCCTAACCAGCACAGAGTAGAGCAGAAGAATGACTTCTCGTGTCTTGCTCACAACACACCTGTTAATGCATCCCAGAATCACGTTTGCTTTTTTTGCAACAGCATCACACTGTTGACTCATATTTAGTTTGTGGTCCACTATAACCCCTAGATCCCTTTCTGCCATACTCCTTCCTAGACAGTCTCTTCCCATTCTGTATGTGTGAAACTGATTGTTCCTTCCTAAATGGAGCACTTTGCATTTGTCTTTGTTAAACTTCATTCTGTTTACCTCAGACCATTTCTCCAATTTGTCCAGATCATTTTGAATTTTGACCCTGTCCTCCAAAGCAGTTGCAATCCCTCCCAGTTTGGTATCATCCGCAAACTTAATAAGCGTACTTTCTATGCCAACATCTAAGTCGTTGATGAAGATATTGAACAGTGCCGGTCCCAAAACAGACCCCTGCAGAACCCCACTTGTTATACCTTTCCAGCAGGATTGGCAGCCATTACTAACTACTCTCTGAGTACGGTTATCCAGCCAGTTATGCACCCACCTTATAGTAGCCCCATCTAAATTGTATTTGCCTAGTTTATCGATAAGGATATCATGTGAGACCATATCAAATGCCTTACTAAAGTCTAGGTATACCACATCCACCGCTTCTCCCTTATCCACAAGCCTTGTTATCCTATCAAAGAAAGCTATCAGATTGATTTGACAGGCTGGCTATTCCCAATCACCTTACCACCTTCCAAGTGTTTGCAGATGATTTCCTTAATTACTTGCTCCATTATCTTCCCTGGCACAGAAGTTAAACTAACTGGTCTGTAGTTTCCTGGGTGTTTTTATTTCCCTTTTTACAGATGGGCACTATATTTGCCCTTGTCCAGTCTTCTGGAATCTTTCCTGTCTCCCATGATTTTCCAAAGATAATAGCTAGAGGCTCAGATACCTCCTCTATTAGCTCCTTGAGTATTCAAGGATGCCTTTCATCAGGCCCTGGTGACATGCAGGCATCTAACTTTTCTAAGTGATTTTTAACTTGTTCTTTTTTTATTTTATCTTCTAAACCTGCCCCCTTCCCATTAGCACTCACTATGTTAGGCATTCCTTCAGACTTCTCAGTGCAGACCGAAACAAAGAAGTCATTAAGCATCTCTGCCATTTCCAAGTTTCCTGTTAGTGTTTCTCCCTCCTCACTGAGCAGCGGGCCTACCCTGTCCTTGGTCTTCCTCTTGCTTCTAATGTATTGATAAAAAGTCTTCTTGTTTCCCTTTATTCCCATAGCTAGTTTGAGCTCATTTTGTGCCTTTGCCTTTCTAATCTTGTCCCTGCATTCCTGTGTTGTTTGCCTATATTCATCCTTTGTAATCTTCCTAGTTTCCATTTTTTATATGACTCCTTTTTATTTTTTAGATCATGCAAGATCTCATTGTTAAGTCAAGGTGGTCTTTTGCCACATTTTCTATCTTTCCTACCCAGCGGAATAGCTTATTTTTGGGCACTTAATAGTGACCCTTTGAAAAACTGCCAACTCTCCTCAGTTGTTTTTCCCCGCAGTCTTGACTCCCATGGGACTTTACCTATCAGCTCTCTGAGCTTACCAAAATCCGCCTTCCTAAAATCCATTGTCTCTATTTTGCTGTACTCCCTTCTACCCTTCCTTAGAATTGCAAACTCTATGATTTCATGATCACTTTCACCCCAACTGCCTTCTACTTTCAAATTCTCAATGAGTTCCTCCCTATTTGTTAAAATCAAGTCTAGAACAGCTTCCCCCCTAGTAGCTTTTTCAGCCTTCTGAAATAAAAAGTTGTCTGCAATGCAGTCCAGGAACTTATTGGATAGTCTGTGCCCCGCGGTGTTATTTTTCCAACATATATCTGGATAGTTGAAGTCCCTCATCACCACCAAATCTTGGGCTTTGGATGATTTTGTTAGTTGTTTAAAAAAAGACTCATCCACCTCTTACACCTGGTTAGGTGGCCTGTAGTAGACTCCTAGCACGACATCACCCTTGTTTTTCACCCCTTTTAGCCTCACCCAGAGACTCTCAACACTTCCGTCTCCTATGTCCATCTCCACCTCAGTCCAAGTGTGTACATTTTGAATATATAAGGCAACACCTCCTCCCTTTTCCCCTGTCTATCCTTCCTGAGCAAACTATACCCATCCACACCAACATTCCAATCATGTGTATTATCCAACCAAGTTTCAGTGATGCCAACGATGTCATAGTTGTATTTTTTTATTAGCACTTCCAGTTCTTCCTGCTTATTACCCATACTTCTCGCATTTGTATATAGGCATCTAAGATACTGGTTTGATCTTGCCTCCCAGTTTTGCCCTGACCCTCCTTTCTCTCTGCCATTATAGCCCATGCTCCCTCTTGTTTCCGACCCATCTCCCAGGTCTCCATGTTCCCCACTTACCTGTGGGCTTTGCTCCCCTGTCCCCGTCGAACCTAGTTTAAAGTCCTCCTCACTAGGTTAGCCAGTCTGTGTCCAAATAGGGTCTTTCCCCTCCTCGAAAGGTGAACACCATCTCTGCCTAGCAGTCCTTCCTTGAATAGCATCCCGTGACTGAGGAAGCCAAAGCCCTCCTGGTGACACCATCTTCACAGCCAGGCATTCACCTCCACGATGCACCTTTCTCTACTGGGCCCCTACCTTTGACAGGAAGAACTGAAGAGAATACCACCTGCACTCCAAAACTCCTTCACCCTGTAGCCACTCTTATTCCGCTCAGTGTCACACCTCGCAGTATCTTTTGTGCCCACATGGATGAGTAGCATGGGGTAGTAGTCAGAGGGCTGTATAATCCTCGACAATGAGACATGAGAAGTCATTCTTCCTCTCTACTCTGCACTGGTTAGGCCTCAGCTGGAGTATTGTGTCCAGTTCTGGGCACCGCATTTCAAGAAAGATGTGGAGAAATTGGAGAGGGTCCAGAGAAGAGCAACAAGAATGATTAAAGGTCTTGAGAACATGACCTATGACGGAAGGCTGAAAGAATTGGGTTTATTTAGTTTGGAAAAGAGAAGACTGAGAGGGGACATGATAGCAGTTTTCAGGTATCTAAAAGGGTGTCATAAGGAAGAGAGAGAAAACTTGTTCACCTTAGCCTCTAATGATAGATCAAGAAGCAATGGGCTTAAACTGCAGCAAGGGAGATTTAGGTTGGACGTTAGGAAAAAGTTCCTAACTGTCAGGGTAGTTAAACACTGGAATATATTGCCTAGGGAGGTTGTGGAATCTCCGTCTCTAGAGATATTTAAGAGTAGGTTAGATAAATGTCTATCCAAGATGGTCTAGAAAGTATTTGGTCCTGCCATGAGGTCAGGGGACTGGACTTGATGACCTCTCGAGGTCACTTCCAGTCCTAGAGTCTATGAATCTATGAATGCGTCTGTAACATCTCAGATACGGGCCACCGGCAGGCAGCATATCTCCCAAGATGAAATGTCAGGGCGACATATGGGCGCCTCCGTCCCCCTCAGCAGAGAGTCTCTGACCACCACTACCCTACGTTTCCTATTCGCAGTGGTGGCAGCAGACCTCCCAGCTTTAGGGTTATGAGGCTTCTCCTCCTTTACTGTAGGGGGTGATTCCTCCTCTCCTGTACCAAGAAGGGCATAATGGTTACCTATTACCACGGCAGGAGGGTTCAGAGCAGGGGTGGAGCACTGCCTGCTGCCAGAAGTAACCAGCTGCCAGCGTCCACCCTGTGCCATCTCCTCCTCCACCAGTGGTGTGTCAGCAGTCCTGTGTACTGGGACAGCTGCCTCAGCTCTCTCCACATGGACATTGTCCAGGAATTGCTCGTGGATTCGTATGCTCCTCAACCTAGCCACCTCCTCCTATAGCTCTCCCACCTGCTGCCTGAGAGATTCCACCAGCAGGCACCTTTCACATTGGATGCTCCCTACCCCCCGCCCCCAGCATGGATATCAGTAAGTGGAAATTGCAAGTTACAGTCCCTGCAAAACCACACCAGGATCTGGGTAGAAGCATCCATGCTCTGGTGCTCTGTCTGGCTACAGGCGCAGGTGGAGGAGACAGAATCAGTGCTGGCACAGTTGTTGCGGGTCTTCCTAACCACTGTAAGCCTCCCTCAGCCAACTCCCTCTCAAACTCCCCTGTCTGCAGCTCCCTGTCTGCTCCCAAGGAAGCTCAGATGTGGATTGGTGTCTCCCAAAGTCCATTGTTTGCCAAGTACTCCCAATTACTTGAATAAGCCCTTCATACTGTGTTGACCAAATCTGTTTTATGTGCTTCCTACAGCAAACACTTTAAATACAAGCATAGAGCCAATGCTCATAACTTCAGAAATAAAAATGCTACATGCATACAAATAGGATGAATATATTCAGTACATCATAACCTTTACAGAGATATATTACATGGCATATCTAGCATAAAACATATTCCAGTTATGTCATATTTACACTGGCATATTTCTATAAAGCATTATGGAGTGTAACGTCACAATGGGTTTAGCAGTGAAATGTTTCCAAACTCTGCTCAGGGTAAGACTAGTTAAAGGACTAATAACAGCCTCTAGTGTAAAGACGACAGACAGAGAAAAGAATCTTATCTAACCTCTGCTATAAAATCCATTAAACGGATGTGCCTGGAAGACCAGATCCCCAGAGCAGGTCAATGGGATTGGATCAATGGAGCTAGGTGTATTACTGGGGATCTATGCTTGGGGGTTTCTAACCGAGTCTGTTTCCCTGGGGCTCAGGGACCTGCATTAGAGCAGCGTTTAGTTGAGAGCTGAGTTCATGGGAATTGAGCAGATTACAGGTCTCAGGTCGATGTCCTCGTACTGCTTAGAAATCTATTGTTAACGGTGTCCTCTTAATTAATTGTGTTCGCAGGCTTTGGGTTGAATTGGTCTAACCGAGCATTGAATGGCAAAGGGAAAAGGACTCAGGGAAAGAACAAAATCTGGAAGGAGCTGGTTCCGGGTTCATTGTTTTCTGATCACGTTTGCACAGTTATTTCAGCTCTGCTGACTTCTGATGGTCAGAGTTTGCACCGGTTTACA
The DNA here is from genome assembly GCA_026122505.1 of Aldabrachelys gigantea. NCBI lineage: Eukaryota > Metazoa > Chordata > Testudines > Testudinidae > Aldabrachelys > Aldabrachelys gigantea. The sequence continues at coordinate 72,304,532 of CM047489.1, forward strand.
CTGCATGCTAAAGGCCACATCCTCAGCTGGTGTCAATCGCTTCATTGGACTCAAGAATCTTCACTGATTTACACAGAGAAATTTCAAGTATATTTAAGAATCTTGTTGGATGTTTTTAATTAACATAGACCAGGACTTTTTGAGCCGGTATTTGCCCTGCTGCCATCCTTCAACTTTCCCATCTGGGGCCTGGCATAAAAAAAATAGGGGGTCAGGGAACTGTACCTCAGTTTTGCCAAATTCTGGGGATCTTTTTCAACATTTTTTGTTTGTTGCATTAGATTCGAGTACAGAAGAATTTGCCGCTGTCCTCTGGTTGGCTCCAATCTCCATCTGCCAGAGGCGTGTAGCCAGCTTTTTGGTCCCTTGTTGCTGTTAGTTATTTGTTTTCCTTTCTGTCTCCAATGCCTTGATCAGGACTCTTTGGGCCTCTTCAGCCACGCCATTCAGAAAGCTGTTCAGCATTTTGTAAGTCACTGTGAAAGACCTTTCTGCAGCAAATACGGTCCCAACCACCGGCATCCTGCTGACAAAATGTTTAACTACCATTAGACCTGCATCCCAAGAAAGGGGAAAAAAACCATAGGCAGGAGTTGTAGACCAAGCTGGATGAGCAAGCATCTCAGAGAGGTGATTAAGAAAAAGCAGAAAGCCTACAAGGAGTGGAAGATGGGTGGGATTAGCAAGGAAAGTTACCTTAGTGAGGTCAGAACATGTAGGGATGAAGTGAGAAAGGCTAAAAGCCATGTAGAGTTGGACCTTGCAAAGGGAATTAAAACCAATAGTAAAAGGTTCTATAGCCACATAAATAAGAAGAAAACAAAGAAAGAAGAAGTGGGACCGCCATACACTGAGGATGGAATGGAGGTTAAGGATAACCTAGGCATGTCCCAATATCTAAATAAATACTTTGCCTCAGTCTTTAATAAGGCTAATGAGGAGCTTAGGGAGGATGGAAGGATGATAAACGGGAATGAGGATATGGAGGTGGCTATTACCACATCTGAGGTAGAAGCCAAACTTGAACAGCTTAATGGGACAAAATCTGAGGGCCCGGACAATCTCCATCCAAGAATATTAAAGGAATTGGCGCATGAAATTGCAAGCCCGTTCACGAGAATTTTTAATGAATTGGTAAACTCAGGGGTTGTACCGTACGACTGGAGAATTGCTAACGTAGTTCCTATCTTCAAGAAAGGGAAAAAAAGTGATCCGAGTAACTATAGGCCTGTTAGTTTGACATCTGTAGTATGTAAGGTCTTGGAAAAAATTTTGAAGGAGAAAGTAGTTAAGGACATTGAGGTCAATGGTAACTGGGACAAATTACAACATGGTTTTACTAAAGTGAAGGTGACAGATTATTTAGCCAAAGGAAATGCGGTAGATCTAATTTACCTCGATTTCAGTAAGGCATTTGATACGGTTCCACATGGGGAATTGTTAGTTAAGTTGGAAAAGATGGGGATGAATATGAAAATTGTAAGGTCGATAAGGAACTGGTTAAAGGGGAGACTCCAGCGGGTCGTACTGAAGGGTGAACTGTCAGGCTGAAAGGAGGTTACTAGTGGAGTTCCTCAAGGATCGGTTTTGGGACCAATCGTATTTAACCTTTTTATTACTGACCTTGGCACAAAGAGCGGGAATGTGCTAATAAAGTTTGCGGATGACACAAAGCTGGGGGGCATTGTTAACACGGAGAAGGACCAGGATACTATACAGGAAGATCTGAACGACCTTGTAAACTGGAGTAATAGTAATAGGATGAAATTTAATAGTGAAAAGTGCAAGGTCATGCATTTAGGGATTAATAATAAGAATTTTAGATATACATTGGGGACGCATCAGTTGGAAACAACAGAGGAGGAGAAGGACCTTGGAGTATTGGTTGATCGCAGGATGACTATGAGTCGCCAATGCGATATGGCCGTTAAAAAAGCAAATGCGGTTTTAGGATGCATCAGGCGAGGTATTTCCAGCAAAGATAAGGCGGTGTTAGTACCATTATATAAGGCACTGGTGAGACTTCATCTGGAATACTGTGTGCAGTTCTGGTCTCCCATTTTTAAGAAGGATGAATTCAAACTGGAACAGGTTCAGAGACGGGCTACTAGGATGATCTGAGGAATGGAAAACCTGCCTTATGAAAGGAGACTCAAAGAGCTTGGCTTGTTTAGCCTAGCCAAAAGAAGACTCCCGGGGGATATGCTTGCTCTATATAAATATATCAGGGGGATTAACATTAGGGAGGGAGAGGAATTATTTAAGCTTAGTACTAATGTAGACACAAGGAAAAATGGGTACAAACTGGACATTAGGAAGTTTAGACTTGAAATTAGATGAAGGTTTCTAACCATTAGAGGAGTGAAGTTCTGGAACAGCCTTCCAAGGGGAGTAGTAGGGGCAAAAGACATATCTGGCTTTAAGACTAAGCTTGATAAGTATATGGAGGGGATGATATGATGGGATAGTTTAATTTGGGCAATTGATCTTGGATTATCAGCAGATAAGTCTGCTCAGTGGTCTGTGATGGGATGTTAGCTGGGGTGGGATCTGAGTTACTACAGAGAGTTCTTTCCTGAGTGCTGGCTGGTCAGTCTTGCCCACATGCTCAGGGTTTAGCTGGTCGCTATATTTGGGGTCGGGAAGGAATTTTCCTCCAGGGCAGATTGGCAGAGGCCCTGGAGGTTTTTCGCCTTCCTCTGCAGCGTGGGGCATGGGTCACTTGCTGGTGGATTCTCTGCAGCTTGAGGTCTTCAAACCACAATTTGAGGACTTCAATAACTCGGACATAGGCTAGGATTTGTTATAGAAGTGGATGGGTAGGGTTCTGTGGCCTGCTTTCTGCAGGAGGTCAGACTAGATGATCATATTGGTCCCTTCTGACCTATGAGTCTATGAGACCCACCCCTGTAGCCTCCCTCAGCAGCTTCTCAGCTGTTTCTTTTGAGATCTCTTTGGCCAATGGGGACTTGATCACAGCCTTCAGCTCAGCGACAGACTTCCAAACCTGGCTAGCGAGTATAATGAGGGAAATGTCATCCAACCCAAAGATCTCACAATACTCTCTCATGTTATCCACCAGGATGCCAATGTCACACTTCACCGAGAGAGGAACAGCAGCGATGGCACACAACTTCAGGGCTTGTTTCCAGATCTGCCTCTGCAAAGCCTGTTTTTTCTCTTCCAATATTGGTTTGGAAAGGTTAGGCAGGGCCAGGAGGAAAATGTGTTTCTTGTGACTTTCCAGTTCCTTCAGCAACGTTATCTGGAGTTTGGGAGAATAGTATTTCTGAAATTCCCTACTCGACACAAGGAAAACCTGCAGGGAGCTCATCCCTTCTCTGCACAGTGTTTGATGCAGTTGTTTCTCATTTTCTTCAGGGTTCTCTCCTCACTGAATCTCTTTTTGTATTTCTCATTGTAAATGTCCAAGTCCACCTTGGAGCGCACAAAGTAAAACTTCTTCCCCATCTCATGGATCTCCTGGGCCAGTTTGACGTGGTTGGCCCTGAACCGCTCCGAAGCAATGACAATGAAGAAATCATAGCGATTGAATGTCACTTGCTCCAGGTAAGTGTGTGGCTGAAAATCTGGGGTCCCGATCCCCGGCAGGTCCCAGAAGATCACATTGGGGTACTTGGTATGTTTGTACGGCATTGGTTCTTTGGTCATCTCAAACATCCCGGTCTCAGCAGCTTCTTTGTCTTCATTTCTCAGGCTCCGAATGGTATTGAGGAAAGATGATTGCCCGGCTCCTGATTCCCCTGTGATCGCAATGTTGAGCTCAGTTTTTTTAAGTAACTCGTCAGACCTCTGTACCAGATACGCTGCTAATGAGAGGTCTCTTGTTTCGATGGCAACTTTGATCGGATCAGTTTCCTGCTGAGACAGACCAGGCAGTGTATTTCTGTGTTTTGTAAATACGTTACCAAAGAGAAGTTTTAGTTGTTCCATCCTCCTATGCAAAAAAACCACCCAAAATTAAGTGTCAGTCTTCGTCTTTTTCCTCCCTGAGAACAAGTCACTCAGAATTGTAACATGCAGTGAGTAAAAAAGAGTGTTACGTAGCGGACAGAACACTAGACTAGGACTAAGTTTCCCCATCTGTAAAATGGGGATAATGAAAAGCTCTTTAGATCTACAGATGGAAAAGCATGATGGAAAAGCCAGGTATTATTATTTATCAGAGGTGTTCCATACTTTCCGTGGGGCTGGCATGCTGACCCCTTTACCCAGCGCCTCTGAGAGCTGATAGTTCTAGTCCAGCTCCTGGCCAAAGCCATGCTCCTTGGCACCCCCAGTGTAGCCTGTTTGTGCTGTGTCCCCACACCGCCCTCCAGCTGCAGGGCCTCTCCCTTTGAAACACCCCTTCTCAACCCTAACAGCCAACCCAGGCTTGGCATTAAGCCTCAGGCTGCTGGTTCACCCTCGACAGGGACAGGGTTTGTTGGCCCCGTTCAGAGTCACATCTGCTGCAGACGGATATGTAGAGTCTCTTCCCAGACTGGGGGTAGGGGACTCTGCACCTCCACCCAATGGCTAAGTGTGACGTATCTGGGTGTGAGGGGAGGGAAATGGAGGCATCTGTACCCTTCCCCCACAGACACCCCCCATCCCTTCAAATCCTCCCCATGCTGGTGTCCCCTCTGCTGCCTCCCCAGTCAGGTGCAGGGACCCACAAGTCCTTACCTTCCCCATGCGATGTCCAGCCATGGGGCAGAGCCTCCAGACTCCCCCTTCCTGCCCATTCCCCCCGATTCTGCTGCTTCAGGTCAGAGCTGCACCGTAGGAGATATAGGAGGAGGCTTCAGCTGTGCCCATCCAAAGCCCTGTGTCTTCATGTGCCCCCATCTCTGTCCTCCCTTCCAAAAATGTTCTCTCTGACTCCACTTCAGTCCCTGCATCCTCTTCCCTGGTCCTCAGCCCTGACAATGCCTGCCCCCCTCCCACCCCCCAGGCCCAGGTGTGCTGGACAGGCAGAGAGATGGGAGGCAAGGAGGGGGAGAGCCAGGCTGTGGACCATGGGGGTGCTGGAAAATGATCTTTCAAAAAAAGCCAAGGAAATGGATTGCCCCCAAAGTTTGTAGGTGCAGCGTTAAGGTGGCCTGGAGGTGCCCTTCCAGAACATGGAAAGTGTCTAAACGTAAACCTCTGACAATCGGGATGTGATGAGTTAAAAATACACCCCAGCCTCACAGTGCTGCCTTCATTCTGCTGCTGTCACTTACCCCTCAGGGAGCCCTGCAGACCCTGGTCCCTACGCCACCAGACAGCCCATATTCCCCATGGCAAGAAGGCCCTGTGCACGGCTACTGCCACAGGCTACCGAGCTCAGCGCTGGATCTCATGGTACATCCATCCCTCTCCTAACTTCACAGTGACAGCTCAGCCCCCTGCTCCAGCGACTCCATCGTTCCTTGAGCCCGGCTGCACCTGCCCGAGTGAACAAGGTGTGTGCAGATGGGTGCTGGAAATCAAAACTGGAACTCAGCGCAAACAACAACATTCCTTTCAGTTTGGGCACTACCCTTGCTCAACAAATCCCAGGTTGCCAATTTCAGGGAGGCTGTTAAGGTGGCTACTGATCTCCTAGCCCCTGTGTTTGCACCCCAAAGTCCACACGGTTCAGCTCTGACCTGCCACACGACCTGCTGCTGTGGTCAGAGGCTTCCATTGTTTGCAACTGTCTGTTCTACAGCAAAGAGACTTAACTGTTGAGCAATAGTCAACATGGTTTCTGTAAAGGGAAATTGTGTCTTACTAATCTGTTAGAGTTCTTTGAAGGGGTCAACAAACATGTGGACAAGGGGGATCAAATGGCCAGAGCAGCAGGGAGGGATAGCTCAGTGGTTTGAGCATTTACCTGCTAAACCCAAGCTTGTGAGTTCAAGGCTTGAGGAGGCCACTTAAAGATCTGAGGGAAAATCAGTACTTGGTCCTGCTATTGAAAGCAGGTGGCTGGACTCAATGACCTTTCAGGGTCCTTCCCCATCCTAGAAGATAGGTGTATCTCCATCTATTATATTATTGATTAGATTTCCAGAAAGCCTTTGACAAGATCCCACACCAAAGGTTCTTATGTAAATTAAGTTGCCATGGGATATGAGGGAAGGTCCTTTCATGAATTGAGAACTGGTTAAAAGACAGGAAACAAAGAGTAGGAATAAACTTTGGTAAATTCTCAGAATGGAGAGGGGTAACTAGTGGTGTTCCCCACAGGTCAGTCCTAGGACCAGTCCTAGTCAACTTATTCATAAATGATCTGGAGAAAGTGGTAAACAGTGAGGTGGCAAAGTTTGCAGATGATGCTAAACTGCTCAAGATAGTTAAGACCAAAGCAGACTGTGAAGAACTTCAAAAAGATCTCACAAAACTAAGTGATTGGGCAACAACATGGCAAATGAAATTTAATGTGGATAAATGTAAAGTGATGCACACTGGAAAAAGTAACCCCAACTATACGTACAAAATGGTGGGGCCTAATTTAGCTACAACTAATCAGGAAAAAGATCTTGAAGTCATTGTGGATAGTTCTCTGAAGACATCCACGCAGTGTGCAGAGGTGGTCAAAAAAATAAACAGGATGCTAGGAATCATTAAAAAAGGGATAGAGAATAAGACTGAGAATATATTTTTGCCCTTGTATAAATCCATGGTACAACCACATCTTGAATACTGCATACAGATGAGGTCTCCTCATCTCAAAAAAGATATACTGGCACTAGAAAAGGTTCAGAAAAGGGCAACTAAAATGATTAGGGGTTTGGAACGGGTCCTATATGAGGAGAGATTAAAGAGGGTAGGACTTTTCACCTTGGAAACGAGGAGACTAAGGGGGGATATGATAGAGGTCTATAAAATCATGAGTAGTGTGGAGAAAGTGAATAAGGAAAAGTTATTTACTTGTTCCTACAAAATCTCCACCATGCATTCTCAAAACTACAATACCCGCACGAGGAAATTAGGAAACAGATCAACAGAGCCAGACGTGTACCCAGAAGCCTTCTACTGCAAGAGAAACCCAAGAAAGAAACCAACAGGACTCCACTGGTCATCACATACAGTCCCCAGCTAAAACCCCTCCAAAGCATCATCAGGGATCTACAACCCATCCTGGACAATGATCCCACACTTTCACGGGTCTTGGGTGGCAGGCCAATCCTCACCCACAGACAACCTGCCAACCTGAAATGTATTCTCACCAGCAACTGCACACCGTACCATAGTAACTCTAGCTCAGGAACCAATCCATGCAACAAACCTCGATGCCAACTCTGCCCACATATCTACACCGGCGACACCATCACAGGACCCAACCAGATCAGCCATACCATCACTGGTTCATTCACCTGCACGTCCACCAATGTAATATACGCCATCATATGCCAGCAATGCCCCTCTGCTATGTACATCGGCCAAACTGGACAGTCACTACGGAAAAGGATAAATGGACACAAATCAGATATCAGGAATGGCAATATACAAAAACCTGTAGGAGAGCACTTCAACCTCCCTGGCCACACTATAGCAGACCTTAAGGTGGCCATCCTGCAGCAAAAAAACTTCAGGACCAGACTTCAAAGAGAAACTGCTGAGCTTCAGTTCATCTGCAAATTTGACACCTTCAGCTCTGGACGAAACAAAGACTGTGAATGGCTTGTCAATTACAGAACCAGTTTCTCCTCCCTTGGTTTTCACACCTCTACTGCTAGAACAGGGCCTCATCCTCCCTGATTGAACTAACCTCGTTATCTCTAGCTTGCTTGCTAGCATATATATACCTGCCCCTGGAAATTTCCACTACCTGCGTCTGACGAAGTGGGTATTCACCCACGAAAGCTCACGCTCCAAAACGTCTGTTAGTCTATAAGGTGCCACAGGATTCTCTGCTGCTTTTACGAGTGAAATTAGTGGGCAACAGGTTTAAAACAAATAAAAGGAAGTTTTTCTTCACACAGCGCACTGTCAACCTGTGGAACTCCTTACCTGAGGAGGTTGTGAGGCTAGGAATATAACAGGATTTAAAAGAGAACTGGATAAATTCATGGAGGTTAAACCCATTAATTTCTATTATCCAGGATGGGTAAGGAATGGTGTCGCTAGCCTCTGTTTGTCAGAGGATGGAGGTGGACGGCAGGAGAGAGATCACTTGATCATTGCCTGTTGGGTTCACTCTCTCTGGAGCACCTGCACTGGCCACTGTCGATAGACAGGATACTGGGCTAGATGGACCTTTGGTCTGACCCGGTATGGCCGTTTTTATGTTCTTATGCTCTCATTTTAATTACTGTCTGCACCGAGCCTTGAAAGCGAGTGCTGAGCTTTCATGGAGAGCCCTGGCTCCCATCCTCCCTGCTCTAACCACTAAACCTCACTCCCCTTTGTACACAACCCTGCTGCTGTATGGCACCCATTGCCCTTTTGGGGAAGCAATGCTGTCACTGATATTCAGTGCGAAAGCTGAATCGATGCTGTGAGAGCCGGGGCCAGTTGCTTCAAGGAATCCCTGCACCAGTCAGTTCAACTGCCCTGAACGCAGCGAGGGTCACTGGAGTGAATGCCACTGAAAAAGAAAACACTAGTCTTCGGGTGATAACGCTCCACATACAATGACACATTTACTTCGCCGGTATCTGCACCGCCCACAGACTTATGCTAACACCTCCCCGAGTGACATTAGCTGTGACCACGGGAACCCTCATCCGTTGGCATAGCTGGGTCTGCACTGGGGCTTTTGTCAGCAGAGCTACATCAGCCAGCGGTGGGATCCTTTCAGTCCTTGACTTGTGCTCAGACCCAGTGTCATGGGTTTTCTCTGCAATCTACCCACAGTGGAGTTTGGCCGTTGACTGTCGGCAGTAGAGGTGGAAAGCTGGCAGAAGCAGCTCTGAGCATGACTGTGAGAAGAATCAGGAGACGGAGCCTCTGGAGCAGAGATCTCACTGTAGTCAGGCTGCAGGCATGTGTGGTTCGTTGGGCATGCAAAGGATAGAAAGCAGAGGGAGATGTCATTTGAGTCATACACCTCCACAGAATCACAATTTCAGTGGTTTCCCCTCTGCAGTGTGTGTGTGTGGGGGGGGGGAGGGGGAAATCGCTGCCCCCCAGCTCCAGGTGCTCCACTTGGTGGAAATTTTGATAATACAGCATTGCTGGAAATGGGACAAGTTGGATATCACTTGAAAACCCTTTCCCCCCAGACACCATGGCAGCAACTCTGACAAACCTAAAATAATTCTCTAGCTTCATAGACTCATAGCAGTAGAACTGGCAGGTCGTCTGGTGCAGTCCTCTGCGCTGAGGCAGGACAAAGCTTTATCATTCTAGACCATCCCTGACAGGTGTTTGTCCGATCTCTTCTTAAAACCTCCAGAGATTCCACAGCCTCCCTAGGGAATTTGTCCCAGTGTCTAACCACCTGGACAGTTAGGAAGTTTTCCTAAAGTCTAACTGAAATCTCCTTTACTGCAATTTAAGCCCATTGCTTCTTGTCTTCTACTCAATGATGAAGAACAATTTATCACCCTCATCTTTGTAACGACCTTTTACATTCTTCAAGCCTGGTATCATGTCCTCCATCGTTCATCTCTTCTCCAGACTAAACAAACCCAGTTATTTCAATCTTCCCTCATAGCTCATGTTTTCTAAATCTTCCATCATTTTTGTTGCTCTTCTCTGGATTTTCTCCGATTTGTTCTCATCTTTCCTGAAGTGTGGTGCCAAGAACTGGACACCGTCCTCCAGCTGAGGACTAATCAGTGCTGAGTAGATGTCATGGAGTCCCCGGGCGATGCTCTGGAACTGCTCCCCACCAAGCCAGTCAGGACGTTGGGGAGCCTCCTCTCCCTTGGAGCAGACTTGTTCAGGGCAAGAAGCTCCCACGGATTCACCTCCTGGGTCTCTCCTTGGAGCATTCAGCATCCTCTGCCCCTCCGTGTGCTTCCCACAGTGAGCCCACCCCAGCGGGGTCCTGGGGAAGCCACAGGGTCCTGAACCCCCACTGTGCAGTCAGACGTGACTCTCAGCCAGCCAGTAACACAGAGGTTTATTTGATGTCAGGAACAGGGTCTAAAACAGAGCTTGTAGATACAGCAAACCGGACCCCTCGGCTGGGTCCATTCTGGGGGTCAGTGAGCCAGACCCCCACGTCTGCACTTCACTCCTCATCCCCAGCCAGCTCCAGACTAACAACCCCCTCCAGCCCCTCCTCTGCTCCGTTCCTTTCCCGGGCCAAGAGGTCACCTGATCCCTTTGTCTCCAACACCTTCAGTTGGCACCTTTGCAGAGGAGGAGCCCAGGCCATCAGTTGCTAGGAGACAGAGGGTCAGGCATTTAGGTGAATTGGCCTTTTGCTCTGCCAGATACTTAAGAACTGCCATGGGGACACTGAGGCACCAACACAGTATTCAGAGAAAACATTAAGAACATTCCTAGTTCATCACAGTAGAACACAAGAATCACTTCTCATCTCTTGCTTACAACACAATACATCTCAGAATGATATTTGCTTTTTTGCAACAGTCTGACATTGGTGACCCATATTTAGTTTGTGGTTGACAATTGATTCTTCCTTCCTCAGTGGAGCACTTTGCATTTGTCCATGTTGCATTTCATCCTGTTTATTTCTCCAGTTTCTCTGGATCATTTTGAATTCTAATCCTGCCCTCCAAAGCGCTTACAACCCCTCCCAGCTTGGTATTATCTGCAAACTTTATAAGTGTGCTCTCTGTGCCATTATCCAAGGCAGTTATGAAGCTATTCAATAGACCCAGATCCAGAACAGATCCCTGCGGGACTGCACTTGATAGGCCCATCCAGCTTGACTGTGAACCGAGTACCGTTTTCCAACCAGTTGTGCATCCCCAATGACAGGTTCTTCTAGGCTGTATTTCCCTAGTGTATGAGAAGATCATGTGGGGTGGTATAAAACACATGTGTATTCGAGGAAATGTTTAAAAATCAATGTTGGTTTAATTACACTTTAACACAGGCAAGTCAAACATGCAGCCCTCACACATTTAAATTGTGGCCCTCGGCTGGCAGTGCGGTGTTAGCCGTTAACGCTCAGAACATGAGACCTGCTGAATGTCTGTAATGTTACAGATCACTGCCTGTGGAGGGAGAGCTTCAAACTGGCTTGTCACTGACAGCAAAACAGAAACCGTTCAGAGGTATAGATGATCAGCTTTGTGTATTATGCCAAAAGAGAAAGTGCTTGAGATGTCAGCATCCAGCCAGAAATAACCGTCTGGATGCTGGAAATTACTGGAATCTGTCCACTGTATGGCGTAGACACAGATACATAACATAAGACAGTCTGGCTGGTTTCTGAACAAGGAAACTGGCTGCTGTTGTTTGTTTCTCCTGTGTCCAGAGAAACTGGCCTTCGTACACACCTGCAAAGCAACCCGCTTAGCCCCCTTCACACTATTCTCTGCCATCGTGCCTACAAACAGCTTGACAATGGTTAGGGAGCAGGGGTGCTCAGACCCCGTTCCCCCATCTCTCATGCTGCCTAGCATTGTGCGGATAATTGATTGTTCAGTTTGCTGGTGGTTCTGAAAAAGATCTAAAGGAAACGTTTACACTTTTTTTGGCGCTTGTAGGAGGGCTTGGGGTGTGACTGAAACAATTCGCTTAAATCTATGTGCGTTCGTTAAGTGTTTCAGTCAAACCGAATCTGCATTTGTTGGCAACGTTGTGGCCAAAGAATTTCACGCAGCGCTAATGCTGTCTGATATCGTGTTGTTGTTTTCTTGGGCTCCTCCAACTGTCTCCAGGCTGTCACAGCTCTTTGGGGCAGGGACCACGTTTTTATTCTGTGTTTGTGCAGCACCAAGCGCGAGGGTGTCCTGGTCCATGGCTGGGGCTCCTGAGTATTACCGTAAAATAGCTAATAAATAGCCATAATAATGTACAGTGCCTAGCTCAGTGGGCTCCTTCGTGGGTGCTACCCCAGTACAACTAATAAATAATAAGAAGAAGGACAAACATTCTCATGGAAAGTGCCTTCTTTCCTCAATTTCCCCCTCACTCCCCTCTCCCCCAGGAAAATTGAATACTGAAGATTTTCGGCTGGAATCTGAATTTTTTTCAGTTTGGTAGGTTTAGGCTGAAAGATTTGGGGGGACTGGCAGGTGTTTTGGGGGCTCATTTTCTGTTTTTGATGAAAATTTAATTTTCCACTGAAAATTTTGAGGCAAACCAAACATTTTCTGCAGAATCCCTCTCCATTTTCCAGCCAGCTCATACCGAGAACGATGCAGCGACCATCTGTGTCAGCTGAGCACATGAGTCACCTTTTGGTTCCTTAGACAAAGCTTCCCGGGGCACAGAAGTTGTCAGCTCTAAAGAACAATTTGTTTTAGTGGCAGCAGCTCCCAAAGTTGGCACGATAAGCCCCATCAAGTGCCAGCCGAGCTAACCAAAGAATGCACATGTGTATTTATAGCTACACTGTATGTTTAAATATAACTCCAGGTATTGACTAGGTGAATGGATGATGTGGATGTGGTACGGAGGCCATGTGACTTAGTGGGTGGGAAGTCTGAGTGGGAGTCTGGGTCCTGTTCCTGGCTTTGAGCAGGCAGTCAGGACTCCTGGGTTCCTCCTGTGGCATTGGAAGGGAACGGCTTTGTGGGTAGGGAATGGGACTCTGGAATCCTGGGTCCTATTTCCAGCCCTAGGAGGGAAGTGGAATGAAGTGGTTAGAGTAGAGGGTAGCTAGGAATCAGGATTCCTGGGATTTATAGCAAGGGGAGAGGGGTCTAGTGGTCAGAGCAGAGGCGATGGGAGCCAGGACTCCTAAGTTCTATCCCAGCTCTGGTAGGGGAGTGGGGTCTGGGGGGTTAATGCAGGAGGAAGTTGATTGCTGGGAATCGGGACTCCTGGGTTCCACAGAGAGGGGATTATGGTCGAGTGGTTATAGCGGGGGGAGAGGAAAGGTGGTCAGCATTCTACAAATATGCTCCCAGCTCGACCACTGACTCACTGCACTGCTCGGGAAAAGCCATACACCGGGCTAGACTCAGCCTCGCAAACCTCAGCTTTGTCATGTCCAGGGTCCCCATGCAACACACGGGGAGAGGGGGCCTGAGAGTGGGACCCACAAAGCCAGCCTGCTGAGTGGTGGAAATGTTGAGGAGAGGGGTGTGGCCTAATGGAGTTAGGCTTCTCCCTCTCCATGGGTTTCCCAGCCAGGAGCCCTGTCCTGGATCGTATTACCCAGAGGGCACAGGCTGAATTGCTACCACACAGCCCAGTGCTTTGCTCCCAGAGTGAGTCCATGGGTCAGAGCAGAGAGCCCAAGGCTAAATCTGTGGAGACAGGTACCTCCGGAGCTAAGCTCTGACCCCAGGGGATGGGTCCCGCCAACCTGTCTGTGCACCCCAAGGTGTTACACTCAGGTGCCCAGTCCCTTGACTTCTGGACATTGATTCACTGCCTCAGTGCAAGCAGTGTCCCCCGTTCACAAGCTTCCCCTCAATTCAACCCTCTCCTCAGCCTTGGCACTTAGTTGTGTCTAGAGTAAAACCAAACATTTATCAGATACAGCTTGAAAATAAAGATTCCAGCAGAGGCAAGTCTAAGGATCAGACCCAAATGCTTACAGACAAAAGAAAAATGTAAAACCCCATGTAGAGCCTGAACTGATTAACAGGTTCCTCTCCTGTCTGATATGCTGTTTCTCACCCAAAGGTCGGTCCCTAAACTGCTTGTCCCGGCGAACTAGCTGGGATCTGTGCCTCATGAGCCTCCCACGCTGGCAGAGTGTCACCTCCACAATGATCCAAAGTCTAGTCATTGATTTATACAAAGTGAAACCACTTCACCAGGAGAGATGGAGAGAGATTACTAGTTTGGCTGATAAAAGTAACAATGTTAATGTCATATAATTTGGATTGGCAGAATTCCTTTTTTTTAAATAATTTTCCTGGATAATATTCGTGTTTATTTTTAAGCATTTTTTCCCCAATTTTTATGAATCAAAATGTTAAAGTTATCAGGAAATTATGTGGGGTGGACTCAGACAATAATAATTTCATAACAGTAGCTGCTGAGATTCAAAAAGTTAAAGTTTAATAACCTGTTAAACACTATCAACATCCCCTGTTGAAACATACAAAGTAAATAGCCGTAAATCAAACCCAAATAAGTTCTCACAGCGCATTTTTCTGACTTTGACTGTATGTACATTTTGATTACCATGCATGGGAATATTTTTTCATTGGGTTGTGTGTGTGTGTGCGTGTGTGCGGTGAAATCAATATTTACCAACAGTTACTCATAAAACACTCATCTTTTCAAGTGTAAGCATACCTCTCCTTCTGCAAGGCATCTGACTTGGTACCGCATGGCATTTAGTTTAAAAAACATCAGACAGATACAAAGTTAACACTGCCCACATTATATGGATTAAAATTGTCTGACAGCTCTCAGAACGTAATTGTAAATGATGAACCATCTTTGAGCAGATGTGTTTCTAGCGAGGTTCTCCACTGGGATCAGTTCTTGGACCTACGCTATTTAACATTTTATCAATGAAGAAAGCATGAAATCCTCCCTGTAAAGTTTGCAGATGGCACACAGATTGGGGGAGTGGTAAATGAAGAGGACGGGTCACTGATACAGAGCAATCTGAATCACATGACAATTTGAGCACAAGCAGACAATATGTATTTTTATATGGCTCAATGTCAATGTGAACAGCTAGGAACAAAGGTTTGGGGGTCATGGTGGATAATCAGCTGAACATGAGCTCCCAGTGCCACGCTGTGGCTGTCAGGGCTAATGTGATCCTAGGATGCTGGGACACCATGTACCCCGTGTTCCCTGCTGTAATGATCTTTGCACAAAGTGAGAATTGTGAGGTATCATTTGAGAACTCATAACCCACTGGTCATTATTATCCTGGTAAAATGTGTGTGGCAACGTTGCATGCAAAGGTATAAGGCTCCACTGGATGGTGCTGTTCACGCATGTTCCAAACACAGCCCTGCCCAAACAGCAGGTGACAAACAGGTCTGTTGCAAATAGGGTGACCAGACAGCAAATGTGAAAAATCGGGACAGGGAGTGGGGGGTAATAGGACCCTATATAAGAAAAAGCCTCAAATATCAGGACTGTCCCTATAAAATCAGGACATCTGGTCACCCTAGTTGCAAACCAAAGAAGGTCAGGACAGGACTTAAACTGATCTTAATGAGAGACGGGGACTGAGCCGTAATATAGCGGGAAGTTCTCTTACAACGGCTGCTGCACCTTCCTCTGGATCTCCAGTGCTGGCCACTGTCAGAGACAGGCTACTGATGTAGACGGACCTCGGCTCTGACCCGTCTGGCAATCCCTCCATTCCAGTGATGGCCCCACCCCCATTCCAACTCCATCCCCAAAGTCCCCACCCTAAATCTGCCCCCTCCCTCCCCCTATTGGATCCTTTCCCCAAATCCCCCCCTGCCCCTACTCTTGCCTCAGCACGCTGCATTCCCCCCCTCCCTCCCTGCCCCATGAATCAGGTGTGTCACAGTGCAAGCGCTGGGAGGGAGCAGGGAGAAAGTCTCAGGACCTGTGTGGGGAGATGCAATCCCGCCCACCCTGGGGTGAAGAGCTCAGTGAGGATGTTGCAGGGGAGACATCGGCCCCCTGAGTCCCTTTCGTGCATTAAACATCTCTGCTCGGGCTCTGTGGGGAGCCTGGTTCTGGGGTTTCACAGGATGCTGCTCTCGTCGTTTGTGTCCTGGTGGACGTGACTCCATTCGAAGCAGCCGCCTCTCTGCACGTTCCTGTGGATGTAGCCTCTAAGCTGCTCCCTCCTGCCTAGCTGTGCCATTGCAGGGGACTTGGCCATTTCCTCAGCCACGACGGTCAGTCCCAGCTGGTCCCTTCTCTGGGCTGCCTTGCTGGGTCTTCTGTGGCCATGTCACACAACAGCCCAACCTCCACTTCCGGGGTTTAGCTCCAAAGAAATAAGGCCGTGTGTCCTGCCTAGGCTCAGTTCTGAACAAAAAGCTTCTTTCACCCCTCCTGGGGCTTGACTCTAGAGTTCAGCCCCTCCCCCTTATCAGGGTATTGACCCCCCCCCAGCATTTCCCTCACCAAGTACCACCTAAACCAACCTTCTGCCCCGCCTGGGATCCTACCTCCTTCCCTGGTCTGCACAGACCCCTGCTTGGGCCCTAGTCCTCTCTGCTCTAAGGCCCTGCCCCAGGAGCTGTGCCTCTTCCTGTACCTCTGCTTTCTGCCAGCCAACCCCAGCGACTGGCCCTTCCTCCAGGACTTTCCCAGAGAGCGGGGTCTCCCCTCCAGCCCAGCGGTCTCTGCTCCTTACACAGCTGAGCTCTGCCTCTTCTGGTCGAGGCAATTGGTGAATCACCTCCCGGCTGCAGAGCGTAACTACTTAGGTAAGTTATAAAAGGTCATAGAGGATAGGCCCATCCATGGCTATTAGCAGGGTGGCCAGGGACACAACCCCATGCTCCAGGTGTCCCTGAACCTATGACTGCCAGAAGCTAGGAGTGGATGACCGGGGATGGATCACTGGATAATTGCTCTGTTCTGCCCACTCCCTCTGAAGCACCTGGCATTGGCCACTGTCAGACACAGGACACTGGGCTAGATGGACCATTGGTTGGACTCAGTGTGAAGAGGTTCTCGGGGTTCAACCTGAACTGTGGGACCCCCGAGCTCCCTGTCCCACCAGCACTCTGACACTGTGATGCGGTGCCAAGCTACAGACCTCTGGCAGGTGCTGCACTTACACAGCCATCCCCAGGAACATCCAGCTAAGTTACATGAATGATCTCCCAGCCACTCATGAACCAATAGTAGGGAGGCTCCAGCCAATTGCCCCCAGCCCTGCACCCCAGAGCTGTGCCCTCTTGTCCTGGTCAGAAGCCTGGCCAGTGTCAATTCATTACCCAGGCCGCCGCTTCCTTGATGTGGAGAGGACACACACCAGCCTTTGTAACCTGAGCTGAGACACCCCACGCACTTCAACCAAACATACTGTTGAGGTAGGATATAAAATACGTTTATTAACAGAGAGATGTTGGCTGATTATAAGTAGTGAGCGTAGAGATCATAGCTGGTTACCCAAGAAATCAAATAAATCCATAATCTGAGTACTATAAACTAAACAGGCTTTGAACCAAGCCATGTCGCACCCTGACTGATGGTATTAACAGGTCCCGGAACTTCTAAATGCAGGCTGGGACTCTCCTCCAGCCCAGGACCTCCCTCCCCAGTCCAGAGTCTTTGTCCTCCGGACGTGTTTCCAGGCATTGAGTCATGGGGGGAGTGAGGCGAAGTCATGATGTCACTTCCCCTCTTTTATAGTTTCTTCCAGCTGGCTGAAAGATCTATGCTTGTGACATGAGGGTCCGCCCCCACTGGTCAAGCAGTCTCCATTGCCTACGTGCGCTCTCTGAGAAGTGGCCATTGTACCCAGTTCCCGAGATAGTGGATTCTCTTTAAAGGGCCAGTGACAGTGGTGAATATGGGGGTGCCAGGGTGCTACTCTGAGGTACAGAGTGCCACACTCAGTATGGCCGTTCTTATGTTCTCTCCCTTGCCTTACACCTCCCCTCCTGCCCTGCCCCCCTTTTTCATGGGAAAATGTCAATGCAGATGCATTTTTTCCTCTTGTCAGGAAATTTTAATATTAAAAATTTCTTTTAGATCTTCAATGAAAATTTCTGAATTTTTGGTGTTTGGAAACGCTCAAGAGTTTGGTTTTCTATTTCCGATATTTGGCTGTTCATTTTTCTTCTATTTTAATTTTCCCTTCCCTTTTCCCAATGGAAAGCTTAAAAAAAATGTGAGGAAGGAGAGACAAACCTATTTTTTTCTTAATGATTTAGAACAGGAAAAAATTGGGCAAAAGGAAGAATTTGTCTACAAAAACTAGGTAATGGGCTCTTCAGTCTAGCAGACAAAGGTCTAACAAGGTCCAGTGGCTGGTCATTGAAGCTACGAGACAAATTCAGGCTGGAAATAAGGGGCACATTTTTAACAGCGAGTAATTAACAATGGGAACAATTTACGAAGAGTCATGGTAGACTTCCCATCGCTGGCAATTTTAAAATCAAGCTGGGATGTTTTGCTAAAAGATCTGCCATGGTTCAAACAGGAATGAATTCAGGGAAGTCTCATGGTCTGTGTTATCCAGGAGGTCAGACTGGATACTCACAATGGTTTCTTCTGGATTTATAATATACGGATACATACAACTTTACACTAGTTTAATGAAATCAGTTTAAACTCCTCTAAATAAATGAGAACATACCCTTGTGTGAACAGTATTATGCTGATATAGAAGTGGCTTATTCTGGTTAGTTTAAATCCGCTGGGGACTGGTTTAAACTCAACTGAAACAAGCTACTTTCAAACCAAGATGAGGCTGTTCGCACTGAGGTCTGCACCAGTTTAATTAAAGACCAGCGTTCCGTTTTACCCCTGCCCTCCTCCTGAGTACGTGTTATGCTACTGCCTCTAATACAAGATTACAACAAGACTCTGGTCACATTTAGATTATGTCTACACTGGAATAAAACACCTTGGGCTGCCTTGTGTCATCTGACTTGGGGTCGGACTGGAGCCTGAGCTCTGGGATCCTTGGGATTCAGCCAGATCCTGAACATCTATACTGAAAATTGATAACTGCACAGCCCAAGACAGTTGACCCGGGTCAGCCATGGGTATTTTATTGCAGTAGAGGCAGCGCGACATTCCCCAGGGTATCACCTGGACTGCTGTGTCCCCTCAATTCTCTAACCTGGAATGGTCTTTTCACTGCTTTGCTGTGAGAACACCATTTCTGGTCTGATCTCACACAGCCTCCAGCATGTAAATTACTCCCAGCTATACTGTCTGAGTGCTAAAGCCAGCCACTCGCGGCTTACATTACAGGGCGACACCAGCAAACTCCCACCCTGGCTTTACCCCAGTAATGTGCATCTTGTACTGCCCAGCATCTTCCTGGACAACACAAGCTCATAGAAAGTCTGTCATTTCAATAACAGGAAATGATATGCACACATCTTGTTATCTCAAGTGAAGGTTCCCAAATACTTCAGTCCAAACACACTGGTGTAGATAAAACAGCACAACAAGTTTATTAACTACAGAACGAAAGATTTTAAGTGACTACAAGTAATGGGGTATAAAAGTCAGAACTGGTTACAAAGAAATAAAAGGTAAAACAGACTAAAACCAAACTTAATGAGCTAAGTGAATTCAAAGCACAAAGGTCACTCTCTCCTTGTGCATACAGCAGCCTGGCTGAGTTCCCTCAGGCAGGACTTCTCCCCCAGTTCAAGGATGTTTCCTTTGTCTTTCATACATTGTTGATGCCGTGAGTAGAGATGAGGGGAGAAAGGTAACTTGGGGCCATTGCTTTGTCCCTTTATAACCCTCTCTCTTGTTCAAGAGTCATTTCTAGCTGGGCTCTGAGACCCCAAATGTCTGAGTCCTTTCTCACATGTAGATTTCAATCACTCTCTCCTTCCTTCCAAAGAATGGCTGCTTAGCCAGGTGATAGTTTATTTGGTTTAGCTGACACCTGGTTGAGGCCTCAGTTTGTCTTTGTCTCTGAAGAACTGGTTTGTGCCTCCTTTTCTAAACTTGAAATAAGTATTGTCATATAGTAGAATCTTATAATTTCACATACAATGTTGCCACACATATTTCACCAGGACAATAATAATCAGCAAATTACGAGTTTTCAAATCACACCTCACAAGGCAGACTTTGTACTAAATGTATTGTAGTTTTGTAAAAATTGAGAAGATAAGGATACAGGCTGTCCCAATGATGGGAACATGAGCTGGCATTGAACCTGAGGTAGAAAACAGGAAGTTAGCCCTCAGTGTCCTCTGTGCACCAAGCAAACATCTCAAGCACTGGGCTCTGGTGTGTTCATAGCACATACAGAGAGGAGTTAGATAAAGAGAACCCTCATAACTTTTTTCTTCAATTTCAGAACACACAGGAACCCGAAAACAGAGAGAAAATCAGGCTGCTGCCTTAAACAAGCAGGCACAGCTCATTCGACCTTGCTTTAAACTGCCTGTCTGCAAACTGACTGTGCTCTCACACTTTAATACAGAGCCCCTTAGCTGCAAGCAGGACAGCGGTACCTTCCACCCGCTCTTAAAGCGATAGCTTACAGTTCCAACGGAGTCCTTAATACACCTAATACAGGCACTACAGATGATCACTCTATGTTATTGATCTGTCCATCCTGCCCTCAGATGCCAGTTCACCTCCACCATCATCCCCTATCTCTTGTCGTGCACCGTCTGTCCAGTTCGGCATTTCACACACCACCACTCCTGGGGAACTGTCTGAGATTAGTAACATTCCTCAGGTTCAGAATCCCACCCATGTTTGGGACCACCTGCCACTCCCCTTGCTAATCAAGAGGAGAAGCCGCAAAGAATAGAAAACAGAGCACACAGTAAGAAAGCAGAACCCTCCCTCCTGGCATGTTTGTGTTCTAGTGACACTCAATTTGCATCCTTGCTTATACAGGATACTGGAAAACATGGACCCAATGGTCCTGTATGACTGACAGTCAGGTCCTGTATGTATTCCTATGTTCCTGCTGCTTGAACAGGAAGCGTGAGTGTTGTAGTCAAAGAATTCACACACATTGTATGTGCCTCGTATCTAATACTTTTTCCACTGTGGTATCAGGTTTGAGATGCTGCCTTTTCTTCAGTGGATGGGGGCCTTTGGCATCTGATCTCTTTGCTTGGGCAGTGCTGAACTTTTGATGCTGTAACATTTAATTTTTATCTTCTGCCTCCAAAGCTTTGGTCAGGACCCTTTGGGCATCTTCAGCAACATCATTTAGAAAGCGCTTCAGTGTGGCACATATGATTCGAAAAGGCAGTAATGTTGAATGGCTACCGAACAGAGAGATCCCATGGAAGACACGCTCAGTTAACGTCATGTAATGATCTTCAGCCTCACGCAGAAGATGTACAGTAAAATGGCTTGATATTTCTTCTTCTAATGGAGACTTTATCACGGCCTTCAAGTCTGCGATGGGCTTCCCAACCATCTTGGAAAGGTTAATCAGGGAGTCATCATCCAAGCCAAAGGTCTTGCGGTAACTTGCCATGAGGCTCCTCAATAGAGAAACATCACAAGCAAAAGAAAGACCTGGAACAAGAAGTGCAGAAATGAAGCAAGACACCAGAGCATCTATCCAGATCATATTCTGCAGCATTATCTTCTTCCTTTCCAGGATGGGTCTGGAAATGCTGGTCAGGGAAAGAAGGAAAACGTGCCTCTTGTGAGAATCAAGCTCATCTACCAGAGTTTCCTGCAGTCGGGGAAAATCATACTTGCCAAACTCCCATCTGGAGACAAGGAAAACCTGCGGTGAGGTCACCCCTTCTCCTTGCAACCTCGTCATGCAATCGTTTCTGATTTTCTTCAGGGTAGTCTCCTCACTCAAGTTTTTCTTTCTTTTTTCATTTTGCAAGTCTACATCCACCTTGCAACGCACAAAGTAAAATTTCTTCCCCATCCTTTGGATCTCCTGGGCCAGGTCAGCATGGGTGAATTTGAACCGCTCAGAAGCGATGATAATGAAGAAATCATAGCAGGCAAAATTGACCTGCTGGAGGTAGCTGTCAGGCCGGAAACTCGTCGTCCCAATTCCTGGCAGGTCCCACATGGTAACATTTTGGTCTTTGGGATGAAGATAAGGAGTTGGTTCCATCGTTGTTTCTGTCACGTCAACCTTGGCTGCGTCTTTGTTATCATCATCTAGACCCAGCATGGCATTGACGAAGGATGATTTCCCAGCTCCAGACTCCCCCGTGATGGCGATGTTGAGTTTCATGTTTTTCAACTGCTCTAGGGATTCCTGCGCTTTAGAAACCATTTCTGAAAGATTCCCTCTTTCAGCAGCGGCCTTTAGCTCTTCAAGATCCTTTTTGGGCATATTGGAGAGATTAAAATCCATATCCTGAAATCTGCCACCCGAAGCACCTCTTGGTAACGCCATCTTTCTGTGTGGGGAGGGAAAAAGGATGCCAGTTAGTGTAGAAAGAAAAGGGGAAGGCAATCCGGGAAACAGAAATTGGCATTACCAAGAACTTCATGAGTCCAGAATTGTTCCTGCCTCTTCATAAGACTACTATAATGTCAATAGAGAGAAAATGTATCAAGAGTAATGTTTGATTATCATTGTCATACTGTCTGAAGTGACTCACCACTGAGAATGCCAGTCTCAGGTCAGACTGTCAAAAAACAGGGCAGACGCACCCAAAGTGGTCCTATATTCTATCATTAGATTTCACCAAGCCCGTAAAAAATGTGAACTCCTGGATCACTATATCAGTTGTACCATGGAGCCACAGACAGTCCCCTGAGATTCCCCAGCCAATCTTACCACCCAGTCAAACTAGACTTCTTGGTAATGGTCCTTTATCCCAAATATCACATCACATTAGGTTACTCCCAACCCCAAAGGGTTAGTCACTTACCCCATATCAATGGATACTCTCAATCTCACTCCAAAGACAACATTAGCAGCCAATTTCTCTAGTAAACTAAAAGTTTATTAGCTAAGAAAAGAAATGAACATTATTGAGAGGTTAAAGCAGGTAAATTACATTAACAGATGAGTCTAAGAGTGTAAATCCAAAATGACAGCAGAGATGTAGTAATCTACTAGTTTTGCATAAATCTCTCTGGATTACCCAAAATGATTTTGAGGATCTCTATCTTGCATCTGGAGTGTTCCCTTGTGAGTGTCCTAACAGTCCAGAGTTGCAGGATCATTCCTTCAAACCAATATTTATAGATCCTGCTCCCAGAAGAAAATTTGAACAATGTCTTCACCCACGTGAGTTTTGATGAGTAGCAGCTGCAGACTGAGTTGTGAATTTCCATTGTCGAACACACTGACCCTTACTTTGAAGTTAACATTCTACTTCCTTTGCATACACAAGGAATTCAGTTAGAGTGATATACATCATACAATTGCCTGCCATTACATTATAACAAGGATAGAGAAGTGAAAACAATGCAAGTATCATTCATTAGTATTCATGGAGTTCTCTCGGCTCTGAGACCTCTCTGTCTCCAGGCTCTAATCTTCTGTTTCCAAGTTAGACCTGGCCACACTATAGCAGACCTTAAGGTGGCCATCCTGCAGCAAAAAAACTTCAGGACCAGACTTCAAAGAGAAACTGCTGAGCTTCAATTCATCTGCAAATCTGACACCATCAGCTCAGGGTTGAACAAAGACTGTGAATGGCTTGCTAACTACAGAACCAGTTTCTCCTCCCTTGGTTTTCACACCTCAACTGCTAGAACAGGGCCTCATCCTCCCTGATTGAACTAACCTCGTTATCTCTAGCTTGCTTGCTAGCACATATATACCTGCCCCTGGAAATTTCCACTACATTCATCTGACGAAGTGGGTATTCACCCACGAAAGCTCATGATCCAAAACGTCTGTTAGTCTATAAGGTGCCACAGGATTTCTCTGCTGCTAATACCTGACTATACACACACTTTGATCTGGGGTTATTTAATTACAGGGTTGTACATAATGTAATGTGATAGCAATCAATAGGTTTCTAGATAAGTTTGAAGACAATGCCATTAACATTCTCTTTGAACTAAATTAACAAGTGAATTGTTAACATACTTAAACATTTCACACTTTGTTGATATTCACGCACAACTGAATTGGTCTATTGTTCTATTGTCAGAGTTACAATCAGCTCTCAGGATGGGGGGGCAGGGGGAAAAGAAGTGAGTTCAAGTCATGCCTCAGAACTCTGTGGTGAAGAAAGTAGCTTGTGAAGAAATAAAGGGTCTTTATTTTTACTATTTTGACATTATACATAATTTCTGAAGCAAGAAAATGAATATCTCATCAGCTGATTCTCTAAGAGCTTGGAAAAGATTTTTCTGTGCGTGTTTTTCACAGGTTGGTTTGATTTATCCTAATTTTAATCACCAACATTTCCCCTCTTTCATATTAGAGGCCAGATTTTCACAAAGTACCACTATGGAACAGTTTGCAGTTGGAGGTGGTGAGAAAATTTCCATCAAAGCATTTCTTTTTCACAGAAAAATGTTGATTTAAAAAAAAAAGTTGGGAAAAATCTCAGTGAAATGTTTCACTATTAAATTTTGCATCTCCGCCTCTGAGCGGTCATGGCTGAGAGCTGTAGTTCAGTTTCTTCATTCTCCCCATTTTCCCTTATTGGCTAAGTTCCCCAGCCAAATTACATTTCCCATGATGCACCACAGTCATGGGACTCCCATGATGCACTATGCAGCTCAGGAGGATGCAGATTACTGTTGAATTTCTCCAAAATGTTTTGACATTTCCTAGATGAATGTTTTCATTCTGCAAAGCTCTCCCGTATTTCAACACTTCATCCTGATTCAGCATGACAGCAAAGGCTGAAATATTGGAATTTACCATGAGACAATTTCCATTTTTGACCGGTTCCACTCTCAATAGGGCAAAGGCGAGGCATCTCCACTGTTCTCAGTGGGACCTGAATCTTTTGAAAAATTGGCCTTTAAGGCATAAATATTCTAGTGGGCCTCTGATCTTGACTGCCTTGTTTTTAGTGCTTGTTTTTCAGAAGCGATGAGTGGTTCATAGCCTCTGAAAATCAAGTTCCTTGAAGAACTCTCAAGCGAGGTACCCAAAAATTAAGGCATTGAAGGTCAGGCAGTGTCCATGTCTTAAAATGAAGGCCTAAATGCCTTGTTTTGAACTTAGTTACTCAAGTGAAAACCGGGAACTACCGCACCCAGTGACTCCAAATTCACACTGACATCTCTGAGGAGGGAGGACACTCATTCTACTCCAGAAGCTCCGATGCGCCACACAAATTTGGTGGCCTCACAAGTGCATTGTTGAAAATTATTAACATCGTAAATAAAGAGTCAAGAAAGTGTCTAGAAAGATCTGTTTGCATTGACAAAAAGAATCTCACCAAATTTTAAATATCCTGCATTAATTTTGTTTCCTTTATTGTGGGTCTTTAATGGATTGATTCTCAGACCTGTGTGGCAAGGAAGATTTAATGAAGTTTTTTTTAATGTATTATCATCTTTATTACATAAGCACATAGATGGCTCAACCAAGATCATGGGCCCCCGTGTGTGGGGTACTGTACAAAATAAGCAAGAGACAGTTTACAGGCTAAATAAACAACACGAAGGAAGGATTCTTCTCCACATTTTGCAATGGGTAAACTGAAGCACAGAGAAATTAAGTGACCTACCCAAGGTCACATTTAGGCTATATCTACACTTACACTGCTACCATAGCACAGCTGTAGAGACAAGAATCATTCCCTCGCCCTAGTGCTGTCTATACCAGGGCTTATGTCAGCTTAACTACATTCCTCCAGGGTCTGGATTTTTCACACCACTGAGCAATGTAGCTGGGTCAACGTAACTTTTAGTGGAGACCTGGCCTGAGACTCTGTAGCACAGAAGGAATTAGCATTCAAATCTCCTGATTGGCAGTCCAGCACCTTAACAATAAGGCCATCCGTCTCCCATGGAATCAGTGATAGATGTCTGGTAGCAAGATGTTTCTGACTTTTCTTGGGTCATGTCTCCATAAGAGTGACTGCAGAGTTAGTCATGTCCTCTTGCTCAAGCAGTTCAGCAACTCACATGTAGCCTTAACTGAGGTCCCAGCTGGGAGAATGAGGAGAACAGGCCAAAACAACACCATAAGAGGCCAAACCATTCCACAGATTTCGTCCAGGGTCTGCTTCGTTTGGGCTCTCTTTCCATTAAGTCTCACACATTGTCACAGCTAGCAGTTTCACTTCAATTTTGTTGACTTTCCAGTATACGACAATAATTTTGGATCAAATATATTGCCCAACAGACCCCTCCAGAAAGCAGAGTCAGGATTTTCCTCTTTGTCTGCCATATAAAACACACAAAAAAGGAAAATCCTGCCTTCTGTCTCTTTATCGATACAATAGACACCCTCAGGTTATCTGCCTTCCCTACAGTGACAGGTCTGTGGATTATATTGGGGTTATCTTGAAGTTGTCCCTTCTTATTCCTGGGCTTTCTTGTGAATTCTCTTTGCATCTTCGGCAACTTTATTCAGGAAGCTTGACAGTATGGAATATGTGGTAATGAAAGACAACTCTACTGCAGCTACAGTGCTAATCACTGGTACCAGCTTAAAGCGACATTCAACTGACCTGGTAATGCTGCACCCCACATTGACATATTTCTTCATTAAGAAGTCCCTGGTGAGTTCTTCCACCTGTGGTGATAGGATAACAGCCTTGAGCTCTGTGATGGGCTTTGCAGCCTGCCTGGCCAGCTTAGCTAGGGAGTCATCATAGAATCATAGAATCATAGGTCAGAAGGGACCAACATGATCATCTAGTCTGACCTCCTGCACAAGGCAGGCCACAGAACCCCACCCATCCACTTTTGTAACAACCCCTAACCCATGACTGAGTTATTGAAGTCCTCAAAATTGTGGTTTGAAGACCTCAAGCTGCAGAGAATCCACCAGCAAGCGACCCACGCCCCACGCTACAGAGGAAGGCGAAAAACCTCCAGGGCCTCTGCCAATCCGCCCTGGAGGAAAATTCCCTCCCGACCCCAAATATGGCGATCAGCTAAACCCTGAGCATGTGGGCAAGACTCACCAGCCAGCACCCAAAAAGAATTCTCTGCAGTAACTCAGTTCTCATCCCATCCTTCATCCCCTCACAAACCATTGAGCAGACTTATCTGCCGATAAGCCAAGATCAATCGCCCAAATTAAACTAACCCATCATATCATCCCCTCCATATACTTATCAAGCTTAGTCTTAAAGCCCGATAAGTCTTTTGCCCCCACCACTTCCCTCGGAAGACTGTTCCAGAACTTCACTCCCCTAACGGTTAAAAACCTTCGTCTAATTTCAAGTCTAAACTTCCTAATATCCAGTTTGTACCCATTCGTCCTCGTGCCAACATTAGTACTAAGCTTAAATAATTCCTCTCCCTCCCTAACGTTAATCCCCCTGATATATTTATATAGAGCAAACATATCCCCCCGGAGCCTTCTTTTGGCCAGGCTAAACAAGCCAAGCTCTTTGAGTCTCCTCTCATAAGGCAGGTTTTCCATTCCTCGGATCATCCTAGTAGCCCGTCTCTGAACCCGTTCCAGTTTGAATTCATCCTTCTTAAACATGGGACACCAGAACTGCACACAATATTCCAGGTGGGGTCTCACCAGCGCCTTATATAACGGCACTAACACCTCTTTATCCTTGTTGGCAATACCTCGTCCGATGCATCCTAAAACCGCATTTGCTTTTTTAACAGCCATATCACACTGGCAGCTCATAGTCATCCTGCTATCCACCAATACCCCAAGGTCCTTCTCCTCCTCCGTCACTTCCAACTGATACGTCCCCAACGTATATCTAAATTTCTTATTATTAATCCCTAAGTGCATGACCTTGCACTTTTCACTATTATATTTCATCCTATTCCTATTAGGCCAAATCGCTTATAGAAGGTGATCATGAAGACCAGAAGGATTCCAATGTCATACACGAGAGAGACTCTGTCAATGGGAACAGCACTGATACAAGCTGACACCAGGGATATTTTCTATAAATGCTTCTTCAGGGAAGCTTTCTTCTTCTCTATGATTTCAGGGGAGAAGTTGGGCAGACTGAGCAGAAACACATGTCTCTGTAGACTGGGGAGGTCCTTCTCCAGCGTATCCTCCAGTTGGTGAAAATCATACTGGTCGAACTTCCCAATTGGAGAGACGAAAGACCTGTGGACTGGACACTCATTGGTATCTCAGATGTTTCTCGGAGTTCTCCCTGATCCTCTGCAAGACACTGTCCTGACTGTACATTTTGGAATGAGCCCTTCTTTCATTGGCCAAATCTTCATCTACTTTGCAGCGCACAAAATAGAACTTCTTCTCCATCCTCTGGATCTCCCGGGCCAGGTTGGCGTGGCTGGAATGGAACCGCTCTGAAGAGACAATGATAAAGAAGTCATAGCAACTGAATTTCACCTGATGGAGGTACCTTTATGGCCGAAAATCCATTGACCCGATACCCGGTAAATCCCACAATGTCACATTAGGGTAGGTAGAATGCAGATAAGCAGTTGGCTCTGTTGTCATTTCTGTTACACCCGTTGGGGCAGCCCTTTTGTCGTCAGTCTCCAGTCCCCGGATGGCATTGATGAAGGATGATTTCCCAGCACCCGTTTCTCTTGTAACAGCAATGTTGAGCTCCATATTTTCAAATGACTCCAGTGCCTCCTGAGCTTTCAAAGCGGCTACCTCAGGGTTCCATCTTTGAAGAGAGCCATGAATTTCTCTTATACTTGTATAACTGCATTGAACAATGCCTTTGGGTCTAACTCTATGTCCACATCCTTCATGAGAGCAGAGAGAGACTCCATGAGAGATTTGAAAGATGTCATCTGGCCCAGAGAAGGAAGAGGTGGCTGGTGAGTCTTGCCCACATGCTCAGGGTTTAGCTAATTACCATATTTGGGGTTGGGAAGGAATTTTCCTCCGGGGCAGATTGGGAGAGGCCCTGGAGGTTTTTCGCCTTCCTCTGCAGCGTGGGGCATGGGTCACTTGCTAGTGGATTCTCTGCAGCTTGAGGTCTTCAAACCACAATTTGAAGACTTCAATAACTCAGACATAGGTTAGGGGTTGTTATAGAAGTGGGTGGGTAGGGTTCTGTGGCCTGCTTTGTGCAGGAGGTCAGACTAGATGATCACATTGGTCCCTTCTGACCTTAAAGTCTATGAGTCTATGAAAAAGGAAAATTTCATTCAGCACTCGCTAGAGTTAGTCAAAACTCAGAATTTCCATTCGGTAGGAAATTCCTACATTTCAGAATTTCTATTTGTCCCAGATCAGAACAAAAAGTTCAGATTTTGAAATTTCCCATGTAACAAAAATTCCAAAACAATTAGTTGTGAAAATATCCACAGGGTTTTACTGAAATGATCTTATTTTGATAAAGTGCTTAATTTCCACTATTAATTGTAATATAAATATAATATACTATATACTTATTAATTACTAATTTTAGATACCCCTTTTGACCTATCTAGTTAAAATTTAGGGCCCTGGGTGTTGTTTCCACTAGGAGGAGAAACTGATAGCATCCTTGCTCACAAGTCCAAATTCCTTTCATCCAGCACTCTTGATTCAAGAAACCTTCTCTAGGCTTGACCCCATGACACTTCCAGGCTCTGGCTGTCTCTCCGCATCTCATGCTGCTCTCTCTCACATGTGTACATACTATTAGAGCATGCCTACAATAGAAATGCTACAGTGGCACAGCTTCAGCTACAGAAGGGGTCCTTCAATCCCTGTAGTAAATCCACCTTTCCGAAAGCGGGGAGCTCGGTTAATGGAAGAATTTGTCCGTTGACTTAGCAGAGTCTACACCTGGGCATAGGTTTGTTTAACTATGTCTCTCAGGGCAGTGAATTTTTCACACCCTTGAGCACCATAGCTAGGTCGACCTAACTCAGCCCTTAGCCAAAACAATACTGAGCCCTCCACCCAGTTCATAAATTCCTGAGGTGACTCAGCCCTTTGTTCTGGGAGGCAACATGTATTTAATTATCTCTTACCATTACTTTTGAAGGGCAGTGGTTAAACTCATAACTTTATGTACTTAATATAATGTATACAAATTTAAATAATGTTGAAATGAAGTGCTTTGACCTTATCAAAACAAAATGTTTTGATCCTTTTTTGTCGGATATTTCAACTAAGTTGATATAGCTCCACAAAGTTTTGATTTTGTCCAATCAGCATTATCCAACGGAAAACTGTTCTACTGGGAAATTTTCCACCAGGTCTAGAGGTTTGTTTTGTTTTGGTTTTAGTTTTTTTTACAGGGAACATGAAATCATCAGCTCATTTTTGTAACCTACAGAACCAGAACTAGATTCTCTTCCACTGGCACAGAGTTTGCAAAGTGCATCTCTGATCTCTTCACCTCTAGAATGTGCTACATTCAGGAGGGCAATGTGTGCACCAGGGAAGGACAGATGTCCATTTCTGACAAGGAGAGCTCAGGTGTATGTTATGGATAGAACTTGGTGCAAGTTACCCCTGGATCATTGCAACACCCTTGACCCTCACCAGTACTGCCCTTTCATGGCATTTTGCTGGCCAATTTCAGGCCTATTTGACAAAACTGGAAGTCCAGCTGTAGCTCCACCGCCTTTCCTGAGCCAACGAGAAGACTTCTTTGGGCAGTAGCGCATCCTACTGGAGTACTCATTCCCTTCTAAGCCAGCCATGAAACTTGTGAGTCCCTCAAATCTCCATTGGACATTTTAGAAAAAGTCGCCAAATCCTTTAATAAAATAACGGTGAACAGAAATATGATCTATCCTTTGATTTTTATATCTGGCACATTATGATTTCAATTACTATCAATAATCAAAGGCAATCAGACAATCAAGTGCCTTTAAAATATGTACTAATTGCATGTGTAACCCACTGGGCAGTTCAATCCCCATTGCTGGTGAAAATGGGACCAACACACACGCCAAGCACTGTGGCACTCTATGGGTGATATTCAGGGGTCAAGTGGGGGAAGGTTGCATACTTGGTCTCGTCTCTCCCCCTTTTCACAACAAGTGTAATATTCATTTACCACATAGATGCAAGCAGAGGATGGGGTGGGGGCTCCCTTGTGTGGCTTGGGAGGTCGGGGGCAGAAGAATGGGAGACAAGGGATGGCTTGGAGTAATAGAGAATCATGAGGGTAGGAGCTCTGACTGCCAGAAGCTTGGACTGGAAGACAGGGGATGGGTCACTTGATAATTGCCCTGTTTTATTCATTCCTCCTGAAACATCTGGCACCAAACACACTCAGAAGACAGGATACTGGGCTAGATGGGCCATTGGTCTGGCCCAGTCTGGCTGGTCTTATGTTCTAATCTGTAACTCTGTAACCCTCCTTTTTCGTCCTATGCCTAAAGATGTGTTAAATGGCCACTTCACCTGGAATGGTCTCTTATAACCAACATGTTCCACCTTGCATTTAGCTGTGGCACCGAGCATCTTTCCCAGACGTGGGGCTTGGCTACACTGGAGAGTTGCAGCGCTGGTGGTGGCTTTACAGCGCTGCAACTCACTCATCGTCCACACTTGCAAGGCACATACAGCGCAGCATCTCCCTGGCTACAGCGCTGGCTGTGCTCCACCTCGGCCTGGGGAATAACGACTGCAGCGCTGGTGCTGCAGCGCTGGGGAGCCAGTGTAAACAGTGATTAATCTTACTACGCTGTAACTGACCTCTGGTATTTTCCCATAATGCTTTTAACTAAAGAACTCTCTTTGTTTTGTTATGATGCCTCTCTTTGTTTTGTTGTGAACTCGGGGCTACCGGAGCTCCTTATCTAAAAAACAAACGCAGCTCCAGTTTGCTGTGAATGAGGCAGGCAGGGGGATGAATGTCCACAGCTAGGGCTTGGCTACACTTGCAGGTGTGCAGCGCTAGGATTTACAGCTGTCTTTGTACAGCAGTGTAGGGAAAGAGCTGCAGTGTGGCCAAATTTGCAGCAATTGCAGCACTGTTGGGAGTGGTGCATTATGGGCAGCTATCCCACAGAACACCTCATCCCATTTTGGCGCCATGGGTTGTGGGAAGGGCACGGAAGGGTGCGGGTCATTCCGCTTCCTGTCCCAATGCCCCGTGATGCATCGCTTCACATCCCAGCAATCACTGTTTTTTCCGTCCACGTTTGGTGCCATTGTGAGTCTCCCAACAGTTTCTGTGCAGTGAGATTTCTGGGGGAGATGGAGCCCGAAATGCTGAGGACTTTGCTGATGAGTATTGCCAGCACATCCCGTTTGGCAGTTAAGCTATTCCTTCAGTTCCAAAGTGACAGTGAGGAGTCCTACGACGATATCGAGTCGCCTGACGCGTATGAGACTAAATTGCTTGTGGCATTCACGGAAATGCTCAGCACCGTGGAATGCCGCTTTTGGGCTCGGGAAACAAACACTGAGTGGTGGGATCACATCATCATGAAAGTCTGGGATCACGAGCAGTGGCTGCAGAACTTTTGGATGAGAAAAGCCACTTTCATGGGACTGTGTGAGGAGCTCACCCTCATCTTGTGGCGCAAGGACACGAGCTTGAGAGCTGCCCTGCCAGTGGAGAAGAGGGTGGCTATTGCAATCTAGAAGCTGGCAACTCCAGACAGCTACTGATCAGTTGTGAACCAGTTTGGAGTGGGAAAGTCGACCGTTGGAATCATGTTGATGCAAGTTTTCAGGGCCATTAATCGCGTCCTGCTAAGAAGAACCGTGACTCTGGGGAACGTGCAGGACATTCTGGATGGCTTTGCACAAATGGGTTTCCCTAACTGTGGAGGTGCGATAGATGGGACGCATATTCCTATTCTGGCACCACCCCACCTAGCATCTGAGTACATTAACCAGAAGGGGTATTTCTCTATGGTTCTTCAGGCACTTGTGGATCACCGTGGGCGTTTCATTGACATTTACACAGGCTGGCCTGGAAAAGTGCATGATGCACACATCTTTCGGAACAGTGGCCTGTTCAGGAAGCTGCAGGCTGTGACTTTTTTCCCAGACCAGAAGATCACAGTAGGGGACGTTGAAATGCCCATTGTGATCCTTGGAGACCCCGCTTACCCGTTAATGCTTTGGCTCATGAAACCGTATACAGGGAAGCTTGACAGGAGCAAGGACAGGTTCAACTACAGGCTGAGCCGGTGCTGAATGACTGTGGAGTGTGCTTTTGGCTGTTTAAAGGGACGCTGGAGATCTCTGCATGGGAAGCTAGACTTGGGAGAAAGCAGCATCCCTGTGGTTATATCCGCGTGCTGTACCCTCCATAATATTTGTGAAGGGAAGGGTGAAATATTCAGTCAAGAATGGACCTCCGAGGTTCAACGCCTGGAGGCTGAATTTGCATAGCCAGAGAGCAGGGCTACCAGAGAGGCCCAGCACAGGGCTACAAGGATTAGGGAGCTCCAAAATGGTGAGTAAGGGGGACTGATTGTTTCACGGCTGTTGTGTCCTCTGGGTTTCTGTGCCCTGGGGAGAGTCAACAGCTGCAGGGGGCACCTACACTGAACAATGTCCCAACATTTTCCACAGGTGTTCATCCTAGACGATATCTCGCTGCTGAGGGGAGTGAGGGACAGCACTGGGTGTGGCTTTATTATGCTGTAACTCGCAAGTGTAGCCAAAGCCCCAGTGTCTGACACTTAATTTCTTACCCTTTTCCCTCAATCAACCTGCACAGAGCTCTGGCTGTTACCTGAGGGTGAATTTTTTTCCTGGCATATTTACACAATTAAACAGTTTTATCTTTTTTCTACGATGACCCTTATCTTTTGCAAAATGGGCAAAGAATTCTGAGAGAGCCTGCTGCAAAGCACTCGCCCTGTGACGGCAGAATTCCTCACCTAACATTCGCTGCAGGATGGGGAGCTCCCGAGGGTTATGTGCACTGTCTTTGGGACGGTGTGATGGGGTCAAGACTCACCACTGCTAGTGCCTCCCACTGGTTGCTCCAGGAATTAGCTCTGTCCAGTGGAGTACCCTTTCCTGGCGGTTTCCCATCCATAACCTCGTCCTCAGTGGGCGTGTGGACCCACGTTGCTCCCAACTTGCGGTGTCTTCTTCGAGCCACTGCCCTCCGGCAGTGTCCCTTAGTCCATCCTCACCCCCTTCCGGGGGCAGGTCAATCAGCTACCTCTCTGCACCCTGGCCAATGTGAGCAACTGCACCCCTAAAGTCACACCCCTCTTGGCAGGGGTTTGGTGCAGCCCAAGACAGCCACTCCCATTGGCTGGGTGTAAGGCAAGGGGGGGACCCAGGCCCACCCACTACTCTGGGTCCCAACCCAGGGACCTCCTAGTGCAGGGGTCGGCAGCCTTTCAGAAGTGGTGTGCCAAGTTTTCATTTATTCACTCAAATTTAAAGTTTTGTGTGTCAGTAATACCGCCTAAAAACATTAAAATGTCTTTCTACAAGTTTATAATATATAACTAAACTATTGTTGTATGTAAAGTAAATAAGGTTTTTAAAATGTTTA
Organism: Aldabrachelys gigantea; assembly: GCA_026122505.1. Taxonomy (NCBI): domain Eukaryota; kingdom Metazoa; phylum Chordata; order Testudines; family Testudinidae; genus Aldabrachelys; species Aldabrachelys gigantea. The sequence continues at coordinate 72,338,638 of CM047489.1, forward strand.
AGAAGCTTCATTTAAAAATAAATTAAAATGCAGAGCCCTCCGGACCAGTGATCAGGACCCGGGCAGTGTGAGTGCCACTGAAAATCAGCTTGCATGCAGCCTTCAGCGCCCGTGCAATAGGTTGCCTACCCATGCTCTAGTGGCAGCCATCCTGCCCTCCTTCTCTCCCTCCATCTGTCCGTGTCCCTGGGCCGCTTCCCCTTCGGCCCCTCGCACCGGCTAGGCCCTTCCCCTGAGGGCCTGCATCCTGGCCGACACCAGGCTGAAGTTGCCTTCTACTCCCCCAAGGCCTGGCCAGCCCTGCGCTGTCCTTGATGTTATACCTCCCACTCTGCAGACAGGCCTTCCCTTCTCAAAGGCCTGGGACAGACTGCTTGCTCCCTTCCTGGGCAGACTTTTTATAGGGCTGTGTCTGGCCCTGATTGGCTGCCTCCAGTCTGGGCCCTGATTGGCTCCCAATAAGCCCTTTTCTTATTGGCTGTCCATCTGAGCAAGCCCACTGGCCTGCTGCAGCCTAAATTCTCAGGGAGTGGGGCAGCTTTCCCACTGTAGATGGGAAAATTATGCTATTGTGTAGACTGTGTGTGCACCCTCCTTAAGTGTGGGGGAATCATTACTCTGTCTGGCATAAACAATGCTGCCTCTGTTAAGTGTTGCATTTTGCCTTTACAGATGCAACCTTGAGATCTCAGCCATCCGTGTTATCATCGGCTGAGAGATTGCAAAGACTCAGGAAGAGGCCATGAAAAAGCAAAGAAGACGTGCTGCAAGAAGTGAGAGGGAGGGATAGCTCAGTGGTTTGAGTATTGGCCTGTTAAACCAAGGGTTGTGAGTTCAATCCTTGAGGGTGCCATTTGGGGAACTGGGGTAAAAATCTGGGGTTGGTTCTGCTTTGGGCAGGGGGTTGGGCTAGATACCTCCTGGGGTCCCTTCCAACCCTGATATTCTATGATTACAGTGGATGAGAAGCTGGATATGAGTCAGCACTGTGCCCTTGTTGCAAAGAAGATCAACAGCACATTGGGCTGTGTTAGTAGGGAAGTGATTATTCCTCTCTATTCAGTGCTAGAGAGGCCACAACAGGAGTACTGTGTCCAGTTTTGGGCCCCACACTACAGAAGGGATGTGGACAAATAGGAGAGAGTCCAGCGGAGGGCAACACAAATGATTTGGTGTCTGGGGCACATGACTTATGAGGAGAGGCTGAGGGAAGTGGGGTTATTTAGTTTGAGGAAGAGAAGAGTGAGGGGGGATTTGATAGCTGCTTTCAACTACCCGAAGGGGGTTCCAAAGAGGATGGAACTTGGCTGTTCTCAGAGGTGGCAGATGACAGAACAAGGAGTAATGGTCTCAAGTTGCAGTGGGGGAGGTCTAGGCTGGATATGAGGAAACACTATTTCCCTAGGAGGGTGGTGAAGCACTGGAATGTTTTCCCAAGGGAAGTGGTGGAATCTCCATGAGTAGAGGATTTTAAGGCCCAGCTTGAGAAAGTCCTGGCTGGGATGATTTAATTGTTGTTGGTCCTGCTTTGAGGTCTCTTCCAAGCCTCATAGTCTATGATTCTCTTCGTTTCAGCCCCTGAAGCAAAGTCCAGGAGAGTTTTCACCTAACAACTGATTTTGTTCCAGCAGCAAAGACTGGTTCCCCTGACCCATCAGTCACTCCAGCACCAGCAAGGACGGTGCATCAGCACAGGCTGCGTAAGGGACGTCCCCGGATCGGCTGCCCCATGGTGCTGCCACAGGACAGGAGAACTTGCTATTGGACAAATGTGAACAACTAATGGTTTCCTTTAGCTTTAAGCATAGGCAGCTTTCCTGATACCAAAATAAAGGGGAAAGGCTGAAGAGGAGCTGAGCCATTACACACATTGAATCTATCTCCCCTTGTAAGTATTCTCACACTTCTTATCAAACTGTCTGTGCTGGGCTATCTTGATTATCACTTCAAAAGTTTTTTTTCCTTACTTAATTGGCCTCTCAGAGTTGGTAAGACAACTCCCACCTTTTCATGCTCTCTATATGTGTTTATTTATCTCCTCAATATACGTTTCATTCCATGCACCTGAAGAAGTGAGCTGTAGCCCACGAAAGCTTATGCTCAAATAAATGTGTTAGTCTCTAAGATGCCACAAGTGCTCCAATTCTTTTTGCGGATACAGACTAACACGGCTGCTACACTGGATCCTGAGACTGACAGTCCCTGGGGCCAATGAGGAGAGGGCAATGCCCCAGGTCCGTGCGCTAGATAGGGCTGCAGGCCAATGAGGGAGCCAGGAGCCCACAATCCAATGCACCACGAGAGCTGGGGCTATGTGAGCCAGGGCAGAGCTAAGGGGAGAGCAGCAGCCTGAGCTGGGCTGGGGGCAGAGCAGCAGCACTGAGCCAGAAGAGCTGGGGCAGTGCAGACTAGCCGTGTGGATGGGTCCCAGCTGCAGCTGAGAGCGGCAAAGCCAGAGCCGGGATAGCAGAAGCCAGGAAAGTTCCCCACAATAGCAGGACCATTCTCCGCTTACATAACATTCATGGAAGAGATGAGGTGGCTGAGCGAATATATTTATTGGCGAACAACTTCTGCTGAGGAAAGAGACAAGCTGCTTTCGAGCTGCTGTCAGATGGCTGCCGGCTAAACAGCTCCACGTGCCAGGCCCTCACCTATGTTTCCTGGCAAGAGTTATGGGCTGGAGGAATTTTCTTTGCAGTTTGGTGGCTCAGAGCCAGCTCCACTTCCCAGATTCCGCCCATTTCTTAGAAAGGGGCAGCTCAACCTGTTGCTTTCGGTTTCCAGGAGTGCAGGATCCAAACCAGCTCCTGACACTATCACGAAACTGTTTGAGCGATGAGAGATTCTCCATTACCTGCACCTTGCAAACTCATTCACACCAGTGCAAAGTGGGTGTGCAGCTCTATTGGTCCAGGATAGCAGCATTCTGGACCCATTTTGCACTGGTGTAAATGACAACACAAGATGGTGGAGAATCAGCCCAGTGCCTGATCTCGGCATGTCTCCCAAAGTGGGGAGACAGCTCGGAAGGGGAACAATTTCCCATGTGTCTCTTTGTGCACCAGGCAGGGGTTGGGGGCAGGGAGTTCGGGGTTCCAGGTATATGTTCTCCTTAGCAGAGGGCTCAGGAAGGGGTTACTAGGGTGCCCTGGGGAGAAGAGAAGAGGACCTGCAATGGCTGAGGAAGGAATGATTCATCTGCAGCTGTGCAGAGAGAACGGGTTAATCTAGAATCTGTTCCCAGAATGGGAGGGATGAATCCTGTTCTGCCCCAGGCTACAAGAAACCTGACCCGAGCCTTACTAAAACAGAAAACTCTTTAATCATTAGAGAAAAGCCAGTCCCTTCTCTTCATTTCAGCCCCTAAAGCAAAGTCCTGGGGAGTTTCCCCCCACAGCTGATTTTGTTCCAGTAGCAGAAATTGGTTCCCTGGACCCACAAGGGGCTCCAGGATCAGGAAGGATGGTGCATCAGAACAGGTTGCGTAAGGTACATCTCCAGATTAGCTGTCCCACGATGCTGCCACAGGACAGGGGAACTTGCTGTTGGGGGTTGGACGTGCTTAAACCACTAATGGCTTCCTTTAGCTTTAGGCAGAGGCAGCTTTGGGGTCCATCACTTCACTCTGTGGGGACCAGCCACCCTCACACATGGATGGTGTTGTTTGTGCTTCCCCTGCCTGGGGAGTAAAGGGCGGTGGGGGAGTTATTGTGGCCCATTGTCTGATTTTATGGTGTGAGGGGACTGGGGAGTGGGGAGTATTGACCTGGGAATGTTGTGTGGGAGTTTTACTGGTACTGTCTGCATTGGTGCTGGATGGTGGTGGGATATCAGGGTGTGACTTCACTTGAGGGTGATACGTGAGCACGTAACCTGAGCCCAGGAGGGGCTTGGGGCCAGGTGACACCTTCTGCCTGGAAACTGGACAAAGGCTGGAGGAGGAGCCAGGGGGTGTGGCTGGGTGAGACGGCTGAAGAGGTTTCAGTTTGGAGCTGGCTGGGGAAATGGAGGGAGGTCTGGCATCAGGGTCTGGGCTCCCTGCCCCCTCAAGATAGACCAGACTGAGGGGTCCTGGTTTCTGAACCTACAAGCTCTGTTTGGGGCTATTCCTGTCATCTGATAAACCTTCTGTTTTACTGGCTGGCTGAGAGTCTTGGTGAATAGGAGGAAGTGGGGGCTACAGGGCCCTGACTCCCCCACACTCCGAGACATATGGATAGGCTTTTGGGGGGAACCCTTTTGCTGAATTTTGTCTGAGAGAGCCAACACATGGGTGTGGCCGGCAGAGGGATACAACTGATGGGAAGTGGGGATTTCCTACTGTCTTTGCCTTTTTTTTAAATTTTTTTACATTTTGCCACCTGGGAAAATGTGACAACAATCTCAATCTTGCTAATCTTTCCTCACATCGAAACTGTTCCATACCCCTAATCATTTTGTTTGCCAGAAACTGGGAATGGGTGACAGGGGATGGCTCACTTGATGATTCCCTGTTTTGTCCATTCCCTCTGGGGCACCTGGAATTGGCCACTGTTGGAAGATGGGATACTGGGCTAGATGGACCGTTGCTCTGACCCAGTCTGGCCGTTCATAGGCTTTTATGTAAGGGGAATAAGGACAAGCCAAGGAATTATAGACAGTCAGTTTAAATTTGGTAACTGGAACAAATAATCAAACAATCAATTTGTAAGCACCTAGGATATAATAAGGAAATAACTGTCAGTCAATATGGATTTGTCAGGAACAAATCATGTCAAACTAATCTAATAACTTCTTTGACATGGTGACTGCCTTGTGGATGGGGGGAAGCAGTAGATGTCATGTATCTTGACTTTAGTAAGGCTTTTAATACTGAATCACATGAGCTTGAGAAATATAGCCTAGATAAATCTGCTATAAGGTGAATGCGCAACCGTCTTGAAAACCCTAGTTAAAAAGTACTTATAAATGGGTCAAAACTGATCTGGAAGGGCATATCTTGTAGAGTCCCACAGAGATCTATCCTGGGTCCAGTTCTGTTCAATATCTTCAGAATGATTTATGTCATGGCATACAGAGCACACTTAAAAAGTTTGCAGACAATACCAAGCTGGGAGAGGTTGCAAGAGCTTTGGAAGATAGGATTAAAATTCAAACTGGAGAAATGGTCTGACATAAATAGGATGAAATTCAATAAGGACAAATGCAAAGGGCTGCACTGAGGAAGGAACAAACAGTTGCACACATACAACCTGGGAAACGGCTGCCTAGAAGGGAGCACTACAGCAAAGACTTTGGGAGTTTAGTGAAGCACAAGCTAAATATGGATCAACAGTGTAATACTATTGCAGAAACGGGGGACATCATTCTGGAATGTATCAGGAAAAATGCTGGAAGCCAAACATGAAAAGTAATTCTTCCATTCTATGCAGCACTGATTAGGCCTCAGTTAGGAATACTGTGTCCCTTTCTGGGTGTGACGGGTTGGGTCACAGAGACCCCTCCCATCGAGACTGTCACTTGATGAGCTGGGAAATCACTGAGAACAACCCTTCTGCCAGAACAGGTGGCCCTCCACAACTGTCTTACTGAGTCAGGAACAGATTTGCTGAGTTGGAAAATGAAGGAGCACAGCAGGTGGTCGCCGAAGGAGAGAGGGCAAGGAAAAAGAGAAGAGCAGCTAGTCCTGCAGAAGGAGGGGAGGAGTCAATGGAGGCAACACCAAATATGAGCCCCAGGAGGATTGCAAGGGTCAATAGGAATCAAGGGAACTTGCAGCCAGTGGGATCAGGGGATGGACCAGAGAATCACACTGTCACCAGAAAAAGGCAGGTCTACGTGATTGGAGACTCCTTACTGAGAAGAATAGACAGGCCTGTAACTAGAGCCGATCCAGAGAAGAGAAGGGTGTGCTGTCTGCCGGGTGCTAAGATACAGGATGTGGACCTGAGGCTGAAAAGGATCCTAGCGGGAGCGAGAAAGAATCCGTTGATTGTCCTTCATGTGGGAACGAATGATACGGCTAGTTACTCGCTGGACTGTATCAAGGAGGACTATGCCAGATTGGGGAAGACGCTCAAGGAAATCGAGGCTTAGGTGATCTTCAGTGGGATTCTGCCGGTTCCTAGAGCAGGGCAACGAAGGGGTGACAAGATTATGGCAATTAACAGATGGCTCAGGCAGTGGTGCTATAAGGAGGGCTATGGGATGTACGGTCATTGGGAAGCATTTACAGACAGACAACTGTTCTCTCAGGATGGACTTCACCTAAGTAAGGAGCGAAATAGACTTCTAGGATGGAAGCTCGTCGACCTAATTAAGAGATCTTTAAACTAGGAATCTGGGGGAGATGGATGGGAGATGTCCAGGAGATCTCCACGCCAGAATTTAACCTGGAGAGGGAGCTAAACAAAGTAAGAAGGGATACGGCCGTGGACCAAAGAATTGACATAAGGAGGAAGGGTAGTGTACATACCAGACTAACAAGTGATGCTGGTGGTACAATGTCTGTGCATAATGGGGTAAAGAATGTCAGTGAAGCCAAACGCCAAAAATTAAAATGTCTGTACACTAATGTGAGGAGCCTAGATAACAAAATGGAGGAACTGGAGCTACTGGTGCAGGAAGTGAAACCGGATATTATAGGGATAACGGAAACATGGTGGAATAGTAGTCATGACTGGAGTACAGGTATTGAAGGGTATGTGCTGTTTAGGAAAGGCAGAAATAAAGGCAAAGGTGGGGGAGTAGCATTGTACATCAATGATGAGGTTAACTGTAAAGAAATAAGAATGATGGAATGGACAAGACAGAGTCTGTCTGGGCAAAGATCACACTGGGAAAGAAAGCTACTAGAGCCTCCCCTGAGATACTGCTTGGGGTGTGCTACAGACCGCCGGGATCTGATTTGGATATGGACAGAGACCTCTTTAATGTTTTTAAAGAAGTAAACACTAATGGGAAATGTGTGATCATGGGAGACTTTAACTTCCCATATATAGACTGGAGGACAAGTGCTTACAAGAATAATAGGGCTCAGATTTTTCTGGATGTGATAGCAGATGGATTTCTTCACCAAGTAGTTGAAGAACCAACAAAAGGGGATGCCATTTTAGATTTGGTTTTGGTGATCAGTGAGGACCTCGTAGAAGAAATGGTTGTAGGGGACAACCTTGGTTTGAGTGATCATGAACTAATTCAGTTCAAACTAGATGGAAGGATACACAAAAATAGATCTGTGACTAGGGTTTTTGACTTCAAACAGGCTAACTTTAAAGAGTTAAGAAAATTAGTCAGGGAAGTGGATTGGACTGCAGAACTTGTGGATCTAAATGCGGAGGAGGCCTGGGATTACTTTAAGTCTAAGCTGCAGAAACTATCAGAAGCCTGCATCCCAAGAAAGGGGACAAATACCATAGGCAGGAGCTGTAGACCAAGCTGGATGAGCAAGCATCTCAGAGAGGTGATTAAGAAAAAGCAGAAAGCCTACAAGGAGTGGAAGAAAGGTGGGATTAGCAAGGGAAGCTACCTTAGTGAGGTCAGAACATGTAGGGATAAAGTGAGGAAGGCTAAAAGCCATGTAGAGTTGAACCTTGCAAAGGGAATTAAAACCAATAGTAAAAGGTTCTACAGCCACATAAATAAGAAGAAAACAAAGAAAGAAGAAGTGGGACCGCTATACACTGAGGATGGAATGGAGGTTAAGGATAACCTAGGCATGGCCCAATATCTAAATAAGTACTTTGCCTCAGTCTTTAATAAGGCTAATGAGTAGCTTAGGGATAATGGAAGAATGACAAATGGGAATAAGGATATGGAGGTAGATATTACCACATCTGAGGTAGAAGCCAAACTTGAACAGCTTAATGGGACAAAATCTGAGGGCCCAGACAATCTCCATCCAAGAATATTAAAGGAACTGGCGCATGAAATTGTGAGCCCGTTAGCAAGAATTTTTAATGAATTGGTAAACTCAAGGGTTGTACCGTACGACTGGAGAATTGCTAACATAGTTCCCATCTTCAAGAAAGGGAAAAAAAGTGATCCGAGTAACTATAGGCCTGTTAGTTTGACGTCTGTAGTATGTAAGGTCTTGGAAAAAACATTGAAGGAGAAAGTAGTAAAGGACATTGAGGTCAATGGTAATTGGGACAAATTACAACATGGTTTTACTAGAGGTAGATCGTGCCAAACCAACCTGATCTCCTTCTTCGAGAAGGTGACAGATTATTTAGACAAAGGAAATGCAGTAGATCTAATCTACCTCGATTTCAGTAAAGCATTTGACACGGTTCCACATGGGGAATTGTTAGTTAAGTTGGAAAAGATGGGGATGAATATGAAAATTGGATGGTCGATTAGGAATTGGTTAAAGGGGAGACTCTAACGGGTCATACTGAAGGGTGAACTGTCAGGCTGGAAGGAGGTTACTAGTGGAGTTCCTCAAGGATCAGTTTTGGGACCAATTTTATTTAACCTTTTTCATTACTGACCTTGGCACAAAGAGCAGGAATGTGCTAATAAAGTTTGCGTATGATACAAAGCTGGGGGGTATTGCTAACACAGAGAAGGACCGGGATACCATACAGGAAGATCTGGATGACCTTGTAAACTGGAGTAATAGTAATAGGATGAAATTTAATAGTGAAAAGTGCAAGGTCATGCACTTAGGGATTAATAATAAGAATTTTAGATATACATTGGGGACACATCAGTTGGAAACAACAGAGGAGGAGAAGGACCTTGGGGTATTGGTTGACTGCAGGATGACTATGAGCCGCCAATGCGATATGGCCGTTAAAAAAGCAAATGCGGTTTTAGGATGCATCAGGCGAGGTATTTCCAGCAAAGATAAGGAGGTGTTAGTACCTTTGTATAAGGCGCTGGTGAGACCTCACCTGGAATACTGTGTGCAGTTCTGGTCTCCCATGTTGAAGAAGGATGAATTCAAACTGGAACAGGTTCAGAGACGGGCTACTAGGATGATCCGAGGAATGGAAAACCTGCCTTATGAAAGGAGACTCAAAGAGCTTGGCTTGTTTAGCCTAGCCAAAAGAAGACTCCTGGGGGATATGCTTGCTCTATATAAATATATCAGGGGGATTAACTTTAGGGAGGGAGAGGAATTATTTAAGCTTAGTACTAATGTAGACACAAGGACAATTGAGTACAAACTGGACACTAGGAAGTTCAGACTTGAAATTAGACGAAGGTTTCTAACCATTAGAGGACTGAAGTTCTGGAACAGCCTTCTGAGGGGAGTAGTGGGGGCAAAAGACATATCTGGCTTTAAGACTAAGCTTGATAAGTATATGGAAGGGATGGTATGATAGGATAGTTTAATTTTGGCAATTGTTCTTGGATTATCAGCAGATAGGTCTGCTCAATGGTCTGCGATGGGATGTTGGATGGGATGGGATCAGAGTTACTGCAGAGAATTCTTTCCTGAGTGCTGGCTGGTGAGTCTTTCCCACATGCTCAGGGTTTAGCTGATCTCCATATTTGGGGTCGGGAAGGAATTTTCCTCCAGGGCAGATTGGCAGAGGCCTTGGAGGTTTTTCACCTTCCTCTGCAGAGTGGGGCATGGGTCATTTGCTGGTGGATTCTCTGCAGCTTGAGGTCTTCAAACCACAATTTGAAGACTTCAATAACTCAGACATAGGTTAAGGGTTTGTTATAGAAGTGGATGGGTAGGGTTCTGTGGCCTGCTTTGTGCAGGATGTCAGACTAGATGATCATATTGGTCACTTCTGACCTATGAGTCTATGAGTCTCTATGAGTCCAGTCAGCTCCAGCACAGACCCAGAGGTTGGGCCATGCCCCTCTTCAGTTCACTGAAACTGAGACTCACTCAGCCCAGGGGCTTCTCAGTTAATAGGGACTTTCCCAGTGCCCAGTGTTCAGCCTCTCTGGGAGCCTGAACCCCAAATAATTCTATTTAACTCTGTATAAAGCTTAAACAGAGTAAATTCATAAAATGTCCATCCTCTATATCACTGATAGAGAGATGCATAGAGAGATACCCCCCACCAGGTAACAACTGCTTACACTGGGCTTACTAATAAACAAAAGTGATTTTATTTAGTATAAAAAGTAGGACTTAAGCGGCTTCAAGTAATAGACAGAACAAAGTAAGTCACAAAGCAAAATGAAACAAAACACACAAGTCCAACCCTAATACATTAAGAAACTTATTACAGGTAATATCTCATCCTCCAGCAGGGGCGGCTCCAGGCACTAGCACGCCAAGCGCGTGACTGGGGCAACATGGGGGTGCTCTGCCGGTTGCCACGAAGACAGCAGGCAGGTTGCCTTCGGTGACATGCCTGCGGAGGGTCCACTGGTCCCGTGGCTTTGGCGGACCTCCCGCAGGCTGCCGCCGAATCCGTGGGACTGGGGACCTCCTGCAGGCAAGGGCCCGAAGACAGCCTGCCTGCCATGCTTGGGACAGCAAAATACCTAGAGCTGCCCCTGCTCTCAAGGATGTTCCAATAAGCTTATTTCACAGACTAGTCCTAGTGTGGGCCCAATCCTTGCCCCGGTACAGTCTTTGTTATTGTAAACAAGTCAGAACGGGCTCTACCCTGACATCTGGTTGGGAGCTGTGGAAAAGGACTTCAGGGACTGATCTCGTTTGCCTGGGCTCACCCACCCTGCCTAACATGATAGGACTGACTGCCAAGATGGTCACTTTGACAGCTGTGGGATCCCCAGTTTCTCCATTATTGAGGCAGGAGTAATACAGGTTGTTATCCTGGTTATGTGAATCAAGGACAATAGAACTGTACTTGGCATTTTATGATGGACTAAGTAGCACTCGCTAGGCAAGGGACATGGGCTCCAAAGCCCAGTGAATTCAGAGATTTTGGAGACAGGCATGCTTACTTGGTGTCTGAACACCATTTTGACCCTTCCTTTCCCTACTGTGTAATAACAGAGCCGATTTAGACTGGATTAGAAGTTTTCTTTCATGCTGTAGAGCTAAAAGCAGTGATACCTAGGTCTAAGCATTAGCCCTATGTTGGGCTAGTGGTTCTGGTGCAAGATGAATATCCAGGTGTAACATCTTGTGGAGAAGAGTGGAGCAGAACCCCATGGAGAGGCGTGGCAATCGGCTGTCTAGGGCCCAAACAGCGGAGCATGTAAGGTGTCTCCATACCTCCCCCAGCCCCTTCCACCCAGACCGGGAGGTGAACTCTGCAGATGAACTTCTAAATTCTGGGGCTGCACTGACCAAGGACAGCAACTGTGAGCGGGGTAACTTTTAGGTTGCTGGACTCAAGAACCCAAAGGGAAAGGACAGAGCCCACTCTACTTAAGGGTGAGTTTTCTTATTCATGTTTGGGTTTATGAGCCCTAGTTGTGGTGGTTTCCCATTTAATGTTGAGTTGTTTACCTCTTGTTATTAAACATTTTTTTCTACACCAAGACTCTGTACTTGCAAGAGCGGAAGTATTGCCTCTTTGAGGTGCCCAGAGGTGTGTGTGTGTGTGATTTTCCCAGATCACTGGGTGGGGGCTCGAGCTGGTTTTGCATTGTATTGGTGAAAGGGAAGCCCTATGTACCGAACCCAGCCCTTGCTGCTGTCAACTCTGTCTGGCAGAAAGGTTACATTTCTGGGAGCTCGTCTGGGATAGTCTGGGTCAGTACCCCTCGCAAACATATCTTGAGTGATCCATTAAATTGGGGAAACCAATTTTTTTTGTTATATTTGGGGAAAATTACAGTTTGTATAATGGCCGTACACCTGCTAGAGGATTGGTGCAAAGGGATGTATATTGACCCTAGGAACTGTCTTCTGGTCTCGGGGGTGCCAGAGGCATTCAATGAGGGCTCAATAGAACCTGTTTTTAGGGCAGCCACTGAGTGCCTGAGTAAGTGCAAAATGTATGGGCACATTGTCATGAGGGAGGAGGGGGCTTTTGCTGTACTGCGTGAGTTGCCATTGGCTGTGGACCTTCTACAGGTTCCAAGTGAGATAGCACTGGAAGACAGTGAGTGGAAGCTAATAACCACTGGGAGCCAGGCCTCCCCAGCCCCAGCCCCTGACTTAAGCTCCAAGTCAAGTAACCAAATCAACTGCACAGTGAGAATGAACAGAAGCTAGAAGACATTCAATTGCTGGAAACCCAAATATATATATAAATGTAAACAGAGTCAGGATGAGTTCTACCCTGACATCTGGTGATGAATTATGGCGAGTGTGGAAAAGAACTTAGGGAGCATAGGCACACCCACCCCGCCTAGCACGAATCCATGGCAGCCGAAAATGGTCACTTTGACAGCTGTGGGATCTCCAATTTCTCGGTTACTGGGATAGGAGGAAAAAGTGTAGTTACCCTGATTATGTGAATGAGGGACTATGAACCTGTTTTATGACAGAGGGTCTCACCATCAGTTATGTAGCACTCGCTAGACAAGGGACATGGGTTCCAAAACCCAGTGAATTGAGAGAGGTTGGGGGACAGGTGTGTGTGTGCTGGATGGTATGGGCTCCATTTGAAGGCCTGGCATACCAACTGATTCTCCTCTTCCTCTTCCTCCTCCTCTCCCCCCTCCCCCCCGGTTGAATAGCAGAGCTAATTTGATTCCATTAGGAGTCTAGCTAGAGGCTACTGAGCTGAATTCACTTTGGGCTAATGGTGCACCAGCACTGGGGCTCCCTTACTACAAGCTGAAACCACGAAAAGAGCTAAACTTATTGAGTTGAGATCACTGAGTGCTGTATTAACTAGTGGGGGAGCCTGAAGATAGATTGCTAAGGGGTTGGCAGTTGTTAGGGAATTTGGACAGCCCTATAACCAAGTGGATGCGCTTGACCAGTTTGTTGGGAGCTGAGTCTACAGAGCAGAACAGCTGGAGAGTTAATCTTTTGAGAGTGCAGGGGATGGCAGGTATCCTCTCATCGCTAGACACTTTGGATATGACTTGTAGTGTCTCAGTGGATTTAACGTATGATTCCATGTGGAAGCAGAGGTTGGTAATAGAAGGACCACAGAACTTTAAGTCTAACTTATTAGTAAAAATGGATGGTATCTTTTTTAAAACAGAGTCCAGCCTTCGAACTAGTAGCAATTAAAAATCTGAAAATTGGTTAACAGGTTTCTGTTTGTGTTGATGCAAATTACCTAACTGACTGGGGGAAGAAACACTTGCTAATAGCTGTTAGCACAGAGAGCCCACCCCATCAGCCAGTGAATTCCGTTAAGCAAAAGAAATCAGGGTTTAATCCTCTAGAGCAAGGAAGAAAGAGAGACCTTAATTTTGCAAAGAAAAGCCACAGGTTAAGCCTTAAAGGCCCAAACCCCAATGGTATTGAGCCAAAGGTGTGGCATGACAAAAATGATTGTAAATGGACACTTGCAATGGATCTGTTGTTATTGCTAATGGTAGTTTTTGTAAGTAATGTGTTGCCATTACCAAGAACTTTAAAAATGTACAATGTGCCTAATATTTTGGAAAAAACTCTTGAACATGTTAAAAGGAATACATGAGAACACACTTTATATTAAACGGGCTTGTTATATTGATGTTTCTCAGTTAATGCCTGTAAACAGTATTGGAACTTTTCACAGGGGAAAAGACATTCCAGACTTGATGTGCTGTATGAAGAGGGAAACTGAGTCACACTACTATATTGCTTTCATAGCTAAATGCCAAGATTCTTATACTATGGCCAACATTAATATCTACAGTAACGATGTTAATTGGGTTCCAAACATTTGCCCAAGCTTGCATGGATAAAGTAGCTATGTTCTTTAGCTCTTGGCAAGATCATATGAAACATACAGGAGCCATGCTGCAAGAGCAGATCCAATCCACTATTGTTCTAACCAAGTTTTACCTTGAGTTTGTAAAGAAATTCAATCATGTTATTGAACATGACTTTGATAAACCATTTCTGTTATACACTGATACGGCTTCTAACCCAATATTAGCTGTAGTAAGACAGAACCAAGAATGGGGAGCTCTTGGGATGCAGTCAGTGATGTTTGTATCATCCCTTCTTGCATCAATTTTGCATTGGGGGTGTGATGTTGTTAACATAAACTGTAACCATATAAATCATTGTTGCAACCACAGTTTTATATTTGCAGCACTTATTGTACAAAGGTTGTCGTGTGAGGTGTCTATAAAGAGGTTGTGATTTGCTGGTTATAATTATGCTATCTGTATGTGTGTATCATTTTTGTAGTTGAAGTTATGAATATTGGCTCTGTACTTGTGTCTCAATGTGTTTTGATTCTAAGTAGCCTCAGTGAAGCATTTGGTCGGCTTCTTGAGAAGGGGCAATTCTCAGTAAGTGCCCAAGCAGGAAACACTTAACTGACAATGGACTTTGGGAGACACCAATCCACATCTGAGCTTTCCTGGGAAGGTTCAAACTAACATGTAAACAATGGTGTCAGCCTGCAAACTGAGTCATAAATGGACATGTGACTTGCTCATGTGACTCCAAGCTCCATCTTGCTGTGATTTTCCACAGTCAGAACAAAGGAGTGTCTTTCCACATGGCAGAGAACATAAGAGGACCTGGAAACCCCTCCAGATTGCCTTCAATCCTGCTTCTTACATCTGGAGGAGCCTTGCTGCAAACTAAAGCTCTGAACAAAGGACTGAATGACCCATCCCAGCTGGGGATGCTCCAGACACTTGATTTAAACCTGCAGTTTATTCCACCACTGCTACAAACCTGAACCAAGAACTTTTCCATTACTGGATGTAATTGATTCCATTTAACCAATTTTAGCTCTCTATGTATATCTTTTTGCCTTTTATGAATAAACCTTTAGATTTTAGATTCTAAAGGATTGGCAACAGCGTGATTTGTGGGTAAGATCTGTTCTGTATATTGACCTGGGTCTGGGGCTTTGTCCTTGGAATCAGGAGAACCTCTTTTCTTTTACTGGGGTATTGGTTTTCATAACCATTCGTCCCCATAAGGAGTGGAACTGGTGGTGATACTGGGAGACTGGAGTGTCTAAGGGAATTGCTTGTAAGACTTATGATTAGCCAGTGGGGGGAAAAAATCCTTTCTGTTTGGCTGGCTTGGTGCCTTAGAGGTGGAGAACCAACAGCCTGGGGCTGTGATAGCCCTGCTCTAAGCAATTTGTCCTGAATTGGTACTCTCAGTTGTGTCCCACCAGAAGCAGCATCGTTACAAAAGTCAAAAGCTACGAACATGGATTATGGAGTGAGGATAACTATAGAGACACAAGGAACACAGATCCACATAAAACACTAACATCATATCTGATCCGTCACATGGGGCAACCCGTCTTCATTACATGACAACACAGGAGAGTTGGAATCCAGACATGGCAGGTCAGTCTGAGCAGAGACAGGCTGGAGTTGGGCAAACTGAGCTCCATGAAAAATAATAAATTGAGAGCAAGAAACCACCATCAGCAGTTTAAATCATAGCTCTGGCTACAAGGAATCATCTTAGAGCAGCAAGTGGCCACTATTACAATACGTCCTAAAAATAAAGGTTTAACGTGCCTATCAAAGGGAAAACTTTTCCACAACGTTAGCTATGCCATCGCTACCATCCTACTATCATTTAATAACTAGTAATGTTTGCTGCTTAATCAGTGTATCTCAAGTATGTACAAAGAACCGATCTCCACAGTATCTAGCTGATAGGAGTGCTAGTGCCCAAGTAGGATTCAGGCCTGTATTTTTGCCTGAGATAATCTTCTGAGTTTGGCTTGCCTGTTTGAGTTTTTGGGACACATACATTCTTACTAATATGTGTGAACAAAGGGCAAAGACCCTGTGTATGTTGCTTTTGCCTAGTCAGATGGGTGTGTTAGTAAAATGGGAACAGATAAGAACAGTTAAAGTGTTACAGGGCATGGTGCGAGTGTTATATATGGGTGCACTCGAAGATTGTCTCAACTCCTATCTCAAGGCAAGGTCAAGCAACCAGTTGCAAGGCGCAAGGGGTATCGGGTGGAAGTAAAATATTAAAAGGCCAGAGAAATGCCTGCCCATGACCGTATCCCTTACCCCTCCCATGGGGTATAAAAGAGATGGGACAAAGACCCCAGACCAACGAAACCCTCAAAATGGAATATGACCATAAATTGTAAGGGGTGGGATTGAGGGTGTGCATTTCAGGTGTAATGATGCCTGCTTGGGGGAGAGGGGTGAAATGGGACACTGGGAAACAAGGATCTGTGGCATCAGAGTCATGGGACACATGCTTGCTGGAAACTAACCCCAGTAAACATCGTATTGCCCTGCACTTCACACTTCTGGTCTTTTGTTTTCTGTCTGCAAGACAAGAACCAAGGGAGAGGGTGAAGAGAAAGTCCCGTAACACTCGCCATAATCAAAGCCTATGTACTCTGCCATGAGTCTGACACAAGGTCCCCAGGATTCTGCAGCAGCTTGATTTAAACTAGAAATGGAAAATTCTTCTGAATTAAATCAGGAAAGGAACCAAGCACTCAGTACATGTCCGAGCTGTCAATGAATTTGACAGAAATGCAATTTGTTTTATGTTTCCCCTATATTTTTTATTTTCAATGTACTGCAAAGTTTTGTATGGGAAACACAAGTGCCTCGTTGATGTGGTCATGGAGGAAGCTGTTGATTTGTGCACATTAGCTGGGAGTTTCTGTGATTAAAATAATAATTAATGAAATCATTCTTAATGCAGCCATTTAAATTGTCATCCTTCGCTATTGATATGAGTGGAACAGTTCACATCTCCCACAGCTCTTGTTCCAGACGGTCTGCAGATTCACAACAGGCATCTCTGCACCACCTCACATTTGGAAGGATGTCTCATAGTCAGAGAAGATAGAAAGTTAAACAGAACTGATTGATAAATGAGAGGAAGGTTTTCACTGGATATTTTGCAATGGAAAATTTTGAAACAAAACAAAATATATTTTCCATCATTATGTTTCAAATCAACGTTTCAGTTTTTTTGGTTTTCAAAATCAAAGAAAATTAGTTTTCAATTTTTAGTTTTGCAGGTTTCACCTCCCTTTTCTCCAAACCTCCACAACTTAATTAGGGAAGGAACATAAAAAAAGGGAGAGAAAAATGGGGCAAGGGAACAGAATGTTGTGGAAAACCGAAACTAAAGGTAAAATTCAATTTGAAACAAAATGAAAATATTAATGTCATTTCATTTTTTTAAAAAAAAATCTTGAAAACATTTCACATGAAAAGGAAAAAAATCAGTTTAATCAATAATAATTTTTTCACAGGAGAGAAATTCTGCGAGCTCTAAAGTTAATCTTGTTTAAATGGAAGTTCAGATTTTGGGGCCTAGTCTGCAAACAGGGTTGGAATCTCTGGCATAGTCCATGGTCATCCTGTCATGGGGATCTGGGGACATGAGCTATCAAAATCAGGAAAGACAATGCAACCACTTGTGAGAGCTGTGAAAGAGTTTGAGATAGTTCTGCTCTGATCTCTAATGCCCCTGGATCCTTTTCATCTTTACCATGGTTATGGTGATATGACCATCTGTTTGCCATTCTCTGGCCTATTAAACTGCTGTCTCTTCTAAAGTCTTTAACAGAACTCTTTGAGCATCTTCTGCCACTTCGTTCAAAAAGCTGTGCAGCATGTAGTACGTGGTCCCGTAAGAGATCCCTCCAGCAGCAATGGAGCCAATCACTGGTATGTTGCTCACTAAATACTCCACACACATCAGGGCAGCACCTACAGCATTGGTCAGCAGTTTGTATACAAAATCAGCTGAGATTTCCTTGGCCAGTTGGGATTTTATAACAGCCTTCAGCTCCTCCAAGGGTTTGTCAATCTTCTTGGCAAGCTTAGTGAGGGATTCTTCATCCAGGCCGAAGCTCTTGCAATAATCTCGCAAGGCCTTCACCAAAATTGTCACATCACAGGCCACAGAGCGGCCTGGGACAGGGGCAGCAGCAATGCCAGCTGACAGAGTGGCTAGTTTCCATATCTCCCATTGGAGGGCTGCCTTCTTCTTCAGCAGGATGTTTAGTGACACGTTGGGCATGGCCAGGAGCAGAGTGCAACTCTTGTGACTGGGAAGCTCATGCTCCAGGGTTTCTTGCAGCTGCTGAAAGTCATACTTGTCCAGGTCAAAGATACACAGGAGGAAAATCTGGGGGAAGCTGACGCCCTCTGCCTTCAGGCACTTCTCACAGTCCTCTCTGATCTCCTGCAGGATGCGCTTCTCATCGTAACCTTTGGGCCGGTGCTTCTTGGAAGCCTCCAGATCCGTGTCCACTTTGGAGTGTACAAAATAAAACTTCTTGTCCTTCTCCTGGATGGCACGGGCCAGATGGCCATGGACATCTTGGAAGCGCCCGCAGCCGAGGATTATGAAGACGTCATAGTTGCTGAATTTAACATCCTCAAGGTAATTCTGTGATTTAAAATTGGGTGTCCCAATCCCAGGTAGGTCCCAGAAGGTTACATTGGGATATTTTGGGTGTGGATAAGGCTGCGGCTCTAATGTTGTCTCTACAAATCCGGTTTCAGCAGCACCAGGATCTTCATCTCCCAGATCCCTGATGACATTGATAAAGGTCGATTTCCCAGAGCCCAACTCTCCTGTGATGGCGATGTTGAGCTTGATGTTGTCTAGGGCATTAAGATTTTCTTTGATCTTGGACACTGCATCTGCCATTCTGCCTCCCTCTAATGCATTCTTATCTCCGTTAACTCCTCTGAACTTATGCAGGTGAATCTTTCCGCAGAGTTATCCCCACTCATTGTAGCTCTCAGACCTTCATGTTGCTCAGCAAACTCTGAGTATTTCCTCAGCCATGGCAGTGAGGTTTGTTCTGAGACAACCAAGGAGAGACCAAGGTTACAAGAAAAGTGATGTGACAAAACAAAAAACGAGGTACTGCTCTGCCTGTAGGTCAGAGGGACTGGCTGGCTCAGGAGAGCCAAGCAATGGCATGAGATTAAGCGTGGCCCCATGTCAAGGCCGAGTAGGAACTGGCCAAATCAGGCATCATGAGGAATGGTATATGGAAAGTTTCAGATCTCGGGTTCTGGCTTGGTTTGGACTCCAGATTCAGGGGGTGGGTAATGGGCATGGGGCCTTTCCCTCCTAGGGGGTGACAGCTCCCATCCAGGCCCAGAGTGGGGGACTGGCTGGCTCAGGCGGTTGGGAGTGGGATATGGGGCTGTTCTCCTCTTGGGGTGGCGGCTCCAATCCATCCGTAGGTGGGGGGCTGGCTACCTGTGGTGTGATGCTTCCCAGTGGTACCCAGGGTTGTGTGGCACCTCACTATAACCTGCCTTTAGCATGAGGAGACTTGTCTGTGCCTTCCAGGGGTCAGCTCCCCATCTCCTCTGGCCATGGGCCACACAATCACTCCCCTCTAGGCCCTGCCAGCCCCATTATCTCTCTACAGGTTAGCAACAGGCACACTCTATCCCTCTGAGTGTCTCCCTGGATTGCCTAGCCCCTGTCCCCCACACGCTTACAGCACTCACAAATCTGCTACTCCCAGTGGAACAAGGCATCCTTCAGTACCAGTTACAACTCACCGCTCCGCTTTGCACCAGCACTCAGATATGTTTGTAGTGAAAGCAAGGATTCGTTTATTTAACAAAGAGAAGCGATTCAAGTGATAGCAAGCAGAAGTATTGGAAACAGATTGTTACATACACAATAAAATAATAACTTGCATTCAAGACATTAGACTTATTTAAACAGGACTTTTCAAGTCTTATAGAGCAAAGCTCATCCCAAAGTCTGTCTAGTGTTTATTAGCTAGTGTTTGGTTTCTTTGATTGTTTGCTTTGTTTTGTATTTTGTTTTTTAAACAAGGCCTATTTTCCATAAAGCCATGCAGACTGGCATTAATTATATCTGTATCCTTTAATTCTTTATTGATTCAATCACATAGCAGCTTTTCCATTATTTCCCCTGGAAGGGAGGTCAGGCTAACTGGCCTTTAGTTACCTGGGTCATCCTGTTTACCTTTTTTGAATTTTGCCACAATGTTAACACTCTTCTGCTCTTCTGGAATTTCCCTGGTATGCCAAATTATATTAAAAAATCGCCAGTTTGACTGTGTGCTTACTTGTTTGATTGAAAAGTGTGAATTGGGAGGGCTTTGTTCCAGGTGGGCTTTGAGTGGGCCTGACTGTTGTAAAAAGGCAGTCAGCAGCGAACCAGCTGAGCATCGAACAGCAGAGGCTAACAGAGGGAGTTTGCCTGGGGAGAGCCCAGTGAGGCTTTCATCTCGCAAGTTTCTCTGAGTAGCTGCTGCAACAGCTAAGGAAGCTCTTAGAAGGAAGGTAATATGGATGGTGAGTGTTCAGCTGTTGTTACCTGCACAGGATGTGCCATGTTTGTCTTTCTTCCACAGGACAGAAGAGACTTTGTCTGCACAAAGTGCAAGCTGGTCTCCATATTGGAAGAGAAAGTTCGAGGTCTGGAGAAGCAAGTATCAACCCTACTGTCAGGGTTTCCTCCTCACTCTGGAGTACAGACATGGGGACCCTCATGAACGATCCCTAAGATTATTTCTACCAGCCTAGATTAAAAACTTCCCTAAGGCAAAAATCCTTCCTTGTACGCTGGGTTAGGTAATGCTGCCAGCACCAAGTGATTTAAACAAACATTTAGGGAGGGCCACTTGGAGCCCTATCTTCCCTCTAATATCCCCCCAAGCCCTACACCCTCTTTCCTGGGAAAGCTTGAGAATAAACAAGATGAGCACAGACTAGCCTTGGGATTTTTAGGACACTAAAAAACCCCAAACAGATTCTTAAAAAACTGAAGTTTATTAAAAAGAAAAAAGGTAAAAGAAGCACTTCTGTAAAATTAGAATGGAAGATAATCTCACAGGGCAATCAGATTCAAAATACAGAGGATTTCCCTCTAGGCAAAACCTTAAAGTTACAAAAAGAAGAAAACCAGGAATACACCTTCCTCTAAGCGCAGAGAAAATCACAAGCCAAAACAAAAGATAACCTAATGCACTCCCTT
Organism: Aldabrachelys gigantea; assembly: GCA_026122505.1. Classification (NCBI taxonomy): domain Eukaryota; kingdom Metazoa; phylum Chordata; order Testudines; family Testudinidae; genus Aldabrachelys; species Aldabrachelys gigantea. Next base: position 72,359,579 of record CM047489.1, read on the forward strand.
GCTAGTACTTACTCATTCTATAGGAGTTAGATTGCTTGCTTTCTTGATCGGTCTCCAGCAAGAGCCACAGGGAACAGACAGAACAAAGCCTTCTCCTCCCCCCGCAATTTGAAAGTATCTTGGTCCTTTTGGTCAGGTGCCAGCCAGGTTACTTAAGCTTCTTAACCCTTTACAGGTAAGAGGATTTTGTGCCTCTGTCCAGGAGGGATTTTATAGTACTGTATACAGAAAGGTGGTTACCATTCTGTAGTGAGGGCCCTGGGCTCAGACATGGTGGAGTAGGGAGGGCCCCTGTCCCCCTGCCCCCCCTCCCCCCAGGTGGCTGACCCTTGTTCCTCTGCAAGGGGCTCTCACTCTGAAGAGGAGTGGCCCCAGCCCCTTAAAACTGTTGTTTGCTGGCTGCCTGAGCCCTGCAAGCGCAGGCCCCAGCTTACCTTTGAGACTGTAGTGTTTTCTGGCTGTCTGAGCCCCGCCCAGGCTACAGCCAGCCCCTTAAGACTATTGTTTGCCGGCTGCCTGAGTCCAGGCAAGCCCTGGCCCCAGTTAAACAGAGACGACCTTGGCGGCGGGCTACCACCAGCCCTTCAGTGACCTCCCTCCTCCAGGGTGAGGGATTCTTACACCTTCCTTTTATATTTATGACACCTGCGTTGCATAAGAGATTCATAGATTCATAGACTCTAGGACTGGAAGGGACCTCGAGAGGTCATCGAGTCCAGTTCCCGGCCCTCATGGCAGGACCAAATACTGTCTAGACCATCCCTGATAGACACTTATCTAACCTACTCTTAAATATCTCCAGAGATAGAGATTCCACAACCTCCCTAGGCAATTTATTCCAGTGTCCAACCACCCTGACAGTTAGGACTTTTTCCTAATGTCCAACCTAAATCTCCCTTGCTGCAGTTTAAGCCCATTGCTTCTTGTTCTATGATTAGAGGCTAAGGTGAACAAGTTTTCTCCCTCCTCTTGATGACATCCTTTTAGATACCTGAAAACTGTTATCATGTCCCCTCTCAGTCTTCTCTTTTCCAAACTAAATAAACCCAATTCTTTCAGCCTTCCTTCATAGGTCATGTTCTCAAGACCTTTAATCATTCTTGTTGCTCTTTTCTGGACCCTCTCCAATTTCTCCACATCTTTCTTGAAATGCGGCGCCCAGAACTGGACACAATACTCCAGTTTAGGCCTAACCAGCACAGAGTAGAGCGGAAGAATGACTTCTCGTGTCTTGTTTACAACACACCTGTTAATGCATCCCAGAATCACGTTTGCTTTTTTTGCAACAGTATCACACTGTTGACTCATATTTAGCTTGTGGTCCACTATGACCCCTAGATCTCTTTCTGCCATACTCCTTCCTAGACAGTCTCTTCCCAGTCTGTATGTGTGAAACTGATTGTTCCTTCCTAAGTGAAGCACTTTGCATTTGTCTTTATTGAACTTCGTCATGTTTACCTCAGACCATTTCTCCAATTTGTCCAGATCATTTTGAATTTTGACCCTATCCTCCAAAGCAGTTGCAATCCCTCCCAGTTTGGTATCGTCCGCAAACTTAATAAGCGTACTTTCTATGCCAACATCTAAGTCATTGATGAAGATATTGAACAGAGCCGGTCCCAAGACAGACCCCTGCAGAACCCCACTTGTTATACCTTTCCAGCCAGATTGCGAGCCATTAATAACTACTCTGAGTATGGTTATCCAGCCAGTTATGCACCCACCTTATAGTAGCCCCATCTAAATTGTATTTGCCTAGTTTATCGATAAGGATATCATGTGAGACCGTATCAAATGCCTTACTAAAGTCTAGGTATACCACATCCACTGCTTCTCCCTTATCCACAAGGCTCGTTATCCTATCAAAGAAAGCTATCAGATTGGTTTGACATGATTTGTTCTTTACAAACCCATGCTGGCTATTCCCTATCACCTTACCACCTTCCAAGTGTTTGCAGATGATTTCTTTAATTACTTGCTCCATTATCTTCCCTGGCACAGAAGTTAAACTAACTGGTCTGTAGTTTCCTGGGTTGTTTTTATTTCCCTTTTTATAGATGGGCACTATATTTGCCCTTTTCCAGTCTTCCAGAATCTCTCCCGTCTCCCATGACTTTCCAAAGATAATAGCTAGAGGCTCAGATACCTCCTCTATTAACTCTTTGACTATTCTAGGATGCATTTCATCAGGCCCTGATGACTTGCAGGCATCTAACTTTTCTAAGTGATTTTTAACTTGTTCTTTTTTTATTTTATCTTCTAAACCTACCCCCTTCCCATAAGCATTCCCTATGTTAGACATTCCTTCAGACTTCTCAGTGAAGACTGAAACAAAGAAGTCATTAAGCATCTCTGCCATTTCCAAGTTTCCTGTTATTGTTTCTCCCTCCTCACTGAGCAGTGGGCCTACCCTGTCCTTGGTCTTCCTCTTGCTTCTAATGTATTGATAAAAAGTCTTCTTGTTTCCCTTTATTCCCATAGCTAGTTTGAGCTCATTTTGTGCCTTTGCCTTTCTAATCTTGCCCCTGCATTCCCGTGTTATTTGCCTATATTCATCCTTTGTAATCTGACCTAGTTTCCATTTTTTATATGGCTCCTTTTTATTTTGTAGGTCATGCAAGATCTCGTGGTTAAGCCAAGGTGGTCTTTTGCCATATTTTCTATCTTTCTTACCCATCGGAATTAAGGATGATTTTCTTAATTACTTCCTCCATTATCTTCCCTGGCACAGAAGTTAAACTAACTGGTCTGTAGTTTCCTGGGTCACACTGGCGTGAATGAGTTTGCAAGGTGCAGGTAATGGAGAATCTTTCATTGCTCAAACAGCCTTGTCTGATTCACAGGGAGCTTTGTGAAAGTCTCAGGAGCCAGTTTGGATCCTGTGCTCCTGGAAACCAAAAGCAACACGCTGAACAGCCCCTTTCTCAGAAATGGGAGGAAGTCACAAAGTGGGGCTGGCTCTGAGCCACCAAACTGAAAACAATATTTCTATAGCCCTTAAGTCTTGCAAGGAAACACAGGCGAGGGCCTGGCATGAGCAGCTCTTTAACGGCAACCATCCAACAGCACCTCAAAAGCTTATCTCTTTCCCCAGTAGAAGTTTGTCCAGGAAGAGATATTAGCCCACTCACCTTATCTCTCTCAAATGTTATGTAAGTGGGGGATGGGAGGGGAGAAGGAGGGATGGTTCCTGTATTGTGGGGAACTTTCCTGGCTTCTGCATTGTCCTGGTGGTGTCAGACAGTGAAAGGATCTGAGTCCTTGCACCAGGTCCCTGTACGCGAAGGTCGGCCTGCCCACGGGGGCTCCCCTTCCTCTCTCCCACTTGGCAGAGTCCTCGTAACCCTGACAAGGCTGGGCCCAGGATCCCTGGGGGCCTGAAACCTCACTCTTGTCATGGTCAATCAGGGCAGGGATTGGGGTGTCCCCACTCCAGGGTGCTCTCTCCACACTAGCCATTTCCCTGGCCCTCTGATCAGTGCATTAAGTTAAATCCAAATGCAATTTATTAAACAGCAACTGTAAGAAATATAAGGAAAAAAATAAAAGGTTAAAGGAACAGGGATCCCGCCCTATGGGCATGGGGATACCACAGCCAGCCATCTCTAGGGTGTAAGGAAAATTCAGCGCCTGATCCTCCCACATCCCAGACTCCCCTCCCAGGTCCTAGCTCCGCTGTGGTGACACCGCAGTCAGACCCTGATCTGGCAGTGCCCACCCGCCCTCAGTTTCCAGGGGGCAGGATCCTTCTCCCAAGCATCAGTCCCCTCCATCCGGCTCACGTCCTTACTCTGAGTCCAGTCTGCAAGGTCTCATGTCTGGTGACATCTCCCTGCTCTGGGCCTCTGCCCAGGGACCCCCGGCTCTCCCCAGCCACTCATGGAACATGTGGCAGGGCTGGTGCCCACCGTTCCAGCAATGGCCCAACAGCTCTCCCTGCAGCTTGGCCCTGGCTTCCCATCGGCGTGGCTGGTCTACCCTGCCCCAGAGCCCAACTTCCCCTCCTATGTCCTCAGCCCAGCTCAGGTTGCTGCTCTCCCTTTAGCTCTGCCCTGCCCTGGTCCAGGCAGCCCCAGCTCACACAGACCTTGGGCTTCTGATTCTCTCATTGGCCTGCATCCCTGTCAGTCAGGCTGACCTGTAGCATTGCCCTCTCTCCCTTGGTCTCGGGGACTGTCAGTCGCAGGATCCTGACTCCTCTGTCACCCTTCTCCTTCATTTGGTATTGGGCGAGGGCCAACAAAAAAACCAAACAGCCCCCTGCTTCTGCTGGCCATGCTCATGTGTTGTCTCGCTCAGACAATTCAACAAAAGGTTTCCCCAGAAAAGCCTTCCCAGAAAATCAGAGAATGGACCACAGCCGCTCCCCACCCACCCCTTGGTACCCCAGGCACGGGAAGTACAAACAGAAGCCCCTAATGTGCAGGGGTGGCTGGACCCGAAGGGAATGCAGGAACCTTATAAGCTACCTGTGCCTAAAGCTAAAGGAAGCCATTTGGGGTTCAAGCAGGTCCAACACCCAATTGCAGTCTCCCCTGTCCTCTGGCAGGATCATGGTGCAGCCGATCTGGGGACGTACCTTACACAGCCCGTGCTGATGCACCGTCCTTTGTTGTCCTGGAGCCCCTGGTGAGTCGAGGAACCAATCTTTGTTGCTGGAACAAATTCAGCCATTGGGGGAAACTCTCCAGTACTTTGCTTCAGGGGCTGAAGAGACTGACTTCTCTACTGATTAAAGAGGTTTCAGTTTAAGTGAGGCACTGGTCAGGGCTGAGCAGGAAAAGGTTTCGTGTAGCCTGGGAAGGAACAGAATTCGGTCCCTCCCCTGCTGAGATCAGGCAATGAGTTGATTCTTCGCCAAGTCACACCCCAATGCCCCCACCCCCCCCGAGAGTCCCCTGAGAAGGCAGATCAGCTTTGTATGTCATTGGTGTAAGCATCGCAAAGCATTTTGGAGAGGGTCAAATGTATGTGAGTGAAGAATGAAAGTTTCCTTTGCAGATACGACAGACCAAGAGGGGAGAAGAGGAGAGAATGGGTCTAGAATGCTGCTATTCTGGCTCGGTGGAGTTGTACACCCACTTTGCACTGGTGTGAATGAGTTTGCAAGCTGCAGGCAATGGAGAATCTTTTATTGTGCACAGGCCCACTGATGAGGGGACAAAGGGGCAGCTGTCCCAGGCCATGGTGTTTTTAAAGTTTCTAGGGCTCCAGGCTGCTGCCACTGCTACCACGGTAGCAGCCAGAGCCCCGGGCCCTTTAAATTGCCACCAGAGCCCCAGTTGGTATGCGCTTGGCAGCACTAGCCCCCCCCATCCCCAACCCCACCACTTCTGCCTGAGGCCCTGCCCCTTCTGGGGCTGGAGCCCCCCTCCCCCCAACCTTGCTGAGGGTCTGCCAAAATCGGTTGGTCACCCTGACTGTGCAAACAGCCTTGTCTGATTTACAGGGAGCTTTCTGACAATCGGAGGAGCTGGTTTTGATCCTGTTTTCCTGGAAACCAAAAGCAACAGGCTGAGCTGCCCCTTCCCCAGACATGGGAATTGGGGCTACAAACAATATATTGACAGCCCTTCTTTCTTGAAAGCAAACACAGACAAGGGAACAACACGTGAAGCTGTTTATCCTGGTGACTATCCAAGAGCAGCTTTGAAAGCTTGTGTCTCTCCCCAACAGAAGTTGGTCCAATAGAAAGTATTATCTTACCCAGCTTGTCTTGCTCATAAACGTTAGCAACATTTTCTTACATTTCCCCAGGTGAAAAAAATCTAAGAGAAAGTAGAAAACCACCTTCTCCCTCTATGTTCTACCGCTGCTGGCCACACCCTTGTGTTGGATCGCAGAGAGAAATCAAGAGAAGAGGTCTCCAGAAAAGCCTACCCAGAAAATCAGTTAATAGTTAGGAGTTTGGGTTGAAAATTGGATGGGGTTTGTGTTATCTGCAGTTGTTATTTGGGTTCAGAGCTGTCTGATGCAATGAGAAAAAAGGGAGTGGCCCTTTTTAGAACAGGTGGGAGCAGCTGGAGTGGGCGGAGGGTGTGTGTGTGAAGCTGTTAACACGTTCCAGTAATACAGACCCATGACTAGGACACCGTGTGCTGATGTATTAGCGGGCACTGGGCAGGATCAGAGGTTTGGAGACCTAGTTAGATCCCAGGAAATGCTCCTGAAGGTATAACAAATAAAATAATGAGATCCCCAAATTCATCACAGGAGTGCAGGGGGTGAAGGGTTGCCTGGGGGCAGAAGGTTTTAGAGCAGGAGCATAGGGGGAGAAGGGACAGCTCAAAGCAAAGCGGCATCACGAGAGCAGGAGCAATAAGTTGTTCCAGGGGTTGGGGCCAGAAGCACAATTAAAAAGTGTGTGTGAGGGGAGTTTACAAATTCTTCAAACATGGCCAGGTGGGGGAAAGGCAGACATTTCCAAACTTATAAAAAAAAAAGCAAAAAAATCTTTTCAACTGGAAAAGGTGAAAAGGAGTTTTAATTCTTTAGAAAAATAAATATTTTGGGATGTGATGTGGGGTCCTGGGGCAGCACACATGGAAAATGCCCAGGGCAGGGCAGGCTGCAGAAAAGGAGAGCAGCTTCTCCCACAGCTGGTGGTTCGCACTGTCGTTACATTCCCCGGCCAATCACACACAGGGAAAATAACAGAAACTGAACAGGGTTCATCTAGGATCTGTTCCCAAAATGGGAGGGACAAATCCTGTTCCACCCCAGGTTTCTCTTGGTTTCAGCCCCTGAAGCAAAGTCTAGAAGAGTTTCCCCCTAACAACTGTTTTTGTTCCAGCAGCAAAGAGTGGTTCCCTGACCCCACCTATCAGGGGCTCCAGGACCAGAAAGGACAGTTCCTCAGCACAGGCTGCGTAAAGTGCGTCCCCAGATCGGCTGCCCCACAATGCTGCCATGGGACAGGGGAACTTGCTGTTGTGGGTTGGAAGCACTTGACCCACTAATCCCTTCCTTTAGCTTTAGGCACAGGCAGCTTTGGGGGCCCATTGGGGACCAGCCACCCCCACACATGGAGGCTTCTGTTTGTGCTTCCCCTGCCTGGAGGAGCAAGGGGGCAGTGGAGGAGGGAAGCCGGCCCTTTGTCTCTATGGGAAGGCTTTTCTGGGGAGCCCTTTTGTTGAATTGTCTGAGTGATCCAACTTGTGGGTGTGGAAAGCAGGGGAATAAAACTGAGGGAAAGGGTTTTTTTTCCCCCACCGTCTCTGACTTTATTTTACATTTTTTCATCTGGGACAATCTGAGAAAAGTAAGAAAATGATGATAAATGTCAGGGGGCTGCTGGCCCCTCACTGAAACTTAGTGAGGTTTGATTTTTGTGTCCCTCTCCCGATAACACAAAAAGGGGAAGGACCAAAGAGAAATCATGACCCTGATACTGACTGTCCCCAGAGCCAGTCTTGCTTCCCAGCTTCCTCCCATTTCTGGGAAAGGAGCCTGTTGCTTTTGGTTTTCAGGAGCACTGGATCCAAACTGGTTCCTGAGACTGTCACAAAGCTCCCTGTGAATCAGACAGGGCTGTTTGAGTGATGAAAGATTCTCCGTTGCCTGCACCTTGCAGAATCATTCACACCAGTGCAAAGTGCGTGTACAGCACTTTGATCCAGAATAGCAGCATTCCGGACCCATTTTGCAGTGGTGTAAATGATGACGCAACATGGAGGAGAATCAGCCCAGCGCCTGATCTCAAGTTTCCCAAAAGACGAGCCAGCTTGGAAAGGGAACAATTTCCCATGTTTCTCTTTATGCACCAGGAGAGGTTGGGGGCAGAGAGGTTGGGGTTCCACCCCAGGCTACAAGAAACCTCTCCCTGCTTGACCCTAAGCCGCACCTCACTAAGATAGGACACTTTAATCCGTAGAGAAAAGTCAGTCCCTTCTCTTCATTTCAGACATAAGAACATCAGAACTGCCAGACTGGGTCAGACCAAAGGTCCATCCAGCCCAGTGTCCTGTCTTCTGACAGTGGCCAGTGCCAGGTGCCCAGAGAGAATGAAGAGACAGGTGATCATCAAGTGATCCATCCCCTGTCACTCATTCCCAGCTTCTGGCAAACCCTGAAACAAAGTCCTGGGGAGTTTTTTCCCAACAGCTGATTTTGTTCCAGCACCAAAGATTGATCTCATCCCCCTCCCGACCCACCAGGGGCTCCAGGACCAGGGAGGATGGTGAATCAGCAGCACAGGCTGTATACGGTACGTCTCCAGATCAGCTGCCCCACGATGCTGCCAGAGGACAGGGGAGCTTGCTGTTGGGTGTTGGACATGCTTGAAGCTAACAGCTTCCTTTAGCTTTAGGCACAAGCAGCTTTGTGGGCCCCTTGGGGATGAAGGGGGTGGTGTGGGAGGGGAGCTGGCCCATTGTCTGATTATATGGGGAGGCTTTTCTGGGGAGCCCTTGTGTTGAATTGTCTGAGCGACCCAACACACGGGCGTGGCCAGCAGAGGGATATAACTGTGGGAAATGGGAGGTTTCCCTACTCTCGCTGACTTCATTTTACATTTTTTCACCTGGGAAAAGGTGACAAAGGAAGAAAATGATGCTAAATGCCAGGGGGCTGATGGTGGGAAGAGAGGTCCTGTCCCCTAGCTGCTGAGGGCGTGTGACACCGCCAGAGGAGGGTCGAACCGCAGTGACACTGCAGCTCATGCAGAGCATGGGAGACAGGCCTGGGACCTGTGAGGAGCAGATAGTGAACTTATCTCATGTGCCAGAGACAGTGGGTCGTGGTGTCCCTGTGCCCAAAGGGGGGGTGTTACTTGTTTCTTTAACCCTTTCCATTTCTTCCTTATTTTGCTTACAGTTGGTGTTTAATAAGTTGTATTTGAGTTGAACGTCATGCAGGGATGAAGGGGCCAGGGAGGTGTCCAGTGTGCAGGGAGTACTCCAGGGTGGGGACACCCCATCCCCTGCCCTGAGTGACCATGGTGAGACTGGGGGTTCAACCCCACCCCACCCCCCTGGGATCCAAGGCCCAGCCTTGTTGGGGTTATGAGGACTCTACAGCTGAGGAGGCAGGAAGGGGAGCCTGTGAGGGCAGGAGGCTTTCCGGGTGAAGGGAGCGAGCACTCAGATCCTGTCACTGTGCTATTCCACCAGGGCAGAGGAGAAGCCAGGAAAGTTCCCCACAATAGCCGGGCCACCCCCACTTATGAGAGACATGGTGGGTGAGCTAATATCTTGTATTGGATCAACCTGCGTGGGGGAGGGAGACCAGCTTTTGAGCTGATGTCAGACGGCTGCCAGCTAAACAGCTCCATGTGCCAGGCCGTTGCGCTGTGTTTCCTTGGAAGAATTACGGGGTGGAGGAATTTTGTTTGCAGTTTGGTGGCTCAGAGCCAGCCCCACTTCCCGGCTTCCTCCCATTTCTGGGAAAGGGGCAGCTCAGCCTGCTGCTTTCAGTTTTCAGGAGCACAGGATCCAAACTGGTTCCTGAAACTGTCACAAAGCTCCCTGTGAATCAGACAAGGCTGTTTGAGCAATGAAAGATTCTCCGTTGCCTGCATGTGGCAAACTCATTCACACCAGTGCAAAGCAGGTGTACAGCTCCATTGATCCAGAACAGCAGCATTCTAGACTCATTTTCCACTGGTGTAAATGACAACACAACATGGTGGAGAATCAGCCCAGTGCCTGATCTCAGCATATCTCCAAAAGGGGGAGACAGCTTGGAAGGGGAACAATTTCCCAGGTGTCTCTCTGTGCACCAGGCAGGAGTTGGGAGCTGATAGTTTGGGGTTTCAGGTATATGCTCTACTTGCAAAGGGCTGGGGAAGGGGTTACTGGGCTGGCCTGGGGAGAAGAGAATAGGGCCTGCAATGGTTGAGGATGGAATGATTCACTCTGCAGCTGTGGAGAAAGAACAGGGAAAATAACAGAAAAACTGAACAGGCTTAATCGAGGAGCTGTTCCCAAAATGGGAGGGACAAATCCTGTTCCACCCCTGGCTACAAGAAACTGTTCTTTGCCCAGCCCTGATCCCTGCCTTGCTAAAATAGGAAACTCTTTAATCATTAGATAAGTCAGACCTTTCTCTTCATTTCCGCCCCTGAAGCAAAGTCCAGGACAGTTTTCCCACAGCAAATGATTTTTTTCCAGCAGCAAAGAGAAAGACACAGGATGGTGCATCAGCACAGGCTACGTAAGGGATGTCCCTAGACTGGTTGCACCACGATGCTGCCAGAGAAAAGGGGAACTTGCTCTTGGGGGCTGGATGTGCTTGAACCACTAATGAACCACTAACCACATGGAAGTTTCTCTTTGTGCTTCACTTCCCTGGGGAGGCATCGGGGCAGTAGGGGTGGGGGTTAGAGTTGCCAACCCTCCCCTATTTGCTGATAGACTCCCGGAACCAGGCTCTATCTCCCGGAGGCTCCTGAAGCCAACCCGGGAGATTCTTGGCCGCTGAAAGTCCAGTGGCGCAGCAGTGCTAAGGCAGGTTCTCTGCCTGCCCTGGCTCCACGCTACTCCTGGAAGTGGCCAGCACTTCCCTGTGGCCCCTGGGACAGGGGACGGGGGTCTCGGTGTGCTGATCCCGCCCCGAGCACTGACTCCACAGCTCCAACTGGCTGAGAACTATGTCCAATGAGAGCTGTGTGGGTGAAGCCTGCAGGCAGGGGAAGCACACAGAGCCCACTTCTCCCCCCAGGGGTTGCAGGGATATGCAGATCGCTTCTGGAAGTGTATGGGGCCAGGGTAGGCAAGGCGCCTGCCTTAGCCCTGCTGCACCGCCAACCGGGAGCTGCCTGATGTAAGCCCCACCCGACTGGATCCCACACCCCTGAAACCTTCCCACACCCCAAGCCACCTCCTGCACCCCGACCCCCTTCCCTAGCCCTGAGCCCCCTCCCAGAGCTCATACCCCAAATCCTGCCCTGCACCTCAACACCCTGCCTCACATTGAGCCCCTTTCTGCATCCTAACTCCCTCCCAGAGCCAGCGCCTTAACCCCAATCCCCAGCCCTCAGCCCCCTCCCATGCCTACACCCCCTCCTGCACCCCGACCCCCTTCCCTAGCCCTGAGGCCCCTCTGGCACAGAAGCTCTCTAAAAGTGGGAGGGCCAGTAGCACCTGAACTGTGGCCCTGCCCCCCATGCTTCTCCTCCCCTGTGGCTGTGCCCCATAGGCCGCCCATTCCCCGCAGGACCCCCACCCTGCAAGACCACACCCCAGTCTCACCTCTTCTCCATGAACTCTGCCCACACACCGTCTCTTTCCTCAAGACTCTGCCTCCCACTCCCTCCTGTCCATCCCCTCTCCCCCATTGCTCACCCTTGCGGCCGGAAAAAAGTGGGAGTGCCATGCCCCCCTCCGTTCCAGTACACCAGCTGTGGCCCAGAGACAGGAATAGAAACTAGGGGACTGAACTCCCAGCCCTCCCTGCTGGAACCCACCAGACCCCACACCATTCCCAGGCCCCAGAAAGGAATGCAGGAGCTCTGATTCCTGGTCTTTTATTGAACCCCGAAAACCACCCCCATAGAGTCTCATTTCTATTAGCATTATTTCCCAGCAGGAGAGAGAATCAGAGGTGTTTTTTGTCAGCTGGGGCTGCTGGAGTTAAACAGTAATGTGCTGATTGCCAGAAGCTGGGACTGCTCGACAGGGGATGCTCCATGCTCTGGGCATTTCTGCCAGGTTTGGAAATGGCCTACTTACCAACAACATGGGGTACATTACATATGAGTTTCGGGGATGGAGACACCAAAGGAAAGGCAATGAAAAGGGCCTTATTTAAAGAGGATTTAGTGGTGGGTGTGACGATGGGCTGGGAAGAAGGCAGGGAGCCTGATTTACAAGCAGGGAATGGGATTGGGGCCTGGGTGAATTTGGAAGGACCTTTGCAGTGGGGTAGGAAAGAGGAAAATAGAGGCAGAGGAGAAATGTAGCATGGAGAGAAGTGGGTGCTTCTACACTTGAATGCAGACACATCCTTCATTTCACAAACAATAATGGCCACTTGCATGACACCTTGGAGATACATTCCCCATGGAGCCCAAGCAGAGAATTTTAACGCATACAAGGGACTTATTGGGTTGAGACGGTGTCTCCTGCTCTGCATCCTCTTCCTCCTGTAGTGGGGTGACCTGCATGGCCACCAGGGAGTCCAGAGACACGAGGGGTTCGCCCAAGTCTCAGAAAGGGGTGTCTGGTTCTCCAGCATTATGCCGTGCACCACGGTAGCCTGCATCAGGGTTTGCAGCCTTGCGCTGGAGCTGTCGCTCACGACAATATCCATTTCATCAACCTAGACAACCTAGACAATTCATCGATGCTACAGGTGGCCAGAAAACTGGGATTTCTCCCCTCAGGAGCCCCCTCGATCCCTTTGTACTACCTCAATATCCACCCTCAGGAGCCCCCCCACAATTGCCCATCAAGAATCTCCACCAAATAGCCCCTGCTCGAGCCTGAAAAGTGGTTCCACTCACCACAGGAAGGTCCCCTTGTGGCATAGCAGCTGTCTTGCCATCAGACACGGCCACCAAAGTTTGCTCCATCACTCTTCCCACAACCTGGCCTTGCAGCCAGGTGACATTTTATCCCCCCCTTCTGGTGTAACAGAGAGTTGAACTCAGCTGTAGTTCAATGACCTTACAGCAGGTCTGTCTGTCTCTGGGCTCTGTGGTCTGTACATGGCTTACTTCAGGGGTTTTTCCCCAACCTGCCTCAGTGGCAGAGGTGGCTGCAGGCATCAGTGCTTCAAGTGCATGCCTGGGGCACCAAGCTACAGGGAGCACCCTGTCCATCCCTGCAAGAGCGGCAGTCAGGCTGCCTTCGGTGTCTTGCTTGCGGGAGGTCCACCAGTCCTGTGGATTTGGCAGCAATTCAGCAGTGGATATACCGAAGCCGTGGGACTGGCGGACCTCCTGCAGGCAAGCTGCCACAGGCTGCCTGATTGCTGTGCTTCGGGTGGGAAAAAGCTAGAGCAGCGCCCTGCTCAGCGGCTAGAAATGTTACAGACAGGCCACTTAAAATTTATAACATTCAGGGGAGAAATGAAACTTAGGCCCAAATCCCACCCTTTTTTACAGGCTTGAACGCTTCCCTATGTGTCACTGGGTGTATTTAAAATCAAACTGACAGGTAAATAACGTAAACCAGAGAACATTTATTACCTAGCACCTTAATAACAAAGATAATAAGTTTGGAAAAGTTACCAAGTCCTGAACAAAGAGACGATAGCAGCAGGAATAAAAGAGGAGAGAAAGAGAAGGGGAAGGAGGGAGGTTTCACAATCACCCAATTTCAAGCTCCGGACAGCTCAATATCCAGGTACAGCTAAGCTCCAGCTCCTCCAGTGGCTCTGAGGTGGCTGGACTAGATCCCTTCACAAGGTAAGTTTTCTCTTACTCTTCTGTCCTTCCTCCAGAGGTTAAGTAAACTACCCCAGTCGGGCAGAGTGAGTGCGATGCGCTGCCGTGAGGACAGGCAGTGTGTGTGGGTAAGTGCTATTCCAGGACCCAGTCTGCCTCTGAAGTGGTGGGATGGACAGCAGCTGTCTCTGAGCTGTGAGTGATGAACTGACGGCGACCTGACAGCTAGGGCGACCAGATGTCCCGATTTTATAGGGACAGTTCCGAAATTTGAGACTTTTTCTTATATAGAAGCCTATTACCCCCCAACCTCTATCCCAATATTTCACACTTCCTGTCTGGTCACCCTACTGACAGCCCTGCACCTGGCCCACTGCTTTGGCTGCACAGGCACCAAAAAGGGTGAGCTCTCTCTCTCTCTCTCTTTCTCTTTCTCTGTTTCTAGGCAGAATAGACATCATAGGACAACCAAAGCTTCCACAGGGAACTCATGGAATGCAAGGGAGGGAACTTATTAAAAAAAAGAAAAAGGGGAACCCAGGCCTGCTCTGTATTTCCGTGTGCCAATCCTGGAACCCTGTCTCTGTTCAGCCAACATTTATTCCCACCCAGCATTTTTAAAATTTGTAATATTGTTTTGTGAATGGTGCCGCATTGTCCTGATGCTCTTAGCAGGTATTTTAGGTGCCTGAGCTTGTCACACAAAATCCCCCTCTCCATGTGACCCTGCACTCCCAGAGGATGTGATCAGCCATTTCTTTGGCGCGGCCTGTCTCTCACAGCCCATCTCTGCATTTCTTAATTAAAGCCAAGTTACTGATTAAGCCACAGTGTCCAGTAAGTATTCGGAGTAGAGCGACCTCACTCTTTCTCCCAGGTTCTTCCAGGGTGTCATTTTCAGTTCTAGGGCATATTTCACAAAATCATTTCCCCCTTGTTTCTTGTATCCATGTTTCCTGCCACCTCTGTCTGAGCTGATTTTTAATTAGATTTTTTAATTCCTGTTGGCTTAGAGGGATATGATATCTATGCCTTTTTCCCCAATTTTTACAGCATTTTTGCTACTTTGTCTGCCACCTCATGTCCTGCTATCCCAGCATGGGATGGGATCTATGCTCTGCTCCAATGTTTATTTCATTAATTAGATCGTTTTTGTTTCCAATTTTGATTCCCAGTAGTCCTGGTAGTGAATCGGAGAAGATTACCACAGAGGTAGGTCACACTTCCACTATCCAATAGAACACCAACATTTTCCCTGCTATTTCAGTTGCCAGACCTACTACAAAAATTTCAGATTCTAATGGATTTCTCTATTCCAAATGTGTGGATGCAGAATGCTGTCCCCGTTCTCTTAGTTTTTGCATCTTTAGACCCATCCATATTATTTGGCAATGTTTGCCCCATTTATCACAAATATATCAATTTGCTATATTTAAAACATTGAGCTCCCCTTTCCTCTTTCAATTTCATTGTCTAGTTCCCCATTTATGTTGGGGGAGGGGGATGCCTTTCCACCTATAACACATTTTCCTATGGCTATACATGCTAATTTCTTCTCTCTTAGTTCCTTTCTCCATACGTTAATCATATTAACATGACACATTTTGAATCCCTCACCCCCACCCAATGTTGTCCACTGAGTTCCTGGCATTCTTCGTTATTTGTTTAGTGTTTTCTCTCTTCCCAGCTTCCAATGACTTTTACCCAAAAGATCAAGCCCAGTCATTTCATTCTCAATGTTGCAGGCATTTTATCAGCAGGTCTCTGGTTTACTGAAAAGGGGTCGTGACGAAGACATCACATACGATCCGTAATGCCTGCGCTTGGACTGAGTCTCATTTCCTTACATTCACTTTTGAAGCTGAACTAAATGTTTGACATTTGCACTCAGAGATTGGCCTTATTACTGCTCTGTGAGGCATTACCATTGGTTTCCAATCCACACCCCAGGTGGTTCTGGAAGTACGCTTTAGTAGATTGAAAATATTATAGTTAAATGCAAAGGTAAAATCAGTGGAAATGGCTATGTGTTCACACAACACGTCTTTAATATCATGCTAACTCAACGCAATTACCTCAATATCATGTTGGTTACCCACATCCAGCTAACACTCTGCTAAATGTTTCCAGGCCTGATACTCATTTCAGCTAAGGCTTTGGCCTCTTCCCACTGCCAGATCAGCGTAAATTGCCCTTAATGGCAATGGGAATCAGGGCCTGAGCATTTGGTCGCCACATGTTCTAACGCTGTGTAACCTCCCAGCACAGAGCAGCCCCAGGACAGACAATGGTTACGGACTATGAAATATGGTGCACGTCAGTAGTGTCGTGGTGGTGACATGGGCCAATCATCCTCTGAGCCCAACACAATGTGATTACAATCCACACACTCAGGTTAGTCTGAGCCATGATAGTGGTTCCTGGACACCCAGAAAAACCAAAACCCAGCATGAGAAAACAAGCAAGTAACTACAGCTCCAATCACAGGAGCTGCCTCTGGGGTCGCTCTGCTCTGATAGCTTCCCTGGACTATTATATTGGCGGCCTAGAGGCTGAGGTCCAGATTTTAGTTTGTGCTCACGTACACTCTGGAAATCCCTTTGACTTCACTGTAAGTCAGGGCCAAATTTAGTGCGAGCTCTGCACTGTTCTCTTTATTCATAGGAAAGGTTAAACGTTCCAGTCCCTTCTGGCCTTAAACATCGATGGAGTTTCAGTCACTTCAGGCCTGAAATTTAGATGTGGTTCATTTTACAAAAATTTCAAACCTTAATCCCTACAGAAATGGGTTCATGAGATTGTGTGAAGCACATTATTCAGGGCAAAGAGTTTGATTTGGATTTCAAGATTTCCCTGCTTTGCTGGTATCCAAACATCACCACCTTATGCTGGCGCATGAGAGCCTAAGAAAGAAAGTGACTCAGTGCGCTGCAAAAAGTAAAAGGCCAGATCGTGACTTCAATCCAGCTGGAAATAGACAAAATATTTTAACGGTGAGGGTGATTAACCATTGGAATAAGTAATCAAGGGTTGTGGTGGATTCTGCAGCCCTGGGAATTTTAAAATCAAGACTGGATGTTCCTCTAAGAGATTTGCTCTAGGAATTGTCATGAGGCAGCTCTCTGGCCTGTGTTCTGCAGAAGATCAGGCTTGGTTATCACAATGGTCCCTTTTGACCTTGGAATCTATGACTCTATGAAATTTACACTAACTTTTCACCATATGAGGGTATGGCCCCAGCAGCTTAAATAATGAAAACTGGAGTATGTCTTAAAACTTGTGTCAGGTATGTGGCAAATTGCCGGTACTGTTCTGCTGGGTCTCGTGCTTTCTCTTCTCTGGGGTAGGTTCAGGGCGCTATTGCTTGCCTCTGAACCAGTTCTTAATCACTCCACTAGTGTCCGTGGAGGAGGGGAATGGAGAGGGAGGGACCTGGACCCGCCCTCTACTCCAGGTCCCAACCCAGGGGCCCTGGGAGTTGTGGTGAACCACTTGACTTAGCGGTTCCTTCCCCTGGGTTACTTCCCTCTCATACCCTTCAGCTTGTGAAGGGCTTCTTGCCTCTCTTCTACACAAGCCTGTTGCCCCTTACCTAGGGTTTCTTTTGGGCTTCACAATCCACCGCAGCACTCCTCCAAACCTTCTGTTTCTCTCTGGTCAAACTCTTCTCTTCTGCAACCTGCACTCTGCTCCAGTCCAACCTTTCTCCTTCAACTACCACGCCCTGTCTGACTGAAGCAGGGGTTTTTATCACATGACTGGAGTCAGGTGCTCTAATTGGAGTCAGGTGCTCTAATTGGAGTCAGGTGCTCTAATTGGCCACAGCTGTTCTAGTTAATCTAAAGCAAACCTTCCTCCCTTGGCAGGGAATAAGGCCCCCTGCTAACACTCTTATGCTGCCCTCTGGCCATGCTGTATCACATATCCCCCCCCCCCCCGCTCAACACCAAGGGGTTGGGCTACTCGGGACGAGAGGCAGTGTCGGCGTGAGAGGCCATCAGCATTGCCGTGTTGGCTTCCAGCCCTATGCTGGACCCGAAAATGGAAAGGTTGCAAAGAGAGGAACCACCTCGTCACTCTGGCGTTTCTTTCCTTGTTCCTATGCATCCACTGGAGCGAGGCGTGATCAGTCACAAGGGTAAACCGCCGCCCCAGGACATAGTAGCGGAGAGTCTCCGTAGCCCATTTTATCGCCAGACATTCCTTTTCAACAACAGCGTACTTTTGTTCCCTGGGGAGGAGCTTCCGGCTGAGGTACAATATGGGGTGCTCCTCCTCCCCTACCACCTGGGAAAGGACGGCACCGAGTCCCACCTCTGAGGCGTCCGTCTGCAGGATGGATTCCTTCTCGAAGTCTGGGGCCATGAGTACCAGATGGCAGCATAGGGCTGTCCGTAAATCTGCAAATGCTGCTTCCGCCGCATCCGTCCACTTCACTATCTCGGGGCCCCGAGCTTTTATCAGATCCGTCAATGGCCCCGCTCTTGTGGCAAAATGAGGGATGAATCTCCAATAGTATCCAACTAAACCCAAAAATGCTCTGACCTGCTTTTTGCGGATTGGTCGAGGCCAATCTTGTATTGCCTCCACCTTGTTCCATTGGGGCTTTACCACACCTCTCCCTACGACATGCCCGAGGTATTTGGCCTCAGCTAGTCCTATCACGCATTTCAGAGGATTAGCGGTGAGACCAGCCTTTCGCAAAGCGTCCAGCACTGCTTCCACTTTGTCTAGGTATGTCTCCCAGTCAGGGCTATGTATAACTATGTCGTCTAGATAGGCGGCGGCATAGTTGGCATGGGGTCGTAATAACTTATCCATCAGTCTTTGGAATGTGGCAGGGGCCCCATGGAGTCCGAAAGGGAGGACAGTGTACTGGAACAGGCCATCGGGCGTAGAGAAGGCAGTCTTTTCCCTGGCATCCTTGGCCAGGGGTATTTGCCAATATCCTTTGGTCAGATCTAGGGTGGTTAGGTATTTGGCCTTGCCTAACTGATCAACCAGCTCGTCAATGCGTGGTATCGGGTAGGCATCGAAGTGGGATACTTCATTCAATTTCCGGAAGTCGTTACAAAACCTCAGGGTGCCATCAGGCTTGGGGACTAGTACAATCGGACTGGACCACTGGCTGTGGGATTCTTCAATGACCCCGAGTTCCAGCATCTTCCGCACTTCCATCCTAATTTCCTCCCTTTTAGCTTCCGGTATTCGATAGGGTCTTATCATTACCCTTACTCCGGGGCTGGTGACAATATGATGTTGGACTAGTGTCGTTCTACCTGGTTGGGTACAAAATACGTCCTGGTTCCGGTGGATCATTTCAATGACTTCCGTCCGTTGTTCTGGGGTTAAGTCAGGAGATATCTTTACCTGCTCCTGTGGGCCGTCTGCCTGAGGTAGAGCTCCTCGAGTGACCAGACACGTCTCTCTGTCATGCCAGGGCTTCAGTAAGTTGATGTGGTAGATTTGCTCTGGCTTCCGGCGGTCTGGTTGTCTAACCTTATAATTCACTTCCCCAATGGCTTCCACTATCTCATATGGTCCGTGCCAGCTGGCTAGGAGTTTGCTTTCTGTGGTCGGCACTAACACCATCACCCGTTCCCCCGGCTGAAATCTTCGTACTTTCGCCCGACGGTTGTAGTATGTCCGCTGTGTCTCTTGTGCTTTTTCCAAATGTTCCCATACTATCGGGGTTACTCGAGTTATCCGTTCTCTCATCTGTGTAACATGCTCAATAATATTCTTTCCTGGGTTGGGTTGTTCCTCCCAATCCTCCTTGGCGATACCTAAAATCCCGCGTGGGTGGCGTCCATATAAGAGTTCAAAGGGAGAAAAACCCGTGGACGCCTGGGCAACTTCCCGTATAGCGAACATTAGATACGGTAAAAGAGTGTCCCAGTCTTTTCCATCCTGTGCTACCACCTTCCGGATCATACTTTTAAGGGTACGATTAAATCTTTCGACCAGTCCGTCTGTTTGTGGATGGTAGACTGAGGTCCGAATGGCTTGTATGCGGAGCAGGGCACATAAGTCTTTCATTAGTTTTGACGTAAACGGGGTTCCCTGGTCTGTCAGGATCTCCTTAGGGATGCCCACTCTGGCGAAAACCTGTAGTAGTTCTTTAGCTATTGCCTTAGACGTGGGGTTTCTTAAAGGGATGGCCTCTGGATATCGCGTGGCATAGTCAAGGATGACTAGTACGTTTCGGTGGCCCCGTGCCGACTTTTCTAGTGGGCCCACTATGTCCATAGCTATCCTCTCAAAAGGGACATCAATAATAGGTAAAGGTACTAGTGGGGCCCGCAAGTGAGGTCAGGGGCTATGCAACTGGCATTCAGGGCAGGAGGCACAATAACGCTGGACTTCTGCTCGTATCCCTGGCCAATAAAACCTTCTTAGGATTCTATCCAGCGTCTTGTCTACCCCTAGATGTCCTCCAAATAAATGACTGTGAGCTAGCTCTAGTACGGCCCTTATGTGTTTCCGTGGGACTAGGAGTTGCTCTACTTCTTCCCCTCATATTTGCTCTATTCTGTACAACAGATCACGTTTGAGCACGTAATATGGCCTTGGGCCTTTGACTTTTCCTTCTACGGGCACTCCATTTACTTCCACTACCTCCTCCCTCACGTTCGCATATAATGGATCTTCGGCCTGGTCCTGCCCAAAGGTCTCACGTGCAGTACTGAACTGACCTAATTCCAGGGGGCCTATTTCAACTCTTCCCCCTGGGGTGCTCCCACTTGGGCCAGGAACCTTCTCTGAGTCCTCCGTGGCCCAAACCATCTCCCGGTCTCCTGGGCGGCTTCGCCTACCCACAAGGGAAGTCTTTTGATTAGCTGCCAGAATCCTGGTCCCTAACTTTTTAGCCGCCCTTCGTTCTCGCCTAGCCCTGCGGGGTTTTCCAGAGGATGAGAATAATTCTGGAGCAAATTCAGCAAACATTGGGGCGAGGCTATCTTTAGTTGCCTCTGTCTCAACCTGGGGGTTGCTACCCTCTCCTGCCTCTATCGGGGTCAGTAAGTTCTCAAACCCAGGGAAGTCTCTCCCAATCAAAACAGGATAAGGGAGCTTGGGGACTACTCCTGCAGAAACTCTGGTGGTATTCCCCTGGATTTCAATCCGTACTGGAATTGTAGGGTAAAAATTCACGGTGCCATGTACGCATGTTACCCCTGTGCTTTTGTCCCGAGTTAGTTGGTCTGTTCCCACCAACTTTCCCGAGACCAACGTGACAGCACTCCCAGAATCTATTAATGCTATGGTTTTTATACCATTCATTTTTACAGGTCTGGTAAATCCATGTGAGGTCAATGTAACCCCTACCAGGTTGATCAGGCCACATTGTTCCCCATAATTCCCCAGATTACACTGCATAGGCACCTCCTTGTTGGGACATTGGGCTGCTATGTGCCCCAATTCCCCACATTCATAACACTGTCCCCTCATTCCGGTTATCACCCTCTGCCTGGGGCTAGTTGGCCAGCCCCCCACCACTCTTCCCAAACCCCCAGGTCCCTTTCTGGCCTCGAGCCATTCCTCGCTGTCGTTCCTCCCGGTTATAGTCTTCCTAGAGTTCTCGACAGTCCAGGGCCTTGGGTTTGGGGTTGTCTTCCTGGGTTACCGTGTCTCCCCGCTTGGGGTCTGGAACAGTTCGCGGGCTGCCAGTTGTCTTTCCACGAGGGAGACCAACTCATCATAGGTAGAGAGGTCATTCTGACCCACCCAAGTCCTGAGACCTGGTGGTAGCCCCCGCATATACCGGTCCAATATTAGTACCTCCATCATCTCCTCAGAGCTATGGGCCTCAGGGCACAGCCATTTCCGGGTCAGGTGGATCAAGTCAAACAATTGTGATCAGGGTGTCTTGTCCTCCATATATTGCCATTCATGGAACCTCTGGGCTCGCAGTGCCGTTGTTACTCCGAACCTGGCCAGGATCTCTGCCTTTGGCTGGGAATAGTTTGCTGCAGCTTCTGCAGACATATCGTAATAGACCTTCTGGGCTTCCCCACATAGAAATGGGGCAAGGATACCAGACCATTGTTCTCGGGGCCAGGCCTCCCGCAGGGCTGCTCTCTCAAAAGCCAGGAGGTATGCTTCCACATCATCCTCCCGGGTCATTTTCTGTAAGCAATGGCTAGCCCGTATGGGCCGGGTCCCTTCCCAGTGGTGATTCTGTTCCATAAGGGTCTTTATCTGGCTCACCAGATCTCTCAGCAGGGCTTGGTCCTGAGCAGCCTGACTCAGCAACAGCTGATTGGTCTCTTGCTGCAATCTAGTCGCCTCTTGTTGGGCGGTTGCTTGGACTCTGGTAGCCTCCTGCTGGGCTGCGGGGCATGTATAAGGGCCTTGACCACGTCGTCCATCTTAAGGGTGGGAGGGTTATGTCTCCCCCTGGACTACGTGCCCAGCGCGCAGATCCCACTTCTAACACCACATGTGGCAAATTGCCGGTACTGTTCTGCTGGGTCTCGCGCTCTCTCTTCTCTGGGGTAGGTTCAGGGCGCTATTGCTTGCCTCTGAACCAGTTCTTAATCACTCCACTAGTGTCCTTGGAGGAGGGGAGTGGAGAGGGAGGGACCTGGGCCCGCCCTCTACTCCAGGTCCCAACCCAGGGGCCCTGGGGGTTGTGGCGAACCACTTGACTTAGCGGTTCCTTCCCCTGGGTTCCTTCCCTCTCATACCCTTCAGCTTGTGAAGGGCTTCTTGCCTCTCTTCTACACAAGCCTGTTGCCCCTTACCTAGGGTTTCTTTTGGGCTCCACAATCCACCGCAGCACTCCTCCAAACCTTCTATTTCTCTCTGGTCAAACTCTTCTCTTCTGCAACCTGCACTCTGCTCCAGTCCAACCTTTCTCCTTCAACTACCACACCCTGTCTGACTGAAGCAGGGGTTTTTATCACATGACTGGAGTCAGGTGCTCTAATTGGAGTCAGGTGCTCTAATTGGAGTCAGGTGCTCTAATTGGCCACAGCTGTTCTAGTTAATCTAAAGCAAACCTTCCTCCCTTGGCAGGGAATAAGGCCCCCTGCTAACACTCTTATGCTGCCCTCTGGCCATGCTGTGTCACAGGTATTATTACTGTCGAGGTTATCTCTAGCCCAGACTTTTCAGGTTGGTTGTCTGACTGCAAAAGACAAACAACCCAGCAAGGTCCAAATCCCAAGTTCTTTATTAATGCATGCACACATCAACAAAGAAAAAGCCCGTTTTCCACACAGAACCAGCCCCCCTTCTGCAGATTCAAACTGTGTTTTATTAGCTGCTCCGTCGCGTCATCACTGTACCTTCCCAGTTATGCTTTCCCAGCATAGAAGAGAAAAACAAAGAGCAACTGTTATTTCTTGATAAGCTTCAAAAAGGTACAAGTTGCTTCACGAAGTGTCTGCAAGCATTTTTCCCAGACTCTGCAAGCACGCTCGTATCTAGCAAGGTCATAAATTTGGTCTGTCTACCCCAGCCAGTAAATTTTTCAGTAGGCCTTGCTGTGTTATTGCTTAGCAAAACAGACTATCAAGGCAAACTCATCATTACTAAATAACATAGAGCAAAGTTTCGTTACACGGTATTTGTTCTGAGAGTCTCCCTACACTTTTCCTTCGGCGTCTTTAACAGAAATTGTGGGATCAGAGACCTTTACCTCAATTTTACCCATTTCCCTACTTTAGGAAAGAATATTTGTTTTTAAAATACACCAAATTCTGGAGATCTTTTTTTTTGACTGTTTCTTTTTTGCACTGTATTTGAGAATGAAGGGAAATGTCACCTCCCCCTCCACTGGCTCTGATCTCCAGCTGCCATGAGGTATCAGGTACGTTGCTCTTTTGTGGCCTTTGTTAATCTCTTTTCTCAGCTCCCTCCAAAGCCCTTTTCAGGACTCTTTGAGCATCTTCTGCAACGTGAGCCACAAATGTACGCAGCAATCTGCCTGTGACTCTGTAAGACACCACTGCTGCTGTGACAGTACCAATCCCTGGGACCATGCTGATGAAATACTTAGCTATCATCATAACCTGCCCTGTAGCCTCTTTCAGAAGCTTGAAAACCTCACCTCTTGATCTATCTTTGCCCAGCGGGAATTGTATCACAGGCTTCAGCTCACCAGACTTGCCCGTGGGCTTTTCAAGGGCTCTGAGGGAATAGTCGTCCAGGCCAAAGCTCTCACAGAACTTAGTCACGGTATCCACCAAGATGCCAACATCCCACCAAACAGAGAGAAATGGGAGAGGAATAGTAGCGATAGCGCCTGAGTTAAAGGCTTGCTTCCAGATCTGCTGCTCCACAGCCTCTTTCTTCCTGTTTAAGGGTTGTTCAGAAGTGCTGAGCAGGACGTGAAAGATGGCATGTCTCCTGTGAGTGTCAAGTTCATTCGAAAAGGTCTCCTGAAGTTGGGGAGCATCGTACTTTTCAAAGTCCCATCTCGACACCAGAAAAACCTGTGGGGAAAGGATGCCTGCTTCTTGCAGGTTCCTGATGCAATCGTTTCTGATTGTCTGCAGGACTGTCTCCTCCTTGACCTTCGTTTTTCCTTTTCTTTCACTGCGCAGGTCCACGTCCACCTTGGAGCGGACAAAGTAAAACTTCTTCCCCATCCTCTGTATCTCCTGGGCCAGGCTGGCATCCGACTCTCGGAACCGCCCTGCTGTGATAATGATGAAGAAATCATAGTGAGCAAAATTCACCTTCTCCACATATGTGTTTGTTGGATAATTTGGTGTCCCGATCCCAGGCAGGTCCCACATCATGACATTTGGGTGCTTGGGATGTGGATAAGGAGTTGGCTCCTTTACTGATTCTATCACCTCGGTCTCAGCTGCACCTTCATCATCGTCAGCTAGGCTTCTGATGGCGTTGATGAAAGATGACTTGCCAGAGCCCTGCTCTCCGGTGATGGCAACGTCAAGCTTGGTATTTTTTAACAACACATCAGATTTCCTCACCACCGTGATGGCTTCAGCAAGGTTTCCTGCACAGACAGCAGCCTGGAATTCTTCATATTCCTCATGGGACAGACCATTAAGGTTATTTACCCATTCTAAAAATAAATCTGCCCAGAAACTTCTTGTACCTGCCATTTTCCTGGGGAAAGAAACACAATTCCAGCCATGATCAGTACTTTGTGCCCAGAGACAATTTATTAACCTGCACACAGTAAACATATAGAGATATCTCCTATTAGTGCGCACATAAACCCACCAAATTGTAAGAAAAGGATCTTTGGTTACAAATTGTAAGTCAAATAATCTACGGATAACTTCTCAGAGTGGCCAGCAAGGAAGGGTTCATTTCCATATACCCTGATTGGCAGCTTCCCAATGTGACACTGGAGGGTGCTCTGCCGCAGGGCATGTTTTGAGTGGTAGGAGAGGCCGTGTGCCCCTCAGTGCTGACCCCTGTGCCCAGCCCAGCGCTGTGCAGCAGAGAGCAGGGGGAGGGGATCAATCGGGTGTCATCTCCCCGCAGAGTCAGTGCTGATCCTGATGTCCCAGCGTGGTGCTGGGGGACTCTGTGCTGCACAGAACAAGGGGGGGACAGAATCCCCTCGGAGTCAGAGCTGACCTGAGTGCACCAGCACGTTGTCAGGGAAAGCTCGTCTGCAGGGACAATCCTTCGTGGGGAAAATGCAGCACTTTTAAGTTTCTGAAATAACAGGAAATCTCTCCACTGTCCAAGAAACTGAACCTGGTCTGACCCTGTGATTTTGAGTCTCAACTTAATTTCCTTGGTTCTGTGGGTCTGGACTTGGAGAACAGCATGAGAGAGACTTCTGGCCCCTCTCTTTTCCCCATAAGCTGAATCCTGTGTCAAGGTCAGCTCTCATGTGGGGACGTGTGGAATGAATTCTCAATTAACACAAGAACGGCCAGACTGGGTCAGAACAAATGTCCATCTGCCCCAGTCTCCTGTCTTCCACAGTGGCCAGTGCCAGGTGCCCAAGAGGGAATGAACAGAACAGGGAACCAGCACGTGACCCATCCCCTATCGAGCAGCCCCAGCTTCTGGCAATCAGCACGTTACGGCTATGGCTACCCTACAGATGTGGAGAAATTGGAGAGGGTCCAGAGAAGAGCAACACGAATGATTAAAGGTCTTGAGAACATGGCCTATGAAGGAAGGCTGAAAGAATTGGGTTTGTTTAGTTTGGAAAAGAGAAGACTGAGAGGGGACATGATAGCAGTTTTCAGGTATCTAAAAGGG
The DNA here is from genome assembly GCA_026122505.1 of Aldabrachelys gigantea. Classification (NCBI taxonomy): domain Eukaryota; kingdom Metazoa; phylum Chordata; order Testudines; family Testudinidae; genus Aldabrachelys; species Aldabrachelys gigantea. The sequence goes on from CM047489.1 coordinate 72,385,107, forward strand.
TGTCATAAGGAGGAGGGAGAAAACTTGTTCATCTTCCCCTCTAATGATAGAACAAGAAGCAATGGGCTTAAACTGCAGTGGGGGAGGTTTAGGTTGGAGATTAGGAAAAAGTTCCTAATTATCAGGGTGGTTGGACACTGGAATAAATTGCCTAGGGAGGTTGTGGAATCTCCATCTCTGGAGATATTTAAGAGTAGGTTAGATAAATGTCTATCAGGGATGGTCTAGACAGTATTTGGTCCTGCCATGAGGGCAAGGGACTAGGCTCAATGACCTCTCGAGGTCCCTTCCAGTCCTAGAATCGATGAATCTAAAAACTGCAAACAAAATTCCTCCAGCCCTTAACTTTTGCATGGAAACACGGGCGAGGGCCTGGCACGTGGAGCTGTTTAGCCGGCAGCCATCTGACAGCAGCTCAAAAGGTGCTCTACCTCCCCCACGCAGGTTGATCCAATACAAGATATTAGCTCACCCACCGTGTCTCTCATAAGTGGGGGTGGCCCGGCTGTTGTGGGGAACTTTCCTGGCTTCTCCTCTGCCCTGGTGGAATAGCACAGTGACAGGATCTCAGTGCTCGCTCCCTTCACCCGGAAAGCAGCCTGACCTCACGGGCTCCCCTTCCTCCCTCCTCAGCAGTAGAGTCCTCGTAACCCCAACAAGGCTGGGCCTGGGATCCTGGTGGGGTGGGGTTGAACCTCCAGTCTCACCATGGCCACTCAGGGCAGGGGATGGGGTGTCCCCACCCTGGAGTACTCCCTGTGCACTGGACACCTCCCTGGCCCCTTGATCCCTGCGTGACGTTCAACTCAAATACAACTTATTAAACACCAACTGTAAGCAAAATAAGGAAGAAATGGAAAGGGTTAAAGGAACAAGAGACACCCCCCCTCTGGGCACAGGGACACCACAACCCACGGTCTCTGGCACATGAGATAAGTTCACTATCTGCTCCTCACAGGTCCCAGGCCTGTCTCCCATGCTCTGCATGAGCTGCAGTGTCACTGCGGTTCGACCCTCCTCTGGCGGTGTCACACGCCCTCAGCAGCTAGGGGACAGGACCTCTCTTCCCACCAGCGGCCTCCTGGCATTTAGCATCATTTTCTTCCTTTGTCACCTTTTCCCAGGTGAAAAAATGTAAAATGAAGTCAGCGAGAGTAGGGAAACCTCCCATTTCTCACAGTTATATCCCTCTGCTGGCCACGCCCGTGTGTTGGGTCGCTCAGACAATTCAACACAAGGGCTCCCCAGAAAAGCCTCCCCATACAATCAAACAACGGTCCGGCTCCCCTCCCCCACTGCCCCCTTGCTCCAGGCAGAGGAAGCACAAACAGAAACCCGCATGTGTGGTGGTGGCTGGTCCCCAGGGGGCCCCCAAAGCTGCCTGTGCCTAAAGCTAAAGGAAGGGGTTAGTGGGTCAAATGCGTCCAACCCCCAACAGCAAGTTCCCCTGTCCTGTGGCAGCATCGTGGGGCAGCCAATCTGGGGACGTACCTTACACAGCGTGTGCTGAGGAACTGTCCTTTACGGTCCAGATTCCCCTGATGGGTGGGGTCAGGGAATCACTCTTTGCTGCTGGAACAAATTCAGCCGTTAGGAGAAAAATCACCAGGAATTTGCTTCAGGGGGTGAAACAAGAAGGGACTGTTCTGTACTGATTAAGTAGTTTCCTGTTTTGGTGAGACGTGAGTCAGGGCTGAGCAGAGAGAGGTTGCTTGAATTCTAGGGCGGAACAGGATTCACCCCTCCCATTCTGGGAACAGATCCTAGATGAACCCTGTTCAGTTTCTGTTATTTTCCCCGTGTGTGACTGGCCGGTGAATGTAACGACAGTGCAAACCACCAGCTTTGGGAGAAGCTGCTTTTCTTTTCTGCAGTCCACTCGACCCTGGGCATTTTCCATGTGCCCTGCCCCAGGTACCCTGTGTCACACCCCAAAATATGTATTTTTCTAAAGAATTAAAACTCCTTTTCCCCTTTTCCAGTTGAAAAGTTGGATTTTTTTTTAATTTGGAAAAGTCTTCCCCTCCCTCACCCACCCACGCACCCACGTTTGCAGACTTTGTAAACTCATTATGGGGATCTCATTATTTTGGTTGTTATAGCTCAGCGAGGTTGGGGGGGGTGTCTCCGTACCCCCTGAAGGAGCAGGGCTGGGAGCTCGCCTCCCCCAATCAGCCCTTCAGCGCTGCCAGGCGTGCACCGCCCAGGGCTCTGGCAGCAATTAAAAGGGCCCGGGTCTCTGGCTGTTACCATCGTAGCAGTGGCAGTGACCGGGAGCCCCGAGCCCTTTTAAAGCAGTGGGGCCCGGGTCACCTGCCCCTTCATCCCCCCATAGACAGGTCTGTGTACAATAAAAGATTCTCTGTTGGCTGCACCTTGCAAACTCATTCACACCAGGGCAAAGTGGGTGTACAACTCCACCGAGCCAGAATGGCAGCATTCTAGACTCTTTTTGCACTAGTGTAAATGACAACACAACATGGTGGAGAATCAGCCCAGTGCCTGATCTCAGCATGTCTCCCAAAGAGGGAGTCAGCTCGGAAGGGGAACAATTTCCCATGTGTCGCTCTGTGTAGCAGGCAGGGGTTGGAGACAGAGAGTTCAGGGTTTCAGGTATTTGCTCTACTTGGTAGAGGGCTGAGGAAGGGGCTCCCAGGCTGCCCTGGGGAGAAGAGAAGAGGACCTGCAATGGCTGAGGAAGGAATGGTTCACTCTGCAGCTGTGCAGAGAGAACGGGATTAATCTAGGATCTGTTCCCAGACTGGGAGGGACGAATCCTGTTCTACCCCAGGATACAGGAAACCTGACCCACGCCTCACTAAAACGGAAACCTCTGTAATCATTAGAGAAAAGTCTGTCCCTTCTCCTTGTTCCAGTCCCTGAAGCAAAGTCCAGAAGAGTTTCCCCCTGATTTTGTTCCAGCAGCAAACATTGGTTCCCCGACCCACCAGGGGCTCCAGGTCCAGGAAGGAAGGTGCAACAGCACATGCTGCATAAGGTATGTCCCCGGATTGGCCACACCACGATGCTGCCAGAGGACAAGGGAGATTGTCATTGGGTGTTGGATGCACTGCAGCCACGAACGGTTTCCTTTAGCTTTAGGCACAGGTAGTTTACGGGGTTCCTGCATTCCCTTATTTGAAGGCTTTTATGGGGAACCCTTTTGCTGAATTGTCTGAGCGAGACAACACATGGGTGTGGCCGGCAGAAGCAGGGGGCTCTTGGCCACTCACTGAACTGTAGTGGGGTGTTTTTTATTTTTTTGTTGGCCCTCGCCCGATACCAAATGAAGGGGAAGGGCGGAAGAGGAGTCAGGATCCTGCAACTGACAGTCCCTGAGACCAAGGGGGAGAGGGCAATGCTACAGGTCAGCCTGATGGACAGGGCTGCAGGCCAATGAGGGAATCAGGAGCCCAAGGTCCTGTCCTCTGTGTGAGCTGGGGCAGGGCAGAGCTAAGGGGAGAGCAGCAGCCAGAACCAGAAGAGGGGGAGTCAGGGGCTGGGCAGGTGTGGTGCAGACCAGCCGCGCTGATGGGGAGTCAGATACGAGGTGCAGGGGAAGCTGGGGGCCAGAGCTGGAACAGTGGGCACCAGCCCTGCCACCTGTAACCCCGCAGCCAAGCGCTATGAGCGTCTGGGGGGCTCTGGGCAGAGGCTGGTGGGGACATGGGCCTGACGGGGCGGGGGGCTGATGCTGGGGAGAAGGACCCTGTCCCCTGGAAACTTAGGGCGGGTGGGCACTGCCAGAGCAGGGACTGACCTTGGTGTCACCATAGCGCAGCCAGGGCTGGGAGGGAGGCCTGGGATGTGGAGGGAACAAGTGGTGAACTTTCCTTATATCCCAGAGATGGCTGGTTGTGGTGTCCCCATGCCCATAGGGTGGGATTCCTATTCCTTTAACCTTTTTTGTCTCTTATATTTCTTACAGTTGTTGTTTAATAATTGTATTTGGGTTGAATTTAATGCACTGATCAGGGGGTCTGGGAAGTGGCTAATGTGGAGACAGGACCCTGGAGTGGGGACATCCTAACCCCTGTCCTGATTGACCACGATGGGAGTGGGGTTTCAGGCCCCCAGGGATCCTGGGCCCAGCCTTGTCAGGGTTACGGGGTGTCATAAACAGATAGTAGGAGTTAATAGAAGTACTTTATATCTCTTTTAACTGTAAGGGGTTAACAAGTTCAGTAGCCTGGCTGTCACCTGACCAGAGGACCAGTCAGGGGACAGGATACTTTCAAATCTTGAGGGAGGGAAGTTTCTGTGTGTGTTGTTAGTGTTTGGTTGTTGTTCACTCTGGGGGCTCAGAGGGACCAGACATGCAACCAGGTTTCTCTCCAATCTCCCTGATACAGGTTCTTATAGATTCCAAATAGTAAGTACAGGTAGATGGCGAGTTAGGTTTATGTTTGTTTTCTTTATTTGCAAATGTGTATTTGGCTGGAAGGATTTTAATTTGTACTTGTATACTTAGGCTGGGAGGATATTCCCAGTGTCTAGAGCTGAAAGACACTGTACCTATTCCATCTTAAATTTACAAAGATAATTTTTACTGCTTTTCTCTCTTTAATTAAAAGTTTTTCTTGTTTAAGAACCTGATTGTTTTTTTTTTTTATTCTGGTGTGAGACCCCAGGGGACGGGGTCTGGATTCACCAGGGAATTGGTGGGGAGAAAGGAGGGAAGGGGGAGAGAGAGGCTAATTTCTCTCAGTGTTAGGATTACTGTCTCAGGGAGAGTCTGGGAGGGAGAGAGAGAAGGAGGGAGGAAGGTGCATTTTCCTCTCTGTTTAAGATTCAAGGAGTTTGAATCACAGTGATCTTCCAAGGTAACCCAGGGAGGGGAAGCCTGGGAGAGGCAACGGTGGGGGAAAGGGTTTACTTTCGGGTTTACTTTCCTTGTGTTAATATCCAGAGGGTCTGGGTCTTGGGGGTCCCCAGGCAAGGTTTTGGGGGGACCAGAGTGTACCAGGCACCGGAATTCCTGGTTGGTGGCAGCGCTACAGGTCCTAAGCTGGTAATCAGGCTTAGAGGAATTCATGCTGGTACCCCATCTCTTGGATGCTGGGGTTCAGAGTGGGGAATTACACCATGACACAGGGATTCTGCTGTGTGGAAGGGCGGAAGTGGAACTCCCGAGGGCAAGCCGGCCTCCAGGTACAGGGAGCTGGAGCGAGGAGTCAGATCCTTTCACTATCTGATACCACCAGGACAATGCAGAAGCCAGGAAGGTTCCCTACAATAGTGGGACCACCCCCTGGCTTACCTAAAATTTGAGAGAGACAAGGTGGGAGAGCTAATATCTCTTACTGGACAAACTTCTACTGGGGAAAGAGACAAGCTTTTGAGCTGCTGTTGGATGGTTGCCAGCTAAACAGCTCCACATGCCAGGCCCTCGTCTGTACTGCCTTGCAAGTGTAAGGGGGGGAATGGTCCTGCTATTGTGGGGAACTTTCTTGGCTTCTGAACTACCCTGGTGAAGTGGGCTAGCGGAAGGATCTGAGTCCTCGCTGCCACTTCCTTTACCCAGAGGCCTCCCTGCCCTGGAGGGCTCCCCTTCCACTCTCCTGTCTGGCAGAGTCCTTGTAACCCTGACAAGGCTGGGCCCAGGATTCCTGGGGGCTCAACCCTCAACTCTGCTGTGGTCCCCTAGGACAGAGCCTAGGGTGTTCCCACTCCGGGGTGCTCTCTCTGCACTGGGCACCTCCTTGACCCTGATCATTTCATACAACTTAAAGCAAATACAAGTTATTTAATCAACAATTAATTTTAAAAACAAATAAGGAAACAAGGTTAAAGGGAAACACATCACGCTGCTCTGTGGCAGGGAACTTCACAAACAGTGTCTCTGGACATCAGGGCACTTCGCAGTCTGGCTGTGCTGCAGGGACGCTGTGGGTTGGACACTTGCAATGGTGGTGGCCACACACCTCTGGGCTTTGGATGGTGGGACTCTTCTTCCCAGTGTCACCCCCCCATTGGGTTAAGATCCCCCTCCCAGCCTAGCCTGCAAGGACCCTTTGCTGGGGTGTCTTTCTGCACTGGGCCCTTTGCCAGGGTCCCCCTTTGGGTGGCCCCGGTTGCTCACCATACCTGGCTCTGTGGCTGCAGCTCTGCTTCCAGCACAGGATCTGCCCTCCCTGGGCTGTATCTCTGGCTCTGCTTCCAACTCTGACCTGCTTCCTGAGCTGTTTTTCTGGCCCCTCTGGATCTGGCCTGGCGCTGCTCCCTAGCTCAGCTTGGGCCCCTGCTTTCTCCTTAGCTCAGCCCAACTTTGTCTGACCCAGGCAATTCCAGCTCATATGGGGGATGGGACCCCCCTGGCCTCCTGACTCCCTGATTAGCCTGCCCGCCCTGTCCATCAGGCTGACCTGGAGCGTTGGCCTCTCTCTGTCGCCCGTGGGAACTGTCAATCTCAGAGTCCTGATTTCCCCTTGACCCTTCACCTTTTGGTACTGGGAGCTAGCAACCAAAACACCCCACTGAGTGTTAGTAAGGGGATAACAGTCCCCTTACACAAAAGTTAAGGGCTGTAGGAATTTTGTTTGCAGGTTGGTGGCTCAGAGCCAGCCCTGCTTCCTGGCTTCCTCCCATTTCTGGGACAGGGGCAGCTCAGCCTGTTGTGTTCTGTTTCCAGGAGCACAGGTTGGAAATCATTTCCTGAGACTTTCATGAAGCTCCCTGCAAATCAGCCAGGGCTGTTTGAGTGATGAAATATTCTCCATTGCCTGTGCCTTGCAAACTCCTTCACGCCAATGCAAAGCAGGTGAGTAGTATATACCTATATAGTATCCATCACCATGTATTTTTGGACAAGTTTCCATGCTCCCTTTAGGATTTATGTCTTGCTCTCCATTCTCATTTCCGCTGGTGTCAAGGTTTAGCACCATTGGCCATATTTTTTATGTTTGAATAGAGGGAATGTGGCGTGCTGGTGCTCTGATACATTTGGTTGATTGTTTAGAGAAAAAAGGTTGAAAAAAGATTGAGAGACATTAAGGAAAAATAATGATTTTATTTTTTAAAGCGTTACTTTGGAAGAATAGAGGCAAGCTACTGAAGAAAAGAAGGATTTTTGGTTACGTTTAGTAAGGAGAGATGATTTTAAAGGCCTTGTTTGGCATGTTATTAAAGAATAAAAAAAATTGAGATATATTTAAAAGGTGCGTTAAATATAAGGGTAGGTTAAAAAGGAACACATGCCAAAAAAAGAGAATTTTACAAAGCAGACACTATTTAGTAAGCACATTGTAAAAATACAGATGCTGGTTAATAAAGAAGCATTCAAAATATTAAATATAAGGGTACGTTAAGAAAAGAACATTTAAAAAGAGTGCAATAAAAGAGAAACATATAAAGATAGATTAGAAGTGATAACAGGGTAAGAAAAGGTCATGGCTGAATCAGAGAGAGAGATCTTACTCTTCTGGCTGTTCCTGGGGAAGGAGGAAGCTTCCAACACTCACAACCCCTCAGGTTATCTTTGGATCAGACCAATCAGATGCTGTTCTACAGCTGCATCATAGAATACATTTTCCTGAACCAATCCTATAGACCCAAGATTTTTAAACAAGAGCCATCTCCCTCCCCTCCCCTCATGACCCCGCCTTTAACTGCCTTATTCTTGTCTAAAAACAACAGATCCCCAAGCATTTGCCCCCCCACCCATATAACACTTCTGCATAGGTGCTTTAATAAAGGTTAAAATCATAAGCCCTTATTAACAAACAGTTTTTAAAAGTTTTCCCCCTATGTTTTAGACTAACATTGGTCATGTTTGAGTGAGGACAATTTGAAGCTGCTGCAAAGCCACTGTTAGCAAAAACAGGATGTAAGTCAGCAGATCAGAGATAAGAAGGCAACTTCTTCCCCTACTTCTTTTTTAACAAAAGCATGTTATAGTAAGTTTTGTAAAGGAATAAAGCTCTTTATAATCACTTGAAAAGACAAGCCTGTATGAAGACACAGCGCTGGCCAGGAGCAACCAGGAGACACCAGCAGACGGTACAGTATGATTGCTAACTATCTTTGCTAACTTGCAAACGCAAGGAGCTGCTGCTGTGCAGCTCTGCAGTACTGCGTCTGCCAGTAGCACCCAGGAGACGTACGGTGATGGTGAGCTGAGTGGGCTCCATGCTTGCTGTGGTATGGCGTCTGCACGGGTACCCCAGGAAAAAAGGCGAAAAATGATGTTTTGCCATTGCTTTCATGGAGGGAGGGGGGTCCTGACATGTACCCGGAACCACGCACAAAAATATTTTTGACCCATCAGGCATTGGGAACTCAACCCAGAATTCAAGTGGCCAGTGGAGACTGCGGGAACTGTGGGAAAGTCGACACTAGCCTTGGTACTGTGGACGCACACAGCTGACTTAATGATCTTAAGTGGGGACACACAATCGACTGTATCAAATTGATTTCTAAAAAATCGACTTATGTTAAATCAACCTAATTTTGTAGTGTAGACATACCCTTAGTAACAGGTAGTTTATATTCCTTTTATTCTGTAATCCAGTGGATCAGAGAGAAGTTTTCCTCCCCACTTTTTAACAAATCCATACTTTTTTTTTCTTAGGACTTTTAGATTTAAGTATGATTTTTTTCTGTTGCATTATCAGAATGTCTTTGTTTTAAAATGTTTGCAACCCGTGTGCTGAGACATAGGTACAAGCTCCTGTGTTTGTTTTGGGTCTATAGATTTGTATGAAAATAATACATCATAGGCTGGAGCTTTCTCTACATGTTAAAAACAGATAGGACTAATTAGGCTAGCCAGTGACCCACGCACCATAGTCTACCTTAACAAGGCTCTAGGGGTCACCCCTTCAGTTTGCTTCTTTTCTAACTTTTTAAACCCTGTTAATGTTTTAACAAATGGTGAGATTGCATTGAAAGGCACTTTATGAAAGTTCTAACAAGCATTTTATTCCATTTACTGATTGTAAAAGACGAAACCCCATGGCTTTGTGACTGCATGAAGCTCAGAGATAGCCTAGCTGAAGAGCACCCCACCCCTTGACTTTTCCCCCAGACTTTTAACACTTGCTAAACATGCAGCGTTTCATTATATAAAGGGTTTTTTAAAAAACATTTAACATGAAACTGCAGCATTGACTGAGCTGTAATATAACATGACCTTTTTAAAGGCTATTCTGTATGCAGTGAGGCCTTTTTGAAGCTTCATGTTTGTTTCTTTTTTTTAAAGTTTAACATGAAAAATCAGTATTGCCTGAGCTGTAACAAAACCAGGCCCCTCTTAGGGATATTTTGTAGAAGTTTAGTGAACTAAAAAGGCTTAAGATACTAGCCTGTCCTTTTAAAAATAGTGTTTTTAAAGTGCCAAAACATCAACTGGGTAAGAATGTGAAAACTGGTAATTAAGGGGAGTTTACAGACGTGTTTTAATTAAAAAAACAAAATTAACCAGAAAAACCCCAAACAAGATTGCTTTTTAAAGTTTGGATTTATACAAAAAACAAAAGAAAAAATAGCTTATGTAAAAGAAGTTAGCTGTTTATTGCCAGAGATAAGGAGTCTGCCCCCTCCACCTCACATCTTCCTATTCCCCCCTCCCCCCACTTCCTTCTTTTTTAATGGTTTTTAAAATCTAAACCAAGCACAAACAATTTTTTTAAAAAGCCACAGAGCTCAAGGCCTGGGGGTAAGAAAGCTGCCCTGAGTTTTAGGGGGAATATTGATAATACTTTTAGTGAAACAGTTTTGTAGGCAGCCATTGCGTGTTAGTTGTTATGCTTTAGCACGAGCAAGCATTTGTCACTCAGAAGCACTTTCCCACTTTATGAGGTATTATGAAATATGAAAAAAAACAAACAAAGATATTTTGAAGCAGGGCCTGCAAAGCAACAATTACAACTACAGTTGTGATGATCTTGTCTAAGCCCCTAGAGAATATTTTTTTTGGTTTTGTTTTTATAAAACACTTTTATGCAAAGTGTAGCCCTAGATGCTGTACAACATTAGATAACATGAACCAGCCGACGAGAGACCTGAGACACTGTTGAAATCAGAGGGGTCATGATTAAGTCTGAATGCAGAGGGCCTGGGGGGCAGCGGAGGTGGGGGGGGGGGAAATGAAAAGGTACAGCTGAAGCAGAAGATGGTTTGATTTAAGAGGGATTCTGGGGTTGCTTTACAATGGTCCAGATGCCCCAAAGCCTATATATCTCATGCACAAGCACCAGGGCTGGGTGGGGAGAGGGGGCCTTTGTTAGAGGAACAGGTTGCTCATATACCTCTTCTTGTTGTTGACAAACTGTAACCTAAATGCAGATATACTATGGGAGCAACCTACTTCCCTTTTGACAAACCCCACACCCTTTGAACTTCATAAAAGCATTCTTCACACAGTTATTTTCAACTGACATTTTATTTTACAACACAGCCTGTTTTGTTCCCAAAACACGCTCTAACAGTTAGTGTTTTTTCTTGGCAAGATTTTGTAATTTGCTGAACGAAGAAAACATTCAACATTTCACATTAAACATTTATCTGTCAGTTTGATGATTTCATCTAAAACGCTATTTGGATCCTCGGTCTCTGTCACTTTGTCCACCAATTCTGCCCCTAGAGATAAATATTCCTCGATTAAACAGACCCACTGCAGCGTGTATCCCAGCATGATGATGATATTCAACATACTCTCCAGATACAAACTACCACTAATTTCTTTAATTTTACAGTTCACATCATCTAAAGACCAGTACATGCAGTCGTGATGACTCTGACTGGGAGCATCTATGGTGCACCCAGGACAATCCTCATTTTGTTTCACTCTCAGGCAGTTCTTCATGATTCTGTGCACAGCCACTCGCACAATTACATGCATCACGGTTTTATGGTTATGAACTCACACAGGCTTAATACTGAATTTCTCCCTTAACGTGAGATAGTGCAGGTCTATAGAATAAGCATCCTCCTCTGTTTCAGCATTATGTTGAGCATCTGGTTATGGGTCTAGGCAAAAAGAGATTGGGCCCAATCCTCTCGGCCCTTTGGAGCTGTCAGTGTCCAGAACCTCCAAGTCCTCTGAAGAACCATTGCTCAGCTGCTGAAAAATTTACAGTAAGAAATACACGTAAGGCATCTTTGTACTTTTTCCTAACATGATTTTAAAACCTTTTACACCCTATATCAAAAGATCCCTTCTGCATGAAGCTTTTAAAAACAGACAACAACAAATGAAATATGTCTCTGTGCAGGCTTGATCCAAAAGGCTCTAGCCAACTGAGCATTAGTGACTGAGTCCCTGCCAAACCATCCCTTGAATTTTCTTACATACAGCGTACCATGCCTTGTATCTCTACAGCCCTTTGTTTGATTCTCTTGGGTTCTCCTGGCCAGGGGCCGGAGTCTCAGACAAATCATGGCCCAGCGGTCTGGTCTCTTGTTTCTCCACCACGTTGTTTCTCCACCACTTGTGGGTACAGGCATCACTAGCTATCCCTGTTTCCCCACTCCCATGACCCATATCAAACACTGTTTGCCACAACGGTGTGTTTGTTTCTTGAGATCCCAGAGCAGCAACCGTATAACATCTCTTCATGAGAGGCTTGAGTGCCGATGTTGGCCTGGGCTATCTAGGTGCAGGCATCTTTAATCATCAGACCGGTTTAAATAGAAGCTCCTGCTTACTTAGGGAAGGAAAGCAATGGCAGCCCTAAGCTATTGGCTAAGAGTATCATAGTTTAGGGCTGCCGTTGCTTTTCCTCCCTAAGTAAGAAAAATTTGAAGCTGCAGCAAAACCCCTGTTAGCAAAAACAGTGCCTGTGAGTCAGTGGATTAGAGATAAGAAGGCTGCTTCTTCCCCGAGCTTTTCTTTAATAATTTGCCTCTCTTCTTTCAAACTAACCCTTTAAAAACAAAAACCTCCATTTTTTAAAAGTTTTCTCTTTTCATTCTTTAATAACATACCAAACGAGGCCTTTAAAATCATCTCTCCTTACTCAACCTAACCAAACAAGCTTTCTTTCCTTTTTTTCCTCTAAACCTTACCAAAGCTTTCTTTTTTAATCTTTAAGCTCTCTCACTCTATTCTTTCAATCTTTTTCTCTAAACAATCAAATGTATCAAAGTACAAGCATTCAACAGTCCCCCTATTCAAACAAAAAATAATCAAAATATTTTTTTCAAAATGTCCAACAGCACCAAACTTCAACGCCAAGGGAAACGGGAATGGAGGGTGACACACAAGCCCTCAATGGGGTGTGGAAGCCTGTCAAAAATGCATGGTGATGAATGCTATCGAGCCTATACTACTATGGGACACTTGAGAGGGATACTTCCCCTGCTCCTCTGTGTGGCCCTGTCTTTGCAAGTGCACATCCTGGCCTGATTTCTGTGGGTGCAATTACAGTTGTAGTCCCTTGTAGCGATGTGAGACTTACCGGCACGGCGCTTCCTGCTGCTTGTCCAGGGAATCAGCTTATCCAGCTTTGGAGCACCTTCTGCCAGCCAATGTCTCACTTGCCGCTGGCCCCATGTCCCTCCCAGATACCAGTTCCTCTTTCCTTTGGGTGCCTCCCCCTGGCAGTACCTCCACAGATCTGAGTCTTCCCACCCAGGGGACTCCCAACCCTCTATCCCCGCCTTGCCTCAGTCTATGGCTAGCCCCCACTCACTGGGACAGACTGCAGTGTATAAGCCATTCATCATTGGCAAGGGGGGCTTAAACCTGCTGCCTTTGCCTACCCTTAGGCTGCCCCTTTGCAACCCTAGCAACTGCTGGGCTTTTGGCAAAGCCACAGCCTGAGGCTTTTCCAGGTGGGAGCTTCCCAGCTCCCTTGCCCTACTCCCCAGCACTGCTTCACTCAGGAACCTTGCTCAGTTCCCCGGAAGTCAGGCTCTCCTCCCTCTATAGCTAGAATGAGACTCTCTAACCTAGCTCCTGGCTAGCAGTCCCTTTACAGGGCCAGCTGTGGCCTGATTGAGGCATGGCCTCAGCTGAGGCTGCTTCCCTAATCAGCCCAGCAACTGGCTCCTCAGGGCAGCCTTTTCCCCGGGCTGCTTTAAGCCCTTTCAGGGCTGGAGCAGGTAATCACCCCGCTATATCCCTTCTTAGAGATCCATCACAGTTTCCAAAAATCTTTTTTTAGCAGAGAATTAGGGTTGGCTGGAGGTGTGCGGAATGGGAGCATTACCTTAACTCTGCATTTCCCAGGGTTCAGAGGGATATGTTTGGCCAGTCTCCATGATGATGCAGAACTAGGCAATCTTAACTCTACATTAAGATAATTTTTTTAGGCAGTGAATATATAGCAAAATGGATCTGCCTTTAATTAAAACTTATAATTTTGCCAATCTCAGTTTAATGTGAATGTTTTTCATCCATGGGCTCCCATGTGAAGGAGTTGTTTTGAATTTGCCAGATTATAATAAATTGTTAGAGTCTTTCTATTTCTTTTCTAAGATTTTCCAGTAAGACGAACTGTACCATTGCCAGGAGCTGCCATGGCTGGAAAACTCTTCCAAGAGGAATTGGAAAAGGTGAAGGCTGCTTTTGAATCAGAAAACCTCACAGGAGTAGCAGCAAAACTGAAGGAGGAGCTGGAGTCATTAGAAAATCAATCACTTGACATCGCCATCACTGGGGAGTCCGGCTCTGGAAAATCATCCTTCGTCAATGCCATCCGGGGACTGGGGGATGAAGATGAAGGTGCTGCGAAGACTGGGGTGGTTGAAACAACAAAGGATCCAAAGGATTATCGACACCCTGTATTCCCCAATGTAAGAATATGGGATATGCCAGGAATCGGGACACCAAGTTTTCAACCAAACACATACCTCAAACAGGTAAAATTCAGCCACTATGACTTCTTCATTATCATCGCCTCACAGCGCTTCACTTTCCTCCACACCAACCTTGCTCAGGAGATTCACAAGATGAGAAAAAGGTTTTACTACGTGCGCTCCAAAGTGGATGCAGACTTGCATGATGCTCATACCCACCGGCCCAGCACCTATGATGAGGATCGAATCCTGCAGGAGATCCAGAAGAACTGCATTAAGAACCTGAAGGAAGCGGGGGAGGCCTCCCCACATGTTTTCCTGCTCTCCAACTGGGAATTCAACAAATATGATTTCCCGCTCTTGCAGAAGAAACTGGAGAATGATTTGAATGATCACAAGAGACACACTTTCATCTTGTCCCTGCCCAACATCTCAGCACAAATCCTGGAAAAGAAAAAGGCTGAACTGAAGAAACATATTTGGAAACTGGCCATTGTGTCATGTGCATTTGCCATGATTCCTGTTCCAGGTCTGTCATTTGCTTGTGATGTAGCCATCTTGATAGTAAACATGAAACTTTACCTCACTGCCTTTGGCTTGGATGATAATGCCCTTGCTAGACTCGCTAAGCAGGTTGGCAAGCCCGTTGCAGAACTGAAGTCTGTTATTAAAGCTGTCCCTACGGCCAACTCAATATCAGAAAGGTGGATAGTGAATCTACGGGTCAAGTCTGGATGTGGTGCAATGATGATAGCTGAAGATGTTTTAAATTTTGTACCAGTTTTTGGTTTTTTGTTATCTGGAGGAGTTTCCTTTGGAACCACATACTACATGCTGAACAGCTTTCTGAATGATGCTGCCAAAGATGCCCAAAATGTTCTGGCCAAAGCTCTGTCTTAAGCAGAAGGTAGAGCACAAATATCAGCAACAAAAGATCCACAACTTACCACAATAAGGGCTTAAAATCCATTTCAACCATATCAAAATCTCTGAGAGTGGATACAAAAACCCCAATATAAACAGAAACAAAACAAAAAACAGTGAACAAGAGAGGGCAGATCAGATCCCCTGGGGATTGAACATAAGAACGGCCATACTGGCTCAGATCAATGATCCATCTAGCCTGTATCCTGTCTTCCGACAGTGGCCAATGCCAGGTGCCCCAGAGGGAATGAACAGAACAGGTAAATCCATCCCCAAGTGATCCATCCCCTGTCACCCAATTCCAGCTTCTGGGGTTCTGTCTGGAATTATTGGGTCAAAGTTGTATTAGTAAAGTGATAGAACCACCTGAAACGGAGAGAAAGTTCCCTAATCAATGTTTGACCCCTTTCAGGGATAATTAAGGAAGTATTTACCTTTACATTTATCTCTCACCAGTGCAAAGTGTCTAGTGCAGCAGATTCAATGGAGCAAACCTGTTGCATGAGACCAGCACCGCCAGCAATAGATGCTTGCTGCTTCTCTTGATTTGCATGTTTCTCTTGCCATTAAATGCCAGGTTCAGTAGGCTCCACGTTGTGGCATTTAGGGACTAAGGCAAAATGAATTAAAATGGAATCTGGTTGTGTGCAGGTCAAAACAAAAACACACAATATATATTTTTTGAATTACAAACATGGCTCTGTCCACCTGCCAACCCTTGTATCCAGCATGTCATCTTTGCACTCTGAGACCACCAGGAATGGACTTTATAAGAAACTCCTGGATGATTGGAATAACTGGGTCTAAATATCCCTACATTTCTGCAGCTGGAGAGAGAGTAAACCTCTAATCATCACTTCATGGTTAACTGAGATAGGTTTGGGTGCTGCTAAACCCATTTCAGAGACTTTACAATTAAAATATCTCAGCAGAAATGACCATTTCTCTGCAGAGCTGCGATTTGAGTTCTTGGTGCTGATTTTACACCTTTTTCCAATGGGGGCTGCACATGTGTCTCTGAATCTGGCCCTTTGGCTTTACTATATCGCAAACTCTATTGCTGTTTGTATCAGATGATCTCTTTCTTGATTGACTCGTGAGTGACCACACTCTATAACACATGGGTCATAAAGTGTGCCACATTCAATACTGAGCATGTCCACATCTCACCTGGCTCAGTAATCCCTGTGTTAATTGCTTCGGTCTTCAGAATTATTAATCTTACAGACATAGTTTTATAACTGAATAAACTCACATTGAATTTGAACTTAATGTCTCCATGTTGGAAGTGCCTCCTTTACAGGAAAGTTGGGAGTTAGAGACTTAAACACAGACCCAGCCTATGGCCATATATCTCTGCTTCTCCAATACACGCATTTGGGTTTAAATACACAGTCTGAAGTGGCCACTCATCATCAGCAAGAGGGTTGGACCTGCTGCCTATTCCTGCCCTGGCTGCACCTCTGCAGCACTAGTACCTCCTGTCTCAGGTCCTTGGCCTAGGAGTTCACCAGGCTGGAGCTCCCCCGCTCCTTCTGCCCTTCCCAGCACTGCTCTGTCCAAGGTATCCCTTTCTAATTACCATGCAGCCAGTCCTTCCCTCTCCAAGGCTGCTCCTTCTGTGGGGCTGTTGCAAAAGAAGGAAATTCAATTTTAGGTTGCATTAACAGAGGCCTAGCATGCAAGTCACAGGAGTTGATAACAGTGCTCCACTCTACTCGGCACTGCTTCAGCCTCAGCTGGAGGACAGCGTCCAGTTTTGGTCACCAATCTATAGAAAGGATGTGGAGAAACAGGAAAAGACCCGGAGGTGAGTGACAAGGAAGATGAAAGGATGGAAATACAACACAGACTCTCAGGATGAGACAGAGTGCCCAAGGCCAATATTAAGCTGAAAAAGCTCTAATTTCACATGAGGCTCGTCTCATGTGAACCTCAGTCAATCAGGACGAAGGGGATGTTGCCACCCTGTCCTGAGTCACAAGCTAGAGAGGGCTATTTAAAACTTGAGACAATCCTAGACCATAAATTCGCTGAGGTGAAGCTGAGGCTGAGAGTTCAGATCAATAATTGGAGGGTAAAAGTCCCAGCAAGAACACTGGAATTGGCAAACAGATTGTTTGGGGTTTTTTGCCCTTTTATTCCATTCAGGATTCACCAATTCGACATTCCTAAAACTGCCCAGTTCCCTTAACAGGCCTCATGCTAGACCAAGTGCCCCCTGCTTGGTGCAGCACAGAACTCCCAGCCCCAGAGCACCGGTAGTGGTAACCCACCTTTGCACCTCCCCCATTCTAGGACACGCTATGGCCCCAGGGGTCACAGAGAAAAGTCCTGGGGGCTTGTCAATGTTATGGCATTTGGTACCTCGCTGCCTGTTGGCCGCAGAGCTGCCTGGAATCTCGACAGTGTTTTACGCTTTAGCCACGTCTCTTCCTCCCCCAGGCCCACATCCACGCCCCTACACCAGAGCTTGTGATGGGTCCTGCAAAGGACAGTGGCTGTCTTCTGGAGTTCCTATTCCTGGCAAATCTTTCCCCAGCCAATCAGGGGCCTTTAGCAATCCTTTATACCACTCTGGGGCTCTTTCCCCCAGTTTAAAGGGGCTGGAGCAGGGACAGGGGGTATAGAAATGCCCACACCTCAGTTTCACAGTCATGAGGTAGCAGTAGCAGTGAGTTACAAAGTCCTAGATTGGTCCCATCTGGGGGTGGCCCCACAGGCCGGCATTGCAGGCTTGTGCCTGTGACGTGTATGAGATCTACCTTGCGCTGCGCAGTCTCTAAAAGGGAGGGCGACTGCGGGGGTGACTATCTGCTGCAGTGATACACCACCCTGGGCCAGATATAGGAACATAAAATAGCTGGATTGAGTCAGATCAAAGGTCCATCCAGCCCCGTCTTCCGACAGTGGCCAGGGCCAGATGCTTTAGAGGGAATGAACAGAACAGGGCAATTGGAGTGATCCATCCCATTGTCCAGTCTCAGCTTCTGGAAGTCAGAGTCTTTAGACACACCCAGAGCTTAGGGTTGCATCCCTGATCATCTTAGCTAATAGCCAGTGAGGGGCCTAATCCATAGGAACTTATCTAAAACTTTTTCGAACCCAGTTATAGTGTTTTCCTTTGCAACATCCCCTGGTAACACAACGCACAGGCTAGCAGTGTGTTGTGTGAAGTAGTACTTCCTTCGGTTTGTTTCAAACCTGCCGTTTATTAATTTCATTGAGTGACCCCGGTTCTTGTGTTATGTGAAGAGGAAGGCATCAGGAAATGTGCTTATCTGGAGTAAGAACGACCACAAGCCTTTGAATATCCCAGCTCCCAGTAATACACCAGAGCAAAGCAAACTGCGTGCAGTGAACAGGGCGGTAGCATTACCCTGATTCGCTGAATCAGAGGGTTTGGACAAACTACCTTTTTACCGAGAGATTGTCACTAAGGTCCAATCTGTCCTTACAGCCTTTCACAAGAATCAGGTAAGCCTGGCACTCCTGTTCCTAGTCCCCCCAGGAGGTGATTTCACCTGCATGGCCAGCATGTTCCCCCATACGAATTGCAGACAGAGGCTCCATTGCCTCTGAGTTACAGGGCTCCCAGTGTGCATTGCATGGTACACAAAGGCAGTGAGGGGCAGCTTCCGGTGCTAACAGGGTGTGTGCTCCAGTGCATTTCCCCATCATGTGTCTGACTCCACCTGTAAATTTGGATTTTCACATTTTTCCAATGGTAAACGCAGGTGAAGGAGCACATTGCACATCCTACCTGCCATGGTGTGGCCCCTAGCACTGAGAGACAATTTAATAACATTCACACCTATCAAAACCTAATGGCGTTAGCTGCCATAAATGTGCTAAAAAAAAAAAAATCAGTGAAATACCCAGAACTGAGAGAAAGCAATGGGAGAGAGTGGATGCTATCTAAGCTCTTCCCCCAGCAGAGCCTTCCTCAAAGCTTTTCCTTAGCACAAGCGATTTAAATTTACAGCAAAAGAGCCTCCATTCGTGAGAACCCTCTCCAGTCCGCAAGCACCTAAGAGTTGGCACTTTATAGAAAGCATCCCATAGACTTCAGTCAGCTTTGGACTGGGGCCTAGGGGAGAAACAGACCCTGGAAAAGGTTGGGGAGAGACAAAAGTCCTTTCCGGAAATGTGGGGGGACATGATGCCCACTCACCCTTCCATCCCCTTGTGGTTGCACCTATGGCTCAACAAGCTGTGAAACAGAGACTCTCTCACCTTAAGCCTCAAGTGCTTCAGTTCTTCTGAGCTTTCTTGATGAAAAACACCAGTCTCCAGCTGTTTGAGTAGGAAACTCTCCTCTCTCTCTCCTTGTTATATTGATTAATATTGAAAGAGAATGGAGCGTGTCACATATAGTTTTACATAAACAAAAACTGGACAGGCAGTTCGGTGTACTCATGCTAGGGTGACCAGATGTCCCTATTTTATAGGGACAGTCCTGATATTTGGGGCTTTTTCTTATATAGGCTCCCATTACCCCCCCCCGTCCTGATTTTTTGCACTTGCTGTCTGGTCACCCTAACTCATGCCAATGACAGCTGCAGAAACTGGTGCCAGTAAAATTAATACTGAGCTACAGATCATTCCAGGGGTGAGGGTTTACAGACTCTGGCCATGTTCTCAGCTGGTGTAAATCCATGTAGTGTCACCAGAGTCAAAGGAGTATAGAGATTTGCACAAGCTGAGAATCTGGTTTGGTGTTGATTTGGGGGGGTTTCTGTACAAAGATGGACTCAGCCTGCCCCTGCTTACCCAGCGAGATCTGACAGGAGCACCGCACAGCTGGTTCTGCAGCTTGATTTGCAAACAGCTGACAGTTTGCATTTTTAATAAAAAATGGGTAAGGGGCAGAACTTGTCACTGAAAAGACAGGAAATTGTCTGGTTCTGTCAGCCTCTGTCTCAGCAGATAGGGAACCCAACTCCCAGGTGATACCAGCCCTAGGAAGCGTGCTACAGAGCCATTGACTGATGAGTTTTCCCTCCTCTCCCCAAACCCTTACAAACTAAATGCAGGAGTTGGTGCCGCGAGTGAAAAGGGAAAAGCCAGGAAACGCAGAGTTCAGTGCTGTGGGAGTGAGCTCATCGCTGGCTGCAGACAGGGCCCCGTGATCTACACTCCCTTGGCTTGGCCTCCCTGTCCTGTGTCTGCAGCAGTGTCCCAGGGAGAGAGGGTCATGGTTTCACTTTTGGAAGCTGCGGCTGAAGCACCCAATGCTGGTCCCCTCTGGTCTCTTTCTACTTCCCCCGCTGTGTCTGACAGAGACAGACCCTTCAGGTGCAGAATCCCACCCCCCCCCCCGGGCAGTCACACTGGCTTCACTGGAGCTGCCCTCCCAAATATAGAAGTCAAATGACACCCTCTGCAGCTGTTCCCACCTGTGATGGATCCTTGACCCCTCTCAGGCCATTCCACACAAAGTGCTGATGTCCAGAAAGTGGCTAGTGTGATGAGGACCCTGTGGTGGGGACAGAGGCATGTGGAGCACCCAAGGAAGGTGTAAAGGTGCAGGACTCACCCCTGCAGCACCTCCTACCGGTTGTCTTGGGGAATTAGCTCATCCAGCCTCTGAAGCACCCTCTGCAGGCTGGTGTCCAGCTGCCACTGGCCCCTGTCTCCCTCCCAGGACCTGGTGCCCTGTTATTTAGGGTGCAGCCCCCTGGCCATACATCCCTCAGTCTCAGGGTCTCCCCTACCAGGGGAACCCTCACCCTATATCCCCACCTTGCCTTAGTATACGGCTACTGCCAGTCACTGTCTAGCTCCCACACCCTGGGGCAGACTGCAGTATCAGCCACTCAACACTGGCTAGGAGGATTTGGAACAGCTGCCTTGGCCTACCTCTGGGCTGCCCCCTGAAACCCCCAGTACCCATTGTCCTTCTGCTAGGCCACAGCCTGGGGCTTTCCAGGCTGGAGGTCCCCAGCTCCTCTGCCTTTCCCCAGCCCTGCACCAGTCAAGTACTCTGCTCAGGTTCCAGTCCCTCTACAGCTGGAGAAAGTCTGTCTGTGCTCCTGGCTCAAAGCCTTTTTATAGGGGCTGGCTGTGGTCTGTTTGGGGTGTGGCTCCCAGCTGTGCTTACTTCCCCAATCAGCCTAGCTTTTCCCCTGCCCCAGCCCTCTGCCAGGGCTGTTTTAAGCCCTTTCGGGTAGGAGCGGGGGACCACTGCACTACAGAAGGTTTGAAATGATGCTTGGTGCAGTAAAGTCTAGTGTGGGAGGAATTCCTTCATGGGTGGGGACTGGACTGGGGCTTGGGAGTTCTGGGTTCAGTTCCTGGCTTGATTGCTATTCCCTGTGTCACCTCAGCCATGTTACTTGGGGGCAGATTTTCAAAGCTTCTTAGGCTTTAGAACATAAAATAGGCCACAGTGGGACAGACCAAGTCTCCCACCTCCCAATGATCGATTAACGGGCTGTAGACTTTTCTAGGGACACTCAACCCCCCCCTGCCTTTTGTGCATGATACAACCCTGCAGGCATGTGAGCTAGGCCAGGGAACACGGAGCTGGAGAATGCCTGGGGGGACTGTGGCTTGTGCTGTGACTATGGGCTGCTCGCTAGCAGTGGAGCAGTGTCAGGACTTCAGCAGCTTTGTGCGTGCCCAGCAGCAGGGGCTTTGGCATCGATGGGGTGAGGAGGCAGCTGAGTGGGGGCTTTGAGGATTTTGGGGGTGCCTAATGCTGGACCGAGGAGCCTAAAGAGACAACTAGGTGCCTAAATCCCCTTGTGAGTGTGGCCCTCAATCTCTGGGTGACTCAGTTCTGCAGCCTGTAGACTGGGGGCAGCACTGGGCTACCTCGCAGGGGTGCTGAGAGGCTAAAATCCATTGGGGTCTGTGAGGTGCTCAGGCAGTGTTGTGGTGAGGGCCATATAATGACCCAGACAAGTGGCCAGACAGATCCACTCACCTGCCCCTTGCTGCCCTCCCCCCACTGGACAGGATGCTGAGATGAGGAAAATTTCACTGCAGCAGCATTAGCGTGTGATCCAGCTACAAACCGGTTGAATAATCCAGCTGGGCATGATGTAGAGGATACAGCTACTCTGTGGATCACACATGCTTGTGGGGAGCCAGCAGAGACACTCAGCTCTTTCGGCTCCAAAACACAGGCCCATAGCACCTGTGCTAAGGGAAAATGCGCTTAATGAGCAGCTGCATTAGGCCCTGTATTCTGTGTGTGGGCTGCAGTCACATGAAGGCACTGTGATCTGTCTTACACACACGTGCAGCCGGGACATTACAGGAGCCCTGAGACCCTCTGTTCTGCTCCATTGATTCCACTCACCACTAGCACGGCCTCATTCTGTGCCCAGCCGAGTCTGATCAGTCTCTTCTGCTCACCAGCCCCTGATACGAGAACAAGGGGGCAGTCAGTGAAATTAATAGCTGATGCACTGAGAACTAGCAAAAGAAACGGCTTCTTCCCAGAGGCCCAAAGTCAGGTCTAGCATGAACAGAAGCAACTCCCATTGCTCTAGAGCTGTTTGATCCAGCACCCTGTGCAGAGCCTTCAGACCTTAGCCACTTTCCCCGTGAGGTAGTGTGTCTCCATTAATTAACCTCTGCTTCCCTGCTCAGGAAATTAGAGCAGTTATAGGAAAAGAGCAACGGCTAGTGACAATCTTCACACTGAGTGCTAGACACATGAAAGGGAAACAAGAACCAGAGTTTAGTGGTGCACGTTTTTGATATTCTCAATGCAAAGGGAAGATAGGAGGCTGGTATCTCCAGAAAGGGTATCTCCAGGCTTTCAGCTTCCCACCCGCCCTCCAACATAGAGGATCCTCACCATGTGAAGGCTATAATTATAAAGAAACTGCACACACCCCATGGGAGGCCTGTAACCACAGAGAGACACTCCACACCATGGCAGGACTGCACCCACATTTCCACAGCACCCCCAGCATTCCAAGTCTGCAGCCCTCCACTTCCTTCCTGGCACTGCTTCTCTCCCCTCTCTCCCCCCAGCTACAAAATCCTGGATAGTGGCAGTTCCGGCTCCTTCCCTCTCCAGCCCAGGCTCCATGTCCCTGACACACCATGTCTCTGGGGCAAATCTAGATGGGAGAGGTGGGGATTTATTTTTAGTCTGAATTTGTCTAGCTTCAGCTTCCAACCTCTGGATCTGGTTCTGTCTTTGTCTGACCTGTCAGATATTCCTCTAATATCACCAGTATTCTCGACACGTAGCTTCTTACAGATTGGGATCAAGTCTCTTAGGCTTCTCTGGGATAAACTAAACCGATCGTGCTTTCCATGTCAGGCAGGTTTTCCAGACCCTGAACCACAACTGTAGCTCTTTTTTGGAACCCCCTCCAATTTTTCAACACCCCTTTTGAACATGCAGACACAATATCTCAGCAGAGGACTCTAAGTGAAGCTGCATCTGAAATCTCCTTGGGTGATGAAGCCGGCAAGGTGTCTGGCAGCTTGTTTGTTCTGGGGGACACAACCCCAGCCGTGTACGGCAGTTACGCTAAGGCCTCTTTCCACTGCAGAGCGCTATTGGGGAGACCGGCGAGATCCCCATATCTCAAGCGAGGGGGAGGCCCAAAGAGCTGTAGGAAGAGGTGTGTATTAAATGTACCTTTATTAAACCAGAACTCTGTTTCCACAAGCGCCGTGATTGCAAACCCAAAGGCAACAAATACCGAGATCAGTGAATGAAGGTAAATGCTGGCTTCTTGCTCCATCTCCATACACGCCCATCGATGTATCTAGGTTCTTGCATCAGTGCCCATCACTGTAGAATTTGGGTTCCTCCCAAGAGTAACAACAGTAACTCCATCTCTTCATTCTCCACGTGAGCTTGGTTCCCAGATTTACTGGCCCTTCCCTCCACTAGGGTGCAGTGAATGCCCTGATTATGTGACTGTGTATATATGATGTTCCATCTGGTAGCTCTGAGGCAGGACAGGTGGCTTCTTGTATCATTTGAATCAAATAAATGAATAAAATACACTGATATCCAAATTCAGAACCAGAGCTTAGGAATTGCCAGGCTGGATCAGGCCCAAGGTCCATCGAGTGCAGTCTCCTGTCTCTGACCATGGATGGGACCAGATTATCCAGAGGAAGGGTAAGAACCCCACAGTAGCAGATGTGGAATAATCTCCCACCGTGCCTGCCTTTGTCTCTAAGAGTTAGAGATGGGCTTAAACCCTGAAACTGGAGGTTTAATAGCCCCACCAATATTTTTGATTATGATTCATTATGACACCTCTGGCTGTTCTTGATACCCAACCAACCATCCGACACCCTTCCCAAGATATAAATATCAAATCTTAATACCAACCTGCAGGGCTGGAGTCCAAGCACGGATCCAGTTTATACCTCTGTCAGGGTTCTCTCTTATACCTTGGAATAAGTAACGGTGCTACCACCAAGTGATTTAAACAAACATTTAGGGAGGGCCACTTGGAGCCCCACCTTCCCCAAATAATCCCACAAGCTCCTACACCCCTTTTCCTGGGCAGGCTAGAGAATATATCCTCACTAATTGGTACAGATGAACGCAGATCCAAACCCTTGGATCTGAAAACAATGAAAAATCAATCAGGTTTTTAAAAGAATAATTTTAATTAAAGAAAAGGTAAAAGAATCACTTCTGTAAAATTGGGATGGTAAGTACTTTACAGAATAACGAAAGACTCAAGAACATAAAGGATCTCCCCTCTCGGCAAAACCTTAAAGTTATAACTCCAGGGATAAACCTCCCTCTAGACAAAACCTCCTTCTAAACAAAGAAAATCACAAGCCAAAATAAAAGTAAACTAACTCTAATTGCGTTGGATTGCTTGCCTTCTTGATCTGTCTCAGGCAAGCACACAGAACAGACAGACAAAGCCTTCCCCCATAGTCCCAAGATTTGAAAGTATCTTGTCCCCTTATTGGTCCTTTTGGTCAGATGTCAGC
Source organism: Aldabrachelys gigantea (assembly GCA_026122505.1). NCBI lineage: Eukaryota > Metazoa > Chordata > Testudines > Testudinidae > Aldabrachelys > Aldabrachelys gigantea. The sequence goes on from CM047489.1 coordinate 72,409,710, forward strand.
CAGGTTACTTGAGCTCCTTAACCCTTTACAGGTAAAGGAGGAATTCACGCCTTCCAGGGTGAAGAGGGATTTTATGCTACCCTTAGCTGTATGTTTATGACAGTCCCTTAATCCCTATTTTCCTAAGAACAATAAAGCTCAGATGCACAAAGTGTCAGATTAAACTCTGCAGCAGTTTATTGAAGGATAAACGCACTTCTCCAAGGTTTGGAATGACAATCAGATCACAAGCAGCGAGTACATGGAGCGATGAGATTAAATCCACATTGGTTACCGAGTATGGAACATTGAGCAAATCAACAGCGACAGGTTGATATGTAGCATCATACAAATTAATTGTCATAAGAGCCTGAAACACCCTGTGATTACAAACCCAGCACCTCAGCTCAGTCTGAGCAGGGTCGGTGGTTCCCGAGTACCCAGGCATATCTGAACTCAGCAACAATCAAGCAAATCAGGGATTAAATGCATCAGCAGTAGCTCAAACCTCAGCTCAGGGTTGTCAATTGCAGAGGTGAGATTCTCATTAACTGTTAAGCTTCCATTACAGGTTTAGCATCTGGATGCTTCCAAACCCTGTGGGGGTCATATGGCTCCCTGCAGGGCTCGGGGATGGAACTTTGCAACCAGAGCACATGGTTGCTGGTTGGTGTCTGTGGTTAAGAATTTCCTTTGCCAAAGCCTGTGTGTTTTGATTCCCTGCCACATATTCCCCAATAGGTTAAAATACAAGATCAGAGTTTCCACAGTCGTGTTGGAATTGTGTGGTTGCCGACAAACAACGTGGAGTTCTGAGCCCCTTTCTCTGCCTGGAGAGGGGTGAGGGACAATTTAAAAAATAACAGGAAATGTCCTAGGTTTTTGCAGAGCAGACAAGCTGCCATTAAGCAACAGCCCCGATTGCTCCCTCACTGCATCCACAGCTGATCGGTCCATTCCCCTGCAAGCCAGAGCGGCTGGGTCTGGCTCACCCAGGCCCTGGTTTCTAGCCCTGTGGAGGGACCCAGCAGGGAGGCGCTGACTGACAGCTCTTGCTGCGTCCTGGGCTTGTGCCAGCTGCTGTACCACCATGACATGGAATGACACTGCCCCCCATCTCCAGAGAGTTCCTCTGCCGCATGTACCCCTCCAGCTCCCCCAACTGTACCCTTCCTCCCCCTCCCCTTCTCCCTCCCCCCAGCTCCCCCATCCCTTTGGCAGCATCCCCTCCTTTTGGGAACCTGAAATACCATAACTCTAAGCTCAGGAGGTCCCAGCATTGGCTCTAGGGCAGGTGATCAGCAGCGTCCCACCTCCCAAGGAAGGATCCCAGACAAAAGGTCTGGCCCTAGGGGTGGTTTAGGAGCCCCAGAGTTAGAAACAAGAGCGATGTTGGTGGTGGGAGTCTGCTATAGACCACCAGACCAGGGGGATGAGGTGGACGAGGTTTTCTTCAGGCAGCCAACAGTAGTTACTAGATCACAGGCCCTGGTTCTAATGGGGGACTTCAATCACCCTGATATTTGCTGGGAGAGCAATACAGCAGTGCACAGACAATCCAGGAAGTTTTTGGAGAGTATTGGGGACAATTTACTGAAGTGCTGGAGGAACCAACCAGGGGCAGAGCTCTTCCAGACCTGCTGCTCGCAAATCAGGAAGAATTAATAGGGGAAGCAAAAGTGGATGGGAACCTGGGAGTCACTGACCATGAGATGGTCGAGTTCAGGATCCTGACACAAGGAAGAAAGGAAAGCAGCAGAATACGGCCCCTGAACTTCAGAAAAGCAGACTTTGACTCCCCCAGGGAACTGATGGGCAGGATCCCCTAAGAGAATAACATGGGGGGGAAAGGAGTCCAGGAGAGCTGGCTGTATTTTAAAGAATCCTTATTGAGGTTGCAGAAACAAACCATCCCGATGTGTAGGAAGAATTGTAAATATGGCAGGTGACCAGCTTAGCTTAACAGTGAAATCCTTGCTGATCTTAAACACAAAAAAGAAGCTTCCAAGAAGTGGAAGATTGGACAAATGACCAGGGAGGAGTATAAAAATATTGCTCAGGCATGCAGGAGTGAAATCAGGAAGGCCAAATCACACTTGGAGTTGCAGCTAGCAAGAGATGTTAAGAGTAACAAGAAGGGTTTCTTCAGGTATGTTAGCAACAAGAAGAAAGGGGAAGTGTGGGCCCCTTACTGAATGGGGGAGGCAACCTAGTGACAGAGAATGTGGAAAAGCTCATGCACTCAATGCTTTTTTTGCCTCTATCTTCGTGAACAAGGTCAGCTCCCAGACAGTGGCGTAGCCAGGTTTTCAGCGTAGGTGGAGCAAAAGCCATAAAAAAGGGGCCGTCCTTGGCTCCCCCTCTGGCCACGTCCCCTTGGCTCCCTCTCTGGCCATGCCCCCAGACCGGACCCCCCCTGCCTCCTGCCGCTCACCTTCCCTCCTGCGCTGCTGCCTGTCCCTGGCTCCTGTCCCAGTGCTCGGCTGTGTCTGCATCAGCCAGCAGGCACAGCTTCCATGCCTGCTGGCCTGAGGGCAAGTGGCTGCTTCCACTGAATCCCGCCAGCTATGCTACTGCTCCCAGACTACTGCACTGGGCAGCACAGCATGGGGAGGAGGTGACCAGCCCTCCATGGAGAAAGAAGTGGTTTGGGACTATTTAGAAAAGCTGGACGAGCACAAGTCCATGGGGCTGGATTCACTGCATCTGAGGGTGCTGAGGCAGTTGGTGGATGTGATTGCAGAGCCATTGGCCATTATCTTTGAAAACTCATGGTGATCAGGGGAGGTTCCAGATGACTGGAAAAAGGCTAATGTAGTTGCCCATCTTTAAAAAGAGAAGAAGGAGGATCCAGGGAACTTCAGGCCAGTCAGCCTCACCTCAGTCCCTGGAAAAATCATGGAGCAGGTCCCCAAGGAATAAATTTTGAAGCACTTAGAGGAGAGGAAAGTGATCAGAAACAGTCAGCATGGATTCACCAAAGGCAAGTCATGCCTGACTAACCTAATTGCCTTCTGTGAGGAGATAACTGGGTCTGTGGATGAGGGGAAAGCAGTGGATGTGTTATTCCTTGACTTTAGCAAAGCTTTTGGTATGGTCTCCCACAGTATTCTTGCCAGCAAGTTAAAGAAGTATGGGCTGGATGAATGGACTATAAGGTGGATAGAAAGCTGGCTAGATCGTTGGGCTCAATGGGTAGTGAGCAATGGCTCCATGTCTAGTTGGCAGCTGGTATCAAGCAGAGTGCCCCAAGGGTTGGTTCTGGGGTCGGCTTTGTTCAATGTCTTCATTAATGATCTGGAGGATGGCATGGACAGTACCCTCAACAAGTTTGCAGATGACACTAAACTGGGAGGAGTGGTAGATATGCTGAAGGGTAGGGATAGGATACAGAGGGACCTAGACAAATTAGAGGACTGAGCCAAAAGAAACCTGATGAGGTTCAAAAAGGACAAGTGCAGAGTCCTGCACTTAGGATGGAAGAATCCCATGCACTGTTACAGACTAGGGAGTGAATGGCTAGACAGCAGTTCTGCAGAAAAGGACCTAGGGGTTACAGTGGATGAGAAGCTGGATATGAGTCAACAGTGTGCCCTTGTTGCCAAGAAGGCTAACAGTATTTTGGGCTGTATAAGTAGGGGCATTGCCAGCAGATCGAGGGACATGATCATTCCTCTCTATTCGACATTGGTGAGGCCTCATCTGGAGCACTGTGTCCAGTTTGGGGCCCCCCACTACAAGAAGGATGTGGAAAAATTGGAGAGTCCAGCGGAGGGCAACAAAAATGATTACGGGGCTGGAGCACAAAACTAATGAGGAGAGGCTGAGGGAACTGGGCTTGTTTAGTCTGCAGAAGAGAAGAGTGAGGAGGGATTTGATAACTGCTTTCAACTACCTGAAAGGGGGTTCCAAAGAGGATGGATCTAGACTGTTCTCAGTGGTAGCAGATGACAGAACAAGGAGTGATGGTCTCAAGTTGCAGTGGGGAAGGTTTAGGTTGGATATTAGGAAAAACTTTAGGAAAAACTTTTTCACTAGGAGAGTGGTGAAGCACTGGAATGGGTTACCTAGGGAGAAAGTGGAATCTCCTTCCTTAGAAGTTTTTAAGATCAGGCTTGGCAAAGCCCTGGCTGGGATAATTTAGTTGGGGTTGGTCCTATTTTGAGCAGGGGGTTGGACTAGATACCTCCTAGGGTCTCTTCCAACCCTGATATTCTATGATTCTATTAAACTGGTAGACTAGTCCCAGATTTGAGTCTATGAGTCTATTTGGCACCCCCCTGACAAATGTGGCTATGTTGACATAACCCCAGTGTAGACACAGCTATGATGATGGAAGAAACCATCACTCAGGGAAGTGGGGTTCCTATAGCGATGGAAAAACCCTTTCCACATGCATAGGCTGCATCTAAGTTTCTACGGTGATGTAGCTAAGCTGATAGACAGTCTCCATAGTGCAGACAGCCCCGTTGGCCATGTCTGCACTCTGGGTAGTCCTATACTGCAGCAACAAAAGGGCTTTTTCCATTGATGTTGTTAATCCTCCTTTCCACGAGACAGGTGCTAGGCGGACAGAAGAATTCTTCCATCGATCTAGCCGCATCTACACCAGGGGTTAGGTGACCTATCTATGGTGCTCAGGGTCTGGGTGTGACATTTTTCGCAGCCCTGTGCAATACGGCTAGGTTGATCTAATTGTTAAATATAGGCCAGGCAGTAGTGGTGCTGAGAATTCACATCTCTGTCTGGTGCTATTAGTGACACAGGTGAGGAGCGTGTGTTTAATACGATATTTCATCGAACAGAGCCCCCTTAAGCTTTTCCATCCTGTGGGATGATTAACAGATACGGCAGAAGCTGGGAATTTTACTCCAGTTGTGTCTGGTTCCAGCCTCGTTAAAAATCATCTTAAATCTTAGTCAGTCTTTCTCTCATCTATCACATTACATGTGAGAAGGAAAGAAACACCACCTCCTCTCTACTCAGATCGAGTCTCCACTAGACCTGGGGTTGGTGTCAGACCTGTTGCTCTTCTGTTTTTGGTCACCTGAGGCAATACAGATCAGAGAGGGGATGTCTACACTGTGGGACCCAAGCTTGTGGACTTGGTGTTTCCAAGCCTGTGCATGAGCATCCACACTGCACTGGAAACCTGGGTTTACAAGTGCTGGACCCAGATCTCGGGGCTCTACTAGCACGTCTGCACTGCAGCACGCAGAGCTTCTGATTTAGGTCTACAGTTTGAGTTGCATCCACACTGTAGAATGACAGGGCTTGGGGGACTTAGGCTCTAACTCACCGTCCCAGCACAGTCCTACAACCTCCTCCTGCGTGCTCACTGACCCGAGTCTGACTGATTTGGCTGTGGGCCTGAGGATCAAACCCGAGTCAGAGTCCACGCTTAGTGTGCAGTGCGGACAGACCCTAGAGAGACTCACTGAGGAGGGACTGGCTGAGAGAGAGCCAGGAAGCAGGAGCAGCAGGACTGCCAGAGACCCCTGGGAGGGGAGGCCGTGAAAGTCGGCAGTGGAAGGCTGAGCTGAAAAATGGTTTTGATTCTTGGTTTGTTTACCTGTAGGACAATCAAACTGCAGAAAGGAGACCGGGGCTGTGGCTGGGACACTGTTATTGGTTATTCTCTGCTCCCTCCAAAGCCTTTTTCAGGACTCTTTGAGCATCTTCGGCAACTTCATCCAAAAACGTATGTAGCATTTCATAGGTGACCTTGTAAGATCTCTCTGCTGCTATCCCAGTGCCAATCAGTGGTACCACACTGATAAAATATTTAACTGTCATCATACGTTCCCCTGTAGCCTCTCTCAGCCGCTTCAAAGCCTCTTCTCTTGTTATATCTTTGGCCAGAGCACACTGTATCACAGACTTCAGCTCAGACTTCCCAACCTGCTTAGCGAGTGATTGGAGGGAATCACCATCCAGGCCAAAGGACTTGCAATACTCCCTCATGTTCTCCACCAAGATGTCGACATCACACTTAACGGAGAGAAATGGGAGAGGAACAGCAGCGAGAGCGCACGACTTCAGGGCTTGTTTCCAGATCTGTTCCTGCAGGGCCTTCTGTTTCTCTTTCAAGATTTTTTCAGACGTACTGGGCAGGGCACAGATGAGAATGTGTCTCTGGTGAGTTTTGAGATCATTTGCTAATGTCTCCTGCAGTTGGGGATAATCGTACTTATGAAAGTCCCATCTTGACACCAGGAAAACCTGTGGGGAGCTGATCCCTGCTTTTTGTAGCTGCTCCATGCAGTCACTTCTGATTGCCTCTAGAGTTTTCTCCTCATTGAAATCTCTTTTTCTTCGTTCATTAACCAAGTCCATATCCACTTTGGTACGGACAAAGTAAAACTTCTTCCCCATACTGTTGATTTCTTTGGCAAGTTTGGTGTCAGCTTCTGTGAAGCGCCCAGCTGTGATGATGATGAATAAATCATAACGATCAAAGTGCACATCCTTCAGGTATGTTTTTGCAGGATATTTTGTTGTTCCGATCCCAGGAAGGTCCCACACAATCACATTTGGATGAATGGGATGGGGGTAAGCAGTTGGATCCTTTGTTGTTTCTGTCACCCCAGTCTTAGCTGAATCTCTGTCATCATCATTCAAGCTTCTTATGGCATTGATGAAAGACGACTTCCCAGAGCCTGAGTTCCCCGTGATGGCGATGTTGAGCGTGGTATTTCTTAACATGTCATCAGACTTCTTCACCACAGACATGGCTTCTGACAAGTTCCCAGCTTTGACAGCGGTCTGGAATTTTTCAGTTTCCTCCTCTGACAGACCAGGCAGTTTACTGCTCCTTTTTGAAAAGAAATCACCCCAGTGAGCTTTTGAATCTTCCATTATCCTGGGAAAAGAGACACAAATTCTAGTCAGGGTTAGGGGTTTTCCCTTCCAACAATCAGAGTTGAAGGCAAGAAGAGACCCTCCAGATCACCTCGTCTGATCTGCTGTATGTCACAGGCCACTCACAGGCCCCAGCACCCACACACTAAACCAACAACCAAAGTGAGACCAAAGTATTGCCGCCCTTAGGAGACTGAATTATTGTGTTCCACAGGAAGGGAACAGGGGGCACTGAGCTGCACCAGTGCCCGGGACCACTGGAGTAGCAAGGAACTGATTAAATGAGAGAGGCACAATAAAAAGAGATGTCCTTGTATGCATGTAACAGAGTTAAAGGGCTAGCAGGAAAAGAGATGTTGGTCACAGTTTGCATTAAATAAATAAAATAATCTAGAGTTTAAATAAACATTTTAGAATGCCCAAAGGAGAAAGCTTCATTTCTCCATACATGTGCCAATAGGGGGCGCTGTGCTGGAGGGAGCGGGGTGGGGATTCTACCCTGGCAGGCAGGGCTGGTCCCGATGCCCCAGAGTGGTGCTAGGGGGCACTGTGCTGGAGGGAGCAGGGTGGGGGCTCTCCCCTGGCAGGCAGGGCTGGCCCCGATGCCCCAGAGTGGTGCTAGGGGACGCTGTTCTGGAGGGAGAGGGGTGGGGGCTCTCCCCTCGCAGGCAAGGCTGGCCCCGACGCCCCAGGGAGGTGCTAGGGATCCTGTGCTGCCAGGAAAAGCCTGAGAAAAAACAGCATCATTTCACTTTTAAATTTCTGAAATCACAGGAAATCTGCCTTCCCTCCCAGTAACTGAACAGGGCCTGATCACATGATTTCACATCTCTTAAATGTTAATTTCCTTGAGTCTGTGGATTTGGACTCAGAGAACAACCTGGAATAGGGTGACCATATTTCCCAAAAGGAAAACTGGATACCATGAGGGGCTTGCCTGAGCCCACTCTGCATGGAGCTGGCCTGAGCTGCTCACCCAAGGCCCACAACCACACTCACCCAAGACACCCCCTGCAGTGCTGGCCTCAGGACACCTTCACCCCCATGCAAGGGATGGCCTGAGCCGCATGACATCACAGCCTGTCTGAGCGCCACCCTGAGGGCTGGAGTTGCTCCCCGCACCCACCCTCATGTTCCCCCAAACAACGTGGGCTGATGGGAGGACTGAACAGTTGGGGAGGGCAAATGGGACAAATACTTAGTTTTGGAAAAAAAATCAGGAGAGAGGGACAGGGCTTTAAAAGGGGACTGTCCTGGCTACACTGGGAAATATGATCACCCTAGCAGGGAGAAACCCTTGCCCTCAGTCCTCTCCCTCATGTAAGAACGGCCAGACTGGATCAGACCAAAGGTCCATCTAGCCCAGTGTCCTGTCTTCCAACAGTGGCCAGTGCTAGGTACCCCAGAGGGAATGAATAGAACAGCTACTTTGCAAGTAGCATTGATGGTTCTGTGGTAGAAGTCTCATCTGCCATATTGGGAGGCCCAAGTTCAGTTCCCAGGCAGTGCACAAACTCATCCTTTATTGGCCCCCTCATAGCTCAGTGGTTTGCTTGTTGGCCTGCTAAACCTAGGGTTGTGAGTTCAATCCTTGAGGGGGCTACTTAGGGATCTAGGGCAAAATCAGTACTTGGTCCTGCTAGTGAAGGCAGGGGGCTGGACTCAATGACCTCTCAGAGTCTCTTCCAGTTCTATGAGATAAGTATATCTCCATATTTAGGCAATCTAACTCCTTTCCCAGCTTCTGGCAAACTGAGACTAGGGACTTCATCCTGGCTAATGGCCTTTGATGGACCTATTCTCCATGAACTTATCTAGTTCTTTTCTGAACCCTGTTATAGTCTTGGCCTTCACAACATCCTGTGGCAGAGTTCCACAAGTTGACTGTGCATTGTGTGAAGAAATACTTCCTTTTGTTTGTTTTAAACCTGCTATTCAATAATTTCATTTGGTGACCCCCTAGTTCTTGTGTTATGAGGAGTAAATAACACTTCCTTATTTACTTTCTCCACACCACTCATGACTTTATAGACTTTTATCATATCCTCATATCTCTTTTTGAAGCTGAAGAGTCCAAGTGTTATTAATCTCTCCTCAAATGGCAGCTATTCTGTACCCCTAATAATTTTTGTTGCCCTTTTCTGAACCTTTTCCAATTTTAATGTCTTTTTTGAGATGGGGTGATCAGATCTGCATGCAATATTCAAGATGTGGGCATAACATGGATTTACATAGAGGTAATATGATATTTTCTGTCTTATTATCTATCTCTTTCTTAATCATTCCCATCATTCTGTTTGCTTTTTTGATGGCGGCTGCACATTGACTGAATGCTTTCAGTGAACTATCCACAGTGACTAGCTGTCCTCCAGAACTCTTGGGTGAATACCATCTGTTCCCAGTCCCGGCTGAAAACCTCTTCTATTGACTCCTCAATCTGTGACAGTTCCTCAGATTTGTCACCTTAAAAGAATGGCTCAGGTTTGGAAATCTACTTCATATCCTCAGCCGTGAAGACTGATGTGAAGAATTCATTGTTTCTTCATAATAGCCTTATCATAGCCCCCTCCTACCTGCATAGAACCTGCTGGGGCTGGTGTAACCCAGTGCTGGCGGTGGGCTCTGGCGCTGGAGTCGTAATGCGCCGTGCTCGGGGGGGAGTGAGGCGGATTGGCAGGGTGCTGGGGCTGGTTGTTCGGCTGACAGGGTTGGTGGCCGCAGGAGGCTTTGGGTGGGGCAGCCGTGGGTTGACCCGGAGGAAGCCAGGGGCTATGACTGTAGCATCTATGAGGCTAGTTCTAGCTCCACACCAATCCTAGGGGAAGCGTCTCTTCCATGCTTTGGGTCTGTCCCTGCAGCGAACTCTTCAGATCTCTCTCCTAGCTGTGTGACTCCCAAACTGGTCTCTGCCCAATAAATCCCACACAATAGTCCAGAAATGCCTTGGTGTCCAGGTGCCAAAGGGCATACCCCAAATCACTGACATTCTCCCGTTCCTTATTTGCTGGGTTCCACTCAGGAGCCAATCTAGAGATCACCCTGGGGCATCCCTGACATAATATTCCCTGCGGCACCATGAGTCAGTCCTTCAAACACTTCCTGGGCTTTGCCTTGGAGCAGCAGACAAAGGAAATCCAGCTTGGCAGCCTCACCCCAGCCATTTACTTAGGCAACTCACACAGCCAGGTTGCTTCAGCCGGCCCAGCCCTGGGCAATCCCAGTATGAGCTCCGGGCATGAAGCTGGGCGGCCACATCTCTCCAACAGCTCTGCTCTATTTCTGCTCTCAGAGCCTAGGGGAACACTGTGATTGTCAGGGTAGGTCATTACGGCCCACCAAGCTGCCCTGGCACCTGCGGTACCTGCCCCTTAAGCCTTGCCAGCCAAATTTGCAGCCAGCATCCCACCTTGGACACCAGTATAATTACTGTTGTTGCCCAAGTACATCAGACCTCCTAGGGCACCTGTCGCATGCCAAATTACCACAACTTGGACGGCAGTCCTGTAGGTGCTTTACCAGCTAGGCCTTGTCAATGCCCTGCTGGCATGGACGGTGGGAGAATGGCTGGCTTGGGGGGGCTAGTCCCCCAGCCCCACCCCTTCTGCCCAAGACCCTGCCCCTTCCCTACCCACCGGAACCCAGGTGGCAAACAGAACTCAGCACATGGTCACGAGACTCTGGCAAACAGCTCTTACTCTGGACACCCTCCATCTACCCTGTGAATTTCTGGTAGCAGAAGACGCCTCCCCAGAAGCCCTAATCAGCCCTGATTGCCTTAGGCAATATAAGGCCAACCTCAGTTTCAAGAAAGGCCTCTGTATTGTCAAGCAGAAACGGTTTGCCATGACATCTGTTGGGGGGAAACAGAGGCTTGAGAGGAGAACGTGATGCTGCCCCCGAGGAGCGAGATGGATGAAAGGGAACCTGACAGAAGGGCTGAAAGGCAGGCCGGTACCCCGACCACTAGGCTGAAGTGATTTCCTGCTGGCTCAGGCCTTGGGAAGAAGTACCCGGCGCTGTGTCCCAGTGAGAGTTTCCAATGTGATGGCAGAAGCCCAAGTCATGTACCAGGGCCTGGGGTTTGGTACATCCCCCCAGAGGTGATTGTACCCAGAGGCGATGACTGAAGTACTAGCAGTGCTGCAAGGCACTGAGGAAAGAGGGAATCACCGTGACAGACTGAACATGGGAGTGAAACATGCGTGGGAGACAGAAGCTCTTGGGCAGGAGCTGGGGTGAAGGAGGAGGAATCTGTTACCTGGGAAATGGCAGACAGCCTGGAACCTTTTGGGAAATTACCTTGATGTCCTCTTCTCTTGGGACAATGACCTTGTGCGCACAGGGTTGACAGAGCACTGGCCCGAGACTGGAGATGCGAGATCTGTGAAACAGGAATCATCTTGGATCCCCTTCCGCCATGTGGCAAAGTTACGCAAATAACTGCAACAAATGGTAGAGAAAGGTCCCATTTGGTGTTGAATGACGTTATGATGAGGGATGCACACCCTTTTCCTAGGACAGACAACTCTCTAGAATTATGGGGAACGTCCTGCTTATTTTCCTCTCTGGACTTGACCAGCAGCTCCTGGAAGTAGAAGTGAAGGTGAACTCCAATGACGGACTAAAGATGGCATTAACATGGTGAGAACATAAGAAAGGCCATATGGGTTGAGACCAAAAGTCCATCTAACCCTGTATCCTATCTTCTGACAATGGCCAATGCTTCAGAGGGAATAAAAAGAACACGTAATCATCAAGTGATCCATCCCCTGTCCCCCACTTCCCAGCTTCTGGCAAACAGAGGCTAGGGACACCATCCCTGCCCATCCTGGCTAATAGCCTTTGATGGACCTATCCTCCATGAACTTATGTAGTTCTTTTTTGAACCCTGTTATAGTCTTGGCCTTCACACCATCCTCTGGCAAGGAGTTCCACAGGTTGACTATGTGTTGTGTGAAGAAATATTTCCTTTTCTTTGTTTTAAAACCTGCTGCCTATTAATTTCATTTGGTGACTCCTTCTGCCCAAGACCCCACCCCTTCCATACCCACTGGAACCCCGCCCCCATAGTGGCCGCTGGCCCCTGCCTCACACCTTCAGTTGCCCCCCCACTGTGGCCTCTGGTCCTTGCCCAAGGCTAGTGCACCCTACCCTGCCCTTCTCAAGCCAGGCACCCGTGTAGCCCCAGCCCAGGAGCACCGGATGGCCCCAGCCTTCCCAGCCTAACCCACGGCTTCTCTACGCTAAGCCCCCTGTGGTGATAAGGCCCCTGCTCTGCCCCAGGCCCCACCCCCACACAACCCCTTCTCCCAAGCTCCCACCCTCGCCCTGCCTTTTCCTGCCCAGTTCTGCCCTTCTCCTGAGCGTGCTCTGTTCCCACACCTCCCCGTACCCTCCAGTGCCTCCTGCATGCTGGGGAACAGCTGATCATGGTGGATGGGAGGCTCTGGTGGAAGGGAGGGGGAGGAATTGATCAGCGGGGCAGTGAGCAGGCGAGAGGCGCTGGGGTAGGAGAGGAGGAGCTGGCTGTCGGTGAGTGCTGAGCACCTACTCATTTTTTTCCCATGCGAGCTTCAGCCCTGGAGCACCCATGGAGTCGGCACCTATGGCTACAGGAGAAGAGGGCCCAGCGTCCAGGACACAGGTGATAGTGTCCCAGTGAGAGTTTCCAATGTGATGGCAGAAGCCCAAGTCATGTACCCGGGCTTGAGGTTTGGCACATCCCCCCAGAGGTGACTGTACCCAGAGGCGGTGCCTGAAGTACTAGCAGTGCTGCAAGGCACTGAGGAAAGAGGGAATCATGGTGACAGACTGAACATGGGAGTGAAACACACGTGGGAGACAGAAGCTCTTGGGCAGGAGCTGGGGCTGAGGAGGAGGAATCTGTTACCTGGGAAACGACAGACAGCCTGGAACCTGTTGGGAAATTACCTTGATATCCTCTTCTCTTGGGGCAATGACCTGGTGCGCACAGGGTTGACAGAGCACTGGCCTGAGACTGGAGATGCGAGATCTGTGACACTGGAATCATCTTGGATCCCTTTTCGCCACACAGCAGGGTTACGCAAATAACTGTAAGAAATGGTAGAGAGAGGTCCCATTTGGTGTTGAATGAGATTACCATGAGGGATGCACATCCCTTTCCTAGGATTAACAACACCCTAGGCTTGTGGAGAACATCCTGCTTATTCTCCTTTCTGGACTTGACCAGCGGCTCGTGCAAGTAGAAGTGGAGGTGCACTCCAGTGATGGACTGACGATGGCAATAACATGGTGAGAATATAAGAATGGCCATACAGGTTGAGACCAAAAGTCCATCTAACCCTGTATCCTGTCTTCTGACAGAGGCCAATGCTTCAGAGGGAATGAACAGAACAGGTAATCATCAACTGATCCATCCCCAGTCCCCCTTGCCCAGCTTCTGGCAAACAGAGGCTAGGGCCCCATTCACCCCTGCTCATCCCAGGCTAGTCCCCCTCCTACCGGCATAGAGCCTCCTGGGGCTGGTGTCTCTCAGCGCTTGCGCTAAGGCTGTACTGCGCCATGGTACGGGGTGGAGTGAGGCAGCTTGGCGGGGTGCTGGGGCTGGTGGTTCGGCTGTGGGTTGTCCTCAGGGGGCTTAGGGTGGGTCAGTTGTGGGTTGACCTGGAGGAAGCCAGTGGCTATGCCTGTTGCATCTATGAGGCTAGTTCTAGCTCCACATCAATCCTGAGGCGGGGGTGGGGGGGGGGTGTCTCTTCCATGCTTTGGGTCTCTCCTTTCAGCGAGCTCTCTGGATCTCTCTCCCAGCTGTGCGGCTCCCAAACTGGTCTCTGCCCAGTAAATCCCACATCATAGTCCAGGAATGCCTTGGTGTCCAGGTGCCAAAGGGCATACCCCAAATCACTGACAGATTCCCCCTTTCCTTGTTTGTTGGGTTCCACTCAGGACCCAAACCAGAGATCGCCCTGGGGCACCCCTGACAGAGGCATATTCCCTGCAGTACCATGTGTCAGTCCTTCAAACCCCTCCTGGGCCTTGCCTTGGAGCAGCAGGCCAAGGAAATCCAGCTTGGCAGCTTCACCCCAGCCACTTACTTGGGCAGCTCACACAGACAGGCTGATTCAGCCGGCCCAGCCCTGGCCATCCCCAGTATGAGCTCCGGGCATGAAGCTGGGCGGCCCCATCTCTCCACCTGCCCTGCTCAATTTCTGGTCTCAGAGCTCAGGAGAACACTTTCATTGTCACAGTTGGTCATTTCCACCCACCAAGCAGCCCTTGCAACTGTGGTACCTGCCCCTTAAGCCTTGCCAGCCAAATCTACCAGCTGGTATCCCACCTTGGACACCAGGGTAATTACTTTCGTTCCCCAAGTACATCAGACCCCTAGGGTGCCTGTAGCATGCCAGGTTACCACAACTCGGACGTAGTAGCGTAGCTAGGGAGGGAGCAGGGGGAGCAGCCACTCCACCTGAGCACATTCTCCAAAATTGATGCCTTAGGCTCCGACTGTCTGGGTGCTTTGGGGATGGAGCACCCACAGGGAAAATTTGGTGGGTGCAGAGCACCCACTGGCAGCTCTCTGTCCTGCTCCCCAGCCCTAGCTCCAGCTCACCTCCGCACTGCCTCCGCCTCCTCCCCTGAATGCGCTGCCCCACCCTGCTTCTTTTCCCTTCCCCCCTGGCTTCCCACAAATCAGCTCTTCACATGGGAAGCCTGGGAGGGCGGAGGAGCAAGCGGCGGCTTCGCGCTCAGGCCCAGGGAGGTGGAGAAGGAGGTGAGCTGGGGCAGGGAGCATTTCCCCTGTGCGCCTCCTCCAGTTTACCTGCTGCGGGCAGCCCCCCGGCCCCAGCTCACCTCCACTCCACCTCCACCCCTGAATGTGCCGCAGCGCTGCTTTCCTTCTCCTCCCCTCCCCATTTTCCTGCAAATCAACAGTTTGCGGGCAAGCCTGGGAGGGCTGAGCAGCGGTATGGCAGCTTCGTGCTCAGGCCCAGGGAGAAGGCAGAGGCGGAGTGGAGGTGAGCTGGGGCATGGAACAGTTCCCCGGTTACCTGCTTCGGCAGGGGCAGCCCTCCTTGTGCCCCCTCACCCCAGCTCACCTCCACTTCTTCTCCTCCACCCCTGAGCACGCTGCCACCCCCCATCCCTCCCAGGCTTACCGTGTGAAAGCCTGGGGGGGGGGATTAGGGGAAATGCAGCATGCCCACGTAGGAGGCAGGGCTGGGGATTTGGGGAAGGGGTTGGAATGGCATCTTTTTTTATGTGTTCGCTCCCCCTGATGTTAGAACCTGGCTATGCCACTGCTCGGACACCAACACTGTAGGTACTTTACGAGCTAGGCCTTGTCAATGTGAGCCCTGCTGGCACGGGCACTGGGTGAATGGCTGGCTTGGGGAGGCTAGTCCCACAGCTCCACCCCTTCCATACCCACCGGAACTGAGCCCCCATTGTGGCCTCTGGCCCCTGCCCCACACCCTCTGCCCCCTCCATAGTGGCCTCTCGTCCTTGCCCAAAGCTAGCCTGCCCTCCCCTGATGTGCAGTCGTGCAGCCCCAGCCCCCCCCCCCCCCAGCCCTGGAACACCGGGGAGGGCCCAGTCTTCCTGACCCAACCCACAGCTGCCTCACCCAAACCTCCTGCAGTGCTGAACCCCCTGCTCCATCCCAGGTCCCCCCCCCACAACCCCTTCCCCCAACCTCCTATCCCATCCCGCCTCTTCCTGACTCTGCCCCACCCCACCCTGCCTCTTCCTACCCAGTTCCACCCCAATCCTGAGCATGCCCTGTGCCCACTCCTCCCCCTACCTCCCAGTGCCTTCTGCTTGCTGGGGAACAGCTGATCATGGCAGATGGGGGATGCTGGAGAGCAGTTGATGAGCAGGGCAGCGAGCAGGTGGGAGGCGCTGGGGTAGGAGAGGAGGAGCTGGCTGTTGGTGGGTGCTGAGCACCCACTCATTTTTTTTCTCATGCGAGCTTCAGCCCTGGAGCACCCATGGAGTCGACACCTATGGCTACAGGAGAAGAAGGCCCAGACCCCAGGGCTCAGGTGCACCAGGAAGTCACTGCTGATTCTGGGAAGACATGGGACTCAGACCTCCAAGAACTGGGGGTTAGACTAGCTGGTTCATTGATGGAGGGTGTCAGAGCGCTGCAGCATGAAGTTAACCAGCTACCAGCAGACAGGGAGCCCTATGATTCAGAAAGATCAGAAGAACAGAAAGACACTGGAAGCTGAACTCCGAGACACAGGCCTCCCAAAGAAGGGGAGAGATCCGATGGTAGAGATATGGCAGCACTTCTGGCAGGAGTGCCCTCAGCAAGGTAGCTCCCAGAAGTAGATAAACTACCAAGGACAGGGGACAAGGGCCAGGCCCCTGCCTGCAGACCATTAGCGGCACAACAACAAACTATACCTGCCAGTGAGACCAGGCCAACATACAACATCCCAGGAGACATCAATGGACACACATGTCCAATTCTGGTAGCCAGGTTTCCATTCCACACTCCCGATTGTGGGAAAGGGGCACTCAAGGAGCTCAGAGGAAGCAGAGACCTTTCAAAGGGCTGGACCAGGTGGCAAACAGAACTCAGCACATGGTCACGGGACTCTGGCAAACAGCTATTACTCTGGACACCCTCCATCTAGCCTGTGAATTCCTGGTAGCAGAAGACGCCTCCCCAGAAGCCCTAATCAGGCCTGATTTCCTCAGGCAGTATAAGGCCAACCTCAGTTTGAAGAAAGGCCTCTGTATTGTCAAGCAGAGACAGTTTGCCATGACATCTGTTGGGGGGAAACAGAGGCGTGAGAGGAGAACGTGATGCTGCCCCCGGGAGGGGGGGTTGGGTGAAAGGGGACCTGACAGAAGGGCTGGAAGGCAGGCTGGTACCCCAACCACTAGGCTAACATGAACTCCTGCTGGCCCAGGCCATGGGCAAAAGTATCTGAGGCTCTATCCCAGTGAGGGTTTCTAACATGACAGCAGAAGCCCAAGTCATGTACCAGGGCCTGGGGTTTGGTACATCCTCCCAGAGGTGATTGTACCCAGAGGCGGTGACTGAAGTACTAGCAGTGCTGCAAGGCACTGAGGAAAAAGGGAATCATGGTGACAGACTGAACATGGAAGTGAAACATGCGTGGGAGACAGAAGCTCTTGGGCAGGAGCTGGGGTGAAGGAGGAGGAATCTGTTACTGGGAAATGGCAGACAGCCTGGAACTTGTTAGGAAATTACCTTGATGTCCTTTTCTCTTGGGACAATGACCTGGTGCGCGCAGGGTTGACAGAGCACTGGCCCGAGTCTGAAGATGTGAGATCTGTGACACTGAAACCATCTTGGATCCCCTTCCGCCACACAGTAGCGTTACGAAAATAACTGCAAGAAATGGAAGAGAGAGGCCCTGTTTGTGTTGAACGACATTACCATGAGGGACGCACATCCCTTTCCTAGGATTGACAACAGTCTAGACTTGTGGGCAACGTCCTGCTTATTCCCTCTCTGGACTTGACCACTGCAAGTAGAAGTGGAGGTGCACTCCAATGATGGACTGAGGATGGCATTAACATGGTGAGAATATAAGAATGGCCATATGGGTTGAGACCAAAAGTCCATCTAACCCTGTATCCTGTCTTCCAACAGAGGCCAATGCTTCAGAGGGAATAAACAGAACAGGTAATCATCAAGTGATCCATCCCCTGTCCCCTTCTTCCCAGCTTCTGGCAAACAGAGGCTAGGGACACCATCCCTGCAAATCCTGGCTAATAGCCATTGATGGACCTATCCTCCATGAACTTATCTAGTTCTTTTTTGAACTCTGGTATAGTCTTGGCCTTCACAACGTCTTCAGGCAAGGAGTTCCACAGATTAACTGTGCACTGTGTGAAGAAATACTTCCTTTTATTTGTTTTAAGCCTGCTGTCTATTAATTTAATTTGATGACTCCTTCTTCCCAAGATCCCGCCCCTTCCATACCCACTGGAACCCAGCCTCACACCCCTAATTGCCCCCCACTGTCCTCTGGGTCTTGCCCAAGGCTAGTGTGACCTCCTCTACCCCTCCCGAGCCAAGCACCCATTCAGCCCCAGCTCCCCCTAGTCCTGGAGCACTGGGTGGCCCCAGCTTGCCCAGCCTAACCCACGGCTGTCCCACGCTAAGCCCCCTGTGATGATAAAGCCTCTGCTCTGCCCCTGGCCCCATCCCCACACTACTCCTTCTCCCAAGCTCCCACCCTCGCTCTGCCTCTTCCTGCCCAGTTCTGCCCTTCTCCTGAGCGTGCTCTGTTCCCACACCTCCCCCTACACTCCACTGCCTCCTGCATGCTGGGGAACAGCTGATCATGGTGGATGGGAGGCACTGGTGGAAGGGAGGGGGAGGAGTTGATCAGCGGGGCAGTGAGCAGGTGAGAGGAGCTGGGGTAGGAGAGGAGGAGCTGGCTGTCAGTGAGTGCTGAGCACCTACTCATTTTTTTCCCATGCGAGCTTCAGCCCTGGAGCACCCATGGAGTCGGCACCTATGGCTACAGGAGAAGAGGGCCCAGCGTCCAGGACACAGGTGATAGTGTCCCAGTGAGAGTTTCCAATGTGATGGCAGAAGCCCAAGTCATGTATCCGGGCTTGAGGTTTGGCACATCCCCCCAGAGGTGACTGTACCCAGAGGCGGTGCCTGAAGTACTAGCAGTGCTGCAAGGCACTGAGGAAAGAGGGAAACACTGTGACAGACTGAACATGGGAGTGAAACATGCATGGGAGATAGAAGCTCTTGGGCAGAAGCTGGGGCTGAGGAGGAGAAATCTGTTACCTGGGAAACGACAGACAGCCTGGAACCTGTTGGGAAATTACCTTGATATCCTCTTCTCTTGGGACAATGACCTGGTGCGCACAGGGTTGACAGAGCACTGGCTTGAGACTGAAGATGCGAGATCTGTGACACTGGAATCATCTTGGATCCCCTTCCGACACATGGCAGAGTTACTCAAATAACTGAAACAAATGGTAGGGAGAGGCCCTGTTTGTGTTGAATGACGTTACCATGAGGGATGCACATCCCTTTCCTAGGACAGACAACACTCTAGACTTGTGGGGAATGTCCTGCTTATTCTCCTCTCTGGACTTGACCAGCGGCTCCTGCAAGTAGAAGTGGAGGTGCACTCCAATGATGGACTGACAATGGCATCAACGCGGTGAGAATATAAGAATGGCCAATATGGGTTGAGACCAAAAGTCCATCTAACCCTGTATCCTGTCTTCTGACAGAGGCCAATGCTTCAGAGAGAATAAACAGAGCAGGTAATCACCAACTGATCCATCCCTTGTCCCCCGTGCCCAGCTTCTGGCAAACAGAGGCTAGGAACACCATCCCTGCCCATCCTGGCTAATAGCCTTTGATGGACCTGTCCTCCATGAACTTATGTAGTTCTCTTTTGAACCCTTTTATAGTCTTGGCCTTCACAAAATCATCTGACAAGGAGTTCCACAAGTTGACTGTGCATAGAGTGAAGAAATACTTTCTTTTGTTTCTAGTTCTTGTGTCATGAGAAGGAGTAAATAGCACTTTCTTATGTACTTTCTCCACACCAGTCATGATTTTAATGACTTCTATCATATCTCCACATATCTTTTCCAAGCTGAAAAGTCCCAGTGTTATTAATCTCTCCTCATATGGCAGATATTCCGTACCCCTAATAACTTTTGTTGCCCTTTTGTGAACCTTTTCTAGTTCTAATATATCTTTTTTGAGATGGGTGACCAGATTTGCATGGAGTATTCAAGATGTAGGCATACAATGGATTCGTATAGAGGCAATATGATATTTTATGTCTTATTATCTATCCCTTTCTTTGTGATTCCCAACATTCTGTTCACTTTTTTGATGGTGGCTGCACATTGAGTGGATGTTTTCAAAGATCTATCCACAGTGACTCTAAGATCTCTTTCTAGAATGGCAACAGCTAATTTAGACCTGATCATTGTATATGTATAGTTAGGATTATGTTTTCCAGTGTGCATCACTTTGCATCTATCAACACAGAATTTCATCCACAATTTTGTTTCCTAGTCACCCAGTTTTGTGAGATTCCTTTGTAGCTCTTGGCAGTTTGCCTGGGACTTAACTAGCTAGATTCCGTTTGTATCATCTGCAAACTTCACCACCTCTCTGGTTGCCCCCTTGTCCAGATCATTTATAAATATTTTGAATAGAACTGGTCCCAGTACAGATCCCTGAGGCACACCACTATTTACCTGTCTCCTTCTGAAAACTGACCATTTCTACCTACCCTTTGTTTCTTATCTTTTAGGCAGTTATTTTTCCATGACAAGACCTTCTCTCTTATCCCACGACGGCTTACTTTGCTAAATAGCCTTTGATGAGGGACCTTGTCAAAGGCTTTCTGAAAATCTAAGTGCACTATATCCACTGGATCCCCCTTGTCCACATGCTTGTTGAGCTCTTCAATGAGTTCTCTTAGATTCATGAGGCATGATTTCCCTTTACAAAAAAACATGTTGACTCTTACCCAACTAATTGTGTTCATCTATGTGTCTTATAATTCTGTTCTTTACTATAGTTTCTTCCAATTTGCCCAGTACTGAAGTCAGGCTTACCAGCCTGTAATTGCTAGTATCAACTCTTGGGCCTTTTAAAAAAAATGGCATCACATTAGCTATCCTCCAGACATCTGGTACAGAAGCTGATTTAAATTACAGGTTATATATCACAGTTAATAGTTCTGCAATTTCACATTCGTGTTCCCTTAGAACTCTTGGGTGAATACCATCTGTTCCCAGTTCTGGTCCAAAACCTCCTCTATTGGCACCTCAATCTGGGACAGTTCCTCAGATTTGTCCCCCTAAAAGAATGGCTCAGGTTTGGGAATCTCCCTCACAGCCTCAGCCATGAAGACTGATGCAAAGAATTCATTTAGTTTCTTCGCAATGGCCTTATCATTCTTGAGTGCTACTTTAGCATCTATCATCCAGTGGTCCAACTGGTTGTTTATTCCTGCTTCTGATGTACTTAATTTTTTTTATTTTACTTTCTAAGTCTTTGGCTAGCTGTTCTTCAAATTCTTTCCTTCCTAATTATATTTTTACGCTTCACTTGCCAGAGTTTATGTCTTTTCTATTTTCCTCAATAAGATTTAACTTCCACTTTTTAAAGGATGCCTTTTTTGCCTCTCGCTGCTTCTTTTACTTTCTTGCTCATCCACGGTGGCACTTTTTTGATCCTTTTACTATGTTTTTTAATTTGGGGTATACATTCAAGTTGAGCCTCTATTAAGGTGTCTTTAAAATTTTAAATGCAGCTTACAGGGATTTCAATTTTGTCATTCTACCTTTTAATTTCTGTTTGGCTAACTTTCTCATTTTTGTGTCGTTCCTCTTTCTGAAATTAAATGTTACTGTGATGTTTTCCCTGCCACAAGGTATCATGGTATGAAACCCCACTCTGAACCTTAGCGTCCAAAAGATGGGGTACCAGCATGAATTCCTCTAAGCTCAGTTACCAGCTTAGATCTTTTAGCGCTGCCACCAACCAGGACTTGCAGTGCCTGGTACACTCTGGTCCCCCAAAACCTTCCCAGGGGACCCCAAGACCCAGACCCCCTGAATCTTCAAACAAGGAGGAACTGACTATCTCCTCCCCCCTTTCCCCATCTTAGACTTTCCCTCCCTGGGTCATCTGGAGAGGCTTCACCAACTGACTGGTGAAACAAGATCCAAATTCCTTGAATTTTACCACAAGGGAAAATAAACCCTTCCCCCGCCGTGTCCTCTCCCAGGCCTTCCCTCCCTGGGCTATCCTGGAGAGATAAACAGATTCAAGCTCCGTGACTCTAAAACAAAGGGAAATTCCCCTTCCCCCTCCTCCTTTCCCCCCACCACTCCCTGGTGAGTTTAGACTCAATTCCCTTGAGCCTTAACAAGGGGAAAAAAATCAATCAGTTTTTTTTAAAAGAAAAGCTTTTAATAAAAGAAACAAAAAGTAAAAATTGTCTTTGTAAAATCAAGATGGAAAATGCTACAGGGTCTTTCAGCTTAGAGACACCAGGGAGAATCCTCCCCCCCAGCACAAATACAAGTTACAACAGAGGTGTAATCCTTCCAGCAAAATACACATTTGCAAATAAAGAAAACAAACAAAAAAGACTAAACCGCCTTTCTAACTGTTACATACTAAATTGAACAGAAGATTGGAGAGTCTGTATACCTGGCTGGTCCCTCTTAGATCCCTGAGAGAACAGAGAACAAAGAAAACAGAACAAAACAAAGACTTCCCTCCACTGAGATTTGAAAGTATCTTGTCTCCTGGTTGGTCCTCTGGTCAGGTGTTAGCCAGGTTTACTGGACTTGTTAACCCTTTACTATCTGTTTATGACACAGGGATGTTACATCTAATCATATTATGGTCATTATTTCCAAGTGGTCCAGCTCTATTCACCTCTTGGACCAGATCCTGTGCTCCACTTAGGACTAAATCAAGAATTGCCTCTCCTCTTGTGGGTTCCAGGACTAGCTGCTCCAAGAAGCAGCCATTTAAGATATCAAGAAACTTTCTCTCTGCATCTCTTCCTGAGGTGATATGTACCCAGTCAGTATAGGAATAATTGAAATCCCCCATTATTATTGAGTTTTTCATTTTTATAGCCTTTCTAATCGCCCTGAGTATTTCACAGTCACTATCACCATGCAGTAATATATCCCTACTGCTATATTTTTATTATTAGAACATGGAATTACTATGCATAGCGATTCTATGGTTCAGTTTGGTTCATTTAAGATTTTTACTTCATTTGATTCTATGCTTTCTTTCATATATTGTGCCACTTCACCGGCAGCACAACCTGTTCTGTCCTTTTGATATATATTGTACCCTGGTATTACTGTGTCCCATCGATTATCCTCTTTCCACCAAATTTCTGTGATGTCTGTTACATCGATATCCTAATTTAATATGAGGCACTCTAGTTCACCCGTCTTATTATTTTGACTTCTAGCATTTATATATAAGCACTTTAAAATTGTCACTTTTTAGCTCTCTGCCATTAAATGATGTACTTGAATGGGACTCGTTTTCATTTGACTTTTTCTTATCGGATCCTACCCATATTTTATCATCTTCCATCCTCTCCTCCTTACTAGAACATAGAGAATCTCTATTAACAGATCCTCCACTTAAGGATGTCTCTGTCCAAACCATATGCTCCTCCGAACCTGTCAACTTTCCCCCAGCCCGTAGTTAAAAAACTGCTTTACAACCTTTTTGATGTTATGAGCCAGCAAACAGGGCCTTTTAAAATTTAATGCCATGCCTTTTCCATTCTGTAGTACCCCTGCAATGTTCCAAAGGCTGACGGATGTTGTGCTGGCAGACCCGTGCAGCACACCTTGCCCTGGGTATGTTGATGGCAACATTGTCATTTGGAAGCTGTTTGTGAAGCACTTGCAGAAGCTGGGAGTTATGCTGGAGAGGCTACACCATGCCAGCTTAAAGGTGAAGTCAGCAAGATGCAATTTTTCCTGTGACAAAGTAAATTACCTGAGGCATGTGATCTCAGGGGATGGAGCAGGATTGGGTCTCAGTTGCAAACCAGCATGTTTGCAGGCTGCCTGATGTCACAGTAACTGAGTGGCTCATGATGACATGGTGGGGCCATTCATCCTGGGCACACCCCATTTACAGGGAGTCTAAGTTCTACCTTCAGCAGCTTTCTGAAAATGTTGTATAATGTCCCACTGGGTATTGTTTGTGTGTGTGAAAAAGACTAGCTGAAGTGCAGGCAAGAGACAGAGCGATTCAGGGGCGTAGCAAGGAGCCTGAAAGCACAGTGTGGCCCTGAGGAGGTCAGGCAATCAGGGTTCAGAGACCCTAGGGGGAGAACAAGAGGTCTGAACCACAAAGAATAAGCAATTGACTCAACTGGCTGCCTCCAAAACTGAGAATGTACCTGTGGAAGTCGAGGCTGAGAAAGTTGTGATAGTAATGAACCCCCCACTTCCAACAGAATGGGCAGAGACTGCCACAGCCATCAAGTTCTGCAGAAATAATAAACACCCCTTAGGTTAGGAGCAGACTGAAAGGAAATCAAAAGAGAGAAAAGCCCTGAAGACATCTGGGTAGATATAAAATTATTGTGTGTTGGTGATGGGAAACTGTCCTGACAAAAGGGCCCTTCACATATGTAAATAGCTCTGTAATCTGTAATATTGTTCCTTTTCTCTCTGTCTGGGATAAGGTGTTGGGTGACACCATTTGAGGCCTCCTCAGGAGGATGAGTCAAATCAGAGGTGGTCGTGGGTGTTATGAATATGATGTGTGAATGTGCCCTTCTCTCAAGACAATTGTTAGATATCGAGGGCACCTCTAACACAAGTCTAAACAGAGTTGACCTAGAAACTAGCAGCACGTGGGGGAGGGTTCCACTGGGTGTTGTGACCACCTGAGTGTGGGGTTATGAAAAAGACAAGCTGGGCTGAAAACAAGAGACAGACTCAGAGCCAGAGGCAAAAAGCAGGAAAACCGAGCTCTGATTTGTGCGGTGGGTGTATGGCCCTGGAAGAAGCTCAAGAAAGAGTTTTTGCATCTGGTGTTGGCTAAAGAGGATTGTGGCTGTAAGGTAAGAAACTGTTCTTTTGTTTCTGGTTTCTCCTGCATTTAGAGAAGCAGGACTTTGGGCTTTCTTTGTAAATGAACAAGATTGCATCAAAGACAATACAAGAAAGTACTTCATTTTCTGCGCCCAACTGGGACATCCCAGGGCCTTGAACTCTGACTATCCACTTTGGTCAGAAAGGGGCAACAGTATCTGCCTACAGACTAAATCCTGCCATGGATAAGGAGTCTGGACTGTGACTGAAAACCGGGAGTTATTTAAGAAGGGTTTATTAGATGGCTTGTGTAAGGAGTATAGGGTTCAATCCTGCCACTGTCACAGCCAAGGGGAATTCTACCTGCCTTCGGTTCAAGGATTTGGCCCCTTAGATGATACAGGACAAGTCTTTATGTTTGATGATTTTTCCCACTTGATATTATTTTAAAACAAAGAATAAATATATAACACTTTCTAAATAGTGCTCAAGGGACACACCAACAGGGAGTTTCTTACCTACTGCTGCTGGGGGCCTCAGTGGCCCTGAACATCTTGGGCTTGTGGTCATAGAGCTCCTTTAGCAAAGTCTTCTGCAGCTGTGGAGAATCGTATTTCTTAAATTCCCAATTCGACACAAGGAAAACCTGTGGGGAGCTCATTCCTACTCTGGACAGGTTGTTGACACAGTCATTTCTGATTTTATCCAGGGTTCTCTTTTCATTGACGCTCTCTTTGCTTTCCTCATCATACAGGTCCAAGTCCACTTTGGAGCGTACAAAGAAAAACTTCTTTCCCATCTTCTGGATCTCCTGAGCTAGCTTGATGTGGCAGAATCTGCTTCTTTCTGAAGCAATAATGAGGAAGACATCATAGCGGCTGAACTTCACTTGTTTCAGATAAGTGCCTGGCTGAAAATCTGGGGTCCTGATCGAGGGCAGGTCCCAGATAATCATTATGGAACAGGTAGGATGACAATATGGTACTGGTTCTTTGGTCATTTCCACCACACGGGTCTCAACAGCACCTTCATCTTCATTTCCCAGGCCCCGGATGGCATTGACCAAAGGTGATTTTCCAGATCCTGACTCCCCCGTGATGGCGATATTGAACTCAATGCCTGACAAATTCTTAAATGTCTGCACCACAGAAGCAGCTTCTAAGAAGTTTCCTGTTTTGATAGCAGTGTCGATCTGTTTAATTTTTTCTGCAGAGATGCCAGGAAGAATATTTCTGTATTCTGCATATAGTTCACCACCAGTAGGTTTGAGATTATCCATCTTCCTGGGAAAAGAGAAGGTCATGGTTAGTTTTGTTTCCCTCACAGGATCCGCCAGCACATTGTAACCTGGAGACCAGTATATAAATATCCCAGACATATAACTCATCACACACAAAGCTGCAAGGAAAGGAGCTTTGGTAAAAGATTGAAATAGCTAAAATAACCTGCAGAGATTTAGGAACTTTCTGGACGGCTGCTTAGCCAGTTGATCCCTAGCCTGTAGCAGTGCATGGGATTCTTCTGTCCTAAGTGCAGGACTCTGCACTTGTCCTTGTTGAACCTCATCAGGTTTCTTTTGGCCCAGTCCTCCAATTTGTCTAGGTCACTCTGGACCTCTCCCTACCCTCCAGCGTATCTACCTCACCCCCCTGTTTAGTGTCATCTGCAAACTTGCTGAGGGTGCAATTCATCCCATCATCCAGATCACAAACTGAAGATGTTGAACAAAACCGGCTCCAGGACCGAACCCTGGGACACTCCGCTTGATACTGGCTGCCAACTAGATACTCAGCCATTGATCACTACCTGTTTAGCCCGACGATCTAGCCAGCTTTCTGTCCACCTTATAGTTGATTCATCCCGCCCATACTTTAACTTGCTGGCAAAAATATTGTGGGAGACCGTATCAAAAGCTTTGTTAAAGTCAAGATATATCACGTCCACCATTTTTCCCATATCCACAGAGCCAGTTATCCTTTTTTAAAATATGGGCACTATATTTGCCTTTTTCTGATTATCCAAGACCTCCATGAGTTATCAAGGATAAAAGCCAAGGGCTCTGCAATCACATCAGCCAATCCCTCAGCACCCTCGGATGCATTAGATCTGGTTCCATGGACTTGTGCATGTCCAGCTTTTCTAAGTTGTCCTTAATCTGTTCTTTCATCACTAAGGGCTCCTCACTTCCTCCCTATACTGTGCTGCCCCATGCAGCAGTCTGGGAACTGACCTTTTCTGTGAAGACCAAGGCAAAAAAAGCATTGAATATATTAGCTTTTTCCACATCCTCTGTCGCTAGGTTGCCCCCCTATTCAGTAAGGGGCCCACACTTTCCCTGACCTTCTTCTTGTTGCTAACCGACCTGTAGAATCCCTTCTTGTTTCCCTTCACATCCCTTGCTAGCTGCAATTCCCATTATGCTTTGCCCTTCCTGATTACACCCCAGCATGCTCGAACAATATTTTTCTACTCCTCCCTAGTCATCTGTGCAAGTTTCCACTTCTTGGAAGCTTCCTTTTTGTGTTTAAGCTCACCAAAGATTTCTCTTTTAAGCCAAGCTTGTTGCCTGCCATATTTACTATTCTTTCTGCACATCAGGATGGTTTGTTCCTGCAACCTCAATAAGGATTCTTTAAAATACAGCCAGCTCTCCTGGACTCCTTTCCCCCTCATGTTATTCTCCCAGGGAATCCTGCCCATCAGTTCCCTGACGGAGTCAAAGTCTGCTTTTCTGAAGTCCAGGATCCATATTTTGCTGCTCTCCTTTCTTCCTTTTGTCAAGATCCTGAACTCGACCATCTCATGGTCACTGCTGCTCCATTGCCACCCACTTCTACCTCCCCTACCAATTCTTCCCTGTTCGTGAGCAGCAGGTCAAGAGGCTCACAACCCCTAGTTGGTTCCTCCAGCACTTGCACCAGGAAGTTCTCCCCAACACTCTCCAAAAACTTCCTAGATTGTCTGTTCACTGCTGTATTGCTCTCCCAGCAGATATCAGGGTGATTGAAGTCCCCCATTAGAACCAGGGCCTGTGATCTAGAAACTTCTGTTAGTTGTCTGAAAAAAACCTTCATCTACCTCATCCTCCAGGTCTGGTGGTCTATAACACACACCCACCATGATGCCAGTTAGATAGTTAGGTAGATCTGATCTTTTCCCACTGGAAAAGGGGGCGAAAAAGGAGGGGAAACTGACAGATTCTGAGGGAAATACACCTCCCCTCCCTTTCTTTTGCTTTTTACACCTGGAAAAAAGGGTAAAAAGTAAAAAGTGAGAGAAAACTGGAAAATGGGTTGAGACAACAACTGAAAATAGCTCTTGAGAGCTATTTTTTCACTCAACACACTGTCAACCTCGGAACTCCTTGCTAGAGGGTGTTGTGAAGGCGAAGACTATAATGGGATTCAAAAAGGAGCTAGATAGATGCACGTAAGATAGGTCCATCAATGGCTATTAGCCAGGATGGGCAGGAATGGTGTCCCTAGCCTCTGTTCGCCAGAAGTTGGGATTGGGTGATAAGGAATGGATCACTTGATGGTTACCCATTCTGTTTATTCCCTCTGAAGCACTGGCCACTGTTGGAAGGCAGGATACTGGGCTAGATGGACTTTTAATGTGAATCCTTATGACCATTCTTATGTTCTCATGGTGTTGAATGTCATCTTCAGTCCATCATTGGAGTGCACCTCCATTTCTACTTGCCAGTAGCCGCTGGTCAAGTCCAGGGAGGAGAATAAGCAGGACTTTCCCCACAAGTCTAGAGTGTTTTCAGTCCTTTGGGGTACCTAACATTGGCCACTGTGAGAGGACAGGATACTGGGCTTGATGGACCATGGTCTGACCCAGTATGGCCGTTCTTTTGTTCTTATGAAGTCATCTCTCCCAGATAACAGTCACCAGGAAAACTGTACTGAGATTATTTGCCCAGCACTGAAATGCAGCCACCTCTGCGGTGGGGCAGTGAGATTAAAACAGATTTCCCTGCTCTGTGCTCAGTGGAATAGGAAGAGGGGAGCTGTTTCTATGCACAGAGGTAACATAGGATGGGAACTACTAGCCTTTCAGAGTCTCAAATGGGAGCAGGACACCAAAGGAATCTCCAGAGCGGGAATATGTCTTAAGTTTCTGATCGTTACCTGAATCTCTGTGATCCTGTATGACTCTTGTAAAAGTTATGTGCATTGGAACCAGTCAGGAAGGGACAAGTAAACAGCTCCAGAGACTTACCACCCCCAGGAAGAATTGCCTAAACTGGTTCAGATTGGATCTGAGACTCTCAAGAGGTCTTTTTGCTTTGTATAAAAGGCTGAGTTTAAACTGACAGAGGCACTTTGATCCAACAAATGAATGTGATCCTTTAGCCAAGGAAGAACAAATTCTGCTGCATATTGGAAGGACTTTGACGTACCAACCCCCAGCTGGAAGATGAGAAACTCCTGGTGTCTTTAGACCTTCTATTGTTTATTTAACATGTGTTCTCTGTAAGGCTTTTATTCCAAAATAACCGTGCCTTGCCCTGGGAAAGCTGCCTAGTCACTGGTGAAGCACAGCCTTGGTCCCTGCCCACGGAGAGGTGTCGGCTCCAGGCCTGAGACCTAAGATGGCATCCTGGAGCTCGCCACAGAAGGGGTCCAAGGGGACAGCATGTCCAGGTCTAAGTTCAGCAGCCCACAGATTCACCCTCAATGCCACCTGCCCAAGCCCTGCCCTGGCACAGAAAGGCAGACTAAGTCTGCAATATGAGGCCAAGGTGCTCTGGCTGCTACATGGAAAATGGCAGCACCAGAGTCACAGCCAGGATGAACCAGGTCTCTGCTGAACAGGAGTAGCCATGATGGACTGGGGCTGGGATGGGCACTGAGAACACGCAGCTCCATGTGGAGAACAGGCACCCTGCTGAGATGGGCACAAAACCACAGCAATGTCTGGCTCGAAGGGACCTCGCGAGGTCGTCTAGTCCAGCCCCTTTGCTGAGTCAGGACCAACTAAATCTATACCAGCCCTGAGAGGGGTTTGTTCAACCTGGTCTTAAAAATGTCCAGTGATGAGGTTCCCACAACCACCTTTAGAAGCAGATTCCAGAGCTGAACTGTCCTTAGTCAAAAGAACAAGGAAGTACTTCTTGTTCTTTTTGCTGATACAGACTAACATGGCTAGCACTCTGAAACCTGTCCTTAGTCAGTAAATTACAAAAGTTATTCCTAATAAGAACCTTATAGCTCCTTTCCTGCAGATGAAGCCAGTTGCTTCTTGTCCTGCCTTCAGTGGACATGGGGAACAATTGATCCCGATCCTCTTCATAACAGCCCTTTAATATCAGCCTACTCCACTCAGATCACCCCAGACGTGCACAATGTTCCCACCATTTTAGCCCTGCCCTGAGGGGTTGAGATATTGCTGTCATTTACCCATCAGTGAGCCGTGGAGACCACGGTCCCTACGTCACCAGGCCACTGACAATTCCCGTGGCAAGAAAGCCCCATACATGGCTACTACCGCAGGCTACCAAGCTCAGCGCTGGATCTCTCAGGGTACGTCCACCCGTCTCTTCACCTCGCAGTGACAGCTTAGACCCCTGCTCCATTCACTCCATCCTTCCTTCAAATCAGTGGTTCTCAAACTTTTTGTATTGGCAACCCCTTTCATAAAGCCAACCTCTGAATATGACCTCCCCTTGTAAATTAAAAACACATTTTTTATATTTAACATTATTTTAAATGCAAAAATGTAGAACCCTATTGTTTAAAATGAATTTACCTTTTCTCCCCACTTTTAAGATAAGACTAAAACATATTTTTATAGAATTATTGTTGTGAGCAAAAATGTTTTTTTCCCAGTAGTTACTGTTTAATACTGGGGTTGCGAAGAAGCAGGGCCGGTGCTTCCATTTAGGCAGCCTAGGCAATTGCCTAGGGTGCCAGGATTATTGGAGGGCGGCATTTTGCCGGAGGGGGGCGGCAGGCAGCTCTGGTGGAGCTGCCGCTGTTGTGCCTGCGGAGGGTCCCCTGGTCCCGCGGCTCCAGTGGACCTGCCGCAGTCGTGCCTGCGGGACGTCCACCGGAGCTGCGGGACCAGCATGCGGGGTGGCGAAATGGCCATGCGCTTTGGGCGCTAAAAATGCTAGTGTCAGTCCTGTGAAGAAGCATTGTCAGTGTCACTTTTCACAGAAGACACTGTACTCCATTGCCACACTTACTTCTGCAGACTGCTGGTGGCAGCGCTGCCTTCAGAGCTGGGCAGCTTGTGACCCCCTCAATGGGTCACAACCCCCCAATTTGAGAACCTGTGATCTAGACCAGGCTTGGCTAACCTGTGGCTGCGGAGCCACGTGCGGCTCTTCAGAAGTTAATGTGCGGCTCCTTGTATAGGCACTGACTCCGGATCTGAAGCTACAGACACCAACTTTCCAATGTGCTGGGGATACTCACTGCTCTACCCCTGGCTCTGCCACAGGCCCTGCCCCCACTCCACCCCTTCCTGCTCCCTCCCCTGCCTGCCATGCCCTCGCTCTTTCCCAGTGTCCCCCAGAGACTCCTGCACATCAGGAAACAACTGATCAAGAGGTGTGGGGAGGGAGGGGGAGGTGGGGCTGCTGGTAGGTGGGAACTGCTGAGAGTGGGGAGTCGGGGGGAGCTGATGGGGGGCTGCTGACGTATTATTGTGGCTCTTTGGCAATGTACATTGGTAAATTCTGGCTCCTTCTCAGACTCAGGTTGCCACCCCTGATCTAGACCATCCCTACCAGGTGTTTGTCTAACCCGCTCTTAAAAACCTTCAATGACCGAGATTCCACAACTCCCTGGGCAATTTATTCCCGTGCTTAAGTATCCTAACAGTTAGGAAGCTTTTCCTAATTTCTAAATTTCTCTTGCTCCAATTTAAGCCATTGCTTCTTGTCCTGGCCTTGGTGGCTCAGTAGAACAATTTCTCACCATGCGATTTATAACAGCCTTTTATGGACTTGAAGACTTATCAGGTCCCCCCTCAGTCTTCTCTTCTCCAGACTAAACAAACCCGGATTTTTCATTCTTTCCTCACAGACCATTAATATTTTGTGTGACTCTCCTCTAGATTTTCTCCAATTTGTCCATATCTGTCCCAAAGTGTAGTGCCAAGAACTGTGTACCGTCCTCCAGCTGAAGCCTCATCTGTGCTGAGTAGAGTGAAAGATCATCTTGCTAATCCTTTTTTTTTTTTTTTGCAAGAGTATGACATTGTTGACCCATATTTAATTTGTGATCTGCTATAACCCGAGACCCTTTTCTTCAGTGCTTCTTCCTAAGCAGTCATTTCCTATTTTGAATGTGCACAATTGATTATTCTTTGCTAAGAGTGGTACTTTGCATTTGTCCTTATTGAATTTCATCCTGTTTATTTCTGACCATTTCTACAGTTTGTCACGATCACCTTGAATTTTAATCCTATCCTCCAAAGCACTTGCAACCTCTCCCAGCTTGTTCACAAACTTCATAAGTATGGTCTCTATGCCATTATCTAAATCATTGATGAAAATGTTGAATAGACCCAGATCCAAAACAGATCCCTATGGGACCCCACTTGATATGATCTTCCAGCTTGACAGTGAACAATTGATAACTAATCTCTGAGTATTGGTATTCCAACCAGTTGTACATCCACCTTATAATAGATTCCTCTGGGCTGTATTTCCCTAGTTTGCTTCTGAGGTCATCTGAGGTGATGTAAAAAGTCTGGATATTCAAGAAAATGTTTAAAAATCAATGTTGATTTCATTACACTTTAACACAGGCAAGTCAAACGTGCAGCCCTCACACGTTTAAACTGTGATTTTCGGCTGGCAGTGCGGTGTTAGCCCTTAACGCTCGGAACGCAAGACCTGATGAATGTCTGTAATGTTACAGATCACTGCCTGTGGAGGGAGAGCTTCAAACTGGTTTGCCATCACCAGCAAAACAGAAATGGTTCAGTAGAGCAGATTACCAGCTTTATGCCAAAAGAGGCAGTGCTTGAGATGTCAGCATCCAACTAGAAATTACCGGCCATGTAACATAAGACTGCCTGGCCGTTTTCTGAACAAGGAAACTGCTGCTGTTGTTTATTTATATGGGGTCCAAAGAAACTGGCTCTTGTGCACACCTGCAAATTATCCCTCTTCACTCCTACCTTCACACTCTCCTCTGCCATCATGCCTACAAACAGCCTGACAATGGTTAGGGAGCAGGGGCACACCTTCCCACCCCCTCGGTCTCTCATGCTGACTGGCGTTGTTCAGATAATTGTTTGGTCAGTTTGCTGATGGCTCAGAAAAAGAGCTAAAGGAAACGTTCAAACTTCTTTGGCATTTGAAGGGGGTTTGGTGTGTGACCGAAACAATTCGCTGAAATCAACGTGCGTTCGTTAAGCTTTTCAGTCAAACCGAATCTGCATTTTTCGACAAAGAACATTTTGGTAAAAACATTTCACCAGTGCTGACACTGATCAATATTGTCTTATTGGTCCTCAGGCTCCTCCATCTGCGCCCAGTTCCACGCACATGGCCAGGTAGGCTGGCAGAGCTTCAGAATCTCAATGCATGGATGATACGATGGTGTAGAAAGGAGGGGGTTAGATTTATTAGGAATTGGGGAAACTTTTGGAATGGGGAAGCCTATGCAGGAGAGATGGGCTCCACCTAAACCAAAGTGGAACCAGACTGCTGGCACTTAACATTATAAAAGTTGCAGAGCAGTTTTTCAACTAAGAGATGGGGGAAAGCCAATTGCTGCAGAGAAGCATGTGGATCAGACAGAGACTTCTCTTAGAGGAGAGTCTATTGATAGACATTCTCTAGGTTATAGTCAGGAGGAGAGGATGGAAGAGGATAAAGTATGGGCCAGAACAGATGAGAAACATTCACATAAAAAAGAATCCGAGACATCAGAAAAGGACAGACAAATAAACAGTGACAAGTTTTTAAAGTGCTTATACACAAATGCTAGAAGTCTAAATAATAAGATGAGAAAACTAGAGGATATTAATATAACAGGCATCACAGAAACCTGGTGGAGTGAGGACAATCAATGGGACACAACCATTCCAGGGTATAAAATATATTGGAAGGACAGAACAGGTAGTGCGGAAGTGGGGTGGGGAGTGGCACTATATGTGAAAGAAAATGTAGAATCAAATGAAGTAAAAATCTTAAGTGAATCCACATGTTCCATAGAATCTTTATGGATAGAAATTTCATGCTCTAATAAGAATATAACATTAGGGATCTATTATCGACCACCTGACCAGGACAGTAATAGTGATGATGAAATGCTAAGAGAGATTAAAGAGGCTATCAAAATAAAGAACTCAATAATAGTGGGGGATTTCAATTATCCCCATATTGACTGGGTACATGTCACCTCAGGACAAAATGCAGAGACAAAATTTCTCAATACTTTATTTATCCCTCTGATATATTTATAGAGAGCAATCCTATCTCCCCTCAGCCTTCTTTTGGTTAAGCTAAACAGCCAAGCTCTTTGAGTATCCTTTCATAAGGCAGGTTTTCCATTCCTTGGATCATCCTAGAAGCCCTTCTCTGAACCTGTTCCAATTTGAATTAATCCTTTTTAAAAATGGAAGACCAGAGCTGCACACAGTATTCCAGATGAGGTCTCATCAATGCCTTATACAACGGTACTATCACCTGCTTATCTTTACTGGAAATACCTTGCCTGATGCATCCCAAGACCACATAAGCTTTTTTAACGGGCATATCACATTGGCAGCTCATAGTCATCCTATGATCAACCAATACTCCGAGGTCCTTCTCCTCCTCTGTTACTTCCAACTGATGTGTCTCCAATTTATAACCAAAATTCTTGTTATTAATCCCTAAATGCATGACCTTGCACTTTTCACTATTAAATTTCATCCTATTACTATTACTCCAATTTACAAGGTCATCCAGATCTTCCTGTATGATATCCCGGACCTTCTCTGTGTTAGCAATACCTCCCAGCTTTGTGTCCTCCACAAACTTTATTAGCACATTCCCGCTCTCTGTGCCAAGGTCAGTAATAAAAAGATTATATAAGATTGGTCCCAAAACCGATCCCTGAGGAACTCCACTAGTAACCTCCTTGCAGCCTGACAGTTCACCTTTCAGTATGACCCCTTGTAGTCTCCCCTTTAACCAGTTCCTTAGCCATCTTTCAATTTTCATATTGATCCCCATCTTTTCCAATTTAACTAATAATTCCCCATGTGGACCTGTGTCAAATGCTTTACTGAAATCGAGGTAAATTAGATCCACTGCATTTCCTTTGTCTACAAAAATCTGTCACCTTCTCAAAGGAGATCAGGTTGATTTGACATGATCTACCTTTTGTAAAACCGTGTTGTATTTTGTTCCTATTTTCTCCTTCAGAAAATTTTCCAAGACCTTGCATACTACAGATGTCAAACTAACAGGCCTGTAGTTACCCAGATCACTTTTTTTCCCCTTTCTTAAGAATAGGAACTATGTTAGCAATTCTCCAGTCATATAGTACAACCTCTGAGTTTACAGATTCATTAAAAATTCTTGCTAATGGCCTTGCAATTTCATGTGCCAGTTCTTTAATATTCTTGGATGAAGATTGTCTGGGCCCCCTGATTTAGTCCCATTAAGCTGTTCGAGTTTGGCTTCTACCTCGGATGTGGTAATATCTACCTCCATATCTTCATTCCTATTTGTCATCCTCCCATTATCCCTAAGCTCCTCATTAGCCTCATTAAAGACACTAAAGGGAAATTATTTGTTTAGCTATTGGGCCATGCTTAGATTATCCTTAACCTCCATTCCATCCTCAGTGTATAGCGGTCCCACTTCTTCTTTCTTGGTTTTTTTCTTATTTATCTGGCTATAGAACCTTTTACTATTGGTTTTAATTCCCTTTGCAAGGTCCAACTCTACATGGCTTTTAGCCTTCCTCACTTTATCCCTATGGTTCTGACCTCACTAAGGTAGCTTTCCTTGCTAATCCCGCCCATCTTCCACTCCTTGTAGGCTTTCTGCTTTTTCTTAATTGCCTCTCTGAGATGCTTGCTCATCCAGTTTGGTCTGCAATTCCTGCCTATGAATCATCTTTGAGCAGGTGCATTTCTAGCAAGGTTCTCCACCGGGATCGATTCTTGGACCAACACTATATAACATTTTTATCAGTGAAGAAAGCATGAAATCCTCACTATAAAATTTGCAGATGGCATACAGATGGGGGAAACGGTAAATGAAGAGGACGGGACACTGATACAGAGCGATTTGGATCACATGACAAGCTGGGCACAAGCAGACTATATGTGTTTCAATATGGCTCGATGTCAATGTGAACAGCTAGGAACAAAGGTTTGGGGGTCATGGTGGATAATCAGCTGAACATGAGCTCCCAGTGCGATGCTGTAGCCAGCAGGGCTAATGCGATCCTGGGATGCTGGTACAGAATGTACCTTGTGTTCCCTGCTGTAATGATCTTTGCACAAAGTGAGAATTGTGAGGTATCATTTGAGAACTCATAACCTCCTGGTCATTATTATCCTGATAAAATGTGTGTGACAGCATTGCATGCAAAGGTATAAAATTCCACTGGATGGTGCTGTTCACGCATATTCCAAACACAGCCCTGCCCAAACAGCAGGTGGCAAACAGGTCAGGACTTAAACTGATCTTAATGAGAGAGGGGGAATGAGACATAATATGGTGGGAGGTTCTCCCACAACTGCTGCTGCACCTTCCTCTGGATCTCCAGTGCTGGCCACTGTCAGAGACAGAATACTGACGTAGACAGACCTCGGCTCTGATCCCGTCTGACAATCCCTCCATTCCAGTGATGAATTTGAGGATCTGATTATTTATCTGGTGCACTTTCAGGGGCAAAGCTTAGGATAACCTTCCTCTAGACCTCCAGTCATGCCCAGTGCCCGGCTAACACATCAGCACACGCTGTTCCTGGGCATAGGCGGAATTTGACTTCTGAACTTGGGAGGAGGCAGAAGGCTTTGTAAGTACAGCTCTGACTTTTGAATTTACCAGTTATTAGTGGTAGTTAAATTAGAATGTACTTGAAATCACAGACTTTGTTTGTGTTCATTAGTTTTTTGCCCTTAATTTTTTGATTTAATTATTTGACATGTTTACCAGCTATCATTAAACAGAATCGAGCACTTTGATGTAACTATGAATCATCTCTCCTTAGCTTTAGGGATCCATAAACATTGTCTTAATATAGAAATAGATCGGTCTCTAGCCATTCACTTGGTAGTCTGATATACAGTCATTTCCAGCACTATAGGAATCATGTGAGCAGCTGAGCCAGATACCTAATGACCTGATGCTTAATGGCCTAATGGCCAATCCAGACTTTTGTGACCAGGAGGAAGCAGCCAGTCAGGGTGGGATCGGCACTGGGAAGGCAGTGGGGGACTCAGGGAGCTGCCTGCGTTTGCAGCCTGTGTGTGGAAAGGCTGCAGGCTTGGAAAGCTGGGGGTGCTGTGCAAATGTCCTGCTGGGGTGGGGATGGTGGGTGTCCCCATGGTTACAGTCCTTCTGTGGCAGGGTCTCTGTGGTTGCCATGCTGCTAGGTGGGGGTTTCTCTGTGGTTAGAGTCCTCCTTGGTGTGGTCTCCATGGTTAGAGTGGGGCAGGGGCTGGGAGTCAGAACTCCTGGGTTTTATCCTCTGCTCCAGAAGGGGAGTGTGATCAACAGAGGCACGAGGCCAGGCTAGGCCATAAAGACTGAACTCCCATCTCTCTCCTAGAAGGACTTCTCCAGGGCAGGTGGGCACACAGGGAAGAGGAAGAGAGAAGATTCGGTGGGGTGGGGGAGAGCCTTAGCCATTGGGGATCATGTTTTTCAGCTTGTCTTCATATTAACTTTGGAAAAAGAATTTCCCTGAGATTTTCACATCATCACCTGACTCCTGGAGCTGAGTCTTTAAAGAAACCACCAGCTATTGTGAGACATATGATGTACACATGAGAGCTGGCAATGCTGTTGCATTTATATTTGCATTGTGTTTCATCTGGTATCTCTGAGGCAAGGAGAGGGGGCTTCTTGTGTCACTTTGAATCAAATAAATGAATAAAATACACTGATACCCAAATTCAAAACCAGAACGTAGGACTTGCCAGATTGGATCAGACCCGAGGTCCATAGAGTGCAGTCTCCTGTCCCTGACCATGGTCAGGACCAGATGATCCAGAGGAAGGGTGAGAACCCCACAGTTGTCCCCCTCAACCCATCAGCTTAAACCCCGAAGCTGGAAGTTTAGTGTCCCCGCCAATATTTTCATTATGATTCATTAGGACAACTCTGGCTGCTCTTGAAATCCAACCAATCATCTGACCCCCTTCTCGAGATGTGAATATCCAGTCCAAATATCCAACCTGCTGGGCTGGAGTCCAAGAACAGATCCAGTTTATGCCCCTTAATCCCTATTTTCCTAAGAACAATAAAGCTCAGATGCACAAAGCATCAGATTAAACTCTGCAGCAGTTTATTGAAGGATAAACGCACTTCTCCAAGGTTTGGAATGACAATCAGATCACAAGCAGCGAGTACATGGAGCGGTGAGATTAAATCCACATTGGTTACCGAGTATGGAACATTGAGCAAATCAACAGCGACAGGTTGATACGTAGCATCATACAAATTAATTGTCATGAGAGCCTGAAACACCCTGTGATTACAAACCCAGCACCTCAGCTCAGTCTGAGCAGGGTCGGTGGTTCCTGAATACCCAGGCAAATCTGAACCCAGCATCAATCAAGCAAATCAGGGATTAAACGCATCAGCAGTAGCTCAAACCACAGCTCAGGGATATCAATTGCAGAGGTGAGATTCTCATTAACTGTTAAGCCTCTGATACAGGTTTAGCTGCTGGACGCTTCCAAACCCTGCTCAGGGTACAACTTCGTGACAGGGTTAATAACAGCCTTGAGTTTCAGCACTGCACTCAGAGAACAGAAACTTTAGCCAACCCCTGGGGAGAGGCTGGATAAATGGTAATTCTGAGGCTGCCGACAAGTAGCTTGGGGCCCTCTGGCAGTCCCAACACTGGTTCTGGAGTCTAGGGCAGGTGACCAGCAGCGCCCACCTCCCAAGGAAGGATGCCAAACAAGAGGTCTGGCCCCAGGAGTGGTTTAGAAGCCCCAGGGCTTGGCTACACTTGCAAGTCAGAGCACATTAAAGCAGCCCTGGGCGCCCTAACTCCTGGCAAGGCACATAGAGCCCCTGGACTCTGCAGCTGGAGCGCTCCTGGTAATCCACCTCCATGAGAAGCATAAAGCTTCCTGCACTCTGGCTGAAATGCCCAGGTGTCAGTGTGGAAGATGTGTTGCATTACTGCACTGTGATTGGCCTCCAGAAACGTCCCATAATCCCCTGAAGTCAAGTGGTGACTCTGGTCATTGTTTTGAACTCAACTGCAGGCATGCCGATATCCCCTTTGAAAGCTCTGTTTCTGACAGCTAGCATGTTTATCTGCTCCAGGACAAAGCAAACCATTACCGTGGAATACTGCTGCTGCTGAGGTAAGCGTGTGTGTGTGAGAGAGAGAGAGAAGTGGGGGGGTCTGCTGCTGTCTGAACTTACAAGACAGCATGCTGACACACTCTCTGCCCCCCAAAACACACTGTCTCTCCCCCCACATACACACAACAGACTCCCTGCTACACCGCAGGCCCCCCGATTTGAAAAGCACACTGCAGCTACTTGCACGCTGGGATAGCTACCACAATGCATTGCTCTCTGTGACGTTGCAAGAGCTGCTAACGTGGCCATGCCACTGTACTTGCAGCTGAGAGTGTTAACACACGGCAGCGCTTTCCCTGCTGCGCTCACTGAAGGCTGGTTTACCTCCCAGTGCTCTGCATCTGCAAGTGTAGCCAAGCCCCAAGAGTTAGAAACTGGCAGGTTTGACCCAGATCTATCACACCCTAATCAACATGGCTTTGCCGACTGAGGCCCAGGGTAGACACAGCTATGGCAATGGAAGAAACCATCACTCAGGGAAGTGGTGTCCTACAGCAATGGAAAACCCCTTTCCGAGGGCTTGGGCTGCATCTACGTTTCTGTGCTGACGTAGCTACAGCACTGTAGCTACGCCGATATACAGTCTCTGTAGTGCAGACAGACCCGTAGGCCATGTCTGCTGTCCGAGTGTTCCCGTACTGCACCTATAGCACTTTTCTACGTCAACAAAAAGGTTTTATTTTTTTCCCATTGATGGCCACACTGCCGCACACAGAGCTTCTGATTGGGGTCTGCAGCATGAGCTGCGTCCACAGTGCAGAATGACAGGACTTGGACGTGAGACTCAGTGGGACTCACCCTCCCAGCAGAGTCCTAGTGCTCACTGACCCAAGTCAGGCTGATTGGGCTGTGGAAGGAAGTGGGGCTGAGCCTCAAACCTGAGTCAGAGCCTAGGCTTAGTGCGCAGTGTGGACAAACTCTAGAGAGACCCGTTGAGGGGGGACTGGCTGAGAGAGAGAGGCAGGAAGCTGCAGAAAGCAGGAGCAGCAGGACAGCCCGAGACCACTAGAAGGGGAAGCTGTGAAAGTCCACAATGCAAGGGTGAGTTGAGAATGGTTTTTGTGTCTTGCTTTGTTTAAGACTGGGAAAGTAAAATTGAAGAAACGAGACCAGGGCTGTGGCAGTTTATCCTGGGAAGCTGGGGAGAAGCTCTGCCTTGGGATATTGTTCTTAGTTATTCTCTGCTCCTTCCAAACCCTTTTTCAGGACTCGTTGAGCATCTTCTGCAACTTCATCCAAAAACCGATGTAGCACTTCATAGGTGACATGGTAAGATCTCTTTGCCGCTATCCCAGAACCAATCAGTGGTATCACACTGATAAAATATTTAACAGTCATCATACGTTCCCCTGTAGCCTCTCTGAGCCACTTCAAAACCTCATCTCTTGTTATATCTTTGACCAGAGGGCACTTTATCACAGACTTGAGCTCAGCAACAGACTTCCCAATCTGCCTAGCAAATGATTTGATGGAATCATCATCCAGGCCAAAGCACTGGCAATACTCTCTCATGTTCTCCACCAAGATGTCAACATCACACTTAACGGAGAGAAATGGGAGAGGAACAGTAGCGAGAGCGCACGACTTCAGGGCTTGTTTCCAGATCTGTTCCTGCAGGGCCTTCTGTTTCTTTTTCAAGATTTTTTCAGAAGTGCTAGGCAGGGCACAGATAAGAACATGTCTCCTATGAGTGTCTATTTCATTCGCCAAAGTCTCCTGGAGTTCTGGAGAATCGTACTTGTCAAAGTGCCATCTTGACACCAGGAAGACCTGTGGGGAGCTGATCCCTGCTTTTTGTAGC
The DNA here is from genome assembly GCA_026122505.1 of Aldabrachelys gigantea. Lineage (NCBI taxonomy): Eukaryota > Metazoa > Chordata > Testudines > Testudinidae > Aldabrachelys > Aldabrachelys gigantea. The sequence goes on from CM047489.1 coordinate 72,450,434, forward strand.
TGCTCCATGCAGTCACTTCTGATTACGCGTAGAGTTTCCTCCTTGTTGAAATCTCTTTTTCTTTGTTCATTATCCAAGTCCACATCTACCTTGCTGCGGACAAAGTAAAACTTCTTTCCCATCCTGCTGATTTCTTTGGCAAGGTTGGTATCAGCCTCTGTGAAGCGCACGGCTGTGATGATGATGAAGAAATCATACTGATCAAATTTCATATCTTTTATGTATTTTTCTGCTGGACACTTCATTGTTCCAATTCCAGGAAGGTCCCACAGAGTGACATTTGGGTATATGTGATGGGGATAAGCAGTTGGCTTGTCTGTCGTTTCTTTCACCCAAGTCTTGGCTGCCCCGCTGTCATCATCATTCAAGCTCCTTATGGCATTGATGAAAGATGACTTCCCAGAGCCTGAGTTCCCTGTGATGGCGATGCTGAGTTTGGTATTTCTTAACATATCATCAGACATCTTCACCACATAAATGGCTTTTGAGAGGTTCCCTGCTTTGGCAGCGGTCTGGAATTCTTTAATTTCCTCCGCAGACAGACCGGGCAGTTTCCTGCCCCATTTTGAAATCAAATCTGCCCAGTGAGTTTTTGAATCATCCATCATCCTGGGAAAAGAAACATAAATTCCAGTGAGGGTTAGGGGGTTCTTCCCCCCCCCCCCTAGGCTATTTACTAACCCACGGTCAGCAGAGTCAGGGTATGGCTGCACTTGCAGCTGTACAGTGCTGCTGCGGGAGCGCTTTGAAGTGCGAGTATGGTCGTGGCACCAGCGCTGGGAGAGAGCTCTCCCAGTGCTGTACGTAAACCACATCCTCTACTGGTGTAGCTTGCAGCGCTGGGAGCCGCGCTTCCAGCACTGGGGCACTGTTTACACTGGCACTTTGCAGCGCTGTAACTTGCTGAGCTCAGGGTGGTGTTTTTTCACACCCCTGAGCAAGAAAGTTGCAGCTCTGCAAAGTGCCAGTGTAGCCAAGGCCTCAGAGTCATATAATCATAAGACTGGAAGGGGTCATCTAATCCAGTCTCCTGCACTCATGGCAGGACCAGCACCATCTAGACCATCCCTGACAGGTGTTTGTCCAAACTGCTCTTAAAAATCTCCAAATTCCACAACCTCCCTGGGCAATTTATTCAGTGCTTAACCACCCTGGCAGTTAGGAAGTTTTTCCCAATGTCCAACCTAAACCTCCTTTGCTACAATTTAAGCCCATCGCTTCCTGTCCTGTCCTCAGAGGTTAACAAGAACAATTTACCTCCCTCCTCCTTGTACAATCTTTTATGTACTTGACAACTGTTACCATGCCAAAGACAGCTATTAGCTTGGTTTGGTACAATTTGTTTTTGCTGACTGAATTATGATCTTGTTATTTCCAGATGTCTGCAAATTGACTGCTTGATTATTTGCTACATTATCCTTCCAGGTGCTGAAGTTAAGTTGACTGGTCTGTAATTCTCTGGGTTGTCCTTATTTCCTGTTTTATAGATTGGCACTATATTTGCCCATTTCTAATCCTCTGCAATCTCTCCTGTCTTCCATTATTTTCCATTGAGACATAGCATTTAAGGCCAGAATAGATGCCCCAGATCACCTAGCCACTCACAGCTCTCAGCACCCACACACTAAACCCAACAACCAAAATGAGACCAAAGCGTTGCCGCCCTCAGGAGACCAAATTATACCACAGGAAAGGAACAGGAGGCATCGAGGTGACCATTGCCTGAGACCCCTGCAGTAGCAAGGGACTGATTAAGTGAGTGAGACCCAGCAAAAAGAGACGTCCTTATTTCCATGTAACAGAGTCACAGGGCTGGCAGGGAAGGAGATATTGGTTACAACCTGCAATAAGTAAATAAAATAATCTAGAGTTTTGTAGAGGGGCAGCTGCCGCATTCCCACAGAAAAGGAGTTAAAAGCAGCCCTGGAGAGAGTTGCAGCAGAGAAGGAGATTAAGAACAGCTGGAGGAAGCTGACTGGGTAGCTAACCACAGCTGTGGCCAGCTCAGTCAGGGCCCAGCTGGCCCTTATAAGAGGGCTGTGGGCCAGAAGCTAAAGGAGACTCTCTCTAGCTTCTGAGAGAGAAGAACCTGACTGCCTTGGAGCTGAGAAGGGGACCTGAGGTGAAGCAGTGCTGGAGAAGGGCAGAGGGAGCTGGGGAGCTCCAGCCTAGCAAAACTCCAGGCTGAGGCTTTGCTAAAAGGCCAAAAAGGGCACTGGGGCTGCAGAGGGGCAACCCAGAGGTAGCCAAAGGCAGCTGGTGCAACTCCCTCGCCAGCGATGAGTGGCCATGACAGACTGCCATCTGCCCCAGGGGGTGGGGGCTAGATGGGGACTGGCAGTAGCCACGGAGGCAAGGTGGGGGTAGAGGGTTGGGGATTTCCCTGGGTGGGGAAACCCAGATTATGGGTTATTGCGGGAACAGAACCTTGATGTAGAGGAGAACTGGGGTCTGGGAGGGACATGGGGGCCAGCGGTGGGCAAGACACCGGCCTGCAGAGTGTGCTCTGGGCTGGAAGGGTTAATTCCCAGGATGACCAGCAGGAGGTGCCGCAGCGGTGAGTCATCACCCTGCCACAAGTTTAAATAAACTTTTTAGAATGCTTAAAGAAGAAAGCTTCATTTCAGCGTACATGTGCCACGAGGGGGTGCTGTGCTGGAGGGCAATCATATCTGCATATGGTTGTAACAAAACCTTCCCTCCAAGTAACTGAACTGGATCTGACCATGTGATGTCAAGTAGGTTGACCAGATTCCCGATTTTATAGGGACAGTCCCGATATTTGGGGCTTTTTCTTATATAGGCTCCTATTACCCCTCACCCCCACCCCGATTTTTCACACTTGCTGTCTGGTCACCCTAATTTCAAGCCACTTAACTGTTAATTTCCTTTAGTCTGTGGGTTAGGAGAACAGCATGGAGGAAACTTTTGCCCTCACTCATGGGCACTGACTTTTATTTTCCCCCTGAGCGTGCTCCACCCCCACTCCACCCCAAGTCCCTGCTCCCCTCAGCCCCTTCCCCTGAGGCCCCATCCTGTCCCAACTCCGTTCCCCTCCCCTGAATCCTCAGCCCTCCTCCAAGTGCCTCTCCCAGCCGCTGAACAGCTCATCGGCAGCCCCACCTAACTGCTGTGGCTGGTATTTTTTTCCGCGGGTGCTTGAGCACCAGAGCACAGATGGAGTCTGCACCTATGGCCTCACTCCTCTCTCTCCTTCCGTGCAGTTGAGCTCTTTGCTGGATCTGCAAAGCAGGGCCTGCACACCCCATCAGCTTCCTCCCCACTGCACTTCCCCTTCCCCGGGCCAGGAAGGGGAAAGGTTCTGACCCAGGGACTGGCTGGGAAGTGGGAGCCACAAGGCGGCAAAGAAGAGAAGCCCCAGGAGCTGTAGCCAGAGCTGCATGTGGAACAGGCTGAGTGTGAGACATCAGTTCTGTGGGCTGATCTGAGTGCGAGCAGCAGCAGCTGGGCAGAGAGACACTGACTGAGCCTGGCCTGGAAACCTGCAAGCTCCTGTTTGCTGGACTAGAGCCTGGAGTGGCGAGGGCTGCCCTGGCACTGACACTGAAGAGCCCTGGCTGTCGGCGGGGCTGACCCAGGGACCGAGACAGGAACCAGCCTGCAACCACTGCATCTCACTCTGCTCTGTCATTGTTTCACCCTCTGTCCCTAGGGTCTCTGCAGCCTTCTCTTTCCAGTCAGCCCTAGTAAAAACGTTTCTCTCAGCCACGTTCTGAGTGGTTACTGGGACCCAGCAGGACTCGCATCGACAAGGCCTAGCTGCAAAACACCTACAGTGCTTGCGTCCAAGTCACAATAACCTGGCATGCGACAGGTGCCCTAGGGATCTGATGTACTGGGCAACCACAGTAATTACACTGTTGTCCAAGGTGGGATGCCGGCTGCAAATTTGGCTGGCAAGGCTTATGGGGCAGGTACTGCACGTGCAAGGGCAGGTTGGTGGATGGAAATGACCAGCCGTGACAATCAAAGTGTCCCCCTGAGCTCCAAGAGAAGAAATAGGGAGGGGCAGGTGGAGAGATGGGGATGCCTGGCTTCATGCCTGGAACTCATACTGGGGGTGGCCAGGGCTGCACTGGCTGAATCAGCCTGTCTGTGTGAGGTGCCCAAGTAAATGGCTGGGGTGAGGCTGCCAAGCTGGATTTCCTTGGCCTGCTTCTCCAAGACAAAGCCCCAGGAGGGGTTTGAAAGGACTGACACATGGGAATATGCCTCTGTCAGGGGTGCCCCAGGGCGATCTCTGGATTGGATCCTGAGTGGAACCAGGCAAACGTCAACAACCAGAGACAAGAAAAGGGAGAATCTGTCAGAGTTCTGTTTTTGTCTGAGTTGTCACTATATTCTGTTCCTATTAATCTTGCTTAGTATTATTTACATTTAGATTATTTATTAAGAAGCTTATTCTCAGTTGTATGATAAATCATCTCAGTGTTATGTGCTAAAGGGAAGTGTGTATCCTCAGCTGCGCTAGCAGGCTGCAGTTGTTCTGCCTCTTGGGAGGCAGTGGACTTGGTAATTTCTGCAGACATTTCTGAACATTGCAAAGAGATGCCTCTGGGGAGCTTGGGAGCTGAAGTCCACTGAGAGTTACCCACAAGGCAAGGTTAAGACTCTCTTGCAGAGGCATACGGCTAACACAATGCTTATGGTTTTGGGCACCCTGAAAGAGCATCCGAGGGTGCTGGCTGAGAAGGAGCATGGGGCTTGTCATAAACAGATAGTAGGAGTTAATAGAACAGAAGTACTTTATATCTCTTTTGTCTGCAAAGGGTTAACAAGTTCAGTGAGCCTGGCTGTCACCTGACCAGAGGACCAATCAGGGGACAGGATACTGTCAAATCTTGAGGGAGGGAAGTTTCTGTGTGTGCTGTTAGAATTCGGTTGTTGTTCTCTCTGGGTTCTGAGAGTGACCAGACGTGCAACCAGGTTTCTCTCCAATCTCTCTGATACAGGCTCTTATATGTTCAGAATAGTGAGTACTAGGTAGATAAGGCGAGTTAGGTTTATGTTTGTTTTCTTTATTTGCAAATGTGCATTTGGCTGGAAGGAGTTTAAGTATTTTGCTGAAAGGATTTTAATTTGTACTTGTATACTTGGGCTGGGAGGGTATTCCCAGTGTCTGTAGCTGAAAGACCCTGTAACCTATTCTATCTTAAATTTACAAAGATAATTTTTACTGTTTTTCTCTCTTTAATTAAAAGTTTCTTGTTTAAGAACCTGATTGTTTTTTTTATTCTAGTGTGAGACCCCAGGGGACTGGGTCTGGATTCACCAGGGAATTGGTGGGGAGAAAGGAGGGAAGGGGGAGAGAGAGGTTAATTTCTCTCTGTGTTAGGATTACTTTCTCTCTCAGGGAAAGTCTGGGAGGGGGAGAGAGAAGGAGGGAGGAAGGTGCATTTTCCTCTCTGTTTTAAGATTCAAGGAGTTTGAATCACAGTGATCTTCCAGGGTAATCCAGGGAGGAGAAGCCTGGGAGAGGTAATGGTGGGGGAAAGGGTTTACTTTCCTTGTGTTAAGATCCAGAGGGTCTGGGTCTTGGGGGTCCCCGGGCAAGGTTTTGGGGGGACCAGAGTGTACCAGGCACTGTAATTCCTGGTTGGTGGCAGCACTACAGGTTCTAGGCTGGTAATTAAGCTTAGAGGAATTCATGCTGGTACCCCATCTTTTGGACGCTAAGGTTCAGAGTGGGGAATTATATCAGAGCTCTATAGAGCTCTAAGATAGAAATTTGTTTTTGATTTCCTCTGGGTTCTCAGAAGCAGGACTTTGTACATTCACTGTAAGTAAACAAGATTATATCAAAGAAAATATCAGACTTCATCAATTTCTACTCACAGCTGGACCATCCCCAGCACTCCTCATATTTGGGCATAAGCTAAAGACCCCAGCAAACCTCTTGAGCGGAGTTCCTGAAGGGGTTTGAACCATGTAGAAACCCTACAATCCAAGAGGGGAAAAAGCGCACACCTTTGCTATGAAAAATTTGGGGAGAGCATCCGATAAAGAGAAAAGCCTTGATCATGTAAGTTCATATAGGGAAACTTTGAAAAGAGGAGAGCTGACGTGCTATCACAGTCCTAGAAGAAAAAGAATAGGATAAACTGGATAAAGCCAGCAAGAGACCTTATCTAGCAGTGGTTCTCAACCTGTGGACCCCTGCAGGTCCGCAGACTATGTCTAAGGGGTCTGTGAAAAACGTAGACTGAAAACTTACTGAGCAGAATTCAACTATATATATACTGTACAGATGATAGATTTCCAAAGAGGTCTGCACCTTCATTTGAAATTTTTTAGGGATCTGCAAATGAGAAAAAGGTTGAGAACTACTGTTACATAGTAAAAGCAGCAGAGAGTCCTGGGGCACCTTATAGACTAACAGATGTATTGGAGTCTGAGCTTTTGTGGGTAAATACCCACTTCATCAGATGCATGTAGTGGAAATTTCCAGAGGCAAGTATAAATATGCAGCTGGAAATTTCCACTACATGCATCCGACGAAGTGGGTATTCACCCACGAAAGCTCAGGCTCCAATACTTCTGTTAGTCTATAAGGTGCCCCAGGACTCTCTGCTGCTTTTACAGATCTAGACTAACACGCTACACCTCTGACGTTACACAGTACTGCACTGAATAAACAAAGTGGTGTGCAGGATACAGTTGGGTCCCAGGACTAAACCCACTTATCCAAAAGGACCATCTCAGCAGATATCATGGAGACAGAATTTCAGGTTGGCTGCCCCCAAAACTGAGACTGTAGCTGTCGAAGTTGAGGCTGAGAAAGTTACGACAGTCATGTGTCCCCCTTCCAACAGAATGGGCGGGGACTGTCACAGTCATCAAGTTCCACAGAAATAATACATAGTCGTTAAATTAGGAGCAGACTGAAAGGAAATCCAGGGACAGAAAAGCCCCAAAGAGATCAGGGTAGAAATAAATTTCCTGTGTGTTGTGTTGGTGATGGGAAACTGTGCTGACAGAAGGGCCCTGCACTTACGTAAATGGTTAAGTTTGCATTATCTGTGTAAATTGTTAAATTATTCCTTTTCTTTCTGTTTGGGATCGCAGTGGATCTCATCTCACTGTGGGCTGCATCCAATACTACCTGTATGGCCCTGAGGATGTCACATGGACCGCAGCTCTGTGCTGATTGGGCCGCAAGTGGCCGGTGAACCACAGGGTGAGACTCCCACTGGGATATGTTATTGGGTGTCATCACTTGAAGCTTCATCAGGACGATGAGCCAAATCTGAGGTGGGGATGATAAGTTCTGAGCTGGGTGAAACCTTGTTATGGGTTAAGTTAAAACCTCATTAAAAATGATGTGCGAATGTGCTTTTTTCTTACGATAGTTGTTAGATAGTCAAGAGTCCACCTCTAACACAAGGTTTAATATAGTTGGCCTGAAAACTAACACCACGTGGGTGGAGGGTTCCACGGGGTATTGTGACTATGTGGGCATGTGAAAAAGACAAGCTGGGTTGCAAACAAGAATGGAGACAGACTTAGGCTTTGTCTACACTACAATGTTTTATCAATAAAAGGCAGTTTCTGTTGACAAAACAGTGGATGCATACACTCCACAATGAGACTTTGGTGGCAAAAGTGCCCTGTTTTGGTTACAAAATGAATCCACCCGATGAGAGACAAAAGGCTTTTTGTGCCAAAGTTTTGTTGAGAAAGTGCCAGTGTAGACACAATGCTTCATTTTATTACTTTAACTGGCTTCCAGGAGGTGTCCCACAATGTCCATCCTGACCACTCTGGTCAGCAGTTTGAACTCCACTGTCCTGCAGCCAGGTAAACAGCCATACACTCCTTCTCCTTTAAAGTCCTGGGAATTTTTGAAATTCCATTTCCTGTTTGCTCAGCATTGATACCAGACACCTCTGTGTTCTTGGGGAACTAGGGTGCAATATCCAGCCTGACTCATGAAAGACACTCCCTCTCCCCCCAGCCTCTGCTTAAACCAAAACCCATCAGAGGAAAAGAAACTTGCAGAAAGCAGTGAAGGGCGTTGGGAGACACACCTAGATTCCTCCTGACAAGGGTGACAAGATTAAGACATCTCAATTAGCATACAGAATGAAGAGCAGAGACAATTCCCCTAGCCTCATCTGCATGAGAGATGGGACAGGAAGACGTCTCAATTTACATACAGAATGGAGAACAGAGAACCACACTGAACTCTGGGACCAGAAAAGGCAGGGAAGCACTGCATCATGGGAATCTCTGCTCCAGATGCTAATGAACTCCCAGCTCAGCAATTATCAGACCAATTCTAGTAATGAATCCTTAATTAATATCCAAATACTGAAGCAGCCTAATTGCATCATAAGCTCCCTGGAAGAAAACACCACCCATAGCCAAGAGTGATCAGCTCCTTTTGTCTAGGCTAAGGAAAACCCTTGAGTCATCAGCTTACCTATAAACAAATCTAGTGTTCTCCCTTCAACCATTATATTTTCTCTACAAAAATCCCTACTCACCCTCTAGTCAGGGTTCTTATGCTTAGATCCAAACTAGGCATCAGTTCCGCTGGAACTCCATCTTCTCCTGGCTGATCGTGCTGGGCACTCTGCCTGTCTCCAACCCTCAGGACCCTCAGCTACCACCATCACCTGGTAACCCTGACCAGTTCAAGCCTCATGGAGTGGGTGAAACCCCCCCAACCCCTTTCTCTCTCTCTGTTTTCCTTTCTACCTTAGCCATTAACCTTTAATAATGTAGGTTATGTTGGTTTAGGCCTCCTTGTGCAGTTATCACTATTATTCAATAAATAACTTTTATGGTTACTTGGTTGCTTCTCTCTCTCTCTTGCTAAACTTTACTCTTTGGTATTTTTAGCTTCCCCCATTCACTCTACTGCAACACTTCTTTTACCTAAGCTAGAGATCTCTGCAGTGCCCAGAATCCTGTGGGGTTTGCTCATCAAGTAGGTTACTGCCAGTACAATTGTGTTGTGAGAGTGAGGATAGGGACGTGCTGAATCTGGGACGCATAAGAGTAACGCCTTGAAAGTGCTGCTTGACCCAGTCCATGGAGCCCAGGGGCACATAAGCAGAGGCATCTTGAAAGTGCTGCTTCATCCAGCCCAGAGACATAGAAGGGGTCAGCTTGACAGTGCTGATTGACCTGGTCCGCTCAGACTTGCTCTGTTAATGTATGTGTGGGTGGGTGTATGCTCATCCGGTTCTGGGGCTGGAGAAACCCAGCCCTGGGGAACCTAGGTCCTGCAGGATAGCTCCATGGGGAGGAGACCTGCAGAAGGGAGAAGCAGAGCTCCATATGAAAACAGAAGTGACACAAGCAGCACATTGATAGAATTACAGAATCCCCTTCCCCAGAAGAGTAACCCAAATAAATGAGCAAACCCCAAAGTAACGGGCAAATCTGGAAACAACATGGAGAAGTCTCATTGCATCTTCCCAAGTGACTATGGCAGTGCCACGCAACAAATGCTGTCCAGATCAGACCATTGCAGAGCTGCTGGATCTGCTCAGAAGTCCCAGCTGCACTTCAGCCGTAGGAATTTCAACACCTATGGGAAAATTTCTCGAGGCTTGTGTGGAAAAGGGTATGACTGGAACACAATGCAGTGCACAGCAAAGATAAAGATACTGGGAAGGCATGCCAGAAGGCCAGGGAAGCAAACCGTCACTCCGATGCTGCACCCAACACCTGCAGGTTCTATAGGGAGTTGGATGATATTCTTGGCAGTGCCCCCACCTCCATTGCCAAGAGTTCTGTGGATACTTCAGCAGGCCTGGAGGCAGTGGAAAGGGGGCCTAACCTGGAAGATGAAGTTGTTGATGAAGAGGTGATGTTAGACGACAATGTGGAGCTCCTGGGGGTGTCACCCAGTGGGGCAGGCAGCCAGGAATGGTTCACCACTCCAGAGGTGTCTAGACAGTCTCAGCATTTGCTCTCCAGTGAGCAACAAGTAGGAGAGGATCTGTCTGGTGCTTTGCTTTGTGAGGTGTGGAGGTGGGTTGAGGACATAGACTTGTACAAGGCTGGCTGTGTTTCTGTGTGCTGAACATTTCTGTGTGCAGCTAATCAGTAGAGTAGAACAGGGTGTCGATGCATGCTGAGATCTCACGGGAATCCTCCAGAGAGAGCTCTAGGAAACTTTCTTGGAAGTACTCAGTAATCTTCTGCTGAAGGTTCCTTGGCAGAGATGCTTTGTTCCTTTCTCCATTGTAGGAAACTTTCCCGCACCACTCGGCAATCACATGTGCAGGGACCGAAGCGGCACACTGCCAAGCAATATTGGTTTTAAGGCAGAAGCCACAAGCTTACAGTAGATGAACCCTTGCTTCTCTGCTTACCCTAAGGGGTGAGATATCAGCTTCAATGACCCCGTGGCAGGGTGATGACTCACGAGCGCAGTGACTCCTGCTGGTTGTCACGGGAATTAGCTCTTCCAGCTCAGAGTGCCCTCTGCAGGCAGGTGGCTCACCAGCCACTGGCCCCCGTGTCTCTCCTGGACCCGGGTGCCCCTCTATTTCAGGGTTCTGTCCCCAGCAGCAACCCACAATCTGGGTCTCCCCCCACCCAGGGGAACCCCCAATCCTCTATCCCCACCTTGCTTCAGCAGCTACTGCAGGTCATCATTTAGCCCCCGCTCACTGGAGCAGACTGCAGTCTGTAAACCACTCATAATCTACGGGGGGGTTAGGACCTGCTGCCTTTGCCTATCTTTGGGCGGCCTCTCTGCAGCCCCAGTACCCTTTTGTAGGCCTTTAACTATGCCTGCAGCCTGGGGTTTTGCTAGGCTGGAGCTCCCAGCTCCCTCTGCCCTTCCCCAGCACTGCTCCACCCTAGGTACACTTCTCATAACAACATAAGAATGGCCGTACAGGGTCAGACCAAAGGTCCATCTAGCCCAGTATCTGTCTACCGACAGTGGCCAGTGCCAGGTGCCCCAGAGGGAGTGAACCTAACAGCAAATGGTCGGGTGATCTCTCTCCTGCCATCCATTTCCATCCTCTGACAAACAGAGGCTAGAGACACCATTCCTTATCCATCCTAGCTCATAACTATTAATGGACTTAACCTCCATGAATTTATCCAAGTCTCTTTTAAACGCTGTTATAGTCCCAGCCTTCACAACCTCCTCAAGTTGACTGTGCGCTGTGTGAAGAAGAACTTCCTTTTATTTGTTTTAAACCTGCTGCCTATTAATTTCATTTGGTGACCCCTAATTCTTGTATTATGGAAATAAGTAAATAACTTCTCAGCTCCCAGGCATCCAGGTCCTTCTCTCTCAAAAAAGCTAGAGATAATCTGTTTCAGTCTCTGGCCCTCAGCCCTCTTATAGGGCCAGCCATGGCCTGATTGGGGAGTGACCTCAGCTGTGGCTGCTTTCTCCCAATTAGCCTAACTTTTCCCCCCACCCCAGGCCTCTTCCAGGGCTGTTTTAAGCCCTTCAGGGCAGGAGTGGGGTGGCCACCCCACTATAGACTCCCACCTGTGGAAAAGTTTGGGAGGATTTAGAATTTTGTCCTGAGTCGGCTGCACCATGACCCTTCCAGAGTGCTCTTTTCCCTTTGTAGAGCACTCCATCCCGCCAACACTCAGAATGTTTGAAGTGTTTTCTGAGATATGTGCTTGCCAAGGGTCAGTGAGAAAGTGATTGTTATGTTACCACAGGTGTATTTTACTGAAATGTTTCAGTGCTGTGCGTGAATTTAACAATCATGCTTCTGTATATTGCTTCTTGTGCTTCTGTCAGATAAGAAAGCGAACTAGAGGAGACAAAGACAACATGTTCTGGGAGGTACTGCAGATCTCCAATGCAGAGAAAAGGGAATGTAGGGAGTGGAGGGAAACTGAAAGGCAGGTCAGAGGCTAATGAGAACAATTTTTCTCCCTCCTCCTTGTAACAACCTTTTATGTACTTGAAAACTGTTATCATGTCCCCTCTCAGGGCTCGTCTACACTGGGGGGGGTGGGGGGCGGAAATCGATCTAAGATAAGCAACTTCAACTGCATGAATAGCGTAGCTGAAGTTGAAGTATCTTAGATCGAGTTACCTACTGTCCTCACGGCCCGGGATCGACGTCCGCGGCTCCCCCTGTTGATTCCGCTACTGCCGTTCGCGTTCGTGGAGTTCTGGAGACGACAGGAGCGCGTTCAGGGATCGATATATCGCGTCTAGATGAGATGCGATATATCGATCCCCGAGAAATCGATTGCTACCCGCCGATATGGCCGGTAGTGAAGACGGACCCTTAGTCTTATTTTCTCCAGACTGAACAAACCCACATTTTTTAATCTTCCCTCATAAGTCATTCTCATTGAGGTCTAGCCTGCCATAAAAAGCATCACCAGCATTCCTTTAACCTGCCAAAGGCACATTCCACTGTCATCCAGCACCTACTCAGCCTGTTGTTGAACTGCTCTTTACTGCTGTCCGGGTGTCCCATGTAAGGTTTCATGAGCCATGGTTGTAAGGGGTATGCTAGGTGTCCCAGGATCACTATGGGCATTTCAGCATCACCCCACTGTAATCTTCTGGTCTGGAAAGAAAGTCTCATGCATGCAGCTTTATGTACAGGCTGGTCCTGAAGATATGTGCATCACGCACTTTCCTGGCCCATCCCATGCTGATATCAATAAAACACCTATGGAGATCCACAAGTGTCTGCAACTCCACGGAGAAGTACCTCTTCCTATTGAAATACTCTGTTGCAAGGCAGTCTGCTGCCAAAATTGGAATACTTGTGCCATCTATCACCGCTCTGCAGTTAGGGAAACCCATTTTTGCAAATCTGTCCACTATTTCACACACATTTCCCAGAGTCACAGTCCTTAGTAGCAGGATGCAATTAATGGCCCTGCACACTTGTGATAATGCAGCCCCAGCTGTCGACTTCCCCACTTCAAATTGATTTGCAACCGACGAGTAGCAATCTGGAGTCACCAGCTTCCACACAGCAATTGCAACATTTCCCTACTGAGAGGGCCGCTTTCATTCTTGTGGCCTTGTGCCACAAGTCTGGGGCAAGTTTAAACAGTTCCAAGAAGGTGGCTTTCCGCATCCGAAAGTGCTGTAGCCACTGCTCATCATCCCAGACCTGCATGACAATATGATCCCACTCAATGCTTGTTTCTCAAGCCCAAAAGCAATGGCCCACCATGTTCAACTGTTCTATGAATGCCAAAAGAAATCAAAAGTGGCTCCTATCCATATCACACAACAGGTTAGGCAACTGGGAGTTCTGTTCAATTAGGAACTACATGATTAACTGCACTGCCATTCATGATGTGTTAATGATAGTTATCAGAGCACAGGAGAGTAGTGCATGATCCATCCCTTCTTACAGAGATTCTGGGGTGCACAGCAGACAAGGGTCATTAAACAATGCTGTGAAAGAAAGCAAGAAACCCATGGACTTCTGGGATGGAAAACAATGCATCATAGGACATTAAGTCCAGTCCCGAGATGAGCCACAATTAGCTCCGCCTTCCCGCAAGAGTTAGCAGCAGAAGGTGTCAAGCTGCACTGCTGAATAGGTACCCTACAATGCACTGCTCACACTATCAATGATAGTGCTCAAAGTGCGGATGCACTCTGCTAACAGAGGGAGCATAGCATGAACATGCAAGACAAATTTTTATGATAGCGCTTTCTGTGTGATGATATAACTCTGTAGTGTAGACAAAGCCTCAGAGCCAGCCAAAAGCCATAAAGTCAAGCAGCAACCTGGGAGGTGGATGCATGGTGCAGAAAAACACCTGAGAGAGAGAGTTTTTGCATCTGGTGTTGGCTAAAGAGCATTGGGGCTGTTTCTCCTGCATTTGGAGAAGAAGGACTTTGTGCTTTCCTTGTAAAGAAACAAGATACCAGACTCCATCCTCATTTTCTGTGCCAAACTGGGACATCCCAGGGCCTTGAACTCTGACTATCCACTTCGGTCAGAAAGGGGCAACAATATCTGTCTACAAACTAAATCCTGCCATGGATAAGGAGTCTGGGCTGTGAATGAAAACCAGGAGTTATTTAAGAAGGGTTTATTAGATGGCCTGTGTAAGGAGCAATTCCTGTTGCTTTCACAGCCAACAGGAATTCTGTTTGCCTTTGGGTTCCAGGATTTGGCCCCTCAGACAATACAGGACAGGGTCTTTATTTTTGCTGTTTTCTCCCCACACACTTGATATTCTTTTGAAACAAGGAATAAATGTATAACACCCGCTAAAGATCTGACCAAGGAACAGACCAAAAGGGAGTTTCTTACCCACTGCTGCTGGGAGCTTCAGTGGCCCTGATCGTCTCCATCTTTTGGTCGTAGAGGTCCTTTAGCAAAGTCTTCTGCAGCTGTGGAGAATCGTATTTCTGAAATTCCCTATTCGAGACAAGGAAAACCTGTGGGGAGCTCATCCCTATTCTGGACAGGTTGTTGACGCAGTCATTTCTGATTTTATCCAGGGTTCTCTCCTCATTGAAGCTTTTTTTGTGTTTCTCATTAAACAGGTCCAAGTCCACTTTGGAGCGCACAAAGTAAGACTTCTTTCCCATGCTGGTGAGCTTCTGGGCCAGCTCGGTGAGGCAGAATCTGCTCCTCTCTGAAGCAATGATGATGAAGACATCATAGCGGCTGAACTTCACTTCTTTCAGATAAGCATCAGGCCGAAAATCTGGGGTCTCAATCGAGGGCAGCTCCCAGACAGTCATTATGGAACACATAGGATGCCAATAAGGTACTGGTTTTTTGGTCTTTTTCAGCACACTGGTTTCAGGAGCATCTTCATCTTTGTCTTCGTCTGCCAGGCCCTGGATGGCGTTGATCAAAGATGATTTGCCAGATCTCGACTCCCCTGTGACAGCGATATTGAATTCAATGCCTGACAAATTCTTAAATGTCTGCACCACAGAAGCTGCTTCTAAGAAGTTTCCTGCTTTGATAGCAGCCTCGATCTGTTTAGTTTGTTCCACAGACATACCAGGAAGAATATTTCTGCATTCTGCATATAGGTCATCACAGGTAGTTTTGAGATCAGCCATCTCCCTGGGTAAAGATATGGTCATAGTTAGTCTTGTTTCCCACACAGGCTCCATCAGCACATTGTAAGCTGGAGACCAGTATATAAATATCCCAGACCTTTAATGTATGTTAATGTGAAAGACATGGAGACCTGGGAGAAAGGTCAGAATTTGGGGGGAGAATGGGCTGAAATAGTAGGGATAAAAGAGAGACAATACAGAACTTGGGGGGGGAATCAAATCAGTATCTTAGATGTCTGCATACTAACGTGAAAAGTATTAAGCAGGAAGAACTCAAAATGCGAATAAATAAACACAGCTATGACATAGTTGGCATCCTGGAGACTTGGTGGGATAATACGTATGACTGGAATATTGGTATAGAAGGGTACAGCTTGCTCAGGAAGGACAAGCCGGAAAAAAGAGAGGAGGTGTTGCCTTATATATTAAAAATGTGTACACAAGGACTGAGGTTGAGATGGAAATAGAAGACAGACTTTTTGAAAGTCTCTGGGTCAAGATAAAAGGGGAAAAAAGCCAAAGGTGATGTCATGGTAGGGGTCTACTACAGACCATCTAACCAGGAAGAGGAGGTGGAGGAGGCTTTTTTTTAAACAACTAACAAAATCATCCAAAGCACAAGACTTGGTGGTCATGGGGGACTTCAACCACCCAGACATGTGCTGGGAAAATAACACAGCAGGGCACAGATTATCCAATAAGACCTTGGAATGTATTGGAGATTTTTTTTTTCATTTCAGAAGGTGGAGACAGCTACTGGGGAGGAGGCTGTTCTAGATTTGATTTTGACAAAGAGGGAGGAACTGGATAAGATTTTGAAAGTGGAAGGAAAGTTGGGTGAAAGCGATCATGAGTTCATGATTCTAAGAGATGGTAGGAGGGAGAACAGCACAATAAAGACAATGGATTTCAAGAAGGCGACTGTAGCAAACTCAGGGAGTTGGTAGGTAGATCCCATGGGAAGCAAGTCTAAGGGGAAAAGCAACTGAAGACCATTGGCAGTTTTTCAAAGAGACGTTATTAAGGGCACAAGAGCAAATTATCCCCCTGCGTAGGGAAGACAGGACGTCTGGCAAGAGGCCAGCCTGGTTTAACCAGGAGATCATCAATGATCTGAAACCCAAAAAAGAGTCCTACAAAAAGTGGAAACATGGTAAATTACAAAAGATAAATATGAACAAACAACACATGTCTGTAGGGACAAAGTTAGAAAGGCCAAGGCACAAAACAAGATCAAACTAGTAGAGACATAAAGGGTACCAAGAAAACATTCTACAAATACATTAGAAGCAAGAAGACGTTTATACAGGTTATTACATAGGCTAGTCAATAGTGAAGTTGTAGAATTGAAATGAGTTCTATGTTACGTGTTAAGATGAGTGGAGCAAGGGCAAGAGTAGAGTCTGTTGGAGTTGCCCGCAGTCTGGCCTTAGAAAACCTTGCCAGAAAAGACGTTCAGGAACATGGAGGAGGTTTAGTGCAGCTGAGAAATATCAAGATGATCTCTGTGGTTTTGTAAGTGAAGTGTTTGATGTAAAAACAGAGCAAAAAAAAAAAAAGCAAAACTGGTAAAGGAAATAGCTGTTAAATATCTGCTCATGGCTTGTAGTTTGTTAGGAAAGAAATTAAACAAAAAATGAGAGTTACTCAAGAAAACCCAGCAAACTTTGGATGAGGGAGGAAAGATTATTCAGGATTTAACAAATCGGCTACATGGAGTGTCAAAGAAGCAGTCAGGACTTTTCTAAAAGAAACAGAAGTTAAAGAAAATCTTAAAACAGTGTAGGTACTAGGTGCAGGAAACAGAAGAGGAAGCACATTGTTTGGAGAAGAGAATGGATGCCAGCTTAAAATTGCTGGATGGCTATTAATCAGACTGTGATCAGCTGTTGGAAAGAATCAAAGAGCTGAAAAAAATAACAGACGTGTTAAAGAAGAACAAAGAATTGGTTCCCATCCCAATTGGCAAGGCGGAACTGACAGAGACAGAAAAACCTGCAGGGCCAGTTACTAGAAGTAGGGTGAGAGAGTTAGTTCAGGTTGATACGGTACCTTTAGGAGCGGAGTTGGAGATGAGTCTCAGGAGCCACAGGGAGAGTCAAAAGAGAAAGCTAGCAGTGCAGAAGCTACTAGCAGTCTGAAGATAGATAAAGGAAGACTCAGGGTGGCATCACAGGAGGTGGAGTTAAGTGTCATCACAGAGGAAGCAACTAGTGATGTAAAGGATGCAATTCCTGCTCCTCCACTCGATGTTACATTGGCACCATATAGATCAGGAGACCCAGCCCCTTTGGGTGGACACATTGACATTTGGGAGATCATCAACATTGCCTAGGTCCCTAGAATTTTGTGGACCCTCTACACCCCCTTGGTATATGCTGGTATCACCTGGTCTACTGGTAAACCACCCTACTACACCAGATCTTAATGGACTAAAAGATGTCCAGAGTCATTGTGGAGATGCCTTGAGTGTAGGAAGTAGAGGATTTATGGAAAGTTACCCTGCTCATCCAGGATTATCTCCAGAGGAAAGTTCTAATAGCTCTGATAAGAAAAATGTGGATTTGGATAGGACAAGTCAAAACATAAAAATTATAAATTCAAACTCAGATAGAAGCCCAGATCCCGATCTGGAGAGAAAATCCTCAGATTCTAATTCTGTTTGCCCTGTAGCAGCTGTTACAGATATTAAGACTCTCGATCTGATAGCTAAGCAAGTAGGGTTGACGAAGGATTCTTCAGTTGCAGTGCATGCACAACAATGTACAAGAAACAGCAAAAGTGTTTGGCTTAGCAAGGAAAGACTGGGTTAAAATCTTACAACTCACAGTAAATCGTGCATTATGAAGTACTTTGCCACCTGAGTTTAGGGTAGGAGAGAGATCTTTTAAAGACACCGTAGCCCTATTGGAACATAATCAGCATCTGGGGCAAGCTGGAATGGCCATCCTGTCTAACCTAAAACAAGAGATCTAATCAGTCCCCACTTCAATTTCACCTGCGGTTAAGTGCAGCATGGCACAGTCACATAAAAGAGGAAACAGATGAGCCACCACATGTTAGTTTGTTGGTCGATAACTCTCTTCTCCATTTGCAGGAAAAGGTTAACATGCATATAACTGATAGCACTTCTTTAAAGGAGGCATTAGCCTTACTGGCCAAGGCATATTTTCAGGGAGGCCCTAGCATAGGTCGGCATGAAGCCTCTGTTGCAATACTTCAGGAACCACGAGGTAATCCCACCGTGAGGATAGAGGGACCCCCAGGGTTAGGTCTAGGTGTTCCTGAATTCCCTAGGTACCAGCATTGGCAAAATGACCCTAACTCAGGTAATAATCCTGGACCTTCGAGTAGGCATGTCCCTTGATGGGGTAATGCATTTGGACCCCATGTAGGGGCCCGGGACCATGTCCCTTTCTTTTCAGATGCTGCTCAGAACAATTCAGGCCTGCAGAGATCCAGGTCACTGCCTCCCCACAGAGATAAGGACTCAGTTGTAATGATGTTTAAAACAGTGCAGCAGATGCTTGAGGCTCAACGACGGGATATCCAGGAACTCCGAGCCTGTGTGAATGAGCTGATAATGGAAGGCCAAGGCCCAGCACCCTCAAACCGTCCAGTGGCCTCCATTGACCCATTTTCTTCTCTCCAGAGGCCAGCCTCTCCTCCTTCAGAGTTGGCTGCCTCCGAAGAGATAGGAGAACCCATAGATTATTTGTCTGTATGCTCTACAAATTACTCATCATGACGCCAACCGGCCCCGAGTGTAGTCATAGCCCCTTTAGGCAGGGATGCAAACAAGAGACCCATAGTATCTGCAATGGTAGGGGGCTGCCACTGGAATTTCATTATAGATACTGGGGCAGCAGTTAGCATTATCCATGTTAAGAATCCTAGATCCTCTTCTCTGTCATCAGGTTGCACAAAAGCACTTGCAACTTTTGCAAGCAATCAGGTTGTTACCTCACTTTCTAAACTCTTTGAAGTACAGATAGGTCACCTAAGAAAGGTTCATACCTTTGAATTGATGAAATGAGCAGACCCAAGGAATTGCCTATTGGGAACTGATTTCCTACACAAACAGGGATGTGTTCTTGATTTGGGTAACCAACTGTTGTGTCTTACCGTTGTGACAAAGTTCCTCCTTTACCTTGGTGGGTCCTGTGCTTATTGGCAGATTTTGCTCACCTCAGTGATCTTCCCCTCTGGTGGAACCCACAGTCTGGGTCAGCTCCTCCTGTGTCTGATCAGGAGTTGCGAGGTTTGGGGGGAACCCGGGCCCACCCTCTACTCCAGGTTCCAGCCCAGGGCCCTGTGGATTGCAGCTGTCTATAGTGCCTCCTGTAACAGCTGCATGACAGCTACAACTCCTTGGGCTACTTCCCCATGGCCTCCTCCAAACACCTTCTTTATCCTCACCATAGGACCTTCCTCCTGGTGTCTGATAATTCCTCAATCCTCCAGTAGCACACCCTGTCAGTCTCAGCTCCTTACGCCTCTTGCTCCCAGCTCCTCACACACCTCCTTCTCCTCTGGCTCCTCCCCGCCTGACTGGAGTCAGCTTCTTTTTAAACCCAGGTGCCCTGATTAGCCTGTCTTGATTGGCTGCAGGTGTTCTAATCAATGTAGCTATCTCCACTGCCTTCTAGAAAGATCTTAATTGGCCCCAGGTGCCTTGATTAACCTGGAGCAACTGCCATTTGGTTACCATGGTCCTAGGGATTTGTTTAGCCTGGGGCTAACATACCTGTTTCTCAGTACTTTACTGTAGCCATCTGGCCTTGCCCCATCACACCGTAGAACAGGCAGAGGATGAATCAACTGTGATCATACCTGAGTGTGGCCAGGTGTCTCCAGTGGAGGACTCTGAACCTGAGGGGTATGATTTGAACAAAATAGTGGCTAATCATGGAGACCAACCTGAGTTACAGGCGTTACTTTACAAGCATGCCAATGCCTCTGCTAAACACAAAATGATTGTGGATGCATGGCAGTCACTATTGTTGTGGAAGGAGGAGATGTATCAGCCCAAAGACAATATCCTTACCCAGACCAGGCAAACATATACACAGAAAATACTATAAGTCTTTACTAACACAGGGAGTATTATGTAGATGTACTTCCACTGTGGCAGTGGCTTCACAAGACAGACATGGGAAAATCAGACCTGTGGCCTATGCCTCACGTTTAATGTCATCAATTGAACTTTAGTATGACAATTGTGAAAAATGCCTATTGGCCATCAGTTGGGCCATACAACACTTTTCTTTTCTAATTGGCCTCAGCCCAATCATATTACACTCATCGCATACTCCCCTTCCGTTCTGACTGTCCAACAGGGTAAAAGATGGGCAAGTCTCAAATACTTGCCTGGCCCACTGGGCATTGCTGCTTCAAGAAAAAAATATTGCAGTAAAACCTGTTAGGACCCCATCTTTGTTACCAACTGCCCTCCTGTACCAAGTGGAGCCACAGGTGTGTCCCCATCTCAGTCAATTAGATCTAAGGGGGGAGGAAAAACAAAAGCTTTTGTGACCATTGATCCAGGAAACAAATTCCATTAAGAGGTATCATTTCTTTGTTAACAGTTCTAGTTACTACCATCAAGGCAAACCTTATACCAGGTTTGGAATCTATGCAGTTCATCCCAAGGAGAAAGCAGAGCCTTGGGAGAAGGCATATTCATGCATTCCACATTGGGCTGAATATGCTAAATTAGCAGCGGCAGCTTGTGTGTTGGAGTCCTGTGTGCAGTTCTCCATCACCAACATATCCCAAAGTATCTGTCTGTTTTCAAACTCTGCATGGGTATGCAGTTCTCTCACAGTTTCTACCATGTTGGAAGACAAATGAGTTCACATCTTCTTCTGGCCCACCTATTAGGTATGCATCGCTGGTGTAGTAAGATGAGGACCTGAAACATAAACCCTTATCAGAGGCCCAGTATGAGGCCTAAGGCCTGAACTAAAGGAATGGTCAAGACTTTGCTAACATTAAGCAAAATGAAGTTGTGAGCCAGAGAAGCTGGCAAGGAAAGGGCTGATGCTGCAAGAAGAGATGTACCTAAAAGGACCTGGACACCAGATATCAGAACATTTGCATACTTGTACATACCACAGGAGATAACAAGAAACAGGTTGACCCATCCCAATGACAGGGCCAGAAGGGGAATATGATGGTGTGACGAAGTGGGGATTTTCTTGGGGTTTTCTGTGTTTCTCAGGGTTTGCATGCACAGGGGGTGGGACTCAATGTCCCTGGGTGTTACCGGTTTAATGAGGTGAGGGGAGAGGGAGTTTGTTGTTACAGAGGACCGGAGAGGGACTTGGGACCCCAGCCTAGGAGACACAACCGGTTCTGGCCAGTGGGAGGATAATGGGCTGCAGAGAGACGATCCCGGTGACCTGACCAGCCGGTTCCAGCCAGAGGAGAGCTGCGAGGAGAGGGAACTCAGGCCTTCCTGTTTACGACCCTGTTAACCTGGAGAGAAGACAATGGACAGAGGCGGGGCTTGAGGCCGGGGATATCAGAGACCCAGCTGGGAAGCAGGGGGGCTTGGGGCTGGCAAGGGGAAGCAGGCAGGGCCCACCTGGATGCAGGGAGACTGGGATGTGCTGTTATTGTGAGAGGCCAGGCTTGAGGCCCTGAGAGTTTCCTGTGCTGTGTTCAACTCTCAATAAACCCTCCTGTTTTATGCTGGCTGAGAGTCACTCCAGTCTAGAGAACAGGGTTGCATCAGCCCCTTCGGGGAGTGAAGAGGTCCAGAGTGCGTGGACTCCCGGAGGGGGCCCTAGGCAGAGACAGACGTGCTGAGGCTCAGAGAGGTGTGGCTCCAGGAAGTGGAGGGGCCTGACCCCGAGAGAGAGTGGACCCCCGAGAAGGGCTGTCTCACTGAAAGGGGCACCCCCCATGAACTGCACAGGGCCAAGAGTGGGCACGATCTGTGACTCCGTGACAGATGGATAGAGTTGTTTTGCTGGAACCAACATGTACAAGGTGAGAGGCGGCACCTAGCTACATAGAGGGGTTGTACTTTGCTACGTAGAGGGGTTGCACCTTAATACGTCAGGAGTGATGTGTAACTTGTTTGCACCTGTGTAAGGAGGCTCCCCTGAGTGGATGTCTTTGTCCAGCCTAGGGGGCAGTGGAAAGTCCCGTCACTGACAGCTGGTCCATTGTCACGGAGCACATAAGTACTAGCTGGCCGCACCTCAGCAGCACCTTGGACTTCTATGGCGGGGAGCTGGAGACTGTGTTTCTCTTTGACAATAAACCTGGCCGATGTGCCTTCATATCTTACTAGAGTCTGTGGTCATTGTGAGTTCTCTCGGGGTCTGCTGTGTCAGCGATCTGTGCAGAGCTGGGGCAGCATACAGAGGGAACACACGCGCGCAGCTGATTGATATCAACATTGAACAGAGCAGAGCACCACACCGGGAGAGTCTGACGACAGCTGGTAAAATACATCCACTGGTTAGCAGTCACAATCACAGTTCCAGGGTGGCTGATTAAAGTAAAAAAAAATTAAAGCTCACTGGAAATTAGAACCCTATGCTATACAATATAGGAAGGCTGATAAATTAGCCTGAG
The DNA here is from genome assembly GCA_026122505.1 of Aldabrachelys gigantea. Taxonomy (NCBI): domain Eukaryota; kingdom Metazoa; phylum Chordata; order Testudines; family Testudinidae; genus Aldabrachelys; species Aldabrachelys gigantea. Next base: position 72,473,052 of record CM047489.1, read on the forward strand.
AAGAAGCTTGATCAGGGGAATTCTGGGAGGGGAAAAGATCAGGCATATTCTGTTACTACCCCTAGACCCAGATGCCCTAGTGATGTTTTTGACAGGAACTGTGACCATAGAGATCATTGTTGCAACCAGGGTCCTATGGTTGCATGAGGTCTTGTACAGAGGAGGCCAAGTGGGGTATCTGTGGGAAGGCTGTAGTTTGCTGGTCATTATTATGCTGTCTGTAGGTGTGTATTTGAAATTATGAATATTGGCTATGTAGTTGTTTGATTCTAAGTAGCCTCAGTGAAGCATTTGGTCGGCTTCTTGAGAAAGGACAATTCTCAGTAAGTGCCCAATGAAAAAAAGACTTAACTGACAGTGGACTTTGGGAAACGCCAATCCACATCTGAGCTTTCCTGGGAAGGTTCAAACTAACATAAACAATGATGTCGGCTTGCAAAAATCTGAATCATTGACAGAAATATGATTTGTTCAGGTGACTGAAAACTCCATTGGAAACCCTCTTGGGACTGCCACCTGATGTGCTGGGACTACCTCTGAGCCCATTTTCCTTGCCAGCTTGAGACTTCAGTACTCTGTCTCATTGAGCTAGACACACCAGCCTGCTGCAAACACAGATCCAAGTTTGAACCATGTCCCCCACAAGCTGCAGGCGTAGCAGAGAATGACTTAGAAACTGCTCCTGTCTCTAGCACCCAGATACTCAGCTCCCAAAGGGATCCAAACCTCAAATCTGGTTTACTCTGTATAAAGCTTATACAGGGTAAACTCATAAAGTGTTTGCCCTCTATAACCCTGATAGAGAGAGATGCACAGCTGTTTGCTTCCCAGGTATTAACTATATACTATGGCCCATTAACCCCCCCTGGGATCTGGCTCCATTGACTTCAATGGACCGACGGCCAATTTCCTCAAGTGTGAGGATCGGTCCATTCATGTTTGTAAGGTGCTCAGATACCGAAATGATGGAGGAGCCCAGACGGACACAGGTAGATAGAACTGCATTCAGTATAATGCAGTATAATTTTATTTTTGTTGTATGAATGTCAAGAAGGAAGCTGCCTTGTTCGATGAAACCTCAGGAGCCTTGAACTGTCACCAAGTCTGTCTCCTTCTTTATGGGCGCTTTGACCCGAGTGCAACAACGCCCCCTGGATGGTTTATGGGGACTGGATGTGGGACTCCTGGATGGAGAAGCATGAACCTTTCCTGACCCAAGTCCAAGACCATATCTGCTAGACAGCAGCAGGCTCATCCAACACAACATCCAATCCTACATGGTGTTTTCCCCTTCTGCCTCCAGAGCTTTGCTCAGAACCCGCTGGGTATCATCAGCTACTGAGGCCAAACACTTCTGCAGCATGAAGTACGTGGTAACCAGTGACACCCCTCCAGACACCATGGCATCAAATAGAGGGAAGCGCTTCCACGAATATTCCGCTACCGTCACAGTGGTCCCCACCGAATCCAACAACAGCTTCAGAGCCATCATGGGGGTCGTTCCCAAGGATGTCATCATGGCCGTCAGCTTCTCCATGGGCTTCCCAACCTGACGGGCAAGAGCAGAGAGTGACCTGTCGTCCATGCCGAAGCTGCTGTAGTATTGGAACAGGTGTTTCCTGAAGATGAAGAAAGTGCACAAGAAAGCAATGCCTGGGACAGGAACGGCAGCGAGAAGAAATGAGAAAAGGGCTATTTTCCAAATCTCCAGCTTCAGGGTGGCTTTTTTCTGGTTGATGATGGGTGAGGCGACATCAGGCAGGCTACACAGGAAGACTTGTCTCTTCAGGCATTGCAGCTCCGCCTGCAAAGTTTGCCGCAGGAGGGGAAAATCATAGCGGTTGGGTTCCCAGCTGGACATGACAAAAACCTGTGAGTGACCCACTCCTTCCTCTCCCAGGCCTTTTCCTGCAGTCCTCCCTGATCTGCTGCAGTATAGTCTCCTCTTTGTAGCTGGAGGGACGCTGCCTCCTGGAATCGTCCAGGTCCATGTCGGCTTTGGAGCGCACAAAGTAGAACCTCTTGCCCATTCTCTGGATCTCACAGACCAGCCTGGCTAGGTCAGAGCAGATGTGCTGGGAGCCGACAATGATGAAGAACTCAAATTGGCTCAAATTGAGCTACTCACAGTAGATGTCTACAGGGAAATAGGACATCCCCACCCCTGGCAGGTCCCAGAACATGACGCCTGGAAGAACAAGATCTGGATAAGCCATTGGCTCCATCATGGTATCTAGCATCCCGGTTTCAGCAGCACCTTCATCATCAGCACGTAACCCCCGCATGGCGTTGATGAGGGAGGACTTCCCAGAGCCTGACTCCCCCATGATGGTGATGTTGAAGGTGTGGCTGTTAAGCTCCTGCACGCTAGCAATTGTTTCTGTCAAGCTCTCTTGATAGACAGTGGCTTTGAACACATCGAGAGCCGTTGTGCTCAATCTGCTGTAGAGAAGAAGAAACATTTCAGGTCCTAGTTAATGCAACCTCTGGAAAATCCTACAATGACATCCCATTACTTATGGTGACAGCATCAAACTCTCAAAGTTTGGAAAAGGCATATTTATGGTAGCCCATGCAACCTTTACTCTGCCCCTTGCGTATCTGGCCCGGGCGCTGAAGGAGGTAGGGGAAGTATGGAAAACACAGGAGCTGTTTGGTTTGGTAGAATCATGTCTACCAAAGATACCCTAAAGCAGGAACTCGCGAGACTAGAGGCAGAGGACCAAATAAAAGCAGCCGCACAAAACGAGACATGGAAAAAAGAGTCCAAAAGATGGAGATGAGAGAAAGAGAAAAAGGAAAAGACGCTGCTTACAAAAGAGAACAAGCAGCCCAACAGGAAACTTACAACAGAGAACAAGCAGCCCAACAGGAAACTTACAACAGAGAACAAGCAGCCAAAGAGTCAGCCTTCAAACGAGAGCTGGAACTACAGAGAGAGGCCCACAAGCAGGCCTTGGCATTAGAGCAGGCTAAACATCAGAACCCAGTAAATCCTACCCCTCCGGCGCCAGTTGTTGTTGTTCAACCACACCAGAAATTTCCCAATTACAAGGCAGGTGATGACACAGAGACCTTCTTAGAAAATTTTGAAAGGGCCTATGTTGGGTACAACATCCCTGCAGACCAGTACATGCTAGAGCTGAGGTCACACCTCAGTGGACCCTTGGCAGACGTGGCGGCTAAAATGCCAAGGGAACAAATGAACGATTATAAACTGTTTCAAGTCCAGGTCAGATCCAAAATGGGGATAACCCTGGATCACGCCCGTCGGTGGTTCAGAAACCAAAAGTGGAAACCAGATGGGTCATTTCCCGACCACGCCTACTACGTTGGGAAACATTGTGACGCCTGGATATCAGGAAACCAGGTTCAAAAGTTTCAAGAACTGCGCCACCTCATATACATGGAGCAGTTCTTGGATGGTGTTCCTGAGGACATAACACGGTACATCCTAGATGGAAAACCCAAGACTCTCACCGAGGCGGGGGAGATTGGAGCCAAATGGATGGAGATGGCAGAAAGCAAGAAAGCTACTGTAAAGGGGAGTGAAAAACCCAGGGGCCACACCGACAATAAACCCTACAACCGAGGGCAACCTGACAATAAACCCTACAACCGAGGGCAACCCAAAACCCCACCTACAACCCATGGGAAACCACAGACACCCTATCCTTCCACTTCACCAGTCTTCAGTAACTTACCTCAGCCCAGTGACCCGTTATCTGGAAGATGCTATAAGTGTAATAAAATGGGACACATCAAGGCCAACTGTCCAAAGGCCAACTGCCCAACGAACCTCACCCGGGTGCAAGTCATTACACCACCGTCACTCCCAAGATTCCCTGGCCCAGATACCTCTCAAATTCCCTTGGAGCGAAGGGAACATTTGAAAGTGGGCGGAAAAAAGGTTACCGCGTGGAAAGACATGGGGGCACAAGTGTCAGCTATCCACCAATCCTTCGTCGATCCCAAACTCATCAACCCAAGGGCCAAAGTGACCATTTACCCCTTCGTGTCACAAGCTGTGGACTTGCCTACAGCTGAACTGCCTGTCCAGTACAAAGGCTGGTCAGGAATGTGGACTATTGCAGTCTATGACAATTATCCCATCCCCATGCTACTGGGGGAAGACTTGGCCTACCAAGTGAAGTGGGCCAAGAGAGTAGGAATGGTTACCCGCAGCCAAACCAGGCAAGCTTCCACACCTATTCCTGTTCCTGATCCGTCCACAGAGAACCTGTCTGTGTTACCAGAGACCCAGACCGAGGTAGTGGACCCGGATCCCATGCCCACGGCTGAACCAGCCACAACACCTCCAGTCCCAGAACCGGAACTGGACCAGAAACCAGCACCAGCACAAGCAAGTGGAATCACACCTTCAACCCCAATGCCAGAAGGGACCAAAGACCCTGAACTGGCAGAAGCAACAGACAACCATACCGAAGAGGCTCAGCCAGAGCCTGACATCCCACCCGGTGCACCAGTGGACAGCGGTACACCAGCTACAGAAACAACCCCATCACCTACATCACTTCCAGAGGGACCAAGCCCAAGTCCCCAGTCTGAGGAAGAACTGGTGTCCCCGGCTTCAAGGGAACAGTTCCAGACCGAGCAGGAAGCGGATGACAGCCTTCAGAAAGCTTGGGCGGCGGCACGGAGCAACCCTCCGCCTCTCAGCTCTTCTAACCGATCCCGGTTTGTTATAGACCAAGGACTTCTATACAAGGAAATTCTTTCTGGTGGACACCAGGAAGAATGGCAGCCGCACAAACAGTTGGTGGTTCCAACTAAGTACAGGGGAAAGCTCTTAAGCTTAGCCCACGATCATCCCAGTGGTCATGCTGGGGTGAACAGAACCAAAGACAGGTTGGGGAAGTCCTTCCACTGGGAGGGGATGGGCAAGGAAGTTGCCCAGTATGTCCAGTCTTGTGAGGTGTGCCAAAGAGTGGGAAAGCCCCAAGATCTGGTCAAGGCCCCTCTCCAACCACTCCCCATAACTGAGGCCCCATTTCAGCGAGTAGCTGTGGATATTCTGGGTCCTTTTCCAAGAAAGACACCGAGGGGAAAGCAGTACGTACTGACTTTCGTGGACTTTGCTACCCGATGGCCAGAAGCAGTTGCTCTAGGCAACACCAGGGCTAAAGCGGTGTGCCAGGCCCTAACAGACATTTTCGCCAGGGTAGGTTGGCCCTCCGATATCCTTACCGATTCAGGATCAAATGTCCTGGCAGGCACCATGAAAGACTTGTGGGAAAATCATGAGGTGAATCACTTGGTTGCCACCCCGTACCACCATCAAACCAATGGCCTGGTGGAAAGGTTTAATGGAACTTTGGGGGCCATGATCCGTAAATTCATGAATGAACACTCCAATGACTGGAACTAGTGTTGCAGCAGTTGCTCTTTGCTGACAGAGCTGTACCACATCCCAGTTTAGGGTTTTCACCATTTGAACTTGTGTATGGCCACGAGGTTAAGGGGCCATTACAGTTGGTAAAGCAACAATGGGAGGGGTTTACACCTTCTCCAGGAACTAATAGTCTGGACTTTGTCAGCAACCTACAAAACACCCTCCGCCATTCTTTAGCCCTTGCTAGAGAAAACCTAAAGGATACTCAGGAAGAGCAAAAGGCCTGGTACGATAAACATACCAGAGACCGTTCCTTCAAGAGAGGAGACCAGGTTATGGTCTTGAAGGCGCAACAGGCCCATAAGATGGAAGCATCATGGGAGGGGCCATTCACAGTCCAAGAGCGCCTGGGAGCTGTTAACTACCTCATAGCATTTCCCAATTCCTCACTAAAACCCAAAGTGTACTATGTTAATTCTCTCAAGCCCTTTTATTCCAGAGACTTACAGGTTTGTCAGTTTACAGCCCAGGGAGGAGATGACGCTGAGTGGCCTGACGGTGTCTACTACGATGGGAAAAAAGACGATGGCGTGGAAGAGGTGAACCTCTCAATCACCCTGGAACGTCTGCAGCGTCAACAAATCAAGGAGCTGTGCACTAGCTTCGCCCCATTGTTCTCAGCCACTCCAGGACGGACTGAACGGGCATACCACTCCATTGACACAGGTAATGCTCACCCAGTTAGAACACCACCCTACCGGGTGTCCCCTCACGCACAAGCTGCTATGGAGCGGGAGATCCAGAACATGCTACAGATGGGTATAATCCGCTCATCTACCAGTGCATGGGCATCTCCAGTGGTTCTAGTATCCAAACCAGATGGGGAAATACGCTTTTGCGTGGACTACCGTAAGCTAAATGCGGTAACTCGTCCAGACAACTATCCAATGCCACACACCGATGAGCTATTGGAAAAGTAGGGACGTGCCCAGTTCATCTCCACAATAGACTTAACCAAGGGGTACTGGCAAGTACCACTAGATGAACCTGCCAAGGAAAGGTCAGCATTCGTCACCCATACGGGGGTATATGAATTTAATGTACTTCCTTTCGGGCTGTGAAATGCACCCGCCACCTTCCAGAGGCTGGTAGATGGTCTGCTAGCAGGACTGGGAGAATATGCAGTTGCCTACCTCGATGATGTGGCCATTTTTTCAGACTCCTGGCCCGAACACCTAGAACACCTGGAAAAGGTCTTTGAGCGTATCAGGTAGGCAGGACTAACTGTTAAGGCCAAAAATTGTCAAATAGGCCAAAACAGAGTGACTTACCTGGGACACCAGGGGGGTCGAGGAACCATAAACCCCCTACAGGCCAAGGTGGAGGCTATCCAAAAGTGGCCTGTCCCAAAGTCAAAGAAACAGGTCCAATCCTTCTTAGGCTTGGCCGGGTACTACAGGCGGTTTGTACCACACTACAGCCAAATCGCCGCACCACTGACTGACCTGACCAAGAAAACCCAACCAACTACAGTTAAATGGACTAATGAGTGTCAGGAAGCCTTTACCCAACTTAAGGCGACGCTCACGTCTGACCCTGTGCTAAGGGCCCCAGACTTTGACAAACCATTCCTAGTAACCACCGATGCATCTGAGCGTGGTATAGGAGCAGTTCTCATGCAGGAAGGACCGGATCAGAACTTCCATCCTGTCGTGTTTCTCAGCAAAAAACTATCTGAGAGGGAAAGCCACTGGTCAGTCAGTGAAAAGGAATGCTATGCCATTGTGTACGCCCTAGAAAAGCTACGCCCATACGTTTGGGGACGGCGGTTCCAGCTACAAACTGACCATGCTGCGCTAAAGTGGTTTCATACAGCCAAAGGGAACAACAAGAAACTTCTTCGTTGGAGTCTAGCTCTCCAAGGTTTTGATTTTGAAATTTAACACATTTCAGGAGCTTCGAACAAAGTAGCGGATGCACTCTCCCGTGAGAGTTTCCCGGAATACACGGGTTAAAACTTTCCTTCAGATGTTGAAGTCTTGTAGTTTACATGCTTAGAAGTATATGTAAAGGTGTGTGTGTTGTATTACTCTGTTTAGTTTAAAGTTCTAGGTAGAAATCACCTCCAGTGAAATTTTACACTGTCTGTGATTTGGGGGGCGTGTCATAAGTAGATAGGTAAGGGTTAATTTTCTTTTACCTGTAAGGGGTGGACAGGGGGGAACCAAACACCTGACCAGAGGACCAATCAGAGACCTGGATTTTTTTAAAGTCTGGGAGGGAACTGGAAACTCGGGGTCTTTTTTTTGTTTTCCTCGGCTGTGTGTAAACAAGCTTTTCTGCTAACTCCATCTTCTTTCAAATATTCTACTATCAAGTGTGAGTACAAAGGAAACAAAGTAATCGGCTGTGATGTGCTTTGATTTGTATTTACCTGAGTGTTGATTTGCTGAACTGGTTTAATTGGGCTATCTTTTAAATCAGACTGTTTATTCCTATTTTCTTATAAGCCATATTCCTGTATTGAATTTCTTAATGCAGAGTTTAGTATATGTAAGTTCTTTCTTTTTTATATAAAGTTTCTTTTTAAAACCTTGTGGGAGTTTCTTTTCTTAGTGAGGCAAGGGGATAGAAATTTCTGTGCCCGGAGCTCTGTCTACCTCTGTGACAGGCTAGGGGGAGGGGAAGCCCATGCTCTGTGTCTTACTTTCCTATTGTCCCAGGGCAGGAAAAGGCTACGGGACGAAGGGAGGGGTGAATCTCTTGTGTCAGCTTGACTATGTTGAATGCATAGCCTCAGGGGGAGGTAGATTATCCTCGCTGGGTTGTATTCAAGGAGCATAGTAAGGCATCGCTCCGGCTAACCCAAGGAAAAGGGGGAAGCTGGGGGATGAGATAGGGAGATCCAGGGGGCTCTGGGTCTTGGGAGGTTCCCCAGGGATAAGTTGGGGCGACTTGGGGGCTAATAGGAGCCAAAATCCTATTTGGTGGCAGCGAGATAAGATCCAAGCTGGGTATAAGCTTGGGGGAGTTTTATGTAAGCACCCAGATTTTGGACACTAAGGTCCAGATTTGGGAAAGACATTTACCACAAGCTCATGTGCAGCACTGCCACGTTTTGTTTATTTTAATTCATGATCACGCAGCTCCTGGTACTTTCCAACCCGATTGCCTCAGCAGTGCAGTGTGGCGTCTTTTGCAGCAGTGCATGAGGGGCAGCTCGAAGCACAGCTGTGTGTGAGCTGCATAGTCTGGTTCTGATCTCTTGTGGCTGACATGGGAGGCAATACATCTCAGTATTGCTGCCTTTGCTGGAAGCTCCAGTGCTGAGTTAGATTTTCAAAGCACACTACAATGGGGACAGTACTGAGATGGGCCTTGATGTGAATTCATTTGTCTGTTTAATTTCACCAGGGGCTTGAGTATGTCAACTCCCATCTCAGCCACGTCTCAGGGAGCAGGAGTCAGCAAAGTGCTTGCAGCTTCCATGGCCCTAAGCAGTATCTTCCTTTACTCATTCCAGTAAAGAAATATTAAATCAGCCCCCGTAGCTTTCCACCTTGTTAGCACACCATATATTGGCAGGAAACCAGTGGTGTTTCAAATACGCTGCAGTAAGTTATGCAACATGTAATGAAATGTGTACCGTGTAAAGCTCTGTGAAGCAGAGTAATAGACGCTCAAATGAAATGTTACCCGTGACATAGTGAGAGGGCCAAAAAAGTGCCCCTGTGGCTAAACAACAGAGCAGAAGCAGTCAGAGGCAGAAAGGCAGCCTTTAAAAATTGGAAGTCAAATCCCACTGAGGAAAAGAGAAAGGTGCATGAGCTCAGAGCAAGTGTAATGTGCTCCCAAGCTGATGCTGCAGCATTTCAAGTTCATTTTTCTCTCATCTGGATTGGGCCTATCACTGCAGTATCTGAGCGTCTCCCAGCAGAAAATAATGGGATCCAGGGCCTCTCTGTCTTTCTTCTCTGCTTGCCATAGGCAGGGTCCTGCTGCTCCTGAATGCAGAGGAGCAGGAGTGTGGTGCTGGCTACAGTGATGGGTTTTGCATTAGCTTGAAAGGCAGCCCAGCTGGCCATCCTGGTTTCCTCTGCCAGCGAGCTGCGTAGTCTGGGTCTGGTTCCAGGGAGGACTCTGTCAAACCGAATTTTTAGTCTCCCCACTCAGTTAGCAGCTGTTGCGGGAAGTCATGGCTGAGGAGACAGAAAGCCGATACCTCAAGCAGGTGGGGCCAGTGTCATGCAGGGCTTTGAAACTGAGGGCCAGGATCCTAAACTCTGTGTTCAGTGGGGAGCCAGAGCAAACAGCAAAGAAGCTGTGGGGCTGGGCAGACGCTGCCACACTGTGAACCAAGCGGTGCATTCTCAGAGCTTGGCCTCCATTTCCTGAAGACAGAGAACTGCAGCAGTCTTATCAGTGCACTTCTCACCTAATTCTGTGGCCAGCTCAGCAGCTGATAAGATCAAGTGTGATCTGCTCACGGGCTGCGGATAGATGGGAGAGTGTTCTGCTGGGGGAGCGCAGGAGCAGGGCAGAATCAGACTGGCCTGCACAGATGCAGATGGTTCAGCTAAATGGGATTCCTAGTGGTGATGTGGGTATTTTGGTGCAGGTCTGTGTGGATGGTCTGACTCTAGAATAAACCTGGCTGAGGGTGGAGTCAGCTATGGCTGGAAACAAACCCAATTTAGCTAACTCCATTCTAGCCACGTTGCTTCAAAGATAGGAGTGTCCACACAGCCTGGCGCAGGAACACCCGCTCCAGTTAAACCAACACAGGAGGCGCCCATAGCCATGGGTCCATCTAGCTGTCAAGGGCCAAGAAATGGGGTTGCTCTGGCAGAGTTCTCCAAAGTATTCCCCTTAGGGTAACCAGGCAGCAAGTGTGAAAAATCGGGATGAGGGGTTGGGGTAAAAGGAGCATATATAAGAAAAAGACCCCAAAATCAGGACCTTCCCTATAAAATCCGGACATCTAGTCACCTTAATTCCCCTCTTACTGCCAGAGTCAGCTCCGCCTCATGTGGGGTGGCTGCTGCCGCTCCTCTCACCCCGGTGCTGATGTTGGCCAGGCAGCAAGAGACCTAACAGACAGGGCAGGTAACGTTGGCCACGAAGCCAGAGCAAAGCCAGGTGTGGTCTGTGCCCTGCTGGCCCCTCAGCCTGGGCATCTTGGCAGCTCACCTGCTGGTCTCCTGCAGATGCTGACTGAGAAGGGGAATAGATGAGCCCCAAGAGGAAGGAGTCCTGGAGGTTGAGGTGTAGTTGCCCAGAATGACCCTGTGCTCTGGTCAGAGATGAAAGGCTGGTGACCTGCAGCAGGAGCAGAGTGGCTGCACCCCTGGCCTGTGGGCAGGAGCCCGTCACTCAGAGCCCAAGGGCTGGAGCCTGGTACAGACAGGGCAGAAGCTGCTCACAAAGTGGGGGAGCTCTCGGTTTGCACAGGTGGAATGAGGACACCTGCTGTCAGGTGCAATGCCGGGTCTATGACTTAGTCACAGTAACTTTTCACTCCAGAGACTCCAGCCCCGCTGGAGGCAGCTGAGCGACATCTCCCCAGGCTGGCTTGCCATGCCTGCAGCGTTCGCCCCCATCCTCCCAGCGCATTTCCAAGTGGACACAACTCTAAATGTTGCCATGCAGTCATGGGGGGACAGTGTGTAGTTATAACACACACACAGTGCAGGGCTCAGCCTCTCTAGTAGGGGGCAGCACACACACACACACACACACACACTGAGCCCCAACCCTCTGCCCCAGCCCTGAGCCCCCCCAAGCCCAGATCCCCCTCCTACAGTACAAACACCTCAGCCCCAGCCCCACCCCAGAACCTGCACATCCAGCCAGAGCCTTCTGTCATGGACTCACAGATCGTGCCCACTCGTGGCCCCATGCAGTCTGTGCGGGGTGCCCCTTTCAGTGCGACAGCCCTTCTCAGGGGTCCTCTATCTCTTGGGGTCAGGCCCCTCCACCTCATGGAGCCGCACCTCTCTGAGCCTTAGCACCCCTGTTTCTTGCATGGGCCCCCTCAGGGAGTCCCCTCGCTCTGGACCGCCTGGGCCTCCTCACCCCCGAAGGGGTTGATGCAACCCTGTTCTCTAGCCCGGAGCGACTCTCAGCCAGCATCAAACAGGAGGTTTATTGAGAGTTGAACCAGAACAGGAAACTCTCAGGGCCTCAGGCCTGGCCTCCCTCAGCCCAGCACATCCCAGTCCCCCTGCAGCCAGGTGGGCTCTGTCTGCTCCCCCTCTCCAGCCCAAAGTTCCCCTCCAGCCAGCTGGGCCTCCAATATCCCCGGCCCTAGGCCCAGCCTCTGTCCATTGTCTTCTCTCCAGGGAAACAGGGTCGTAAACAGGGTGGCCTGGGTCTCCTCTCCTCTCAGCCCCCCTCTGGCCCCTCTGGCTGGAACCAGCTGGTCACGTCACCAGGGTCCTCTCCCCACAGCCCATTGTCCCCCCACCGGCCAGAATCAGCTGTGACTCCTGAGCTGGGAGTCCGGGTCACCAGGAGCTGGGGTCTCCATCCTGCAGGCCATCAGCCGGGGTCCCAAGTTCCCTCTCTGGTCCTGTGTCCCAACAAACTCCCTCTCCTCGTTAACCAGTAACACCTGGGGACACTGAGTCACACCCCCTGTGCATGCAAATCACTGGAAAACGCAGAAAACCCCAAGGAAACCCCCCCACTTGGTCACACCCTCACACCCCCTCGCCCCCAGCCTCCTGCCCCAGCCCAGTGAGTGTGAATGGGGGTGCGGGAGAGAAAGACACCAAGGGAAGTGGGGGATGGGGCCTCAGGGGAATGGACTGGGCAGGGGACGGGGCCTCAGGGACTAGGGTGTTTGGTTTTGTGAGATTAGAAAGTTGGCAACGCTCACACACACACACACACACACACACACACACTGCAGGGCTCAGCCCCTCCAGCAGGGGGCTGGAGGGACAGAGACAGACACACACAGAGCAGGGATCATCCCACACAGCAGGGACACACACACTTTAGCACTCTGTCTACACTAGAAGGAAAGGTGTGGTGTTGTTAACGTTTGTGAGCTCACTGGTGTTAACATCCTAATGCAGGCCAGGCCAGTTGTAGCTCTGACACGGCTCAGCTGGCTGAGATCACCCATGAGATCCCCCGTTTTAAAGCAAGGCAGCCCTTTTCCCCAAGCCCAGACAAAGCTTTGGCTTCTTTGGAAGTCATGAGGCTGCTCTCGCCTTCCATTTCCTCATTGATCTGAAAGCTCCTCACAGGACGCTCCCCCTGTGTGACTGTCTGCACCCTTCTTTGGAGCCCTGGTTCAGTAAAGCATTTAAAGGCCTGCAGAACTTTAAGCCCATGAGCAGCAAAGTCACTGAAGTCTTTTGTTTAAAGTGATGTTTAAGCATTTTGTTATGGTACTGGGGAGTAGCAGCGTTAACCCATGGGACTCTCTGCCACTGGGAGTTAGCAAAGTTAGCCAGCCAGACTCCCTGCCACTGGGAATTAGCAGTGTTAACCAGTGAGACTCCCTACCACTGGGAATCAGCAGGGTTAACCCACAGGGCTCCCTGCCACTTGATTTTTCTCTCTGACCATTGTCATCATGCTCTACATTACGCATCTGACAAAGTGGGTATTCACCCATGAAAGCTCATGCTCCAAAACATCTGTTAGTCTATAAGGTGCCACAAGACTCTTTGCTGCTTTTACAGATCCAGACTAACATGGCTACCCCTCTGATACATGCTCTACATAGAGCCTTAATTTAAGTTGTAGGTGAATTTATTATATGATACAACTATGCAGCAAGAGCAGTAATGATAAAGCAATGAGCACACTAATTATTGATATAGTATAAATGAAATTGCACTGGCTATAGATTGTATAGAATTTAGCTTCTATGTCCAACTTGTACCAATATAATGGATTCTTCAAGAGTTCACATCAGCTGTTGGGATTATGATATGATTCAATTGCTCCTCGGATCACCTGATGCAAAACACAGCATTGCTAGAGTTGATATATATGAGTGAGGCCAAGTCTTGTGATTCTAGGCTTCCTGGAGTGGTGTGATCATGGGAGAGTCTCAGCTTTCATCAAAAGAAGAAGTTTCCAGTGATAGTTTTTAGTACCTTTGGAGAACAGCAGAAAAAGGTGACCCAACAAATTCTTAAAACAGGAGGCAAATAAAAAACAACAACATGTTTTAAAATCTCATGATTTTTAGGGGCTGAATGGCGATTTTTGAATGCTCATGGTGGACATTACTAGGAATTGTTTGTTCCAGTGCCCTCATTCATTTGTAAACCAGCTAGCCATGGTCTGCATTTCTTCAAATCAAAGGCATCGTTTAAAAGGTGCACAAAGTCTGCTGCAGGCATTGGCTGGACGGTTGTGCAGGCAGGGTTCTAACAAGACAGCAGCTGATGGCAAGGTTGGTTGCTACATTGATTTACATCAGTTGAGGATCTTGGTGCATTTTGTTGGTTTTCCTGTGTTAGACAAAACTTTTTGCCTAAAAAGCCTAGAAACTTGAATCACTGCAGAAAATTAAAGAATGAAAATGTCTCTTCTTTTTTGGCTTGATTTTTTTAAAATTTGGGAGGGTCATGCCTTGATCTCCAACTGGGATTGGGTCTCTGATTCGTGAACACGTTTGCTGATCATTTACGCTTTTTCCTGTCTTCCTTCAAAGCGGTCTTCCGAACCCTTTCGGCATCTTCAGCCACTTCACTGACAAACTTCAACAGCATGAAGTAAGTGGTTGAAAAAGAGAATCCCACAGTTAATATGGGACCAACCACTGGTACAAATGCAGTTAATTTAGGCAAACTCGTCTTTAGCAGCAGTTTGATTACATATCTGTTTATTTCTTCTGCCCTGGGAGATATGATAACGGCCTTCAGCTCTGCTATCGTTTTCCCAGTCTGCCTGGCCAGATTAGCCAAGGAGCCGTCATCTAGGCCGAAGTACTTGTAGAAGGCAATCACGGATCCTAGCAGGATGCCAATATCACAAGCAACAGAGAGCTGCGGGATAGGAATGACATTGACCAAAGCTGACGCAAGAGAGATTAGCCATATCCGCTTCTTCAGGGCAGCTTTCTTCTCCTCTATGATTTCTGCAGACAGGTTTGGCAGACTGAGCAGAAAGGCAAGTCTCTGCAGACCTTGGAGATCATCCTGCAAAGCCTTGAGCAGGGCAGGAGCATCATACTTGGTGAATTCACAGCTGGAGAGAAGGAAAATCTCTGGGTTGCTCATCTCTGCCTTTTGCAGGTGTTTCCTGCAGTCCATCCTGAGTCGCCACAGGACGCTCTCCTGACTGAACGTTCTAGGGTGATCTCTTTCTTCATTGCGCAAGTCTTCATCCACCTTGGAGCGCACAAAATAGAACCTCTTCCCCATCTTCTCGATCTCCCGGGCCAGGGCCGCATGGTTCCATTTGAAGCGCTCCGAAGCGATGATCACGAAGAAGTCATAGCGTTTGAAGTTCACCTGCTGCAGGTATGTGTTTGGCTGAAAATCTGGGGCGCCAATGCCAGGCAGGTCCCACAGCCTCGCATTGGGGTGGTTCGGATAGGGATAAACAGTCGGCTTCTCCGTCATTCCTGTCACCCCAGTTGGGGCAGCCTCGTCATCCTCAGCGGTCAGTCCCCGGAGGGCGTTGATGAAGGATGATTTCCCAGCACCCGTCTCCCCCGTGATGGCGATGTTAAGCATGGTGGATTTGAAAGACTCCAGCTCCGCCTGCGCTATAGAAGCCACTTCAGCCTGTTCTTTGTCTTTGAAAAGATCCATGAACTCCTCAAACGCCTTTATGGAGCCATTGAAGAATTCCTTTGGGTCCAACCTTAGATCCAGAGCTTCCATGCTAGCTGAGATTAACTCCATATCCTTCTTGAGCACTGGGGCGGACTCCATATCCTGGCACCTACAAGAGATTCCTTCTTCCCCAGACAAGAAAAGGAAAAGGTATGTTTCAGTTAGTGTAAATGCAGCCTTAAAAATATAAAACTATTCACGTAGCAACTTACAGACTTGCACCCATGGGGCTGATTTCACCCCCACCAGCCCGTGTGCTGAAACTTGCATCCCCGTCCCCACTGTGCACAAACCTTAAGCACTGTTAGTACAGGTTAACCTCCCCGGTGCATGGACTATTATTCCTGGGGGAATTCTGTGCTACTGCACACATGTAATTAACAAGCTGTGTATATTTTTTTATATTTTGGCACCGAGCTCTCCCAGGAGTAGACTATGGGGCCATCAGATGCGCTGCTCTGCAGAGCCAGGAGACAAGGATGTTGCCATGAGGGATGTCTGGTGATGTCTGGAGTATGTGTTGCGTTTTGGGATGTGTTGGAGATGAGAGTGAAAGCCAAGGCCCACCCAGCACAGGCACAGGGGGGAAGGGAGAGAGACTCAGACAGCCCCCTGCCAAGAGTAAACCACTCCTAATTCCCAACTCCCTTATGGGGGCAGGCTGCGCCTTCTCCCAGATCCTGGCTGACATGAGGGCTAGTCGGGAGAAGGAGTCTGACACTCCCGGATTCTGGTACACACTTGGGAGGAGACTATGTGGGGCTGACACACTCCTTCACCCCTCATCCCTCCCCCTTTCCCTGCCACTCACCACCCATCCTAGCATCCAACCCCCCTAATCCCCACCCCTTGCCCCTGAGGTGGGCCCCAACTCCTCCCCATCAACCACCCTATTTATCCCTCTCCCCTCACTGCAGCCCTAAACCACAATAACCAGAATAAAAACCTACTTGGGCAGAGGTCGTCTAGACCACTCCCCTGCACTCATGGCAGGACTGAATATTATCTAGACCATCCTGACAGGTGTTTGTCCAACCTGCTCTTAAAAACCTCCAGTGATGGAGATGCCACAGCCTCCCTAGGGAATCTATTCCAGTGCCTAACCATCCCAACAGGAAGTTGTTTCTAATATCCAACCTAAACTGCTTGTTGTCCTATCCTCAGAGGCCAAGGCACAAAATGAGATCAAACTAGCTAGAGACATAAAGGGTACCAAGAAAACATTCTACAAATACATTAGAAGCAAGAGGAAGCCCAAGGACAGAGTAGGCCCGTTACTCAACGACGGGGGAAAGACAATAACAGAAAATGTGGGAATGGCAGAGGTGCTTAATGACATCTTTGTTTCGGTTTTCACCAAGAAGGTTGGTGGTGATTGGATGTCTAACACAGTGAATGCCAGTGAAAATGAGGTAGGAACAGAGGCTAAAATAGGAAAAGAACAAGTTAAAAATGACTTAGGCAAGTTAGATGTCTTCACATCACCAGGGCCTGATGGAATGTGCCCTAGAATACTCGAGGAGCTGACTGAGGAGAGATCTGAGCCAAAAGTCAAGGAAGACGAGAGAAATTCCAGATGACTGATAAATGGAAAATATAGCACCAATCTATAAAAAAGCAAATAAGGACAACTCGGGGAATTACAGACTAGTCAGCTTATCTTCTGTACTGGGAAAGATAATGGAGCCAATAATTAAGCAATCAGTTTGCAAACATCTAGAAGATAACAAGGTGAAAAGTAACAGTCAGCATGGATTTCTCAAGAACGAATCATGTCAAACCAAGGTGATAGCTTTCTTTGACAGGGTAACAAGCCTTGCGGATGGGGGGAGCGGTAGATGTGGTATATCTTGACTTTAGTAAAGCTTTTGATACTGTCTCACATGACCTCATAAACAATCTAGGGAAATGCAACCTAGATGGAGCTTGTGACGGGTTCAGTCATGGAGACCCCCCACCCCCTTGGGACTGTCACCTGACGTGCTGAAGTTACCTCTGAGCCCATTTTCCCTGACAGCTTGGACTCCAGAACCCTGCCTTGTTGAGCCAGACATGGTAGGTTGCTACAACACAGACCCAGGTCTGGTCCATGTCCCTAAAGCTGCAGACTTTAACCAAAAATTGCACCCAGACACTCCGTTACCAACGGGATCCAAACCCCAAATAAACCAGTTTTACTCTGTATAAAGCTTATACAGGATAAACTCATAAATCGTCCGCCCTCTATAACACTGATAGAGGGAGATGCATAGCTTTTTGCTCTCCCAGGTATTAATCACTTACTCTGGGTTTACTAATAAACAAAAGTGATTTTATTAGGTATAAAAATAGGATTTAAGTGGTTTCAAGTAGTAACAGACAGAACAAAGGAAGTCACCAAGCAATATAATGCCAAAACACGCAAGTCTAAGCCTAACACATTAAGAAACTGATTATAGGTAATGTCTCACCCTCAGAGATGTTCCAATAAGCTTCTTTCACAGACTAGACTCCTGCCTAGTCTACACCCAAATTTTTCCCCTGGTACAGTCCTTGTTAGTTCCAGCAGACATCTTAGGTGGAGAACAGGGGTGTTCTCATGACTGGCAGCTTCCTTTGTCTTGCTCCATCCCCTTTCATAGCTTTGGCACAAAGCAGGAATCTTTTGTCTCCCTGGGTCCCCACCCCTCCTTCTAAATGGAAAAGTACCAGATTTAAGATGGATTCCAGTATCAGGTGACATGTTCACATGTCCCATGAGACCCCAGCCTCCCTTCTTCCAGGGCTGGCCTGCTTGTACCCAGGAAGGTTTGCAGGTAAACAGAGACATTTACAGGTCATTGATTCTGAAGGACCCTTAACGGCTTCCACTTGCTATGTTTACATCAGTAACACAAGTTTATATGTTATTCTCCTAACTCTAGACATAGAATTAATACATGCAAACAAAGGGGATGAACACACTCAGTAGATCGTAAGCTTTGTAATGATACAAGAGACCTCTGCATAAAGCATTTTCCAGTTACAGTCTATTCACACTCATAAGCATATTTCCATAAAACATTGTGGAGTGCAACGTTACAGAGCTGCTATAAGGTGGGTGCATAAGTGGCTGGAAAACCACTCCCAGAGAGTAGTTATCAGTGGTTCAGAGTCATGCTGCAAGAGCATAACGAGTGGGGTCCCGCAGAGATCAGTTCTGGGTTCTGTTCTGTTCAATGTCTTCATCAATGATTTAGATCATGGTACAGAGAGTACACTGACAAAGTTTGTGGATGATACCAACTGGGAGGGGACGCAAGTGCTTTGCAGGATAGGATTAAAATTCAAACTGATCTGGACAAACTGGAGAAAAAGTCTGAAGTAAATAGGATGAAATTCAGTAAGGACAAATGCAAAGGGCTCCACTTAGGAAGGAATAATCAGTTGCAGACATTCAAAATGGGAAATGAGTAGGAAGGAGTCCTGCAGAAAGGGATCTGGGGATTAAAGTCTGGAGAAGAGAAGACTGAGGGGGGACATAATAACAGTTTTCAAGCACATAAGAAGAAGATTTTTTCTCCCTCTTCCTTGTAACAACCTGTCATGGTACAATTCCCCACTCTGAACCTTAGCATTCAAAAGATGGGGTACCAGCATGAATTCCTCTAAGCTCAATTGCCAGCTTAGAACCTGTAGCGCTGCCACCAAGCAGGAATTCCAGTGCCTGGTACACTCTGGTCCCCCCAAAACCTTGCCCAGGGAACTCCAAGACCCAGATCCTCTGGATCTTACCACAAGGAAAGTAAACCCTTTCCCCCACCATTGCCTCTCCCAGGCTTCCTCTCCCTGGGTCACCCTGGAAGATTACTGTGATTCAAACTCCTTGAATCACAAAACAGAGAGGAAAATTCACCTTCCTCCCTCCTCCTCTCTTCCCCTCCCAGACTCTCCCTGAGAGAGACAGTAATCCTGATACAGAGAGAAATTAACCTCTCTCTCCCCCTTCCCTCCTTTCTCCCCACCAATTCCCTGGTGAATCCAGACCCCGTCCCCTGGGGTCTCACCAGAATAAAACAATCAGGTTCTTAAACAAGAAACTTTTAATTAAAGAGAGAAAAGCAGTAAAAATTATCTTTGTAAATTTAAAATGGAATAGGTACAGGGTTTTTTCGCTATAGACACTGGGAATACCCTCTCAGCCTAAGTATACAAGTACAAATTAAAATCCTTTCAGCAAAATACAAATTTGAACTCCTTCCAGCCAAATGCACATTTGCAAATAAAGAAAACAAACATAAACCTAACTCGCCTGATCTACCTAGTACTTACTATTTGGAATCTATAAGAACCTGTATCAGGGAGATTGGAGAGAAACCTGGTTGCTCGTCTGGTTCCTCTGAGCCCCCAGGGTGAACAACAACCAAATTCTAACAGCACACACAGAAACTTCCCTCCCTCCAGATTTGAAAGTATCCTGTGCTCTGACTGGTCCTCTGGTCAGGTGACAGCCAGGCTACTGAACTTGTTAACCCTTTATAGTCAAAGAGATATAAAGTACTTCTGTGCTATTAACTTTTCTTATCTGTTTATGACACAACCTTGTCATGGCATGAGCAGCTCTTTAGTGGCAACCATCCAACAGCAGCTCAAAAGCTTATCTCTTTCCCCAGTAGAAGTTTGTCCAGGAAGAGATATTAGCCCACTCACCTTATCTCTCTCAAACGTTATGTAAGTGGGGGATGGGAGGGGAGAAGGAGGGATGGTTCCTGTATTGTGGGGAACTTTCCTGGCTTCTGCATTGTCCTGGTGGTGTCAGATAGTGAAAGGATCTGAGTCCTTGCACCAGGTCCCTGTACCCGAAGGTCGGCCTGCTCACGGGGGCTCCCCTTCCTCTCTCCCACTTGGCAGAGTCCTCGTAACCCTGACAAGGCTGGGCCCAGGATCCCTGGGGGCCTGAAACCTCACTCTTGTCATGGTCAATCAGGGCAGGGATTGGGGTGTCCCCACTCCAGGGTGCTCTCTCCACACTAGCCACTTCCCTAGCCCTCTGATCAGTGCATTAAGTTAAATCCAAATGCAATTTATTAAACAGCAACTGTAAGAAATATAAGGAAAAAAATAAAAGGTTAAAGGAACAGGGATCCCGCCCTGTGTCACCACAGCCAGCCATCTCTAGGGTATAAGGAACATTCAGCGCCTGATCCTCCCACATCCCAGACTCCCCTCCCAGGTCCTAGCTCCGCTGTGGTGACACCGCAGTCAGACCCTGATCTGGCAGTGCCCACCCGCCCTCAGTTTCCAGGGGGCAGGATCCTTCTCCCAAGCATCAGTCCCCTCCATCCGGCTCACGTCCTTACTCTGAGTCCAGTCTGCAAGGTCTCATGTCTGGTGACATCTCCCTGCTCTGGGCCTCTGCCCAGGGACCCCCGGCTCTCCCCAGCCACTCATGGAACATGTGGCAGGGCTGGTGCCCACCGTTCCAGCTATGGCCCAACAGCTCTCCCTGCAGCTTGGCCCTGGCTTCCCATCGGCGTGGCTGGTCTACCCTGCCCCAGAGCCCAACTTCCCCTCCTATATCCTCAGCCCAGCTCAGGTTGCTGCTCTCCCTTTAGCTCTGCCCTGCCCTGGTCCAGGCAGCCCCAGCTCACACAGACCTTGGGCTTCTGATTCTCTCATTGGCCTGCATCCCTGTCAGTCAGGCTGACCTGTAGCATTGCCCTCTCTCCCTTGGTCTCGGGGACTGTCAGTCGCAGGATCCTGACTCCTCTGTCACCCTTCTCCTTCATTTGGTATTGGGCGAGGGCCAACAAAAAAACCAAACAGCCCCCTGCTTCTGCTGGCCATGCTCATGTGTTGTCTCGCTCAGACAATTCAACAAAAGGGTTCCCCAGAAAAGCCTTCCCAGAAAATCAGAGAATGGACCACAGCCGCTCCCCACCCACCCCTTGGTACCCCAGGCATGGGAAGTACAAACAGAAGCCCTAATGTGCAGGGGTGGCTGGACCCCAAGGGAATGCAGGAACCTCATAAGCTACCTGTGCCTAAAGCTAAAGGAAGCCATTTGGGGTTCAAGCAGGTCCAACACCCAATTGCAGTCTCCCCTGTCCTCTGGCAGGATCCTGGTGCAGCTGATCTGGGGACGTACCTTACACAGCCCGTGCTGATGCACCGTCCTTTGTTGTCCTGGAGCCCCTGGTGGGTCGAGGAATCAATCTTTGTTGCTGGAACAAATTCAGCTGTTGGGGGAAACTCTCCAGTACTTTGCTTCAGGGGCTGAAGAGACTGACTTCTCTACTGATTAAAGAGGTTTCAGTTTAAGTGAGGCACTGGTCAGGGCTGAGCAGGAAAAGGTTTCGTGTAGCCTGGGATGGAACAGAATTCGGTCCCTCCCCTGCTGAGATCAGGCAATGAGTTGATTCTTCGCCAAGCCACGCCCCAATGCCCCCCACCCCCCGCCCCGAGAGTCCCCTGGGAAGGCAGATCAGCTTTGTATGTCATTGGTGTAAGCATCGCAAAGCATTTTGGAGAGGGTCAAATGTGTGTGAGTGAAGAATGAAAGTTTCCTTTGCAGATACGACAGACCAAGAGGGGAGAAGAGGAGAGGATGGGTCTAGAATGCTGCTATTCTGGCTCGGTGGAGTTGTACACCCACTTTGCACTGGTGTGAATGAGTTTGCAAGGTGCAGGCAATGGAGAATCTTTTATTGTGCACAGGCCCACCGGTGAGGGGACAAAGGGGCAGCTGTCCCAGGCCATGGTGTTTTTAAAGTTCCTAGGGCTCCCGGCCGCTGCCACTGCTACCACAGTAGCAGCCAGAGCCCCGGGCCCTTTAAATTGCCACCAGAGCCCCAGTTCGTATGCGCTTGGCAGCACTAGCCCCCCCTTATCCCCAACCCCACCACTTCTGCCTGAGGCCCTGCCCCTTCTGGGGCTGGAGCCCCCCCACCCCAACCTTGCTGAGGGTCTGCCAAAATCGGTTGGTCACCCTGACTGTGCAAACAGCCTTGTCTGATTTACAGGGAGCTTTCTGACAATCGGAGGAGCTGGTTTTGATCCTGTTTTCCTGGAAACCAAAAGCAACAGGCTGAGCTGCCCCTTCCCCAGACATGGGAATTGGGGCTACAAACAATATATTGACAGCTCTTCTTTCCTGAAAGCAAACACAGATAAGGGAACAACATGTGAAGCTGTTTATCCTGGTGACTATCCAAGAGCAGCTTTGAAAGCTTGTGTCTCTCCCCAACAGAAGTTGCTCCAATAGAAAGTATTATCTTACCCAGCTTGTCTTGCTCATAAACTTTAGCAACATTTTCTTACATTTCCCCAGGCGAAAAAAATCTAACAGAAAGTAGAAAACCACATTCTCCCTCTATGTTCTACCGCTGCTGGCCACGCCCTTGTGTTGGATCGCAGAGAGAAATCAAGAGAAGAGGTCTCCAGAAAAGCCTACCCAGAAAATCAGTTAATATTTAGGAGTTTGGGTTGAATATTGGATGGGGTTTGTGTTATCTGCAGTTGTTATTTGGGTTCAGAGCTGTCTGATGCAATGAGAGAAAAGGGAGTGGCCGTTTTTAGAACAGGTGGGAGCAGAGCTGGAGTGGGCGGAGGGTGTGTATGTGAAGTTGTTAACACGTTCCAGTAATACAGACCCATGACTAGGACACCGTGTGCTGATGTATTAGTGGGCACTGGGCAGGATCAGAGGTTTGGAGACCTAGTTAGATCCCAGGAAATGCTCCTGAAGGTATAACAAATAAAATAATGAGATCCCCAAATTCATCACAGGAGTGCAGGGGGTGAGGGGTTGCCTGGGGGCAGAAGGTTTTAGAGCAGGAGCATAGGGGGAGAAGGGACAGCTCAAAGCAAAGGGACATCACGAGAGCAGGAGCAATAAGTTGTTCCAGGGGTTGGGGCCAGGAGCACAATTAAAAAGTGTGTGTGAGGGGAGTTTACAAATTCTTCAAACACGGCCAGGTGGGGGAAAGGCAGACATTTCCAAACTTATAAAAAAATAAAAAGCAAAAAAATCTTTTCAACTGGAAAAGGTGAAAAGGAGTTTTAATTCTTTAGAAAAATAAATATTTTGGGATGCGACACGGGGTCCTGGGGCAGCTCACATGGAAAATACCCAGGGCAGGGCAGGCTGCAGAAAAGGAGAGCAGATTCTCCCACAGCTGGTGGTTCGCACTGTCGTTACATTCACCGGCCAGTCACACACAGGGAAAATAACAGAAACTGAACAGGGTTCATCTAGGATCTGTTCCCAAAATGGGAGGGACAAATCCTGTTCCACCCCAGGTTTCTCTTGGTTTCAGCCCCTGAAGCAAAGTCTAGAAGAGTTTCCCCCTAACAACTGTTTTTGTTCCAGCAGCAAAGAGTGGTTTCCTGACCCCACCCACCAGGGGCTCCAGGACCAGAAAGGACAGTTCCTCAGCACAGGCTGCGTAAGGTGCGTCCCCAGATCGGCTGCCCCACGATGCTGCCATGGGACAGGGGAACTTGCTGTTGTGGGTTGGACGCACTTGACCCACTAATCCCTTCCTTTAGCTTTAGGCACAGGCAGCTTTGGGGGCCCATTGGGGACCAGCCACCCCCACACATAGGGGCTTCTGTTTGTGCTTCCCCTGCCTGGAGGAGCAAGGGGGCGGTGGGGGAGGGAAGCCGGCCCTCTGTCACTATGGGAAGGCTTTTCTGGGGAGCCCTTTTGTTGAATTGTCTGAGTGATCCAACTTGTGGGTGTGGAAAGCAGGGGAATAAAACTGAGGGAAAGGGGTTTTTTCCCCCCACTGTCTCTGACTTTATTTTACATTTTTTCATCTGGGACAATCTGAGAAAAGTAAGAAAATGATGATAAATGTCAGGGGGCTGCTGGCCCCTCACTGAAACTTAGTGAGGTTTGATTTCTGTGTCCCTCTCCCGATAACACAAAAAGGGGAAGGGCCAAAGAGAAATCATGACCGTGATACTGACTGTCCCCAGAGCCAGTCTTGCTTCCCAGCTTCCTCCCATTTCTGGGAAAGGAGCAGCTCAGCCTGTTGCTTTTGGTTTTCAGGAGCACTGGATCCAAACTGGTTCCTGAGACTGTCACAAAGCTCCCTGTGAATCAGACAGGGCTGTTTGAGTGATGAAAGATTCTCCGTTGCCTGCACCTTGCAGAATCATTCACACCAGTGCAAAGTGCGTGTACAGCACTTTGATCCAGAATAGCAGCATTCCGGACCCATTTTGCAGTGGTGTAAATGATGATGCAACATGGAGGAGAATCAGCCCAGTGCCTGATCTCCTCAAGTTTCCCAAAAGACGAGCCAGCTTGGAAAGGGAACAATTTCCCATGTTTCTCTTTATGCACCAGGCAGAGGTTGGGGGCAGAGAGGTTGGGGTTCCACCTCAGGCTACAAGAAACCTCTCCCTGCTTGACCCTAAGCCGCACCTCACTAAGATAGGACACTTTAATCCGTAGAGAAAAGTCAGTCCCTTCTCTTTGTTTCAGACATAAGAACATCAGAACTGCCAGACTAGATCAGACCAAAGGTCCATCCAGCCCAGTGTCCTGTCTTCTGACAGTGGCCAGTGCCAGGTGCCCAGAGAGAATGAAGAGACAGGTGATCATCAAGTGATCCATCCCCTGTCACTCATTCCCAGCTTCTGGCAAACCCTGAAACAAAGTCCTGGGGAGTTTTTCCCCAACAGCTGATTTTGTTCCAGCACCAAAGATTGATCCCGTCCCCCTCCCGACCCACCAGGGGCTCCAGAACCAGGGAGGATGGTGAATCAGCAGCACAGGCTGTATACGGTACGTCTCCAGATCAGCTGCCCCACGATGCTGCCAGAGGACAGGGGAGCTTGCTGTTGGGTGTTGGACATGCTTGAAGCTAACAGCTTCCTTTAGCTTTAGGCACAAGCAGCTTTGTGGGCCCCTTGGGGATGAAGGGGGTGGTGTGGGAGGGGAGCTGGCCCATTGTCTGATTATATGGGGAGGCTTTTCTGGGGAGCCCTTGTGTTGAATTGTCTGAGCGACCCAACACACGGGCGTGGCCAGCAGAGGGATATAACTGTGGGAAATGGGAGGTTTCCCTATTCTCGCTGACTTCATTTTACATTTTTTCACCTGGGAAAAGGTGACAAAGGAAGAAAATGACGCTAAATGCCAGGGGGCTGATGGTGGGAAGAGAGGTCCTGTCCCATAGCTGCTGAGGGCGTGTGACACCGCCAGAGGAGGGTCGAACCGCAGTGACACTGCAGCTCATGCAGGGCATGGGAGACAGGCCTGGGACCTGGGAGGAGCAGATAGTGAACTTATCTCATGTGCCAGAGACAGTGGGTCGTGGTGTCCCTGTGCCCAAAGGGGGGGTGTTACTTGTTTCTTTAACCCTTTCCATTTCTTCCTTATTTTGCTTACAGTTGGTGTTTAATAAGTTGTATTTGAGTTGAACGTCATGCAGGGATGAAGGGGCCAGGGAGGTGTCCAGTGTGCAGGGAGTACTCCAGGGTGGGGACACCCCATACCCTGCCCTGAGTGACCATGGTGAGACTGGGGGTTCAACCCCACCCCACCCCCCCGGGATCCAAGGCCCAGCCTTGTTGGGGTTATGAGGACTCTACTGCTGAGGAGGGAGGGAGGGGAGCCCGTGAGGGCAGGCCGCTTTCCGGGTGAAGGGAGTGAGCATATCTCCAAAAGGGGGAGACAGCTTGGAAGGGGAACAATTTCCCATGTGTCTCTCTGTGCACCAGGCAGGAGTTGGGAGCTGATAGTTTGGGGTTTCAGGTATATGCTCTACTTGCAAAGGGCTGGGGAAGGGGTTACTGGGCTGGCCTGGAGAGAAGAGAATAGGGCCTGCAATGGTTGAGGATGGAATGATTCACTCTGCAGCTGTGGAGAAAGAACAGGGAAAATAACAGAAAAACTGAACAGGGTTAATCGAGGAGCTGTTCCCAAAATGGGAGGGACAAATCCTGTTCCACCCCTGGCTACAAGAAACTGTTCTTTGCCCAGCCCTGATCCCTGCCTTGCTAAAATAGGAAACTCTTTAATCATTAGATAAGTCAGACCTTTCTCTTCATTTCTGCCCCTGAAGCAAAGTCCAGGACAGTTTTCCCACAGCAAATGATTTTTTTCCAGCAGCAAAGAGAAAGACACAGGATGGTGCATCAGCACAGGCTACGTAAGGGATGTCCCTAGACTGGTTGCACCACGATGCTGCCAGAGAAAAGGGGAACTTGCTCTTGGGGGCTGGATGTGCTTGAACCACTAATGAACCACTAACCACATGGAAGTTTCTCTTTGTGCTTCACTTCCCTGGGGAGGCATCGGGGCAGTAGGGGTGGGGGTTAGAGTTGCCAACCCTCCCCTATTTGCTGATAGACTCCCGGAACCAGGCTCTATCTCCCGGAGGCTCCTGAAGCCAACCTGGGAGATTCTTGGCCGCTGAAAGTCCAGTGGCGCAGCAGTGCTAAGGCAGGTTCTCTGCCTGCCCTGGCTCCACGCTACTCCTGGAAGTGGCCAGCACTTCCCTGTGGCCCCTGGGACAGGGGACGGGGGTCTCGGTGTGCTGATCCCGCCCCGAGCACCGACTCCACAGCTCCAATTGGCTGAGAACTATGTCCAATGAGAGCTGTGTGGGTGAAGCCTGCAGGCAGGGGAAGCACACAGAGCCCACTTCTCCCCCCAGGGGTTGCAGGGATATGCAGATCGCTTCTGGAAGTGTATGGGGCCAGGGTAGGCAAGGCGCCTGCCTTAGCCCTGCTGCACTGCCAACCGGGAGCTGCCTGATGTAAGCCCCACCCGACTGGATCCCACACCCCTGAAACCTTCCCACACCCCAAGCCACCTCCTGCACCCCGACCCCCTTCCCTAGCCCTGAGCCCCCTCCCAGAGCTCATACCCCAAATCCTGCCCTGCACCTCAACACCCTGCCTCACATTGAGCCCCTTCCTGCATCCTAACTCCCTCCCAGAGCCAGCGCCTTAACCCCAATCCCCAGCCCTGAGCCCCCACCCATGCCTACACCCCCTCCTGCACCCCGACCCCCTTCCCTAGCCCTGAGGCCCCTCTGGCACAGAAGCTCTCTAAAAGTGGGAGGGCCAGTAGCACCTGAACTGTGGCCCTGCCCCCCATGCTTCTCCTCCCCTGTGGCTGTGCCCCATAGGCCGCCCATTCCCCGCAGGACCCCCACCCTGCAAGACCACACCCCAGTCTCACCTCTTCTCCATGAACTCTGCCCACACACCGTCTCTTTCCCCAAGACTCTGCCTCCCACTCCCTCCTGTCCATCCCCTCTCCCCCACTGCTCACCCCTGCGGCCGGAAAAAAGTGGGAGTGCCATGCCCCCCTCCGTTCCAGTACACCAGCTGTGACCCAGAGACAGGAATAGAAACTAGGGGACCGAACTCCCAGCCCTCCCTGCTGGAACCCGCCAGACCCCACACCATTCCCAGGCCCCAGAATAGAACGCAGGAGCTCTGATTCCTGGTCTTTTATTGAACCCCGAAAACCACCCCCATAGAGTCTCATTTCTATTAGCATTATTTCCCAGCAGGAGAGAGAATCAGAGGTGTTTTTTGTCAGCTGGGGCTGCTGGAGTTAAACAGTAATGTGCTGATTGCCAGAAGCTGGGACTGCTCGACAGGGGATGCTCCATGCTCTGGGCATTTCTGCCAGGTTTGGAAATGGCCTACTTACCAACAACATGGGGTACATTACATATGAGTTTCGGGGATGGAGACACCAAAGGAAAGGCAATGAAAAGGGCCTTATTTAAAGAGGATTTAGTGGTGGGTGTGACGATGGGCTGGGAAGAAGGCAGGGAGCCTGATTTACAAGCAGGGAATGGGATTGGGGCCTGGGTGAATTTGGAAGGACCTTTGCGGTGGGGTAGGAAAGAGGAAAATATAGGCAGAGGAGAAATGTAGCATGGAGAGAAGTGGGTGCTTCTACACTTGAATGCAGACACATCCTTCATTTCACAAACAATAATGGCCACCTGCATGACACCCTGGAGATATGTTCCCCAGGGAGCCCAAGCAGAGAATTTTAACACATAAAAGGGACTTATTGGGTTGAGACGGTGTCTCCTGTGCTGCATCCTCTTCCTCCTGCAGTGGGGTGACCTGCATGGCCACCAGGGAGTCCAGAGACACGAGGGGTTCGCCCAAGTCTCAGAAAGGGGTGTCTGGTTCTCCAGCATTATGCCGTGCACCACGGTAGCCTGCATCAGGGTTTGCAGCTTTGCGCTGGAGCTGTCGCTCACGACAATATCCATTTCATCAACCTAGACAACCTAGACAATTCATCGATGCTACAGGTGGCCAGAAAACTGGGATTTCTCCCCTCAGGAGCCCCCTCGATCCCTTTGCATTACCTCAATATCCACCCTCAGGAGCCCCCCCACAATTGCCCATCAGGAATCTCCACAAAATAGCCCCTGCTCAACCCTGAAAAGTGGTTCCACTCACCACAGGAAGGTCCCCTTGTGGCATAGCAGCTGTCTTGCCATCAGACACAGCCACCAAAGTTTGCTCCATCACTCTTCCCACAACCTGGCCTTGCAGCCAGGTGACATTTTATCCCCTCCCTTCCGGTGTAACAGAGAGTTGAACTCAGCTGTAGTTCAATGACCTTACAGCAGGTGTGTCTGTCTCTGGGCTCTGTGGTCTGTACTTGCCTTACTTCAGAGGGTTTCCCCCAACCTGCCTCAGTGGCAGCGGTGGCTGCAGGCATCAGTGCTTCAAGCGCGTGCCTGGGGCTCCAAGCTGCAGGGAGCACCCTGTCCGTCCCTGCGAGAGCGGCAGTCAGGGTGCCTTCGGTGTCTTGCTTGCAGGAGGTCCACCGGTCCTGTGGATTCGGCAGCAATTCAGCAGTGGATATACCAAAGCCGCAGGACTGGTGGACCTCCTGCAGGCAAGCTGCCACAGGCTGCCTGATTGCTGTGCTTCAGGTGGGAAAAAGCTAGAGCCGCGCCCTGCTCAGCGGCTAGAAATGTTACAGACAAGCCACTTAAAATCTATAACATTCAGGGGAGAAATGAAACTTAGGCCCCAAATCCCACCCCTTTTTACAGGCTTGAAAGCTTCCCTATGTGTCACTGGGTGTATTTAAAATCAAACTGACAGGTAAATAACGTAAACCAGAGAACATTTATTACCTAACACCTTAATAACAAAGATAATAAGTTTGGAAAAGTTACCAAGTCCTGAACAAAGAGACGACAGCAGCAGGAATAAAAGAGGAGAGAAAGAGAAGGGAGGTTTCACAATTACCCAATTTCAAGCTCCGGACAGCTCAATATCCAGGTACAGCTAAGCTCCAGCTCCTCCAGTGGCTCTGAGGTGGCTGAACTCGATCCCTTCACAAGGTAAGTTTTCTCTTACTCTTCTGTCCTTCCTCCAGAGGTTAAGTAAACTACCCCAGTTGGGCAGAGTGAGTGCGATGCGCTGCCGTGAGGACAGGCAGTGTGTGTGGGTAAGTGCTATTCCAGGACCCAGTCTGCCTCTGAAGTGGTGGGATGGACAGCAGCTGTCTCTGAGCCGTGAGTGATGAACTGACGGCGACCTGACAGCTAGGGCGACCAGATGTCCCGATTTTATAGGGACAGTTCCGAAATTTGAGGCTTTTTCTTATATAGAAGCCTATTACCCCCCACCCTCTATCCCAATATTTCACACTTCCTGTCTGGTCACCCTACTGACAGCCCTGCACCTGGCCCACTGCTTTGGCTGCATAGGCACCAAGAAGGGTGAGCTCTCTCTCTCTCTCTCTTTCTCTTTCTCTGCTTCTAGGCAGAATAGACATCATAGGACAACCAAAGCTTCCACAGGGAACTCAAGGAATGCAAGGGAGGGAACTTATTAAAAAAAAGAAAAAGGGGAACCCAGTAGGGAACCCAGGCCTGCTCTGTACTTCCGTGTGCCAATCCTGGAACCCTGTCTCTGTTCAGCCAATGTTTATTCCCAGCCAGTATTTTTAAAATTTGTAATATTGCTTTGTGAATGGTGCTGCATTGTCCTGATGCTCTTAGCGGGTATTTTAGGTGCCTGAGCTTGTCACACAAAATACCCCTCTCCATGTGACCCTGCACTCCCAGAGGATGTGATCAGCCATTTCTTTGGCCCGGCCTGTCTCTCACAGCCCATCTCTGCATTTTTTAATTAAAGTCAAGTTACTGGTAAGCCGCAGTGTCCAGTAAGTATTCGGAGTACAGCGACCTCACTCTTTCTCCCAGGTTCTTCCAGGTTGTCATTTTCAGTTCTAGAGCATATTTCACAAAATCATTTCCCCCTTGTTTCTTGTATCCATATTTCCTGCCACCTCTGTCTGAGCTGATTTTTAATTAGATTTTTTAATTCCTGTTGCCTTAGAGGGATATGATATCTATGCCTTTTTCCCCAATTTTTACAGCATTTTTGCTACTTTGTCCGCCACCTCATGTCCTGCTGTCCCAGCATGGGATGGGATCTATGCTCTGCTCCAATGTTTATTTCATTAATTAGATCGTTTTTGTTTCCAATTTTGATTCCCAGTAGTCCTGGTAGTGAATCGGAGAAGATTACCACAGAGGTCGGTCACACTTCCACTATCCAATAGAACACCAACATTTTCCCTGCTATTTCAGTTGCCAGACCTACTACAAAAATTTCAGATTCTAATGGATTTCTCTATTCCAAATGTGCGGATGCAGAATGCTGTCCCCGTTCTCTTAGTTTTTGCATCTTTAGACCCATCCATATTATTTGGCAATGTTTGCCCCATTTATCACAAATATATCAATTTGCTATATTTAAAACATTGAGCTCCCCTTTCCGCTTTCAATTTCATTGTCTAGTTCCCCATTTATGTTGGGGGAGGGGGATGCCTTTCCACCTATAACACATTTTCCTATGGCTATACATGCTAATTTCTTCTCTCTTAGTTCCTTTCTCCATACGTTAATCATATTAACATGACACATTTTGAATCCCTCACCCCCACCCAATGTTGTCCACTGAGTTCCTGGCATTCTTCGTTATTTGTTTAGTGTTTTCTCTCTTCCCAGCTTCCAATGACTTTTACCCAAAAGATCAAGCCCAGTCATTTCATTCTCAATGTTGCAGGCATTTTACCAGCAGGTCTCTGCATTACTGAAAAGGGGTCGTGACGAAGACATCACATACGATCCTTAATGCCTGCGCTTGGACTGAGTCTTATTTCCTTACATTCACTTTTGAAGCTGAACTAAATGTTTGACATTTGCACTCAAAGATTGGCCTTATTAATGCTCTGTGAGGCATTACCATTGGTTTCCAATCCACACCCCAGGTGGTTCTGGAAGTACACTTTAGTAGATTGAAAATATTATAGTTAAATGCAAAGATAAAATCAATGGAAATGGCTATGTGTTCACACAACATGTCTTTAATATCATGCTAACTCAACGCAATTACCTCAATATCATGTTGGTTACCCACATCCAGCTAACACTCTGCTAAATGTTTCCAGGCCTGATACTCATTTCAGCTAAGGCTTTGGCCTCTTCCCACTGCCAGATCAGCGTAAAGTGCCCTTAATGGCAGTGGGAATCAGGGCCTGAGCGTTTGGTCACCACGTGTTCTAACGCTGTGTAACCTCCCAGCGCAGAGCAGCCCCAGGACAGACACTGGTTATGGACTATGAAATATGGTGCATGTCAGTAGTGTCGTGGTGGTGACATGGGCCAATCATCCTCTGAGCCCAACACAATGTGATTACAATCCACGCACTCAGGTTAGTCTGAGCCATGATAGTGATTCCTGGACACCCAGAAAAACCGAAACTCAGTATGAGAAAAGAAGCAAGTAACTACAGCTCCAATCACAGGAGCTGCCTCTGGGGTCGCTCTGTTCTGATAGCTTCCCTGGACTATTATATTGGCGGCCTAGAGGCTTAGGTCCAGATTTTGGTTTGTGCTCACATACACTCTGGAAATCCCTTTGACTTCACTGTAAGTCCGGGCCAAATTTAGTGCGAGCTCTGCACTGTTCTCTTTATTCATAGGAAAGGTTAAACGTTCCGGTCCCTTCTGGCCTTAAACATCGATGGAGTTTCAGTCATTTCAGGCCTGAAATTTAGATGTGGTTCATTTTACAAAAATTTCAAACCCTAATCCCTACAGAAATGGGTTCATGAGATTGTGTGAAGCACGTTATTCAGGGCAAAGAGTTTGATTTGGATTTCAAGATTTCCCTGCTTTGCTGGTATCCAAACATCACCACCTTATGCTGGCGCATGAGAACCTAAGAAAGAAAGTGACTCAGTGCGCTGCAAAAAGTAAAAGGCCAGATCTTGACTTCAATCCAGCTGGAAAGAGACGAAATATTTTAACGGTGAGGGTGATTAACCATTGGAATAAGTAATCAAGGGTTGTGGCGGATTCTGCAGCCCTGGGAATTTTAAAATCAAGACTGGATGTTTCTCTAAGAGATTTGCTCTAGGAATTGTCATGAGGCAGCTCTCTGGCCTGTGTTCTGCAGAAGATCAGGCTTGGTCATCACAATGGTCCCTTTTGACCTTGGAATCTATGACTCTATGAAATTTACACTAACTTTTCACCATATGAGAGTATGGCCCCAGCAGCTTAAATAATGAAAACTGGAGTATGTCTTAAAACTTGTGTCAGGTATTATTACTGTCGAGGTTCTCTCTATTCCAGACTTTTCAGGTTGGTTGTCTGACCGCAAAAGACAAACAACCCAGCAAGGTCCAAATCCCAAGTTCTTTATTAATGCATGCACACATCAACAAAGAAAAAGCCCGTTTTCCACACAGAACCAGCCCCCCTTCTGCAGATTCAAACTGTGTTTTATTAGCTGCTCTGTTACGTCATCACTGTACCTTCCCAGTTATACTTTCCCAGCATAGAAGAGAAAAACAAAGAGCAACAGTTATTTCTTGATAAGCTTCAAAAAGGTACAAGTTGCTTCATGAAGTGTCTGCAAGCATTTTTCCCAAACTCTGAAAGCACGCTCGTATCTAGCATGATCATAAATTTGGCCTGTCTACCCCAACCAGTAAATTTTTCAGTAGGCCTTGCTGTGTTATTGCTTAGCAAAACAGACCATCAAGGCAAACTCATCATTACTAAATAACATAGAGCAAAGTTTCGTTACACGGTATTTGTTCTGAGAGTCTCCCTACATTTTTCCTTCGGCGTGTTTAACAGATATTGTGGGATCAGAGACCTTTACCTCAATTTTACCCATTTCTCTACTTTAAGAAAGAATATTTGTTTTTAAAATACACCAAAGTCTGGAGATCTTTTTTTTTGACAGTTTCTTTTTTGCACTGTATTTGAGAATGAAGGGAAATGTCACCTCCCCCTCGGCTGGCTCTGATCTCCAGCTGCCATGAGGTATCAGGTACGTTGCTCTTTTGTGGCTGTTGTTAATCTCTTTTCTCAGCTCCCTTCAAAGCCCTTTTCAGGACTCTTTGAGCATCTTCTGCAACGTGAGCCACAAACGTACGCAGCAATCTGCCTGTGACTCTGTAAGACACCACTGCTGCTATCACAGTACCAATCCCTGGGACCATGCTGATGAAATACTTAGCTATCATCATAACCTGCCCTGTAGCCTCTTTCAGAAGCTTGAAAACGTCACCTCTTGATCTATCTTTGGCCAGCGGGAATTGTATCACAGTCTTCAGCTCACCAGACTTGTCCATGGGCTTTTCAAGGGCTCTGAGGGAATAGTCGTCCAGGCCAAAGCTCTCACAGAACTTAGTCACATTATCCACCAAGATGCCAACATCCCACCAAACAGAGAGAAATGGGAGAGGAATAGTAGCGATAGCGCCTGAGCTTCCAGATCTGCTGCTCCACAGCCTCTTTCTTCCTGTTTAAGGGTTGTTCAGAAGTGCTGAGCAGGACATGAAAGATGGCATGTCTCCTGTGAGTGTCAAGTTCATTCGAAAAGGTCTCCTGAAGTTGGGGAGCATCGTACTTTTCAAAGTCCCATCTCGACACCAGAAAAACCTGTGGGGAAAGGATGCCTGCTTCTTGCAGGTTCCTGATGCAATCGTTTCTGATTGTCTGCAGGACTGTCTCCTCCTTGACCTTCGTTTTTCCTTTTCTTTCACTGCGCAGGTCCACGTCCACCTTGGAGCGGACAAAGTAAAACTTCTTCCCCATCCTGTGTATCTCCTGGGCCAGGCTGGCATCCGACTCTCTGAACCGCCCTGCTGTGATAATGATGAAGAAATCATAGTGAGCAAAATCCACCTTCTCCACATATGTGTTTGTTGGATAATTTGGCATCCCGATCCCAGGCAGGTCCCACATCATGACATTTGGATGCTTGGGATGCGGATAAGGAGTTGGCTCCTTTACTGATTCTATCACCTCGGTCTCAGCTGCACCTTCATCATAGTCAGCTAGGCTTCTGATGGCGTTGATGAAAGATGACTTGCCAGAGCCCTGTTCTCCGGTGATGGCAACGTCAAGCTTGGTATTTTTTAACAAGGCATCAGATTTCCTCACCACCACGATGGCTTCAGCAAGGTTTCCTGCACAGACAGCAGCCTGGAATTCTTCATATTCCTCATGGGACAGACCATTAAGGTTATTTCCTCCCATTCTAAAAATAAATCTGCCCAGAAATTTCTTGTACCTGCCATTTTCCTGGGGAAAGAAACACCAATTCCAGCCATGGTCAGTACTTTGTGCCCAGAGACAATTTATTAACCTGCACACAGTAAAAATATAGAGATATCTCCTATTAGTGCGCACATAAACCCACCAAGTTGTAAGAAAAGGATCTTTGGTTACAGATTGTAAGAAGTCAAATAATCTACGGATAACTTCTCAGAGTGGCCAGCAAGGAAGGGTTCATTTCCATATACCCTGATTCACAGCTTCCCAATGTGACACTGGAGGGTGCTCTGCCGCAGGGCATGTTTTGAGTGGTAGGAGAGGCCGTGTGCCCCTCAGTGCTGACCCCTGTGCCCAGCCCAGCGCTGTGCAGCAGAGAGCAGGGGGAGGGGATCAATCGGGTGTCATCTCCCCGCAGAGTCAGTGCTGATCCTGATGTCCCAGGATGGTGCTGGGGGGCTCTGTGCTGCACAGAACAAGGGGGGGACAGAATCCCCTCGGAGTCAGAGCTGACCTGAGTGCACCAGCACGTTGTCAGGGAAAGCTCGTCTGCAGGGACAATCCTTCGTGGGGAAAATGCAGCACTTTTAAGTTTCTGAAATAACAGGAAATCTCTCCACTGTCCAAGAAACTGAACCTGGTCTGACCCTGTGATTTTGAGTCTCAACTTAATTTCCTTGGTTCTGTGGGTCTGGACTTGGAGAATAGCATGGGAGAGACTTCTGGCCCCTCTCTTTTCCCCATAAGCTGAATCCTGTGTCAAGGTCAGCTCTCATGTGGGGACGTGAGGAATGAATTCTCAATTAACATAAGAACGGCCAGACTGGGTCAGAACAAATGTCCATCTGCCCCAGTCTCCTGTCTTCCACAGTGGCCAGTGCCAGGTGCCCAAGAGGGAATGAACAGAACAGGGAACCAGCACGTGACCCATCCCCTATCGAGCAGCCCCAGCTTGTGGCAATCAGCACGTTACGGCTATGGCTACCCTACAGATGTGGAGAAATTGGAGAGGGTCCAGAGAAGAGCAACACGAATGATTAAAGGTCTTGAGAACATGGCCTATGAAGGAAGGCTGAAAGAATTGGGTTTGTTTAGTTTGGAAAAGAGAAGACTGAGAGGGGACATGATAGCAGTTTTCAGGTATCTAA
Source organism: Aldabrachelys gigantea (assembly GCA_026122505.1). Taxonomy (NCBI): domain Eukaryota; kingdom Metazoa; phylum Chordata; order Testudines; family Testudinidae; genus Aldabrachelys; species Aldabrachelys gigantea. The sequence continues at coordinate 72,508,918 of CM047489.1, forward strand.
AAGGGTGTCATAAGGAGGAGGGAGAAAACTTGTTCATCTTCCCCTCTAATGATAGAACAAGAAGCAATGGGCTTAAACTGCAGTGGGGGAGGTTTAGGTTGGAGATTAGGAAAAAGTTCCTAATTATCAGGGTGGTTGGACACTGGAATAAATTGCCTAGGGAGGTTGTGGAATTTCCATCTCTGGAGATATTTAAGAGTAGGTTAGATAAATGTCTATCCGGGATGGTCTAGACAGTATTTGGTCCTGCCATGAGGGCAGGGGACTAGACTCAATGACCTCTCAAGGTCCCTTCCAGCCCTAGAATCTATGAATCTATGAACTGCAAACAAAATTCCTCCAGCCCTTAACTTTTGCATGGAAACACGGGCGAGGGCCTGGCACGTGGAGCTGTTTAGCCGGCAGCCATCTGACATCAGCTCAAAAGCTGGTCTCCCTCCCCCACGCAGGTTGATCCAATACAAGATATTAGCTCACCCACCGTGTCTCTCATAAGTGGGGGTGGCCCGGCTATTGTGGGGAACTTTTCTGGCTTCTCCTCTGCCCTGGTGGAATAGCACAGTGACAGGATCTGAGTGCTCGCTCCCTTCACCCGGAAAGCAGCCTGACCTCACGGGCTCCCCTTCCTCCCTCCTCAGCAGTAGAGTCCTCGTAACCCCAACAAGGCTGGGCCTGGGATCCTGGGGGGGTGGGGTTGAACCCCCAGTCTCACCATGGCCACTCAGGGCAGGGGATGGGGTGTCCCCACCCTGGAGTACTCCCTGCACACTGGACACCTCCCTGGCCCCTTCATCCCTGCATGACGTTCAACTCAAATACAACTTATTAAACACCAACTGTAAGTAAAATAAGGAAGAAATGGAAAGGGTTAAAGAAACAAGTAACACCCCCGCTCTGGGCACGGGGACACCACGACCCACTGTCTCTGGCACATGAGATAAGTTCACTATCTGCTCCTCACAGGTCCCAGGCCTGTCTCCCATGCCCTGCATGAGCTGCAGTGTCACTGCGGTTCGACCCTCCTCTGGCGGTGTCACACGCCCTCAGCAGCTAGGGGACAGGACCTCTCTTCCCACCAGCGGCCTCCTGCCATTTAACATCATTTTCTTCCTTTGTCACCTTTTCCCAGGTGAAAAAATGTAAAATGAAGTCAGCGAGAGTAGGGAAACCTCCCATTTCCCACAGTTATATCCCTCTGCTGGCCACGCCCGTGTGTTGGGTCGCTCAGACAATTCAACACAAGGGCTCCCCAGAAAAGCCTCCCCATATAATCAGACAACGGTCCGGCTCCCCTCCCCCACTGCCCCCTTGCTCCAGGCAGAGGAAGCACAAACAGAAGCCCGCATGTGTGGTGGTGGCTGGTCCCCAGGGGGCCCCCAAAGCTGCCTGTGCCTAAAGCTAAAGGAAGGGGTTAGTGGGTCAAATGCGTCCAACCCCCAACAGCAAGTTCCCCTGTCCTGTGGCAGCATCGTGGGGCAGGCGATCTGGGGACGTACCTTACACAGCGTGTGCTGAGGAACTGTCCTTTACGGTCCAGATTCCCCTGATGGGTGGGGTCAGGGAATCACTCTTTGCTGCTGGAACAAATTCAGCCGTTAGGAGAAAAATCACCAGGAATTTGCTTCAGGAGGCGAAACAAGAAGGGACTGTTCTGTACTGATTAAGTAGTTTCCTGTTTTGGTGAGACGTGAGTCAGGGCTGAGCAGAGAGAGGTTGCTTGAATTCTAGGGCGGAACAGGATTCACCCCTCCCATTCTGGGAACAGATCCTAGAAGAACCCTGTTCAGTTTCTGTTATTTTCCCCGTGTGTGACTGGCCGGTGAATGTAACGACAGTGCAAACCACCAGCTTTGGGAGAAGCTGCTCTTCTTTTCTGCAGTCCACCTGACCCTGGGCATCTTCCATGTGCACTGCCCCAGGCACCCTGTGTCACACCCCAAAATATGTATTTTTCTAAAGAATTAAAACTCCTTTTCTCCTTTTCCAGTTGAAAAGTTGGATTCTTTTTTAATTTGGAAAAGTCTTCCCCTCCCTCACCCACCCACTCACCCACATTTGCAGACTTTGTAAACTCATTATGGGGATCTCATTATTTTGGTTGTTATAGCTCAGCGAGGTTGGGGGGGTGTCTCCGTACCCCCTGAAGGAGCAGGGCTGGGAGCTCGCCTCCCCCAATCAGCCCTTCAGCGCTGCCAGGCGTGCACCGCCCAGGGCTCTGGCAGCAATTAAAAGGGCCCGGGTCTCTGGCTGTTACCATCGTAGCAGTGGCAGTGACCGGGAGCCCCGAGCCCTTTTAAAGCAGTGGGGCCCGGGTCACCTGCCCCTTCATCCCCCCATAGACAGGTCTGTGTACAATAAAAGATTCTCTGTTGGCTGCACCTTGCAAACTCATTCACACCAGGGCAAAGTGGGTGTACAACTCCACCGAGCCAGAATGGCAGCATTCTAGACTCTTTTTGCACTAGTGTAAATGACAACACAACATGGTGGAGAATCAGCCCAGTGCCTGATCTCAGCATATCTCCCAAAGAGGGAGTCAGCTCGGAAGGGGAACAATTTCCCATGTGTCGCTCTGTGTAGCAGGCAGGGGTTGGGGACAGAGAGTTCAGGGTTTCAGATATTTGCTCTGCTTGGCAGAGGGCTGAGGAAGGGGCTCCCAGGCTGCCCTGGGGAGAAGAGAAGAGGACCTGCAATGGCTGAGGAAGGAATGGTTCACTCTGCAGCTGTGCAGAGAGAACAGGGTTAATCTAGGAACTGTTCCCAGACTGGGAGGGACGAATCCTGTTCTACCCCAGGATACAGGAAACCTGACCCACGCCTCACTAAAACGGAAACCTCTGTAATCATTAGAGAAAAGTCTGTCCCTTCTCCTTGTTCCAGTCCCTGAAGCAAAGTCCAGAAGAGTTTCCCCCTGATTTTGTTCCAGCAGCAAAAATTGGTTCCCCGACCCACCAGGGGCTCCAGGTCCAGGAAGGAAGGTGCAACAGCACATGCTGCATAAGGTATGTCCCCGGATTGGCCACACCACGATGCTGCCAGAGGACAAGGGAGATTGTCATTGGGTGTTGGATGCACTGCAGCCACGAACGGTTTCCTTTAGCTTTAGGCACAGGTAGTTTACGGGGTTCCTACATTCCCTTGGGGTCCAGCCAACCCCGCACATGGGGGATTCTGTTTGCGCTTCTCCTGCCTGGAAGACCAAGGGGTGGTGGGGAAGGGGAGCCGGCCCACTGTCTGATTTTATTTGGAGGCTTTTCTGGGGAACCCTTTTGCTGAATTGTCTGAGTGAGACAACACATGGGTGTGGCCGGCAGAAGCAGGGGGCTCTTGGCCACTCACTGAACTGTAGTGGGGTGTTTTTTATTTTTTTTTTGCCCTCGCCCGATACCAAATGAAGGGGAAGGGCGGAAGAGGAGTCAGGATCCTGCAACTGACAGTCTCCGAGACCAAGGGGGAGAGGGCAATGCTACAAGTCAGCCTGATTGACAGGGCTGTAGGCCAATGAGGGAATCAGGAGCCCAAGGTCCTGTCCTCTGTGTGAGCTGGGGCAGGGCAGAGCTAAGGGGAGAGCAGCCACCAGAAGCAGAAGAGGGGGAGTCAGGGGCTGGGCAGGTGCGGTGCAGACTAGCCGCGCCAATGGGGAGTCAGATACGAGGTGCAGGGGGAGCTGGGGGCCAGAGCTGGGACAGTGGGCATCAGCCTTGCCACCTGTCACCCCACAGCCAAGCGCCATGAGCGCCTGGGGGGCTCTGGGCAGAGGCCCAGAGCAGGGAGATGTCACCAGACATGAGACCTTACAGGCTGGACTCAAAGAGGGGACGTGGGCCTGATGGGGTGGGGGGCTGATGCTGGGGAGAAGGATCCTGTCTCCTGGAAACTGAGGGCGGGTGGGCACTGCCAGAGCAGGGTCTGACCTTGGTGTCACCACAGCGCAGCCAGGGCTGGGAGGGAGGCCTGGGATGTGGGGAGAACAGGTGGTGAACTTTCCTTACATCCCAGAGATGGCTGGTTGTGGTGTCCCCATGCCCATAGGGTGGGATTCCTATTCCTTTAACCTTTTTTTTCTCTTATATTTCTTACAGTTGTTGTTTAATAATTGTATTTGGGTTGAATTTAATGCACTGATCAGGGGGTCTGGGAAGTGGCCAGTGTGGAGACAGGACCCTGGAGTGTGGGCATCCTAACCCCTGTCCTGATTGACCACGATGGGAATGGGGTTTCAGGCCCCCAGGGATCCTGGGCCCAGCCTTGTCAGGGTTACGGGGTGTCATAAACAGATAGTAGGAGTTAATAGAAAAGAAGTACTTTATATCTCTTTTGACTGTAAGGGGTTAACAAGATCAGTGAGCCTGGCTGTCACCTGACCAGAGGACCAGTCAGGGCACAGGATACTTTCAAATCTTGAGGGAGGGACGTTTCTGTGTGTGCTGTTAGAATTTGGTTGTTGTTCACTCTGGGGGCTCAGAGGGACCAGATGTGCAACCAGGTTTCTCTCCAATCTCCCTGATACAGGTTCTTATAGATTCCAGATAGTAAGTACTAGGTAGATCAGGCGAGTTAGGCTTATGTTTGTTTTCTTATCTGCAAATGTGCATTTGGCTGGAAGGAGTTCAAATTTGTATTTTTTTGCTGAAAGGATTTTAATTTGTACTTGAATACTTAGGCTGGGAGGGTATTCCCAGTGCCTATTGCTAAAAAACCCTGTACCTAATCCATCCTAAATTTACAAAGATATTTTTACTGTTTTCTCTCTTTAATTAAAGTTCCTTGTTTATGAACCTGATAGTTTTTTTATTCTGGTGTGAGACCCCAGGGGATGGGGTCTGGATTCACCAGGGAATTGGTGGGGAGAAAGGAGGGAAGGGGGAGAGAAAGGCTAATTCTCTCTGTATCAGGATTACTTTCTCTCTCAGGAAGAGTCTGGGAGGGGGAAAGAGAAGGAGGGAGGAAGGTGCATTTTCCTCTCTGTTTTGTGATTCAAGGAGTTTGAATCACAGTGATCTTCCAGGGTAACCCAGGGAGGGGAAGCCTGGTAGAGGCAACAGTGGGGGAAAGGGCTTTCTTTCCTTGTGTTAAGATCCAGAGGGTCTGGCTCTTGGGGGTCCCCAGGCAAGGTTTTGGGGGGGACCAGAGTGTACCAGGCACTGGAATTCCTGGTTGGTGGCAGCGCTACAGGTTCTAAGCTGGTGATTAAGCTTAGAGAAATACATGCTGGTACCCCATATTTTGGACACTAAGGTTCAGAGTGGGGACAGGCCCCCTCAGGGAGTCCCCTCGCTCTGGACCACCTGGGCCTCCTCACCCCCGAAGGGGCTGATGCAACCCTGGTCTCTAGCCCAGAACGACTCTCAGCCAGCATAAAACAGGAGGTTTATTGAGAGTTGAACCCAGCACAGGAAACTCTCAGGGCCTTAGGCCTGGCCTCCCTCAGCCCAGCACATCCCAGTCCCTCTGCATCCCGGTGGGTTCTGCCTGCTCCCCCTCTCCAGCCCAGAGCCCCCCTGCTTCCCAGTTGGGCCTCCGATATCCCCGGCCCCAAGACCCCTCTGTCCATTGTCTTCTCTCCAGGGAAACAGGGTCGTAAACAGAGGCCTGGGTCTCCTCTCCTCTCACCCCCCTCTGGCACCTCTGGCTGGAGCCGGCTGGTCAGGTCACCAGGGTCCTCTCCCCGCAGCCCATTGTCCTCCCACTGGCCAGAACTGGCTGTGACTCCTGAGCTGGGTCTCCGGGTCATCAGGTCACAAGTCGCTGGGGTCTCCAGCCTCCAGGCCATCGGGGCCCTGAGTTCCCTCTCCGGTCCTGTGTCCCAAAAACTCCCTCTCCCCTCCCCTCGTTAAACCAGTAACACCTGGGGACACTGAGTCCCACCCCCTGTGCATGCAAATCACTGGAAAACACAGAAAACGCCAAGGAAACCCCCCACTTGGTCACACCCTCACACCCCCTCGCCCCCAGCCTCCTGCCCCAACCCAGTGAGCGTGAATGGGGGTGCGGGACAGAGAGACACCAAGGGAAGTGGGGGATGGGGCCTCAGGGGAATGGACCAGGCAGGGGATGGGGCCTCGGGGACTAGGGTGTTTGGTTTTGTGAGATTAGAAAGTTGGCAACGCTCTCTCTCTCTCACACACACACACACACACACTGCAGGGCTCAGCCCCTCCAGTAGGGGACCGGAGGGACAGAGAGAGACACACACACACAGAGCAGGGCTCATCCCACACAGCAGGGACACACACACTTTAGGGCTCTGTCTACACTAGAAGGAAAGGTGTGGTGTTAACGTTTGTGAGCTCACTGGTGTTAACATCCTAACGCAGGCCAGGCCAGTTGTAGCTCTGACACGGCTCAGCTGGCTGAGATCACCCATGAGATCCCCCGTTTTAAAGCAAGGCAGCCCTTTTCCCCAAGCCCAGACAAAGCTTTGGCTTCTTTGGAAGTCATGAGGCTGCTCTCGCCTTCCATTTCCTCATTGATCTGAAAGCTCCTCACAGGACGTTCCCCCTGTGTGACTGTCTGCACCCTTCTTTGGAGCCCTGGTTCAGTAAAGCATTTAAAGGCCTGCAGAACTTTAAGCCCAAGAGCAGCAAAGTCACTGAAGTCTGTTGTTTAAAGTGATGCTTAAGCATTTTGTTATGGTACTGGGGAGTAGCAGCGTTAACCCACAGGACTCTCTGCCACTGGGAGTTAGTGAAGTTAGCCAGCTGGACTCCCTGCCACTGGGAATTAGCAGTGTTAACCAGTGAGACTCCCTACCACTGGGAATCAGCAGGGTTAACCCACAGGGCTCCCTGCCACTTGATTTTTCTCTCTGACCATTGTCATCATGCTCTACATTATGCATCTGACGAAGTGGGTATTCACCCACAAAAGCTCATGCTCCAAAACATCTGTTAGTCTATAAGGTGCCACAAGACTCTTTGCTGCTTTTACAGATCCAGACTAACATGGCTACCCCTCTGATACATGCTCTACATAGAGCCTTAATTTAAGTTGTAGGTGAATTTATTATATGATACAACTATGCAGCAAGAGCAGTAATGATAAAGCAATGAGCACACTAATTATTGATATAGTATAAATGAAATTGCACTGGCTATAGATGGTATAGAATTTAGCTTCTATGTCCAACTCGTACCAATATGATGGATTCTTCAAGAGTTCACATCAGCTGTTGGGATTATGATATGATTCAATTGCTCCTCGGATCACCTGATGCAAAACACAGCATTGCTAGAGTTGATATATATGAGTGAGGCCAAGTCTTGTGATTCTAGGCTTCCTGGAGTGGTGTGATCATGGGAGAGTCTCAGCTTTCATCAAAAGAAGAAGTTTCCAGTGATAGTTTTTAGTACCTTTGGAGAACAGCAGAAAAAGGTGACCCAACAAATTCTTAAAACAGGAGGCAAATAAAAAACAACAACATGTTTTAAAATCTCATGATTTTTAGGGGCTGAATGGCGATTTTTGAATGCTCATGGTGGACATTACTGGGAATTGTTTGTTCCAGTGCCCTCATTCATTTGTAAACCAGCTAGCCATGGTCTGCATTTCTTCAAATCAAAGGCATCGTTTAAAAGGTGCACAAAGTCTGCTGCAGGCATTGGCTGGACGGTCGTGCAGGCAGGGTTCTAACAAGACAGCAGCTGATGGCAAGGTTGGTTGCTACATTGATTTACATCAGTTGAGGATCTTGGTGCATTTTGTTGGTTTTCCTGTGTTAGACAAAACTTTTTGCCTAAAAAGCCTAGAAACTTGAATCACTGCAGAAAATTAAAGAATGAAAATGTCTCTTCTTTTTTGGCTTGATTTTTTTAAAATTTGGGAGGGTCATGCCTTGATCTCCAACTGGGATTGGGTCTCTGATTCGTGAACACGTCTGCTGATCATTTACGCTTTTTCCTGTCTTCCTTCAAAGCGGTCTTCCGAACCCTTTCGGCATCTTCAGCCACTTCACTGACAAACTTCAACAGCATGAAGTAAGTGGTTGAAAAAGAGATTCCCACAGTTAATATGGGACCAGCCACTGGTACAAATGCAGTTAATTTAGGCAAACATGTCTTTAGCAGCAGCTTGATTACAACATCTCTGGTTATTTCTTCTGCCCTGGGAGATATGATAACGGCCTTCAGCTCTGCTATCGGTTTCCCAGTCTGCCTGGCCAGATTAGCCAAGGAGCCGTCATCTAGGCCGAAGTACTAGTAGAAGGCAATCATGGATCCTAGCAGGATGCTAATATCACAAGCAACAGAGAGCTGCGGGATAGGAATGACATTGACCAAAGCTGACGCAAGAGAGATTAGCCATATCCGCTTCTTCAGGGCAGCTTTCTTCTCCTCTATGATTTCTGCAGACAGATTTGGCAGACTGAGCAGAAAGGCAAGTCTCTGCAGACCTTGGAGATCATCCTGCAAAGCCTTGACCAGGGCAGGAGCATCATACTTGGTGAATTCACAGCTGGAGAGAAGGAAAATCTCTGGGTGGCTCATCCCTGCCTCTTGCAGGTGTTTCCTGCAGTCCATCCTGACTCACCACAGGACGCTCTCCTGACTGAACGTTCTAGGGTGATCTCTTTCTTCATTGCGCAAGTCTTCATCCACCTTGGAGCGCACAAAATAGAACCTCTTCCCCATCTTCTCGATCTCCCGGGCCAGGGCCGCATGGTTCCATTTGAAGCGCTCCGAAGCGATGATCACGAAGAAGTCATAGCGTTTCAAGTTCACCTGCTGCAGGTATGTGTTTGGCTGAAAATCTGGGGCGCCAATGCCGGGCAGGTCCCACAGCCTCACATTGGGGTGGTTCGGATAGGGATAAACAGTCGGCTTTTTCGTCATTCCTGTCACCCCAGTTGGGGCAGCCCCGTCATCCTCAGCGGTCAGTCCCCGGAGGGCGTTGATGAAGGATGATTTCCCAGCACCCGTCTCCCCCGTGATGGCGATGTTAAGCATGGTGGATTTGAACGACTCCAGATCCGCCTGCGCTAGAGAAGACACTTCAGCCTGTTCTTTGTCTTTGAAAAGATCCATGAACTTCTCAAACGCCTTTATGGAGCCATTGAAGAATTCCTTTGGGTCCAACCTTAGATCCAGAGCTTCCATGCTAGCTGAGATTAACTCCATATCCTTCTTGAGCACTGGGGCGGACTCCATATCCTGGCACCTACAAGAGATTCCTTCTTCCCCAGACAAGAAAAGGAAAAGGCATGTTTCAGTTAGTGTAAATGCAGCCTTAAAAATATAAAACTATTCACGTAGCAACTTACAGACTTGCACCCATGGGGCTGATTTCACCCCCACCAGCCCGTGTGCTGAAACTTGCATCCCCGTCCCCACTGTGCACAAACCTTAAGCACTGTTAGTACAGGTTAACCTCCCCGGTGCATGGGCTATTATTCCTGGGGGAATTCTGTGCTACTGCACACGTGTAATTAACAAGCTGTGCATATTTTTTTATATTTTGGCACCGAGCTCTCCCAGGAGTAGACTATGGGGCCATCAGATGCGCTGCTCTGCAGAGCCAGGAGACAAGGATGTCACCATGAGGGATGTCTGGTGATGTCTGGAGTATGTGTTGCGTTTTGGGATGTGTTGGAGATGAGAGTGAAAGCCAAGGCCCACCCAGCACAGGCACAGGGGGGAAGGGAGAGAGACTCAGACAGCCCCCCGCCAAGAGTAAACCACTCCTAATTCCCAACTCCCTTATGGGGGCAGGCTGCCCCTTCTCCCAGATCCTGGCTGACACGAGGGCTAGTCGGGAGAAGGAGTCTGACACTCCCGGATTCTGGTACACACTTGGGAGGAGACTATGTGGGGCTGACACACTCCTTCACCCCTCATCCCTCCCCCTTTCCCTGCCACTCACCACCCATCCTAGCATCCCACCCCCCTAATCCCCACCCCTTGCCCCTGAAGTGGGCCCCAACTCCTCCCCATCAACCACCCTATTTATCCCTCTCCCCTCACTGCAGCCCTAAACCACAATAACCAGAATAAAAACCTACTTGGGCAGAGGTCGTCTAGACCACTCCCCTGCACTCATGGCAGGACTGAATATTATCTAGACCATCCTGACAGGTGTTTGTCCAACCTGCTCTTAAAAACCTCCAGTGATGGAGATGCCACAGCCTCCCTAGGGAATCTATTCCAGTGCCTAACCATCCCAACAGGAAGTTGTTTCTAATATCCAACCTAAACTGCTTGTTGTCCTATCCTCAGAGGCCAAGGCACAAAATGAGATCAAACTAGCTAGAGACATAAAGGGTACCAAGAAAACATTCTACAAATACATTAGAAGCAAGAGGAAGCCCAAGGACAGAGTAGGCCCGTTACTCAACGACGGGGGAAAGACAATAACAGAAAATGTGGGAATGGCAGAGGTGCTTAATGACATCTTTGTTTCGGTTTTCACCAAGAAGGTTGGTGGTGATTGAATGTCTAACACAGTGAATGCCAGTGAAAATGAGGTAGGAACAGAGGCTAAAATAGGAAAAGAACAAGTTAAAAATGACTTAGGCAAGTTAGATGTCTTCACATCACCAGGGCCTGATGGAATGTGCCCTAGAATACTCGAGGAGCTGACTGAGGAGAGATCTGAGCCAAAAGTCAAGGAAGACGAGAGAAATTCCAGATGATTGATAAATGGAAAATATAGCACCAATCTATAAAAAAGCAAATAAGGACAACTCGGGGAATTACAGACTAGTCAGCTTATCTTCTGTACTGGGAAAGATAATGGAGCCAATAATTAAGCAATCAGTTTGCAAACATCTAGAAGATAACAAGGTGAAAAGTAACAGTCAGCATGGATTTCTCAAGAACGAATCATGTCAAACCAAGGTGATAGCTTTCTTTGACAGGGTAACAAGCCTTGCGGATGGGGGGAGCGGTAGATGTGGTATATCTTGACTTTAGTAAAGCTTTTGATACTGTCTCACATGACTTCATAAACAATCTAGGGAAATGCAACCTAGATGGAGCTTGTGACGGGTTCAGTCATGGAGACCCCCCACCCCCTTGGGACTGTCACCTGACGTGCTGAAGTTACCTCTGAGCCCATTTTCCCTGACAGCTTGGACTCCAGAACCCTGCCTTGTTGAGCCAGACATGGTAGGTTGCTACAACACAGACCCAGGTCTGGTCCACGTCCCTAAAGCTGCAGACTTTAACCAAAAATTGCACCCAGACACTCCGTTACCAACGGGATCCAAACCCCAAATAAACCAGTTTTACTCTGTATAAAGCTTATACAGGATAAACTCATAAATCGTCCGCCCTCTATAACACTGATAGAGGGAGATGCATAGCTTTTTGCTCTCCCAGGTATTAATCACTTACTCTGGGTTTACTAATAAACAAAAGTGATTTTATTAGGTATAAAAATAGGATCTAAGTGGTTTCAAGTAGTAACAGACAGAACAAAGGAAGTCACCAAGCAATATAATGCCAAAACACGCAAGTCTAAGCCTAACACATTAAGAAACTGATTATAGGTAATGTCTCACCCTCAGAGATGTTCCAATAAGCTTCTTTCACAGACTAGACTCCTTCCTAGTCTGCACCCAAATTTTTCCCCTGGTACAGTCCTTGTTAGTTCCAGCAGACATCTTAGGTGGAGAACAGGGGTGTTCTCATGACTGGCAGCCTCCTTTGTCTTGCTCCATCCCCTTTCATAGCTTTGGCACAAAGCGGGAATCTTTTGTCTCCCTGGGTCCCCACCCCTCCTTCTAAATGGAAAAGTACCAGATTTAAGATGGATTCCAGTATCAGGTGACATGTTCACATGTCCCATGAGACCCCAGCCTCCCTTCTTCCAGGGCTGGCCTGCTTGTACCCAGGAAGGTTTGCAGGTAAACAGAGACATTTACAGGTCATTGATTCTGAAGGACCCTTAATGGCTTCCACTTGCTATGTTTACATCAGTAACACAAGTTTATATGTTATTCTCCTAACTCTAGACATAGAATTAATACAGGCAAACAAAGGGGATGAACACACTCAGTAGATCGTAAGCTTTGTAATGATACAAGAGACCTCTGCATAAAGCATTTTCCAGTTACAGTCTATTCACACTCATAAGCATATTTCCATAAAACATTGTGGAGTGCAACGTTACAGAGCTGCTATAAGGTGGGTGCATAAGTGGCTGGAAAACCACTCCCAGAGAGTAGTTATCAGTGGTTCAGAGTCATGCTGCAAGAGCATAACGAGTGGGGTCCCGCAGAGATCAGTTCTGGGTTCTGTTCTGTTCAATGTCTTCATCAATGATTTAGATCATGGTACAGAGAGTACACTGACAAAGTTTGTGGATGATACCAACTGGGAGGGGACGCAAGTGCTTTGCAGGATAGGATTAAAATTCAAACTGATCTGGACAAACTGGAGAAAAAGTCTGAAGTAAATAGGATGAAATTCAGTAAGGACAAATGCAAAGGGCTCCACTTAGGAAGGAATAATCAGTTGCAGACATTCAAAATGGGAAATGAGTAGGAAGGAGTCCTGCAGAAAGGGATCTGGGGATTAAAGTCTGGAGAAGAGAAGACTGAGGGGGGACATAATAACAGTTTTCAAGCACATAAGAAGAAGATTTTTTCTCCCTCTTCCTTGTAACGACCTGTCATGGTACAATTCCCCACTCTGAACCTTAGCATTCAAAAGATGGGGTACCAGCATGAATTCCTCTAAGCTCAATTGCCAGCTTAGAACCTGTAGCGCTGCCACCAAGCAGGAATTCCAGTGCCTGGTACACTCTGGTCCCCCCAAAACCTTGCCCAGGGAACTCCAAGACCCAGATCCTCTGGATCTTACCACAAGGAAAGTAAACCCTTTCCCCCACCGTTGCCTCTCCCAGGCTTCCTCTCCCTGGGTCACCCTGGAAGATTACTGTGATTCAAACTCCTTGAATCACAAAACAGAGAGGAAAATTCACCTTCCTCCCTCCTCCTCTCTTCCCCTCCCAGACTCTCCCTGAGAGAGACAGTAATCCTAACACAGAGAGAAATTAACCTCTCTCTCCCCCTTCCCTCCTTTCTCCCCACCAATTCCCTGGTGAATCCAGACCCAGTCCCCTGGGGTCTCACCAGAATAAAACAATCAGGTTCTTAAACAAGAAACTTTTAATTAAAGAGAGAAAAGCAGTAAAAATTATCTTTGTAAATTTAAAATGGAATAGGTACAGGGTTTTTTCGCTATAGACACTGGGAATACCCTCTCAGCCTAAGTATACAAGTACAAATTAAAATCCTTTCAGCAAAATACAAATTTGAACTCCTTCCAGCCAAATGGACATTTGCAAATAAAGAAAACAAACATAAACCTAACTCGCCTGATCTACCTAGTACTTACTATTTTGAATCTATAAGAACCTGCATCAGGGAGATTGGAGAGAAACCTGGTTGCTCGTCTGGTTCCTCTGAGCCCCCAGGGTGAACAACAACCAAATTCTAACAGCACACACAGAAACTTCCCTCCCTCCAGATTTGAAAGTATCCTGTGCTCTGACTGGTCCTCTGGTCAGGTGACAGCCAGGCTCACTGAACTTGTTAACCCTTTATAGTCAAAGAGATATAAAGTACTTCTGTGCTATTAACTTTTCTTATCTGTTTATGACACAACCTTTTATTTATTTGAAAACTGTTCTCATGTCCCCTCTCAGTCACCTCTTCTCCAGACTAAACAAACCCAGTTTTTTCAGTCTCCTCTCACAGGTCATGTTTTCTAGACCTTTCATCATTTTTGTTGCTCTTCTCTGGACTTTCTCCAATTTTCCACATCGTTCCTGAAATGTGACACCCAGAACTGGACACAACACTCCAGCTGAGACCATATAAGTGTGCAGCAGAGTGGAAGAATCACTTCTCATATCTTGCTTACAACTCTTTGATAATACCTCCCAGAATGGTGTTTGCTTTTTTTGCAAAATCGTTACACTGTTGACTCATATTTAGCTTGTGATCCACTCTGACCCCCAGACCCTTTTCCGCAGGACTCCTTCCTAGGCAGTCACGTCCCATTTTGTATGTGTGCAACTGATTGTTCCTTCTTAAGTTGATTACTTTGCATTTGTCCTTATTGAATTTCATCCTGTTTACTTCAGACCATTTCTTCAGTTAGTCTAGAGGATTTTGAGTTTTAATCCTATTCTCCAAAGCACCTGCAACCCCTCCCAGCTTGGTATCATCTGCAAACTTTATAAGTGTGCTCTCTGTGACATTATCTAAATTATTAATGAAGATATTGAATGGAACTAGACCCAGAACCAATCCCTGCAGGACTCCACTCATTATGTCCTTCCAGCATGACTCTGAACCACTGATAACTACTCTCTGGGAATGATTTTCCAACCAGTTATGCACCCACCTAATAGTATCTTCATCTAGCTTGTACTTCCCTGATTCGTTTATGAGAAGGTCATGTGAGACAGTATCAAATGCCTTACTAACGTCAGGATGTACCACATCTACTGTTTCCCTCTATCTACAAGACTTGTTATCCTGTCAAAGAAAGTTGGTATGACATGATTTGTTCTTGAAAAATCCATGCAGACTATTATTTATCACCTTATTATCTTCTAGATCTTTGCAAATTGAATGCTTAAATATTTGCTCCATTATCTTTCTGGGTACAGAAGTTAAGTTGACTGGTCTGTAATTCCCTGGGTTTTCCTTATTTCCCTTTTTATAGATGGGCTCTATATTTGCCCTTTTCCAGTCTCTGGAATGTGTCCCGTCTTCCAAAGAGAATCGCTAATGGCTCAGATATCTCCTCAGTCAGCTCCTTGAGTATTCTAGGATACATTTCACAAGCCCTGGTGGTTTGGAGACACCTAACTTGTCTAAGTCATTTTTTACTTGTTCTTTCTCTATTTTAGACTCTGATCCTACCTCATTTTCACTGGCATTCACTATATTAGATGTCCAATCACCACCAACCCTTTTGGTGAAAACCAAAACAAAGACGTCATCAAGCACTTCTGCAATTTCCATATTTTCTGTTATTGCCTTTCCCCCATCATTGAGTAATGGGCCCACCCTGTCCTTGGTCCTCCTCTTGCGTCTAATGTTTTCTTGTTTCCTTTTATGTCTCTGGGTAGTTTGATCTTTTTTAGTGCCTTGGATTTTCTACTTTTGTCCCTACAGACGTGTGTTAGTTGTTTATATTCATCCTTTGTCATTTGACAGAGTTTCCACTTTTTGCAGGACTCTTTTTTGAGTTTTAGATCATTGAAGATCCCCTGGTTAAGCCAGGCTGGTCTCTTGACATACTTCCTGTCTTTCCTACACAGTGGGATCATTTGCTCTTGTGCCCTTAATAACGTCTCTTTGAAAAACTACCAACTGTCTTCAGTTGTCTTTCCCCTTAGACTTACTTCCCATGGGATCTGACTTACCAGCTCCCTGAGTTTGCTACAGTCTGCCTCTTTGAAATCCATTGTCTTTATTTTGCTGTTCTCCCTCCTACCATTTCTTAGAATCATGAACTCCACCATTTCACGATCACTTTCACCCAAGTTGCCTTCAACTTTCAAATTCTCAACCTGTTCCTCCCTCTTTGTCAAAATCAAATCTAGAACAGCCTGCCCCCAAGTAGCTTTCTCCACCTTCTGAAATAAAAAATTGTCTCTGGGTCTAGAGGTTAGGGCACCAACAGACCAGAGGGGTATCACTTACCAAACATTCGGAGCAAAGTTTGCCCAGGGTGAAGTCAGTGGCTAATTCTGCAAAGCAGAGAAGATGTACCAGTCTCTTGCTGTTTCCTGTTTCCTGTCTCTGTTTCTTTCTCTCCTTTTATAGAAGGGCTCAAGTGTAATATAGAAACTTAGATAAATTTTCATGACTTGTCTGGTAGAGTCTGTAAGTTTCCATTCCCCTTGCTGGCCCTGCCCACCCTTTGGACATCTGTGCACACTGACAAATCCTCCTCCTTCCTGCCAGGAAATTGAAATAGAGGAATGAGGGAAACCAGCTCTCCTTGGAAGGGTTGGGGTGGCAATGTGAGGTAGCGGGTCACACCAGGAATGGGGTGACCGATCTCCCGGGTCCTATTCCCAGTTTACTGGGCCCATGTAGATTAAGGGCAGGACTCTCCTGTCCTTGGAAGAAGCGGGGTCCATGGGAGATCTCAGCTCCCATGAAGACACCAATACTCTGGGAGATTTTCGAGCCAGCCTAGCACCCTGCTCCCTGATAGGACAACACATCAGCTGTGACTGGGCAGAGCAGTGCTCAGACTGAGCCCTCTCTCCTCATGTCCTCTAGGCCGGGGGAGCCAGGAGGAGCCCTGCAGCTGCCCCAAAGGCCTGGCAGGAAGACGGGGAGCCCACAGCTTTCTCTGACCCATCCTGGCTCCATGTGTAATCCACACACCTCCTGGGTGTGGTGTTGTGTCCCATCTAGTGGCACTGAGAGACAGAGAGTCTGCATGGGCTGTCGGTGTTACATGCACATAGGATCAGAGGACACCGGAATCAGAGCCCAGCAGCAGACCTCTAAGTGGGGATGGGAGAATTCAGGGGAGAAGGGAAATCCTGGCCAGGAGGAATCTCTTACCTTCTCCCAGGCTGTGCAGCGCTCAGGGGGGCTGATGGTCTGCGGGAAGGGGCAGCAAGCTGTGGGCACACGCAGATCACTCGTCTCTCGCCCTGTGTCTCAGCTGCTGTCTCACCTTCTGTGGGCTCCTAGCTCCCCTTCTTCCAGCCAGCCCCCCTCTTTGTGCGCCTCTTTCTTCCCTTCCCTTCCCGCTGCTCTGCGGCTGGGTCAATACAACTCCCCCCAGGTCCTGCCCTGCAGTCCGGCCCTTCCCCTTCTCTGGAACAGCGCGTGGGGAAAGTGAAAGCAGCAGCTGGCTGAGGAAACCAGGCAGGACCTCATCCCTTGGGCCCAGCTGTGGTGGGTAACAGGGGAGGGACAGAGCAGGGCCTAGGTACAGCCCCATCCTCCCAGCGCATTTCCTGGTGGACACAGCTCTAAATGTTGCCATGCAGTCAGACGGGACAGTGTGTAGTTATAACATACACACACACGCTCATCCCACACAGCAGGGACACAAACACTTTTAGGGCTCTGTCTACACTAGAAGGAAAGGTGTGGTGGTGTTAACGTGTGTGAGCTCACCGATGCTAACATCCTAACGCAGGCCAGGCCAGCTGTAGCTCTGACACGGCTCAGCTGGCTGAGATCACCCATGAGATCCCCTGTTTAAAGCAAGGCAGCCCCTTTCCCTAGTCCCGACAAAGCTTTGGCTCATTTTGAACTAGCGAGGCTGCTCTTGCCTTCCATTTCCTCACTGATCTGAAAGCTCATCAAAGGAGGCACCCCCTGTGTGACTGTCTGCCCCCTTCTTTGGATCCCTGGTTCAGCAAAGCATTTAAAGGCCTGCAGAAATTTAAACGCCTGAGCAGCAAAGTCACTGAAGTCTTGAGTTTAAAGTGATGCTTAAGCATTTAGTTACAGTACTGGGGAGTAGCAGTGTTAACCCATGGCACTCCCTGCTACAGGGAATTAGCACTTTAACCCATGGGACTCCCTACCACTGGTTTTTTCTCTCTGACCATTGTCACCATGATCAACATAGAGGCTTATATCAGGTTATAAGTGAATTTATTACAGGATACGACTATATCTGCATGAGCAGTAATCATAAAGAAACAAGCACGCTAATTATTGATACAGCATTAATGCAGTTGAACTGGCGATAGATTGTATAAAACAGTGGTTTTCAAACCGTGGGTTGTGACCCAGTACTGGGTCATGGAATGTAAGGCACTGGGTCATGATGGTTCTGGTCAGTGCAGCCGGCTGGCCCTCTAAAAGTCCCATCAGTGGTTAAAAGTCTCATCCCTGGCCCCACCTGACAGCCTGCACCCCCAGCCCAGAGCAATGACCCCCTTCCACACCCCAACCCCCTGCCTCAGCCCAGATCCCCCTCCCACAACCTGAACCCCACATTCCCAGGCCCACCCTGCAGCCCTCACCTATGCACCCCTACCCTCTGCCCCAACCCTGAGCTCTTCCCACACCGTAAACCCCTCATCCCCAGCTCCGTTGGGTCACGAGCATCAACAATGTTCTTCAACTGGGTTGCCAGAAAAAAAGGTTGAAAACCACTGATATAGAATTTAGCTTCTATAACCAACTTGTAGCAATACGTTGTGTCCAAGGGCTCACACTGGCTGTTGGGATCATGATATGATTAAATTTCTCCTCGAATCACCTGATGGAAAACACAGCATTGCTACAGTCGATATGTGAGTGTTGCAAACTCTTGTGATTCTTGCGATTATTGATATATCTCTTTAAAGCTTCCTGAAGTCTTGAGATCATAGGAAAATCTCAGATTTTATTTAAAAAGAAGTTTCTGGCTCTAGTTTCTAGTGGGTGTGCAGAACAGCAGAACAACGTGACCAGCAAACTCTCAAAACAGAAGGCAAATGAAAAAAAGCCAAACTTTTTTAAAATTGTATGATTTTGGAGGGGCCTGAATGGTGATTTTTGAATGCTTGAGGTGACATTACTGGGAAATGATTGTTTCAGCCCCCTCATTCATTTGCAACTTGGCTGCTAGCACACAAATTAGCCGTCATCTTCAGTTCTTCAAATCAAAGGCATTGTTTAAAAGGTGCACAAAGTCTGCTGTAGGCACTGGCTGGACAGTTGTGCAGGCAGGGTTCTAACGAGACAGCAGCTGATGGCAAGGTTGATTGTTACATTGATTTACATTAGTTGAGGATCTTGGTGCATTTTGTTGGATTTCCTGTATTAGACAAATGGTTTGGCTTCCCTAACAAGTCCAACAGAAAGCCTAGAAACCCGACTCACTGTGGGAATTAAAGAATGAAAAGGCTGCTTCTTTTCGTTGGGGATGTGGTGGACCAATCTCCAGCTGGGATTGGGTCTCTAACTCATGAACACGCCTGCTGATCATTTATGCTTTTTTTTGTCTTCCTTCAAAGCAGTCTTCCGAACCCTTTCGGCATCTTCAGCCACTTCACTGAGAAAGCTCAACAGCATAAGGTAGGTGGTTAAAAAAGAGATTCCCACAGTTAACATGGGACCAAGGACTGGTAGATTTGCAGTTAATCTAGGCAAACCCTTCTCCTCCTTTAGAAGCAGTTTGATTACAACATCTCTGGTTATTTCTTCTGCCCTGGGAGATATGATAACGGCCTTCAGCTCTGCTATCGGTTTCCCAGTCTGCCTGGCCAGATTAGCCAAGGATCTGTCATCTAGGCCAAAGTACTTGTAGAAGGCAATCATGGATCCTAGCAGGATGCTAATATCACAAGCAACAGAGAGCCGCGGGATAGGAATGACATTGACCAAAGCCGATGCAAGAGAGATTAGCCATATCAGCTTCTTCAGGGCAGCTTTCTTCTCCTCTATGATTTCTGCAGACAGGTTTGGCAGACTGAGCAGAAAGGCAAGTCTCTGCAGACCTTGGAGATCATCCTGCAAAGCCTTGACCAGGGCAGGAGCATCATACTTGGTGAATTCACAGCTGGAGAGAAGGAAAATCTCTGGGTTGCTCATCCCTGCCTTTTGCAGGTGTTTCCTGCAGTCCATCCTGAGTCGCCACAGGACGCTCTCCTGACTGAACGTTCTAGGGTGATCTCTTTCTTCATTGCGCAAGTCTTCATCCACCTTGGAGCGCACAAAATAGAACCTCTTCCCCATCTTCTCGATCTCCCGGGCCAAGGCCGCATGGTTGCATTTGAAGCGCTCAGAAGCGATGATCACGAAGAAGTCATAGCGTTTGAAGTTCACCTGCTGCAGGTATGCGTTTGGCTGAAAATCTGGGGCACCAATGCCAGGCAGATCCCACAGCCTCACATTGGGGTGGTTCGGATAGGGATAAACTGTTGGCTCTGTTGTCGTTTCTGTCACCCCAGTTGGGGCAGCCTCGTCATCCTCAGCGGTCAGTCCCCGGAGGGCGTTGATGAAGGACGATTTCCCAGCACCTGTCTCCCCCGTGATGGCGATGTTAAGCATGGTGGATTTGAACGACTCCAGCTCCGCCTGCGCTATAGAAGCCACTTCAGCCTGTTCTTTGTCTTTGTAAAGATCCATGAACTCCTCAAACACCTTTATGGAGCCATTGAAGAATTCCTTTGGGTCCAACCTTAGATCCAGAGCTTCCATGAGCACTAAGATGGACTCCATACCCTTCCTAAGCATGGAGACAGACTCCATACCCTTCCTGAGCGCTGAGACTAGCTCCATATCCATGGCACCTACAAGAGAGTCCCTCTTCCCAAGACAAGAAAAGGAGAAGGCATGTTTCGGTTAGTGTAAATGTAGCCTTAAAAATATAAAACCGTTCACGTAGCAACTTGCAGATTTGCAGCCCCCACCAGCACGTGCACTGAAAATTGCATCCTCATCCCCACAGTGTACAAGCCTTAAGCACTATTAATACTGGTTAACTTCACCGGTGCATGGACTATTACTCCTGGGGGAATTCTGCACTACTGTGTGTGCACAAAATTAATGAGTTGTGCATATTTTTAAGATGTTGGCACAGAATTGTCCTGGGAGTAGACCATGGTGCCATCTGATGTGCTGCTCTGCGGAGCCAGGAGAGCAAGAGGTTGCCATGAGAGGCGCCTGATGATGTCTGGCGTACATGTTGCTTTTTGGGATGTGTTGAAGATGGGAGTAAAAGCCAAGGACCACCCAACACAGGCACAGGGCTCAGACGACACCCTGAGATCAAAATGCTCCTAATTCTCGATTCCCACATGGGGGGCAGGCACCTGTAGAGTGCAACCCCCCTAGATCCTGGCTGAAAGAAGGGGTGGTCAGGAGAAGGACTCCTACACTTCCCGATCCTGGTACACACCTGGGCGGAGACTATGTGGGGCTGACACACTCCTTCACTCCTTATCACTTCCCCTTTCCCTGCCACTCACCTGCGTGTCACCTATCCTAGCATCCCACCCCTCTAATCCCCACCCTTTCCCAGCCCCTCCCCACTTATCCCCCTCCCCTTGCTAAACGGCAATAACCAGAATAAAAACCTACTTGGACAAATCATAGACATAGGACTTGAGGGGACATCGAGAGGTCATCTAGTCCAGACCCCTGCACTCAAGGCAGGACTCAGTATTATCTAGACCATCCCTGACAGCTGTTTGTCCAAACTGCTCTTAAAAACCTCCAGGGATGGAGATTCCACAACCTCCCTAGGGAATCAATTCCAGTGCCTAACCATCCCGACAGGAAGTTTTTTCCAGGGCTTCCCGGAGGATTCAGGAGGCCTGGGGCAAAGCAATTTCGGGGGGCCCTTCCATAAAAAAAAGTTGCAATACTATAGAATACTATATTCTCATGGGGGGCCCTGCAGGGCCTGGGGCAAATTGCTCCACTCCCCACCCCCCGGGTGGCCTTGTTTTTTTCTAATGTCCAACCTAAACTGCCGTGGCTGCTGTTTAACCCCATTGCTTGTTGTCCTGTCCTCAGAGGCTAATGAGAACATTTTTTCTCTTTCCTCCTTGTAACAACCTTTTATGTATTTGAAAACTGATATCATGACTGGAATATTGGTATAGAAGGGTACAGCTTGCTCAGGAAGGACACCCAGGGAAAAAGGAGGAGATGTTGCCTTAAATATTAAAAAATTATACCCTTGGACTGAGGTTGAGATAGAAATAAGAGATAGACTTGTTGAAAGTCTCTGGGTCAGGATAAAAGGGGTAAAAAACAGGCTGATGTCATGGTAGGGTTCAACTACAGACCATCTAACTAGGAAGAAGAGGTGGAGGAGGCTTTTTTTAAAGAACTAACAAAATCATCCAAAGCACAGGACTTGGTGTGATGGGGGACTTCAACCACCCAAACATGTGTTGGGAAAATAACACAGCAGGGCACAGATTATCCAACAAGTTCTTGGAATGTATTGAAGATGATTTTTTATTTCAGAAAATGGAAAAAGCTACAGGGGAATAGGCTGGTCTAGATTTGGTTTTGACAAAGAGGGAGGAACTGGCTGAGAATTTGAAAGTGGAAGATGGCTTGGGTGAAAGTGATCGTGAGATGACAGAGTTCATGATTCCAAGGAATGATAGGAGGGAGAACAGCACAATAAAGACAATGAATTTCAAGAAGAAAGACTTTATCAAACTCAGGGAGTTAGTAGGTAAGATCCCAATGGCAAGCAAGTCTAAGGGGAAAAACAACTGAAGACAGTTGGCAGTTTTTCAAAGAGTCATTATTAAGGGCACAAGAGCAAACTATTCTCCTGGGTAAAAAAGACAGGAAGTCTGACAAGAGACCAGCCTGGTTTAACCAGGGGATCTTCAATGATCTAAAACTCAAAAAAAGAGTCCTACAAAAAGTAGAAAAGTGGTCAAATTACAAAAGATGAATATGAACAAATAACACACGTCTGTAGGGACAAAATTAGAAAGGCCAAGGCACAAAATGAGATGAAACTAGCTAGACACATAAAGGGTAACAAGAAAACATTCTACAGATGCATTAGAAGCAAGAGGAAGACCAAGGACAGGTTAGGGCCGTTACTCAATGAGAGGGAAAGACAATAAGAGAAAATGAGGAAATGGCAGAGGTGCTTAATGACGTCTTTGTTTCGGTTTTCACCAAGAAGGTTGGTGGTGACTGGACGTCTAACATAGTGAATGTCAGTGAAAATGAGGTAGGATCAGAGTCTAAAATAGGAAAAAAACAAGTTAAAAATGACTTAGACAAGGTGTCTTCAAATCACCAGGGCCTGATGAAATGCATCCTAGAACACTCAGGGAGCTGACTGAGGAGAGATCTGAGCCATAAGTGATTATCTTTGAGAAGTCATGGAAGACAGGAGAGATTCCAGAGACTGCAAAAGGGCAAATATAAAGCCAATCTATAAAAAGGGAAATAAGGACAGCCCAGGGAATTACAGACCAGTCAGCTTGGGCATTGGGGTGCAGGAGTGGTTGGAGGGGATGGGCTCTGGGCTGGGGCAGGGGATTGGGGTGCAGGACAGGATGCGGGGTGCAGGCTCTAGGAGGGAGTTGAGGTGTGGGATCTGGGCTGGGGCAGGGGATTGGGGTACAGGAGAGGGTTCAGGTGTTGGGCTCTGGGCTGGGGTAGGCAGTTGGGGTGAGGGGTGCAAGCTCTGGGAGGGAATTGGGGTGCAGGCTCTGGGCTGGGGCAGGAGGTTGGGTTGTGGGAGAGGGTCTAGGGGTTGAGATCTGGGCTGGGGTATGGGAGAGGGTGAGGGGTGTGGTGCTCACCTTGGGCAGCTCCCAAAGGTGACCCGCAGCCCCCTCTGGCAGCAGCTCCTAGGCGGGGGGCCGGAGGGGTCCCTACACACTGCTGCCCACAGGCACCACCCCCGCAGCTCCCATAGGATGCAGTTCGCAGAGTCAGTGCTCGAGGCTGGGCAGTGCATGGAGACACCCCCTTTGCTCCCTCCGGGGCCGCAGGGATGTGCCGGCAGCTTTCATCTGCTTCCAGAAGCGGAGTGGGTGGGCAGGAAGCCACCTTAGCCATGTTGTGCTGCTGATGATGGCAATGGGGCCCCCAGGCCCTTTAAAATTGCCCAGGGGTGGCAGGCAGGGACAGGGTGTCCAGGCTGGGGGAGGTATGCGGGGGTGGCAGACGAGGCTGTGGGAAAGCCCTGGCTCCAAACTTTGGTGGAGCCGGGCCCCCATGCTCTCATATTGGTAGGGTACAGGCACCACAGACCCATAAACTTGCCGCCCCTGTGGGTGAGGCAATATCCTTATGGGACCAGCTTCTGGGTGGAAGAGACACAAACTTGCAAACTTCACAGAGCTCTTCATCAGATCTGGCACCAAAAAATCATTGGTAGAACCTGTGATCCTTAAGAAAAGGATTTTTATTTTGCGGGGGAGCACTGGATTTTGAGAATCTTTTGCTTAAATGATCCCAAATTTGGATCAGTAACCCTAGCCAGTACCCCCATGAGGCACACCCTGGTTCAAAGCAGTCTGACTAACCATGCAGATTTTAGAACACTTAGGCCTGGTCTACACTAAGCTTTTAAACCGATTTTAGCAGCGTTAAACCAAATTTAACGCTGAACCCGTCCACACTACAAGGCTCTTTATATCGATATAAAGGGTTCTTTAAATCGGTTTCTGTACTCCTCCCCAACAAGAGGAGTAGCGCTAAAATTGGTATTACCATATTGGATTAGGGTTAGTGTGGCCACAAATCAACAGTATTGGCCTCCGAGAGGTATCCCACAGTGCACCACTGTGACTGCTCTGGACAGCAAACTGAACTCGGATGCAGTGGCCAGGTAGACAGGAAAAGACCCGCGAACTTTTGAATTTCATTTCCTGTTTGCCCAGCGTGGAGCTCTGATCAGCACGGGTGGCGATGCAGTCCCAAATCCAAAAAGAGCTCCAGCATGGACTGTACGGGAGATACTGGATCTGATCGCTGCATGGGGAGACAAATCTGTTCTATCAGAGCTCCGTGACAGAAGACGAAATGCCAAAGCGTTTGAAAAAAATCTCCAGGCTACACAGTGCTGCATGACAAGTGTAACAGAAAGCCAAAGAATCAAATGGACACTCATGGAGGGATGGAGGGGGTACTGAGGACTCCAGCTATCCCACAGTGCCCAGCAGTCTCCGAAAAGTATTTGCATTCTTGGCTGAGCTCCCAATGCCTGTAGGATCAAACACATTGTCCAGCATGGTTCAGGGTATAGCTCGTCAATTTACTCCATCCCCTTCCCACGTGAAAGAAAAGAGAAAGAAATCATTTCTTGACTTTTTTCAATGTCACCCTATGTCTACTGAATGCTGCTGGTAGATAGGGTGCTCCGGCAGTGAAGAGCAGTATCCGCTCCCCTCCCCGGTGGCAGACAGTACAATATGACTGCTATCTGTTGTCATCATGGTACCATACAAAAGGACTGGTAGCCGTCCTTGTTATCAACCCGTGAGTGCTCCTGGCTGGCCTCAGGTGAGGGCGGCCGGGGGCGCCTGGGTAAAAATAGGAATGATTCCCAGTCATTCCCAGTAGATGGTACCGAATGGCTGGTAACCGTCCTCATCATAACAACTGGGGTCTGAGCTTCAATCAGCCCCCTCCCTTTAACGTGTAAAGAAAAGATTCTGTCCTGCCTAGACTATCATAGCAGTGGGATGCTGGGCTCCTCTCCCCCACACTGCTTAATGTCCTGCCTGGTCTGTCATAGCAGCGGGATGCTGGGCTCCTCTCCCCCACACTGCTTAATGTCCTGCGTGGACTGTCATAGCAGCGGGATGCTGGGCTCCTCTCCCCCACACCGCTTAATGTCCTGCCTGGACTGTCATAGCAGCGGGATGCTGCCTCCCCCTCATTTTATCTCACTAACAAGTCAGTGTTTCTTATTCCTGCATTCTTTATAAATTCATGACACAAATGGGGGGGACACTGCCACGGTAGCCCAGGAAGGTTGGGGAGGAGGGAAGCAACGGGTGGGGTTGTTGCAGGGGCACCCCTGTGAATGGCATGCAGTTCATCATTTCTGCAGGATCTGGCATGGAGCAGCTGTGCTCTCTGATACACTGGTTCTCTAGCACACTTGCCCCATATTCTAGGCAGGACTGACTCTATTTTTAGAAATCATAAAGGAGGGACTGACTCAGAGAGTCATTCCCATTTTTGCCTTTGCGCCCCCGGCTGACTTCAGCCAGGGGCACCCATGATAGCAGCAGACAGTACAGAATGACAGATAACCGTCATCTCATTGCCAATTTACACCAGCAGCAGACGGTACAGAATGACTGATAACCGTCACTGCTACCATACAAAAGCAAATGAATGCTGCTGGATAGTGCTGCAGTATCGCCTCTGTCAGCGGCATCCAGTACACATACGGTGACAGTAGAAGAAAAGGTGAACGGGCTCCATGGTTGCCGTGCTATGGTGTCTGCCAGGGCAATCCAGGAAAAAAGGGCGCAAAATGATTGTCTGCTGTTGCTTTCACGGAGGAAGGAACGACTGACAACATTTACCCAGAACCACCGCGACAATGATTTTTGCCCCATCAGCCCCTGGGATCTCAACCCAGAATTCTAAGGGGCAGGGGAGACTGCGGGAACTATGGGATAGCTACGGGATAGCTACCCACACTGCAACGCTCCGGAAATCGAAGCTAGCCTCGGACCATGGACGAACACCGCCAAATTAATGTGCTAAGTGTGGCCACGTGCACTCGACTTTATACAATCTGTTTTACAAAACCGGTTTATGTAAAATTGGAATAATCCTGTAGTGTAGACGTACCCTTAGAAGATACCGAAAGTTGATCTAAACTTTAACTCTAGCAGAGCTGCTGGGCCACTATAATAGGAGGAAGGGCCAGGAGAACATGTCCCTGTTTGATCTGTGTTCTCCAGGGTGTTGGCTGGCTCACGGGAGCTGGGAATGGAAAATATTGCCATCGATAATTGAAACTGACAGATCAGCAAAGTACAGAAAATGCTGCTTCCGAGCTGATTAGAATTTGATTTAAGGTCAAAGTTTCGACCCGTTAAGTTGACAGTTTGTGTTTTAACAGCTACAAAGTTTCAACTTTCTGAGTCTCAATGTCTATTGACATTATTGTCTGACACCCCCGTGCCCCTGATAGTCTGACCTTCCCTGGCTTCCCGCAACTGGGAAAATTTCAGTCAATAAACAGGCTTAAAGCCCATCATTGTGCACAACTGAGAAAACTGAAATCAAAACAAATAAAATAAATCCTTAAAAACAAACCTTGCTATAAAATAAAAATAAAAATTCTGCCAAGCCTAGATATGGGCCTGTCTTTTCCACGGTGCTGGTTCCAATCCAGCTCTGGGTTTTAAATCTCTGGGAGATTAAACAGCCCAAACTGGTGGTTGTATTTTTATGTGTGTTCTGTGGAGGATGAGAGATTTCTGACATCCTTAATGCCTCGTTTTTGAGCCTTGTAAATGACAGGAACAGCCTCTGGGTTTTGTGGAGGGGAATGCGGGGTCTGAAATCTCAGTGATGCTTCATCTCACCACGCGGGCAGCACAAAGGGGATTTACTGTAACTGAGAATCTCCCTAGTCCTTCCCCTCGCCCTATAATTCCCCCACTCGGTACCTCAGAGCTCCACAACTCTGCTTGCCCCATCCAGCCCCTCAGGTGCCCTCCAGGGCTCCTCATCATTCCCCTTATGCCCCCCTCCCTGCCCCTCAACTCCCTCCCCTCCCCTCCCCTCCCAGATACCTCAGAGCTTCCTCCGCCTTGCAGCCACAGCAGCTCCCAGCTCTCTTCTCTGAAAGGCAGGAGCAAAGTGCAGGTGTTTTGTTATCAGGGTCACACTCCACCTGGCAATTAGTCAGCAATACTGACCAAGCCAGGCCAGAGCTTCAGCTTTGCACAAGCACCGTATGGAAGTTACATGCAGCTGGCGGTGAACAGAGTAAGAGGACAGGGGATGTGACTGCTCGGACATTCACCTCGCCTTATTGATAAAAACACCACTAGAACTCCCCTCAGCAACTTCTGTGCTCTCTCCTTGCACCCAGAGCCTCCAGGTAACCAGGCCAGCTGCCCACTGAGCACCCCTTGTCAGTATAGCAGCGCCACAGCACCCTGCCTCAGTTTCCCTTCTTAAGGGCTCCTCACCCAACACCACACACAGGAGTTTCTCCATCAAACACCCCTCCTCAGAGTGAAGCGTCCCAGGCAGGAGCCCCCTGCTCTGCGAAGCCCCGGCCACAGCTTCCCTTCTGGCTCCTCAGTCTCCTTGAACAAGGGCTCCTGTCATTTGACAGAGCGTGGGGGCCTGGCTTCCAACCCACGGTCATTCCTCTCCTTACTCCTAACCCTGACCTGCTCCCCAGGAGCAGTGCAAATTGCCACACATAAAAACAATCCACCCCCCCCACCCTGCCCAAAATCATCCCTCCATGTCACTGCCCCTTTTACTTCCCCAGACCCCTCCTGTCCAGCTGTGTGCCCCCAGCCCCTCGTTTCTTCACCCTCCCATACTGCCTGTCTCTCTCTGGACTCTGTTGTCTCCCTGATCCTGGCTCCATTCCCTTTTCTGCCTTGACAAGAGTTGGGGTCCATGGACAGCCAGTAACACACCCACTGGATCCCAGGCCAGACTGTGAGCTGCCCTCTGGGCCATCTCGTACAGTGCTACAGACCTGCTGATGAGTGGCGATGAAGCCCCCCTTTGTATTAATTAATTAAGGCCTGGTCTATACGACAAAGTAGGTCAAAGGAAGCCACCTTACATTGATCTAATAATGTACGTGTCTACACTGTGAGGTCTCTTCCACCAACCTAACCCGCCTGTAGCGTTGACTTAATTACTTAATGAATTCTATGTTGATGGGTCGATAGACAGGCAGTGCAGACGCAGTGTTGTGTAAGTCAACTGAATTGGTCTCCTGGAGGTGTCGCACAATGCTCCGCTGTGACTGCTCTGTAGATCGTTTTCAGCTCCACTGCATGGCAGCTAGGTACACAGACAACACCCCCTTTCCGGTTAAAGCCCCAGGAACATTTGAATTTCTGTTTCCTGTTTGATCAGTGTGGTGAGCTCACCAGCCCAGATGAGCATGGTGACTCAACGGCTCAAACGCGGCCCAGCCTGGAGAACACAGGAGGTGGTGGATCTTATTGCTGTGTGGGAAGAAGAGTCTGTGTAGGCAGAGCTCCCATCCAGCCGAAGAAACGTCGACATCTACACAAAGATCACGCGGGGCATTGGGGACACAGGCTATCTGGGACTTGCAACAGTGCCACGTGAAAACCAAAGCACTTCAGCAGGCAGGGGTACCGGAAGACAAGGGAGGTGAACAATCCCTCTGGTTCTACAACAAGCTGTGTGCAATTCTCAGTGGCCACCCCATCACTACCTCCAAACACAGTATGGATACTTCCCAGGAGTCCTGGGCCACCTCAGGAAACAACAAGGAGGACACTGTGGACAAAGAGCAGGAGGAGGAGGATGGGAGGCAGGCGAGTGCCAGATCCATTCTTCCTGACAGCTAGGAGCTATTCTTAATCCCAGAGCAGTCCAGCCATTCCCAGAACAGCATCGTGGTCAGGCATGATGCTGGAGAAGGCACCTCTTGCGAGGATGCAATTCCAATGAAACTGTAGCGGTTACATGCTCTTATATTTTATGTTTAATATGAAGAAAAAGTGAGGTGCAGTGGGTATCTGATTCGCCATGGCTGCCCCAGCTACGCAGAGGGTTCTCCCCAAAAAACGCTGTTTATGTGCACAGGGATGGCCCAGGAATCCTCCATAGAGATCTCTAGGAAACTTTCACGGAGGTTCTCTACAATCCTTTCCAGGAGGTTTCTGGGGAGGGCTGCCTTATTAGGAACACCCACAACCAGCCTTTCAGAGGCTGCAAAAGAGGAGCCAGATGCGCTGATGGGACATTAAAGGGAATCCCCCCTCCCCAGGACTTTCCTAGGAACTGGATACAATGGAGACTTCTCAGAGAGAGCACATAGACAGTGGAGGCTGTTTGACTCAGGTCATAGCAAACCCTAAGAGTCATAGGCACCAACTTTCTATTTTCATAAGTGACTGAGGGCTACATTTCCATAGCTATTTAGGTACCTAAAGATGCAAAGAGGGGTTGGAAATCAATGGGAGTTGGGTGGTTACCCTGCTGGAGCACTTCTGAAAACCCCACTAAGTGCCTTTCTGCATCTTCAAGCACCTAAATACCTTTGAAAATTGAGCCCTGAGCTCCTAAGGCACCTTTAAAATGTTTACTCCTGGTTCTTGTTTATTTGAATATTATCCAGTTCCCCAAACAGCTTCAGCTCACCCAGCCAATGTCCAAAAGTAGAACGAATAGACTCCCAAAGGCAAGACGAAATGATACATCAGCAGCTAATAAATGTGTGAGGTAGCACCACATGCTAGCACTGTGATTGCAGGATTCTGTGTTTTGAAATGCAATTATAATTTAAAAAAATCAAGAGACACTCTGCGTGTGTTGGGGGAGGGAGCAGAATGGAGACACATTAGGGTCCAAAAAAAGGAATGTCCCTTATAAAAGAAGCTGTGAATCACCCACGAGTTCTGCACCTTTCAATGATGAAAAGAAATTGGAAGCCCTGAGCTGGGCCATCCAAGTCCAGTGTGTTTATGTCGTTTGGTAGCCTGCAAAGGGCAGTATTGTCTCTGAACACGTCCCCACCCATTTCCTCTTCCAGAACAAACAGGAAACCCAAGCTCAGCAGCCGGCAAACATACAGAAACTTTAACTGCTAGAGGTGCTCAAATAGGTCTGTTAAGTCCCCCACCCCGCCCCCCACAGCACAGCGCCCCCTAGCACCACCCCAGGGCGTTGGGGCCAGCCCTGACGGCCAGGGGAGAACCCCCACCCCAGCCCCCTGCAGCACAGCTCCCCTTAGCACCACCCTGGGGAATAGGGGCAGCCCTGACTGCCAGAGGAGAGCCCCCACCACACCCCCCTGCAGCACAGCCCCCCCCAGTACCACCCTGGGGAATAGGGACAGCCCTGACTGCCAGGGGAGAGCGCCCCCCACAGCACAGCGCCCCCTAGCGCCACCCCATGGCATTGGGGCCAGCCCTGACTGCCAGGGGAGAACCCCCACCCCACCCCCCTGCAGCACAGCGCCCCCTAGTGCCACCCTGGGGAATAGGGGCAGCCCTGACTGCCAGGGGAGAACCCCCACGACACCCCCCTGCAGCACAGCTCCCCCTAGCACTGCCCTGGGGCACCGGGGCCAGTCCTGACTGCCAGGGGAGAGACCCCCACCCCGCCCCCTGCAGCACAGCGCCCCCTAGTGCCACCCTGGGGAACAGAGGCAGCCCTGACTGCCAGGGGAGAGTGCCCCCCCCCACAGCGCAGCACCCCTAGCTCTGCCCTGATTCATTGCACTGGCTGCAAAGGGAGAGCGACCCTACTGAGTCACCTACCCCACACCCTGGAGCCACCTTAAATTTTCTGGTGTCCCACCCAAGCACTGAGCTCAAGGCTGCTGAGTGCCAGGGAACCTTGCTGAACATCTGGGCAACAATTTTACAGGGAGGAAACAGAGCTGAAGCGGTTTAACTTCAGGTTTCTTTGTTAAAACCATGTCACTGATTGAGTGTAAACCCTTGCCTGGAGCCTCTGAAAGCATTTAAGAAGCAATTGAAATGCATCAGCTGAAGACGGGTAACTTCTGTGTGTCTAGACAAGGTCTTGAGGTTCCCGGCCTGAATCCATAAAGCGCCACCCGCAAACATTAGGGTTTCATCATTCGGTGACGTTCAGGGTGCACATTCCAGGGCTGGGCCTCCTTTAGCTAAACTAGCTGGCTGTCCAGCGCTGCTGCGTGACTTTTGTGCTGTTTCCATAAGCGGTTGTCTATTTACTTTCACTTTCCTTGTTCCTCAGAGGCTGCCCTCGTCGGGGGGAGAGATGGGGCGGGTGACGGGGAACGAACAGGGATTATTCCATTTCTCCTGGCACACCGAGAAGATCGGAGGATTTGATGCCTGTGGGGTGGAAGGTAAGAGGTTCCCCTACCACCCGGGGTTGATTTGTTGCTGGGATTTTCACCAAAATATGTTTCTGCTGAATGGCACCTCGAAAATGGCTGCTAAACACTGAACTGCAGGTCAATGGCTCTACACAGAACCGATCTCTGCTGCTCTAACGGGGTCACAGCTATAACAGCTTCATGTGGCCTGAGGATTTAGTCAGGGGGACCCCGACCTTTGGGGGATGATAATGCTTAGCAACATGTGGAGATGGGGAAAGACTTTTGTGGCTCGGCGGAACTAGAGGGGGAGAAGCCCTGAATCCCCGGTATGTGTCTAAACCAGTGGTCCCCAAACTTTTCAGGGTCACATCCCCCACTTATCCCATCTGCCTCCCACTCCCCGAGCCAGGGCTGGGAACATGGCCACACTTCTGGGGTGGGGGGTGGGATGTGGATGGGGTAAGGGTGTGAGGCTGGTGCCCGGGACCAGGGCTGCAGCCAGGGGTTGAGGCTGGGGATGGGACGGAAGCAGAGGGGGGGGCAGAAAAGAGCCTGGTGTCGCTTCTTCCCCATCCCTCTGGGGGCTGGCCCTGCCCCCCCCGAACTTTCCTCCGTGCCCCACAGTTTGGGGACATCTGGTCTAAACAGCCAGATGCAGGTGTGATTGCAGCACAGGGTGGCACTTATACCTTCGCGTGGCTGTTTAGACATGGCCCCCAGCCAGAATTACACCCTTGCATGTGTAGCAAAATGCAAATCCGGATTCTCCTTGTACCCTGGGTCATCATTTACCCTGATGCAAACTAAGTGTAAAAATGCCAGCAGATCAGAATGGCAGTGCTGGATTCTCAAAGGGCACTTCACGCTGGTTTGGTAGTGCAAAGGGGCCTTAAAATGGGAGTAAATGTAATTCACATTTGCTGTAAGACCCCAGGACGCGGTAGCTACGTCGACGGGAGAAGCCTGCCCTAGCACTGTCTACACCTGGGGTTCGGTTGGTGCAACTGTGTGGCTCAGGGGGGTGGATGTTATATTGATGTAAGTTTGTAGCGTAGACCTGGCTTCGGTCTCTATTAGTTTCTCTAGGTTTGTAGAGACATTTCGCTAGGACTCTGCCGGGCCAAGATGAGAATCGGTTTGTCAACGTTCAAACTGGCTGGATCCTGCCCCAAATGCCTTTCAGAACATGTTGCGCCTTCTCTTGCAGATGTCTGACAGCCTGCAGCGTAATGGGAACCGACCCCACATTGTCACTTCACTCGCTCGCGCTGTGGACCCTCTACAGTAAGTCCCCAGTTCAGGACAGTTCTGATTGGAACGACACAGGCTTGGACACGTGCGCCTGGGTCCTGCGATCACACCCGTGGAGGGGCTCAGTTCCAAATCCCCCGCACATCACACTGGCCCTGTAATTTTCACCCACTTGAAGATCCCTTCATGCAGTCAGAGTGGCACAAAGCAGCTTCAGGGAAAATGGGAATCAGGGCTGAAAAATGTACGGGCGGAGAGAGGCTGGATCAGAAAGTGAAAGATGTTATGTTGACAGAATACAAATAGAGAAGTTAGAAACAAATATCAAATCCACTTATGGGAAGATTGTGACATAACACAAACTTATTTCTTAGGCTCCAGAACCCTAACACAGAAGAACCAAAACCAGAGAAAAACAAAGCAGGCTGCTCCTAAGGCGGAGAGGTATAACTCACCACCTTACTTTAGGCTGGCTCTTTGCAGACTGACTGATGACCGCACACTTCCCTGCAGACCCCTAGCGTTTGAGTGGGACCTGGAAACCTCTTACCCGTTAAAGAGATAGCTTGTCATTTTAACACTCTAATACTGACCCTCACTTTCCTTTCAGGAGTGATCACAGCACAGTCACCCATCACAGCTCAGTGCGGAGAGGACGTCACCCTGAGCTGCACCTTTCCCACATTTGGCTTGGCAGCAGATCAACAAGTGAACGTCACCTGGAAGAAGCCAAGAGCCAATGGAGCAGATCTGCTCGTCCACAGCTACTCTTTGGGAACGGAGAAACAATCTGAGGCTTACACGGGGCGGACGCAGCTGGATCCAGAAGGATTCGCCAAAGGGGATGCATCCCTGAAACTGAGGGATGTTCACATTCAGGATGAGGGGTCTTATAGCTGCTTCGTCAACACTGAGCTGGGCCCATGGTCTGAAGAGACGTCGCTGACAGTGCTGAGTATGACACCTCCTACAATGGGCTTTGCTGGCCTCTGAGGCTACAGCTGGTTGAAATGATGCCGTTCAAACGTGTGTTGGGTGGAAAACAGCTTTTCAACTAAATGCAACCTGTCACCCCCCCGCAACATTTTTTTTCCATTTTTTGTTGCTTAATTCCCATTGATGTGGAGGGAGTTAGGCATGTACAGGGATTCTCAAAAGCACCTCTCTGCGTCTGTAGGCACCTTTGGAAATCCCCATATCCTGTCTTGGTGAATCCATGGCTTTGATACCAAAGCTTCTCTGACACCCTCCATCACTAGCTCCAGTATTAACCACTATCTGCCCTTCTGTGAATCCACTCAGGTTTTGCAGTTGCAGATTTTGGGGTGGAATGGAAAACAGGTGCAGGCTGTTTCCCTGAGGAAACACCAACAGAGAAGTGTTGTGTGGTGGTTACTTTTTAGGCTACTGCGTATGCATGTTGTGTGTGCATGAGCCACTGCTTGGTGTCTGGAAAACGCAACAAAAAATATTGATTTTTCTCTTTAAGGGGCAAGAGAGCAAGTGTCACCCGTTGTAGTTCAGGAAGGGGAGGACGTCACCCTCAGCTGCTCCTTCGAACCTGAGCGAAACCTCCAGCTATTGAACATCACCTGGAAGAAGGAAACAGCGGAAGGACGGGATCTCCTGGTTCACACGTACTATAATGGGAGGGACCAGATGCTGAGACAGAATAAGGCTTACCGGGGCCGGACCAAGCTATATCCAGAAAGATTCCACGAGGGAATTGCGTCCCTGAGACTCAGGAAGGTCCGGCTGGCAGACGATGGGATCTACATCTGTCACGTCAAGCCCGAATTGGGCAGGTTTTCCATATGGATGAGAGTGACTGTGGAGAAAGGTAGAGCTTCTCTTACAGGGCACGCACAAGTCCCATGGTCCAGGCCGCTGGGCCGCAAGGAACTGCTCCACGCGGTGGTGGGTTCTCACATCACCATAACCCATTGGGGAGCAGAGCCGGATGGCTCAGCGAGATGGTACATAGGGGGTCCAGGTGATCGCTGGTGAATCTCAGTGGTAGCAAAGGGGAAGGGATGAGAGGGGCCAAGCAGAGGCAAATAGGGTTGCCAGCAGTCTTGTTTTTACCCAGATATTCTGGTTTTCTGGGACCTGGCAACCCTCAGTGGCACCCAAACCAAAGGGTGGAGGGAGGCACCAGGTCATTACCCTTCACCAGCCTCTGCTCGACCAAGGCCACCTCCTACCTGCTGGTGGGCCCCTTGAGATGATCCAGCGAGCGATGTGGGGAGAGAAGCAAGCAATGGGGTGGGGCCTTGGGAAGAGATGAAGAAGGGGGCATGGCCTCCTCGCAGATCTGGTTACCAGCAATTAGAAAGGTGTGAACCCTACGGGCATATGGGAGGAGAGGTGTCCGAGAGATGATCTCTCTGTGCAGCTCTGACAATATTTGAGATCCCCTGGGCTCGTGGCAGTGGGAAAGGTGTCTGCAATTCCCAACACCTCTTTGGGGGGGGGTGAAGGGGGGTTTCCTGAGACCCTGCTGCTCTCACAGAAGCATTCTGGGTTTTGTGGATTTTTCTCCCCCCCGGCCTTCATTTTTTACAGGCACCAGCTGTGTCTGGTTCTATTGGGCACCTCTTCTTCTTCTTCTTTCCCCACTGGCAATGCTTATCATCATTAAAATGTGTCGTCTTCCCATCCGATGGAAACTGAGGCCATCCAAACACACCTTTGGATTGGAGGCTGACTATGAGGAGGGACGAGCGCAGACGGAAGCATATTTCTTGCGAGAATTAAAAGTGGATGAGAACAAACAAACTCTAGAGTCCCGGCAGGTGAGTTTTAAAACATTTTTCTCTCCTTGGCGCGTCTGTTGGGAGGCGTCTTCATTACAGATGTGGGGAGGTTTTACGTTGCTTAGAGAATTTTTATTTTGCCTGTTTGAAATCCCTCTGTTTAATTACATTTGCACTCAGCGATCTCCAGACACAAAGAAAAAAAATTTCCTGCCCCCCCTTCTCCACCAGAATTTTTAAGGCTGATTGTTTTCTGAAACCGAATGTCAGGGTGCAGGTACCCGGCACCTGGGTGGACTCTGAGGAGTTTATAATTGCTCAGAAATGCAGAGATTCCAGCC
This sequence comes from Aldabrachelys gigantea, assembly GCA_026122505.1. Classification (NCBI taxonomy): domain Eukaryota; kingdom Metazoa; phylum Chordata; order Testudines; family Testudinidae; genus Aldabrachelys; species Aldabrachelys gigantea. Next base: position 72,544,705 of record CM047489.1, read on the forward strand.
AGAAGGGACCACTCTGATCATCTGGTCTGACCTCCTGGATAATGCAGACCAGAGAACTTCCCCAATCAGATCCTTTAGAAAAACATCCAATCTTGATTTCAAAATTGCCAGTGATGGAGGATTCACTATAACCCCTGGTAATTTGTTCCAATGATTAATTACTCTCACGGTTAAACCGTATTTCCAGTCTGAGTTTGTCTAGCTTCAACTTCCTTTTTCTGCTTGACTGAAGAGCCCTCTGTTATCAATTTTCTATTCACCGTGTAGGTATTTATTCCCCATGTAGGTTATCTTATTCCTACTGCCTTAATTCTGGAGGCCATATATTTCTCCTTGTGTCCATTTGCTTCCTTCATCAATTTTCTACAATGTCTAGCTTAACATAAGAACGGCCATACTGGGTCAGACCAAAGGTCCATCCTGCCCAGTATCCTGTCTGCCAACAGTGGCCAATGCCAGGTGCCCCAGAGAGAGTGAACCTAACAGGCAATGATCAAGTGATCTCTCTCCTGCAATCCATCTCCACCCTCTGACAAACAGAGGCTAGGTACACCATTCCTTACCCATCGTGGCTAATACTCATTAATGGACTTAATCTCCATGAATATATCTAGTTCTCTTTGAAACCCTGTTATAGTCCCAGCCTTCACAACCTCCTCAGGCAAGGAGTTCCACAGGTTGACTGTGCACTGTGTGAAGAAGAACTTCCTTTTATTTGTTTTAAACCTGCTGCCCATTAATTTCATTTGGTGACCCCTAGTTCTTGTATTATGGGAATAAGTAAATAACTTTTCCTTATTCACTTTCTCCACATCACTCATGATTTTATATACCTCTATCAGATCCCCCTTAGTCTCCTCTTTTCCAAGCTGAAGAGTCCCAGCCTCTTTAATCTCTTCTCATATGGGACCCTCCCCAAACCCCTAATCATTTTAGTTGCCCTTTTCTGAACCTTTTCCAGTGCCAGTATATCTTTTTTGAGAAGAGGAGACCACATCTGTACACAGTATTCGAGATATGAGCATACCATCAATTTATATAAGGGCAATAAGATATTCTCCATCTTATTCGTTATCCCTTTTTTAACAATTCCTAACATCCTGTTTACTTTTCTGACTGCCACTGCACACTGCATGGATGTTTTCAGAGAACTATCCGCGATGACTCCAAGATCTTTTTCCTGACTCGTTGTGTGTGTTTAGCCCCCATCATATTGTATGTATAGTTGGGGTTATTTTTTCCAATGTGCATTGCTTTACATTTGTCCACATTAAATTTCATTTGCCATTTTGTGGCCCAATCACTTAGTTCTGTGAGATCTTTTTGAAGTTCTTCACAGTCTGCTTTGATCTTAACTATCTTGAGCGATTTAGTATCATGTACAAATTTTGCCACCTCACTGTTTACCCCTTTCTCCAGATCATTTATGAATAAGTTGACTAGGATTAGTCCTAGGACTGACCCTTGGGGAACACCACTAGTTACCCCTTTCCATTCTGAGAATTTACCATTAATCCCTACTCTTTGTTCCCTGTCTTTTAACCAGTTCTCAATCCATGAAAGGGATCTTCCCTCTTACCCCATGACAACTTAATTTACATAAGAGCCTGTGATGCGGGACCTTGTCAAAGGCTTTCTGGAAATCTAAGTACACTATGTCCACTGGATCCCCCTTGTCCACGTATGTTGACCCCTTCAAAGAATTCTAATAGATTAGTAGGACATGATTTCCCTTTACAGAAACCATGTTGACTTTTGCCCAAAAATTTATGTTCTTCTATGTGTCTGACAATTGTATTCTTTACTATTGTTTCAACTAATTTGCCCGGTAGTGATGTTAGATTTACTGGTCTGTAATTCCTGGGATCATCTCTAGAATCCTTTTTAAATATTGATGTTACATTATCTATCTTCCAGTCATTGGGTACAGAAACCGATTTAAAGGACAGGTTACAAGCCTTAGTTAAATAGTTCTGCAATTTCACATTTGAGTTCTTTCAGAGCTTTGGGGTGAATGCCATCTGGTACCGGTGACTTGTTACTGTTGAGTTTATCAGATAATTCCAAAAACTCCTCTAATGACACTTCAGTCTGTGACAATTCCTCAGATTTGTCACCTACAAAGGACGGCTCAGGTTTGGGAATCTCCCTAACATCCTCAGCTGTGAAGAATGAAGCAAAGAATTTATTTAGTTTCTCCACAATGACTTTATCATCTTTAAGCCTCCTTTTGTATCACGATCGTCCAGAGGCCCCACTGGTTGTTTAGCAGGCTTCCTGCTTCTGATGTACTTCTAATTTATATTCATTGCTATCAACTTCCCATTTCTTCCAATTATTACATATTATTGTTTGAAGCTGTTTTCACTTCCTCTCTAGGCAGGCTGTTTTTTTCTCCTCTGGGATTGAGGTTTTCTGGGCATCATGTAAAATGTTCTTAAACAGTTCCCAATTATCATTCACCATTTTCTCTTTACATTCTTGCTCCCAGACGATACATAATTGTTTTCAGAAACTGGCCTTGTTAAAACATCCTGTATCTATATGAGTGGTTGGGACCTTATTCTGATTGCACATGACAAATGTGATCAAGTCATGACCACTTGCATCTAAACAGCCACTCATTTTCAGTTCTGTGATCCATTCCTTTCGATCTGTCAAGATCAGTAGCAGATTAGCCACTGGGCCGACAGGGCTTCTAGCTGAAAAACGTTTCCCTGCCTTTATCCAATGCCAAAAAGTGGAGGGGAGGGAAGGGGGAAAAACCCACTAGGTACATTATTAGTGCCCTTTATTAGGTGTATTATGGTAGCACCCACGTGCCCATATCCTGGTGTAGGGCCTCATTGCGCTGGGCGCTGTACATTATTAGTGCCCTTTATTAGGCATATCACAGTAGTGCCCAGGCACCTCATCCCGACACTGAACCCCAGTGTGCCAGGGGCTGCACAAACACACAGCAAAGAGAGTCCCTGCCGCGAAGAGCTTCTAGTCCATGTACAAGAGACACCAGCTGGAGACAGCCAGACGGACGGGGGAGGGCAAGGAAACAATGAGAGACGATTGTCTAAATAGGCCAGACAGACACGGTCGGGGAAAGGGGAGAACACACAGGTGGAGCGAGCGATGAGATGGCCGCAAATGAGGTGTGTTTCGTTAGCACCAGGGAAGGGATGGGGGGAGGAAACAGGGGTGTCGAGGGGAACAGGGAGTCAGAGGGGTGGGGCTGGCGCGAAGAACCAGCCGCCATAGTTCTTACCGGTCCCACCAAGTCCATGCCGACACCGTAACGCACACAGGAAACACCAGCCTGTTGGACGAGGCCTCCCCAGCACAGCCAGAAGCAACCTGCAGCCAAAGGAGGAGAAAAGGGGGGTCCCTGCTTCCCTTCCTGCTGAGAAACGGGGCACCAGGATCTTGCTTCAGCTTATGGCTTCCCAGCCTTGCCTCGCTCACCTGCCCCAAGGATTTCACCAAGGCCTTCTGGTGGAGCAGGGATCCCCAACGCGGCGGCCGCAGGGGCATCCTAGTGCGCCCACGTCCTGGCTCCCAGGAGAGCACCTGCTGAAATGCTGCAGAATTTCAGTGGCATTTTGGCGGGGATGCCTCTCGATGATGACCTTGTCTCCAACAAGTGATGTCATTGAGAGGCGTCACCTCTCAATGACGCTGCTTGCCGTCGACAAGTGATGTCATCGAAATTCGGCAGCATTTCGGCAGGTGCTCCACCGCCGCAGCAGTCCTTCGGCTGGCGCCCGCCAGAGGAAAAGGTTGGGGACCACTGTGGTGGAGGATATGGTTTTATGCCTTTCCTACCTTCACTCCTGTTAGCCCAGCAGAGGTTTCGTCCACTCTGCAGCTGGGAGGTGTCATTCCCAGCGTGGACAGAGGTGCACATGCCAGCTCCGATCCAGCCAGCCCCTAGCAGCGGGGCCACGGAGACACAAGCAGTGGCCCCCCGGTACAATCTCATCCGACATCCTAGACAGGTCCTGGGGCAGCTAGCTCCAGCTGCCGCCTGTACCCTGCAGCCATGCCACTCTTTTTAACAAGCTAGTGCAATCAGAGTTGTGCCAATTGCAGGGTAAACGCACCCTTTCTATTCACTCCCATCTGAATCTTTTCTAGATGCCAGCCTGGAACGAAAGACACACATGGGAGAAGCTTGAAGAGCCGAGATTCTCCCATGGAAAGTCTCCTGCAAGGGAAAAGGTTCCCAGAAATATTGCCCAGAAGCCTAGCAAAAAAGGTAAAGTCCCACTTGTAAGCAGCAGAAGGAGGAAAACTAATTCAAAAGATTGAGTTAGGCATGTTTATTTCCTAGACCTGTCGTTAGTTCTTAACTCTCTGTGCTTATTTCTCACATGTGTTTCCCAATTTCATACCTAGGCGTGTAACTCACAAGCTGCTCCCTTCTTCCAGATCAGAATGAAGATGTTAAATAGATCGGGCGCTCTTAGGGGCAGGGGAATGTCTCCCACTGGGTTTGTGCAGTGCCCAGCACCCCGGGCCCCTGGATCTTGATTGGGCTCCAAGCTGTGCCCAGCACCGTGCAGCGCTGATTTCGGTCAGGGTGTGGCAGTGCCCAGTGCTACAGGAGGCCCCCGCTCTGCATTTGGACTCTAATACAAGTTCTGGGGCAGGTTTGCTTGTGCGTTACTCCCCGTCTGAAATCAGGAACTGGGGCTGCGGGTGGGGCCAGGTTCCCTGGAGAGAAGCCAGGCTGGAGCAGGGCTAGGAACAAGCAGGTGCCGCTTCTAGCAAGGGTAAATTGGCTTCACTGTGCATGTAATTGCTTAGTCATTTCTTTAAGCAGCGTGTTGCTGCTGCTTTTTTAAAATTTGCCGCCGGAGAGGGTGATTGGTTCCTGGTTGCACAATCTGCTAAAAAAGAGCTTAAAGGCTAGGTGCTTAGCAGCACACAAACTGCTGCTTCTTCGGAGCTGGTCTGCTGAGACTTCCAGCTAATCAGGTGGGGTGGCCAATTGTAGGCAGCCTACTCCAGGGTGGCTGTGCTCAGAGACCAGCTCTGCTACAGGCCCTGATTCCTGACCATCACATCCAGCTGAACAGGCAGGAGACACCGGAAGACCAGGTTCTGGACTTGGATCTGTTAGTAAATTTCTTGTCCCGGCGGATTACCTCAGCACTGCAGCTGGGAGCAAATGCCTCAGCCCAGGCAGGCAGCCCCAGGGGAGCTCAGAAGGCTGAAATTAGCTTTCCCCACAGAGCCTGGAGCTGAGATAAAAGCATCAAGTGGGTCTGTTAGTGGCTGCGAAGGGAAATCCTCCTCCACCTATTCCAGCTGCCCTCCCTGCCCCCCCTACACACATGCTGTCTCCTGGCTCCCAGCCACCCTGGGCTGTGGATGGAGTGTGATCTATAGGAAAATGTCACTTCCATGTGTAAATCAAACTTGTGTGTGCAGAAGGCAAGGGAAGGAGACACTAAAAAAGGCAGAGACACAGCTCAGTCCTGACCTGCACCCCCCCTGCCACTCCAGCCCTGTGTTCCCCACCCTCACAGCTCTGCCAGTGACCCTTAGTCCTGACCCACAGCCCCCTGCTACTCTAGCCCTGGGCTCCCTTCACAGCTCTGCTGGTGCTCCTCGATCCTGACCCACAGCCCCCTGCTATCCCAGCAATGGTCTCAGGCTCTCTGCAAACTCAGGCAGGAGTTGCTGTATCAGTTACACCAGGGGAGTCCCTTCTCCGACATCTGTTCTCCCAGGCTGTCTGTAGACTTCTCTCTCCATCCATTACTCTTGGCTCATTATTTTTAGGGTGTTTTCACAAGCGTAACAGAGAGTTACTTTAAAAAAAGAAAAGGAAAGTTGCATGTAACAGCATGCACTCACCCCTCGTGAGCGCCCCCTGGCTGAGTGCCTGTACTCTTTGTTTTTGGTGGCTCTTCAGTGACTCAGCCCTCTGGCCAAGTCACACACGGTCTGTGTGTGACAAATAAAACAAATCCCTTCTGGGATACAAGTCCAACAGGGGGTCTCTCGTGGGGCCCTCTCTAGTGTCTCTCAGTTTGTTCCCCGCTCTGCAGTAGAGCGGTGCCTCGGGGATCCTTCCCTGGAGGCAATGCCTTCACCCTCTCAGGGCCTTTCTGGCTTCAGCTGGGTCACCACAGCTCAGTTCCTCTTCTGGGGCATCTCAAAGTCCAGGCCTTTCCCCCACAGTGGCTAATGGGGATTGTGGCGGATCCAGGTTCGCCCACTACTCTGTAGCTAGCAGCTGTCTGCTGTGTCAATTCATTTTAGTCCCACAGCTGCTTTAATTCCTTGGGCCGCTTCCCCGCAGCCCTGTGCCATCTTCGCCTTCACCTCAGGGCTCCGTCCTGCTTGCCGTGAGCTCTCCACACTGAGCTGCCCACAGAACTGCTACTCTGCCAGCCAATCAGTCTTCGCTCCTTGAGCTCTACACAGCAACTGCCAGCTGCTCTGCTCTGCAGCTCCTTTTATATGGCCCTTCTGGCCCCTGATTGGCTGCTGCCCCTGCAGCCACTCTAGCCTGCTTGGAGGACCTCTCTACTGCTCATTTTTCTGGCAGGGTGTGGCAGGACCCAGCAGGGGTCCCTTCAGCAGGGGGCTCAGGGCCTAGTCTACCCCATCACACGGCGATTCTGGAGAACAAGCCAACAGCTTCAGGTAGGGGCAGGTACAGATTCTAATTGAAATGTTTCTGTTCCTTTTCAAAGGCCAGCAGCTGAGCTCTCACGGGGATAGCGCCAATTCCTGGATCTACACATTTACTTCTGATGCGAGTGGCTTTTCTGAAGCAGATTCTGCATGGCGGGAGCATGGTGGGTCATCACAAAACACCATGCCAAGCGTCGCTCTCCTGGGGAAGACGGGCGCTGGGAAATCATCCTTTGTCAATGCTATTAGAGGGCTGGGTGATGAAGAGGAAGGTGCTGCTAAAACCGGGGTAGTGGAAACAACCATGGTACCGACTTCTTACCAGCTTCCCAAACAGCCCAATGTTACAATATGGGACCTTCCGGGGTTTGGGTCGATGACACGTCAATCAGACATGGACCTCGATTTCTTCAGTTTGAGCCAATACGATGTGTTCCTCATCTTCTCCTCCCATCACTTCACAGCCACCCATGCCAGGCTGGCCCGGAAGATCCAGCAAGCAGGGAAGAAGGTTTATTTTGTGCGCTCCAAGGTCGACAGGGAGTTGCTTGCTGCCCGGAGGAATCGGCCTTCTACCTATAACGAAGAGCAAATTCTGCAGCAAATCAGAGACGCTTGCGTGAAAGACTTGCAGAGAGAAGGGCTGACCTCCCCACAGGTTTTTCTCCTGTCTAGCTTTGAATATGGTCGACACGACTTCCCTCTCCTAGAGGAAATATTACAGCAAGAATTTGGGAGTCGTTGGGCTGGCTGAGCTCTTGTTCCCCAAAAATCTTGCACAAGGAAAAAGCAGCCATGCAGAGTCAGAAACCAGGGCCACCCAGGGTGGTGGGGGGGACAAGTGGGGCAATTTGCCCCGGGCCCCGCAGGGGCCCCCATGAGAGTTTTTCGGGGGCCCTGGGACAGAGAAGTGAGATCTGGAGCTTCTGTCTTCTCCATCCCCTAACACAAGAGCAAGGGGGCATTTAATAAAATTAAAGGTTGGGAAATTCAAACACGAGAAAAGGCGCTCCTTTTTCATACAGCGTGTGGAACTCACCTAAGTTCCTGCTAAGCTGCGCGGCCACGCAGCCGCACAGCTACCTATTAAGCCCCGCACAGGGGCTCAGGGCTGTGGTGGGGAGAGATGCCTCTCCCCAAGCCCCGAAGCTGTGGCGGCCCGGGAAGAGGAGCCTCTGCCAGCTGGCCCCAACCCAGAGCTTCCGTGGCTGGGGGAGAGGCACCTCTGCCCGCCAGCCCGAAACTGGAGCTGCTGCAGCCGGGGGAGCAGTGCCTTCCCTTCATCCTCAGCCCCACCCCAGAGCCCACACCCCCAGCCAGAGCCCTCACCCCAGAGCCCAAGCCATTGCCCCATCCCTGAGCCCCTTCCTGCACCCTGAACCCCTCATTCCACACCCCAGAGCCTGCACCCCCAGCTGGAGCCCTCACCCTCCTGCACCCAAACCCTCTGCCCCAGCCCTGAGGCCTTCTGGCCGAACCCCAACCCCTCGGCCCCAGCCCCACCATACACTGTCCATGTGTGGAGTAACTTTTGTTATGTGCACCAGTATGGAGGTGATGTATCATAGTGGTGCACGTAAGAAAAGTTATTGCACACATGGACATGAAAAAATTACAGGGAACTTCACCACCCCATGATGTTTGGGGGTTGGACTAGATACCTCCTGAGGTCCCTTCCAGCCCTGATAGTCTATGATATTCTATGATTCTATTAAGGCGAAGAGTTTAACAAGATTCAAAAGGATTGTCCATTTGTACAGCTAACGAGAATACCCAGAGCCATCTTAGAAAATGACAGCACAATGGTGTTGTGTGTAGCTTTGTTGTAGCCGTGCTGGTTCCAGGATATCAGAGACAAGGCGGGGGAGGGAATACCTTTTATTGAATCTGCTTCTGCTGGGGAGACAGACCAGGTTGAGATCTACTCAAAGTGCGTCTTCAGGTCTGGGAAAGGCATCAGAATATCACATCTAAATACAAGCTGGGACAGATTGTGTAGCATATTGAGCAATAACAAGTACGTAGGTGAACCAAGACAATCTCTGCGCTCTTTGAACTGATACAAAACCAAAATGGTGTTTATCCAGCACATCCCGCCAGAACACCAGAAACGTTTACTTGTGTCTACACCGAGCGGTAACGCTGACTGCAGGGGTGTGGTTTCTAAACCATCCTATCATGCGGCGCATTAATTTCTCTGTGTAGGCGCTTCTGGTGCGCACGAGGTTCTCTCGTGTTCTTTGCCATCGTGCTGTTTGAAACAGTACTACAGTGAACGCGCACCAGGAAATGTTACAAAGAGAGATTGTTCGTTACAGGCGTGGAAGGATTCGTTTTTACTGGTAAATGTCGGTGAGCATCAATTTCACTGGACACCCACAAACGAGATAAAAATACTTCCATTGATAATGACTGACATGTACAGACCGGCAGAGTCAGAGAAACACTGCTTGAGAACTTATCAGAGTTTGATTTAAGACTTTTTACTTGGTGTAGTTTGACATGGGATGTTGACAGTCTGTGTTTTTATGGTTATAAAGCTTTCGCTTTTTGAATCTCAGCATCTACTGTCATTAAACACTTAGTATCTGATCCCCCTTCATACTTTCCGGCAGCTGTGAAAATTCAAATAGATACAAATCGAACAAAAGGCTTAAAAATAAACATTAATATTATTAGTTGAATTCTGCCAAGCCCAAGTGTATACTATTGTAATGAGCACTGCATATAACAGACATTGCTCTTTGGAGTATATACAAAATCAAAGTCCAATTTTTGGACCTCTGCACAGAACTGCAAAATTGCTAAAAATAAACCCTGAGAAATGAAAGTAACAAACTCCGCAAAATAAAGGCCCTAGAAATGGCCTTTCCCATCCATGGAGCTAAAAATCCTCCTGGTTCACACCTCGATTGCTGTGACATCCCCTTCTCCAGCTTTGACAAATGCAATCCCGCCAGGCTCAGATGCATAAGAATATAACAATGGCCAGACTGGGTCAGAACAAAAGTCCGTTTAGCCCAGTATCCTGTCCTCTGTCAGTGGGCAGTGCCAGGTGCCCCAGAGGGAATGAACAGAGCTGGGAATCGTCAAGTGACCCATCCCCTGTCGCCCATTCCCAGCTTCTGGCAAAGAGGCTAGAGACACCATCCCTGCCCAGCCTGGCATTCAGAAAGCTGCTGCAGCGATTGCTCCCCGAGCCCGCTGCTTCGCCTGCATCACTCGTCTCTTTGCTTTGCAGCCCTGCACTGGCCCCTGCTTCTCCATCTCCTCAAACGTCAGCTGCTTCTCTTTGCTCTGATGGGCTTTCGCGGCCAATCCCCACCCGACCTTTCATCTCTCGTGCCATCGCCCACTGGGTACATTTCCAGACAAGCTCCTCAGTGACCACCCCCCGCTGCTCTCCTTCACGCTTGGGGGGGTCTCCCTGTAAACACCCTGCTGGGCTATACTGGCTTGGGATTTCCTTGCCCTCCCCTTTCCGTCCAGCTGGCATCTCTTCTCTTAGACTGGAGGGTCTTTGGGGCAAGGATGGGCTTTGTTCTGTGTCCGTCCAGCACCTGGCACAGTGGGGTCCAGGCCCAGCACTGGGGTGCCTGGGTGCTACTGCAATACGCCTAATATATAGCAATAATTATGTACAGCACCTTGCACAATGGGGGTCATGCGGTGGGCCATGCCTGGGGTTCCTGGGTGCTACCATAATGCACGTAATATATAGCAATAATTATGTACAGCACCTTGCACAATGGGGGTCATGCCGTGGGCCATGCCTGGGGTTCCTGAGTGCTACCATAATGCGCCTAATAAATAAATGATGTGAGGCCCACGCATCCCCCTCCAGGTTTAGCCCAACAGGCACCCTTCTCTTCTGCATTTGAGAGAGGCAGCCCAGAATCAACATCCCAAACGCACCTAGACACCTGTAATCAGCAGCTAATGGCCCAGGATGAAATCGCACGTCTTGGGGTTATAAAACAGTGACCCCTCGGGAGGGAGTTCATGAGCGTATCACCGTCAGCCCCCCAGACCTAGGGGACTGCCCCCATCAGCCCTTACTCCAGAGAGAGCTGAAGCCATGGCAAGAAGCTGGGAGGCACAGACGTGTTCAACTGGTCAGCTAAGAGTGACAGTTCCCTGGCCACCCACAGCAACCCACGAATGACACATCTAGCAAGGCCGTCTAGCCTCGCTGGGGCTGGACGAACCCCTGGCAGGACTGGTCTGGGTGCAGGGAGCTGGACGTGATGATCCCATCCACCCCGACATGGCCATGATTCTATGGAAACACCTCAGAAAGGAGATCAGTTACCCCTACCACCCCACTGGGGCATCGGGGCCAGCCCTGCCCACCAGGGGAGAGCTCCCACCCTGCCCCTTGCAGCACAGCGCCCCCTAGTGCCGCCCTGGGGCATCGGGACCAGCCCTGACTGCCGGGGGAGAGCCCCACCGTGCCCCCTGAAGCACAGCGCCCCCTAGTGCCACCCTGGGGCATTGGCGCCAGTCCTGACTGCCAGGGGAGAAACCCCACTCTGCCCCCTGCAGCACAGCGCCCCCTAGTGCCAGGCTGCGGTACTGAGACCAGCCCTGACTGCCAGAGGAGAGCCCCCACCCTGCTCCCTGCAGCACAGCGCCCCCTAGTGCCGCCCTAGGGCATCGGGGCCAGTCCCGACTGCCTGGGGAGAGACCCCACCCTGCCCCCTGCAGCCCAGCCCCCCCTAGTGTGACACTGGGGCTTCAGGGCCAGTCCTGACTGCCAGGGGAAACCCCCACCCTGCCCCTGCAGCACAACGCCCCCTAGTGCTGCCCTGGGGCATTGGGACCAGCCCTGACTACCAGGGGAGATCCCCCAGCCTGCCCCCTGTGGCACAGCGCCCCCTAGTGCCACCCTGAGGTATCGGGGCAGCCTTGAGTGCCTTGGGAGAGCGCCCGTTAGTACTGGATCTCTAACTCTGCTCCCTGCTGCGCTCTCTGGATGTTTGGAAGCTTTCCTAGCCAAGCACTGCGTATGCGCAAGCCCTTTTAGCTTGAGACTGACCAGTTCCTGCCAAGCTAGCGCAGCTCTCTGCCAGGGGACCCCACCAGGGCACACGTCAACCCTCTGGCAAGAGTCACAGAGCATCCTCCCAGGAAATTTCGCAGTGTTTCCTTCAGCTCTTTGGCCAGGGCTACACTACTCGCTTTCTGCATTGCTCAGGGGTGTGTGTGTGTGTGTGAAAAATCCACACATAGCCCCAGTGTAGACAGCTCTGTGTGGATGGGAGAGTGTCTCCCGCTGACGTAACTAGCATCTCTCACAGAGGTGGAGTTATGGGGCGAGCTCTCTCCCGTCGGTTTAGAGGGTCTCCCCAGATGTGCTACAGGGGTGCAGTTGTGCTGATGTCAATTTCTAGCGCAGACCTGCCCCTAATCTCCCACTGTCTGTGATGTTCAGGATTCTTGGTTGGGATCTAAGTCCTGGCCCGTTGGCTGGGGAGCTGGCAGTGCTGGAACCAGGCTGTTTGCTCGCTGCTTTCAAAGACAAACAGGAAAAAAGCCCTGTCAGTTGCTTTCACTTTCCAGATTATTCACCCTGCTCGGCGTCGGCGGGCGAGAGGCCACGAGAGCAATGGGAAACCGAACACAGATGATTCTGTGAGCTCTTTGCAGAGTTGGGGCACCTACGGCTCCTGGGAGGGAAGCAGGTAAGTGGCCTTTCTTGGCTTTGGGTCTTGTTTTCGCGGCAGCTTGTTGTTTGAAGGCCAGAGAGGCACTGTAGCAGTTCCTGACTAGCAGCCATTTTAGGTGTCCTGAACGCCACATACCGATGAATAATGGCACAGAGCTGGGCTTTGCTATCAACGCTCCACACGGGCCATCGAGTTAGCCAGGGTGAGGCCACCCTTTGCAGGACCCCGGGCAGCATGTGGCCATGGGGGAGGCTCTCCGGTCTGATTGGGAAGGCTCAGTTCCCAGCACAGAAACACCCCTCCCTCATTTTGTATTTATAATAGAAAATGATCCCCTTTCTCTAGACCAAGTGGTTCTCAACTGGGGTACAGGTCCCCTGGGAGTCTCACAGGGGTACATCAACTCATCTGGATATTTGCCTGGTTTTACAATCGGCTACATAAAAAGCACCAGCGAAGCCAGTGCAAACTGAAATTTCATACAGACAATGACACGTTTATACTGCTCTCTAGACTGTCCACTGAAATGCAAGTGCAATATTTACATCTCAATCGATTTGTTTTATAATTACATGGTAACAACGAGAAATGAAACATTTGTCAGTAACACTGCGGTTGTGACACTTGTACTTTTGTGTCTGATTTTGTGAGCAAGTCGTTTTGAAGTGAGGTGAACTTTGGGGGTACACAAGACAAATCAGATTCCTGCAAGGGGAACAGTAGTAGTCTGGGGAGGGTGAGAACCGCTGCTCTAGAGGGGTGGTGCTTCATTTCGGTTTCCCATGAGATGTCAGAGAGAACTGGATTCCTGCTATAGAATTGCATTCAATGTAATTTACACCCAGGGAAAGGGGTGTGAGCATTAGTGAGAAACCAGGTCTGCATTTGTTAAAGGTGTTTCCACAGCACCTGCCAAATACTTCTCATCCCCTTTGCTTTCCTGGCAATTAAATCACATAGGAGATGAGAGATCGGAACCAGCCCGGTGTTAGGCCTGAGCGCTACCAGGGTGAGCCAGAGGGAAATCACACCCTGCGCCTTCATTCCTGACCTTCAGCAGATCCCCTGGGGCAGGACCCAGCCCTTCAGAGACCGTCCTGCCTTCGCCATGATGAGAGTCAGTCTTGTTCGCTCACTTCACTTGATTGTGCTGTGGACTCTCTGCTGTAAGTATTCCAGCTCCGCTCGCCTGTACCTTATCTATTAGTCAGGACGCTGGTGATACCGACTTCAGTGCCCCAGATCCCTGCCACAACCCAGGGCCCCACTCTGCTCAGTGCTGTCCATTCTGATTACTGTTTATTAGGGGTATCACGGTAACACACACAAATCCCAGTCCTGGCCCCAGGCCCCATGGGGCTCAGTGCTGTGCGTTATTACAGTAACTCCACACTGAACGGCCTCCCGGTTAACGAGGTGTCATTGTTACATCGCTGATCAATTAGGGAACAGGCTCGTTTAAAGTTGCACAATGCTCCTGTCTAATGTCGTTTGGCAGCTTCCTGCTTTGTCCCCTGCTTGCAGGAAGAGCAGCTGTTGGAGCTAGTGGTGGGGGCTTGGAACCAGGGTGGGCCGGCAGCCCCCCCATCAGATCCCCCAGGGTCCCCGTGCAGCCGTTGCCCAGCAGGCTATCGACTGCGGGTAGTTCAGGTGTCCCACCCCCCACTGCCATGGCTGCTCCTGCTCCTGCCCTCTGCCTGGGAGCTGTTCCCCGAGACTCCTGCTTGCTGTACAGGGCGGGGGGAAATAGGGGTGTTAATGTCAGGGTGTCCCCCTGCTCCTGCCCCCTCCTTATCCCATCTCCACAGAGCAGGTGGGGACAGGACAGGGCTCAGGACAGAAGGAGTCTGCTGGCAGCAATTGCTGTCTCAACTTGCTGATCTACTTAAAAAGCTAATGTCCTTAGAGTGGGGTCAGTGTATTTAAAGGGGCAATGCTCATCTCTCTCTCTCTCTCTCTCTCTCTCTCTCTCTCACACACACACACGGTGTAGGTCTCCTCTCTGTCTGTCTCTCTCTCTCATACACAAACACACACAAACATGGTCTCTCACACACACACACACACACACACACACACACACACACACACACACAGCGTGTGTCTCTCTCTCTCACACACACACACACACATGCATCACCCGGCACTTTGGATAGTGGAAGGAGTGGTGCGCTCCAGTGGGATAGCCTGGGTTCATCATCACATTCACTTTCCACAGGGAATGTTTGCAGCCACTGCCATGCATCTGTTGTGTCTCCTCCCTCCATTTGCGCAACTTTGTGGAGTGTGAGGCTACATTAACAACTAGTTAACCCTTGAGGGCTCAGCCGAGTACTAGTTCATCATTTAACAGTAAGGTTTCCTGGGAAATACCCCCCTCTTTCACCTTCTGACTCCACCACCTCAACCAAGCTTCACAATCATCTTGGCTGTGTACAATTGTGTGTTTAAAACATATATATATATACACACACACACACACCCCTCTACCCCAATATAACGCTGTTATCGGGAGCCAAAAAATCTTACTGCGTTATAGTTGAAACCGCGTTATAACATACTTTCTTTGATCCACTGGAGTGCGCAGCCTCCCCCCACTCCCCAAGAGCTGCTTTACCACGTTATATCCTAATTTGTGTTATATCGGGTCACGTTATATTGCAGTAGAGGTGTGTGTGTGTATGTGTATATATATGGATGGTCTGCCCGAATTGTAAGGTCTCATGCTTTTAAAACTCGAGATTGGTTTAAGTGTGAGGTTCAGTTTCACTTACAAAATGTATGTTAGCATTAACTACTCTATCTCTCGATCTCCTTGTTATCCAGGTAGCCTTCCAATCCCAGTTTAGAGCTTGTCAAGCTCTTGGGCTCAATGATATCATGTGGCAGGGAGTTCCACAAGCTCACTGTTACCTGAAAAAGTACATCCTTTAATCAGTTTGGAACATACCACCTTTTCAGTTATTTTCTTCTCTGCATATTTATTAGCCAAAAAATGGTTCCCAAAAGCATTAGCGTAACTAGCTTTACACCCCCCAAAAGACAAGGTTTGGTGGACATACAAGATCCGACCTTCGGAAAGCTGTAGAACTAGGATAGTGGCCAACTAGTAAAGTAGCAGTTTAACATTTCTTTGCTCCCTCCTTAGTATTCAAAGTATGTCGGCCCAACTTACAGGCTAGGGGGCTCTCTCCTGGGGAGCAGAGACTCTGAAAAAGATTTGAGGGTCATAGTGGAGGTTGGAGGACGAAAGACTCTGATGTTGATCTTAGCTTTTCTTTAAGGCATTGCTGGAGAGGAGACAGCCATCACAGCTCAGTATGGGAAAGACGTCACCCTGACCTGCATCTTCCCATCCAAATTTAAGATAAGCTTCCATCGACTGAGCATCACCTGGACAAAGGAAGGAGCCCAAGGCCAGGGTGTCCTGGTTCACAGATTCCATCTGAAGATGAACTGGCTGGAGGGACAGGAAAAGGCTTATAGGGGCCGAACGCAGCTATATCCACAGGAATTCCCCCAGGGAAACGCATCCCTGAGACTCAGCGACGTTCGCCTCCAGGATGAGGGATCCTACTTTTGCAACATCACCTGTGAGCTGGGAAGCTGGTCCCAGAAGATTTCACTTATAGTGCTAAGTACGGTTCCTCTTCCTGTACGCCGGTCATAGCATCCGCGACAGTCACTCCAGGCCTGGTGTACCATGTGATCACCCAGCAGGGCAGATGGGCGCCTCATTGCAAAGCCAGAGTGTATCCACCAAAAATGCCACACTTGTCTGGCCTTGACCTTGTCTGCTTTCTGTTCTACCTGTCACCTCCCAGGCGAGGAAAGGAAAACTCCCCCTGCAGAGCTGCACTTTCACACCCCGTGCAACTTAAAGCACCATCTAGCCATATGATTTTCCATGCAGGTTTTGTGTGGTGGGGAGAAATGGGTAACACTCAATGCAGCTCCTGCATCCCAAAGAGATTGTTTCAGGCTCTCGGCAGATACCGGCAGCCATTGGTTCGTGGTTGGCCTGTCTCTGCTACATTAAGGAGCCTATTAGAACCTGGTATTTTCTCCATGTGAAGGGCTTATACACGGTAATCATGCCACCTCTTTTTTGGATAAGTTTCACAACCAGAAAGGCTAGAGCGTGACATTTTCTTAGAATGAGATCTTAGATTCTGGAACTGATCAAGGCTGGCACCAGGGAAAGTCTAAGGGGCTATGAGCCAGTTCAGACCAACCCCCACAGATGTAGAAGTTATGTACACAGAATACATTTCAGAAAAAACAGGTGAAAAAAATTGGGGGGAAATTAGGATTTGACTGTAAGCACTTCTCACCCTTCCATTTCCATAGGATCCAGGCATTTCTCAAAGTCTAATGTACTTCTCACAGAGCCCCTGGTTGGTAGGACAGGGCTGTTACTGCCATTGTACAAATGGGGAAACTGAGGCACAGGGTGATTTAGTGACTTGTCCAAGTTCACCCAGGGGTTTTGTGATTGAGCAGGGAATTAAGTCAGGACTCTAGAGACCCGGGCTCGGGCCCTAACCCCCTCTCCTGTTTGGATGTTTGTTTCCCTTTCAGGTGACAGTGAAATGGAAAGGCCTCTCATCGTTCAGCCAGGGGAGGACGTCATCTTGAATTGCTCGTTCCGGTCCGAGTTAAACAATCGGCCACTGAACATCACCTGGAAGAAGGAAGAAGAGGAGGGGCCAGATCTCCTGGTTCACAGCTACTGCTCTGAGCTGTACCCACTGGAAACACAGGATGAAGCTTACAGGGGCCGGACTCAGCTGTATCCAGAGAGACTCCATGAGGGAAACGCGTCCCTGAGACTCAGGAACATCCGGTGGGAGGATGACGGGGTCTACACCTGCCACGTCAAGCCCCAACTGGGCAGGTTTTCTGTGCGGATGAGAGTGGTCGTGGAGAAGGGTAAGGCTCCTCTTCCAGGGCACCGCACGAATCCCAGGGTCCGGGCAGCTGGGCCGCCAGGAACAGCTCCACGCAGCAGGGATGGCAAATGGGAAGGGGAGTGAGGTTTGTGGAAGGGAGGGTGTCCACCACACGCTCTCTTTAGGAAGCTGCGATCCATGTTACGGAAATGCCTGAGAGCTGCTGGCCTGGAGTCTGTGTGACATTTCTAACGCCCTCCCCACATGTCCCATTGGAATTTCCTGTCTCTCATGCTGTGTCCCATTGTGTTTTATTTTGCATTTTCCAGATGCTGAGCTTGTCCAGAGCCCATCCACACTGTGCAGTCTGTGGTGGATTGTTCTGGTCGGGTTACTGGGGATATTAGCATTTGCTCTGTTTCGAATGTGTTATCCTTCCCGGTGGAAACTGTGGCTGAACAAAAAGTTGCCTCGAAGTGAGACCCAGCAGACTGTGTCTGACCATAAAGACGACGAAGAGGAGAACAAACATCTGCTCCGGGCATCCTCATCAGCCTTCATGGGGCTAGGAGTGGCCAATCCCACCCACAGTCCACCTGTGCATTCTTCCCCGGTACGGCTCCAAACATTTCGCTTTCCTTCTTTGTTTGCACGTGTGTCTGAGGTCATTAGATTCGAGGGGAGGAGGCTGGATCACTAGGTCTTTCTCTTTGGATTTCACACGCCCGTGCTGCCTGTTTGAAATTATTCCTTTGTCAGGCAAACCTGGGCCTCTGGAAAGGGAAAAGAAATCAGGATTGTGGTTTTGAAAACTCATGATTTCTTTTTCTTTCTTTCTTTCTTTCACATCTCAAAGCCTCTTGGTGCAGAGATTTAATATTTACTTTATTTAAGGGCTTGTTTACACGTGAAAGTTAATCCAGAATAAGGTAAAGTGTGAATTTAAAGCAGAGTAACTATTCCAGAATAACATCATAAGGGGATGTTCTTATTCCAGAATGAGTGCGCCTTTTTCTTTTGTCCAAAGTGGATTAAGGGCTTGCCTAGGGCAGGTCTACACTACGGGGTGGATCGATGCTGCGGTGATCAATCGATCCACCAGGGTTGATTAATCAGGTCTAGTGAAGACCTGCTAAATCAACTGCCAATCACTCTGCCCTCGACTCCGGTACTCCATCAGAACGAGATGAGTACGGGGAGTCGACGGGAGAGTGGACCCCAGGGTAAGCAGATCTAAGCAACATCAATTTGAGTTACTCTATTAACATAACTCAAATTGTGTAGCTTAGATCGACTTTCCCCTGTAGTTTAGACCTGCCACTACGCAGGGAATGATTCTTGATTAACTCCATGTGTGGATGCTCTTATTCCGAGAAAGAGTGCTTTATTTGGAGCTAGCTCAATCCACTTGCAAAGCATTCATGTAGGGAGTTAATCCAGACTAGCTGGTCTGCTTTAAATTCACATTCGCCTTTATTCTGGATTAACTGTCATATGTAGCCAAGCTCACAGTTACTCTAAATTATGCCATTTTCAGCAGTCCCATAGGCACAGCTCCAGTGGCTGAGGTTCAGCTTGAGTTCCGAGCACTCTGGCCTGACCTTTTCCAACCTCCAGTTTACCTCTTCCCAGAGCACTATGCAGATGTGAGTGGCATAGAGCAAGTTAGCCCAGCTTTACATACCCTAGTACTAGAAGACAGTCCACTCCCCCACTATCGGCTACCTTTTTAGGGCAGATTTCCAACCAGAACAACTGTTGAGGACCTCATCCTGAAAGTTCTCAGCAACAGGTGCCCCCGCTCACAAAGAGGGGCAGAATTTTCCTACTGCACTTGCAAACTGCTCTGTAAACTGATTTTGCAAACTATGTAACCAGCTCATAGACACTTGACTCAAAGTTTCTGCTCACACTTCCTGAAGCCAGACATATCAAACCTAACTTGTTTGGTAGATCCTATGGTGCTCTAAAGATCAAGCCAATTCTGAAGACAATTGCTCCCGCTGTTTGAAAGTTGTGAAGGTGTAACTTTGGTATGTCTTCTCCAGAATTGCCCTGGGTCCCCAAAACATCTGGGATGCACGCTCAGAAAGGATCCTCTGCAAATGCATCTCACACGTCCCTTGCAGAAAGGTGGCTGGACATATGCCTTTATGGTAATGTTGCCACTTCTCACGGGCCCTGGTGAGGGATCTTTGAAGATCTGATGTCTATGGGGGTGGAGGAATAAGAAGGACAAGTTGTCCTCAGTCCCCTTCCCACCAGGCTTTGTTCAGTTTAACTGCAGCTTGTTGCAAATACACTTTCAGCCTGTTGTGATTCTCCTGTGAGCTGATTACATTATAAATGTTGCCCTTGAGAATACATGATCAGTATTTGGTCTGGGTTTTTGTGTTTTCAGGGGCAGACTGCCAAAGACATGGGAGAACCAAGGGCTGCTCATGGAGTTCAAATAGTACCTACACTGATTTCTATAATGCAGCGGTGGGCTTTGGAATACACCAGGTTAAATATCGCCATTATGGGAGAGCGAGGCTGTGGGAAATCATCCTTCATTAAGGCCATGCAGGGACTATTTGATGAAGATGAAGGTGCTGCCCCTGTCGGGGAGGAAGAAACGATGATGAAGCCAACAGCTTATCAGCATCCCAAACACCCGAGCGTGACTTTCTGGAGACTGCCGATAAGTGGGACAGAAAATTTTCAGCCAAAGGCATATCTCCAGCAGCTGAAATTTGTCTGCTACGACTTCTTCATCATCATGGGTTTAGAGGAATTCACACCTACACATGCGGAGTTGGCCCAGGAGATCCACAACAGAGGGAAGATGTGTTACTTTGTGCGCTCCAAGGTGGATGCAGATTTGGATGCTGAAAGACGTAGCCGGCCCACCACCTATGATGAGGAAGAAATACTGCATAATATCCGTAACCACTGCATCAGATGCCTGGAAGAGGGAGGGATGATCAATCCTGAGGTTTTCCTCCTCTCCGCAATTGAGTTAGACAAGTACGATTTTCCCCTCCTGCGAGAGAACATGGAGAAAGCACTCCTGGGTGACAAGAACAGGGCTTTGATACTGGCCCTGCCCAACACCTCTCTGCAAGCCTTGCAGAAGAAAAAGGAAGCCGTGCAGAAGCAGATCTGGAAAATAGCTCTTGTGTCTTCTCTTATCACGGTTATTCACATACCCGGTGTCTCCACCATTCTTGACATAACTATCCTGCTGATACTCATGAGATACCACTGCTTGGTCTTCAGCCTGGATGATGTCTCCTTCACGGCTCTCACGAGGCAGTTTGGCAAACCGGCAGAAGAGCTGAAGGCCATTATGAAGCCCCTGCTGGCCAAGGAAATTACCATTAACGTGGTCTTGCAGCTCTTGTCCTCGGTTGGGTGCGGCATATTCATAGGAGCTGATTTGTCTCTGTGGCCTTTAGGGGTGCTAGGATTCATGCTGTCTGGAGGAGCTGTAGGACTCTTGGCGGCTGGTGGAATTTCACTGGCTACCACGTATATCCTGCTGAAAACCTTCCTCAACGGTGCTGCTGAAGATGCCCAAAGAATCCTACAGGAGCTAAGTCCACAGGACAACAGGGAACGCTAATAAAGCTAATGAGACGATGCAAACGAGGAAGGATTTCCAGGACCAGAATCTAAATGTTCAGGGCACATGCTTCATGAGCACTATGTGCTTATTCTGCTGTTCTTGTCCCTGTCCTGGTCCTTCCTTTTGAAGCTTCCCTGGTGTAATCCTCCAGCGTGTAACTCCACCAGCTTCCACTTGACACTGGGACTGGGCTGAGGCTGTCACAGCAGAGGGGCTTAGAGTGGAAGAACTAGCATCATAAACCCAGGTCAACAGATGAATAGTGAAATGATTGAATGTAGGTGTGTGGGAAAGAGGCTGGCTGACAGTCTGAGTCCTTTCGTGTATTCCCAGCCCAAGCACCTGGCCTGTTGTACTTCCCTTCTTACAGTTCTTTCTTATATTGTTTCTTTTCCTGTTATCTATTTATGTTACACCAACACGAGAGATCCCAGCTGGGATCAGGGCCCCGTCATGCGAGGCACTGCCCAGACACAGCAAGAAACGGTTCCTGTCCCTAAGAGTTTACCAAGGGGCAAAAGGTGGGAGGGGAAATGGAGGCACAGAGCAAGAACCCAAGCAGGCCAGAAACACACCCCTCATCTCCTGACTCCAAGGCTAGTGGGCTAAAAAAACACATCCCTCACTTCCTCTCTCAGTCTTCCAGCTCCACTTCCTTGTTCTCCAGCAGCAGGCCATGCCGCCTGGGACAGGGCATTCCTGGGGAGCTGGGCTGCACAGGTCCTGGCATCTCAGCTCAGTGGCAGCACTACAGGACAAGAGAAATCTGGGCCTGGCAGCGGAGTCATCTGTGTGGTTTGCCATGGGAGCTACTGCTGCTTTCCCTGCAGCCCTAGGGATGCATTTTCACAGTGGGGGCAGAGCCGGGGCGTGCAAATTTCTGCTCCCTTGTGTTCTCTGTCCCAAGTCCCCTCTCATGTCCCCCACCCCCCGGACTCAGGGGTGCTATTTCAGATTTTGGTGGTGGGGGGTGTGCGTGTGTCAACTTTACTCATGATTCCAAGGGCAACTTTCTGCTGCATCAGTAGTCCACAGTCACCTAAAAATTAGCCCCAAAGTAGCTCAATCTATTTAAACAATTTTTTTTATTAACACCTTTAAAGAGAATCACTATCTAGAGTGTAATTAAAATGATGGATGTTAGCAGCATACAGATCTATAACAAACATTTTGGCAACCAAATCTTACAGATTGTTCAGAGTGGTTTGGGTTTATGTGCACGTGTAAGGGGACTGTTATCCCCTTACTAACACTCAGTGGGGTGTTTTGGTTGCTAGCTCCCAGTACCAAAAGGGGAAGGGTCGAGGGGAAATCAGGAGCCTGAGACAGACAGTCCCCAGGGGGAACGGGGAAAGGCCAATGCTCCAGGTCAGCCTGATGGACAGGGCGGGTAGGCTAATCAGGGAGTCAGGAGGCCAGGGGGGTCCTGTCCACCTACTGAGATGGAGTTGTCTGGGTCAGACAGAGTCGGGCTGAGATAAGGAGAGAGCAGGGGCCTGAGCTGAGCTGGGGAGCAGAGAGGGGCCAGAAAAAACAGCCCAAAGAGAGCAGGCCTGCCCCGGGGGAGAAGTGCAGCCCCAAAGCCAGAGCACAGCTCAGAGAGAGCAGATCCTGTGCTAGGAGCAGAGCTGCAGCAATCAGAGCCAGAGGGGCCAGAGAAGCAGCTCAGGGGGCTGGAGGCAGAGCAGCAGCAGCCGCCGTGCTGAGGCAGTGTGGAGCTGGGGCTGGAGCAGTCCAAAGCTGGGTGCAGTGAGCAGCTGGGGAGAGCGAGGGCGACCCTGGGCCGTGGGCCCAGCACAGGGAGACGCTTCAGCCAAGAGGCCCCGCAGGCCGGACTTGCAGGGGGATCGTAACCCCGACAGGGTGGGGGCCACGCTGGGAAGCAGGGCCCTGCCACCCAGAACTGAGAGTGTGTGGCCACCACCAGAGCAAGTGTCCGACCCGCAGCGTCCCTGCAGCACAGCCAGGGTCTGAGAAGGGGCCTGGGACCTACAAGGAACAAACTGTGAAGTGCCTGGACATTCCAGAAAACTGTGATGTTCCCTGCCACAGAGCAGGTTTATGTATTTCCTTGAACCTTTCCCATTTCTCCTTATTCCTTTTTTAAATTAATTGTTAATGAAATAAACTGTATTGCTTTAAATTGTATGAAATGATCAGTGGGTCAGGGAAGTGCCCAATGCAGAGAGAGCACCCCGGAGTGGGGACACCCAGGCCCCTGCCCTAAGTGACCACAGCAGGGTTGGGGGTCGAGCCCCCCAGGAATTCTGAGCCCAGCCTTGTTGGGGTTACGAGGACTCTGCCAGACAGGAGAGTGGAAGGGGAGCCCTCCAGGACAGGGAGGTCTCTGGGTAAAGGAAGTGGAAGCGAGGACTCAGATCCTTCTGCTAGCCCAGGAGTTGGCACACTATGGCACTCCTCGGCCCGCAAGCTGATTTTCAGTGGCGCTCACACTGCCTGGGTCCTGGCCACCGCTCCGGGGAGCTCTGCATTTTAATTTAATTTTAAATGAAGCTTCTTAAACATTTTAAAAACCTTATTTACTTTACAGACAATAGTTTAGTAATTTATTATAGTCAGAGACCTTCTAAAAATGTTAAAATGTATCACTGGAACACGAAACCTTAAGTTTGAGTGAATAAATGAAGACTCGGCACAGCACTTTTGAAAGGTTGCCGACCCCTGGGCTAGCCCATTTCACCGGGGTAGTGCAGAAGCCAGGAAAGTTCCCCACAATAGCGGGACCATCCCCCACTTACACGTGGAAGGGTTTCTACAAAGAGTTATGATAAATACAGAGGATTTACGTTGGAAGGAGGTTTCTAGTGTGTTGCTGCAAGATTGGTGAGAGTAAACATCACCTCCAGGAAATTCTCTGATGATATTCAAGTCTGTGGGACTCTGCCACCCTCAGAAACGTTTAGGAGTGTGTACAACAGGAGATCAGAATATTTACTAGCTGGACGAGAACAAGATACAGCAGAAAGCTGCAAAATGGCTGCTTGAGGGGAGCAGTCAAGGGGCAGCAGCTCCTCAAAAGGTGTCTGGGAAAACGGTCCTAGAAAAGTGCAAACCCAGGGGAGATTTGGTAAAATCCCAGCATTCACAGAGGAATCAGTGTTTCTGTGTTGCAGCCTATGGGCCTGACCCAAAGCCCATTGTTGGCGGGAAAGACTCCCACAGACCCGTGGAATTAAATGGCAACATAAATGGCCACACAGGGGTACTGCCATTCACTACAAAATTAGAGAGTCGGGAAAAAATGGAAAGTTTTAAGTGTAATTTAAACAGTATTTATGGTGGTGGCAGTTCATGCATCTTTCTTCACAGCAGGGACAGGTTTCTATGCATAGCTAGACTAAACTCTCTTTAAAAGTAGCCCCAAACTGACCCAATCTATTTCTGTAATTCACCCACTTTGCCACAAAGCACGACTGACTGGGTGGATAATAATGGCAACACTGATTTAGGCCACTACAAATGAAAGAATTTTAAAAACTGAATGTGGTTGGTAACCACTTATGTGCTTGACTTTCTGCATGTCTCTAAGTACAGACAATGAAAAAAACCAGTTCTACTCCTTCTAATTCATTTCACTTTCAATGTCCTGGTGCTCCAATGTTTGGGTTTCAAACACTGCCCAGGAATTTTGGTCTAAGAACTATTTTCAGTCAGATACGTAGCCTTTTAAAAAGAGTTTTGGAACCATTTTTGTAGCCTAGGGTTTTATAAGCTTTTTTTTTTTTTTTTTAAAGATAGATGCTGAACTAGGGGTGCTGGGGGTGCAGCACCCCCTGGTTTGAAGTGGTTTCCATCAAACACAGGGCCAGCACAGTGGCTGCATGATCTCTAGATGATTTTTGGCGTGATATTTTTGGAGATTTTTCTAATTCATCATGAAAGAAATGTTCAGACTATGGGTTGTAATTTGATCTTTCACCACTAACATAAATGAGTTGATGCTAAACTACAGGGGTTAAGATGAACTTTTAAAAGTTTGTTAAGGGGAAAAGTGGTATTAGAGAGTAACTCTGTGTTAATTCACAAATGAATGGCGAGGAGAGGGGATGAAATTAATGATGGCTCAAAAGCAGCTGAGGTACCAAACAAACAAAAACTTTAAAAGTCATTATATACAGTGTCATTAAATGATGGATTAGCAGCATGGATCTATAATAAATTTTGGCAGCCAAATCTTACAAACTGGCTTGGTTTGGGTTTCTGTGCACCGAAGGGTTTATACAAAGAGTTATGATAAATGCAAAGGACTAAACTGGAAGGATCTGAGAGCATAAACATCACATCAATGAAATTCTGACTAGTACTCGAGTTTGTGAGACTTTGCCACCTTCAGAAATATTAAAGAGAATCTACCCAGGAGCTAAGAGTACTTACAGCAAGCACAGCAGACACAAACCATGGCTGCATGAGGGCAGCAGCTGCTTGTATCTGCACATGTAAAGGAGCAGCAGCTCCTCAAAAGCTGTTCTGGGAAAAAGGTCCTGGAAAAGTGCAGCCTTAGGGAGATGTGGGCCTTGTCTACACTGGCACTTTACGGCGCTGAAATCTTCTTGCTCAGGGGTGTGAAAAAACACTCCCCCCGAGTGCTGCAAGTTTCAGCAGTGTGAGGCTCCAGTGTAGACAATGCCCCAGCACTGGGAGCTACACCCCTCGTGGGCGTGAGTTTTTTAGAGCACTGGGAGAGCTCTCTCCCAGCCCTGCACTGTGACCACATAAGCCACGTTAAAGCGCTGCCGTGGCAGCGTTTTAACGTTGCTAGTGAAGAAAAGCCCTAAGTGAGATCAGGGCATTCCCAGAGGAATCAGCATTTGTGTGTAACAGCTCATGTGGCCCTACCTGGGAACCTGACCCAAACCCCAGAGTAAGCAAAGGAAAGATTCCCACAGAGAAGTGGGACTAAATGACAGAAGAAATGGCTAGGTTGGGGCACTGCCATTCCCCCCCCCCAAAATAGCGAGTTGGGAAAAAATGAGAAAGTTTTAACTGTCATTTAAACACTATTTGTGGGGTGACAGCACATTTGTTTCTTCCCAGCAGGGACAGGTTCCAGGTGGTCATTCTGCAGCACTCCTCCTGCAGCCAGAAACCCCCAAAGCAGGGCTGGCTGTGGGGATATTTAACCCCTGAATGTGCCTGGGGTGGAAGCCCCCGCCCCTGTCTGTGCAGTCCTGTATTTACTGGTGTCCCAAGGGGCTGCTCCTGCCTCTGTAACATGTCGCCATGGGAAGGGGAGAGGCAGATCATGATGAAATCTGCAGCAGGCATCTCCTGACCAAAAGCAGAGCTTCTTCCCCTGACCTCTCCCTGAGCCTGTTTGTGCCAGGAATGAATCTGAATCTACAAGAAAGAGGTGGAAAAACCGGAAACAGTCCAGCGGAGGGCAAAAAAATGAGTAGGGGGCTGGAGCACATGACTTACAAGGAGAGGCTGAGGGAACTGGGATTGTTTAGTCTGCAGAAGAGAAGAATGAGGGGGGATTTGATAGCTGCTTTCAACTACCTGAAGGGGGTTCCAAAGAGGATGGATCTAGACTGTTCTCAGTGGTACCAGATGACAGAACAAGGAGTAATGGTCTCAAGTTGCAGTGGGGGAGGTCTAGGTTGGATATTAGGAAATATTATTTCACTAGGAGGGTGGTAAAGCACTGGAATGGGTTCCCTAGGGAGGTGGTAGAATCTCCTTCCTTAGAGGTTTTTAAGGTCAGGCTTGACAAAGTCCTGGCTGGGATGATTTAGTTGGGGATTGGCCCTGCTTTGAGCAGGGGGTTGGACTAGGTACCTCCTGAGGTCCCTTCCAACCCTGATATTCTATGAAAAAAGTGCCGCAGAAGTTTCCAGCCCTGCTACTGGCTCTGCCAGATACACCTCTGCCTGCCTTTTGGCTGAGCAAAGAATAAGCGGGGTTGGGGGGAGGAGGGGGAAGTGAGCTGGCTCCAGCTGCTGGTATGAAATTCACCCCCTGCTGCCCCCCAAATGGCTCCCCTGGGGACCTTGAGAAGGTTGCTGATAGAATCACCATGTGTATTAACGCTGTAGGTTTCCCCGCTAGGAAATGGGTCTGAATCCCTCACTCACTGTTCGGTCTGTGTCATATCTCTCTGTCCCCTGACCCCTGAGCCAGCCAGTCCCTGCCACAGGGCTGAATTGGGGTCAGTCCCCTCAGAGGGTAAAGACCCCGTATCCCATTCCCCATTCCCCTGAGTCAGCCAGTTACTGCCCTGGGGCTGGATGGGAGCCAGCATCCCCTAGAGGGGAAAGGCCCCATGTCCCACTCCCTGCCCCCCCGAGAGCCAGCCAGTCTCCTCCTAAACAGGTCATTTCAAGTAATAGCACTACAAACTGGGTGATAGCTGATGGTTTATACCTTTAAAATGTAATCGCTTGGCCTGCTCACCGCAGGTTAGCGCAATGCTAATATATTGCATATATTCACTAGCCTCTGTGTTCTCGTCTGACTTGTTTTATACTCCACTAAACATGCATGTTTGGGATTGAGCGTCAGTGTTTCCAAACCTCGTCACTCACACAAGACTTTGCATTAATTCAGGGCCGGTGGATGGCTCAGTGCTGGGCCGCATGCACAGAATAAGTGTGTGGTGAGCAGAAAATCTTAGGCCTTGTCTACAATACAGAAGTTTGCCATGTGCTGTACTGCTTGGTACCTCTCAAAGGCTTGAGATGCATGTCTGGCCCCTTGCTTGAGCTGTTTGCTAACCATGCTGACTGCTGCCCAGCGTCCTCTGCGCTTCATCAGGGCTGAAAGTCAGCCAAGGGCTCATCTGTCTGGGGAAATAGCCCAGAAAAACTATTGCAGAATAGCCACCTGGTAATAGCTTCCTGTGCGGACGCTCTGATTCTACCCTCAAGGTAGATCTGTACTTCAGTCACGGGGGCACTGCAGCTCCTGGACATGTCCGAGCTGACTTCAATGGGAGCGGCCAGCCTGGCCATTATTTACCCAGGATGCTGTGGGGGCTTACACAGCGTGTGCTACCACGGCTTTGCTGCTCCACGACCAGAGCTAGCTGAGCTGTGTCTGCTTCGGCTGCAATCACGGCCCTTGCTTGCAATACAGGCAACCTGATCAGCAGGGCCGTCCTTAGCTGTAGGCAGAACAGGCAGCCGCCTAGGGCACCACTAGGTCTGTGGGCACCACTCTGGCGGGAGCCCAGACAGACGGGAAGCAGTGGAGCATGTAAGAGCAGGGCTGCCGAGTCCTAGAGAGCTGAATGCAGCACAGTCTGAGGGAGGGGATTGGCTGCTGGGGTCTCTGGGAATTAACTCACCTGTGAGTGTGACTCTTTCCCCCGGCGTGAAGTGAGGCAAGCTCGGTGGCTCTGGCACCAGTATCCTTTGTTGTCCACCATAACGTCCATTTTTCTCCCCTCTGCCCCACAGAGCACCCCCCTTTCTCTCTCCCGCACACGGAGCACCCCTCTCCCCCCTCCCCTCTGTCAGGGATGGGTTGGATGAGGTGCTAGGGGGAGGGGAGGCTGGCAGGCTGCCTGCTGAGTAATGACAGTGAAAGTAACTCACTTCCTCGGCAGGCAGCCAGGATTGGAAGGGTCGCATAGGGCTGGGCTGGGGATAGCCAGATAGCATATGCGAAAAATCAGGACAGGGGGTTGGGGTAGAGTGAGCAGATGTCCCACTTTTATAGTGACAGTCCCAATTTTGGGGCCTTTTTCTTATATAGGTTCCTATTCCCCCACACCCCCTCCATCCTGATTTTTCACACTTGCTGTCTGGTCACCCTAGGTGGGGGTAATTGGTACCTATATAAGACAAAGCCCCAAATATTGGGACTGGCCCTATAAAATCAGGACATCTGGATCTGGTCACCCTAGCTGGGGAGCGCGTCTCTCCCCTGGGCTGGCAGTGATCCATCTCATCCGGGGGGAGCTGCACAGGGCAGGAAGAGCTGCTGTGGCTCCATGGGTGCCCCGTCCCTGAGATCAGATTTTGTGCTAACTTCACTATGGTCTGTTGGGCTGGTGGTGGTGCCCATTGGCGTGTGATCGGACCTGAGGGTTTGCTGCTGCTGTTGCCACTCTGCACCCCAAGAGGTGGATTTTGGGGTCCTGCAGTTTTCCACCTATCTCCTCCTCTACTGCAGCTGTTGGACCAGCAGGCTGGGGCGTGAGCCAAGCATGAAAGCAGTGCTGTGTTGCCATTTAGATTGTCATTTAACAAATTTGTTTGTCAAAAATGCTTGCTAACAATCCTGAATTCAATTTCAATTTTTTTTTAAAAAAAACCCAATATCTTAGCCAAAAACAGAAAGTTAAGTTGTTAACAATTATTTGTGATAAGTTTGATATGGAGAAGGGAGTGGGCCAGTTTTCATCGGAGAAACAAAAAATGTTGACCGACTTTCCTATAGCTTGTTACTGCTAAATAGAGCCCTCCAACAACTGTAATATGCTCATCTCCTTACTAATGTATAGAGCAGGGGTCGGCAACCTACAGCACATGTGCCAAAGGTGGCACGCGAGCTGATTTTTGATGGCATGCGGCGGTGGGCTGAGCAGCTCAGTCTGCCACTGCTGTGGGGTTCCGGCTGCTGCCCCATTGCCATCCGGGGTCCTGGCCGCCAGCCCCACTCAGCACCCACTGCTGGCCTAGTGACCCCTAAGAAACCTCAGGCTGGCAGCAGGCTGAGCAGACTAGCGGCTGAGACCCAGCTGAGCCACTCAACCCACTGTCGGCCTGGGGTTCCATTCACTCAGCTGATAGGTGGATTGAGCAGGACTAAATTCAATGAAATAGGAAAACAAGAGCAACTAATGACAAAGTGCAAGAACCTAGATCAGTGGTTCCCAACCTTTTTCGCCTGGCAGGTGCCAGACAAAGGATCGTGGTGACGGACGAGCATCTGCTGAAATGCTGCTGAAATTCGGCGGCATTTTGGTGGCGACACCTCTGGATGACGCTGCTTTCGGCAGCAAACGGTGTCATCCAGAGGCATCAGTGCCAAAATGCCGCCGAATTTCGGCACCATTTCAGCAGATGCTCGTCCTCTGGTCGGTACGCGGGTGCACTGAGAGGCCCCTGCAGGCGCCATGGTGTCCGTTGGCACCATGTTGGAGACCCCCGAGCTAGAGAGCCTCCCGAAGCACGGTGATCGTTTTGATTTAAATGGACTTGAACTGTACGAAGAATTAAGTTGTTGCCACATGCAAAATCGATGATGAAGACTGTACAGTTTATTCATACCAGCAAACTTGTTAACATATATCCTAATGTGTATATTGCCACTCGTATTCCACTGACAATTCCTGTAAACAGTAGGACCAGGAGAACAGAGTTTCTCAAAACTAAAGCTCTTTAAAAAGTATCTCCACTCTACAATGAGTCAGGAACACTTGACTGGTCTTGCTATTCTTTCAGTTGAACAAGACATCACTTTGTCTTACGACATTATTACTGATTTTGCAGCCAAAAAGGCCAGAAAGATTGCTTTTAATTAAAAACAAATCCTTGTTTCAATACCTCTTAATATAAATTTCCAGTAAAATTGATAAATTTTAAAAATTATATTATTTGCATCATTCTGTCAAATCAGAATTTTTTCTGTAGTGCTGCTTCTTTAGTGCTAGTTCATCAGCGTTACAGAGTGCTTAATTAAGTTAAACTGGTTTTAATAACATGCATGTGGCAAGTTTTCCAATAGTGTAAGCTTATGTTTGTGTTCCTAAGAGCAAGACAGGCTCAGGGGCACCAGTATAATAATCCCGCCTAGGGCACCATAAATCCTAAGGACGGCCCTGCTGATCAGCCCACTACCCCAAACCTCCAGGGTGCCAGTATCAGCCCAAGGGCACCACGACTCAGAGACGAGCAGTGCTTGAGCAGCTAGAGTTATCGGGTTGCCTCCTGTTTCATATTATAAGGAACGTCCTGTATGTAAATGAAAAATTATCCGGCCCGGACTAAATCAGTACAAGCCACTTAGCTAAGTTTTAAGTGTAGACCAAGCCTATGAAGCCACGTCTGCACTACAAAATTAAGTTGACCTAACATAGTTCAGCATACAGCCGCTACCTGTGGTTACATCAGTTGTGCATGTCTACACTTCGCTTCTTGTG
The DNA here is from genome assembly GCA_026122505.1 of Aldabrachelys gigantea. Classification (NCBI taxonomy): domain Eukaryota; kingdom Metazoa; phylum Chordata; order Testudines; family Testudinidae; genus Aldabrachelys; species Aldabrachelys gigantea. The sequence goes on from CM047489.1 coordinate 72,575,626, forward strand.
TCAGCGGCGCACAGCCTGGCCAGGAGAAACTTCTATCAACTGTACTGTGAGCCTGGGGCATTGTGGGATGGCTCCTGAAAACCAGTAACAGTCAATGTGAGCAACGCAGCGTCTACACTGACACTACATCAACCTAACTACAATGACTGACTCTACGCCGCTCATGGAGGTGGAGTTATTAAGTCGGCACATCAGGGTGATTATGTCAGAGGGAATGAAATTTAAGTGTAGATGTTTCCATGGGTAGGTCACCATGAGGCTGGGGGGGGGGGGGCTCATGAAAGGAGTGGAGTGGGGGCAGGGCTGGGGGCAGAGAAGGGGTTGAGCTCCCAGGGAAAAGAGAGGAAGTCAGTGTTGTCGTATATTTACTTTCATTTTACATGTTACTGAGAGCTCAGCAACAAAGGGAGGGAGATGCAAGAACACCCAGGGATGATTCTGCTTCTATGAGGTCTCCGAGTCGATCGGAGGGTCTGGTGCACTTGGGGTGGAAGGTAAGAGACTCCACTCCTGCCTGGCTCTCATTTGCTGCTGCCTTTTGTTCCAGGGTATAAGAGACATTTCAAAAGGCAGCTGCAAAATGAATCAATGGCTGCTGAGTCATATGACCAGCAATCATAGAATCACAGGACTGGAAGGGATCTCGTGGCAGGACTCAGTATTATCGAGGCAAGCGGTTCTCAAACTTTAGCAACCCGAGGACCCCCATTTGATTTAAAATTTTTAAGGGACCCCCCAAAATCCCTGCTCAGCCTTTGCCCTGCCCCCTTCCCCAAGACCACACCCCTGCCACACTCCTCCTCCAGGGCCACCCCCAGTCACCCCTTCCTTCTGTCACTGGTGCTCTCCCACCCTCACTCACTCTCACCAGGCTGGGATAGGGGGGTTGGGCTCTGGAAGGGGGTTCAGGGTGAGGGCTCTGGGAGGCAGTTTGGGGGCAGGAGGGGGTCCGGGTGCGTTCTGTGGGAGGCAGTTTGAGTGTGGGCTCTGGGAGGTAGTTTGGGTACGGGCTGGAGTGTAGGATGGGGTGAGCGCTTACCTTGGGCAGCTCCCAAAAGCAACTGGCACATCTCTCTGGCAGCAGCTCTAGGCTGGGGAGGCAGGGGGTCTCTGTGTGCTGCTCCCAGCCAATGGAAGCTGCAGAGGCGGCACTCAGGGTGGGGGCAGTGCACAGAGACCCCCTGCCCCAGCAGAGGCTGCAGGGACATGCCACTCGCTTCCAGGATCAGCATGGAGTCAGGGAGCTTGCCTTATCCCCCTGTGCCACCAGACTTTTAGCATGCAGGAGGTGCTGGGAGGGAGGGGGAAGAGTTGATCAGCAGGGTTTGTGGACCCCCTAGGAAACCCTCAGGGACCCCAGTTTGAGAAACACTGATCTAGACCGTCCCTGACAGGAGTTTGTCGCACCTGCTTTTAAAAAACACCCAATGATGGAGAGTCCACAACCTCCCTGGGCAGTTTATTCCAGTGCTTAACCACCCTGACAGGAAGTTTTTCCTAACATCCAACCTAAACCTCCCTTCCCACAATTTAAGCCTATTGCTTCTTGTCTTGTCCTCAGAAGTTAAGAACAATTTTTTCTCCCTCCTCGTAACAACCTTTTATGTACTTGAAAACTTATCGTGGGCCCTCTCACTCTTCTCCAGACTAAACAAACCCAGTTCTTTCAATCTTCCCTTGTAGCTCATGTTTTCTAGATCTTTCATCATTTTTGTTGCTTTTCTCTGAACTTTCTCCAATTTGTCCACATCTGTCCTGAAATGTGGCACCCAGAACTGGACACAGTCCTCCAGTTGAGGCCTAATCAGCGCTGAGTAGAGCATAATATACAACCCAAAAGGTTTTTTTTTTTTAAAGCATCCCATAGAATATAATGGAAAACTATGTTCCTGCTATGGCCATTCATAAGGTAGTTATAAACCCTGCAGAAATGATGTGGGAGTGTGATTTCATTCACACTGAATACCTATTGCTCTGCTGTGGCAGTGAACAAGGGACTTAAAGTGGGAGTGAATATTTTCACTGACGTTAAGGCCCCTTTATGCTGCCACAGAGTTTTAAAGGGGCCTTAGTGAAAATGAAAACCAGGCGCTAAGTTTCTATTCAATTCTAGAGCTTTTAGTATAATTTCTATAGACCCCCTTAAGGGTTAGGTGTAAAATGGCATAACCACATTAATTCCAGTGGAGCTATGGCCCATTGACACTAGCTGGGATCTGGCCCATGCTGCTTGCCCTAGTGTAAAGCTGTTCATCCCGACTCTTGTTTACACTAAGTCCCTTTTACAAACCTCTGGCTCGCTGCAAGACCCTGGTGAAGAAGCCAGCACTTGACAGAATCAGGCAGCCAGAGTGACTCCCGGTTTTCACTGAGGTGAGTGGGGCTGCAGGGCCAGTGTGAATGTTGTTCCCAGGGGCTGGAATGCAGCTAATTGGAGCTTTCTCTCTCTTTCTCTTGCAGATACAAAATGGTCAGAAGCAGGGTGGGAATAAGCCCTGGCTGGTCACTGCATTTGATGGCTCTGTGGACTCTCTATGGTATGTGCCACCTGCTTCACTCTCCTGCTTCTATTGTGCGATCGGGTGTCACTTTAATTGTCCATTTCCCTATTGGATTCCCCCATCCCCCTGCTTTTTTTAAGCTGGTCCCAGTGGTGTTGTTTCAGATATTTGGAGGGCCAGGGACCAACTTTAACCATGATTTCAAGGGGCAACTCAGGCATCTGAAAACTCTAGTTTTTGTTTTTTGGTTTTTTTTTTTTTTTTTTTTTTTAAACACAGATAACTTAGAAATTCACTGACAAGAGAAAGAAAGAAAAATATAGATACCAACCTCAATTAAGCCATATTTTAAGTTTATATGTTCTAAACTTGCAATCAGGAGATTGTATTGATTTATTTTCATAAAAAATTAAGTTATTTTACAGATATAATTAAAAATACTGGAGAGGAGCAGACTCACCCCTGCAGCGCCTCCTGGGAATTACCTTGATTCCAGCTCCAGAACACCCTCTGCAGGCCGGTGATCCACCTGTGCTCTGGCCCCATGTCCATCCCTGGACCCAGTGCACTTTTACATTGGGGGCTGGCAGTAACCCCTTTTTCTCTGGGTCTCCTCTCCTTGGGGAATCCCCACCCACTAGCCCCACCTCACCTTAGTATCAGGTTACTGCCAGTCACTGTCTAGCCCCCACACCCTGGGGCAGACTGCAGTATCAGCCACTCAGCACTGGCTAGGGTGGGTTTGGACCTGCTGCCTTGGCCTGCCCCTAGGCTGCCCTCTGCAACCCCCAGTACCTGTTGGCCCTCTGCTAGGCTGCAGCTTTCCAGGCTGAAGCTCCCCAGCTCCTCCACCCATCCCCAGCCTTGCTTCACCCAGGCCCCATGTGTCCAGCCCCCTGCAACCAAGCCCTTCTCCTTCTACAAATGGAGGAAGACTCCTGTCTGCCCCTGGCTTCTCTGCCTTTATAGGGCCAGCTGAGTCTGTTTGGGAAGTGGCCCCAGCTGCAGCCACTTCCCCCAATCAGCCCAGCCTTTTAAAGCTGCTTTCTCCAGCCATAGCCCCCTTCCAGGGCTGGTTTAAGCCCTTTAGGGTAGGAGTAGGGTAGCTACCCTGCTACAAATACAATATGAAAATAATTGTACAATTTGCAGAGTGTCTAAAATTATGTGTTTAGCTAATTTGTTTAACCTGGTACTGCAAAGGTGAGTACAAGCTACATTTATGTTCTAGAACGTATGGTCACGGGCAGTGGGTGATGGAGGCCGGGGGACACTAAGCCTCCCCAAACCTCCGCTGATGCTCACTGCCATAGCCCCCAGACCGGGCCATGGTGGGGCTCAGAGCTCCCCCAGCAGCCTAGGCTCGGGGCTCCTCCATGAGAGGTGGGAGTGGTGGAAAGGGACATTGGGCAGAAGGGGCAGGGCCTTGGGGGAATGGGGTGGAGATGGGGGCAAGCCTCCCCAAATGGAGGGGTGCATCTGCCTCCCCTGGACACTGTTATCTGATTGTACCACATTAAACAATGGATGACAAAGCACAATATGGTAATGAAAGTAATAATGAGAATTACTCCAGCCAGGACAGGTTAGATATCTTAGAACTCACTACTGAGAGATTCAAATTTAAGCATAAGAGAGAAATAAAATGATGAACTGCACGGCCCAGCCAAAAAATGAAAATAGCAGGCCGGTAACCTTTAAACTTGGGAAGGATAAAATTCCAGAGAATAGATCTGCCTTGCGCATTTTGACAGGAAGTACCAAGAAGTAACTACGACAACAACAATAATACAAGTGTGTGTGAGACTGTGTGTTGGGGCGTGTGGGAGGGAGGCTGTGTGTGCCCCTGAGTGAGTGTGTCTGCACGCTTTACATCTCCTTAAGCCCAGCCAGGGCTGCCCAGAGGATTCAGGGGGCCTGGGGCAAAGCAATTTAGGGGGCTGTAATAGCGTCCTACTCAGATTCTGAACCTTAGCGTTCATAAACTGAGAAGCTACCATGGAACCTCCAAGCTTACTACCAGCTTGGATCTGATATCGCTGCCACCAATCAGGATTTTAGGGCTCCTGATCGCCCCCAAGTCGCCCCAACCTATCCTTGGGGGACCGCCCAAGACCCAGAGCCCCTGGGTCTCCCTATCTTATCCCCCATCTTCCCCTTTTCCCTGGGCTTAGTCTGAGCGATGCCGTACTATTCTCCTTGAATACAACCAGAGAACGCCATCTACCTCCCCCTGAGGCTATGCATTCTAACCTAGTCACGCTAACACAAAGAGATTCCCCCCTCCCTCTTGCCTGTCACAGGGATAGATAGGGCTCCGGGCACAGAGATTTCTATCCCCTTGCCTAACTAGGAAAAGAAACTCCAACAAGTTTTAAAAAGAAAACTTTATATAAAAAAGAGAGAAAATACGTAGACTATAACTCTGCATAAAAAGCTCATACAGGGCAATTGCTTATAAGAACATAGAAATAAACAGTCTGATTCAAAAAATAGCCAATTTAAACCAGTCCAGCACAGCACACATGTAAATACAAAAAAAAGCATATAACAGCCTATTGCTTTGCTGCCTTGTACTCACAGCTTGGTAGTAGAAGGGTAGAAAGAAGATTAGAGATAGAAGAAAAACTTGTTTACTCACAGCCGAGGAAAACAAAAAGAGAACAAAGCCAAAAACCTCCAGAGGTTCCCACCTTTACTTTGAAAAATCCGGTTTCCTGATTGGTCCTCTGGTCAGGTGTTTGGTTCCCTTTGTTAACCCTTTACAGGTAAAAGAAACATTAACCCTTAGCTATCTATTTATGACAGGGGCCCTTTCCATAAAAAAAGTTGCAATACTAGAGAATACTATATTCTCGTAGGGGCCCCTGCGGGACCCAGGGCCTGGGGCAAATTGCCCCACTTACCCCCTGCCTCTGGGCAGCCCTGAGTCCAGCACTCAGGAGCCTGAACACTTTTCAGTTCCACAGCAGCTGCAGCTCCCACTCCTGACCCGGGGGTACCAGCCCAGACAGGCTCCCTGCCCCAGCTCAGCGGAGACCCACATGGGCACGGCCACTTCTGGCATCAGCCGAGCTCTCCCAGCACTGCACCAGCCACTGAACTGCTTCCCAAAGGAGGGGAGCCTGCTGCAGCGGTGGGGGCTGGGTGGCCGCAGAGTGGCTGTCAGGTCTGGGAGGGATGGTGATGGGAGGGCTAAGGCAAATATTGAGGTGGCTATAACCGCCCCAGCCCTCCCCTCCAGCGCCACTCCATACATTGGTTATGTATGTGCTTTTCCATTGATAGTTATACTGGTACAACCCCTAGAGCACGTGCACTGACTCTGGTGTAAAGCTGCCTCACACTGGTCTAGTATGTTCCCCTTCATGTACAGAACTAGCTTTACTGGTTTTAAATCCCTTCATACCACTGCAGCCATGTCTACACTACACACTTCTGCCAGCACAGGCCCTGTCTACACTGTGAACTAGGTGTCTGATTCCCCAGCTCACGGTAGTTCAGGGATCGCTGGCACGAGTGTAGAGAGCAGTGTAAATGCAGTAGCACAGACAGCAACAGCTGCAGCCAGTGGCCACATACTCTGCATGGCTACGCCAGGCCTCTGCTGCCGCCACTTGTCGTGCCGAGGCTTCTTATACCCCATGTACTTTATCTAGTTCACACCTACAACCCGCTAGTGTAGATGCAGGCACTGTCTGTGCTAGGAGCACTTTGCCAGGCCTATAGCATAGTGCGAAAAACCATCGCCTGTGAGCGCAACAAACCGATCAGTAAAAGCCCAGACTGGCTGGTACAGCTGTGTGCACAAGGGACTCCCTCCAGCCCAGCGGGGGTAGCAGAGGAATTGTACGTGGCAGTGCCATGATGCTTTTTGTTACTAATCAGTAACTGTGCACTGGCCGTGGGTCTGTGGGAATGGGGTGCACCTGTTACGGATGCACATGTCCGATGGCGGCAGGCTTTTCAGCTAGTCAGTGCAAATATTTGGGAAGGGAGTGGATATGTGGGTTCAAAGGCTCCCACACCAAGCTTTGCTTCTCTTTAGGAGTCGCTGGAGCACAGTCGTCCATCACAGCTCAGTATGGCGAGGACGTCACTCTGGGCTGCACCTTCCACCACATACCAGGGGTAAAACTCCATCGATTGAACATCACCTGGAAGATGCAAAGAGCCGAGGGAGCAGCTTTCCTGGTTCACAGCTACTATGGGCAGAGGGACCTGTGGCAGGGACAGGACAAGGTTTACTGGGGCCGGACGCAGCTGTACCGAGAGGGAATCGACAAAGGAAATGCGTCCCTGCGACTCAGGGCTGTGGGCTTCCAGGATGAGGGCTCCTACTTCTGCTACGTCACCTCGGAGCTGGGAACCTCAACCCAGAAGATTTCCCTGGCAGTGCTAAGTAGGTTTGCTCTGCCTATGTCCCTGTCAGAGCATCTGAGACACAGTCACTCACTGTGTACAATGTGATCACCCAGCAGAGTTGTGCATGTGCTGTGTGAGCATTGTGTGTTGTGCGTGTGTCATATAAGTGTGGTGGGTTGGGAGTGTTGTGAAGATAGTGGGTGTGCTGGGTGTCTGTTGTGCTGTGTGCATGTTAAGAGTGTGGGATGTTTGTATGTGTTACTATTGCTGGTTGGCTTCCATAAAATAGACTGAAAAATGTGACAAAAAGTTGCCTCCGGAGCTGGGTAAATAATTCTGAGCCTTGTTTCTCATTCAGAGGAGAGTGAAATGGAGTATCCCATCGTAGCTCAGCTGGAGCAGGACGTCACCCTGAGCTGCCCCTTTGAATGCGGATTAAACATCCAGCTGTTGAACATCACCTGGACGAAGGAAGAAGCCGAGGGGCCGGATCTCCTGGTTCACAGCTATTATAACGGGATGGATATGTTGCAGAGACAAGATGTCTCTTGCAAGGGCAGAACATGGCTCCACCCGGAGAGATTCCCTCAGGGAAATGCGTCCCTGACGCTAAGGAGAGTTCGCAGTCAGGATGAGGGATTCTATATCTGCCACGTCCAGTTGGAACTGGGACGGTTTTCTGTGCGGATGCAAGTTACAGTCAAAGGTACGGGACAGCGTATTGTACAAGCCCTGAGGGGTTTTTCTACACTTGAGAAAAGCACTTGAGGTATCTCCCTCGATGTGACCTTAACCTTTCCCTGAGCCTCGGCAGGTTCTACCTCCATAGCTCTGGTCCAGGCTGTCCCTGCTTCCCCCTAGGGTCAATATGGGTCATCCGTGCATTGCTGGCTTCTGACCCCCACCATAGCCACACAAGGAAGAGGCCTTGCGTATACCTCAACGAAAGCTGCGGCTTAATGTGCAACAGAAGGGGGAAAACGAAGCAGTTGTTAGGCTGCACAAGGGATGGGAAGGGAAGGGCTGAAAATGTGTTAATAGCATCCACAAGAGTTTTTACTTTTTCTGTTTGTCTTTTACAGGCTTTGTGAGTGATCAGTCATCACCAGTTATACTCTGTGTCATCTTGTGTTTAGCTCTGTTATCAATAATAACATATATTATCATTAAGAAGTGCCGTCCCTCCCTACTGCGGAGATTCAGGACTTTTCAGTTTTGCTCCCAACGGAACCAGCAGGAGAGCAGAGACCAGCCTGAGTCAAACCCATTGACAGCCAATGAGTCAGCAAATCCAAACACATTCGTGCCACCACCTGCCAGCTCCTTCCCGGTGAGGCTGAAGACGTTTTTGCTTCCTTCCTGTTTGCATGTGCTGGGGGGGTTCTGGGGTTGGGTTGCTGGGTGACAAGGGGGATTCTTATATTGTCACAAACATTTGGTTTTGCTTTGAACTGTGGCATTGTTTCCAGGCTGGTTTCGTTATTGGTATTGTTAGTTATTATGGAGCAGAAGCACCCACAAGATCCACGTCCTGTACACGGGAGATGATGGTGGGATATGGGGGAGGATTGCAACAGTTGAGCAGCAGCAGAAGGTACAAACCACAGCACGTATTAGGGGAACAAGAAACTGCAGAGGGGAGGTTAGCCTTGTGGTTAGGGCAGCAGGTGACGCTTCCCCCAAGCTGGGTTCAAGCTCTAGTTCTGCCACATCTAGCAAATCCATCTGGAAGGGCCTTCAACCAGAATTGTGCTCCTTGGTCTGTCAGTGCTGACACTGGCCAGGTAATCTACCAAATGCCAGCTCTATCACAGGTGCAGTATTTAGGACATAGCGGGAAAAGTGAAATGCACAAAGAGAGATCTGGTGCTGTAACAAGGTGTCACTTAAGGAGAGTTCCCTTTCTACAATGCCAAACAATTCCTGTGTCATGCACAGCAGTGCTGTAGATCTATAGCTCCTAATGTGAATTTCTTTTTCCCTAATGTGAATCTTTCCTAGGAGGGAGACACGAACTCACAGACCTATGGAGAGATTACTAAAAGACGCCCTAGAAGGTCTCAAGTCATGAAACCAAGTTCTCACAGGAAGACACACAGTCTTTCAGCTCCTTGGGTAAAATACTGTGTTTTTCATGCTTTGGAGGTTTATAACCAAATCAGCCAGTGGCATTAGCAGCACTTGATCTTTAGCTGAACTAAGACGGGACAAATCCACTTGTTTATTAGGATCAGGAATGGTTCAAGCTGGTAGAAAATAGAGGACAATGCACCAGATCCAGAACTACATTGATTTAAACCAACTGAGGATCTGGCGCTGGGCAGTTCTGTATTCTTGGGAGGCCAAGTCAGGAGATCATGGTTAAAATTTTCAAGAGTGCCAAAGTGACTTTGAAGCCTGAGTCCCATTTTCAAGGATGCCTGAGGTACTTTGGAACCTAACTCCCATTGACTTTTGGGGAAAGCAGAACTGATTTTAAGTGACAGGTAGGGATAATTCCAGCATCCAGTTATTAGTGAGGGGGAGAACTGAGTAGTTTGGGCCCCCTAGATATTTCTATTTAAAAAACAAACAGCCTTCCAGGAATCCAGAGGCTAATTCGACCCCTGGAAAATCTTGGAAATTAAGAGTTTAAAACAGTAAAATTTGGCCCCTTTTGTTGGTATTTTTCTGTAAATTATATAAAGGATGAAACCTCTATAATCTGCTGCAATTCCACTGGATAACGTTGTACATATAAGGGCCTTTCTGACAATAATTGGGGGACCCTTGAAAACGTTTTTTTGGCGGGGACAGCAAATGTTCCAGGCCTGATGAAAGAACCACCAGGCCCCATAAGTCCAGAGCTTCTAGAGAATTCAGTAAAGATTCGAGAGCTTTGCTGAATCAAGGTCATAATGAGCTGGAGCTCTGGCATGTGACAAAAGCAGACGTCCTTAAATGTCCTCAGAATCTTGTTGCCTATTGACTTCAGACCCTATTGAGCATAGCTGTTGGTTTTGATTCTATACTGACTGTGGAAACGAATCTACTGATAACCGGAATGTGTCATTTCCTTTCTTTAAGACGGGCAACCAAAACAGCATGAACTACACGGAGGAGGTGAAAAAGAGGCGGGTTAGTAGGAGTTTCCCATACAATGTGAAGAAGAAATTGCAGAACTGAAAGCTGCCGTTGCAACAAATAACCCACCAGCTGGCTGCTGCGCTGCAAGAGGTCAGTGAGGCAGTCAAGAATGAAGTGCTCAAAGTTGCTGTAGTCAGAGAGATGGGATCTGGAAAGTCATTTTTTGTCAATGCCACCAGGGGTCTGAAAGAACATGATACAGGTGCTGCTAGGACTGGGGTGCAGGGAGAAATGATGGTGGAGCCCAAGGCTTATTCAGATCCCAAACACCCCCACTTGATGCTATGGGACCTGCCGGGGATCGGGACAATGAACTGTACCTTAGATATGTTCCTTGAGCAGCGTTACTTCAGACGTTATGACTTGTTCATTATCATGTCCTGTGAGCGCTTCACACACAACAACACCAGACTTGTGGAGGAGATTTGAACACTGGGGAAGACGTTTTACTTTCTGTTCCAATGTGGACTTGGACATGGCGTCTGCATGGAGAAGAAACATCTGTGAGGAGAGTGCCCTGCAGACAATCAGAGAGGACTGTACATCGCACCTGGGAGGGGAAACCGACGTTTTCCTTATATCCAGCTGGGCCCCTGACAAGATTGATTTCCCCCACCTGCAGGAAATGCTAGCCGAGGAATTCCGTACATGCTTTGTAGCCAGCTCCCTCAGCAAAAAATAAGTGTCATTGTAGGAGCCGACACGGTGCAAAATTTTCTACTTGTGTAGCTCCAATTTACGCCATCAGAGATTTTGGCCCACGTCCCATTTTTGTTTCCCTCTGCCAACAAAATCAGGTACCTACAATTTATTAAGAGTCCCACTGGCCAGGGAGTCACAGCTCTTTCCCTGCTGCTCTGGTGTTCTGGAGGAGGGTTGGTGTGATGGTTTGGGGAGCTGTCTCCAGACCTTCTGAATTCCAGGCGAAGCATGAATTGTATCACCCTGTCGTAGAAAGTCGGATCCACCTCTGCCGACAGCGCACACAGCAGGCACACGCCAGGAAGGTACTTGATGTTCAGCCATGGCACACTGACCACACTAGCTCTGCTAAAGAGCTGCAGCCTGTGGGAGCGAAAACAGTTTGCTCTTCCCTGTCCAGAGAGAGGGGAGAAAACACACAGCAAATAAATAAATAAATAAATAAAAGGCCGATGGCACCTGGTCATGGTGCCCGGGTTAATTGACGTGGGCATGTGCTGTGGGGCTAAGAACACCCAGGAAGACCTGCCCACTTGGGCTTGAGCCAGAGGGCCGAGACCCTCCCCACTCGCTGGATTTCACAGTGCGAGCCCAACTCTATTGACCCAAACTCTGAGACTCACCGCTGTGAGGGTTTTGTTTGCTATGGAGACGGATCCTCAACCTGTTCTTTGCTTAGGTGTCCTATGGGTCGGGCTCCCAGACGCGGGGTTACAGCTCCTATGGGTAGGCCACTCAGGCAGTATTATTCCCTAAATTCTATTTGTTGTTTATACGGCAGCCAGGATGTGGTGTTCAGCTGCCACCACATATTCCATGTTGCATTTAGGTTTACAGACCTATTTGTACCAAGTCTGCAGTATTATCTGCCTGCTTGTGAATGAGACTATTTTGCAGTTAACTTATTCTTAATTACCTCCAGGTCTACAGTATGCATAATTCCTGCTCCCAAACCAACTCCTCCTAACATGGTGTCTGCTACATCTCCTTTTGCTGAGCCATTGGAGTGTGAATGTGTTTTTATCCAGGCCGTTATAATAGGCAGGGAGTAGGGCGAACATTTGGGTTCCAATTTAGACACATTCATCTGAGTCCAGTCCATACCAATTTTTATTTTTAGTAATAGTGGATTTAACAAAATTTTTACTGGATCACTTTGAGTCACAAACAATTTTTTTTTAAATGTAACTGAGGTACCTCTTTCGAATGCATGGTCTCTAGTCCAGCTTCTGATGCATGTGTCCGGGAACCATAGGTTATTGTGGAATATGGTCCAATATCCTGTAGTAAATTGAACCTGTGGTGTTCATAAGGTGAACCTTAAGTCCCACTTCCCCTTCCCAGGCATACACATTCGTATTTCCTAGGGGTTTTAAGAGCTGGCTAGTGTTTTTATCATACCATTCCATGAGGATCACATGTAGGAATCCACGATTGGTTGGCGGGGAGTGAATTAATGCTGCAACTTCTCCCATGATGGCTCTAATTATCTGTGCACTAAACGTTCCCAGAAACAGGTAAAACCAGACCTTACACTGGACTGTCATTTCTGTGGATTAAAATGGTGGTGGTTAAGCAGCGCCCCCTGCTCAGGTTCTGGGATGTCCTTTTCTGCAAAGAATTCAAACATCATTATTTATGTAAACAGTTTAATTTGTGAAACATGTACCCATTTCAGGGTTTTTTTAATACGGTATACCAGGGGTCAGCAACCTTTCAGACTGGTGTGCTGAGTCTTGATTTATTCACTCTTATTTAAGGTTTCGCATGCCAGTAATAATTTTAACATTTTTAGAAGGTCTCTTTCTATAAGTCTATAATATATAACTAAACTATTGTATGTAAAGTAAATAAGGGTTTTAAAATGTTTAAGGAGCTTCATTTAAAATTAAATTAAAATGTAGAGCTCCCTGGACCGGTGGCCAGGACCCAGACAGCATGAGTGCCACTGAAAATCAGCTTGCGTACCACTTTTGGCGGTATACCCATGGGCTAAAGTGGTCCACTATGGAGTATGGGCCTATCCATTTTCATTCCGGTGAGTGACCCCTTTTCCTCATTTTAGGGTACATCACTTGGTCCTCTGTTTCCCACAGAGCTGCCTTTGTGGGCTTTTGTTATTGAATTTTGTTGTTCATGTGTTCGATGGCCTGATTAACCCGATACTGGCAGGTGGTTTTATTTTCTTGTAACCGTTTGAGCCATTGAAAATAATCATGCTGGGTTATATTAGAGCTCTCTTCTTCACTCTGTTACCAGGTAACTAGCATCAATCACTAGGCGCATTGGATGTCCAAACAGAATTTGAAAGGGTGGAATTTTTGTCCTTAGTCTGTTACCGCTGCGGATGGCAGCCGAAATCAGAGGCAGTTTATCCAGCCTGTCTTTCCCTGTATGATTTTACTGCCTTCCGGAGCGCGTCCTTAATAGTGCGGTTCATGTGCTTTACTTGGCCTGAGGACGGTCTGGTGTATGGAGCTTTTGTTTAATTTCCAAGGCTTGTATGAGTGTGGTAAGGATTTCTCCTACAAAGGCTCCCCCATTGGCAGTATGTAGATCTGGCAGTGCCATATCTACACCCTACCTCATTAAAGAACTTTTTGGTCACTACCCTGGTGCTGTTGTTTTTAGTAGGAAATGCCTCCACCCATCCTGAAAAGGAATCAATTATCACCAACAAATACCGGAATCCTTCCCTCCTCCTTGGCAATTTATCGATAACATCAATTTGAACCCTGCGCTGCGGCCCAAGCCTTCGTTGGTGCATCATGGGTTGCCAGGGTGCAGAATGAGCCTGGTCCTGAGTGCACCGCACATAATTTCGCACCCACGTTTTAACATCTTCCATACACTCTCATTCTGCTACTTGCTTTAGCCTTCTTAAAGTCCCTTCCACTCCTTCATGCATAAACTGATGGGCTACATTAAACAACTCTGGTCTTTCGATTTTCCCTGGAACTCGGTTAGGGCCATCTGTAGCGCCATCTATTGGCTCAGATGTGTCAGCACAGATGTCCCTTTTCTGACTTCTGGTTACAACTCCTATGTGGTGCTGTCAGGCTATTGTGTCTGCCCGGTTATTCCAGGTGGTCTCCATACCCGGTCCTTTACTGTGGGCCTTTACATGTCGTACCTTTAACTGTTTAGGGGTCTTTGTTACCCATATTTCCATTCCTCTGAATATGGAATATCCTTTGCATCTACTGCTTTCCAGCCAATCGGGTTGTGACAGGTTTGGTCACAGAGACCCCCTTGGGACGGTCACCTGACATGCTGAAGTTACCTCTGAGCCTGTTTTGATCCACTCAACTCAGGGGCTTCTCAGTTAACAGGGACTTTCCCAGTACCCAGTGTTCAGCCTTTCTGGGAAATTTGCAATTTGTACAGTTCTAGCTTCTCCTGAGCTTTACTCTCACTCATTTTGCTTACTTTTCTGTCACTATTTCCCTTACTCGAAATAAGCAAACAGAAGATCACAAACCATAACCACTTTGTCTGTTCTCCAGCCAGCACACGCAAAACTCACTTAAAATCAATACCAGTGTCTCAAAGCAATCGGCCGTCCACAGACCCTGCTCCACTACGCCACTGCGATGGGTTTGGTCACAGAGACCCCCTTGGGACCGTCACCTGACGTGCTGAAGTTACATCTGAGCCCATTTTCCCTGCCAGCTTGGGACTCCAGAACCCTGCCTTGTTGAGCCCGACATGCTAGCCTGCTGCAACTGGCAGGGCCGCCCGGGGGGAGGGGGGGGCAAGTGGGCAATTTGCCCCAGGCCTAGCAGGGGCCCCCATGAGAGTTTTTCGGGAAACTTCTTCCACCCCGGTCTTTGCCGGCAGGGGGGTCCTTTCGCTTCAGAACCCGCTGCCGAAGTTTCCCAAAGACCTGGCTGCACTTTGGCGATGGGTCCTGCTTCAGAGGTAACTTGGTGGCGGGGAGGCCCTGCTGTGAGTTTTCCAGGCACTTAGGCGACTGGTCCTGGAACAGAAGGACCCCCTGCCACCGAATTACCGCCAAAGCGGGGGCCCCCTACTGCAGAAGACCCCAGGCCCCTGGAATCCTCTGGGCAGCCCTGGCAACTGGACCAGTTCATCCTCCTTGCACCACTGGGTGGCACTTTCAAAAAAATTTAGTGTCCCAAAAAGCAAAGAGGAAGACTGCACAGAATACAATTGTGTTCAAAGTTGTTAGTGATGCCAACTTCCCACTGCTTCTCTGGAAAAGCAACAGGTAATCGGGACGTAGTCATTGCAAATCAGACCTTGCACAGCAAACTTTTCACAGCTCAGGAATTAAGCCGGTGTAGCTGCATCACCTGCTACAAACGTACATCAGTACAACTCTCTCTCCCCCCCCAAGAGATGCACTGGAGTCACTCCACGTTTACACAAACTGATTGATGGTTCACAAAGAACGATTTTCAAAATGGTGTAACCTGGCCAAATCAAAATCAGATTTCAGCTGGAACACCTGGCTGGATTTCCGAATTTCTGCTTTATACTTCCACCCTTGACCTGATCTGTTTCAAACAAGACAAAAACAAACACACAAAGAAATTTACAGTAACCAGAGTGTATATTTTTCCCTATCTTTGCTGTTGGAAAAAAAGATAAAACTGTTTAATTGCTTAAATGTTCCAGAAAAAAAATTTCACCCTCAGGTAACAGCCAGAGCTCTGTGCAGGTTGATGATAGACAATGCAATGAAGAGGGGATTGAGGGAAAAGGGTAAGAAATGAAGAATGTCAGACACTAAGCAATTCCTGAGCCAAGTGGGACGAAAAGAATTCCAGTCCCTTCTGCTTGTAGAAGCAAAGAGGACAATGCAGGACCCACACACTGTAATCTAAACCCCTTAAATCAGTTGAAAAGTGGCTGGGTGGAGCTCACATAAATTAGAATTGAACTTTGTTGTGTGCGGTTTCAATAGATTCCATGGTACTTTCAAAAACAACAAGAAATCTGGTGGCACTTTAAGACTACCTCCTTGTTGTTTTTGTAGAAACAGACAGACACAGCTAGCCCGGATATGTGGTACACTACTTTCAGTTTCCGTATTACTTCATCGCAGACTTACAGGAAGAGCAAGTGAGCAAGAGGGCTGAAGCACGAAAGGATCACCCTATTTCTTTAACTTCCCCAAGAGGTCCCAGGAATGGCAGCACGCAGGGGTGGAAGGTAAGAGATTTTCTGCTCCAGGGCTGGTTGGTGAAATTGATTCCTGGTGTCCTTTTAGCAGCTTCTTCGTGTCTGTAAGTTGAAGGCACAAATGATTGAAAATGGTTGCTCTGAAGGGCTCCTTGAAAATAGCTTTTAGATACTCCGTGTTTACCATCAACATTCAACTCCACCCTGATAACCCAGCCAAAGACCACTCCAGGGGCTTATCATTAGAGCTGGGCAAAATTGTTTGGCCGAGAGAGAGAGAGAGAGTATGTGTGTGTGTGTGTGTGTGTGAGAAATGCAGGTTTGGTGACACTGAAATGTTTTGTGAATTTCAGTTGCTTTTGCCAAATTATCCGTTTGAGGGGAGGGGCAGCTTAATTGCAGGAAAAAACAGACATGACATTTTATAAATGAAAAGTTTCAAAGTGGCTTTTGGTTTCACAATTTCCTATGATTTCTTTAATTCCACAATGATTTAAAAAATGGTAGAACCAAAAAAACGTGTCCTTTGTCCCAAAGCAAAACAAAAATTTAACTTGTTCATTAGCTGGTAACTTTAAAAAGTTCTCTTTTTGGCTCAACCCCAAATGCTTTTTATTCCTGTGAGTTTTCAAAATTGCCTACAAACTGAGAAATCCATTCTTTTCCCAGTTCTCAATTCACAGTCATAGAACTGGCAGAGAGCTCAAGGAGGTTTCTAGTCCAGTCCCCTGACTAATGACAGGATAAAGTATTATTTGGACTCGACCCACACGTCGGGGGGCGGGGGGGCACGTGGGTCAAGTTTCCCCCCAGCAGCCGGCCCTAGTTGGGAGTGGACCAGAGCCGGACAGATGGGGCAGGACCAGAGCTTCTTCCCTCTGCTGGGACGCTGCCTACTGCCCACCCCCTCCCCAGGCATGTCACTAAAAACTGTTGTTTGTGTTAATGTATTCAGCTTTCTACGCAAAATCCTAAAGGGGCCTATTAAAGGTGCTGCCTGCACCTGCCATACGTTACAAAACCAGAAATAAAATGAACCAGTTCACGAACCCGGGGCTATTTTCTGGGAGGGCCTGGGTGTTCCAGAGCGAACAGCAGCCCATCCCGACTTCAGCCCACTCCCTTTACTGGCAGAGCTTAAATGCAGGGCTGGATTAACTTTTTGCAGGCCCGGAGCCAAACATATTTGTGGGCCCCTTGGGGCAAGGTGCAGGGGGGTGGGACAGTCAGTCTCCAGAGCGAAGGGCAGGCTGGGGGCAATGGGGCACAGGGTGGGGGGAGCAGCCCGGCAGGACGGCCCTGTTTACAAAGCTGCAGCTGCCGGACGCACACTGGCCTGCGCAGCCCTGGGCTGACAGCATGCCCCTTCCCCTGGAGGGCGGGCCTGCACCACATCACCCCCCTGCCCTGTGCCCCACTCTTCTGCCCAGAGACCCTCACCCAGAGACCTTCACCACAGACCTCTCTGCCCAGCCCCACCCCTCCCAGAGACCTCCTCTGCAGGCCTTCCACCACAACTGCACAGCGCCCCACACATCACACCGCTCACCCAGCGCCCCACACATCACACCGCTCACCCAGTGCCCCCTGCACATAGACCTCCCCACTGCCCACCACCTTCCTCACAGCCCCACCACCACAGCTGCACAGAACAAGGAGCAATGGTCTCAAGTTGCAGTGGGGGAGGTTTAGGTTGGATATTAGGAAACACTATTTCACTAGGAGGGTGGTGAAGCACTGGAATGGGTTCCCTAGAGAGGTGGTGGAATCTCCTTCCTTAGAGGTTTTTTAAGGTCAGGCTTGACAAAAGCCCTGGCTGGGATGATTTAGTTGGGGATTGGTCTTGCTTTGAGCAGGGGGTTGGACTAGATACCTCCTGAGGTCCCTTCCAACCCTGATAGTCTGTGATTCTACACCCCATAGTCCTGAGGAGATTCTGCACCAAAAACTTAAAAATTCTGTGCACAATATTTTAAAATTCTGCAAATTGTATTTGTCAATCAATAAATGTGGAGGCTCCACCATGGCAGTGGGGAGCACAGGCCACTGGTTGCATAAGGGGTGAGTGAATACCCTGCAGCCACCCCCCACCCCACCCCACCCCACCCCACCCCGGGACAGGGACTCTGCAGCCAATCCTGACATAGTGCAAGGACCAGGCCTGCCCCAAAAACAGCCTGGGGTCCTGTCCCTCTGTGCCAGGAGCACCAGGTGTGGGCAGAGAGGCTCAGCCCACAGCAGGATCCACGTGCAGAGGGATTAGGTGTGGGGGGATCCAGGTGGGGGTAGGAGAGGTCTCTGTGGGGCAGTCTGGGTGCAGGCAGCTCAGTAAGAGATCTGGATGCACAGAAGTTCATTGGGGGGTTCCAGGTGCAGGTGTTTGGGGCTCAATGGGGAGGGTGTCTGGGGGGGTTCATCGGGGTGGTACAGATGCAGGGGAGGTGGGGCTTGTCAAGGTGAGGGTTTGATGGGCCTGCTTAACAGGGGAGCCCCAACTTCTGCCAAGGGGATGCCACATGCTGGGCTCCAGCTTCCCCCCCGCCCCCCATATTCCCCATTCCCTTCCCTTCCCCATTGCTCCATCTCCTCCCCACCCCACCTCCTTCCTTCTCCCCTGTCGCTTCCCCTGCCCCCTTCTCCTCCCCACCCCACCCCCTTTGTCCCCCCTGCCTCTTCCCCACTAGCCCCAGCCTGCCCCTGCCCTCCCGCCCCAGGCACTCTCTGTTGTACAGAAAACAGGAGGCTCCCAGCACACAGAAGGGAAGAGCGACCAGCACCAGGACCCAGAAAGTGGCATTTTCTGAGCAGCCCCCTCTTTTTCCAGCCAGGCAGCTCTGCACTTGCAGAAAGGGGGGATGCAGTGGCCTGTGACCCCCACGCCTCGCCTCTGTTTGGGGGCACTGCCCCCCCCCCAAACTAAGCCCATGGGCATTCTTAGCTGCAGGGGATCTGTTTTCATTCCCTCAGGAGTACCCTCCCCAGAATCCCCAATGCCCCCCCAGACCCTCCAGAGACCCACTGCCCCAGGCCCTTCCTGCCCCCCAGCCACACTCACCGGGGGGGGTGGCAGGAAGTGACTATGGGCTGATCCCGCAGCACTGCTAAGGCCAGTCAGGGATCCATCTGGCCCCTCAGAAGCAGCACAACCAGCCAGGACAGAGTGGGAGCCCGACCTGCCCCCCTCTGGACCCACATGCCTGGAGGGGCCCAGCAGGGCCATCCCTAAACATTGTGGTGCCCTAAACAGTTCCCCACACGGTGTGGGATTGGCCCCAGGCCTCCGCGGGGGGAGGGGGGGCTGTGCCCAAGGTCTGTGGGGGCCAGAAGCAGGCTTGTGGGGCTGGGGGAAAACTACCTCCCAGCACAAGCCAGTGGGTGCTCGCGCTCCCTCACCCCCATCCCTGCCCTGACTCCACCCTTCCCCTGCCCTGCCCCCATTCCAACCCCTTCCCCAAAGTCTCTGCCACAACTCCGCTCCCTTCCTGCCCCATTGGACCCCTCCCCCAAATCCCTGCCCTGGCCCTGCCTCTTCCCCCTTCTCCCTCCTCCCTCCCAGATGGGTGAAACAGCTGTTTCAAGGCACAAGTGCTGGGACCTAGGAGGAAAAAAGCGGCACGCTCAGGGGAAGAGGCGGAGGTGAGCTGGGGGTGGGGGGCAGGGAGCTGCCGGTGGGTGCAGAGCACCCACAGAGTTGGTGCCTATGGCTCAGTGCAGGAGTTGGCAACCTTTCAGGAGTGCTGTGCCGAGTCTTCATTTATTCACTCTAATTTAAGGTTTCGTGTGCCAGTCATACATGTTAATGTTTTTAGAAGGTCTCTTTCTCTAAGTCTATAATATAGAACTAAACTATTGTTGTGTGAAAAGTAAATGAGGTTTTTAAAATGTTTAAGAAGCTTCATTTAAAATTAAATTAAAATGCAGAGCCCCCCGGACTGATGGCCAAGACCCAGGCAGTGTGAGTGCCACTGAAAAGCCGCTCGTGTGCTGCCTTCGGCACCCGTGCCATAGGTTGCCGACCCCGGCTCAGTGGGTACATCTACATTGCAATAAAACATCTGCAGTTGGACCATGTCCCCCGAGGGGCCCAGAGCCCAGGATCGTGCCCAAGCCCAGAGTCTACACTGTAATTTTATTACCCCTCAGCCCAAGCCCCCTGAGCCCGAGTCAGCTGACACGGGCCAGACATGGGTGTCTTATTGCAGTGTAGACATACCCAGTGTGTCTATTTCCTCGTTCTGCTTGTCCAACGGACAGACAAGCAAACAGAGAAATGCCATCAAGTTGCATGTAGGAGCTCACTTTGCTTGGCCAAAATATAATAGTACTAATTATACAATAATTAAGACGCAGATCCCCAGCTGGGGTCAATGGGCCGTAGCTCCACTGGGGAGATTGGGGACAGATTCCCAGCTGGGATAAAACAGCCATAGCTCGAGGATCTGGCCCTTGGTCTTGAGGACTTATGGTAGATATGATGGCAGGGTCATATGGGAGATTAATTCCATTTATTTTGAATAACTGAAATATTTCTTCTCCTTTTCAAAGGCAGGCCACTTAAGTCGATTGACCTGCTCACAGGAAGTCTCAGTAAATATCCGTTGACCCAGTAGTGGTCGAGAATAAATTTCCCACTATGAGTGAAGAAGAATTCAAAGCTGCTGTCCAAGAAGGAAACCTTCGATAGCACAGCAGATGATGAAGTCACCCGGATTATTCGAAATTGCCATCATCGGGGAGTCGGGCTCTGGAAAGTCATCATTTGTCAATGCCTTCCTGGGCTTAGCTGATGATGATATAGGAGCCGCCGAAGTCGGGATGGTGGAAACAACAGGGTGGTCAACCATATATTCACATCCTGAATACCCTAATGTTTTCTTATGGGACCTTCCAGGAATTGGAACGCCAAATTTTCAGTCAGTTGAAGACAAGAGAACTGGTACATACTTGTCAGGATATGATTTTTTCCTTATTGTCACCGCTACACGCTTCAGACAGATCCATGCCAAACTTACACGGAAGATCCAGGAGAAAGCAAAGAAGTTTTATTTTGTGCGCGCCAAAGTGGACCAAGACTTGGGGGCTGAAAAGAGAAAACCAAACTATAGTGAGGCGAGAACCCTGTGGCAGATCAGAGAGGACTGCCAAGCCCACCTGCAGAAAGCAGGGGTGAACGACCCTCAGGTTTTTCTCCTCTCCAACTGGGAATCCGACAAGCACGATTTCCCCCTCTTGAAGGCAAGTCTGGATAAAGAACTCCGCCATGCTGTGTTGCAAAAGCTGCTCGACATCTCATGCTGGACCCTGCAAGAGAAGAAAATAGCCATGCAGAAGACCACATGGAAACCAGCTACCTTGTCGGGCGGTCCTGGTGCCATTCCTCTTCCGGGTCTTTCTCTTGTTGCTGACATGGCTGTCTTGATGGATTGCATGAGAGATTACTGCAAGGATTTTGGCCTGAATTCTGACTCCCTCTCTGCACTCGCTGAGCAGGTTGGGAAGCAGGAGGAAGATCTGAAGGCCATGATAAGGTCTCCACTGGCCACAGAAATAACAACTGACCTTGTACTGAAGCTGCTGGAAAAGTGTGTAGGTGAGGGAGTGACATATCTGACTTTCTTTGCCTGGAGTGTGCCAGTGGTTGGGTCACTGTTTTCGGGACATGTTTCTTTTGGCACAACGGTGTTTATGTTGGATAACTTTATAAGCGACCTTGCTGAAGATGCCCAAAGAGTCGTGGTAAAGGCTTTGGAGGGAGAAGAGAAAAAATCAAAACAACATCACCAAGAAATCAATTTGTCTGTGATGCATGAAAAAAAGCCCCAACCAATCCAATCTCAGCTGGAGGCAGGTGTGACACTGGCAGACCAGTCTGTGTGGGAGGTTTGCTAATATAGATGTTGAGCTTGCAAAAATGTGTTCAGGCGTTAGGCAATACTTGTGAGTTGGTGCCTGCATGAATAAATAAAATAATAATAATAATCTCGCTTTTAATATCTGTATCCCCTGCTATATATAAGGTAATACTTGAGGACTCTGCAAAAAAGTTTGCTCTGAAACTGTAAACCTCATCAGGTGTGAAATACTGGTTTGCCCCAGGAGAGATTCTCCTGCCCATCTCCTGATCATTGAATCCAAACAGGCCATTGTGGGACATCAAAGACCAGTGATTCTCAACCAGGGGTTCAGGAGTCAGGGTGTGGGATGGCTGGGTATGTGGGGGGGGGGTGCAGGGGTCAGGGCAGAGGCCTGTGGGGGTGGTGCAGGGGTCAGGGCAGAGGGCTGGGTGTGTGGGAGGGGTCCAGGGGTCAAGGCAGAGGCCTGGGGGGGGGATGCAGGGGTCAGGGCAGAGGGCTGGGGGGGAGGTGCAGGGGTCAGGTCAGGTCAGAGGGTCGGGTATGTGGGGGAGTGCAGGGGTCAGGGCAGAGGGCTGGATGTGGGAGGGGTGTAGGGGTCATGGCAGAGGCCTGTGGGGGGGTGTAGGGGTCAGGGCAGAGGGCTGAGTGTGGGAGGGGTGAGGGGTCAGGGCAGAAGGCTGGGTGTGGGAAGGGTGCAGGGGTCAGGGCAGAGGTCTGGGTGTGTGGGAGGGGTGCACGGGTCAGGGCAGAGGGCCGTGGGGGTGGGGAGTGCAGTTTTCAGGGCAGAGGGCTTGGTGTGGGAGGGGTGCAAGGGTCAGGACAGAGGGCTGGGTGCATGGGAGGGGTCAGGGCAGAGGGCCGGGTGTGGGAGGGGTGCAGGGGTCAGGGCAGAGGGCCGTAGGGGTGGGGAGTGCAGTTTTCAAGGCAGACGGCTTGGTGTGGGAGGGGTGCAGGTGATGGTGTCACTAGGCAGAAATCTTCTTGCTTGAGGCCCGTGTGAACTAAAGTACCTCCACGTTAAAGGCGTTCGTGTAGCCTCACTAAACTTTTGTAACCTTCTGTACTAATGAGCTGATTGTAGCCACCGCATTGTGTGCTGACTCCCAACAGCAAGGCCGTAGTCAGTGAGACCAGTTAGTACCGCTCATGCTAGATAAGAGAGATGAAAAGCAGTTGTAAGCCAAGGCCATATGCATGAGAAAGTAGCCCACACAATGGGAAGCACAGAAAAAAAGATACCGGGGGGGGGGTATAAATACTAGTGCCCTGCCTGCGTGCGGTGTGCGGGATTTGAGATTGTATTCTCCCTTGCACCTTATATGAGCTTAAATAAGCTTGGTTGTTTGCTTCTCCACCCTGGTGTGTTCATTGGCGCTACACACTCTGGGCAACGGACCCCGCCGTTGCTTGCCTCGGGCACCCTATGGCAGCAACACAGGGCTCAGGGCAGAAGCCTGGGTGTGTGGGGGGGTGCAGGGGTCAGGGCAGAGAGCTGGAGGGGATATGCCCCAATTCTCCTGCTTTCCCCAGGGCCCCATCTGTCCCCATCTTTTCTCTGCCTCCTCCCCAGAGCAGCGAGCACCCTGCGACTCTGCCCCCACCCTTGCAAGGGCGATCAGCTGATAGGCAGGATGGAGAGGGATGGGGAGAGGCAGGAAGGCACCATGCTGGGGGGAGAGCAGGGGAGGGGGGAGCTTGGCTGCCGGCAGGAGCACACTTCTGCCTCCTGCCCTCGCAGGAGAGCGCGTGGGTGAGTGGGGGGCTGAGTGGGGCCAGGACCGCGGCAGGTAGCAGCATGCCATTAAAAATTGGCTCACGTGCTGCAGATTGCCGACCCCTGGTCAAGAGGCTTTCGATGGCCACACTGTGACCTATTTCACTGCTCCAACCATGAAAGAAAGGAGAAAAGAGAGCGTGTGCTGAAGCTCGACCCCAGCCAAGCGTGTGATGGATAGAACTGGTGTGTGTGTGTGTGTGTGAGAGAGAGAGAGAGAGAGACAGCTGGTGTGCGTAAGGTGTACACGTTAAGATGTTTAACTTTGTTGATTTCATTGAATTGGGACAATATTGTTTATATCCTTGCCACACCAGCAGCCTGAATTACTCTGATGTTCCTAGGGCTGCAGGGAAGTCGGAGGTAGATCCCGCAGCAGACCACACAAATGGCTCAGCCAGGCACAGAGCCTGCTGCTGAGAGGCGAACAAGGAAGCAGAGCTAAAAGACAGAGAGGAAGTGAAGGATGCAGTTTGTTAGCCCACTAGCCTTGGAGTTAGGAGATGCAGGGTGTGTTTCTGGCCTCCTTGGGGTCTTACTCTGTGCCTCTATTTCCCCTCCCACCTTTTGTCTTTGTGTAAACTCATAGGGCCAGGACCTGTCTCTGGCTGTGTCTGGGCAGCCCAGATCTCAGCTGTCTTTTGCTGTGTGTCCGCCGGCAGTGGTGCCATTTTAGGTTGGGGGCGGGGGGCAACTTTAACCTTGATTTGAGGAGCTACTCAGGCACGTGAAAACTCTAGTTTGTTTGGGAGATAACAACTTAGACAGCTGCTGAGAGGAGCACAGTACCTAACTCCTATGTAAAGAAAAAAAAAGAAATAAATACAACCACCAATTAAAGCCATATTTTATGTTTATACATATGTTTAGAATAATCAGGAGATAATACAACAAGATATTCCCAAACCTAAACCTTGAAGTACCATAAGAACGGCCCTACTGGATCAGACCAAAGATCCATCTAGCTCAGTATCCTGTCTACCGACAGTGGCCAGTGCCAGGTGCCCCAGAGGGAATGAACAGAACAGGGAATCACCAAGTGATCCATCCACTGTCACCCATTCCCAGCTTCTGGCAAACAGAGGCTAGGGACGCCATCCCTGTTCATCCTGGCTAATAACTCTAGATGGCCTTGTCCTCCAGAAATGTATCTTGTTCTTTTTGGAACCCCGTTATAGTCTTGGTTGTCACAACATCCTCTGGCAGTGAGTTCCACATGTTGACTATTGTCTATTAGCCAGGATAGGTAAGGAATGGTGTCCCTAGCCTCTGTTTGTCAGAGGGTGGAGATGGATGGTAGGAGAGAGATCATTGCCCGTTGGGTTCACTCCCTCTGGGGCACCTGGCATTGGTCACTGTCAGTAGACAGATACTGGGCTAGATGGACCTTTGGTCTGACCCGGTATGTCCGTTCTTATGACTGTGCATTGTGTGAAGAAATACTTCCTTGTATTTGTTTTCAACCTGCTGCCTAGTAATTTCATTTCATGACCACTAGTTCCTGTGTTATAAGAAGTAAATAACACTTCCTTATTTACTTTCTCCACAACAATCATGATTTTATAGACCTCTGTCATATTCCCCCTTTTGTCACCTCTCTTCAACCTGAATATTCCCAGTCTTTTTAATCTCTCCTCATACAGAAGTTGTTCTATCTCCCTAATCATTTTTGTTGCCCTTCTCTGGACATTTTCCAATTCCAATAGATCTATTTTCAGATGAGGTGAACAGATCTGCACACAGTATTCAAGATGTGGACGTACCATGAATTTATATAGGGGCAATATGATCTTTTCTCTCTTATTATCTTTCCCTTTCCTAATGATTCCCAACATTCTGTTCACTTTTTTGACGGCCTCTGCCCATCGAGTGGATGTTTTCAGAGAACTATCCACAGTGACCCACAGATCTCTTTCTTGAATGGTAACAGCTAATTTAGACCTCATAATTTTGTATGTATAGCTGGGATAATGTTTTCCAAAGTGCATTACTTTGCGTTTACTTTCCTTTATCAGTTTTGGAGCCTTAATACAAGAACTAAAACTTTAACTGGTAAATAAAATTCATTCAGAATATTTGCTCAATATCATTGTCCTTACTACATCACACCAATCCCCTCAAACACCCCCATACTTTTTTTATTTTCATTTATATGACCTTTTGGAAAATTATAAGCAAGCAAATATACACACTTTTAATTTGTGCATCTCATTTCTTATGAAAAAGTTATGAAGTCTAAAGTAGTTATGTTTCTCCTCAAACATTCTTCTGAAATATGGAATGACTAACAAATTAGAAAAAGAATTTGTTTTGGCACTATCTAAATAAGAAGAATAGCCGAAAAGCTTTTCAAGTGATAATTGGAAAGAAAATATTACAACAGATTGGCCAACATGGGTTTCCCATCAGCTCCAGCTGAAGGTGTATTTCCAATATATACAAAAATGACTTTTTCCAATGGCAATGTATGTTCTTTTCTTATTTACTCAGTAACTAGAAATAAAGGTGTAAACATTGTAATCTATTTATACAATGCATTTGCTATTTCTCCAGCACAAATGAAAACAAATTTAAAAATCGAACTTTGAGCCTCTGGAAACTGTTCAGTTCTATTACTTAATATAGGAATCCTGAGTATGTATCTACAGTGATGTTAGAGGGGTTTCCTTTCACCCCTTCCCCTGGTTCTTGGCACGCAGGCAGAAAGCAGAAGACCAGAAGTGCCATGTTTATTGGGGTTAGTTCCAAGCAAACATGTCCAGAGCTCTACACGCCGGCAGAGTCTGTTTCCCAGTGTTCCCTTTCCAGCTCTAACACTGCAGAGCGTTTACCCTGCGTCCTCTTTCCCAGCTCCGACGCCGCAGAGTCCAGCCCATGTCCCTGTTCCCCATTCCCACCACCTCCTTCTTAGCAAGCCCCAATATACCTGCAATGCACACGCGTAGTCACACCTCTTACAACTTATGGTCATGCTCTGTTCTGGGGAGTCGTATCTCGGGGGTCTTCGTCCCACCTCTTTTGTACCCCATGGGAGGGGTAAGGAGTGAGGTTGTTTTCTGGCCAAGGCCAGGCTTGTAGCGTTTCTTATGTCTGCGCCTCCAGCATCCACCATGACACTCCTAAATGGTTGCTTGACCTTGGCTTGAGAAAAGAGCCAGGCAGCCTCCCACTGTATGCTCATGTTACTCTCCCACCATGCCCTGTAACATGCTAGCTCCATCCCTTATCTCTTCCCATGATACTAACAAATCCAGCTGCCCAGGCAGAAGCAACACACACAGTGACTTTGTTCACATATGTTAGTAAGGATATAAAAGTATCAAAAATCAAACCCAAAATTCTATCTCAGGCTGGCAAACCAGCTATATACTAACAAGTGACCCAACTGGGTCATTCTTAACCGTGCCTGAAAAGAAAATACAATCTGACACTAGACATCTGAAATGTTAAGAAAATTTGCCCTCTAAACGCTGTCCTTTCTAGGGCATTCGCAGATACTAAGGAAGTTAGGAAAGAGACCTGTTCCCAGGCTGTAACAACCTGGTACGATTAAGAGCCCTCCAGGAACTGTGAAAAAGTCCCTGAGTCCATAGAATATTTGAAGAAAGAAACCATTTGTATTTGCTCATGGAGACGCCGAGGTACAGACAATAACACCCTCTGGTTTCCATCAGAAGCGACTGAAAGGTCTCAGGGCAGCACCGACGGTGACACTGGAAATAAAACTGCCCAGCTTTGTGAGGGAGACTCCTGGAGCTCAGCACACCCCAGGTCCCTTCTCTGGGCCAAGGCTGGCCAGGTCCTGCCCTCCCCTGGCTCCCGTCCCACAAGCGGGGAACAGAGGAGCTATTTCCCCACAGGAAGGGCTTCGAGTCCCCTCTGGTGCCAGGGCTGTGAGCGCTGCTGGGGGCTAATGGGCGCCCAGGCTCTCAGCCGCCCAGCCAGAGGGGGCATGTGGGAATCTCCTTATACCTGCTTTGCTCAGGGTGGGGGCAGACGGAGCCATGCAGACAGCTCTCAGCCGCAGAGACCAAAGCTGGGGAATTTACATTTCCCACAGCCCAGAGTGGGGGCAGGCGGGGACAGCCCTGTGCAAGCAGCAACTTCTCAGACCCCACCCAAGGCCTTCAGGGAGAGCAGGGAGCAGCGGTTCCTCTTCCTGTTTGCACTCCATTGCGACACGACCCTGGAGTGGGGAAGGGGCAATGCCCTCCCCCACCCTTTGTAAACGGTGCCCCTGCCAAATGGGCATGTCTACATGGCTATTCTTAGCCTTGCAGACCACGGCCAAGTCAATTGACCTTGGCACTAAGACCTGCTGCTGTCGGCTTTTTTTTTATTTTTTTCCCTGTGTATTTTCTTCCCTCTCTCTGCACAGGGAAGATCAAACTGTTTTTGCTCCCCTAGGCTGCAGCTCTTTAGCAGAGCAATTGTGGTCAAAGTGCCATGGCTGAATGTCTGCTGTGTGCACTGTCAGGAGAGGTGGATCCGGCTTTCTACGACAGGGTGATACAATTTCATGCATCACCCAGAATTCAGAAGGTCTGGAGACAGCTCCCCAAACCATCACACCAACCCTCCCCGAGAACACCAGGGCAGTGGGGAAAGAACAGTGACTCCCTGGCCAGTGGGACTCCTAATAAATTGTAGGCACCTGATTTTGTTGGCAGAGGGACACAAAAATGGGACATGGGCCAAATAATCTGGTGGCATAAATTGGAGATACCCGAGTAGAGAGTTTGTCCCCATAGCTGCTCTGCCTCCTACAATGGCACTTTTATTTTTTGCAAAATGGGTAAGGAACTCTTTGAGAGAGCCCGTTGCAAAGCACATGCCCTGTGACGGCGGAATGCATCGGCTAACGTTCGCTGCAGTGGGGAGAAATCAAATTTGTCAGGGGTCGAGCTGGATATAAGGAAAACGTCTGTTTCTCCTCCCAGGTGTGATTTACAGTCCTCTCTGATTGTCTGCAGGGCACTCTCCTCACAGATGTTTCTTCTCCGTGCAGACGCCATGTCCAAGTCCACTTTGGAACGGACGAAGTAAAACGTCTTCCCCAGTGCTTGAATCTCCTCCACAAGTCTGGCGTCTGTGTGTGTGAAGCGGTCATAGGAGATGATAATGAACAAGTCATAATGTCTGACGTGACGCTGCTCAAGGAAAGTATCTAAGGAACAGTTCATTGTCCCAATCCCTGGCAGGTCCCATAGCGTCACGTTGGGGTGTTCGGGATGTAGATAAGCCTTGGGCTCCACCATCATGTTTCCCAGCACCCCAGTCTCAGCAGCATCTGCATCATGTTCTTTCAGACCCCGGGTGGCATTGACAAAAGATGACTTTCCAGATCCTGTCTCTCCGACTACTGCAACTTCGAGCCCTTCATTCTTGACTGCCTCGCTGACCTCTTGCAGCGCAGAAGCCAGCCCTGGTGGGTTATTTGTTGCAACAGCAGCTTTCAGTTCTGCAATTTCCCCTTCAGAGAGTGTGTCAAAATCTCCCCAAACCACATCTGTAGCAGCTCTTCTTTGCTGTTCATGCTCCTGAACTGGCTGCCAGTCTTAAGGAAAGGGAACAACACATTTCAGTTATGGATAGATTCGTTTCCACAGGCCGTATACAATCAGAACCAACAGCTACACTCAGTAGGGTCTCTCGTCAATAGGAACAAGATTCTGCTGATATGTAAGGATGTCTGCTTTTGTCACATGCCAGAGCTCCAGCTCATTTTGATCCTGATTCAGCAAAGTTCTCGAATCTTTACTGAATTCTCGAGACACTCTGGACTTTTGGGGCCTGGTGGTTCTTTCACCAGACCTGGCACATTTGTCCCCCTTCCCATCCCCCCCCCCCCCAAAATTCAAGGGCCCCCTACCCATCTTCAGAAAGGCCCTTTTATGTACAAAGTTATCCAGTGTTAAGCAGCGGAATCGCAGCAGATTATAGAGGTTTCATCCTTTATATAAATGACAGCAAAATACCAAAAAAGGGGCCAAATTTTACTCTTTTAAATTCTTAATTTCCAAGATTTTCCAGAGGTTGAATTAGCCTCTGGACTCCTGGAAGGCTGTTTGTTTTTTAAATAGCAATATACGGGGAACCCCAAACTACTCAGTTCTCCCCCTCCCCAATCACTGGGTGGTAGAACTAGTCCTGCCTGTCACTGAAATCAATTCTGCTTTCCCCGAAAGTTAATGGGTTTTAGATTCTGAAGTGCCTCAGGCACTCTTGAAAACTGGACTCAGGCTCCTAAGTCACTTTGGCACTTTTGAAAATTTTAACCATTATCTCCTGACTTCCCCTCCCAAGAGTACAGAAGTGCCCAGGGCCAGATCCTCAGCAGGTTTAAATCAATGTAGTTCTGGATCTGGCACATTGTCCTCTATCTTCTACCAGCTTGAACCATTCCTGATCCTAATAAACTAATGGCTTTGTCCCTTCTTAATTCAGCTAAACATCAAGTGCTGCTAATGCCACAGGCTGATTTGGTTATAAACCCCCAAAGCATGAAAAAACACAGTCTTTTACCCAAGATACTGGAAGACTGTGTGTCACCATTAGAAACTGGTGTTACATCTTCAGTTATGAAGTGTGGTGGTGTGTTGGTAACCACTTCGTGGCACTGTCTGTTCAAATCTGTCTCCTAGAAAAGATTCACATTTGGGAAGAAGAAAGAAAATCTGGGTTAGGAGCTATGGATCTGCAGCAGTGCTGTGCATGACACAGGAATTGTTTGGCATTGTAGAAAGGGAACTCTCGATAACTAACACTTTGTTACAGCACCAGATCTCCCTTTGTGCATTTCACTTTTCCCCCTATGTTCTAAATACTGCACCTGTGACATAGCTGGCATTTGGCAAATTATCTGGTCAGTGCCAGCACTGAAGGACCAAGGAGCACAATTCCTCTTGAAGGCCTTTCCAGAGGGGTTTGCTAGATATGGAAAAACTAGAACGTGAACCCAGCTTGGGTGAAGTGTCATCTGCTGTCTTAACCACAAGGCCAGCCTCCCCCCTACAGTTTCGAATTCCCGTAGTACGTGCTGTGATTTGTACCTTCTGCTGCAGCTCAACTTTTGCAATCCGCCCCCATATCCCGCCATCATCCCCCCATGTACAGGACATGGGTCTTGTGGGTGCCTCTGCTCCCTAACAACTGACAATACCAATAACAAAACCAACCCGGAAACAATGCCACAGTTTAAAGCAAAACCAAATGTTTGTAAGGATCTAAGAATCCCCCTTGTCACACAGCAACCCAACCCCAGAACCCCCCAGCACATGCAAACAGGAAGGAACTGAACAGGCCTGGTATCTCACTGGGAAGGAGTTGGCTGATTCATTGGCTGTCAACGGGTTTGACTCAGGCTGGTCTCTGCCCTCCTGCTGGTTCTCTTGGGACCCATACTGAAAAATCCTGAATTTTTGCAGTGGGGAAGGACAGCTCTTCTTAGTGATAATACACCATATAATTAATAATGCAGCTAAACACAAGACAGAGAACGGAACTAGTAGTAGCCTGGATCTCACAAAGACTGTAAAACAAGAACAGAAAACAAAATAAAACCTCCGGTGGATGCTACCAGCACATTCTCAGCCCTTCCCTTCCCACCCCTTGTGCAGCCTAACAACTGCTTTGTTTTTCGCCTGCCGCTGAACATTAAGCCACAGCTTTCACTGAGGTATACGCAAGGCCTCTTCCTTGTGTGGCTATGATGCGTTCAGAAGCCAGCAATGCACGGATGGCCCATATTGACCTTAGGGGGAAGCAGAGACAGCCTGGACCAGATCTATCGAGGTAGAAACTGCCAAGGCTCAGGGAAAGGTTAAGGTCACATCGAGGTAGATACCTCAAGCGCTTTTCCTAAGTGTAGGAAAACCCCTCAGGGCTTGTACAATATGCTGTCCCGTACCTTTGACTATAACTTGCATCCGCACAGAAAACTGTCCCAGTTCCGGCTGGACGTGGCAGATGTACAATCCCTCATCCTGGCTGCGAACCTTCCTTAGCGTCAGAGACACATTTCCCAGAGGGAACCTCTCCGGGTGGAGCTGTGTTCTGCCCTTGTAAGAGACATCTTGTCTCTGCAACGTGTCCATCCCGTTATAATAGCTGTGAACCAGGAGATCCGGCCCCTTGGCTTCTTCCTTCGTCCAGGTGATGTTCAACATCTGGACGTTTAATCTGCATTCAAACAGGCAGCTCAGGGTGACGTCCTGCCCCAGCTGAGCTACGATGGGAGACTCCATTTCACTCTCCCCTGAACGAGAAACAAGGCTCAGGATTATTTAGCCAGCTCCAGAGGCAACTTTTTGTCACATTTTTCATTCTGTTTTATAGAAACCAATCAGCAATAGTAACACAAACAAACATGCCACACTCGTAACATGCACACAACACAACAGACCCCAGTACACCCACTAAACACACTACCTCCACAACACTTCCAACTCACCACACTTACATGACATACACGCACAACGCACACACAGCACATACACAACAACACACACAGACCTTCCACGTTACTGAGAAGACTAACAGTGTTACACTACTTAGCATTTTCTGTGCAGTGACGTTTGCACCCACCGACCATTTCCTTCAAAATTCTCATGCACAGAAAGGCCAAAAACATCACCAACCCGCTGCCTGGCTTGTCAATAGGATTTGAACCCATGGCCCTTAGAAATAAAGGCATGTACATCTATCATATAAACTAAAGGAAAAACTCTAATAGCTGCTACCACTAGTAAGCTATTATCTCTTTAGGTGACACAGCTGCTAGTGGCAGACAAAGACAAGTGCTGTGCTTGTGTGGGCTAAACCTATGTGTAAAAACATAAGGCTACACAGTGGCTGAACGTTAAGGAAAAGCGCTGCTGGCGCAGACATGGCCTGTGTCTGCACTGGGGGATTGTTGCGCTTTAACCAGACCTGGCTCTGCTGGGTGATCACATTATACACAGAGAGTGACTATCTCTCAAACGCTCTAACAGGGACACAGGCCGAGGAAACCTACTTAGCACGGCCAGGGAAATCTTCTGGGTCGAGTTTCCCAGCTCAGAGGTGACATAGCAGAGGTAGAAGCCCTCGTCCTGGAAGCGCACAGCCCTGAGTCGCAGTGATGCATTTCCTTTGTGGATTCCTTCTCGGTACAGCTGCGTCCGGCCCCAGTAAACCTTGTCCCGTCCCTGCCACAGGTCCCTCTGCCCATAGTAGCTGTGAACCAGGAGGGGTGCGCCCTCGGCTCTTTGCATCTTCCAGGTGATGTTCAGTCGATGGAGTTTTACCCCTGGTATGTGGTTGAAGGCGCAACCCAGAGTGACGTCCTCGCCATAGTGAGCTGTGATGGACGGCTGTGCTCCAGTGACTCCTTACAGGGAAGCAAAGATTGATGTGGAAGCCTTGGAACTCATATTTCCTCTCCCTCCCCAAATATTTGCACTGACTAGCTGAATAGCCTGCTGCCGTTGGACATGTGCATCCGTAACAGGTGCACCCCATTCCCACAGACCCACGGCCAGTGCACAGTTACTGATTAGTAACAAAACGCATCACGGCACTGCCACGTACAATTCCTCTGCTAACCCCGCTGGGCTGGAGGAAGTCCCTTGTTCACACAGCTATCCCAGCCAGTTGGGGCTTTTATTAGTCTGGTTTGTTGCGCTCACAGGGGATGGTTTTACTGCACTATGCTATGGGTCTGGCCACACGAGAAGAGCTTTGCTGGGATAGTAAACGGGCAAAGTGCTCCTAGTGCAGACAGGGCCTGCATCTACACTAGTGGGTTGTAGACATGAACTAGACCCAGGGTATGGGGTATAAATAGCCATGGAGCCGCAGCAGGACAAGTGGCGGCAGCAGAGGCCTGGCATAGCCATGCTGAGTATGTGCCCACTGGCTGCAGCTGTTGCTGTCTGTGCTACTGCATTTACACTGCTCTCTACACTCGCGGCAATGATCCCTGAACTACTGCGAGCTGGGGAATCGGACCCCTAGTTCATAGTGTAGACAGGGCCTGTGCTGGCAGAAGTGTGTAGTGTAGACATGGCTGCAGCTGCAGTGGTATGAAGGGGTTTAAAACCAGTACAGCTAGTTCTGTATATGAAGGGGAACACGCTAGACCAGTGGTTTTAAAATTATTTTTCTGGAGACTCAGTTGAAGAAAATTGTTGATGCCTGCGACCCAACGGAGCCGGAGGTGAGGGGTTTGGGGTGTGGGAGGGGCTCAGTGCTGGGGCAGAGGGTTGGGGTGTGGGGATGAGGACTATGAGGTGGGGCTGAGAATGAGGGGTTCAGGGTGTGGGAGGGAGCTCAGGGCTGTGGCATGGAGTTGGGGTGTAGGAGGGTGTCAGGCCTCTGGGCTGGCAGTGCAGGCTCTGGGCTGGAGCATTAGCAGAGGTTTGGGGAGGCTTAGCCTCCCCCGGCCTCCATCACCCACTGCCCATGACCGTACCCTTCTAGAACATAAATGTAGCTTGTACTCACCTTTGCAGTGCCAGTTTAAACAAATTAGCTAAACACACAGTTTTAGACACTCTGCAGATTGTACGATTATTTTCAAATTGTATTTTTAATTATATCTGTCAACTTAAAATGCATATGAAAATAAAATCTGCATTATCTCCTGATTGTTCTAAACTTACATATAAATTTAAAATATGGCTTAATTGGAGTTGGTATCTAAATTTTTTCTTTCCTGTAGGAAGATTTAGATACAATGCGCCTGTCAGCGAATTTCTAACTTATTATCTGCAAAAAAACTAGAGTTTTCAGGTGCCTAAGTAGCCCCTTGAAATCACGGTTAAAATTGGTCCCTGCCCCCAAAAAATCTGAAGCGGTACCACTGGAACAGACAGGGACCAGTTAAAAAAACGAGGGGGGACCCAGTAGGGAAATGGACAATTAAAGTGGCACCAGATCACACTATAGAAACAGGAGAGCGAAGCAGGAAGTACCTACCACAGAGAGTCCACAGAACCATAAAATGCAGTGACCAGCCAGGGCTCATTCTCACTCTGCCTCTAACCATTTTGCATCTGCAAGAGAAGGAGAGAAAATGCTCTGATTAGCTGCATTCCAGACACCAGCCCCTGGGAACAACATTCACGCTGGCCCTGCAGCCCTGGGATCCCTGCAGCCCCACTAACCCAAGTGCAAACCGGGACTCACTCCGCTGAAGGCTGCTTAACTGGGCCCGATTCTCAGTGAAGTCCTGGCTCCTTCACCGGGGTCATGCAGTGAGCAGAGAGTTGTAAAGGGGACTCAGTGTGAATGAGAATCAGGAGGAACCGCTTTACACCAGGGTAAGCAGCATTTGCATGCAAAAGGGGCCAGATCCCAGCTGGGGTCCATCGGCCGTAGCTCCACTGGAGTTAATGAGGCCAGATCAGGAGTGGGCAAACTGAACCATTTTAAGCTGGCCCTCAAGCTCTTGCTGGGGAGCAGGGTCTGGGGCTTGCCCTGCTCCGGTGCTCCAGCTGGGGCACAGGGTCAGGGGCTGCACCACACAGCTCCCAGAAGCAGCGGCATGGGCCCCCTCTGGCTCCTATGCATTCCAATGGGAGCTGCAGGAATGGTGCCCGCGGATGAGGCAGCATGCAGAGCTGTCTGGCTGTGCCTCCAAATAGGAGCTGGAGAAGGGACATGCTGCTGCTTCTGGGAGCTGCTTGCAGTAAGTGCCGTTCGGAGCTTGCACCCCTGAGCCTCTCCCCATGTCCCAACCCCCTGCCCCAGCTCTGATCCCTCTCCCGCCCTCCAAACCCCTCAATCCCAGCCCAGGGCACCTCCTGCACCCCAAACTCCTCATCCCCATCCGCAACCCAGAGCCAGCACCCACCAGCTGGAGCCCTCACCTCCCCCCCCGCATCCCACTCCCCCACCCCAGTCCGAAGCCCCCTCCCACACCCTGAACTCCTCATTTCTGGCCCCACCCTGGAGCCCGCACCCCCACCCAGAGTCTTCATCCCTCCCGCGCCCCAACCCCAATTTTGTGAGCATTCGTGGCCTACCATCCAATTTCTCTTCCCCGATGTGGCCCTCGGCCCAAACAGTTTGCCCAGCCCTGATCTAGAAGCTATTTTCAGTGAGGCCTTCAGAGCAACCATATTCAATCATTTGTGTCTTCAACTTACAGACACGAAGGAGCTGCTAAAAGGACACAGAGAACCAATTTCACCGACCCATCCTGCAGCAGAACATCTCTTACCTTCCTCCCCTGAGCGCTGCCATTCCTGGGACCCTCTCGAGGAAGTTAAAGACATAGGGTGAGTGAGGCTTTCATGTTTCAGCTGTCTCTGTCTCTCTCTGTCTGTCTCTCTCTTCCTGTAAGTCTGCGATGAAGTAAGAGGGAAACTGAAAGTACCACACGATTCATTGAAAGAACACACAGCACAGTTAAAGTTTAATTTCCGTGAGCTCCACACAGCCACTTTTCAACTGATTTTAGGGGTTTCAATCAGTGTTTGTGAGACCCGCATTGCCCCTGAGAGCAGAATACGCTGGGACCGCCTGTCGCCCCGTGCTGCCCTCACCCCCAGCCCCTGCCCTCGCACCGCCTCTTCCCTGCAAGACCACATGCCCGTCCTGCCCCTTCTAGCCTGTGTGAGCCGGTTGGCTGCTGTAGGTGTGGATGCGTATCACGGGTCGGAGTCACGTTGTTTCTGGCACCTGCGGATCCACGTTTGTATCCACGCAGGGCTTTAAATATACAAATCACCCCTGTGCTGTGGGTGCCTGGCCAGGCACATGCACCTCCACGCCTGCTCCCAAGCAGTTCAAGCAGGGGTGATCCTAACCCCCTCGCCATGGGAAACCGCCCACAGGACAAATCTCCACCCCACACCAGCTCCCCCAACCAGAGACGAGACTTACAGGCAGCTGCAGCCTGGAGCCTGCTCACTCCCCCAGAGCTGACACATGGCTGTGTCTAGTGAGGGGACACATGCCCTGCTCCCATTTCTCCAGACGCCTCTGGCACAGATGCCCAGAAGTGAGGAGGCAACGCTCCCCCAGGGGTGGCACTCAGAGTCATCCCCTTCTCCTCCCCCTGCCCCATTCCACTCCCCCAGCCCCCTTTCTCTTCCCCTGCCCCATCCCACTCTCCCTGCCCCTATCCCACTCCCCCATCCCCTCCCCTCCCCTTACCTTCCCCCTGCCCCATCTCACTCCCACTCCCCCATCCCCTCCCCTTATCTTCCCCCTGCCCCATCCCACTCCCCCATCCCCCCTTCTCTTCCCCCTGCCCCATCTCACTCC
Source organism: Aldabrachelys gigantea (assembly GCA_026122505.1). Classification (NCBI taxonomy): domain Eukaryota; kingdom Metazoa; phylum Chordata; order Testudines; family Testudinidae; genus Aldabrachelys; species Aldabrachelys gigantea. The sequence goes on from CM047489.1 coordinate 72,612,351, forward strand.
CACTCCCCCATCCCCTCCCCTTATCTTCCTCCTGCCCCATCCCACTCCCCCTGCCCCTATCGCACTCTCCCATCCCCTCCCCTTATCTTCCCCCTGCCCCATCCCTCTCCCCCATCCCCCCTTCTCTTCCCCCTGCCCCATCTCACTCCCACTCCCCCATCCCCTCCCCTTATCTTCCTCCTGCCCCATCCCACTCCCCCTGCCCCTATCGCACTCTCCCATCCCCTCCCCTTATCTTCCCCCTGCCCCATCCCACTCCCTCCTCCCCCCTTATCTTCCCCCTGCCCCATCCCACTCCCCATCCCCCCTTCTCTTCCCCTTCCCCATCTCACTCTCCCTGCCCCATCCCACTTCCCCATCCCCTCCCCTCCCCTTATCTTCCCCCTGCCCCATCCCACTCCCTCCTCCCCCCTTATCTTCCCCCTGCCCCATCCCACTCCCCATCCCCCCTTCTCTTCCCCTGCCCCATCTCACTCCCCCTGCCCCTATCCCACTTCCCCATCCCCTCCCCTCCCCTTATCTTCCCCCTGGCCCATCCCACTCCCTCCTCCCCCCTTCTCTTCCCCCTGCTCCATCCCATCCCTCTTCCTCCCCCACTGCCTCGCCCTGCCCCCACATGGGCACTCACCCTTGTACAGAAGCAGCACCCAGCAGGGAGCGTCCCGGAGCTGCCAGCCCAGCTGGGGACTGTCACCGAGTGAGCTGGAACAGTGTGGGAAGGACAGAACCTGCCTCCCATCCGGACAGGCCACGCAGAGCAAGCCCTGCTTGGCACTCACAGCTATGCCCCCCAAACTATGCCCATGACTGGGTTGATGTCCTGGTGCCTCCCCTCACCCTGACATCCCTACAGGGTGTCCCTGTGGGTGGGAGCTCCTCCCCAGACACAGGGTGCTGCTTTGCCATCCCTGCCGGGGTAGAGTACTAAACTGCTCCCGCAGGAATGTGCTACTGGGAGCAGTTACTGGTAGGCAATGGACTGTAAGAAACTGCTATTGTAGAAAACTGCTACCAGATGTAGCAAACGCCCACCAGTAGCAGTGTCTTGCTGTATAGTGTGTGAAATTGCTACGTGTGGAAAGGTGCTATCTGTAGCAGTTATTGCTACGTATAGATTGGAAGAAGCTGCTGTTGTAAAGAACTGCTACTTGATGTAGCAACCTAAACCTCCCTTGCTGCAATTTAAGCCCATTGCTTCTTGTCCTGCCCTCAGAGGTTAAGGAGAACAATTCTTCTCCCTCTTCCTTGTAACAACCTTCTACATACTTGAAAACCGTTATCATGTTTCAGTCTTCCCTCATAGGTCATGTTTTCGAAAACTTTAACCTTTTTTTCCCTTTTTTTCTGCTTTTCTCTGGACTTTTTTCACTTTGTCCACATCTTTCCTGAAATGTGGCGCTGAGTTCTAGACACAATACTCCAGCTGAGGCCTAATCAGCGAGGAGCAGAGCGGAAGAATCACTTCTTGTGTCTTGCTCACAACGCTCCTGCTAATACAGCCCAGAATGATGTTCAGTTTTTTGCAGTGGCGTTACACTGTCGACTCATATTTCACTTGTGATCCAGTCTGACCCCCGCAATCCCTTTCCGCAGCGCTCCTTCCTAGGCAGCCATTTCCCATTTTGTGTGTGCATCTGATTGTCCCTTCCTAACTGGAGCACTTTGCATTTGTCCTGATTGGATTTCATCCTATTTACTTCAGACCTTTTCTCCAGTTTGTCCAGATTGTTTTGAATTTTTATCTTATCCTCCCAAGCACTTGTCACTCCTCCCAGCTTAGTATCGTTCACAATACGTTCATATATTTATAAGTGTACTCTCTATGCCATTATCTAAATCATTAAGATTTTGAATATAAACATATAGAGAACTGATCCCTGCGAGACCCCACTCATTATGCCCTTCCAGCCTGACTGTGAACCACTGATAACTATTCTCTGGGAAGGATTTTCCAACCAGTTTTTCATCCACCTTATTGTAGCTACATCTAGGCTATACTTCCCTGATTTGTTTATGAGAAGGTCCTGGGAGACAGTATCAAAAACTTTACTAACAGCAAGATAGACCATGTCAACCACTTCCCCAGCATCCGCAAGGCTTGTTACGCTGTCAAACAAAGCTATCAGGTTGGGTTGACATGATTTGTTCTTGACAAATCCATGCTGGCTGTTACTTATCACCTTATTTTCTTCTAGGTGTTTGCAAATTGATTGCTTAATTATTTGCTCCATTATCTTTCCAGGTACATCCATTAAACTGACTGGTCTGTAATTCCCCAGGCTGTCCTTATTTCACTTTTTACAGATGGGAACTATATTTGCTCTTTTCCAGTCTTCTGGAATCTCTTCTGTCTTCCATGACTTTTCAAAGATAATTGCTAATGGCTCAGATATCTCCTCAGTCAGCTCCTTGAGTATTCTAGGACACATTTCATCAGGCCCTGGTGACTTGAAGACATCTAACTTGTCTAAGTAATTTTTAACTTGTTCTTTTCCTATTTTTCCCTCTGATCCTACCTCATTTTCACTGGCGTTCACTATATTAGGCAACAAAGAGTCCTGTGGCACCTTACAAACTAACAGACGTATTGGAGCATGAGCTTTCATGGGTGAATATCCACTTCGTCGGACGCATGTAGTGGAAATTTCCAGGGGCAGAGAAATACTATATTAGGCGTTACCTTTTGATGGATTTGTTTGTGTTTTCAGCCAATCCATTGGCTTGTGCGTGGTGTGGGCTGGTGAAGTTATGCTGTATTCCCAATTTTTTGCAATGTCTAGGTTACACTGAAAGAAAAAATGTTATGCCATGTTTGGAGGGTGAAAAGAGACCAAAGAATAAAATGTTATAGCAACCCGGATGGGGTGCCCAGCAGTAATCCTTGCCAAAGTAGAGTGGGAGTTCATGGAAACTTGTCAGCAAAAATGCCCATAAAGAAAAACTCCCTAGGGCAATGAAGCCATGTTCACTGTCAGCTATCTGTGATCTGGAAGTGTGGCTGAAGACATGGTCAGAAACAACCTCAGAAAAAAGGGTTTGCCTCATTATTGAAGTCTGGCCCATGATCTGTCAGTACAAGCTGTGGACATCCAAGTCACTGTATAATTTCATACATTTGTTTTGACACCTCAGATGCCAACTTATTTCGAAGTGGAAATGCTTCAACCCATCTTGTAAGCTAGTCTGTGGCTGCTCGTATGTCCCTCCTCTGTTGCCAGGAATAGCTCTGTTAAATTCATTCCCACCAATTCAAATGGCCGACTGACTTGTATGCAAGGGAACCGGTTGGAGTAATGCTTGGGATTTCCCTTACTTCATATTCTCAATAAGCCAAGTATGAGGGTGGACTAAGATTCATTTAGCTGTTTAGGCTCCAGCTTTGATGGCCAAACTGCACCCTAAAGGCTCAGGAACAAAGAGGCGCTAAGAACAAAATATCATTTATTTATTGAAATGTCTTGACTTGACTTCCGGGTGTATAACTCATGTTTTTAGAATTCTTGTGGTTGTCAAGGTATCTTGGGATCGTAGATGTGTGTTCGTTGTGTTCTGAAGGCCAAAACTATGAATGTGTTCAACGAAGAATTAGATCAGGGCCTCAGGATAGGTGCATCAGCTGTTAGCCAAGATAATCAGAACTCCATGTTCTGTGTGTCCCTAAACCGTCCTCTGACTGCCAGATGCTGGGAGTGAACAATGGGATGATTCACTCAGTGACTTCCTGTTCTGTTCATTCCCTTAGAAGCATGTGGCACTGGCCACTCTCAGAAGACAGGATACTGGACCAAACGGACTGTTTGTCTGATCCACTACAGCAGCTCTAATGTTCTGCAAAAATTGCAATTGATTTTTGCCTTTGAGAAAGACAATACAGGAGATAGGATCCGGCCTTTAGTGAATATTTAAGAATCAAGTTCTACGCACAAGAAATGGCCTGTGGAAAAACACTAAGGGCTGGACCGAGAGGCCAAATCACAGCTGCAAAAATGCAATCCCCATTGGTGGATTGACTCAGAACAAAGGTTTTACACTAGGCCAGAAATTCAGTCAGGCTGGAAATTAGATGATCCAACAGGATAAACAGCTGCTCTAAAAATAAGAAGAAAAAAATAGAAGAAAAAATTCAGGGAGTTCAAGGAATCCCAGCAGCAGATAAGACAACTTGGGAAACTGGGAGCTCCCAGGCAGCAGAAGAACCGTGTCTGGCAAAAGCCACAAGGGCCAAAATCTGCTCCCAGCCGGGTGTAAATCTGGAGTAAGTTAGTTTAGGGTGAGGGAGAGGCACTGCAGTGGGGGGCCCCTCTAGGCCGGGTCTCTGTGGTTAGGGTGGAGGAGGGGCACTGCAGTGTGTGGGACAATTTAGTCAGGGACTCTATGGTTAGGGTGGAGGAGGGGCAATGCAGTGGGGACACATTAGGCAGGATCTCTATGGTTAGGGTGGAGGAGGGGCACTGCAGTGGGGGTCACTCTAGGCAGGGTCTCTATGGTTAGGGTGGAGGAGGGACACTGCAGTGGGGACACATTAGGCAGGATCTCTATGGTTAGGGTGGAGGAGGGGCACTGCAGTGTGTGGGACAATTTAGTCAGGGACTCTATGGTTAGGGTGGAGGAGGGGCAATGCAGTGGGGGTCACTCTAGGCAGGGTCTCTGTGGTTAGGGTGGAGGAGGGACACTGCAGTGGGGACGCACTAGGCAGGATCTCTATGGTTAGGGTGGAGGAGGGACACTGCAGTGGAGACGCACTAGGCAGGATCTCTATGGTTAGGGTGGAGGAGGGGCACTGCAGTGGGGACGCACTAGGCAGGATCTCTATGGTTAGGGTGGAGGAGGGGCACTGCAGTGGGGGTCACTCTAGGCAGGATCTCTATGGTTAGGGTGGAGGAGGGGCACTGCAGTGGGGACGCACTAGGCAGGATCTCTATGGTTAGGGTGGAGGAGGGGCACTGCAGTGGGGGTCACTCTAGGCAGGGTCTCTGTGGTTAGGGTGGAGGAGGGACACTGCAGTGGGGACACACTAGGCAGGATCTCTATGGTTAGGGTGGAGGAGGGGCACTGCAGTATGTGGGACACTCTAGTTGGGGACTGTATGGTCAGCATGGGGGGTCACTGCAGTGGGGGGTACTCTAGTCGGAGTCTTTGTGGCTAAGGGAAGGGAAGGACACTGCACAGGGTTGCCAGGTGTCCAGTTTTTGACCAGAACGTCCAGTCAGAAAGGGCCCCTGGCAGCCCCGGTCAGCACCACTGACTGGGCCACTGAAAATCCGGTTGGTGGCGCAGCGGAGCTAAGGCAGCCTCCCTGCCTGCCCTGGCTCTGCATGGCTCCCGGAAGCAGCAGCATGTCCCCCTCCTTCTCCTAGGCAAAGGGAACGTTAAGGGGCTCTGCACGCTGCCCCCGAGGCCACGCCTCAGGCACCAGCTCCACAGCTCCCATTGGCCAGGAACCACAGCCAATGGGAGCTGTGGGGGCTGCACATGTGGATGGGGCAGTGCGCAGAACCACCTGGCTGTGCCTCTGCATAGGAATCAGAGGCGGGACATGCTGCTGCTTCCGGGCGCCACCTGAGGTAAGCGCCGCCTGGAGCCTGCACCCCTCACCCCCTCCCACACCCCAACCCCCCTGCCCCAGCCCTGAGCCCCCTCTGAAGCCCTCAGCCCCAGCCTGGAGCACCCTTCTGCACCCCAAATCCCTCATTCCTAGCCCAACCCCAGAACCTGCACCCCCAGTCAGAGCCCTCACCCCCTCGCCCCAACCCAGAGCCCTTTCCTGAACTCTGAATCCCTCAGCCCATCTTGACCCCCCTCCTGCACCCCAAATCCCTCATCCTCAACCCCACACCAGAGCCCACAACCCCACCGGGAGCCTTCACTCCCCCATATCCCAACCCCTTGCCCCAGCCAGAACCCGCTCCTGCACCCTGAACCCCTCATTTCTGGCTCCACTCCAGAACCCACACCCCCAGCCCAGAGCCCATACCCCCTCCCACACCCTAACCTTCTGCCTCAGCCTAGGGGGCTCACTTTAGGGGTGGGGTCTCTATGGTTATGGTGGCAGTGAGACACTGTAGTGTGTGGGGCACTCTAGGTGGGGTCTCTATGGTTTCTTGGTAGGGAGGGAAGATTGGGGAGGGAAGCATACTGCAGCAGGGGAGGGAAATTCCCCATAGTGCCCCACCTCTCTGAGTGCCCCATAGCATCCTGCCCCCATAGATCTAGGCTCCGCTCTTCCCTGCTGTGTTTAGATCAGCTCCACAGCCCAGTCAAAGCCGCCTGGTTCCCTCTTTTTGAATGATACATTTTGAGGTACAGGATTGCCACAGTAGTGTCTCTGGTGAAGACGATGGTGAAGAATCTATCTATCTATCTATCTATCTATCTATCTATCTATCTATCCCCATAGACCCCATCTATCTATCTATCTATCTATCTATCTATCTATCTATCTATCTATCTATCAATCTATCCCCATAGACCCCATCTATCTATCTATCTATCTATCTATCTATCTATCTATCTATCTATCTATCTATCTATCCCCATAGACCCCATCTATCTATCTATCTATCTATCTATCTATCTATCTATCTATCCCCATAGACCCCATCTATCTATCTATCTATCTATCTATCTATCTATCTATCTATCTATCTATCTATCTATCTATCCCCATAGACCCCATCTATCTATCTATCTATCTATCTATCTATCTATCTATCTATCTATCTATCCCCATAGACCCCATCTATCTATCTATCTATCTATCTATCTATCTATCTATCTATCTATCTATCTATCCCCATAGACCCTATCTATCTATCTATCTATCTATCCCCATAGACCCTATCTATCTATCTATCTATCTATCTATCTATCTATCTATCTATCCCCATAGACCCTATCTATCTATCTATCTATCTATCTATCTATCTATCTATCTATCCCCATACACTCCATGTCTCTCTCTATCTATCTATCCCCACACACCCCCTCTATCGACTGACACCAGCTGGGATCTGTGTATATTTTACATACCTGCCTCCTCCTGGGTAATCCCAGAGCAGAGCAAGTGAGTGGAAGACACTAGTCCAGTCCCAGCTCTGATGGGAAACCAGGTCCAGTTGCTCCATGGGATGGTGCATGACCCCCCCTAGTGGTCACTGGTGGAATAATCTGGGCCATGGGGGAGGGCTCTTTCCTACCTCCTCAATCTGGTCTGGTCTATGCTGCGGGGTTGAGGGGGGTCGATCTAAGTTACGCAACTTTGGCTACGTGAATAAGGTAGCTGAAGTCGACGTATTTAGATCAACTTACCACGGTGTCTTCGCTGTGGTAAGTCAACGGCTGATGCTCCCCCGTCGACTCTGCCTACACTTCTTGCTCCGGTGGAGTACCAGAGTCGATGAGAGAGGCTCGGCGGTCGATTTATCGCATCTAGACTAGATGCGATAAATCGACCCCTGCTGGATCAAACGCTGCCCATCGACCCAGTGCATAATGTAGACATGCCCTCAGTGATCAATGGGCTCAGAAACAGGCAGGCCTGTGTCCGTTTTACACCCATCTCTCTAATGAGGCTATAGATCATCGCCTTGTCTGTCCAAATGGCCAATCATGTCCGAATCCTAGTGCTGGCAGTTTCCAATGGCGAGGAGTTCTGCAGGTTAACGCCATATCAACAGAAAACACTTCTCATTTATCCTCTTTAAATCTAAGGTGTTAAAAGGCCAGCCCTGGAGGATTAGGGGGTCATCCACATTATCTGTGGCGGGTGGGTCTCTGTTGATCCTAGAGGGCTCTCTCGCTTCCCCCCACTCTCTCAGTGAGATGATTTACTGTAGCACCAATATAACCCGGATCCAACCCAGTGTGTGGCTTTCGCTCCCTCTCGTGGCTGCATCCTGTAAAGTCATTTAGGGAGCTGTGATGCCGCACAGCTATAGATGTGTCTCCTTTAATTTCAGTGTTAAACACTCGTGTGTTTATTCATCCTCCCCCACCAAGTCCAAGGTTCAATCCTGGTGCCCGGCATCTTTCCAACAAGTGCTCTGTGCAGGAAGCAGAGCCGCCCTGGCATCAACAGGTGTAGGGGGAGAGGAAGCTGCTGTAACCCTTTAGGACAGAGATCGACAACCTTTGGCATGAGGCTCGCCAGGGTAAGCACCCTGGCGGGCCGTGCCGGTTTGTTTACCTGCCGTGTAGTCAGGTTCGGCCGATCGCGGCTGCCAATGGCCGTGGTTTGCCGCTCCAGGCCAGTGGGGGCTGTGGGAAGCGATGCGGGCGAGGGATGTGCTGGCTGCTGCTTCCTGCCACCCCCATTGGCCTGGAGCGGCGAACCGTGGCTGGTGGGAAGCGTGATCAGCCGAACCTGACTACGCGGCAGGTAAAGAAACCGGCTCGGCCCACCAGGGTGCTTACCCTGGCAAGCTGCATGCCAAAGGTTGCCGATCCCTGCTTTAGGGTCTCCAGCCCTGGTTGGTGGGTCCTGCCACAAAAAAATATTTACGATTAAATAAATCAGGTTTTTCAGCTGAACATTGTCCAGTTTTATGACAAAAAATTTGGAATATTTTAAGAAATACCACCCCCACCCCAGTAAACAAACCCCATTTTCCAACAGACTCTAGGGTCCATAGGAGGGTGGGTATGATTAAAATTAAAAATGAGGAAATCAGTCCGATCATCACAAACACACACACATAATCCCAGACACACCCACACCTGCAGACTCACTATCTCACAGACAGATACATGATCCAAGACTCATGGTTACACACACAGTCCAGGACTCAGGATTCTACACACCACACACAAACACAGAATCCAAGACTTACACACACACAGAATCCAAGACATGGTTACACGCGCATGATCCAAGACTTGCTATCGCACACACAGATACACACACACAGTCCAAGGCTCATGAGGACACACAGACACACACAATATGAGACTCATGCTTTCACAAACCCAGAGTCCAACATTCACAATGACACACAGACAGACACACAGTATCTGAGATTCATGATTACGGACAGACACACACACAGGACAATTTTCTCCTGTCTGTTTTATTCAGTTAATTCCACTAAAGGGAAAGTGAATCCGAGCTGGGTGCGGGAGCCTTTGGCAGGGCTGCGCCCGCCCGCCACCTGCAGAGTGGTTATCCAGGGCAGTGTGGCTGTGCCGCAGGAGTGGGGCTCAGGAGAGGACGTTCGCCAGCAGGACAGTAACAAGGGCTGGGAGGATGAGTCTGGCTGGTTCTGGAGCCATGCTGGCCACATGGGAGGCTGGTCTGCATTCGGCCGTGCCGAGATCTGTACTGACCCCTGGGAAGCTCCATTTGAATTGGATATTGGTGCAAGCAGACTCGGTGGCACAGCCTTTCATGGTGGTGTGCACGGTTGCCTTACCTGTGGGGAACAAAACAGGGGGGGTCAGTGTCTGGGGACCTATGCCCTCTTGCGGCTCTGACCCTATACGACACCCTCCCCCTCCTCCTCTGTGCCACTCTTTGCTGCCCATCTAGACCTGCCCCTAACAGTCTCTTCTCCTCTGCTCTGATGTAGTCTTATTCTGTGGACCTCTGGGCAACTCATATAGGGCCCTGATCCCTAATGAACTTTAGAGCAGGCCTGTGTTAGTCCCACCATTCACCTGTCAATGGTGTAGCTCACTGATGGTGTTAGCAGTGGGATCCCTAAGAAGCTCTCAGTCAAGAGGTCTATACAGAACCTGGCATGTTGGGACCAGAGAAGAAAGAAATATCTCTGGGACCTCCAGGTCAAACCAGCTGGGGGATTTCTGTAGGAGTCCCAGGGATGGTGTGTTTGTGCCATCATTTTTTCTGTATTACTTTTGATATGTAAAATAGTAGGCTCTAGAGACACCACGGCAGTATCCCGTCTCCATCAGTGGCCAGCATTAGATTCTGCAGAGAAAGGGATCAATACCGCCCAATATGTGGGATAATCTCCTCCTACTCTAGGTTTTGTCCTGATTGCTAATAGCTACAGATCACCTTAAGACCTGAAAGAGGAGGTTTAATATCCCTGCCAACATTTTTACGATCATTTATTATGATCACTACAATAAGCATACAATCCCTTTTTGAATCTTGCTCAACTCTTGACCACAGCAATTTCTTGTAGTGGGGAGTTCCACGGACTAACGGTTTATTGACTGGAAAGTGTGTTTGCTTTAATCACAATGAACTTGTCCCTTTTCAATTTCATTGAACATTCGTTATGTCCTATCCTGTGACAGGGGGCGTTCAGGAGTTCTCCATCTCTCCGCTCTAGTGCTCAGTGACATTTTTCAGATGGAATTTTTTTAGTGAAAAATGCAAATTTGACTACTTTGAAACATTTTGTGAATTCAAAGTCACTGAATCATTTCAGCTGGAAGAAACCCCATAAAAAACAAACTCTGGAAAAAAATAGAATGTTTTCACTCTTTTGGTTCAAAACAACTTTTCCTTCCAACCAGGACCGGCTTTAGCAAGTGCAGGGCCCGATTCAAACAGTTTCAGTGGGGCCCCAGCACGGATGACTGAAAAAAAAAAAACACAAAAAAACCACGTGAGGTTAGTACTCACCAGGCAGCACTCCTAGTCTTCGGAGGTGGGTCCTTCGGAGGCGATGACACTGAAGGACTTGCCACTGAAGTGCTGCCCAAGACCCGGAGTGCCGCCGAGTGAGTAAAAATTAAAAAGGAGCTTCTAGCCAGGGAAGGGATTCTCGGCCACTTGCCCGCCCCCGGCAGCCCTGCCACTGGGCACGGAGCCCTCTTAGGAGCAGGGCCCGATTTGGGGAATTGGTAGAATTGGCATAAAACTGGCCCTGCTTCCAACATTCTGTTTTTTAAAAAAAGACTTAAACAACACTAACAACCCCTCAGAATCAAAACCAGATATTTTGTTTGACCCAAAATGAAACTTTTTCTGACTTTTCAGTTTGTTGAAAATGCCAAAAAAATAATTTTCTATTGGACCGGAAACAACTATTTTCTTCCAATTTCTGGTGTTGGCATAGAACTGAAGATCTGTCTAGCTATCGCCCTTATTTGTTCAGCTCTGTGCTTCTCTATCACAATCATAATTTCACATATTCTGTCATGTCACCTCTCTTATTCCCAAGGAAAAATAGCCCCAGTTGCTTCCCTTCTCTCCGCAGGCTTTTCCAGACCTTCCTTGTTACCTTTCTCCACACTCTTATGAATTCTAAAATAAAACCCCAACGGGTGTGTAGGGGAAACAGAGGTAAAGTGAGGAGAAATCGCAGGGACAGAATCCAATTCTTCCTCACCACAGGGGATTGCCTGTGTGCGTGGCTCCCTCCTGGATGGGGAAACCTGAATGGAGAAACAGCCGAAGGGCAATTACCGCTTTTCATGGTGCTGCTCATATGGATGCACTGGGTCTGGGCTCCTGTACAGCTGATGATCTCTTCATTGCAGTGATGGGAAAACACAGAGATGCAGGCTGGGCAGCTCTGGCCGTTCAGGGTGGTGTTAGCTGGGGGCACTGGGACGAAGCGGAGAAAACGCAGTCAGCTCGGGGGACGAGACCCAGGAGGCGTCGGGGCGGGGAGAGCAGCTGGGGGCTGCACAGCTCAGCCCTGGGTGTCCCCTGCAGGGGGAGCTGTAGCTCTGGGGACGCCGGGGGCAGCAGGGGCAGGGGAGGGGTTTGCAGCAGGGATCCCCTGGGTGGGGCCAGCCGAGTTCACACCTGGCAGGAGCCTAAAGCCCCGCCCACTAAACTCCACCCAGCGAGGGGCTCAGTGTTATTTCACGGGGCTCCCTCTGCAGGGCGGGAGGACTACTCCCAGGGGCTGAGTGTTATTCATGGGGCAACCCCTGCAGGGTGCGAAGACTACTCCCAGGGGCTGACTGTTATTCAATGGGACACCCCCTGCAGGGCAGGAGGACTACTACCACGGACTGAGTGTTATTCAACAGGGCACTCCCTGCAGGACGGGAGGATTGCTCCCAGGGACTGAGTGTTATTCAATGGGGCACTCCCTGCAGGGCAGGAGGACTACTCCCAGGGGCTGAGTGTTATTCAATGGGGCACCCCCTGCAGGACGGGAGGATTACTCCCACGGACTGAGTGTTATTCAATGGGGCACCCCCTGCAGGACGGGAGGACTACTCCCAGGGGCTAAGTGCTATTTCATGAGGCACCCCAATGGATTCTTTCATAATCCCTTTTCCATTCTCCCACAGAGACACCTGCAGGGGTCAGGAGGAGGAGAAGGGGACATGAGGAAGGGGAAGAGCTGGAGGGAGAAGGAGCAGGGAGACAGAGATAGAGCTGGATACCGGTAATGGAGGCTGTTTTACAGGACTGCCCCGCACAGCAGGCGATGTTCATGGTCACAGAGATCCCGTTCGCAAAAGTCATGAAAAGAGGACTGAGGCGGCACTGGCGGGAGGACACGCAGGCCTTGATAAAGCTAGGACTCTTAATCTCGCCTGCATGGGAGGAAGAGGATAGGAGGCTCCATTCACTGGTGTTGCTGTCTCTGCCTCCCGATCACAACTCTTCACATGTGTGATCAAGCTAAAGATGGAGAAACTGAGGCATTGCATACAGGAGGAATGACTCACTGAAGGTCAGTATAGAACCAGAAATGCTGATACCCACTGCTTCTTCCATCCCCTCAACCTAACCCTCTAGGTCTCTCTACCCTTCCAGATCTGGAGATAGAAGCCAGGAGTCCTGGCTCCCAGCCCCTGCTACTATAACTCACCAGACCCCACTCTCTTCCCAGAGCCAGGGATGGAACCCAGGAGTCCTGGCTCCCAGCCCCCGCTACTCTAACTCACCAGACCCCACTCCCTTCCCAGAGCCAGGGATGGAACCCAGGAGTCCTGGCTCCCAGCCCCCGCTACTCTAACTCACCAGACCCCACTCTCTTCCCAAAGTCAGAGATGGAACCCAGGAGTCCTGGCTCCCCGCCCCCTGCTCTAACCCACTAGACCAGGGCCACCTCCAGGTACTGGGAAGAGAATGAAGGAGGGTAGACTCCAAATCAGACTGTGTTCGGGGCTAGTTCAAGATCTCCTGCACCCACCTATTATCGTCTCTGATTTAATGATCCCGCAGGAGTCCATTCGCTCATTGCAGACTTGGACATTGCCCGTACAGCTGTCATGTGTGCTGTAGCAAACCTCGCATGAAACACAGGTCCCTGTGGAAGGAAAGGCAACACAGCCCTCACTCCACTCTCTCCATTCCCATTGACTCCAATGGAGCTACAACCCATTGACCCCAGCGGGGATCTGGCCCTGAATTTCTTGGTTTTGTGCCAGTGTCATCCCTCCCTCTATAGCAAAACCGAGTGAGGTAGCTGAGAAAGGGGAAGAAATCTTTTCCTCTCCTAGAGCTCGGTGGGAGCTGGAGGTCCCCATCTCCCCAGAAAAGACCGGTGGGGAGGATTTCCCCCACACAGGACAAGTGGCGAGCAGCCCCCCAGCCCAGGGGCAAGATCTCAGCGCTGGGGCATATTTCACCCTGGGAAGGAGAGTTCCTCCCCTCCAGAGCAGCTATTCCAGGGTGAGTCTTTTTCTGTCAGCACCGGGCAGGGATTCCAAGACCCTCAAGACCCCATTCTCACCTGTCTCCAACAGGGCTGAGAGGAGGCAGAAGAGGAGAGGTGCCTTCATGGTGCCGGGGACGGAGCTGGACTGTGCTGTGAGCCAGGGGTCTCTGACTCAGCCAAAGTTCTGGCCGGAAGTTGGCAGTTATCAACAGAGGTGAGGGCGATGTTGCAATTAGCATCACCCAGGCCAAAATCAGAAGCAAGAAGGATTTTAGCTGGAGGCCTCGGAACATCAACACAGAGGCTCCGCAGGAATGTAAGGGCTGGATGCTGTGTTCATCACATGCCCGTGAGCGGCTCAGTGCACTGCCCTGGGTTTGACTCAGGCCTTGGGCTCTGGCTCCGTGGGCCAGGATGACGCCCGACACCTGCAGCGGGCACTGGGGACAGGTGCCAGGTTTGCGATAGTTGCTTTCTCGCTGGATCAGAGGGGCCGAGGACAGCCCTCCACTGAGAGGTGGTGACGGTGGAGCGGGACCCTGGCACAGGGAGAGTGTGGGGGCACGCAGAGCCTAGGGGTGCCAGGTTTGCCCAGGTTGGCCTCTTCTCTGTGATCGCTGTCCCTGGGAAATCTGCAAGGAAGCTCTGTGCACGTGGCCAGGCTGCTGGTGTCACGGGCTCAGGATCATCCTGGGTGTCCTGGGTTTTTGTATCTCAGAGGTTGCAACCCTAGAGCCTCTGGCATTGGGAGGGGGGAAGAACGGGGGAAGCACAGAGCCCGTGGCATTGGGGGGAAGGGAAGATGAGGAGGGGCACAGAGCCCCTGGCATTGGGGGGAGAAAGAATGGGGGGGCACAGAGCCCCCGGCATGGGGAAGGGAGTATGGGAGGCACAGAGCCCTGGCATGGGGAGATGGGGGCACACAGAGACCCTGGCATTGGGGGGAGGAGGAATGAGAAGGCACTGAGCCCCTGGCATGAGGAAGGGAGGATGGAGGGACACAGAGACCCTGGAATTGGGGAGAGGGATAATAGGGGGCACAGAGCCCCTGGCACTGGTGGGACGGGGAATGGGGGGCACAGAGCTCCTGACATTGGGTGTAAGGGGAATGGGGGGCACAGAGCTCCTGGCTTGGGGGATGGGAGGCACACAGAGCCCTTGGCATTGGGGGAGGGGGACTGGGGGCACAACTCCCAGGAAAGGAGGAAAGGGGGCCCTGCTGTATTAATTTAGATGGTCTAAGGAGGCCGGAGTGGTGGCCTAACCCTGTCACTGTCCAGCATTAACCAGTGGGAAGCAGGGTGGGGGGTTGGCACACGAGATCCCAGCAGACGGTGAGGTCGTGATACTTAGTCGGGTGGCCGGTCACTCTCCCCAGGGTCCCTTCAGTTCGGGACCCTGAGAGGGAGCGATGGGCGGAACAGCCTGGCCCCCGCCGCTGCTTCACACGCTGATTAGCCCTCGGGTCCAACACGCTGGGCGTGGGGCACTGACCCATGGGTGCCATCATTGGTTCCTAGGCGCCATCTTCAACCCACCCTTGAGGGGATTGGGGCAGTCGTGAACTCGCACGTGGTGTTTACGGCTCAGCTTGCACCGAAGGTGCATGTAGGGCTGATTATTGGCAGCACCCACAGACCCCTGGCTTGGGGGACAGGATGCGGTCCCCAGGCACGGGGAGAGGGGTTAATGGGGCATACAGAATCCTTGGTAGGGGGAATGGGGGGTGCCAAGGAGTCCTTGAAACATTGGTGGCTGGGAGGAGGGCAGGGTTGCCAACCCTCCCGGTTTGGCCGGGAGGCTCCCAGAACAGGGCAGCCAGTCCGGGAGATTTTAGGGGCTAACAGTTCGGTGACACAGTGGGGCTAAGGCAGGCTCCCTGCCTGCCCTGGCTCTGCATGGCTCCCAGAAGCTGCTGGCACGTCCCTGCAGCCCCTAGGAGGGGGCCAGGTGGGTCTGTGCATTGCCCTCACCCCAAAAGCTGACTTCATAGCTCCCATTGGCCACACCCCATCCTGCACCCCAGCCCCCTGCCCCAGCCCTGAGCCCCCTCCTGGAGCCTGCGCCCCCTCCCGCACCTCAACACCCTGCCCCAGCCTCAAGCCCCCTCCCACAACCAAACTCCCTCCCAGAGCTTTCACCCCACACCCCTTCCTGCATCCCAACTCCCAGACCCAGCCCTCAGCCCCCTCCCACACCCAAACTCCCTCCCAGAGCCCAAACCCTGATCCCCAACCCCCTTCCCCAGGCTCAGCCCGGAGCCCTCTCCCACATGCTGAACTCCTCGGCCCCAGTCCAGAGCCCACGCCCCCCACTGCACCCCAACCCCTGGCCCCAGCTCAGTGAAAGTGAGTGCGGGTGGGGGAGAGCGAGCGATGGAGGGAGGGGGGATGAAGTAAGGGGGGTGGGACCTCGGGGAAGGGGAGGGGCAGGGGTGGAGCAGGGGTGTTTGGGTTTGTGCAATTAGATAGCTGGCAACCCTCGTTGTCTCCTCTGTAAGTGGATGGCAGTTTGGTTTTAAAGGGGCAGCCCCAGGGAGCAGGACCAGGGTCGTCCACAGAGGCCCAGCTGGGTGGGTCTTTGCTTGCCCCCCAGGGATTGTCTGCAGAGGCCCCACTCCCCTCAGTGGCTTGTTTGCATGGTGCCCACGTAGCCCGGGTGCAGGCCGCAGGGGCGCGCTGGCCCCTCGAGCGGCTGGTTCCTGCAGAGGGGTTTAGGGGGCCACTATCTCCCAGCACTGGGCCCTGCCCCTTTGGCTCCAGTCCTTGGCGTGCTGCGTCTGCCTCTGGACAGGCCAGGGTTCAGTCCTAGGCCCTGGTGGCACTGTTCCCTGAGCTGCTTTCGGTCACCGACCCGCAGGGCAAACCGCCCTTGTGGGAGCGGGACCCATGTTAACCCTGCAGGGCTCTCGGCCTGTCTAGCGGCTGCTCTGCACCAGCCGATTGTGAGTCTGCTGCTGTCGCTGTGGCGTCTGCCCTGGTAGCTTCGTAGCAGGTCGGCTCCAACACCACTGGAAATCAAAGCAGGACTGCTGTGGGGCTTGGCGTAAGACCATGGGTCCACTGGTGGCAGGGTCGAGGCCGCAGCGAGGGCACACAGCAGGAGCTGGGGGACACAGCCAGAGACCCGGCAGAGCTGGATTTTAATTATTGTTTCAACTGATAATATCAATGTTTATTTTTAAGCATGTTTCCCTATTTTCAGCAACTGAAATTTCTGCAGTTGTGAGAAATGATGGTTGTGGAGCAGTTTTGCATTTGAATTTCCACAGTTGTGCAAATGTGGGGGCTTTTTAGGCATTTTTTTTCCCAATTTTTAGACATTGAAATATCCACAGATATGTAAAATTGGGGGCGGAGTTAAGCATTTTTTATTTGACTTTCCACAGTTAAGCAAAATTATTATTTTAAGCTCTTGTCCCCCAATTTTTATCCATTTAAATTCCCACAGCTGTGCAATTTTTTAAAGCATCCCCCTCCCCCCATTTAAATCTCCACAGCTGTGTACAGTTATGGGGTTTAAGCATTTTCTTTTTTAATTTTTGTCCAAGTCAATGTTTGTGCGTGTGGGGAATTATAGGGGTTTATAAGCATTTTGGTTTTCCATTTTGAATCCATTGAAATGTCCACAGCTGTGAGAAAACCAGGGGTGGTATCCAGGGCCGGCTCTGACTTTTTTGCCACCCCAAGCAAAAAAAAAAAAGTCGGGGGGAGGGGGCAGCCAGAGCAACAAAGCAGGGGGTCAAAAATAAGAATAACACGGCACGGCCGGAGCGGCAAAGCTGGGGGCGGGAGGCAGGGGACGGCGTGGCCGGCAAAGCAGGGGAAAAAAACAAACCAAGAAAACCCTACGGGGCGGCCGGAGCCAGGGTGCAGGCCAGAGCCTGTGCAGCACAGTGCGCGCCCAGTCTAGTGTGGGGCAGGGGGAGGGAGCAGGGGGGTTGAAAGAGAAGGGGACTGGCCAGAGCTTCAGCAGGGCACTCGCCCCGCAGCCCCGACTGCCGCACTGCCTGCTGGGAGGGCTCCGTGCCGCTCCGGTCGGCTGGGAGGGAAGGACGTGGGCTGCCCTGCCAAGTTTGCTGCAGGGGCTTCCCTCCTCCGCCCCCTACAGGATATGGGAACCAAAAAACAAAAAACCTGCCGTGCCGCCCTAGGACTGGGCAGAAGCCGCCCCGTAGGATCTGCCGCCCCAAGCACGAGCTTGCTCTGCTGGTGCCCAGAGCCGGCCCTGGCAGTGTCCCACAATAATTATGGAACGACAGCAGGCCCTGAGATTCAGAGAGTTAGAGCTTTATTCAAATCTTTAATTGTCAACATCCCATGTCAATGTATACACAGTCAATAGCCTTAAATCAAACTGTGCTACCATCTCAAGCAGTGCGGCTCTCACTTTGCAGAGCTGCAGGTGTCGATTATTATCGATGGAAATATTTTTTCCATCAGGGGAGGGGTCAGCAGGCGTGTGCAGTGAAATCGACATTTACGGATACAAATCAAATCCTTCCCAGCCAACGTATATAGGAAACGGTGGTGATCTGTAGCCCCTTCTAGTGGCTTTATCGTATAACAGGGCTACATGTCCGGTGTTGTTTTAGCTGGAATCATCGTCAGGTGCATGATTATACAGCCTGAAATCATGGGTTCAAGTCCCCCCTACTGCTGCAGCCCCTGGAGAAGGTCATTATGTAAGGAGATGGCCCAGTTTATCGATAAAACTCCTATCGCTCAACCTCTGCCACAAGGGAGTGTTAAAATGAAAAGAAAGTAATGCAGAAATAACTAGTTGCATTGTATTATTTGAGCTAGTGAATTAAGTGATAGACTGAGCCCCAGCCCACCTCTGGCACTGGCCTGCTGGCTGACCTTGCGTGAGTCCCATCACCGTTCTGTGCCTCAGTTTCCCTAGCTATAAAACGGTGATAACGATACTTCTCTCCCTTTCTCAAGTGCTTTGGAATCTACTCACAAACACTGCAACACAAGAGCTTGGTGTTAGCACCATTTAACCTAGCAGACAAGGTTCGAAATTTGTAAGTGTTTCTCATGAAATAGTTGTACAAGTCTCAAGGAGGGACACTTTCTTTGACATTTTGCACGAGCGCTTTAATTTGAAAATTTGGGGTTAAAAATGATGGGATTAAAAAATCCTTTTTTTTTCTTGTTTCCCCCAGTTTGTGGCTGAAAAAGGGGAGGGGAATGGGACAGAAATGGAGGAAGGGGCCGTCATTTTTTCCTAAACAATTTTTATTACAAAAATGGAATTATTTCAAAAAAATTTACCAGTTTTTCCCCTTGCTTCCCGCAGTCATTGATGGGACGACTTGTGGCAGTGAAGGTAAGTACATAAGCTCAGTATTTGCTGGTTTGGAATCACGGTCGCTAAACCTGGTTGAAAACAAGTAACTATTTTTGGTGAGAATTTTCAAGAGGATTTCATAAAGGGAAGGGTTTTGTTTGTTCTGTTTCTTCATGAGCAATGAAAAATTAATTCTTTCTAAACAATCATGTTGATGGCGAAGTTGCAAATAAGGATTTAACTAAGTGAATGTGTGTGAACTGAGAGTCACTCTTGTGATTACTGAAAAAAGAAAAAAAAGAGCTCTAGCAATAATCACAAAATACTTCATTCCAGGTTACAATCTATACATACACATACAAGTAAACTACACAGTTTACAATACATATCATACAATTTACATATGTTGGAACAGTGCTGAACAACACAGTGACTTTTCAACACGAGTCTGAAACAAAGAGTTTCCCACTTTCAAAAATGCTCAAAACTTGACAATTTTCCATGTCTCTCCCCCGTCTCCCCTGCCCCACTCTCCTTCTGAGAAAAAGGGAGGGGAAATGGAGAAGAAAGAAGGAAACATCCCTCCAAGAATTGAGGTTTTTCATTTTTTAAAAAAGAATTGGAAAATTGAAGGGGGGGGGAAGCAAATTTTTCATCCAATTTTCTTTGTCAAATTTTTTTGATAGAACTGGCTCTGATTTTTTCTAACTGTGGCTTTATTTCGCCAGCAGCTGGTTACAGATGGCCTGAGAATATTTCCCAGGGCAGAAATTCCAACCTGCGCCTCCCAGATTCATATATTTCATCTGCTTCCCCACTTCTCTCCATCTGGCTCTGGGGTACATCCCTCCCCCCACATCTGCTCTGGTTGCTTTGAGGGACTGGGTGGGGATGATCTAGGCCCTGTGTCCCTGAGAAATGCCCTGAATTCTACAGAGATGCAGGTGTTCACAGCCGACATGTGGGTCCTGCTACCACAGGCCCTAATTCAGGGAGGCGCTTAAGCATGGTGCTTAACTTTAAGCACATGGCTTAACCCAAAGAGGAATCATAGAATATCAGGGTTGGAAGGGACCTCAGGAGGTGCCTAGTCCAACCCTTTGCTCAAAGCAGGACCAATTCCCAGCTAAATCATCCCAGCCAGGGCTTTGTCAAGCCTGACCTTAAAAATTCTGATCTCATGCTTAAGAGTTAAAGCGTGGGCTTAAGTTTTGGATCAGAGCTTTTGTGGCTTCCAGCTCGGCCACAAAATCTCCCTCGCAGACCTTGGCTAACAAGTTTCCAAAGTGGCCTGTAATTTGGGTGGACTTGCTGTAGGGGGCACTGCCAGGGGCAGTAAGGGCAGGACTTGGCTGTGATGACTATAAAAGAAGGATCTTTACTGTGGCTGATGAACCCGGACTGACCCCGTGGTCCCCTTGTGCGTTGTAGCTTCCAACCTGTGCTGCCTAATATCACCACTAGGGGTCGCACTAAGACTAATCCGCTTCTTGATGTTCATCAGCCTGGACTGAGTTGACTTGTAGGCTCTGAAGTTTTACGCTGTTTTGGGTTTGAGGGCAGGTATGTAACCAAAAAAAATCTACATTTGTAAGCTGCACTTTCACGACAAACAGACTGCAGGGCAGTACTTGTATGAAGTGAATTGAAAAATAAAAATTTTTACAATCATTTTTACACTGCCAATATTTGTAACAGAAATAACATACACTTTGATTTCAGTTACAACACAGAATTCTGTACGGAAATGTAGAAAAACATCCCCAGTCTTGCTCTGAGTGATGAACTAATTCAGTTCAGAGTGGATGGCAGGATAAGCAAACACAGGGCTGCCATGAGGGCAGGGGTGAAAGTAACCTTAACCACTTACGGGTACGGGGGCCCCGGAAGAGGCGGGGCCTCGGGCGGAAGGGGCAGGGATGGGGTTCAGACTCCCCCAGCCAGCCCATCCGCACTATTTGGCCTGCCCCTCCCGGGGCTCTGGCGGCAATTTAAACAGTCCCGGGCTCTGGCTGCTGCTGCTGCGATAGCAGCGGTGGTGGCCAGGAGCCCCGGGCCCTTTTAAATCGCCAGCCCCAGGGCAGCTGCCCCTTTCTGTCAGTGGCCTGGGGAAGGGCAAAAGGGGCAATGACGTTAAAGCGCTGCCACGGCAACATTAAGCAGGGTCCTTTGCTGCAGCAGTGCTTTAACGTTGGCTGCATATGGGCCGGTAATGGCAGCCACTTTTTACCGTGCCGGCCTTTCACCCCTGCATGAGGGCCTGTGATTTCAAAAGGAAAACTTTCAAAACCTGAAGGGAATTAATTAGGGATATGGACTGGCCCGAAGAACTTGAGGCTCTGAATGTGGAGGAGGCTGGCAATGACTTTAAGTCAAAGTTGCAGAAGTTCTCTGAAGCCTGGGATGCAGGTGAATAATGTGGAGCCCAGATAGTCCAGCAATACGGGTTGGTCTTTCAGCAACGCAAACATGGAGGGCACCACATGTGGCTTCTTCTACCACTGAGGGACAGCAAGAGGTCTCAGTGTAAATGGTTTTGACATCCTAACTCCAGTGTGTCATCGCTATGGCCAGGACCGGGTCAGTGCAACAGAGAAGCCAGCTGGTCCTGATCCCGGCCTTAGAAAGCTTAGAAAGTGGTGAGGACTCCTGGTAAGTGTGACCTATGCAGGGACAGTCCTGTTAACCAGGATATGCTGGTTAGCACAGATATAGCCATAGTGATAGACAGATGTAGATCTCTTATTAATAATATGTATTTTAGGCACCATATTTATATATGCAGATTATTATGCATTATGCACAAATAGCACTAAGCACAAATATTATAGCAGCTATGTAGCCTAAACTGGCCTCCACCTTTACTATAATCCTGTTCTCGTTTGCTAAGTGTCCCACAGCACCGTGCATCAGCTGAAGTTCGCTTTGGCTGAAGGAGACAGGCGAGCTGCCAGGATTAGGACGGAGAAGTATTTTTCCATAGCAACGAGTCGGGTGTTATTCTCACAGGCCTGCACCACAGTGACCCATAGGAAGAGGACAAGACATAGATTGTTCTACACGAGTGCAGACCTAGGGGGCGCCAGCTGCAGTGCAGGTGCAAGGAACACAGAGATAAGGGGGACTCCATGGTACCCAGAAAACAAGGGAGAAAACAGATGGGTTAATTCTAGGTTAGCACGAAGTACATTGTACCTTGCACCTGTAAACAGGAGGAGTTTAAGTAGAAAGCTACAGGGATGGAACTTGGGAAATCCCCTTCTTTATAAGGTGAATGTGACAATGCCATATAGGATGGCATCCCAATGACCAGGATTGTATTGAACCTTTTCCCTGTTTCCTTATTGCTTAGAGCAGTAAACCTAACTGCCATTGGTTATTTGCTCTCTGGGCTAAATTTCATAATGAACTAGTGTGGTCAAGCCACTGACTACGGAATAAATTGGCAGGACTCTGTGATAACTAATTATACGACTTTTTGAGCATCGAAAACTTGCTTGTGATGCCACAACTCCAAATTTCTGTGTTATTTCACGTGTATGTAACATTGTGAGTCAAACTACACTAATGCCTACTCCAGTTTAAGGAGTGATCACTTTAACGGTTTTAATTACATATTGCCACTCCCGTAGTTTGCTAAAACAGTATAAGTCTCAGATAAATGCTCTTACCTCTGCTTCATAGATCACTTTGGTAAAATAATATTAAATCTTTATTAAAGTAAATATTTAATAATAATCATAGAACTATGCAGGGTAATGTTAGCTAATCCATACATGTTGGACGTACGGCATACCGTATTAATATTTTGTTAGACCCAGCAGGAGGGCGGTTATATTAATGGAATTATATTATGTCTTTCCACGGTGCTGTTCACTGATCTGTCCCACAATGCCTCGGACCGGGACAACTCAACTTTTGGCATATGTGGATCAGAAAACTGTCACAGCAAGATGTATTTTTGTTAATGTCTCAGCACAGCCACCGTTGCGTGCAATGGGATTAAATGCAGTGTCCAAGCCAGAGATAAGGCAAGGTTGTTAGGAGACGTGTCTTTCTAGCTTGTCAGAAACTGTGCTACAAATAGAAGTGGTTTGGGGAGTGTATTTTGGAGCCACCTATTCTGTATAAGGTGAATGGAAAACTCTGGGAGAAACAAGCGTCCAGGAAAGATTGCTGTGGTATAAACTCTTCCTTATTGGCCTATTTTGTCTTCAACAATAACATTGCCTAAGTTTGGTCTCACAAACATTTTTCATAGTACACCAGCCATGTCACTCGATCAGATTGTTCCTTCTGAAAGGAAGTTTCTTTGGCTCACACCCCATCAAAGGAAAGAGTTGGAAAGTTCATTTGGGGATGAACGCTGGCACCTACAGAGGAAGGGACCAAACTACTGTCAGAAGAATGAGGTAAAATATGTCTTCTTTGCGTATTCTGTCTAGTATAGGGCTGTCAATCAATTAAAAAAATTAATCGCACTGTTAAACAATAGCAGAATACCATTTATTTAAATATTTTGGGATGTTTTCTACATTTTCAAATATATTGATTTCAGTTACAACACAGAATACAAAGTGTACAGTGCTCATGTTATAGATTACACTGTAAAAAAGAAAAAAAAATTTTCAATTCACCTATTTCAATATTTTAATTCACCTAATACAAGTACTGTAGTGCAATCTCTTTGTCATGAAAGTTGAATTTACAAATGTAGAAATATGTACAAAAAACACCTGCTTTAAAAAATAAAACAAAAACTTTAGACCCTACGAGTCCACTCAATCCTATTTCTTGTTCAGCCAATCACTCAGGCACACAAGTTTGTTTACATTTGCAGGATATAATGCTGCCTGCTTCTTGTTCACAATGTGACCTGAAAGTGAGAACAGACGTTCGCATGACACTGTTGCAGCCTGCGTCACAAGATAGTTACGTGCCTGATGTGCTAAAGAATCATATGTCTCTTCATGCTTCAGCCACCATTCCATGCTGATGATGTGTTTTCATGGACGGCACTACCATTTAGGCAGCTTAGGCAATCGCCTAGGGCACTAGGATTATTGAGGGGGCAGCTTTTTGCCGGGAGGGCAGCAGGTGGCTCCGATTGAGCTGCCGCAGTCATGCCTGAGGATGGTTGGCTGCTCTCGCGGCTCCGGTGGTCCTCCCGCAGGCATGCCTGCGGCAGCTCTACCAGAGCCACGGACCAACGGACCCTCCGCAGTCATGACTGCGGCAGCTCCACCAGAGCGCCGGGACCAGCGCAGGGTGCTGCAAAATGGCCATGTGCCTAGGGCGCGAGAAACCCTGGTGCCGGTCCTGCGTGTTATACTCGATAATGATCCAAAAGCAGAGTGGACCAACACATGTTCATTTTCATTATCTGAGTCAGAT
The DNA here is from genome assembly GCA_026122505.1 of Aldabrachelys gigantea. Taxonomy (NCBI): domain Eukaryota; kingdom Metazoa; phylum Chordata; order Testudines; family Testudinidae; genus Aldabrachelys; species Aldabrachelys gigantea. Next base: position 72,636,578 of record CM047489.1, read on the forward strand.
GCTACCAGCAGAAGGTTGATTTTCTTTTATGCTGGTTCAGGATCTGTAGTTTCCTCATCAGAGCGTCGCTCTTTTAAGACGTCTGAAAGCATGCTCCACAACTCCTCCCTCTCAGATTTTGGATGTCATTTGAGATTCTTAAACCTTACATTGAGTGCTGTAGCTATCTTTAGAAATCTCACATTGGTACCTTCTTTGTGTTTTGTCAAATTTGCAGTGAAAGTGTTCTTAAAATGAACAACATGAGCTGCGTCATCATCTGAGATTGCTATAACATGAAATATATGGCAGAATGTGGGTAAAACAGAGCAGGGGACATACAATTCTCCCCCAAGAAGTTCAGTCACAAATTTAATTAACACATTTTTTTAATGAGCATCATCAGCATGGAAGCATGTCCTCTGGAACAGTGGCCGAGGCATTAAGGGACATATTAATGTTTAGCATATCTGGCATGTAAATACCTTGCAATGTTGGCTACAAAAGTGCCATGCAAATACCTGTCTCACTTTCTGGTGCCATTGTAAATAAGAAGCAGGCAGCATTATCTCCTGTAAATGTAAATAAACTTGTTTGTCTTAGCAATTGGCTGAACAAGAAGTAGGACTGAGTGGGCTTGTAGGCTCTGAAGTTTTACCTTGTTTTGTTTTTGAATGCAGTTATGGAACAAAAAAAATCTACATTTGTAAACTGCACTTTCACAACAAAGAGATTTCACTACAATGCTTGTATGTGGTGAATTGAAAAATACTAATTCTTTTGTTTATCATTTTTACACTGCAAATATTTGTAATAAAAATAGTACACACTTTGATTTCAATTACAATGCAGGATACTGTACGAAAATGTAGAAAAACATTCAAAATATTTAATACTTTTCAAATTCTGTTGTGTAACAGTGATATTAAACCTGCAATTAATCATGATTAATTTTTTTAATCGCAATTAATTTTTGAGTTAATTGCTTAAGTGTACTCTGATTGATTGACCGCCCTAATTATTATTTTATTTTATTTTTACTTGTGCCTGCTTTCTTATTTTGGATGACACTGTATTTTTACAGATGAAGCATTGTGCTTTTACAGGGCTGAGTGCCAGAGGTTTAACCAGTCACATCAAACAATTTATTCTGTCCTTCCTTTCCTCTTTAACTCGTTGCAAAACCGATGTGTGAGCTTTTCTTTAAAAACAGAGGGAGTGGGGGGAAAGCCAGAGTTAGACAAGAGAAACCTTTGCAAACTTTTGCAAACAAAACACACGATCCTAAAATCTAAAAGTGAACCAATTTAACACAGGTAGTTTTACCCCCGCCCTTTATTTGAAATAACAAAATTAACCAGTTAACAGTTCTGTAGACAGTAACATGGTACTAGGGTAACCACAGAGCAAATGTGAAAAATCGGGACCGGGGGTAGGGGGTAATAGGAGCCTATATAAGAAAAAGACCCAAAAATCAAGACTGTCCTAATAAAATCGGGACATCTGGTGTCACCCTACATGCTACAGAGGAAAGAATTTGAAAGATTCTCTCTTCCCTCTCTCTTCCCCCTCCTTACACAAAAACACTGTAAGGTTATTTTACGGTGAGAGAAATCGTATAAGACAGCAGGAATAGAGAAGCCAAGTGGGTACCCATGAAAGAAGTTTAGAAAGGCAGGAATTTGTCTGGGCATTTCACAACCCACAGAAGGAGAAAAGCCAGCAGGGTGAGCAGAGAGGGAACAGCTGCAGAAACTGTAGCTACAAATAAGTTTGAGAGAGAAAAAAGCATATGGGGTGGGGGATGAAGGGTTTGGGGAGACAGTTTGGAGCTTGTGTTTTGAACATCCTGAAATTCTCCCACTCCTGCAAATGACAAGACACGGGAGTATTTTATTTACTCACCCCCTCTATTTTTGCTTTAATTCTCTATTTTGATCCTTTAATCTCCCTCTGGCTGTTGCATGATTTACTGTGATTTCCTGCCTGCCAGCAAGAACCTGGTTTGGGCAGTTTGCCTTTGTATCTTTGTTCTCATTCCGCTGTACGCAGACACCCAGTGCAAAGTTACTGTTACACTTTGCCACCTGCGCAAATGAAAGAGTCTCCTGGTTCACTGTGTGCTTTTTATCTTTTCCCTCTGCATCCTTTTTAACTGATTGACAAACAGATTTCCAAGGATTGCTTTGATTCATCGCTCTTCATGCAGACAGGGCAGCCCCTTCATTAATAGCATCATTTATTATACAATTCTTTATTGTTTTCCCATTGCCGGCTAACTTTTTTTCTTATTTTATTTAACCTGTTTCAAGGCTGATTGTTTTATGTGCTTATCCCCACCCCACCCCAATGCACCTGACTGCCAAATACTGCAGTGATCTATTCACTCGGGCTTTATAACAGTAGAATAAAATGTGTTTATACTGTCCCTAGCCTCTATTGGAAAACATACATCCTTAGCCCAGGTAATTCAGATCCAAATGACCCTGTTATTGATAGTCACGTCAGGGCCTTCAATTTGTTGCCTGCTTGAATTTCATAACGATTCGAGACTGTCACCTACCAGGCTCCAATGCAATTATTTAATCAAAGATTATTAATCAAATGAATACAGCACTAGACTAGTGCTGTCGATTAATCACAGTTAACGCATGCAATTACCTCAAAAAATGTAATCGTGATTTAAAAAATTAATCGTGATTAATCGCAGTTTTAATCACACTGTTAATCAATAGAATACCAATTGAAATTTATTAAATATTTTTAGATGTTTTTCTACATTTTCAAATATATTGATTTAAATTACAACACAGAATAGAAAGTGTGCAGTGCTCACTTTATATTATTATCTTTGATTATAAGCATTTGAACTGTAAAAATGATAAAGAAATGAAATAGTATTTTTCAATTTAACTCATACAACTACTGTAGTGCAATCTCTTTATCATGAAAGTGCAATTTACAGATGTAAATTTGTTTGTAACATAACTTCACTCAAAAACAAAACAGTGTAAAACTTCAGAGCCTAAAAGCCCACTCAGTCCTATTTCTTGTTCAGCCAATTGCTAAGACAAAAGGGCAACAAAAATGATCTGGGGTATGGAATGGTTTCTATATGAGGAGAGATTAGTAAGACTGGGAATTTTCAGTTTGGAAAAGAGACGATTAAGGGGAGATATGATAGAGGTCTATAAAATCATGATTGGCATGGATATAGTAAATAAGCAAGTGTTATTTACTCCTTCTCATAACAGAAGAACTAGGGATCACCAAATGAAATTAACAGGCAGCAGGTTTAAAACAAACAAAAGGAAGTGTTTCTTCATACAACGCACAGTCAACCTGTGGAACTCTTTGCCAGGGGATCTTGTGAAGTCCAAGACTATAACAGGATTCAAATAAGAACTAGATAAGTTCATGGAGGATGTGTCCATCAATGCTATTAGCCAGGATGGGCAGGGATGGTGTCTCTAGCCTCACTTCATGATTCCCTGTTCTGTTCATTCCCTCTGGGGCACCTGGCATTTGCCACTGTCAGAAGACAGGATACTGGGCTAGAAGGACCTTTGGTCTGACCCAGCCTGGCTGGTTTTATGTTCTTATGGCACTACAATACTTGTATTAGTGAATTGAAAAACACTATTTCTTTTGTCTTTTTACAGTGCACATACTTGTAATCAAAAATAAATATAAAGTGAGCACTGCACACTTTGTATTCTGTGTTGTAATTGAAATCAATATATTTGAAAAAGTAGAAAACATCTCAAAATATTTAAACACACGGTATGCTATTATGGTTTAACAGTGTGATTAATCACACAATTAATCACAATTAATTTTTTTAAATTGTGCAATTAATTGTGATTATTTTTTTAATTGCTTGACAGCTCTAATAATAAACCAAGTACCAAAATGCTAAAAATAAAGGTGTTTAAATAAGTCCAGTAAAACTAATTATTTTAAATCCAAATGTCAAACATGTAATATGCTTCTCAAGAGATGAAACATAATATAACTTTCAAACAACAAAATATTTACTGTTTGGGTTTTTTTAATCCTCGCATAACTTCTAAACTCTTGTCCCTTTTTCTGTACTGACAAGGTAAGAGCAATGTAAATTGCTTTGTCAGTTCAATTACTAATATTAAAACGGCAAGTGAATTAATAAAAAAACGAATGAACTTTGATTGAAAGTTTTAAATAAAGGGTCACCTGCCTAATCAATTTAGTTTTGTGTTTGTTTTCAAGCACACATTGTTTTAATTTATTTGTTTGACTGTTTTGTCCTGTAAGTGGAACAACATTTGTCTTGTCCTATATATGTGTTATATGTTTGTGTGTGTCACATAATTCTTTTGCTTCTTCTTGTTGCAACAATATCATACCTAAACCTGTCTGCCGCAAAGGGTTTCACGTTCACCCTTCTCTCTTCCACGGACGAATGAAACATGCTGGGTTATTTTCTAAACTGTCTAGTTCCTGCCCGCCCTGTATGTTAATAACTTGTACCTGGCCATGGATAGGCGGGGGAGTGCTTTTAGCTATTAAATAAGCTGCTGAAACTACCACACGAGGCTGAGCTGAAGTGTCTCCCAGCCAAAACACATCTGCTAATTCAGTTTCCTTTTAGAAATTACCTTGTCTAAAGACAAACAGACACCAGCTCAACAGCAGGGAGACCTGCGTTTGCATTTGCCTTTGCCTGTCCGTGTATCTGTCTTAAAACCCATTCTAGGCCTTATCAGCTACTGTAGAAATGTTATACCCGTCTTTGCCTCAATCACTGCTCCCTGTACTCGCTTCTGAAGAATTGGCCACTGTCAGAGGACAGGATACTGGGCTGGATGGACCATTGATCTGACCCAGTATGGCCATTCTGATGAGCTGTAGTGGTGCCGGACAGAGGACCACACAAAAGCAGTTATTAGTGTGGGAAAAACCCTGGAACTTCTGCCGCATTTCTGGTCCCGCCCAGCATTTCCATCTGGAGGGTATTACATAACAAAACAGCTCTGTCGCTTTTTTGTGTACGCTCGACTCGACCCAGTACATGACGCTCTGCTGTGGTGTGCGCACTGAAACGCTTCGCTTTGTCCCATCTCTAACGCCCTGGCAGAACTCCTCTCTTTCTAGAGGAAAACAAAGGGGAAAGAAGGAAATGTCCCTCCAAGAACTGAGCTTTTCATTTTCAACATCAAAAGTTTTTGATGGAAAAATTTGAGCCAGTTCCAGCTGTGGCTTCATTTAGACGGGAGCTGGTTGCAGATGGCCTGAGACTATTTCCCAGGGTAGGAATTCAAACCTGCACCTCCCAAACTCAGGGCTCTGTTCCCAGCTCTGTTACAAAACCTCCTTCACAGACCTTGGCCGACAATTTCTAAAGTGCCTGTAATTTATGTTCACCTGCGCTAGGGGCATGGACAGTGGCAGAAGAGGCAGGAGTTGGTTGTGATGGATGTAAATAGGGTTGGAAGGAAAATATTTTCATCAGTTAATGTTGATCAATGTCAATATCACTAGACACACCTAAATCAATGAATAGATATTTGCATCAGTAATAAAATTTTCCGATCGGCATAGTAAGAAAAATGCTCGTTGAGAATTTATTAGACTTTATTTTTAGGATATTTGCTTTGCATATTTTGACAGGAGATAGTGACAGTTTGTCTTTTAATGGTTAAAAAGCTTCAACTTTTGAATCTCAGTTCACTAAATCATTATTGCCACCTGCCATGATTTCCCACAACTGTGAAAATTTAAATGGATAAAAAATAGAAAAAATACTTAAAAATAAACATTGATATTATCGATGGAATTTAAAAAAAAAGAGAGATTCGACCAAGCCTAGATATAAAAAGATTTTTTTATTGAGAATTGTAGCTTCTGGCCCATGCTGCCTGATTTCACCCCTTGGGGTCACTCTAAATTGAAGCGGCTTCTTGACAGCCCCACCCACTAAAATTAAAATGTTGCCCATCAAAATCAATTAAAATCTCCACAGAATTTGGTCTCTGGTTGTTTCATTCAGTGCAACAATACAGAGGGGAAGCGAATTCGTCTGAGAGCCCAGAGCCCCTGGGAGGGGACAGCAGCTGCAGAAAGGGGCAGATGCAAGTGGCAGGGATGTCATTGAGTGCACTGTGGCCATTGCTTGGGGTGGGGAATCACGAAAAAACCTTCAGCAGGAGCAGCCCAGCGACGGCTGGGATGAGGAGCCCGGCGGGTCCCAGAGCTGTGCCAGGTGCTTTGCATTTCAGAGTTGGATCCCCACTGACCCTTGCCAAGGTCCTTGCACCTGCTTTAGTCTGTGCACAGAAAGACTCACTAGCGCAGCCCTTCATGGTCAACGATGAGGTCATTCCATCTGCATGGGAAGGAAAAGCAGGTGACGGGTGTCACGGAGCAAATCCACTCCTTGACTGTTCTGGGACACAATGGCCTCCCCTGCCTCTCCTCTGCTCCTAAGTGGGATTTCTAAGAGGTTTTCTGGAGACTCTGCAAAACTAGGTTTAATTCCCAGCTCTGCCACAGCCTTCCTGTGTGACCTCAAGCAAGTCACCTCATTGCTCTGTGCCTCAGTTTCCCTAGTTGTAAAAAAAGGAGAATGCGCCTTCTTTTGCCTGTTTAGATTAAAAGCACTTTGGGGAAAGAACTGTCACTATGAACTTGGGCAGTGCCTGGCACAATGAGGGTCTCTGATCTCGGTCGGGGTCTGTGCAGCACCTGGCGCACCAGAGGCTCCCAGTACTAAACCACTCCCTACCACAAAGAGTTTACAGATTAAACTCTATATAGGCAAAAGGTGGGAGGAGAAACAGAGGCAAAGAGAGGGGAAGCCACTCGCCCTAGGTCACACAGGAGCCGGCGCTGGGAATAGGACCCAGGTGTCCTGATCTCCAGCCGATATCTTTTACCCAGCAGAGCCCACAGCATCCTGTCCTAGAGTAGGAGTTTGGGGCAGATGTGAGACCTGGGAGTCCACAGGCCTGTACTGAATCATGTGCAAGCCAGGGATGGACTCTGGGAACAAGTGGGAAGTGATTTTCCTGGGGAATCTCTAGGGTGAGGCTAATGGACATTCCCCAGCCCCGGTTACTCCAAACCAGCCTTGTGAAGCTCCTTTGTCTGCTGATCCCCTGGGACATGAGGCTAAGAATAAAGATCCAAGCTGTAGGAAGAAACAACTGAGCTAGTCATCGGGGTTCTAATGTTGAGACTGTTATGAACCAGTAACCCCAAGGAAAACTTAGTCGTGGGGGTTGACACCTGAGGCTGGAGGTGGGGTGACCTCAGAGAAACTTTCCAGCCTGCAGATCCTTTCATTGTTTTTAAACTGCGGCTTCTCTGTAATTTTCTCCCCTTTGGAATGAAGGTGCTGGCTTAGGACACACTGTGGGGTAGCTTGCAGCTCTGGGCCATGACGCTGTTCAATGCCCCTGTGGAGACTGCACAGCGCACACTCTGGCCCCTTAGGCACTCTGGCTTGCTGGGGCTAACGCACCTTAAATACATCCCCGGTCACCAGGGAGAGAGACACACACATGTCCCCCAAAGAGAACTGAGAGCTGAGTAGCTGGGAGCCCAGTGTGGGAGCCATGAGGGACCCCGGAGGGGGAACACAGATGCACTTGCCCTGAACTGTGACCTAATTAAACAACAAAGGAAAAATAAGCGCAGAATAAATGAACGGAAGTTACCAAATGTTCCGGATTGGGTGACCTCGATGCATCGGGTATTGGATCCAGTGCATTGGATGGTCACCTCACTGCATGGAGCATTCAACAGAGAGAAGCAGGCTGGGCAGCGCTGGCCGTTGGGCTTGGTGTCAGCTGGGGTCACTGGGAAGAAGTGGAGCAAACACAGTCAGCTCGGGGGACGAGCCCCAGGAGGCATTGGGGCAGGGGGAGCAGCTGGGGGCTGCACAGCTCAGCCCTGGGTGACCCCTGCAGGGGGAGCTGTAGCTCCGGGGATGCCAGGGGCAGCAGGGACGGGGGAGGGTGGGGTCCTGGGTGGGGTCAGCTGGGTTCACACCTGGTGGGAGCCTAGAGCCCCGCCCACTAAACTCCACCTGGCCAGGGGATCAGTGCTATTCCATGGGGCCCCCCCTGCAGGGCGGGAGGACCAAGCTCAGGAAGCTAACGTGGGGCAGGTTCCAGGCAGCAGGAGGTGCAGGGGATGGGGAGGAGAGGTGGAGATGGGGAGACGTACTTGTAACGGTTGTTGTTCTGCAGGCATCTCCCAAACAACAGGCGATGCCGGCCCTTACTGTCAATCCATCCCCAAAATACATAGTGAAGGGGCCGGCTTTACACTCGCTAGATGTCAAACAGCCTCTGTTAACAGTCACTTCATTCATTCCCACTGCACAAGAGAAGACAGAGATTGATTCTCCTTTCACTCTCATCCCATCACCATCCTCCATGTGCCATTAGCTTCACTCTGCCCATGGGGAAACTGAGGCACACAGAGGTGGAAGGAAGTTCTGAAGAACTCAAATATGAAATTGCAGAGCTACTCACTGTGGTATGTAACCTATGACTTAAATCAGACTCTAGACCAGATGATCACAGGGTGGCTAATGTTAAAAAAGGCTCTAGAGGCAATCCTGGAAATTACAGGTTGGTAAGTCTAACGCCAGTACCAGACAAAGTGGTTGAAAACTGTAGTAAAGATAGGGAGACTATATTTCCCCCAGGGAAAATGGGAAGCGATGTGGTGCTAGTCTGAGCCGAGCCTCCCCTCTCCACCCCCCTGTGCAGGGTTGGTCAGAGCCGCTCGCTTGAGCCCTGCCCCCTTTTCCTGCATGGGGGTGTGTTACTGCTCACTCAAGCCCTGCCTGCACCTGCTTGATCCCAGCCTCTCCTTCTGTGCATGGGTGGAATCCCCGGTCGCCCCCACATATGTTCTTCTGCACCCCAATTTTTTGACAAAGGGGGGCATTTGTCCCATTTGCTTTTGCCAACTGATCAAGGATGGTAGGGAGAGGGCTTAAAAAATGGATTGTCCTGGCCACAACAGAGTGTATTGTCATCCTAAGTAAAGGACAGAATTGTCCAAAACAAAGATGAGTGCAATAATTTGGGGAAGGGTCAACATGGTTTTTGTAAAGGAAAATCATGTCTCATCAATCTACTAGAATTCTTTGAAGGGATCAACAAGCATGTGGACTAGGGGGATCCAGTGGATATAGTGCATTTAGATTTTCAGAAAGCCTTTGACAGGGTCCCTCACCAAAGGCTCTTAAGCAAAGTGAGCTGTCATGGGATAAGTGGGAAGGTCCCTCTCATGGATCAGTAACCAGTTAAAAGGCAGGGAACAAAGAACAGAAAACAACAGTCCCTAAGTCCCTGAATTTCTCCTGGTGGGAAACCACACAGCTGCCTAAATCCTAACACCCGGCACCCAGCTCATGGCTCGGCCTTGGCAGGACCTCACAGTAGGCGTTCCCCTGCCTATCTCAGCTCCGGGACCTGATCCAGCGGACAGCTTCTGAGATGGGCCACATGAGTGGACCCCCCACAAAACACAGCCGCAGGAGGTGCTATCTGTCATGTCCCTCCCCCCACCTTATGCCCAACAGTCCAATGTTCAGAGCGCAACCCAGTGTGTGGCGCAGTCAGGGTCCAGTTCACATCCCAGTGTTTATAGGCTTGGCAGAGTCAGGTTTTTCTCCGTACGTGTTGGTAAAGGTTGATTTCACCAAATACCCACAAACCAGCCCAATATGCCCATCAATGATGATTGAAATGTACAGACTGGCCAAGTAGCAGAAATGCTGCTTGAGAACGTGTCAGAGTTGGATTGAAGGCTATTTCCTTGGTATAATTGGACATGTGACGTTGAGAATTGGTGGTTTAAAGGTTAGAAAGCTTTGCCTTTTTGAATTCCATCAGCTATTGTCATTAAATCGTTATTGTCTGAACCAGCCCCACCCACCGGCCATCATTTCCTGCAACAGTGAAAATTTCAATGGATTAAGAAATGCTTAAAAATCAACATTGTCAAAATGATGACAAAGTAAAAATCAAATTCTGCCAAGCTGAAATATTTAATCTGAATGAAATGGCTGCAAGAAGAGGGATTCAGAGATACCCTCTCCATAGTCCAGTGGAAGGGTGGGGAGATTTGAAGCTGGTTCTTCCATGTCTCAGCTGAGCACCCCAGCTGCTGAGGTCTCAAGCATCCCCTACTCCTCCACTGTCTTTTGCAAAGAAGAACTGATGAGATTTAGACACCCTGTCTCCCGATGAGGGGTTCCCAGCTGTGGATCCCAAGCAGAGTTGGGCACCTCCATGCAGCCCAGACTTAGATGTTGAAATCCTGGGCGTGGGGCTTAGGCCACACCCCCCTCCTCAGCATTTCCTATTGGCTGGTTTAGGCGCATGCCTGTCTTGTCAATCCCATCCTCAGGCATCTCCCTCTCCCCATGAGCCATGGGGGCAGCTTGCGCCCCGACCCAGGAGACCACTGGGGGTTCGTCATTGCAATGCTGAGCCTAAGGCCCCGTTGTGGAGCTAGCCACAGGCTCCGGCATAGAACCCAGGTGTCCTGGCTCCTTAACCACTGCTCACACCCATCCACCACACTCCCTTCCCAGAGTTGGGACTAGGAGAGGACCCAGGCATCCTGGCTCCTCAGCGTGTTCCCTCACTCAGGTTGGTTAGGGTCCAGCACACGTACCAATTGTGGCTTCTGTCACAATGATGCCACAAGAGTCAAACCTAGCAGCGCAGGTCTGTACGGTGCCCGAGCAGCTGGTTCCTGGTCCTTCGCAAACCTCACACTCCAGACAGGACCCTAGAGATGGAGA